>OV884014.1:16313088-18928088 GCA_930367205.1 Acanthosoma haemorrhoidale | reverse complement strand
ATCCTTCCAAGTAAGTAACATTGTAACCCAAATTTAACCAGGCCTACTTAAGTAGGTTGCGGAGGAAGTGGAACGAGTTAGTTTATTGCAAAATTAGTAAGGTCTGCTTCAGTTTTCACTTTTCCCGTGCCCTACTTAAGTTTAAGTAGGCCAAACCAACCTCGCCACAGACTGGCAAAGGGTGTTAAATATCAGAGTTTAAGTGATGAAAACGGTCGATAAAGAATTTTACTAATGAAATTTAAACAGCTGTCATGAAAAATTATGTTTTCAGAAATACCATGTGATTTGTTACTCGGACTGGTTGATGTATTGGTACAATAAAGCTGAATTATAAATTGACAATAGCCTACTAACATTGATATGTAATTGGGAAGTGCATCTTCTTTGGCCTACAAGCAATAATAAAATGCAAATTGCCTAGCCACTCTCTTAATTTGTTTTTTAAATTATAGCATCTGTGAATACTGCCCATAGTTTCCGCAAGGCTCAAAAAGTGGCTTATATTCTGTTTTATCATTATTATTTATTGAATAGTGTTATGATTTGGAGATGTTTATGCTCGCGACGAAGGTGTAAGGATATAAATTAGTAATATAATTATGTTGTTTTTATCAATTAAATAGTCTTATGTCGAAATGTACCTTGCATCAGAATCTTAATTATTTACAATGGTCTAAAAAAAATGTTTCTGTACTTGTAATAGTAGTTATAGACAAAATTGTATGATATTTTATTTCTTGAGTCTCATATATTGTATAAAAATAAATATGATTGGAAGTATACAGCACACGCTCGCTAATCAGAACTAAAGAACACTTGATATATATATATTAGTTAGTATAAATATTGGCTAAAGTAATAATCTTTTTTAACCCCTTTGAGGCAGCACGAGTGACTTAGACACAAAACCTAGGCTATTAACATGTAATCAGAGGGTCTTTTCTGATGTAATGTAGCGACCTAAGAGAAGAAAATCAGAAATTATTATTAATAGATTTAAGTTTCAATGAAAATTGAGAACCCCTAACTCAAGTTTGGATTAGAGAGTGTGTGCTTTAAAACAAAAAAATGGTAGTCAAAAGCAGTGAGACTGCAATTTATCCTGTGGTGTGGCTCAACTGCTTCTTGTTATCAACAAACATATTCACCACTGATTGAGAGCTTAAATAACTGTTAATATAATCTAACATACTTGCTTATTTTTTGTGATGCGAGGCGATGCCAGCATTTTAGCAAGATTCAAAATTAAATGAAATAACACCAAATATTTGTTTTTGTTTTTTGTTAAAATTTCCTTAAATCTCCTTTAATATAGATCAAGTACATTCTGGATTCTGGACTTTGACCATATAATTTGTTTAACACAATTAAACAATTTTATAAAACATGAATTACATATGAAAACAGAATAAAAGTTAATCTGGACAGTGGGTATGGTTTAATTAGTGGATTATATATTCTGGATCACCTTTAAACAGTAAAAAATGTGGGAAAAATAACTGAGAAAATGTTGAATAAACATGTGAAACGGGTTTTTCCCCTCAGAAAATCTTACTAGATTTCAATCTTATGAGCCTTTTTATGAAAAATAATATCACTTAGGTTATCAATCTCAAAATACGTGAAACTAACCCTTAAACCTATTCTATCTTATTACCCTTTTGTCAAAATGCGTGAAAATCGCTGTCAATGGAATTCTATATTTTTAAGAAAAAACACTCCTTCAGGTTATCTATCAATCAAAATGTGTGAAAATCGTTCTAAACTGGATTTTATCTTTCAAAGCTTTCTGAAAAGAAATATCTTAGGTTGTCAATCTAGAATAGCCTATTTGCACTATTTAATTCAATAATTTTCTCTGACTGAATGTATTACAATTGTTAACACAATTTTAATATCTTTGTGTAGTTACAATACAATTCAAAATTATTTATTATCTATCAATCAAGGTAATGAGATCTTTAACTTGATACTCAACATTATGGCAAAATATATTATTTAATTATTAAGTATCTAATTAGTTATAAAACGTAATGAGCAGCATTTTCAAGGGTGGCTTGGAAAACTGGACAGACGGATTTACTGTAAATGATTTTTTTATTTTCAGTCCGCAAACAACGCAAAGGTTATTGCTTAATGTTATAAATGTGATTTACATATTGTTAATAAAGAGTTTGAGAAATTTATGCCTTTCTCAATATGATATAAACTGCTGTGCATGATCATGTTTACATTCGCTCACTTATAGACAATGATATGAGAAGTCTTATCCTGAACACAGTGGATTAAATTTACATCAATGAAAAGAACTAATTGGATGCCAATTCAGGACAAATAGTAACAGCCTGAGCTTGATTGAGCACCGTAAAGCATTCAATTAGATGAAACATATCAAGTTACCAATATTTATATTCCCTCTGTCTCAATTTCTTTCTCGCAATGGAATTGCGTGTTAATCAATGGCAGATTATCTGGATTTTGAACAATTACAATAAGCCATGAACGTGTACAATGAAGAACTTTATCAGTCTCAAAGAAAATGAATTTTAGGTACTCTCTTTATGTCTCGATGATTACTGGAAACAGTTTAATAATAAAATCATGTGATAAAAATAATACGACAGAAGTAAAACTGAACCATCTCTCAACTTCTAAAAATAAAGTGCAGTCAATTAAGAAATATTTTAGAATAAATAATGGACATATTGATGTGATAATATTTTAATACCATGATCATGAGATATGGAAGTTAATGCATAAAGCACTGTAACAAATAAAAAGTTCGTTTGGATAAATAGGATGGTAAGTATAAACACAGTTAAACAATCAAAAACTGATTCAATTTTTATTTATTAACATCATCTGGACACTTCAATGTTCTGATGTACAAAACTGACTTATGAATAAAACTTAGATATTAAATATTGAAGAAAGATCATATAAAATAGTTCATCAGCTCACTAATCTAAGTTTACTTACTTAAATAAGAAGTTAATCTAGTTTTGAAAATATTTAATACTTATAAAATTTCATAAAGAAGTTACATTGATTAACTGTTATTAATTGGAGTGTCACAGATACAAATATAGTCTCTTTTTAAGTAAATAGAAAGAGCTGTGGACATCTTTAATTCAAAGAGGTAACTGTTGTAAGGTTGAAACAAAGGTACATGATCCATGACTTCAAATTTGTAGGATAAGTAAATACAACCTCAAATACATCATTATTTATTCATATTTCATAAACAGTTACAAGTATTGTAGGGTAAATCACATAGAAGTTCAATAAACCCAAAAGTACACGTTTCAATTTATAATACTTCATCCTACACATTACAGACCTATTTCATAATCCTCATTTAAGACAAAAACAAAGCATTACTGACAAATAACTTATTTGCTGATGGTGATAGATTTCAGTCTTCTGATTTTAAGTTTTGCAATCCTTATGCATTAACTTCCATATCTGATGATTATGGTATTAAAATATGATCACATCAATTTGTCCATTATTTATTCTAAAATATGTCTTAATTGAACGAACTTCTTTTTAAAGTAATCTAGAAAAGTGTAGATAGAGTAATATAGAAAACGATCTGTCAAAACCTATTTTTTAATTTCAGTACAATTTTGTAAATTACAAATGTGTTCTAAATTTATTTTTAAATAAATAAAATTCATGGGGTGAGATTAGCATCTACGCATCTAGGGAGTGACAAAAATAAATGTTTCACAAACATTCAATATATTTTAAACCATCAAATCAGAAAGTAAAATAAGTACAATCTAACAATAAAAATATTGCACTTCACATTCAAATAAAGTGAACAAACATAGGAAAAGAGACCAAATTGAGATTGTGGAAGAACATATATATATTTTACTCAATTGGAAAGAACTGGAAGAACATATTTACTATACAAAAACTATTGCTTTCAACTGGTAAAGAAACATTTTAGGAAATGGCTAACATTTCAACCTCTTTTTCTTCGTCAAACCAATGACCATCTTATCAATGTCTCTAGGTCTACCAAATCTGTTGCATTTCAAATGTTCAATTGAGATTGAGAAAGTAATTTGTTTGCAATAGCTGTGCTCGTCTGAGTTATGTAAAAAATTTAACATTTGCTAAGATGTATTAGCATGACTTAATTATAAATTTACTTCATTGGTGATCATTGGAATAGAATTAGGGGCTAGACCATTCGTGATCTATATCATCTCTTTCTCTTTGTCCTAGAATAAATATTACTAATTAAGATAAATAAAAGTAATGTTAATGAAAATAAACTGAGTTTTAATTCTTTTATATCTAGCTTTATATTAAAAGCAGATCTCCTTTTTCTGAAGGAGTCACTTATTTTATTTAGTTCAGTCAGAGCCAAATTATATTCAACAATTCCTAACTCTATACATCCTCACAGAATAGGTTGGCCTTTCTATAGTTCAAGCAGTTATTGGTTGCTATAGTTATAATATTAAATAATTTAATGTTCGTAGTTTTCTCTTTTGTACCTGATTTTCCAGCTTTGACCTATATACCGACCTATGGTATTACATTTGTTACTATTTCTGTACCAAGATCTGATGGTCCATCCATAACTCTTTCTTTATTTGTGTACATTTCATAATTTATGCACACTAAGAATCGCATGGATATTAAGTCCTCATAAAAGATTATTAATTGCTCTTGCTAAAAAAATATGATAACAAGCAATTTTCCAATTATTGAAAAATGCACAGTTATGACATGAAATGGTTTCATGAGTTGATTTCATCTTTTTCAAAGCTGAAAGGTTTTCTCTTTAAACCTAGCCATAACTTCATCCTGTGGTGGAGCTTGCTTTGCTTGCAGCCATCTTTCTTTCTGAATGAATTGAATCTAGTATTATTACATAATATTTAAAAAAATGTAAAAGTGGACTATTTTTTACCACCGGTTGTTTTATCTTTTGATTCAAAGACTCAAGGTGATTTGTAGTCGTAATGTTGTATGTTACAGCTGATTTTTTTATAAACCCTACTACAACCCACTGTTTGCCAGTTTTTATTTATGTAATCTGAACCTTTAGTCTAATTCAAAAGCAATATCAAATTGTATTCCTTCGTTTTTATAAAATGCCATTTTTTCTAATATTTCTAATAAAGCTAATTTCTTGGCTGTAATCACATCCATCCATTTTCTCTTGTGTAATAGTGTTTTTAGTTTATCAAATAAACACAGTACTGATTTCGTCCCTGGCAAAGATTCGATAGTAGCTTGTCTTTCTCTCATATCTCTATCATATCTATTATTAAGGACTGAAGAAGCTTGATCCATTTGTTTTAAACATTTCCAATAGAAAAACACATACCACATCACCTTGACTATTTCCAGAAGAATATAAAGTGGCACATTTATATTATTAAAGTTGCATAAAAAATTAGTAATTGCAGGAAAAAATAAAATGCCTTTTCCATTCTTTTAGTCTTGAAAAATATTTCTCTTTTTAAATAATTGATGTTGGGTTCAAGACCACTGTGAATAGCCAAAACAGTAGTTAAATGTCTCAGCTTAATATTATGAATATCTTTGCTCATAAGGAATTTCCCTCTGTTCTCTAGTATGAAATTTTTCGCTAATGTTATTTTGCACCTTAGATTCAATATATGAGCTATAGAAGATAATCTTCGCTGATGAGGTAGGCATCATTATTAATCGGATGATTGTTAGCAGCCACAAAATCTTTGACCGCAAGACTCAGTCCAATATTAATAAAAAAAGTTCAGCCCTTAATCCGAGTGTTGTGGCAACCTCTTAATATGAATAATTAGAAGTTCCCCTCTTCTCGGCCCAGAAAATATCTATCTATGTTTTCATATTTTAATAATAAAGCTTATGACATCCGTAAGAGAGGGGGAGAAGCTAGTGGGAGAAACAGCCGCAGGTGGGGGAACCGCCCTGTCTTGGGGCAGATGACAAAACGTACTGAACCGGCACCTTGAACTCCTCTCTCTCTCTCTCTCTCTCTCTCTCTCTCTCTCTCTCTCTCTCTCTCTCTCTCTCTCTCTCTCTCTCTCTATCTATCTCTCTATCTCTCTCTCTCTCTCTCTCTCTCTCTCTCTCTCTCTCTCTCTCTCTCTCTCTCTCTCTCTCTCTCTCTCTCTCTCTCTCTCTCTCTCTCTCTCTCTCTCTCTCTCTCTCTCTCTCTCTCTCTCTCTCTCTCTCTCTCTATCTCTCTCTGCTCTGGCGCTTACTGCTCTACTCAAAACCATGGTCTTCTCATTCAACTACCTTTGCATCTCTCTCTCTCCTAACCTCGCTATGTTTTAGTCCGGTGTTGTCAGGCCCCACACATTCCTAGTGGGAATCTCTGCCTTTGTCTCGCTAAATCTAGCACCTCCTAGGGAGAGACCTCTCCCTCGCGGACGACGGTTGCCGTGGCACTACAAACTTACCAGTAGCGTCTTCCAAGGTTCACACTCGCCTTTGGGACCCGGACGGTTTTCGCCTACCCTTAGACACCAAGTGTGAATTCGTGGCCATTCCATGACTACATAAACTACCTATAAACCTACTCTGTTCCTCTTCTCCTGAACATAGTATATGTCTCTTTTCAAACGTCAATACCTTGGAAAAAAAAATTTTTATTTTGCATAGTACCCAAAAGACTCATTCACTTGAGTAATAACTGCATCAGAAAAACTAACTACCCTTAGATTAAAAACATGATGTAAATAATTGATCATATATAAACATACAATTCTATATATTGGTCCTCAAATGATCAAACCAACTATCGATCAATTCCACAACTTGATGTGGTAGACCTGTAATTTTTAAAGGAACCACGAGTCTCAAATATGACGATAGGAAACAGGAAGGGAACTACTCTTGTGGTAGGCTAATGTGATGAGATTGACCGAGGGTTCTGTAAGAATAGTAGAGAAAGACTGATTTTCGTATCGCATCCATAGTTTACGGGATCGCTGAGTTGAATGGTGACAGTCCATGGATACCATAGTATGTGCCGATGAGGTCGTCAATTTCACATCAGAGGTCCAAAACTCACTTGTTCCGGCAGGGTTGCCAACACATTGATTATTGCTATCGTGTTCTCTAATTATTTAATAATCTTGATCAGCGAAAATTTTGTAACGGCATAAATACTGAGGGTGAAACAAGAATTTATTTATTCTTGCCCCTGGAGTTGTTTACAATCAAGCTTTTCTCTTGAATTAATACTATAGTGATTTTGTAAAAGATTTTATTTTAAAAATACTTCGTATATTGCCTTATTGGCAAACTAGCTCTCGGGAATTAAAATAGGGCTAACACTTTGTCTTTTATTTTTTCCACATCCCCTGTTACAAAATTATTTATAGAATTTACAATAGATTATACAAACGAATACAATTTATTCATTATATTTCCTGTAGCTTAGATATATTTTATACAAAGTTTGATCTCTACACATTGTGATCTGCATTGTACAAAATTATATAATGATGTATTCAGCCTAATCCTTTCCTTTCTTCCCTATTCCTAATATTTTTCCAAAAGCTGCATTTCAGTCCTTCACCATCATCTTCACCAGAAAAGTAATACCTTATTTTATTTTTCTCTCTATTTGTTTTATAAATTGTTAATTTAATTTTTGTACATTATACATTAATTAACTGAAATTATTTAAAGTGTTGGGGCTCACCTTATTTATAAAACACTTTGCCCTTGCTGTCTGTTTTTTTTCCTCAGCTCTCAAACTTATAAAAAATAGGATGTGGGAAAAATAAAGGAAAATTATTTTGGGCTAATGAGTGCCTTTCACTAAGGGGAGTCCCCCATTTGAAGGATGTATGAGAAGGATATAGGGTGTGGAATGCCTAAAGGAGGCGGGTGGAATCAGGAAGGTAGTGAGAGTCTACCAAGGGTGTTTAATTTCAAAACCTCAAACAAAATACAATGTACAAAAAGAAAAATAACAAAATAATCGAACTTTACAAATTTCTCCTCTTCCTGAATTTAAATGCATTTGGAGGAGTGCATAATACTATAAATTTTGATGTTGTGAAAAGTACTCAGTCTTATATATACACTAGGTGATGAGGCTCACCTTCTATTTGTCACCGACACCAAACACTAAACACTAGGAACTAAACGAAAACTAAACAAAACAAACTAAACAAAACAAACTAAACTAAACAAAACAAACTAAACAAAACAAAACAAACTAAATCCCTACCTAGAACCTAGGGCTAGAGTGTTCCAGCCGCGACAGCGTCCTGCCATCGATGGGGGAACGGAGCGGGGGTTATAGTGTGGATGAATTCATCCAACGTAGACATATCAAATAAAAACTAGCCGAGAGGACTAGTAACCTAACTTATTATTTGATTATATTAACATTTGAAAATACAGTGACTTTTCGGACTAAAAGAAATGAGTCTAATTATAGAGTGAAAGACAAAAAGGTACTAGTGAGCTGTATGGCCGACCTACATAAAAGGTTAGGTGCATTTGCGAATTGCAAGCATTTCTAACTTATATATAAAAGCAAATTTGTAACCGATTTTGATGTCAAATGTAAGTAGCGATGGACAAAGGAACGACGTTTTCTTATGTACTACTTGCGGCCATAGGACTCACTAGTACCACCGAATATAACTTAAAGAAAATGTTAATACTTACTCTATCAGCGATACTTACGGTTTGATCAATGTTCTTTTGGCTTATGATTTTGTGATGTGCGTTTTCTTTCTTTTTCTATAGAACCATACTATCGACAAAACAATATTTAGGAATTTACTTTCGTTGACATTAGCTATTGGATTTCAGAAATATGAAAAAAAGTGTGAAATCATGGAAACATCATTTATCATAATATTAACTTATTTAATATTTTAATATATGCATTTATACAAAAGTATGTAGGAAAAAAACGTCCGGGTCCCAAAGGGGAGTGTGAACCTGTGGGGGGGGGAGAGAGAGAGAGAGAGAGAGAGAGAGAGAGAGAGAGAGAGAGAGAGAGAGAGAGAGAGAGAGAGAGAGAGAGAGAGAGAGAGAGAGAGAGAGAGAGAGAGAGAGAGAGAGAGAGAGAGAGATCAGTGTTTTAAGAGCCAGTTCTGTATGTTCTGGGGACTTTTTCCAAAACGCCTGTGCATGTTTCGTACACTAGCAGCTTCTCCCACTCTTACTGACGCCTTAATTTTATTATTAAAATATGGAAACATAAGTACATATTTTCTGGACCGAGAAGAGGGGAACTTCTTATTATGCGTAATTAAGAGATTGACGCAACAATACACATCCGATCATAAATGCACCTTAAGGAATTTTAACGCAAGATCATTTGAATGCTATTTTTTTTCGTTTTATTGAATGTTTGAAACTGAGATATTTAATTCCAATTTGTATTATATTGCTATTAATATTTACTACAGTTTTTATTATATATAGCATCGTAGATCATTATAGCTAACTTCAGATAGTATACATTCTGAGATAGAATTTTTTTTTTAATTTCAAAACCTCAACAAACAAATATATAATGTACAAAATAATATAATAAAATAATTGAATTTACAGTTTTCTCCTCTTCCTGCATTTACATGCATTTGGAGGAGTGCATAATATAATAAATTTGATTGTTGTTAAAAGTACTCAGTCTCATATTCATCACTAGGTGGTGAGGCTCACCTTCGACCTGTCACCGACACCAAACACTAAACACTAAAACAAAACAAAAAATAGTGAACTGTCGGGGCACACCTTCTAAGATCTTATTGAGTCAGATCAAAACGAATTAAGCTGCCCGCCGACTAGGCCGCCAGCAGAGGTGAAAGACCACAGGTCCACCCATTTTATCTCTTTCTTGGCGCTCGCCGGACAGCGGCTAGAGGTTGTAGCGACCCTAGCCCAAGGCGGGGTCCTCTCACCACAACGGGGATATTCGACATCTAACCCGACACCGAATATTTGAAAAATAAAGTATAGAAAAAATATTAGACTAAAATAATGAAAGAATAAGGTACAGTTCCAATAATTAATATCGGGACACTTTCTACAACAAAAGCAAAATATTTATCAAACGTGTTGCGTGTGAGTCCGAATTTTGCGTGAAGTTTAGAGAAATCAATATTTTCCACTTTAAATAAGGCAGATAACGTAATAAAAATCTAAGTGTGGGTCCAATATAACCTTTCGCAGTTGGTATACCTGATAGGTAGTTTTCATGTCCGAAAGCAGGATGGCTTTTCGGAAAAGGACCCTTGCCCTTGTGGCCACTTCCCAAGAGTGTTTCTTTTTTATTTTCGAAAATAGATTTAATTTCACTATAATTATGTGAAGATCGATCATGTTCAGTCGTCTCATCTTTTGATTGTTATTGTTACTATCGATATTGTAATTTATATTTCGGTTTTCTTCGTATAAAATTTCGTAGTGTCTATATGTATGCTTTGTATTTGCAATATTCATGGATATATTATAACATATTACAGATGTGTTGTGGAACCTACGATCTGGAATGTCCAGCCAGTTGCAAGTTCCTCGTGTTTACTCTGGTAAGTGTCAGAATTTGTCAAGTGGATATTTGTGGAGTGAGATCTTCAAAAAACATGGAATCGACGATAGATTCATAGCTAACCAACGTATAAATAGCGAATCCTAAGTGAATCGGATTGAGTCAAATAGCTTTTGTACATAAGGTTATGTTTGGTTAAGACTCGTACTAATTTGTGCCTATCAAAGTACGCTGTACATGATACTTGTGAACATTTCTTACATTCCCGTTTTTTAATACTACTATGTAAATTCTTCAAATTTTGCAGAGCGAACCCTAAGAGTCTAATACAGATCAAGTTCGCATTGCTTGCAGCAAGATGACCACTAAAAATCACGACCTGTAACCTAAAAAATTCATTTGTTCTCACTTTTAGTTCATGCCCAAAACGTTGCCAGGGACTGACACCTAGTGCCTAACAGTTAGTCAAACATCTATTACCCCGATTCGATCTCTTAAATATTTTGATGCATCAATATTTGATAAAAAACAAAATATGCCAATCTTTGTCGATGCAAATGATAAGGCAATATAATGCATTCAAGCCATAGTGCCCACTCCATTGCCCATGTCAGAATTGGTCACACAGTCATCACGTGCCCATACCATGTTGCAGTCGGAGGAGAAGAGTTCCGGTCAGCAAGCGCAGCCTTGCAACGGTACATGGAGCTGTGGGAGGTGAAGCATCGCCCCTTGGCCCGGCTGGAGGCCGTACCGCCTCCGGACCCGGAGTTGGTAGTCCTGGTGGAGGCTCTTCTCAAGCTGGTCATCTCCAGCAAGTTGCGGAGGTACCTCATAGGTAAGTACCTGTTGGTAGGCAGGTGTACCGCAGTCAAAAACAGTCTACTTGCATCGTATTGTCTACATTGCAGTGGCCAAGCTGCTCTCCAGGAATAGGAAGAAGGCCCTAAGGATGTTGGACAAATGCAGATGATTATCAAGGCAGTCCTGTGTATATTGTTTTTATTTAAATACTATCAAATATAAATCTATCTAACGTCAGTTATGTCACATATATATATTCTTACCTTAACAAATGGTATGGGTCGGGCTCAGATAACTGAGTATCCCCAAAGTGGGGAGGAGACGCCCGCCGCGGGCTAGGGTCACTACAACCTCTTAGCCGCCGTCCGGCGAGCGCCCAGAAAGGTCTTTCATCCTGGCTGCCGGCCTAGTCGGTGGGCAGCTTTAATTCGCTTTGATCTGACTCCATAAGATCTTTAGAAGGTGTGTGCCCCGACAAAGCACTATCTATGTTCAGGAGAAGAGGTACAGGGTAGGTTTATAGGTATTTTACGTGGTCTTGGAATGACCACGAATTCACACTCGGTATCTAAGGGTAGGCGAAAACCGTCCAGATCCCAAAGGCGGGTGTGAACCGGAGAGAAGCAGACTGGATTGCCGTGGGAGACGCTACTGGTAAGTTTGTAGGGCCACGGCAACCGTCGTCCGTGAGGGAGAGGTCTCTCCCAAGGAGGTGCTAGTTTTATCGAGACAAAGGCAGAGATTCCCACTAGGAAAGTGTGGGGTTTGACAACGCCGCACTAAAACATAGCGAGGTTAGGAGAGAGAGATTCAGAGGTAGTTGAATGAGAAGACCATGGTTGTGAGTAGAGCAGCAAGCGCCAGTGCAGAGAGAGAGGAGAGAGTAGTGTTCCAAGTGGCGGTCCGGTTCGTTATGCTAATTTTCTCTGAAGCCCGGGCTTATATAGGAGGCCAACCAGTAGGGTGGGTATGAGTCCCCACCTACGGCTGTTTCCCCCACTAGTTCATTTCCTCCCCCCACTCTCACTGACGTCATAACCTTTATTAAAAATAATGAAAAATTGATACATATTTTCTGATATTCATTTGATGACATAGATACAAGGTCTGATACGAGAAGAGGGGAACTTATAATTATTCATAATTAAGAGGTGGCCACAACAGTATGTTTATCAGTAACATCTAACACCTTTTACTATACTAACTATAAGTAACGGCTAGACTAATAAGTAACGGTCCTAAGGACTTGTGGACTTATAATAATCAGCCCTATTATAATTATCTTATCTTATCCTATTAGTAACTTATCTTCCCTTCCCAGACCTCTATTCTAAATAATTGGCTCCCAGGACCTTTTCTGTCTGCGCTCCTTCCAACTAACTTCCCCTACTACCGCTATCCTACACAGATAAATACCCCTTTGTTGACAGTTGTTGATTCCTCATGGAGCTCATTTCCTATTGAGCTCTCAGACTGTAACCATATGTGATTGTACATTTGTGTTTTATATCAAATTAAATTAAATTAATTAAACAGAAATATAATTTTCGACATGTTTGTTTATTTATAAGGCAGTTCTTCAACCACCCTATTGGCTGCTGAAAAACAGTCTTCTTCCTCTGCTTCATAGTGGTTTTCTTTTGTTCGCCATTCGGCAATTTGTTGTTTTTTTTCCATTCCATTCCATGCAGTTCTTCCTGTTTTTTTCTGTTATTAATAACATAATCAGCTGTTTTGCTAAACCTATTAGTGAAACTATTTCTCTTCTCTATGAAAAATAATAAAGTAGAGATAAAAAAAAATATTTAAAAAAATAAATATAACAAGTAAAATAAAGTGTAAATCACTATTAAGAAATACAAATAAAAAATACTTAAAATGATTTAAGTCAATAAATTAATGGATGGAACGTAATAAAAATAAAAAAGAATAAGAAAAAAAAGGCAAATAAATTAATGGATGGAACGTAATAAAAATAAAGTAGAATAAAAAAAAGGAAAGTAAATTAATCGACGGAACGTAATAAAAATACAACAGAATACAGAAAAAAAGGTAAATAAATTAATGGATGAAACGTAATAAAAATAAAACAGAATACAGAAAAAAAGGTAAATAAATTAATGGATGAAACGTGATAAAAATAAAACAGAATACAGAAAAAAAAGGTAAATAAATTAATGGATGAAACGTAATAAAAATAAAACAGAATAAGAAAAAAAATGCTGCACTTAAAAAAATTCAAATATTTGGTTCCTAATATAATTATTTCGGGTTTCAATTCTTTTTCAGTTAATATTAAACATTTTCAGTGATAAGAAGCTATAGATATGATGGACCCCCCCAGTAAATAATAAATATTAAAAAAAAATTATACAGAAATCTATATTTGATTTCTTTTGTAACTGATCTCTAAACATTTAGCAAAAGGTTTTTTTTTAATTTAAATTTAAAAAATGGTTTTGTGGGTCGAGCAAGTAGCCCGTGTAGATATTATAGTAGAAGACGGCCGAAGACCAAAGATATGCAGTCCGTAAATTGGGTTTATTTAAAACTACTGTTCGGAGAGCAATCACACGTTATCGTGAGACAGGTTTGTGCAATCCCAGACCAGGCCGCGAGTGGCAGAGCCAAGAGATGACCGTTCATTGTTCAACACACACTTCGGAAACGGTTTTCAACTGCTACTGAGACTACTAAACTTATTCGTACAATTCGGGGGTAGCAATATGTGCAAAAACTGCTAGAAGAAGACTTGCTGAAGTGAACTTAAACCCTCAGAGACCATCATAAGGGTCGTTGGTGACCAGAACATCGATGAAACTCAAAGACTGTCCGGTGACGATAATATTTAATAATACATTTAAAAATGATAGGTCAATGCAAAGCAAATTAACACAAAAATGGCATGAGTTTCGTGGAAACAAAAAAGTCAAATAAGGATTTAATGGGTTATTTTAAGCTTGACAACATTTTCATGCTCTTCTAAATACATAATACTGTCCGTTCACCAGAGAAACGTCTATCCACGACTATCCAACGTTCCAATCGATACATCTTAACCCAAATCTTGACTTCTCTTTTCAATTTCTTCTTCCAAATTTCAATGGGAGTCGAGTTTCAACGGCATTCTCTTAGCGAACGAACTGTAGGTATCCGCTAGTGAACGAATCCGTGACTGAATCCTGTGAAATGGATCTTTAAAGTGAACGAATGGCTCAATTCAATGAGCGAAGAATAGTTATCGCTTGGCTGTAAGATAATAGGCCTTATCTCTGAGATAAGGTAGCGGAGGCAGTGGAGACAATGCTGTCTGCCAAACAGGTCATCAAGAGAACCATGTCTTCGGCATCCTACCTGGTGGAGGACCCCAAGTACTCCTTCTTGTCGAGGCTGGGAATAGCTTCCTCCAACCACGGTGTCTTCTGTGATGGCTTCTGGAGAGGATCTGGTCAGGTCAGTCTCAGGGTCCAAGAGTCACCTAACCATTAAATCAATTATAAATTATACTCAACGGTCAAACATTTTCAAAATATCTTTCTTTTTTTAATATTTTTTATTTCACTGCGACGCTTCGAACTAAATTATTTCATCTTCAAGCGGGATAAGTTATGCATCATCATAAATAAATAAACGTTATTAAGCATTTTTTTCTCTTTTCCATTCCCCCGGCAAGGAAAACCGTCAAAAAATAATTTAAGTAATATTACATTAACGGGAGTTAATTTGAGGTGCACATTTTTTGTTTTATTTTGTATTCAAAATGTCACAGTGAAATGAAAACTTAAACAAGGAAGATTTATTATCCAATTTGTTTGTCATTTGAAACTATATTCTTCAAAAGTATCAATACTAAATGAATTTTACAGTATGTTTGAATTTTTTTTTTTCCTTAACCCCTCTATTCAATATTTTTTAAAAATTATAAATTATAAACAACAATATAAAATAACTGTGGGTTGCTCCTTCTTCTGCATAATATATGCATTTTAAGGAGTTCTTATCCTAAAAACCAACAACATTTTCATGGTTAAAAATTATATAAGTGGAAAAAGGACTAGACACCTTCGGAATGTGTTTGTAAAAATAAATAGATTAAATTAAGTACATATGAAGTGAATGAACAATATCGAGAGATGACAGAATGCTGGTAACTCCACATCAGTTCAGTTAGTACTTATTAAGTGATTGTAAAAAAATAATTGATTTTATCTTGGCCACTGAAAATAAATTTTTGAACAAATAAAATTAATTTTAGATAGATAGATTTTCTCAATGTGAATATTCTTCGTCTATCCTCACGCAGTGACTGTCCTGCCGATGTATTTTTTCTTAGGCTGTTAATTATTAATGATAGTTAACATAAATCCGAGGAAAATTGTTAAAACAAAATTTTATATACACGAAATTTTGCCAGGGTAAGCTTTACAATGTGATGTATAAATACAATCGTATCCTTCTTATGGCCATCTAACATAAATAATTATAACCTACCAAAAATAGACTTTATCAGGCTATATACCATATCAACAAATACTCTATCACCACTGATAACGATTAACGACCGATATCCTCAAAAAAAAAAAAAACTTACATAACAACAGTGTGTGAGAGATGGAACCAAATGAATTAAGAACATGTAAGCTGCATGGGACATTTGTTTTATTACCATGTGAACACATTAACATCAATTAAAATTATTTATTTTCCTTCGTGAGTATTGTGGCAGTTGATCTTGGCAATCTCTGAGATACTAAATCGCCACCCTAAGAAAAATCAACATGTAGATAATGCCTGATGCATATGATGTTGAGGCTTGTTAATAAAACAAAAATTCCTGTTTGTAAAATTAAAAAAAATAGCCGGTCAACCTATTCAAACCCTAACTGGCTCATAAAAAAGAACTGTTATAAATTTTCACTTTAGTATTGACAAATAAAACCATATCAGAATAGGGTAGAACGACAATAAATACATGATTGTTGTTTCTTTAATTGTCTACGCCCTTATGTAAGTAAAACAAATTTATTTACTATCGAGGAATTTTAACCCAGAAACTTCATAACATGAAGTAGCTACCCTAACCGCTGTAAGAGCAACTATTGTCGCCTCCATAAACATTGTGAAAAATTACAACTTTAAATTTCAAACTGCTTCTGAGCTGGGGTTTGAGGTAACTTAACAGATCGTAAAATCGGTGGGATTTGTTTTTTCATAATTACTGGTATTACATTTTAACTTAAACATACTTCATACAGTGCAATCAGATGTTTAGTGTGACACATATCTTTAAAATCCCAGATAAATTAAATCGTTATTACTACTGATATTATTGAACATATACAAGGAAAATCGAAATACTATTTCCATATACTTGTTTGAAAGTAGAGCCCCTCTTCGGGTCAGGAATAAACATGACTTCCAGAGGCCTGGTGTTGGCCAACCTGAGCGGCTTTGACTCTTGTGTTTTCTATCAGCTCCCACTGTATCTACTTGGATTAGACTAAAAGGAGTTGGGTTCGGAATTTCCCACGATATGACCTCTGCTTCCTTCTCCTGCAGGAAAATTTCGTAGTTTCTTTGGCCATGCATGACACGTGGCAAGAATGACTCGTTTTGTCTTGTTCATCTTTTACCGTAGAATGTAACCTAACATACTGCCGACAGGAGGTCGAGCCAGTATGCCCCGCGGACGGCCGGAAGATTGCACGCCTGACTACCGCCGGCCCTGAAGACTACGCAGCATGCTTGGAGGCCTCCAGGTCTGCATGGCCCAAGTGGGCAACGCACCCTGCACCTCAGCGAGGGGAGGTCGTGCGCAGGATAGGGGATGCACTCAGGGCCAACCTCCAGGATTTGGGGAGTCTGGTGTCTCTGGAGATGGGTGAGTCCGCTTTCTTATATCTTCATTAATGTCATAGCTGCCTCTTAGTTATAAATGTATTTTGATAAATTAACTTTTGTAAATAGTTATAAGACAAAAACAAAGCCACCTTTAGGACATAGAATTAAGAACAGGGAAGTTGTAAAATTGAGGGGGGATGTAAATATTCTGCTTGCTGCTTTATAACTTCACCCATCCCATTCTTCCATGAACTAGCCTGGAATAGCAGGATTTTTATTTTGACCTCATATGGATTTTTTCCCCCTAACTGGAAAATAGCTTAAATTCTGGCGTTCAATATAATTTTTATTTTATTTAAATTAACTTTTTTATAATTTAAATTAAAAAGACAAGAACTAAACAGACGCTTTGGACAACTGTACAGACTACTTCAAAGGACACCCCATCTCAAAAGAAAACTCTGATACGACAAGTACCATGCAAAATATAAGTGATAAGTACTGTATAAACAAAACTTTTTGTTTTATTACTGCAGACTGCAAATATGATAGAGTTAATGGCTTTGTTACTTCCTTCTTACCACTAAGCAAAACGAGCAAATGAACCTCAGCTGGATCAGTGCTAAATACCCTTCACTGTGGATGATATATACACACGAAGGACGAAACAACGGTCTGTTCTCTAGAAGCCACTCCTGGTCTCAGATTGACTATCTTTGGCCTGAGCACCATCTCAAAGAACTCCTTGGCCTTAAGGTTTTTATAAATATACAAACAGCGACCACGACCTCTGTCACAGAGGTTAAAGAACGCTGACCTGCACCCGTTGCTTGGTGTGCCATCGGTGGGTGAGTTCATCCAGACGGAGTTTTTTGACTCGTTGCAGCATCTAACAAACCCAGTGTTTAGCTATGACCCCACTACCCGTGCCGCATCGATTGGCACATACTGTTGGGGAAAATTAGGTTAAGATTCAGTTTAAGTTTTTATGGTTAGATGTAAGTTAGTTTTAAGTCTATGATAAATAAGGCGATGTATAATGCACATAATTATACTTTTGTACAAGCGCAGATACCTATGTATAATACTCGGAAGTTATATAAAATGTAGCCAAACTACAGGGAATATATTAAACTTCTCGGGGGATTCTCATCCCCGGATATTCACCTTGGATATTGCTAAAAAAATAACTCTCTACAGAACTTAAAAATATCGAAGACACGATATAAGTGTTATTCTAATGAGCTACTTCCGTTGACAGGGAAGATCAAGACGGAGGGTGTCGGCGAGGTGCAGGAGTTCGTGGACATCTGTGACTACGCTGTGGGCCTGTCCCGGTCCTATGCAGGCCAGGTGTTCCCATCCGAACGTCCTGGCCACCTCCTCATGGAGCAGTGGAACCCTCTGGGTCCGATCGCCGTCATCACTGCATTCAACTTCCCCGTGGCCGTGTTCGGCTGGAACGCAGCTATTGCACTGGTCAGTACAATACCATCCACTATATTTTATTGTCATTCTTCATTCCAAAGTCTGCTGCCTACTACTTACACAGTAGGAACGTAGCAAAACTCACCAGCCAACAGCCTAGTATATCCGGGGATTAAAATGGACAGACACCTCCGTTTTAGTAACCATTTTGCAAGGAATATAAAGCAGACACTCACGAAGTCTTACCGGCTTACGCATTTACTGACTTCCCCCAATCTATCACTGCGCCTAAAGCTATTGATTAACAAGAGTGTACTCAGGCCTACTCTGCTGTATGGTGCACCGCTTTTTCGTTATCTGACGTATACGACAGCTCGGCGACTCCAACAATTCCAAAACGGTATACTGATGAAAGTGGTCAGACATACTTCATTCGAGCAGCGGAGCAACAGTGAACTTCACAAGATCTTTGATTTGCCTACGGTGGATGAATTCATCCAACGTAGACATATCAAATTTTTCGACTCCCTACAGTACTTGAAAAACCCGGTGTTTAACACGATAACCCCCGCTCCGTTTCCCTATCGATGGCAGGACCCCTGTAGTCTTAGGTTCTAGTTTTAGGTTTTAGTTTGTAGTTCCCACATTGTAATCTGAAGGTGAGCCCCATCACCTAGTCCTGCACCCGGTGATTTGTAATTTTAACTTCAAATAGAAAATTGTTATTGTAATTCTACCCTCCTTCGAATGCATACGCAAACAATTCGAAATTATAATTCACCCAGTCTAATAAGATAAATTATAATCGGTGATAATTGTAATTGCTTCCCCTTTTTGAGAATAGACTTTTGTCAATCTTGATATTATCCATCTCTTAAGAAATGAAGCAACCAGACACAAGCTAAAACAGTGTCACGCTTTATGTTTATTAATATATCTGTACAGATAGCAACACTGTTTAATAGAGCTGAGAGTGATTAGATTTGTAGCAGTTCAGCCCGGGCATAAAACAAACAAGTATCAAAAACAGTTCAAGTCAAGCGTGGTTCATCACAAAATTAATGAAGGATTTTGTTCCATTTGCAAAAATAACTCAGGGTATATAATAAGTATAACTTATTATAAATCAAGTCAATATCTTTAACTTTACCAACTCAAAATTAGAGAAAAATATATTTTCATTTATTACAAAGAAATTATACAATTATTTAATTATCTACTCACTTGACATCACAATGTCAAATGATTCTTCCAGGTAAAATTTAAGACTGAAAGGTACATTTGAAAACATTGGTTTCTGATTTTGAAAATAGCAACAAAAACTTCCATGCACTCAATTTTTAAATGCCTTGATTAGTTTGCAAAATAATATTGTAAGATTCCTATTGTACATTCACATTTTTAACATTAAAAAAAATCTTATCTTCATCCTTAATAGTAATGCATCAATTTTGTAGGATTGTAAATACAATTATACAACTAAAAAAATGGCACTTTTTAAAAATAAAAATTTAATATATATAATATTACGTCAGCAACAAAACCCTTCATAATGATCTTAATATACCCTACATTCTTGAACTCATCCCTTCCAAATTCATGAAATTTCATAGTAACTTATCCAACCACCCTAATCCCGTAGCACAGTCATTGCACTGCTCCACTCATCCCTATAATCCTCCTCGGAGACTGAAACGGCAGTGGCCTCGTGACCTACTATAAATGCGCAACAGTGGGAGTTCTGGCAATGGCCAGTTTCTCCAATCATGTCCTGAGCGTATGTGGCTCTTGCGCTCTTCTTCAGCCTCCACTGGTTCGTATCCGGTGACGTGGCTGGTGGGGGAGCGTGGGGGACTTCCCAAGACTCCGCTTCCTCTTTCGCTTGCGAGGGAGGCAACAACCGTGTGGACTTGGGGGGCCCCTGGGCTGTTTGTAAATGTTTGTAAATATTGTATGAATGTGCGAGCGAATGATGAATTGTAAATATGGTATGAATGAAAATACTTATCTCAATTATTTATTGCCTATTAAGTAAAGACAGATTGTAATTTCATCATAATAAAGTTATTGACAAGAATATATTGTTACGATTTTTTATATTAATTTAAAATTTATATTTTAAGTTTATATTTTTTTTTTTATATTAAAATTTTTTACTTCATTCCAGGGTTCTGTTAATTTATTAGGACAATTCTGGTAATAGGAATAATTTTATTCACACACATTTTATCAAATATTCAATATACAAACAATTTTCAATATACAATTTAATAACCCATTATTAACCAAAACTATTCAAATTTAACCATTTACTATTTGATGCTATACTGATAATGATACTATTTTAAAATTACATCAATTTATTAACATTTATACTGGTAATTATACCAAAATCAAAATTACACAAATTATTAACATTATACTGGTAATCATACCAAAATCAAAATTACACAAATTATTAACATTATACTGGTAATCATACCAAAATCAAAATTACACAAATTATTAACATTATACTGGTAATCATACCAAAATCAAAATTACACAAATTATTAACATTATACTGGCCAGTATTTCGTTGTGCACTCCTCGGATGTGGTTTTCGTCCTCTTCAGCGTCCCCGCTCTATGCTTAGCGTGTGATCTTACGTGGGAGCCGGCCTCATGATATTCATATCCGTAGGTTCTCGCGCCAGAGTGTCCCTGCTGTGCCTTTTTTTTTTTCTAAACCCCATGAAGTTATACAATGAAAATATTAAAAGAAACTTTACAAATTTCTCCTTATCCTGCTATGCACAGATGCATTTGAAGGAGTTCGTGTTACTCAACAATACAGATTGTGGTTAATAGGAAAATACTATGAAATACAAATCTAGGTGATGGGGCTCACCTTCGGTTTAAAAATGGGAGAAAAAAAAACTTACAAACTAAAAACTATACCTAGAACCTAAAACTAAAGCGTTCCAGCCACGACAGCGTCCTGCCATCGATGGGGGAACGGAGCGGGGGTTGTAGTGTTAAACACCGGGTTTGTCAAATATTGTAATGAGTCGAAAAATTTGATATGTCTACGCTGGATGAATTCATCCACCGTAGGCAGCTCAAATATCTCATGCAGCTCACTGTTCCGTCGCTGCTCGAATGAAGTACCTCTGACCACTTTCATCAGTATACCGTTTTGGAATTGTTGGAGTTTCTTAGCTGTCGTATACGTCAGATAACGAAATAGCGGTGCACCATACAGCAGAGTAGGCCTGAGTATGCTCTTGTAAATCAGTAGCTTGAGACGCAGTGATAGATTGGGGGAAGTCAATAAGTGCGTAAGCCGGTAAGACTTCATGCGTGTATGCTTCAACTTCTTCGCAAAATGGTTACTAAAATGGAGGTGTCTGTCCATTTTAATTCCCAGATATACTAGGTCGTTGGCTGGTGAATTTTGCTTCGTTCCTACTATGTAACTAGTAGGGAGCGGGCTTTTTCCCTTTTGAAAAGAGAAAATTACACAGTCAGTCTTACCCGCGTTTACAGAGATATTGAGTCTCCCCAATCTCTCACTGATCTGGTTACAGGCTGCTTCAGCCTGTCTTAGAGCTACCTTGGCACTCATGCTGCTGCTGTACACCGCTATGTCATCTGCGAAAGCAGTAACTGTGGTATTTTTGTACCGAGCACCAACAATCTCAGACGTGTATACGTTGAATAGTACAGGGGATAAGACGGCGCCTTGGGGTACTCCACAGGTCAGTGGCACAGCTTCGGAGAAGCTATCACCCACCCGCACCCGCAGCGATCTGTTTTTCAGGAAGCTAGCCAGAATTGAATATAGTTGTTCCGGGCATTCCCGGTCGCAGAGCATTTGACACAGTATCCCGTGAGACACCGAGTCGAATGCTTGGGTGCAATCAATGGAAATCATAGCCGTGGCTATGTTTCTATTCATGTTATGGCTAACTTCTGACTGCACCTTCAGAAGGGGGTGCTCTGCGCTCATACTGGATTGGAATCCAGTCTGCTCTGGCGGAATGATATCATTTTCCGAGCAGTAATCTTTGAGATAATTCAAAAGAATTTTCTGACGCAGACTGATCGGGCGGTAGTCGGCTGGGTGATCTCCACTTTTGGCTGGCTTTAGTAATGGAAACAAGATGGCTTGTTTCCATGTGTCAGGAAAGTACCGCAATCTTATACAAGAGTTGTATAAGTTTGCTAGTTGTACTATCCCTCTCCTCGGCATTTGTTTGAGCAGCACTGTTTGTATCCCGTCGTGCCCTGGTGCTCGGTTTCCCTGACACCGGCGAAGAATCGCCTTGAGCTGCTTCGGTGATACAAACATGTGGTTCTGTTCAGCATCTACCGGAGGAGGCATGTGGTAGTATCCCGTCCTAGCCGTAATATCCCTAGCGTAATGGTCGGCCAGTTTTGTTGCCTGTTGCTCAGCAGTCAGAACATTGTCGCCTTCGTGAAGACGGACAGTGGCTGTCTTGCCTTTTGTAGTCTTCAACAGCTTCCAAAACTTTCTGTGATCTCCGTGAGTGCTACGAAGTCTCTCATGCCACTGCGCTGTTTTCCAGAGTTTCATCAAGCCCCGGATTTGCGTTGTGAGAGAATTCACAACGACCTTGGCTTGCTGATCTCTCGTCCTGTACCATCTATTCTTCCAATTATTGCGCAAGGCTATAATTTTAAGAATGTGGTCTGGAGGTGGTCGCAGAGACGGTGGCATGGGAGTGTACTTCGGGATCGCAGTGTTTGCTGCGTCTATGATCACATCAGTTATGAAAGCTAGTTGAAAATCCACTTCTTCTTTCGTGCGGAGAATGGGTACCGTATGCAGGTTATGGTAAATCTGCGACCGATACAGATCCCAGTCGGCACGACGATAGTCGTATCTCGTGGGGCGAGGGGTCGCCACTCTACCATCCACTGCATACAGTACTGGCCTGTGGTCAGAGGTAATAAAGTCAAGGGCTGTGCAACTAGTGATACGGTGGGGTTGTTTTGTCAGTAGTAAGTCAATCGTCGATGTAGCCTGCGGGTTACCTCTTTGTCGAAAAGTAAAAGTCTGGGGGTGAACGACCGTGAATGGCGTTCTCAACAGGAGTCTCCCAGCCTTGTTCATTACGGTGTTGTACCACATGGTATGTTTTGCGTTGAGATCTCCCACCACCCAGTGGTTAGATCTCTGCGCGCATGCGTGTAGCAAGGCTGAGTACTGCTGTAGAGACGCGTACGGTCTTCTGTACAGGGCGGTAAGGTAAATGGGTCTCCCCAAATTTACCTTAACTGTCAAGTGGTGAAGCTTGGGATCAGTTGTAGTCAGTGGTGAAGCCACTGTCTTCCAATTGATGCCAAGGCGTATAGCAATTAAAACGCCTCCGTAACCGTTAACTCTTTCAATGGCAGTTGAATAACCTTTAATGTGAAACGATTGTGTAGATACCCTAGTGTCTGTCAAAACTACAATATCTGGTCGGTAGAGAGCTAGCAGCACTTCTACCTCATCTATTTTGGCCAGGAGACCATCAACGTTAAAATTTAACACTTGGTAGTCTACCATTGTTGATGTTTACCAGATATCATAGCCATGAGCATTTGCCTACAGAAGTCTACTAGGGCAGTTACCCATTTCGGTGCGCATTCAAGGTCTTTACGCTGGTCGTTTGTAAGAAACTTTAGCCTAGGATCTAGGTACTCACAATTGTTATTTTCCGGAGTGTCCTGCGAAGTTCTGGGGGCAGTTCTCGACGTGGAGGGGGCAGCTCTCGACGTGGAGGGGGCTGCTCTCGTCGTCGAAGGATGAGCCGTTTCTTCATCTCTGGCTTGAAAGAGCTTGAAGAGCGGGTTCTGCCAGGCAGGTACAGATGGCGGTGGAGCAGGTCTCGTTAGTGGCACGTCTGGGCGGCTCCTCTTCTGCTGGGGCTGCACTCTGTCGGGGGCCGGTCTGACTCTGGCTAGAAGCTTCTTCCTTTCCTCACAGCCTCTGTACGAGGCGGGATGTGCCTCGCCGCAGTTGGAACACTTCAGCGGTGCCGTCTCGTTCCTGGGGCACTGCGCCACCTCGTGGGGTCCTGCACATCTCACACATTTAGTTTTTCTGCCGCAATGGTTTTTTGTGTGGCCGAATTCTTGGCATCGGTGACACTGCGGTAGCCCTCTCTCTTCTTTAAATGTCACTACACGAATGATTACGTGATTTATAGCACGTAGCTTTTTAATGGCATTTAGGGTGACGCTCGCGTTTGTTGTTACAATAATTGGTGCAATGTCCGTTTTTCTGCCTGTTGGGTCGCTTTTCCGAAGTCGTCTCACATCGACGACTCCTGGCACTGTTTCACTTATTATGTTTTTTATCTCTTCGATGTCTTCCTCGACATCTAAGCCAAGAATGAGATATTTTTTATTTCTTTGTTGACCTCTTGGTGCGAAACTATGGAATTCCTTACCCCCTGTCCTGAGTAAGGTTAATATTTTTTCTCTCTCTTCCTCTATATCGGGATAGATGGTTACTCCATCCTTTGTCTTTTTTAGGGCAAACTTATTAATATTTACTGCTTTGAGCATTTGAGTTATATTTATAGTTGTCTCTCCTGAGACAATTACCGGTGGCGGCTTCTTTGCTACCGGAGCCTCGGGGTGGGGGGTTTCCGGTGACTCATTTACCAGTGCTTGGAATTTATTGCCAATCTTTGTCGGATTTTTACCTTTTGTCGGTCGCTGGACCTTGACTGTGATTTTTGGGTACTCAAAACCCTCGTCTTCACTGTCCGTGATGACTGTTTGGGAAGCCATTCGCTTCCTGGAAGCATCTACTTCCATCTGCATTACTTCCGAAAAAAGTTCAATAACAGCACAATTATTTTAATGGGGTGCCGTCCCCATGCACAATTAATCACTGACACAGTAATAAAAATAAAAAATGTACCTTGAACAGGCGTCACCTACGACGCTATACAGTGTGAAGCGAGAGCGTCTTAAACCCCGCCTTTTATACGCTTTCCGCTGCCTTCCGGATATTTTTTAATGGCATTGGCCATTCAGTTATTTCGTATTTTTTATGCTTTGCTCTATTGAAGTTTATATTAAAACACCAAAAAAAAAAAACACAATACTAAATATCACAACAATATATAATAATAAGTTGTATAGAAAAAATATTTATATTTATATTCAATACAAATGTGATAGGCTTGTGGAGACACGGTGGTTTGGAAGCCTGCGGAGACAACACCTTTGACTGCTGTGGCTACGATGAAGATTGTGGCTAAGGTGCTCAAGGAGTGTGGAGCCCCTCAGGGTATAGCTGCTCTTCTTACTGGCGGAGCACAGATTGGGGCAGCACTTGCGGCTGACCCTACCTTTCCTCTAGTGTCCTTCACTGGAAGCTGTGCGGTAGGCAAGCAGGTAAAGAACTTGTTTCATCCAGCAGAGGTTGATTGTAACTTTATAGGAGAAGATCTATATGGATATTTAAGTAAAATAGAAGAGAAAATCTATGCTAATAAATTATAGACAATTGTATATAATAATTATTAGCAAAAAAAAAAAATAGTGGCCCGAGCCCAGGACATCCTGATCTCATCTCCACTCACACACTCTTTCAACTGAACATCCCTATCAAACGGGTAGCCTAGTCTATTCTCTTTAGCTATTCTTGTACATTTTTTGACAAATTTTGAGAGCGATAATCTTTCCAGAGAGAGCGTATTTGTATATTAGTTAAGTATTTGATGCATATAATGCCAGAAAAAGTATACAAGCTTACAGTAAATTGTAAGTTACTTAAATTTACTAGTAGGCAACAACAATATTGAATCCTTGGTTCCTTTCTCTATCGTTTTTCTTTGGCTATTATTATTAAAACAGTAGGATTACATACCACAACTAGTAATTACTTATAACTATATGATTTACCTTTGAGCAAATGTGGTCGTAGGTTGGCCTGAAGGTTCAAGAGAGATTTGGGCGGTCGCTGCTGGAGTTGGGTGGCAATAATGCCATTGTAGTTGCAGCTGATGCAGATCTTGATATGGTGATGAAGTCTGTGGTATTTGCATGCATGGGAACTGCTGGGCAGAGGTGCACCACCACCAGGAGGCTCATCCTTCATGAATCAGTAAGTGCGAATGGAGTAGATATGTGTCTCGGAAGGATAATTATTGATCTGTGTGCTCATTACAGGTGTATGACACTGTTCTTAACAGGCTGGTGAAGGCTTTCAGTGAGGCAGTCAAGCGGACTGGACATCCATTAGATGAGCAGACATTGTATGGGCCACTTCACAGTCGTCGTGCTGTCACAGGCTATTTGTCTGCGATAGAGAAGGCCAAAGAGTTGGGAGGCACAGTAGCCTTCGGAGGGAAGGTGCGTATTATATTCGAAGTGAGAATGTAGCATCTCATTTGCTCTAAAGCATGATAACACTGCCACAGGTGATGGACAGAGAGGGCAACTACGTCGAGCCAACGATAATTGCAGGTCTGCCACACGATAGCCCGCTGGTCCTCAGTGAGACATTTGCACCCATTGTCTACCTGCTCAAGTGCAGCTCTGTTGAGGAAGCAATTCGTTGGAACAATGAAGTGAAACAAGGGCTATCGTCCAGTATCTTCACACAGAACTTATCAACAGTCTTCCAGGTAATCTCTTAACCTATATCTCAATCATTTAATATTATAATATCTACTAATGGATATGTGTTGTAGTGGATCGGTCCTCTTGGTTCAGACTGTGGAATAGTCAACATCAACATCCCGACCAATGGTGCTGAGATTGGCGGAGCCTTTGGTGGCGAGAAGGAGACCGGGGGAGGTCGAGAATCCGGGAGTGACTCCTGGAAGCAGTATATGAGGAGAACAACGGTCACCCTAAACTACTCTTCAGGGCTTGTCCTCGCTCAGGGGATTAACTTCGACTGATAAAGGAGAAATCATGGCAAGGCAATCTGACGCAGTGATTGCACAACAAAATAATTACAATGATTTATTTTTTATATTAAATCTTGTCAATTTGACACGATATTTGATACTATTTTCTACAAAGAATGAATGTGATGTTTTCTCATAATCATAGACCTTATGATACTTACTTCAGGCAATATTTAAACATAAACGAAAAAATGCAAGGTGGATTAATTAAAGTGTAAGCTCACACTACAATATGTAAGTGTACCCACTCAATTACATATTTTCTAAATGACACACACAATTCAATATGCATACATGCAAACATAACCAAATAAATAATAATTTGTTATTTATACTAAAGTCTCCGATCTTACTGTTGATATTAAACTTTCCCCTTATTCAGTATTATTATTATGATCCTTCAAAAGTATGAGATGATGACCATTTTTATTAATAAAATAATGTAACAACCGTGAAAGTAATTTTTATTTTGTCAAACCTTACAAATATCTTGTCATAATTTTTGTTTCTCTGGGAAAGTCCTATGGATAGTATTTCTTTGGCAATATAATGCAACAGATTGAAATGCCTACATAAATTGGGTAGCTCTATGATTGTGTATTATTAATAATTACACCACAATTTATATTTATGTCTGTTAGTTCCTTCTTTTGGTTCATTTACCGAAACCATTTTGTTCATTAAGCAATAGTTCTAGAAGTAGTTTAGAAATAAAGGTGTTAACTGCTTAAGTACACAAGCCAACAATAAAGGACATGTAATTGAAATATAACAACCAAATATTTTTATAGAATGAGTTTTATTTTAAACTAGAGATCTTTGTTTTAGCAAAATCAATTACTGAGATGTTTAGTTCTTTGCTGTTGTAGGGGGCAGTATTGAAATTTTTATATGATGTATATAATGTTATTTAAATAGAAACAATGACAATATTTCCAATCTTAGAAAATAATTTCAGATATTTATTGATAATTTATCACAGAAATATAAGTATTACAAATATATGGCTGCTGATTTTGATATATTATCCAAATGTTTTTGAATCTCATAAAGGTATAATTTTAAAGTTATATGAAATGCAAGTTAGCACTTAATACTAAATTAATGTATAAATTGTATGTCATCAACCTAAGAAGAAGAACTCAAACTTAATGGTCTTCCTTGTTGTGGTTTGGGATGTACGAGGAGTGGTCTGCTGTGTTGTTCTCTGAGCCGTTGTTCTCCTCGGTGTCGTCCGTTGGGTCGAAGTCCTCTGCGTCCTTCTTGTGGTCGGCCTCCGAGTGGTTCTCTGAGTAGTAGGCCTCCTGGTTGTTGGTCTCGATGTGTTTCGTCTAGTTGTCGATCTAGAGGGCCTTTGAGTTGTAGGCCTTGGGGTTGTCGTCATTGCTGTTGTTGTTGTGTTTGGAAACACCTCAAATTTAACTTTCAAAAATATCTTGTTCAAAATTTCCAAGCCGAATTTTTCTAGGTTCTGCTCTAGGTCAGGTAAGGAATCCTCATACAGAAGAGGCCAAAATCTATTTGTGAAGCCAACGACCATTTTGCCTGGAAATACATAATAGTTGTAATCCGACTGTTATTATTTAATATATTGTCTAAAATTTTCTTATCTACTACCTAGAAATAAGTTTAATTTTTTTTATTTATTCTAATATAACAATAGGAGTCATTACACAAGTGCAGTGATTTTAAAATGTTTTTTAGAAAATTGCCGACATGAAAACTCATCTTTTGTGGCCCATGGAGGTTTTAAAATATCTATTTTCTTATTTTTTATATTCCAGTACTGCTATGAAAATGTGCCATATAAAATTACTGTAAATTTATGAAGCATTATATTTTATTGACACTATTCTTATATCGACAAGGACTTACAGGGAAAACATTTATTTAAGGGAGAGACTCTACTTTGAAACGTCTATCTGCCTTCCTTTATGGATGTATGTTGTGCAATAGCAGAAATTAATGAAGTTTTTTCAGGAAAAATACCGAGTAACTATTTAAGAAACTTACTTGGAAACCAGTAAGTATCTCTTGACATACTTTTTCAATTTCTTCTCCCTTTATTTAGTTTATATGCATATATTTCCAAAAAATAGAATTTAGTTTATAAAAATAAAACTAAAAGGTAATAAAATTAAAACTGCTTTTTATAATAATGTTTCAATAAAATAATTTGTATGAAGGTCAATAAATAAAAGCACTGATACTGACTGAGAGCAGGGTTTGACCTGAGGAAGTTGTCTGCCTCCAGGTGGAGGAAGGTGACCCTTGGAGTCAGTTTGCACTCGTCCAACAGCAACCTGATCCCATCTGCCTGCTCCACCTGTCTGCCTCGCAGTCGCCACTCCCCGCGAACCTCACCTGTAAATAGTATTAGTATAGAAAAACAGTTGCTATTGCAATTATTCAAAATAAGGATAAAACATCTTCACCTAATTATCAGCTGGAAAAAAAACTGGGCTGAGATTTGAACCTGGAAACTCCTGATTTCCAGCCAAGCGCCCTTTGACTACTAAATATGGCTTGAGTTGAAAGGGTGCATGAATGGAATACAGGAGGTTGGTCTCAGTTTCGATTCCCAGTGGCTAATAATTATTAAAACAATAATAATAATAATTATTATCAAGTTAGATTACATACCTCAATTAGCAGTTGCTAACCTTTATCAAAGTGTTTTATAATTCTTTCTTGTGGTTCGGTATGCAATTTATTATAAGTTAAGCAACGGTACCTGTGGTGATATTATATGGCCCTCCTCCAGCTATGGGCACTACTCCAAACCTGCCGTTGATGTAGAACCTCCCCCTCATGATGACCCGGGGGACCATAAGCTGAATGTCTGCTGAGACCCTCGACTTCTTCAGCTCCGACCTGGTGACCAAAGCATCTGGTTACAGTCGTGAAGTAGGAGTGAGTCCTGCAACATTGGACCAGGTGCGGTTACATCCCAACCCGCCACTCCATACTTCACCAACGATATATATAAAAAAAATTCATAAAATTTTCCCGATTGATGGTCAGTCATGGAATTTTCATATCAGCATTATTAGTTGGGATGTTAAATGCAACTCCATGCAATTCATGCAAATGAAGGAAAATAATGTAAAGGTATAAAATAAGATAGTAATTTATTTCAATAAATAATGAAGAGTGGATATTCACAAATTGACGAGGTATCTCTTATTAAAATACCAGTTGCATTGTTGCCAATAGGCGATCCTCTGTTTATTGATATACTTTCCCAAAATAAATCTGGTTTAATGCCTAATGTTATCAACCGAAAAGAGAATTCCAACAAAACAAATTATCTTACAGTGATCTATTTAAAGCACTTAAAGTTCAAGACTTATCATGTGTCTGCAGAGATGGCTAACCATTTAGAAGAGCTCACTTTGGCTTCTAAATAGAACAAATGAAGCATTTGGAGCAGAAGTGGTGTATGTATATATTGTATTGTTTTTTTATTACATTAATAAGATACACACTAAACTCCTGACCTGACAGACAGAAGCTTAAGCTTGGAGAGCCCGTGGGCGGTTGTATTGATCAAGCGCACATGGGCGGCCAGCTCTCCTACTTTGTTGAAGGGTGGGCTCAGTCCCAAAGCACCCCTCCTTTTCACATCAAAGTCCATGTCTGGCAGCAAGGCTGGTTCTAGTCTTCTGATCCCAAGCTCAGGGGCACCGCCTGCAATATCATTGTACATATAAAACTGAACAAAATCATTAGCAATAGAATGAGAAAGCAAAAGACTCACTTGCACTGAGCTGGCCCACTATGGACTCGAGGGTGACTCTGATGCAGGAGTCGAAGTCCTCAGACTGGCCACAAGGGAAGGTGTGTCCATCTATAACAGCATCTTCCTTGTCACCAAAATTCTATTCACAGAGCAATAACTTAACACTGTTACTAATATTATATAATAGTCCTGAGAACTATTGATGCTATAAATAAAGCAACCTACAGTTTCTAAGGAGGAGAAACATACCTGTCTGCAGTCTGTTTAGCATACCATGCAGGCACAAAGTAACTTATAATCAAACAATTTATAAATTAAATTAAAAAAACAAAAGTGGAACAATTTTCAATTTATGAGTTTATTACCCTTTCCATTGGCAAGCGATAAACAAATGACTGAAAGTGTGTTGTTGAATATATATTTCAGTAAATATATTTCATAAATTGGTTGTTTTGTATAAGTAGAGCAATGATAAGTTGAATAATCTTTGTAGAGGAGAGTCTTTTAAAAGAAATGCTTTATTATGAAATACAAGCAAAACACTGTTATATACAAATATTAAGAGTTATGTTACTACATTCTAGTTGGGATGTGTGGGAACAAGTGTCTGGGAACAAGTGGGGTTCTGGGGATAAAGCTGAGACATATATGTATAAGAAAAGGGTAGTTCCGGGAATAGGGAGCGAGGTCTTGGAGGGATCGTCTTGGAAGGGTCGCTTACTTAAAAAAATAACAGGAAACATCAGTGTACATAGGCACAGGGCAGGTATACACTAGAAGGGGCTTGCTTCTACTTTTAGCATTATACATAATATTAGCATTATAATATTCTTAGCATTATAAAACTAATAGATAGATAAATGAAGGGAAGACACATATGCAGAGAGTAGTATTGTAAATAATAAACAAAGAAGAATATGTCGAGGAGTACCTATAAATAAAGAGTGGAATACAATTTGTGATATAAAAACTGAAACCTATTAAAAAAAAAAGAAAAAAAAAAAGGAAAATATTAGAGAAATAACCAATGTTGGGAACATATATCTCAAATGAAAATACTCTTCTCAATTTCAGTTAGAAGCCTGCCAACAGGAGTTCTTGATTTCTCAGACTTTTATACTAAGGAGGAATCAGATCCACTAGGGGGCAGTTGTCATGGGATAACAGGGCTTCCATCACTTGGCTGATCGCCTGTCTTAAGTATCACTGATTCTGGGCCGTATACGGATTCTTCCCGGCTAAGTAGCAATACGGAGGACGAGAAAGAGGAATAAGATCTAGCAAATAATTTAATACATAGAAGAAAGTGCAGAGTAAGCGACCCTCATGCAGGATGGAAAGTTAAGAAGTACAACTTATTCCAAGTCCCTATGTCTCAATATCCAAAGTATCTTTCTTCTACTATGAGGCCATATGTGGGGGTCACCTCATTGACTGGCCTACACCACATACAGAGCCATGGAAAAATCAGATAGTGGCCTTTCAAAAGGCAGGAAGGTTATAGTCAGGTTGGCCTTCTTTAGTAGTCGGAGTGCTTACTATATTTCGTCGGATATCTGCAAGAAGACCCAATACTAGACAAGAACTTCCGGAGGAAGGGCTTAGAAGGGAAGTCTCCCCCGCTCAGAGGAAGACAAAGGTAACGGTCCTCGAGCTCTCGCTATTGTTTAGCCAGATCCACATCTGGCCGACCTCTTTGTCGCTTCTTATCTCCTAGCTGAGCCGTTAGCAGGATGTTCTAAATATCAGCATATTGTCTATACCTGAGTGTTTTATCATCTAGATCCTATCTGTTCACCGTCGATCATGGGAAAGTCTACAACTCTTGTCAAAATAATTAAATTAGTTTAGAATAGGGAACCAGGAAGCGCTCTGTTGTTCGTCTTTAGCGCTAGGCTAGTTTTTATGGAACAGACAATTCTTCAAAGAAAATGCATTGTAAGTAAGTATTCACTGGAGTTCCTCAGGGACCACGGTTGAGGGCAGTTCTTTTCAATATGCTGCGTGATAAAATTTCAAAATTAAAAACGTTAATTACAAAGGACGACCACTGCCGACCAGGAGAGTCCATGGCCATAGAAATAAAAAAAAACCGTATTAAACATTTCAATAGATAATAAAAACAAATTCAACGGATTAATCTTTTTTACTAAAAGAACACCTGACATGAGAATTGAAATTTTTAAATTCCACACACACATAAATAATCATTGGAAACGAAAAGCAGCTTGTGGAAACTTTGTTTTCGGACGAATAGGAAATTAGTTAACTCTGCGTTCATAAGACCCCTCTTTCTTAAGTCTTGTCCAATGTGGTCGAAGACTTGATCAATATTTATTTTAAAAATACGTTAAATTGTATGAGATTCATTGGATAGTTTCCTAGGCATTGAAGTTTGAGATATTCTAAAAAACCAAGATTATGTTAACCAAGTGTCGTTATGGAAACTTAAATGCAACAGTAAATTAAGCTCGAGACAATGTCTTAGATGCTTGATAGAAAAAGTTGTAAAAGCCACTGCTCGAATTAATATTTTCAAATAAAAATCTTAAATGTCTTCTGTAAAATAACTGTTGGAGTGTTTGTGTATATTGCCCGGATTTATGTAATCGTTTTTCCCTTTCCTGAAATATGCGTGTCAATTTAATCTATTAACATTTTGACATAGCCAAGCAGGCTTGTTCAAAATCATAACTCAGAGCAGACTACTCAAAATCAAAATGAAAAGCAGCAAGCTGCGTTGGAAACTAATGAACGATTATTAAGCTAACTAGGAAGAAAGACAGACATACTCACTTATATACGAGACGAGAAGTGACAAGAGGATGACCGCCCGTGGCATGGTAGCCTCCTGTGTCCTTGTGGTAGCTAAGAGGTCCCGATGGTTGGTCCTGGATGCTGCCCCTCCCGCAGGTCCTCAGGAGTCAGGAGGAGGTCTGTTTCTGCAAGTGGTGGGGAGGCGTCTACCCCAAACATCTCCCTAAAATATAGGTACTGACTTGTATTGGTTCGCGATTCACCGCACGCGGGACAACTTCAATCTACTTTACGGGGAGGAAGCCTGCGATCGTGTATTTGGCATGGCCACATGTCTGGAATAGTCTCCGGGTAACGATTTCAGTATCGTACAAAGTAATACATGATTTTTTTAAGCTAAAATTAATACGAAACAGTAAAGAACTAAAATAGCTAAGGTACAAAAATGTAACTAAGATTAATATTATATAACTGAGTTAGTAATAGTAAATTTAGCAATTGATAGTAAAAAAAATAAAATAAATCTCCACCAAGTAGCTTCTAATGTAAGGAGATGACACACCACCAAAATGCATTGAGCCTAAACTTTTCCCTATTCGGGGCGAACTATCCTGTTAGTTTGTAAGTTTGTTTTAGGTCCATCAGGTTGTAACCTGAAGGTGACTCCATCTCCTGATCCTGTTTGCATTGTATAGTTCTTTTTAACGTAATCCGATTTTCGTTAGCTTGTAATACCTCCTTAAAACTCTGGTTAAGTACACACACTTTATTACATATATCATAAACAGATCTGCTAAGATACTGATTATCTTGGATTTTGGCTCAATTTGCCTGTAATTTTTTTAAAAAAATCTCGAGTTTACACTGACTTTTCTCGGGCATTTTTTATCGGCATAGTGGTCTCTGTTGTCGGCTTATCAAGAGGCTTATACTTCCTTGCAGGTACGAAGCAATCTTCTGCAATCAACATTTTTGAAATTAAATAGTTAATTGTACACAGCATCTTAGAGGATTCAACGATTTTACTAATTACTCCCTCTAGATTGCAAGTTTTATTGAATTATTTTTACTAACAAACAAATTAAAAATCATTTTCCCTAACACGTCCCAATGATTGACACTAGTCAATAGTCATTAATTTTTATTTTTATTTTCTTGTAATTACAATGCACCAAATACTATAAGGTGTTAAAGTTATTCTTGACAGATTACGAAAAAAATCACCGCTTAACGTAAGTGAACACGACATTATTAACAGTTTCAATGATATTGTGTTGTTACAGTAAAAAAACATGTTAATCAAAATCTCAAGGTGTTTAATTTGATACCCTACTAAATTAGACAGCTAAATGTTTGTTTTTAAAAAACAATTATTAAATTAATAACGCTTAATTATGTTTTATGGAGTCGTTGAATAATCAAATGTAACCACTATATAAAACTTCATGTTAATAGGTCTACCAAGGGGCTCACAAGGGTGAGTTCAAACAGACAGACACATGGGTGGAAACAAAATAGTTTCTGATTTTGAAAAAAATCGACGAAAGCCTAAAAATTGGTGAGGCAACTTCAGCTATTATAGTTCTATGAATAACAGGTTGATTGAGAAATTGTGGTATAGTGTTATCTAGCGGTTGGTATAGTAACTAAAATAGTTCTTCCTTTCGCTCACAGGTAGAGCTGCCTTTTGCTTCGCGCTCTGGTTTATAATACCAAGCCTTTTTGCAAGACAAATTACCCCAACACGAAAAAAAAAAAAGAAGGTTTTTGCAACCGTAATAGTTGGATCTAACATAATATTCCTCGCTTTTTTTATTCAGAGATTTTTTGTTGTACTCGAAATATACAATGCTATCGATAATGGTTTCAGCATATTTTAAGTGGGGAGGCACAATAATAATAACATCATGGGTGTTCGTTATAGTAAGCTATTGATATACAAGAGCATACTAAGGCCTACTCTGCTGTATGGTGCACCGCTATTTCGTTATCTGACGTATACGACAGCTAAGAAACTCCAACAATTCCAAAACGGTATACTGATGAAAGTGGTCAGAGGTACTTCATTCGAGCAGCGAAGAAACAGTGAGCTGTATGAGATATTTGAGCTGCCTACGGTGGATGAATTCATCCAGCGTAGACATATCAAATTTTTCGACTCATTACAATATTTAACAAACCCGGTGTTTAACACTATAAACCCCCGCTCCGTTCCCCCATCGATGGCAGGACGCTGTCGCGGCTGGAACACTCTAGTCCTAGGTTCTAGGTAGAGATTTAGTTTGTTTTGTTTTGTTCCTAGTGTTTAGTGTTTGGTGTCGGTGACAAATAGAAGGTGAGCCTCATCACCTAGTGTGAATATAAGACTGAGTACTTTTAACAACATCAAAATGTATTGTATTATGCACTCCTCCAAATGCATTTAAATGCAGGAAGAGGAGAAATTTGTAAGTTCGATTATTTTATTGTATATTTTATCTCTTGTATTATTTGTTTAAGGATTTGAAATTAAAAAAAAAAAAAAAAAATTGAAATTATCACTAGTTTTCTCTAGAACCATCCTCTTGATAGTTAGTATATGTACGTTGTTTATATTGTATATAAATCTACATAAAGGTAAATTATTACTAATTAAATCCATTACCTAACATTTTGTGATAAAAATGTGATTTATAAATTAACCGTAAATGTGTTGTAAAAAAAAAGAAAGTCTTTCAGATCTGAATAGTGTTTAAAACACAATAAATAAGAATTCCTACAATAACTAATCGCAGAGTACACGACTGCAGCTAAGATCAAAAAAAGGCAACTCCGTTTCTTTGTCGAGAGTTCAGTTTTGTATGCGGGAGATAATTGGGTAACCACGACCTATACAGCTGCTGCCGTTGGAGGTTTTTGCAGACAGAGTTTGTGGCTAGATTGCAACATGGCTGAAAACCTGTTGTACAGAATTGAAATGAATACAAGTATGCTGGTATGAGCACATCAAAAAGAAAGACTCTGGATCGCAGGAGCAAAAATACTTTTTCGACAAGGAGAAATAGAAGACGACCGGCGAAGATATGGATGATCGTCGAATTAGCTCTAACGTGAAGGCGTCAGAGGTGTCATTTAGAAAAATAGAAAGTAGTCGCTATTTTAATCGTTCTTTAATATCCTTGAATACATTACCTCTAGTCATTAAGTAGGCATTTTCTTTTTTTTCTTTAAGAGCCATATGACCAATTTTTTTTTTCCAGAAGTTTATGATGGCTATCTACTTCTAATGATAGCCACTCACCAAAATTACCATTATCTTACTTTTGCAAAAAAAACAATGCATTGAGTATTACAACAGTATTTCAAAACGTATTTTAGAAAGATCAAGTATTCGCATGTATAAGGTGTATATATCGGCTAAATATAAATCTCCAAACAACTATGTGGAAGTACAACAATTTAAACTTAAAGTCGTGTACTGACCGGAAGTGAATACCTCCGAATATTCTGGTACGAACGCAAGAAGAACCCCGAACAAGATTACCCACCAACCAGCGGTTGGGACTCAGCTTTTTTTAAAGAATAAATTAATATACATTATTATATAATTGAACTGTGAGTGGCTCCTTTTACTGCTAACATGCATTTGAAGCAGTTATTGTTCATCTGACATCTGTTTTATTGTTAAAAAATTATACAATGAAAATTGGACCAGTTATGGTTAGCCCCATCATCACCTTGGGACTTACAAACTATCCTAAAACTAATCTCACATACTAACTTACAAACTATAACGCTCCTACCTCTTATATCCTGCCTTCTGTCATCGAAGGGGAAAAGAAGAGGGGGAAATCGTGTTAAACACGATATATATTGCAAAACATCAAATAATTTGAAGGCAGCTTATAATCTTCGTGGAGCTCACTGTTTCTCCGCTGCTGGAACGTAGTATGTCGGACCTCTTCCATCAGTATGCCGTTTTGAAATTGTTGGACTCGCCGTGCTGTCCTATCCGTCAGATGACGAAACAGCGGTGCACCATACAGCAGAGCATGCCCGAGCCATTACAGACTTACAGATCATGACCATGAAGAGCAGAGATAAATTGGGGGAAGTCAATAAATCCGTAAGCCGGCAAGACTTCCTACGTGTTTGTTTGAACTTCCTCGTAAAATGGCCACTAAAACGGAAGTGTCGGTCCATTTTCATGCCCAAATGTACGAGGCTGTTTGCTGGAGAGTTCTGCTGCGTTCCTACAGTGTATATAGTAGGCAGTGGCTTCTTTCATTTTTGGAATGAGTAAATTACGCAGTCAGTCTTTACTTCGTTTACAGTGATGACCGTGAGTTTTCCCAATTTATCGCTGATCTAGTTACATAATGATTCTACCTGTTTAAGAGCTCTCTTGGCACTCATTCTGTGGTGTTTTTGTACCGGGCTCCGACAATTTCAGAAGTATACACTTTAAAAAGTACTGAGGAGAGCACGGCTCCTTGGGGTACTCCGCTCTGAGCTGCCTACCAGAGGTTGGAGTTTTCTGCCGTATCATCATGGTCCCAGTTAATAGTACAGCAGTACAAACATATTTCCCAACTAAACGGCGATCATTAATGGTTTAAAGTTTGTAATAGTTTTTTAATGCGAATTCCAATTCAGAGCAACATTTAAAAAATGAACTCTTTGTGTACTCGACTGTTTATTAACGAAATGTAACTTTGGGGTCACAGGTCCTAACCACGTGATCTTATGAAATACGGCACTGACCTGTATTCGACCCTAAGGGTTCGTTCTACAAAATTCGAAGAATTTAGAATTTAATCTTAGAAGACTTGGTAAATAAGACATCTCGGTTGGAAAATATGAAATGTCAGTTCCTAGATTATGAGGAAAACAAAATAAAAAATAAACTTTAAGGATATTATTTTCATTCAAAATAAGTTCCATTAGCTTCAATATATTTCTTCCAACGCCCAACAAGGTTTGTTTTACCCCTTTTTCGAAGAAAAACCTCTTGTAAAATTTTCATTTTGTTTTTTAAAATGCGTCAACTGACCATGATAGTAAGTTCAAGACAAGTCAGAAGAATATGGTAAAACTTCTATTTTCAGATCACGTAATTTTTTTAAGTTAACTAGGAAACATTTCAACAAAATTTCTAGCGGTCAGTCAGATCACGTGGCACCCACTGTTTTTTTTTTCGTTTTCCCAATACCATGGAGGTGTCGCATAATAGAAGTATGGCTGACGTTTAAGTGAGCCATATAACCAATAACCAATTGCTCAGATTCTATTGGTAGTAAAAAATTGCAAAACGCCTAAACATTTAAGAATAAACTGAAAGATATAGCTTGAAAATGAAAGAGAAATGTCTACATATTAATTTAATAGCCATTGTGTCAGTGTTTGCAAACATGAGATTTCTTACTATAGTTATTTCAACAAAATAAATAAATCTGACATTTCATCCCTTCCAACCCAATAAAGAAATTGTCAACAAGTCTACGATGATCACTTACAGAACTTCGAATAACTGTAAATCAGGATAGTTCAGTTAGGAAGGTTTTTATTTATATAACTTAATATATATATTCTTCATATTCAGGTACAGGGATTTTTTTTGAAGTGGCCCCCACCACTATGCTAACAGTGGAAATATTCTATATTTCCTAGTGTAATTATTGTTTATAATTTTTGAATAACCTATCACTGTGAACGGAAGTTCATCCTTCACTCAAGGATAGGCGTGAACTAACCTTTCCCTCTTCAACGCCACCTGGCTCACTCTCATTGACCAAATGAGAGGTCACGTGTTCGGAATTTCAATTTAATCAAAATTAAAATTACAGGTAGTAAATTTTGGTAGTAAAAATCAAAACTCCAGACATCTTAATATATATAATGTTGGGATATTAGATATTGTAAAATTTGTGTATAAAGAAATTGAAATATAAAGGTTTAATCCAACCTTGTATCAAGAAGGCGATAAAAACAAAAGAGGAAGGATGAAAAACAAAATGGCTATATGGGTTGTTGTTGTGGTTGTTCTATGGGAACACAGCGTTAGCGTCACTCTAATTTTGGGATCAGTCCGTGAGACATGTTATCTAAATATAGTGATTGTAGTAAAAACTTCTTTTAGTTAATTTTTGTTGGACTTAAAGCGGAACAGAAGAGAAATTTCACCAAAAGAAGAAGTATTAATTTGATTGAAGATGAATAATGAGAAATAAAGAAGAAGAAGCAAAATTATAGACAAGTATTTATATATAGTTAATTTAAGTTTTTTTTTATTTATAATTAAATTCACCTTTTGACAGAGTTATGTATTTATTAGCAGAACCTAAAAACCTCAGATAATAAATAATAAGATAAGAAAAATTTAAAGATAAATTTAAACATTAAAGATAAAGATAAAACTAAAAATGTCTATAAAAAACGTAATAATAATATATATATGAATGTATGTATAACCTGTGACCATAATATCTTTCAATAGAGGAAATATTTCATAGTACAAAGTAATTTGCGAATGATTTGGATTTCTGGACAAGGAAGAGGGACTGGAATCATAGACCAGACAACTTTTACTTAACACTAGTTTTATTACTTATCGTTACAATGGTATTTTTTTTATTTATAAATATTTGATTTGTTACTGAGCACGGACCCTCTTGACAGGTTAGTATCACACTGGTATACTCGAGACAGTTCTTAAGACTGGACCACTAAGACTTGGCTATGTAGGGTGGGATGAGCTGATTGAACGGGATCTTGAGAGTGGCCAGGTTGAAGACTGGTCTCATAGCTTGGTCGAAGTTCTCCTCAGCCAGGGGCAAGGTCTCTGCGTAGACAGACTTCCAGAACTGGTTCACCAGGCCGATGAACATGGTAGCTGCAACACGATAGGATATTAATGATTACTAGTTACACCAGAGACTGTTCAAACCTGCTTGCTTCAAAGCTGTTTTAGTGCGAGTTCGATACTAGTAGGTAGTATCTTCAGGTACTGATCTACTTCAGGTACAGATACAGATAAAGGTGTTTACTCACTTAGTTCTGGGTATTTGGAGTTCTCGTTGGACATGCCGAAGGTCATGTTGCCTACATCGGGTCGCATGGAAGCCCTGTCCACCATCAGGTACTGCTCTCCGTCCCTGCTGACCAGGTGGCCAAGCATCTTGAAGGTTCCGCTCAGGTCACCTAAGGCATCATCATCAGATTCAAAATAAATAATAATAAAATTATTATATAGCAGCTTTATTGTATTTCTATAACTGATAACTTCTTCTTTATTATTATTAATATTAATATTCTTATTAATAGCCTGGAAAATATAGAAATAAAATTAGATTCGCTAATGTCGGATAATATTAAAAGAAAGGAAGAAATAGCAAACACGCGTATGCTAAGAGACCCACCCCCTCCATACCTCCTGGACAAAACCAGTCGTAAAGTGAGAAACGTGGTTGTAGCAGCCCTGGTTAAAAGGATAAAAATATACTACTGTTGTAAATAGCCATAGGGTTGATATATAGTTGTGTTTTAAGTAGGTTTTTATAATTTTATGACAACTTCTTGACAAATTTTTAATATTTTTTTATGGTTTTAATGGTTATTTCATATTTATAATTTTGTCTTTTGAATTTTAATTATTTACCACATAGGTGTTGTATTTCTGAATTTTCCACTTGAGGTATTTTTTTTAATCAAAAATAACTAAGTACATACATATTTTAGTTTGTTATTTTGTATTGTATATATACACGGAATTTTGAATAAAAACTAATAATCCTGCTAATTTGAATTTTTCCTTTTTTTAACCCTAATTTGTAATCCTGCCACTTCTAAAATCTCGATAATTTGTATTAACTCTCGGTCCATTTTCATTATGAATTACTTGGATTGTACTATATATATGTTTTTAGGTTTTTTAACTACTTCTTAAATCTACTTTTAAATGATACTTTATATATTATTACAACATATAATAAGATAAAAGAGAGGACACATTTTTTTTATATCTCCAATTTGGTGCCCCTTTCCCCAGTCTAATATAGAAGGCAGAGTTGCATATAATGTTTCTGATCTGGCATGTTTGTATGAGTTCATTCTGAGCAGGAATATAAGGAAAGAATGACAATGCTGAAATGAGTCAGCAATTTTTAAGAGATATGATGACCAAAAATTTCAATATATCAGTTTTCATGTATGAATCCTAGGAATCTAATAACGAAGTTTGTTCATTAATTACATCAGAAGTAACTATTATTAAATCAGCGAAGGCAGATAAATATAAGTTTAATAAATATTATTATTATACTATTTAATTGTAGTAGAATAGGAGGAAAATTTCAAAATAAGTACAGTTCAGCACTGTTAGTGGAATATAATTTATTTATTTTACTTAATGACTGCGGCCATTGTTATGTATAATAATAGTAATTAGTACGTCTCCATATGCGCAGGTAAAAGTTTTTATCATTTTGTATAGCGACAACTGAAGATGACCGCTTAGCGCTATCGAAAGCGCTATTATAATAAATAAGAGGTTATCAGTCGTGGAAAGACAATAAAGCTGTTTTATAATTATAGAATCCGGTAGTAATTTTTTATTTATAATAAAATAAATAAATGTTTTTTAGCTGTTATTTAACTTTATTTTATTTTTAACTTATATTTTAACCATTATTTTGACTACCATTTATATATAGTTTATTTTAATTTGATTTCATGTATGGTATTGAAATATAAAATATATTCTTTGATATTTTAGCACATTGACTTATTTATTGAATAATACGATCTTTGTTTCAGCCTCTGAGGAAGCGCTCATAAAAATAACATTGTGTTTAGACAAAAATAGCATATATTGATATTGTGTATTAATATCATATATTAATATATAATATTGCCCCAACCGATAGAAGAACGAATCATATGTTCTGCCATTGAACGAATACTTTGAACGTTACTTACTGAGACTGAGGTTAAAGGCTCCTCTGCCGAGGATGGGAAAGTCGGCGATCGAACCTTCCGCTAGGTAGTTGCCTTCGATGAACACCTTTTTGTTGGAGAAGTCTGCCTCGAGGGTGATCCTCTTGGGGTTGGTCAGTTCGGTCCTACAACAGCGAACAGAAGCGTTTGGCTATCTTCCACAGTCATAGTACACCGAAGACAAAACTCCAGTAGAGGGCGTACATACCTGACGGCGTGGATCTGGAGCCTGGAGAAGCCGTACGTGTCCATCTGGGTGGTGGACATTGACACCTTGAACGGGTCTCCGGAGCCGAGTGTCATCGAAACCTGCTCGATCCTCCATGGGTCCAATGGTGGCAGGCCCAGCTGTCTGATCCCCTCTGAGGGTACAATACACAACTATAAATACTGTATATTTTCCAATAATAGAAATAGAAAACATCTAGGCTTTCATTTTTTACAGAAGCTAACCTCGCTTTGCTTGGATTGTATTGCCAAGCCTTATTAAAATTTGTATTCAATTGTTTAACAGCAAAGTTTTCAACATTACAAGGACATTTTTAACAATCCTTCAACAGCAATGGTCACGTGCGCTCTCTACGGGTTATTTCCTCTTTGATTGCTCGCAAATAAATACTCTTTAAGATGGCTCAGAACTTTTCCAAAGCAATTTACAGTACTTATACTTAGATTTATAAGATCCAAGTAATAAAGAAACAAGTGTAGCATGACAGCAAAATGGTTTTAATAATACAAAGTATAAATACCCCAATAATAATTCGTTTTTTTTTAATGTTTTTATAAAAGTAATATACGCCGTAATAATCAGTAAACATGTGAAGGGTTCAACACTTAAATGAGTTTTATAGTTTCTTAAACCACATAGGTTACATATCACAACTAGCCAGGAACAAGGGATGAACACCAGAACTGTACTCTTAATACGTATACCACGATACTCTACCAGGTATACGTAAGGACAGTGTAGACAGAAAGATGAGGGGCACCATTCCACAATGCCTGTGGGGCAGTGTAGAGGTGTTTGCAGAAATCACTAACGCATGGAGGTGCTAACTTGTGCTCGCGCGTTTCAACACACGCGCTGATTGTTGGCAAAGCTATCATGCAACAAGCCGGCTTTTGCAACTGCCGGTCAAAGTTTACTGGGGATCAGCTATGGTCCTACGGAGAGGATCTAGAGCTGAGGAAATGAGAAAACTATAAGAGAATAATTACTATCTGTTAATCAAACATAATACAAAGAAATTACTAGTTCTTCATCTGCTAAGGTTGTTGTTCGATTTAGCTCTTTTGAAAGAACCTCTTGATCCGGAGGTCCTTGCCGATAGGAAACACTACAGATTAACCGTCAATGGACAAACAATACAAGTAATAAGAAATGCCTTAGCAAAAGTAATTCAAGACTACCTTATTTTATCATTTTCTGCTAGGCATTGAATGATCTGAGCCCTGACACTTAAATGCATTTAACGTATCCATTTATTTTTCCCCTTAATTCCCATTATTGTATTTTAATCAAACACTCTTCAGCATTTTTTGAGTTTTTCTTGACTTTATATATTCAAGTTTCATATCGATTAGCTCAATTTTAAGGATGCAATTGCTCCTTACTTAATTGAAAGTAGACCCTAGCCCCTATCATCTTGAAGAAACGCCGAAGGTCTTGAAGAAGCTTTCCAAAAAGTCGTAAGCGATTGAAAGGTACCTGGATGACTACTCTCGCTCGAGGCTTGGGTTTAATCGGATTCATTACACGTTTGTCCGACCAACGCCTAAGTAGCAACTAAGACATCGGACAAGAGACTCAAGACACTTTCTCCTCGTCATTAGATCTGCAGAGAAAGGACTCGATGGTATGTGGGGCGGCAGAAAGTGGTTCTGTGGTACTGCCAGGAACTAGGCCGAACACACTAGCTACAGTCTGATCAGTGATCCATCTAGCAGCAATAGATAGTGAGATTGATAGAACTATCAAACTTTACATTGATTCCAAGTTCTGTAAAGAAAATAACAAAGGACAAATTAAAAATATTCAATTCATCGAAACAATAAGAAAAAGTGAGTAAAATACAATATTAAATTGAAATATTACATTAAAATCAATTCATAGGAGATAACAGGGCGAGATAAATAAACAATAGCAAAAAATAAGGAAGGTTCCAGCCAAAAAAACATACTCATCGATAATATTTTTGGAATTCCTTTGTACAGAAATTTCGTACTTGAGCCAGATTAGGTCATGTGGTAATGGCCCAAAAATATATTTCATCGGCACTTTTAGACTCTGCACAATCCATGTTTGTTTTGTTTAAATCGTCATTAATAGGTTCAACAATGATCAACTTAACAAGTTGATTTTCGAAGTTTCGACCCAGATGATAAAAGATCTTAGCGGTCGGAAATATCTGTCTCCAGTCAACTTAACGCTAATTTTTGTGCAACGCATTTTGATGCGAAGAAATGAAAAACTACTTGGTGTAGATTTGTTTCCATTTTGAAACATTTTCCTTATAAGAGTATAAACATATATTTCTTAAATTTATTTATTACTACCTTTGTTATTTTAGTTTCTATTTATTCTTGATTTATCTATTTCGTCAATAAAACAATATCAGTAATTAATTTGTGTCTGTTTGCTACTAGTTTGTATATGATGCTAAATTCGTGACGTGGAGTCAGAGACCTCTCAACACAAATAGTAATTTTTATATTAAATAAAACTTTGTTCTGGTGAAATCCCTGTTACACAATAATGCTGCCCATATCACGAGTCCTAAACTGTAAGCAAGAAGAGAAATGGCCTACCAATACTGCATAGTCAATGCCTCCTTGACCGCTTCCAGAATTGACAATCATGCAAGTTTCTCTTCTTTGAGTATTGGAAGGTTATGCTTCGCTAAAACTAATAAACATAAATATAATATCTTAAATTACTTTTGTGGAATGGTTTTTCTCTCTAGGGATATAATGTTTTCTTCGTTAGCACCTCAGACCTTAAGTGCAAAGTAATGACACCCAAAATGGCGGACTAAGAGAGAAATGCCAAGGAAAAAGAAAACCACAGGTACAACCGTTCAAGTTACATTTGTGGAACCATAAAGCTGGAATAAACCCGTTCAAATTTTCCTTAGCTGTGCATGCATAGTGTATACATCTTTGGACAATTCCAAGATATTTAAATATCAATGCTATTTCACTGAGATAAACTTTAAGATATTTACATGGAGGAATGACGAAATTCTGTACTCTTCTGTGTGGAAAAAGATTTGATGTTTGCGAAACGGAATTTTCAGTCCTAGTTGAGCAGTTTTTATAATGAATTTTGTAAAATTATAAATTGGAAACACCAGGTGTTCATAATAGTGTGACTCTTGTTTTTAACTTATTTAGTTATAGCCATGGTTTGGTATATTATATGTGCTTAGGGGTCTACTATTTTGATATTTGTAACTTCAAAATAATGCAATCTTTATTGCGATAAATCTGCCTTTTATTGGGCAATAAGCAACTGTGATCAATGTTCCCATTCATACAATTTCATTCACTCGCTCATTCGTACAGTATTTACAGACAGCCCACAGACCTTCCAAGTCCACATGGTTGTCACTTCCTTCGCATGCGAAAGAGGAAGCGGAGACTTGGAAAGTCACAGACGCTCATGGCATGATTGGTGAAACTTGGCAATGGTAGAACCCCCATTCTTACTCGTATTTATAGCATGCCAGGAGGTCACTGCAGCTTTAGTCTCCGAGGAGGATTACAGGGATGTGTGGCGCAGTGTAATGAATGTGCTAGGTTATTAGGGTGGTTGGATAGATGGAACTTTATGAACTCGGAAGGAATGACTTTAATAATGTAGGGCATATTAAGATCGTTTATGAAGGGTTTTTTTTGCTGTCGTAATAAGCGATAATTGATTTTCCTACCAACCCTACGGGGGTCGATAAGTCCACCGTGAAGGGCGCGTCTCAAAAATTTTTATTATGTTTTATGGAAACGCTAGTCCGCTGAGAACCTCGCTGGTGTTTGTACAGCTTATTGGGTACGCTCCTGCCCAATATGGTTGCCATATTTTAGCCGAAAGTTTGAAAGAAGTTGCATCTCTGTTTTGTTGTACTGAGTTACAGTACGCTTTACTTATGCAGGTTGCAGCTTTAAAACGTAAGATACAACTTTTTTCCCCTTTTGATTACACGCAGACCATTCGAGCTCCGTCCTCACTAAATATTACATTTAATTGTAGTTTAAGTTTTTGTGATTGGTAAATATTTCCTTTTTTTTTTTTTTTTAATTTATTTAGCTGCTTTACGTCGCTTACACCCATCATCATTATTATATGAATTGATCAAAGTGAATATTTTGAATTAATATGATAAACTTTAATAGTGCGTGGTAACACGCATTTAATCATGCAATAATTACTCTCCTTTGATCGATATGTCTATGAAATAATAAAACAAAAAAATTCTCGATCAATTATAATGCCTGTTTGATAAATATTTTTTTGTGAAAAATCTCCTAATTTTCTTTAAAAATCCCATGCAAAAAGAATTTCTCTAACAAGTACCACTTTGAACATCATTCGGGCATCAACTGGGTTTATTGCGCAAAATAATATTAGGCTGCACGAATCTTCATGGAAAACGCCATCTCTCTAGGTCAAAACAGATGTACTTTATTTACAGGATCTGCGCAGGGAGCCAGACAGACAAAGGAGTTGATAAAAAGTAGTTCTGTTTTAAAAAAACAATAACAAACAATGAAATCCCAAAAACTGAAGCATAAACACCGACTTGATCATTCCGTTGGTTATACACCGAGTGAGCTAAGGAAAGGGGTCAGCTGTAGTCCTTGCGAAATATCAACTTTCTATCCGAGTTCGGCCTCTCTGTTGCATCCACATGTGATTTAAATGGATAGGGACTTCATCACGACGAACTTTAACTAACAAACAGTATTCTGTATGAGCTATAAGCTCCTGATGGATCCAGGAATATTTCCCAGGTCATGAATCTAGTACTATAAAAAGTAATAAACGAAAGAGCTAAGTAACGAGATAATAGGATCTCTTAGTGCCGATTTAAACAAAAAATTCATTGCACAGATTCTAAAAGTACAAACAAGTATTAGGGTCACTGGTCATGACAGCGTTACCTGATCTGAATTGAAATTTCTGTAGAGTTTGAAGGGACTTTCAAAAAAATATCAATTTTTCAAATATTTCAATGTATATTCAGAAGAGACCTGTGATCTAATTTTTTTTTTTTTTTTTAACCCCTGAATTTATTAACATTTTTACAAATTTCAATTTACAATTACTCCTCTTACTGCGATGCGCTGATGCATTCGAAGGAGGGTGGGTTACAATACAATATCAAATTGACGTTAAAATTAACAATGTATATAATACTAGGTGATGGGGCTCACCTTCAGTTGCAACCGTGGAAAACACTAACACTAAAACCTAAATCTAGAACCTAAGCCTAAAGCGTTCCTGCCTCGACTGCGTCTTGCCATCGATGGGGGGACGGAGTGGGGGTTATCGTGTTAAACACCGGGTTTGTCAGGTACTGTAGTGAGTCGACAAATTTGATATGTCTACGCTGGATGAATTCATCCACCGCCTGTGATCTAATGATCTAGAACTAGCATTATATACCAACAAAGAAGAGAGAACCCAAACAGGGGGTTCTTAAAAAGCTGAAAGTGGTGCCATCAAAATCACACAAATAGCAGAGTACTTACTGCTATTTACTTAATTTTATTTAACTTTACTTTAACAATTAATTTATAAAATGTTAATACTTATATGCAATAAATATTTTCCTAAAGCCTCTATGTACCAAGGGTGGTTAAATGTAACAACATGCATACGTTTCAAGGATCTACATACCCCTACGAAGCAATTAATTTGTCAACGGGCAAAGCTCAAAGAATGTATGGTATAAATGAAACTTTTAGAAAATATTTTTTTTTGGGTTGTGGGATTTGTTGGAATAGGAGATGCGCTTAAGTTTGAAAGCCATTGTTGGAAATAATAAGCATGGCTGGATCTTCTCTGCTGAATGAACTGATAGAAGAAGTGACGATTGTTGTGCCGAAGACAACAAACAGTCCTCAAGGTGAACGACCATGGTGTCTTGTGCAACACAGGCAACAAGAGGCATTCTTTCTCTTGTCAATAATCCAGTGTATTTCTCTTAAGGCTGGTTAACACTGAGCCGGTTATATAATCAATTACTCAGTGTCTTAGTAAATAAACGTGAGAGTACACAAGTAGCTAGTAAAATTATTTAGTGTGCTCTGTCTGCGAGTTGTCAGAGCTAAACAAAACATGAACACGATGCACGTGAAACTTTAGGTACAGGAGAGGATACTTAAGTAATGAGTTGGGCCTTTTAGTTAACTGAGAGCCTTGTTATTAGGGAAAATGAGTAGTTATTTGTCTGATTTAGCTTAAAAAACTTTACTTAAAAGAAGTGAATTTCAAAATGTTATATAGGCTTTTACATTTCAGCAGTGATGATACTGATTTGAATTTTTCCAGAACTATAGATCAATATACTTTAATGAAAAATTAAAAAAATTGAGTCATTTAAAAAAAAAATTGAAATAAGCTAACCTTATTTCAATATCTATTCGTTGTAAACTTATTTACCAGTTTTGTACATAGATACCTTTCGATTAAGGTAGCATAATAAACAAAAAACAGCTGCTTGATAAGGTTTTTGTCTTTATCTAAAAAGTTCTATTGTTTTCTTTGATATTCATTTGTTAAATAGCAATTGTTCGTTTGATTTCAATGTTTTTTTTATTTATTCATGAGGCCTTGAAATAACAGCATTGACAAATATATGAGGTCGATTTTTTTTATTATATTGTGTGTTTTATTATATTTCGTGCTCCTACTATTTACAAACAATGGGTCTTTTTCTGCCGTTCGTGATCCTGTCAATCCAACCTCGAAATTAAGTGTTACAATGACCAGTTGTTATGCATGTTTTTCCAGGAGGAAGATGAATATCAAGCATGACAGACACTGGAGAATGGAGATGAGAAAGATACCTGAGGGGTTGACCTCTGCGATAGACCTTGCTCCAAAGAGGTCGAATTGGTGTCAAGAATAACGAGGTAAAAAACTACGCAGTGCTCACCTCTTTGGCAACTTGTCACAATATCAAACATGCACCACGGGTGATTGCGGACAAGCCAATATTTTTTTATTAGTTCTTCCAGTTTATAGTAAAATGGGTAATGCGCAAGTCTATTTCCCAAGCTGGAAGAAGGGAATGAGTGTTCTATACACTGTATAGCAGTTTGGCAACAAAGTTATAATCTCGTATATAAATATTAAATATTCCTAATTTAAATATATTCACATTAGAACAAAAATGAGTAGAATTTAGTGTATTGAAGATCTGGTAATAAATACATAGCAATAAATATTTACGGTAAAATCTATTATTCATTCCTTACAACGTTTATCATGTCATCTTTTAAACAGTAAATTAAAATAAATTTGGTTCAAATCCCATGGGAGGTTATTTTATTTTGACTCGAAATTATTTGCAGTAACCACAGTTTTAGATAAACGTAGGAACCTGTACTTTGAAAAACAAAAAAAGGCCCCTTCAACTGCATGCTCCCTTTATTATTAAATTCTACTTGTTTGATAATTAAAACATATTGTTTAAATAATAATGTAGCTGATTCGGAAATACGTTGTAAAAAATAAAATGAACCCCCAACAAAACATAGGACATAGAAAAAAAATAGTAAAATAACACGTGTAACATAATAAATAATTAAGAAAATAAAAAAACATAAAAGTGTTATGACCCAACCAGTTATTATCGCCTCAAAATAAAGTTAACGCCAAATTGTAACCATTGACCTGAATCAAATAGAAATAGTTTACGGTTATCGAAGTATGCACAGGCACAAGCAAGAATTGCTTCTGGGACCAGTTCAGTTATTCAGGAAAACTAACCATTCACTTATTGGCTGATGTTCATTCCCTGAAAATTTCACAAATAGCGACAGTTTTAATACTCAATGACTATATTGTATCTCTGAACCAATTTTGCAATTCAAGGCAAGTTTTCAGAGAGTTATAAACCTAAGAGAAACAGAAAGAGAATATTTAGTGCCGTATTCGGCGCAGATAGCATAGTTGGAAGGGTGGTGACTGAACAGATATCAGAAGGTCCCAGGTTTTTAATACCTTTTTCATATTTAAATTTTTTTTTCAGAATTAGGGAGATATATCTTCCCGAATCATCCCGGCTACACTTCTGAATAAATACTACGAATACACTTTGATTGTATCTATTAATTATTAAAATATATCAGAGATAAGATGATATTCTTAGTCAAGAAGAAGTATTATATTGACATACCTGCACTGATCCTCTTGATGAGTGTCTGTATGCTGCCCTTCAAGCAGTCGTTCAAGTCGTTCCTAGGATCATTTCGGTAGCACACCTTGGCGTAAGTAGCTGAAACAGAGTAATCCGCGAATAAATACATACATAGAGTTATTCAGTATGATTAATCATTATTTATACTGTCAGGACTTATCGGCTAGCCACAGCCCGGAGAGCGAGAGAAGAGATAAACCTGTGGTCATCGACCTTTTTCTGGCGGCCTAGTCGGTGGCCAGCATATTTGTGTTTTCTTTGATCTGACTCCATAAGATCTTAGAAGGTTTGCCCCGTTAGTGCACGATGTTCAGGAGAAAAGGTACAGGGTAGGTATTATATGTACTTTACGTGGTCTTGGTATGCCGACGAATTCACAGTCGGTATCTGAACGGTAGGCAAAAAGCGTACGAAAGGCTGGACTGGACACGGGTGTGGACTGGAAAGAGGCAGATTGGATCGTGCGGTTGAAGGGTCCCCAGAAGCCGTCGTAGCTCAACCAACTAGGGTGTAGGTGCTAAACATGATTGGCAGGAATTAGTGGCAGTAGTTAGTTACAAAAGAATACAAAACAAAAGTGAGGTGGCTATAAGTGCATATTGCGTAGTTTGTGATGAATTGATATGAATGATTAAAAGTTGATGAAATATAATGATAAATAGTTAGTGGAATGTTATGGCTACAACAAGATGTGGGTAATATCAAGTTAACAAACAAAAAGAAGGTAATATCTTATTATAGTATTTATATAGTATTTTTTTAATATAATAACAAAAATATGTCGCAAATAAGGTGAGAATGGGCGTTCTTTGAAAACTCTTTTTCATCAACCAAACTTCATTTTCTGCAGCTATTTCTGAAACTATCGCAGACATAATTTTAAAGGCGACTCCGTTGAAGGAGGCTCCTAAGTTTTAACCACTTCTTTTACTATATCTATATTGATCTTAATATGTCTGTTACTATATTTCATCTTTCGCTGATAATTAAAAGGTATATTCTATCTTTTAAGAGTGGCTCGCTTGTGATATTAACAATGTCCCGTCATTAATAAGCAGAGATCAAGATGTAAAAATGTATGCAAATTGCACTATTAACTTTGATAGCTAGCCTGAGTTCTCAAGGATGACCTATCAGACATTAAATGTTGAACGCGTATTAGCGAACGACCCTCGATGGTTAAATAATTTGTATAATTAATGCTGACTAGTTTTTTATTTGACGAGGTGTGAGAAGGCCGTTGGGTGCCTACATCACAAGATGGCCTTCTGCTTCGGATGGGTAACAGAGAGCAGTTTATTTAGATTGCTATTGTTGTTTGTTTGTCTCGATCTAGGGCACATGATCAATGAGGCGCTAGGACATTATCGAGGAAGAATACCATTCTTCGAACAGTCTTGATCTGTATAATTAACAATCCACAACAGTCAAAACTTGCATAATAAAAACAACTCACAATAATATACGATAATTTACAGTAAAAAAAGAGAGGTGAGGTGTGCACGTGCACAACTGGTCTGGTAAGCTAGGTTTATATGGGGTCTCTTGAGTCTACCTGAACTACAGGTGGGAAGTGCCAAAGGGTCTTAATAGGTATTTGGCTTAAGCGCCAAACTCCGGCTGTAGGACCTGATACCTGTACGAAGGTAGACAAGGCCTTCTACTAGGTCCTGGTAGGTCTTAGGTATTATCTCGAGTGTTCTTCTTCTTCTGTAACAATTATTACTCATGGTCATTTTCATTGTAGACTGGCAGAATGTAAACATGAAATGCATTCGTACATTTGTCTTTCAAGAGAACAATCAAGACATGTCACCATTGGTTAATTCAAGGTACACAAATCGCCACAGAACAAGTCTCAGTCAGGTAAGCCACATTGAGTGATTTAAAACCAACAAATAAAGAATATTGTAATTAGCTGAAATATTTAAAAATTAAAATCTCTTGACCAATATCACGAGATTTCTGTCGCTGATTTATTAAACAACTTTATTTTTTTAAATATCATGCAATTTCTTTTTGAACCCATATCTTTAATGTGCCTATTAACTATAATACTAATATAGTGAAAATAACGAATGATTATTATCTTTTGTCCCATGTATAAACTTGCGTTTTAATGAATCATTAAAAATAGTAGTCACCTTCAAAAAGCAATAGAAAAAAAAAAATGAAAGAATTGCAGTAACTTCTCTACAATTGAGTTCACAGACAGCATTTACATTTGTACGTTTGCATTTACTTTTACGAGCTAGGTTAAGTACAAACTTAATAATAAAAAATATGTTTTCAAACATAGGGGATGGTGTATTGAACATATGAATTTCTGTTTTATTATTATTATTATTATTATCATCAGCATTTAGAATCCAGAACTGATAATTTTATAAGTTAATAACGCAACTAAGAAAGTGTTCTTCTTACCATAAAATACACCAAAACCTATCTTTGATTTAAGGTCATTAAAACTGCCAAGGATATAAAATTCACCAATCTCATTAAAATGCATTAGGAATATATCTACATTTGATTTCCACAATTTGTTTACTGCTGACCGCCTTCAAAACATCTGATTGCTTAAACAGTTGACTGGTTTCGATGTCAACACCTTAGAGAGCACAGGTTGATTGGGATCGTCATCAATTTATTACGCTGTAAGAATGTTTTGATTTGAAAGTGATTATTAAAGCTTCAATTTTGTACAGAAGGTAAGTAGTGTGACTCGCACATCTGTGGAAAAGTTTTTTTTACAACTTTCCAAAAGAAAGTATCTCTCAAGAGGGTGAGCTCACCAGTGACATTTTATAGTTTTCTTCAAAGAGGTTTTTAACATGTACACTCCTGCAAGTATACTAACAGTAGGTATGCGACTGATCGCTCTCAATAAATAAGGAAATGAAAGAGGTCTCAGGAGACCAACAGCGTGTAAACCGGTTGCGAGAAAGGTTTTCGGGTCGGGTCTACTTCGATGTGTTTGCAGACAGGGATATCTACTGCATTCGAACATTGGGCTGGTCCCTCCTGTGGGGACGGTTTTATTTTCCAACACCTATTTACGGTAGAAAATTCAGGTTTGAAGGCTACCGTCAAAAGTTAGTTACGATTATTTATAATTAATTGAAAAAGAAAAAATACACTGGCAGAATCGGGACTCGAACCCGGGGCTACCATCATCACATAATCATTCAAATGGTTATCAATGATGATTATGACCAAAAATGGGTCTTGAAAATTAACACCATATCTTGCCTTGAACTATATACTTACCGATTAAACTATATACTCTTAAGACCGAAAACTATACGATGAATAAGAGTCAGTAATATTTTTTAAAAAATGATTTGTTCCCATAACTACAAAATCACTTTCCATTGTTAATTAAATGTCATAAATTGACAAATTTTTTTTTTCTGTAATAGAGATTAGGTAGAGATGTTACATTTGTACGTTACTAATGTTTTTAATTACATATTTATAATTTACATTTACGTTACTAATCGTTTTTTTTTAGAAAATAATAGGAATAAAAGAAAATATAACAGTTTATCTTTTCTTTTTAGTGAGAAGAATGATATTTGAAAATCATCTTTTGTTCATATATAATACTATTTTATTTTTCATGTGTTTGCTTTGCTACCATTTAATCAGTGCAGTACATTAATAGTGTAAACAAGTAGGACCTGACTGTAAAAAGACATTTTTTTTTTATCTGACTGACCTAAATAATTAGAAAACATACAGGGGCATATTACACATTTTTGGCTTTTAAGAAATATTTAAAGAAAAATTTTATCTAAGTTTTCCTAATTAGGAAAAGGGAATGCAATGTTCCTGTATTGAACAGAAACACCGATGATAGATTTTGCCATCGTTTAATTTATTTTTGGTTGATTACTAAGAGGACATCTGTTAGTTCGCGGTGGAGACTTTAACGGTGGAGATGACTAGGTATGTACTCACGGATGACTACTCCTGAGTGGAGGACTGCCGCCCAAGAGCTGGCAGCGCAGAGACACAGGTACAAGAAGAGGTTGGCAGCCATGGTAGCACAAGACTGGTCTGTCAGGTCCTCAGCCTCCTATAGTAGTCCCTCTCCCACTCTCCCCCAGTCTTCTGTCTGTGTGGGGATAGCCGCTCTTCCGTTTGTCAATCCATCCCATCTATCCTAGGAAGGTTCACCACCAATAATTAGCTCAATTTTATTAAACATTTTTATTTCTAATAACATACTATTCATTTTTGAAGTCTAATGAGCTAGTATATGAATTGAAAATTATAATAATCTTGTTATTAATCACAATTAGACTGAGGCAGGCAGGTGTGAGACGAACACTCTCTACATGTTCCAAAGTATAGCCTCTCCCTTCAATAACCTCAATAATTGATTTTAAACAGCTAAGTATTACGCATATTACGTTTTTAGGTGTGTCATTGTCACATTTAATAGGCTTGCTAAGTGGTCATGTCTAGGTGGTTTGATGTCCTTCAACTTGTATTCAAAAGATTTTCTTAATATAATGGCGAGTTGTTGAGGCGTACAAGAAAAACCGGTCAATAAGAAACTAGTAAATTACACAAGGTACCCCGAACGTGATGGTCCAGGTTTAATTCCTTGGGATGAAATTGACAAATAATAAATATTCTTATTGGTTTTAGTTCTCTCCTCAGATCCTTTTCCAATTTCCCTTAATGACCATCAAATTTCCTTGTGCTGTACCGTTAAAAACCTAGGAATAGCCTTTGGTCAAACCTTTTTTTTTTTTTTTTTTTTTTTTTTTTTAACTATTATTAATATATCTTTGTATTATTTTATTTATAAATTTATTTAAATATTATCTTTTAAGTTAATGTTATATTTTACAGTCTTTTTCTGACCTTTTAAATCTTTTTTATTATATCATAATTGAGGTTTACATTTTATTTTGCTTTTTATATTTCTTTGTCATGTGAAATTTCTGTTTGTGGTTAGCTACACGTGAATTTTATTGTTTGTCCTTGTGTTATTATTCATTGGTGACTTGGTCCCAGAATAAAAAAAAAAAAATTATTAAAAACATCTATCTAGAATATGTTCGTTATTACTTTATAATTCCATCCAATGATAGCCTTAAGTTATAATATATTTTTTCTTTAGCTAATAGTTAGAGGACCACACGGCATTATTTATGCTTCCAGAGTAGCCATTAATTATGAAAAGGATACAGAATAAGTTTGATAAGTAATATTAAAAATATAACATTTTCTACAAATTATTGCCGTGGCTGAAGAAAGAGGTTCCAACAGGTATGGGCAATCGCCATTCATCTGTTGGTCTGTGACAATGCATGTCTCCATATTCTATGACAACAGTCGTAAAAGGGAATGTAGTCTCAACTTCTTCACCACGAATAATAAATGGAAGTTCCCCTCTTCTCGCCCCAGATAATACCTACCACTGTTCCTGTTCTCCTGAACATAGTGCTTTGTCGGGGCACACCTTCTAAGATCTTATGGAGTCAGGTCAATAAAGCTGCCGCCGACTAGGCCGCCTGCAAAGGTCAAAGACCACAGGTCCACCCATTTTATCTCTTTCTTGACGCTCGTCGGAATGGGGCCGGGTTTTAGTGACCCTAGCCCGTGGCGGGCGTCCTCCCACCTTGGGGACATTTCCCGACAGTGAATGAATACAATTTCGACGGTATCTTCTACTACACCTCGTAACATGCTAACTAGTGTTTGGGTAAAATACAATAGCAGGAAGAAAAAAATAATTAAAAATATTAAAAACGTTACCACTTCCAATTGGCCAGTTAACAAGTCATTATTTCGCAGGGTGAAAAGTTCTCAAGATATCCAAGCTAATTGAGTCAACAAAAGTTTTTTTTTTTTTTAATAAATCATTCTTTTTTGTCCATTCAAACGACGCTTTGTTGATAACAGTAAGCCATAGAGTAAGTAGACTATTCAATTTTGTCATCGTTTTCTCAGCCTCTTGAGGATAAATGAGCAGCTAATTGATTAAAAAACTAGCTAATCTGCTTTAAAAAAACGAATTCAAGGTTGAGACATAACGAACGCCTATCGCTGCTCATCCCAGTGCCTAGGAACTACGGCGAGCACCTTCTTCTTAAAGGGGCGTGGATCAATAAATGTCTTTGTTAGTTTTTTCCTGTTAACCAACCTGCGGTAGCACACTCACCACGGAGGTCATCTCCAGCACATTCAGCTTTACCTACTCAGTGCTATATCTATCGTTTGTATGTTATTTTTATTTCTGAAATTACAATTCAAAATCATCATCTCTCATTTTTACAACAGTCGAATTTTCGTCCACGTTCTCCTATTAATGTTAGACATGAGAATTGAACTCGGGTCCTAATTAACCGTCCCCCTCGTCAGCTGTGATTGTAGGAAGAACTGTCCTCAGGAGCAATCAGTGTGTGCACCCTGAGAAGGAAGTGCCGCTAGGTGAGCGCTAAAGGGTAACTACAGTGCTCTCACAGACGGCTGGTCAGAAAGCCTCCAATTGCCTTGTTCGTTCATTTCCTTATACAGTCACGGCTCTATGCCAACATAACGGGCAATTGGTTGATACATTCAATTCTTAACTATGAAGGATCTCAGGGAGACATGACAGCGGGAGACTTCAACGCCGTGGTACAAGTATGCTACCCCCATCACTGAACGGCTTATCCGCTGTCTATTGTCATCCCTTCGCATCTTTATTTGCTAGAACTTACAAATCACTACTATCTTACTAAGTTATTTTTCAGGAAGTGAAAGGTCATAGCGCTCATCCGGTAGAACAGCTGTGTCACTGTAATCTATAATAGGAAAAGCAAACAAATTTGCTTCCTGCATACTTACAAAGTAACACTCTCCAGCCTTTTAACAACGATAAAACTACCCTCTGCCATACGGGATGCTAATTATCATGAATACCTCTTTTGATAAATCTAGTTATAGACAATTATGAAGCTTAATTTCACAGAATTTTACCATTGTTCTATTGGACGAATGGTAAGTTTTAGCTGTTGTTTCGGATTAATTCGGTGTAAAACCCTCAGGACATTAACGATGTTGTTTGTATTTTAAAATTATTTTGGGGAGCCGTCCGATGCGAATCTGAGATAGCACAAGGAGGAGAGCAGAACCCACCCTCCGGAACTGGCCGGACCCAGCAGGCAGTCCCAGTTGGTGGTTATAGATGGTGTTTTATAGGACACGAGGTATGTTCGGAGGATGTGGATGTAAACCACCAAAAGTATAAATAATCAGTACAGTGAAAATGTTTACATTTTCATACACACCTAAATGCCCTAATACTCCTAGTACCCCTCGAAAGATACACCCTCTGTGAGACCAGCGATGCCCCCCCCCCCCGTCCCAGAACCAACATCTCCAGGACGCCCAGGGCACCGACAGTCGAGCTGCAGGGGCTACTTCATCATTTGATTCCTACATCACTGTAACTGGGTTTCTGTGAGTACGCTAGGGCTGATTACTTACAAAATAAAAGAAAGACCTAACTAAATTATGTAATTATCTTGATTCAAGATTGGTTTTTTAAGAAATTTGTTCCGAATTCGAATATCAGTACGAAAACGAACTTCCCAATAAGGCTGTTCTTTTACTGGACGATGCACCATCTCACCCATCTAAATACATTAGTTGATGACCAAATTATTTACTAATATCTATCAACTAATGAGTTAAGGACCTTAAACCTCAACGCCAACAGCTCAGTTAAGCAATCCTCTTCCTCTAGTATATATATTCTCATACTCCATTGAGCCCATCCCATTATCTCCTTTGCTATATTGTAGATGTAACCGTAGTTATATGTAATATAGCCAATAAAAGTTTTTAAAAAGTCATCTTAGACCTGTGATTCTTTATTTTATGGATCAAGGCGTGACAGCCAAGTTTTTTTTGTTGTTTTTTTTTTTATATACATATTCCTTTATTGTGCTATAATTACAATCTGCCTTATAAGGCAATATAACGTAAAAGTTGAATATAAAGTTATAAATTATATATGAAAAATATATAATTAAAATATATATAAATAATAAATATTTGAATAATATATTATTACGTTCTTTGAAAGATTATCGTAATTTTATTTTTTATTCTTTTACTTTAAATGTATTTTATTAACTATTTATTATTAGTTTCTATCAACAAAAATAATTCTGGCAAAAAGATGAATTTAATTTTACAAACATAAAAAATATACTTATATTAATTTTATAATTACTTGTCTATTAATTTGATTCCTTTTCTTCTTCAATGGTCTTCTTTTTACATATATCAGGCTGATTCCAAACTAGAGTGAATATAATGCTCTGTATGTTTTCTCAGAACCACAACAACAACTCCTTATAACTGCTAAAACAAGAGAGTAATTTTATGTGTTTATCTATCATCACAACAACCAGTATACTATAAATGCCCTTCCATCATCACTAGACCCAGACACCTATACACTAGGCCGGTCCCATAACTAGATAGAGAATAATTCTGTGTGTGTTCATCATCACAACAGCCAGTATACTATCTTTTGTTTTTTCTTCCACTCTATAAACTTGGAAGGGACGAGTTCTAGAATGTAGGGTATATTAAGGTCGTTATGAAGGGTTTTGTTGCTAACATAATAAGGGGCATTTACTATTGTTCTCAGGACTTTTGATTGAAAGGATTGGATACGTTTGATGTTCGACTTTTTTGCTGTCCCCCATAGCTCTATTCCGTATGTCCAGATTGGTTTAAGTATAACTTTGTAGATTAGTAGTTTATTTTCTATTGAGAGATGGGATGTCCTTTGAAGTAGTCTGTACAGTTGTCCAAAGCGTCTGTTTATTTCTTGTCTTTTTAGTCTCGTATGTGGGTTCCAGGTCAGTCGTTTGTCGAGATGGAAGCCTAAGTACCGTACTGTCTCGGATACAGGGAGGACAGCCAGTTTAAAAATAAAGAACAAAAAACTTTTCTTCGTTTCTTTCTTGAAGAAAACTGTGCGAAATCCATGGAACATATCTTGAAAATGTGGATGATAAAAGATACTCAAATTCCCTGTTTGTGAAGCATTGGAGAGATTGTCTTCAAAAACATTGCAACTTCCATGGAGACAAAATTCAGAAGTCAATGAGGAGTGCAAAATCCACAACGTGATGAATTGAAATGTCTTGAGACAGTAGAAATAATTTCTGATTTTCAATAAAATCGACGATGGAAAGTGTCAAGAATGTTAAAGGGCTCACTGATGACGAAATAGTTGACATTCATTTCCGAAATGTACTTCTTCACAAAGCGATATTTTGGACATTGAAGCGAATTCATTTGATTCGACCGCAGAAAAAGTGACTACGGTCAAGCACCAGGGTCAAGTGACCAGCTTTATTGCCTATGTAGAAGATAAGAATTCTGAATATGGAAAATTATTGATTTAAAAAAATAAGAACAGAGATTAGAAAAATCAAAAACCGATAACAGTCTAAGTTGCGTGTGTATTTAACTTTTCTATATGTACTATGTATGCACATATGTCCGTTTGCAAATAAAAATATATACGTGAGTTCTAAATTGGAGTGTTTTTGTTTATTCACATTACAGATTAAACGTATTTTTCGATTATCCGTGTTTGTTAGGGTTACATTACTACCCCGGATAATCGAGGTTATACTGTACGTGTTATTATTGGTGTCGAATATTGCTGAGTAAATTACTTTTGTAGAGTACATTTATGATGGTATTAATAGTGACTTCAATATTTCTTAATGCTTTTAGTAAACTTAGTGGAAGTTTTAGGATACTTGAAATAATCCATAATAGTACAACACCGGAATATATGAATGATGGGTAAATCACGGTTACATTTTTGACATTTTGGAGGTGCTTCTCCGGTGATGCATGAGGGTGACAAGTGACAAGTAAGTGGGTGTTAAAAATTACATTTGTATTTATTTTGAAAAATATATAATATAAAGACCTTATGAACTATTTACAAATTGTTGTATCCTCTTCTCATATTAAATCTATCTTAAGCTATATTTGCATGATTGAAACTATCTGTTCTATTTAAATGCTTACTTGGGTATAACCTATATGTTCATCCAACGTAGACATATCAAATGTTTCGACTCCCTGCAATACTTGACAAACCCGGTGTTTAACCCCCGCTCCGTTCCCCCATCGACGGCAGGACGCTGTCGTGGCTGGAACGCTTTAGTCTTAGGTTCTAGGTTTAGGTTTTAGTTTGTAAGTTTTTCTCCCACTTTTTTTAACTGAAGGTGAGCCCCATCACCTTGTAATGCATTTTCCTTTTAACTTCAATCTTATATATGTAACCCAACCTCCTTCAAATGCATCTGCGCATAGCAGAATGAGGAGAAAAATTTGTTAGTTCTTGTTCATTGATTGTTCATATTTTCACATTGTGAAATTCAAAGGGGTTAAGAGAAAAAAAAAACTATATGTACAGTGCCCCCTCTATCTTGGCACAACGATGACTTCTTGTGACCATCCCTGTAATCACGGCTGCTCATCCTGCATCACCCTCCTGGAGATAGTGAAGAGTCCTCGCCCTGCAGCTGTTTCTGCCGTTGGACAAAGAGGAGAAAGGCCCTGAAGTTCTCTTCTTTGTATACCAACAACGGCAGGTCAGACTCGTCCAAGTTTAACGATCGGAGGCCGTGCCTATACTCGTGACCGTGACTATGTGGTTACTAGATATAATCTCGTCCTTAGCGTGATTTCATACACTTCGGCTTTACCCATTTGCGTATCCCCTACAGCTTTTTTCTTCTGTGAAACGACATAATCTTTTATTAAAAACTGACATATTCCGGAAGTAAGTGCCCTTATCTTTAGTATCAAGGCACTCCTACACTTTCATTCGGCTCGTAAGTCACTTCCTTTCGTAGACAGTTTCCTGTCGTCGGTGACCATATCTGCGCATATCTTCGCAACTACCGCTTATTGCAATTAACTTCTATCTGAAAAAAACAATGGACACGATGCAGCTTATAATTATTAGCAAACACTCGGGTGTCATCATTATATTCTACCAGTACTTAGAATTAATTAGCTACTATAGTATAACATATTGGATATTATTAACCATAACGTCAGATACTTGATTTGATGCCCTACTCAATAAAATTAGAAAATAATTAACCCTTAGGATTATGAACGCATGTTAGTGTTGGTATAAGCAGAACAGACATACAGTCAGGCAGACACATGGGAAAAACTTTCAAGTTTCTTGTTATGAAAACGTTTGGAAGCTAAGACATACCGAATATTGCTGCGTGGTTCTAGGGAGTCATCAGTGATATAAAAATGACCTCGGTCTAAGTAGCCACGTACTCCGGACACCAGTCACGTTCTGCACATTCGACCATCATCACCTCAGGAGGAACCCTGTCTTTATTATAGCTATTGGTGCGACCAGCATCGAATTCACGGACCTTCGGCTGTTGTTTTTATCACGAACAATTGACATGAGCTCCGTGAAACCTTCAGCTTCGTGGAGACGGTATGTCTCTAGGATATCCAACAGGAGTTCCGAAGACGACAGATACATTTTATGAATTTTGCGATAGATACAAACAATGTCACGGAGGCAATTTTAATTGCAGCTTAATAATATTTCCCGTAGGGTTGACTTTATTTTTATCACGATCAGGGAACGCACAGACAGACAGATATGTGGAACATACATAAAAAATGTCACCTTTCTTTACAGTGGATGGAGTAGGCTAAATTTTTGAACATTTGAACTGAAGTTAAAAAACAAAAGTTAATTATTATTAATCAAGGCAACGATAGCTTTAATTCGATACCTTATTCAATATTATAAAAATATTTTTTTAAATTTGTCTTCGGGTATCTCGGGGTCCAATGGAATCTAGATATGAAATGTCAAATAGGGGACTCACGATCCCCACGAAAGATAGTCACACACCTATGTAGTAAGTTAAAAAAAAAAAATTACATGAAAAGGAATACCGAACATTCAAATAGAAAATGTAATCCTCAATAACGATTTTATGTAAAAAATTATGTTGCATATCGAGGGAGGATTTTTAGCATGCATGTTTTACTTGAACCTCCAGAAATTTAAAAACCGAAGGCATTATCCTTCGCATTTCTAAGCAATGGGCCCCTAAATTCTCATCTCCTTTCCTCTTTTTATTCAGCAACTATCGACTTGCTATTTTTTTTAAAGGTTTTCTAATCCCATCTCTCTCGTCGCCCCAATCCCATTTATCATCTATTCCAACATGGTTCCACGACAATGAAGGGCCTCGCTTACCCAGCATGTTTACTGGCCCATTGGGCGGCCCATGTGTTCCCCAAGACAGCAGAGTAAAATATAAGGCTGTAGATACATATTTAAAAATGAATAGACAACAATAACGTTGTATTATATTGAACAGTGACTCCTAGACCTTGAACTTGACACTGGCCTCCAGCTCCTTGAGCCTTTGGAACTCCTGCTTGATGTCCTCCAGACATACCGTCTCCACAGAGCAGAAGGACGTCGACGAAGGAGAAGAGTCGATACTCACCGTTAGGGTGGTAGGCAGAGGGTCGGGGTGTCGTTTGTGCTTGCCCTTCACGTCCAGAGGTCCAATTTCAGCAAGGTCCAAAGGCACCAACGTCTCTTCTGTCTCATCTTCCGCCGTCATCCGTTCGGACTGCTCTTCCTCCGGTTCGGGCTCTACTTCCGTTACCACCTTTAATTCGTTCGATACTTCCTCAGCTTCCTTTGGGGGCTCTTCCGCTTTTTCTTCTTGTTTCTCGACAATTTCCTCGTCTGTTACTGGTTTTTTACTCATTTCTTTCTCTAACTTCCATTTTCTTCTCCTTTCTATCTTCTTAAGTAATGCATCTAGTTTCTCTGCAGCTGCTGCTTCTGCACGTTTCATCTCCATTGCTTCCTTTGCGTCTTTCTCCATCATCTTTTTGACGTATACCTTAGCCTGTAAACACGATTTAATTTGTCATAACTTTTAATTATTGGCAAAAGGTTGATAAAGTTGGACTCACGAACTTGCGCTCCCTGGTGATGACGAGGCCCCAGTCCAATCTCTTGAGCATTGGCAAAGCGGCGATGATTTTTAGCCGGTAGTCTACAGCGGTCTCGAGGGGGTTGCCGAAGAGGGTGAGGATGTTAAGCCATGGCATGAACCGCAGGTTCCTCACCTCGTCGATATCACTTAGGCAGTTGCAGTGCAGGTATAGTGTCTTCAAGCGGGGCAGCATTGACAGCACCTGCAGCAGATACCATCAACATGCAAGGTCCATCGCCACCATCGCTGACAGGCAGTACAACATACCGGGTCTATTTCGCTGATCCTGTTGTAGGAGAGGTCGAGCCATTGAATCATGGATGGGTCGGCAAACCGCGACATCATGAAGGAATCGAGCCCACATAGGGAGGATATCTGGTTCTGGGAGAATTTGACGGTGTTTGTCACAAACAGACCCTTGTTGCACCTCTGGGGTGGCTGCTTGACCACCCGGGGTTTCATCACCAGGTCTGAATCTGCAAAGTCGATTTGTTTACGTTTTAATATCCATGGAATGCATTCAATTCTTCGTTTGCTTGATTTCTTAAACTAGTCTTTATTTATTAATAAGCGATTCGTATCAATTTGGATCTCAAAGAAGAAAATTACTGATTTTTATGTGTGACGTTACCGAAGTTGCTCAGCCCGACTGAGGAGAAGTCAACTGGAGGCGTCGGTGTCCATCTGCCGATACCCAAGCCTTCCGGTTTATTCGCACTCCATTTCCACTGCTTGCTTGCTTTCGGGGGTCCCTTCTTAGGTGGTGGCGGTCGTCCTGTTTGCATCAGTCCCATTAGTTGTCTGAAAGCGTTCTGCCAATCAAAATCTTCTGGCTTCTGAGGAGGTACTCCTACAAAAGTGATTGTTCCATTGAGATAAAGAGTTAGTACCACCAACAATGGTAATATTGCGTTAATGTTTACCTGGTTCCAAAGATTGACCTGGATCTGGCTCATTTGACTCCACCAACTTTAGTTCCAATCCGTACCTTTTCTGCGATAACACAAGACAATATAAGTGGGCATCTTCAACATTATTGATTCCTCCTTATAGAAACTTGATGATTTCTAGTACGATTAATTGGCCGTGAGTAAGGGTTACTGGCATTCGTTAGAATATTGGTTTAGGTTGATGAATGATGATCCCATTCTGGTAGTGTTGGAGACATTTGGCTGTATTGTCAGTCAAGTGGGTAAATAGCGGGGCACCGTACTGCAGAGCTGGCCGGAGAACACATTTATATATCATCAATTTGAGGCGAAGCGACAGGTTGGGTGAAGTTAGCAAGTGCGATAGCGGTAAGACCTTTGTCGTACTTTTTCTATTTTATTACTAAAATGAGTAGAGAAATGGAGATGCCTATCCATTTTTATAACTAAATAGTGCATTGAGAAAGCTGGTGAGTTCTTTTGCCCTCCTATGCTATACGGTTTTGGCAAGGATTTTTTCCCCTTTTGGAGGGAGAAGATTACACAGTCGGTCTTCCCGGCGTTTACGCTGATGTTTAACATGCCCAGCCTGTCACTGATAACGTTACAAACTGACTCGGCCTGTGTAAGAGCTCTTTGTGCACTCATGCTGCTGCTGTAAACCGCAATGTCTTCGACGAAAGCGATTACAGTAGCTTTCTTATAGTTTGTTCCAACATTTTCAGATGTGTACATGCTGAAAAGAACCGGAGATAGAACCGCACCTTGAGGAACTCCACAAGTCAGAGGGAATAATAGGTTAGAGAGGCAATCACCCACCCGTACCCTCACCGATCTGTTCTTCAAGAACGAAACCAACATGATATATATATATAGCTGCTCTGGGGGAAAAAAAAATTATTTTTTTGTTAAGACCCCACAGGTAAATAAATTGCGAAATAGAGATGTGCGTATTTCGTGCACGTTGGGACACTTCATGCGTATTCTGTAACGACTTAAGCTCAAAATTGCCATTTTTTTAGTTGTGTCACTTTTCTTTGCCGGGATGCAATATGTGTAAAGAAATAGATATGTGTGGAAAATCATAGAAGAGGAACAAATGGGTATTTATTCTTAGTATCACATTCTTAATACAAGGAAAACTAACGGTTACACCGGTTTAGAAGAGCCGATTACAAGTTACTAGATACGGAGAGACATGTGATATAGTTGGCCAAGGCCTCCTGTATCGATGATAGTGCATGAAACATTCTCTCAACATGTTTAACAACCAACAAATAAAAGTCAGTAAAGTATCGGTCACGCCGGAAGCGTGAATATTCTTCGCTAGATTCTCAGTCGATCCGAGATGTTAGTTTGTATAATCAATGTACCACTTTTAATTTCGTTGAGGTCTATTTTGAATAATGGGTGGTGAGCAATGGCGTAGACAACTAACAACTGATGGAAACTATAGGTACCGAAGTAAGGGTAATGTTTTGTGACAAACATAAACTGCTGCTGCTAAATTCTGCAACAGACCACCTTGCTCTAAAGACCCAACTGAACAAGTGGAACAACTAAACTTAATATACGTCCAACATTGGAACATTGTTTACATACAGTCACCATGTTGCTTGACAAGATGAATACAGATAAGCAATGATTGAACTTCTAGCTTGACACTGCCTTACACTTTCCTAGTTCCCTAAACCTTGATTTGTGAGTAGTTTTTAGAAGGCACTTGTTAGTTTTATATTTACAGATCTAAAAACTTTTTTTGTTTTAATGACTGGTTCATGAATAAATGTTCATTATTGCAAAAATGTTGTTTATTTTTTTAGTTTTAGGATAGTTTGAAAGTTTTTTTTTTTAGAGAATGTGTACAAATAAGGCATTAACGATTTGAAAAGAAGTTGGTTATTTTATTCGTTCTGAGTTGTGACAGCTGTAACGCTATATTGTAGGATGGGTTAGAAATATCATTTGTAACATTTTAAGCATTTATCACTTCTTCTCGGTTATAAAACGGACCTGTATCACAGAGTTAAGTAGAATTAAAATTAAAATAAACTTTATGAGACTAAAGATTTATTCAGAATGGCATTATTTGTATTTGACCAGCGTTGGGATAGTTTGTATATAAGAGCTATTTATTTTGAACCTACAATAACATTCTTTTACTGGCAAGTCGATGGGATCACCTGGTCTGGGCCACTGTACTAGTTTTGATTTTTGTTTACTTACAATTCAATGGCCTGTTTGCAAAATGTGAGTTGTAATACCATATCCTTTATTTTTGGGTTGTTTTGTAACGTGGGTATTTTAATTGTTGTGTTTGTGGTTCAGTTGTTTGTAAAATGGTGAGTACACTATGAGTTATATCGCTTGCGAGGTAATTACTTTCATTTATCGTCTCAACCTTACAGTATATTATGTTTGCTTCATTGTCCTTGTGGATGTGCAGACCTGTTTATTTACATATTGTCATGGAAACCTTGAACCCTCACTTCTATAGTTTATGTTTATTTTTTGTCCTCTAGGATAGACAGCCGCTAATTCGAATCCCACTTATTCTCAGGGATATAGGCTCAGAATAAAAAGTATCTTTATACTCATACCATCGATCGCTGTGATGTGGCCAAGGAGAAACTAAATAACCAAACGACAGTTAATAGCCAGAGTAAAAAATGTGCTATCATGATCAGGACTCGAACCCGAGACCAGTCGTACCTTTCACCAACCAAAAAAAAATAATATAAATAAAGAAACAATTGCTCACTAAGGCCTCTTCCATGGAGGGTTCTTCCTTGCCATCTGTCATTTCCGCCATGTTTCTATCGGACCAGTGCCTACCAACACTAAAGTAATAATGCTAAAGAAACTTGACTTTTGGAATTAATTTATTATCTACTGAACATATGACCACTGGTGAACGACATTGTTGAATTTCATCGTCGTTTGCTTTGGTTTAATAATAAATGTGCTCCAACCAACGCTACAACAAACATGAAGTAAGTATAGTTGATACCGGTGGGGACAATGCATTTGCCACAATTGTACCATTCTTTCCATCAGCAGCATTGATAGCCCAGTCCTATTTTCTTGTTTGTATCTTTTTTTTATTGTTATCTTACTACCATTTTATTATTTTCATTAATTTTTTTTTTAAGTGTAAAGTGGTATTTTTGACTAATTATCAAATGTAATTCCATACATGTATATAATTTTAATTATGGAACATGTAGTATCAAAGAAATTCCTACCTGGTATCTGGAGACACCATATTTTGTATGTAGCGTTAGGTTGTGATACAGTATTTATATAAGACGCGTGTCCTTTTGTAAACATTTTGTTTTAATGAATCTTTTTTTGAGATCTCCTATTCTGTTTTGGCAGGCAAAAGAGGCTTGATGATTTTTGAAAACAAACATAAACTATGTGTATATGTATGAGTTTTTGCTTGTCTCCACTTCAAGCTAAAGAAATGAAATTTTATGGGACGACATAAAACTTAGACTCATTTCCATTAAATATGATTTTAAGTTTCGTTAGTTTAATAGGTATAAAAAACTAAATATTTGTCTATCACATAGCTGAAGTAAATAAAATAAAATATCTAAACGTTTTGATTAATAGTATTTAGTATTTAGGGAAAAACATTTTAACTTAGCAAATATTTATGTCTTGACATTGATTTGTTATCAAAACATAAACCAAACGGACATTGCTGATAAGTCTAACCTTGCAGTAGCAGGGAGATGTTGCAGCAACATTCGTTGCAACACAACAGAGGCTATGCAGGTAATTATACAAATGTTGCAGCAACACGAACGTATTGTTGTTGCAACACGTACATAGGTTGTCAGGGCTCCGCTATCAGCTGCCTTAGTCTTCTGTCAATTGTCGCAATTCGGTTGTAAAGTTTTAGCTGTTATGTTGTTTACTCCTGACCCTGCCAGCAGATAACACCATTGAGATAATCCTTTATATTATGGGATTTATTTGACATTTTATTACCGTTACTCCTTTATAACATGTCCTTGATTATAGAGAAAAAAATCAAAACTTCCAATTTTTATACAGGTACTTCTTAAACCTCTGTCAGTTCTAATGTATCATCGTCGTATCGTGTATGGTCGTTGATATGAAGCTATACGTCTGACATTTTGAATGTATACTCGAAAATACCCCAAAATATGTTTTTCATAACAAAATAACAACGGACTGAATGTAATAAATGAAAATAATTACCGAAGGATCTTTTAGCGTCTCAATGATCACTGCTGTTCGAAGATAATTAAGACTTTGAAGTGCCCCATGGCCAATAGATATTACAAAAAAAAAATTTTGACCCGACAAAACAAATCACAACTTATAGCTATTTGTTCTGTTTTATTTAGTGAAGCTGTAGGGATCATTTATGAAATAAATCCTTGGTAAAACAAGACCTCATGAAGAGGCAGGAGCCAACCGAAGTTTTATTCTCATAGTTGGCAGATGGCACTGAGGTACTTGTGTGGTTAGCTCTAGGCTTTACCTTCGAATTCGTGGGTCTATCAGTACGAATGGAAAGTATATTAGAAATAACTGAAAGTATTTGAGTTTTTCAAAGTTTTTGGCGAGGAGTGCAGTTTTTGGGTAATCAATAATGCTACGGACCTATTTATTATAAACCTTTATTTCAGAAGTAGTGAAGAGTTGCAGATGGTGCTTTGAGGAAGCTGTGGGTGAGTATTGACTTGAAAAGAATCGACCCGAATTCGGTGTATAAAGACTTATCACGAATCCTGAACAGTGAAAATTTCTCCCTAAGGGAAAGCCTGATTGACCAGAGAATGGTGATTTTGTTGGCGATTTTTTGGGTTTAGTCGGTGATGGTGAAGGTTTCTTCTTATCTTAGCATTCGTATGTGATGTGTGGAATCTGTCTTTTGATCAGCGGATCGTGTTCATTACAAGTGAGTACTCGGCTTGACATATTTGCCAAGACTGCCTAGCCATTCGCCGCAATTTTGAACTGCACCAAGACGACAAGGTATGTTACAGCGGCTGACAGCAGCTGTAACAAGGTATATTTTTAATTCAAAAACTTTATTATGATTTAAATTACAATCTGTCTTATTGGGCAATAAGTAATTGTGATAAATGTTCTCATTCATACCATATTTACAATTTTCATTCACACATTATTTGCAAACAGCCCAGAGATCTCCCAAATCCACATGGTTGTCACCTCCCTCACATGCGAGAGAGGAAGCGGAATCTTGGAAAGTCCCCCACGCTCCTCCGTCAGCCACGTCACCGGATAAGAGCCAGTGGAGGCTGACCAAGAGCGCGAGAGCCACAGGCGCTCAGGACATGATCGGAGAAACTGGGCATTGACAGGGCTCCCACTGTTACGCATCTATAGCAGGCGACTAGGCCACTGTTGTTTTAGTCTCCCAGGAGGATTATAGGGATGAGTGGTGCAGTGCTAGGGGATTAGGGTGGTTGGATAGGTTACTATGGAAATTCATGAACTTGGAAGGGATGAGTTCGAGAATGTAAGGTATATCAAGATCGTTATAAAGGGTTTTGTGGCTGACATAATAAGATGTCCAGATTGGCTTAAGTATAACTTTGTAAATTAGTAATTTGTTTTCTATTGAGAGGTGGGATGCCCTTTGGAGTAGTCTGTACAGTTGTCCAAAGCGTCTGTTTAGTTCCTGTCTTTTAGAACAGCTCAGCCGTTCGAGAGGAAAGCCTAAGTACCGTACTAACTCGGATACAAGGAGAGGAATGGAATTAAAAGAAATTAGTGGACAAGACTTGCGGCAGGTAAGGTAATGTGGGAACATTCTGAGTATTAAAAAAAAATCATCTTTCATGATTGACCAAGAGGACTGAAACTGAGTCACTGCTAGGCCAATAAATACAACAATGCAACAGCTGCTAAATTAAGCAATTTAATTAATTAAATAAAATCCTTGAGTTAATGAAAGGGAGAACATGTGAATTGTCAAGCAACCAATTAAATGCCTTCTGTCTGAAAATGTGTCCTTTATTTCGTTCCGGTTTCGTCACAACACCCTCACATTCGTGTCAAAAGCTCATTTGAATCTAGTTGCAATTAAAAACGTCACATCTGCAACAAGTTTCTATATCACTTTATCAATGCCTTTGTTTCAGGGGTTCGTAAATTGTCTCTAGTGAATATCTTTAATGAAAACAACTGCATGTGTTTAGTAATGCATTTTATAATATGTAACCGTTCCTACTGTTATGAAACAGTTACACAAAGTTCCAAGCAAATTATTGCCTGGGCAACAGGTGAAATAAGGCGGATATTAATCAAGTTACCAGTTTGCGATCCACACGTTAAATTAATTAAACATTACGGGAGAGTTAGTGTTAACAGGAAATAAACTTAATAAACCAACACAACAGGATGATAAATAGTAAAATATTCATTGCATTCCTAACCTAATAAATCGTATAAAATTACTAGGAAGAAGTTAGGTAACGAAGAAAACAAATTAAATTAATAACTAGGAATTCGGGGCTATATTTAGTTCATAATTTTATTACGCAATGTAATTTTGAAATTCCAACAGTATTCAATTCCAGTTGAATAAAGTCTGAAAATAATACTAAACACATATATATATCAAATTGAAAATAATACTGGTTATAATTAATTTCATAAAAATAGTTGTATGTATAAGAAATAACACAAAATGAAAATATAGGTAATGCAAAGAATTAAATCTTTGAATTTTCAGAAGAATTAAAATATAATACCTATAGGATGAAATACATACATAGAAATACATAACATCCGGATATATTTTGTTTATTACGGTAGATCATGATGGCATACTCACCGATATTAACAGCTTCCTGTCTACGAAAAAGTATCTGCCAACCGTCACATCCGGGTACTTGAGCCGGATGGCTTCGGCGAATCTGTATAGCTGGAACAAACAAACAGTAGCACTTGTCTCTTTCAAGCCAGGGAAGCAAAGAAGGCGGGTACGAGGATATGACCTAGTACTAATATGGATGATCGAATGTCGATAGTGATTGACTAACTTTACTTTACTCCACAATCATATTTCTCTTGCTCAATAACTCTTAAAAAGAAACTTTATTTGGTATAAAACAGAAATGTACAATTATATATGGTTACCGACTGAGAGCTCAAAGGCGACTGAGGGCCCTGAAGAACCAAAAAACTGTCTTATGCCTAAGGGCTGTTTATCTGTGTAGAAAAGCTTAGGGTAGGGGTAGCAAGAAAGGGCGGTAACACTAGAGATAAGGGTGCAAATGGAACAGGACGTGGGAGCCAATTATTTAGAATAGAGGTCTGGGAAGGAAAGATAAGTTACTAATAGGATAAGATAATTATAATAGGGCGGATTATTATAAGTTATGAGACACAGTTCTCAGGATGTTACTGATAAGCATGATAGGATGTTAAGATAAGATTATATATATGTGACATAACTGACGATCGGTCATCTCTTGAATAGAGGAGAGTCCATATTAGCTTTTTTTTTAAAAAATAGGAAAATCAAGAACGCTTCAGTACAGAATAAAATTCATGTCAAGTTTGTGATTCATCGCACAATTCGGGGGAGGGTCAAAAGTGCATTATTGACACTTTTTGAAAATAGCATAAACCGCAAAAGCCCAAATTAATTAATCCATTTTAATAATTGGCCTTCTTCTTCTAATTCCCTTCTGAGTCGGGTACCTCTCAATTCTATCCCTCTCTGTTCCTTGCAAGCTCTTTCATCGTCACAGTGGTTTTTCCCCTTACAAATAGGGCCCAGCAGATTTTCTAACGTCTTCCTTGGGGAGCGTCTTACGATGAGCCTTGCCTCCATCAGTTCACCTGTTTCATTGAGAGAGTGGATACACTGCAAATTTCGTTCACTGATCAACATTCAATTGTTGTAGGAAAAATTAAAAAGTCGTTAATTTAAAAACACAAAATAGTGAACTAAATTAAATTGGTCACTTAGTTTTAACCTACAATTTATATATACGCTACTATTTTACCCCTACCTAGCTATTTTTGTCTATTGATTTAAATAACGACTACTTCGATATAAATAGATTAATGCCGGATTGTGTAATGATACAGTAATTATAAAAACAGCTTTTTTGTCTTTCCCAAACTAATAATTTATTTTATTTTTTTGAAAATAGCGCTTTCTATAGCCTCAAGCTGTTATCTTCAGTTATCTCTACAATAAAAAAAAATATTATTATACAACAATAGCCACAGTCATTAAGTAAAATATATTCCAACTAACAGTGCTGAAATATACTGAGTTTGAAATTGTCTTTCTATTCTAATAAATTTTAAATTTCCTCCAATTTTTTTCCATAAAATTATTTTAAAATTAAAAAATGCTACACACATGTAGTAAATAATTAAAATTCAAAAAATAAAATTAAGAACTATCAAATAACCATCAAAACACCAAAAATGATTAAAACATTGTCAACAAATTGTCAAAAAACTGTTAAAAACACAACTATATAGCAATCTTATGGCTACTCAGCCAATTTGTTATGTGGGATATATAACTCATCTAAAACATTAATAGCTTTTTTATGTATTTCACCAGGGCTACTACATCCAAGCCCCTCGCATTACGACTGGGTTTGTCCAGGAGGTATGGAGAGGGTTGGTTTCTTAGCCTACGCGTGTTTGCTATTTCTTCCTTTTTATTAATATTATCCGATATTAGGGAATCTTATTTTATTTAAATATTTTCCAGGCTATTTGTCTATAATTTGTATGGTGTATCAATGCAAATTTTATGTGCTGGCTCAAGTTGTCCTTTTTCCTGTAGGTCGGCTAGCAACTTTGTACTACTTTTGAGGCTTAATTTGTAGTGTGGTAATAAAACGAAGTTCCGCGTGAGACTTCTATGTTGTTCCAGTGACTTTTAAGCCTTTAAATTTTTCCCTCACTAGGTTACCTACTATTTACCACAATTGATATATGGCAAAGTCGTGAACCGGCGGATGCAGCCAGAAGCGTCTATTGGTAGAAAGTTGTATCACACGCAGACCTAGGATTTTTAGGGTAAATATATTTCTTTATAATTGTAATAATGAGTATAATATATACATTAATTTTGAAAATATTTGGTGAAAAATGTAAAATAGTCAAAATGAATGAGATTTTCTAAATAATCGATTTTTAATTTCGTTCGTTAAAAAATAAAACATACCTCCCGTTGTGTTTCTTTATTCTGAAGATAAAAGTTGATCTTGAGGATCTCTTTCAAAAAGGTAGGCCCCAACTGAAACATGTTTATTAACGAATGGAAAGGTTCGGAAAACTTCTGAAGTCACTTCCAAAATATATATTTTGAGTTCGCTTGAGCAAATGTTTGTTCGTGAATGAGGGCACGTGCCAAATAATAACGCACTCAAAAATGTATCTCATATTAAACACACATAATCCGTTACATCTCAAAGACCTTATTGTTCTAGTGCATTTTTGTGAACGTTAGTTGTTTCTAACCAGTAATCATTTTTCATTTAAAAACCTAAATTATGCCTAATTAATCATAAATAATGAAAAGAAAATGTACTGATTTCATTTTCATGAATTTCGTTGAACATTCTCGAATCATAGTTGGGATTATTCTAACTAAGAAGCAGTCATAAACTCTATAGTGCACTTGTAGTTAGATTCGGAAGCTAGATAAACCTAAACCTTACCGACGTGGTGCACCTGTTGCTGACCTCGCAGATGATAATGAGGATCACCGCACAGATGGTGAATAAAAAGACATGGCCGGCTACAAGGGCCCGGCTGGCAGTGTAGTCCTCGTCACTGGACACGGTGTAACGTACGGTGAAGATGAAGGAGTAGCAGACGGTGATCCAGACGACACAGCAGGTGAACATCATCTGCACCAGCGACAGGAAGAGGACGCCACCCAAATCTGCGCTGAGGTCTGAGAGGGTGAGCCAAAGGTGACGCATCGCTGCTACCTGATGGCTAGAGGAGTAGGTAGTGGAGAACTGACGGAGGATGCACGTGGAAGTGAGGCGAATGAAGAGCATCACGAATAACCACAAGGACACCACAAGGAAGCCGCTAGTCTGCAGGAGCGTGAAGACCGGAAAGGCCACCATGCTGCCCGTCTGCAAGCTCTGGAAAAAGGCGAAAGCGGCGATGATGGGCATGAGGAGAGCGATGAAGAGGAGAGTCCGCTTGTGCAGTCTGTTGTTCAATGTCACCTTGCAGGAGTACAGTTCCTCCTGCCAACGGTCATAAATGTTGTAAGAGCTAGCCATAGCCTGTCCTATCTATCACCTACCCCCACCTACCTGGAACTGGAGCCACTTGTTCAAGTGACCACTGAGCCAGCGTCCTTCGAACCAGACCGACACTGCGGAAAGGCCTTGCACCGCGGTGATGACAGAGTTGATGCCACTGAAGGCGCTGTCCTCGCTAGCTTTTTGGGGCTGCCTGTACATGAAGATGAGCGCGGTCCACTGGAGGCCTCCCACTACCGCCGTGTACATCGACCATCCGGAGCATAGTTTGGTCTGTGTTGTACCATCTGTAAGGAAGTCGACCATCATCTTACCTCCCTGCAATAGCACTTACCACGACTTATCCTTACAGGTACAATGACTGATTAACAAATCGGTTAAATTTCTACCCTTTACTCACTGACGTCTATGGTATAAGGGAACCTGCCTAACAGGCGCATGAGTAGGAGCAACGGCTTGACGACTGAGTAGAGCTGGGAGCCGCGACTGCTCGCCTTGGGATAGGACCCCTGTCTAATCCCTGCAACAAGTAGCACCTGAGTTTTCTGTGAGAGGCCAAGGAGATAGAAAGGAAGGGGTAAAAATCATACCCAGCTTGGTGACGTACAAGGAGGTGTAAGGTTTCAAAGGATCCATGAGTCCAAATGACACAGTTCACAAGACCACCGCCAGATATGGATCTGTTCGGTTATCTCCCCCTTTAGATAATTATTGCTTGTTTATCGGCACATCACTGTCACGTTATGGACTGACACGACATGTCACGAGCAGTGATCGACAAATGCTAATAGCTCTTCGTGATGCCCTCTGTACATAAGGCAAAGCGGTGTGATGATGTCTCCAACCTAATATATCGAGCGGTTTTGTCTTATTCTACGTTAAAAAATAAATCGAATGATTTATGAAATTTTGGATATATTTTTTCCTGTGACACGTGTCAAACATATTTTGACCAAGTATCACCAAAAAACTCTTGTCAATTATGTTTATAGTGTTTTCTATGTCAATAGTGTTTTCTTATTTTAGAATTTATATATTTAGTATTGAACGTAGAATTCAGTAGCAATGTAATTCCGCTTATAAAATCTTAAAATTAAATTATTTAGTTTTATGCGTAGAACATTTTTTGTGGGATATCGGCTTAGGTTGATGAGAGAATTCTGTTCGGTTTTCATCAAATTACATTTAGACATACTAGGTCATACTTGGGGTATGGACAGTTCCATTTTCCCGATATACTATTAGTCTCAGTCTACCCATCCAAGCTAACAATGAACCCACAGTATTTTGTTTTATTATTTCGGCCAATTCCTTCCAAACACATACACTATTACAGGAATGAACAACTACAAGGATGTACTTTATTGTGTCAGGTGTACCAGCAGTCAGAAGCAGGGTTCAATGATGGGCTGCATCATCGGTGGCCCAGGAACCACCAGGTGGAGTACACCCTCTCCTGTTAGGGATGCCCTGGCCATCTCCCACCTGAGAGGTCTCTGGAAGCTGTACAACCTCCGCACCTCCCGCCGCACACAGTTCTTCAGCGGTTCGCCCTGGGTGAGGAGTACGTTCAACTCGAAGCCGCCGTCGTCGGGGCACAGCCGGAGATAGATGTCTTCAGGGGAGGCACCGTCCGTGTTCACGAACACCTGGGGAACACGAACGTTGTACCAACAGCTAATTAGGTAATTGCAAGTAGGCAGCGGTTATTACCTCTACCTGCTCCGGCTGGAAAGAGAATATCGTCTCCAGGATGTTCTCTCCTGAAGAGATGGTCTCCATTGCTCTGGGCAGCTCACCACCGCATGACTTCCAATGATTAATCGCTGAGTCCAGCATCCCCAGGGGTGCCCCTGTTGGCATTGACGAGCTATAAATTTCAGTCACACATAGATATAAAGTATACATAGGTATACTAGTAGTATGATAGATACAATATTTTACATAATCCTCAAGTATATACTATAAGTACCGATATCCTTGAATGAATACTAGTTGAGCTATTGAACTATTTTTGAGAAGGAGATTAAAGCTGACGTTTTGAATAACTCTGGGACAAGTTGTGCTCAGGGATATCATTTAGACCATATAAGAACTATTTTTATTTGTTGAAGTTGGTTTCAAGCATTTTGGGGCATGAGCTCTTAAGTAGCACTGAACCACAAGAAAGCTTTCAGCAGCTAATATGAAGAGAAGACAAACGGAAGTTGATACCTGGACCCTTGCAGGTGCTGGGGGATTGTGGAGTCCTCCACACTTCTCTAGCCATTCTATGCAGTGTACGTATCTCACATGTTCAGAGTTAAAGTGAGGTGTTCTCAAAGTGTAATCAGTGTTTATCTGCTTGTAGTTTCTCTCATATGGTGCTTTCGTGTCAAATACATGTGGTATTTCATGTGAAATTATTTATTTTAATGCAAATTAAAATAGGCATTGGCCCACAATTAAATATTGCGATATTTATTCCACTATTTTATATATTACTCCTAATGTGGTAAGCCTTTATCAACTACCCGAAAGGTCTCATATTCCTTTGCCATCTTCATTCAATTTCCGTCTTGTTAAAAATCATTATTGCAATTGGGTTGATTCACAGCGTAACAGGTTTAGTGGACTAACTAGTTCCATTTATATTCGAGGCAAATAACCGAATCAACAAGACTTTTTTGAACAGACGGATTGAGGCGAAGTTTCCGACGGTTCTTACTGTCCAGACACTTTCTTCTTGTCGGAGGCCAACCTTAGGATCTCGACAGCCTCTCCCTACAACAAATCAGTAAGACTTGGCACCAGTGCCGCCCATTGATATTGGTGCGGTCACTATTGGCACACTCATTTTTCCGGCCGCCAACGCCCAGTTCAGTGGCGTCACCCCTCCCTGGTCCGTGGGCTCCACACGCACCCCTGGGTGGAGAAGCCATCGCAGTTGCTGCGACCTTCCGACGACCGCTAGGTGCTGTCACATCCACCGCACCCAAGTAATAGCACTACCGATTACTTACCGTAGCTGCCTCATTGACTTTACCCGTGCCCCCGATGACCGCCAGGTGCAGTGGGTCCTACCGCTTGTCGAAGCGACCACCCAGCCCATTAACGCCCGATCAGTCTCCTCCCTCACATGGGGAAGATTCTCGAAAAGATAATACTGAACTATCTGAAGGAGTTCTGTTCGGAAAAGTTTTTCATTCCAGGTTTTTAGGCCCATCAGAGTTCAGAACATCCGCTTGTGAAGGTACAGACGGAAGCCATCCTCGGTATCAACAGGAACACAGCAACTGCTACGATCTCGTTGGACTGCACGCAGGCTTTCGATCCAGTGTCCCACGGGATGCTGTGCCGACATCTTTGCGACTGGGAATACACAGAGCAGTTATACACCATGTCGGGTTCCTTCTTAAAGGACAGAACGGTGAGCGAACGGGTGGGAGATTGCCTCTCTAGCCCATTTCCTCAAGGAGCGGTCTTCGGTTCTCTTTATCATGCACACATCTGAAATTGTTGGGACGAACTAAAGCAAGCTACGGTAATCGCTTTCGCTGACGACATTGCAGTTTACAGCATCACGAGTGCACAAAGAGCTCTTACAAACAGGCCGAGTCAGTTTGTAACGTAATCAGTGACAGACTGGATATGTTAAACTTCAGTGTGAACCCTGGTAAGACCGACTGCGTAATCTTCTCCCTCCAAAAGGGGGAAAAACCCCTTGCCAAAATGCTAAGGAGGGCAAGAGAACTCGCTGGCTTTCTCAATGTACTATCTGGGTATAAAAATGGATAGGCATCTCTATTTCTCTACTCATTTTAGTAACTAAGTATAAAAAGTAAGACACTGTGACTGACAATATAGCTAAAAGTCTCCAACAATTCCAGAATGGGATTATGAAATAAGTGATCCAACATACCTCTCTTGAGAGGTTAAAGAACGCTTGACCTGCACCCATTACTTGGAGACACATCAAGTTTTTTGACTCATTGCAGCACCTGACAAATCCAGTGTTTAACAGTATGACCCCACCACCATTCCTGCATTGATGGCAACAGACTGCCGGGAAAAATTAGGTTGAGTTAGTATAAAGGTTTACAGTTTATGATAAATAAGGTAAGCCCCATCACTTTTAATAAATTCTGTCCATTCATGTATAATGTACATCATTATACTTCGTACAATGCAGATTATTATTTTGCAATCTAGAACTTGTATAAAATGTAGCCAAGGTATAGGAAATACAATGAAGCAATACTTCGTAATATATATATATTTGTAACAAGGGGCTATGAAAAATAAAAAAGATGGAAAGTGAATTTCCTTCACACGTAGAGAAATAGATGACTTGCAATAAGATAACCCATATTTAAGCTCTTTATGAAGTACATGCAACAAAACCACAATTACAAAATAAATGGGTTGATCCATGGATGGGTAACTTCGATCATTTCTTTATTACCTTCATAAGAACTTTTCAACATTAATTATGACCTAAAGTTTTTGAAATATATACAAACAAAACATAGGAAATGGTAAGTTTGGTTAAACTATCTTAATAAAAGAAAATTGCCCTGTAAACTAATAAAAATGTTTTAGAAATGTAGAAAAACAATAAAATTGGTTTCAACAGGAGTAAAAAAAAGTGCATTGTGAACCTTCAAAAGTTTAGTTTTTGGAACATCACTAAATTTCTTAATGTGCTACTATCTTTATTGTACCCTTAACTATAGGGAAAAAATCACTTCAACTCTTAAATATCATGATAGATGTGACTCCATCATGCTTAAAAGTCAGTTAGTTAATATACAAAGACAGAATTTTTCCACATTTAATTTCTTTAGCTCTTTACCTGTTATTTTATCTTAAATATTTCTTTAATGTTTAAATCGATTAATCATTTTTATAACTGGTGATAAACAGAGCATTTGGTATGAACTAGCAATGAATTTAGATTTGAGGGGGGGGGTGTAGTATAAGTTGGGATATGGGGGGATGTTAATGAAAAAGAGATGTTAGATTTTCATCAAATTTATTTATAAACATTTCGACATGCTAAGTATGTCTGCATCAGGTCCTTGGAACGAGATTGTTAGAGGATGGAAGTGAATAAATACATGTTGAACCTTTCACATCTCACAAATACATAAATTTAACATTTATGGAGGTGGGATTTGGGAAATAAGATAACACAAGAAAAGCAGAAAAAAAAAGGATAAAATAATGAAGATTTAATGCTAGAAATGGCAGCTACATTTGCACAAAAGAAAATGGGTTACCAACCCATTCAATATATAAAAAATTTCTCATATATAATATTATACACATACAATTTACACAGTTCTCAAGAAGATATTCTTGTGTATGTCAGCTCTGCTTAAAGGGAAACACTTTAATAATTGAATTTTCCTAATTAACTTATAAACATTACATTTTATACCTCCCTTTCAAAGAGTGGCATCGAAACTCATGGAGAAAACAAAAATTAATAAAACATAAAAGAATAAGGTACTTTATCAAGGTAACAAGTTCTTGAATCGAAAAACTGTGTGTACCTAGTATCAGCTGATTACTTTGTTGACATATCTTGACTAAATAGCAATAAAGATCCAAGTTGACTATAAGTTAAAATATAATTGCTACAGGAATTCGATGATACCCTTGAAACATACTGAATATACACACTGACTTAAGTATATAAATGTTTTGCACTATGTACACAATTGCATCATATCTCAAAAATAATGTTATCAATTTATACCCTACGAACAGTGGGTCGGAGCATGTTAAGTACATACACCTGTATGCCCTATCCGTCCTTGGACTACTAGATACCTAATAACTAGTCAATGTAAATCAAGTGACTTTTTTTATTTAAATTTATTTTATACATTTACCAAAAAAAAACAATTCTGAAAAGTAACCGTGTATTATAGGAAAAGACCGTCTTTGGTTAAAATTTAACATTGAAAAAGGTTGTACTTAAAATTAATTCAACCAGCATGATATATTATTTTATAAAATAAAAATAGTTATATTTACAAAAGCTAGTCAAAGTGGCACTCTTAAAAGTGTGATGCCATTTTAAACCAGAGATAGTCGATGATATAATACATTTATAATTAATAGCTACTTAAATCAAATCTATTTCCTTTGTAAGGTTTTGATGGATCGAGATGACAAAACATACAAATATAATATTGCAGAAATAAAACCTTACCAGTTCATAACATAGATACATATAAGACAACCCAGCATCTTAATTAAATTTTATAATATTTAAAAAAAAGAAAAAGACAGAAAAATGTCTGTGGTGAATATGTGAATTGAAAAAAAAAAAAAATGTCTTAAATAATATTTACCTAAAGTAGAAACATAGAAAATGTGCTTCCGATCTGGTCGATTGAATACATCCTATCATCTAACACAATAAGCTTGTACTCATTCTTTTTTTTAAATTTCTATACAAATTGTATAAGAAAGAAATAATAACAAATTAAATTTGATTTAATAATGACATCTAAACAAAACCAACAATAAGGCTGTAAGAATATTTATAGTTTTCCAACGGGTGGCTGGCGTGGTACCCATAGAACAGCCAGCCTTCTCTCTGTCATTTCTGAAAAAAAATAATAAATCTTATTTTGATTTAAATCCTGGAACAAAAGTTCATAATGTGTCCGGTTATAATCAGAAATCACCCACCCAGTATAAATTCCAATTCAAGTAAAAGCGGAAGGAGACACTTGGAAAAATAAAAAGGTGCATGAATCCTGGCTAGTCCCCCGTTAGTCCAGGCATGAAAAAAACATGCAGTTCTTATTATTGGTACAGTTGTTGTTCTCCCCCATCCATGAGGTTTTTTTTTATATTTATATTGTATAGGACACTTCCCTAACAACTGCACCAAAAATCAGAACTAAGTGATTTTTTATTATCTAATTGTCATATTTTGTGCATAGTTGCCTAAGATAACTCATTAAGTTAGTCAATTATTCAAGTTAAGCTGCTTTTAACAGAGTCCAATTAATTCTTATTGTAAAGCCAGTAAATTAATTAGTTTAAAAAAAAAGTGGTTTTCAAAATACACAGTTTGGACAAAACCTGGAGATATGCAATCAAACTATAAACTGGACAGTAAACTATTGCAGGGCAATGCAAAAGGTTCCCACCTAGCCAAGATGATATGGTTTTAATCTGTGTTTATAAGAGGATGGGACTAGAGTTACCCCTTAACAAGGAGGCAAAGTTGAAGGGTAGTGACGACCAAGATGATATGGTTTTAATCTGTGTTTATAAGAGGATGGGACTAGAGTTACCCCTTAACAAGGAGGCAAAGTTGAAGGGTAGTGACCAAGATGATATGGTTTTAATCTGTGTTTATAAGAGGATGGGACAAGAGTTACCCCTTAACAAGGAGGCAAAGTTGAAGGGTAGTGACCTAGATGTCGCAAAAAAAAACCATTTGGCAGGATATCACTGCCTGAAGTGCCAGTATTCGTTTCAACATTAACAACCCTACCCCATTGAATAGGAGAGTTACAAAAACAATTTAATCGGTTAAGTCAGCCCAAGAGACATACCTTCTTACCTATAACCTTACAACACACTGTATCAGATTTTAAATTAAATAATGGTTTGTATGTCGAAAGGGTAGTTAATATAATAAAATTCATATCAATAAGCAGTGTTGCTTGGAATTGTAGTTTTAAAAAAAATCAACAAAACTTAAGCCCCAATAACTGCCCGATCTCATGATCAATCACCAATAAGATCAAGTATCACATATTTTTTCTTTACCAAAATTTCTTTATTTAAGTTCTGAACTTAATTGTACTTTTTACATACGGACTTGATAGAATGGGGAAATGATTCTCACCGAAGAAAATACAAAAGCTCAAGGCAAATCAAGAAAACATTAGATAGAAGACGTGGAACTTTTAATGGCAATAAGATGGTTAAGATATTTACAGATGATTAAGAACAACTTTTTCTAAAACATTCCTGGTAATTGTGCAAGTACCCTAGTAACAGTATTCTTAACGATTGAGATAGAAAACTGCAGTTGGTGGCATTTGACTTGATTTTTCAAGTAGTTTCACACAGAAAGATTTGAACACTGGATGACATTTAAACAAAAATACTTAAAGAGAGCCTGAAAAAACGAGTAACAAGTATATTTACACGTTAAGATAAAATGTTTACTAACGTTCCCTTTTTTCTGTTATTAATAATTAGTGCATATTTCAAAGATCTTTTTAGATTGTATGATTGATACGTTTACCCCACTCTTTATTCATTAAATGAAATGATAAATCATGTCACTACAAAGTACAAAAAAGAAAAAAAAAGTGTAAATATTACCTTGCTCGTGATTAGTTCTTAACTGCTATGGAGGGGTCACTTTCATTCGTTGACGATCCTATCTCTGAGCTGGAGGAGGCTTTTGCATCTCCACTGCTTTTGCATTGTAACTCTTTATCATTTGAATTCTTATCTTCCACATCCTCGGCAGTTGGTATCCTCTCTTTCTCTAACTTTTTGTCATCTGTAGATTTTTTCCTTTCTTCTGCCTTTTTGCCCCCTATCGATTTCATATCAACAGTAGATTTCCTACTATCTTCTGACTTTTTGTCATCCGTTTGTTCAGATTTTGCATCGGTGGAGGATTTTTCATTTTCTTCTGGCTTTTCTTCATCAGTCAAATTATTACCTATTTCTGTTGTCTTATCTTGAGTTGAGTTCTTATTATCTTCTGACTTAATACTATTACTGATTTGGTCATCATTTGTATCAGTGTTGTCTTCGTCTTTCTTGATTTCATCTTCAACTATTTTTTTATTAAATTTGTTGCTTTCTTCGTCCGATTCATTTTCCTTCTGTGCATTGCCACAAACCTCCATAGCCTACAAAATAAAGATATGTATGAATAATATACTTTCAAGAAAGTTAACAGGATAGATATGTTTGTTTAGGAATTTCTCTGAAGAATACAGTTCTAAAATGATTACTGAAACTCATAGCAATTAGTATTAATGCTATCTATTACTAAGATATGATATATGAGGTTTGATCAAAAAGTAACAAGAATTTTACAATTTCACAGGCATTATGATTTCGATGGTAAATATTATTATTTTTTTATCATGTAGGTACACGTCTCTGAAATACATTGAAATTTGCAGTTGTTTTCAATGTTTACTTTTATAGGAGTAGTCGCTAAAGTTATACGTGCTTTGGTGTGCTCAGTACTTTTTAGTTTAAAAAAAAAAATTCAAAATCAAAGAATTACTAAATAAATTCTGTCAAAAAAATAATATAAAGTGCAGCAAAGTTTATGAAATGTTGACAGTGGTTTCTGGTGCATCCATCATGAGTAAAGCAAGAGTTCAAGAGTGGTATGAACATTTTAAAGAGGCCTGTGAAGACATTGGAGATGACGATCGCGCTGAGCGCCCTAAAATGTTTTCCAGATTTCCAGAATCATTTTCTTGTCAAAGAAGTTAAGAAAATGATTCTGCACAATCACAGTATTACTATTAGAGAGGTGGCTGATAAAGTAAATACATCATTTGGATCATGCCAAGCGATTTTTTTACCAAGTTTTGAGCACAAAACGTGTGGCAGCAAAGTTCGTTCCAAAATTGTTGGATTTCGACAAAAAAAACATCGCGTGTATAACGCCAAAGAATTGTTGAACAAAGTAACTAACAATCCAGTTTGTTAAATGCATCCTAACAGGTGACAAAACATGGGTGAATGATGGGTATGATGTGGAAACCAAGGCGCAATCTTCGCAATCGAAGCGGCCTGAAGAGCCAAGACCGAAAAATATACGACAAGTTCGATCAACAGTGAAGGTTCTTATCACTGTTTTTGAATTTCAATGGTGTAGTGCATCATAAGTTCCTGCCAGAAGGTCATATGGTTAAAAAAGTATCAGGTTGGCCAAAAAGTCCGTTCGGTTTTTGTCGTCACGAAACTTTAAGCAGTCTAATATGTAGCTAACTTCAGTATGTCCCTGGCGAGTGCGCTCTCGTCAGATACTAGACACTTCAACCTAGTTTGACGGGAAATTCTGACAAGACTGATTGTATTTTTAGGATCATCCTGAAAATGGAAAACCAAAACGAACATTATCGACACCTCATGCTTTTTTATTTTAAAAAAGGCAAGAAAGCAGTGGAAACTTGCAGGAAGATATGCGCTGTATACGGAGAGGATGCTGTTACAGAACGTGTGTGCCAGAAGTGGTTTACAAGATTGCGATCAGGAAATTTTTCGGTTCAAGACGCACCTCGCTCTGGCCGGCCAGCTGAGATTAACAGCGACAAAGTGAAGGAATTAGTCGACACCAATCCCCATTATACAACACAATTAGGGAGATCGCATTTATCCTCAAAATATCCAAATCGAGTGTTGAAAACCATCTGCATCAACTTGGCTGCGTGAGCAGGCTCGATGTTTGGGTTCCCCATCAACTTAGTGAAGGTAACCTCGCCCAAAGGATTTCCATCTGCGATTCGTTGCGGAAACGTGAAGAAAACGATCCTTTTTTGAAGAGAATGATGACAGGGGACGAAAAGTGGATCATCTATAACAATGTGGAGCGCTCATGGGTAACACGGCGAATTACCACAAACAACCTCCAAATCTCTCAATTTGGTGAGATTGGAGGGGTGTTGTCTTTTACGAACTTCTTCCCACAAATAGGACCATCAATTCGGATGTATACTGTGACCAGCTGGACAAATTAAATGCAGCGATCCACCAGAAGCGTCCAGAACTAGCCAACCGTAAGCGGATTGTCTTCCTTCACGACAATGGACTTCTTTGAAGACGCAGCAGAAGTTACTGGAGCTTGGCTGGGAAGTTTTGCCGCACCCTTCATATTCGCCTGACCTTGCACCTTCAGATTTCCACCTGTTTCGGTCTCTTCAAAATTCACTGAATGGACAGACCTTCAACTCTGAAGATGTAAAAATCTAATTGAAAAATTTTTTTGGCCAGTAAAGACAGGAAATTATTTGAGCATAGAATTATGAATCTGCCCATGAGATTCATCCTCCTGGCAGAAGATACTGGAACAAAACGGCAATTATATCATTGATTGAATAAAACCCTTTGTGTTTAAAAGTTGTGTCTTATTTTCGCTTAAAAAACCGAACCGACTTTTTGGCCAACCTATTATATTACTAGGAAGTAAGGCGGTGTTTACATGAACCGATCTGATGAAAACAACCTGAATTATGGCAAAACAATTCGTGGAAATTCCATCACAATAACGCTCCTGGCTCAAACCTCACTGATTGTTCATAATTTTGTAGCAAAACCACACTGTTACCTCAGCCACAATATTCGCCGGACATGGCTCCCTGTGACTCATTTTTGTTCCAGAAGTTGAAAAAAACCTTAAAAGGACGATATTTTGACATCATTGATGAAAAAACAGAAGAATCGCTGAAGGAGCTAAGAGCTATATCGAAAAGTGAGTTTAAAAAGTGCTTCTAAGATTGAAAAAAGCCTGGCCCAAGTGTATTATATCTGAGGGGGATTACTTTGAAGGGGACAAAATTGTTATCGAATAAATACAAATTATTTAAGATAAACAAAAATTTTCGTTAGTTTTTGATCAAACCTTGGGTAACAAACTTATTTTTAAGTTTAGTAAATATAAGTGCTATACTGGCAACTAACTACCTACACTATTTCTTTATAATAAAGGAAAGAATTTCTTTGTTTTATTTTATGATACATAAGATCATTGCATGTAGTAATCAGACACCAGATTGCCTCTAAACTAAAAATAAAATACAATTAATAAATAAAACTAAAATATCCACTTATTTTTTATATGTAGGAAAAAAACTCCAAAAAACCTACAATTGAATATTTCTTATACATCAGATTCTTCACTGCTTTAAATAGGTCTTGCACGTTTATGCACATTTTGTCGAATAGAACTAGCTTCACTTGAATACTCAACAGTATAAACACTTTTCAATCTCACTATTATCAATAGAGTAGCCTAATAGACTTCCATCGTCGCTTTCATATAATACATCCAACTGAAACATGTTGGGAGCACTATTCCTAATGTTTATTAAATTCAAATATTTACTGTACTGTACTGATTACCGCTTTCATTGTGCGTCGTTTACTGGTTTAGCCAATGCGATTTTTTTTATCGGTACTGTTGAGAGGGGGAAAACATCTTAAACAGGATCAAAGCACGACTGCAGCAGTTAAAGAACCTAATAATATACTGCACGGCATTCGCCAAAGAAAGTTCTTGCCGTCTCGGAGACAAATGAAATGAATGACGTCTCCCAGACATGTCGAGCGATCATACCATAAACGTGCGATTTTGAGATAAACTAATAAATAAATTAATTTTATACATGCATTTTTCTTATATCCTCTTTTTTTATTCACTTATTATTAATAAGTTTTCTCTTAAATCTAAATATAATGAAGTTCGCATATAACAATCTAATTTCCTAGGTCAATTGAAGATCATTAAAAGCAAATTTCACTGAATTTATTTTGCAAACATAATTTAAATAATCCAGTTAATATTTCAAGTTTATTTAATTTTATTGTAATGGCTAAATGCGTTTCATTATATATGATTTTTCAGAAGCCTGAAATAGAGAAAAAAATGCCCTGGAAGGATGTGAGACCCAACTTTTTACACCAGCAGTTATGGTCACATATTTACTTCCTGCACCCCAGGAGGCAAGGATCCATTCACCCAGAGATAACCGATAATAAAGAGCTAGAGGAGAGGGAAGACAGCTGGATCACGTGCTACAGACTATTCGACTGCGGCAAGTGAAAAAATAAGTCTACTGGGAAAAGTGAAGTTATTGAGTTTACAATCACGAAGAGAACCATAGAACCACATTCTAATCAAGAATCGATGTATTGTAACTTGGTTGTAATATTAAAATTAGGCAATTATTATTTTAGTTACATCCATGTTGTCTACGACCTTTATATTTTTATAAACAGTTTAAATTATCTAAATTATGCACTACAATTTGAAATTAGTAAAGAATAATTTATTATTATTCAAATGCAGAAATAAATATAGTGGAACTTACCTCTGGTTTATCTTTGATGGCATCTTCCATCCCCTCCTTGGGCAGTGATCCATTTTCCAGCATCTCTAGGTACTCCATCATCATCTCACCCTCCAAACCTTTCACCTTGAGGTCACTCAGGGCTGTTTTGCTCCATTCCTGCATAAAGTCTTCGATGCCTATCCTAGCATTGTGAACATGGGTCTCCAGCGCTAACATCATCGAGCTTAACTTCTTCCGAACATCGTACAGTGATGCAACAGTACTGATGTTCTTCACACTAAGCTTTCTGTTCTTGCATTCGAGAAGCTTCTTGTGGGTCTCTTTGGTCATGCTAGCTATTTCAGAAACGAAGCTGGTCAGCCTGTGAACAGCTGCATGTAAGCTCTCCGACCTGACTCCACCTGGCAATGTCTTAGTCGAGGACATCTCCGAGTGATCATCCGAGCCGCTCTCAGAGCCAGCCTTAGACATTCTATTCCGAAGAGTCCTTCCTCCTCTGGTGCCATCCTTTTCTTCACCATTTCTTTGCCTCTTCTCATTCTTTTTCTTCGAGACCTCTTTTCGCTTCTTCTTGGCATGGACTTCTTCTTCCGAATCACTATTGCCAGCAGAATGACGAGATCTTTTGGAGCTTTCCTTAGAGTTTTTCTTGGTCTTTGAACTCCCCTTATTCTATAGATTGGAAATAAAAATAAAGTTAATTTCTTACAACTAATAAATCTTTAATCTAGCAAAACAAATTTTCCAGATAGTTAATTAATTCTGATAGTTGAGGACTATTTAAATAGCAAGTCTAGTCATGTATCCTAATCTGTTGGTCAGAGTCAGTCATATTATACATGCAAGTTCTTAGTTCTTTCTGAACTTTCTGGCAGTTCTGAACTAAATTTCTGAATGTGACAGATGATTTTTCCTTCACATAATTGAATAAGTTACATTTAGTTGCTGTAGTAAATTGCAGATGTAATGGTAAGTGGTTACCTTGACGTAGTCAGCAGCGTACTGCAGGGCCGCCCAACCTTGAGCGCGTAGCTCATAAAGAGGTGAGGTGTCACAGCAATAGCACACCCAATCGTCTTCTTCTATCTTGGACTGCGCACTTTTAGGCAGGTTCCTCTTCACACATTTCTAAATGAACAATACGTTAATGGCAAGCTATGATAAGTGATCCCACTGTTTTAATAATTATTATACAAAGAAATAAAAACAAACTGTTCCCTGTCAAATAAGTAACTAGATCAGTATCTAGAGGTCTAGAGATAACTTTGAAAAGCGTAGCTAGAGCAACATATTTGGTCAAGTTTATCAATGGACAACATTTTGACATAGTGTGTGTGTCTGCATCAGGTACACTGGGTGAGAAAGAGGTTGGTGTTGCCTATATGACATTCAGGAGAACTTGATAAGGACCTGAATGCAGACATAAATGTTAAGTCAAAATGTTGTAGATTAACAAAAACTTGATGAGACCTTCACTTGATGAGATTGTATGATACTGTGTGATGCTATATGATACTGCATGATACTATATGATACTATGTGATACTGTATGATACTATATGATACTCTTTGATACCTAATAACTCTTAATAATAACCTAAAATGATCTTCCAACAAACTATTCTACTTACTTATTTAATTTAATTTCTTTATAGTCATTTTTAAACTCTGCAATGTATTTTGGGGTTTAACGCCTTTGAGATGTCCAACAAGAACAAATTCAAGAAATAGAACAGATCAGGTTATGCATAGAGGTTTTGACTGCATGTTGAACAATTGCAACTGTTGAAAATACATAAACTAAACTAAATTCTTCTTATGTTGTTTTCTAGAGGGGGCTAGGCTTTGGTCTACATAACACTAATTTGTTGTCACTTTTAGACTGCATTGCATTTTGTAATTGTGGGTTTTTACATAAAAAAAACTATTTGATAGAGATTTCTTTTCCTTTTCATAAATTTTTCTTCTAGTACTACTATTTTTTTCTATGTAGATTTTTATTATTAACAACTTAGTTCTTTAAAATTTTTGTTTTTAGATATTTTTAATCTTAGTTAATTTAGTGTGTACTTTACTATTTGGTTAATAAAACAATTTATACTAAAAATATATTTATTACATTCCATAATTTATTAGTAATTTAAATGGTATAAAATTTGTAACCTGGGGAATATTCTAGACCCGACCGTACTTAAAACATGGTCATGGGCCTTCTATAATTAAAAACCTGCTGTACAACATCATAATACATAATGACAGAAAATTTCATCAGCCCATGTCATCGAGGATAAGTAAACTTCAGCATAAAATTATTGGAATGAATAATCTGGGCTTCAAGAATTAGATACAAAACCAGGATTACCAAATTTTATCGAAAATTGTTGGTTAGAATTTAATTATTTGTTAAAAAAGTTATAAATTAAACTAACTAAGTGGCCTCTTAGCTTAGAAATTACATTATTATTACAACCTCCACAGTATTTTTCTTTAAAAGCTGTTTTACATTGAATATTTTCAAGTGTATAATATATGAATTTACCTTGCAAAATCCTGACGTGCACTGAGAGCAGAGAAAGAGGGTTCCTCCTTGTCCGCACCAACGGCAGTACTTATCACTACCATCCTCATCAACTGAGAACTGTCCATCTCCATAGAACGAATTGCACTTCTGTTATCGGCAAAACAATAATTAAATGTTGTAATAATGTGAGTTCAATAACAAATTATAAATTCATTTAAATAGACAAAGTTTTAAAATTTAACCAATAGATGGATCCGATTTTCATGACATATTCCAAAGATTATTTAATCTGATTTGAAGTAGTCATATCAGAGAAACATGTTTAATCATACAGAGATCTATGCTTTAGTTTTTAGTTATTGGATAAATATAGTCGAGGATTGAAGGAAGGAAGTGGATAATTAGCTTTTAAAGAGTAGTCAGTGATTAACCCTTAAACTGTGCAAAGCCACTTTAGTGAACGAACATTTAACTGTCCCTGGTCCCAACGGCTTCTGCAGTAAGATGATCTGCTTTCTCAGTTTTGTCTGTAGGAAAGAGCACGCGATATAAACCCCTGTCAATGTTTTTGACTAATTTAGTACAGATCGCAATTAATTATTGCCCCTGTTGTAATTTTATCTAAAAAGTTTTTAAAAAAAGATATTGCTATTTAATCATGATAGGCTAAACAAATATTTTAATCTCACCCAGTAGTACCAGGGGACAATAAGGTCAGGGGAAACTTTTTTTTAATAAAAAATTAAACCATAAATGTTACAGATTTTAAATATGGCCAAATACTTTCATGAAACCCTCTTCTCTACTCCTGATTCTAAATTAAAATGGCAACTCCTTCGAAAACTTTCTCTCTGCCACTTCTCGGGGGGGGGAGGGGGGGGGGGGGGGCTTCCTCCTCAGAAGCATTCCCCGTGACACCAGATGAGCTCAACTCATATTTTGTATCTGCTTCCCCGACCACTTCACCATCTCCCTCATCTTATTTATATTCCTTGTGAGAGCCCTCATTTAGTGGTAATGATTTCATTTGAAATATGCTTCTCCCACAGACCTTATAACCTCCGCAATGAGAGAAATTTCCAAGTGAAGTTTATAAAACAATCCCTTAAAGTCATTCCTGGATACCTTTTCTTCCCCAATTTTTCCGTTCAACTCATTTTTCCTAACTTCTTAGAAAAAAGTAGTCCAACCCTCTAAAAAAAATCCTAATCCTACATCTCCAAACAAATGACTATCGCCAAATCCCCATCTTTCCTCTTTGACATGTAATATATTGAAAGGCTAGTTCAATCCCAAATCCCCGATTTCATTGAACAGTCTTAACTTTCTGCTTTCCATCCTAGTTACTCCACACAATCTATACTAGACTAGCTAATATCATCAGTGATATTCATCAACAAAACCAACAGTCCCAATTCTTCTAGATTTCTCCAAAGCATTTGAAACTATAGACCACCCAAATCCTTCTATTCAAATTAAAACCATTAACCATCTCAGATACAACTAACCAATGGTTTTGATCATTTCTTTCCAACAGTTCACAAGTGGTAATGATCCCTAACCAACCTCTATCTGCTTCCCTCAGGTGTAGCCCAGGGATCGAGCATTTGTCCCTTTCTTTTTAACTGTTACATAAATGATCTCCCTAACTCTATTCATCATTGCTTCCTTTCTCACCTTTATGCTGACCACTCCCAGTCTATTTATCTATCCCTCTGATTTTTTAGTTGTTTTCCCAGATTCAGAAAGACCTATATCGGATCAGTCCCTGGGCAAACCTGAACAAACTGAGATTAAATGCAGAGAAAACCCAGGCAATTGTCATAGGCTTCAGTTTCCTCCTCTGATCCTTTGCCTACGTTCCCGCTTTAACCCTTCCATTACTTTCTGCTCCAGTCGACAACCTAGGGATAACCATTGACCAAACCCTCTCTCTCCAAATTTCCCATCGGTCAAAAGGAACCCTGAAACTATTTCATCGCTCTTGTCATCTGCTCCTACACCCACCAAACTACTTGTTTCCTACATCATTTTCCCTCATATTGACCTATGTCTGTGTGGTGTATAGGGGTTTCTCGGTGGGACTCGGGGGCAAGTTGAAATGAATCATGCATTGCTTCGTTAAATTTGTCTTAACGACTCAGCGTCGCTTCCATGTATCACCTCTATGCCGAGTTAGGGTGGCTCATCCCCTCCTTCCCTGCACAATATTTCCTCAGTTCGTCCCTCCTTGAGCTAGTGATGGAGTAATTAAACAAATGTTTCGAATAAAAAATCCTTCAAACAAGAAGACAGAAAGTAAAATAAAGTAGAGTTTGATGATCTATGACATTTACAAATAGGAGTTGAACCAAAGCTGGAGATATGACATGTACAATTTTGTAAATATATTTATTTTATTAAATAATAATAGTCATATATAAATTACATCCCTCATTATTTTTTACTAAAAATTCTATAATTTCAGTACAGTCTATACATGTAATAAAACACAACGGTGAAACATACTTTCAAGACTGACCTCACACAGAAGTGTTTCTAGAAACGGGTGAATGATTGCCTTCCCTTTCTTGATCAATTCATTTACAGAGCCGCCGCAGGACGTGCACAACAAGTTTTTATTTTTTATTTCCTTTACATCTGTCAACAAAACATTCATAATAAGTAATGAAAGTATAAACTACGTAACATATTTTTGAAATATTTATTATAAGGCTTTTTCAGGCTCAGTGACCGATACCGCATTCAAGCACTACAAGGCACAATAAGGCACAGGAGACACCGGCCAGTTGTCATTTGGGATTAAGCCCGATTTTTTTTTTTTTTTTTTTGTCCACACTTTAATTACATACCGATTATATACAAATTTATTTATTAGAAATATTTATTTATTATAACCACATAATGCTATAAAATTAATAAATAATAAAAGAAAATATAAATTACAATATATAATTGTTCATAACAGTCCTAAATACAATACAAAAATTTAAACAAATTGACCCAACTCCATAATACCTCTGTGTCAACGGTACAGCCGTGAGTGGCCTTGGGGGTCGAAGTCTCATATAATATATCATAACACCTGGCAACTAAACCAACACATTAAAATTTACCCAGGATATGGAAGGCAAATGGAGAAATGATAATTGCTCGATAACTTCTCTTCTTTATTATTACCAAAGTTGCCACCGACTTTTTCACCAGCTCACCTGGCGGAATGCCTCAGGCATGTGTAACACATATTACCAGTGAGAACTGAACATATTAAGTGAACGGGATTGTGCAATAACTTGTAAATGAGCTCTTAAATCACAATTATTAGTACTTGGTAAGCTAATTGTAATTGTATTGATATAAAACTGAAAAAACACAAATACAGATTTGGATATATGTATTGTATAGCAATAATAATTTTGAAAACTTATGGATTCAACTACAAATATTCTTATTTTTTTCTTTCTATAAAGCACTTCACCATCCATAACATAGACCAAAAGGCTGAGCTGATAAGCAGATCTGTTATGAGAGGAGGGGGGTTGGTTGCCTGTTCCCGGGTCACCACATTTTTCTGTCTCAAATCAGAGGGTTGTTTGGGGGATCCAGTGGTGGCACCGCTCCTCTGAATGGTAAGGACACACATTAGCAAGGTTTGAACTGTGGTTAACACTCCACTGCTACCAGTACTGAGAAATGCCCCCTCTATTCTCTTACCAGCTAGATCTAACTTCGGCACTCGCTGCCTTTATACCTCTCCGAGTCGATTCCTGTTATCTGTCCATCAGACTGGCACTTCTTGAAGGAACCCCTTCCACATGGGTGACATCTATGGTAGGACTGCCTTCTCAATGACACTCCTACCGCAGTCCAGTCTGCTTCTACTCCTTGGTTCACACTGGCCTGTAGGATCCAAATGGTTTTAGCCTGCCCTTAGATACCAGATGTGAATTGCGGTTATTCTACTACTACACAAAGATCTTCTTACTCTGATCACTGTGCACTGTGGGGCACTCTTCGATTTGGAGTCAGCTTAACATAAGAGCTCCCTGCCCGACAGACCCCTTGCTAAAGACAACAGCCTCCTAGACCCCCCTTTAAGTCATACTACTATTATTCATTCAAGGTCTAGTCCTTGACCTCTGGTGGTCCGACACATAAAAAAGGCTGTAAAAGTGAATAAACAAAATCTAGAGACAAATGCAGGACTCTTTATACGTTTTTTTTTTTTAATATTCATCAAATGATACAAGTCACATACAATAAAAATTGCCTTTCAACAAATTTTTAGACCTAAATTAATTGATATATTTTTGGCATCAGTGATCATTGTAAAAAATTACTGTGGTGAACACGAACTCCACTATTAAATCGGAGAATCAATACTAATGCACATTTTAAAAAAAATTAGGACAAGACTCACTGTGATAAACGATATGCAGGGCACTAACGGACGTATGTTAACAATTAGACAACCATAAACAACGGCCATTAGTTCTCACATAACCTTCACTGTAATGAGCAATGCCTGTGACAATTAAAAGTTTAATATGTTATCTATTTTATAGAAAGCTATAGTTAGGTATGTTCAAACTGAAGAATTTATAACAATTAAAAAGAGTTGGGTGAACTGTCACTTACCAGGAAATGTATCTTCACGGTATTTTTTCTCTGATTGAGAAACTTTCGGCTTCGAAACTGGAATAACCTAAAAAAAAAGTTTAATGTTAAAACAAAAACAATTTTTTTAATAAGATATTTGATTTTAATGCATTGATTGCTTATATGGCTAATGATTGTGAAGGATTAGTATTAAGTTACTCCTGGGTAGTGAATGGAATGGAACCAGGGAAAGTATTTAATAATAATGAATAGGATAAAAGATTAATAAAGATAGTAATTGAAATTAAATTAAAAATAAAACCAAAGCTTCCTGAGATTAACATTGAAATGCCAAAGGTGTCAAGTAATTGAGATTAGTAATTAAAACCCCAATTATTTCACAGGGTAATGTTCAAGTATTCCCTTCATGTAGAATTTAATAACAGCTAAAATCTACTAAGTTTTGTAAATGTTAACAATAAATGATAACCAATCGGAAACAAACAGGTAAAAATGTGTGCTTAACACTCATTTTTTTTGTTAAAACTGGTCAAAGACATCAAAAGATATTAATCAGGGATAAGATACAATTATGACTAGTTACAGGAATGAGTACCATCCTCGCATCCAAGCAGTCCTATTATGCCTAACTTTCTCTCCTCGCTCTTGATAACAATGCAATATTGCAAACCACATTATTTATTTCAGTTGACTGATTTTCAACATAATCAATTAATAGTTGAAGCACATAACCCTACATAGTGTTAATGTATAAACTTACAAAGGTTTGAATACAAGCATTGTTGAAAACAACTCCATTGAAAGGAAATTTAATGTTTTAAAAGATAAACAACTAAACACTTGTCTGAAGAAAACAAGGAGTTCTTACAGATTTCACTTAATAGGCAAAACCACTATTGGAGAATTAATGATGCACCAGATACAAGTAAAGACATCAATGCAGCAAACCACGCGACACAATACCGTGAAACATTAAATATTCACAATAAAAGTCCAGTTAAACAAATTTAAATTAGTTCCGCAATTAAACATAACCTTTAAGGTCGTACACAATAAAAAAATTCCGTCGCCCTTTAAAATGAGAAAAAACGGGTAGAAATTGAAAAGAGCTCAGAATGCAACTCACCATAATTGCTAGTTACTTTTAATAAAAGATTTAACCGTAACAGAGCTAAAATAGATAACGTTCATAAAAGCCAAACATTAGCTACAACCCGCTAAGACAGAAAGCGACGCCATGAGCTGAAATTGGCTTTCTGTATCTGTGTATTACCACTTCTTGAGATCTTTCATTTCAACTTGTAACAATCAACAAAATTAAACAGAGTGAATATAACAGTCAAAAATTTAATTAAACAGCTGAAGTGACTTATTTTTATTTATTTTTTTTATTGTTTACAACGGGTCTTTGGCCAAGGTGACAATTTTTTTCATCTTTATAATCAGTGCATTTATTCTTTATGACTAGCGCTCAATTTTAGGATTTTAAAATTCAAGTAATCAAGTAGCAAGTGTAGCAGGAGAAAAACATGTTTTTCCCTACGATTTAATGAAATAATATTGTTTATGTATATATCATGTCACTATAATTTAACATAAAAATGGTATCCGGAACATGCAATAAGAATCTAGTAAGGGCACATTTAAGCTGGAACTACCCGCGTTGGCGGTTATTTTAGCTATGTCTTTTAAGGAAATCAACGGCCCATATTTTGTTGAGATTGCCCGTCACGTGACGTAAAAAAACAACAGAAGTACATAACCATGTGTAGTTAACCTATACTTCTAATATTGCTTCTTAAATCTTTTTTGTTTGTTGGAGCGTGAATTGATTTCAATTATAATTCTTTTTCTTGGACGTTTTTATAAAATTCCATACTATTTTGATTAAAATCATATTAAGTAATTATAAAGCATTTCAACCGGTTACATTCGGCAACTAGCCAGGACTGATTGCCGAAAACCTGTACTGTACTGATAATAATAACAGTAGGAGTAGTGAGTAATTGAGGCATTTCCATTGAAAAGGATTGTAAGTGCCAAACTTTGCGAAATTTTTGTTCCCTATTATAATGGTTTGTCCCAAGGCCAATAGCTAGTGCAAAAGAAGCTAGTTTGGTTTTGTTCTGATCGTCACCGAGATATACCAGTAGGGCCAAGCTTAAACGTTTTTCGTTCCTCCTGTAAAATCTCATTTATGGCACTTACCCCCTTTTCAACGGATCAATTGGCAATGGCCTCCGTATTATCGCGTCCACTTAATGAATGGCACGAAAGAAAATTATGACTGTCGATTTAGCCTTAATGGCCCTATATATTATTCAAACAACATTCTAACATACTAGATCCCAACCTTCCAACCTCTATCGTCCTTTCCCAAATCTTCTTCCTTTGACCGTTCATTTCTTTTATCCGTGCCACAGACCTTTTGGAACTCTGTTCCTATTTATACTCACCACTCATCCCTATAAACCTCCTCGGAGACTAAAACGGCAGTGGCCTCGTGACCTGCTATAAATAAGTGATAGTGGGAGTCCTGGCAATGGCCAGTTTCTCTAATCATGTCCTGAGCGTCTGTGGCTCTCGCGCTCTTGGTCAGCCCCCGATGGCTCTTATCCAGTGACGCGGCTGATGTAGGAGCGTAGGGGACTCCCCAAAACTCCGCTTCCTCCTTCGCACGCGAGGGAGGTGACAACCATGTGGACTTGGGGGGCCTCTGGGCTGTTTGTAAATAGTGTATGAATGAGCGAGTGAATGAAAATTGTAAATTGGTATGAATGAGATCATTTATCACAATAACTTATAGCCCAATCAGGCAGATTGTAATTTTATCTTAATAAAAATTGTTTGGAAGTTAATTTATACTCGACGTTCATTTACTGTGCCAATCTTTGACTTTTGGACTTTACTAATTCCTTACATCCCTCAAATCTAGCTAATTTATAATTACCCATTATTATAATTTTTTATTCCCTGTTTTAATACATCCCAGCAACCTTTCAAGCTCTTTTTCCACATGTAATAATTCTATTTTCTTAGTTGTCATTTTCATTCTCCTCTATTCATTAATGTTTTTTTGTTTCAATATTTTCTTGTTGCTTCATTGCAGCATTGTATTATTTTTAAGCTATTCACATCAGTGTATTGTTATGCATGTTTTTTTTTTTTGTCGGCTAGACATACCTAATTTGTCTTTTTTTTTTTATTCTTAGGGCTCAGAATAATGTTTTGTTTATTTCATTTCATTTCAACATTGTCATTAATCAGATTTTATATTTTTTATATTTATATTCAACCAAACCATATAATGTATATTCTTAAACAGCAAGTCGAGATCTTTAATTTGATCCCTTACACAATATTCTAGGGGACAATTATTATTTCATTACATGATAATTAACTGATTAATGACAATAATCATATTTCATAGGACTACTTTTATTTTTAGCATTACCGAGCCATCAAAATTACGTTAATTTTTAATTTAAAGCGAACCCTTTCTTTACCCAATCGATATTAAACAACAATCGATCAAGATGAACTAGCACAACAAAACATTTGACGTAAACTATCTTTTGCGCAATTTGATTGATAGTGCGGGTCGTTTTTTGCTGCATTTAATATTGAGAGCGTAGACGATAAACGTTAATAGCGGCGGTGAAAAGTTAAGTATAGAATAGAATGGGTATTTATATTAGAGCATCGGCTGGTTTAACTTCATTTCTTTTATCATTTACCACACGTCTAACAATATAATAAAATAAGAACATTTTATTTACAGTTCAACTTGTAAGGTATTGGCTGGAAGCCTCGGTAGCGGCTGGTGGTTAAACAGCAGGAGACCGAATCTATGACGTCACAACCACTGGCGGGGGCAGTTCCAACAAAATATGGCCCCTTGATTTTCCTCAAAGCTTATTGGAACCCGAAGGTGAGCTCCATCACCTATTCCAGTATATTGTCTTTGTAATTTTAACTATAAAACGAAAATTGTTTTTGTAATTCTACCCTCCTTCAAATGCATGTTATGCTATGCAGGAAAAGGAGCCATAAATCTGTAAATTTGTTCATGTTATTGTTTGTTTGTAAAAAATTGTTTGAATAAATGGTTTTGAAACAAAAAAAAAATCCCTCAAAGCAGCGTGTAGTTCAAACCGCTTCCATAGGCAGTTACAGCGAGAACGTACACTTACTAGATTGTTATTACATGTTTCGGTATCCTACTTATGTTACATTTTATTGATTATAACATGACATATATTTATATACCCATTCACAATTTTATTTTAATAAATAGTAAGAAAAAGCATGTTGTAGACCAACATATAGACACGGGTAGTATGAGAGAAGAATTCGTGAAATAAATTCCTTGGTTCTGGTCGGTCTCTTTTGAAGTGAACGGATCACTGAAATGAACGATCGGATCTCGGATCAGTGAAGTGAACGACTTGCCTTTCTACCCATCATTAGTGAGCCAGTGGCCGCAGTGATGTCTGCTTGTGTGGACCTCCTGTTGGTTGTCTACAATGACACGGCAACGACCCTTCGAGATACATGTCTTACGCAGCCACAGTCGTAATATAATCTTGAAAGTTAGAGAACAGGATGGTTTCTTAAACTAGATCATAGTTAATAGTGAACGTGAGTCCATTATTTGTTGGAATATTGGCTTTGATTGATAAAAGAGAAAAGTTAGCTTTACACATGATTTATTTATGGACGACGTTTCGGCATATTATGTTCAGGTATGTCTGCTTCAGGTCCTAGTTTGAAATTCTAAGAAGGTGGAAGTAAGATTTACTCTAAATGTAAATCGCTGATTATTCTGAGCAATACTTAAAAAATGTTATACTATGACTAGCAGGATTATACTATATTTGCAAGATTATTTTATTTTCATGTTACTTTTTGTAAATTTTATACTAATAATATTAGGTAATACGCGTATTTACGAAAATAAACCATTTCTTGGGTGCAACGAGAGGTTGATGGCTATTGGCCAATTCTTAACACATGGTTATGTTCTGGGTTAATGATGAGGGTAGTTAATGTTCATCATGGTGGAGGTTTTGGTCGAAAAATTACAGTTTTATTCGTTTATAAACAGTTTCTTAAAAATGGTCTAATATAATTTTGTCATTTTACTTATAGAACCCTTTCATCCTAGCACCTTCCTCGCAACGTCTGCTGATGATACAGCAATCTAGAAAATCATCTCATAGAGAGAGAGAACTGATGCAACCAATGACGCGTCAAGGCCAACGAAGGCAAATGCATACACACCAGTTTTACTCTTCGACAGTTAAATAATCTTTGTAGTGGAGAGTCTTTTAAAAGAAAAGAAAGAAAAGCTTTATTATGAAGTACAAGGAAAACACTGGTATATACAAATATTAAGAGTTACGTTACTACATACTGGGTGGAAGGTCTAGGGACGAGTGTGTCTGGGGCTAAAGCTGAGACATATATGTATAAGAAAATGGTAGTTCGGGGAAGTAGGGAGGGGTGCGGTTGCTTACTTAAAAATAACAGGGAACCATCAGTGACTTCGATGAAGTCACGAGGCAGGTATACAGCTCTGCTCAGGCCCCTTCTACTTGTTCTTAGCATTACAAAACTGACAAAGATTCTGTACAACGGACACCTTCAATTCAATACCGCTTCCCATGTCTAATACTGTTAGGTAGCTAGGTTTTCATCTAGGCAACAGTCTGATTTGGAACCCTCATTCAAGGCTTTAGAGGCACAAATTTATCAGACGGTTTGGACATATACACAGATTTCTTGACAGAAACTCACAAACTAGAAAACAAATATTTTCTGAAGCTAATTTGGGTTAACAGCCAAACCTTCGAACATCTAACATTCCAATACAAAGCCCTCAGAACTGTTCACGCTCCCTTTTACATGACAACCTCACCCCTTCACAGCGATCTCCATGTGCCAACTGTCCTCGATCTTATTACCCTCAGGTTTTTTCACATTCCACAAATACCTTTGTGTTTTAGGATGGTTACCGCTCATCTGAATCCTCTTGTCGACTCTTTATCCAGTAACTCTCGCCCTTAGAACTCTCTAAAACGGCGGTGGCCTGGCTATTGTAAATAGGAAAGTATCCCTCTCCATTCCCACTCACGTCCGATCGTTTGTGGCTCTCTTGCTCACCCTATCTGGTTTTCACCACATGGTGAAAAGAGCAGAGAGGGACGTGAGGCCTCCTACTTCAGGCCCTTCCACCAGCTTGCTAAGGAAAGGAATTACCTTAAGAGTGGCGATGGATCCTAAGCAGAATGTGAATTATTACATCCTAATTAATAATGCTGTACAAGCAAATTGTAATTTTTTAAATAAAGATCTTTATTATTGCTAGAATCCCTTTTCGGTGAAAAAAAATTGCTTTAAGAGCTTTTACTTTATGAAAATTCAACTAAGATGTTAGGAATGTGAAAATCAAGATTTTCAAAAAAACATACCATAACAAAGTATATATATTCCGGATATCCTTTACATGATCAAATGCGTAGATAGAAAATAATTTTGATATATTATATTACTCTAAATGTAAATCGCTGATTATCCTGAGCAAGTTTTGATAAAGCTAATAATTAAAAGTTGTTATACTATGCCTAGCAGGTTTTTATATTTGCTAGATTATTCTATTTTCATGTTACGTTTTGTAAACTTTATACTAATAATATTAGGCTGGCTTTACGAAAATAAACCATTTATTGGGTACAACTAGACGTTGATGGCTATTGAAGTTAGGTACTAACATCTTCGGCTTGGTCTAACTGTGTGTGTGATTACTCGCTTATGGTTAGGCGTACAGTGAATTAAAAACAAATCCAAACATATTAGGAATGTACCGATTCAGTGTACTATGTTATCAAATATTATATCATGCATAATCCTGAAGATGCCCGAATTAGCAAAACGTTGACCAATATAAAAATAAAAATTTGGAGAGACTGTAAGGCCTTCTTTTGAAAACTATTTTTTTTTTCAAATAGTGTTATTTCGAAATACAGGTGTCTATTTTTAGAGTCTTGACTTTTTTTTTTCTTCGATTCCCCTGTTATTACAATTTATGGAAATCAGTATAGACTACATAAATGAATCTATTTACAGTAGGTCATTATATGTCTTGTAGCTTGTCTACATTTTATATAATTTTTAATATTTTTAAATTACGATTTGTGATTGATACAAAAGTGAAATGCACATTGTACATTCATTGTCTAAACATGTTTAAAAGTGATGGGGCTCACCTTATGAATCATAGACTTAAAACAAACTTACATCTAATAAACAAACACTTAACTTAATTTTCCCGGACTTTCTGTAGCCATCAATACGGGAATGGTGGTGGGGTCATTTTGTTAAACACTGGATTTGTCAGGTATTGCAACGAGTTAAAAAACTTGGTGTGCCTCCGGTGGATGAACTCACCTAACGGGGGAACGCCAAGCAACGGTTGCAGGTCGGCATTCTTTAACCTCTGGAAAGAGAGAGGTAGGTCTGACCACTTTTCTCATGATACCGTACAGCAGAGCTGGCCGGAGGGCACATTTATACATCATCAGTTTGAGACGAAGTTGCTCGTTGGAATTTCATTTTATACTAACATAGAAATACTATCATTGGGATGTAAATAGATTAAGAATAAATAAAAACTAAAACCGAAATTTTCGTCCATCGTTGAACTGGATTGTGCACCTCCCCTCTCACTATGACGATGAAATGACCAATGCTCACCACAAGTAGCCGTGCAAGAGCCTTCTGCGTACTGAATTAAGTGGCTACATGCCTACCCTACCAACGGCACATCCTTCAGGAACACGGCGCCAGTCGGTGCTTGGAGAGGCTTCGGCGTGCAAATATGCTTAGGTAAGCAATATAATTATTTATGTATCCACTCTCCAGTAATGCATTAATCCAAACTGCCATATATTAATCATTATAAGAGTGATAATATCACTCACTACTTTATTACTAACAAGGGGAGGCTACGGCCACCGATTTCAAACTTTTCTTTCCTGATACTGGATCGATACGTGTCCGAGCGTTCTTCCCAAAGCACCCTTATATCTGAAATACTTTTTTTTTTTGTTTTTGAACACCGTATCTTTCTGTTTTCTGCGTGTACTTTATCATACATCAATCCCATTTAATTTGTCTTTTCTGAAGTAGAATATGAAACAAATAAACTGGATTGTTTTTAATGAAGAACATAGTAGCTCATAAAATATTAAGAACACCAGGAAAAACTTTGTGTTAACGCCATCATTATATTTGTTGTTTATAAAGACATCAAACGAAGTTGGTTTTCACTTATGTCCAAAGAAAATACATCAAGCTTTAGTACGGCTGTAGCAACGATGGGTTCGTAGAGTTATGAAGTCTTAAGTAGAATAAAAGATATTGACGATAAAAATTTTGTTCCGCCAATGAATTTAACCAAAAAAAAAAAATGTTTTCACAAAATAATCGTATCTATAGGTTGCTAAAACGAATACATACTTGTTTTTTTTACCTAAATGTATTTTGACTTGCTCTACGTAAAGCGTTTCTTGTTTTTTTTTGTGACTTTTCAATTTAATACAATGCGTTTAATACAATCCACCATATTTGCTAACGCTGAACAATGACATAAACGGTGTTCAAAAATGCAATTTTTAAATTTGGAAAATACTCACAGCTCCTAGAGTGCATTTGGAAAGAACGTTCAGTCACATGTCACATAGCTTCCGATCTAGTGTCACAAAAAAAAAGTTTCATGAAAATCGGTTTCCTGAGGTCTCCCAGCCTCGTCTCTCCTCTTCCATTATGTCGTATGTATACGCGTATAATATATGTACATTTATTTTGCCACAGTCCATTAAAGTCACAAAACGAAATACGCATTATAATATAGAAAGTGCACACCTGATACCCTATTAAGAAATGACAGGCAATTTTTTTGAATTAGAAAGTAATTACAACTACCGTGGTAAATATCACTTTTCTAAATAAATGAAAAAAAGCGTGGAGTTAAAGTTGGAAACACCAAATTAATAAAATCTTTAATGACAAACAAATATATTGTAAATGAGCAAGTAAATATATTTAATTGAATATTGTCGAAAATAATAAATGCCCGGTCTATTTATTATTTAATAGATCATATAGTTACGAAATTTCCCTAATAAATAATGCAGCTTATTATGCCACTTTTTTTATTGATGTTTTGTTGTATACAGACATGCTCAAAGACTTAGAGAAGTGTACAATGGTTATTCTAAATAATTAATTTAAAAACAACAATATCTCCGTTATTATTATTCTTATCATCATAATATTACATATAATCTACAATATAGTGTGTTCTGAACAGTATAAATATTTATAAGTCCCTTAGAACTAAACAGAAATTCTTCAAATTTTGAAGAGCGATCCCCTAGGGTCAAATTTATATTTCAGTTGTGTTAATGTGTGTTTCAGGTGTGGTTCCAAAATTCATATTTTATTCCTGATAACTACTTTTTTTTTTTGTCATTTTGAGGCTCTGTGCAATGTATCTTTGCTTTAAATCGACCTTAAGAGGCCCTAGCAATTATCAAACTCAGGAAATGAATCAGATCAGACCCTGGAAGTATTGAACGGATATTGAAGAATCGCATCTGTTTGTAAAATCTGTATTGAATCCTTCATTTGTTGTATTTTAGAACGGCCCGGTTTGTATAAAACCCATTTCTTGTCACTTTTGAAATCTGTACAATTCCCTTTTGGTATTGTGTGTTTCTTTCTGATTAAATACTTTTTCCCGTGTTTAACCTTTAACCACAAAAAGATAATGTTAGTTTTAAGACACGAACTCCTTAAAATGCATTGTAAAATTTAGTAATTAATTTTAAAAATAATTTCCCAAAGGGTTGAGGGAAAAAAAAAAAGCTTTTTCCCAGACTCTCGGAACCCGGCACCTGAAGAACACTTCTCTCTCTCTCTCTGCACTGGCGCTTGCTGCTCTACTCGAACCATCGCTTTCTTATTCAACTACCTCTGCATCCCTCTTTCCCAACCTCGCTATGTTTTAGTCTGGCGTTGTCAGGCCCCACACCTTCCTGGTGGGAATCTCTGCCTTCGTTTCGCTAAAACTAGCACCTCCTTGGAAGATACCTCTTCCTTGCGGACAACGGTCTCCATGGGCCCTACAAAACTTTACCTAGTAGCGTCTCCCCAAGTGATCCAGTCTGCCTCTCTCCGGTTCACACTCGCCTTTGGGATCCTGACGGTTTTGCCTACCCTCAGATACCGAGTGTGATTTCGTGGTCATTCCAAGACCACATAAACTACCTACAATACCTACCCCCTATTCTCCTGAACATAGTGGACTGTCGGAGCACATACCTATCAAATATGGAGTCAGATAGTACAGTAGTAAGACCCGTCATGAAGCAATTGTCCAGGGCATATCCTAATCAACCCTCACTTCGTCACTAGGGCTAGGGTAACTAGACAACATATATGTCTCAGCTTTAGCCCCAGACCCCACTTGTTCCTAGACATTCCCCCCCGGTATGTATTAACGTAACTCTTAATATTTGTATATACCAGTGTTTTGCTCGTACTTCATAATAAAGCTTTTCTTTCTTTTCTTTTAAAATGCTCTCCTCTGCAAAGATTATTTAACTAACGACATACATATACAGGGTTGTTATCTGGAGCTCTGTGATCTTTGACCTTATTTCTAAACTAGATTTCTGCGAACCTAAACAGTTTGCTATCTATCCAAACATTTATTTAATGAAATACAGGCGTTTTGCATTTCCAAGCTCTCCACTATCTCAGTTTCGACCAGTTCTTAATAGTTTATTCATTCCCATTTCTCTGAGTTCGAAAATTCCACTGGTCCTCTCCCAAACATGGCCTCCTAACTTACTTCATTTAACTGATAGGCGAATGATAATAGAAAAGTTATATTATTCTCCTCAATTCCTTCAACCTTCAAATATGTCCCTCCTCGAAAAAGGACCCACTCACTCCTATAAATTCCATTTTATTTTTATTTTTTAGCTAATTTTTCCAATTTGGGAGCATTGCGGGGCAACAAATTATTTCATTCTTATAGGGTTCTTTTTGAGGCGAAGAACGTGGCGCTGGTCGCTTTTGTACCTAGTCGTAATTGCCACTGAGACTATACATTGAGGTCACTGAGTTAACTGTCCAACCGCCAACAATGGTTGACTTGGCATAAAGCAAAGAAGTAACAATTGCGCAATATGGCCCTCCGGCAAATCCTGTACTTGAGCTAATTGTAGGAGGCACTGCTGACCGGGCATTTGCTCAGGTATCTACCTAAGACCTGACAGCACCTAGAAGACCTTAATTCTACTCGACGTCCTTTCGAATACCTGGTAAGCAACAAACGTACAGTTTTTACTCTCATCCTGTACTTCAGGTAGAATCAAATATACCTATTTAAACTCTGTAGAACACAATCTGGAGCTCAGTACTCGACCTCTCACCAACAGTCCATGCCTATATCTTTATCCATCTTACTCGGTAATACCTCCTGTAAAAGTCTTGGCTGAAAACTATGGCACTATTGTATCTATTAATAAAGTATTTACTCTTGTGTGATCATTAATTGCTGTAAATGGCGTTTTTAAATTATTATGAATACGTTTTTTTTACTTTTTGTGATTTATATACGATGCGACTACATTGGTTTAAAATACCAAGATGTATTAAGATTTATGAACATAGATTAGTAGTAGATAATCCCACACCTTATTAACAATTTCAATAGAAACTGAATCCAAACATTATAGAAATGGCAAAATAGAAGATGAATGGCATGCTTATAAATGACTTAATAGAGGTGCCTGATTCATGATTTATAAATGTTACAATGAAACGAAGGATGGGTCTGAGGGAATATGCTTCGGATGGGAGATTCCTGATCAAAGGTTGAAACCACTTTATGACTCACCACCTAATATTAATAGTATACTATTCCAATGTTCAAATGTGAGGTAGCTACCTTGCCACTATTGATTTAACAATCTGCTTCTGGAAAACACAACTAGATGAAGAGAGTAGAAAGTAAACAGGTTTCCAAATCTTAAATGATAAAGTTTTAGATAATTTGTTAACTGAATAAGGCAGGACTATAGTGAATTGGAAGGCATAAAAAAAATGTAGACGGCTACCAATACCAAAACGCCACAAGATTTTTGTATATCATTAATTTTTACAAGTTCTGTACAAATTATGCCAATACCACTAAAGCACAATATACAAACAAATAAAAATAAATTCATCCAGATAAAAAAAGAGTATTTGATGAAATCAAAACTGAAATGGAGAAAGATGGGATGTTCAACTACCCAAATTTGACAGTCATTTTGTATAGAAACTTAAAAGCTTAAATTATGCATTAAGAGGACTTATATACCAAATAAGTAAAAAGGGAAGAAAAAAATAATTTTAGAGCAGTAGAACAATACAAAGGGGTTAAACTAAAGTATTATTCTACAAACAGGGTTGCAAGTTGAAGTTGCAAGGCAGAGTTGTCATTAGAATTGACAATAAAGGGTAACTAATAATAACTTCCTACACATACCACGTCCCAAAACCCTCTAAACGGTTTAATCAGATAGATAATTTGAGCCCTTCAAAATATTGCCACTACTGGAAAAAAACAATAAAATAGCGGATTATTTAACCAGTAACTCATAAAGTCTAAATCAATTTCCTACCACTAGTATTTAAAAAACAAATCTAATAATAGATGTAATAATGTTAAAGGAATAATGAAAACAACGATAGTCAGCAGACAAGGTACCAAATCGATTCTAACCTAAACCTGCTAAGAATTTATTAGTTACGCGATTTTATTGTAGGGTTGTAGTACGTTGGCGATACCATGTCGTTTTCTATACTTCCCATTATTGCAGTTTAACGAAATAGTATTTTGCATATTTCGAATAATCCTGTCAACTTAAGATGGGTTGAATCATTTTTACAGTTTCTCTGGCCTTTTTCGAAATGCAGAAATTTTTACGTTTTTACCCGTGAGTCTGTCTGCACTGGTCTTCTTGAGGTGATCCAGGATCAGTGGACTGATGTATGAAATATTGACAGGAATCGTCGATTTTAATTCCAATCAGTCGTTTTTTTTTGTGTTAGTCGTCTATATTGCTGTAAAGTTTAACGCTTACAATTACATATGATTGTTTCGATTCATAGTTTATGGTCTATTCTAGAGCATATAGAATTTATTAGATTTTCTAGAAATTATTGAGACTTCAATGATACATTCTCCTATGAAAAACTATCTCTCTGGTAATTTTTCAGAGATTGTAGACCAGCTAAAGAGATTAGACATTAACTTGGCTATGATTCGACATGGATTGCTCAGTTCACCAGATGACCTTGCCGGAGATCGGTTAATCCTCGTGCCCTTAAAACGAGAATACATCTCCCTACCAGACAGGAGGGACTGAGGTGCCACCTAGGCCCGGTCTCCCTCTGGGGTACCTGGGTCTGCGTTCTCGAAATCGTGCTTACTGGGATTCACCATATTTATATAGTTGTGTTTTTTTTAGTTAAAAAAACCAAAACGTCTGACCAAAACTCTTTCCAAGCGCTGTTAATTAATAATTGATAAATTAAAAAACATCGCAATTGTGAAATCACGAAAACGTCCGTATTTTGGACTGTCGGGTCGTCACTAGGGGGGGGGGGGTGCCTGTTCACCCTAGCCCCTGGTGACAAGTGCGGATTGTTCGAGTTTATAACCTGGACAATCGTTCCATGACGGCGTTACTATCTGACTCCATTTATGGTAGGCATGTGCCCCGACAATGCACTATATTCAAGAGAAGAGGGATAGAGGTTTCATAAAGAATTAGTCAAGTTTTTAGAGTTCGAGCGGAAACCAAGCAAGCGTCACCGAGTAAAGGTCGCGAGAGACTCGCGAGGAGACTGTTTAACAGGGCCAGGAGCCCTGCCTTAAGTACCCTCTCCCCTTGCCTGCTGGCAGGCTGATACTGAAAGGGTCTAAGCCGGCGCACACCTGTGGCGAGGAACGTGACCGGTGGTGAGGAACGTGACCGCCGCCTTATTACCCGGCCAGGGGACAAGCCCTGAAGGTAGAGAGGGACCAAAAGGGTTGTTATGTTTATGACTGTTTATGACCTGTGGTACCCTCGCGCATCTGGCTCTTAGGCCCGGCGGGTACCTGGCTGACCTTTCTCGTGTGACTTGGCTTCCGCCTTTTTTATTGCTTAACACATTTACAATGATTTATAATACATTTAGTTCATGTTATTTTACTTTTGCTTACAATATATATGCAATAGAGTATAGGGTGATTTATATTATGTAGTTAGCGGTCGGTACATGGACATATTCAGAAATTACTCCAAGCTACTTGGTGAATCTCGAAATTGGCAATCGACAGGTTGCCAGGAGCCTTACCTGCTTGAAAGTATAACGGCTGATTTCGAGATAATGTTACAGCTTGAGTTACCAAATTATCAAAAAATTCCATGGTACTCAGGACACCTTGTTTATAGTTTCTCAACATCTGGATCAAATATTTCTATTATCCACCTAAATGTCGCAAATGTAAACTCCGGTATATTACGGTAATGACAGTATTAATTACAGAAATGACGTAAGGGAACGGCAACTTATATAAGTACACATTTTAATTGATAGAACTCAAGAAACTGTAATCAGATGACATATTATTAGAATATGTTATGAGGTCACACTACAAATATTATAATATCAATTAAGGGGAGAAAAAATCCAAGATTTTCTTTAAAAAAAAAAAAAAGGCTTATTTGTAAACTAACTCAGTCTTTTCGACCACACTTCGTTACTTTTGTATTATAGTTTTGAAGCCTTAATTTATATAGTACTTTTGTGTCACAGTTCAAACAAATAAAATATTTACCTATGAAATGATACTTTCTGAAATGGACGTTCTATATTAAAAATATCAGGATAATACCAAGGACATAAAAACTCAAGAAATTTTCTATCAAGCTTTCGAAAAGTTATATTTTGTTCATCAGGTCTCCAATCTCAAGCACAACAAAATAAAATTACCTTGTTTCTTTGGTCACAATATTTCATAGCCTACTAAATACTTTTTGTCCCATTCGTGCCATAAAATTGACAGTCAAGCCATTATTTATTTCCTTTTGCGATGATACCTAAAAACACATTATCTTATTTAAATATTATGCTCTTGGTCAGCCTCCGCTGGCTCTTATCCAGTGACGCGGCTGACTTAGGAGCGTGGGGGACTTCCCAAGACTCCGCTTCCTCCTTCGCATGCGAGGGAGGTGACAACCATGTGGATTTGGGGGGCCTCTGGGCTGTTTGTATATATATAGTGTGAATGTAAATTGGTATGAACGAGATCATTTATCACAATTACTTATAGCCCACTCAGGCAGATTGAAATTTTATTATAATAAAGTTGTATCTGGAGTAAAATATTATCATTCTTGGGTCATCTGTATAGAGTGTACCGATGGTATAGGTCATATAAAATATGATATGTAAATATATTCGCCTAAGAATCTATAGTAAATAATAATTTTTTAAGGGGATCGGAAAAAAAAATAGGAGCTTTAAGCCCCAACTGTGAGGTGGCGGCGTATGCGGACGACATCGGAGTCTACAACACCTGCCTCAACCCAGCGAAAGCGCTAAAGGCTGCTGAGGGCGCCAGTCAGCTAATCACAGACAGACTACGAGCATCAATATCCAAGTGAACCCGGCAAAGACCCAAGGGACGTTTTCTCGTTCCAGCACGGGTAAAGAAAGCTCCCAACCAGTTTCAACTTAGACGGGACTGACTGCAATCTCGCCAATAACATACGCTACCTAGGAATCAACCTAGACAGGCATATGACATTCGGCACGCATCTACAGAGAAGACCTACTACTCTCTCCAGCACCTCGTCTCAAGCCTGGTTATCCCTTAGGCTGAAGCTCTTGATATATAAGAGCGTCCTGAGGCCAGCAGTGGACTCTCACCACTGCACCGCGACATTTACACCTCTACCGAGGTCTCCCACACTCCTTAATTCCTTCACCCCAAATAAATTTTACTTTATTTTTCCATTATTCTTCATTTTCAAAGTTTGAGAGCTAAGAAAGAAAAAAAAAATAATAAAACCCTTAGAGGGGGGTAGTAGTGGTGAGGCCTGGCGGCCGACAGATTTCTCTGCTCCCCCAGGGTCCGGCTGCTGCGCCAGTCACTGGGGGAGGCTGGGGCGAGGCTATTCTCATATGCCGTCTCGTACCTTGTACGTTCTCAACCAGATACCTGGATACCTGCTACCTGACAGCCATGGTCGATCGTAGACTATCCGTCAGATGAAGCGGCGCTGCACGTACCTCCGACTGTCCAGGTACACACCTTCTTCGGTGACTCATAGATTATCTCCCAGTGTTGTCGATCAATCGTAGTACAGCTGCCCTCTAGCGAGCAGCAATGGCAGTCGCTATACGATAGGTATTCGAAAGTTTGCAAACTATTTCGTAATAAGCCAATGGAAAATGGACATTATGGCCCCCTTTGAAAGATTGGCGATTTATCAGCGGTTGTGGCAATTAAGAAATTGACTATGTCAACAGACCGACCTGGGTTACCCCCCCCCCGCTGGCAGAGCGCGTGGCTACTCATTTCTGGAATAATAATCCCCCTCATGCTTTCCTATTTAAGGCTGACAGGCCGGCGAGACGCTGGCATCTATTTGTGGAAGTTCAATAAAATAAAGTTTCATTCAGGACACTTAATTTCATGTAACAGTAGACCATTTTATATTTTACTGCATTAAATGTATTAATTTAATGTTGCTATGTTTCGTTTTATTTACATATTTGCTATTTATTACTTGTTTTATTTTTGAAAACCTGATCATTCGCCATGTTGATGGATCTAGTGTTATTATCACTTAATAATTATGGTTTGGTGTAAATAAAAATGTTAATCCCAAAAAATGAAGAAAATAAAATATTCTATAGCTTTAAGTAATAATAACAGAGATATTGCTGTTTAGAGCGAGTGTGATTGTTTTCCAAAACCAGAAACACTTGTGTTTTTTCACCCCAACACTCGTGCGAGTATGTATTCAAGTTTGAGATATGATATTGTGCATGAAGGTCCCATTTGATATTGGCCAGTCTTGAAAAATAAAAATACTGTCATCTCCTTTAAACATAATTAAGTGTCATTAATTAATTAGTTGGAATCATCATATTCTATTATCATGTTGACTAGGGTATAAAAATGTATATCTCAACATCCTTATTTTATGGGATTTGTCTTTTTGTACTATGATTACACTAAAACAAGTAAGTTTTATAAATTAACTGCTATTTGAATGTGTCCCATACACATTCAAAATAAAAGCAACCCCATTATAATAATGATGATTAAATCAGTAATTAATAATTTGGTAATTAAAATATATATTTTCTTATCATATTTATTGGATTATTACCTTGATGTCATAATTAATAATATCTAATATGTGTCAGGACTTCATTGAAAGAGGACTTGAGAGTCATCCACTTTTACTCCCCCCTTTAAATAATTGTATGTATTGTGGTTAGTATAAGTGCTTTAATGATATAATGGTTTTAGGATCAAATGACTAGGTGGACAGTTAATCTGTTTGATTTCCATAAATTAAAGGGAGTAATTCCTGATAGGATAGCCCCACATTTTTGCCTTAAATAGGAGTATATAAGGGTGAAATTAAATTTATGAACAATAGTAAAAAAAAATTATTTATATATAATGGTATTAACTGAAATAAAGACTCCTAAATTAGTTATAAAAACTGATAAGTACTGTCAATAATAGAACTATATTTTTCCTTTTTATTTCAACATTGTACAGCAGCTAATAGCATGTTAATATGCATTATAGCTATCTAACTGCGATGAAATAAAACATTTTTCTTCCTAACTCATAGGATGAAGTTCCAAATATGTATAATAATTAATTTCAGCTAACTACATTTTAAACAATCTGTGGGTTCTCATACAGGGTAGAGGTTAACATAATTACTTAATGAAGGTTCTAGGTTCAAATGTCTGGATTGAATTGAAAGTGGATTTATTTTACTTCTATAAATATTCCCACCTTTTAGCACTTAAAGTGTAAATAGTTAAACAAACAATCTGGACGATTTTAATTAAACTAATTAATAATCTGAATCATTTCGATCAAATCAATTTATTTAGATTATTTACATGATAAAAATAATATTTTGCTAAAATATAGCTAATCGTGTAGTTCCATCCTCATTCCAGTGTAGCTAATCGTCATTGTTTATGAATAAAATCTTCATTGAATTCCACATAAATTTTAATTTAGAAAGAAATATAAATAAAAAACCTAAGGACAAAAAAAAATTAGAAACTAGATGGCAATAGTAAAACATTAACTATATTATGGCCTTTTCCCTTGTGTTTTGGTAATTTATCTATGCTAGCAATATTTATTATTAATAGGTTTTAAGCTTAGAATTTCTATTGATAAATGGGAAGAGGGTAGATAAGATCATTTTGTGGTTGTGCATTTATGGTTTATTAGTCGGGTTGAAGTGAATCTGTAGTTGAACATTTTTAATTTCCACTTATAGAAATACTTATTTAATTTACAAACAGAATCCTGTAGTTATTTATGAACAATAATAACAGAGCCTCTTAATAACAATAAAAGTCATGCCTCTTGGTTTTAACTGTTACTGTAAGTTATAGTGGATATAAAACTTATCACAATCATAATTATCATTATTTATATCTCCTTTATTCTTTAATCATTGCCATACTATTTTACCATTACACTACATGCATATTATTGTTATTTAGTTTTAGGATATCTAATATCTTTTCCAAAAAATAATAAATAATCTACAATTATCTGTAAAATATCATGCCTACAAACGAGAAACGGTCCTGTTCTCTTTCATTTCCTTTGAGCATTGAATTTTATCTGACAGGATGTTATATAATGTGAACGCCCCTGATTGCCATGCTATACTTGTTAGTTATATTTCTCTGTATATTGCTTGCAAGTTGGACTGTGGAGAACACATGTAATATATGTTAGTTAGTTTTTTCAATTTATTCCTAACTATTTTATTATTTTTAATTACATAATAATTTTGAACAGTTATTTACTTGAAAAAAATTAAAATAAATAGAACGAAAATCAAATTATTTCAATTTATCTTTTGTTTATACTGCAAAGGAGTTGGTATTGAATGTTGATATTCACCTTTCTCTGTGAGGTTTGAAGCTATTCTGTTCCGGAAAAGGATTATGTCACCTGATGATTGAAAATTTGAAGTTATCAAATATAAATAAATGCTAAACTACTACAAAACATTTGCTCATTTCAGTAAATCTTGAAGGTGGTAATATTATGGTACCAGTGGTATTGGCCTGACTGCTCGGTACTGATGTGCAGTAGTTGGAGAACTGGGATGAGGTGAAATTTTCTTTTCTTCCAGAATGACTATTGCTATTTATCTTGTTAAGTTTTAGAATATTCGATATTTTTTCCAAAAAATAATCTATGATTATTTGTAAAATATATACATTTGAAGTCGATTTAATCTGAAATGGATGATGTATAAACTCTTTTTATGACTGATTTCAGTCATGCTGCTTTATATTTTTATTATAGCTATTTTTAAATAATAGAAGAGATATGAAACCAGTCAATGTGTCTCATTTAAAATTTTTCTTTGTTTATTTACCCACATATGCACTCTTAATTAATGGCTGAAAGATGGCTTGTAACAAATCTTGTGGCGGAAATAACCCATTTCTATTAGTGAAAATAAAATAAATATATTGTTCACCTAGACATTTGAATTCAAAACTCAATTTCTTACCACATATCAGTAATAAACAGTACTTGTAAAGTCTGGTTACAAATATACAATTACTTTTTTTATTTTTTCCCACCAAAACTTGGGTAGTAACTTGTGACCTATGTTGGCAGGATGAGCTTGCTGTCGTACCATGTGCGCCAGGTGGTCTACGTCTGCTTCTTGCTCCTGGTCATGTATGCTGTCTTCCACATCCTGCACAAGAGGGCCGAAATCATCACAGACCGGGGTGCTCAACTGTAATTAGAATTGTTACTTTATTTTATTACAAACACAACAAAGGTTTAACATCTAGTGCACAGTGACTACAACATTGCTAAATACTTGGCTGCACCTCACACGATCTAGGGGGGTTCAAATCCTGTTTTGGTTACTCACAAGAACAGGGAGTTAAAAAAGTTTTTTGACACATTAAAAGCCCTTTCATTTACATGGGTAATTAAATAAGGATTCATAAAAATTGTTAAGTTTTATTTTAAAAATAAAATGTAAACATTTTACATGTTTAATAGGAATATTTTGGCAGGATGTTTTATTTTTGAGAGATTTTATTTCAATGAACATGATGAAACATTGATTTTAAAACTTTTCAAAATAATAATATGGATTTCAAAACTTGTTAAAAAAATTTTATTAAAAAGCTTCCCAGTTATTTAATCGAGAGAAATAATGAAGTTAATAATTATAGTTTGGTGATATTTTTAGTTTAAAATTATAAATTGCAATACAAATTTGCAATTCTTACCTAAATTCCATAATTAAAAAAGTATTACAATAAAGTTGAACAAATTCTAGTAAGAATGAAACACATATATGTACAATTTAAAATAAACCAGGTAAAATGAATTTCAGAATATATACGTGATACATTTATTCATCTTTTTATGTATACAAAATAGATTTCTTGAAATTATTGCTTGTAATAGCTTATAACATTTGTATTATATTTAGATAAATTTAAGTTAGAACCAAAGCTTTTACATAAAAAAAACTTGTAAATAAAAGTTTTCTTCTGACAGTTATTTTGTACCTTAAAAAACAAAGGTTTCGTGTAACCGTTCAAAGGAAACTTAAATAACTTTTTACATCCCTGGAATTAAAACTTTAGGATCTATTCCAATGGCCCTTTTTGTAAATAGTAAGTAGAAGACTTTAAGGGATCTTTCCTCACTTGGAAAAGATTGTTATTTTTATTTCATGAGTATTTTATTAAATGTGTTACAGTTTAGTGTAGCCAACAAGAGGGTTAATGCAAGGATATATGGCGTGTTTACCAACGTAATTCACTTTGTATTAACAGCTGTATGAATTTGTTTTCAGGAAACAGATCTCGAAGTACATCCAATCAGGAAAGCAAAACTCAGATGTATGGTAAGTTTTTCTATTTATACTACAATAGGTTTATTTAACCCATAGTGTGATTAGACGAACATTAATCTTCTTTTATCCGAAACAACAGACTCCAGAAGAACAGACTCTCTTGTTTCTCTGACTAATAATTTAAAATTGTTTGGTTAATCTTTTGGACAAAATAAAAATGCCATACCTCCAAAACAAATTTAAGATTTGTCAAATTAGTTAATTGTTACTCTCAAATGAAATTTGTTTTATAAATTGTCTTACAGGGGAGGTCGCCAGGCTTGCAAGCACCCAGAGCTGGATGTGAAGAGCCCAGAAATGATGAAATTCATCAAGGATGAAGGGCTCATCTCCTGTGGGGAGGAGGAAGACTGGGTCAAAGTGGTAGGAAGCAACGCAATCATCACTCACCAAGCCAAGCGCAAATACGGAGACATAGAATGTTCCTTCACTGGTCAGTATCTGTGGTCTATTCTGTTGTTTTATTAATGATTTCTGTTCTACTCTAGTTAACAGTACCCTATAAAAAAGCTTGTATCTTCATAAAGTTATAACAAAACTATTAACTCCAGTGCAGGCATTTTCTTAGTTTTGTTATATAAAACTGGATTATTTGTTTGGATGTAGTCTTTGTTTGATAAAAGAAATAAGTTATAGAAAATTTCAATCACATTTTATTAGTAGATAAATTTTCAGCATACTATGTATTTGTTAATTTGTGTTCATGTTTCTTAAGATGATAAATTATTTTAAGTTGATTTAAGCCTCTTTGCTTCGCCTTCATAATTATTGGTTTAAGGGAACCAACTTGCAGAAATTTTATGGGCTCGATAGGCTATTTATACCCCTCTATCCTAGTGAATAAGACGTTGATTGTGGTAAGCGCTTTGTTGGCGGTAGGGGTTGTTGTAGGCCTGATATTCTCTTCAATGGCTTCATCTTCAATTGATTGTTAAACAGATACCGTAGTGTTTACCAGTAAGAATATTGTACGGCTTTTCATTAGTCAATATTTGTCCATTCATTTAAACTGTCTGCTGTTAATCCAGGTTCTCCAAGGATATTACAAAGTACTAAATCGCACAGTTTTTAAAAAGGGAGGGTACTTCTGGGAGCGCTGAGTGGGAGGTTATTTTGGATAGGGTTTCCTGTTAATTACAGATAGGCAAGAAAATCGAGAATCGATTCAAAGCATCTGCTCCTCTTTCACCCAAACATTAATCATAATTAGAAAAGAATCATGATTCCATTATAAAAAAATTATAATGTGTTATCTTACTTTTAGACTGATCAGAGATTGGGACTAGGGCTAGACAGCATTTTATCTGAATCAGTGGTGTAATGAGCTGCGTTATAAGGAGGGTCCACTGTATTAGGTTTAGTGTGAGATATTTTAAGGATGGCAATAGGAACTTGTCGGCTTACCACATATATAAGAACCAAATTACTAATACTAAGGTAATTACTAATTACCAAAATACAAAAACTACCAACCAACATCAACCAGGACCTAATGCTACACACATCTAGGATGCTCAAACCCACAAATAAATTTGATGAAAATCTGACATCTTTCATTCATCAACCAGAACCAATATTCCAATGAATTCATCTGCTTAAATCTACATTCGTGGCTAACTACAAACTCACAGATTTATTTTTTTAACAACTGAAATGTTCTTAAACCATTCTTTCTGTTCTGCTTGTTTATTATATTTGTTTGTTAATTAGTTGTTGATTTGATATATATACTAAGAAATATGACTATGATTTCAGATGTGATGCGTACCAATGATTTCACCAACCAAATCGGCCTCACTACGACCACTCACACTGAGTATAGCCTTGAGGCAAGTGACTTTGTCAGGGTTCGGTGTGTCGGTGAGACTGGCAACAGGTACTTATTACACCTCCTTCTCGTTTTTCTCCTTACTCACCACTAATACATACAAGAAACATTTCAATGTACAAATATTTTCCTCTTAACAAATCGCTAACCTTTCAAGACAGCACTGCATAGACCTTGACACAAGGTCCTGATATTTCCGCACCGTCAGCAAACAATTTATTTTATTTATTTAAAGTTACTCAAGTTTCCCATTGTATTTAGTTCTTTGTACCTACTTTGTTTCATGAATTATTTATAAGTATATTTAAATGTATATATTTCTCAATTGGTTCTAAACTAATACATAATGAGATTAACTCTGTCCCATTTTAATACTATTAAGTCCCTTCAAAATCAACAGGGATTCTTTGAATTTTGCAGATCGGACCCTTCAGGTCAAATACAGGTCAGTTTGTATTTCTGTCAGATCAAGCCATGCAGTCATGGCTTATGACCCTAAAACTCATTTCGTCTACATAAAAACTATTTTTTGTCACTTTTATACTCTCTACCAACCAGTTTTTAATTTGAATTGACCTTAAGAGCTGCAATAATGATTAAACTAAAGAAATAGATCAAATTCGATCATGTGATCATGGAAGTTTTGACCAGATGTTGAAGAATTGCATTTTTTTAAATATCTGTAATGAATTTTTCAAATGTGATCTTCTAGATGGACTGTAACTAAATATATCCTCTCCTTAGTTAAATTTGTGGCCTGGAAACTATTCTGTGCACTGAAAGGGTATGCCGAGAACGCAACAGTTGCAATCAGATAAAGCTCACTATGTGGCTGAGATCAGAACACTTGTGATCGATCGCTACTTGCCACATTAAAAACTTCCAAAAACGTCCCTTTCCCTTGAAACTTGAGAAATTCTCATTCAATTCTTTGAACTTGAAAGGTGGCTTCCAGAAAAGGAAAAATTTGAACCTCCAATTTTGAGCAAATTACCAGCTTATTTTTTTACAACTAATTTACATTGAACTTCTTTTCTTTTTTAATAATTTAATTATTAATAATTTATTAATTTAATAATTAAGTTATTAATAATTTAAAATTTTGAAGTTGATTGGAAATATTCTCCTTTTGGTTTTGGACGAATACAATGTTACTTAAATTACATTTAAAAAAAAATGTTTTTGAAAAAATGAAATTGTTGGTAGGGAAATTAGGCAAGGGGCATTCAATTCACGTAGATAATTTCCATACATCTGTAAATTCAGCTCAGCATTTGTTCATACATATCCCACGAGAACCATGAGACTGAATAGGCAGGGTATGCCATAGAAAGTTAAACCTCTAAGCTCAAACGAGGAGAAAAAAATAGCTCGGTTTATAGATGGTTGTATTTTTCCTAATAAAATTAAAAGATTGCAGAGATGTTTTCAACAACTCCTCATTAAGTGGTACCTGTAGTGAACAATGAGAAAGGACCTAAAAAACAAAAACGGTGCAAGTGGTACTGTTTTCAAACACGGAACAAAAGGGCAGACACCTAATATTTATGCACAAAATTAAAGCATTGAGTGATTTCCATTGTATGATGAATATTCGTAATTTCCAAACTATTATTTTATTCAAATATTTCTGTTTAGATAATTTAATCTGAATAAGAAGAAAATTATTATAATTCTTATTTTCAAATAATTATAGTAAATTTAGCATAAGCATTTATTTTCATATTTTTCTTTTGTAACATTAGAATTTAAAGTTTATAGTACATACATTTGTAAGTTTAAGATTGTGTAAGATGATCTATTCATTGCAATATAGAAACTTTGGTTTCTAAATAAACTTCTTAAGTTTGAATTCACAAAACAGACAACATGAACTTATTAGATCGAATTTAGATTTCTTGTCTTTGTGTCAGTACAACATAACCCAGGTAAAAATTTTTCCATTACGGAAAACCTTTATCTAAAGGCTATTTGAAGATAGGATTACTCAGACTATTGGGATTATTGTTTTCAAAAGCATAATACTCTGACAGGTTCCCTTTGTAACATAATACAGTAATAACAGGTAATATTTAAATTTTTTCAACTTAACTAAAATAATTCAAAGAAAGTTTTACTTTATTGAGTTCAAATTATTAAAAAAAAAAAAAAAAAAATGACTTTAGCACAATGCTTTATTGCAGAAAATGTTATTCTCTGCGGCTGTGATGTATTTTTAAAAATTAATTTTGTACATATATTATGGAGCACATTTTAAGTGAAAAAACATGAAGTAGGCCCTGTCACTGAAGGGTTAATGATTTAAAGCCAAAGAAAATTTTATTGGCAAGATCGGGACTCTTAACTGGGACCTCCCCAATATCTAATCCGGGGCTCTACCAACAGAACTATCCTGCCTTGAATATCAACCTTCCCAATATGAGTTCTCTTTGGCCAAACTTTAGCACAAAAACTGTAGGCAATGTGATGGGCATAGAAGTAAGCAGCGGGGACACAACGTGACAGCTAAGCTAATTTTCCAAGAACTAGCTTGAAATTATATGAAAATATTAGAAATGTTTTAATATATCGTTTTTAAATTAGAAGTATTATTCCAATCAATTGATATCTTGAGCTAATTTATTAATGATAAGTTTAGCTATTATTAAAAATGATAATGATAGAGGTTTGGTAAAAAACAATAACTACAGGTGGAACAGCGTGCTGGCTGGAGTGAGACATGACCAGGAACTGCTGGACCGCACCGGGTGGCACCTACTGCCTCCGACGGCTCTTGGCCTCAACGTCCTCATGTTCGGCTTTGACTCCCTCTCCAAGAACACCTTCATGAGGAAGTTGCCTCACAGCTACAGCTATCTCAAGGAGACCCTCAAGGCTCATGTTCTTGAAGGGTACAATATCGTCGGGGATGGTACCCCTCAAGCTCTCATCCCAATCCTCACAGGTTAGTTCTCATTTATATCTTATTCGTCCTTATTTATTTAGATTTTGCTAAAATTTATTTTGACCATTGATACTATCTCTATGTTCCTGAAATAATCACATTTATTATTTGAAAAAAACATTCAAAAGTTATAAAGTCAACTAACTTGTCAAACCACAATTTTTCTTTATTGTGTGTGGCGGTGACCTCACAATTCTCAACTATCTAAACAGTATTATAGAATGCATGTCACAGAAACATCATGGACAATCATGTTTAGTATACTGTATTCAATTTTTAAAAAAATTAAAACCAAAAATAGTCAATTTATAAAAAGTGTTTTAATAACAACAAAGGTAAATAATTTCATGATTCAAATGCTGAGAACATATCAATATAAATATGTATTTCTGATCCAGCAATCATTATAATAATCCTTACTTACTTGCTTTTTCTTGCAATAAGTTAGAGGATGTTAATTATTATATTATAATAATACAGAAACATTTCCTACAACTTGCAAGCTGTAACATTTTTTATTTCACTGAGCAAAGAAGAACATTTGGTATTTACAGGGAGGACAGAGCTGGAGCTGCCGGACACTCGAAAGAGAATGGGCAACAAAGCTGTTCATGTAAACGTCTACCCATTCGTTTGGAATACCTTTAAGGACAATGGCTACATCACAGGTCAGCTTCTATTGCTTATATTACTTTAAAAGTTACAATTAGTTTTATAGTGCAATCCTTGTTCCCCAGGGTTTAATTTCAATTCTTATTTGTAAATTTCTTAGGTTATAAAATTAAATTTGAGTTTACTTTCCTTCTTCTTGTTTGAAGGCTTCTCTCTTCTGTTGCATAAATTTAATTTTTGCGATTCAGTCACTAACTCAACATGAACAAGCCCATGTCCTTTTTCTAGCCAAATCCTCAACAGCAGACTTGCTGGTCTTTAATTCCTTAAACTAACTAACAACTGCTTTATTTCCTTCCTAAAACAATTTACTATGTCCATGGCTTCCTAAATTGTGAATCCCTTCATATCAGATTTATTACTTTTTAAAATAAACTTATTTTTTATTTAAGTTTGCATTGCTTTATTTTAATTGAACCCATTATATTATTACAATATAAATATCATTAAGTGCTTTTAAAAAAATAATGAGTCAATTATTCAAAATGTAAAATAATATTTAAGTGGTGACAGTATGGTGATGTGCTTCAGCTTACATGGAGGACACCCCGTGGACAGGGATCTTCACATACAGACTGAAGGGGTTCAGTGATGTGCCAACAGATCATTACATGCGCCCATTCTACCTTGAGGCGGAACCGGACTATGGCAAGTACAAGAAGTACTGCATCGGTTCTATTCCTCGACACAAGGTAGGCAAAAGCAGCAGGTTGCAATTAACTAACAATGTCAATTGGTCATATGCGGTGTAATCTATATTTCATATAAGAAACAAAAGCGAAGGGAGAGGTCCTACTTTCGGATTACTTTTTTAGGGTAATAATCAATCCTACTTTTGTATATCAATCTGAGTTTTTAATAAAGGTAAAGGGTTGGCCAAAAAGTCTGTTCGGTTTTTGTCGTCACGAATCTTCAAGCGGTCTAATATGTAGCTAACTTCAGTCTGTCCCTTGCGAGTGCACTCTCGTCAGATAATAGACACTTCAACGTAGTTTGACGAGAAATTCCGACGAGACTGATTGTATTTTGTGAGTTTAGGATCATCCTGAAAATGGAAAACCAAAACGAACATTATCGACACCTCATGCTTTTTTATTTTAAAAAAGGCAAGAAAGCATTGGAAACTTGCAGGAAGATATGCACTGTATACGGAGAGGCTGCTGTTACAGAACGTGTGTGCCAGAAGTGGTTTTCAAGATTTCGATCAGGAAATATTTCGGTTCAAGACACACCTTGGTCTGGCCAGCCAACTGAGATTAACAGCGACAAAGTGAAGGAATTAGTCGACACCAATCCCCGTTATACAACTAGGGAGATCGCAGTTATCCTCCAAATATCCAAATGGAGTGTTGAAAACCATCTGCATCAACTTGGCTACGTGAGCAGGCTCGATGTTTGGGTTCCCCATAAACTTAGTGAGGCTAACTTCGCCCAAAGGATTTCCATCTGCGATTCGATGTGAAAACAATCCTTTTTTGAAGAGAATGATGACAGGGGACGAAAATTGGATCGTCTATAACAATGTGGAGCGCAAACACTCATGGGTAAGCACGGCGACAAACAACCCCCAAAGCAGCACTTCACCCAAAGAAGGTTATGCTCTCGATTTGGTGGGATTGGAGGGGTGTTATCTTTTACGAACTTCTTCCCACGAACAGGACCATCAATTCGGATGTATACTGTGACCAGCTGGACAAATTAAATGAAGCGATCCACCAGAAGTGTCCAGAACTAGCCAACCGTAAGGGGATTGTCTTCCATCACGACAATGCCAGACCCCACACATCTTTGCAGACACGGCAGAAGTTACTGGAGCTTGGCTGGGAAGTTTTGCCGCACCCTCCATATTTGCCCGACCTTGAACCTTGAGATTTCCACCTGTTTCGGTGGTCTTCAAAATTCATTGAATGGACAGACCTTCAACTCTGAAGAAGATGTAAAAATCCACTTGGAAAATTTTTTTGCCATTAAAGATAGGAAATTCTTTGAGCATGTAATTATGAATCTGCCAGATGACAGAAGATACTGGAACAAAACGGCAATTATATCATTGATTGAATAAATCGCTTTGTATTTAAAAGTTGTGTCTTATTTTCGCTTAAAAAACCGAACGGACTTTTTGGCCAAGGAAATATATGATCTGGTTAAGATATAATAAAAGGGAGTAAACAAAAAAAAGTGGCACTGTATCTAAATTCACCTGCTTCTCCAGGAGGTAATGATAGAATTCACAAAATTAATGTCATCCGAAAAGATTTCAGTACGTTTTTTAGCTATTTACAATTTTTTTTATTTGTGCAAAAGACAATTTTCGGAAATTTCTTTTATTAAAAAAAAATAATGAGTAGTTTTTCACAACCTGTAGATATGAAGAATCAGACACAATTTAGTTCATAATTAGCATAAAAACAATTATATAATTTGTTTGCAAACAAATTTAAGGGAAAGAATGGCGAGGAAACTGAAGTCGTACCAACTATCTTAACACCTATTCTCCAGGTTGTGTTGCCATCTCCTGACTTCACAGAAAACACAGATATAGATTTAATTATGTTATTGTAAAACAAAGTACAGCATAGGTTTAATAGTAAGTTTAGCTACTAGGTATTTAGTCAATGGGTGTCAACGGTCATTGGTTAACCTACCCTAAAAAAAAATTTAATGAAAAGTTTTGTTCATCAGGAAATAAATAAATTATACAAGGTTGTTATGCAAGTTTTTTAATAAAAACATTGTTGTATTTAACCCTGTTAATGCCGAGAACGCAACAGTTGGGATGGGGTAAAGCCCACTCTGTGTTCGGGATTGCAACACTTTGTGATTTCTACGTGCCTAGATAAAAACTTCCCACATTGAACTTCCATTCCAACATTCCCAAAAAAGTCCCTTTCGCTTGAAACTAAGGTAAAGGTTCACTCTCATTCAATTCTTTGAAAGGTGACTTCCAGAAAAGGAACCGGCTTCTTTTTTTCTTTTTTTTTAACTAATTTACATTGGACCTCTTTTCTTTTTTTTTTCTTATCTTAAAGTTATTGCTAATTTAAAATAGTTATTTTGAGGTGGATTCATGGATCATTGGAAATACATATTCTCCTTTTGGTTTTGAGCCAACACAATGTAAGTAAAATTACATTTAAACAAAAATGTTCTTTAAAGAATGAAGTTGTAGAAAGCAAAATAAGGCAAGGTGGATTCAATTTGCATACATAATTTCCATACATCTGTAAATTTAGCTCAGCATTTGTTTCAAAATCATACATGTGCCATGAGACTGAATAGGCAGGGTATACCATTGAAAGTGAAACCCTCTAAGCTCAAACGAGGAGAAAAAAATAGCTCGGTTTACAGATGATTGTATTTTTCCTAATCAATTAGAAAGACGGCAGAGATGTTTTCAACATCTCCTCATTATGTGGAAAGAAGCTAAAAAACAAAAATATACACAAACAAACAAAATTCCTTTCAAATAAAAATACAAAAAAATATTGTTTTCAAACCCGGGACAAAAGGGCGGACACCTATTATGTATAGAAAATTATTGTAATTGTTATTTTCAAATAATATACATAATTATAGTAAATTTAGTATAATCATTTATTTTCACATTTTTCTTTTGTAACATTAGAATTTAAAGTTTAAACGATGTAAGTATTTAAGTTAGATTTTTAAGTATTCATTGTCATATAAAAACTTTAGTTTCTAAATAAATTTCTTTAGTTTGACTTCATAACACAGACAATATGTACTTAAGTAAGTGTTTGAATTAGAACTTTTCTTTGTGTCGATACAAAAAAGTTTGACCATTAGGTAAACCTTTATCTAAAGGCTAATTGAGGATGGATTACTCAGACTATTTGGATTATTGCTTTCAAAACCATAATAAAAATGATTTTTTAAAATGAAAGCTTCCCTTTGTAACATTATACAGCTATAACAGATAATATTAAAATCTTTTTGAGCTTAACTAAAATAATTCAAAGAAAGTTTTACTTTATTGAGTTCAAATTATTGAAAAAATTAAAATGGTTTTAGCACAATACTTTATTGATCGAATCATTTTCGGCTTCTGCTACAGAAGAACACATTATTCTCAGTGAATACCTGTTGCGATCGAGAACAAATTTTTGAAAATAATTTTTTTATTAATTTTGTACATACATTATGGAGCGCATTTTAATTTTGTAATAATAAATTAGAAACTTTACTGGTGCGGAGAAACACAAAATAGGGCTACAGAAGATATTAAATCCTATTTTTTTCAATTTAATGTAATCTATATCATCATTTACATTAACTACTCCTTTATTCAATTATGTACCCCAACCATCTTTGCATTTCATTTGAAGTTACATATTACGACGAGAATGTCCGATGAAAAAATTGTGATTTGCATTAATTTAAGACAATGGCGGATAAAAATGTGAAGATGGTAGGGGGCGGGGTGCAAAGAAATGTGTTCTGTGGAAGGTGAAGAGGTGATGTATTGACTTATGGTAGCCCTTTGGTTCAATGCTGGGACAGGTCACCTTTCAGTTGATGATGATTAATTACTCGATAGTGTGTTCCAGGCTTTGTATGTGACCACACAAGGATTATCGGGTACATTTAAGTTGGAATTTTTTATATATTTTCGAAATTGACTAGTTTTATGGGCAAGAACTTTTGTAACAATCTAGTATTTTAAAGGCTCACTTAAGATTATATTCTGCCAGTTGTAGGCTTTTGTTTCTGTCCTTTTCTAATAATGTAAATCAATATACATTTTAATTTAACATTGTTAATTTTAGTTATAGTTTTAGTTTAGAGCCACTCTGGTGTCTGGCATCTTTATACAAGCATATCATCTAATACTTGAAATAACATAAAGAAAAAGAAAATTTTAACAAATACTAAATCTCGCTTTTTTATTTCTATCGTAGGTGATGCTTGATTACGTGAAGAACATGTATCGAGTGTACAAAGAAAGGCCCAAGTTCATGTTTGGGTTCCATGGAGAACTGTCCCATGACTCATATAACTTGATAGGATCAGCGGACAATGACCTCAAAGAGTGGTTAGAGTGGCTTGCTTCTGAGGGACATCTCAACAACACCCTCCTTGTCCTCATGAGTGACCATGGACATAGGTATGTTGTGCTATGTCTACTTATAGTGATTTTTTATGGGAAGGGACTGGGAGTAAAACCATCATCAGAACTCCGCATATAGGGGAGACTCCCCTGGTTCATGCACAGACTATGTTGTTGAAAGGGGGACATGGCACCTGTCCTACTTTAGTGGGAGAGATTCATATATATAAATTGATATGTAGACTGTCCAACAAGAAAATATGAACAAAAAAAAACCTTTCTAATTCAGCAAAAAGAACAAAAGATCATTGAACTAAGCAAATAATTCCGACAATGTTCATTACTACAGAAAAGAAATAAAAAATTTATTTCATTTTCTTTACTTTACAATATTCCTGGAATTAAACAGCATATAAAATTTCAATTTATTTATACACATTTTGTTTCCATCGAGTCACCCAAATGTTTTTCTATACATAGTATATACACAACTAGTACAATACACAGTATGTATTCTATTTTGTATTCATATTACGTTATTTGTTTATTAATTATTATATATTTAAATAATAAAAGGAATATTCGCAAAATAATATGATTTTTAAAAATAGGGCTAAATTTCTTAACCACAAACATATATTATGTTTTTATTTTAATTTATTGTGTTGGGATTTTTATATATAATCTGTGTACCATAGCAAAATTTTTTAAATTTATCTCCTAACTTGACAGTAATAAGTAATTTTAATCTGTTAAAAGCAGCTTAACTTACATAATTTACAGTATTCTGGTTAGGGGTTCTTGGTTGTTGTGAATGATTTAAATGGACTAACCGGATACTGCATTTATTTCTTCATAAACAGTACAGTCTGTCTTTGTGTGGTGCTTTATTCTCAACACCTTTAAGCCTCCCTCTCCCCTCAAAGTTTTTCTTTAGTTTTATGAATGGCCTAATTGCCATTTCTCTGAGATTTTAAATAATAATTCAAAAATGATTTTAACACTGGATTTGGCTAAGGTTCGCAGAGGTCCGGAACAGCCAGCAAGGAAAGCTGGAGGAGAGGCTTCCGTGGTTCAGCTTGGTGCTCCCTCCATGGCTTGAAACTGCCTACCCAGCGGCCGTCGCTAACTTGCGAATCAACATACATCGCCTGACAACTCCCTTCGACATCTACCCGACACTCATCTCCGTCCTTCATCCACCCCCATTCGTCAGGGGCAACATCTCCCAGAGGTCCATCTCTCTCTTCCAGGAGGTAAAAGCCTCTCATTATATTATAGTATGCTATTTCATTTGAATAAGAGATTCAAAATCAATAAATCAGGGGTATAGCCAGGTTTTTGAAAAAGGGGGGTCCAATTTATTAAAACAAACTTTTATTTTATTTACATAATTTCCTTTTGGAATGCAATAGTATTCGTTTTGTACGAATAAGCAAAAAAAAAAACAAAAACCTTTCAAAGCATTACTATTGGGGAAATTGTGCTGTTGCCACATTTACACCAGGCAGTCTTTTTTACCTTAAATATCTTCTGTTATTAGCTGAGCCTAACTAATTAACTAAATATCCTACACTTACTTTATTTTTCAATGTAACTTTATTCAGGGGACAGGGTCTACAAGGGTTTCCTACCTTCCAATAGAAAAATTTAGTATGAATTGTATTAGTGAAATAATATAAAAAATTAAAGAATTGTTTTTGTTGGATGTCTTTCTTGCTTTGTTACTGTGGGGATTAAATAATCATTGGCGGTGGCTTGATTGATCTTCACTGGCTCTCTTTACTCACTACGAACTGTCATCTCACCATCACTATGTCAAAGAAACAATTGACCGTATCCATGCCCAACAACTGATGCTCCCACATGATACAGTCTGTAACCCTTAGCCAGAATAGTCTAGGCCCCATCCATGCGTCACTTATTGCCATGGGCTCATAAATCTTTCGAATATTATATACAATAATGAAATATTCTACATTTAAATATTAATTTTTGTGAGCCCAAAATATCACTACTATAAAAACTGGAGAATTCTCAAAAGTTAGTGAAGTTGACCTAACTTTTTTCCCCTATTCTGTCTGTTATTGTATTTCAACCCAAAACTAATCAGAATATTTTAAGTAGTTGTGGAATATACTATCAAAATCAAAATTAGATTCTGTTTGTGTTCAATAATAAAGATAACTGTTAAGACATTAACAGCAATTGCTCATCTTTTCTGAACTATATACATTTAATATTACCAAGACAACACTATATAACTAAGATTGATGAAAACTCATTAATGTTTATGTTAAGTTTGAAATGATATCTATAAGCGCTGTTTTCACCAGGTACCTAAAGAGCGGACATGTGCAGACGCCTACATCGAGCCCCATTGGTGCGCTTGTTTGGACTGGGAGTCGGTGAGTTGCAATGACCCCGTGGTCCTCGGAGCTGCCCGCCATCTCATCAGCGTCATCAACAAGTGAGTTTCTTATTTCTTGACAATCAGTTTGTCTGCGTGAAAACATTGAATATTAAACTAGCCCTCCATGCTCACTGAGGATAACACTTAGGTCTAGAGAGTAGGCAAGGACAGTATGTTTTTTTTTTTCTTCTAATAGAGATATCTTGGCAAACTAGTGCCCTAAAAGGATGGTTTATATTATTACGTTTTTGAAAAGATATACCATAATTTTATTTTTATTCTTTAACTTTAAATTTTTTTTTTTATTATTTATTATTAGGTTCTATTAACAAAAATAATTCTGGCAAAAAGATGAGTTTAATTACAAATTTAAAAAAACTTAAATTAATTATATATAAATACTTGTCTATAATTTTGCTTCTTCTTCTTCTTTTATCCTCATCAATTATTTTCAAAACAAATCAATTCTTTTTCGTGCAGTGTCTCTTCTTGGTTCTGCTAAGTCCAATACCACCAACCAAAAGAAATTTTAAAGTTTTTCTGACACACAATTTACAACTAACATGTATCACAGCTGATTCCAAAACTAGAGAGAATAATTCTGTGTTCTCATCATAACAAGAACAACTATACTAGCTTTTGTTTTTTATCCACCCTCAATTGTTTTTATTTTCCCCCTCTTGATACAAAGTTGGATTAAAGCTTTATATTTAAAATTCTTATACACAAACTCCACAATATCTAATATCACAACAATATATTGCTGGAAAGACTAGCAAATTTCCTACAGATTGGTTGCATGCAATATAGTGTCTACACTTCATAAAAATATAATTTTTTTTTGGGGGGGGGGAGGAGTGAACCCTTCAAGCAGATTCTTGATCTGGAGAAAGATTACACAAATTCATACAAAATTTTATTTTTCATCACTTGCTTATTCTATTGCAGCGTTAATATACATAATGACTACCCATAGGTACAACAGTGACTACTCGGATGAGTGCCGTACACTAGAGCTGAAGGAGGTGCAGTGGGCAGCTCGACTGCTCCCTTCGACGGCTCTACGTAGGTTCAAGTCCTCAAGGGACACAGACGGCTTTGTTCCGGACCTCTCCGCAGACACCCTCATCACCAGCATCATGTACCAGGTCAAAGTCCTTGTGGCTCCTTCCTCTGCTGTCTTCGAAGCCTCCCTATCCTACGACCTTTCCCAGGAGGAGTACTTCTTCAAAGTGAGTAGCACCCAGTCAACCATACTCTGATAATCATATTCACAGCTTTTTTCTTGAGTGTCCTGTATTCTATATATTTGCCCCCCATCCAGAGGAGGCTGCCTTGATTACCAGAAGAAACCCCCATCATTAATGTGTGAATATACAGAAAGGAAACATAAGTTTAAAACCATGAATTTGATTACCAGAAAACATCCTAGGGAAGAAATGTAAGAGATACAAAAACGTATAGATTAAAAGTAACATCAGTTCTAAGGACCAATATTTATATTTCTAGTCAAATGTTAATGTGAATAAGTGATGCGCGTAAGTTAATGCCAAAACAGCATAAATTCACATGGACTGGTAAGCTTTTTTCACCGTATGAAGAAATGGCAGTTTTTCATTTTAAGGGCATTACGTTTTTAACGGTGAAGAAAGAGTGAAACCCTATCAAAAACATAATTTGCAGGAAAGTCACAACAATGAAAAACGTTGCCCTGAAAATTCATATCTTGGACTTAATCCGTACCGCTTAGTTTGTAACATTGTTTCTGTTTGTTGTTAAATTATACGAAAATATTTATTTATATTACTAAATTTTTTTTTAATGTGGCTTCTACATCAGACTTTTTGGTTATTGCTTTCACCCTCAAACCACATGCATACATGGTACGAGAGAATCGTAAGGTCATTATTCAGCACCTGCTTACAGAATCCGGCAACATTTGAGGTGTTTACTATTTTGTCTATACTACACACTTGGAATAAATATTACTTAAGCAAATTCATAGAGAGTAGCAATTATTCGTAACTCCTTCGTGGAGGACATATAGGTTTTAAATATATAAGCTGAAAGGCAATTAGCTTGACATGTAAGTGGGTCCAGTTAATAAAAAAAATAAACTATCAATCAATAAAATGGCAATAATGGTCAAAATTAAATTTTTGTCAAACCTAAAGAAAGAGGTAATGCAGATAAAACCCGTCTGTTCATATTTAAAATAGATTTTTTTTTGTTTTTCAACCATTCTTGGATTTATTGTTTGTTTTGTGAGCCAGAAATACCTTCTCATTTCACTGTATTATAATGTTGCTTGAAGGAAACATACTCACAATATTTGGTAATCTTTGTGACCTACAAAACGCGTCACTGACGATAACCTAGTTATATATAGGAATGCATATTTTATACGAACAAATTTCATAATAATAAAAAATCAATTAAACTGTAATCCATCACACCATCAAGGATGAAGGTACTGCTGCGGATATGATATTGATGACAAATTTGTCACAAAAGTCCACTGCAATTTCATAATGTAGTGCATTCACAATCACGACTCAAGAAGCTCATTAATACGGTAGATAAAAATGTTTATATTTTATTATCAATTGATTGATTAATTAATGATGCATTACCATATTTTATTTATTCTATTTCTGCCATGTACAGAAATCAATGATGCATCCAATCCCGAATTTCAACGACATATTTGTTTTGATATATACTTTTTATGCAGTTACTTTTTTTTTTTTTTTAAATTGCAAAAAGTTTTTAGATATCTTTATGGTAGTCAATCCATGGCCTATGTTTCTTCACCGTTACTGGTTATAGCCCAAGTAACCTAATATTTTGTAAAAATATAAATAATTAATTAAATTACTGCCCATTGACAGATCAAAGACGTCAGCAGGATCAACCAGTACGGAGCCCAAGCCAGCTGCATAGAGGGGTCGCAAGAGCAACTGAGAAAGTTCTGCCATTGCAAGAATTAGAAGAATCTGTTTTGTCTTCTTCATATCTTTGTTATGTGTTTGTTACGGTACCAAACTTTTTATTTTTCTTATCAGATGTCGACAGACAAGAAATTGTAATTGTTACAACTTTGTAGCAATATAATATTTATTTAAAGTAATATTACATATATTTTCAACAGAATATCAATCAGAGGTATATCATTTCGATTATAAGTTAGAGTAGGTATGTGAATTCTGTGTTGATGTATTTATCTAGTCATGTTTTGAGTTATCCAAATAGTCAGTTGTAATTAGTTTGTAAAAATGAATCAATATTCCAACAGTAATTATGCTGATTTAGGAATAATTGTGAAAACTGACGGCCACTCTAAAAAGGAGCTATCATTTTTACTAGGTTAACTGTTATTAGCAAGTTCTATGGATACATGTATCCAGTCATACATTCAATAATAAGACTTAACCAGATACAGAATGCTAATAAATAGAACATAAATGTTCGGTGAGTACGCATCACAAACTCTGACCAGCAAATTTATTACTTCAATGATGGATGATCATATTGCTTTTCCCATTCATTTTTTGTGGGGTAAATAGTTTAGGAGACCCTTACCAACACGCAGAGTGTTGAAAGATAGTGAGGGGGTCTGTGAAATGTAATCTTACCTTACACTAGACAACAGAACTCATGTTGAGGACTAAGCTACATAATTGTGTAGCATTCAATGTCATACAGTTAGGAATGAAGGCGTTCTAAGAAAAAATGTATTAGAAGAATAGTTTGCTTTCAGGACATTTATGACTGGTGTACCATCATCACTGAAATGACTCATTAGACTCAGCTGACATCATGTATCCATTAGGCCATGGAACTCGCTAGTACTGGTTGAACATAGCTTGTATAAGTATCTATTTAGTCATACCTTATATTAATAGGACTGGCTTATAGATCGTTTGTCGTAGGTTGTCCGATATTAGTATTAAGGCATTAACTAGATTTGTTCCTAGGAAATGTCTGCCGTTAGAGGATAGAATTTTTTTTTTTTTAAACCAATAATTTCTGCATAGCTTGAAAATGCCCTGAGATATATTACAGCACATATTTGTTATTAATTTCCTTAAATGTGTGCAGGAAAACCTTCTAGTCAATCCTAAGTCATCTGGCTGTTGTAAATTACCTAATCAATAATTGATCGCCTAATGAAAAAAACTCAGATGCCTCAAGTCTGCTGACATTTGTTGTATTATTTCTAATAAGTATCTAATATAAACAAGCATTTATTTTTTTATTATTGTCAAGCTAATCATATTAATAGTTTCATCAATTTAATAATTTTCCGGACATAATAATTGTGTTTGCCGTGACTTTATATAATTATATGCCAAAAAAGTCACTGTTGATTGTTTAGAAAATATTTAATGTAGTAATGTTAGTGTAACTGTTTTATGATATAATGGTTCTGGGTTCAAATGTCTAGACTGAAAGTTATTTTATCTCATGTATGTTTAACTCACCTTTCAGCCCAGAATGGGAGTACATAAGGGCATTTTTATGGAAAAAATTTAATAAGTGGACTGTACATTTTCTGGATTTGGTTAAATTTTACAAACGTTTGCCACATTAACTCAGAAAAAGTGATATTTAACCAGGGTTAGTTGAAAGAGGCTTACTAAATATCAATAAAGGTAGGCTGCACAGCAGGTAATACGTTTTAATGCCTCTTAAAAACTGCAAGCTGGTTATGCTCGTCCACCAACCAGGTGTAAATAATGAAACAAACAAACACAGATGTTTGTATTTTCTGCTCTTTAAAATTTTAAACTGACAGTATCATAAATTTGCTTAAGGTTGTTTTTTTTTGTGAGAATTGTATACTTAAGTTTTTAATATTTATTTATGATTTTATATTATTAATTTACTATTATTTAGTAATATTTTATGCAGTAGTTTACTTCATTAATTTTACCCATCTTTTCAAAATAAGATCAGCTGATTTTTCAAAAATATTATTTTAAATGATTACATCGATTGGTTTGTCAAACATTTTGCATATCCAAGCTATTGCTCCATAAGGTCACCTCAACTTTCATTTAAATGATCCAATATATTACTAATTATTGGACAAAGAAAAAAGATAGTAACAGGGTAGGGATTTGAACCCAGGGCCTTCTGATCTCTCAACAGCTGAGACACCCTGTCGAAATTGTAGCCTAGTCATTATAATCCGTTTAGCTGATCTATAAACTCTGAAAGATCCCCTCAAAAGAATAATCTTTCAAAGACGACTACAACTTGGTATATTTAAATTTATTGAGTTCTTATTTGTAATAAATATTTATATACCTGTCACTAACTTTTATTTATTTAGGCTAAAACATTTGTATTATAGATTATATACCAGTAATTGTTACTAATATTACATTGTGATTCTTTCAATGAAAGTACGTCCTACAACAGTGTTGGTATTCTTGTTTCTTGCTTTTAGTTTATTGTAAACGAACACTCTAATGCAGGAAAATGTAGAAAAGTTGGAGCAGTTCAGCCAAAGATCAGGTTGTGAGGTTTTAGCTGCTAATAATCTCTCTTATCTCTAGTACCTAAATATTTTCATATATGCCAAATAAATAATTAATAATGTAAGGAAACATTAATAGTAAGTTAAATAAATTATATTTATGATTTATCAGTGATGATAAAGAAGGCTGTGTTTAATTTATATCATGATTGATAGATGTCCCATTGAGGTGTGAGAGATCTTCAATGTTATTAAATCGTACAAGCGTTTAACTGTCTGTGTACTAAAGTTTAATAAAGTTTTCTTCTTTTTTATTATACTTGCATTTATTTAAATTTATCCTCATGGTATCAATTATTTCTAGGTAGTCCCATTTACTTCATTTGTTCTTACAACAACCTTAATAGTTCAGGTTGATATAACTTGATGTCAATTGAAAAGCATTGTATGTATAGAATTGGTAGCTTAAGAAAAACCATAGCAACAGGGACTGCCTAAACTTAACTACCACATTTTGAACTAGAGATGCACAGAGGTGGGAAAACCCCCAAAACATGAGTATGGTAATTTTCCCTTGATTTCACCAGTTTTCAATTGCTGAGAGTTGGTAAAATGCTAATAGAGGTTTAATTTCTTGACAAGTGAATAACATAACATAATTTTTGGTAATGTTACAACTACCAGTATGAGTGTTTCAACAAGTTCTCTTTTTTCATTTGTTCATACCTCAATTGTTCTGAAATAATTTGTATTCAAGCTAGAAGTTGGGAAGCCTATCCTATAAGATAAACACGCAATCCTATTATTTAGGAAAACAGCTGCTTTTCATAACCTTTTGAAGAAAGGTTATCTCATTTCATTGGAATTTTCAGACAGTTATGCTTAAAAAAATCCCTTTGTAAAATCTCAACTAAACTTAGGAACTGCAATCTTCACAATCTGATTAGGATTTTTATACTAAAGGATACTAAATATGTGAAGGAAACATCGGAAAATTTCTAGGAACTTTTCTCTTTAAGTTAGCACTAAGATAATAAAGGCATACTAATCAGCCAATCATTCAATAGATAAGAATATTTTTGTCTGTTTTTCATGTTTACCACATAACATCGAGTGCTATGTCAATGTCTAATCAGAATTACTTAAATAATCGTTTCCCATTTCAGAATTATTACCAGTTACTCATCACAATGAATGTAGTTTTAAAATATAATTGTATAGAATTTATTTTTTATTTTTACAATAGCCGTTTTCAAGTTTTGTAACACGATATATAAATGTTTCAGCCGTGACAAACCCTGGTAATATATCATCCATGTTGACTGCAGAACTGGTTGAATCTATGAGAAATTTTAAAACCTATTCCTTATTCATTACGATCTTTTGAGACTAGAGGTTTTTTTTTTTTTTTCTCCTCAGCTCCCAAACTCAGAAAATGTAGGATAAGGGAAAAATAAAGTAAAATTTATTTGGGGTGAACGGATACTTTTACTAGGAGGACCTATTTGAAGGTAGGGCGAAGGAATTAAGGAGTGTGGGAGACCTCGGTAGAGGTGTAAATGTCGCGGTGCAGTGGTGAGAGTCCACTGATGGGTCAAGACTAGAGGAAAATATAAAAAGAGGTAAAATAGGAGGCTATGCATTTGTATTTAATAAGAATACATATGTTTGTGATATACATAGAGCCTTTGGCTGCCTCATGGTTGATGATGAAAACAGGAATACTGACTTAAAACATGTTGATAAAAGCTCAGTTCCATCATCAAAGAGCACTTGTGATACATACAAGCACATATCAATAGCATTTGTGCTAAATATAAAAAAATACAAAATATAATTTGTCAAAATGTCATTCAAGCAAACAGATAAGTACACAACAATAATTATTTACAGCAAGTTTCCATATTTTCTCTGTTCAAGCCACTCAAGCTTCTCAAATAACAAATGTCTAAAAATAATTTAACAAGAAAATAAATAACAGAAAATTTCTTATACAATTGTTAATATTTATCTAAAAGATTTTCTGTAAAAAGTTAAGTCTTGAATGGGTAAGTACAAATGTTTGTTATAGCCTTGAAAGCTTATTCTCCGTGATCACTAATACTGACAGGCTAGGCTACAGCTTGCAGTACTCTCGAGTCCTCCGTCACTCTGACAGCTTCCATTCTTTAAATCTCCTCTGCCATTTATTTCTTCTGTGCATACTTCACTTCACCTGAACATCAATGAATCACTTATTATTATAGATAAAAAGCAAATATATTAATGCAATATTTGATATAGTAATTTTAAATTAATAATAGAACCAATTTTATTTTAATTTGAATCCAGGTTACAAAGAATTTTCATGTTACATTTTAAAAACGGAGTATATAGCATAAGGCTGGGAAAATCCTAATCTAGGTAACTGGCCTGTTTAGGTAAATGTAGCTTGAAACATAAGGACCCTGAACCACAACTGTATCTAAAACTGTAAGATTGTAAGTTAAGCTGCTTTTGACGGATTCAAATTAATTATACACATATACTAACAGTACAAGCTTAAGAAAAACCCCTGATAAATAAATTCATAGATCAAAATAAGATAAGTATTGTTTGTTTATTGAACCCTTTTTTAATATTCCTGAATTTATGACTATTAACCTTTCATTATTATTAATGTCTAATTGAATATTTACAACTACGTACTATGGGTAGGACTAAACTTACAGCTGATAGTAGGAGCTTGCTGTCTGTTACGACTTGAGGGCCAGAGGTTTGGTCGGAGTGACGTTGGGTGCAGATGGCTTGGAGGGCACTTTGCCAAGCACCTTGATGAGGTTGTCCAGGCCAAAAAGGAAACCCTCCTCATGGTTGCCTGGCTCCCATTGGACCCTGTGGTTGAGATGGATGTCCTCTGGTACCTCCCTCGTCTTGGCAAAGTCAATCAGCCATGCACCTACCTTGTTGTCATCATAAAGGATCAAGATACTACTCCCTACTACCTCATGCTTTCTGAAGTAAACAGACTGGTCAAGAACATTGCGGATCTCGGTGAGCCTTGCCAGCAATCGCTGCCTGACATCGTCCCGACCTCCCAGGAATAGAGACATGGTGTCCATGACCTGTTCGTCCGATTTGACCCTCTTGAGGTCTGTCATGGGTGGTGATCCTCGGAACTTCATAGCCTCGATCCTAAAGCCGAGGCTACACGTCGACGATTGCTGCTCTCTGAACTGCATGTAGCGCAGCTTGGTTACTGCTTTGGTTTGGTGTTCCTCCTCCGTGGGGGCCTCGGGGTCTACCCCCACCATCTTGAGGTAAAGGTCCTGACGTGCAATAGTTTTCTCCACCTCAGACTCTAGGAAGGTCCTCGTACCCAACTTGACATCCATGACATTGGGGTCTCTGAAGCCATAGAGCAGGTCCTGTAACTCAATGAATGATGCTGAACCATAATTCACATGACGCAAGAAGGCAGGGGTGATCCCTCGGAGCTCTGGCTCTGTGGCCAATGCTGCGTACACAGCCTTCTCATCGCCTCCGGAGCACTTCTTCCAGACAGTGCCTGGACCGGCTGGAGCGAAGGCATCTGGATGGCCGCTCAGTTGGAACCAGACCTGACTGGAGCACTGGGCATGTTGAGAACGAAGCAAGGCATCACTTGCAGGGGCAGACAGCTCTAGAGCATTCTGCAGGACAAAACCAAAAATTAGCTCATCATTATTTAAAAATTCCTACTGCTTAACATTTATTACTAGGGTACTAACTTCAAAACTATATTGATTAAATACTTGCTACCAGTGTAAGCAAAAATAATTTAGCTACAAGCACTGAATGCACCCATATTTGTTTTACTTAATGACTGAAGTTGTTGTGGATGGTAGGTGACATTGAGGAGATAAGGTATTAACTCCCAACCTTTATTTCAGTTTTCTAGATTTTGATTTTTTACTTAAATAGGTACTCATGCATTTTACAATAGAAACCCTGACCAGACTGATCCCTCCAAAGAAAAAATCTTTACATTTATGGAATATAAATCTATGGCTGTAAATAATTTCTGCCGTTACTAACATTACTCACTTAGAATAGGAATCAGTTCACCAAGTAGTAATACTTGATTAATGATTCTATTTTTATAAAGATTATTATTTGCAAAGGTTAGTGTTTTTTTGTGAAGGCATAAATGGGTGGCTACGACTGCTACATGCATGCATGAAGGACAGTGGACTCACCAGAGCTAAAAACTTGAGTAGAGAATTGTCTTCATGCTGTTTCCTACACTGACGCTTGCCAGTGACACAGCATCCAGACCTCCAGGTGTCTTTGTTGGCAGCACTCTATAACAAACAATTGAAAACTTTATTCAGTTGAACACATATTTACGTCATTTTTAACAATTAGCCAAAGGTATAGGAGTATTCTATATACTAATAGTGTGGTTTAAGTAAAATCCCACTGGTTCAATAATTATTATTATCATTCACTTTTTATTTCATTATATATATATATATTTTGAATATTTAACATATAATGTCAAAAAAAAAAGCAAACAAGCTCAGGGAAAACATGAACTGACTAGACTGTAATGTGGATTAGAGACTGCAACTAGTCGTTATTAATAATCTCAAATACCATTGAAACCTGCGATGATATTGCCGAAGGAATGTATAACAATCCTTTAAGCAAGCAACTTTCCTTTCAACAATAAGTGGGCCATGGAGATAGATATACATGTTGCCTTTCACATCTACAGCTCTTGTGCCATTCACATTTATGTACTACAATTGAGGGCAGACAATATGGGCTATTGCAAGCCATCCATTTACATAAATAACAGAATTGAAATAAAAGTTATTCCCTGTATAAGGATTTGAACCCAGAACCTAACAAGTTCACCTAACCACTGACCCGTATTCCAAAACACACCTTAATATGGTTTGTGAATGTGCTTAACATATCTGATCACCCCACAATATCGACAGGACTTCCTTACCGCACTCTAACAAATATAAAACTTTAATGGCAACTATTGCCTGCAGGTATTTGTTTGTTTACCAAAACGTTAGTTTATTATACTACTTTTTTATATTGTGCCGATAAGGAGCTTTCAACATATACCCTTAATAAGAACTTTTACTTTTTTTTTTATATATATTCTGAAAGCTATTCGCCAAAAACTATTGAAAACAAAAGACGATTATGAGGCAGAAGAAAAAAAAAAATACAGAGATAAATCTGAGAAGTTGGCTGTTTACATTGTTCAAAACAAGTGGCTCTCAAGTTTTTTTTTTTAAGGTACGGCCAGTGCTTACAATAGCAGCAACAACAATTTTACAACAGCACAATGCACTAAGTATGGGTTGGGGGAGGGATCAATCATAACAAATTATACTTACAAGATATACTTAGTCAGTAATATTTACAATACAATAAAATATATTCTATTTTTATAGTAAATACAAGTTTTCAAAAATTAGTTCATCATGACTGATGGTAAATAATCGAAATCAAAAATATATTAAAGGAAAACTAGATTAAGCTTATTTATTAAATGTGAGGCCCTATGTGGATAGCAAACCCCATAGTAATGTTGTTCTCCAGCTAAATGATTCCCAAATTAAAAAATTGACCGAAAACCTACCCTTGGGAAGTCTTAAGGACGGAAATGCACAAAAGAACAGTTTTTATTTTTTACTTTTGGGTTTCTGATTGCGTTTTTTTGTTTCCTGGCAACACACATGCTATACTTGGTATTGCTTATCAATCAAAATTGTTACTATAGGGAAAAATTGTGGTTATTATGCCATCTCAGTGATGGCCAATGAATGTCCGTTCTCCTTGGCAGTGGATAAATCCCGCCAGTAACTGTTTTAACAAAGTCAAGGTTTAGAATACCAAGTATTGTAGCCGAGCTAAAAATAATCGTCGAAATTGAGGCTCTAGTTTCGAACAGGTATGTCGAAATCGAAATCGGCCGTAAAAATGACACGATCCGTCTGAAACTTTAAAGGCTTACTCCAATAGTCGAGAAAATATTCAAGCTAGTCAGTTTCGATTTTTCCCCCATGGTTAAGGAGATGTCAAAGATGCTAACTCAACTATAAATACAAATATTTTCCTAAAAACAATCTTTCGTATATGCCGATTGTCTTTCATGATCACTTGTTCAAGTAATTTTCAGTTGTTTTAACAAATAAAATGAATTATTCACTTCAAAAACTATTTTATTCGATATTGTTTATTTACTTTCTAGATCCATTATTTCGGTTTATATATATTCTTGAGACCACTGCTTCCCATGGATCGACTATTACCCCCCACCCAAGAGGACAACCGGAAGTGAGAGCGAGAGATTCTACTTTCTCCCAGATAGATCTGGTAGTACTAAGGTCTACATACAGTTTACTAACACCGACCAAACATGTTCAATATCTCATGATTTAAGGATTAGTCAAAAGGATTAAAAATACAGCCCTACTTAAATATCGGACAGTGCTCTGAAGAAATGTTAATGTCATTTTAACTTGAAGATGGGTTGGTCCAAAGGTCAGTTGCCATTTTTCCCCATTGAAGATTTTATATATTTTTACATATATTATCAGCGCCTGTTTCATGAATACTTTGTTTGCTAAGCCGTCCATCCCCATAGCTGAAAATTGCAATAAAAAAAACTTTTAAAACGTCATTCAATTGATTTTATATAATATTCGACGGCTCTTTAAACTTCCCATTTAATTAAAAACATATTTTTGTGTTACAATTCTAATGAGAACTTTAAATCTTACACATCTTCTAAGAAATGAATTGAGAAACAATTATAATGACCTTAATTATTTTAGACCTTTTGTAACATTTTTACGATTTGTCGGACCAGAACGACAACAGAGGAATGATCCTCCTCCCATGATGTACCCCAGGTTCAAACTGAAATAAATATTTTCGGAATATTTTAGCTGGAGATAGTCGACCTACTCAAATTACAGTTGAAGCCGGCTCACTTTTCCTTTAGAAGAAAGTAGGTCGATGGAAAATGAATTCCTTCAATGTATTTCGTTGAGACGTAGCGGTATGAGGACGTGTGGAAATGTACAACTCCCACGTGAGAAAGTACACGTGAAATAGATAAAGGCACTTTTATCTAGGCATTTGAACAATGAGTTTATTGATATCATGAAACAGTTACTACTACAAACTATCAAAGTCTTAATGTTCCTGATTACTAAAAAATTATAGCTTTTCCGTTGACTTTTCGGCGGGGAATAGGCATAGAACCCACAGACATTTTGAAAAAGAAAAGAAAAAAGCGAAATAATGTATATTACATTACATAATGGAAAGTAGATGTAATGTATTTGTTACGATAAAGAACAATTATATTACTTCTTAATCATACTTACTATGTATGAATGAAACTCAAATATATTTCTCTCATCGACCAAAGCCGACGTCCCAATAAAATACTCCCACTCGAATATATTACATAATATATTTAGGCTTATTAATTGTATGACTGTAACTGGGTATGCGTAATTATAATTTATTTTTGTTTAAAATCTCCCCTTACTCAAAGTAACCAATACTCCAAAACCCATCGAAACTTTCCCGACCACACTCCTGACCTTTGGCATTTGATCCGTTCATTGTACGTGTATACTACAGATGAAGTCCCATTTGCTATAGGTCTACTACTCCAGTTCAGGACAAGGCTCAAGAGGGCACACATACCCTCTCATACCGGAAGTTGTCTTGTTGTCCTTTTTAATAATTAGGCGATAGTAAAGGAAAGTGTCCTTTAACTACTGTGACCCGAGTGAAACAACACCATTAATAACCTTACCAGGACCGCTAACATCCTTGACACCCCCCCCCCTCCAACCACTGCCTACTTAACATTCGCCAATCTGTTTTGCAAGGTTTATAGGACGCAATCTTGTAACGTGCCCTGCGGATGGAGGCGTCTGTTCCGAGGAAACATGGAACCGTGCTCTCTGCGACCCTGCATCTAGGGGTGTTCAACAGCCAATAGGTTGGAAAGGTAGGTTAAACAGCCTCTATGTGTTCCACACCTGGGTAAGATGGGACCAGCTAGCCCGCAGTAAGAGGCTGGCGTATTCTGGTACCCCACGCTTATCCTACAGTGGATGACCATATAGCTGAAGTTGTTCAGCCGACAGTAAAGAATCTATATCACGAAGGTGCCATCGAAGCACAAACAACAACAAACAGTAGAGACACTCACCTTGACTAAAGCCCTCAGTTGGTGAACTGCTAAGGACATGACGGCACTGTCTATATCCTCCAAATGTGTAGCTAGGTCAGCATCCATCGCTACACTGCGGACTCTCACAGCTCCCACCATCCCCACTCCACGGACCTCCCCTCCAGGCCACACCGAGGGATCACCCAGGGTAACCTACGGGACACCTCTTCGGGGTGCCCCCTCGTCATGGAGAGTTCTTTAGAATTTCGATGCGGTGTACGATAAATATACCGTAGAATAAGTGGACTCTCGTTACTTCAGAGGTTATATAACTTTTTCGGTCTAAAACTTTATTTCATTGGGTCACTAAAAACTTCAAAGCATATATATAGATTGTAAATGACTAAAATCGAACAAATATTGATGAAATCAGCTCAAACGACATCAATTCTGCGATTTCTATTATTGTCTCCCAAAATGTAATTTTTGATAAATCGCTGACGTCCAACCAAAAAATAGGTCAATTTTTTAAAAACTTATTAAATTAATGTGAAAAAACTCACTGATAATCGACAATTAACACAATGAAACACAAATGAAGGAATATTAAGTACAAGAGAGTCATGAAAAACTGAAAAATAAATCACAACAAAAGATGAAAATGGTAAAACGTAGCAGGGGAGAACTGACCGAAAAAGATTAAATAACACAAAACACAAGGAGAAGATGAAACTACCCTGAATGGAATGACCTTCATTGTTGACTTCACCTTAAATACGCAATAAATAAAATAAATAAACATAGTAAATAGACTTAACATCAACCATAGGTGAAGATTTTAGGACATAAAACTATTTAAAAGTCAGGTTTCTACTAGGTAAATACGTTGGGAGATCAAAACGTCCCCCTATTCGGCGTCCTCACTAGCGAATTCGGCAATGAATTGTTACTCTTCGCATTATGACCGAATATAGTACATTTATGGGTTTTTGGGAGGTCTCAGTTATTTTAATTAAAGAGTTTTTAAGAGGTTTCAGTGGGCTTTTCAACTAATAAAAACAAAAATAGAGATTGAATATTGGATTTCTGTTATTTCATAACTATATTCCGAGTTATGAGGAGTACATTTTTAAAATTTCAGAGCGATTGAATTAGCTTTTGGCCATTATCTTAGACCATTCATACGGACAGACGGACGATCAACGCTGAATGAAAGTAGAAGCTCATTCATATTCAATGAAATTATCTATATTTTATTGTTGAAGATTATTTGCTAATGCTAATTCAGAAATAGCAACTCATATATGAAAGCTATCCATTCTTTGGAGTCAACTAATATATCCTTGATTTCATGCAATTGTGTTCATTAATAACATAAGATTCTGAAAGGTAGATTAATAATTTACAATATCAACCCCTCCTAATTTCAACAGCAAAAGATAAACGTATGTAGAACGAATTAAGAATATACAAGTATATATCCACATACATACATGAGCGGCGTATCGTTCCCAGTATTGCGCAGCTATTGACGACAGCTTATTCCCCAATGGCCGGACCCACTATTGCTGACTGATACGTCACATCCTATATGGAGAAACGATCCGTAAAATGACGCATTATATTATACATATATCACTATAGTCTGTCCCTTCCAACTCAATCGAAATATTATAGAGCTAGCCTTAGGGGCCAAATACATGTCAACGTCGTATTCCAGCCATATTGTGACCCTCGAATTATTTATTTATTTTCATTTTTAGACTCCGCAATGCATTTTTGGTACAAATACCCCTTGAGAGGCCCAAGAAATATCAAACCCAAGAAATAGATTAGATCAAGTCATGCGTTTTGGAAGTTATGACCAGATATTGAAGAATCGCAACTGATCATGCCTGTACCGAATTCTTCATATGTAGTCTTCTAAACTAATAAAATTGTTTCCGTTCTGTATAAAATAATATTTTGCCACTTTATCTGCTATGCATTTTGGTGTTGGTGTATTTTTACATATTAAAAGCTACTTGGAAAAGATTCATTTTCCTTTTCTTTAATATTTCTTATAAGCGTGTTATTACAATAATTAAAAATAGAGGTGATTGAGAAATCAAAAGAGCAATTGAATTTTTCCCTGTATTTATAAAATCTAGTAATACATAGTGCTAAAATAACTTACCCCATCGTTAGGTATCTGATACATCCCATACACGTGTGTATTTAATGAATAAATAACAAAAACAAAGAGGTGGGACCACTTCACCTAATCTCTAATCTGTATCGCCTCTATGCCCGCTATCGACTCGAACATTCTCCGACAAAGATAGAGGTGTAATTAACCTAATAATCCACGGGAAGGACAAACAGCACGTCATTGGGTATGAATCCCCTTCAGTGATGGTCCATCTGTAGGTTTTACGACCCATGACTAATATTAACCAATCACTATTCCTGTTAATAAGCTATCATCTTTCTCTTATTCAATGACTCAACATCAGGAAGATCCCATTACGGGCGCTGTTACCTATGACGAATAAGGCCCACTTCAATTTTACGTAATCTCCCCGGCAATAAATCAAAGATCTAGGAGATTATCGATAGCGAGTACATTTCCATATCCTAGTTAACAGTGATCTTGAAAGAATTTAAAACCTAGGAGTATATATATGAACAATAACTATCCTACACAAAAAATAACCACTGTACTCAACGACTTTCAACCCCCCACAATTCAAGAATTTGTCCATTCTCAGACTCTGAAACATACTTCAACAAAACAATAGCTTCTGATAATTTTATGTTGAATTTAATTCACCAGCCAACAACCTAGTATATCTGGGAATTAAAATGGTCAGACACCTCCGTTTTAATAACCATTTTGTGAAGAAGTTGAAGCAAACTCGCACGAAGTCTTACCGGCATTTATTAACTTCCCCCCAATCTATCACTGCGTCTAAAGCTATTGATTTACAAGAGTGTACTCAGGCCTACTCTACTGTACGGTGAACCGCTTTTTCGTCATCTGACGTATACGACAGCTCGGCGACTCCAGCAATTACAAAACGTTATACTGATGAATGTGGTCCGAAATACTTCATTCGAGCAACGGAGCAACAGTGAGCTTCACGAGATCTTTGAGCTGCCTAGAGTGGATGAATTCATTCAACGTAGACATATCAAATTTTTCGACTCCCTGCAATACTTGACAAACCCGGTGTTTAACACGATAACCCCCGCTCCGTTCCCCCATCGATGGCAGGACGCTGTCGCGGCAGGAACACTAAAGTCTTAGGTTCTAGGTTTAGGTTTTAGTTTGTAAGTTTCTCCCAAATTGTAAACAAAAGGGAGCCTCATCACCTAGTATTTATACATTCATTGAAATTTTAACGACAATCTGTTTATAGCTATGTGACCCAACCTCCTTCGAATGCAACAGCGCATCGCAGAAAGAGGAGAAATTTGTAATTTGCAAATTGTTAAAAATGTTATAATTAAAGGGGTTTAGGGGGGGGGGAATATTGAATTTAGAGTAGGGATTCCACAAACCAAGTACGAGTAAGGCTAAATATACTACTGATGCGTAAATCGATCATCTTTAATTACATTTTTAAATATTTGTATTATATTGTAAATAGTCTTATTTAATTTATAAGTAATATTTTGTATGTTTTTTTTTTTTTTTTCTTGAGTAGGTTTTTATTTTATTTTCCCTACTACTTAAAAATTTTTGTAACGCATTCCTATAAAGTGGCGAACTTATTTGTTATTGCTATTTACGATTACAGCTTATAATTAATATATAATTAAGGAGGGGGCTCCGCCCCTGATCGCTTCGCTCAGCGTCCCCCACGCTGGCTCGTGGTTTCGGCCCTCGTCCTGCTCTGCCAGCCATTCCCTGTTGTGCCAACATGACCCTGATGAAGTGTGTTTATTATAAATTTGTACGTAGTGTGACAGGATAGTGTACACATTCAATGCGGTTCATCCGAATTTGTCTCTAAAGAAACGCTTGCTCTCACAGTAGCCTCTGCAATGATTCTCTGTCCGTGTCCTTTCGCGCATCTTGACGCACCTTCTGAGCGTTGAAAGAAGCGAAGTCAAAAAGATTCATGTACACTCTTATATTTTCACAGTGAAAATGACGATTAATTTCTTTGTTTCCGAATACAAGCTGTTTTGTTTCTTCGGGATAATGATCACTCTTTGATAATAATATATTCACTTGATGGCAACAACTTTGTTTGTACCTTGAAACTTCGGAAACGAATGTAAAGGCACAGCAAAAACTACATTTCTTTTACAAGTCACGAGAATCTAAATATTAGTTTTGATGAATCGAAGTATAGAATATTAATCAGCTTTATTATGATAAAATTACAATCTGCCTTATTGGGCAATAAGTAATTGTGATAAATGATCTCATTCATATCATATTTACAATTTTTCATTCACTCGACCATTCATACAGTATTTACAAGCAGCCCAGAAACCTCCCAAATCCACATGGTTGTCACCTCCCTCGGATGCAAAAGAGGAAGCGGTCGTGGGAAGTCCCCTACGCTCCTTCGTCAGCCGCGTCTACGGATAAGAGCCAGCGGAGGCTGACGAAGAGCGCGAGAGTTATATATGCTCAGGACATGATTGGAGAAACTGGCCATTGCCAGGACTCCCACTGTTACGCATTTATAGCAGGTCACGATGCCACTGCCGTTTTAGTCTCCGAGGAGGATTATAGGGATGAGTGGCGCAGTGCAGTGACTGTGCTAGGTAATTAGGGTGGTCGGATATGTTACTATGAAATTTTATGAACTTGGAAGGGATGAGTTCAAAAATGTAAGGTATATTAAGATCGCTATGAAGGGTTTTGTTGCTGTCGTAATAAGGGGCATTTACTATTGTTCTCAGGACTTTGGATTGAAAGGATTGGATACGCTTGATGTTGGACTTTTTTGCTGTCCCCCATAGCTCTATTCCGTATGTCCAGATTGGAACTTTATAAATTAGTAATTTGTTTTCTATTGAGAGGTGGGATGTCCTTTGAAGTAGTCTGTACAGCTGTTCAGTATCATCTATGAATAAAAAAAAAAATATTACTGCGGCATTGTGGAATGGTGTAATTATAATACAGCTTTATTGTCTTTCCACTACTGATAATGACTTCTTTATTAAAATAGCGCTTTCGACGGCTCTACTAAGCAGTCATATGTGTGATATTTAACTCGTTTAAAAGAATAGCAACTTTTTTATTTTTTAAACAGATAGCTTTTCTATCACGTTATACGTGTTTTATTTCAACAGACAAACCAATAGATGTAACTTGTATGGATGTATTTCCTCCTTCGTGTGGTTTATGGTTTATAACAATCAGCCTTCTCAAGGAAAGATGCTACATTTCTGAATTTCACTTGATGCTGACATTTATTATCGACGAAATAGAATGTGTATATTACGAAACAATACACAATAGTTCCACAGCTTCATTAATTTATAAGAGAACGTTTTCGACTGACTAGGTTATTATTCTCAAGGGTTCGAACTGATGGCATATCAGTTCCTATTTTCCAAATTCCTATTTATGCCTGATTAGCAAGTGACTGATTAGCACATGTACTTCTAAAGCAAACCCGGCAAGTACCCCATCTGATCCAACCTTTAAGGATTGACTATAAATTAGTAAAACTATACAGAGATTTTTTGTTTAAATCAACAGACCAATATAAAACCTAAAATATATAAAACATATGTTTTGCGATATGCGAGTATGCTAGATCTGGAGATATGTCAACTAGCTCCCATAGGCAGACGTCGCTACTGACGACATACTGACGCAAATGAGGTCTCTCCTAAAGCATGCTTGACCCCTATACAACAGTAATGTAGATACATTCGCCAATGGTAGCCATTCAATTACCAAGTTGAGAGCTAACAACATGGTTGGCTTACTAACGCGTTCTCTACGTACTCCACTCCTATGCAGGACACCGACCAAGTCACTTTCCTTGTTGGAAATGTGGTTATATATTTAATAATAATAAATTTTAATACAAGATAGGGTCATCTAAAAACTAAACTAATCGACACGATTTTGCGTGTCATTCATTTTGCAAAGCAGGTTTTAAAATAAAGACATTTTGTACATCGCCATAGACTAGAAGCTACATCAAAGTATACCATTTCCACTGGAAAAGGAGAACAAAGGAGGGAGATTATAGTGAAAGGGTTAGTGATAAGTAGTTTTAGAAATAATAATCAGTTTTGCATGGGGAGATTTTAAGAAAAATTAATAAACTTAAAAATTATTTTGACTAGCAGAATTACCCCAGAATTAGTCGAATATTTGTAATGATTTTCATACAACTATTCAATTCACACATTGATCAGTACATTATTTCAAAAATGATGAAATTCCTTTTTCATCACACTACATTTCTAACGGTTATACTTACGGCTTTAGACTAATAGGTCTCATTAACGGTAACCGCTAGTGTATCACTATAAGTAGAACAAATATTGTCGGTTTGAAACGAAAATTGTTGCTCTTTCTATTGAAAAGTTAATAAGGACAACTGTGACAAAAACGAATTGCAATTTTTTACGGTGCTGGCACCCATTTGTGTTAATAATTCACAGTGCCGAATTCGGTGTAAAACTGTTACACAGTCAAATTGACCGTAACAAACGCACATATTTGACACAGACACCCACACAAATGTATACTTGGTCAAAAATATTTATTGTCTAAGGCTAAAGTGGCCCTCATTCACATTTGCCATGTACAAATCAGAGATTCTCCAACTTCCTCGGTGTAACTTAACATGACTAACAGCAAAGAGGCTTTTCTAGAAGACAAGTGTGGATGGGTGGACATCTCACTCATCACTCAGAAGCGGCTTTGCTTCTTCTACGTTAGGCATTATCCTTAGCTTCCAGGACAATACCCTCCCTGGAAGTGTCCACAAAGAAGACAGTACGTTATCTATGATGTATTGCTATAAGGGCTAGACCGAGCAGACACTTTATAAACTAGAAGTTATGATTATAAGCCAGATAGTGACACATTACTTCTACCTATAACTCACAGCCCTTATCGGATCTTACAGTATCAAGGCAGGCATTAGATATGAAGGAACGAAGGTTCTATATGGACACCTCCTAGATCAAATATTTGGGACCACAGTACATACCTTAGGCACTAGACCAGATGGACGAGTTATGTACATTAAATAACGATACTAATTAAATGACAAACTTTTATTTATTTCTATTGGATATTTAATGTTTCTCCACTTCAATATGACGTTACTGATCTCTCTCCCTCCCTCCCCCCCTCCCACCCTCTCTCTCTCTCTCTCTCTCTCTCTCTCTCTCTCTCTCTCTCTCTCTCTCTCCCTCCCCCTCTCTCTCTCTCTCTCTCTCTCTCTCTCTCTCTCTCTCTCTCTCTCTCTCTCTCTCTCTCTCTCTCTCTCTCTCTCTCTCTCCCTCTCTCTCTCCCTCTCCCTCTCCCTCTCCCTCTCCCTCTCCCTCTATCTCTCTCCTTGTATAATAAATATCACTCACTTATTGATATAGATTCTTCTAATAGTGTAGAGGTGCACTAACAAAGATTTCTGGATAATTCACCACTCCTTATTATACATATTTAGAATGTTGCTTAAATTATACGTTATTTTCCTTTTCCTTATAATTATCGAACAAGTTCATAACTATTAAAAAGCAATTTTCTGTAATAATCAGATAAGGTTTGGCCCGAAGCGAAACACGGGTATTTAGCAGGTTTGTAATAAAAGTAACCTTTTTAATTTAAGATTAATTAAGAAGGGTCCGAAGCGTGAGGCTAAATTTCGAACAGGTATCTGCTTTCTTCTGTATTCTATGTGATACTTTTAATTAGGTTTATTTTCATGGTGATTTTTATTGACTGAAATGGTTAATTATATACACTGAGCTGTATACCGTATGAGAATAACACAATGGGGAGACACAGATAAGGCGTACGCAGGTGACCTACGTTTGCGTCTATATTTATAGGTCCTCCGTACGTCAGAACCGATGGTTCGAGCGCATGGATATTAATGTGGGAAATTGTATCCCAATGTTATATTGCCATCCTGAGGTCGTGGTCATGGCATATATGGGTTTTGTGCCGTGCGAAAATTATCTGGCTCCGAATACTTACTCGTAATCAATGCACGACGGCCTAAGGGTGAGCCATTGTCGATTACAGCATATTATCGATCATTCTTCAAATAATCGATGGTTACAAGCGCTTACATGTCAACAGGACCCTCCCTCCGCCTATGCAACACACGTAACCCAACCACGTCCCACTGACTCAGATTCACAATAAGTCTTTGGGGGGGGGGGGGTTACAAATTTCGTATTACACAAAGAAGCCCCGAGCCCCATCGCTGCAAAAATGTTTTTTCCTCAGATTATATTTATCAAAAAAATAATGCGATCAATACTAAAGCTTAATAATTATCAATGTTTTTTATTTATTGCAGACCTTTACTTTGACCTTAATTTTTCACTTTTTATTTTAAATTTAAATATGTACCTTTTTTGAACTTGGAAAAACAAAACATTATACATAGGCTATTGAGTTCTTGCTAAAGAACTTAATTTTTATTAGAACATGAGAATGAAACATAAAATTTAATAAGGTCGTTTTTTTTATAGGTTAGAATTTCCACTTTAGGAATTTCCAACATTACCTGTCAGTCATCGGCTCAACACTACTCATTGTAACTCACAACTCGAGCCATTCAGTGAACACAAGGAAAGAGACAAAATTTTAATTTTTGTACAGGCTACGTCCTTATAACTTCTCATCAATATTATTGGTTAAGAATAGGCTGTTCTCCAGACGCCCTACCTAATAGACTATCCTGTGCTAAGGGTTGGTCTTGTAGCCGCCAACCCTCTTCGTGGGTCTTGTAATTTCTATGAAGGCGTGGAAAATGGAGACGGGGAGGGCTAACGAGACTTAAAGAGGAGATAATCTAGGGACGACAGGCATAGTCGAGTTGGAAGTGCGCCTGCCCAGTCATTTTTCCATCATTTTTCATGTCTTAGGCATATTTTTACTTTTTAACAAATAATTATAATTATTTTAATCCATAGTACACTTAGTAGATGGCGCTGAGGAACACCGTTTATTAGAGTTTCTGCGAACCCTAAAAAGAATAAAACAAAAATGGACGTTTCTACAGGAAAGGGGTATGATACCTTTTATTTAATTATTTAATTAAACTTTTTTTAATTTTATATTCTTTTTTTTATTTTTTTATATTCTGAGTAATTTTAAGAACGCACACACTGGAAACCGACAACTGGAATCCGCTGAAGTAGGTCAGGCGTCCACCTTCAACAAACACTGGTTTTGTATGCGTAGGATTCCACCCATGTAACGATTTTCTATGACAGTTTCCTTCCAATACAACCATAATTACAATATCCTTGATTGGGAGGCCAGATATCCTTAAGCAGGGGCAAAGATACAGAACTTTTTCTGGCGCTTGAGTGGGCTATGATCTACATAATATGTTGTATTAGGGCGGTCGTTATGTTTCGTGGGGGAACAGACATAACCTCATGAAAACCATCAGTTAATTAATTAGTTAATTCCAATCATTATCTCAGGACGTGAATTTTGCATTAAGCATTTCAGTTCGCCCGACACTGGTGTGGAAATGCGCAAGCCTATTAGCTTTAAGGACCATTCGAACCATGGCTAAACATCTGCCAATTAGGGATTCCGTTCAGTAGAAACTTTTTTTTCTTTTTTTTTATAACAGCTTTATTATGATAAAATTACAATCTGCCTGGTTGGGCTATAAGTAATTGTGCTATATGATCTCGTTCATACCAATTTACAATATTCATACTATATATAATAACAGCCAAGAGGCATCCCAAGTCCACATGGTTGTCACCTCCCTCGCGTGCGAAGAAGGAAGCGGAGTCTTGAGAAGTCCCCCACGCTCCTACGACAGCCGCGTCACTGGATAAGAACCAGCGGAGGCTGACCAAGAGCGCGAGAGCCACAGACGCTCAGGACATGATTAGAGAAACTGGCCATTGTCAGGACTCCCATTGTTAAGCATTTATAGCAGGTCACGAGGTCATTGCCGTTTTAGTCTCCGAGGAGGATTATAGGGATGAGTGGTGCAGTGCAATGACTGTGCTAGGGAATTAGGGTGGTTGGATAGGTTAATATGGAATTTTATGAACTTGGAAGGGATGAGTTCAAGAATGTAGGGTATATTCAGATCATTATGAAGGGTTTTGTTGCTGACGTAATAAGGGGCATTTACTATTATTCTCAGGACTTTTGATTGAAAGGATTGGATGCGCTTGATGTTTGACTGTTTTGCTGTCCCCCATAGCTCTATTCCGTATGTACAGATTGGCTTAAGTATAACTTTGTAAATGTCGTTAAACCAATCACAATATCTTTTTTTTTTGTGAATATTTAAACGAGTGGCTCTTGCGGAGACTGCGCACAAGTTCATCCTGTCCATTTGGTGAACGAAACATGACACACCTATCAGACGGTTCATTTAATTCGTTCGTTTAGATACCGAATCTTCATATTACACTCAGCTATACACCGTATGAAGGGTCATAACTTTATTTGGCCTACCCCACTTCTTGAGAGCTGCATCAATTTCGGTACATTCCAGGCTTGTACATTTTCACCTCACTGAGAAGTGAGCTAGCGATTTATAAATGTGCAGCCTTCACCGATTGTTGCTATTTATAAGAAGCTATTCAACGCTACATGGGTGGCCGCTGGCACAGACCACATTAGATATTCAGAAGGAACCCTCAATCCCGGTCAATGTGTGGTCCGAGCTATGGGTGGGCCTCCGGTCTGCACGTCGACGGGGTATTGTCCGGCTTTTCTTTTTAATGGAATGCAGTTTGTTTCCCCCCCCCCTCAATATTTTAGCTACCTGTTAAAATATTTGTATTTATTAAAAAAGACAATTTGTCGAACAAATAAAATGAAGTAGAAACTGGATGGAAGACGGCACACTACACAAGGTCCGGCAGGAGATACCGAACGGCGCCACGCTACTATCGCTTGGGTCGCAGGGTCATATACTGGGGGTTGTGGAGTTCGTCTGGTTGATAATTTGGTGGTTAAAGCGCAGTTGTCTTCTTCCATAAAGGCTCCTTGAACGGTATAGGTTACTAAAGGCTAATCAGTCCATTGGTGAATTGATTTAGTAACTAATGAGGCCTGACACAGCATTTAAGAGTGTAGTTTAGTAAAATGATTTATCAGGTCGAGTCATAACTTCCGATGCAGCTAAGTAGAATCTATTGTTCGTATATGGCCGCTATGAGTTACCATGACAACAAGTTTTTGTTGTAGACGAGGCTTCAGTTAGTATTTTGTCAACTGTTTTGTGTGATACACGTTACGTTAAACTGTTTTGTTTTAACCTCTGAAATGGAGAGTCAAAACATATTCGTCATGTAATGCTTTGGGAATTTAAACAAGACAATAGTGCTAGGGCGACAGCTGAAAAAATATGCAGTGTATATGGTGAAGGACTAATAACTGATCGGGCAGTTAGAAATTGGTTTATAAAATTCCGTTCTGGAGAAAGACGAACCGAGGGCGGGACGTCCTTCCGACTACCTTTTAAAGACAATATTGGCGCAAAATCCACGTCAATCAACAAGAGTTATAGCAGAAAGGTTGAATACATCACAATCAACTGTTAACCGCCACCTGGAGAAATTAAGGAAAGTCAGCAAGTTAGGAGTGTAGGTACCTCGCAATCTCAGTTAACGAAATAAAGAAGATCGCTTGTCAATTGCCACAAGTCTGCTCTCACAGGTAAAAATTGAGCCTTTTCTAAACAGGATTGTAACAGGCGATGAAAAATGGGTTACCCATGACAATATAGTCTGCAAAAGACAGTGGCTTGATAAGGATCAACCCCCTACCAGATCCGAAAGCACACATCCATGGCAAAAAGATTTTATTGTGTGTATGGTGGGATTGCCAAGGAATAATTCACCACGAGTTGTTGAAGTCAAATTTAACGATTACTGCGGATAGATACGTTCCGCAGTTGCAAAGAGTGGAAGAGAAACTCCATGAAAAGCGTCCTGCACTCGTCAAAATTAATATAATTTTGTTATTTAATGAGAGAAAAATAAATATCAGATAAAAAAAACGGAAGTTACTTATGACTCGACCCTTAGTTAGAGGGATAGTAGGCGGACTAGTGACACCTACCTCACTACATAGTACTAGCTAAGTCTGAACATGTCTGTTTAGTAGAGTTGTTTAGTAATGAGTGTCATTCTAATATATCATTAGCCAGTGGATTAATATATCGCATCCTCTGACACATCGCTATATAGTCTTGTAGTATGCACATGTATATATTCTTGTAGTATGCACATGTATATATTCTTGTAGTATGTACATGTATATAGTCTTGTAGTATGTACATGTATATAGCCTTGTAGTATGTACATGTGTATATAGTCTTGTAGTATGTACATGTGTATAGTCTTGTAGTATGTACATGTGTATAGTCTTGTAGTATGTGCATGTATACAGTCTTGTAGTATGTACATGTATACAGTCTTGTAGTATGTGCATGTATACAGTCTTGTAGTATGTACATGTATATAGTCCACTGGATAGTAAACAGGCAAAGACTGCCACAGAAATATTATCACTTTCCTCCTTAGCAATGATAAACCAATTGCGTAGCTGATTTTAGCACGATTATTAATAATTATTAGCCCAAGAAAAAAGTATATTGTTAGTATCGGGACTGGAACCCGGGATCATCTCAATATCCAGTTGGTTGCTCTTCCTCACTCTTTATTTTTTATTTCCTACCTGACTGGATATTTTCTCGAATATCTAGTTGTTTATTATTGTATTGAACATCATTAATAGGTTTTGAGTTATTTGAGAAAACTTAAATGAAACTAACAATCGTGTCATTTAGGTATATATGCACATAGCCGGAACTGGGAGGTGAGGCATACTACAAGAATGCTCAGTCAGTGGTGAATGAGGTCCGGCTTGTGTGTGACGTGCTTCTATCAATAGACAGGCTAACTTCTGTATAGTTCAGCCATGTAAATGGTAGGATGGAAATGGATGGGTTATGGAAATGGAGGGGTTATGAAAATAGAGACAAGAAACCGACGCAGCTAAGACTGCGAAAATACTTCCCACGCCATTTTAATGACTTTTTGTAATAACAGTCCACTAAAGTCCCAATACCTATTTCATTTCACGCCTTACTGAATAGGGTAATAGTTATTTTGTAACACCACATAATTGAACAATAACACATGATTTCTTTTTACGGTGTTGCGTTTATTTTCATTCATCTGGGCTCCATATGGATCTGTCGTACAGAATAGTATGCCTCTAAGCCAAATTCGGGTTGCGGTAAAGTGTTAATCCGATTTTAATGACTTTTTGTAAATAATAATTTGAAAAACTTTAACATTTTATTATACTACTACTAATAGATTTTATTTATTTATCAAATTCTGAGCGTTAAGTTATATTAAAATAGAATTTAATATATTCCCAATTGTTTTTAAACCAAAGTAATTTATAGTAATAAATGTGCGTGATGATCAATAGGAGAATTTTATTTATTAAGTATAGAATTCACAATACAATACGTTTTATTCAGATGTTTGAAATTATTTAATGAAATAGAATTAAAAAATAGTATGAACTTAAATGATGAAACAGATTGCAGTAATCTTACTAAATAACTATCACAGTAACTATGCTTGCAAAATTACAGCGATCTCTTCATTTGCTGTGGGTACTTAAGACAGAATGTCCCTTAAACGGGCCTCCTCCCCACTTTTTATCTTACCAAGGCGCGAGGCTTGTGGTTTGGATTCTATTCAGTTATTTGTGTTAAAAGAGTATTTTTTTAACACCTCCTTGAACCATGCTGAGACGTGACTCTCAGCTCCTCGATGGACCAACAGAGGGTGATTACCTCTGTCATCTGAAAGCATGTCAGCCCTTTTTTTACGACGAAGGGGGCCCCTGCACCATTGCAAGATTTCACTTAATATGTTTCGATCTACTAACATTCTCTCGCGCTGTTGGTCAGCCTCCGCTGGCTCTTATCCAGTGACGCAGCTGACGAAGGAGCGTGGGGCAGTTCCCAAGACTCCGCTTCCTCTTTCGCATGCGAGGGAGGTGACAACCATGTGGACATGGGAGGTATCTGGGCTGTTTGTAAATACTGTATGAATGAGGAAGTGAATGAAAATTGTCAATATGGTATGAATGAGATTATTTATCACAATTACTTAATGCCCAATAAGGCAGATTGTAATTTTATCGTAATAAAGTTGTTTTTATGAATCAACTAACATAATTTTTCTATATTAAATTTACGGGGCAGACAAAACATATAACATGCAAACCAACAAAATCCTAGATATGAGATTGCAGATAAATTTGAAATTCAAAGTTAATATTGAAAATGAAATAATTCGGTAGAAATGACAGGTCTTCGTTTTTGCAGCCAATTTAATAATTTCTAATGAACTGCAGTTTGGTGGATTTTAGTGAGAAGCACTTATCGACATATGATGATTCATAGAACAGTTTACAATTTATATTTACAATCACAATAGATACACCTTACAATTCTGCTGATCGCTAAGTAATAATAAAAAACATGATATTTGAAAGGCCGTGAATATGGCGGCCATGGTTGGAGATCTAGGAAGCATTGGCTTCGTGCGTTGTATACCGATGGAAGTGGAAGGACGACATTGTTGTGGCCAGTTGGTAGACGGCCAAATCTCAGCTGTTGTCTCGTCGATATCCCTCCTTCTTGTAAGGCATTTCCTGCACATATTGAACATCCGGAGGAAACACGGGAACAACTCAATTCAAATATTGTGCGTAGGAAGTCCATTGGCCTAGTATCGGTAGTGGTTACGCAAACGTACATTGGTTGGTTTATCATGGCGATGAATCCGTGTTATTAGGGAACAGGTGATGGAAGTAGCCACCGTACAGCATGAAAGTTTTCCCTCAAGATACCCTGTGACGAGTGACTGCAAATCTTCAACAACAACTTCTTAAGGCTGATAAGATAGGCCGAATAAGGAGGACAAAGCCAATCTGCATATCTGCTACGTGGCTGACCCCAATATCCCTAGTAGCAGATCTATCACCTGTGAATTGTCACTTCACCGCTATTGCAAGTGACACTGACACAGTGTTTTATAGACATTCTCGAGATACCAATCGCAACATGACCGCTATGCAATAATAAAACATAGACTTCCGGCATTCCCGACCATCTCCTTATACTCAGATTAGACTGATCCTGACCGACTACCAATGCTATTGTAAACCAAGTTGAAGATTTTATGACCAATTCAAATTAGCAATACTGATCCCAATTGTCAACAAATAAAGAGTGTCCCAGAATTTACTTTTCTTCATTTCGTTCTATAACTAATTTTTAAAAGGCTTCTTTGCAGTATATTAAAATTAATTATGAATACATGTCACTCATAGCTGTCAGCTCAACATGTAGAAGCACTTACCACTAGCCCCATCTTAGAAATAAAGGGTGTCCCAGAATTAACGCAAGATTTGAATTTGCCACCGTTTGTGCAATAAAGTGCTGGCAACCCTAAAAAAAACAAAAACAATTTGACAGCTGACAGTTTAGGGTTAGTAAAAATGGACGTTTCACGATAGAACAACGTGTCTTTATTGTTGAACCTTATCTCAAAAAAATTGAAAGTTTGGCGGCCGCAATTCGAAAATATGATATCTTTAAAGATGTCAAATCTCATAAAGGAACTACATTTAATAATCAGACAGTGCATTCGAAACCTTGGTCTCGCTTTTTTTATGAGAAATTTCAGTTGGGGCTTGGGTAAAAGTGCTCAGAGACGTGTCCCTTGGGAATTAGGTGGATTTACTGGGTGTAGATCGGGCATGTAACATCAGTCAATAAATAAGCCAAGTTCAATCTAAAAATAAGCATCACGCGGTCGCACTTATTAGACAGCACTGAACGATAATTCCTTAGATTTTTTCCTAAATTTAAATAGGAGTCGCAATAATGAGAATACCATTCGAAAGGTTATTAAAAACGAATGTTTTTTGGCTACTTTGAGAGTTTCCAGAAAATATACTGTCGAGGCATACCTTCTAAGATCTTATGGAGTCAGATCAATAGAAATAAAGGTGCCCGCCGACTAGGCCACTAGCAAAGGTCAACGACCGCCGGGAGCGGCTGGGTCAAAGAGACCCTAGCCCACCGGCGGGCGCCCCCCTACCCGAACCAAGGTTTTGGGATGGTGCCTCGGGGTCTGGGCTGAATATGGGATACAATATGGGACACTGTCCTGTGGAACTCCTGCTTTTATGGGATAGTAATTAGAATATTCTAGTCGAACATCAAGCGTACCTAATCCTATCAATCCATAGTCCTGAGAACAATAGTAAATGCTCCTTATTATGTCAGCAACAAAACCCTTCTTAACGACCTTAATATACCCTACATTCTAGAACTCATCCCTTCCAAGTTTACGAAATTCCACAGTAGCCTTTCCAACCACCCTAATCCTGTAGCACAGTCATTGCACTGCGCCACTCATCCCTATAATCCGCCTCGGAGACTGAAACGGCAGTGGCCTCGTGACCTGCTATAAATGCGTAACAGTTGGAGTCTTGGCAATGGCCAGTTTCTCCAATCATGTCCTGAGCGTCTGTGGCTCTCGGGCTCTTGGTCAGCCTCCACTGGCTAGTATCCGGTGACGCGGCTAAGGGAGGACTTCCCAAGACTCCGCTTTCTCTTCGCATGAGGATTTGGGAGGTCTCTGGGCTGTCTGTAAGTATTGTATGAATGAGCAAGTGAATGATGAACTTTAAATATGGTATGAATGAGAGCATATAAAAAAATCTATACCACAGCGGACTTGGAAGAAACAGTTTGAAAGGTAGGACTGTAGGATTAGGAAAAGGGACTGTGGTAAATAACTTTTGAGCTTGTTAAGCAAACCTGCGCGCCTCTTGCTAGTCTCGCTTCGGTGGTACATATGCTAAAATATAGAGAAGATTAGCTTGACCCCCAAAAGCAACGCTAGTCTAAGAGGAGATTTAACGTTGATTAAGAAAAGTTGGCTATTAAGTTAAATAGTTATTAAATTAAATTAAGTGGAGGAAATGGGGATCTTTATCAAACAAACGTGTTTATTTCGAGAAAAAAAAAAACACTTAAAAAACTGTTACCTTGGCCAACGGACTGAGATAGGAAATTGCGGTATTGGCGTCGATTCCAGTCTTGATGCAGTATCATAAAAATATTATTTAATTTGACGAGGCGAACATCTTTTATGTATGTGGTAGCTTGATATAATGGCTATGTTCATGTCTGATTATACCCATCTGCCAATCTTAGGCAATGTGTCAGGCAAATCACAAACTGTCCTGAGTTGCAGATCTCAGTACTAGGTGGATAAATTTCAATTCGTATAGCTACAATATCATTTCCGCATTTTTCAACAAAGCTGAATTCATTTTTTGTCATAAGTTTTATAATGCTAAGAATATTATAATGCTAAAAAAAAGAAGAGGGTTGAGCAGAACTGAATACCTGCCTCCTGACTTCATGGAAGTCTCTGATGGTTCCTGTTACTTTTAAGTAAGCACCCCTTCTTACTTCCCTTACTCCCTATCCATAGAACAATCCTTTTCTAATTCATAAGTCTCAGCTTTAGCCCCAGACCTCTGTGCCTAGACATCCCCCCAGTATGTAGTAACGTAACTCTTAATATTTGTATATATCAGTGTTTTGATTGTACTTCATAATAAAGCTTTTCTTTCTTTTCTTTTAAAAGACTCTCCTCTACAAAGATTATTTAACTACAGACATTTCGTATTTTGATCTTTCCAAGGTAGTGATCCATTTAAAAAAAAAAATCATATCTCGGCAACGGATCAAGATAGGAAATCAGTTGTTTGTATCAAATCTATTTTTGAAGTAGGTTCACACGGAAAATTTGTTAGCACACCGAGCAGACTCTCTAACGTATTTGTGACACAGTTATATATTTGGCAGTGAGTGTCGTTCCCCAGAGAAGATGTGGGACAGTTATTTCTGCAGACCGAGGCCATCCCACAACATTCACTTATCCAGCTTATCAATTTATCAATTCCCTTAATTAATAAAGACTTTTTATCAGGTATTTACAATATCTAGTACCCTTCCGGCAAGGCAGAACGTTTACTGCGCACAACGAGCTAAGGAAAAATAGAGTAACGAGGAACCCAACAGGAAACTATGGTGCAACTATACATTGGACATGACGTCAATATAAAGTATGAGCACATTTTTTATTGATAATTATTTTTTTAATATAAGATATTTGCATATCCGTTTATGATGCAACATTCTCTCAAAAGGGGATAAAATTCAGCGGCGGTTCAAAATAAATTTATTCAGTGCGTTTATTCTTGAATCAAATCGCCAGTGCAAACACTGTCATCGACCTATGTCTAGTGGACTCGTGGGTCGTGTAGCAATCAAACGTTAGACCGTGTAAGTCGATCAAGTAACTTCATCCTTTTCTCTTATACCCGATCATTATTTGGCGTAACGTTTGTTTTTGCAAGCAACGGGTGTAGTTAAGAGTAAGAACAATTTCTAAGCATAATTAGGCGAATGACTTCTTTTTATTGAGGATATGAATTCACATATATGAGTTTGTTGGGATTTGGGTTTTGGCCGATGAATGTGACATAGATTGTCATCAACTTCCACAAGTTCGAAAATATACCATTTTTTTTTTAGAGTGATTTCTTGCAGTATTAAGAGTTTAAACAGTCAACATATATCTCCAAATATGTAACAATAGGACTTGATGTCGATATTTCCACTGGCCATTAATAAATTTGATGAAAATCTAACATCTCTATTTCGTCAGTCTAAATTATTATCGCAAAAAAACTCATCAGCTCATTTATAATTAAACTGCTAACAATGAGCTCCCAGAATATTTATTAAACTTTTTTATTATTTATTTAATTTTAGATTTTAATTATGAGCGATTGGTGTATTTCTTTATTTCAACACTTTGACATGTTTTAAATATAATTACTTAACTTTTTAATATTTCTATAATTTTTTAACAATCGAACTTTAGCTTTTATTTTGACTGATTTATTTGAATTTTGTGTATTGTTTTATAAATGGTCATAAGGCGTTTTATGTTCCTAGGATTTTATATTTATTTATATATACTCGTATACATTCATGCGAACATTTTTTATTTTTATATATTAATTTTTTAATGGATTCTTATTAGCTGGTTATGTTACTTTGATGTTTGGTATAATAATGTTCTTACCACATTTATAAGCATTAATCTGCGATTTTTTTTTTTTTTTGCATCGTACGTAGAAATGCATGCAACGGCAGAAAGACGAACGAGGGTTCTCTCCGTTTTTTTTTTTAAAATATTGTGTCACATTACAATATGTGTAATATTGTTGTAGTATTGCATGGATAGAAGTTGGTGGCTCCAGATAGTATTATATACAATGAGGAGATGAGAGATTGAAAGATATGGTATAATTTATGAACCTTTGGTCTAAGGTAAGGTTTTAAGTTAGAGGACTAAATTCAGTTCACAATAGAATGTAAGTGGGGACTTAAGTATGACAGCGCTTGAGAATGAAAGAAAATTTTCTGAAGACAAACAAACGATTGGTGTTATTAAAAATCTAAATTTGTTAAAGGTAACTGCACTGAGAAGTGTTGTTGTTCTTTGATACCAAAACAGAAATAATTGTTTATAAACGATCCAAATGCAATCAAAGTACAAACGACAAACAAAAAAAAAATTAAAACAACAAGAAAACTACAATTAATAATAAAACTACAATTAATAATAAAACTACAATTAATAATAAAACAAAATGGTATTGGACTCGGCTAGAAGATACTGTCAACCGGAAATGTACTATTCAATAGGCACATTCAAAGGGCCACTTCCTATCCAAGACGTGTACATCCTGTAGTAGGGCGTTTATTTTTTTCTTACACAGAACGAAAGAAGGTATGAATGGAATTGTATATAAGGTATGAATGATCTCTCAGCACAATTATTAATGCTGGAAAAGGCAAATTGTACTTTTTTCAATAAAGAATTTAAAGAGAACGAAAGAGTGTTACAAAAAATTAAGCTGGATCTTACAGTTGATTGGGTAGAACAGTTTAGGATTGTCGAGGCGCCTGGGTAGTTTCGTCACTTGTTTTCTTAATTAGAACCTATGTTCATACAATTCTAATGGTCATTGCACGCGTTAAGCTGATTACTAACCCTCGACCTAAAGCGGCAATATATCTGCCTACTATATACGATTAACGCTGAAGGTCGAATCAACGACTTGTTAGTAAACATCAGCGAAAGGAGGGTTTTGTCTTTGGACAACTGGTCCACTTTAAATTAAGAGCGCAGAGCAACAGCATCGTCAAACATTCAGCTGTTGAATGGGAAATATAAAGATCGTTATAAGCTGACACCGTTTATAATATGCCGACTGTATAATGAGTAAGTCCTTTGGTCAATACTGGCTCATTACAGGAGACTTTGGTCGTGGAAACATTGCCGAATTTAAAATAAAATTTGTACCAATAATGGTACTGACTAATCATTTATTTCAACAAGAATGACAGAAGAAAAACCTGTGAATCGCCGTACTTTTACTAAGTAAACGTTCGCGATGATTTGAATATAGATGAAGTGACCTCAAGACTAGAAAATCATTCCCGAATCATTAGTAGCTCCATAGATTAGAGTTGCGATTTTTTTTTGTCTAGTCTCTCTCTCTCTCACACTCTCTTTAAGTGAGTCTATAATTTATATAATTTGATGATGAGCACTATGTTCACATGAAGGCAGAGCGAGAAGTTCCAGTATAATCTTCCAGCAACAGATATAACGGACTTCCGGTACTGTACATTGCATTCCAAAAAAGGAACCCATCAGCCAGTTAATGGAACATCTTGAGACACTGAAGATCAAATCATTTCAAGGGTACAAACTTAGCTCATACCGTTCAGCAATACAATCAAGGAGTTGAAGTAAACCTGATACGACAGTTAAACAATCTTTGAAGAAGAGAGTCTTTTAAAAGAAAAGAAAGAAAGCTCTATTATGAAGTAAAAGCAAAACACTGGTATATACAAATATTAATAGTTACGTTACTACATACTGGGTGGAAGGTCTAGGGACGAGTGTGTCTGGGGCTAAAGTTGATACATATATGTATAAGAAAAGGATAAGATTCGGGGAATATGGAGTAAGGGAAGTAAGGAGGGTCGCTTACTTAAAAATATCAGGGAACCATCAGTGACTTCCATGAAGTCACGAGGAAGGTATGCAGTTCTGCTCAACCCCCTCCTACTTGTTCTTAACATTATCTTAGCATTATAAAACTGACGACTAAAGAACGACAGCAGTAATCAATGATTTGAGTTGTAGTCCACAAAATGTTCTTCCAACTGTTAAGTTTTGAATCCGTGTTCCGTCAAAAAAAGAAATTAAAGGCACTGAGTAGGATTTAGACTTTTCATGTTTTTTCAAACCATTAACCATTATAATTGCTGTTTAATGGGAAACTAACGACAAAGCCTTCCTAGTGGGATTCTCTGCCTTCGTCTAGCTAAAACAAGTACCTACTTGGAAGATACCTCTCCCTTGCGGAAAACGGTCTCCTGAGGCCCTACAAAACTATACCTAGCAGCGTCTTTCCCAGTGATCCAGTCTGCCTATCTCCAGTTCACACCCGCCTTTGGGATCCGGACGGTTTTCACCTAGCCTTAGGTACCGAGTGTGAATTCGTGGTCATTCCAAGACCATATAATCTACCCTGTTCCTCTTCTCCTGAACATAGTGCACTGTCGGGGCACACGTTCTAAGATGTTATGGACTCTAAGATCAATACGCATAAAGCTGCCCGCCAACTAGGCCGCCAGCAAAGATCAAAGACCACAGGTCCACCTATTTTATCTCTTTCTTGACGCTCACCGGACAGCGGACGGGTTGTAGTGACCTTAGCCCGCGGCGGGTGTCCCCCCTCTCGGGGATATTCTCGACAATTACTATTAAGTAACTAAGGTAGTGGTAATAAATTTATGTAGAAATATATAATTATAAAAGAAAAATCAATCTCCACCAAGTGGCTTTGATCTGAAAGAATTCAAACACCAAAAATGCATCGCAAAGAGCCTAAAAGTGACAAAAAAGAGTTAAGTAAATACCGGAGATGATTTAAATAGTTCAAATCCCTCTCGAATAGCACACATGAAGAATAACAAATATTTCTTATCTATTCATTGAGTTTTATCATTGTTGTCCCTCTTAAAGTCGATTTAAACAAAAAAATGATGCATGGCACAGAGTCCAAAAGTGAAACGTTACGAGCACGTGTAATCTGAGGTTTGACATTAAGGGTTCACTATGCTACACTTGAAGAATAGGTGTTGTGCCTGGGAAGAGATCTTACTATTCAGTAGATTCTTAACATGAGCTATTATGAGTCTAATCAGGCGTAAATATTATGAGAGTCATGCAAGTTTACAGGGATATTCAGCAGGACAAAACAAATCAGTCATTGCTAGAAAAGATAACGATGCACCATTTACATAGTAACTTAGATGTTTTTTCAAGTCACCTTTATTATACTCGAGTCACTATAATGTCATGTTCGTTGAAGATATCAACTGGAACCGGTGAAAGAAAGATTTTCATGAAATTTAAGAATAGATATACTATGTATGTATGTCTGCTATCCAAGCGTGAGATGGTTAGAGGGTGGTTTAGAAAGTTGTTTATTTATTTACTCATATTGGATAAGTTAACTATGAATTCATAATATTGGATTAACTACCCCAATATAGTACTTTCACGCATACATGGTAGATGCCAACTTCTATTCAAACCTACTTCTGTGCGTACCAGAGGATACTTACAGAAGTGTTCTAAGAAACATGACGCCAACAGACGTCGTGGTACACACCACGTACACTGGATTCTATAGCCTTTCGACACAGAGGAGAACACGTGTAACTTATCTCGTAAGTGACGCAGGCGTTCAGAGCGAAACCATGTGCTGGAAAGTCCACGGGGAGCTTTTAAACTGTGGCGCTAGGAAGAATATAATTATTCTATTAGTTGCGAACTTTTAGCCGATTAGGCTAACAAATAAAAAAGTCCTTTCCACGATAAAAGTAAAGCTTTAATGGTAAAAAAAAAATCATAATCACACTTTTGCAAATAAAAAATGACCAAAATAAAAAAAAAAGTGAATAAACGTAAGAAATCATATATGATTAAAAACCTGACGTCCACCGTCTGTATGTTGTGTCTGACATACTACAAAATTGATATAATTAGTAATAATTGCGCTATTTTATCATAAGGCGGAGAAGGTAAATAAGACAACACCAGTAGGTTAGAGAGAACGAATCGTTCGCGAGTGAGCTCGCAATGTTCACCTGTGTAGTTGTCGGTGATATAGGCAGCATTGGATTTTTAAATATAACATATAAAGCTGCTCAATGCTTTGCCTTTTGTATATTTAATTTAAGGTGAGCCCCATCACCTAGTCCAGTCTATTGACTTTTTTTAATTTTAATTGTAAAAATAAAATCTGGTTTTGTAATTCTACCCTCCTTTAAATGCATCTTATGCTATGCAGGAAGATGAGCCATTAATCTGTCATTTTGATCGTGCAATTGTGTTCATTTGTTTGTAAAAATGATTAAATAAAGGGGTTTCGAAACAAAGAAAAAAACGAAAATAAACCCTTTTGTATAATACCTTAACTGCTCAGCTTGAACTCAAAAAAACCAAAATCGATGCCTAACCAATATGAAAACGTTTTCAGCAAACACCAATCATAAGTTTAAATATTTAGCCGCAAACAACAGCAGATTGTATATCCCGATTATAAATAAATCTTTAAGAAAATATTAAAAATGTAAATAACAAATTATTTAACGCACTACAACTCCACTTACAATTCAGTTCATGGAGTTAAAAAACGTACACAACTACAATGTTCCAACACCTAAGCTATTAACCATAGTTTCTATTAATTTCCTTCCTTAGTATGTCTTACCAGTCTACCTGCATTTACCTATAACTGTGCACAATTGTAATGCGTATTTGCAACGGTAGGAAAATACACTTTTTCTTTATTAATATGTAATTAAAATAAAAAAAAAATTAAGGTAATTTTGAAAAACAAAATAAAAAGAATGAGGTATAAACTTAAGAGAAAATATTGAAAAATTGTCTAAGATCGGGCCCGCGTCAGTTTTATGTGAGTGAGATGGTTTGAGGGTGGATGCACGATGTTTTATTTCTTTACTCATATTGGATAAGTTAACTATGATTTCACAATATAGTAGTTAGCCCAATGCTAGGAGAGGCTATCAAGTCAGAGGGAAGAGTCATATTAAATGCTCTGTCTGTCTGTCTGTTCTACAATAACAATTAAATTATAAATTATATTCAAAAATAAATTTTGATTCATCAATAGAAATGGCCTACTTGATTGGTTTCAAGCCGGTTTTGTTATAATAGGCCATTTCCCCTCTATTTTTTTTGTATTCCTTCCGTGGAAAATGTTTTGAGATGCAAACCTTTTTCAAACCCATATTCATCATCAGCCTCTCCATATTTACAATCTTCTACAGTTCAAATCTTCAGTGTATTACCAGATCCCATATCTTGCTCTCTTCGCCACTCTCTGGAATCCTCTCACTCCTATATCCCTCATGCTTCATCCTTACGTACTTTCAAAACTCTTATATCCCAACAGCTTACCGTCCAGGCTCACACTGTATGCAAAAGTGCTATACGTGACAGAGGATAAGTACAGAAGTGTTCTAAGAAACATGACGCCAGCAGTCGTCGTGGTACCCACCCACGTAGACTGCATTCTATATCCTTTCGTTAGAGGAGAACCCGTCTGTGTAACTTATCCCGCAATTGACGCAGACGTTCAGAGCGAAAACTACAGCTGGGAAGTCCAAGTACACAGGAAGAGTACAAAAGTATAAACTTGAGGACAAATATTGAGAGATTGTCGTATGTGCGGGCCCGCATCAGTTTCTTAAGTGCCAGTGAAATGATTTTGAAAACAAGCCTAAGAAAGTGAACTGTCCCTCTCCTGTTAACCTTCTTCCTCCGGGCTCAACAAATAATACATTTGGAGATAATTCGCTAGGAGTACAGTAGAGAACATTATGAAGGACGTTGTGTGGGCAAGGTGACGATGGAGTCTGATGCGTGTGACATTAATCAGTATATTCTACCTGTATCATCTTTATAGTCAACAAGTTCCAATGACCTTTACAGTTTATTTTAGTGCGGGTTTTAACGATTGTTCAATCAATCCTAAGCACCAGTAACAATAGCGTAGTTATCGACAGGAAGGGAGATTGGCACCCGCTGCATATGGCGTCATGGAAATATTTCAGGGGGTCGTTACTTGCAATTGAGTGTGGTAAACTTTCCACCATAGATAAGGTGGCTTTAACACTAATACCTGACCTAAAATAACGTCATTACATAACATTTTTTATTGAAAGTCTTCATCGGGTGATAATTAGCAACTCACGCTAAAAAAATCCCAAAGATATATTCCAATTTCAGATTAAAATATCTTATAAGTAGTAACCACTACTCAGTGAATCGCCTAATACAAGCTAGGTGGTCAAAAGTAAATTCAAAGATTGGAGTAATTGATGATTCCATGACAATCATCCCCCCCCCCCCCATAGGTCACAATTTGAGGTAATAATTATAAGTTCCTACTTTTTTTTTGGTTTAAGATCACGAATTAGAAGTGAAGAAAACCGTTCCCTATTAAATATAATACATCCTTGATAAAACGTAAATAAACAAATTTTGGTATCAATCGAACAATTTTCAAACGAGATACGATTTTTGTCCACCAAGATTTGCGATTCCACCTGAGTACCGAGTGCGAAGGGAAGTTTGTGTATGCAAAAGAACTATCGGTTATTTCATCGCTTATAGAATGGTATAAATCGAAAATTGCTCTATTCGGTGAGGACATGTTTTCCGCTCTTAACAAAAACGAATAGGACTTTTACAATATCATTCACGGCGTTAGCTCCTCTCATTCTCACTAATTAATCACTTTCACAAATTCGGTCTAAATCCATCGATTAGTTTTATAATGCTAAGAATATTATAATGCTAAAAGTAGAAGGGGCCTGAGCAGAACTGTATACCTGCCTCGTGACTTCATGGAAGTCACTGATGGTTCCTGTTATTTTTAAGTAAGCAACCGCACCCCTCCAAGACCTCCCTACTTCCCCGAACTACCATTTTCTTAAACATACATGTCTCAGCTTTAGCCCCAGACACACTCGTCCCTAGACCTTCCACCCAGTATGTAGTAACGTAACTCTTAATATTTGTATATACCAGTGTTTTGCTTGTACTTCATAATAAAGCTTTTCTTTCTTTTCTTTTAAAAGACTCTCCTCTACAAAGATTATTTAACTGACCGGCATAGCGAACTCTCATAAACTCTTTCATTTCTGAAGATTTCAATTTTATCTTGCAATAGGTAATTCGCATGCTTTGATTAACAAAGGCTTTCTTCTATTACACCCCCCCTCCCTGAACTTTGCCGTGGAGCAATGTTACATAAGGTGGCAGTCTTATAAAATTGATAAATGCGCATTAGCAATCCATGAAAGATAAGATAATTTCTTTGCTGTAAAAGAGGAAAGTCTTTCAAAATAAAATAAAGACAACCTTTATTATGAAGTGTAATCAAAACACTGGTATATACAAATATTAAGAGTTACGTTACTACATACTGTGGTAAATGTCTAGGCGCAAGTGGGGTCTGGGCGTAAAGCTGAGACATATATGTATAAGAAAAGGGTAAGATTCTGGGAATAAGGAGTAAGGGAAGTAAGGAGGGTTGCTTACTTTAAAATAACAGTAACCATCAGTGACTTCCATGAAGTCACAAGGAAAGTATGCAGTTCTGATCAACCCCCTTCTACTTGTTCTCAACATAGCATTAAAAAACGTAGTGATAAAATAATTTTAAAATATATATTGCACTTGGATTTGGGTTTTGAAGCCCTCGGCTATAGTTAGCTCATTCAAGGGCACATGCTCTGTGACAGTGACATTACACATGCAATATTATGTCAACTGAAGACGAAGACATGTGTGTCTTAAAAAGTACTCTTTCGAAGAAATAGACATCTCATTCACACTACTGTGCAGTATAGAACATACGCTTGAACTGAATGAACACAAACACCATCGACCGAAATCTACACAAGATAACTGTGTCTCAGAGGAAGTCGACTTAACCTCAACGAACGTGATAAGCAAGCATACATACATACATGGTTTGATAGGTTTTCTCCATCCCTTCAAGAAATAGGTATTATTGCTTTTGCGTGAATTTTGGTCCTTAATGGTAACAGATTTTTCTAAATACATCACTCCCCTCATTATGTCTTAACTAAAACATACTCAACTTCGTCTGGGTTAAATAACTTGCTCGACGGGTTGCTGTCAAACATGCAGACATGCGGAAAATAACTTCTCCCTTCGTGCTCTGGAAAATATAATTTAATGAGGCTGGAGTGTTTAGTAATAGAGCTATTAGGTAGCATAACCTATACATACATAACCATTCCATAACTTTATGATCCACCGTTAAAATCATAAGGATAACTATTGACCAACCCCTCTTCTTAAACCAATATACCTCCCAAAATTTATCGTCGGTTTAGTTTTAGGGTACTTATTACCCTGAAATTACTACCTAGCTCCCCTCTAGGCCGGGTTAGAGTGGTTTTTCCCCTCCGTCTATGCACAATATTTCCTCATTCCTTTTTCAAACCCTCAATTCGCCTCCACCCCCATCGTTGGAGATATATATATGTTGTAACATTCATGATATTTGAGAATATCATGACCAGCCACCCTCCCACTTTGTCCAGCATCTGCCCTTATGCTCTTAGGAGTGGGGATGGGATGAAGGGCCAGCCTTAGTCAGTCTTAGCCAAGAGCCAGAGAGCAAAGCAGAGCAAGCTCCCGTTCCGTTGACGGTCATCAACACAAGCAGAGGAGAAGAAGAAGGAGAAGAAGAAGGTTACACGGATATCATCGATTGGGTGATATAGATATTGTTTTTTTTATTATGGATCCATTAAAAAGAGATTGAGCTCAATTATCATTTTTTTTATATAACTAATTAGTAGTAACTATCCTTGTTCAAAAGGAATTGAATATTTTTTTTTATATAATTAATGTCAGCACTATTTATAATTATAATTATTTGTTATAACCATTTTACTTGTATATATTTCACAATTCCCAGTTTCTCAATTTATTAATAACTATAACATTAGCCTTGAGATCGGGCGATTCAATCGGGATAATTTCCTATGTCGAAGACATAAAAACAAGTTGAATTAAAGATCTCATGACGGACCTACCAAATTAGTTAAGGTTAATTGATATAATAAATTAGAAAATAAAATGGTAGAAAATGAGGTAGGTTTCAATGTATATCTATTATATTAGACATTCATAGGGGACTTTGTCCTCTAGTATTTTTTCTATTCTATTTTTTTATTCTACAGGCACACTAACCGGACAGAGAGCAGCGGCACACTTTCTCTATAGCTTTGACGTCAGTCGATTACAACGTCACACAAGTTGACACTTGCCAAATCAGGCCAGGCCTCTACTTCGCATTGTCTCTCGTTTAAATTTCTGATGTAATAATTCTCTGGCGGCCGTGAAAAAACGGATAGGTCGAAATCGTTGACTTAGGATACGGACATATCAACTACATAAAATTAAACGAAGAAACTTAAGCTACCTTAAACTTCACATCGGAAATTCTTCTTCGTGAAACGGTACAGGGCTTAACGAATTTTACGAGACATAAAACAAAACAAAATACACCTGAAGGTTCGGTTAAATAATTTTTCAGATACTAGACTTATCCATTTTTTCACGAGCGTTACAGAATTAAAGAGACATTCCAGGCCGAAGTCATTAAATGACATGAACAAAATAGATAACGAAGGCAGCATATTTGAGCGTTCTAAGTGCTCAGTAGAAGCGTTAGAAGGCTCTGCACCACATCCTGGTCTTCAGCAGACGTCAGCGGAATAACCGAGAGTGAGTGCTCATCCGGAGAGTTCCAGAAATTTCCGCCCTTTCCCAGAATTCCCTAGGGGTAAGGAAACCGCAGTCTTTAGTGGTTGGCAGCCATCATTATCCATTATTTATCTTATAAACCACAAACATGCACCAGGAGATCCCCTAGCAAGGAAACTAAACTGCATATTTTCATATTAATTTATCAATACATAAGTACTTATATGTATATATATATAATATGGCATGTTTATGCTGTAATAATAATATTATATATATATCATATATATTATAAGATATTTGTATTCTGAGGACATTTACAATACTTTCAGACCCTCTCCTATAGCTCAAATTTTTCACATCTGTTTGCAAAAATAAAGTTTATTGATATATACCGTAACGTGTTTACATATTAGCATGTAAATGGCCAGTTGTGGAACGCACCATATTTGAGCAGCTGCTCAACTTGACACCACTATTAGAAGGAAATTTGACGTTTTAACTCATTTTTTAACTGTTTCAATAATACGATTGGGTTTCAATGGTTATTTTATCCTTTCTAATTGATGACCAAATACAGCATTCGCGTCATCGTTGATCGAAGAATCGACTGTTTAATTTTCTTTTCTTCATTCCGTTCTATAACTAATTTTTAAAAGGCTTATTTGCAGTATATTAAAATTAATTATGAATACATGTCACTCATAGCTGTCAGCTCAACATGTAGAAGCACTTACCACTAGCCCCATCTTAGAAATAAAGGGTGTCCCAGAATTAACGCAAGATTTGAATTTGCCACCGTTTGTGCAATAAGTGCTGGCAACCCTAAAAAAACAAAAAAAACAATTTGACAGCTGACAGTTTAGGGTTAGTAAAAATGGAGCGTTACACGATAGAACAACGTGTCTTTATTGTTGAACATTATCTCAAAAATAATGAAAGTTTGGCGGCCGCAGTTCGAAAATTTCATATAAAATATGGTCGGAATAGTGTTTTGTCTTCATCAACTGTGAAGAGATTTATTGAAAAATTTAGGAAGACTGGATGAGTTGGAGACACTAAACACACTGGTCGTCCAAAAACAAGCCGTTCAAATGTCGAAGCAGTGCGTGAGAGCGTCAAATGAGGCTGGTCAAGCAGTGACTGTTACTGGTGATCGATATCCCGACATGATAACACAGTTCTTTGTGCCGATATTGGATGATATTGATGTGGTCAATATGTGGTTTCAACAAGATGGTGCCACATTTCATACAGCCCATGAAACAATTCAAATACCGCATGAGACATTTCGAGGTCGCGTACTCTTTCGTTTCGGTGATCAGAATTGGCCCCCTAGATTGTGTGATTTAACACCTTTAGATTTCTTTTTATGGGTTATTTGAAGTCAAAGGTGTATGTCAACAAGTCCACATCCACCCGTGCATTAAAAGAAGAAATTCAACGCTGCATCAACGAAATTCAACCACATTTATGCCAAATGGTCATGGAAAATTTCGACAAAAGAGTGCGTATGTGCCAGCAAAGTCGTGGAGGCCATTTGCCCGATGTGTTATTCCATAAATAACCCTATCCTTTTTACTTTATAATTCAATACAAAAATGACAACAAAAATACTAAAAACTGTGTTTTCTATTTAAATAAAATCTTGCGTTAATTCTGGGACACCTTTTACATATAAAAACTTTTCTTCGACTATTTATTGTGAGTTTACATTTTGATCATCAGCCTTACGATACGGTTGCTAAGCAATAATAACTCCTGAAGAAACAGACCTCTTAACTCTACTGTTATCAGGCTAGCAAGGGGAATTCCTCAGCACCTATGAGCTAAGACAATATTGTAATAGTAAAATCACTATGAGTAATTAATAATAGATGAAACAGATACAATTGGAATGACTGACATGATTCAGGAAGGTAAACTCGAAGCCTCCTTGATGAGTAGCATTAAAGCTGGGTGGCGCTCGAACTGTTATCTAGGAAGCGCTTCATTTCATGTTCACGTCACATTTAACAACCGGCAATAAATTTTTCAACTCTTGATTTATACAAATAATGTTATCTAATATACTTTTTTTTTTATAGATATTGTCGTTGCTAATATGTTCAGTTGCTACATCTGCCACTAAACCTATTTCTTGTATCAACAACTGCTGTCGTCCTAGATGTATACCATTTCCTTTCGGCTATACAATTTGAGACATATTTTGGCAGGTTATTTACCTAGCCTGACAGGTCCCATCTTACCAAGGAAAATACTAATTATATCAACGGCACAGAAAGAGTAGCTGATATATTGCTAAGTCTCCTATTTAAATGCCCTAAAATACACGTTGCATGTATACTGATAATATTTTGCCAAAACAACTTCAAAGCCCCATGCCGATGTAAATAAGAGTGACCAGTGACGTTAGAGCTGACCCTGACCAACTCCTCCATCCTCGATATCTGACCTCTCTGTTTTTGTCAGTGTCCTCCACACTTACGTCCGTTCTCGAGCGATAAGCAGCCCTTTGTGATGTATGCAATGACCTGCAACCATGAGTTAGGGTGCAGCAGACGATCATCATGAGTGATAAAACCGAGCCCAACTGTGTACCAGATCCTATCTGCAATAGATGACATTAGTGTCAGTTTTTACTCTGTCACAGAATTGACTAGATGCATATGTAATCTGTGATATAAGGTAATGCATGTACATGCATAAACCAAACGGCATCACAGGGCAGCAAATGATTCATCTCCTAATGTCCCAGTATACAGTTGGGTATTCGTGGCGATCAATTGGGTATGGATATCATGATATGTATGGGTCGATTAGACAATATACCAATCACAGAGCAATGCTGGAGAAAAGGAAAGGTATTTGAAATTGAAGCATGCTACTTTTTTTCTTTTTTTTTTTTTTTTCCCGCCCTACCTGAGGCTATGAAGCATGCTACTGAAAATGATCAGCTACTTCACTATACTTGCAATGCAACACTCTCTCAAACGTTGGATCTCTCCTTGGAGAGTGCATTTCCACCCCCTCCCTCAGCAAATGGATCAGGGCCAAGATACGGAGATAGCCAAGAATGTGATCGTCCTCTGTATCGGCTGCCAGGGTGGTGATTCGAGCAGCTCGGTATCCGGCAACACAGGCTAAGTTGCACGTAATCCAGGTGTTAGTCATCGAGGTTTAACACTCCTAAGTGTACTACTTCAGGACAACCACTCCACCAAGTACAGATATGCCGTAAATGTAAAAGGTCTCACAGGTGTGGAAAAGACATCTCGTTAGTCATACACCAGCACTTCTTATGTTCTTGAATGAACAATCGAAAGGGCTGTGAGATACTTGAAGACGCAGAATGTCCTGAGGGATCGCGATGTATTCCAGTATCGTCTAGGTGATTGAATGAGAATAAGACTCCGTAGCCAGGGATTAAAGCATTCAATTCCCTCAACCAGAGCTGGTGCCCTCATATGTCAAAAGAATGCGTAGTTTCCAAGGAACGAAAGCGAACAAGGCGATACGCAAGAGAGAAAATCACTGATAAGGCACCGGCTTATTTTTAAATATTTTTGCAAGGTACCATATTTGCGAGATGCATACATTTGCATGTTATTAGGACATTACATATTTATATATTTTAAAAATGTTTCACGCGGAGTACTCTTTCTTACCAACAACAATAAACAAACAAACATCTAAAAATATATTTCCTGATTTGCATAAAGGTCAAATCGGTTAAGATTTCATTTGCTTGTTTATACCTTACCGAACCACTAGAGAAATTTACTTTGTAGCGTTTTACCAAACTACTAGCAAAGCTTCTTTTTTCGAAAAGGCTGGTGATTCTATTGATACTATTGGGAGGTTAGCAGTCAAGTATCGAAACAATTGGGTTGGCAAGAAAGTGATTTCGGTTCGCACCAGTAGATAGCGTTTGTTTTGTTATTCTTTTGTCAATGTTAGAATTTTTTTCTTTTGTGATTTGGCAGTCGATACCTTTAGTTTACAACTGTCAGTTTCAACATGGAGAGCAAAAATAAGCATTTTCAACACATTTAACTTTTTTATTTTCATTAAGGCAAGAAAACGGCTGAGGCTCACAAAGAGAAATGTGAAGTGTATGGTGTTGATTGTTTAACAGAACGCAGGTGTCAGAATTGGTTTAAAAAATTTCGTTCAGGAGATTTTTATCTGAAAGATGACCAACGTTCTGGTCGACCTTCTGAAGTCGATGATGACAAAATGAAAGCCATAATTGAATCGAATCGTCATATAACTGTGGGAGGGATTGCGAAAGAGTTGAATGTATCTCAACAACAATTGGAAATCATATAAGACGTCTTGGACTTGTTAAGAAGCTCGATATTTGGGTTCCGCCACGATAATGCGAGGCCTCACACATCTTTAGCAACACGTACGAAACTATTGGAGCTTGGTTGGGAAGTGTCGCATCCCCCATACAGCCCCGACCTTGCACCATCGGATTATCATTTATTTCGAAGTTTACAAAACTTCTCAGAGGGTAAAAATTTTAGTAATAACGATGACCTCAAATCGCGCTTGGTTGATTTTTTTTTGCTGATGAGGACCAGAAGTTCTATGGGCACGGGATCATGAAGTTACCAGAAAGATGGCAAAAGGTCATCGAACAGAATGGGAGATATTTGTATAGAAAAAATTAAGTTTTATTTCGCACTAAAAAACCGAAATTACTTTCTTCCCAACCTCAATAATTTGCCAATTTTTTTTAACCAATAATTTTAATAGTTTGCCAATGACAATAATCTTACAAATACTTGTTGATTAAGTAATATAATGGAATACATATAAAATAGATTATGGGATAGTGGAAATTGATGACCTATGAACTACAACTTTACTCAATTCCTTTAAAATCGTTGAACTGAATAAATGCCAAGATCTAGACTATTACTGGGTTTTAGTACATCATCTGCATCTCTCTGTGTTGTAGTATAACATTTAATTTATCTTGTTTTAGTTTTTACTTCTTTTCATTTGCTTATTAATAAGTAATTACTAGTGATACAGTGTTGATCTTTATATTATTCCTTATTTCAATTAATACCTGAATTTTAGTTCTATATTATACAGTTTACAATTATACATATGTATTATAATTATATATATCTACATAGTTTCACTTTATTTAATTATGGGCAAATCTAGCTATGTACATATAAACATGTTTTTGTGTGGAAAAGTGTGCTTCAAGCAGGTTATTGTATCTTCTTCATATTTTTAATTATATTTCATATGTGATTTGTCTATTTTAAAAAGACATACAAAAGAATACCGTAGCTCTGCTCGTTGAACAGTTGCAATGAAAAACATCAATATTTTGAAGAGTTTCTAACTATCCAGGGTTATTCTGCAAGAACTTCATGAAAACAATTTAGTATGTGATTTATGTACCAAAATATTGATCTTAAAAAAAATAAAAATAGAAATGATACTATGTCGATTCAATAATTTTATAGCCCTTGGAATATTGGAAGTGCCTAGATGTACATATTACGATAAGGACAGCTATATCGTAACAGATATTCCTACGCTCCGACTGATGATGAGCGGTACCAGCAATATAGTTGTGCCATAAGAAGAAGAGGGAACAGAAATAAAAGAAGTTGGACCAAGATGAAAAAGTTGACGCTAAGACTGAAGGTCGACGAGACATAAGCATAGAGAGCTTCTTTAGGGCCACCACCTGCCTGGCTTTATTTTCCAGCCGTTTATTTTATCGTATGAGTAAATAAAAAAAAAAAAATACCAGCTTGGACACTTTCCAAGCCAACGGAAGGAATAAATTAGCTTACTCGTTAAAAGTCAAGAGTGATTCAAGTAGGATTAAAGGCCAAGACTAGCAATTATATAGTTACGTACACGACAAAGGAAATGGACGAATTAAAAAAAATAAACGTTTCAGGCTTAAAATGTTACTACATGAGTGAATAGACAAGTACTAAGAAGACAATGGATTTCACACAACTCAACTTCGGACTGGACAAAATTTCGAGTAGAGGGGGGGGATTCGGAACTAACCACCAGAACACATGTCAAATATTTTGACCCAGTAATACCACAAAAAGGTTCAATGAAATTTTGAACGGATAGTGCCCTGTCTTTGGGGGTGATAGTCAACACGCGTATACCGCAAAATATTTAACCCCCTGCTAGCTAGCTTATAGCTGATACGGAGATTGCAAATTACTGTTTTTGCCTTTATTGAGGTGTCTATTCTATTCTATTCCTCTCCCTAATACCGTAGCACAGTCATTGCACTGCGCCACTCATCCCTATAATCCTCCTCGGTGACTGAAACGGATGTGGCCTCGTGACCTGCTATAAATACGTGACAGTACGGTACTTAGGCTCCAACCTCGACAAAAGAATGACATGGAACCCACACACGAGGCTAAAGAGACTAGAACTAAAGAGACGCTTTGGACAACTGTACAGAACACTTCAAAGGGCACATCTCTCAATAGAAAATATTTTAGTAATTTACAAAGTTATACCTAAGCCAATCTGGACATACGGAATTCTATGGGGGACAGCAAAAAAGTTAAACATCAAGCGTATCCAATCCTTTTAATCGGAAGTCCTGAGAACAATAGTAAATTCCCCTAATTATGTCAGCAACAAAACCCTTCATAACGATCTTAACATACCCTACATTTTTGAACTTATCCCTTCCAAGTATATGAAATTCCATAATAACCTATCCAACCACCCTAATCCCTTAGCACAGTCATTGCACTGCACCACTCGTCCCTATATTCCTCCTCGGAGACTGAAACGGCAGTGGCCTCGTCACCTGCTATAAATCGCGACAGTAGAAGTCCTGGCAATGGCCAGTTTCTCCAATCATGTCCTGAGCGCTTTTGCTCAGCCTCCGCTGCCTCTTATTCAGTGCCACGGCTGACGGAGGAGCGTTGGGTACTTCCTAAGACTCTGCTTTCTCTTTCGGATGCGAGGGAGGTGAGTAACCTGTGGATTTGGGAGGCCTCTGGGCTTTTTGTGAATATCAATCAATTACTTATTGCCTAGTAAGGCAGATTGTAATTTTAGTACAAAAAAGAATATTATATATATTGAGGTGCAGATTTCTAATAGACACATTTCCTCTTTGACTTATTTTCTTGATTAGTGATACCCATGAAGAAAGGCTTCGAAAAGTGGGATATCATGAGTAGCATTGGTTAATCGAGGTTAACAGAGATGCCTTTGTAGGAGGACGATAGGCCTAACAGATATCGGCATTTAACCAAGCAAGAAGTGTAAACTTGATGACCCACTTACCATTGTACGTCCTGGCATGGCAGAGGTGGTCCTCGGAGTCCTTGGTGGAGACGGATCGACGCCCTGTATCGCGGGAATAGACCGTCAAGATAAAAGTACTCATTTATTATTTGTTATCGAACATAGGAGAACATAAATAGAACAGAGGCATAAGAAAGAGACCGCCTATGACGCCCGTCCCGATTACATAAACATAAACCGCACACACATCTAATGTTCGGCAGGGCGCAAATAGATGTAATCGACGAGACAGTAGCCGATTGCAAGGAGATAAAAACAGTTTGACGTGAATGTGTGCGTCCGTGTTGTTTTTTCAGCTTCCTCTTTGTATCCCGCTGGCGTGCTCCTATACCTCTTATCTAGATGGCACATGAGATAAGGCGTGTATTCCTATTACCGTTAGTCGTCTGATGTTCCTCAAGTTATCTTCCTCATGGGTTTTTTTGGTTTGTGACCTGACCAGGAAAGTCGGCTTGTCAATATTCAGAACCTGAGTTCAAAAAATAAAGCATTTTTCCAGCTATTACAGAGAGTTAATTGTTAGGAGAAGCCAGACATATTTTGTATCATTGTTAGGCATAGCTATGGAAAATGGCAATTCAAGCAATAAGTAACAAACATATTTTTTTTTTTTTAATATAAAATGGTTAAAGTTTTGGACAAAAGTCGAAAAGACTAAGAGTAGTAGCCAGGAAATGCAGGTTCAGGGCAGGAAGTGACCCCATGAACGTACCAGAATATTTAACGTTAATTTTATGTATTCGGGCAAGATCCAGTTGGAACTGGTTGGTTTTCATCTATTACTCATATAATTCTTCTTCTTTTCTTTGTTTATTTTAATTTCTTCTTCCTGCTTTTCATCCTTTGGTGGTATAGCACCGTACTATTTCATTGAATTCTAAATTAAATATATGTTCCCAGAAATCAATTCAGAATTATTATATTATTACTATATAAAATTATTTTGTTGCTGCGATGTCAAATTCAGTATAAATTTATTATTATTTAGGTGTGAAATTATAAATTAATATAAAGTAGTTAATGAGTCTTGAATTCACCAGGTCACGCTTCTACTCTCTAGAGGAGAACCCTCTTCTTATTGTTATCCATTATATATTTTTTTTTTTTTTCTGGAGCCGTCTCCAACCTTTTAGGAGATTTGAAATGATAAAACTCGATCACCTTGACGTATAGAATGTCCGTCGAAATACGAACGAGTTCCAGCTGGATATGAACAGTTTCTTAAACTTGATTAAGGGGCAATTAACTAGGCATCCTCATAAAAAGTACATCAGTCAGCTGTCAAAGTTTTAATGAAGTTAATTGCCTGACATCTATTTCTTTATGCCTTCATCGGTATTCCCTCTGTATGGAAATATGTGTCGTCATTTTTTCAACTTCTGGCCCTGTTGAATAAACAAGGACAACTAAAGAATACAGAAGGATGGAAACGGAAACAAGAGGTAGCCAAGATTCAATCCAGAAGGCTGGATGGAGAGAATAATGTATGACAAACAACCTAGCAGCTTGAACCGAGATGTGACTGGTGACAGCAGGCGCCTGCAGCAATCCAGCAACACACATCGGGCAGGCAGGCTTGGGCTTGGCAAGTGTGTGGGCAACGCGGTTGCATGCTGCATGGAGCATCTTTGTACAAGAGTCCTCTGTTCATGGAGGGTGGCTTTGGAGAGAATCTCAACAAGGGAGAAGAATTTTGGGAGGTGTAGCGACCGCTAGCTACATAAGATAAATCAACCTATATGTTGTAAATTGGTTATAATATGTTGTAAATTACATTACCAAACCATAAGTTCTACCAGTGTAAATATTGTAAACAATAAAAGACGCAGTTGCAAAAAACTAGTCGGAGGCCCTTGAAGGGAGAGTCAGGTAGCGGCTAGGGGCTGGGTGGGTCCCAGTCTAGAACAGGCAAGCGTCACCGCAACCCTGCGGTGTGGTTGTTCAGAATAACACCCCAGATCATTGGTTACTGGGGGCTATATAAACCCCCTAATTTCAGCCAGTAAATCATTCTAACTACAGCTCTCTGACTGGCACTTCCAGCTGCACTGATGTTTCAAGATGTGGCCTTCTTATTTATGAAAACCTCTACATCTCTCTTCCTAAACCTCGCTATGTTTTAGTCCGGCCTCGTCAGACCCAACACTTTCCTAGTGGGATTCTCTGCAGTCTCGCTAAAACTAGCACCTCCTTGGGAGAGACCTCACCCTCCCGGACAACGGTTGCCGTGGCCCTAAAAACTTTACCTAGTGTCTCCCACGGCAATCCAGTCTGCCCCTCTCCGGTTCACACTCGCCTTTGAGATCCGGACGGTTTTCGCCTACCCTCAGATACCGGGTGTGAATTCGTCGTCATTCCAAGACCACATAAACTACCTACAATACCTACCCTATACCTCTTCTCCTGAACATAGTGCACTGTCGGGGCACATACCTATCAAAAATGTGGTCAGATAGTACAGCAGTAAGACCCGTCATGAAGCAATTGTCCAGGCCATAGCCTAATCAATCGTCACTTTGTCACTAGGGCTAGGGTAACTAGGCACCCCCCTCGTGACGACCCTACAGGAGGTAAATTCAACCATTTAGCCTGTAGGTAGATAACGATTTGGTCATATAGAATCTGGCACTAAATATTGGCTGGTTATGTTCCCTTCTTCCAGGACTTGTGTACCTGCCTCGAGGCAAACATCACGCTAGCACAGCATGAATGGCATCGCCACAATACACAACAGATAACGCTATAACAAACAGGCTCAGATATAAATATATCTATCTGATAGTGATAGCGGCTATGTATACATGTTCTTTCACAGGAGCCGCCTTTGGAGCTGTAATCACAGGTCACAGGGCATGTAGTCTAGTTGTAATAGCTCAGAACATCGTCGCCAAGTGAGTGGTGTGCTCACTTATGGCTGCGGGGATCACAGCCTCCTTCTAGAAAAAATCACCACAAGAGTAGCATCACTGCTGTGTTTTACTACACATTACTCATTAGTGTTTGTTGTATGTGTGTTTCCCCAGACCGTTTTTTTTTTTCACGGGCAAAAACAGACGAGAATTCCGCAATTTTACTATTTGTGTTTCGCTCTATGCCCCTCATTTAACGAACAGAGCTTAAAATATATTTTATGTCATTTTAAAGGGTGGAAAACCCTTCAAGGCGGATTTTCTTGAATTTCCCGAATCACAAAACGACCATTTATGGGGTTTCAAATCCATACCACCCATAAAAGTTGGACGTCTGCAATCATCAAACATTTATACAATTAGTCAATGTTTTTTGAGTCTTTAACTCAGAACATCATACATAGGAATCAAGATTTCATGATGTTTTCTTTTGTCAAAAAAGTATTTGAATTTATTAGGAAATATTTTATAAGACCCCGTGTCACTGACAGTTAAGGCCTAAAAACATTAACATAACAGGAGGCTGGATCAAATAGACAGGAATGACAAGTATAGACTATAGGGGGGAGATTGAGGAATGCGCTCCAGATTAGTGTTCTACAGAGTTTAAAAAGGTCCGACTTGACTCTACCTCAAGTACAGAGGGTTTGAGTTCAATGTGGCTTCTTTTGTTCCTTACTTCGAAATTTCTGTCATTCCTACAGATAACTAAACTAAGTCTCCTCCGGTTAAATAAATTGCCAGAGTCTCGCCTTATTTATTATTTTCGTTTATATTTGTATTAGTGACTTTAACGAACCGTAAATGCAAAAACTCATTAAAACTATCCCCGAGCAGAGGTCATAACATTAATTAAATCTTTCTTTGAATCGTTTTTACAGGAATCTAATCCTCAGAGAAGTTCCTTATTAATAGATGAGCTAATCATTTATTTCATTGCCATTTGAATAGCTTAATAAGAAAAACATGTTGTATAGTGGTAGCGAAAACGAGCCCGTGACTTGAATGCTGTGGGATCAGGCACCTAAAAGGTGGTTTTCTTAGCGGTTTTCCTCATCGCCGTGGCTGGTACTGAGGTCGACATCCTGGTCAGCAACAGACGTCAGAGGAATACCCGAGGGTTAATGCTCCTCCGGAGTTTACCAGAGTCTTCCTCCCTTTCCAAGAAGTCGCTGATGAGGGGGAAACCAAATCGCAGCGGACAGACCCGTTAGTTAACGTACATTGATTGTCTCGAACGATTAAATATTACGAAGGAACTAGGCCGCGAGAAAAACCTAGCCGGAACCTGTATTGAACTAGGAACGGAAAAAAAACAAACTTCAAATCAAAGGTGGGTCCACTTAACTGTCTTTAAATACATATTCCATTCACCATTTCTCCAATGAGTTAAGCGCTGCTAAAGTACCGGCCTCCGCTTCCAGCCTTTTTCTAGTTCAGATTATGTTGAATTGTATAAACACCCAATTTTGGTGGTCCAAGCCCCCCATGAATATAAACAAGGGTCAAATAAACTAAACCACCCCGTGACCTCTGTCATAACATTAATTAAATCTGTCTTTAAATTGTTTTTACATGAATCTAATCCTCAGAGAAGTTCCTTATTAATAGCTGAGCTAATTATTTATTTCATTGCCATTTGAATAGCTTGATAAGAAAAACATATTGTATAGTGGTAGCGTAAACAAGTCCGTGACTTGAATGTCTAACATGACAGCGTCCTGGGTCCCATCCTCTTTAATCTATACACCGCTGATGCCCCTCTACCCCCACAATACCTTCATGTCAACATTTGCAGATGACACTGCAGTCCTGTCATCCCATCCAGACCCCAATATAGCATCCCAAAACCTTTAAAAACACCTTGATGAGATCGAGTATTGGTGCAACCAATGGGGAATCAAAGTTAATGAACCAAAATGTTACCACATTATCTTTACCCTCTGCGGCAAGTGCTGTCCACTTGTTTCTTTAAAATTCCATTCCTCTTCCTGTATCCAAGACAGTACGGTATTCAGGCTTCCATCTCGACAAAAGACTGACATGGAACCCACACACGATGCTAAAGAGACAAGAACTAAAGAGACGCTTTGTACAACTGTACAGAACACTTCAAAGGACATCACATCTCTCAATAGAAAATATTTTTGTAATTTACAAAGTTATACTTAAGCCAATCTGGACATACGGAATAGATCTATGGGGGACAGAAACAAAGTCTAACATCAAGCGCATCCAATCCTTTCAATCAAAAGTCCTGAGAACAATAATAAATGGCCCTTATTACGTCAGCAACAAAACCCATCATAATGATCTTAATATACCATACATTCTTGAACTCATCCCTTCCAAGTTCGTAAAATTCCATAATAACCTATCCAACCACCCTAATCCCCTAGCACATTCATTGCACTGGACCACTCATCCCTATAATCCTCCTCGGAGACTAAAACGGCAGTGGCCTCGTGGCCTGCTATAAATACGTGACAGTAGAATTCCTGGCAATGGCCAGTTTCTCCAATCATGTCCTGAGCGCTTTTGCTCAGCCTCCGCTGACTCTTATCCAGTGACGCGGCTGACGGAGGAGCATGGGGTACTTCCCAAGACTCCGCTTCCTATTTCGGATGCGAGGGAGGTGAGTAACCTGTGGATTTGGGAAGCCTCTGGGCTGTTTGTATAAACCGTATGAATGAGCGAGTCGATGAAATTGTAAATATGGTATGAATGAGATCATATATCACAATTACTTATTGCCCAATAAGGCAGATTGAAATTTTGTCATAATAAAGTTGATATCTATCAAAGAAATTAATAAAGAAAGCTGTGGAGACATAGGATGTCCTTTTTTCTTAATAAGACCTAAATTAGATATCTAATAACAATTAGACCATCAACAAAATCAATGTTTTTAAGACTTCGCTAAAAAATGTTTGATCGAACAAACTAATTTTGTAAGACCAATGATTCTGAAGATTTTCCAACTAGGCTGGTGGGTGAAAATAATCTCCCTAAAAACTGTGGTATGGCCATAGGGATATAACTGTGAACTGAGCGAACTATACCGCCATAACCGCTGAACCGTTACTGTAACTTCTCCGAAAGAGAATCTCCTTCTTTCGATTACTTTAGACTGAAAATTAGAAGGAAGTTGGCTTCCATACCATAACACACCCAGTCCATCCCTCTACATTTATATATAGCACATGCTCCTGTGTGGTTCCACGTAAATAGTCGCACCACAGACAGCACATCCGTACACTGGGAGGTCGCCTGTACTTCGGAATACAGATTACCGCTTTATGTAGATGTACTGGCGCTCAGTGTGAGGCGAGCTAGCTATATGCTTACTATTATAACTTATTAAAACTAAATAGATAACAACTAAATACTTTTTTACATAGATAATGAACTGTAGTGTAAGTAATTTATATATGTACAAAAAATGGATGTTGGGTCGTCACGAGGGGGGTGGCCTGGCCTGGTTACCCTAGCCCTGGTGACAAGTGAGGGTTGTTTGAGTTTATAACCTGGACAATCGTATAATGACGGCTTTACTATCTGACTCCATTTTTTTGAAAGGTATGTGCCCCGACAGTGCGCTATGCTCAGAAGAGGTACAGGGTAGGTTTATAGGTAGTTTATGTGGTCTTGGAATGACCACGAATTCAAACTCGGTATCTAAGGGTAGGCGAAAACAGTCCGGATCCCAATGGCGAGTATGAACCGGAGAGAGGCAGACTGGATTGCCGCAGGAGGGCAATCCAGGAAAATTTGCAGGGCTACGGCAACCGTCGTCCGCGAGGGAGAGGTCTCTCTCAAGGAGGTACTAGTTTTAGCGAGAAGAAGGCAGATATTCCCACTAGGAAGGTGTGGGGTCTGACAACGCCGCACTAAAACATAGCGAGGTTAGGAGAGAAGAGATGCACAGGTTTTTCATAAAGAAGCAGTCAGGTTTTCAGAGTTCAAGCGGGTAGCCAGGAGAGAATGATTTACAGGGGCCAGGCCCTCCGCTTAAGTACCCAGCTAGCCTTGCCCTTAGCCAATCATCATTAAGATTGGTGTAACCAATGATATGGGGTTTCTTTGTTCTCTGGGAGAGGCTGGGCGGGTTTTTGCCGGGGGTCTCTGGCCTCATACCTGACTACAGCTGGTGTCCCAACTCATTGGCACCCCGCATTGTTTATTGCTTAACTCATTTACAATGATTTATATTTTGTTCATGTTATTTACAATATATATACAATAGAGTATAGGGTGATTTATCATATGTAGTTAGCGGTCGCTACAATGGATTAGACAGGGAATAAATTATTATCTCTTCCAATCATGGCATATTAAGTGGTTGTTACTCGGGATTTCTTGGCAAAAGTACTTCATTTTATTTGCTAAACCCCCTTGATCAGAGAAAACCACCTTTTCGACTATTGTAAATAGCCAAAATATTTGCATAAAACCCACTGTTATATGTGAAACCCATAATATATAATTTATAATATAATACAAATTAAATAATTAAATTTACTGTAGTTTCTGTGTCTGTCGACGGTCGACAAAAGGGGTTTGACAGACGAGTTGATGGACCAGTAATATACACTCTTTTTAAACGGGCTTAAAAACAGGTCAAGGATGAGGGCTCAGAGTAAGTGGATTAACAGTGAAAGAAGACACATTCGTTTTACATTCGGCAGGACAGGATTTTTGGTAGCAGAGAGTACAGATCAGAAAAACACACGTTTTTACACCGACTCTGCTTAAATAGGTAAAACGAAATGGGTGTGAACAGACACTTTGATGACACAGTTGACAAAAATGGCCATCAACACTCTTTACACGGGGTCGGAACACAGGCCCCTTCCAGGTATACTAGGAGAGGATGATTTGAGATCACTTTTTTAATAAGATGAAGACGGAACGGGCGCAGAGTAGAGGAGAGATGAGAGAGGCTTACCGAAAACTCTATTAATGTATTTGGTTAGACTGGCTGGCTTGATTCAATAAAGATCGTCCTTAAGACACCAACCATGTATGCAATCAAGTAAGAGGCAATTTATATTAGTAATAACCATATAACTCAAATGTAATCATATCCATCATTTCAGTTCATGGTTTTATTCTATTTTATTTAATCTAATTACCATTCATGAAAATATATCACTTGTCTTATCGTAAATTCGATTATGCCTTACCATCATTAAATTTCAATATCTAATTCTTTTCTATTGATCAACACGAAATTTACCTTTGGAAAATAATTATTTTTGACAAAAATCAAATCAGTTCAATATCAATCAATTTTAATTTAATATAACTTTACGTCAATGCAGTACTCAAGAGTTCGATAGAGTAATCAAACTAACTAGTTAGAATAACCAACAATCAATCATAAATCAATTCGATTCAGCTGAATACAGTATTTTAATTATTTGACTTGGACGTAGAGACGTAATTCTCCGGTGAAAATACAGATATTTCGATATATTATCTTATAATTTTATTAGTATATTTTTGCATAATTCAGGTTACTTCTTATTAACTCAACTAATGAGCCTATTTCGAAGTTGTGTGGAATATACAACATTAGGTAGATTTACTACCGCTAACCTGCATGCTACTGTAAAACTCCAAAACAGTGAGTGGACGACAAAAAAACCAAGACAGAATAATTTCAAATACAAATTAAAAGAATGAGCTTTCACCGGTTTATGCTAACATACACAAATTAGCTTGCAGTACGAAACGACATCAAATACGACATAAGGCTAGCACAGGAAAAGAATTACTTGTCTCAAATTCCAACACTAAATTGAAAACCGTTGATAAATACAAAATAATTTATTATTGAAATAAAAAATGCCAACAAAAATTAAAGCAGTAAGCATGTAAGTCCACGGGTTTATTTTATAAATATTCAACTGAGTTTTGGTAAACAAGTAATGTAAACATTCCTTATGTTATGTTTGTACTGAGGACCATGCGGTTATTTCAATTTCTTTAGCGTTTATTTCAAATTCAACGGTTGTGAAAAAAAACAAGTTAGAAAAAAACACGAGATTCGATTGGCTAAATAAATTTTATGGCCTCACCCTTCCGGATTGCCATGTCTGTATCAAACTAACTAGTAGTGTTGTATGTAAATTAAATGGAATGTTCATTAGATAAATACTTACATAAGGTAAACCTGTTTTGATACATGGCGATAAATATAACAAAATAAAGACCTGCCTGGAGGCGAAACGGCAACAACTTACTTAGGAATGTGTGACAATGAAAACAAACAAAGTTGTTGTGAGAGCCGTATGACGTCAGGCAATGCCGTCAATCGCTCATCAGCCATTCGATACTAGTACAAAGCGTAGGTGCATTGGTAGTACTATACAGCATTGAGTCCATGGCCACGCCTCAACGAATCTCCGAGGTCGAACTTGAAAGCTAATCTATTATTACCAATCAGAGAGCACACATCAATCATCACATTAATAAATACTTATAGGCTTACAACGACTCCACTCTCGTCTTGGCTAGTAAAGCATCTACTTAGGATAAATAAGTTAGTGGTTTTCATTCAGCCTAGATCCGAAATTTAGATTAGCTACGGCAAACACTATATTTCAGTTATTATTATTATTTTGTTCCGGCATTTGTGCACCGCGGCCTCACTGAGACCTATTGTGCGCCGTCCATGTCCCTGTCCTATATATGGGACAGGCCCACGGCCCTTGCAAATCTGAGGATACCGAATGGATCGATCAGTTCACATAGTTTGGGGTCTACAATGCGATCACTGCCAAAGTGAAGGTATCGCCTTCTAGCTAAGTTATCACAGTCACATATTATATGACGTGCCGTTTCTCCCTCTTTCTTGCAGAATCTGCAGATTGGTGATCCAACTATCCCCAAATTAAAGAGGTGTTTATTTAACCGACAGTGACCTGTATAGAGTCCTGTCACACTTTTGAGTGTCCACCTGTCCATTGATAGAAGTGCTGAGCTTCTTCTCTTACAGGGTCCATCAAGAAACAGTTTCGAGTGTTCCTGTTTCTTAGTTTCTCTCCAAGAGAGTCTTGCCCTGTCCTCTAAAGCTAATTTTATACGCCTTTTAGCGTAGCTGAGGCTGATACCACATATGGGTTCAGGTGCAAGAGGTGTCTGTTCTGAGCCCACCCTTGCAAGGCCATCTGCCTTCTCATTGCCTGTGATGCCTGTGTGTCCTGGCACCCAGTCGATTCTAACCTTATTGGCTAGCGAGAGTGTGTTTAGGTTGTTTTTGCACTCCTCAACCAAATAAGATCTGGTCGTATAGCTTCTCAGGGCGCCAATTGCAGCCTGGCTATCCGTGAAAATTGTGATCAGTCTGTTTCTTACACCCTCCCCAATTAAGGTTTGGGTACAGACATTGATCGCCATCACTTCGGCCTGAAAGACCGAGGTGTGTCTACCTAAAGGAATAGAAATCCCAGATTCTGGTTTATCTTTCCTCCATATGCCGGCCCCTGATCCGTTTTCTGTTAGTGAGCCGTCTGTATAGCAATTAATCCCATTACACAGTTTATGTGGTTTGGTCTTTGTGTTTACCGCACAGTATAAGACGTCTGTGTGTTTCTTAACTTGTAGGTCAGAGTGCATTGACAGCACCTCGTCCTCATCAATTCTTCTGAACAAGTTCCCATGCCCCATGTGAGTCATGACTTTGGATCTTGTTCCTGATTTCGCAAGTCTGTAAGCCACGTTCAAGGCTTGCGCTTCTACTTCTATGTGCAGTGGATTCAAGTTCAATAAGACTTCCATTGCAGCAGTAGGAGTTGTACTCATGGCACCAGTAATCATGAGACATGAGAGCCTCTGTAATTTGCCAAGCAAAGTTTTATTTTTACTAATGCTACCTCTGTGCCACCACACCATAGAGGCATAGAGCACCATTGGTCTCACTGCTGCGGTATATAGCCATATAAAAATATTTCAGTTATTCTCGCTCATTGAATTTTTTATTTTCAAAACCCTTTTATTAATTTATTTACTTATTTAAAATATTACAGAATTTACAATAATTTGAAGTAGACTCATCAAGTTTTTGACTCGTTGCAGCACCTAACCGACTCCGTGTTTAACAATATGACCCCACCACCCCTCCCGCATCGATGGCAACAGACTGTCGGGGAAAAATTAGGTTAAGAATTAGTATGTAAGTTATTTTTAAGTTTGATCAAAAAGGTGAGCCCCATCACCTTTATTAGAGTCAGTTCAGTCCAGTCACGTATAATGTCTATCATTATACTTGTTTATTCATTATATAATTTTTATAAATAACAAAACCTGTATATAACGTAGTGACGGTGCAGGAAATACAAAAGTAAATTGATTCGCCTGAGCATCTATAATTATATATAATTATCTTTTAATTTAAAGGGGCTATGAAGGAAAATAACAAATAAATAAAAAATAATTTGAAGTAAAATTACCCATTGTCCTTACTGTATTTACTGTAGCATAGCTACATGTTATACATTTTTTTTGTGGATACAGACTTTGTTCTGCTAAAAATCTGAATGAACATATTTTCGAGAATTTAGATGGTGATAAGGCTCACCTTAAGGATGGTTACAACTATTACTAACTTAAAATCTAGACTAAAACTAATTTAACTTAAGTTTCCCAGAAATAATAATAATTTAATAATTCTTTAGCCGTAGATCCGGTGAGGGTGGCGGAATCACGGTGTTAAACACCGGGTTAGTAAGGTGGTTCAACGAGTCGAAAAAAAAAGTTGATGTGCCTCCGGTATATAAACAACCCACTGTTAAATTATTTCATTTTTGATTACGTTTTACGGGATGGGCATTGGGAGGAAAATTATTTTGAAAAAAACCGTCACATAGTCAACGACTCCTTTATTAGGTTTCATCATATTTTATCAGGTTGTCGGTGGACATGTATAGGGTGCTTCTCGTACATTAAACTTGTTATGTTTTCAGATAGGAATGATTTTAAAAGAAAAGAGAATCAATAATACCTTCCTGATTCCATCCGCCTTTTTAGGCATTCCACACCCTATATCCTTCTCATACATCCTTCAAATGGGGGTCTCCCCTTAGTGAAAGGCACTCATCAGCCCTAAATAATTTTCCTTATTTTTCCCACATCCTATTTTTTATAAGTTTGAGAGCTTTGAAAAAAAAAAAAAAAAAAAGAATCAATAAAATTTTACTTTATTTTTTCCTTATCCTATATTTTTAAAGTTTGCGAGCTGAGGGGGAAAAAAAAGAGAGAATCAATAAACGCGAAAGAAAACCAAATATATGTTGTTGTTTTTTATTTCTTATGCGCGTGTCCTTTAATAGGATCCCTTCACTTTCTACATTGGACGTTTCTTTTATATAGATAAAAAAAAAAAAAATTGACAATAGACACTATTAAAATTGTTTAATAATAATTATAAAAAAATTACGGCGTTAGACTTACAAGGACTGTAATAAGGGAAACAGCCAAGAAATGCACGCTGCCATAAAACAGGGTTTCTGCTTAAGCTAAAGGTTACCATAGACAAAGAGGACGGTGAGAACCTCTGACGTAGAATCTATACAATAAGTATAACTGCAAATGAACAAGGCTAGTTCACAGGGAACCATCTTCTAGCGGTTCGTAGTCACTGAACCGTAGTGCATAATCATAGAGGATACATAGTTATGTATTAATAATTACCAGTTGTGATCTGTGACCACCCTGTTTTAATAACAACAATAGTCGGCTGCGATATGTGAAATTGGGGCCTATGCTATACCATCGTAAAAGTACCTACGCTCCTGAGGACATTATTATGGCAGCTGACCACGACTTAGGCACCGGAATTACAATGTATTCAGCGCTTATTAAATATTGGTAATGCTTTAGAATTGAATACAAAAATTAAAACAGAAAGGAAATATGTCTCATTAAGATCGATAATTTGGTCAACCTTTCGTTCACCGTCGTGTCCGAATCTCTATCTTCTATGCTCAATCAGATTCATGTCTGGTGAACGAGTGGGCAAGTTCCTGCACGTGATTTCTTGATCCTCTAAATAAAGCCCAAACAGCTTTGCTCTACGAGGTCAAGCATTATCATCGACAATAATGAAGTTTTCCACGATTTTTCGTGATAAAGGGAAAATAACAGGCCTAATGACATTGTCCAGGTATGTTTGCGTATTCACTTGCTCATTCCTGAACAATGCCGACTGAGTTTTTCGATTATTAGATATCCCTGCCGAGACCATCGTTAAACCTCCTCCATAAGACCGTACTGGTTCAGTCATACCTGCGTTAAATCGCTGGTTTCTGTCTCTCCACAGTTTAAAACGTCAGAACAAATTTCGATTCGTCAGTAAATAAAAAATTTTTTTTTTAAATCCTAATATAGAATAAGATGAAGATAAAGTTCTAAAAATAGTTTATTATGAACTGGAAATAATTTCAAATCATCCTGGTAAAATAAAAAATGTGAGCAGTTTAGCTTTCAAGTACAACAGAAAATCGTACCTTGAGAAGAAAAAACTTTTCAGATCTCAATTCAGCGCGGAAAATGCTGTGAGATCCCCGTATCGGCATCCCGGTTAAAAAAAAAATCTATAGAACGCTTTGTCAACTAGAGTTATTTAGTCAATGAATAAAGATGGCGACAGTTTAATTTTAGCCGACGGGTCAATAAGGAAAGCTCAGATAGAAAAACGGAAACGGGGTTTAGTTTATGCACTTTTTCACGTCCTTAACGAATCTTATAACTCCAATATTGTAATACATAGATGCATCTAATGTAGTAACTAATAGATGCATATTAAGTAAATAATAAATTAATAAGCATGAGAGAGAGGGCGGTTTATCGATAGTGGCATGGATGTAGTATTGAAAAGGCAGGCGAGATGAGGTTCATAGAATGTGTGATCAACAGCGAAACAGTAGAGCTTTGTCAAGAAGAAGAAAGCAGAGTGGATTCAAAAGGCATAATAACTATTAATGAAATAGAAAACTTAATTAACTAGGGCCGGGATTCAAATCCGGGACCTTCTGGCTTCCGGACTAAGGTACAGCGATAATGTATTATAACAGACTGCAGTTAACTTTAAATTGGGCACGACGAGCTAACTGTTTCTTATGAAGGACAAAGACATAGACCCTGGAGCATAAGATTCCTTCGGCAGGAAGGAACTAAATGTGTGTCCGCCAGATGATAACCGGACTGCAATCTGTAGATATGACTGTATCTAACGGCCCAGCGTTAACAAACTGCGTTTCAGTTCAACACTGTCACTGTTTGATCCGATAGTAATGTAGAGGTAGTAACGACACATTTGTCACTGTGACTGAACGAGAACGTCTCGGTGACTGTGACTGTTGTCATAAACCAATTCCAAAAGCACCGGTCATTATCTGTTACAGGCACGTGTGCTTAGTAAATCACTCACTAAGGACATACCTTCTTATCGCGTGCTTTTTCTTTATCACACACCGCTTACCGGCATAAATATTGCATTTGAGTCTCACTTTTTGGCTAATATAAATTATAAGGACAAGTGACTACTTTTGACGTACATAAATAAAGGGGCGGAGGTATTAGCAATGGGTAGAAACGGTGAGCGAAAGTGATCACAAAGCAAGCTGAAAATAATGCCTTTTTTATTATATTGATAGTTTACTGCATGAGTGTAATTACAGCTAATATTACACAACGGTCGGTTGTCATTAGCATAAGTAAGCACCACACGCAGTGGTTTCACTCTTGTTTACTTACAACAAAGTTTTCAATGTGATAGAATAAAATTATGAAGAATTTGTGGAAAGAGAGTGATTTACGAAATACTGATAAGGTTTTATATCAGTTATAATGCAATCACTGCATCGTTATATAAGGAACAGATGACGTCTGGAACTTTCACAAAAAAAGGATACACTATTAACTTGCTAAAATAACGGGGAAATTATATTAGGTTGCAGCATAGATAAGGAGATAGGTAGCATTGTTAGGAGAGAAGGAACAAGCGGATCGCTAGTTTTAACATTTTATGCTGTTTCGAATGATCAGATCCTTTAATTAAAAAAACCAATAAAAAAAGTAATATTTGCTACCTCTGAAAAAGAAGATCACTCGACATCAAGTTCAAAGCCTAGAAGACAAGGAAGGACAGAAGGACGACAACGTGACTGAGGAGTTCTCAGAAGAAATGCCCAGGATCTGGGAAGTAGAAACAGCAATAGCACAGGGCTACAAGAATTTTTTAGAATGATTTTAGCAACATTTGGTGTGCTGAATCGAAATATATCAGTTTTTCTCTGTCTGCTCCACTCTTATATAACAGAGTTTTTTTAAAAGTGGAATTCAACACTAAATGTGCAGCTTTAACTCCATTTTTTTCTAAATCACAAATACAAGGATTGGTTCCTGTATATTTGTCCTATTGTCAGTCTGCTTCTCTCGTGGAGACAATCTTATATTTAGGAAACTCCTGGAAAAATGGGTCTTCCTGGCTACTTTCCAGGTTTGATATGTGTCCAGTACACAAATGAGCATTAAGGCGCACTATTTACACAGTCACTTAGACCATTTCCCTGAAATTTTCCTGACACCAGAGAGGAACAAGGTGAATGGTTTCATCACCCGGATATTAAAAATGGCCTGCTACCATGGAAGATGGGATCTAATTACTACGCGGTGTGGGACGGGAAGGAGTAGCGCGGTGCGATGTGATGTGATATAAATGTACATTGATTATGTCATTTCATATTAAATTCTAACGGCAGTTCGGTGCGGACAGAAGCGGTTCGTTGCGGCGGTGCGGTGCGTTTCGGTGCGGCGCGGCATGGGAGTGGAGACCTTCGCGGCGCGTTGAGGTTCGGGGCGGTGCGGGCGGGAAGGTGCAGCGCGGTGCGATTTGATGTGATATAAATGTTCAATGATAATTTCATTCCATATTGAAGGCTTAGAGAGTGTATATATATTTAGTAATAGGTCATGAATTGTGGTTCTAGTATTTCTGTTAACTCTTCACCTAACCCTATGAAGTTATTCGCTTTATCGGAGTTTTGTATCTAGACGGCTTTTCGAAAAACTGGATACAACCTCACGCCTTGAACAACATGGTAATAGATGTAAAGCGGTGTATGTGGTGCAGTGCAGTGAGGCGCGGTACGGTACGGTAGGGTGCGAAACGGTGTTGCGCCGTTTGGTGTGGTGCGGCCCAGCGGTGATTCGCGTTTCGGTTCGGCACGGCGCGGTGCGATATGATGTGATATAAATGTGTAATTAATGTTCATTGATTATGTCATTTCATATTACAGCGGTTCAGTGCGGCGCGGTGTGTTGCGGCAAGGCGGTTCGGTGCGGTGCTGGGCGGCGCAGCTCCAGAAGCAAGGGCATTTGGTGTGGCCACTTTGCTTTTCAAGGATAAAGGTTGCCATTTTAAGTGCACAAAAATCACATATGTGTGTTCATGATACTTTATCTTTTCCAAGACCAAAACTATGGTTTTATATTCTTCTTTCATTTACGTTGAGTGAGCAATTGGTATTGAACCATATTTATTCCCATTGTGCAGAAGGACACATTTTAAACTTCGCTTTGAGCGGTCAATAAATAGGCACAAATCATCTGGAAAATAGTCAGGTAGCCCTCTAATTTCGTGACAACATGATTTCTTTAAGGATGTTTTAAACTGCCTCTGATACCCTGAATGGTAAAACAAGTAATGTTTCGAATAGAATACTGAAGAAAGGGGAAAAAATCATTAGGGATTATCGGTTAAAAATTCCAATTTTCATTACCAGTCAATGGGCTGAGTCAAACTGCTTTTGATTGTGTAATGTTAAAAAATATGATTGAATAAAACTTAGGACATCAATATAGCTGTGGTAAGTAAGATTATTAAAAACTCTAATTGTGTGGTACTACATACTTAACTTAAATTTTTATTTTAAATAAATACCAATAAATAAGTGAATATGCATATTTTCAATTTCAACAAATAATTGTTTCTTTCTTATCTTGTTTATTTTATTTTTGGCCATTGTATTATTGATTTTTTGTCATCGCCACCCGACTGCCATAGTAGTAGAGTTTGCATATAAAAAATATTTAAAAAAAAAAACTTTTTTCCCTGTTTTTTTCCATCACTGATAGACATGGTGAAAGACAATCGCCTGACGCGGTATGTGCCCTCGGCAGTGATCCACCTACAACGTGCGCAAGAAGATAAGGGCTTCCGCTCCTGTTGTGCGCACACCATGTACTTCTGTGCATACAACACCGCCAATAACTAAACAGCAGCAAACCTCATATTTTAGATCATGCTATTGAATCATTATTAAATTTGTTTATTATCATTTACTAAGTCACGGTCGTTCCTGGTCTTCGTGACCACGGATGTTGGTGACGTGAGGATAAAAATATTTTACGGGGGGTGACAGATTGAATCACATCATTTGCAGGGTTTTTTGCTTTTTTCCAGCCACTAACCATTGTGTATTCAGACGTTACCCTATTAATACCTGTCTGACCTGGTCTTTGAGAGCTCACTTTATAAGCTAGAGGCATGGAAAATAAAATCTCTACAAATGAAGTGTCATTAATTAGTTGGTTTCTTGCTAATAAATAAATATCCCTGCCTGATTAACAATACGTAATTCGAACTTGTTTTTTTTTCATCCTATAATTATAGATAACCATAAAAATCATCATATTGAATCACTTATTTTTTTATGGAAGATTAGTAGTTAGCATAGTAGATCTATTTAATGCCCTATTGATGATAAAAGTAAAAGTAATCTAATAGAAAATAATGGCCATTAAAAAATAAATATTTCCATATTAAGTAGCTTATCAAATTAAAAATCGTGATATGCTGGGGGTTTCAATTGACTTCAAACATACATAAGGTTACAATTACAATGCATCAAACTTGATTTGAATGTTTCCCCAGCTGTAATAAAAGGTAGTAAACAAATAAATACTCCGAGTTAAGTTAACTACATGCATATATTCAATAAAAACAAAATAGCTGTTGCCAAAATCTCCCCTCGGCTGCGCTTTCTCTCGCTATCAAGCAAAGATATATTATATAAATATCGCTCTATATATAATATATTACATAGGATGTGATGTAAGAATGTTTGGTATTTAAGAAGGACAAGTGACGTAAGCAGCGCAAGTGCGTAGCAGTGGACTCAGGGATCAGTGGGCTAGCAGCATAACATCCACCCGTGTCATAGCATAGAATTTTAACTGTCAATAGAAAAGTTGCGAGTCTAGTTTCAATAGTTTCTCAAAGTGTCGGTGACTACATTCCTAGTTTAAAGATGTATATAAAATTTGTTTTATGTCTTCAATTATTTTAGCTCAAGATGTATCAAATAAATAACATTACCATGCAAAATTTCATGCTTCAATAAAAAAAAACATGATGACATTTTTAATGTCTTTTTAGGGTTTCGTCATAAAGCCTAGTTTTAACCTATAAACATGTAATTTCAAATAATTTCTCAATTTGTTTTTAACAATAAAACATAACTAAGTGTTGTTAATTAACTATAACTTGAAATTAAAAAACAAATATTTTTCTGTGTCATTGACAATCCCTTAGTAAATGTAATTAAAAAAAGTCATTAAAATGAACTCAACCTGTTTTACAAATAGTGGTTATATTTTGTATATAACTTTAATTTAATAACCCGAATATAGTAAAAATAGGACCAGCCCCATTGTAAATTGGTAGTAGGAAATTAGTAAAGTTCAATTAACAATTATTTTTTTTATATTTCAATAAAACAGCTCTGGCCGAGAATATAAATTCTCATTTACATTAGCAATCAAAGGTGTCGAGTATTAGAGAAAGCGCTTTTGAATGAATATGTTAATACATATAGTTCAATAAAACTTAAAAAAAAATCATTCTGGATGGCATAATTAATCTTCTAATGGAAACTATTAAATTGCAATAACTCTTTTTAGTTTTGGTATTGATAGTTTGAAAACACAAATCACCGATGGTTAATCATTGATTTGATACCTAACTTAAACTTGTTGTTAATAGCATTTTTTAATACTAAATAATTAATTAATGGTATTAGTCATGATTTATGGAGATGGAAATATTTATTATGTCTTCCTTATATCGAATATGACTTCGACGTAAAATTTCAAGCCTCGAGTTTTTTGCTCTTAAAAAAATAATCATTAATTGATTGAAGCGACGAACAAATCTGAATTGACCTATAGATAGAAAAGATCAAAGTATTAGTTGTCTCGCCATTTTTTAATCAAATTAAAGATTAATTATAATTATCATGTTATATCAATCATAGTAAAGTAATTTAAAATAATAAGCAAATTTAATTACTCACAATATCGATTGTCAATATGGGGGCTGTGGACTCTGCGTAAGGTTGTTGAATGATCGCGAAAAAAAAAACTATTTTGAACATCTTGGCAACCTAGATAAAACGAGTTCTCGGCGAGAGAGAAAAAAAACCAACAGCAAAGATACCTTTTTCTATAAAAACCTTTCAATCAATATCCGTTGCAAATTGTCACAACCAAAACTCAATAATGTCCTGAAAACAAGGGCGTAAGCACAATTAGTAACAGGACACCTTGCACCGTTCACCACTCAATACATCAGTACAAGAACTATTTAAAAAACAGAACAGATATCCAATTAAGGATCTCAAATAATGGCATCCTTAAATAACAATACAGAAAGAATAGAAATACAACTTTGTAATAGAACTTAAAAAACACTAATAAGTACAACGTAATTTAAAGGAAGAAGAGGGATGACCTGGAACATATACTTAGGCGATTCTCTCAATATTCAGACTCAAGAAAAGAGGTGCTTATAGCTTTAGAATGGCAAAAAAACTTGATTATAATAACCTACGATTTTAGGTTACTACAAACTATAAAAAAGCAATCAACACTTTCAGCTCGTACGTAGAAGCAATATTAAGAAATAGAAAAGAAAATTGAGATAACATTTAATGTCAATAAGTTTCCATAAAAGCTTCAATTTTTTTCCACCCTATTCATTCACCGAATAAGCACTGATGCAAACAAAAAAAACTCAGCTATAAACAATTCTTAATACTTTATAGTATAATTTAACACATATTTAAAGGTGTGAAATATACCGTTAAAATACCATATATGTTGAATCATTTTTACTTTTGCTGTCATAGAACATACAGCTAGACTAGCGAATGAGCTGAATGACTGCCCTGAAACGGTTTGAATTTTCACAAATTACATTTCTAATTTTAGTCAGAAAATAATTATTTCACTATTTGGTTAATATCAGTGTGCTATGATCAAAGTCATGATTATCATCTCGGCTTCGAGGGGAAAAAATACCTCAAGATAAAAAATAAAGCGACAAGATATTGATAGCAGATTTGATATTGCTCAGATTTCGACCTTTCCCATAGGGCTGCTGGTAAGACCCTCTTCTGCCCCGCATCTTTTTCCGAGGGATTTCCACTTCATATTCCTTAAATATAAATAAATTAGATTGACATTTTAGATTCTAGAGCGCCCTCAAACAATAATATCTAAATTTTTGTTTTGTGTGACTACTCTATCTACACCTCCTAAGAAGTCCCCAATGATGGTATTCGAATACTTAGAGAAAAAAAGCAATTTATACGACTTAGAAAATCTACAACTAATGCGTCTTCGTAATGCCGACAACAAATATTAACAAACCCACAATTTCAATTTCTATCCGGTGCCTCCAAGACCATCTCCACAAAAGACCACAGTCCCCTGACGACTGGCAGTTGATATGGCTATGATCAGCTAGCAGGTAGCAGGTGGACGTGACACAGTTACTGATCACAGTTCCAATATCATTGCTTGTGTACGGACACTTCCTCGCTGGCATATGTCGTAGCGGCCAAGGTGTCTTCCTAGCCAAGTGTATAGTCCAGAGAGGATGGCATAGGATAAAGGACATAAATAATGAAAAAAAAACATGAGCGGGACAGTTATCTTTTGGTCTAGACTGATACAGTGAAGTGGAAAAGTATTGACCAACAATGAAAACGTGAGATTTCATCACATGTTGACTATTTGACATGAGCACCAGAGGGGCCGTGAACTAGACCCTGGCGGAAGTATAAATAGAAGGATTCATTGATAAAGACGGAGCGATGAGAAAGCGGAAGCGGAAGTTGCTTGGACGATATCGAGCTGGACTTTGGATATGGATATGTCCATTGAAGCCTATTGTGCAACTAACAACCATACACGTCTTCTAGTGTAAATACAAGGCTAACTAAAGTTACCTAGAGGGACAAATAGATAGAGGAATAAGATAATGACATTAATTGTAAATATTTTTTATTATTATTGAGAAAGAAGCGAACATAGCTAAATGAGCAATAGACTAGCTGACCGAGTCTGTTGAAACTGTTGTGGCAGGGTTAGTGGAATTGTGTAGGCTAATGTCAACAGCTTAAATATTGCAAAATTAAAATCTTTCTTATTGGGCAACGAGTAATTGTGATAAATGTTTTCATTCATACCACATTTACAATTCCTTCATTCCCTCGCTCGTTCATACAGTATTTAACGGGTGTCCCAGCATTAACGCAAGATTTGATTTAAATAGAAAAGTGGTTGAATTTCCTCTTTTAATACACGGGTGGATGATGACTTGTTGACATACACCTTTGGCTTCAAATAACCCCATAAAAATAAATCTAAAGGTGTTAAATCACACGATCTAGGGGGCCAATTCTGATCACCGAAACGAGAGAGTACACGACCAGGAAATGTCTCATGCAGTATTTGAATTTGAATGAACCATGGTACCATCTTGTTTAAACCACATATTGACCACATCAATATCATTCAATTTCGCCACAAAGAACTGTGTTTACGACGCCGAATTGATGTTCCTGGATTTTCAACAATACTCTCACGCACTGTTTCGATTTTGACATTTGAACGGCTTGTTTTTGGACGACCAGTGTATTTAGTCTCTCCAACTGATCCAGTCTCCCTAATTTTTTCAATTAATCTCTTCACAGTTGATGAAGTCAAAACACAATTCCGACCATATTTTGCATGAATTTATCGAACTGCGGCCGCCAAACTTTCATTATTTTTGAGATAATGTTCAACAATAAAGACACGTTGTTCTATCGTGTAACGCTCCATTTTTACTAACCCTAAACTGTCAGCTGTCAAATTGTTTTTTTTTTAGGGTTTCAGCACTTTACTGCACAAATGACGACAAATTCAAATCTTGTGTTAACTCTGGGACACCCTTTACAAACAACCCACAGACTTCCCAAATCCACATGGTGTCACCTTCCTGGCAATGTCATGGATTTTTTTAGCCCATCTGATATAATATATATGACGGTTATTAAAAAAACTCAGGATTTCTATGCTTAATCAGGGTGGAACTAAAAAAAGTAGGTGATCACTAAAAAAAGAATTCAATGCCCTACAGGTTTTACCCAATCGTTGTTTTCATTTGGCCGTTTTCAAGTTAAAATTGATTAATGCCTTTATGCAGACCAATCATTTTTCGACTGTCAATTTAGACTCTTCCGCCAAAATCAATTCAATATTTGATGTGCTCATTTTACTCAGAATTTAACGTTCTTTAATTAATAATAGAATGAAGTTTTCACTAGGGTGCACCGTTTAAAAGTTACAGGCCAGAAACTGAAAAAGTTTACTGGTCCCCCCCTCGCCAACTTGGCTCACCACTTGGAACGGGCAAACTTTGAGGTCAAATGAAGAGATTGAAACCATTGAAACCACGAAAGTTTTACAACACTTGGTTCCAACAACGGTGCCCGAAAGGTTTAGACTGGTCTATTAGGACTTCACTATTGTTACCTTTACACATTAATTTTATATGCAACGAAATTATAATTGTTACATTCTATTATTATTACATTATGGGTAGGGTAATGGAAAGACTAGAGAGGGAGACAGGTGCGGGGGTCTCCTGTACTCGTAGCGGAGGAATCAAGCAATAGTGCCCTACTCACTGCTTGTGAACTCCCAGTCTGACCTATCCCTACCAACGCCTACTGTCACCTCCAAGTGGTACCCCCTGGGGAGTCCGATGGACTCGCGGACGACAGAGGCGGGATCTCCCCCATGAAATCCATGTGGAGATCTCCTTAACACCCAAGCCAAGTGTAGAGGAGCTCGAGCTGTGGCCGAATGGCAGGGGGTGTATAAAAATGCACTGTCTTTAATCGACCCCCTTGGGGCACCAGGCGCACCCCATTGTATTAAATGCCCTCTGCAGGGAGAGGGGGCAGTACCTGCAGAGTAACTTCCCCCGCTTTCGTGGGAACAAAATATGAGTACTACAACAACTAATAATGAAGACATGGAGGAGCTGGTCAGCTTGATCAGCGGAGAGGACTCAGCCCAGGGGCCTTCAATGGACCTTGGCGCTGAGGTAGTGGACGACGAAGCCTCTATGAGCTCGCTTGCGACGCTTGTAGAGGAGGTAAGCGGACTGGTAATGGAGCCAGAGAGCTTGGCGCCTGGTAGGGACGCTGCATCCAAGGATGCAGGCGAGACCTCCAAGCACAAGTTCTCTGGAGCCCAGAGAAAGAAGTGGAGGAGGGCAATGTTGGCTGGAGGGCCACCTGAGGATCCAGCCGGACTTCCAGGACCTTCGGGGTCCGGGAATACGGCAGGGTCTGGGTGCGCTCCAGAGAAAAGGATTAGGTCCTCACCCGGTACCTCTGCGCCTACGGCAAAGAGGCATAGGGGTGGGGATGCTAGTATTGCATCCTACGCGATTGCTGCCGGAGGAAGCAGGGTGGCGATTATCCCTAGTGGATATCCGTCCACTCAGCTGACGAAGGAGAATTGCGAGGAAATGAAGGGCCAGCTGATGAAATTTGTCGATCAGCTGGAAGAAGAGAAAGGGACACAGGCTGAATTCAGTGGAATTTACCCACATGTGGGAGCCTGTGTCATAATCTGCGACAACCAGGAGACCAAGGACTGGTTGTCGATTATAGTACCCAATTTTAACATCAGTGGGGATCTGGAGCTCCGTGTAGGAAAGGTGGAGGAGCTTCATAAAACCGTGAAGGTAGGAACCTTCATTACAGGAGAAATGCCTCTGGAAGAACATTTCATGAAGAGGATCAGGACCCAAAACTCTAGGGTACCTGATATTAGATTATGGAGACTCCTGGGCACCAAGGTGGAGAAGCATGGCTTCTTTGCGATCCTGTCTGCCCCAGAGACTAGCATGGAATACCTTGAGAAGCGGAAGCTCAAGCTGAACTATGGGTTCACTAAGGTCGCTCTCAGGGTATTGGATAAGAAGAAGCCGCCGAAAGTAGTACAGGAGAGGCAGCCGGCTGATAAGGTGGAGGAGGCAAGGAGCGATCCTGAGGCGGTGGAGTCGAAGAGGATCGCTACGACGAATTTCCCAACTCCTAAGGATGGCCCCAAGGCGATGACTATGGCGGCTGCGGGGGGTGGCCCCGTGGCGGGGGCTGGGGGGCGCGCTGGGTCTCGGCCCTCTGTGATGGGGAGGCCTGGGTTTGGCGCTGTCTCCCGGCGTCCGCCTCGGGGTGGCCCTCCGGGGGCCGACGGGCACTGATCATGGTGGTGAGGCTGCTGCAAATTAATCTACACCACTGTATTGCAGCATGTGGTGTTCTGCAGCAGTATGTGAGAGGTAAGGATATTGATATTATTCTAATACAAGAACCTTACCTGTATAAGGGCAGGATGGGGGGGCTGGCGATGCGTGGGTATGAGATTATTTCTGTACCCGAGCGTGCCAGAGCCTGTATCCTGCATAAGAGCAGTCTTAAAATGCTGCCTCTATGGCAATATTGTTCTAGAGATTTAGCAGCAGCTCAAATGGCCCTCAACGAGGGAAATCAAGGTGGGAGGTTGACGATTGCATCGGTCTACCTCCCATATGAAGAAAGAGTCCCGACCGAGGCACTTAGTAAGCTAACGGAAGGGACTGGCTTAAGGGGCGAGCTTATAGCATCGCTTGACGCGAACGCTCACCATCAGCTCTGGGGGAGCAAGAACAACAACCAGAGAGGTGAGTGTTTAGTAGAGTACATAACTAGTAATGACCTAGACATTCTAAACAGAGGCAATATTGCCACTTTTAACAACAGAATCAGATCTGAGGTCATTGACATAACCCTTAGCACACGTACTATAAGCCTAAGGGTTAAAGGCTGGCACGTCTCTGAAGAAGAGTCATGCTCAGATCATAGATACATTAGATTTGATCTAAGTGGTAACATCACGTCCGAAGCTGTGTATAGGAATCCCAAACTTACAAACTGGGAAACCTACTATACACAGCTTGAGGAGGAGGTCAAATGCTGTCCTAGAGTGGTGAGTAGCAACTGGCATTTGGAACATTTAAACTCAACATTGACTGAGGCAATGATTAAGTCATACACTGATAATAACACTGTATGTAATGTTAGATCCAACAGGAACTGTCCCTGGTGGAACAATGAACTTGGCAAGTTAAGAGCTCTTACACGTAAACTCTTTAACGCGGCCAAAAGATCAGGCAGATGGGACACTTATAAACGTGCACTCACTGATTATCACAAAGAAGTCAGAAAGGCTAAAAGAAGGGCGTGGAAGAAATTTTGTAGCGAAATAAACGATACAACTTCCATGTTTAGAGTAAATAGGATCTTATCCAAGCAGTCTGACAGGGGAGTATTGGGCTCCGTCAGGGTGGGAGGGGGCTATACGGATTCTGAGGAGGGAACCCTCGGTGCCCTGGCGCGCGCACATTTTCCTGGCTGCGGACTGATGGATACGATTAATAATGACCCTACCAACTGTGAACACACTAGTTGCAAGGGTAACTGGGCAGAAGCAAATAAAATTGTCAATTCTGCAAGAGTGGAGTGGGCAATTAATTCTTTTGCTCCTTTCAAATCACCTGGTACTGATGGGATATTCCCAGCCTTGCTACAAAAAGGCCTACCAGTAATTAGGCCCCTTATACTTACCTTGTTAAGGGGAAGCTTGGCACTGAGCTATATTCCAGTAAGCTGGAGGATGGCAAAAGTGTGTTACATACCAAAACCTGGGAAGAAGTCCTATGACGAACCCAAGTCTTACAGACCAATATGTCTGACTTCATTTTTAATGAAGACCTTGGAAAAGGTCATAGACAGACATATTAGGGATGGAATACTGGTAGAACGACCGCTCCATAGCGCTCAATTCGCATACCAGGCAGGAAAATCCTGTGAAATTGCTCTCCACCACCTGGTTTCCAGGATAGAGAGATCCCTAGTTCATAAAGAAATAATGGCAGGCATCTTTGTTGATATAGAAGGTGCCTTTGATCGCACACCCTATAACACTATGGCATCAGCCTTAGAAAGAAAGGGGATTAGTTCCTTAGCCTCTAGCTGGATAAACACCATGCTAGAGAATAGGATTTTACAATCACAATTGGGACAAACCAAACTGTGGATGAAGCCAGTGGGAGGATGTCCACAGGGAGGGGTGTTATCTCCATTACTGTGGTGTTTGGTCGTTGACTCATTGTTAACAAACCTAAACTCTGCAGGGTTCTACGCACAGGGATATGCTGATGACATTGCTGTGCTCATAGGGGGCAAGTTCTCAGAAACCATTTCTGAGTTGCTTTCCGCATCGATGGATCTTTTGAGGGATTGGTGTGAAAAGAATGGTTTAGGAATCAATCCCCAGAAGATAAATCTCTGTATCTTCACTAACAAAAGAAATGCTATAGTTAGACCACCCTATATAGGGGGGACACAGGTAAGCATTTCTAGTGAGGTAAAGCATCTAGGGGTTACTCTGGATAGAAAATTGGACTGGTCTAAACACATCAGGAATACTACTATGAAGGCACTTCGATGCCTCTATGCATGTAAAAGGGCTGTGGGTAGGACCTGGGGACTACAACCCAGAATGTTATTCTGGCTATATACCGCAGCAGTTAGACCAATGGTGCTCTATGCCTCTATGGTGTGGTGGCACAGAGGTAGTATTAGTAAAAATAGAACTTTGCTTGGCAAATTACAGAGGCTTTCATGTCTCATGATCACTGGTGCCATGAGTACAACTCCTACTGCTGCAATGGAAGTCTTATTGAACTTGAATCCACTGCACATAGAAGTAGAAGCGCAAGCCTTGAACGTGGCTTACAGACTAGCGAAATCAGGAACAAGATCCAAAGTCATGACTCACATGGGACATGGGAACTTGTTCAGAAGAATTGATGAGGACGAGGTGCTGTCAATGCACTCTGACCTACAAGTTAAGAAACACACAGACGTTTTATACTGTGCGGAAAACACAAAGACCAAACCACATAAACTGTGTAATGGGATTAATTGCTACACAGACGGCTCACTAACAGAAAACGGATCAGGGGCCGGCATATGGAGGAAAGATAAACCAGAATCTGGGATTTCTATTCCTTTAGGTAGACACACCTCGGTCTTTCAGGCCGAAGTGATGGCGATCAATGTCTGTACCCAAACGTTAATAGGGGAGGGTGTAAGAAACAGACTGATCACAATTTTCACGGATAGCCAGGCAGCCATTGGCGCCCTGAGAAGCTATACGACCAGATCTTATTTGGTTGAGGAGTGTAAAAACAACTTAAACACACTCTCGCTAGCCAATAAGGTTAGAATCGACTGGGTGCCAGGACACACAGGCATCACAGGCAATGAGAAGGCAGATGGCCTTGCAAGGGTGGGCTCAGAACAGACACCTCTTGCACCTGAACCCATATGTGGTATCAGCCTCAGCTACGCTAAAAGGCGTATAAAATTAGCTTTAGAGGACAAGGCAAGACTTTCTTGGAGAGAAACTAAGAAACAGGAACACTCGAAACTGTTTCTTAATGGACCCTGTAAGAGAAGAAGCTCAGCACTTCTATCAATGGACAGGTGGACACTCAAAAGTGTGACAGGACTCTATACAGGTCACTGTCGGTTAAATAAACACCTCTTTAATTTGGGGATAGTGGGATCACCAATCTGCAGATTCTGCAAGAAAGAGGGAGAAACGGCACGTCATATAATATGTGACTGTGATAACTTAGCTAGAAAGCGATACCTTCACTTTGGTAGTGATCGCATTGTAGACCCCAAACTATGTGAACTGATCGATCCATTCAGTATCCTCAGATTTGCAAAGGCCGTGGGCCTGTCACATATATAGGACAGGGACATGGACGGCGCACAATAGGTCTCAGTGAGGCCGCGGTGCACAAATGCCGGAACAAATAATAATAATAATAATACATTATGGGTTAACTTCATTACCATCACACTTTTCTGAGACAAAATGCAAGATGAATACTTATTTAAAGCCAACGTAAACTATCTTTTTAAATCTCTATAGTAAATTGTTAATTCTGAATTACAATCAATTCAGGCTGATGCCGTATTAGGCTCGCTCGGTAGTCTTCTTGCCTCGGTCAGCCAGTCTAATGCTGATTTAGCTATGTTATGCTCCCCCTCCGAATATAACCTTTCATGCCATGGCAGGCAAGCAATGTTCAACGCCTTACTATTTCGTTGATCAGAGGCAAGAATTTCCAAGCTGAAACAGAGGCAAAATGCACAGACTTTTTTGGGAAAATAGGAAAAACCACAATGCCAGGATGTTTGAGGCATCATGCATTTACCAACCTCAAAAAAAATAAACTGACAGACTCGTTCAGTCACTTAGTGTTTAATAATGCCGATGTTAATGTGAACGCGATTGATGGATTGCCATGGCAGGCAAGCAATGTTCAACGCCTTACTATTCCGTTGATCAGAGACAAGAATTTCCAAGCTAAAACAAAATGCACATGGTTTTGGGGAAAAGGAAAAAATATCGTTAGTGCCTTTTCAAAAAACCTCAGACGGGCTAAAAAAAATCCATATTGCGAGGCACACCCATGTTGTGACACCGATGTGCATTTGAGAGGTCTGTGGGTTGTTTGTAAATACTGTATGAATGAGCGAGTGAATGAAGAATTGTAAATGTGGAACGCATGAGAACATTTATTACAATTACTTATTGTCCAATAAGGAAGATTTTAATTTCTGAATTTTAAAATTTTTGACATTAGCCTACACAATTCCACTAACCCTGTCACAACCATTTTCTTTGGATGTTTGGTAAATAGAGAAAGCGTATACGCATTCCTGGGTGGAATGGTTTTATGGAAAAATTATTAAATGATAAACCTCATGTTTTTTTTTTGCCTTTTCCTCAATTCCTATCCAGGGAAATATGAGACAATATACACATATAGTGGCGGCTTCCTGTGGAATTATTAAGAGCCATTTTTATTACCACAGCAACATGTCGATGCCCGCTTGTCTAGGATCCGAACAGATGACTTAGATGTGCATAAGTTTGAGGACTGGTTTTCCACATATGACCCTTTTCCTGTTGGAGAAACCATCATGTCACTATATACTGGAATCATAAGGGGTGGTATCGTTAATTTCCATCAAGCTGATGATATTTATTATATCAATAAATGTTAACTCAGATTAATTCGTTAATTCATTGATTCCAATTTTTAGACTTCATTGGCATCATATTTGATGACAAACAACATTCAGGTCGAGTTTTTAAATTAGCTAAGCATTTTCTAGATCAAGTAGTGCCGTTGTAGTGGAGTTCAAATTCGTAGGTACATTTTTATAAGCGTATGACGGAGATTTAAAAACTCGGGATTTTTATGAATTACATCGATCAAGCTAAAACAATTAGGTGATCACTAAATCCAGAAGTCAATGCTCTACAACTTTTATTCATGGATTATTTCCATTTAAATTAGATGTTATCAAGTTAAAATCTATTGAAAATGACTATATAGGATATTCTAAAGAAAATTTGCAGGTCAATCGTTTTTCAACTGTTAATTTTGACTCGTCTGTCAAACCAAATTCAACGCTTTAGGTACTCATTTTATGGAGAATTTCTTGTTTTTTTATCCGAGACAGTACGGTACTTAAGCTTCCATCGCGACAAACGACTGACCTAGAACCCACATACGAGGCTAGAAAGACAAGAACTAAACAGACGCTTTGGACAACTGTACAGACTACTTCAAAGGACTTCCCACCTCTCAATAGAAAATAAATTAATAGAAACTAATCTACAAAGTTATACTTCAGCCAATATGGAATAGAGTTATGGAGGACATCAAAAAAGTCAAACATCAAGCGTATCCAATCCTTTCAATCAAAAGTCCTGAGAACAATAGTAAATGCCCCTTATTACATCAGCAACAAAACCCTTCATAACGATCTTAATATACCCTACATTCTTGAACTCATCCCTTCCAAGTTCATGAAATTCCGTAGTAACCTATCCAATCCTTCTAATCCCGTAGCAGTCATTGCACTGCACCACTCATACCTTTATTTATAATAGAATAAAATTTTCGCTATGGTGCGCTGTTAAAAAGTTACAGGCCAGAAACCGAAAAAAGTGGCCCTTTTCTCCCCACCTTGGGTTAAACTTAGGATACTATTATTTGACGTCAAATGAACAGGTTCAAACCATTTCCAGCTTTTCAACACTTACTCCCAACCACGGTCTTAGATTAACTGACCTATAAACCATCAAGATACATCAAGTTAGTCGGTTACCAATCAGCTTTCGGATATCCTAAGGTTTCTAGGGAGGATTTCTGACCGGCGCTGAGCGGGGAACGGTAGATCAAAATACATGGAGCCTAATAAACAGCTTAAGGTTGTCAACGAAGTTAGTTGGCAGCGCTGAGGTAAACGTGACTAGCACCAGGTAGGTGTCCCCATCCCCTCTAAAAATAAATGCTTGGGGGAACCGGGGTTCAAACCCTGGCAGTTAAAAGTCAGCAAGCTTACCACAAAACAAGGACGGTTTTATTATTATAAATTGCAACACACTCTAGTATCACAAAATCTTCTAACCACAAGGATATTATTTTTCATAATAAGCATTACTTTGCAGTATCGTGAACATGGAATTTTCAGTCGCTGAATATTAAAAAACCTGCTTAATAAATTTTATGCAAACATACTCTGCGAAGAAAAAACTATAATTTTGATAATTGAACATGGAAAACTGAGACGGGAATTAAACAAATACTGTACACATAAATTATGAAAAAATACAATCACTAAGACAAGATTGCATAAGCAAGGTAGCTTGGTTAGTAGAGCGCATGTACGAAAACCAGGAGGCTAAACCATGGTTGGACAATTTATTTATTCTCTATACCTCTGACCAAATGGTTCTATTATTTAAAATCATTAACAAAAGAAATATATTAATAAATACATCGAAATATATAAAATACAATGCTACAAATTGGGATACATGTGGGAAAAGTGGATCGCCTTAAATAATTTAAAAACATAAATAAAATCAAACAAAACAGGATCATTTATTTTTTTTTCGAAAAAAAAAACCCAATAACTTCGATATTGGGTTCAATTCCCGATCCTGCCAGTAATATTGGCACTTTCCTTTACGTTATTAACTTTCTCATTACTAATGTCGTAAACCTTTATGTTTACAAGCCATTGTCTGCCTGTACCCTGTTCAACTTGGAGACATGAAGTTTCACTTCACGACTATAAGTATCATTAATATAATACTTCAGTAATTTCAAGTAATTAATTTCAGCTTAGTATGGGATTTAAATAACTTACCACCCTGATTGAAAATTTTGCCTTTATCCAACCAAATAATTCATTAAAAATTTAAAACCGTGAAAAAACGTTTGCTCCAACTCGACGCCAAAAATAGCCTATACATATTAATGAAGGATCATTCATCAATTCTTGTTAATTTGAAAAATAAATATTATCATATTGAGTATGGCGTCAAATACTCGCGAATAATATGTTATATACACAGTAGGGAATTAATGTAATGCGATCGCAAGAAGTCATTTCCGGAGATGTAATGATCCATTAAAATCGTGATGCATAGAAGAAACATATACATGTAAATGTGGGAAATACATTAGAAATGCCACCCTGATGCGTGCATGGTTGTGCCATGCCAGAAGAAGCTAGTGGCATTTCCCCCTGCTGTATGTAACGCACGTGACTGGACTGTTACATAAGTGGGCTGTTGTACAAACAATACATATATGCACACAGACATGAATATAATATATAATATATATAAAGGAGCGATATACAAAGAAAGGAGATGCAGATAGACAGAGGAGAGATAGGCAATGACGTCAAAGGTGACCTTAGCCACATTCTATCTGCCTTACAGCGGCCCAGTCTTCGAAGCTGCCTTTCCTGCAATATTTAATATATATATTTACACTCTGTAAGGGCTACTTGATGCTATTGTATCATATAGGGATCATACATACATGTACATAAATATGTACTGTCTACTAAGTGTGTAAAATGATTGGACATAGGCGAGAGGGCATGTCACAAGTAACATCTTTATAGTTACTAGTTGCGAACTGTAATCCCATATTTTAGCAGCCTAGCAATTTTACCGAATATTTTTTTTATTTTTTTTTTTAAATAGGTTATTATAACTACAAGAAACAATGTTAAAAGGCACTTCCAGCGTGAGTTTCATGACGTTATTATATGATCGTAATTTTTTTTAAATTAATTAAAATTTTTATTGTTATCGTTTCTCGCTCACTGAAAAAATTGTCTTTTCAAAAAACAACAATTATAAAGACTTACTTTTATTGTCTACGCCGTTTATTATAGTTCGCTCGCAAAACGACTAAGAATAGTCAAAAACGTCACAAGAAATTAATAAATAAAGTTCTACTGTGTGAATGAAAATTGTAAATATGGTATGAATGAGATCATTCATCACAATTACATACTAGCCAATGAGGCAGATTGTAATTATCATAATAAAAAATTTTTAAGACGGATATTTTGCACAATTATTTCAAATATTATCAACCTTACATAATAGACTACCAAAAAGAAAAAAATATAGTGACAGGGCTGTGATTCGAACCCGGACTTCACGACCTCCGGCCAGGCGCTCTTTCTAACTGAGTCATACCTCAGCTTATTCAATATTTAATCTCTTAGACTGGTCAGAGGATATACAATATGAGGAAAAGAAATCAAAAATAGAAAAGTTGAAGGCATCTCAGGAACGGTTAAGTGTCAAGACCGCCTGCCCTTAATGTAGTCGTGGGTTAGAATCCGGGCCCTTTGGATAATATTGGCATTTAAGGTCTGTCGGAATTGGCAATTTCCCCAACAGAGGCTTTCCAACGTTCTTCTGGCGATGTCTTCTTTCAACAAGGGCGTCTTAAGGTCTATCCAGCAGAGACTCGAGACGTGATTAGAGTCAAACATATTTATTTCTACAAATAAGAATATATTGACGATGACATTAACCAAGAACAAATCGTTGGTTTAAACGTCTTGAAGTACCCAAGCAATCAAGAATAGGGCTCCTGGTAGTTTTTATGGGGTTTGTTATTGTCTAGTATCATTGGGACATCAATGAAGCCTGTTCCATAAACAATACACCTCCTCCAGGCCAATTTTTTAATAAATCTACGTCAAACCGGGGCTGAGAAAAAGTTGGAAACGTGATATTAGAATAGTGTGATTTTTGTGATTATAGTCAGAGAGGTTCTACATTCAATTAGGTCTGTTCATGAGTCGCAAAAAAAAATTCCATCGATCTGATATTTTTAAAACAATGTCACTGTTTTGTTAAAATATAAAATATAGAGAATGGCCGGGACACAAGGGGGACAGAAAATCTCTGCGAACTATTTGCATGATCATCGTAGCCAACTTGAATATTAATTGTCTGTGCGGCTGAATTGCTCTAAAGATTCTTAGAGTCTTGATCGTTCTTTAGCGAGCAAGTTTTCCCTGTTCACGATTTGTCATCTGTCGTCACGATTCGATTAGTTTCTATTCCTTACTAGCCTGTACTGGCGGCGGCTATCGGTACGGGATGAAGACTTGACCCTCTTCCTACGAGGAGTGAAATGTAAACAGGTATAAAAAAACGAAATAGAGATTATGGAATTCATGTGGAGATAGATTGCCTTAATAAGATCATTAGTAATGATCCAGTATTAATGGCAGTCGGATAAGGGTGAAGAGCTGGGTGTGGCATTTTTGTTTTCCTTCTTTTTATGAATTCATTAAATGGAAGGTGACGTCCATAAATGAATAAATCAGATAAAAAATTAACATACATACTGTTTCAACCAAACTGGATTCAGGGCGAAAATACGACTAACTAATGAAAACTTATGGTTGTGTTTTTAAGATCGTTTTTAAGACGTGTGAAAATTTAAGCGCAATAAGACTATTTTAATTGCGGCCATTTTCAAGTTTAAGTTCGTCGCCCAACCTCTAAAATAATTAGCGCGAAGGGGCATAGCCTAAATGTTGTACGTTAACACAAGTTTGAAGAACATACCGATTTTAAAAAAATCGTTCGGTATTTTGTGAGTTTATTTCGCACAAGCAAACAAACAATTTTCTATTAGGCAGAATCAGAAACGATGAATTCTGGCATAGTATAAAACCGAAGCAAGTTGAAAGTATAACTACAGAACTAATTTGCTATAACGTTAATTTATCTCAAAACCTGATTGCAAACAATGTTTTCAGTTTCACCTCCACAGTATTTTTTAAGTCAAATGTGTATTCCAAATTTGGTGTAAAATGCTCCAGGAATTCTAGAGTTACACTGGAATAGATACAGACACACACTCATATATATATATATATGTGTGGGAGAGAGAGAGAGAGAGAGAGAGAGAGAGATCATGAAGGCTGCACGCAATAAAAAATGGGAATGTAACATGACACTCATTATTGTCCACTATCGACAACTGCTAAGACACAATTCTTTTGTAAAAAAAAAAGTTAGTTACTCCTAGCTAAGTGGCTTGTCGACATGAAGTGACTACATCAACCTCATGCATGATTACATCACCCATGCTTGGTGGAGAAGATGGCAGGAAGTAGCTGCATACCAACCCTGTGTGGTTTAGGGGTCCATTTTTTGTAAGGAGGGGCCTTAACGACCTAAGGCGACATCTTCGGCGGCTGCCTTCTCAACTTTTCGAGGGGGTGGTTGTACTTCCCAACAGACACAGAGGAATTATCTGTCACAGTAGACCATTGGCAGTTGTCGGTATAAGATACAGTGAGGGCAAATATGAGGCAAAGAATTGAACTGGGAACGTGATTATATCTCTTAGTTCATCTATGGACCACTCGATAAGAGACTAATTAAATAATAAATAAAACAGGATTTTAAAACTGTAAATAGATATCATGTGACCTCTACTAAAAACATAAAATTACAGAACAGATATCAGAACTAAAGCATTATTGACAGTTGAGAATCACACGAAATTCTATTCAGAGACAAACTATTTTTTTAATGTTTTATTGGTAAATTTGAGAACCACTGAAGATGTCTGAGTATTGACGAAACGTTGAATAAATTAAAAATTACAAGTCCCAATGCTTTTGTTTGGATTTATTTATTTCATGAAATTATGTTAAATAATAAATTACAATAAAGTTTAAATGAAGTACACAAGCACAAAAAGGTGTTTAATGATATTTAAAAAAAAAAGTAAAACAAAGACAATCCGATCCTGGTCGCTTTTAATATTAATTTTTCCATTAACCAATTGTGATTCTAGCGAAAAAAATCTTTTTTTAAAAGTTGTTTAACGAGTGAAACCAAGTATTGTGGGGTTGAGAAATATAGTGGCGTGAGTCTTGAAGAATTTTTTTGGTGTTGAAGACACTTTCACATCTATGTCCATAAAAAACTGAGGTTTCCTTGTATTTTTCCTCTGTCTCATTGTTTAGTGCTGTAATGAAGCTAGTCTATCAACATTACCACTATCCATCTGTTTTTTATTCATTTTTGAAGGGCACAACTTGACTTACACCACTATTTTCCTATGTCAGATGCATGATATTTATGTAACCTCCAAGTGGAAACACTGTAATAAACATACAATTTAGTGTAATTCAAACAAACTATGATTTAATTTACTATGAATCTCAACTATGTTTTTCTAATGCTAATTTAAGGCGAAACTCAATGTTTCTGACTTATATTTCTCACCCCCTCTATTGTTTATTAATTAATTCCCTCATTTGTAACATCCCTAATAGCCCAAGCAACGAAGAAAAATTGGGAGTAAAAAGATGGTTTAGTTCTGAAATTTGGTGTGAAGGAAGCTGTCCTAAATTTCATACTAAAAGTCTCCGAGGGTTGGGGGTAAGTGCGGTGAAGGGGGAGGCTACTTTTACGTCACAAAAGATAACATTTTCTGTTTTTTCACATATAACTCCAAAACAATAGGTGTTACGTAAGTAGTTATATAAAATTAAAGCTGATCATTATAATTCCATACAATATTTTTTTTGTTTTCGTATCTTTATTAGTTTCAGAGAAATAGACAGCCTAAATTGACTTTTTTTCCAGATCCCGATAAATTACTCCAGTTAAGTCGTGAAAATATTCTCTTGATACCTAATTACTTTTAACAGCAATGGCTAAAAAGTGTTCCATTAGTGAAAATGGTGTAGTGAGTGATGAGTGCCCTGTCAGTGAAGGGATAAAAACATTAATTGATCCCAGGATGGCAACAACAAAAGGGGATTTTATGGGTAATAAAAATCTTTTTAATTGCAGAAACCGTTACACTAGGCAGCAAACCACAGCAAGTGATATGAACAAAGCACAATCCCCGTAGCTACCTTCGACATCAGTTTCTACCCCCTGAATCAGATCGATTTTAAAAAGTAGCTGTTTAATTTAGGCTGAAACTATTGATGAAGAGTTTTACGCAAAACAGACATAAAAGAATCAGTTAGCGTCGAGATTCGCAGTTCGATAGAAAGGCATGTAAAAATTAGACCTGCATGCAGCAATTTATCACGAGGATTGTCATAAGAATTTATTTTTATACCGTGTTAAGACAGTTAGAGGGAAGAAAAGCCGCTCTGAGGATTTGTCAGTTTTTAAAACAATGGAGGAGATTTATAGATTCCGGGATACAAAAGTTGACTGCCAATATTCAATAGAGGAATCGATGGACCAGGTTTCAGGCAAAAGACAAACAAAAATGTCCCAAAAGTTTAGTGGGCACATAATCTTGAGCACCATTAGTAATCGAAAACCAGTTGGATCTTGGTAAAAAAGCTATTAACGACACCTGGTATTCTTTGAGATGTCAGGATGAAAAAGATCAGATCAGAATCTTGTGGAGTGCTGCTGCTATCATAAGAAATGAACTTTTAACCGCAAGCGACGATTTCCTCAATAAGGCTGAGCAAATAGTTCTCAAAGTCTTCATGGAATTGCTATTACCCGAAAAAAAAGATGTAGAAGGACCGAGTGGAAAACAAACTGAGGTCAATATCCTATCATCGATGCTATTTGTCCTCGAGGTTTTATGTCCCCTATTCTCTATAGCCACTTTCTATTTATTCACAGAAAATTTGGTTCTAGTAACTGGCAGCTTTGGGATTGAATGTTTCAATTTCATACCCCATCAATTGGGGAATCGTCAGTTAAATAATCTTCGTAGAGGAGAGTATTTTAAAAGGAAAGAAAGAAAAGCTTTATTATGAAGTACAAGCAAAACACTGGTGTATACAAATCTTAAGAGTTACGTTACTACATACTGGGTGGAATGTCTAGGCACAAGTGGGGTCTGGGGCTAAAGCTGAGACATATATGTATAAGAAAAGGATAGTTCTGGGAAGTAGGTAGTAAGGAAAGTAAGGAGGGTTGCTTACTTAAAAATAACAGGAACCATCAGTGACTTCCATGAAGTCATGAGGCAGGTATACAGTTCTGCTCAAGCCCCTTCTACTTTTTCTTAACATTATCTTGGCATTATAAAACTGTCAAACATCCTGAGCAAGCCATATCTGCAAGAACATTCTGTCAATAATTATTTGACAACTTGGATTCTAACGTTTCCATACTGGATGGTTTCAATGCTTTCCACAGCTTGGATGGCATAAAGTGGATCACACCAGCACGGGGTCATCCTCCCGCACAACAGATTCCTCCTAGTTAACAAGTTGGCAAGCTGGGACCTCACTGGGACATCAATCTAAGACCTTCCTCCCTACTTCCCAGAATCTTATCCTTTTCTTATACAGATATGTCTCAGCTTTAGCCCCAGCCCACACTCCTCCCTAGAGTTGTGATTCAATAACAGATATTTGACAATGTTGGTAGAATATTGGAGCAAATTATTGTCGAGGATATAAACGGGTTGAATCCAATGCCATCTAACATAATTTCACCTATCCTATAATAGATGCATTGTGGATTCGTGGCAAATGGATCTTATCTAGTAACATTGCAGACCATCTAGTAACATTGCAGACCATCTAGTAACATTGCAGAACATCTAGTAACATTGCAGACCATCTAGTAACATTGAAGAACATCTAGTAACATTGCAGAACATCTAGTAACATTGCAGAACATCTAGTAACATTGCAGACCATCTAGTAACATTGCAGACCATCTAGTAACATTGCAGACCATCTAGTAACATTGCAGACCATCTAGTAACATTGCAGACCATCTAGTAACATTGAAGAACATCTAGTAACATGGCAGGTATTCCAGATTAGAAGGGTTTCATGCACCGTTGATTCAGTGAATAATGATAGAGGTTTAGTAAAACCTTTACCGTTTATTAAATCACCGCCCAACGACTATAAAACCTTATACACAGCCCTGAAATATGCTGCCAAAGTCATGTGCAGGGCTTCGACATTTAATTTGTGACCAACCACAGTACATAAAAAGTCAAAAAATTGTGGCATCTACTCCAGATAATCCTTTGCTGAGAGCATGGGTAGTAAGACTCGGATGAGCCCACACTATAATGTCGTTCGTGGAATGTATTGGCTACATGATGCCAGGAAGTGGGCTACAAGACATGTTGTGCATGATAATTTTTGCACCACATTCAGGCGGCAAAATGTTTGTGGGACATACTTTTAGCAGACCTGTCAGAGGCTACTTGCATGTAGGAGCTGCATTAACTCAGACCATATTCCTTCAAGCTGATGAATCACCTGAAGAAAACTAGCATACCGTTAAAATGGTGGGCAACTTAGATGAAATGTCAACAGAAAATATTGGTAGTACTCTCTAGACTTCAGTTCAAAACATACTGAAAAATGAGCTTCGCTGTTAGAAGAGGAAAAAATGATTTTTTAATTATTATTATTAATATTTATTATTTTCATAAATTACTGTTATGGCTGTCACATTTTCAAAAAAAAAGAAAAGTATTTTCTTTAATTTATAATTTGCACTACCCCTGCCACACCTTTTTCATGTAGGTGCACTTGCATTGAGGAGTACAAAAAATATCTTGACAGATTGAATTCCAGTAAGTTAAGTTTCTTCCAGGAAAACTAAATGAAAAATAACGCAATAACCTGTCATCTATGACATTTGTTATGCCCTCAATTTAATAATTAAGGAATCCCCTTTAAATTAGGAATCAAAAGAATATTTTCACGAGTTCTCTGGAGTCATTTAGCGGAGCAGGAAAAAAATACAATTTCGCCTGTCGATTTTCTTGGGACAAACAAATAATAAAAAAAGTGAATAAGACCATCATTGTAGGGAATTTAATGAGCTTTAATTGTTAATACAACTACTTTTTATCTATGACCTATCGTTTTAGAGTTAAACGCGATAAAACAGAAAAAATCACTTATTGCGACGTAAGAACTGCTCCCCCTCCCCTTGGAGGCTTTTAGTATGCTGTTCAGGACCTTCTCCTTTAAAGGTATACCGAATTTCAGAACTACACCATTATTTTTTTTTCGTCGTTTTTTGACCTTCGTTGCTGGACCATAACATGTTTTAAAACTTTTATGTCCCTTCAAGCACGACAGATATTCTTCAAATCCTGGATTAGAGTCATCACGTACTTGTCAAGTATGTATAAATTTAGTAAGATCAGGTTCCGCAGTCATGACCTGCCGTCACCTGTGACACACATTTTTCGCTTCAAACCATTTTTGATACTTTTAGGAGGCGAGCAGTGCAGTTAATGGAATCTTTGACTTAAAATTTAATTTATTGTTTTTTGTCTATTTATTATTACTTTTACGACACTGACCGACTCATGAGGAAATCTCTTATGATGAACAACCCCGAATCCAACCCCTTCCGACTAATGCAGCAGAGAGGACATCTGAAAACGATTTAGCCTTTTTATATGCACTTACTTACATTGTATATGCCACACAATGGCATGTTTTAAAACTTATTCATGTGAGTTTACTTTAATAGTGTACAATTATATTCTGTATTTAAAAACTCAAATTACAAAAAAAAGAAATGATTTTCGTCTTTATGCAATTAATAAAAAAAAAAGTTTTGAAATTGAATTTCAAAGCAATGGGCTTAAGAGGTTTTTTACAATAATCTCGCTTAATTTGTACATTCACAATCATACATTGATATGGTGGTGTGGTAATAGCTTTTATCCAATTAATTAATACTTGCATTTTCGGTAATACATAATCTAAATTTTAAATCCTGATGGAAAATTAAAAATATCACTAGCTTTTTGCCTCCTGAAAGTTTAATAATTGATTGATGTGAATATATACTGTCCTATAACAACTGTAGTTCGTTTAAGAGGCACTCTATGGAACATGTAAGTTTTCAAAATTCGTTCGGCAGTTCCTGAGTTGATCTCATAGAAACAAAAAAACTTTCCTTACCCGCTGTTGTTCGGTTATTTATTCTTTTCTGTCCTCTACTACACAAGAAAATGAATGAATCCTATCCATAGTGCAAAAACCAAGTAATTTTATTTACAGGTAATAAAAATTTTAAGTACACTATAAAAATTCTTTTCCACGACCTTCTAGAAGGATCAATAGTTCTATTCATTTCCACAATCCGCTAGAAGTTTCTACAGAAATCAATAAGACTAAGTTAGGGTTTAAATGTCATGGAGGGGGGTCACTGGGGATGACTGATTATAATCAATGGTCTGTGCGCCCACTTTTCAAGAGATAACTACAGGTCAACACCGAAACCCGCCCACCGATTCAGTTTCACACTAATCTTTCTTTGGAAAAAGGCAAAGATATTGGGGCCCCTTTCAAAACTGTGGCAATTTTGAAGAGTGGCCAAAACGCAGCACTCCCATGAAATAGGTGACCTGCTCATAATAGCGATGTCAACATAGAAATATAGCCGAATGTCATATTTTACATGAGGTGAGGTACTAATGTTGAAAGATTACTTTCAACACTTTTAAGAGAGCAACTCAAATTTCAGATGAGGATTATTAGGACGTTTTCACCGTTGATACCAAAATGCCATTTGAAAACCTTGTGCTGCTCGCTGCTCCACATTTGGATTCAACAGCAAACCTTTATTTTTCCATATATAGCAGTACCTATTATCGTGTTATATGTTAAGTGCATACATATATGCATAATAATGTGTTACACAGCCATAAACTAGATAGAAAAAATACATACTTATTATTAATAATTACTGTCAAAGGATAGAAAAATCTAAATCTAACTCCGGCTCAAAGAAAATTATCCCGTATGGCACCGAAGTTGCAGGAACGGTATAAACATTTTTTAGCGATGTAACGTATGGACGAATATTTATATTCGTTGTTTCGCCATTATTCCAATATTTTTACATGTTCTGGTAAAACTTTATACCTCCATGTAGTGTTTGACAGTAAGGACGCTGTCTACAGTTCTGGTTCACTTCTTTTTTAGCATCTAGCTTTTAGATAAAAGACTTTTTTTCTTCTGGTTCATCACTGCTACTTCTACTTGGTACTGATTGGGCAAGTTCTAATGCGACCCATTTTCGATGCCATTGTTTCGGTCATCCATTTTTTTCAAGTAGTGCTTCATGGCGTTTTTGAGAGCAGCTCCGGCCTTTTGTTCTAACGGGAATCCGGGAATGTTGATATCTGCGGTATTGATCTTGTTTCACAAGGGGCAAGGCGATTATCGATTTCATATACCCTTTTACCCGTGGAGGTCATGAATAAGACAAACCCAGATGACATTTCGTCAAGGTGAAAACGATCGGTATTATTAGCGATGAAGTAGTATAATCCTCATCTGAAATTTTAGTTGTCGCTCCCTTAAAAGTGTTGAAAGTAATCTTTCAACAGTAGTACATTACCTCGTGTAAAATATGACATTCGGCTATATTTCTATGTTGATATCGCTATTATGAGCAGGTCATCTATTTCATGGGAGTGCTGCGTTTGGCCACTCTTCAAAATTACAGAATTTACATTTTTGAAAGGGGCTGCAATATCTTTGCCTTTTTCCAAAAAAAGATTAGTGTGAAACTAATAATCGGTTAATCGATTGTACGAAGTAAATAAATCGGAAAATCTTGTGAGCCACTATCGACAATCTACAATTGACACTAGACTTCGCGATCCCGGAAAAAATAGATTTGATACTAATATCGGTAGTTTTTATCCAATATTAATCTATAGTTTGTTATAACAAATAAAATGTCGACATGCTTGGTAATATTTAATCTTCTTAGTACGTAGATGCCATTCGGACACAACGCAACCACTCAATGACAGATCCACAGCCTACGTAATCATGAGAGCTAAATTCGTCATTGTAGGCGACTAATGTACACACTGTTGGTATTAATAGACATTGTTTCTTTTTTTTTCTAAAGGCAGCAATGGCCTCACTGTGGCGTGCAACATTAGGCATATATCGTGAATACATTCAGTAAGGTACAATGTACTAAGAACTAGTAGCTGATAATTTCACTGCCAAATAACTAGATTTTCAACCTATTATATCAATGGTTTATTTTACAAAAAAATAGATGATATGGAAACTTTGCGAAATGAAGGAAATTTGAACAAACTTAAAACATGCTCTTCCCAGAACTTTGTTTTTTCAGAATGGCTTGCCCTGTGACGATGAACTCAACTGACAAAAACAATTTAATCGATATGCACTTTGCTAAGGGCGGTTGATCGATTTCATATTAAATATGTATTTGATTACATTTAACCTTTGATGAAGAAGCTACAGCTTACATTCTTGAACTCATCCCTTCCAAGTTCATGAAATTCCATAGTAACCTATTCAACCACTCTAATCCCCTAGCACAGTCATTGCACTGCACCAATCATCCCTATAATCCTCCTCGGAGACTGAAACGGCAGTGGCCTTGTGACAGTGGGAGTCCTGGCAATGGCCAGTTTCTCCAATCATGTTCTGAGCGTCTGTGGCTCTCACGCTCTTGGCCAGCCTCCACTTCCTCGTATCCGATAACGCGACTGACGGAAGAGCGTGGGGGACTTGCCAAGACACTTTCCTCTCTCACATGCGAGGGAGGTGACAACCATGTGGATTTGGGAGGCCTCTGGGCTGTTTGTAAATATTGTATGAATGAGCGAGTGAATGATGAATTGTAAATATGGTATGAATGAAAACATTTATCTCAATTATTTATTGCCTAATAAGGCAGATTGTAATTTTAGCAAAAATGAGAAGTTATAGTAATATGTAAATGCGCTCTCACACAGCAACGAATTTCGAAAATCCCACTTCAGATTTCCTGACCATTATGAATCTGATGAGGTCTGGAAGATTCGCTTTTTATTGCTGAGACTTGGCTGTCATTCCTCGAGTGAAAAAGTTATGGGCTATTAAAAAGGTAGCAGGACGCGTTTCCCTCCCTATTTTACTTAAGCAGGCTTTGTGACTTGCACATATGAATTGAAGAAATCAGGTGAATAAAAACAGGTTTCTTTAACTAATAGTAAATCTTCAAGCCTCCCAGCCCTACATACTGTACGGCGGGCATAGATTATAAGATTATAAGTCATGATAGCCCGAGTGGTCCTTATACCTGCCCAGGACTCTGCATTAGATAGCAGGCTCTCGTCATTAGACCGCTCTGTTATTAGATAATGTCGAAGCTCATTATCCCCTCATGACCATCACCGTCAACAGAAGAAGTAGAAGACAATAGAGCTGGCGAGGCCACAGTTCCTGGTCCGCCAGCCAACTCTGGCAATGGTCCAAGTCTTCTCAACTTCTTGTAACACCATACCATGCATACTTCTTATTTAGTGTCTGCCAAGCAGTTTTTGTATGCGATGAGGGTGTGAAGTAATAAAATTACAGAAAAAAGTCTCGGGATCAAATAAAGATATAATTCCTAAGGCCGAAGAGAATGGTTCTACTTACAAACAGGTAATTGTCTTTCGTCGGTCTGTATGTTCTGTGGTAGCAGTCGTAAAACTGATTCAAACAATTTAATATGTTAAATGTACATTCCACGAGAAGATGAAAACAAAACTAAATTCGTTTCTTTAACTTTTAACATTTCTAAAGTGACAGCCCAAAAACTATTTTAGATTTGAAGATTCATAAAATTCGATAGTAACCTATCCAACCACCCAATCCCCTAGCACAGTCATTGCACTGCACCACTCATCCCTATAATTCTCTTCGGAGATTAAAACGGCAGTGGCCTCGTGAGCCTTTATAACTAAGTGCTAGTAGGAGTCCTGGCAATGGCCAGTTTCTCTAATCATGTCCTGAGCGTCTGTGGCTCTCGCGATCTTGGTCCGCCTCCGCTGGCTCTTATCCAGTGACGCGGCTGACTTAGGAGCGTGGGGGACTCCGCTGCCTCCTTCGCATGCGAGGGAGGTGACAATCATGTGGACTTGGGGGGCCTCTGGGCTGTTTGTAAATATTGTATGAATGAGCGAGTGAATGATGTTGGAAATATGGTATGAATGATAACATTTATCTCAATTACTTATTGCCTAATAAAGAAGGCAGATTGTAATTTTATCTTAATAAATTGTTGTTGACTCCGAGATTTGAAGATCTGATTTGGATCGCCCACTGTTCAAAGCAATAATAGAGGGTTACCCAAAAACTAAATTGAAAGATATTCTAAGATTGGAAGTCATCAATGGAAATAAAGTACTAAATGTTGTTCTATCCAATTTCATTCGTGTTTTTATCTCTTTGTTTTTATTTGTTGAAAAGCCTATCTTCAATAACGAAGACCGCCCAAAAATTCAAAAATGAACTATATTTGGTCAAAATACAAAGATGTTTTTGTCATAATTATTTAATAAGTATTAGAGCCAATCTAATAACGGAATTCGCTTGTGGAAACTCCGAATAAAGGGGAATTTCTCCTAGATAAAATCATTAGCACTGGATTGGCGCATTGATAATAATCTCAAAAACAAATGAACCATAAAGCATGAAAACATAGCGTTGGTAACAACATGTTTAGTACAACATCTCTGTTTCCCAACGAGGGAGGGCTTTCTATAAAGTAATGATGTAAACAGTAGACTATTGGCGCCCCACCAGCAATGCTGTGTGCCCTAATTGCATGTGTTGTGGCAATGACTGTACCTTGAATTAACCGTAGCGAGAGCGTCCCGAGCATTTGCTCAGGTATTTACCTAAGTTCCCCTGTGTCTACGTAGCACGCGACCAAAATAAAGGAACAAAACTAACAACATCGAACTCAACTCTCTATAGTTCAGGTAGAATCAAGCCTACCTATTTAAAGTCTATGGGACACTCAATCCTCATCATTATGCAGGCTAAAGCAGCCTGTAACTAGATCAGTGAGAGATTGGGGAGACTTAATATCTCTGTAAATGTACATATCAAATTCTTCGATTCATTGCAATACATGACATATCCGGTATTTACCACGATAACCCCCGCTCCCCGCTCCGGTCCCCTATCTATGGCAGAACGCATTAGTCTATTATGTTTTAGTTTTAAGTTTTAGTATGTAACTTTTCCAAAATTTGTAAACCGAAGGTGAGCCCCATCACCTAGTCCAGTCTATTGTTTTTGTAAATTTTAAAAGTAAACCAAAAAACGTTTTTTGTAATTCTACCCTCCTTCCAATGCATGTCTTTCCTATGCAGGAAAAGGAGCCATAAATTTGTTCATGCTTTTGTAAAAATGTTTAAATAAAAGAGCTTTGAAAAAAAAAATCCTCATCAGCCTCTTACCAACATTCTGCCTGCCTCTATCCGTCTCAGTCGACCCACGTGTATTCACCCTGTACTTTTACCTTTACAATCATCGTGGAGTACCGTAAATTCCAAACTGCTAGACTGAGAATAGGACTACAAGAACATTAGGGCATAACATAAAGAAGGAGTAATTTCATGGAAAGACGCTGAACTTTCTTAGACAAAGTGGCATAGAGCTATGGCGGACAGCAAAAAAGACGAACATCAAGCGCATCTATCCTTTCAATCAAACGTCCTGAGAACAATAGTAAATGCCTCTTATTACGTCAGCAACACAACCCTTCATAATGATCTTAATATACCTATCTAACCACTCTAATCTCCTAGCACAGTCATTGCACTGCACCACTCATCCCTATAATCCTCCTCGGAGACTGAAACGGAAGTGGCCTCGTGACCTGCTACAAATGCGTGACAGTGGGAGTGCTAGCAATGGTCAGTTTCTCCAATCATGTCCTGAGCGTCTGTGGCTCTCGCGCTCTTTGTCAGCCTCCACTGGCTCTTATGCAATGACGCGGCTGACGGAGGAGCGTGGGGGTCGACTTCCGAAGACTCCGCTTTCTCTCTTGCACGCGAGGGAGGTGACAACCATGTGTACTTGGGAGGTCTCTGGGCTTTTTGTATATACTGTATGAATGAGCGAGTTTATGAAAATTGTAAATATGGTATGAAGAAGATCATTTATCACAATTACTTATTGCCCAATGAGGCAGATTGTAATTTTACCATTATAAAGTTGTTGTCAATATCAAAAAAACAAATACAAACAAATAAGACAAAGTGGCTTTTACCAACAGATTTAAATGAACAGTTGCCGCTAATTGTCATTGACGCAACGCTAAATAAAGATTAAAATTATCTGCTGTCGAATGTAAGTTGGGCCACTACGATCTATGTTCGGTTTAAATCGTAGCCAGAAGGTAGATAGAACAATTTGTGCGATCCCTGAGCGTTATTAATTAATGCCTAAGGTTTGACACAGAGGATCAACCATAGAATATGTTTTATGGAGCAGATAGGAAATGATGATAACCCTGATCCTAAATTATACCAGTAAGTACATAATGCCAACGGCTCATCTCGATTTGTGGCTTAAGCGATTTGGCGTTATCCGTTATAATTACAGGCATATATTTGACCGGCTCACGATGTTAGCGTCAACAGTACAATCTTTTATCTTAACTACATCACAAGATATTGTCTCTTTTAAGAGAGGAAAATGTATCCAGTAGTTACAAATACATTGAGCTGTCCAATAAAACAATGCTTTTCAACTTTTAAGCTTTCTCATATTCTAGCTCAGAAGATGGTTTACAATCAAAGTTATTATTTTTGCCTCCATGGTCAAGGACACTTAGCTCTAATAAAAACCAGAATGTATATCAACTAAACTTTTGGGATACAGTAATAGGGACAATACTAATACAAATTTTCAGCTGTTCCAAAACCAAAAACCTGGTTTGTGCAAATCGTATGTTCAAGTTAAAAGAAGTAAAACTAAAACTACCATATTGAGAAGACATGCTAAATATAGCCATCTAAATAAAACATAATTATTTATTACATCAGGAACCACTCACTTAAATTTACGGAATTAAAATAGATTCAATGTCAATCTAGGGATTTGAACCCATCCGTTCACATAATGAGGAAGTTCATAATTGCTATAGCAAACTTAACTTTAGATAAAAAAAATATATAAATATATATAACTGTTAGTTGTGCTATTTCTTTATATTTCTTAATATGTAGGTAATAGTTAGCGAAAGAAAAATATAGTTACAGGACTACCTAGTTACAGACACCCCCATTCAGGTCGTGAATCACTGACATAGGGTAAGAATGAAGAGGCCACTGGTCTTTGGATGTGCTGAGTTTGCCGAGAGCTAGATACTTGGTCTAGATCTTATAACTAAAACCGCTGACAATGCAGTAGTCCGTTTGCAACGTCAGGTAACGTGGACAATAACTCCTTTAACGTCACTAAGACTCCACGAGGCGTTTCTCCTAGCGAGCAGTAATTGATAGTGTATTTCCTTAGGGCCGTTCGGATAAGCGACAGTTCAATAGTCTAAAGCTGAGTGTTGAAATAATCATAACTGTACAGACTACGACAAAGGACATCCCATCCGTCAATAGAAAATAAATTACTAATTTACAAAGTTATACCTAAGCCAATCTGGACATACGGAATAGAGCTATGGGGGACATCAAAAAAGTCGAACATCAAGCGTATCCGATCCTTTCAATCAAAAGTCCTGAGAACAATAGTGAATTCCCCTTATTACGTCAGCAACAAGCATCACAACTATCTTAATATACCTTACATTCTCGAACACATCCCTTCCAAGTTCATGAAATTCCATAGTAACCTATCCAACCACCCAAATGCCGTAGCCCAGTCATTGCACTGCACCATTCATCTCTATAATCCTCCTCGGAGACTGAAACGGCAGTGGCCTCGTGACCTGCTACAAATGCGTAACAATGGGAGTCTTGGAAATGGCCAGTTTCTCCAATCATGTCCTGAGCGTATGTGGCTCTTGCGCTCTTGGTCAGCATCCACTGACTCGTATCCGTTGACGTGGCTGACGGAGGTGTGAGGGGGACTTCCCAAGACTCGGCTTCCTCTTTCGCATGCGAGGGAGCTGACATTATGTGGATTTGGGAGGTCTCTGGGCTGATTGTAAATATTGTATGAATGAGCGAGTGAATGATGGATTGTAAATATGGTATGAATGAGAACATTTAACTCAATTGCTTATTCCCTAATAAGGCAGATTGTAATTTAAGCACAATAAAGACGTAAAAAAAAAAAAGAAATAATCAACACTCCCCGAAAGCTAGGATATTATTATCTACTGCATACAATTATGACTGTATGGGTCAATGGCTATGTAGCCCAACAAAGGTCGACTAGGAATAAAGCGTGCAAAGTAAGAAGTAAACATTGGTCAATGCCTTTGCTTGATATATCTTTAATGTTCGAAGAGACAGCTGAAAGGCTGACCCGATCATTTGCTTTAAGGTCTTTACCTAAAACCACCTGTGTCCAGCCTACATACAGCCCACCGAAGTAAGGAATAATAAGTCGCATTAAATCCTACCCTTCCTCACACAGATGTAAAATCAAGCAGTCCTATACAAATTCTGCAGAAAACTGATCTCCCACAGTCACCGCTTCTGTATTAATAGTCTTTAATGTAAACTATGTCATTACTGTTAACTGTTTCTATTAATAAAGTGTCTTAACTGTTGTGAGATCGTTAATTATACGAATGAAGCTGACCCTCCCCACTCTACCAATCGCAGCTCATCAGAAATGTTTCTTTAAACCCTCTTCTTAACCATGGGCATATTAATAATACAAGCCAACAAAGTTTAGGCAATAGAAACCCCGATAAACGGTTTTTATCATTGTTCACGGTTAATTCAGATCTTTAACCTTCATATTTTCTATCAAACTGGCATTTATTTTGCTGTAGTCAAAAGCTATCGTTATTTTAATATATTTTTCTAAGCAAAGTTACACCCGATGCCATTGAAATTCTCATAGTATTTTCAGCGCTAAATTCATAACTAAAATGTTTTTTTTTTTATTATTACGTGTAAGTGTTTCAGAAATGGCATATATGTTATTACCAAACGTTTACTATTTTAAGCGATTGTTGGTACTTTAGGAAAGTGAGGTAAAATTATTCAACCAATCAATTAACAATGTGGTTTATTTACATTTAAACAGTTTCAAATAAAATACACAAAACGTACAACTATCTAAAGGGTTAAATGAAAAAAAAAAAATAACTCATAGGTGTCTCCCAACAAATTATGTTTTTTTAACGTAAAGGCGCTTGGGCAGCTCACAATTCTACTAGGCACTTGATAATGGCAGTGGGGGGAGCCAAAAATACTTGTGCGTGCAATAAACGTAATTTGTGTGTAGATACCTGTGGGTGACTTTTTCCTTTTGACAACTTGAAGGAAGGCTCACAATTCACAACCATCTTTGCACCTCCAAAAAAACACCAGATGTGGTTTTTCTCCTGGAGAACGACGATTTCCGTTTGTAAACATGACTGGTTTCTCTAATGAGGCACCTGGAGTAGTCCCTTAACAAGTTGAAAATACTTTCAAGAATACCCATGGTATCTGACCAGTAATCTCTACCGAGCAGTGGAATAAGCTAATATCGTTAAAAATAGCTTTCTAGTACCACAGACAATTTTTACAACATTTCAGACAAGGAATGACATCACTAAAGGTTTATTATCAGTTTATTCATCACAATAAGTGGGTCTCTCTGCTTAATGTGAATTTTGTGATTGTTTTGCAACCAGCTAAATCATTTATGTCAGCTTTATGACCTACTTCAGTATTTTCTAAAGAAAATCTTTCTTAAAGTAATATTACAATCTGCCCTATTGGGCAATAATCATTTTTATCAAATATCTCATTTATCCCATATTAACAGTCCATAATTCACTCACTTATCACCAGAGACCTTCCAAATCCACATGGTTGTCACCTCCCTCGCATGCGAAAGAGGAAGCCGAGTATTGGGAAGTCCCCCACGCTCCTCCGTCAGCCGCGTCACCGGATTCGAGCCAATGGAGGCCGACAGAGAGCGCGAAAGCCACAGACGCTCAGAACATGATGGATTAACGGCAGGTCATTAATATTCGAAGATTATCATAGGAATGTGTGGTGGTTTATTATGATTTAGGGAATTAAGGTGAATGGATAATTTTTTATGGAATTTTTCAAACTTGAAAGGTATGAGATGAAGGATGTAAGGAATACTAAGATCGCTCTAAGGGAGGGGGTTCTTAAGCTGACGTAGTAAGAGCATTGACTATTGTTCTCAGGACTTTGGATTAGTCTCGATTCTTTTTTTTATTTATAAACAACTTTATTAAGATGAAATTACAATCTGCCTTAATACTTAATAGGCAATAAATAATTGAGATAAATGTTTTCATTCATACCGTATTTACAATTGATCATTCACTCACACATTCATACAATATTTACAAACAGCCCAGGGGGCCCCCAAGTCCGAGAATGCGAAAGGAAGCGGAGTCTTGGGAAGTCCCCCACCAGCCACGCCACCGAATACGAGCGAGGCCGGCGAAGAGCGCGAGAGCCACATACGCTCAGGACATGATCAGAGAAACTGGCCATTGCCAGGACTCCCAGTGTTGCACATTTATAGGAGGTCACGAGGCCACTGCCATTTCAGTCTCCGAGGAGGATTATAGGGATGAGTGGAGCAGTGCAATGACTGTGCTACGGGATTAGGGTGGTTGGATAGGTTACTATGGAATTTCATGAATTTGGAAGGGAAACGATCGATAACCTCACAGAAGGTTGTGAGTTCGCGAAATTCCTTCAGCGGGGATGATAGCTAGTGCCTTGCTAAACTGACTTAACTTACGTTCGTTGCATGATAAATACTATTTTATTAAACTTGGGCGCCAGACTTATACATAATATGTATCAAACGCTTAAGCCTCGAGTGGTGTTCGTACTGGGCGGCCCCGGAGCAGGTAAAGGGACCCAGTGCTCTAATATAGTCAAAGAGTACGGTTTCGTACATCTGTCTGCAGGCGACCTCCTCAGGAACGAGAGGCAGAACCCTTCTCGATTCTAATAGACCATTTATTACCGGCAGTTACAGACACCTGTTTTAACACATACAGTTAAAATTCACAACTATTAACACTTATTTATGTGTATTTTATCAACTCATGGCCTAATTGCCGAGCAATCGCCTGGAATATTGAGGTAGTTTGGAACGAAACCGACTAGCTCAACTTTTCCCTAAAAAGATTGCTCCAGTTGCTAATCATAAAAGCGTCCTATTTTGCCGACCCACCACCCAGATGCTATTCACACCCCGGGCTATTTCTGTAACCATCCGCTGTCTAATCCACTTCAGATATCGTTATCTCGGCCATAAATATGTATTCCATGACGTCAATGAAAGGAAATCCCAATTTCGACGATAGCACTTGGCACTATCTGACAGATATAGGGTTCAGCCTTTCACTCTTCTGCACTCACACTTTTTTTTTCCCTCATCCCCTTTATTTAAACATTTTTAACAAATTATGAACAGTAACAGTATTATACATTGGTGATAATTGGCTCCATCTTCTGCATTACTGCATATAATGCATTGTAAGGAGGGTAGTATTACAAAAACAGATTTTCTCACATTAACACGACTGTTGCACTTTTAGTAGTGTTCTGCAAATAAAAGGGGGGGGGTTCACGCAATTAACAAGAGTTCCTTTAATTTCATTGAATTATTTGGAATAGCTTACTAATTGAAAATATCACCCATTGATCGGCACCTTACATGGGAATTTGTAAACGGCTGTGTTGTATAATTATAGTTAAAAAATTGCCATTTATCATCTGAGTTTGTTTTTTGCAATTATAATCCACTAAACTAACAATATACGATACGTATTGTTTATCAGTACGTAGAGAACTGTAATGTGATTTTAAAAAATTGTTTTTTAACAAAGTAATTACTTGAAGTCATTGGATTACTTTTACATTAAGCATCAAATGGAGCTACCACTAGGTGAGGGGGGGGGGGGCGGTAACCAATAATGCTATCGATATTTCGATATTTTTATCTATCGATAGTTCAAGTAACTTCGACTATAACTATCTTCTTTTCGCGCTGGTTTAATTCCTAGGACTGTTGACAAAAGCCTATTCACACACGATATTCATTCGTGCAATTGAGCCATAATGAAAAATTAAGTAGTTGGTAGTACATTTCATTGCAATACATAATGTTTTTCTAGATGTGTTTTCAACATGTTTTTTTTTTTTATATAAATTCTTGTTTTTTATTTAAATAAAATAAAATTTTACGATATTTTTCATTAATCGCTCGTTTTTAAGTTACAAAAAATACTGCCCAATAATTAAAAATTAATAATAAGTAATTAACACCTTCTGATACCCGTCATGTTTTTCTCAAGTAAATTTACTTTTCCCTTCTCAAAGGAAATTATAAACTATGGAGCTATAGGTTTCCAACGATAGTATCGGAATATCGATAGTGCCCAACTATCGACAACAGCCCCCTTAACTACAGAAACATATTTACTTTTTATATTACTACGTAATTATGAATTAATAACCCTTAATTATATTTTATGGAGTTGAAAATATTGTTCATGTCACCGCGTAATCGAATGGAATCACGATAAAAAATTACATGTTAACAGGTCGAACAATCGCCAGGACAGGTGAAAAAATAAGGGTTCTTCATTTTTAAAAGAACAATGATACTCTAAAAAACGTTAGTCAATCTGAATCACCTAAAGTAAAGCACATTTGAACTCACTAATTTTATCTTAACAATCTTTTGGTCATATTTATATAAAACGGCAGTAAATAAAAGTCTATCTTATCTATCTGGCAATAAATAATATTTTTATTGCTGTTATATGTTAGTAAGAAATAGGGAATAGAATTATTAAATAATAAATTAAAAGGAAGAAAGTAAGGCAAAGGCCCCTTCTCAGTCATCTCTTAGGATAAGAAAAAGCTCACACTTTTCAATCAAACAGTCAAAGGTTGGAATGTTAGTCTATTAATGTTATTAAGTTGAAGGTCATAACCTCCATGCAACTTTTCCTTCCAGATTTCATTAATCAACTGCTTCAAGGAAATTTTCATGCAGTTTAAAAGGAAAGTGTTTATAATTATAGATATTCCATATCTACTTCTAAAATAAATTAAAGAATAGTATTTATCTCAGCATGATATTAAATTTCAATGATTTTCTATTATTACATAATAAAGATGGGGGGGGATAATAAAAAAACATGACAAATACAATCCAATATTGGAATCTAAAATTGACCCAAAAAGATGCAAAAACTGTTTCAGTTCTTCAACATAAACATTTTAATTTTTTTATCTAAATATAAATATTAAAAAGATTTTTTTCACATTTCTATCATGGTATATACGAGATTCATTTCATGTATATGGTAAAGATATAATAATATTGTAGTTAAGCCTAATGAGCACATCTCAAATAAATAAATCTCCATCTTTTCCACATTTCTTAAAAGATTCTTACAATATTTTTGCATTTATATTAATAACAGTAAAGTTCATATTATTTATTTTTAATGATAAATAAAATTAAGCTACTGATAAACACCTCAGAACAAGAGTGAAAAAAAACTGTATCAGCTATAGCTAAAACTGAAATAGACAGCAATGCTAACTCAGTCATGTTACTCATAACAAAGCCAGGTGGACATATGCCTAAAGTAAATTAAAAAAAAACAGACAGCCAACTTTATTAAGTAATTTGCCAATATTTAGTCTCAAAATACAAATCAAATGTCACTGATGATGAAGAAATATTTTACATATCGGATAATGATAGAAAAAACTCGAGTATTGCCTAACTACTTTTGAGGTTATCAGGATTTCACCATTTAATGTCAACTTGAAGAAGAGAATATCTAAATCATTTGTTGAGGTGTGTGGTTACCAAGGTCAGAAATATTGCAGATCAGTTAAAACTGCGATAGGAATCTGTGAAAGGAAGTTCGCAACAGCACCTGGCAATACTGTTTATTATTAGTACTGCTACAATGCCAGGAAGAAGCAATTTCTGAGGGAACCCTTCTTATACAGGAAATATATATACTTTCCTGTTTAGGAATTAATTCTGTTAATACATAAATGAAAAAAAAATTGATGAATAAAACATAAATAAATTTCAAGCTGTGTAACATTGCTTGTATCACCCACAATGCTGCTAAATGCCTTATGATTGCATTTATTTTTATGACTATGCAAATAAAAATGATAATTTATGGTTTTGTTGCATGTTAATTTATTAATCATGTTTTATATATATTTGCAATAGCAAATTTATGTACAGTGCCTGAAGAAAATGCCAATATTTGTTTTCACTTAATTCATATTGAGCAATACTAACATCAATGGATATAAATTGAGTAATATTTGTGAAAAACAATTACTTATAAATAAGGCTTTATTCTTAATAGATAGATAGCTTGAAAATCAGAAATAACACCAAATTATCTAAAAAATAAAATTAATTTGTTATTGACAAGCCAACTGAAGATGTACGAAATAAATCATTTTGCAGATGGTAAGTGAAACTATTATTCCATTAAGTTCTGATTATTTTTTATCTCCTATTGTTGCATCCCAGCTTTGGGAGCTTCATATTCATCAATATTGGAATCCAGGTATATCCTTGTAGCAAAATATCTGAAAAGTGTTTCTTAAGTAGAAAATATATAAAGATTGATTGAAAAACTTTCGAAGGTCATTGATGCTACACTATTTACTTCTTTCGTGAATAATGTATAATATATTAAACAAAAAATTACCTAATGGTGAAAATTATTTAAAAACTATTTTGAAGCTTCCGGCGTTCCTAATAATTATTTCACCACCATAATATAAAATAAAAATCAATTTTTATCGAAAGAAAATATTATTAATCTATAATGTTATTTCCCAGTTAGTAAAATTAAAGAAAAGTTAGCAAAATGAATATTTACCTATATTTACTGACATTGACATGTACGCCAATGACATTCTTTGAAAACTGGTTTATTGAATTGATACGATTGAAAATAATTCAAAAAAGGACAAACTTAATGTCTTAATAAATAAACTCTAAAGAAACTTAGGGTATATATAAATATAATTCTGCAGTGATCATGATAAGAATGTTAGAATTTTCTGAACTGCAAAATCTCTATACGGAATAAATGCTGGAAGATAAAAGAAACAATTAGTTATTTCAGTAAGTTCAGTAGTATCTCGTTTGATACAATGAGATTGTCACTTTAGGACCTTTTGTTGTCTATTAACTTCGCTCAGTATTGTTGGAGAACTGGAAGTTGAATCTACTGAACTTACCAAACACACATACAATAGGGTTAATCTACCTTATTGCTGTTAAAGTTGACTTTAAGTACTCCGTTCTTTAGTTTTGACAGTCCCTTCGACATGAGGTACTGAAAAGACAAACAAAATAGTGATATATACACAATAATAAATCCATATAAAAACATAAAAAACAGGCTATAATAATGCCGATTAAATACACATTGCATCCTTAAAGCATTACTATGTTTTTGATATAAAAAATACAACAATTAATAATGGCACACAAAAATAATTTAATAAATATTACATAAGCGACAATGGATCAGCTAATTGTTAAGATTAACAGTACTCTACTTGAGCTAATGGATAATCTTTACACTATTTACATTTCACATTTTTTTTATTCAAGTAGCCATTTTTTTTCTAAATTTAGCAGAGCATGTATTTTATCAGTAGCATTATGAGATACAACACACACTTCAACCACTTATCATTAGCATATGTATCGATTGTATGAAACGGCACTTGAGTTTTATAAGCCATTATCATTAAAAATTAGTGAAAAATAATCATTTACAGATAAGTGGAGTGAAATAATTCAGTTTATCCATGATTCAACTGTATTCATGTTATTAAATGTCTGCCAATTATGTCAAATGGTACTTTGGTAGCATATAAACTACTTAAACAATCCAAATGAACATGTCAGTCGGTTAATAGGTCATGGAGAGGAAAAAGTGTGCCAAGAAATGACTATAGATAAATTAAAGAGTGGCCTTCATTGAAGCCTTTGTTTATCAAATGTTACTGACAATTTATAGATTGAGGACTACAGACATTGGACAGCGGAGAGCAGACTCACCTGCTTTATCTCATTCCTGAGGTTGAAGGCAGTCGAATAGGACTGCGGAGGGAACCCAGAGCCGGAATTGATGTCCATCCTCTGCAGTATACACTGATGTCTGCACCAAGACTACAGTTATCTGTACATAACCTTTACACAGATGTCTGCACAAAGACTGTAGCTAGGTATACATAACCTGTACACAGATATCTGGACAAAGATTGAACATAACCTGTACAGTAGGTGACTAGGGGAGGCGCGGCCAACGACTGGTCTCCAGGTGGTTCTGTCACACACACACACAACCACCTAGCCCACTCACCGCCTCTGCATTTCCTCCTCACTTCAACTACTGATATATTGTAACTCTTACACATCGTCGTAATGTCTACACGAAATACGTTATACCTCAGAGAAATACAGAACCTAAGATTAACATGAGTTAAAGAAAACACTTTAATGAAACTAAATAGAATCGTGATGGTGGCGTCCCTAGGTCATACTCTACCTATAACACGCGGGCCTACGGATTTTAAGTATGTAATTACATTACTTACGATATTGAACTTCTTCAAGATTTGCCCAAGGAACAGTCGATCTCGAGCTATGAGAAACTAAACTTAAAACTTAATTTTCTCCGAATCCTTACATTTGGGTTGAACGGTCATATATCACAAACGGCAAATCCTAATCCAAAAACAATAATGTATCGTCTTGTATATTAATAAATTATTCTTCAACTACATTCTTTTCCATTAAGTTTCACCTAGGACCAGCCGATTTCGAGCTTTGAGGCATAAAACTCATAGTCTTTTTTCCTGAAAACCTTCCTTTTATTTCATTCAAACGCACTTATTTCGCAGAAGGTCTTAAACCAAAAAAAAAAATAAATCGTTTTGTAAATTGTATCGTTATCTGCAGCTTTGAACTTGTTCAACTATTGCCTAAGATTTTCCAATCTCCATGGCTATGAGCCATCAAAGTAAAAAAAAATTGTTTTTTCCGGTAACCTTCCTTTTATTTTCTTTAAACACCATTTTTTCGCACGATAAAAAGCTTAGTCTTAAATCAAATTCAACAATGTAGTCATATAGATTTTTGAATTTTCTACTATTTTGATTTATTCATGTTTTGCCTACATTAATTCATTCTCGAGTTGTAAACTGTCAAAATCAAAATTTAGTCATTTTTTTAAAACCTTACTTTTATCTTCAAAAGTGATTATCTCATAAATGTCATATTAAACTAAATATAAAAATACGTCGGTTTACAGAATTTTAAATTGGCTGTAGCATTAATCTTGTTCAAGTTGTGCCTATGAGTTTTAATTCTCGAGCTATCAGCCAACAAAATCAAAACATTTTCCCGAAAACCTTCATTTAATTTTTTTTATATGCCCTTTTCTTTCAAATGGTAAATCCTAAACCAAATGCAATTATTGTTTTGTTTCACCTACCAACTGCTTATCTTCAAATGTTGGCCACCAAAACTTATTTTCTCCCAAAATCTTCCTCTTGTTTTCTATAAATTGCTCCCATCTCTGAAACAGGAAGTCCAAACCCAAATGCATTTCATATATTGTATTGTAGAATTTTCTTCTTTAAAACATTCATCTTCTTTAAGTATCACCCAAGTTCTCAAGTTTTAGCATACTCCAAACTTTTATTTCTTAAAATCTTCCTTTCATGAACTCAAAATACTTTTAAATTACTATATCTCGGAAACGGTAAGTCTGATACGAAATACAGTGGTATATTATTTTTTTGATGACAAAATTTTCAATAACTTCGATCTTTCTCAAGTTTTCATTGGGATTTAGGTTGGAGCCACCAAAGTCAAACATTAGTTTTTTTCAAAACTTTTATTTTCTTTAAAGGCTTTCATCTCATTAACAAAAAGCTTAAACCAAATATTATACCGTATCATTATTGCTGATTTTCAAATTTACTTCTACTTTGATTCTGTTAAGTTTTCCCAACATTATTCCATTCTCGAGCTGTGAGCAAGCTATCAAAATCAAAACAGTGATTGCTTCCGACATCCTCCCTTTTATTTTCTTTAAACACCCTTTTATTAATGGAGAGTCTAAAAGCAGATACCATAAAACCAAATTATTAAAGGTCCCACACCAAGATTCACCTAGGACCAGCAGATTTCAAGTTTTGAGCCATCGGAGTTCTAATTGTCATTTCCTTTAAATAGCCATATCTCCTATGCTCGTAAGTCCTTAACTAAGAACAAAAGCCTGTTGTTTTATAGAGCATTACTCTTTCTAGAGCTAACCAATCCCAGAAAAGTCAGAAAGTAATTTAGAAAATGTATATCTGCTTATAAATGTAAGATTCATAACACAGATAATATGTAATTGCAACAAATATTACAGACCCTACTCATGAGGAAATAAACCTGACAAAAGCCTTAATTATTCCAACCATTTGTGCAAAAATGAAAACAACTGATTTTAAAAAGAAAATATGAATATGATTGAATCCAAGGAAATACCCGCCAATGGAGTTTCCTTTATAAAGCATTAATTTTCATAACCATAATTATTGATTTTAAAATGTAAATGCTATCTTAAAACATGGTCTTGTAGGAATGAATACAGATAAAAGACATGACAATTAAAACTATGCACATTATTTTCAATAATTAACAGCTTTGTTCAGACTTTATTGTCTATGCTATTTAAATATAAATTTGTTTGCCTGGGCACTGACCTTGAAATGAGGAAATGTCAGAAGAACTAAAATACATCTTTTCTTTTTGTATTAAAACAGGTAGTTCCCACCCAATGGAAATCATTAGGTCACTAAAAATTAGATTATATCCTGATATTGAAGGTGTCAGTCAGAGAAATCGTACAGTATATAATTCTGAATTGAACAATTGATGTAAAACATGATAATTGTAAACTATTGTATAGACAGTTGCATAGCTATGAATTTTTTTCCTGTGAGGAGTGAGAGTGTAAGCATTGCTGCATGAGAGTTGGAATGGATGACATGTCAGAGATTTATTTATTTTGATGAAATCATTAAAGTCAGAACCCATCACTTGTTTACAAACACTAACACAATGGGTATTAAATTAATCTGCAGACATTTCTCTTTCATTTTCATATCTTTCAGTGTATTCTGAACTGCTCAAGTGTTTGTGTACATTATTACTAGCAATGGAATCTGGAAGTTATACTCTTATATGAATTTAAACTTGAACATAATAATTACAAAGTCTTTCGAAACAGCCATATGGCTTTTGGTGACGGTACAGTGAATGAAACAACTGTATATCGGAGGTTTTCTAGATTTCTATCTGGCAATACAAGTCTGAGAGAATGGATCTCTAGGAAGGCCAAAAAAAAAACTTGATGATGATGAAATAAAGGTTTTATTAGCGGCCAATCCACATCATACAAGTAGAGAACTTTCAAAACACTTAAATGCCAGCCATACTTCTGTTATAAGTTATCTTCATGCTATTGGGAAAATAAAATAGACCAGTGGGTGCCACATGATTTTTACTGATCGCTAAAAACTTATATGCATAACTTAAAAAAAATTACTTTGTCTGAAAAAAGAAGTCTTATCACATCCACCTGATTTGTTGTCAACTGACTGTCATTTTTTCAGAACATTTAAAACATTTTTTTAAAAAACAAAATATTTCAAAACGAAAATCAGGTAAAATTTTCATTTGTCAAATTTACTGATTCAAAGCCAAAATGTTTCTTTGGACAAGGGATACAAAACCTTGTTGGGAGTTGGGAGAAATGTATTGAAGCTAATAGGAGTTATTTTGAACAAAACTAATATCGTAAGTTTTTTTTTTTTTCCATTTGCCTTATAACCTAGGAACTGATAGTTCATATGTTACCACCCAATAAAATAAAATGTAACTCAGTGTCAAATTTATAAGGCTTATCGATTAGTATAACTTATTTTTCAAGATAAGTCCATTACCAACCAATAGGCATTCTATGTCTGCAATTTACACTAAGACCAATGAATGCCATACGGAAAAGTTCATACAACATAAACTGAAACCTCACTAAGGCTCATAATAATGAATTTATTAATTTGAAAGGTAATTTACCTTGGAGAAGCACACTATCTTGAGTTTCTAAGATGAAGCATAAATGGTTCGATTGGTGCTTGCTTGTATAGGAGAAAATTAAAATTTTTAATGTTTAATTATCAATAAAAAAAAATGAATAATTGTATTTATGAAACTATTATTATGTATGTTGAAAGTAGTGCCTGTGAGAAAAGAGAAGTGTACTGCTCTCTGTTGTCGATCTGTAAAACTAACACATTCTCTCATCACTAACTTAGCTCTGCTTCAATTACTAATAATTCAGCACTGCTTAGGTACTATGGATGTTTAACAAAAAATAATCGCTTTTTGCTATACATTTATTGTTATGCTGAATTTTTTTCTCAATGGCAGTTAATACAATGCTGAAACTGACTTCTGCCCACACATTTGTTTACTAAGTTTAGTACATAATTATTTAATCACTAACTATTCTTTAACTTGCTGCCATCATAACATCACACTTATTAAATATTGATATTACATAATATAGTGAAAAAAACACAAATCCAATACATTTTAAATTTAAACAAAACGCAAACAGTTAATAATCATTAGATAAATAAAATTTCCATTTTTCCACCTACGTTCTTGTTATCATGAGTATATATCTGACAACTGGTTAAATACCAAACCATAATTCTTTGCATACTCATAATGTTCAAATAGTGTTAAAGCAATGTACTGTTATTAATAATTAAAAAAGAAAAAATACTGGCAAGATCAGGACACTATCTAGTCAGAGACTCAACAATATTAATTATAAATAATAGTGACACCAATATCCTAATAAATATTTCTCAATATTGTGTTACTTTAAGTTTATTTAAACATTTTATAAATATATATTCAATAAATTATATAATTTTAAATAAAATGAAATTGTATCTATTTGCTCATCATTAACTACTCTTCTTAGCATTTTGATTAAATAGAACACCAATTGGATTTGCTTTATTTGCACTATTTGATATAAATATTCAGGAAAAGTTAGTGATTAAATAATTATGCACTAAACAAATGTCTAGGCAGAAGTCACTGGTCAGTTTCAGCATTATATTAACTGCCATTGAGAAAAAAATTCAGCATAACAATAAATGTATAACAAAAAGCGATTATTTTTTGTTAAACATCCGTAATACCTGAGCAGTGCTGAATTATTAGTAATTAAAGCAGAGAATTCATTTTAAAATTTTACCAGATAACAAGTGGAATATTTGATGACATCAAACCAAAGAAAAGTTAATTATCAAATAATACACAAATCTTTAAATAAATTTATTTCTTTTTTAAGGAAGAGGTTGGGGGGAGGCTAAGTAGCGTGTCACACAATTTTAAGTAAAGAATTCATTGTTACTGAAATAAAAATTAAATGTTATGAAGTAACTAATGTATACTTTTTTATTCACAGTTAGAAAAATTCGCAGAGGCCCCTCATTATGTAATAAAGAGAAATAAATAAAATTAATGACAGCACTAAGGAGGTATATTTAGTTTACAATTTAATATAAAAATTAGAAATTCAGTCTTTCATTAAAAAGGGATAACTTCTGAACAGAATAATACCTAACACAAATATTAAGTATTTAAATCAAGCCTGACAAAATGTGATAAAGCAAAAAAAATTAAAAACTGCAACATTGGTAATTTTAGTTTGTAATTGCATAATAGTTTGAAAATTTAAAATTAAAACACTATTACATTAATGGTGGAAAAATTAAGAAAAAAAACCTGGTTTATTTTCAACAATTTATAAATTAAAAGCAAGCAAGATATTCTATAAGCAGAAGACCTTATTATTACCCTTAATGAAGTTGTTAGTTGGAATAGGTAATATCTTAATGATAGAATGACAGGAGTTGTTCAACTTCATCTTCCTTGTATTCTTATAATATAATAAATGAAGAAAGAAAGCTATATACTAAAGTGAACAAAAAATTCATACATGAGGTTAAGGCTTGAGAGAGAATGTTGTCTGTCTTCAATGGGTCAAATGAAGGAGGAAGGTGGAAGGTGGAAGCTCAGTTAAGCAAAGGAAAACATTGTTTCAAGGAAAATCATAATTAAAAAATAACATGTTTAAACCATCATTATCAATTTTATTTCTCGGAAGGTATTGATCTTCCTATACCGTTTTCCCAAGTACGGAATGCTGCAATGCCACATTCTTGTCCGTTTAAAACTTAAATTAGAATGTCATAAGTTCTTTATCATCTTCTTGCTCCTTAAATGATGTGCAAAACGTTACCTACTAATAAAAATGTTGAAAATTTAATTTTATTTAAAAATCTAAGCTAATTTCCATTAGAAACTCTCAAATGAATCGACTTATTACCAAAATGTTGTACTCTAGTAATGACACAACTAGAAATAACAAATTTCTAGGAAAATTTCTTACAAACTTTAACTGGATATCCCAATTCGCTATTTGTAAATGCAAAAATATCTGTATTTGTTACATGACTTAAATGTTTCTTATTCTTCATGCCAATATAACACTGTAATGAATGTTTCAAAAATGTTAGAAAGGGGGAACATATGTAAATCTTATGACTTAATCCATTTGTACCACTTTTTTTTTTTTTAATTCTGCTTGGTGCAAGAAGTAGAACGTTGATAAGCTAAAAAATGACAAGGAATCGCGTCAGTTATCTATCAAAAGGGTGGTGACACATTTTTACCAGGTGGTAGTAGGAAAAGTTCTATTCAGTATTTAAGACAATCTATCTTAGTAAGATTTATATCGTATGAAAAAAAAAATCTTGTAAAACATTATGGAATGACAAAAGAAGCAAAATGCGAATATTGATTTGTTGACTAAGGCACTACTGGAGTGTAACCTTCCTTCCAGAAAACCTCATCAGCTGTGGTTATTGATCCTTAAACTTTAAATACTATTGTTTATTTGCTTCATTAAACTTATATTATTTGTTGTCAAATTATTATCAGTGTATTTCTACAACGTATCCAATATTAAGTATAGAAGCTAATGTTTAAATTTTTAACACATAGGAAAATCACTATGAGTAAATGGCTATTGAGACAATATATTTTCCTCCAAAAATACCAAATTATTAATAAATTGTTCTTTTAGAGAACAGAGATAAGGGAGGGTTTAGTCACAGTTGAGAGATGTATTCTGGACGGGAGTTTTTGAATTATGTTTTGATTTGACAGTTTATCTAGTATCTAGAAGGCAGTAGTGCGAAAATGGCAGTTTTGTTATGAAATATCAAGATTAGTGCGGGTCTATCGAAGACAGTTGGAAGTTGAGATGGCTGTATATTCCTCCTGTGTGTAAATTTCCTCAAGCTACTTACAGTTTTGCATGTTATGCCTCAGTAGAGAGCGGGAGGAGCAGATTCACACAAATTCTTCCTTGCCAACTTCCAAATGGATTTATTGACCTGCCCAATGTTTCCTTCATTCATCTCTCCACTATAGGATTATCAAGTCAGATAAGGCTACATTCCTATAAGTTGTTGTTGCAAAGCCTACACACCCTCTGAGCCTGAATATGTCGTTAACAGGATAAATAAAAATACATTTCTCAGCACTATTGTTTTGATTTTATTACAAATTTATTTTATGCTTAGTGTATCTGAAGTCAGCTAGTCGCAGTAGAGTTCTGTAGGCTTTCTTAAGTATGCGGTGACTAGATGTTAGTTTCGCCGATGTACTGTACCTTGGTTTATTGCCAAACACACACAAAGACTCAGGATTGCCACACAGCTACACATGGACATGTCTGTAAACACTATTGAATATGCATTGCTCACTGACTTTTAGTTAGTAACCTTGAAGAGGGTGTAAACGAGCTAGGTGACACAATTCTTATCTTAGGCATTTGTGTAGTATTACCTTTATCTTAAATTGTATTTGCTCAAAGTAACATATATTTATCTACCTAAGGTGCAGTTTTTTCACCCTGAAACGGATTTTGTGTTAGTACAGCTATTTCGATAATAAGTGTTGTCTACCGCGATGCTAAATTAGTGTTATATTAATGGTAATGACTGGTGTGAATCATCAATTGACTTCCATCTTTGGGCATATGCATCCTTTATCTATTGCTCCTCCTTCAATTTTGAAGTAGTGAACCATCGAGTATCTTGTATTAGTTGATGATTATCGCCACCTAGACATTCATCAATTTTTGTGTTTTACAGAAAACCCCCTCGTCTCCAAAATGCACTCACCTTACACCCTCCTTTCGACGTCATTAGTTAAACTTTAGCGAGTGGATTATATTTTTTCCAAACTGACAGGTAAGATTGAATTGAATTATTTTTTTATTATCACCAATTTTGACTTCAAATAGTGCACAACTCCTATTAATAACCAAAGGGAAAGTAGTATTTCCTCAATGATTTGAATTTGTAGTTTTTTAATGTAAAGTCATTTCCATGCTAAGTCAAAATTGATAAAAATATGAATTTAAACAAAAAATCTCCTGCTCAAACATCTTTAAAATGTAACCTCTAGACAAATCGATTCTACTGAAATAGAATAACAAAAGTTTTAAGTTGATAATAATATTTTGGTTGAAGTTATGAATAAGAGAAGGATTGAATAGGCTGTATCAAATGAGTTAATTAAGGCCTAGTTATGGAAGAAAAGCTATTTACAGCATCCTTCCATGTCATCGATAAAAATAGATTTTTCAACTGTTAGTATCTTTTCTTAATTGTAAACAGGAGCTTTTTTGTTGCTATTAATTTATAAATGTTTATTATTATTTTTAATATAAGTAAGGTGATTATTAAAAGTCTATTAATGATTAACTTGTCATAATTACTCAACTTAATTATAAGGTTTCATTCTTGCCACACAAATCAGTAAAATCATTTTTACATTACTAAAAATCCATTTGATAATAAATTGCATTTTTCCTATTAAATTTCTCTATTTGACAATTCAAAATTCGATAAATTACCAGAAATATTTTTGCCCAATGATAAATCAAATTTTTTAATTTGCATTTGTTAATATTAAATATTGAAGCAGTTTTAATGATTTTAACCTAACTTCATTGTTTATAGAATAATTTTATATAACAATCTCATCAAATAATTGATTGCAATAATATAAATAACTTTTCAATGACGTTTAATTATATGATAAGAAAGAAGGATCTTGATTAATTATCGTTATTATTTAAACAATGAGATTACTTTTTCCATCTTTGCAGAATTTGCCGTAAAAGTAATCGCATTGTATAAATGTATATAGTTTTATTATTGTTTAGTTTGACTACTCCATACCTGGTGTGGCTTCCTACAGGTTGCCAACTTTGTCTTAACTCCTACAGCACATAGAAGTACATTTTTTTTTTTTTTCAAAACCTCGAAACAAAATAATACAATGTACAAAAATAATATAATAATTGGATTACAGATTTCTTCTCTTTCTGCATTTACATGCATTTTGAGGAGTGCATAAATATAATAAAACTTTTATTGTGGTTAAACGTTCATCGTTCTTATACAACACTAGGTGATGAGGCTCACCTTCGCCTTGAAATATTATTTTTATATATATATTGAATTATTATTATTATAAGAAGTACATACTTCTCAGTGTTGTACTTATACCCCCAGTGTAGGAGAAAAAGAAAAAAAAATCTCATGAAATTGCCTTTTCAACGCACTGAAATTAATAATATATCGACCAAAAATAACCGCTTGAAAAGGAAAGAAACACGAAGTACGAACATCAATGCTTTAATATTGATCAAAACTGAGAGGGATGTGGGTCAGTTCTTAGGTATTTGGCTGAATTTTTTCCGCACATTTGTTATATTTTAATCAGAACAGCTACTTAGTAGCCGGTGTGTCGTGGAATTTATCTTTGAAAATTTTAGACAAAATGTCGCGACCGCTGTCATTGACCAGACAGTAAATGACTATCATTGCGCGTACTTGTTTGAAAGTAGAACCTCTCCCTTTGGACTCGACTATACAGTCGTATTTATGTGTGAAACTACATTAAAAATGGAGTAAGCCCCGAAGAACGCAGTTTTCTATCACAGTCCGTTGCCAAGATAAATTTTTTTTTATTTTTGCTTTTTTTTTTCGAGGAAAAAACTGTTTTCACTAATAGAACCAGATTTTTTCCGCGTTTTATTACATTTTCGCAATCACTGTTCGATTTCCTTCGCGACTCATCATTTCTCCTTCAATTTAAACATGAATCACAATGCTAAGTGTACCGTTCGAATGCTTATTTAAAAGGGCAGTTTTTGGGTAACATTGACAGTTTCCATGAATTTTTTAGAAAAAAGTTGTTAAAGTTTTGCAGAAATACGTATTTTTCAATGTTCTTCAAGTTTCTGTTGCTACTGCTGTTCTTAGGTGGAGATTGCCAAAAATAAAAGGAAACTATTTTTTATTTTTACTTTTTTTATGAAATTTGATGTTGGTTTCGTAAAATATATGTTGAGTTAAAGTGGAGCTTATTGAGATATTATGTCAAAAAAGGTGGGTTTCCTTTAAAAAAAACACAAAAAAAAACCATATCTTGGCAACGGATTGACTGCGGTTGGTGGCGTTTGACCTCATTTTTGATAAGATTTCACACATTAATTTTGTTAACACGTCTAGCCGAATACCGTGTATACATTCTCAGATAAGATTAGACAAACGCAGAAGCTGCCTGGGTCGGTAGCTGGAGGGTCTGTAGGCTATTTTAGTGACTTCGCTGTTGTCACTGCAGGGGAGATATCAGTATCCTATTTTCGTGTCTCGGTGGATCCATGCTTCAGATAAAGCACCAGGGGCAACATCTCGATGTGTGTTCACTGTTTGTACCGAATTTAGTGAAATGTGATCTGAAGTGGCCAACTGTGACTGCTAACGATCACAATTCCCCGAAAGTAATTAGGGAGAATTACATCATTCGCTGGGAGGCGTTCACGAATAACGACGAACTTTCCCGGCCGTTCAATCGCCATTTATAGTAATCCAAATTTGTTCCATAAATAATCCATGAAGGAATATTACGATCTGTAAACCTTTGATTGTGCTTCGGTAATTGGCAATGAGTAGAACAGTTCACAGTTTGCGAATTAGTCATCAGTTAAATAATCTTTGTAGAGGAGAGTCTTTTAAAAGAAAAGAAAGAAAAGCTTTAATATGAAGTACAAGCAAAACACTGGTATATACAAATATTAAGAGTTACATTACTACATACTGGTTGTATAGGGACGAGTGTGGTCTAGGGCTAAAGCTAAGACATGCATAAGAAAAGGATAAGATTCTGGGAAGTAGGGAGATCTTAGAGGGATGCGGTCGCTCACTTAAAAATAACATGAACCATCAGTGACTTCCATGAAGTCACGAGGCAGGTATACAGTTCTGCTCAGGCCCCTTCTACTTTTAGCATTATATAATATTAGCATTATAAAACTATCAACATACTATTTGTTTATAATTATAATATTATAAAATTGTCTCACTAACGAAATACACATACAAGCAGTACAGGACCTGTTAAGGTCGGTTGAAGCTAGAAATGGCTTTTTTTGTCTAGACTCTGTGCTAGAATTGACCAACGTTTTTAGGCTCACAGGGCATAACCGTATGACCTTATCTAGCAGAAATATGTACTTGACCTATATTTTACTCTAAGGGTTTTACGCTCTGAAAAATTTGAAGAATTTCTGTTGAATTGGAAAGGACTCTAGGGGAATCGACTGTCATAAGTTTCCTTCATTTTTTTTGGTAAGCTGACGTCTACTTACTTCGGACATCTGAAAAGGAATTGGTACTTCGTCAGAAACAGACCTCAAACGATAAAGAAACTAAGCACCTAGACTAACCAACTCATACTATGACCTGATGCAGACATACTTAGTATTTTGAAACGTTCTCCATTAATCTGGCATCTCTGTTTGATCAACCTAACCCAACAGCCCAATAAATTCATGGTCTCAGTTTCAATTACACACGTATTCCATGTCTATTCGTATATTAATACTCTCTTTAACACTTACAATCTGAAGTGAGCCCTCCTGCAAAATTATAATACACAATACCTGGTACTCTCAACCTATATCGAGGAATGAATCGTTATATATTCAATGGTACGAAAAGGAGGCCCATGAAGGCAAGATAAATAAGTATTAAAGAGAGAAAAAAATATATTTTATTTTATAAGTTGTGAAAAATAATCTACTTTGTATTTTTTGACCAAAAAGTTTATATTCTTTAAATCATAATAGTTACTGAAAATTGCATTCCTCCAAAAAAAAAAAAAAATGTTACATAGCTTAAATGTTTACACAGAAAAGCTATTAAATTAATGACTTCTAAGCTTTGATTTGAAAAATGGGACCGCCGCCATCACATAAGCGGACAGACATACAAATGAAGATCGCTCCTCCATACTTATCTGCTGAGATAAGTGTAGGTTTTTCATTTGAGCATGGCAGATATCTGCTGAGATAAGTGTAGGTTTTTCGTTTGAGTATGGCTAAATGTTCTGAGCTTGTACTGCTAGGTTCAGAGAACAGACTGTTGAGGAACAAGAGGCCAATTATTCAAACTAAGGCGGTCTTCCTGAATACTAAACACAAGGCACTAGCAGCTGTCAGTAATGTCTGCATTTCGGTGAAGTGCACTTATATATATGTATAATCTTTCTTATCTCCATCGCTCACATCTGACGTGATGAAGCATTAGCGGGTATCCACACTACACCAATATTTATCCTAAATCCTTCGTTTGTTTTGCTAAGTTTGTCGAGCCAACGCCTGCGGTTGTTCGGGCTGCCAATCGATTATCAGATAATATGGTAAGTTGTCGGATATTGTGTCGTGTGCCCCTAAGGGGGAAGATCCAATAGAACATTTACGGTTTAATAATACACACCTGTCAATATAATCTGTCAATAGTAATAGAACCCGCTTATAACAAGCTTTAAGATGTTTTAACAAGTTTTCATTTGTGGAAACATTTTAGCTTTGTAATTTACATTTTTTTTTATATTAATCGGATCAAAGAACAGGGTCTTTTTAAGTGTCACACACAAAAGTATCGAGTATTTAAAGCAAAAAAGCGTGTATTTAAAATATTAGCAGACCATATTTATTAAATTCAATGAAATATTGCTAAAATACAGTAGTTTACCCCAATTTAACAATAGAAAAGGTCACATAGTTAAAAAAACTTTTCTAAAATTGTCCATCGATTAAAAAAAGGTCAGCAGTTCGTATATATTGCCCAGAATACATAAATGGGGTTTTAGTATCCGATATTGTCCTATAAACAATGTAAAGTACTTTTATTTAATGTAGTAAATATAAATTTCGAACAGTCGCTCAATGTTAATTATTTATGAAATCAAACTTATGTCGACGTCTCGCCTCTATCCATATCTTCAGGGCTAAAATTTAACATGTTCCAGTATTAATAAGTTGGGAATATTTCCAAAAAAAAATTGTCATGATAACATCATTAAAATAATTTGTTATAACCGCATTGGAAACTTTCTGCTAAAATGAATGAGTTCATACTGCAATCAACAAGGTTACTCAATAAAAAATAGTACCTACCTCATACAAAATTATCAAATATAAATATTTTTAAAAACTTATAATACAAAAGCTTTGAAATTCTACTATAACGTTGAGGGATGATATGTAGGAATGATAAAATATTGTTTTGGTTTTGGTTCGTTACTATCTGTTTACAGAGAAACCTTTTTACTGATAAATGTGCCGAATTATACATAGTGTATTAATGTTTTTCCATTCGGCTTTAACAAATTACAGCTTTGTCGGACGTGACAATCTTTATTTATTTTTTAATAACAACAACTTTATTATGATAATATTACAATCTGCCTCACTGGGCAATAAATAATTGTGATTAATGATCTCATTCATACCATATTTACAATTTTCATTCATTCGGTCATTCAAGCAGTACATTTTTATTTTAAAGTATTTCTATGTCATTAGACTTGTCATTTGGTGAAAAGTAGTCGTTAAATTATTTAGCTAGTCTGGAAGATGGCTAAATAAGCGAAAGTCAGTGACATGCATGATAAATATGTAAATAATGAGATACTGTTAGCATTATTAGAAATTAAAATAATGTATATATATATAATAAAAATAGATAACTTTATTTTTTTGGAGAGTGTTGCTCTCATAAATACTAAAATAAAGTATTTTTGATTTAGATCATTGAATAAATTTTCATTATAAAACTGACGAGGTTGAATGGTTCTCGATACTGCTCTTTTATTTTTAATGTTATTTACCCTGTTAAAAGTGTTTTATTGTGTTATTATGTCATTTAGGGTTGTCCTACCAGCAGCCCTTCCTATTTAGGGGGGGGGGAGTGAGACCCATTGACATTTGAAGCCGGAACCTTCTTACCGTGAAGCATTTACTGTAACCAATACACCCATCACTTGTGTAGATTCTACCATATATACTTTGCTATATTTGAGAGTCAACTTACAAATTGAAGCAAACTATCTACTGAATATTGTTTCCGGTTTGGCCTTGGCTGACTCACAGAACAGATGGTAAAGATGTCCATGACACGTTCTCATTCGTCCTAGTTTTGCTTACTCGTTCACTAACGAGTGCTCAGTGAGGTTAAGCCTTTTTATTTACCATTACGAAGGCTTTACTTTCAAACATGTAGACGTGAAAAATGAACCCATCAGAAATTTCGAAGTTTTATTCATTAGCAGTTCGGAGAATACTTCATGTTTTTTGGTTACTATACAATAACGTTAATAATTGTGACATGCGCATTAGCCACCTCATTACGAACTTGGAAAACAGTTATAGTAATTCACCAGTCATAAATCCGTTCACCTTCATGAGCTGGGCAGGTAAAAATAATACAATCCTTCATTTCGTCCAAGTACCAGTGTCTATTGTTTTTTTAGCTAACTTTTCCTCGAAGTTCGGATACATATTTGTATTCAGTATGTATCTGTGTATGTTTGTTTCTTCCTTGCATGGAGGGAGTTTATTGATCTACATATTTGATGTAGGATGCATACTATATGCAAATTATATACTGACATTGTAATTGTTAATTTTACTTTGAGTAAATGGTGATGAACTAAAGAAAATAAATAAAAAAAAAAGATGAATAAAAATTAACTGAGCCGCTCACCTTCCATCTGTATTAACTGCATAAAACAAATATTGTGGTGAAATAATTGATTTTTTGAAAATTCATTTTCAAGTAACAAATGAAATAAACATTGTAGAATGCTTCAATATAGATTTAGCTTTCACCTAAACACGTATAATAAGGAGAAGATAGAATAGCCTTGAAGTAATCGATGTTAATAGTATAACTTTTGGTTGTCTAAGGAAACGATTTGGCAAGTGAAAAAAAACTAATAGCATCAAAATCAGTCTTTACAGTAAAAAAAGTTCATTATTTTTTTTTTTGAAATTTTTTCGCATAAATCAAAAATAACTGTTTTCTTACCATATATTAATATTTGTTTTTGATTCATCAGCAATATAAATTATGTCTGCTTCTTGATATGTATTTGAGGTCGATTTTTTCTTAAGATTTTGTACTAATTATGTTTAATAGGAGGCATGAATTTTAACTGATCCATCGTATCCTTCCTCTTCTCTCTGGGTACAGCTCTACTAATCGGATATAGCAAAGGCTGTCTCCATTTTTCAGACTTAATGCTCTACCTGTTCCAGATATTTACGACACTGAACAAGATACCGTTAACATTAAAAACTTGCTGCTTCATTTGGATTATTGGATTATTATTACATTATTGCAACAGTATGCAATCTGTTAATCAAAGTTAATCAGTATTGAGTCTGGAAATAAATTATTTGTTATTCGACGGCCAGAAAAATTTTGTTGTTAATCCTCATTATTAAGAAAATTTATTATGAGTGTTAAAAGTATAGATTTATATAAAGTTCTTTTGCATTAAAATTTGTACATTATACATTAAAAATAAAAAAATTGAGTTAAGCGATTTGGGGAAAAGTTTAACTTCAGTGGAATACATTATAATCGTACCAACTTAAAACAATAGCGGATCCGTTGCTATAAATGTTTATTAATGTGGTAATTTTATAAACTTCCTGTTGGCGGAAATGGAATTGTCATTCATTCAATAAAATGAACGAGGCTTATCTCAGTCATTCATTCAATAAAATGAACGAAGCTTATCTCATCTTTGACTGGTGAACTATTGACTTCACTAGCCAATTGAGAGCCATGACCTTCATATATCAGCTTAGACATATTTCAATGGCAGTTGTTATATTAAATGTAAATTGTACTGGTGTTATACTGGTAGATACAGAAGGCAGTGGGAGACAGACTTCAGATGGCTGACATAGATAGACTTGTCAGTACTGGCCCTAACTGCTGTAGTGTCTATTCAACGCTATTGGCTTCTTGTAGATTTTTATTGTAATAATAGGATTGTACTATTTTTTATTACGAATTGTGAACAAAACGGAGGGATCTATGAAGTAGAAAAAAACACAGAAGGATAGTTATGTGAATTGGAGTGTTAATATTCACTTATTTAACTGTCTTTGCCAAATGGAATTTTCATCCTTTTAAATAAATAATTACTAATAAACAACATATTGTAATATGACCGCATGGTATTACATTAAAGGTATCCAACCATTTTGTTTTTGATAACTTTTAAATTCTTTTTTCGTTACCGTTTCCGTAACCATCGGGTACAAATCATAACATTGAAAAGCTCAAGTATATATTCTTAACTGTGCTATCTTCGATCACAGAGGCAAATACATTAGAATACATTAAAAAAAAGAAAGAAAATATCAATCGATATATGTATTCACCTACCATATCCTTACTGACTACCCCTCTAAGCCATGTTCTAAACAAATAAAGTTATGTATTGAATTGTATTTCGATCGGGATACGATTCGCTTATTGACTCCATTAGTTTGATTATTTTCTGAACGTAATGCATGGGCCTTAAAGTTAATATTAAAAATAAAATTGATTGACGTTGATCCAAATTGATATCAGTCCGTCCCTAAATTAATTCTTATCCAAAGGTGAATTTCTTATTCATCAATGGATGAAAGTCGGATATTAAAATTGAAGAAAGATAAAAAATAATCCAAATTATGATAAAACAAGTAACTTCTAAAGATGAAGTAAAATTAAATAAAATGATGGGTATGAATACATTCGAATTATGAACTATTAACATATATGATCTCTTATTGTGCAAAGTGGTTTTCTAAAGATGAAGTAAAATTAAATAAAATGATGGGTATGAATACATTCGAATTATGAACTATTAACATATATGATCTCTTATTGTGCAAAGTGGTTTTCTAAAGATGAAGTAAAATTAAATAAAATGATGGGTATGAATACATTCGAATTATGAACTATTAACATATATGATCTCTTATTGTGCAAAGTGGTTTTCTAAAGATGAAGTAAAATTAAATAAAATGATGGGTATGAATACATTCGAATTATTAACTATTAACATATATGATCTCTTATTGTGCAAAGTGGTTTTCTAAAGATGAAGTAAAATTAAATAAAATGATGGGTATGAATACATTCGAATTATGAACTATTAACATATATGATCTCTTATTGTGCAAAGTTGTTTTCTAAAGATGAAGTAAAATTAAATAAAATGATGGGTATGAATACATTCGAATTATGAACTATTAACATATATGATCTCTTATTGTGCAAAGTGGTTTTCTAAAGATGAAGTAAAATTAAATAAAATGATGGGTATGAATACATTCAAATTATGACCTATTAACATATATGATCTCTTATTGTGCAAAGTTGTTTTCTAAAGATGAAGTAAAATTAAATAAAATGATGGGTATGAATACATTCGAATTATGAACTATTAACATATATGATCTCTTATTGTGCAAAGTTGTTTTCTAAAGAAATCTTACGGACTGACCTCATACATAATCGACTCAGACAAAGTCTTGATGTGTCTCTCGCCAAGAAACTGGATTCTCCAGACCTAAATGTCTTCTGTCGTCTCTCCAACTCTTCTCCAAAAACCTGAACCAACTGACTGGCCCCCTCCTATTTTTATAAATGCTCTTTTCAGAACCAGCGGGTTTTTTTTGGTTTCTTCTGTACTGTCATTTCTCCTTTCCTTGGTTGGGCTTGAGGGTTTTTTTTCTTCATTTTTCATCTAGCTCTATGCCTGACTTGTAATGTCAAAAAAATATAAATAAATAAAAGTGTGCAGTTGTATGTGCCTCGAATATTAGAATATTATAGGCCCAACCATAATTATATCACAGGCATTTACTTTGATAAGCCTTAGTAACAAAAAGACAAAAAAAAAAAAAGAAAGCTTACACTACGAAATTTTCTTTACTAATATATTTTCTATAAACTACTGTGAAGTTGTATACATCTGAGTTCTATCATTTTATAAATGTTCTAAGTTCCACATATAACAACTGCATCTGGAAAAAGTTTAATAGTCGGAGAGAACTACTTCTTGTTAATGTTAATATACATTATAGCATAGTGTAATATGCTTTTATTGTGCTAAAATTACAATCTGCCTTGCTAGGCAATAAGTAATTAAGATATACTATCATTCATACCATATTTTCATTTCATCATTCACTCGCTCATTCATGCAATATTTACAGACAGCCCAGAGACCCCCCAAATCCACCGCGAAGAGAAAGCGGAGTCTTGGGAAGTCCCCCACGCTCCTCCGTCAGCCGCGTCACCGGATACTAGCCAGTGGAGACTGACCAAGAGCGCGAGAGCCACAGACGCTCAGGACATGATTGGAGAAACTGGCCATTGCCAGGACTCCCACTGTCACTCGATTATAGCAGGTCACGAGGCCACTGCCGTTTCAGTCTCCGAGGAGGATTATAGGGATGAGTGACGCAGTGCAATGACTGTGCTACAGGATTAGGGTGGTTGGAAAGGCTACTGTGGAATTTCATAAACTTGGAAGGGATGAGTTCTAGAATGTAGGGTATATTAAGGTCGTTATGAAAGGTTTTGTTGCTGACATAATAAGGGGCATTTACTATTGTTCTCAGGTCTTTTGATTGAAAGGATTGGATACGCTTGATGTTCGACTTTTTGCTGTCCCCCATAGCTCTATTCCGTATGTCCAGATTGGTTTAAGTATAACTTTGTAGATTAGTAGTTTATTTTCTATTGAGAGATGGGATGTCCTTTGAAGTAGTCTGTACAGCTGTCTAAAGTGTCTGTTTAGTTCTTGTCTTTTTAGTCTTGTATGTGGGTTCCAGGTCAGTCGTTTGTCGAGATGGAAGCCTACGTACCGTACTGTCTCGGTTACAGGGAGTTGAATAGAATTAAAATAAACTAGTGGACAAGACTTGCGACAAAGGGTGAAGGTAATGTATAGCATAGTAATAATGTACATACAAAGAAAAAATTCGTGGCAAGATCAGGCCTCGAACTCAGACCAAGGACTTATGTAAGGGTTTTTATAGGGGGGGGGGGTATTATAGTTGGGACTGTACTAACTGAGCTGCCCTGCCACGCGTGGCGACTTTCCTAATATTTTCTTGGCCAAACTCTCGCAATGTACTCGACTGTACAGAGGCAGCCAGCGGGGACACGATATGGATACCCTAGGCTAATTTTCCGAGAGCTAGGTTAGCAATGTTAAGGTAATTTTCTGGAAATATTTTATATTATATCGTTTTTGTTGCGTAGTTTAGTTCCACTATTATTTATATTTATTAAGCCAAAGAAAACATTACTGGCCGTTAATAAATACGGTACATACTTTTTCCAGTTTATTTTCTGACAAACGATGCAGCTAAGTAGAATCTATTGTTCGTATCTACCCGCTATGAGTTACCATGACAATAAGTTTTTTTTTTCACTATATAGACGAGGCTTCAGTTAGTCTTTTGTCAACTGTTTTGTCTGATACACGTTACGTTAATTTTTTTTTTTTTAACCTCTGAAATGGAGAGTCAAAAAGTACATATTCGTCATGTAATGCTTTGGGAATCAAACAAGGCAATAGGGCTAGGGGACAGCTGAAAAAATATGCAGTGTATTTGGTGAAGGACTGATCGGGCAGTTACAAATTGGTTTATAAAATTCCGTTCTGGAGATACAACCTTAAAAGATGAACCGAGGGTGGGACGTCTTCCGACTTTGACGACAACCTTTTAAAGGAAATATTGGAGCAAAATCCACGTCAATCAACAAGAAGTATAGCAGAAAGGTTGAATGCATCACAATCAACTGTTAACCGCCACCTGGAGAAATTAGGGAAAGTCAGCAAGTTAGGAGTGTGGGTACCTCACAACCTCAATGAACGGAATAAAGATCACATGTCAGGCAGGCAGTCAAAATCTTCCAGTCCAAACCAACCACATTTTACAAGTAAGGAATTGATAAACTGCCGGGAAGATGGGAGAAGGTTATAGGTAATAGTGGTGAATACATAATAAATTAATATAATTTTGTTATTTAATGAGACCAAAATAAATGTGATAAAAAAACGGTTACTTATGACTCGACCTAAATATAGATAACAATAAATGACGGCGCTAACAGGCTAAACCCGCACGACCGGTCGGCCATCCTGGAATACCAACAGCTGATTATTTTATCGCTGGATAGGAAATGCTTGCTATATCAATTTAAAAATCATTCAAACGTCAATTGTTACTACTGAGTGAGTGGTACAGTTTCCCAAATATATAGTCCCAGCTACCAGCTGAGGGAGCTACCCTGCTGCGAATGACGACTCCCCCCAATAGGAATTCTCTGTACGCAATGCACCCGATCATATAAGTGATTATTTCTTTAGATGTTAATGAATAGTGGGTCAAATACCACTGTAAGAAGTTCTCCTTTAGGACCGATATATTTAAATCATTTCTAAATTTTCCGTATGTCTTTACATTGGTGAACTAGCTTTCGGAAACTCCTAAGTGTTGTCGTCTGTGTACCTTCCGGAGTATATATTGTACAGTAATTGCGACAGTTTGGCCAAAGAAAATTCATATTAGGGATGTCGTTCGGGGTTCGAGTCTCGATCTTGCCAGTACGTTTTTCTTTGGTTGTTAAATATAACTAAATAATAGTTGGAGCAATACCACAGTGAAATATTCTCAGCACAGTTTCCTCCAACAGGTGACACTTTACCCTTTTACCTTTAAATAGTAAACAACTTTTACGTATTTTTTCACTATCATTGAAAGTGTTTTTTGTAACATTTTAAATTTGCGAACAGCTGACGCACGTTTATTGATAAGGAACAGCTGACGGCCTGGTGGGAAACAAACGCTTTGGTGTGTTTAGTCTATTAACCACGTCAAGATGATGCATAAAATTAGTTTATTAAATGAAATAATATATAATGCCAATTTAAATGTTAAAATCTATTGTTCCCGGTAATCCATATATGAGTAACATACTTCAGGTACGACGAATCCTGGGTTACGATCCAATCTCCAGAATTTCCTGTATTTATAAATCATGGAAAGCTGAAGGGGAATCTAATCGAGGCGTGTATTAAAGAATGGTATTCCTGAAGTGTTTCCACTTGAGCGGTTGCGTACTTCGGTGCAGAAACCCTTCACCTTCTACCATCTACGCACTCAATACTTTTTTCCAGGAGTGTCTTAAAATACCGTGAATTACAATTTTTTCTTCAACACTTTCTCGTTGCGATATACCGGAACGTGAAACGTTTGGGGTACGTAATTGATTGGTGAATTAGACAATAAACTATGATTTAAATTGTGTAAAGAAATGAGTCAAATGAGGATTTAATCTATTATCTTAAAGACAACAATGTTCCAACACAAGGACTTTAGTAACAACTTAATATGGCATAGTTGACTGGAACTAAGGGAAATTCCTGCCGGAACACGTTCTTCATCTTGAAACTGATTAGTTCATTGTAAGTAACATATTGCTTTTTCCCGTAAATATCTGTTTGTACAAGTCAATTCTTTTCATAATGACAAACCGGGCAAGATATTCCCTTCTACTCGTAGCTTGTATAGGCAAATCGTGTCATATCCATCTTGACCAAGTCAATCTATCGAATGTTTTTTTTCCCCACATTCCTATTTTTACAAGTTTGAGAGCTTAGAAAAAAAAAAAAAAAAAAAAAAATCTATCGAATGTGAACAGTCACATTTTTTTTGTTTGAAATAGACTGTAGCGACCTGTACATAAGACAAATCATCCTACACTCTATTGTATATATATTGTAAACAAATGTAAATAACATTACCAAAATATAAATCATTGAGGCTATGGTAAACTATGAAACATGCTGCTAGGAGCCAATTAGTTATATGAGCTGGGACACCAGCTGCCAGGGCAGGTACTAGACCAAACCGCCGAGAGACCTTCCCGGCTCACGTCTCTGTCAGATAACAAAGGAAACCACACACTCAAACCTCATTGGGTAATATAAAAACGGTTCGTATTGGCTACTGACGGAGCCAGCTGAGTATTTAAAACCGGCGGTTGATACTTGGCTGCTTCTTTATGAAAAACCTCTGCACCTCTCTCTCTCCTCACCTCGCTACGTTTTAGTCCGGCGTTGTCAGACCCCACACCTTCCTAGTGGGAATCTTTGCCTTCGTCTCGCTAAGTCTAGTACCTCCTTAGGAGAGACCTCTCCCGGTTGACGGTTGTCGTGGCCCTGCAAACTTACCAAGCAGTGTTGCCCACGGCGATTCAGTCTGACTCTCTCCGGCTCACACTCGCCTTTGGGATCCGGACGGATTTCGCCTACCCTCAGATACCGAGTGTGAATTCGTGGTCATTCCAAGACCACACAAACTACCTACACTACCTACCCTATACCTCTTCACCTGCATTGTCGGGGTACATACCTATCAAAAATGGAGTCAGATAGTAAAACCGTCATAAAACGATTGTCCAGGTTATAAACTTAATCCATCTTCACTTCGTCACCAGGGCTACGGTAACTAGGCACCCCCCTCGTGACGACCCGACATGGACCATGCGTGGTATTAGAAAAATTGTGTATAGTTATCAGGTTTCTTATAACTATTACCTATGTTTCTAACGGGACTGTCGTAAATTCGACGATTTTCAAGTTTTGTATCATGCCCACTGCTAGAGAGCGCGTGGAAATAGCGAATATCAAAAGTGAAATATTTTCTCATTCCGTAGTCTGCTATTGTTGCGACGATATATATCCGAAGCAAGGGAAAAAACTAATAATGAGTCAACCTGTTTGACTTCCCACGAATCAATGTAGTCATTCCCACAGCACTTTCGGCAGCGAACATCGTCCTTCTCAACCACAACGAAACATCTAACAGAGTTTTTCAGAAATCACTATGTATGCAGTATGCGGCACTTCTCTAAAACCTTGACTAACTATTACATTGGATTATATACACTTAAATTATTTATGTTATAGTCTAAAAAATTATACTTTAGATCTAAAAAGAATACATTCCTCCAAGCTAAGCCATACATTAAAAAACCTGAATTCGTCCAATGTGAAATATTTTTTGTAAAATAAATTCTATAAATTATGAAATGAATAGATTTAAACAACTTCATAAAATAAGCAATACACCAAAATCATTAGGGACGGCAATGAACCAATCCAGCAATAGACGTTTTTTAATAATTATATTTATTTATAAAATGTACATAGTTAATTAATTCAAAGGAAGAAAAGCTACAGAAGCGGAAACTAAATGCAGTCTTTATTTAAAGTGTGGGAAATGACCTCTAATGGTCAATAGCGACTGAAAAAACCTCTGCAGTTATTGTGATACCTCACTGTATGTGGAAGCTAGTTTTTGTATTTACTACCGCATTTGAATTCATTACACCGCTGTTAGTGAAGTAATTAATTTAAATGTTAATTATTAGTGATAGTGCTCTAATAATTTAGACCCGCGTAGAGTATAGAAAACGCCATGGCCTGAGGACGTCATCATCAAATCATTGTAAATGAAGTACATTAAGATGAAGAATGATTAATTTTTGGTTAAGTCAACTAGAATGATGTTATAATTTATTTTTAACTTGATCGGGGTGGAAATAAATATAGGAACGTATGTGCCATAACACTTTTAAAACCCGTCCACCCGAGTTATCAAATTAATTTAGTGAAAGTTACTTGCTATTGTCATTAATTTTGTGACCTATAATTTGGGTGTTTTGAGTAGTTCATTTTTGGTGAATTTGACAAACAAGATAGAAGGAGGTCTGGCCCACAGCTGGAAATAGATAAAGAGTGCTTTTATTTTTTAGATGTTATTCCCTCATTGTAATCTGAAGGTGAGCCCCATTACCTGTACACATTGCATTGTAATTTTAACTTCAAATAGAATATTGTTAATGTACTTTTACCCTCCTTCGAATGCATCTGCGTATGCAGCAAGAGGAGAAATTTTTAAATCGTCAATTTTAAAAATGTTGATAAAATGATGGGGTTTTGAAAAAAAAAAAAAAATTTAGATGTTATGCTTGACGTATCTCTAAAGTTGTCAATAACAAGCTAGCGGTCACTAATGATTGTTATTAAAAGATTTATCTTCCTTTCATTTCCTGTGATCACTGCCACACAGATGATCGCTATCTCGGCCTTTGTATATAATTGTACCTATATCTGTTCCTCTACCTTGAAGGTCCATATTAGCAATATGTATGTTGACATGATAATATGTCAAGACATTTTAACAAGCTTTAGCATAATCTCGCATGTCTTTTGACTTTGATACGAATGGGGTATATTATCTCTTAATAATTATTAGATGAGGTTTGTTTTAATTCCATTCCTGTCCCTGTATCCGAGTAAATACGCTACTTAGGCTTCCATCTCGACAAACGGCTGACATGGAACCCACATACGAGGCTAAAAAGACAAGAACTAAACAGACGCTTTGGACAACTTTACCGACTACTTCAAAGGACATCCCATCTCTCAATAGAAAACCAATACTAATTTACAAAGTTACACTTTAGCCAATCTGGACATATGGAATAGAGCTATGGGGGACATCAAAAAAGTCGAACATCAAGCGTATCCAATCCTTTCAATCAAAAGTCCTGAGAACAATAGTAAATTACCCTTATTATGTCAGCAACAAAACCATTTATAACGATCTTAATATACCTTATATTCTTGAACTCATCCCTTCCAAGTTTATGAAATTCCATAGTAACCTATCTAACCACCCTAATCCCCTATCACAGTCATTGCACTGCACCACTTATCCCTATAATCCTCCTCGGAGACTAAAACGGGAGTGGCCTCGTGACCTGCTATAAATGCGTAACAGTGGTAGTCCTGGCAATGGCCAGTTTCTCCAATCATGTCCTGTGCGTATGAGGCTCTCTCGCTTTAGGTCAGCCTCCGCTGGCTCGTATCCGGTGACGCGGCTGACGGAGGAGCGTGGGGGACTTCCCAAGACTCCGCTTCCTCTCTCGCAGGGAGATCACGCTCGTCGCGAGGGTTTTGGGAGGTCTCTGGGCTGTTTGTAAATACTGTATGTATGAGATTAGGTTTTTATCCCGCTGGTGTAAATTTAAATAATTATTGGTTAAAAATAAACAAGAACGAGGGGGCCTGGAGCATGGGGACCTTATGAAAGTGCAAATAATGCATTTTCTGTGTTTCAGTGTATTGAGGATACCTACTAATGTATTAGTTAGTCACGTGACAGGAAGAGGACAGGGATAGCTAGAAGGATGGTAAGCAGGTCTTCGGTTCGATTCTCGGCGCTGTGACTACGTTCTCTCTTTAACCAATACAATCTCTTCTGCATAATGTCAATACGAGGCATCTACTTTCTCAATGGGGCAGATCCACCCTTTCACCGATTGTTTTCAACTTTATCTGGCATTTTCTCCAAGAATACTACCTATTTAAACTCGAACCTGGGACGTCCCCGATCGGTTTTTATACCTCTTAGTTATCTTTGGCGATATCCAATATATCTGGCTCACGTCTCGCAACATCGCAAAAGCTTAAAAAGATTTCATATTGACATGGTTTCTGGTCCGATATGGAGTAGCTCAGATGAGGAGGTCATGACTTTAAAACCAGGCTTTGTATTTTTAATGTTTTTTGTTTGGCGAACTGATATAAAACCATACATACTGCCTGAAGCATGGACACTTAAAGTATACTCCATTCCATTTCAGTGGCAGACTCTGTTATGCGCAGGAAGCAGAGAAGTCGATGACGAACTAAGCGGCAATGATTAGATGTAATAGAAGAGAGATAATAACCTTCAACCATTTATAGACTGCTTTTTTGTCGCAGTTAAAAAAAAAATAAGCATATAAAAACTAATGGTTTGAGATTATTCATGTTCTGTAGCTGCTAATCTATTAAACCCTTTAACGACATTACTCAATAATCGATAGCATTCGCAAATGATTCTAGAACTAACTGCAAGACGATGTAACGCCTGCTTTTTCGAACATGTCCGTGACAGTGAATCAAACGGCGAGGAGCTTCGGGGATCGATTGTGGAGGTGACTGAAGTCCAAACATTTCCTGGTCGAACTCTGGCTACGCTGCTCACACTAGGCGTTACCTCTCCACCTTAAATTCTGTTTTCGTAATCGGATTCGCTACTGTTTTATTTAAGTATCATCACAAAACTCCAACCTAACCTCAAAATTACTGTTTTTTAACCTTCTCTATCTTCTAAACCAGTGATTCTTCTGAAAAAAATGAATAAGAGTATTTTTATAGACTATGCTACGCTAGCGGTCATATAATGAAATATTTTATGAACTGAATAAATTAGAATCCCAGGCTCCGTCAAAATATTCTTTCATTGGCCAATAATTACTAATTACCATTGAAGTATATTTTACAAATTATTCGTCTTCAGTTAAATTATCTTTGTAGAGGAGAGGCTATTAAAAGAAAAAAAAAGAAAAGCTTTATTATGAAGTACAAGCAAAACACTGGTATATACAAATATTAAGAGCCTTGTTACTACATACTGGGTCGGATGTTTAGGGACGAGTGCCTAGTAAACTAGTGGGGACTGGGGCTAAAGCTGAGACATATGTGTATAAGAGAAGGGTAGTTCCGGGAATCGGGATGTGGAGGTCTTGGAAGGTATGCGGCTGCTTACTTAAAAATATCAGTACCTTCCATGAAGTCACGAGGCAGGTACACAGTTCTGCTCAACCCCCTTCAACTTTTAGCATTATATATAATAGCATTACAATATTCTTAGCATTATATAACTTTCCATTCGGAAGTATAGAACATGGTCGGTTTATAATATGCAATCTAGCTAACTATTAACTAACGTTGAATAGCGGTTACTCTACTCGTGCGTCAATCGGAATGCATAACCGATCAGTTTTGAAGACCATAGTGCCCAGGAAACGAAATAAACAAAATGATGTAGTTCTGAGTTTTGCTAAAGATGGGGTTAATTGTGACCTGTACACTCCCTGAGAGGGGTGATCGCAAGGGGGGTGGGGTTAAAGGGTTTTTTCCCTCGCATACTCTCGCAATATCTTGCAAACTATTGATTTTTACTAGGAATTTTCACAATTTTTTTATACAGCGGTTTTTCTTGATAATTCCTGTTTTTTAGCCTTCACTATCTTCTAAACCATTGACTCTTCTGAAAAAATGAGTATTTTTATAGACAATTATGTGTACTTAAATTTTGTACATAAAGTTTGTTTTGCTAAAATCATCAGTTTGCGAGATATTTGAGAAAACCCGTAAAAATTACATTTAAACTCCCCCCTCCTGCTCAGTTTTACTATGCTAAGGAAATTCCCCCAATAACTGTACCGAAAATAAGAACTACATCATTTTTGTTTCCAATCGTCATATTTTGGCCTCCGTTGTCTCGGCTATTTTTGAGGTTTCGTTTTTACTAAATCACAGACCCACAAACCCTTATTTTTCACTGTCTCTATGTTCTGGCCTTTGTGATGTTCTCTCCCTTGTTCAAACCAGAGATAAGACATTTATTCGTGGATCTTCAATAGAATAATCAATCGTGTTCGCACTCAACTTTGTGGGGGGAGCATGATATTTCTACTTGATGCCCAGATGGTGCTAAAAATAAGCTCTATGAAAAATAAAGTGTAATCAATTAAGTTAATTAGTAACTATAAATAAATATTTTTAGTTTTATTAACCTAGGGTATCAAATTTAAGATCTCGTCGTCCTGATTTCGTACTTACGTAGTATGTGGTGGGGCTTGAGTGAACTATGATTACCTAAAGTCATCAAAACAGGGTTATGAAAGTTTACCTTGATGCCTTTAGTGATGCTAAAAATCAATAAAATTGTTTTTCCAAGCAATCCTATTGGAATCCTTAGATGCGGGGTGCATCATAGATTACTTGACTTTTCGACAATCCTCTGTAACCTGGTTACATCCTGTCAGTTGCGCCATCATGACGCAGGTGACCTCGGCTTATTAGCACTAAAACCACCGTCTATATTGAAACCTACCTCATTTTTTACCATTTCTCTTTTTACTTTATTTGATCAATTTAACTTAACTAATTTGGCAGGTCCGTCATGAGATCTTTAATTAAAATTGTTTTTATTTCTTTGACATAGGAATTTATCCCTATTGAATCGCCCGATCTCAAGGCTAATGTTGTGGTTATTAATAAATTGAGAAACTAGGAATTGTGAAATATATTCAAATAAGATGGTTGTAACAAATAATTATAATTAACATAGAGTGCTGACAAAAAGTATAAAAAAAATATTCAATTCCTTTTAAATTAGGATAGTTACTACTAATTACAAAAAACATGAAATTTGAGCTCAATTTCTTTTAATGGATCCATAATAAGAAACAGTATTAATATCACCCAATCGATGATCTTCCTGTAATCCAATCAACGTTACTTTCGCTGTTGGTTCTTCTCCTCTCTTCCTGTATGGTAACCGCCAATTCGGGAGCTTGCTAACTGCATTCCTATCGACGGTTTTGCTAAGACTGCTGGTTTATCTCATCCCCACTCCTAGGAACATAAGGGAAAATGCTTACCAGATGTGAGGGTTCCTGGTCATGATATTCTCAAATATCATGAATGTTACAATATATGTTGCTTGTGGTTCTGGCAGGGAATGTTTCGACGAACTATGTTATCGTCAGTTATATAATGCTAAAAGTAGAAGCAAGTCCTGTGTAGTGTGTACCTGCCTCGTGACTTCATGGAAGTAACTAATGGTTCCCTGTTATTTTTAAGTAAGCACCGCATCCCTTCAAGACCTCCCTCCCACTTCCAAGAACTACCCTCAGCTTTAGCCCCAGACCACACTTGTTCCCAGACATCCCAACTAGAATGTACTAACGTGACTCTTAATATTTGTATATACCAGTGTTTTGCTTGTACTTCATAATAAAGTTTTGGTCCTTAATTAGAAAATATCCTTGTTGTTCAAAATACTTATATTCCTCCGCCATTTAACTGCTGTTAATGCCAGTAGGTTCTACTATTCTGATAGGTGAGCCCCATCACTTTTAATGATGTTCAATAAATTAATGTACATCATTATGCTTGGATGCACGTATGAAGCGTAGATCACAGTGTGTAATACTCAGAAATTGTATAAAGTGTGTCCAAGCCACATGAAATATATTGTAAATAGATTCATTTGTAGAATCAATAGAATTCTGTAATGATTTTGTTACAAGGGGATATGGAGGGGGACTATAGTTCTACTGTTGCTAGGAGGTTACTTATGGCCTTTAAACATCATTCGCATACTGATTGAGAATCACAACTGCCATAAATGTATGTTTAGTAAAAATATGAGCAGCGCCCAGACCAAGGTGACATTCTGTGACGTCACCTACAGCCTCAGACATCTTGCTCTATTTGGCACACTTGTTTATTATCTGCCTCTTTGGTCGTTATCTCATCTTGATATGTTCACCGCTGTTCAACCGTTATTAGTGATACTATCTTGTATTTTTAAAATCGGTTGATCTTTTATCAGTTCTAATATTATTTTGAATATAGCGTTTAAACTTCGTTGGTTTATTCAAAATCAGAAACTATCACGGGAATGATAAATGTTTTCCCCGTCATTTACAGTACTGTTATTAATATTGTCTAGACATTAAGAGCGTACAGTAAGTATCGATAATTTGAGAAAAATAGTTATTAATAACGAGCAGTAGCCCTTAATCGTGCTTCGTTTATGATCATGGGTCTGAAATAGTTCCCGGATCAAATTTACGAATAGAAACTACAATAGAAACTAAAATAGTTAAAATTACAATTAAATAACTAAGGTAGTAATAATAAATTTACTTAGAAACAGATAATAATAGAAGGAAGTTTTATGAAAAAGCAAAGAAAGTAAGTTTCTTTTAATATGCAGAAAGCACATGACATCAAAATGCACAGAACAGAGTCCAAAAGTGACTAAAAATGAGTTTATATGCAGTGTATTTAATTTATTTTATTCTGTTAGCTGCAATCCTTTGTTTTTTTTTTTTTTTGTTTTTTTTCCCTTCCTTCCATAGCCTTTTTAAATTTACAGATAATTATAGATCCTGAGGCGAATCTATTTACAAATTGTTTTTGTATTTCCTGTAGCGTCGCTTCATTATATACAGGTTTTGTTATTTTATAAAAATTATATAATGAATAAACAAGTATAATGATATAAATTATACGTGACTGGACTAAACTGACTAATAAAGGTGATGGGGCTCACCTTTTTGATCAACCTTAAAACTAACTTACATACTAATTATTAACCTAATGTTCCCCCGACAGTCTGTTGCCATCGATGCGGGAGGGGTGGTGGGGTCATAGTGTTGAACACTGGGTTTGTCAGGTGCTGCAACGAGTCAAAAAACTTAACGCGGGGCACCGTACAGCAGTGCTGGCCGGAGGGCACATTTATAGATCACCAGTTTGAGACGCAGCGACAGGTTGAGTGAAGTTGGCAAGTGCGATACTGGAACTTTAAACCAGTTACAATCAATATAGAAGGCCACTTATAAATAATTTAGGACCGGTCTTTTAACTTCGATGTCCACGTGATTTGATCTCATCTATTTCTTGAATTTGATCATTGCTGAACATCTTAACGTTGATTTAAACCAAAAATACATTGTATTGTAGTACGAATTTGGCCTGAAGAACTTACACCTTAAAGATCACTCGTTTGAATTTGAAGAATTTCTGTTGAGTTAAAAGATACTTAGTATTAAAACGGAACCGAGGCGATCTCTAGTACGTACTATTAAAAAGACATGGTTTTTATGGTGACCAAAACTACTATATTATATATTATTATTTCTAGTATAAACCGTTTCTCTGACCTCGCCGCCTCCCACCTTACCTCCCAATTTATCCCTACGTGCCAGTTATAAAAGGCACGTGGACATTATTAAATAAAGAGATTCCATGCGAGATAAGACGGATGACAGGTGACTCACTAGAAGACATCGCCGTATACCACGGTGGTGCTAGCCCTTAAAGGCACGCGGGCTTAGGGGAATTCCTCTCTATGAGTCATCTGCCTGACTGTTGCATCCGTAGTGGATTCGTGGATAACTTACCTCTTGTGCGAGTTATCTCTTCCCGTTAACGTCACAATTATCCTGAAACATGTATATTGCAAGCCGGAGTGAATAGCTGGGTTACCTTTAAGATTCCCCTGAGGGTCTATAATTGTCTGTAAATTTAAATGGGGGGGGGGAGGATAGCTGGGTTATTGTGAAAAGTTGACTAGTTTATCTAAAAAAATTAATATCGTCATTGACAACTGAAAGGTGACCTGATCGAGGCGTGACTTGAAGACGTATTCCCAATTTATTAATTTATTAATTTTGTTTTTCTTCATAGCCCCTTTAAATTTACAGATAATTATATATAATTATAGATCCTCAGGCGAATCTATTTACAAATTATTTTGTATTTCCTGTAGCATCACTACATTATATACAGGTTTTGTTATTTTATAGAAATTATATAATGAATAAACAAGTATAATGATATACATTATACGTGACTTGACTAAACTGACTAATAAGGTGATGGGGCTCACCTTTTTGATCAACCTTAAAACTAACTTACATACTAATTCTTATCCTAATTTTTCCCCGACAGTCTGTTGCCATCGATGCGGGAGGGGTGGCGGGGTCATAGTGTTAAACACTGGATTTGTCAGGTGCTGCAACGAGTCAAAAAACTTAATGTGTCTCCGGCGGATGAACTCACCCACCGACGGCACACCAAGCAACGGGTGCAGGTCAGCGTTCTTCACCTCTCGAAAGAGGTATGTCGGACCACTTTTCGCATGATTCCATTCTGGAAGTGTTGGAGACATTTGGCTGTATTGTCAGTCAAGTGGGTAAATAGCGGGGTATTAAATATGTGATTTAATCAATGCATTTAAATGGCATAAAGATAAAATACTAAGAGGGAGAGGAGGAGGGGGGATTTTAAGGTCGGCGTAATAAAAGGAAAAAAAAAAAAAAAATGATACTCATGTATGTATAACATAATTCGAGACTGGGCTACTGGCCCACTCGAATTTTCCGTCAACCTGAAACACGTGTATTATTAATTTATTTAAAAATAATAATAACAATATTAATTAATAATAGAAAATCAGCTTAATCTCTTTCTGGTGGTGGTCCTGACGACTCGGGGGGGATAGGATTTTTGGGAAATAACGGAATGCTAGTGGTCATTTATTTATTTATAAAAGTCATTTATTTCGATTATTGAGTCAATTAAATTAATTGATTCATGAGTTCATTTATATGGGCCGTTCCCGGAGGTACTGCAATACCGGGTCAACCCGCGACAGAGGTGAATCAAGACCCTAGCACTCCGTCCTTTCCCAAAAATTAGTTTAATCTTCTGGAACGATAAGAACAGCACTGAACTACATTGACATTGAACTACACTTTCAATTGTAGCATTGAAACGTTTGAAAAAAAAAAATATTCCAAAATAAAATATAATCTTTAAACAAAAACACCAAAGAAAACTTACCGAGATCTCACTTGGAATCATAAATCAATAAAATAAACACAGCGTTAATAAAAAAAAAATCTATTCTGTAATAAATAATGTAATATGTACAAATAGTCTTTAGGGAGTAGAATTAATTTCATATTAATCGACGCACTTATTGTCTAGCCATCAGCATTCGCTGACCAAGTCCTTTATGAATGTCGGTATAACCTGACAGTTATACCCTGAGCGCCTCGTTATGGTGCAAGTTCATGTAAAAAATGATATGAACTATATTTTTTAAAGGAGAATCAAAGATTTAATATGTAATTTTAAAGTCAACAATTTTTTCATGCACAGGGACTTTTTATGAACCTAGTATGTTAGTCGAGTCCGAAGGGATAACCTCTTTTACGTTACCGGTCGTAAATGTACAATCAATATGAAATTTTATAGGTATTCACAACTCCCCATGATATACTGCATAGGTTTTGGTTATGATATAACATGGTGAAATGTCCGAAAAACATTGAACGTCCTCGTAACCTTCTATCGATTTCTCGAGTCCCTGCTTAGACCCCTATTCCAGGTTCGAAGTTGAGGGCACATATAAATAAGACAAAGCAAAAATAATCGGAACGTACTTTACTTTACGTATATGTACTTTAAAAAATACGATTTTGTTCTTAATTAATAAAGTTTAATGAGCTAAATACTTTTTTAAAATGAAAAAATAAATGCTTGGTTCTTTGCCCTCTCCATAAATTGCTGTTCACGTACTTGAGTCAGTAAAGGCTCAAGTGCACATCCAAAAGTATCTCTATGGCCGACAATAAAGATTGAATATCATTAAGGCTGTGGCCTTGTTGTGCTGTTCCTTACATCTCAGTTTTGTCTCCTAGATGTTCCACCAGGTAACTGATTTTTTGTATACTTATGGGCTGGTTATTGTGTGGACTCGTTAATACATCTGTGTGCATAATAAAATGTCACATAGCCGTAATTGATAATTATGTTCAGTGACTGAGGGAAAACCCCTTCGAGTGCGCATGCTATCTCGGAGGAAAATATCGGGTACTTGTTTGTTTTATCTCTCTCCTTTTGAATTGTTACCAACCTAACTACTTCACTTGCTACTAACAAACGTATTGCCCTGCATATTGCAATAAACTGACCATTTAAACACTTCTCAATCAAACCTTAGAACATTGCTTCCATTCGTCTACCATGTTGATAAAATCACATGATAAAATAGTTATAACCACTCTTTTAACCTCCACCTTCGCATTGTTTACACTTGTGCATTGTTCAAACCTTATAGGGCTATTTTTTCAAAGTAATAAAGGGTGCCCCAGAATTAATGCAAGATTTGATTTAAATAGAAAACACAGTTTTTAGTATTTTGGTTGTTATTTTTTTATTGAATTATAAAGTAAATAGGATAGGGTTATTTATGGAATAACACATCGGGCAAATGGCCTCCACGACTTGGCTGGCACATACGCACTCTTTTGTCGAAATTTTCCATGACCATTTGGCATAAATGTGGTTGAATTTCCTCTTTTAATGCACGGGTGGACGTGGGCTTGTTGACATACAGCTTTGACTTCAAATAATCCCATAAAAAGAAATCTGAAGGTGTTAAATCAAATTAGGACCTGGAAATGTCTCATGCAGTATTTGAATTGTTTCATGGGCTGCTGTATGGCATGTGGCACCATCTTGTTGAAACCACATATTGGCCACATCAATGTCTTCCAATTTCGGCACAGAGAACTGTGTGATCATGTCGCGATATCGAGCACCAGTAACAGTCACTGCTTGACCAGCCTCATTTTCAAAAAAAGTATGGTTCAATGATGCCTCCAACTCAAAATCCACACCAAACAGTGACACGTTGTGGATGCATTTGTTTGTTGCATCCATTTGCATGTTGTCGATTAACAAAGCCATCAAGATGAAAATGTGCTTCATCTCTTAGAATAATTTTGCTCGAAAATCAGCATCCACTTATTGATGTTCAACAATCCATTCAACGAACTCACTTCGCTTGCGAACGCTGCATTTTTACTAACCCTAAACTGTCAGCTGTTAGATTGTTGTTTTTTTTTAGCTTTTTTAGCACTTTTCTGCACAAATGGCGGCAAATTGAAATCTTGCGTTAATTCTAGAACACCCTTTAAAAATATAGTTAAGTTGCTGCAAAATTTAAGGGTATTACTGAGTGTGATAATTAGCTACAAAGGACACGATATAAGCATACGTTTAATTGTTAAGGCCCGGATATAGGTGCTCTACCATTAAACATCAGGAGAGGTAACGGATCGGTTCAAAATTATGCCTTCCGACTTTTGTAAATTTCATTATATTGTATCAAATTTATTTCAAACATTTCCGTAATAAAAGTAATGTTATGCTCACATGCAATGCATCTAGTAAAAAACAAAAAACTGACATAATCGCTCTTGTTAATGAACGAAACCTTCATTAAGTACTTATAAATTTTAATTTAGGAAAATATATATGTACAAAAAAAAAATTATAACGATAACTCGTTCATATTTTTCTGGTGTCTGACATGTTTCTGCGTTTAGCAGCTTATAATATGTCCCGTGATTCCTTCATAGACTATTGTTTATTTTAGGGATATATACAAGGAAGCAATAAAAAATAATAAAAATAAAAATTAATAAATGTTAGTATTAAAAAAAAAGTTGGTTATATTTTTAATTCTGGAGTTATAAAGTACCGAAGATTGGGTCCTTGAAAATGTATTTGCTAAGAGCTGGTTCGTTTGTACCAAAACTTTAATACTGATTTTTAATTTAATTTTTAATAATTTAACGCTGAAACAATTATAAACATAATTGTTCATTGTTATTTATTTAGTTTATCTTACCAGGTCGTAAAATACTTGACACGGTCCCAGTTGTCAGGATTGCTATTTAAATGGACTAGACATCGACGAAAAAAAAAATTTCCTTCGCTAGCAAATCCAGAAAAAAAATTATATTTGGGTTACCAAAAAAACTTATAGGTTTTTAGGGTTGTTGAAAACAATTAAGAACTTTCTTAATCTTAATTTTTTTTTTTTACTTAACTTGTTGCGTTTCCTGGTTTTGTAACTTTTCAACACATAATATTTCTATTGTTTACGCTAAAATACCAGCGGCTACTATTTATGAGATATTTTAATGTGAAGTCGGAAGTCACCTCTTTGAAACTACAGAATTAAGGGGTAAATTCTGATATGATGAAAGGTATTACAAACGAAGGTGGCTTTCCCTACTTAAGAGTTACAATACAAAATATACGGAAACAAATTTATAAACAAATAAATTATATCAAATATTTATAAAAATAATTTGTCACGGATTATTTGGCTAGTTAATTATTAGTGCATAAATGAGTAGAGATGGTCTTAGGTGGAGAGTTGTTTGTCATAAAAAGACCTGATGCAGACATATTGTGAAGAAACGTTCTTATCTAATACATTTGACGAAACGACTCTGTTTGTTATGTATGATAAGTCATGTATAATATTTATAAGCTTTTTAGTTAGAGTTATTGTTGGAAAATAAAACTTATTGTATGCATTCTGATTAAGATGTTGCTGCCTAATACTATTTGTACCGTTTTGTTGTATAGTGGCTGCTTGAACCCCCCCCAGAAAGGGCAGCCCCACTAGCCCTGACCCAGTCGAGGTAATAACCTTGCGGTCTGGGCAGCCGACAACCTCCCCATCTCCTACTTCCTCAAGACGACCGTTAGAGCGGAAACGGTGGGGTAATCTTGTGCCCGTTAATGCCTCAAGCGGAATTCTGACTGGAATGATTAAAAATTATCACCATTCCCATTTAGCGGGTACAATTCTGCCATTACAGGCGAATGCACACGAATAATGCCGAACCTACATCGGCGGACCTTCCGACCTGTTTGATTCAGGATCATTATATTGAGCGCTATTATTATGCATCCTCTTTGCTCCCCCAGCACCAGCTAGTGCCGGAATGATCGCCGAGATTCGACCTTGATTGGATCAGTCTCGATCCTTCGCCGTGGGGGGAGGGGGAGAATAATCCCAGTTCGCGGAATTTGTGACCTGTATTCGTGATTGTATTCAATCGTTACTACTCACTACCCAGCTCTAATGCAGCAGTATCAATATCGGCAACAATATTTCCTCACGTTCGTTTTTTTATTGCAATAACAAGTACGTATTTATTTAATTTGTTTTGGCAGTTGGGTTTATGTGGTTGTATGTTGCAGAGTGAAGAAGAGAGACGGTGTCAACATTTAAGTGAAAGTTAGAATATGCGATGATAACTGAGATATGTAATCAAGATAAATGATCAGCGTTCGACATAGGCCTACACTGTTTATGGTTAGTAGATTCACTAGTGGATGTCGCGGTCAGCCAGCACTATGCTTCAACATTACCTAGACCCTCAATGCACGACCAGATGTGCGCTAGCAGCTGTAACGCTTACAGTGTTGCCAACTGGCCAGTGCGCGGTCACACTTATATAGACCAGTCTCCTTGGCTCAGTGTACCAACCTAGCTGCTATCGGTGTACACCTGATGGCGATATCGGGCCGGCACAGCTGGCCTGATTAGCGAGCAACAGTTGGCATCTCTGCTTCTTGTTATCTACCTATCCCTCCATCGGTGCATCATGTTTGCTACCTGTCAGTCTGTGAATGTGAATGGCAATGTGTACATGGATAGTATGTCTGTATGTGAGTACCAACTGTACCGTGACTGAACTGCTCTGATAGCCACAGCCTCCTGCGCAGCTGGTATTTAGCTATCCGCTCTCTCTTCGTCTATGTCTGTAAGTACCATATTTATGTATCTCGGAGGGCTAGGTGTTCACTAATGAGCCATTCCGTTCATTCGATCCAACTGTACCTTAGTGGTACACTAACTCGTTTTTACCATTGTGATTGGATCACATCAAGACTGATACTGGCGTAATCTAGTGTGATTGTTGTCAATGAAGAGGGGGGTGGTGGGGGGGGGGCACAATAGCAATTTGGTACTAATAATCCCTCCTCTATTTAAACTAGGTTATTGTGTGTAAAACTGGTTATTTCAAAAACTAATATACTCACGTTGGTATTTAAAGTGCCTATTGTACCCACTAATTCTTGTGTGAACACGAAGAAATCCTGGCTTCTCTCTCTCTCTCTCGAGTAATTCATCATCATCGCCAACTGAAGGGTAATGTAATCGATACGCGTTTCGGAGGCTAGTATTGCCAGCGCTGAAGAGTTTGAACCAAAGCCCCATCACCTTTACCGAACAAATGTCTTTGGATACCGCCTTCGCACTTAATCCTCTTTCTTGTGATTAAAATACAATATTACTCACAAGTTTTTTAATATACAATAGTAAAAAAAACGTACAGACGCTTGGGGGTACATAATTGATTATATGATTAGTCAATGTTATATATTTTTTAAACAAAAAAGTCAAATAACAACGATTCAGGGTTTTATTTCAAAGTCAGCTATACTTCCATGTACAAGGACTCCTGTGACAACCTACCTGAGAACTAAGAAAGACTGCATTCCACTCGACCTTCCCTAATTGTTGTAGAATAAAGGAAATTCTCTGACATTTTGTACGTCATTGTTCGCACGTACTTTGTTATCCCTTATCTGTCTTTACTTTATCTTTCTGTTTATTTATTACTTTTCGCTTCACATCTATCCCACGGGTGCCCGAGGAAGCTTCTTGTTTTACTGTTGCTAGTAGTACTCATGAACGAAAATCCGTCGTCATGCTATGACTTCACCTTTCTAAGTGCATGAACCATCTTAACATCGGCCAATTATAAAATCTGTACCCGGAAAAAACCTTCGCGAATTACTGACCACTTGGCTCAATGTCTACCCTTGTGTGAATCAGCTTTAAAGTAACTATTATCACATTGTGCGTAATGTGAACTAGCATTTGGGGGGGGGCAGTACTGCACTGTATGTCTGGCGTAGGTAGACCCGGTACTAGGGTTGGGTGTTGGCTATCTACAGGTTGCGGCCCTAAATAAAATCAGCCCCCAAGACCCGACTTAAACCCACACCGCTAGGCTTGGACCGGGCACTCAACCTGTCGCTCCAGGCCAGAAGCACAATGTCTTCGCTTCACTGAGATGAAGTGTTTGGTGGAAGGGGCTGACAGTAGTCTATGGCGGCAATATTTCTCTATAACTTCACACGGTGTTCGTACATGGCACGCATCATCTGTCGCAAGGCCGTTCCGTTTTGTTTCTTTACATTAGGCTGGTCCTCCCCCCCCCCCCTCCCCGGACCAACATGAAATCATGAACATTATGACATTTACGACAAAAAATACCATTACCAATAGTACATTAACTTTTAACTCGCTATTCATTTATAGGCGATAATATTTGGAATTTAACTAGGTCTTCAGCAATGAGAGATTCATAGAATAATATTCAAATAATTGTATCCTTTCAAGATTGCCTTAATCCAGGCATCAAAAATCATGTATAAATGAAGTTGCAATCAACTAAATATCATTACATTGACTAATCCTTTATTAAATCCCAGCCGTATTTGAGTTCCATTTACTATATTGTATTGGTAGGAGATTGCCCGAAGACAAAATTGTGATTCCGTAATATTTTAAGACACTCCTGGGAAAAGGCAGTGCATTGGTTTGAAAGCTGTAAACTGCAAAAAGGACAAATTATCTACAGGTTGCCAGCCTTCGCGCTAGTCCTGTTTTGGTTACAGTAACTTTCTAGTAGTGTTCATTTTGCTTATATGACCAACATGTATGACTTATGTTTACATTACTAATAACGTTTCTCATCGCACGAGGTATGTTATCTCGAGTGTCGGAAATTATTCATTCCCTTATACTTATCACAAATATTCAATCAGAATGAAAAGGCTGAATGAGAAGAATTAAAAACCGGCATCTTCCTGTCTACTCTACGGTATTAGCTGAAAATATTATCTCAACGATCTGATATTGTTAACATGTTTTAACAACACCCTGGTTTAAGTTGAATGTGTTTAGTCAATAAATATTAAAGGAAAGTAAGCGAAAAAAAAGGTCACCAAAAAAACTCTTGAAAGATTTCTCTAGTTATTAGGTACTCGAAAAAAGATTTAATCCCCCCCCCCCATATTAGCATTAAAGATGGTTAGGTAGAAAGTAATTTAAAGGTTAAAAAAAATAAAGTTTAGGAGGCATCTATATAAACTGCTCACTATATTCGCTATTTAAAAGCGATTGAACCAACTGGTTTAGTAAGCAATCTAAACAATAATTTAATAAGTATTTAATTTATTCTATCATAATATATAACTATGGTTTATTATCTATTTCTGTGGTTATTGTTTCTTTGCATTGTACCTGCTTCCTGTATTTCGGCTATATATTTTTCAATGAAATAAATTTCAATTTATAACTGATCTAAAAAATAAAATAAAATCTAAAAAATTGCTTAAGTGTCAGATTATTAGCGTCAGAAGTTGGCTGAACTGCTCCGACTGCGTTTGATGCCAATTGTGCGTCCATGATATGACGTCACTTCCCCTCACATCCGGCCAACGTTGGCACATGTCCCTCTCTTGTGGTTTCTAGCATAACTCCTTCGTGTCTCCGTAAATATAATTACTATTAATTAAAAAATTATCACCACTGTCAAAAAGAATTACTATAGAATTCTTCTCAAGTTTTAAATTTTATTAATAGCAAGATTTGTGGGAGATATAGCCTAATCGGCTATTTTAGACTATACATTCAATAAGTTCTGGGACGCAGTTGACTTAACCAATGTTCTTCATATAGGGTAGCTGAGAATCGATCATCTCCCAGTTCTGCAAAAAGTAAAAAGGAATTTTTTTCCGGCATAAAACTGTTTGATTTTACACCAATACTTTTATGGTATCTATTGGCTGGTGGTTAATGGTTATAGAATAAGTCTGCTGAATACAATAGTCCAGAGGACTACGATACCTGTGGCAACAAATTGAACAAATTTTTATAGAAATTATGATTAGAAAAAGTTTAAAAATTGTTATCAATAGCTTAGATGTCCTGAATGATTCCTGAATTTGTCCGAAATGTGTTTAGTACTTGACTATTAAGGGAATGTTTTTAATTACAACCTTACAAAGTAATTTTTTCTCAACCAAGAATGTTTCCTTGTGATTGTTTAACAAAAAATATTGTATTATTCATTGCATTATTGTATCATATGGCGATGTGTATGTTTTCATCAAAATAGCTAAGGGTAAGAGGAAGACTTGGGTAGGTAAGTATCCAAAGTATTTGGATTCCAATCTATTTAAGATCAAATTTCGACCCCCCCCCATGGTTAAGAAGACGAATTTGATTTGTTTTGTAGTTCACATAAAGGGTCGAACTATGTTAATTGTTTATGGCTGGTAGGATAGTTGGAAGTTGAGCTGTAAAATAATAATTGGTGTTTATTCGTAATCACCTTTACCATTAGTGTATCTCCTACAAGTGGTATTTATGTACGTATGGGGCTTCTCTGTAGTGCTTCAGTTCTCTGTTGTAAGTTGAAAGAATTAAATGGGCGGGGATAAATCACCCTAAGGGTAGCGTGACCATCCCATTAATGGCTGGCTGTCCAAAATTACAAATGGCTTTACTTTCCGACCCTTGGAGAGCCCTAAGGGGTGAAGCAGAAAGGGTCGGCCATGGAAAGAAAACCTAACAATATCTCCGTGTTAGTACAACCAGTTGATCCAGTAGCCTTATAATCCTTCTAAACCAGAAACCATTGTGCTTTTACACGTGTTATCTGGTATTTCTTGAGTTCAGTTCGATGAAAATTTACTAGAACACATTAAGGCATTAATTGATTAGTTGGTATATATGTTCTTAAAATGAGATGGTATTTAAAATTTAAGATCTCGGCTTTCTGAATCATGATATGCAGTATGTGTTTGGGCTTTAGTGGACATTTATTACAAAAAGTCTTTAAAAGTGTCAATGAAATCATTTTCGCAACGCTAACAAAATCCTTAACAGTGTGGTTCATAACAATTGCGTTTTTCTTAACAATTTTCTTTTAGTTTAATTAAAATCTAAATTGTATTTTTTAATATATAAATTAGTGTTTTTTTTTAATTTACTAATTAGAAAAAAAATAGTGTAAACTTATCATTTATTAAATCTCAGTAGGCAGGGTTTTTGATCACCTAACATTTATATGAAAAAAAAAAATACATATACAGTTTTTTACATTATTCACAAATTTTTTGTTGACTGCTTTCCTTGCTCCGTCCAAGTATTTCATTTTGTGATCCCGACGCTCCAAATACAATGCTGCCTCAATGGCCTTCCTGTAGACTCTACTAATATACAAATCTGATGTATGAGGTGATATGATGGCGTGCGATGAAACGAAGAAATAGGAGGTTATACGTAGAAATATGAGGTAATACGAAGAAATAGGAGGTTATACGTAGAAATATGAGGTATGAGGGCCCTCACGTTAAATATATTTAACCATCCGCAAACTGCACAAAATCGTACCAATATCTCTCTTCTCAAACCCATCTCTAAACAACTGCTCCACTCCAGTAACTATAAACAACTGCTCCACTCCAGTAACTAGAAACAACTGCTCCACTCCAGTAACTAGAAACAACTGCTCCACTCCAGTAACTAGAAACAACTGCTCCACTCCAGTAACTAGAAACAACTGCTCCACTCCAGTAACTATAAACAACTGCTCCACTCCAGTAACTGTAAACAACTGCTTCACTCCAGTAACTGTAAACAACTGCTCCACTCCAGTAACTGTAAACAACTGCTCCACTCCAGTAACTATAAACAACTGCTCCACTCCAGTAACTATAAACAACTGCTCCACTCCAGTAACTGTAAACAACTGCTCCACTCCAGTAACTGTAAACAACTGCTCCACTCCAGTAACTATAAACAACTGCTCCACTCCAGTAACTGTAAACAACTGCTCCACTCCAGTAACTGTAAACAACTGCTCCACTCCAGTAACTATAAACAACTGCTCCACTCCAGTAACTGTAAACAACTGCTCCACTCCAGTAACTGTAAACAACTGCTCCACTCCAGTAACTATAAACAACTGCTCCACTCCAGTAACTATAAACAACTGCAGTCCCAGGCGTTCCTCTCAGCTGTTGCAATTACTGACATACTGCCTACTGTTACATTCACTTGTTTTGGTTTTAAACTTTGTATAATTTATTTTATATTGTTTAATATCTTATTATTATCATTATTCACATATTTTAGATCGATGATATAATACTGTATAAAGGTGTGTGTTGGGCACACAGGCCCGCCAAAAGACGAACTGAGCCGCGAAGACCTGTGGTTGAGCGCTTGCGTCGAGTATTGGGGGGATTCGGGAGAACACGACTGTCGCAACTTGACATCACGAGGCACTAAACAGTGTACAGTGTAGTGTATAGTATAGTGTTCACTCCTTCTTCTTCTGGGTCCGAATGTAGGGGAGAACTTTATTGTAAGTTGTCATATGTGTATTTGTCAAGTTGCGTCACTGGCCTGTACAAGTTCGGGACAGTGTACCACAGACCATTTCCCTGTCGGCGAATGATCCATCCAATGCCGGATCCTCTTCGATCTATTACACTTTCTACCTGTTAATTTTTCTTAAATTGTTCACGAACAAATAAGCTCTCATGCGGTTCAGAAATTTTCTAAAGCGATTTAGTATTCCATAGATTACCTATAGCAACTGTGTTGACGCACATTACTTCTTTATAATATAGTATAGATTATGACAGGAAATGTTATAAAAGTCAACAAAAAATATTTGATATGAGTAAATAGGATTTTGAGATTAAATAATTAAGAATCAAGTGTAGCCGGAGAACAAATTGGTTTTAACTACTAAAAGAAAATTACAAAGGTAGATAATTACATTTCTAATTGGGCCTCTTATTCTTATATTGTTTTTTGTTATATAATAATTCTATTATTTATTTTTTTATTTTCTTATTAAATTCTATACAATTTTAATTAAAAATTATTTTTAGTAATTAGCGAGCATTTCAAATTCTTATCATGTAATTGAGTTTTACAATTTTCTAAACTGTACTGGTTACATTTGACATCTAGCCGGAACTAATTGCCAAAAGCAGGATCGTACTGGTGAAAATGGGATGTACCGGTGGATCACCTTCGTACAGGCGTGATATTTAAAGGTTCCCACTGTTCCACGCCGGGTTCCACAGCTCAATGGGAACTAGGGGTGGTTATTTGAAAGGGCTGCTTTTGAAAAGTCATTGTGGAATACTTCATTGGAGATATCGGGGGATGTGTATTTAATATTTTGAAAATGGAAATAAAAAATATCGGGGATGAACATTTGATGTATGATGTGGTGATCTTGAGACAGGCAAAGATCTCACGTTATTCCCCCCTCCCATTGGTGCATGCAGTTATTCATTTAAATATAATTTTTATTACCCTTGGAAATTTTTTTCAGTTTTAAATAACTAAGTATGTATCTATCGATGACGAGGATAAAGTTTTATTTAAAAACGAAAAGTTGTTTTTTTGGATAAAACTAATAACAAGGCATCAAAAAGATAAAAATTAAAAAAAAAAATATTATTTTCTCAGAAACTTGATCATGTGATCGAATGTTACAAGACATCGTAGCTTTTTTTTAATTAGTTTTTATTTTCTACAACTGGTTTCCTGTATTTGAAAAAAATAAATATATTTCCACTTATATTACTTAGTACATATTCTTTTAAATAATAATAATAATTAAATTTAATTTAAATAATTCGTTTACAATGTAGAAAAAGTTATTTAAAAAAATTAAAATCCGCGTTCTAAATGTTTTTGCGAATGAGTTTTTCCATTTAGTAAGTAATCATTGTCAAATAAAAGATAGTACGGTGCTAGGGTAAAAGGGGAAAAAAGTATCTTTTTTACTACTTTCGGAAAACAAAAAAAGTGAAATGAATATTTTCACAAATTAGGTTTTATTATTTTATGGCAATACATAATATGTATTTATAGCGAATATTATTGATAAATAATATGAAAATATTTTTGCAGCTTCTTTTTTTTTATGTTTTCCAAAAGTAGTAAAAAAGGTACTTATTCCCCTTTGTCCTAGCATCACAGAATTATTCCTAGTTAATTTCAATGGTAACAGATTTTTATTTACTTTAGTAACACAAATACTAGTTACTTGAATTAATGTATTTTAAATGTTTTTCCAGCCTGTTTCTTCCAAGCTGGCGGACAAGCAGAATGCTCGTCCTACGGCCCTTACCCTCGACGCACAAACCATTACTGGTGAGTTCTTATGTATATATTATGTTAACTATATTTATATGTTAAAGGGCCTTTAGTTTTAATTTAGATTAGGCATTTACATTTTGCAACATAATAATAATAGGGAGTTATGTATTTGATTCACTGACTGAAGAAAAGAACTAGTCAAGTAGTTGTATAATCTTGAAGATATCTGTCTCGATGCACCAACTCTGCTGGTGGCGCTTTGCCCCATATGGTTGCATAAATAATGACTGTGTATGATTTATGATGGATTATATGTACAAATAGAGAAGTGACCTCTTCAAGGTATGATTGCTAATATATCTACGATATAATTACCCCTAACAATACAACAACTAACTTGGTCCATTAGATGCAAATAGGAGAAATGTTTTAGCGGAATACACGATTTTGAGATTTCATAAATGCCGGCATGCGTAATTGTTCTGTATTCATTGTATGTGCCTACTAGTTTGTACCATACATATAGACAAACCACTGGCAAAGTATACCTTTGGAAACATGATGAAGATGGAGAGCTTGCTAATGAAAAAAATTGTTGGCAGCTGTGGGTAAGTTGTAAAGCAGCAGTTGTGCGTACCATGAATTAATGGAGAATAACAGCCAAGTATAATCTTAATAGCCTCTCTGATGACTGCACCAGCGCCAGCTAAACGTATACACGTCTAGTCTAGTGGTGGGCGCTGAGCCAATTTCTATCATGTCTATTTTCACCTTCGGGTCCCACTCATCAGCTGGTTCCTGTTCCTATCTTTATACCTCTCCCATTCATATCAGTATTTGTCTTGTCTCTTTGCCTTGTTTCTTATTAGCTCTTTCTTATGTCTCTGTCGCTCCACAGATGATTTAGATAGTACAGTTAAGGTTATATATGTTATTGCTATGTGGGGTGGTAAGCCTTCCACTGCGGGAGATGGTGATGTGGTATGGTTAAGGACTCCTGGAAATAAAGAACGCAGTGACTGAAGGAAGTGGCTAATAGACATAGTCTCCAGAGATGTTCCCATGGTCAGAGCAGAGCCTGAGGAAGCGCCTGAAGAAGAAAAAGAGGATGCTGCCTCAGGAAGAGGATATCTTAGACAGCTGGAGTCAAGGTAAACCGTGGGGAGGGATGCACTCTTCAACACAATTGTTGAAATTATAATTAAAGGATGAACATTGTTTATTAGTTAATTCAATTAATATTAATTATGATTACTGGTCGTGAAGAATCATCACTTACTCCACTATCGATGGCATATGAGATGGATTCTCAGCTCATATTATTGAAATCTACAAGAGTCGCATCATAATTGTCTTTGATATTCTCTTTTCGATTTGCTGCTGTTTACAGCCATTCAGCATTTATATCTGTATATTCGATATAATCAATAGGTAATATTGTAATGGTGAACAGTTTTACAAATAATGGAAAATTGATTCATAATATTACATAATACAGAATATACATATTTTACACCATTCAATGACTAAACAGTTAATAGTAAATTTATGAAATTTTCTCTATTTGTTGTTTGTTGTATAATATCAGTAGTATTTTATTGTATGGTTGATGCCAAAATTTTGACAACTGCAAACATTTCAAAATTAATTTAAATAATACTTCACTTATCTACAGTTGTTTGTTTGTTTACGCCCAGCCTTGTGTACTCCCATTTAAAAATGAAAGTCGTGCTATCTTATCTGGAGCCATCCACTTCTATTAATGGAAATGAAATAAGTTCATTGTCTGCCTATACCTTTGAATCCCTAACCTTTGTAGCATGAAGCAGTTTGGATAACCTCTACACTAAATGAGTGGCCCTGATCTAGAGTGTTTGACAAAATACTGTGAGCTTTGTATTTAAAATAATTAGGTAAAATAAATAATAAGCAAAAAAATTGGATTATTTGTAGCACATCACTTATAGTTAGCCTGTTATCTGTTTTAGTTAGTTTTTGTGTAATTACTAGATGAGGTCCTTTGTTGACACAGCTCTCAGATAACAATGTATAGCCAAATAATCATTCCAAAAACTATTATTCTAAGAAATCATTGTCAATTGCATGTTTATTTTAAGAATATTTTGAGCAAAAAAAGTCAGTTAATTGTTATATTAGGTTGATAAAAATTTAACATATTTCTTTTATTGACTTAATTCCAACAGATACATCCTCTCAAAAAAATTTTACTCCGTTAAAATCTTTGTTGGCGATGCCAAAAACAACTACGTCTGTCATCTCCACTTCCTCCTATTCTATTTTCAAAAACAGGCCACATCAGTTGCTTTGCTGTTCAGTTTTACAAAAATTTTACAATTAAAATACTTTTTTGGATATTACAGAAGTATGTCCATAGTTTTTATTGTTAGCATTTTAAATTTAAATTTGACTCATGTCAGTATGGGTGTGTACTGAATGCTATGTATGACACATGAAGTTCTATTTACATTGTGCTACTTGTTGAATCAGGCTGTTGCAATGGTTCTCCGTGTTTCTGGCATTAACTGGTAGTTTTTTAAGAATTTTTGACTCATTGATGAAATGTTTTATCTGTTTCTGGCGGGTAAAATGTCTATTGGTTTATCATGTGTATAATTTTTAATTGAAATCTTGAAAGATGCATCTTCTTTGGGTCGAGTATAGTTCTGTATTGCTTTTGTGCTAAATATTATTAGATGAGATATTAATATTATTGAATAGCTATTTGGTAAGATACTAAGTTAAATGTATATGTTTATTTATACATTATTTGTATTGGTCATATGTATTTGTTAATGGTTTTTGTTGTTGTTGTTTGTACAAATAGACGTGTGCAGCGGGGAGGAGCTGCCAGAGGTAGAGATTATCAGTCTTATCGAAGAACAGATCCCAAAGTACAAACTTAGGGCAGACACTCTTACGACATTTGCAGGTAAATTGTGTTCATTATATTATTATGATAAGTTATACCTCATCTATAGAGGTTATAAGCAATGTGATTTATTTGGTAACATTGATTTTTTTAATAATAATCAAGTAAGACTTCTGACTATGGAGATCACAGTTTGATTAATGACTCCCCTTTAAGGATTTTTTTTTTTTGAGGGGTGTTCACTCAGTCTTATGAGGTAAAATGATCAGCTGACTGAATGCAGCAGAATAAAGTCTAGTCTTAAAAAATGAATTATAGGTGTGAGCTCACAAGCTCCTCATTGCAATCTACTAACAATAGTGACAGCCTCAGTCAGCCTTATCTCAGGTGTTGTGGGGGGGGGGGATTTAAGAATCAAGCTTAATACACAATAATCTACCCCCCTACAGATCATATCAACAAAAATGTTACGATGCTGGCTCTTTTATGCTGTATAACATCCCTGAACTGAACATGATCTCAGAGTTGAGCGAGGAGTAGTTTCTCAACACTTCATAATTTACTCTTCTTTTCTTTTAAAAAATGTACAATTCCTTTAAAATGTAAAATTTATATTAATAATTATTAGTTGTGGTATTTATCTCACTATTTTTTATAATTATTACCCAAAGAAAAAAGGGCTGGGGTTCAAACATCACTGCATAGCTATTGAAATTCGGGTTCAAACTCCAGTCACTAAATTTTTTCTTTTGCTACTAATTATTAATATAAAGTCAATATTTAATCTTAGATATATCTGTATATACAAGTATATATTGATATATAGTATATATATTATTACGTTCTTTTAAAGATATGCTAATTTTATTTTTAACTTCTTTTACTTTAAATTTATTTTATTTACTATTTATTATTAGGTTCTATTAACGAAAATAATTCTGGCAAAAAGATGAATTAATTACAAATAAAAAAATAAACTTATATTAATTATATAAATACTTGTCTATAATTTCGATTCCTTTTCTTCTTTAATTCTCTTCATTCTTTAAACAAAATTAATACTTCTTCTCTTCGTGCTATTTCTCTTCTGTTCTGCTTTAAGTCAATAACCACTAACCAACAAAGTTTTTAAGTTTTTCTTACTCACAATCTCAAGCTAATAATATGTATTACGGACTGATCCCAAAACTAGAGAGTATATTGCTCTGGGTGTTTTCATTATCACAACCACAACTATACTACCTTTTGTTTTTTTCTCCACTCTAAATTGTTTTTGTTTGCCTTCTTGATTCAAGGTTGGATTAAATATTAATATAAAAACTCCACAATATCTAATATCACAACAATATGTAATAAGCTGGATAATTAGCTTTCAGAAACTTTAAACCAATCGACTACATGGTAGGCCAGGCATGGGTAGATTCTAGAATATCTGGTATCATGATGAAGTGATACTGATACTCTTTTGTAGCTGATACAGAATTGAAGAGCTCTTCAAGACTTCTGTTGTAACCAACCAGCCCTGGACTCCAGAATAATTGATGTTTAAAATCTGTATTAAAATATTGTGATTTCAAAATACATCTTTTTTTTTTTTTTTTTTTTCGAGTAGACAACAATCTTTATTGTGCAATAATTACAATCTGCCTTTTATAAGGCATATAATAATAATAATACAGATAAATGATCTCATTCATACCATATTTACAGTCATCATTCACTCGCTCATTCATACAATAGGACATGATTGGAGAAACTGGCCATTGCCAGGACTCCCACTGTCACGCGATTATAGCAGGTCACGAGGCCACTGCCGTTTCAGTCTCCGAGGAGGATTATAGGGATGAGTGGCGCAGTGCAAAGACTGTGCTACATGATTAGGATGGTTGGAAAGGCTACTGTGGAATTTCATAAACTTGGAAGGGATGAGTTCTAGAATGTAGGGTATATTAAGGTCGTTATGAAGGGTTTTGTTGCTGACATAATAAGGGGCATTTACTATTGTTCTCAGGACTTTGGATTGAAAGGATTGGATGCGCTTGATGTTCGACTTTTTTGCTGTCCCCCATAGTTCTATTCCGTATGTCCAGATTGGTTTAAGTATAACTTTGTAGATTAGTAGTTTATTTTCTGTTGAGAGATGGGATGTCCTTTGAAGTAGTCTGTACAGTTGTCCAAAGCGTTTGTTTAGTTTTAGTCTTTTTAGTCTCGTATGTGGGTTCCAGGTCAGTCGTTTGTCGAGATGGAAGCCTAAGTACCGTACTGTCTCGGTTACAGGGAGAGGAATAGAATTAAAATAAACTAGTGGACAAGTCAAAATACATCTAATGTTGAAACATTGGAGAATCGGTTGAAGGACCTGTGTATCGATATTTTTACCACATTCTCTAAACAATAAATTTAACTTGGATCATATTTCTAAAATATTTTTAATACAGAGCACAATACATTGAAATTTATAATTAATTACCTTAGCTTTAATTAATTCATTCCCTAGACATAAAACAAAATCTCTTTTATGTACATTTAATATTTAGTAAAATGGACATTTAATTAAAATAAGGACGTAAATAATTAAAAAGGTCCCAAACTTAATATTTAGGTACAATTTAAATTTTATTGAATAATTAAAATGTACCAGAAGCTTTTATTATAGGCTAATTTCAAGCCACATTTTGTTTAAAAAGTTAGGTGTGTAAAATATATTCAAATAAATTTGTACCTCCTTAAATAATTTTTCAAATTCAGATTTTATTGAAATTGTTGTTTTAAGAATTTTGTTTTATTGTAAATATATTATTACGTTCTTTATTGATATCGTAATTTTATTTTTATTCTTTATCTTTAAATTTATTTTATTACTTATTATCTGATATTTAAGGTTCTTCTAACAAAAATAATTCTGGAAAAATAATTTTTGGTAATTAAATACACAATTACAACTAAACAAAAAAAACTTATATTAATTACTTGTCTATTTTTTCTTTTCCTTTTCTTCTTTCTTTAAACAAAATTAACACTTCTTCCTGGTGCTGGTTCTCTTCCGTTCCGCTTCAAAGCCAACAACAAATAACTTAAAAATTGTTACTATGATCACTATTTTCAGATGCATATATCACGGGCTGATCCCAAAACTAGAGTGAGTAATGCTGTGTTCTCATCATAACAACAACTACAATTACTACTCTCCATTTTGTTTTTTCATCCACTCTCAATTGTTTTTATTTTCGCCTTCTTGATACAAAGTTGGATTAAATCTTTATATTTATAATTCTTGATATATAAAATTTATATATCAAATATCACAACAATATTTATTAGTAAATTATTGTTTCTATCAAAAGTGATCCAAATTTATTATTATTCCTTTGTCCTATACTTGTTATCTGTTGAGAAAATTGATTATAGTTCTGAAATATTAAGGTATTTTTAAGACATAGTGAGAAATTCAAGAATTGACAACTGCGATAATTAATCAGAATCAGTATGGAGTGGATTCTGATCGAATCTGTGTATCTGCTTCTTTCTGCCCTGAACAACGGTAGCTGGAGCTGATTTACGAGCAACCCCACCCTACTGTCATAACCACGATCATTAGTATCTCTGTGTTTATCTGTATCTCCTTCATTTTGAAAGGATTAACTCCTTGTATCTTCTACTTTTCAGTATCTAATTGATACAAGGTTACCTATCCCTATGGTAGCCCCCTCTGCCCCACTTTATTCTCGCAAGGTTTCAAGAGTATAGCTAAAGAGATTGGATATTGATTAGGCTAGTGTTAGTGCTTAGAGCTAAGAGAGCACTTGACTAGATTGGAAAATGGAGGTCCCATGTTTGAAAGCTTGGCCTTATCACTACTTTTTTTTTCTTTGACTAATAGCTAATATAAATGATCTAATATTGCAATAAATAAAGTAGTGGCCCCCATATATTTGTGTTGATAATTAATCGACAAATTGCCTACTACTACCTGAGTCAAGAACAACTTTGTTCGACCACTTATGGCACTAGTCAAGGTAGTCGCGAGGCTCCCTCCAAACCAAGGCAGGTTGAATTATCAATGATATTCCTCAAAAGTTCCTTTAAACCTATTAGAGTAAATAAAGGATATCGATCATGTGGGAGGTGCTCAATAGATAGATGTGAATCTATAATAATGAATGTTTTCATTATTACTGTGCTACTTGCAAATTATCAGTTAGAATGAGCAATAACTACCATTATTTTTAAGTTTATTATGTCATATGTTAATTAGAAAATGAGTAAGTTATTTTAAATGTATTGTTAATCAACAAGTGATGTCTCATTTTAATATAAAAGTTAGATATTATTATTGCTGAATAATATGTAATAGGTAAATAAAAACGGGTATATGTTGCAGGCTACGAGAATGATGACTGGTACTGTCCCTCGCTGAAGCCGGAAGACGTATCTCCGCTCACACCTGAACAGATTCGGGAAACACTTAACTATTTCTGTGAGTACTCTATAATAAATTAAAACATTTTGTCTATGTATAGTGTCAGTTTATTAGGCTGTATGTGCATATATATTTTATATTAGAAAAACTTCACAGCTCATTTGATGAAATTCAATCATATATCATTACTATTAACCAAAGTAAAAAGATAACGAGAGGACCAAGATTCAAACCAAACCACCTGTTTTCTAGCCAGGCAATCTCTCCAACTGAACCGTCCCTGCGAACCTCTAGTTTAGTTGATTTCTAAAGTTTTTTGCTGGCACTATATGACCTCTGAAAATTTTTCAAATGGAAAATCTTTTAAAGGAAACTACAATGAAGTCCATTTAAAGTTGTCTGTTTTTAATGCCATTATATTTTAGTTTTGGGTATGGCCTCAGATCTAGAGTAGTTTTCAGGTCATAAATTTAGTATCGTACAAGTTACTACAAAGTAGTAACAAACAATCACAAATTAATAACTACAATTTGTTTGTTGTTTTGCTAACAAAGTAATGTAGTACAGACTAAATAGAAACTAAAGCAACTAAGATACACATATCTAACTAAGATTAGTAATAATAAATTTATTTGGAAATAGAAGGAAAATTTATGAACAGTAACTAGTAGCTATTATTATTTAAAAATTACACACCAAAATGCACTGAGTCTAAAATTGACAAAAATGAGTTTGTTATTCATCAATAAAAAAATTTACTAGTTATAGTCCCTCTAGAAAATCACATCGATAATTTAGTACAAATATTTCAAAAAGTTGTGAATTATCTTGTCTTCAATGAATCATACATAAAATTTAACTTGTATGACACTGTAAAACTTTGTCTTTCCTAATTAAGAAACGTGAAAATCCAGTTTCATGTCGCCCAATCGGGGTGATTTTTCTTTTAATGAAGATATCTACATCTCAAAACATTTCAAAACATATACATCTATTCACATTGCACACGTGAAAATTGGTATTTAGATACTTCTTGAGAAATAAAGAAACATGTATAAGCAGTAAATGGTATGAAACATCAACCTGCAAGAGGGATTTAGAGGTGGTTATAAAAAAAATGGTATAACCATTTATTGGTCATTAAATAATAATCGTCCCAAATCCAAAATTCCACACGTGCGAAGCCGCAGGCATCTACAGTAGGTAATAAATTGGAAGGGGCACAATTAAAGATATTATTTTACAGTAGGACTCGGTTCTTCTAAATACAAACAAGATTCTTCGTTACCAGTATTCTTACAAGTTAGTTCTCGGTCATGTTCTTTTTAATAAAATTTAGTAAAAAGAGATTACAAAAACAATTCACAGGAGATAAAACATGCAATCAACATCATATTTTTTTTTTTTGGCATTGACCTTTCTTCATCTACAGCTATTTTCTTAAGCCAACAGCTACTGATTTTTACAACACTATGTTAAATATTACATTTTTAACTCTAAAAGTTTAACATATATTATAAATATAATATAGTGTAAATATAAACTGTAGTATAAAGATTACAGTTTTGTTAGGTATTATTTCATTTGTTCTTCTATTAGACTGTAATTTATTAAAAACTATATATACTTATTTTACTTACATATAACATATTAAATATTAAAACTTTTTAAAGGTATTTTTTCATAGCATAGGAAACAATTTCTGACACTCAATATAGAAGTATTGAATATGGTCTGTTTACCTACTAATAATGCCTTATTATACCATCCAAATTTAGAATTTATTTATTGTATTATGATAGTTTAAAACAACATATTTAATGGATTGCAAAATATTAATATCTTATCACTTTACCGATAATCTAGTTAAGACATTTAATGTGTTTCAAACATTAATGTAATTTCTAAATTGTTATCAGTCTATTAAACTGTTTTTATTAGTATTTTTCTTTAATCTCTTGGTTCTGATATCCTATAATTTAGGTTATTATTAGGTCCTATGGTTTAGGTTATTCACATAATATTTCATCAATGTACCTCCAGGTGGTGTAGTTTCTCGGAAGAATAAAAGCTATGGAAGTTCTTGTCTAGTTTGATCATAATGTTAACAATTAACAATACTTCATGATTTACAATACAAGTTGATGTAGATAGTTTCCTTATTAATTAGTTTTAATTATTAAAATTTTAAATTTATGTATATTCTCTGATTTTATATTTAGCTCTGGTTTGAGGTACCTCATTAGAAGGTATTGAGGCAAAGATCATACCATTAGATTTTTCTCTCAGAGGATTTATGACATTTCGAGCAATTCTCCTCTCTATTATATCCTCCCAGTTTTTTTTTCAGTTTTTTTTTAGAAAAAAAAATTTTGTACAACCCTACTACTAATTTAGTATTGACAATTGAAGCTCATATTTTGTTAATTAGGTATAAATCTTATTCGTACAAGAGCATAATTGAGTATTGCTTCACCACGACTTTCAGAGGTAAATGCCATACTGTAAATAGCTAGTAATAAATGTGAGTTATTGCTGTGAACCGAGAGTAAATAGTTATGGTAATTGCATTTAACTACGACTGCTAAAAATTCTCTTAGTGTACTCTGTTCCAAGGTTGACCAGTTATTGCAGTGAGCTGTTTGTTCCTCTAATCTCTTTCTATCAATTATCTACCTAAAGCTAAAAAGATTGTTTACAAACAGAATACGTTTAGCAAAGCAGAAAATTTTAGAGATTTAGATAGAGTCAGTGCGAAGCAGGACTTGCTAAATACAGGCTATTAATGGCCACTAAAAAAGAAGTGCCTGTTTGCTTTATATTATAATCCAGACTAGTTTCTGTGTCACTATTTTACTAAACTAATCATAAAATATTTATGTTAGTACTCTATTACAAATCTTTCGCACCTGCTGGCAATTTCTAATTTGTAAATATTTTTAGATAAAAGGCCTGAAATAAAGTTTATCTTAGGACCTCCATAAGCTCTCACTTATGAATGATTTATTGAATTGAATGATGCAATCATTTAGCAAGATATAAAATTGTGTGAAATATCCTTCTTTAATAATTCTTATTTATCTGTGATTTTAAAAACTGTTTACTTCACCCTCAAGCAGTCAGTGTATGTTGTGTTAGGCATCACAGTCTAAATGAAATTACCTTTTTCTGTCCAGGAACTTTACACAAATAGTTTTTTAGGATTTTGTATTTTTTTCTTTTCAAAACCAGAAACTTATGTTTTCACACCTGTATCTGCCTGCCTTTATTGTTTGGTATTTGTTAGTCCTCAGTTCAATCTAGAGGCATGAAATTTTACATGGAGGATGCATTTCATTAAATGAATGCAAGATAACTATAGAGTAGTTAATTAATAATCAGGTCATACATATTAAAACTTTTTTTTTAGGTCTACAAATTAAAAATGAAACTAAAACCAACAAATTAAAAAGATTTGGTTAGAAATATGTAATTTTTGTTCTGTTTCTAAAAGCCAAGAGACAATAAGTCATTAAACCTGTCATTAACATTATGTTCTCTACTTTAAATAATCCAGTGTTATTTTTTAAGAAATGGTATATATTTTGCAGGGTATGTCTGTTTGATACCCTGATTAAGCTGAGTATAAAACCAGCTCTTCAAAAATTATGAAGATTCCTCCTTAAATTAATTAGAATATATATTATTATTGTATTGAGTAGGATATTAAATTCTCATTATTGTGTATTACCTGTATACATAAATGTTGTGGGCTATAATAACCTTAAGTCGTCAAAAGTGTTCACTATCGTTTTGGAGCCAAACATTCAAATAGAGGGATGGTATATTTCATGAAAGTTCTTGTAAATAAACAATGAAGGGTCGATTATTAATTTATTACTTATAATTAAAAATTAAATATTTCCTTATTACATTGAGAGGAGGGTACAGAATTAAATATATCAACATCTTCATTAATAATTGGTATTAAATCATAAATATAGTATAGTAGTTACGGTCATGTCAGTAGTAAGAAAATAATTATAGGATGTTAAAAATAAAGAACACATAATCCTCTCTAGCGCGATCAGTGTCCCTGGCAACTGAATAATGGTCGGTTATTAAGCTTCGCGACTTTATGGAGTTTTAACATTTATAGCCTCCCATGAGTCATCATAGCCTTGTGTAATATTCATATTAGCTTTTTACGTGTATTTTGTTTGATAAGTGTCTTGTATTGTTATGTTGTTAGGGGTCTATTAATTCTAAGTACTCTAAACATAGTCATAATTTCAACAGGGATTCTGTATTATGTAATATGCTCGGTCTTAGATCATTTAGTTGTATGTCAATAGATGGCTACTTATTAGCAATATTACCCTGTTCTATGAAAAATATCTCCGCCTAGGATTACCTGATATCCCATATCGATTTAGCTTAATGACATAGGGTAAGGGGCAAGCAAAAGTAGTCAGGCTATCGTCAAATGAGTTTGATACCTTACAAGGATTTGTACCTAGTTCTTAGCTGGTACTGTAGGTATTATTTTGTTGTTTAGGTTGTATGTAATTTTGTAGAGTATATGTCTAAGATAGGATGAGGACTAATTTAGCAAAAATAGTCAATTCATGCTTTTAAACCATTCTATTTAAAATTAGCACATCTTAATTCATACATTTAGTTATTCAGTTAAAAGTTATGTCCTCAGAATTGTCTACTTTCGAGAGACTTGAAGACATCATCAAGGGACACACTGTGTGCTATGTTGGGAGAATATCAATGTACTTTGTGAACAAATTGTTGTGGGGGATATGAGTATTATTTGGAAGATATTTCCATGTTGTACAGTAAACGTTTTTTAAAACATGTTAGAATTTCAGGGAGTTCATCCCCACTCTGCTTCTTGAAACAGCTCAGCCAAAAGTCCTAAACTATTACAGCTGCTAGCTCTCTAGATTCAATACTGAACAAAGGCGAGCGAACTAGTATCAATGTATTTTAATTAAGTGCATAATAGTAGGTAGTGTGTGGTTAGAGAGTGGCCTCCAGCAATTTTTCATTAATTAATCACAAATTTGATAAGCACTGGACCCCTGGCTAGGTAGCTTAAGGGATGTTTAGGGTAAGATGGGACCCTCAGGTCTACATAGGAAGTTTCTTAGATTTTCTTTTTAGGTGCTTTTAATACAATAGTATATAGATTTTAAATACAGCATTAATTTTAGGTTATTTTTATAGTGAAATAGTTTTCATAATGTTCTCCAACTTGCTTGGCACATGCTGTACACATGTTACCACCTTTTCCTAACATCTGCTGGAGTTCCATTGGCCGGGGTGGATTGAGTGGAGTTACTAGTCTTCTGAAATCGTTTAAAAAAATTTAAATACAGCCACCGATTTCTCTGGGTTACGCCATAAGCGGTTGCTCGTCTGCTTTTAATTCTTAAATAAACATTATACATATATTTTTAAACACATATCTGTAACGAAGCACACACATATTTATGTCTGTCTTACGTAAGATCGCGGGGAAGAGATAAGGCAGTTAGTTATTTCTCTGGCTAAAAAGCTCCATCTCCTCCATCGTTGCCCCCAATGGAGTGCAGCATGAGTTTAACAATGACGATGGAACAAGGTGAAACTTTAAAGCGTCTTTGTCGTAAGATGAATTTATTGCCCAATGTGACCAATTCTTTTAAATTACTGAATCAGGTATCATTAAAAGCAGGACTGTTTTATATTGCAGAGTAAGTAAAATCTGCTAACTTAATTATAAGTTTCTATAACGTATAAAGTAACAAACCTAAAGAAAATAATGACAGCTGTTTCAAAATTTACTAAAGTTAATATGCTGATTCGGAGTTGTATGGATTCCGATGAACCAGAGTACTAAATTTTGTTTGACCAGTGACGAAATAATTCAGAAGACCTAAAATAGAACAAACCCAATCTGTCGAAGACGGTGGAAGTTTTCTTGTATTAATTAAAATGATAAAAACATTTTTTAATCAATAAATGAAGAAAAAATATTTACATTTGAAATGATTCATTTTGTGTAATTGTTTCAACTAATATAAAAGTTGTTCCGCTCTGTTGTTGGCTATAAATATTATAATGCTTATTTTAAGCAATATCAAATGACAATTTAATAAAAAGTCGTGGCTAATTTCTTATCAGCGGATTATCCGTGGTTTTCGATCGACCGGAGGTAACCGGCCTTCAGCTTTAATTAATAAATCTTAAAAATTAACCAAACGGGTTAATTAGTTTTCCATGCTTCCCATTATTGAAGTTTGGCCAAAACATATTGAGCATATTTCAAAGTGTTGTGAACCATTCAAATTTCAGCTAGATTGAATCGACCCGATTGCTGTCGTAGATGAAATGTTCGAAAGTATCTACTCTCCTTTGTCGCCTGGCAACGAGATTTACACGCAGTGTATGTATTCCTTACATGGATACAAATACAGCGCCGCCCCCACTACCGCCTCCACTGAGTGGCCAAGAATGTTCAGTCCGCAGCAGTCCTCCCTCGTGGCGGGACAGTGTCGGCCAGTGTGTCAATTATGTGTGCGGGGTTCGTCTGTATGTAGTGTGCTGTGTACATAGTGTCTAGTGTATAGCTAGAGGTAAATATGTCTACTACTCATTGTACATGTACATATATGTATGCAGGCCACGCTAGCTCACCAGCTACTACACATACCCGGTCTGTGACGATTCCGGAAAAAAATATACGCAAGTGACCCATGCGAATATTAAAACTTAAAACCGGTTTTTCATATGCGCAATTACAAATAAAACAACTATCCTCATAAATAAAATTGTCTTCAACAATTCCAAAGTTGCCTACAAAACTTACCGTACCTGCATCAATAATGATTAATAGTCCCCTGTCTCAGCCGTCAGTCAGAATGTATTAATTATGCTGCAGTAAAGAATATATTAACATTACCATAACGAGTTGAAATTGATCGATAATAATAAAGGAAAATTAATTCTTTAAAAGTGCACACACCGCCTATAAAATACAGGAGGTACAAATAAATAAACAAATACATTAGCGGACGGACAGCTGACTACCGAACACCTGATCTTCCAGCTTTAAATCCCTAGGTGTTGCCCTGTTTGTATTTGTATTGCTGTCCCGGGCTTATGGAGGTCAGTGACTTTGTATACCGTTTTTCAACTACAGTCAATAAATAGTTAATTATAAAGTATAAGTATACTATTACAAGTCTCGACGCAATGTCGCAAAAAGAGGAGGCTTCATCTCTTTCCAGATAGCATATAACCTTCATCAGGCTGACAGCTACCGTATTTTCATAATATATACTGTATATTACATATATAGTTAATCCAGAGTTTAGTATCATAGCCATTTATTTTTTGGTACATTAATTATGTACTTAATCTTTTTAAAAACCTATTAAATTCCCAATTTTTTATTTCTGCAATGTTACGTTAAAAAAAAAAAAAAATCAGAAAGTTATTTCTAGCTCCTGAGGAGTGGCTTTAGAGCATTTAAATTAAGAGAGAGTGAGGGTCAGTTGATCGGCGCAGACACCGATGTTTTTCGCGTATATTATTATTTAAGTGTAATTTTTGTAACTATATCTGAACCAAAAAGTATTTAATTCATTACGAGATGTTGTGGAATTAACATTTAAAATTTCTTGTACCGTGTCAGGTCTAATTTTTAAGCCCGCCATTGGAGAACATACCTACAGACATACGAGGATCACTATGTAACTGTTTGAAAGTATAGCTTCTCTCTTCGGGCTCGGCAGGCATATACTGTAGCGATTTATGCTCTATATGTACATATAGGACATGTTACATATCAATGTATGACATGCCACCGCCAGCCCACCCCACACCCACATGTGTCCATTAGTGTAATTAGAGTATATATAGTGTGTGTGTGGTAAGGCCTTCGTGACAGTCAGTTCTAACAACATAAATATTGCACATACTTCTTCTATCGTCGTGTGGGTTCGGCTCCTTAAACCCTTCTAGACTGCCCCTGACAAACAATTTACTATACCTATCTAGTGAACATACATTTATTAATCATTTGAGGAATAAATTTATTAATAATGAGTTCCATGCTAGCAATTTTAACGTGTTGGTGGAACTATGTAGACATTTTAGACATTTAGTTTTGTTTTTTTCATTCTACTCCTTTTTTTACTTTAACCAAAAACTAATGAACTTATTTCGAGTATTTTTCGAATGTACAGATCGTTTTATCAGTTCTACTATTGCTTACATCCTTAGAGACATGCGGACAGACAATGATCCCTCAGTACACGTTTGAAAGTAGAGCCTTTCCATTCGGGGTGGGATAATGACGAGGTTTAACTTCACGACATTTCTAATGAAGCGTGTCGTATCAATGCAAATACAGGCTGCAAGTTTAATTAGGTAGTAGGTATGTACACAAATGTCGCAATGCATGTGAAGTCGGAATTATTGCCGAGCACGAAGGGAGAAGTTATACTTTCAAACATGTACGGCGAAACTATCCTATGTGTGCATGCTAGACTTTTCTAGTGTAGAGATGAGTCGATATGAAAGTAATGTGCTGCCTCGAAATTTTATAGATTTTAAACAAATATTTACGAGACTCGTCTCCCTAAGTAGTTTTTGGCCTTTCGGCATTCAATCTTCACTTTTTATGTCTTTCATGCATAATTGATGTAAAAAAAAAAAAAAAAAAATTTAGTAGGTAAAATTCAAATGGTAGGTTCATATAAAAAATAACTAATATAGTTGATTGGTAGTCATCATTATTAGCTATTAGAAGATACAATCGTGACATAGCTATATGTATGTAAGTGCATTCGTACATTCCCTTTATCTGTGTTGGCATATCGGCACGTCCGGGCATTAACACGTAATCTCGTCAAGTCAGCCTCGTAATTTTTATTTCTGAATCAAGATGATTTATCGCCTCTAAGGTGCTAGTAGCATTTTATCGACTTTTTATATTGCCGGCGACAGTACGCTATTTAAGATATTTATACGATGTTTATACCTCCCCATCAGAAGAAATCATGGATATAGTTATTGTTCAAGCAGATTTTGATGTTGTTTTTTAGTAAATATTTCAGCCAGTTATACTTTTTTGTTATAGGAGGTCTTTAATGACCTAGACGAGACGATTTAAGAAACAAAACAATTAAATACAATGAGGCATTATATTGGAAGATATGCCTATTTTAGTTTTCAACTAACATCAATTAGTTTGTTTCTCTTAATGTCAACCATTTCTCGACTTGACACGGCGCTGTCAATGCCACGTCTGCCATCTGTCATCCACTACGACTTATGGAGAATTCAAACATAGCTGTTATTTAAAACCTAAAATAGAACAGTTAGTTTTTTCGCGGTGGATAATTCTTGCCTGGGGTCTCGCCAGAAAAATGTATTTATATAATTCCCTTCGTTTCGCCAAGTTCAGGGAAGTTAATGACTTCAATAATGTCACAAAATCCTCGATGAAAGCATTAAACAATAAATTTCGGTTAAACATACAGACAATTAATAGCTATTAAAAAACAACAACGGTGAGAACAAACTTCCCCAGATGTTGGTTTAAGTGTAGGAAAATATTAAAACTGTTATTTGAGTTACCGATTGCCTGTAACTAATTAGTGTCACTAATTGAGCCAGCTCAAAACTCATCAATTGCATAATGATTTCGTTGAGAGTTAAATAATCTTTGTAGAGCCTTTTAAAAGGAAAGGAAGAAAAGCTTTATTATGAAGTACAATCAAAACACTGGTATATACAAATATTAAGAGTTACGTTACTACATACTGGGTGGAATGTCTTGCAACAAGTGGGGTCTGGGGCTAAAGCTGAGACATATATGTATAAGAAAAGGATAAGATTCTGGGAAGTAGGGAGGTCTTGGAGGGATGCGGTGGCTTACTTAAAAATAACAGGGAACCATCAGTGACTTCCATGAAGTCACGAGGCAGGTATACAGTTCTGCTCAAGCCCTTTATACTTGTTCTTAGTATTATAAAACTGAGGATCGCATGACATTATTAAAGTCTTAAAGATACGATACCTTAACGTGGATTATTTTGTGAATAAATTTTGTTAGTGAGACTTGACAGCTTTTATCGAATTTCTTCTAAAAAAGCATATGTACTTATTGTTTTGGCTTCAATCGGAAGAATTACTCCTATTTTATTTAATTAAAATTATGTGTTATTAGTCAGAAATGCCGAGTATATTTTCTATTTATTTTTTTACAAGTGTTACACGAGTATTTAAAAAAACTGCCGCGAAGTGCCCAGCTTCTCGTTCTTCAATTCATTTACATAAATTAATTAAACATAATTTATTGTTTTATGGAAGTACGGTAGACTATCACTACCTTCCTGATTCCACCCGCCTCCTTTAGGCATTCCACACCCTATATCCTTCTCATACACCCTTCAAATGGGGGACTCCCCTTAGTGAAAGGCACTCATTAGCCCAAAATAATTTTCCTTTATTTTTCCCACATCCTATTTTATAAGTTTGAGAACTATGGAAAAAAAAAAAAAATTATGGAAGTAGCAATGTTTTAGACGGTGAGGCTACTGAGACTTGAATCCACTTGCTTACAACAACAAAATTGTCCTATCAAGCGTTAATCTTTTGCTAACAACAACTTCGTTAAGTTAGTAGAGAGTTAAGTACTTAAGTACTTTTGTATGCTGTCTTAAGTAAGGTGTCATCATAGCCTTCTTAGCAAACTGACTCAGCTGAAAGTAATTTTCAGAAGATCTTCTAAAACTATGACTGGTTTCTATGATTAGATTTTTAAGAGTGGTTTATTTGTATTAGGATCATTAGCCAAAACTTTATTGCGTCAATGATAAACTCATTTCATGTTTCCAAAATCCGAGGTCTATTCTTTCGTCTCTGTTTATAATTATCAATAATTACATATTATTAATCAGGGCTGCGAAATCTTAAATTTAGACCACACTCAATGTAACGGATACATTTTTTGTATTATTTAGTAATTAATTAATAACCCTTAGTTATGTTTTAGTTATTTATCATATCGTCGCGTTACGAAAATGAATCTCAATATAAATTTACGCTCGCAGGTGTCAAACATAATCCGTTCTGATTTTGAAAAAATAAATTAACGTAAGCCCAATTGAAGCGTATTAGTTATGTTCCTTCACCTTTCGGGGTCGATACTTTGGAGTGGATACGAGTACTGTTGGGCGAGATATCGAAAAAAATATATTAATAATAATTCGTATTTTTAAATTTTGTTTACAATACTGTTCAGATTTAATGAGACAATCAGACTGCATTCCTCTCCGAGGCTTGCTATTTTGGATATTTGTGTGTTGGGCTGTGCCAACACAAGGAATCTAATACGTATAATAGATCCATGTACCAACTTGCTGTTATAGCAGAATCTAGCTCAGACGAGCTTCCTCGCGGTGCAGTATGCCTCGCTCAACACGTCAAAACATAATCTTTATGACAGACGAGTACCTTATGAGTTGTAATACACTGCCTATAAATAAATTCAAAACAAATCTGGTTTAGTTAAAATACAATAAGTATGATAGCATAAAATAAATGAAAAAAAATCTCTGGCCTGTTGTGCTAACTATTCAAAGGTATGGTTTTATTTATAAGAGGTTAAGTCATTAGAATGTAAAATAATTTCAATTCCGAAGGTAGTAGAAATAATAATGTTTTGGTATAGGGCAATAGAAAACAAAACATGATTCGTTTTGTTTGTTATTTAATTTTTTGGACAGATTGAATTATTTTTGTTAAAAAATACCGTGTTGTTTTTTTTTACGTGGAGACGAGACCCGGTTAGTTTATTTCGTTAAATTGTTCTTACTTTCTAAGACCTTTGTGCGGTTTATATTATACATGAAAAAGAACACCATCAGTTCTTGATTGATGCATAAATGGCCGCGAGAAGTTTAAAGAGACCTGAAGTTGATTGAAGGCCTCAATTATTATATTGTATATATTACATGGACAAAGTTATAATAGGCTAAGAGGCTGCTGACTGCTCCTTGTAGAGAAAGTACATCCTCTCCCTCCCTTAGTCCTGGAGATAGGATGTAGTATTTACTTCATGTCCCAGGGCATGGCGTGTTCAGGATATAGCTTCCTTCTCCCTAATTAATGGCTAATTAACGGTTTTTGATCCCCCACCACTTACTTTAGGGGCTTCTTACGCCTTCGTTTAATTATTTTTAATTGATTGTATCTTAAATGAGCATCTTTATTTTCTCAGATATATGTGTGATATTATCCATGAGATGTTATATCTTTCTAAATTAGAGAAAGCTGTAAGCGATGACTGCCCATTACGTCTATATATGGCAGATGGAAGCGCCTTTTGTTGTTCCAATTCGCAGCGAGGTTCATGCGTCTGCCTCAAGTATCATGAGTGGAGTCGTCACTAACCTGCACAAGGGACAATGAAGTTACCCGCCCGGAAGTGGAGCGGGCGTAGACCGGTGAAGAAGGCAGTGGACCGGCTGTGGTCTAAGTAGTCTACTGTAACCGGCTGCCTCTTCTTCCTCAAGCAGATTGGGCATGCTTTTTGTTTCGGATTCATCTCCACTCCTTCGGTAGCACTCCCATGATGGTAGTCTCGGGCAGACCTCTGCTTGCACAAGATACCCGCACCCTTGGATCATACGGCATCGTTAGTTAAATAATCTTTACATATCTAAATCTTAAACTAAATCTTACATGTAAACAATATGTATATATAAACAAAATTGTGTAAAATGTGAATAAGGAGGAAATCCACAAGTTAAATAATCTTTGTAGAGGAGAGTCTTTCAAAAGAAAAGAAAGAAAAGCTTTATTATGAAGTACAGGCAAAACACTGGTATATACAAATATTACTACATACTGGGTCGGGGAGGTGTTAAAGGGCTAGTGTCAGGGAGACAAGTGTGTGAACAAGTTGGGACTGGAACTAAAGCTGAGACATATGTGAATATGAGAAGGAAGGGTTGTTTCAGGGATGGGTTGCTTACTAAAAAAATAACAAGAACCACCAGTGACTTTCATGAAGTCCCGAGGCAGGTATACACTAGAAGGGGCTTTTAGTCTTATATATAATATCAGGACTACAATATTCTTAGCATTATATAACTGTTCATCCGTGCACGTACCACGTACCCCCAACTACTCACTGGTTACTGGCTATTAAGAGGAGTTAAAAATATGCGAGTAATTTAGTCAAGCAGTGACGAGTGACTTAGTAGCTCTACTAAATGAGGAACAGCAAGGGGGAGGGGGTATTCTTCTGTTGATTAATCGACCATACCGACATCGTAAGAATTCACCCGTAACACTTACGGGCCCGTTGTTTTGTTTTATCGGTGCTGTACTACAGTTCTAAAGGACTTTTCCTATGTATATATATACATGTATAGTCTTTTAAAATAAAAGCTTTATTATGAAGTACAATAAAAACACTGGTATATATAAATATTAAGAGTTACGTTACTACATACTGGGTGGAATGTCTAGGCACAAGTGGGGTCTGGGGCTAAAGCTGAGACATATATGTATAAGAAAAGGGTAAGATTCTGGGAATAGGGAGTAAGGGAAGTAAGAAGGGTTGTTTACTTAAAAATAACAGGAACTTTCAGTGACTTACATGAAGTCACGACTGAACAATTCTGCTCAGGCCCCTTTTGCTTGTTCTTAACATTATCTTAGCATTATAAAACTATCGATGAGCACTTAGCTATTAAATGCTTGTACCAATCACGGACGACTGTACTAATCAGTGCGGGATGGCGTTACCCCGAATTAAAGAAACTTGTGGAACTACTGAGTTTAGCCTCGACTAAACGGTGTCAGGTTAATTGCTTGTTGATAGTTTCCTTTTTTGCGTTTGTAATTAGCTACCTATGCTCACTACTGTTGATTTAAAATTGGCCTCTGCACGACACAGATGTTCCTGTGATTGTGTATAAGTAACATGTCGGATGTTCGGCCCTAGTGTGTTGTGAATGGTCGGTGAAAGTACCCGTGTTAATACGAAACATTGATCCGTATTTAATTCCTGCGTATTAAGTGATACTTTTGTATGATTAGTTCTTTTGAGCCAGCTCTTTGAAGTGGAAACATTGAGTAAGTCACCTCCTTAAGCAGTTCTCCTTGGAGACATCCGACATTCCTTCAATTTTATCTACATTGCTGTGACCATTTATCTGTGGCTATAGTCTAGAAGCTCCTCAGCTATTCATTGCCCGAGTCAGAGGCTCCGTTAGGCTAAATATACATCTGTGTTTATAAAGTGAACGGTAGTATATATAGCTGGAGGTGGTTATCACGCTGCTGTGTTGAGGTTATGGTAGTCCTAGGGAAACCTGTTTGCCTCGAGTGAGAGGCTGTACTTTCAAACAGCTAATAGTTTATCTGTCTGTATGTTTGTTTGTTCAACCAAGGTGACTAAAAATAATCCATCTTAAATTTTGAAGTTTTATTCCATAACTTCTCAAAATATGTTGATTAGTGTCTGGTTAATGTACATTAACACGAATCTTATCTATGCTATTTTCAGTGAACGAATAGAGTGTTTTCGATCGAAAGTACCGATTATTCAAAATTATTTAATATTTTTTCTGTACAACGCGGAGCCACCGATCTGATCTCTGTCATCTATGAGTTTTATAATGCTATGAATATTATACTGCTAATATTATATATAATGCTAAAAGTAGAAGGGGCTTGAGCAGAACTGTATACCTCCCCCGTGACTTCATGGAAGTCACTGATGGTTCCCTGTTATTTTAAGGTGAGCAACCACATCCCTCCTTACTTCCCTTACTCCCTACTTTCCAGAACTATCCTTTTCTTATACATATATGTCTCGGCTTTAGCTCCAGGCCCCACTTGTGCCTAGACATTCCACCCAGTATGTAGTAACGTAACTCTTAATATTTGTATATACCAGTGTTTTGCTTGTACTTCATAATAAAGCTTTTCTTTCTTTTCTTTTGAAAGATTCTCCTCTACAAAGATTATTTAACTTGTGGATTTCCTCCTTATTCACATTTTACACAATTTTGTTTATATATAGATATTGTTTACATGTAAGATTTAGTTTATATTTGATGTGGGGGGGGGGCGTAGAGGCAACTGCTCCTGGGTTGATGTAATTATCTTCCAGCCTCTCCCAAATCACAGACGTGAAGGCAATTATGGATAACATTGCCATATACAACTGTACCTTATCCATATTCAACGTTCTCGTTGTCTATTTTATGTCGCAGTTTGTTTGATATGAATGGAACAGATCCCTTGACTTGGAATATAAATTAGGAGATACCTTAGGAGGAGACAGTATACCTTTTAGGACTAGTTGTAAATGCAATTTCGCGCGAAGGTCCCGTCTGGTATTGGGAATGACAATTGTTGGCATCGCCATAACGAACGATTAAGTATCTGGTATTAACAAAATAAATTCTTTTCTATAATATTGTATAGGGTATCAAATTATAGATTAGTTAGGTTAGTGTTATGTTACTACAGTACATTTATTTCGATCGCAGTAAACGGCACGCAGGTACATTGACATTGAACATTGAAGGCCGTACTTTCACGTAGCATGGAACTATGCCTACCATGCGGTCCCGCCCACTGACTAGTATCACAAAAATTTTCCTGTTTTAACGGAAAGTTCTCCAGACTTAGCTGGTACATTATGATCAGTGCCCGACTTCAAGATGTGCATAGTTCGTTCACTTCAGTTGTGAGGTTGATAATTCGAGCCCCCCACGATATATCCACGCAACGAATCTTGAATAGGTCGGTCAAGTTCATTATATTAAATCCATCATGGCTATTGTATTATCAAATATATGTAGTTGGCGTTTGAATGCGTAATAGCAGTCAATAGTTTGAAATTTCGGATACGTCGCGTGGCTTTTTCCTCCGAAATTGTAAGCTGTATGTTCCAAGAAGGCTTATCACGAAGACTCATAGATGAATGATTTTTTATATGGATAGCTGTGAAGGGTTTGCTATTTTAGCAATAACATAGCTATCATCATATATCTATGTATATTACATTTTAAATATGACGTCATGATTTTAGCGTCTGTTAATGAAGGGCATGGAGAAAGAAAAATCGTCTTCAAAAAAAAAAAAAAAAAAGAAATAAAAGCTTTATTATGAAGTACAATCAAAACACTATATACGAATATTAAGAGTTACGTTAGTTAGGAATGAGTGAGTTTGGTTTTTTTTTTCAAATCCTCTTTATTTATATAAGTATGCAATGAACAAAAAATAAATAAATAAATAATTTTTCTATTTACATTTTTCTCCTCGTGCTGCATACACAGATGTATTCGAAGGAGTGCATAATTATGATACATTATCTTTTTGCAGTTGAAAATCAAGAAAAAACGCATACAGACACTAAGTGATGAGACTCACCTTCAGCTTACATAGGTCTGGGGCTAAAGCTGAGACATATATGTATAAGAAAAGGATAGTTCTAGGAAGTAGGGAGTAAGGGAAGTAAGGAGGGGTGCGGTTGCTTACTTAAAAATAACAGAAACCATCAGTGACTTCCATGAAGTCACGAGGCAGGTATACAGCTCTGCTCAGTCCCCTTCTACTTGTTATTAGCATTATAAAACTGAAGATAATTGGCTGAATGAAATTGTATATGTATATTTAAGTCGGATTTACCGATTTCAGAAAGGAATCTTGTTATTCCCCTGAAAGATTTTAGATACACGAATTGCTCGAGATGACTGTGGCAATGACTTTATTTTATGGACATGTTGCGTTTTTTGATTCATGTAACCACCTGACATATCCGGTATTCAACACCACGTCTCTTCCGTCTTTGTTTCATCGATATCGAAGGTAGGGCCTTGAGGGAAACTTGATGAAGTTTCTTGACAATCATATTACCGAGGGTGAGCCATATCCCTTTGTCATATTTTAAGGTGATTTTAATCTTCAAGCTACCAAGACGCTGTCTCCACCTCAATATGTGTTTTTTGGGGTTCAGAAAAAAAAATACAAAAATGCTCGATCAGTAAGCAAGATGATTTTCGTCGATGAGCTTAATCCTTTATGCTCTTCAAGTCTAGAGGGGCTCCAAGACATTGGCTATTGCTAGTTCGATGTCGTTTTCATATAGCGCCCGTTATCAGTGGCAGTGGTATGTCAGCCGTTGAGTTGCGGCCGTCGGCCCGAAGGACTGACATAAAGATGGTTACCATCGCGAACCGTGGACCTTAGCTGATGGAAGAAAGTTGCTTAGAGAAAAAGAAGAAGAGCATAAAACAATTTGCGACACAGGCTTAGCTATTTGCCGCTTTCTAACCGGACTGCTCATTGGCTGCATTAGTATTGGCTATCCGCAGCCATGGCCGGATCAGGCACGGCCCTTCCTTTTCTTTTCTATCTTGTCACGCCATTTGTTGCCTTCTTACTACTATTTTCTTTTATACGTTAAAAGTATACAAACTTCTAAAAAAGAAATGTCGACCGAATACGTAAAAGTCCTTGGTACGCGTCTATACCGCTAGCTCCTTTTGTCCTGCGCTGTAGGAATGCATGAATGGAAGGATAGATCTAATCTAGGACAACAGTCGCCTGTTCAACTATCAACTATACAGCATTGAACAGGACAGCATATAATAAAAGGATTACCTTAAATTTGTTATTTAATTATAATTATAAGCATCATCATTGATCCCATTCACACAATAGTTACAGTACAGCATTAACTCACACATTCAACGTGAATAAGTTTGCGGTTTCAGTAGAAACTTGAAAAGATGGAAATGGAATATTGCGAGGGAAGTGGTGATCGTCGAATAGTTTAAGGAATTCCAGTGGTTGGAAGCACGAACTAGAAAAGGAAGATCTGCTGTTGCTGGAGTGATTGAACAGTTTGAATCAAAGGAGATAAGTTTTCGGTTGAAATAACGAGTTTTCTCCAATTAAGCCTTCTGCAGTGGTGAAAATGAACACCACTCAGAAGAACTAATGAAAAGAAAATTACAGCTCAAAAATATTCTTCTTTATTTATATATGACATTTTTACTGGAATTTTATTGCTAGCCGTGGATATATGAATACATGGAAGAGTTTGTAGTAATATCTGTTTAGGTCGATAAATAAAAGTAGTCAAATTTTAATCAAATTAAACACCTAGGACGTAGTGTAGTACCTGGTTCAGACATACATAGTACCTAGAAACTTTCAACAGACAAATTTGTTAAAAATTTTATATCATTCTTTCATTGACCAAAGCCTAGCTCCAAAAAAACAAAAACCTTTCACTTTGTAAATTCAGCTAAACGTTGATAGTTCATCAGCAGAAGACGTGTCAGGTGTACAGAGCATTTCGGTCATTTTGAGTAATAATTATGTCATTGCCGACGTTTAGTTATTTCTTTCGATTCGGAAACGTCAGTATAATTTCCCCCAACATCCATTTGTTGATTGTTGGTTTTTTTGATCCAGTCGTTACTTTTGAGTTGCCCGCTTTAAATAGAGGATGAGTGTTGGTCTATGTTTAATCAAACAGTAGGCCTGGTATCCCGGAATGTGACTGATGAGACTATTATACCAATATACCACGAGACATTGAACAAATTCTAACAAAAGGCCTGTGAAGGTTTTTTGGCATTACTTGGTGTATTCATCGACAGAAGTTAAGTCTATCAAAATCTGACAAGCAGGAGTGGGTTTGCCCCATGATGGCCGCCGCTTACCTTGATAATCGGCAAAACTCCTGTAGCCTTGTCTGTTGAAGATACACTTTAGACATTTCTATAATATTGTCGGCCTCAGATAACTGAGTATCCCCGAAGTGGGCAGGAGACGCCCGCCGCGGGCTAGGGTCACTACAACGACTGATGTCATAAGCTTTATTAAACATATGGAAACAGTGATAGATATGATCTGATCGAGAAGAGGGCGACTTATAATTATTTGTAATTAAGAGATGGCCACAACAAATATATTCAAAGCTTTCAGCATGTTCTCTTGTCACTGCTGACCCTTCATTGAAAAATATAGTCAATAATATTGTGCACGAGTTAGTGGGAAGGAGCTTACTGTACAGAATGCTTGGACAACCTGTATTTTATTTCGCTTTTAAGAGGGTCGACAAAGCAAACACCATGAGTAGTTCATATGGTGTCACGTTAGCTACTCTTCTAGCGATTTACTGTAGTCTCGAGAACAGCATACTCAACATCACTTTTTTAAAACAACCACGTTATAAGAAAGACTGATAAAACACAATTGGTCCATGCTATTGATGAGCATTATAACAATGAAGCATCAATTGAAACACCAGATGTTGTTCTGTGTACGGAAAGATATGTTATTGACGGAAGCTTCTTGATACTTAAGCTGAAGTGGAAAAAGAGAGAAACGTGTAAGTAAAATAGCCAAACCAAATGCAGACTTTACAATTAAACACTATGGGTTGGCGTTCGGTGGGCATGACGCATGTCATTCATAAAGGGTAATACACATGAGAGAAGGCAAAAAAATATCCATTATGGAATAGCCCACTTCACCGGTGATACTGAATTCGAAGGGTAGTAGGAAGAATCTCTTTCATCGGGAAGTAATAAACAACAGCTAATCAAATTAATCAGAGAACGGTTTTTCAAGCGGAAGGTGACGCTCATATGGACATTACTAAGGCTGCAGCAGTTAACAGTGCGCGAGAGCATTCCACCACACTCATTCGAGAGGATACTAACCTATTAATTCTTCTTCTACATTTCGCTGACGTTAATGGCAATCCACTGTATTTTATATCTGATATCGAGTCAAGTGGCATTCCAAAAGTGTATTACATCAACTACTTGAAGTCTATTTTTGGCAGTGGGTTTTGTACACAGTGGTTATATCACTACGCATTCGCAGGAAGTGATTCCACCTCGCATATTATTGGTGTTAGTGAAAAATTGGTATTCCAAAAATGGCGGTACCCGCTGACATAGTCTTGGCAGTCAAGCGATGTCTCTTATTTTTGGTAGCAACAGTACAAGTACTTTGACAGCCGTACGTTACCAATCACTTGGGAAGAAAGTTATCAGAGCTAAATCATTTGTTCGCCCAGAACTTCTTCCTCCAACGGAGTCTCCCATCGAATCCCATTGTGTAACAGTGCACGAACAGACCACAATATGGCTGATTATGACTTGCGAAATGAATCCTATTAGTGGGACTTCGATGGAGATGAACTGGAGTGCCTACAATGTGTGCTGCACTAGACACTCAACTGAAAATTATGCACTAGTTGCAGTGATAAATTTTGCAGTTGCAGAAAATACGGAATCCCATGCAGTTCTGTAAGTGGATCTTGACAAGTTACGCATTGTGACAATGCCTATAATGAACACAGTGATAAGGACTAATGGACAATGAAAGTCACTCGACTTTTTTTACTCCCGTATTGGTGTACTTTTTCTTAACATAATTTAAAGTGTACTTATTTAATGTAGTAAATTCCTTTATTGTGCTAAAATTACAATCTGCCTTTTATAAGGCAATAAGTAATTAAGATAAATGCTCTCATTCATACCATATTTACAGTTCATCATTCACTCGCTCATTCATACAATATTTACAGACAGCCCAGAGACCCCCCAAATCCACCGCGAAGAGAAAGCGGAGTCTTGGGAAGTCCCCCACGCTCCTCCGTCAGCCGCGTCACCGGATACTAGCCAGTGGACGCTGACCAAGAGCGCGAGAGCCACAGACGCTCAGGACATGATTGGAGAAACTGGCCATTGCCAGGACTCCCACTGTCACGCGTTTATAGCAGGTCACGAGGCCACTGCCGTTTCAGTCTCCGAGTAGGATTATAGGGATGAGTGGCGCAGTGCAATGACTGTGCTACAGGATTAGGGTGGTTGGAAAGGCTACTGTGGAATTTCATAAACTTGGAAGGGATGAGTTCTAGAATGTAGGGTATGTTAAGGTCGTTATGAAGGGTTTTGTTGCTGACATAATAAGGGGCATTTACTATTGTTCTCAGGACTTTTGATTGAAAGGATTGGATACGCTTGATGTTCGACTTTTTTGCTGTCCCCCATAGCTCTATTCCGTATGTCCAGATTGGTTTAAGTATAACTTTGTAGATTAGTAGTTTATTTTCTATTGAGAGATGGGATGTCCTTTGAAGTAGTCTGTACAGTTGTCCAAAGCGTCTGTTTAGTTCTTGTCTTTTTAGTCTCGTATGTGGGTTCCAGGTCAGTCGTTTGTCAAGATGGAAGCCTAAGTACCGTACTGTCTCGGATACAGGGAGAGGAATAGAATTAAAATAAACTAGTGGACAAGACTTGCGACAAAGGGTGAAGGTAATGTGGGAGCATTTTGCTTCATTAACTTTGATCCGCCATTGATTGCACCAATACTCGATCTCGTCAAGGTGTTTTTGAAGGTTATGGGATGCTATGTCGGGGTCTGGGTGGGATGACAAGAGTGCAGTGTCATCTGCAAATGTGGCCAAGAAGGTATTGGGAGTAGAGGGGACATCAGCGGTGTATAGGTTATAGAGGATGGGGCCCAGGACACTGCCCTGTGGAACTCCTGAACTTATGGGATAGTAGTTAGAGTATTCTAAACCACAGCGGACTTGGAAGAAGCGGTTTGAAAGGTAGGACTGTAGGACTAGGATCATATCCAGGGGATTTTCGGTAAGGTAAGTTTTTCAGAAGGTATTTGACCTCAGAGGGATTAACGGCTTTTGGTGGAAGAGAGAGAGGAATAGGTGAAGTGAGGAAATCTTCCACAGTTGTGCTGTGAGTATGGCTTTGATGAGAAAGGTGTGGTGTGAAAGTATGGGTAAGATGCAGGGCAAATTCCTCCGACCTATCCCCGTCCGAAGCCGCCCAGGACCCATCATCACGACGGAGTGGATGTGAAACAGGTTGATACTTTAGGATTTTTTTGGTTACATTCCACAACGAGTTATCCCTGGTAGACAGAGAGGAGAGGTAGGAATTGAAAGAATCGGAACGGAAGGATGCCAATCGCCGCTTTACCAATCGGCAGTAATGATTGTACGAGCGGCGATCAGCAGGATGCCGGGATCTTTGCCACACTGTTCTGGAGCTGCGTTTGGATTGGATTAGGTCTTTGAGATGCTGAGGTAAACGATTATGATTATGGATTTTTTGGTGACGATGGGGTGACGATGCCTCCCAAGCCGACCTCTGGACCAGAGTAGTGAAAGAATGCACTGGATCGTCTAGGTCTTGGGATGTTTTTAGGGATAATTTGAGGTTTACGGACTCTGTAAGAAGCTGACGGAAGTGGTCCCAGTCAACTGGGCCCCTAATAAATGAAGGAGGAGGCAGTTTGTGAATTGGTCTTAGGGAAATGGTTAATAATAAAGGACTATGATCAGAGGAGAGGTCATCGAGTAGCGTGAGTGAATAGTTAAGTGTTCCTAAACTATTGTAAAAAAAGAAGTCAAGGAGATCAGGATTTCGGTTGAGATCAGATGGCCAATAGGTGGCTGTGCCAGGAGTGATAGTGGAGCAATGTTTCCGTGTGATTGCAGACAAAAGCACTCTCTGTTACAAACGGCATCGGCAAAAGAGACAAAAGGCCTCAAATTTCTGGCTGGGCCGCTTCTTGCTGCAAGTTTTTTCTCTTCTGGCTGACGACGTTGTTCTTTCTTGGACTTCAGCGTTCTGTATGCCTCGCAGCCCTTGTAGTTGGCTGGATGTCCTTGCTGGCAAAGCACGCATACCGCAGGCGATTTAAGGTTTTTTTTGCACAATTCGGTTTTGTGCTGCCCACTGCACTTAACACACCTGGGAGGGTGGTGGCAGTAAGATTTTGTATGCCCATACGCCTGACAGTTATGGCACTGGACGATATCGCGATTGGGATACGGTTTTTCAACCTGTACCCTAGTGTAGTACAGGTTTGTTAGGTCGTATATCTTCTCGACTCCAGGTGTCCTCTCGAGATCAACAAAGAACAGTGGTAATGCCGTTTTTATTGTTTCATCCTGTTGCCTATCCTCGCGCAACACGTTTGTTATTTGGCGAACTTTGTACCCGAGAGCTGAGAGTTCTTCTTCTATTTCGTCAGCTGGTGTGGTCGGGTGCAAATTTCTGATTACCACTCGGAGTGATCGTTCCTGCTTTAATTGGTAGGTGTGGTAGTCTGCATTGGTTTCATCTAAATATTTAACAATCGCTCGATAAGTATCGGGAGTGTCTGGGGAAATTTTTGTATCCCGAGAGCGATTGAGGCACGTATATTTTCCGGTGCCTACAATTTTGCTCATTTGTGAGCATAGTAATTTGAAGTTGCTAATGTTGCGTACAAAAAGAGCAGGCGGTTTGTGCTGTGTTGGAGTTTTGTTGACTTCCATTTCTTCTGTTGGGATATTTTTCAAAGCCTCAAAGGTGTTTGGCGTGAAAAAAGGCGACTCTAAGGCTGTTTCTTTTTTGGATGTGCTGGCCTGTGGAGGTATCTCCTCCATGGAACTAGCTGCAGAGGAGGTCATTTGTACGTTCCTATTCGACCTTCTTGGTTTTCGCTTTACAGGCGACGGTGTTGGAGTTGGACCTAGTGATCTAGACCTTTTTTTCTTATTTTGAGACATTAGTTGTTGATAAAATCTCATTTTATCATAACAACGGTTTTTTTATTAGTTGAAAAGAAGTACGTAGCGCCGTGGGATTAAGCTCACAACTCCCAGTGGCGAGTCACGGGTCTTGGCTCTGAGCCACTAGACCGAATGGCTCAGAGAACTATCGTTAGTGAACGTCGAGTAAGGCGTTCAATATGGCCGACTACTCAATCCGATATCACTTATCACACTTCTCTCTAAATATAATAAGCAATTTACTCACTCTTGAGGGCTCCCTCGTGGCCAGCTCCCTCAAGTTGCCTGCTGGAACAATTTTTTAACTGAACTATGGCCTATAGACGGTAGTATATAGTGTTTGAATGACGAGCGATGTACAGAGATGTTCTAAAAGGTAGCGCATGCGCAAAAACTAAAGTGTACTTATTAAAATAAATATTTTTCAAAAATAAATTAGTAGTGAAGTTACATTCTGTAACGATAATATAAACATACAACTTAATATTTGTCTTATTTGACCTAAAACTGGTATTGTACTTCCCTGTAAACGGTTCATTATTACCACCATTTTTTGGTCCCATTGACAACATTTATTATTTGAAATGAATTCATTAACCAATCAACACGTAGGTTAACTATAAAAATCAAAAAAAGGTTACAGGAGTTTTAGGTTAGGTTTAAGGTTAGCGGCGGACATGTTGAAATAATCCACTTTCGGTTGTCTGAATTTAGTAGACTTTTTTTTGTGTTGATGAGTAAACCTAACAATGCCGAAAACCGTTTACAGACCTTTTGTTGGAATTTGTTCTAGGTTAGGGGACTTAACTGAATTAAGAGTTAAAAGGTCTAACTAATATGCCCCTGGTAGGAGAACACGCAGGCATATCGCACACTCTCACTACATACACAGTACACTTACACTTTAGCCACTGAGCATCTGGGCCGCGCAACGACTGGTATTAATGCCTAACAGCAATGACTAGCTATCTCTAGCCGAAATAGAAATCTCTTCTTATTGCCGAGTCCGACAAAAGGAGAGGATCTACTTTATCCACGTACCGAGCTGCCGTCTGTGGAGTATGTCAACGTTTTAAGACGTAAAAATGATTCGATATATCTGAAATTTTAAATATAAATATATTTAACAACATTTAAAAATACACTGATAAAAAAGTCGGACTCGTTTTACTAACTTTTAATATATCTAGTCAGCAAAGTAGCATTATTAGAAAAAATAATTTGAAAGATATTCCAAATAATAGAGTTTCGGAGGCAACAAATCGATTACATAATAGTGGCCAGAGTGAATTTCATCAGATTTATTTTGGTACTATTTTTTACATAATGGCACTTTTGGGCAGAAACGCCGGGGATTTCTTTCAAATCATTTAGCAAGCATATATATATTTAAATACTATTTATCGTTGTTATTCTTGACAATTAAAAAAAAAATTGGCTATGCTTTGAATTTTCTCTATGATCGAAATGGAAAGCAAAAAGTATTTCAAAGATATTCGAAAAGTTTAGCTATATTTTTTTATTTGAAAACTTGATTTTCAGTGGCGGAGATGCTATCCGGAGATGCTATGGATAATATAATGCATTATTTTTTTTGACCAAGATACGTAGTAGTTCATTCGCAAGCATTCAATACTTTTTAAAGAAACTGACGAAGAGTCAGTCAATTATTTCTCTATATAGTTACTTTACTTTCTACGCATGTATTTTATTTCGTTGATATTACGTAAATATATTATTAAAAAAAAAATACAATTTTGGTTATAATTTATGTAAAAAATAATCGTTGAGCAATTGACGAAACAATTAGCGACTAAGACGTTAAATAAAGATACCGTTCTGATATTTTTTCACAGTTCATCCTCCTGTGGCAGGCCATTGTCTGAATATTTGCGCTTTCCAAATCCGCTCTGGTTGGTCGAAGCCTTCTCTCTGATCGTGATAGCAGTTCACGCTTTATCTATCAACAGGTAGATAACGTATTTACCACTGCAAAGGTGCGACGACTTTTTTTTTGAATTTTAGAAAATATTTGATCAAAAATTGACAATTAAAAAAAAGTTACAGATTAAAATATAAATCAGCTTGGAGCTAGAATCATACTCCTTGTGAGTATCATAATGGCAGAGCAAGCTGTAAAAATATTCCTGACTAAATAAATATATCCTAACATTCGTACAATAAACATTAATACAAAATTTATAAATAAGGGGGGGGGGAAAGATTGAGACCCTATCAAGTTAAAGATATGTCTTCACTGAGTTACACCTATATATAGTATGGTGTCAGCAGGGATTTATTTGTTTCCAATGGCCTTCATGATTTCATTACATTGTTGGTATTTCCCAGCAGTTAATGGAACATTGGATCTATTGTTTCTGTTCTGCTGAGAAGTGAGGTATGTTGTTGGTCGAGGGGAGTTTCTTCATTCGGTCCAAATAACGTTTACCTCATAACTTTATCTGTAGGATATCACTAGTATAAGTGATCCAGTTCTTCTGGAGTACATTTTAGCATCGGTAGTTAAATACTCTCTGTAGAGGAGAGTCTTTTAAAAGACCACAGCTCTAAAATGAAGTACAAGCAAAACACTGGTATATGCAAATATTAAGAGTTACGTTACTACATACTGGGTGGAAGGTCTAGGGACGAGTGGGGTCTGAGGCTAAAGCTGAGACATATATGTGTAAGAAAAGGGTAAGATTCTGGGAATGGGAAGTAAGGGAAGTAAGGAGAGGTGCTTACTTAAAAATAACATGAACCATCAGTGACTTCCATGAAGTCACGAGGCAGGTGTACAGTTCTGCTCAGGCCCCTTCTACTTGTTGTTAACATTATCGCATGAAACTGATGATAGGAAGTAAAATAACTAAGACGCAAATATCTAACTAAGATAGTAATAATAAATTTACATACAAATAGAAGGGAAATTTATGAAAAGGAAAATAAATCTACTTCAAATACTTTTAAATATGCAAAAACACACAAAACCAATTCACTGTAAACAGTATAGTTACTGCAAGTGACAAAAAATGAATTGTATCTAGACCGAAGTAGATTGTATTAGTTCCAGTCCCCTCAGAAGACCACAAATGAAAAAGTCTGTTATTTCCAACAGTCTTCAACGATTCTTCAACATCCGGTCATTGTTGTGCCTCAAAAGTAGATTTAAACCAAAAATGCATTACTCAGAGGGGAAAAGTGGCAAAAAATGGATTTTACGGTCATAGGTCATAGTCTCGTGTCGTGGACCTGGTTGGAATACGAACATGAAGAGTATATGATACTGAAAGCTTGCTCTACAAAATATAAAGGAGTTAGGTTGAATTTTAACGGACTTGTTAGTTTTAGAACATCTCACGAACGATCTCAGTTTTAGAACGATCTCATAAAGCTTGTTACTAATTTTAGACTGTAATCCAACTGTTAAATATTAAAATAATTACATAAACATATAGGAAATACAGGGATAAAAGTCAAACATTAGTTAGCGTTTAGTTGTAGTACAGTTGTAAACATAAGTTGTAGTTTAGAAAATGGATATCTAAGCATGCGACGGATGAAGAAGCATAACTGCTATGGAGAGGGAGAGTATTGAATTCCTGAGTGCTATGGAGCGAGCGAGAGTTATTGTTTTATAAAACAGCCAAACATGTTTTTATTAGTTAAGTCAATCGGCAAATACAATTATTGTGTTTTTAAGACGCCCTTCAACCAATCCTCAAGATACTTTCTTTAAGAAAAGAAGTTTGTCGTGTATACCTGGCGAACTCCGCCGTTCCTTGTGCCTTGTGAAGACCGCGTATGGATATTTCTATTTATTAATTACAATACACATTGTACTTTGACGGCCAAGTGGTTGACATAATCAAAACGAGCGTTATGTCTTCGTCCTGAAATCCATTTTAAATTATGAGCGTTGAGCGATGACTACTGACTAATTGACTGATACCCAGGAACTGTAAACAAGTAATCGCATACTCCACACCGTGTGTTCATATACCTGCTTATTTTCTCATTATTGCCAAACAATATAAAAGAGGTTCGGCACACAAAGAAACGAAAGCACGAGAACATGTTACTCACTGTAGGTAAAAATAATTTAAGAATTCAGCTTGTTTCAACTAACCTTCAATTTTTTTGGCGGGGGGGGGGATCGTGATCATCATTCCATGCCGGGAAATTTTTCCCCGGTTCGCTAGTTAGAGATTAGTTCAGGCTTTAAAAAAATTGGTTTGATCATTATTTATTTTATTAAGACGAACGGTTAAGCGATAGGTTAGGTGACGGCGAGAGTGTTGACCATGCCGCGAATCGTCCAATTAATGTGCTTACTGGTATTCCAACATCAAAGCAGTCAAACAATATCTCTTCACTTTCCGCCGAACAAATTTCTTCAGCTGCCCCTGCCGACTAGACCGCCAGCAAAGGTCAAAGACCACAGGTTTACCTATTTTATCTCTTTTTTGACGCCCACCGTACAGTGGCCGGGTCGTAGAGACCCTAGTCCGCGGTGGGCGACCTACCCTTGGGGCGACCCGATAGCCCCCTTCCAAATAATTTCCTACTCGTGCATTACCGTGGCGATATATAATAATAAATGAATAAATTGAATACGGTTGGTTGGGGTGCACAGTCGAATAAAATATTACACCTTGTAAACAAAATTATTAATCATATAAACAACGGCTTTCGTAAGAACCCAGTAGTTGTATGTTTGTTTTTAAAAACCCGCGTCTTTTTTATTTCATCCTGAGTTGACTTGCCCTAGCCCTATAGATATCAATAAGATTTTGCAAAGAAATTGTCTGTGACTTAGGATTTGTCGTTCTCTGTCCTACCCTCGCTGGTGCATTCGCCCGTGGCAGACACAAGCCGCAGAACTCCTTACCCTATAACTCTGCAAGGAGGTAGAACAATGTAGTTATCGCCTCTATTCTTTGCTGACATCCTCCTTCCCTGGGAACCTGCCCATTCACGTCTCTTATGCAACACACTTGGGTCTGCTGTCTGCTTCCCTACCAGTGGTCGATTATATCGTCTCCGCTCCAGCTAACGTAATATTTATCCGTCCGTTACCTCTGTCAGTACAATAAAGATACTTGACTAATACAGCACATGTTCATTTGTGAAATTAGGTAATATTATCCATTTATTAATGGACCCAGTTATTGTTTTGGAAAATAACTTGACAATGGGATGTATATTTTGGAAAGGACTGAAATAATTGAAGTGGCTGCCACTCGCAATAGGTGGTGATCCTAAATCCCTTTAGATAACCTTTGGGCTTCTCAGAGAGTCTCTCTAGAGAGAAGCACATTCCAGAGGAGCGAATCTGAGATAGTTACTTCGTTTTACATAACTTCTAGCACTTAAAACTTTCGTTTGAATATTAATACACATACAGTGGCATTTGAAGTCCCTACTGTAACCACTAATCCTCCTGTGGTCACACACGAATTCAGGCTTCACTTTCTGTAAATCATTAATAATTGAAGTGAAGGGCGACGTGATAGAGGTCTGCCTTGAAGATTTGTATTCTTGAACGTTTCGAAATAAGCGCTGCAGAATCATTTCAACGGAAGGGGAAAACCGAACAAAATGCAATACATAATAGTAAATGAACCGCAATGACGGTAGGTTTTCATAATTGTTTAATAGTATTATTTTTTTAAAGTAGACAGTGTTCCCATGCCCTTGTATCAAGTATACGTATTCGTAACGCCCAAACGTACCATCCAAACCCCCGCCCCGCGAAATGTCTTTAATTGACAATGTGTCGAGTTTAATTAACATTATGGTTCTTAGAATGTGTTTTCAATTATTAATACTTAAAATCAATATTTGGCGTTATTGCAATTTAAAAAAATAATCAGTATATTTCGAGGTATGGTGGATTATAACTTAACAATTTTAGGTTGATTCTGCACGATACGTGTTAGCATACAAGTATTGAGATGTTTACCCCCACCCCCCTCCGGTTCATTCGGTGTTATCTCCCCCTCTTCCATATTACTAATTGCTAACAGACAGACCTACAGTCGCTATTACCATTACACAGACAAGATAGAGAAGAGATGTGGTGTATCTAGACCGTTAACTGGTGTGTGTGTTACCGACTAATTGGCGAAAGTGACCTTCGTGGTTGTAAATACAGAAGTGGACTAGGTGAGTGAGCTAGCGTGGACTTGTAGAGCCCATCATCAGTGCGGTGTGGTGTCCTCCAGGTCTGAAGAGCTGGAGACGTTGGAAGCCGATGGCGAGGCCGTCCAGCCTTTGTACCGGCTAGGACCAGGCGGCCGGCTCCTCCTCATGCTGCCATCGCCTCACTGTAAGTGTATCTTGTATATGACATGTATCAGTACTACTAAAGGGTGTTCCAGAATTAACGCAAGATTTGAATTAGCCGCCATTTGTGCAGTAAAATGCTGGCAGCCCTAAAAAAAAACAATTTGACAGCCTACAGTTTAGGGTTAGTAAAAATGGAGCGTTACACGATAGAACAACGTGCCTTTATTGTTGAAAATTATCTCAAAAATAATGAAAGTTTGGCGACCGCAGTTCGAAAATTTCATATAAAATATGGTCGGAATAGTGTTTTTACTTCATCAACTCTCAAGAGATTGATTGAAAAATTTAGGGAGACTGGATCAGTTGGAGACACTAAACACACTGGTCGTCCAAAAACAAACCGTTCAAATGTCAATATCGAAGCAGTGCGTGAGAGTGCTGTTGAAAATCCAGGAACATCAACACAGTTCTTTGTGCCGAAATTGGATGATATTGATGTGGCCAATATGAAACAAATAAAACATAGGTCTTGGATAACGTATCCCGTATAAATATTTTCCCCTTACAGACCTGAAACTAAAACATTAGTAGGGTTCTTTCTCCCTTGTGCAATATAGTTCCAGTGACTTAAGGTTTCGTACATTATGTTAAGCGGACACTGATTGCTGATGCTCGATTTCATTTACCATAGTAATGCATACAAATAACTCCGACCCTTCCCGCATTCAAGATTTATGCAAAACTACCCCGGGTGGATCAGTCTTGTCAGACAAATTTTCCATCTTTGAGGTTTGTCGTAAGGACTGATTGTGGTTACCACAAGTTTTACCCAACGGATTTCGGCTTACGCTGATTTGAACAGAGATGTTTTATTAAAAAACTCTCGATCTCTTATGTTTTCATCAGGTCCCGTAGTTTAGTTTTATGATGAACATGAGATGTTTACTTCTTAACTTAGAAGTTTGTCGAAACGTTGTTCATTAATAAATTTGATGAAAATCGAACAATTCTCTTTTACCAGTTTAAACCGCTTTGCCAACAATCGACTCGTATATAAATTCACCCCAAACAATATTCATGACTTTAGCTTCATTAGGTCTCAAGATATTTTAGTTAAGGTTAAAAGTGCAAATATTTCATTATTTATTTTAAATTCCTATTTAGATTGACGGGAGGTTTTCAGTAGCTGTAGAGAAGTAATATAGGCTTTAGAAATAAAGACCTATCTAATTGATATTGTTCCTCCCAGTTCAAGCTGAGTGATAATGAACATGTCTGTGTTTGGTAAGGGCCCACTACCTCAGGCTTCAAGACTAACTCTCCTCCCGCTGACCTGGCTACCGCATCCTCAATGACCACCAGCCGGAACAGCATACACCTCCCAAATGCAATTAATTGTATATAATGTTTTAACCGCTCACTGGGTTTTCCCATAAATACTAATTAGAGAGAAAAATTTCCACCGGGCGGCTCAGTCTTCGTGATAGCGGTTGGTAATTGGTTAGCTGTATTGTCAGATATGCAAATATGGTACATTTTCCAGAACAGAACAATCTAAGATCGTATAGGTAAGCCATCGTGCATGGCATAGGAGAGGAGCAAAACACCCAAGATCCACTTTTCTTCACGAAACCGAAAGTATGTGTATCTTGATTGGATATCTAGTAGGTGATCTTCCTTAGTGCATGTGAGTTAGGAATACCGATCCACTTTCTAGCCAATGATGTATGCACTCATATCCTTCTTTCAAGGCAGAAATAATAATCATCAGTTTTGAAGAATAAAATGTTTGTAGTCTAAAAAGTGTTTCTATAGGGTGTCCCAGAATTAACGCAATATTTGATTTAAATAGAAAACCATTTTTAGTATTTTTGTTCTTATTTTTTATTGAATTATAAAGTAAATAGGATAGGGTTATTTATGGAATAACACATTGGGTAAATGGCCTCCACAACTTTGGTGGCACATACGCACTCTTTTGTCGAAATTTTCCGTGACCATTTGGCATAAATGTGGTTGAATTTCGTTGATGCAGCGTTGAATTTCCTCTTTTAATGCACGGGTGGATGTGGGCTTGTTGACATACACCTTTTACTTCAAATAATCCGCTAAAAAGAAATCTGAATATGTTAAATGACACGATCTAGGGAGCCAATACTGATCACCGAAACAAGAGAGTACACGACCTGGAAATGTCTCATGCAGTATTTGAATTGTTTCATGTGCTGCTGTATGGCCTTGTGACACCATCTTGTTGAAACCACATATCGGCCACATCAATATCATCCAATTTTGGCACAAAGAACTGTGTTTTTGAATTGATGTTCCTGGATTTTCAACAACACTCTCACGCACTGCTTCGATATTGACATTTGAACGACTTGTTTTTGGACGACCAGTGTGTTTAGTGTCTCCAACTGATCCAGTCTCCCTAAATTTTTCAATTAATCTCTTGAGAGTTGATGAAGTCAAAATATTATTCTGACCTTATTTTGTGTAGAATTTTCGAACTATTGTAAATAAATTCAATTTTTGAGCTTAAAAAAATTAAAAAGCCAAAAACACATTGAACTATTGAGATTTTGACTTAGTTTTTTTTCAACAGCCTTTCTACATTGTATTTCTGTTCGCAAATCGATTTTTATGAAAATCGAACAATTCTCTTTTTTTCAGCTTAAACCGATTTGCCAACAATCGACTCGTATATAAACTCACCCCAAACAATATTCATGACTTTAGCTTCATTAGGTCTCAAGATATTTTAGTTAAGGTTAAAAGCACTCATATTTCATTATTAATTTTAATTCCTATTTAGATTGACGAAAAGTTTTATTTGCTATCGAGAAATAATATAGGCTTTAGAAATACTTTATTCCTTTAGAAATCAGCATTGTTGAAAATGTGACTTAACCACTTAAATTAAGTGGAGTCTCAAGAAATTAAGATACTATTAATGTAACGTCTGTAATTTGTAGTTTTTGGTTTAACAATCATTTATTGTGTGGATTAGAGCATTTTAGTGATTATTTTACTGCCGGAGCCACCTGGACGATTTCCCACGATGAACCTCCTTTTCTTCGGAGGCGAATTCTTCGCTTCCAAACCCAGATAGTGAAATCCAACTGCGTGCCGTATTGGTGGGTTACTGCAGTAGTAAAAATTCCTTTTTTTAAACAGATGCGGGCATTTTAGATGACTCATCCTGTCAGCATTTAGGGGGAGAGGCTTATCCGCTTAAGGGAAGTTCCTACTCAAACAGGGAAGATGGTATCTTTGATCTGTGGCTTTCAGAGCTTCTCTTCGCTCGTAATAGATACCAGTGATTTGTTTATTTTTGCTTTAATTCTAAATATCGCTTCTTACAGTACTTGATTCAGCTTAGTACCTTCCTGTAACCTAATACCTCTCTGGTCTTTAACATTAGTTACTGCGGGAATCTGTAGTGAATACCCCTTCGCCATCTGCCGGATGCTCACAAAAATATAGTTTTTAGTTCTGGAACGTCAATAGCATTTTGGTTATTGCAAAAGTATTGATCTGCTGTTAATGAGTTTGTTCCTAAATATTAATTATTGAGTTTATAAGTTAAGTTTTTGGTGTATATAGATTACAAAAGTAAAGCTATGCAGGCGGGTGGTTCAGTTTATTTGTTTCGTATTAATGACGAGAATATGAAATGTTTTTATTATATAGTAGCATTAATTGTTTCCGATAACGGTATGGAGTTTATGGTCATGGATACACAAAGAATGTATGACTAAATATCTTTCAGTGTTAGGGTAAGAAATATATTTAGTTAAAATGAACCGAAAGGCAAATGCTATTCCGAAGATTTTGATTATATATCAATAGTATTAATAGAGTATGTTGTTATTATCGAGTATATATGCGCTAATAATATTCTTCTACTTTAAAACATTTTTCTGGAACAAAGTTATAAAAATTATGCTTTTTTATAATTGCGTAATTATATCACCAACTCATTGGAATATTCATGAATTGTATATTGTCCTGCTTGTAATGCATGCTGTGCTTAATAAGGGCACCTTATTGGTTTCCATTAAGCAAAATTATCCATTACACTAGTTGACTTTTCTGGTAGTGCGATTGTTTTCCTTGCGTTCAGTTGCTTTTCCTTAATTCCATCAGTGGTAGATAGCTGGCTAACTGGTTACTATTTATTTCTTATGAGCTGGTTTACCTTTGAGCACAATACATTAGTGCATAATGTATTATGTATACCATAAGAGAGGGACCTGGTGCTTATTACAATGGAGGAATAGGAAATGTCGGATGTTCAGCCGGGGTGGAACTGACATACAGATGACATCTTGGATGGCATAACATAGGCTCTCGAGGGTGTCGCCTAATCGATTATCGGGAATAAGGCAAAAGGAAATAATCGATTGTTATGGATGTGTATATGGGCAGGATTTCGCCGCTTCCGTCACATTCAATTCGTCTCGCGTGAAGCTTTAATTAAATAGATTGATTTCTATATTTTTTTTTCTTTTATTAATCTGTTTCCCCAGTACATTAGCTTCGAACCGTGCAAGTATTTTCAATCTAGATGCTCCAGCGAACTGATACTATACTATGTGTTTCAATATTGAGATATTCTTTTCATACAGTTTTTAAAAATATAACGACAAAAAACAGCAAAAGGAAATAATAAATGGAGAGATTATACCTTAAGTATTTCCCGCCCTTTTTCTGTGCTTGTCGAATAGTTTGTGGTTAGGTAAATGCCAATGCCCTTTTGTCAGTATAGTTTTGTTGTTTAATTTATTCTTGGGTCATTGTGTTCAATTCTTTCCCGAGTATAGGCATCTAAGTCAAATGAACTCTTTTCAATACAGCGTGAGCCAAAAGTCGGCTCAGTCTTCTGCATTACTGCATATAATGCATTGTAAGGAGGGTAGTATTACAAAAATCAATATACTGGACTAGGTGGATGGGGCTCACCTTCGGTTTACAAAAATGGGAAACAAATATTACTGAAATTCTCTTTGCATCTACTTATGAATGGTCTGTTTGATAAGAATCATCCTAGGTTATTATTAGATCTTGATCAACAAATTTATGTTTCGGTAGCGTGTGGTATGTCCGCATCAGGTTTGAAATGGTTCAGCTGTAAGCAACCTACACTTCCATCCTCATATCATATCGTATTAAGATCCGAAGCTGACGTACTGTCCAAATGCCGTCAACTAATATAAATAAAACTAACTAATATTAGATAAAAATCTAACATTCTCTTCTGTAGATTCCAATCAGACACAAAACACAATAAATGGAATTGATTTATACCATAGGATTGCTGTCCATTATAAATATGTTTTTTGAGTTACATAATACCGAAATTACAAAGTGTTTGTGATTTGTAAATTTCAAAAAATTAATACACAAATACTCCGCTTCCTCCTTCTCACGCGAGGGAGGTGACAACCATGTGGACTTGGGAGGTCTCTGGGCTGTTTTTAAATACTGTATGAGTGAGCGAGTGAATGAAATTGTAAATATGCTATGAATGAGAACATTTATCACAATTACGTATTGCCCAATACTTAAGCGAAAATATTTGTCTAAGCGTGATTGCTAGAATTCATAGCTGGGTAAATTGTGATGGACAACAATTTCAGTACATGCGTTTGTAAAATTTGTAGTAATAAATGTTATCATATATTGTTCAACTAACTACCTTTTGTTCAACCTTCATAAAATGTAGAGGGTAGTATTTTTAAAACAAGCGCGATTTGGATTGGGCTAATACACAACTAAAAAATCAATTAATGCATTTTGTTCAAATGAAGCATTGTTGGCATTTACCGTTCTATTCAATTTTCGCCCATTGACCTTATTGCTCGCATACTTCATAGCTGAGATATTACCTGCGGCTGAGTACATGCAGCACACATTATGCACGCATTATTGTGTATATATTATGTATTGCATTGCCTCCTTCCATGAGAGCGGCTTGTTATGTACTAACGCTGTGCAGTTAATGTTCCGCGCATCATCGACAGCTTTCCCAAGCGGATGGCCCGTCGCTCGAGGTAATGGGGTGAGTGTGTTCGTTCTTACAGCACAACAGGTGAGAAAAATAACTTTGAACGTTAACATAATACAGCAGGGAGAGTGACAAGAGAGCAGAAGGAGAAAGATAAGGTCGGTGTGCAAGTGTGACCGGGGCATCTTGAGGCGGTGACGTATGCCTTCGATCTTCATCTGATGAGGGCAAGGTCCTTACTTTGTCTCAACTGATGATCTAGTTTGTTGAGGCGGGTGCCGTGGAGAAACAATCGATTTATCTCAACTTGACATCAGTTCTTTTGCACGGCGAGGTAGTTAGCTTGCATGGTTATTGCTACATTGTGACTTCAGCGCCATTCTGTCTGTTTTGAGTATCTTATATATGATATACTTATAGATCATTAAAGGAAGGTGGGGGGGGGTGATACTTAAGCGTACTGTTATTTATTAATGGAAAACTATTATTATGGTACATAAAATAATATGTATAGGCCCAGTTAGAGTAAAATACGTTTTAATATACTATAAATATGACAAATATAAGTTAAAAGAAAACGTTATACGCTTTCATCCACAAAAATGACGTGCAGTTAACAAACAAGCGTTCTTGGCAGCTCCCTCATTTGCAAGTTCTAGAAAAAAAAAATACAAAAAAATGAAATGAATTACCAAGTGCTCTCATATATTTAAAATGGTAGTTCTGACGGTTTCGAAGCCGAAAGCTTAATTCACGGTGGGTCGGTAAAATACTCGCCGGTTGCAACAAGCTATTTTATGTTTGACAGTACATTAATCAATAAGATATTTTGACTTAAAATAATGTTATCGTACAAAATAAAGAGATGAAGATCTTCTAAGAATTATCAATGAGAAAGCAAACAAATATACATTTAATCTTAAAGCTGACAAATGAAGGTTATGAGGCATAAATGTTCATAAATTGTGCTTGTTTAAAATATTAAGTCCAATTGTCACTTGACGAAGGACGCTCAACTTGATAGGCCAGCGCTGTTTTTGGCGATGGTACCCACACCTGACACTCCTGACATGTTAGATATGAAATAAGGAGAAAGTAAGGTTACTTACTAGAAGTAGATTGGATGGTCGATGAGGTTTCTCAATGGGATACCTACCCTAGTACCTGATGCAAACTCAACATCCGCCACTGAGGCGATGACAATGTCAATGTGCCGATGAATGTGGTCTGAAGGAGAGAAATAAATTATTTATTATAATTATTGCCCGAAAAAAAATGTATCGACTCGGAAGGGAAATATGTTTTGGTGCAAATACGTTCTGCCAATTGTGGGTTGATGGATCAATCAACCCTTAGTCTTCTACCTTCAACTGGACTCTTCTTAAAAAAAAATCCTAGCAAATATTATTTAAATGTGGCTACAATTGAAAGTATCCGAGAATTGTTTACACGTGTTTCACTTATTTTACATCATAGATCAGGAGGTACTTGAAATTCTAACGGTGAAGACATGTCTAGTTTGGGACATGATTCCCAAAGATCATTTTAAAAAAATTGGGAGAAATCAAGACCCTATTGGTCAGGGTCGCCTCCAGTGTGGTCTTAAAGGCCGATTTCCAACCCTCTTTTAGATTACTAAAATTGATTACAATGCGATGAACTAACAGAAAATAACGAATATATTACTTATTAGACCTAGCTCCTACCTTCGTTCTATGGTAACGTATCATGTTATTTTTTGACAATAGAGCTAAAGGGTGTTCCAGAAGATTTGAATTTGCCGCCATTTGTGCAATAAAGTGCTGGCAACCCTAAAAAAAACAAAACAATTTGACAGCTAACAGTTTAGGGTTAGTAAAAATGGAGCGCTACATCATAGAACATGTCTTTTTTGTTGAACAATATCTCAAAAATAATGAAAGGTTGGTGAAAAAAACCGCAGTTCGAAAATTTCATACAAAATATGGTCGGAATAGTGTTTTGACTTCATCAACTGTGAAGAGATTAATTGAAAAATTTAGGGAGACTGGATCAGTTGGAGACACTAAACACACTGGTCGTCCAAAAACAAGTCGTTCAAATGTCAATATCGAAGCAGTGCGTGAGAGTGTTGTTGAAAAACATCAATTCGGCGTCGTAAACACAGTTCTTTGTGAAATTCAACGCTTCATCAACGAAATTTAACCACATTTATGCCAAATGATCATGGAAAATTTCGACAAAAGAGTGCGTATGTGCCAGCAAAGTCGAGGCCATTTGCCCGATGTGTTATTCCATAAATAACCCTATCCTATTTACTTTATAATTCAATAAAAAAATAACAACAAAAATTCTAAAAACTGTTTTTTCTATTTAAATCAAATCTTGCGTTAATTCTGGGACACCCTTTATTTTTTCTCTCTTGTCGGTTCTCACTTTTGAACTATTATAACTATTTCTCTCGCCTATCATAAGGAAATAATATTTTAGCAGAAGAAGGTTCCTGCTACTTGTGAAAGTTAAACGTGAACTGATGCGGATCACAGAGCGTTAAGGATCGGAGCAAAAGCTAACGTTTGTTGTACGCATGGGCGGGCAAAGCTATTCAAGTATCAGGATGCAGTGCTAATTGTGGGCCCTTCATATCAAAGGGTTGATAGGAAAAAGTCACTTTTATCGCAAATAACTTACGTCAGTTCACACTGCCATCATCTTAAATCATAATTACAAAATACTTAACACAATAGAAAATAAAATGATATATTGTAACCTACCTCATTTTCTACCATTTTATTTTCTAATTTATTATATCAATTGACCTTAACTAATTTGGTAGGTCCGTCATGAGATCTTTAATTCAACTTGTTTTTATGTCTTCGACATAGGAAATTATCCCGATTGAATCGCCCGATCTCAAGGCTAATGTTATAGTTATTAATAAATTGAGAAACTGGGAATTGTGAAATATATACAAGTAAAATGGTTATAACAAATAATTATAATTATAAATAGTGCTGACATTAATTCTATAAAAAAATATTCAATTCCTTTTGAACAAGGATAGTTACTACTAATTAGTTATATAAAAAAAATGAAAATTGAGCTCAATATCTTTTTAATGGATCCATAATAATAAAAAAAAACAATATCTATATCCCCACTCCTAAGAGCACAAAGGGATGATCCTTACCAGCTGGAAGGGTTGCAGGCCATGATATTCTCAAATATCATGAATGTTACAATTGCCTTCCCTTATAAATAAAAAAAAAATTTATGAAATTTTTTTTTTTTAAGTGGATCCACAATATTATGTTGCTGCGTTCGGTTTGTTGAATTGGTTGTTTATAACGGGTGTTGAAATTTTACAAAGTTTATAGTAATAATAGTTCAAATTTTGCAAGGTTTTAAATTGCTTGAAAAGCGTACAAGTTGTTTTAATTTTTTTTTTTTTTTTTTTTTTTTACTTAACTAAATTATTATGCTAATTAGTATGGATTAGTTCGAAGGTACATTGTTTTATGGATCATAACGCGATTTGGAAAACATTTGTTGAAAAGACGGTTGAGTGTGATTAGTAATACATATTGGTTTTTAATTAAAATACTAGACAATTCTACTGGTAATTAGTAACAATAGAGAAAATTGTTGAGTGTGTGTGTGTGTGATTTGAATATTTTACCTGAGTGAAAAGATAGTGTTTATAAAAAAAAAAACTATAAATGTTACAAAAGATAGGGAGGTCGTTGTCGTGTATAAAATTGTATGAGCTCATTTTATTTCCTTGCTATAAAATTAATTATAATGGACTTAAGCATTCAAAGAATATTTATGATCTGTTTTATAGATTAAGTGATAATGAAAGCAAAAGCTTCACTTGCTGATAATTCCATAGACTTTACTAGGGTCAATACTTCTATATACATACATTTAGTAATTGTTTTGTTCTGACAATTTTAGGAATTTATTTCCTTTGCGGCCTATGTGTAATTATATACTGATTGATACATTTGTTCATGAATATTGTCTACTATTATTTTAAGTATTTTTTGTCACATTTAGCACTCGAAGATCCCAATGTGAGCTGACACAAGCATTAACCCATAAGTACATATTTTGTGACTAGACACAAAAAATTGACTTTTCCTCTCAAACCTTTGAGAGTTTAAATATTGTTAGGATATTCTACCAAAGCAAAGATATCTTTATCTGTATTTTTTTGCCCGTTATCAGTCCGGCGAAGATGTATACGATAGGCCTGGCACATTTATAAATAACAAGATGTAGAGCTAATGACCGTCAGACGTTATTATTAATTATCAACCCGACCTAACCTTGACAGTAGCTGGGGCAAGACGGACCCTTTCCTCCGAAGCCCCGACTTCCGAAGAAGAGGCAGGTTTATCCTTTCAGATGTGCACTTAGTCTGAGGATATATAGATTGCCTAAACTGGAGCCGACAAAGGAACTGACTCACAGCCAGGGTATGCGGCCTCGTTGTCGTGCCGAAGTGAGAGAAACCCTATTCCGTCTGTATGTTCTACGGCTGTGGTCGTAAAAATGGTTTAATCTAAGTGAAATTTCTAAGCTGTATTCTTCCTTTCGAAATGTGCTGATTAGCTTTTGGTCACAACAGGCAATCAGGAACATTTCTAATTTTTTTTTTTCTCAACCCCTTTATTTAAGACATTTTAAAACAAATTATGAACAATAAGCATTATAAATTGGTTATAATTGGCTCCATCTTCTGCATTACTGCATATAATGCATTGTAAGGAGGGTAGTATTACAAAAATCAATATACTGGACTAGGTGATGGGGCTCACCTTCGGTTTACAAAAATGGGAAACAAATATTTCTGAAATGCTCTTTGCATCTACTTACGAATGGTCTGTTTGATAAGAATCATCCTAGGTTGTTATTAGATCTTGATCAACAAATTTATGTTTCGGTAGCGTGTGGTATGTCCGCATCAGGTTTGAAATGGTTCAGTTGTAAGCGACCTACACTTCCATCCTCAAATCATATCGTATTAAGATCCGAAGCTGACGTACTGTCCAAATGCCGTCTGTCATCTAATAAATTAGAAACTCTATTCTTCACATAGAAGAACATTACCATATTCTTTTGTAGGTTCCAATCAGAGCCAAAATCCCTCACACGGATATGACGCATCCCATTACATCATTCATCAATCGCTAATAAATCTATTTTATAATATAATAAACTATTTTATCTTTAGGTTGGTACTGATACAAATGGCCGGGCAACGGTGAACAACAAGGACAGGACAACATACAGGAATACAGCCATTAAGGATATCTCTGTACCAATTAGAGAGCAATTGCTTCCAGCTAGTTATCTCTGATCCGATCCCAATCAAGGGCAATCTGTTGTTGTTTTCGTTTTATTTCAGTATTCTATCCCCCCCCCCCTATTTTGTATCTGGAATATTAGATGATTACAACTTATGGTAATCCATTCATAATGTGCCATCGAAAATGATTTATCAAAAATGTTGGCTTCATCATGTGCCATCGAAAATAATTTATCACAAATGTTGCCTTCATCATGTGCCATCGAAAATGATTTATCACAAATTTTGCCTTCATCATGTGCCATCGAAAATGATTTATAAAAAATGTTGCCTTCATCATGTGTCATCGAAAATGATTTATCACAAATGTTGCCTTCATCATGTGCCATCGAAAATGATTTATCACAAATGTTGCCTTCATCATGTGCCATCGAAAATGATTAATCAAAAATGTTACTTTCATCTGTTTTTTTTTTTTTTTTTTGTCTTCCTCATTAAATAAATGAGTAGTTTTTAGCTAAACGTTATAATTCTAATTGTATTGAGGGAATGTTTTGTTGCTGTTTTAATGTCAGCCATACGAAAAATAAACATAAAAACAATAAATAAGCAATTCATAAATTTCTTCAACTGGCCATTCTTGAATTAGTGCTCATACGGAATCAATCATTGAAAACAAGTTTAGCTTTTTTTAACCTAAGTTAAAATTTTAAACTAATTAAAAGTTTAACTAAAAAATTTAACTCAGGTGTAGAGTAATTTAATGGGGTCGCATCAGTATTGCAAGGATAGATGAGTTGCTACCCAAATATTAAAGATTCCTGTTACTAAACCGAATTTAAGGTCGCAAGTTAACGTTTAGATAACTGATCACACTCGCACCTACTAACTCCAGTGACAATATTCGGTTGGCCCTATGTCCTTATATCATGAAAGTGTCAACGCTATGATTTTTTATTTGAAGCAACAAAAATTACAGTTGTTTGCCGTGAGTGTTATGAAATTGCCGAATGTTTGTATTCATTTTACATGTTCCTCCTCGAGCTGTACAATATCGCTTACATAAATATAATATATCTTAATAAATGTGATTAAGATATCACCTTGTCGCTTGGTCTCAAACTGGTGATATATAAATGTGTCCTCCGGCCAGCTCTGCTGTACGGTGCCCCGCTATTTACCCACTTGACTGACAATACAGCCAAAGGTCTCCAAAATTTCCAGAATGGGATCATGCGAAAAGTGGTCCGACATACCTCGCTGATAGATAAGAACGCTGACCTGCACCCGTTGCTTGGTGTGCCGTCGGTGGGTGAGTTCATTCGCCGGAGACACATCAATTTTTTTGACACGTTGCAGCACCTAACCAAGCCAATGGTTTAACTCTATGACCCCACCACCCCTCCCGCATCGATGGCAACAGACTGTCGGGGCAAAATTAGGTTAAGAATTAGTAAGTTAGTTTTAAGGTTGATCAAAAAGGTGATCACCTTTATTAGTCAGTTCAGTCCAGTCACGTATAATGTATATCACTATACTTGTTTATTCATTATATAATTTTTATAAAATAACAAAACCTGTATATAATGTAGCGATTCTACCGGAAATACAAAAGTAATTTGTAAACAGATTCGCCTGAGGATGTATAATTATCTGTAAATTTAAAGGGGCTATGAAAAAAAAAAAAAATTTTATTGTTAACAAATTAAAAAAAATAATGATGATCCCTTCAGGAAACATTAAGTTGACTCTCATTTTATCCAATCCTAACTCCTTGCGTTTAGTCATTCGCTTAAACCTTAAACTAACCATAGCTTGTTCTAAGATGTGGATTACTATGTGTAATGTACATCTGTTATACTGTGTGATGTACTATCTACCCTTAGTATGTATGGAGATACATAATAAAATACATGTTTGTCTGTAAGAGGCTGCTGGCGCCCTCCCTCGGCGGGAGAGATGTGCAGCTACTGTTGCTGTCCCACCCCGCTAGGGAGCGGCTCTGTCTATATCTGCAACTTAACATAACATATATAAATATTTATAATTATTATTTGTCAAAAAAATAGCGACACGGTCGGGATAGGACCTTCCGGTATCTATTCAGGTGCTCTTACCATCTAGACTATCCTTGCCGTCGTTGCTTTTATTCGTCACATCTATGTAGCTAATCCCATCTAATGGTTTTACCTAGGGCCTACCAAACACTTATTACCTTAACTGCTTTATCTTAAATAATATCCAATGTCACCTTTGGAGGTGTTTGAACAAGTAACCTTCAAATCATAAACTAGTTACGCTAACCACTGGACCATGTAATAATGGCTCTTTTTTTTTTTTGGCTATTTTGAGTGGTACTCAATCTTTTTATAGTAATTTCTCGTCGTTGTCAGTTGAATGGTGAATCATAGTTTATCCTTTACATTTGTAAATTTAGCTGTATGTAGATTTTGGTATGACATGATGCATTTCATTTCATTTATTATTAACGAGTTGTAAGCCGTGATTCAGTTTTGGTTATGACGAATAAATCCTCAGCTCACGAATTTAACGATCATGCAAACTGATAAATAGACACAAATTATTAAAAAGAAAATTGTTTTATTAACGAATTTTAAAACTAAGTTTAAAAGGAGACTACAACCACTCAAATACAATTATCTAATTAGGATTACTATTAAATTAAGAAAATAAAAATAAAAGAATTATCCTAGAAAGATATAGTAATTGAAGAAAAACTAATGAAAGGATCTACCAAAAAAATGAAATGTGACGAAAATGAGTTTTTAGTGTCAAAAATGATTAATAGTCCGGGACGATTTTATTCGTTTAAATAATTTGGTAAAGGTATTACTAACAGTTGCTATTCTTTAACATCCATTCAAAAAAATCCATGACTTGATTTGATCTTAGTTCCGACCTATGATTTAACGTTTATTTTATTAAGCTCGATTTAAACCAAGAATTAATTGGAAAGAACCTAATGGTGGCAAAACATAGAACCTGAAATAGTAACTTTACGAGTATTAGAACCCAATAATGGTTCGATCTGCAAAATTTGGAGAATTTCTGTTGAATTTGTAGGGGCATGAAACTATAAAAATGAGGCTTACACGATCTTAATATTCAGTAGACACTTCTTTTTTGTTATGGACATTATTAATTTGTGAAGAAAACATTAACGGCTTAAGACACAACACTCTTTTATGTCGTCGATGGATAGTTGGCTCTTGTCCGCTGACATTTTTACAATATGCGAAAATATTTGACGATGGTATAACCTTTGGTTTAATTCGCTGTACAATTGTTTTCATTAGAAAAACTTTCAAATTGTAGAGATACACTCTAAGGCTGTTTTATAAAACATATCTATTCCGTTTGTCTTACTATCATCATAGGCTGCATGTGACTTGCATGACCACACATGACCACTTGCAGTTTCTTAATTAAGGTTGTTAGAAACCACCAGAAGTTCATGGATCACTGATATAAAAATAACTACCTTAACGGAATGGATATTATGCACATATTTTAAGCATAATCAACATAAATAACTATTGGCTTGGTGCGTATGAAATGTCGGATTTTCTTTAAATGTGAACGTTTGTCTCCCTGTTTTTGTTATGCTTTTGTTTTTGACATAACCTGGTTCATAGTCGTACTGTCCATTGCCGGAGTCACATTTTAGCAAAGAAGATTTTCTCAAAAGTGTTCCCTTTGGTTATTTGCATTGAATTTTGCACCGATATGAATTCAACCGATATTCGTGTATCTTATATCTTATATCGTATATCTTATATGAGTATAAACTTGGCAATAATGCTGCAAAAGCTGCACGCAATATAAACCAGGCGTTTGGGGAGAATACTGTGAACGATCGAAAAGTGCAGCGTTGGTTGAAAAATTTCGGTCTGGTGATTTTTCCCTGCAAAATGAACCGCATGGAAGACCCGAAACGTCTGTTAAAAATGCTGCTCTGAAAGCATTGGTGGAAACGAATCCAACTGTTTCTTCAAGGGAACTTGCTGCCAGAATGGAAGTTGACCATACAACAATATTGCGACATCTTTCTGAAAGTAGCAAGGTGAAAAAAATGGATAAGTGGATACCGCACGAACTAACCGAGCGAAATAAACTGGATCGCTTGAACGTATGCTCATCATTGCTAAACTTTTTTTTTTTTTTATACGGGCTAAACAGTACGAAAATGAAGACAGTCTGGAAAATGCCATATCAGAGTTCATTGATTCTAAAGATCAGAATTTCTTCAAGACAGGCATCTATGCATTAAAATATCGTTGGGAAAAGTGTATTGAAGTAAATGGAGCATATTTTGATTAAATAAACAGCTTTTGGAAAAAGATATACAGTTTAATATATTCACTTAAGAATCTGGCATTTCATTCGCACCAACCTAATATTAGGCAGGCCGGAAAGTAATGTAGGTTTTTTTTTTACATTAAATTCAAACAGATAAATTTTTAACATCTTACTGTTGCACTTTTAAATAAAAGATTGATTTATTCGATCCAATTGTTCACAGTAAAGGTCTTGCATTTAGTTTGCCAAGGTTTCAGCACTTCAAAATGAACGACCCTTCAAACCCGCAAATACCAAACACACAAAAACGCCTTTTTGTGGTGTAAATTAACTGTACTTCGTGGGCATTAATTCGGAGAGAGCCACTGCCTTTTGCGTTTTGGATTATCATAGAGGACTCAATACTTCATCTCCAGTGATCAAGCTACCAAAAAACGCTTCTGTATTGTGCCGCTGAAGCAATAAGTTGCATGTGGTGGACAGGTTAGCTTTGTTTTCTTCGGACAGATTATGCGGGACACAAACACCTCATCTGCTTACTTTACCAATCTCCTGCAAATGTTCTTGGATGGTTGTTGATGGATGAGTGTTCCTCAGTTTTATAATGCTAAGAATATTAGAACGGTAATATAATATATAATGTTAAAAACAGAAGGGGCCTGAGCAGAACTGTATACCTCCCTCGTGACTTCATTGAAATCACTGATGGTTCCTGTTATTTTTTAAGTAAGCAACCCTCCTTTCTTCCCTTACTCCCTATTCCCAGAATCTTACCCTTTTCTTATACATATATGTCTCAGGTAACGTAACTCTTAATATTTGTATATACCAGTGTTTTGCTTGTACTTCATAATAAAGCTTTTCTTTATTTTATTTTAAAAGACCCCTCTACAAAGATTATTTAACTCTCGATTGTCTAACACGGATTTGCTTCCATTTCCGCCCTTAACATGTCATTGTCTAAAGTTGTTGGTCTTCCTGATCTTCCTGACCAGTCGAAAAGATCAAAATTACCGAAATCTTTGGCACTTACGAACGTCTAATGCCCTCTAATGTTTTTGGTAGCAACTGTTGCGTGTTTGGCTAGCCATTTCACCATAAATTGCAAAAAAAAAAATGAAGATTTAATTATGTACGAGTAAACAAGTCACTCTAACCTTCTTTGGCACAACTTCGAAGTACACAATGAGCTGATAAATGACAGACGAATATCGACATTCGCAGAAATGACATTACTTCCCGGTCCCCCTATTGTCTTGGTTTAACCATTAATTATCACACACCCAAATCCCTCCGTTCAGACCTCCTCGAACATTGACAGAATGGGGCGTGCCATTAGACGTTTCACCGTGACAAGTTCTGCCGTCGAACACGTCGAAAATTACAATAAACCGATTGTCAGCTTGTGTAAAAAGCTGTTTGGCCCAAAAAGTGGGACAGTGTCGACAACTCTGGAGATAGTTCTGGGGTCCTTCGCATTTACAAATAGAATTAATTAGCTATCCTGTTCACTTTGTGTCTATTAAAATTTAAAGAATATTTACCTAAAAACTTTTTGGTTTGGTTGTGGCATTTGCAATAATTTTACACGATCTAGGAATGTATTTCATGTTTATATTATTGAAAAGTCAACTGGGATGCATCACTCAATAAACAGTTGAGTTATGGTTGCGAATACAATTTTCATGTTTTCAGAATATAGAAATATTTGACACGGTTATAATATTAGGGAGTCAGCTACGAAAATGACATTTTGAATACATCAAAATGGCGTTTCAAGGAAGCTGTGGAGCGGGCTATATCCGGTTTAAGGTGGATTCTGACATTAGATGGCGTCTTATGTTTCCTTCTATGTACATTTAGAAATTTCATAAATTCCTACCTTTTCATTATTCATATTAAGGATTTTCGCTTTCTCTACGCCGATATATGGAGACAAATGAACAATTGCTATCTAACCTTAATATCACCGTAAAATATGATTCCCTGTAAACAATTAACTCGAACACACAACAAAAACTGTAATATATTAATAGGCGTAGGCACAATTTAATTTAAAAACCGTGTGTTCCGGTGGTGAACCTGGGTACTGACTTGTAACAAGTAGATACGTCGACTGGGAAATTTTGGTTTTTTTCTGTACCGGGGTTTACAGGAGCAAATCCACTCCACCTTGGCTGAATGAATTTCAATGAGAAAGTTTGAAATTCAAATAAGAACTCAATGCAATCGGCCTATCTAATATCCAAGGCTTCTAGTTAAATAATTATAATTTACCCTTTTCTTCTTCTTGGTAATATAATTTATATATTCTCTATTTCATTCACTCCTGTAGCATTAGTCTTTGCGCGAGGTCGCCTGGTGGATGTTGCCTTTTTCATTGTGGCCTCTTAGTTTATTTTTTATTTAAATGTTTTCTTGAGCCTCTGGGGCCCGAAAAATTGTGGAAACTTGTTAGATCATCTAAGTATACGAAAAATATCAAGGCCTTAAAGTCATTAAGAACCCTTATACAAATTATTCTGAGCTCCCCCCTCTTAATATAAGAGATGGGGACCTAAAGACGAAATATTGCTAAGTATCTAAAATAGATTTGAATAAACCGTGGTTCATAAAAGTAGCTACCCGATAAAAATAAATATTGTTGGAATCCACGGAATTAGAGGGACTCAATTGTACTTTGGTACGGATGCAATTTGTATTGTGTTATAGCCAGCGAATGATCCCATGCCCTGCCGTACCGGTGATTAAGTAAAGCATCTGTAAATTTGCGGAGAGCCATTGTTACAGAAGATTGTAGGCTGGATACTGGATAATAGCTGTAACTAACCAGGAGGCAGTGGCTAGTCCAAGGCCTCCTGTATCCGCCACCCCACATGCGGCAGGTAAATATGTGAAATTGCTCCTCGAGTTTGGCCTTGGTACATCTTGCCCTTCGGCTCAAAGACATCCTCTTCATGTTCGTATGAGACTTCCCTAGACGATTATACTATATAGTTTTATTTAATCAAATTTAGTTGTGGCATGGCTCTCAGTATTATTTATAATTATCAATAATTTAGTCTTTTGTTATGTTTTCGACACTGCGCAAGTTCTGTAAATGTCAAACCTCCACCCACCGTACCGGTTTGCCAGCATCTGATTCATACTTATATTAGAAAGACCGGTCCGGGCTGTTGTGCTAGCACTGTTGATAAATATAGTGCAGTATGCGTCTTTGCTTCATTGTCTAGTTTTTAAGGTGTAATTTACAAAATAAGAATTGCCTCTGATTGCTGTTTGTTTCAAATGCAATAACGTGCAGTACTGAAAAAACAAACAATTAAACGTGGAATAAATTATTATTAAATTAATAAATTCAAGCTATTATTAAGCTACCCTATAGTTAAGGGTTAAGTTTACGCCAAAGACGGAAATGCAAAAATAAGTTCAAAGCTTTGATGGTATGATCAATGTAAAGGTTATGTTTCATGGCCTACATTTTTAATGTCATAACAGCCGAAGTTTTTTAAGGTTTCTTTTTTTTTGTTTTTTTCTAGAATCAGAAACTCAGATTTTGTCACACCTGTTTGAACTATGGGGATTCCATTTGGTTTCTAACTTAACTAACTAGTTCCGTGCTCCACTCAATATTTTGCACGTTAGTCTCGTTTAATTCCTCAGTTTTATAATGCTTGGTTTATGTATAATAATTATAATCTTATACTAAGAACAAGTATAAGGGGCTTGAGCAGAACTGTGTACCTGCCTCGTGACATCATGGAGGTCACTGATGGTTCCTGTTATTTTTAAGTAAGCAACCGCATCCCTCCAAGACCTCCCTACTTCCCAGAATCTTATCCTTTTCTTATACATATATATCTCAGCTTTAGCCCCAGACCCCACTTGTTCCTAGACCTTCCACCCAGTATGTAGTAACGTAACACTTAATATTTGTATATACCAGTGTTTTGCTTGTACTTCATAATAAAGCTTTTCTTTTAAAAGCTCTCCTCTACAAAGATTATTTAACTCTCCATTGTGAAAAAAATGATAGTAATATTATGAATATAGGTCCTGTGATTAGTTTTCCCTAGCATATCCTTGGCCTTCATGTGAGAGAACGCTGCACTGACTTCAGATTGAACGAAACTGTAGCCCGTATAGTTGTTTTAATTCGTACTTTCCATGTCTACGTTTGTCTTATAATGAGAATGAATAAATGCATCCCAATTTGTGAAACATCAGTAATAATAAATTAAGAGAAATAATTCACAAGTACGATAACAAATTACTGTCTAATTATACTCAGTCAGACAAAGTGACATTAACTGACTCGCACAGAGACGGGAGACGAACACACAATGAATAATTGAGAAAGATTTTGAGCATTGTTCCCACTTTTTTCTTGGACAGTTTTTAGGGGTTCGTTGGATATTTCTCAACCGTGTGGCCAGGGACTTGAGTTGAAGAGTACTGAGTAGTTGACTTTGTTTGAATATCTGGTTAGGTTGGTGAAAGAGCGATGTTAGATTTTTAAATGAAATCTGTTATTCAACACTTATATATAATATTTATAATCTTGCTAAGAACAAGTGGCCTTCATGTGAGAGAACGCTGCACTGACTTCAGATTGAACGAAACTGTAGCCCGTATAGTTGTTTTAATTCGTACTTTCCATGTCTACGTTTGTCTTATAATGAGAATGAATAAATGCATCCCAATTTGTGAAACATCAGTAATAATGAATTAAGAGAAATAATTCACAAGTACGATAACAAATTACTGTCTAATTATACTCAGTCAGACAAAGTGACATTAACTGACTCGCACAGAGACGAGAGACGAACACACAATGAATAATTGAGAAAGCTTTTGAGCATTGTTCCCACTTTTTTCTTGGACAGTTTTTAGGGGTTCGTTGGATATTTCTCAACCGTGTGGTCAGAGGCTTGAGTTGAAGAGTACTGAGTAGTTGACTTTGTTTGAATATCTGGTTAAGTTGGTGAAAGAGCGATGTTCGATTTTTAAATCAAATCTGTTCAACACTTATATATAATATTGCTAAGAACAAGTAGAAGGGGCTTGAGCAGAACCATACTGAATACTACAGATACCTGCCTCTTGACTTCATGGAAGTCACTGATGGTTCCCTGTTATTTTTAAGTAAGCCACCGCATCCCTCCAAGACCTCCCTCCCTACATCTATTTTGCGTGCTAATTACACTATGTGTGTCTATATCAGGTTCCAGTGGAAGTCGGTTAGAGCTGCTGACTGATTACGACATATTGGAGAACATAGTTCTCATGCACTCCAATATGTCGTAGTCATAAAACATTTCTTAATTTTCTGACCCATCGGACTTGATTCGAATGTTGTTTTATGGCTCTTGTTGATGGTGAATATCCTCAGGTTTTAATATCCTGGTTTTGAATTAATCGTTGATCATTGTCATAGATTCACCACCTCGATGGTTCTGAAAATATCTCAGGAAACCTCACGAATTGTACTTTGGAGTTCACTTTGATTGTCAGTTAAATAATCTTCGTAGAGGAGAGTCTTTTACAGGAAAAGAAAGAAAAGCTTTATTATGAAATACAACCAAAACACTGGTATATACAAATATTAAGAGTTACGTTACTAGATACTAGATACTAGGTGGAAGGTCTTGGCACAAGTGAAGTCTGGGGGCTATAACTGAGACATATATGTGTAAGAAAAGGATAAGATTCTGGGAAGTAGGGAGGGAGGTCTTAGAGGGATGCGGTTGCTTACTTAAAAATATCAGTGACTTCCATGAAGTCAGGAGGCAGGTATACAACTCTGCTCAACCCTCTTCTGCTTGTTCTTAGCATTATACAACTGTCGATATGGCCATCATGAGCTGGAAGTACTCAAGTGCCGCCGGGTACTCACTCTGTGGCAGCAGCCTGGAGAAAGTGCTCCCGGGAAGCAAACAATAAGAAAGCTAAAGGGAAGAGGCGACAATGGCCATGGAAATGGGATTATGGTTTTTGCCTCAGTATAGTCAGGGAGCAGTATGGTCTACCAGGTCGGCGCTACTGGTTTTTATTCATCGGTGCGCAATTTCTCTCCTCTTAGGAAGAACGGTCCCCCGAAGAAGAAGAAGACCCGGGGTGTGGGAAAACCGGAGAGTGGGCCGACGAAGAAGAAACGCGAGCGCTGACCCGCTTATCCTATTTCAATCATTTTCTTCTCTTTAGCGAGAGTACTGACACAGATGGAGTAAAACAATTTAGGCCTCCCACAGTTTATTTTCAAAAATGTCAAGTCCCTTTCGCCAGCTTCTTTTCAATTCTCAAGCGAGTCCGTGATAGTTTTTGAACACGCTCCTGCTTGGTAGCTCGTCTGAGGGCCGAAGCTGTTCCCTCCGACTGTCAGTCCTGAGGGCAAGTGTAAAAGGATCGTTAGTGGAGGGCACTGACTCCAATGTACAGGTCCGCTGTGAGGGGGACTAACCACGATCCCCGAACAGGGGAAATTTCCCTCTTAGCAAGCCATTGTTAATTAGTCCACACATTTAAGCCAAAACGGCAGTAATTAATGGTTAACAATTTAATCTGTTAGTTAGGGATTTTTTATACGAATTCCTTTTCATAGCATATTAGAATAACTATTGAAACTTTTCTTAAATATTGTATTTAATGTACATGTTATGCTATACCGTCTTTACATTTACATGTTATATTTTGTATAAACTTATCGTACTTAAGTTAAGAAATATTTTCGAATATCAGGGAAAAAAAAGTTCGCTCAGCTACAAAAAAAAATAAGTATCTATGTTTCAAATATTTATATTGTGTTGAAATTATTATTACGGAAAACAAACTTCAAGTCTCCACAAAATATCTTTTAGTATCATCAGTGGACGTTCGCATATATAGGGTCCATTACAAACAGCGTAATTTATTAAATAATAAGATTAAAAATAATAAAACAACATACCTGTAAATAATAATCTATACCGAGTTGGTTCGTGAATAAACTAAAGAGTTCAATCAATATTTCATTAAAATATCGTTTTTTTTACAAATTAAATTATTCCTTAATTTCACACTAATGCATTCAAACTATGTTACTATTAATGAATTTGAAAATCTCAAAAATGGGATTTTTAATCCGAAATTCCAGTTGGAGTAGTACGTTATGTGAAAGTTAGTCATAATTACATATTTCCGGAATCCGGTTTTTTGAAGTTTAATTGGCATACTGCAGAATGGAACCGGAGTACAATTTTGTATAGGATAAGCTTATTTTTGGGTGACGATTTTTATTTCAAATTCAATACGGGTACGATGATCGTGTTAGCAAGGGTGGGACGTTCCCTTATTCGTGTATATTCGCAGGGACCTTCGACGAATCGTGGTTATGAGCAGTCACTAACCGCCTTTTAGCGCTACTAAACTTATAATTAATCCTATAAAGTCCTGGCCCAAGTATTTTCTTCAAAAATATGTTCGCGGTTTTAATTATCTATATCTTTCAGTGTATCTTTGGGATGTATATTTAGGTTGACGATGGGAAGTTGTTTATGAAATGTGCTGGCAAACAACGTATGCTAAGTCTGCATCAGGTCCTACAGTGTGTCCGTAATGAAACACATTAAACAATAATTATTTAATATTGTGGTCTCGGTTGCATATTTCATCTCGTACTAGAATTCAATAGCAGATAGGTGTCTGTTCGTAGCGGGCTGAGGTATATCTTGCAATATGACAGAGGTATTTAGGTCGGAGTTTGCAATTCTCTGGCTGTCGGTTGGACACGCAGAGGTCCGTCTGTGGATTAGGATGAGGTGGAACATGCAGTCTCAACAATGCCAACTAATGCACTTGTCATTTTATTCAAAGGTCAATTTGCCCATAATTTTATACCCACAGTTAAAAGATAAGTTTCAAGTGCTAAAATGGGACAAGAAACCATTAATAAACGTATGACATTACAAGTTTTTTAAATTCAAAAGATTAAGTGATAAATTTGCATCAATAAAACTGTTATTTGTATTTTTATGTAATTAGCATTCTTGGGTGATTTTTTTAATTTTATTGGTATGAATTTTTCACTACCCTGTTATTTTTTTTAAATTATTATTATCAAGTTTTCAAGTCATACGTGCTAACGGTGTCTTGTCGTGTTTTATTACTAGAAAAATTGCAGTTTAAGTTACTCAAAGCTTTTATGCACAAATAAACTGTTATTACTTTCATGACATTATGATACTTTGGATTTAATCTCTCTATATACTTCGAAATAAGAACCGTCAACATCCTATAATTATGAGTGCCTATTGTAACTGTAATGTCCCTTTTGAATGGGTTTTCGGATATGGATGTTTAAAAAACAAATAGGTTTGTACATGCTACTGGATTGTTGCTATTTGTAGGTCTGTTGTATGTATCAATTTAGCATATACCTTGTTAGAAGTATGTAGTGTCCCTTGAAAGAGAAGACACGGGCATTACAACCTCGCTGAGAACCATTCCTTTGAACAAGTGCATCTACCCAATATCAATAGGTGCAATATTGATCCGCGGCCCTGATGTGTACTTTCTCCTCGATATACAGCTACCGCGACCTATCACGACCTCAGAAGTAAGTGCAAGACCTGTGTGGGTGGATGTAGAAGGGAAGTCTTCATCAACATCATTTAGTGTCAACAACAGCACGTCTAGGCTGACTTTAGCTTTGGAAGGGCCTAAGCTTACATATTGGGTTAGTTTAAAATAATGCTAGTTTTTTTATTTTAAAAGAATCTGGGCTTTCTACAGATCTCAGTGAACCCCAGTTACCCAGACGAAATGTCTAGAAAAGCTGAAGGAAATGATTTCTGGGTAGCTCTAGACGGAAGACACAATCGGCAAAAACGCTTCAAAACTTGATTAACATGTGGAAAATAATGTTACGCACAAACCTCAAAACATATTACACAATTACTAAACAAGCTATGACAAACAGAAAAAAACATTGGGGTTCAGGCAAACCGTCCAATAATCGATAACGAATATGTTTCAAAATTACACTCTCCATTCTAACCCTGCATCCCTTTTCTCATTTCCCTTTTTCAAATATATGTAACAACTTCAACTTTTCTACCGTTGGTCACCATCTTCTCGTTCCTTGCGATTTCTCACTAACCCTCTCCCTGTCTCTTCCTAACTTCTTCGTCTAACGACTATTTTCATCATCCATTCAGTCTTCATCTTGTTTAAAAAAAAAAACTCCTCTGAATCCACAGATAAACTCATTTACTTTACATTACATATTATGTTCAAATTGCAAATGCAAATGCAAGAGAAAAAATATATGACAGGTCCGGCATTTGAACCCGAGGGCTTCGAACTATTTCTATTTATATCCGATTTCACACTTTTAAATATATTAATATACCTCTGTATTATTCCATTAACGATAAGTATTTTCTTTCAATATCTTCATGTTTTAAAGGCTGTGACGTTTTATCATGTAAGCTCCACATTGGTTCCCCTCAACGTGTTTTTATTTATGCTTTAGGAGAAGTGAGCCTAATAAAAAGAGTATTATTGAAAAAAAGGCAAAAGGAATAAGTGAAACTTGTACAGTAAGTCTAGAAAGTTCGACGAACAAATTGAACAATTCACTCTCTACTGGAGTTGAGAGGGAAAAACGGTGCATCCTAACTTGTACGCGAAAAACTCTACAATTTTCATTTCCGTACCGTTTTGAAGGGGAAGAAACCACCGAGATTTCTTTTGCTTGCCCGTCGTTACTGCCCTACCGCGAGCACCAGACACCGGTACTTAAGCATTGTACCGCAGCGCAGGTAGTTGTTCTCGCTATTACCCTCTCATCAAATAGCTGACTGAGTACGGAGTCTAGTTCGTGAAAAGCTAGTTTATTGGCAAACAACTGTGTACTTCATGTTCACCCGACATTTGGTCCGATTATACTGATTCTTCTAATTCTTACACAAACTTACCTGCGGGTACTGCTCATGGGACATCTTAATCTCAAGATATTCTTCTAAATTTTGTATTTAATTCTCTCTGCAACTGTTACCGCTTGAAATGTAGTGGGAAATGATATAAAGGGTGTCCCAGAATTAACGGAAGATTTGATTTAAATAGAACACAGTATTTAGAATTTTTGTTGTTATTTTTTATTGAATTATAAAGTAAATAGGATAAGGTTATTTATGGAATAACACATCGGGCAAATGGCCTCCACGGATTTGCTAGCACATACTCACTCTTTTGTCGAAATTTTCCATGACCATTTGGCATAAATGTGGTTGAATTTCGTTGATGCAGCGTTGAATTTCCTCTTTTAATGCACGGGTGGATGTGGGCTTGTAGACATACACCTTTGACTTCAAATAACCCCATAAAAAGAAATATAAAGGCGTTAAATCACATGATCTAGGGGGGGGGGGGCAATTCTGATCACCGAAACGAGAGAGTACACGACCTGGAAATGTCTCATGCAGTATTTAAATTGTTTCATGGGCTGTATGTCATGTGGCACCATCTTGTTGAAACCACATATTCGCCGAATTGATGTTCCTGGATTTTCAACAACACTCTCACGCACTGCTTCGGTATTGACATTTGAACGGTTTGTTTTTGGACGACCAGTGTGTTTAATGTCTCCAACTGATCCAGTCTCCCTAAATTTTTCAATTAATCTCTTTACAGTCGATGAAGTCAAAACACTATTCCGACCATATTTTGTATGAAATTTTACAACTGCGGCCGCCAAATTTTTATTATTTTTGAGATAATGTTCAACAATAAAGACACGTTGTTCTATCGTGTAACGCTCCATTTTTACTAACTCTAACCTGTCAGCTGTCAAATTGTTTTTTTTTAGGGTTGTCAGCACTTTACTGCACAAATGGCGGCAAATTCAAATCTTGCGTTAATTTTGGGACACCCTTTACAAACGAAGATCGCAGCTTTACCCGCTGTACAGTTACAGTTAAAAATGAAAACAAATTAAAAAAATAAACTAGCCATGGCAATGTCAGCTAATTCTGATAGTTATTATAAAATATAAATAATTATAATATAATTTTTATAATGTTTCCTCTAAGTTATCAATTGATTTACTGCAATGATATTTAATTAATTTTTTATTATGGTCGTTAATTGAAGTTTTTTGCTGATCTGAGAAGAAAGTTTTTTTCTCTATTTATCTCACCTGGCGCATTATGAACTGGACGCAGTTGGACGCCGGCCTCGCCTACTCAGTGCACTCCGGCCGTGCTGCTATTTCCGAGTAAACATATTTAGACTGTGCCAAAATTTAGCAATGAGGATTTGTGCCAACCTCTGCAAAGTCTACATCCTGTCTTTTGCGATTATTTCTCATTTCCCGTTGGCCAGGTGTAGTTTCTATCTGGTCCCTCTTCCGACCGCTGGGGACTGATTGACGATGGCCGACCCCTGACAGTGACAAATCGATAGAAGTTCTGTCATTAATAGCCTACGTGGATAGATCGAGTTCCAGGCCAATTATCGATTATTTGCTTTGCTACTGGTAAGGGTTGTTAGCTTTCCTTTGATCCCTTATCGGCATTGCTCGAGTTACAGCATACGTTTAACAATAAAAAGATGTCAATTTTGAATAAAAACTGGTTTGAGTGCATATTTGCAGTTAAACGAGCCACGCAGAGCTCAATTATTAAATTGTTTATATAATTTAGATTGTAAAAGTAATATCATAGGGGTTGGGGGTGGGGCTTACAGGATAGCACCTTGGGATGGTATGTTGCAAGTCCATTTTGGTATTTCCGATTCTTACACTTCAATGCTGTTATTTTACTGTAGTAACGTAACTTGTATATACCAGTGTTTTGCTTGTACGTCATAATAAAGCTTTTCTTTATTTTCTTCTAAAAGTCTCTCCTCTACAAAGATTATTTAACTGAAGAGAATCTGATGCCTCTGACTGGTATTTAATACTTCTATGCCCCTTACCCAACAGGAATTATTCAAATTTTACAGAGCTAACTATTATGGTGAGCTATGAGGCTACTTCATATTTAAGACAGATCAGGTTTCGCCGTCATAACCTAACCTATGAACCCGAAAAAATATTTTTTTGTCTCTTAAAACTATTTTGGCACTTGTAGACTCGAAGTACAAGAATCGCAACTGTCGTTAATACATTCTTTACTATTAAAATCATCTCCGGTTTATGAATAACTTCATTTATTTTCCCTAAAATTCATTTTTCATCACTTTTACGCTCCCAGCAATGAATATTGTGTTGCGTGTTTTCCACATAAAAAGCTATTTAATTAGAGATTTTTCTTCTTACCTCCATAGGATTTCTTTGTTTTGTCTATTTCTAGGTAAATGTATTACTACTCTCATAGTTATTTAATAGTAATCTTAGTTAGATATTGTTACCTTAGTTATGTAGCCTGTACTTTCAGTCTCATTAATAGAACAATTTTTACTTTTGTGTCTATTTATTACCTCTTTTTTATGATAATTGAATTCTTCTCTTGTGTACTATTTTATGCTGTAACTATATTCAAAACTCGGCTATGGGCTTACACATCGGAACTTGTTAGGCCTTATAAATATTTTTTAAGATTTGCACTGTCGTGTTCGCAAGGAATCTCGAGATTGCAAAATGTGTCAAACGCTATCCTTATAATTGCTGTACAATAAATAGAATAATGGTTATTAGTAGAAATTCTAATCAATAATAACCAGACTAAATGTAAAGAAAGCTAGTATCTATTTTATTTTAAAACACTGCTAACATATAATCTGCTATAAATTACACAAACATAACAGCTTAGGGCGTGATATACTTTTTTTCTTTTAGGTACTTTTTATTGTGCTAAAATTACAATCTGCCTTATTAGGATATAAGTAATTGTAATAAATGTTCGCATTCATACCATATTTACAATTTTCATTCAGTCGCTCATTCATGCAGTATTTACAAACAGCCCAGAGACCTCCCAAATCCACACCTCCCTCGCATGTGAAGAGGAAGCGGCGTGATATACTGTGAAAAATTGTTTTTCTATTAACATCTAGTTTCTTAGGTTTATTTTTGTTTTTTTTCGTTTGATATTTTTTAATTTAAATTTTTTCTTAAATTAAAATGTATGTTTACTTCAATGTAGATCTTATTCTTAACCCAGAGCGATGACGTTTTGAGTTCGATTAGGGCTATTGCATATGAGCAATCAAGATTGTTTTTATTACGTAGACAAATTGATTTAAATTTGTCATTATTTTACAAAATGCAGGGTTTAACTGCTTGAGGCAAATATGGCGACAAAAGAGAAGTAGCTAGAGAGGAGTTATGGCATACATTGAAGCCTAGCTTAATCCTAAGCCAATATAGAGCAGGTGAGCTTTAGCTTATCCGCAAGATGTTGGAGGGCTTCCGGAACAGTCGCCGGTGTCTTCTGTGCCTGGAAAAAAGGGAAAGGATGGAAGGGAAACTAAATCTAAGGAATGACTTGTACCCAACACTGGGGTGTCGACAACTCAGGTAAGATTAGCGAACCTGCAGTGTCACGATTCGCCCAAGGTTGGAGCGAACATTCACCCTTCAAATGTGGAAACTTAAAATGTACATCAGTATCATGTGAAAATTAGTTTGAAAAAAAGCTTGAAGTCTTTCCCAAAATGTCATCGACGTCGACGTTTCACCTATTCAGGCATCCTAGGGACTACATTTCAGGCAGTAGACATATGAACACTGTACCTACATATTTACGTTATATTACTTAATAAATGGTGTAAATGCCCCTTATTACGTCAGCAACAAAACCCTTCATAACGATCTTAATATACCCTACATTTTTGAACTCATCCCTTCAAGGTTCATGAAATTCCATAGTAATCTATCCAACCACCCCAATCTCCTAACACAGTCATTGCACTGCTCCACTCATCCCTATAATTCTCCTTGGAGACTTAAACGGCAGTGGCCTCGTGACCTGCTATAAATACGTAGCAGTGGGAGTCCTGGCAATGGCCAGTTTTTCCAATCATGTCCTTATTGTGCAACTTATGTGGCTCTCGTGCTCTTGGTCAGTCTCCGCTGGCTCGTATCCGGTGTCGCGGCTGACTGAGAAGCGTGGATTACTTCCCAAGACTCCGCTTCCTCTTTCGCATACGAGGGAGGTGACAACCCTGTGGATCTGGGAGGTCTCTGGGCTGTTTGTAAATACGGTATGAATGAGCGTGTGAATGAAAATTGTAAATATGGTATGAATGAGAACATTTATCACAATTACTTATTGCCTAATATGGCAGATAGTAATTTTAGCACAATTAAGAAGTTTCAGTTTCAAGATAAAGGTTATGGGAGGTTTGGTCACACTCGCGAAATACACACATAGCACTACCTTCTGTTAAAACACGTGTGTCAAAATAACGAGGTGGGCCTGCAACAATTTTCCAAACGATTTACAATTTAATATAGCATACAATATACCATGTTTAATTCTGTATTTTGGACGTGGTTGACTATTTTAGGTATAACTTTCATAGCCCCCCCCCCCCCAAGACTTTATTTATAGCAACATTTTTATCTGCATTGACGCTAAGAAAAAAAGTTGGATTACATTTTTTAAATAAACTTTATTTTGAGTTTTGTAAAAAGTCATTTTTGTAGATTTTAAGACTGTTTTTAAGTATCTGGTTATGGAATATATTTTATGGAGCTTACTAAATAAAAACCTGAACAAAATGAGACACATTTCAGTCGTCCAAGTCAATCGTTTTGAATTTTTTTTTTTTATTAAAAAAAACCATTGCTCAAAAACAGCAAACGAAATTGAAATATTGTATTCTTTCCCCCTTGTGATAGGTACTACAAACATATAAAAATCCATCAAAATTTGAACTGAATTGCGGGTCGAAGGCATCTTAAAAGAGGTGTATTTTTTGCAAGTGAGCAATTGATATTGACTTTGAGAGGTAGCTGTATAGGCTATGAGACATAGTTGTGGGTCAGAAGCAGATCGATATGCAGCTAAATGCTATATATAGCACTTGTACCAAATACATACATTAATGATGGAGTGTGTTGTATGGAATCAGCTTTGTATTGTATGTACCTTTGACAGTAGAGGTGCTTCAATTGTTAAAGTAAACCTGATATATGCATAATAGTTCTATGATGCTTTAGTTAATTACAACTATATTGTAGGTTTACTGAAATGGTATACTCATTAAAATTAAAAATACGTTAAATATATGGCATTACAAAGTAGACTAGGTCAAGACGGAGGCTGTTGGCGTTAGTGGTAGGGTAGCGCTGATGAGCTTGTGCGGTCGGCGGGTGCTAGGGCATTATTTCATCTTTATTCGAGTGGATAATCATTGTCCTTATGAGGCTGAGTAAACTCTGTTCTGTTCACCTTAGTAAACTAAATAATAACATATTAAAACTTAATAATTTTTTCTTCATACATAGTTATACATGTAAGACAATTATTGAAGGAGGGGTGAATAAACTGAAATCAGTTTCTCTGTAAACAAAGTAAGCAATTTGATTCACAATATTTTATATTAATACAATTATTCATATTGATTTACACAATCTTACCTGTAAACAAAGAAACGACAATCACAGTTTATAACTATCACTTCTCTTTTCACAACTTATGTTACTTAATATAACCTTCTCTATATCATCTCACTTTTTGGAATATTGCTGATAGCTCCGTCTAGTGGAGGCCAGTAGAAGCAGCGCGGCAAATTCAAATATTCAAGTTAAAGAGAGTATACTTTCTTTGCATGTATTGTTTGTCTGTTTATTTATATAATTTTCGTCTTCTGGGGCGCGGTCCACATATTTATTGTTTTCCATGAATCGGGAGCAGGGGAGCCAACATGCACGAGACAAAGCTACATTCACACATAGACATCGGAAGCAGTTATGAGTGCTTGAGAAGCAGCTTGAGAACAGAGGCAGCTCATTAACAGAAGTGGCATGACAATTAGATAGATCCGTGGAACAGTGGCCTACATAACGTACTAGCTATGAAATACTTTTTTAAGTTTTGTAAGCTTCCCCAGTAAACTGATTGTTTGAACAAATCGTAAGAAGCTCAAATTTTAATTAATCTTTAATGTATATATACCGACATGCAAAAAATTCCACCCACTTTTAAAAATATTGTATTTTTATATATTACATGGTATTTGTATATACTACTTATTATTTATTGAATTTATAAAATCTGTTTTACCTTTAATAAGGTTTTTAACGTTTATTAAATGAGTCTTTGTTAAAAAAATTAAAATCAAAATGTGAACTGCTAAGAAACATGAAAAAAAAATTAAAAAATAACCATTTTTATCCTAAAAAAAATTAATGACAAAATCATTTAATAGCGCGTATTTCTTCCTTTTGCCTTTATTGCTTCTTGAAGACGCCTCGGCATACTTTTCACCAGTCGGGAAATGTCCCTTTGCTGGAGGTTAGCCCATTCTCCCCGAAGAGCCCTTTCAAGGTCCTGCAGTGTACCAGGAAGTGCTGAACGCGCTCTTATTTGTCTTCCGAGGTTATCCCATAAATGCTTGACAGGGTTCAAATCTGGACAACGTGCTAGCCAGACTAAGACCTCAATGTTGTGCTGATGAAGGAACGTCTGTACTATGCGAGCGACATGTGGTCGTGCATTATCGTGCATTAGAAATGAATGATCGCTGATTTCGATGAGGATAGGCAACACATGAGGTCCCAAAATCTCATCTACATATGTAGATAGAAATCTCATGGCCTATGTAGTCTAATAAAATTGAGAAAATTAAAATATCGAAGCCGAAAACTAAGAAATTTGCTGATCTAGAACGCAAATGACACTGAATAAACATTTTTAATTCCATGGAAAGTAAACATTGGGAACGACAGTCCTTTCATTGAATTAAGGATTATGGGTTACTCTCCTCTATATTGACATTTATAATTGAAAAAAATACATATTTATTCATAAAAAAAACTGACCAATCCAAAGCAGAAATATTTTGAGATGGAAACATGAAAAAATCAGGTGGGTGGAATTTTTTGCCTGTCAGTGTATAATGACGGCCCCATTTCATATCTATACATTATTTTAAGATCCCATTTCGTCATTCTTAAGACCGAAAAAAAAATGATATACCAGGTTATATTAATACTTTACCTCCTAACTTCTCAACGGAAAGAGCTACGATTTTAAAGAGATCGAAACCCCTATACATCTTCATCACCGACATGACTATGGTTACTGCTTATGGATGGGATATTTTATTCTGGGTCCAGAAGTCACCTCTTTGAAACTTTTCATTAAAATATCCGCATTGCTACTCGCTGAAGAGTTGCAACGTAAACCAATAAAATAGTAAAACATAACATATAATAAATTTTACCTGTATATAATGTAGTGATGCTACAGGAAATACAAAATAATTTGTGAATAGATTCACCTGAGGATATATATAATTATCTGTAAATTTAAAGGGGCTATGAAGGGGGGGGGGAAATTTGGTTTAAAAATTTTACCTTTATTAAAAAATAATAATACATTTATAAAATTATCCTTAGCAACGCCGAATAATTCTGTAATTTATTATAAGTTTCTTCCTCCATTTGGTCCTGTTGTTGCCATCTTCATCTTTCGACTCTTCTTCATCCAAATCTCCCTCAACGACCTATCTCCTGGCTAATTAGGCTCTCCAACTCTTTCTTCTCCTCTCTAACTATCTTTTTGGCTGTTCTTATCGGCCATCCTCCATGCGCATTAGATGAACCTACCGTTCAAGTCTCTTCTCAGTCATTGTGACGAAAACGTCCTTTTTTTTTTAAACGCCGGAATCTTGCCCAAAAGTCCACCTCTTTGCAGCTGCCCTCTTGTTTCGTATACATAGGGAAAAAACGGGCTTGACATTTTCCTCAAATAATAATTTCAAACCATATATCTGCTATTACATTTTAACCTGTATCCACCAGACAATGGACGTGTTGTTGGAATATATCTTTGGTATGCACGGATTATCGTATACGTTTTACTATATTATACTTAAAGACGAAACATCTTTGACTCATAACTGAGAGTTTCGTGTTTCTGTGGGGCAGGTACAACACCGTGTGCTAATTGCCATTATTGTGATACTTTGTTGTCGATGGTGATGGCGCGCCGACATCTGACTACTGTTGTTAATCAACTATGAGTGCGCATTCATCCGCAACAACTTGAGTGGCAGGTACTTGGCAGGTATTGTTGTTGTTGTGGAGCGGAGGCATTAATTAGACGAAATGCGATAGCCCAGGCAAGGTGGGAGCACGGGTCTGGGATCAGGTTGTTCTTGCCTGAAGGCATCATTGGCTCTCATTCAATGTTTAAATCTTTAAAATTACAGAAACGGACACCAATTTTTCTCGAAATTTGACACTCAAGAAACACTCTGACCACTGATCATTGTTATTAGTTAATTTTCCCCCGTCCTGTTATCCCAGCTACCATATAATGAGCACATTTGCATGTGTTCTGAGGCCGATACACTCAAAAATTCCAGACCCGACCGCTAACCTACTCTTAAGTCAATTACGTACAAACTAATAACTTCTATTAGATGGTTGCAGTTATAAACATTATTTTTTCAATGCTCAGCAAGCAGTCTTCATTTAAATAATCTTTGTACAGGAGAGTCTTTTAAAAGAAAAGCTTTATTATGAAGTACAAGCAAAACACTGGTATATACAAATATTACGAGTTACGTTACTCTACATGCTGGGTGGAATGTCTAGGAATGAGTGTGGTCTTGGGCTAAAGCTGAAACATATATGTATAAGAAAAGGATAAGATTCTGGGAAGTAGGGAGTAAGGGAAGTAGGGAGTAAGGGAAGTAAGGAGGGGTGCGGTTGCTTACTTAAAAATAACAGGAACCATCAGTGACTTCCATGAAGTCACGAGGCAGGTATACAGTAGAAAGGGCTTGCTTCTACTTTTAGCATTATATATATAATATTCTTAGCATTATAAAGTGTTGACATTGGACTAAAGCTTCATTGATAATTCAATCATGTGCCCTGATCGACTTGGCGTTTCATTTACTAGTATTTATTGAAACGAGATTGTCCCAAGGAAAAATTGTGATTTTCTGCCTTTTAAGGAGCTACAGGGAAAAGAATTTAGTGCGAAGGTGATAGCTAGATATTTTTTTCGATGGGACATAAAAAGGGGTGTTGCTTCGAAATACGGCAGAGCTTTGTTTGAAACGCTTCAATGCTGACAATAGCAGTCTTCAAGACGCAACTCGAATCAGGGCACCCTTCAGTTACCGATGGTAATAAATTACTTGAGTGTGTAAGCTGCATTGTCTATTCTGGCTCCAGTACTCCTTATCACCGCGCAGGATCAAAGAGTTTTAGCAGAAAACTATAATGGAGTATAGCATTACTTTTAACTTTTTGAGGTAAGGTGGATAATAAGTGGACAAGTAGCACCTAGCTTACTTACTGAACATGCCTGTTTAGTAGAGTAATTAGTAATCAGTGTCATACTACTAAATCATTAGCCACTGGACTAAATTACTGGCATAGTGTGAACCAACCCATACTGCGTCTTTGAGGAACCAGGAACAGGAACCATCAGTGACTTCCATGAAGTCACGAGGCAGGTATACAGTTCTGCTCAAGCCCCTTCTACTTGTTCTTTGCAAGATTATAAATAGTATATATTAAAAATCTTTCGATGCCATACACAAAACGTAGAATGCTAAATATGGTACGCCCTTCTCATATGTACCATTAGGTTGTAAACAGAATAGGCTATGCATTCATAGGCTGGACAGGTGTATGAATACTAAATATGTTATTTGGCTTCACAATGGTCCTGGTTAGTAATGTCTGCGTGGTGGTGGTCGCCTATACTAGTTTTCAAATATTTTCAGGTAGACGATATCGTTCGATAGACAAAGTTGCGAAACTGTCTCCAGGTCTGTCAATTACCGGCTTAACCGACATGGCAGGCACGTACACAATACTTCAAGAAGAAATATTATCGAATCGGCAAAATGACTGCTACGAGTAGAGCCATTTCCTCTTGATTTAAAAATGACAAACGTGAAGAAATTGTACTAACTTGACTTTTAATATGGCGTACTCACCTCATTACGGCATGAGAACGTACCCAATGCAAATACTGTAACACACTGGCAACTGTTAAACATTGACTCTAAGAAAGTGTCCTGAGCGTCTGTGGCTCTGGCCGTCTTGGTCAGCCTTCACTGCTTCAGATCCGATGACGGAACTGTCAATCATGCGGAGGGACTTGGAGGACCTGTATACAATGCATGAATGATTTCATTGACCACGAATGCGTATAACCCAACAGTGCAGGCAGTAATTTTATTAGAATATAAATATTTGTTCTGTTTCTGCCTCAGACTTCCTAGCAGTTTAACAGAAGTTGACTGTGAAAAGTTCTTATAATTAACTAAACAATTTAGATAACAACCGTCTCCTCGCGATGAATGAATCAGTGGTCATTTAATGTCAGAAGACTTTGGCAATCGAAGGATGGCTGCTATCCTTCTCGGTGGTGGAAGATCGGCGGTCACCGGGGGTCAGAGCCCCTGGTGGTGGGGGCTCTGCCCCCTCCTGTCTCCCCATAGCGGACCGGCCTGTCAGTACTAACTCGGCAGTGTATGTGCCCGTGTTTTCCGCCTGTCAGTGTCTTGTGTAGTCTCTGAATATGAGGAGATGCTGTATCTACATGTGAGTGTTCTCATACACAGTTATCTATCTAGTGTACTTATATATACAGAATGATACGAAATGGTCAGACATCTCTATTCCGACACATTGTCGCTCTAGAATAACAACGAAATGTAACATTTTATAACTGTCTTGCCGACTAGCCGTATAATACGTTTATTGAAATTTAATTAAGTTTACATTTGTTTAGATGATCAGTATAATTAACGTGGGAATAACGCATAATAAACACGATAAATATGCGTAAATTAATAATGTTTTTAAGATAAAAGATGGCTATACGATGTCTTTAGTAATAACAGAATTAATCAGAACTATAAGAACCTACAACTAAATAATAGGAGTGAAGGAGAGGGTCGGATAATGGTGGGAATGGAATTCCATAGTTTTGTTGGAATGAGTGCTCAAAAAAGGTTGTTGAAAAGGAAATAAGGTGGCTACATGAATAAGAGAATTTTTCCTGTTTTGTTTTGGTGGAGGTGATAACTATGGGAGAAAGAAACGAAGATTTACTGCCGGCAGACATATTATAACTATATAAATTACTAGTAACTGCTATATAACCAATAATAATTACTAGTCGCGGCCTCAATATAACATTTGGCTAACTCAAGTGACAGCGCTGGGAACAACTCCGGTCAAGAACCGTCCCTGTCCGAACCAGTTGTCTAGTCAATATCTAATCTCTCTAGCTGGACTTGCATAACCTCAGAAAAACATGACAACTTAATCGATCCTACATACTACTGCATACACTTAAATCGCATCTACTAACTTGCAGCCAAGATAAAAGTTTAACTTACATTCCTTACAAAACTCCGTAATGCTTATCCTAGATTGTAAGGACCACATTGTCAACACCGATATCGTGGCATTGTACTATTAGTATACATTCTGCCTCTTCTTCATATTTGTCACTTAGCCGGAAGATAACTTGGTCGATTACTGTTGGCAGCTTTCATATATATTTGGGAATTACATGTGAGTTGCTGTGTTGCCAAAATGCAGTAGGACTGAATACATTTTGATACACACGTATCCATGGAGACGACCACATCCTTCATTGCATTAGGAGCGGCTAAGACACGTGACTGGTTACTTCCCCGCTGTAGCACTGAGAAGCCACCCAAGAGCAAAATAGATAAAAATACGTAAGAAGTGAGATAATTGAAGAGAGATAATGAGTAGCGAAGGTCAATGTGGCAAGGACGTGGCAAAAACGCCGCTTTAAACTCAAAACATCTGCGGAACCAACATTGTTTGGTCTTATACAGTTTTTGTGTTCATTGTGTTTGTTCTTTAATAGTACCCATATTGTTTTTGTACTATAGAAGCAATTCTTCTGGAACTAATTCTGACGGACAGATAATGGAGCAAAAACTGAATTCAATCAAGCCTGACCGCATTTCCGAGTGTATCCATTGAGTCCTATATAAATACACCTATGTACGTTATAAAACGTGAATTAAATTTAATAGCGTCTTAACCTTTGGAGGAAGGGAGGGTTGAAGTACACAACCAATTTTGGTTTACTACAATAGGGCTAGCTCTAATGTTGAGCCCCTCGGCCCTGCTTTGCCCCGGTGAATGTCAGAAAAATACACTACAGCCTATTCGTCCAGATGCTTCTCCAACGATAAAATACATCGATCTTTTATCATAAGTGGCGCCCTGACTTTTTCTGCCTAAAATAACCTGTACATAATTAAATTGGAATGTTGTTAAAGTATGTTGGGAAATAGGCGGATCTGATAATGTTGCCAAATCCACTGCCAACTTAATTTGGGAAGCAGGGAAGGGCAACTGCGAGGTTTATTGAAGGCAGATGTCTTTCTTCCATCGTTCTTTTCGAGTAATCGTCTTTTGCCTGTCTGTCCTACCGTAGCACACTCATAACCAGTTCCATTATTTCAAACTTATACGTTTACTCAAGTCGCAGGTGAAAATCTATTTAGAAATGGAAGCTAAGTGGAATAAGGGCAGATCAAAGTTAGTTTCATGGTTGGTTGTGTTTTTTTTTTTCTGATCTAATAATCGACAATTGTGATTGACTAGTATTTAAAATCTTGTCTGACTTTACTACCGCTCATACTAACATTTTAGTAGCTTCGCTTAGTAACACCGTATGCTAACATTTTAGTAGCTTCGCTTAGTAACACCGTATGTATTAAACTGTGAGGTCATAATAGCCTAGGAATTGGTAAAATCTTATATAAACCCACTCGCTCAAGTCAAATATATTATGTATCTATGCTGTAGTATGTCTATACCGCTACAGTCGATGTGGCATTGTGCCGTGTTAATCATTGAGAAAGGTCCGTTGTCCTCTCTTGTTCTTCTTCAGACAAAGAGTCGACAGAAGGTGGCTTAAGAGTGGTCAGTGGTCAACCACAATGCATGATGATAGCACATGCGGTAGATGTTGGTACCCACAAAGAGGCATTAGTACAGCTCCCCTCGATCATTTCCAGATAATGTTTGCGTATACGTTCTTCATATTAGCACACTAAAGCTTCACTACAATTTAATTTTGCTCCGTCAGATTGAAAGTACCAGGTGCTCTCCAGGAAGGGTTGTACATTTTGTAAAATTATAATTATTTGAAGACCCATTTACTACCGCCTAGATATCCTAGATTTCTTACTCTTGAAATATTTTTTCAAAGCCGTAGGTTGGTACGTTGTCTATCCATTCCGAGTCATATGATATCTACTGTACTAATTCGGGGACTTGGTATACTGTAAACTGGTTATATGGTAAATGGCTGATAATAATAAGTGTCTATTTACGTACTTAACTATTCTACTAATTTCCAAGCAAACATGGACCAGCCTTAGACCTTGGAAAGTGTGTCTGTAGTTTTTTTTTCCCCCCGAGAAGGCATGCAGCAATCATTCGTTCCAAGAAAAAATTGTTTTCAAACAACGATATCTGATATTTTTAAAAGGTATACCTCTTCCCGAAGGCAAGCACCGTTTGGAAAACGTACCGCCCAAAAATGAGAGGAACGAGGAAAGTCAAAATGTTGTTGTTTTGAATCCTTTTTTTTATTGCCATGAATAATTAGCGAAATGCGCAGTTGTGGTTAGTCTATGGCAATAAAACAGATAATATTAACGACTGAAAGGGGAAATAGTCCTGAAGATATTAAAGAACTTGAAGGTCGGCCGGAATGCCTGCAGGAAGAACCACCTTCTTTATATATCCTTTATTGACAGCTCAGGTGTGGTCTTTTGTTGACGCTGGAAGTGGAAAAACAAACGTACAATCACAGTATATGTTAGCTGTTGTATGCGATTTAGCTGTTGTACAATTTAATGGTTTTTAATTACTAACGAAAGGACTTTGTTGTCACCCCTCAGATGTAATAAATATACCAATAGATATTCAAACATTTTACAGCATTCATTTGATGCAACGGGAAAAAAATTTGCTAGAATAAACTATTTCTTGATTGAATTAGTTCTGCCATCACTGACAGTACTATTTGTTATAATAATATTTTTTTATTATCCTGAGACTAGTTTCCTTATGATCAAAAACTTTTTTTTTTTTTTACATAAAATGAGTTATTCTTTAACAGCATTATTCCACACTAAATTTTCAAACAGTTTGAATGAAATATAACAAAATTAAATTAAATAAGAAAAAACGTAAAAATATACATCTGTACTAAAAATAGAAAATAAAATGTAAAGCAGAAAAATGTTTGGAAAATAACACAATAATATGTTTGTATGTAAGCAAAAAAAACCCAGAATGTTTATAGTCAATATCCCTAGTGGACAATGTTCACTGAATACTCTCTCAAGAGGAAGCGAATACAAGTATGTTCCATCCTGCTGATCAAAAGGATATTTACAACGACCAGATATTTTGGCAATAAATTGGGGATCCATTTTGTGACAGGGCCGTGGTTCTTGTTAGTCGCTGATAAGTCGAATAAAGTTTTCAGTTTAATTATATGATGAACTCACTCCATTGTCAACCGTGAAATAGGATATGAGTGGTTTTATTTAAGATAGTTATCGGTTTAGGTTGGTAAAAACATCCCTTGATACGGTTAATAATCTTGACTCCATCCTATCCTACCCATGTCGATATCCTAACAAATACATGCACTCAAAAAGTTTTTAGGGTTTTTTTTTGTTCAACAAGCCAACACAGATTGAACACTGAAACAACCTGTTACTATGTTTTTTTTAGAGTGAATTTCCTTCTTGGACGTTTTAATGGTTGTCAAGTTTGCTCTCTTTTTATATAATATTTTAAAATTAGATTAAAGAGTGTCGATTTTGCACATAATCAGCTCCGATATTTAGCCAGCCGTTAGAATGACAATTAACACAGAACAACACAAGCAGAACTCCTGCTGAAGAAAACTACCGCCTCGAGATAAAAACAGAGAAATACTTCACGGACTCTGAACTGAGACCACCTCAACAGTTGGGAAACATCCTAGGTATGGCTTTAGTTGCCCTGTTCGGTAACAGTAACCGCTCCTTAATATAGTTATTATGTCGTTACCGGTTGTAACGAGGATCGGTTCTTATCACCCGTGACAGCGTTATTAGGAACGGTCCGAGGGTTGGCTGTTCTTCACACGTACACATATCTTTCGTCATTTAGAGCTGGCTTGTCAAACCCGCTGCCCTAGACTGCTATGAACGCAGCCAACGCGGGATCGTTAACTCACAAACACTATGAGATTTCTCAAATAATTCTTATTATTCAAAATTGACTAGCATCTATCAGGTTTTGTAGTTTGTCAACAGCTATTTCCAATGATTATGTACTCCAAGAATAAAAACAGTACCAAAATATTTGATGAGCAGAAATCACTGAAAATTTAAAAAGCCATGTGAAATATCTCACTTGTTTCATATTAGTGCCTGAAGGACGCTAAAATATTGAAAACATCTTATTATCGGCTTAACTAAATATTCCGTGGATTAAGAAGGTGATGGACAGGGTCAATGTTACGAGCATTATCGACATTGGACACGCTATTTACAGTATTTATATCGAAGTTCTAGGGGGGTGAGAACAAATGATTAAATCTATTTAAGCTAAGTGACGTTGACTTAAATTTAAATTCTTGTCACGACTGTTCTGGAAGACTCAAGGCCGCTAGAGTACCTGGCCGAAAGCTGGGGATCCGGGTTTGACTCACGGCTTCCTTAAATATAGTTTTTTCCAGAGAGGTAGGTCTGGTCAGGGTTCAGTCGAACTCTTAAGGGAAAATGATCATCTACTTGAATAAACTGGTTTGTAAACCTCTAATAAAGGTAGAGTGGGAGCCAGCTTCTCAGCGCCACTTACGGACCATCGACAACCTGAGTTGCTCTTATATGTTCTGTGTTGGTTTACCAGCCAAAATGGCCAGTTTATCCATTGCAACTTGGTTGATAAAAAAGCAGCATATTCTTTGGCCCAGAGAAGTAAATGGGTAAGGGAATTAACGTCAAAACGAGATACGTTTAGATACATGGTTTGGTAGACTGAGTTCCCCACGTGAAGAAATATGTATTATTAATTTTAACTGCTTAATGGTGCGAAAATAGTTAGTTTTTACCAAACATTTTTCTTTTCAGGAATATTTCTACGTTAAAAATACTATGTTTCATGTTTTTAACCTTATGTTCTCACTCACCGGAAGCACATATATGCCCCACCTCTTTCATGTTACTAGCCGTAATAAATGATTAAGTCAGCAACATTTAAGGCCAGTTCTCAAGGCAGTCGTCACAAGTAGTACCATACCCTTATTGTCGGCAACTTATAATGGAACAAAACTAAACTTAATCCATCTCAGTAAACGCTCTACCCAAATTTTAATTTGAATAGGTCTGCAGTGACAAATCCTCTTCAAGCCTCTTTGGTTTCATATTTAGAGTGAAAACATTCTAAAGCATGTCATCTTCTGTCAATAATACGCCAAGCACGCTAACGTCATCAACACAACTTCTGCCAGAACAAGTTTAGTCATTGAAAATATTTTAATTATTTAAATATTAGTGTCACGTCCTTAGTTTTCTGGGTATCTATGCTGATTGGCGATAATCCCGGTAGCATTAAACGCAATGTTTAATCGAACATAACTGTATAGGACCTTCTAGAAGAATGTGGAAACGAATAGAACTTCATTGAAGATTGTAGAAAAAAATAGAACTTCATAGAAGCTTCAAGAAGATTGTGAAACCGAAGAGAACTTCATAAAAGCTTTAAGAAGATTTTGGAAACGAGTTTCTACTCGTTCTCTTCATAGAAGTATCTAGAAGGTTGTGGAAAAGAATAGAACTTCATAGAAGCTTCAAGAAGATTGTGAAACCGAAGAGAACTTCATAAAAGCTTTAAGAAGATTTTGGAAACGAGTTTCCACTCGTTCTCTTTTGAAGTTCTCTTCATAGAAGTATCTAGAAGGTTGTGTAAAAGAATAGAACTTCATAGAAGCTTCAAGAAGATTGTGAAAACGAACAGAACTCTTGTTAAACCTTTTAGAAGGTTGTCAAAATTAATAGAACTCGAATTTTGCAGAACATTCTCCTTCACCTACGATCTGGAAATTTGTCGGGAAGAATCATGTGGGAACCTTTCCTTTTCCCGTCTAACAGAAACCTGGGATGAATAAATGCCCGGGTAACGCTGGTAAGGAACGTTCGTTTGTTTGTACGAGATACACTCGAAATCTACTGAACGCATTTTGAATATTGATATGTTCCTTAGACTGCCCATTAGCATATAGACTATTTCAGTGGCTTACTTTACAGGAGTGTTAATTACATCGAAATTGGTTTTCGGAAAAATACAGTTTATAGGTTCTCTCTTTTAGGAAGATCACAAGTTTTCAATTATATTTTCTGTTTGGACAAATTTAGGTAGAACATTTTGTTAAAATAATTTTGCACTTAAAACCAACGAGAACTAAGTACTCTGCACTTGGCACTTTTACGTTTCCCAAACTGTCACTTAGCACTTCTATTAGTGTTTAATATCTTCTCGCTAGTTATTTTGGGGTTTGGCTAGTGTAATCTAAATTTGATATGGGAGCAGACCGTTTAGGAGCAACAAGTAATAAAATAGAAAAAGTACGACAAAGGTTTTACCGGCTATCGCACTTGCTAACTTCCCCTAACCTGTCGCTTCGTCTCAAAATGATGATATATAAATGTGTCCTCCGGCCAGCTCTGCTGTACGGTGCCCCGCTATTTACCCACTTTACTGACAATACAGCCAAATGTCTCCAACATTTCCAGAATGGGATCATGCGAAAAGTGGTCCGACATACCTCTTTTGAGAGGCTGAAGAACGCTGACCTGCACCCGTTGCTTAGTGTGCCGTCGGTGGGTGAATTCATCCGCCGGAGACACAAGTTTTTTGACTCGTTGCAGCACCTGACAAACCCAGTGTTTAACACTATGACCCCACCACCCCTCCCGCATCGATGGCAACAGGCTGTCGGGGAAAAATTAGGTTAATAATTAGTATGTAAGTTAGTTTTAAGGTTGATCAAAAAGGTGAGCCCCATCACCTTTATTAGTCAGTTTAGTCCAGTCACGTATAATGTATATCATAATACTTGTTTATTCATTATATAATTTTTATAAAATAACAAAACCTGTATATAATGTAGCGATGCTAGAGGAAATACAAAAATAATTTGTAAATAGATTCGCCTGAGGATCTATAATTATCTGTAAATTTAAAGGGGCTATGAAAGGGGGGGGGGAAAGAGCAATGAAAATAGTGTTCATGAAAATCCTTAGCACATCCTGGTACTGACGGTTTTGTTTTAATGCGGGGTGCAGCCATGGTACAGATATTTTCTCAATACCGATCCAATTTTTCATCTAAATCCGCTTGCTATTCAATATATATTATTAAATAAATTGTCAGCTTATTTCGTCCTGCTGGTCTATTGTAAATCGGAAACTGTTAATGGTGTGGTTCCGGTACGGTGTGTGTGTGTACATCAATATAAATCAATTATGTCTCTCCATGGCTTTTATTATAGGCCAACGTTACGACAAGCTTGTGCCCTCATCCTCAGGTTCGAGTTGTAACATTTGGACCAACACGAACCTCAATAGTGCAGTGATAGCAGCAGCGGTGATGGCAGTGGGTGACTGTACTTTTGGATTGCAATCAAATACTACATACCCGTACAAATGTACGTTTACAGAAAAAGGTTTACTAAATTGTTTGTTTTCTTCTAATCAAAGGTTAAATAATCACTTAAGTGAGTTTGAAATTTCGGGAGCCGTTCTTGAAGAAATTTTAAATGTCTGCTCACAGGCCGGACTTACCGGTTTGAGTCCCTCCTTCAGAGGTAATTTTATTTTACCATAAAATCATCTCCCATTGCCATGGGGTTGAGAAAAGGGTGGCTGGCAGCCTGTATTAATTTAAATTTGTTTGTACTTCAATGAAGATTTTATTCATAACCAAGAGCAACGATGTTAGTTTATGTTTTGTTTTTGGCACATTGCATATTAGCACAAGAATATTTTTATTATATAAATATTGGAAATCAACTATTTTGAATTTGAACAAGATGTAGATGCGAAAATACGGTTCGCCTAAATTACTATGGCCGTACCCTCGTCCCTTATATAGCATAATTGATAAAAGTCAAGTTGGGTTTAAAATAACGACTTAAAAATGCATAGTAAATATTCTTCTTTAATGGGGTGAATTGTTATATTTAATATCGATCTACTTCGAAAAGGAGTTTTAAAGGACATCCCATCTCTCAATAGAAAACAAATTACTAATTTACAAAGTTATACTTTGTCATTGTCCTGCCCCACACATTCCTATAACCCTCCTATTCCCCAACTAAAACGGCAGTGGCCTTGGGATCTGCTATAAATGCTTAACAGTAAGAGTCCTGGCAATGGCCTTGGTCTTGGTCAGCCTCCGCTGGCTCGCATCCGGTGGTGCGGCTGACGGAGGAGCGTGGGGAACTTCCCAAGACTCCGCTTCCTCTTTCGCATGCGAGGGAGGTGACAACCATGTGGATTTGAGAGGTCTCTGGGCTGTTTGTAAATACTGTATAAATAAGCGAGTGAATGAAAAATTGTAAATATGGTATGAATGAGATCATTTATCACAATTACTTATTGCCCAATAAGGCAGATTGTAATTTTATCCTAATAAATCTGTTTAATAATAAAAATATCGATCTATCTGCTTATGTCTATCTAGTACGTATTTCGACTTCATTTACAATGAATAGATTTAAATGAGTTGAAGAGTTGTAGTATCGGCTTAGGTTGATGAAAGGTAGTTGTTAGGTTTTTATCAAATTTATTAATGTACTACGTTTCGATATACTATGTCTGCATGTGGGATGGTAAGGGATGTTTAAAACATATCGGATAGATTAGATAACTCTTCTATAACATCTCACTTTTATCGACCTTAGCCGATTTCCCAAAGAATTTTATACTTATTTATATATATTCACGATTAACAATGAACTCAGATTATATGTATTTAAACGATTTTTTTTTTTTAATTCTTATAATTATTGTCCCTCCCCCAGTCTTTTTGGCGAACAGCTATTAAGGGTTTGTCTTTTTTTGTTTCAATATTTCAAAGCAGTGTTCCTCTCAATTAAACAAATAGATGGGCTAGATAAAACTTCCGCGTTGTGGTTAATGGAGTTTCTATAATACTATATAAATGCTAAGACTGTCCTTCTTTGGTGTATATATTGATGTCCTGCTGAGCTGTTGAGGAGTGTCCGTACCACGGAAGATATCCGTGGAGCAGGCAGAGAAAGGTCCTATACAACTACCTTTCACTGATGGGACAACATTCCTCCAGTTGTGTATAGACAGTCTCCCTCCTGCTGCTGCGTATATAGTGACATAGACGGTAGCTGACAGCTGTTCGGACAACTGTATATTAGGGGCTGACTGGCTCCGAGCTAAGGAACAATGCACGCTGAGGTCTTCTGTAGACCGTACATACACACTTGAGTTATGTTCCAGGCCGGTTTATACATAGGGTAGGTTGCTACCAAAGTCCATGTGCATGAAAACATTGTTTACTTAAATATCGTTAGTTAAATAATCTTTGTAGAGGAGAGTCTTTTCAAAGAAAAGAAAGAAAAGCTTTATTATGAAGTACAAGCAAAACACTGGTATATACAGATATTAAGGGTTACGTTACTACATACTGGGTAGAATGTGTAGGAACAAGTGGGGTCTGGGGCTAAAGCTGAGGCATATATTGAAACCTACCTCATTTTTTACCATTTCTTTTTCTAATTTATTTGATCAATTTAACTTAACTAATTTGGCAGGTCCGTCATGAGATCTTTAATTCAAATTGTTTTTATGTCTTTGACATAGGAATTTATCCCGATTGAACCGCCCGATCTCAAGGCTAATGTTGTGGTTAATAATAAGTTGATAAACTAGGAATTGTGAAATATATACAAATAAAATGGTTATAAAAAATAATTATAATTATATAGAGTACTGACATAAATTATATAAAAAAAAATATTCAATTCCTTTTGAACAAGGATAGTTACTACTAATTACAAAAAAAACATGAAATTTGAGCTCAATTTCTTTTAATGGATCCATAATAAAAAAAACAATACCAATAACGCCCAATCGATGATCTCCGTATAATCCAATCAACGTTACTGTCTGCTGTTGGTTCTTCTCCTCTTTTTCTGTATGGTACCGCCAGTTCGGGAGCTTGCTAAGAGTCCGCTTTTCTACGCGGCTGGGCTAAGGCTGACTGTTTATCTCATCCCCACTCCTAAGAGCATAAGGGAAGATGCTTACCATCTGGTCACATCTGTGAAGGTTCCTGGTCATGATATTCTCAAATATCATGAATGTTACAATATATATAAGAAAAGGATTGTTCTAGGAATAGGGAGTAAGGAAAGTAAGGAGGGGTGCGTACTTAAAAATAACAGGAACCATCAGTGACTTCCATGAAGTCACGAGGCAGGTATACAGTAGAAGGGGCATGCTTCTACTTTTAGCATTATATATAATATTAGCATTATAAACTGTTGACATTGGACTAAAGCTTCATTAATAATTCAATCATGTGCCCTGATCGTCTTGGCGTTTCATTTACTAGTATTTATTGAAACGAGAATGAAAAAACAGGATGTGGGAAAAATAACAGGAAAATTATGAAAACGAATGAAACATTGTGATTTGCTGTCTTTTAAGTAACTACAGGGAAAAGAATTGAATGCGAAGGTAATAGCTAAATATTTTTTTCGATGGGACATAAAAAGGGGTGCTGCTTCGAAATACGGCAGCGCTTTGTTTGAAACGCTTCAATGCTGACAATAGCAGTCTTCAAGACGCAACTCGAATCAGGGCACCCTTCAGTTACCGATGGTAATAAATTACTCGAGTGTGTAAGCAGCATTGTCTATTCTGGCTCCAGTACTCCTTATCACCGCGCAGGATCAAAGAGTTTCAGCAGAAAACTATAATGGAGTATAGCATTACTTCTAACTCTTAGAGGTAAGGTGGATAATAAGTGGACAAGTAGGACCTAGCTTACTTACTGAACATGCCTGTTTAGTAGAGTAATTAGTAATCAGTGTCATACTACTAAATCATTAGACACTGGACTAAATTACTGGCATAGTGTGAACCAACCCATACTGCGTCTTTGAGACTTTGTAGAAAATGAAAGTGTATCCCTACAAAGTTCCTTCGTACCTTGCAATGAAGCCTGGGCTAAGTTCCGCTGGTTCAGGACTGGTTCTTTGATCCAGGAACATCACTTTCTACGCCAAATCTGTTGAGAGAAAGTCCATCTGGCTCTTGCTTAATAAATGAGTTGGTCTTGCCAGTTATGTATACGTCCCCCCCCCTTCCGCTAAATTGAATAAGCTCAGCTATGTCCTTAAGTTCATCTATTTCAGCGGGTGTACTAAGGATAATTTTAGCATCCGAATACCAAAGTCTACAGTGTTAAATCTCCAAAATAGCAGTCACTCAGGCTTATAGTTTTTTGCTGGGTTATTCTTGATGCCTCCTTGATACAGAAAAATATATTTTCGAATCTCTTGGTAGATTCCCAAGAGATCGCTTGCAAAAAATACTGTTTTCAATACATATTTTACCCCAGCTTTATTTTGAGATACATAAAGCTTTGTAACAAATTTAACTAGAAGATTTTTTTTTATCATCTAAACCGTATCGCCTTAGAATAGCGAAAAATACATCTCGCACGTTTTTATTCAATTATTGATTTAACAACTTAACTATCAACAATGAATAAGTGTCTGCCAACCAGGACTCGTCAATTCCTCTTTAGTTTCGTTTAACTGATTTTATTGTATTGAGTACGTTAGTATCATTATTCGTCGTTATATAAAATGTAGCTAAATCTAAGACTAGTTCTGTTCATCGAAACGTGTTAAATCGATATAGTTCTGTGTTTCATAGAATTATCACAAATGCAACTTAGAAGGTTGTAAGTGAGGTCTCCGGTCATAATTGTCAAAATTCTTCACTCATTTACCTGCAAATACCTATCCACTTCAAGATCGGACCGCGATCGAATAAAAACATTCTCTTTCGTAGGCATCAAATAAATTAATACTTCGATAAAACGCCTGTAGGTACATGATGTCAGTGGCGGCGGAGGATAAGTAGGTGTAACATGAATTAACGTGTAAAAGCTTTAAAAAAAAAAAATGAAAACATGTGTTGTTAGATTTACCCACAGAATTAGTAACAATTCTAATACAGTCTCTATGTGAAAATTTTTAAGTATGATAAAAACTACTATGATTAATAACTTTGGCAAAGAAAAAAACTGCTTACTATTAGGGTTCTCAGATTTACTCTCCTATTGTTCTGTCTCGTCAGCTCTAAATCATAATCTCTTTTGACTGCTTTATGATGATTACTATCTCCAGAACTGATAAAGATGTTTTTTATCAAATGTTCTATGTGTTTCTTACAATTTTTAAATCAGGTAAGAATCGAGTTAATCCTAGCATCCTATGAAGTCCTAGATATGTCCTTGATGAACCCACCTAGACTTTGCTTTGCTTAGAATAGATTAAACAAAATATATTCTAGAACCAAACCCTCTATGAATAATAATAATAATACAGTAAAAATAAATAAATTCTTGATAAGAAAAAAGGAGAAATACATTACAAAGAAAAATACAGAATAGAATAGAATAAAAGCCATTAAATAGATAGAGAGTTAAAAATCGTTTCTATAAAGCACGGTTATTTAAAATTAAAAAAAAATAAAGTCAAGTTTGATTTATTAAACTATTAAACTATTTGTTCGATAGTTGTCATTAATACTGTTATAAGTTTTGTTATAATCGTCCACTAAAGCTCCAACATATGATACATATCGTAATGAGGTCGCCAATATCTTTCATTTGATATAACCCACACCGTGTTATAGTAAAAATATATATCTATAATTTTTCAATGCCAATTAATTAATTAATGACACGTACTCTTATGTTATAGAGATTTCATGTCCATATCAAATGGGACATGATTATAAAAATTCATGTCTCTGGCTTGAATATTGTAGTCAGACATGAAGACACACGGGAGAAAACAAGGGGTTGTGACTGAGGTGTCAAATTCTCATCCCGTCAAATACAGGCAGTTATGAATTTACGGCTGACTATAAACTGTCAGTAAGGGTTTCCGGTTTTGAAAGCAAAAACTAACGAATGGTTCGAAAAGGAAAACTGGTAAATGGCTTCTTTATCATAACATTATATACCCAACCTCCTTCGTTGAACCCTAACTGAAAGAACGGTCCTTCAAGAGGTCGCTGCCGTAGTACATAAAACCGAACCAGTTCTTGCCTCCAATTCCGGATGTATCCGCCATGACGGAATCATGTATTTCATGGGAGGACCCAAGTGTACCCGAGCAGGAACTGAGCTGTATTTCCGGATATCCTTCGCTAAAGGTGATATTGCCCGTGCCAAGGTAATCTGAGTCAGACAGGAGTCGCGAATATCGATTTCATATATCGAAGCGGTCTCGTTTTGTGCTCTGTTAGCTGTTCTCACATGTGGTGTTCACATGACACAGTGGCCTTGTGGCACACGCCATGCCCGCTATTATCTCGGGACTCCTGTCGCTGGTCGGGTTAAGCTTGGCACTGACTGCTAACCGATCCTGACCGATCAATCACGGTTTACTGTTATCTAATTGTTTTATCTCTCTCCCTCCCCGCTTAAATGCAAATATATAATGGATGGATGTTCAACTTAACAATAAAATGCTTAAAATTGAAAAAAAACGGCGGTTTGAGTGTAAAATATGTCAAACTCCTGTACCATCTGCAGATCAGTCCCGACCGCTAGTTGGTGGGGAAATATTCCTTGTTCGGTCTTCATCTTGCGTTCTTGCCAAAATATTCGGAGGTGTTCACTTTCAGTCAGTTCCCGACTTGAGGTATACTACCTCTGTGTGCTATGTACGCGATCTCCAGCACTGTCCAAGTACACCTGCAATAGCTGATGGTTATACAGCCGGCAGGTAGGAGGCAGTTGCAATGTTCCTCCGCGGTTACTCCCTCCTGATTTCTTCACTCATAAGAAAAGATTTCTCAAAAGTGAAACCCCCAAGCGGTGTACCATACTCTTGGGAACTGTGCAAAAAGTAACAATACGTTGATGTTTTGTTTTATTCTTCCCTTTGTTTTACTTTTGCAACTCCCACCCGCCCTCTATTAGCCTGGTATATTAACATATTTATGAAGGCAGCTGTGAAAGACCACTCGGCTACAATGAGAGCACTTTCATCAGTACCGCCTTCCAAGCGGTCTAATTCGTCTCTCTTATCATGGTTAACCTTTTAAACGCCGTTCTCTAATCCTAGTAAAAGTTTTATTTTTTCCCCTGCTGTTTTGGACTCAATATGGTGCAGTTTAGTGATAAAAAAAATTCCGTGATAATTTTCAAACCTGTTCCAGAAGTAGGCAGGGCAGGCTCAGGTTTCAACAATGAAAAAAAAAACTTTTTTCTCCCAACTGTTTCACTTAATTGAATTTTCAATACAAGGAAATTATGTTGCATTAATTATAATAAATAAATAATAATAATTGTAGTATAGTAGAATTTTATACATTTTTGTAAAATAATAGACAATATAAGGAATTACTATAATAAAGCTGAATAATATCTATGAAAAAATTATGATCTTATTGCAGTTTATAACTCCCGGGGTATTTTGGGAACAATGAATACTATTTTGGCATTCTTTACATACATATTTATTGTTGGTGCCACAATGGACATTCCTACCTTGGGAAGCAGGAACCAAGCCCCCCCTGCCGCGTTTATAATTTGTGGGCAAGGATTTTAATTACCTTTGATACAATTGAATTTGATGCTTTGGTTAAGGGATTTTGTAGGTTTTTTGGAAGTAGCTTTTGGACGTTTCGGTTTTTTATGATAAGCAATAGAAGAAGAGGGTTGGTTTTGAGAAGATAAGTGTTGGTCGTCAGGAGTGGAAGTATCATTTTTTTTTTTATATTTAATGTTGCTTCCCCACAAATATCCTTAGGAATGACTTGCTCTAAACAATGCTCGTCAGGAGATTTCTCGCTTATATCAATTTCTTGATCATAACTACCTCGCGAATGAGCAACGCGATGTAGTAGTCACGCCTTGAACACAGCAATGACTCATGCTGGACGCAATAATTTCAACAATATTTGTACAAGAGTTCTATGAAAATAATATGGTTGACTCATTCAGGCACTGCCAGAAAGGAATTATACAAATGTCAAAAATCCTATTATCGCAAATAGTAATTCTATGAATTTCCTTATTATGTTTTGTACTACGAAGAAAACAAAGAATAGAAATAAAGTTTCTACAGTCTGAAACTGCCATTGTTACATTTTTGGAACATTCAAATTAAAATTAGTATGGCTTATTCCTAGGAATTTTCATTTATATATTTTCTATAAAGCAAAATTTATCACTTATCACAAACAATTAAATCAATTTTCAAATTAAATTTCATGCCCGGTATAATAAAAAAAAATGTCTGTCAGTATACTTACATCGACACTCGAAAATCAGAAACTATAGCCTTTTTATTTTATAACTAATTATTATTTATATAAAAAAAAATTATTTCAACCTTGATTTTGATAAAAAAAATTGTTTTAATGAAAAAATTATAATCAATATTACCAATAAAAATTTTTTAAATTATGTTTCTACTTCTGGAATAATGGCAGATAAAATGTTACGGAAGAGTCAGCCATGCAGGCAGGGAATATTGCTTAAACGTACTCAAAAAGAAACATACAACTAAAAAGTAAGATACCATATGACTAGAATTAGCTAATATCAATGTTCACGATATAATGTAATATAAATCAATAAATATAAAAAAATCTAGTTGAGCAGTAGATTATGTCTGTTGCTGTTATCGACTTTGATAACGAGTCTTATAATTAATAGAAATAAAAAACAACAACGCAGATTGGTCCAAACGTCCAGCTGGTAGTAGGGATACCGATTGTCTCGATTCTATCCATTTCATTTATTGATTAACAATGAACAGTTCTCAAATATCAAAACGACATTTCAAACCACAAGTCCTCTTAAACCTTATTAAATAGAAAATTCTTAAATGTTGTTTGGAAAAGTTTAATAAAGTGAAAGATGTCTTCAATATGGGTTAAGCAGACTACATCTCCAACTATTTCAAAATAGCACTTGATGCAGATATATTGAAACCTACCTCATTTTTTACCATTTCTCTTCCTACTTTATTTGATCAATTTACCTTAACTAATTTGGCAGGTCCGTCATGAGATCTTTAATTCAAATTGTTTTATGTCTTTGACATAGGAATGTATCCCGATTGAATCGCCCGATCTCAAGGCCAATGTTGTAGTTATTAATGAATTGAGAAACTAGGAATTGTGAAATATATTCAAATAAAATGGTTATAACAAATAATTATAATTATATAGAGTGCTGACAAAAAGTATAAAAAAAATATTCAATTCCTTTTAAAATAGGATAGTTACTACTAATTACAAAAACATGAAATTTGAGCTCAATTTCTTTTAATGGATCCATAATAAAAACAATATTAATATCACCCAATCGATGATCTTCCTGTAATCCAATGAACGTTACTTTCTGCTGTTGGTTCTTCTCCTCTCTTCCTGTATGGTACCGCCAATTTGGGAGCTTGCTAAGTCCGCTCTTCTAGACGGTTGTGCTAAGACTGGTTTCCCGCTCCTCCCCACTCCTAGGAGTATAAGAAAAAAAATGGCCCTTACCATATGTGAGGGTCATGATATTCATTCTCAAATATCATGAATGTTACAATATACATATAGATATTAAATGGTCTAATTGATACGATATTTGCAATGTACATGCATACTTTACATATACATACCCGGCATGCTAGAACAAGGCAAAACTCAAAATCTCTAATCACTGCACAGGTGCATCACCGCTACGCCTTTATATATTTGTATAGTGTTTTAACCTGCTTGAGGGTGTGATACATTGCGTGCACGCATAAAATCATTTGACATTTATTTTTGAAAATAATTCGTGGGGAGAATTATTATATTTTGACCCAGTTTTTAACGGAAATAATCAACAGTTAAATAATCTTTGTAGAGGAGAGACTTTTAGAAGAAAATAAAGAAAATATTCATTAAGAAGTACAAGGAAAACACTGGTATATACAAATATTAAGAGTTTAAAATACTGGGTGGGATGTTTAGGGACCAGTGGGGTCTGTGGCTAAAGCTGAGACATATATGTATAAGAAAAGGGTAGTTCTGAGAATAGGGATTAAGGGAAGTAAGGAGGGTTGCTTACTTAAAAGCAACAGGAAACCGTCAGTGACTTCCATGAGGCAGGTGTACAGTAAAGTAAGGTATAAAACTAACCATTAAAGCATTAAATTAAAGTATTCCATACGTTAAAAAATGTTGGAAATTCGTTACGCTCTTCCATACCTCTAGGAGGTTTTCTTCAAAGCCAGACACATAAAATTTAATATGGAAATGTCATTAGTTAAATGGGAGAATTGAAAAATATACCCTTCTCTACTGTAAAACATGATTAAGTGTCATTAATTAATAAGATAATTGCTATTATTTTTTTTTAGTTTTTTAATAGTTTTGAGTTGGGTTTTAATTTAATATATCCTATTCAATTAAGTCCATATTAACTGTTAGTTGTTTTTCATCCATTCATCACAAACCCTCGTTAAAAGGGTCGTTATCGTCTCTATCTTCTCAAATCACCATTGAGTTTTATTTGAGTCGATAGTTCCATTTGCTGGCCCGCTGATTCCTCCATGAATACCCGCGTGTAGCGCCTTTGTGATAGATATTGTGCACTTTCTCAATGTGTGGGTGCTAACCGTGCCATTTACCTTTCTACTCTCTACCGCCCTGTGTCGTCCTCGTGGGAACTAGTTCGTACGGTCTGTCTGTTCTTGTAGTCCGGGCAACGAAGGAAAATAAAATCGTGTAGTTCCGATTTTGGTACTGTTGTTAGAGGTAGTGTCCTGTACAACATACTCTAAGTCCCTGAGGGTGGGGGGGAGTCCTCAAACATCTTGAAAATTAGTAATTTTAGCAAAACGTATTTTAAAAATAAATTCAAAGCCCACAGAATTCCCTATAACATTGATGTTAGTCATTTTTCTCCATTGAGCTGAGGGTTTGTACAGAATTAATAGCGAGGATTGTAAAATAAGAATCTTCACAATTTTAGTTCAAGCGGTTTATTCATGAAAATTTCTTTTTTTTAACCCTCACCATCTCCGAGACTATTTAAAAAAAAAAAAAAAAAAAAAAAAAAAAGAATAAAAATATGTTTGTAGGAAATTTTGTGTATCTTAATTTTGTAGGTAAAGTACGTTATGCTAAAATCACTAGTTTAAAAGATATTGGAGAAAAAACAGGAAAAAATACCTTTAAACCCTCCTACCCTAGCGCTCCCTCGGGGACTTCTGTTTGTTGCACTGACACTCCCCCCAACAAATGTACCAAAAATCAGAACTACATAATTTTTTTTTCTAATCGTCATATGGCCTTCCTTTTCTGCACTATTAAATAGTCCATAGAATCGGTAATTGGAATAACCTCACAAGTCAAGAAAGCAACTAATTTTCGGAAAACAAAAAAAAAGAATCTAGGTCAAAGCGTAATTGTTTAAGGCAACCCAAAACTACTGATAATTAAAATGTGACTGGCTCTGGACCTATTATATGTTATATTTACCAATTAAATAATTAAGACAATAAGAGCCTTATGGTGTTAAGATTTGCTTGACTCATGGGGTTTCTCAAATCAATCAACTTTACTGACAAGGAAAGTAATAAAAGTGTTTATTTATGATAAAATAACATAAATTGTACCACGAGAAATACAAAAAACACGAATCTGCGCACTTCTGGAGTGAAAACAAATGTTGAAAATATGGCCTTTGAGAACTCGGGAGTTGCTGACCGAGCATCAGTAAGCTCGCGGATTAGAGAAACCACTTGACTTACTGATTTAAGGCGTTTCTCGACTAAATGATTACTAGGTATAATTATAATTGTAACTAGCCATTATATAAGGTATAATTATAAGTAATAACCACCATTATAAAACAGTGAAAATACGTCGGATTTATGGTGGGGTTATGCTCAAATGACACGGGTATATCTCTACAGAATGGAAACCTACCAAATTTTAAATATCCCCTAAAATGTAACTAATGGGATTTCCCAACTCACCGCTTCATTTAATATGTTTCTTCTATTATGCATATAAGTGTCGTGCAATATTTCTAATTTATTAGTTATATAATGCCTACGCTTTACATCTTAAAGCATCACTTATTTATATACTCATCAAGCGTATCGGATACTTTATAGCTGCTTCTAAGCACTATCAGGATGCGATTCGTCACAGCTACGAAAGTGATTGTAATTCTTTGCTCCCTCAAGATATTTTTCAGAGGCAATACAAGCTAAAGTGATTTTATATCAACTAGGATATAAGGACTTACATGAATGGCACAATTGGAAAGAGTGCCTGGGCGGGGATGAGTCGGTCTGTGGGTTAGAATCATGGCCATGTCACTGAATGTTTTCTTCCGGTAATAATTATTTCTTCAGTCTATATTGTATTTGTTGTGGCCACCTCTTAATTACAAATAATTATAAGCCGCCCTCTTCTCAATCAGGTCATATCTATCACTGTTTCTTTTAGCTGTTTTAAATGAAAAGAAAGAAAAGCTTTACTATAAAGTACAAGCAAAACACTGGTATATACAAATATTAAGAGTTACGTTACTACATACTGTGCTGAATGTATAGGCGCAAGTGGGGTCTGGGGCTAAAGCTGAGACTTATATGTATAAGAAAAGGGTAAGATTATGGGAATAGGGAGTAAGGGATGTAAGGAGGGTTGCTTACTTAAAAATAACAGGAACCATCTGTGACTTACATGAAGTCACGAGTGAACAGTTCTGCTCAGGCCCCTTCTACTTTTAGCATTATATATAATATTAGAATATTCTTAGCATTATAGAACTGATAGATTAGGCATGCGTATGTATCTCTACCACGGTTTATAGCGTTGGAGTCCTCGGTATCACGACAGATCTGAGGCGATCTCCCCCGGTAGGAAGGGACACCGACCGACCTGAAAGGCAAAAAGGCTATACAACAAAAGGTCACAGGCTAAGCACAGGACCATCCCTCACGATCTGAGGGGTCATCGGGATGAAAGTGAAGGCTACCTATTTCCGCTTCTTCAGGGGCTAGAGTTTCCAGTCACCGATTCGAATGCGGAATACAATGGGATGCTACTGTCGTGGGGTAACCGATTTTAATGAAAGTACTTGAATGAAAAATATTTGACATGCGTCCTCAGAGTATTTTGCCGTTGCCATCTGCAGATAAAAAAATAATACTTTGATTTACTAGTTCAAATATAGTTTTTAAGTCCTTGCCTGCGTATTAAATAAGGTTATTTATTATAGATCAATCGATTTGTTTAGTTTTTTTACGTAGAAAAAAAAAAAAAAAAAAAAAAAAAAAAAAAAAGGTGAATCGTAACGAATACTCTGGAGTATCACATGCAAGCTGTATTACCTTATTAGCTTCTCGAATAAAGACGTAGCGAAGCCTGCTCATTAGAAAACAGAAATTAAGCTTGAGTCGTAAGAAGCTTAGCGCTAACCACGCTAGCTCCTCGGTGTTGTGGCACGGACTTATTTTATTTGTTTGTTTTTAATTATTTACAGACGTTCTTTGAGCAATTAGCATGGTCACCATGAGCTGGAACCTTTGAAGGCAACTGTCTATATTACGCCGAGAAGACATGTGATCAGACAAAAGTGCCTTTTTCATTTATTTCATCTGTTTACGTAAATGAATTAAATCCTCGTGGGCCAATTTCGTCGTGATATTGATTTCTCAATTACTAATATTAGGTCGAGCCATAAGCAACTTCCGGTTTTTTATCGAACATTTATTTTGCTTTCATTAAATAACAAAATTATATTAATTTGAGGAGTGCAGGACGCTTTTCATGGAGTTTCTCTTGCACTCTTTGCAATTGCTGAACGTATCTATCCGCAGTAATCGTTAAATTTGACTTAAACAACTCGTGGTGAATTATTCCTTGACAATCCCACCATACACACAATAAAACCTTTTTTCCATAGATGTTTGTTTTCGGATCTGGTAGGGGGTTGATCCTTATCAAGCCAATGTCTTTTGTGTACTATATTGTCATAGGTAACCCATTTTCCATCGCCTGTTACAATGCTGTTTGAAAAAGGCTCAATTTTTACCCGTGAGAGCAGACTTGTGGCCATTGACATGCGATCTTCTTTATTCCGTTCACTGAGATTGTGAGGCACCCACACTCCTAACTTGCTGACTTTCCCTAATTTCTCTAGGTGGTGGTTAACAGTTGATTGTGATGTATTCAACCTTTCTGCTATTCCTCTTGTTGATTGACGTGGATTTTGCTCCAATATTGCTTTTAAAAGGTTGTCGTCAAAGTCGGAAGGACGTCTCGCCCTCGGTTCGTCTTTTAAGGTCGTACTTCCAGAACGGAATTTTATAAACCAATTTCTAACTGCCCGATCAGTTATTAGTCCTTCACCGTATACACTGCATATTTTTTCAGCTGTCGCCCTAGCACTATTGCCTTGTTTAAATTCCCCAAGCATTACATACAGTACATGACGAATATGTACTTTTTGAGCATTTCAGAGGTTAAAAAAAACAGTTTAACGTAACGTGTATCAGACAAAACAGTTGACAAAAGACTAACTGAAGCATCGTCTATATAGTGAAAACAAAAACTTGTTGTAATGGTAACTCATAGCGGGTAGATACGAACAATAGATTCTACTTAGCTGCATCGGAAGTTAATTATGACTCGACCTGATAATTATGAGCCAGAGAAAAATTACACTTGATATCTACCCAATATCCAGTTGGTTCGCTCTGTCAACTAAGCAAGCCTGCTCCACCTGCAAGGTCGTCTCTCGTGCTGGGGTAGTTCGATGTTATAGCCTCCCAGTTGACAAGGAAGATACTGAGTTCCATCCAGCAAGTGTAATTTTTCTCTGGCTAATAAAATTAATTATAATTAAATGCACACTGGGCATCACGACCCATAGACTCCTTATGGCTAATCTATACCTGTAATAACTTTGAAATTATTTTAGCCTTACCGTATTTAAAGTGTCCTCGAACAACAGTATAGGCAAAATCACCGTTTTAAATCCTCAGTTGTTTCTTGCGATGTGAGTTGAGAAACCTTATAAGTCATGAGAGAAGCGGGTTAGTTAACAGCTGTTTGTCGATAGTTTGTTTTTGTTATCTACCGCAATATCTTGACAGAAATATATAACTCGGAATAAATCGTGGAGTTGTTGAAAATAAAATTTAAACATCAAATGGATGTTATATTTTTTTTGAAAATAATAAATCAACCTGTTTGTCTTTTGCACATATTAATGCATTTATTCAAGCATACTTGCCGTCACGTCGACATTCACAAGTGCTGTAAAGATTTCTAGACCCTTCTTTCTATATTAATATCCTTTAATTAGAAAAAAATGTGTGAACTAATAAATGAACAGATTAAAACAACTGCATAAAAACCGTAAATAAATATTTTCCAAACAAAAATAAACAAACAGGTTATAGATAAGATAAGTATATAACCTCAAAAAAACAATACATACATTTATCTTAAATTAATAACAACATAAATAAATTCTAAGAGCCTCAAAAAAGAGTAAATACAATTTTTCTTAAAACAATAAATGAATCAATAGATAAATAATTTTATAAAATAGTCAATACATAAAAATTATAAGTTAATAAATGATTAATTTTTATGACCGTTATCTTACGTAGAACGTATAGACGGTTGTCCTGGACATATTTAAAAGTTGAGCCTCTTGCCTTCTGGCTTGGCGATAATGGCAGCTTTGTGTTGATAGTTACTAAGGCCTTTTGTAGGCGCTCTATAGGCAAACACGGAAGCCACACTTGCCCTACATAGAAAGCGGTGAAAACTATGTAAATATTGTCTTGGACAATAGAGGTACGCACGGAGAGGTTAGCTTACACTTCCGGTGGCAGTTGTATGGCAACACATCCTCGATAAATCAGTTCGTGAACGATCGATCGTCTTTATTTGGCACTAGTGATTATGGCACAAAATAGAAAAAATATGAAACAGGTCTCACCGGCTCCTTCACCCTACTTGTTGCTTCGTCTCAAACTGATGATATATAATTGTGTCCTCCGGCCAGCTCATACTCACTTGACTGACAATACAGCTAAAAGTCTCCAGCAATTTCAGACTGGGATCGTGAGAAAATCGGTCAGACATACCTCTCTCGAAAGGTTAAAGACCGCCTGCACCCGTTGCTTGGTGTGCCATCGGTGATTGAGTTCATCCACCGGAGACACGTCAAGTTTTTTGACTAGTTACAGCACCTAACCAACCCAGTGTTAACCTCTATGACCCCACCACCATTCCTGCATCGATGGCAACAGACTGTCGGGGAAAATTTAATAGCCTACTCGGTATAGTGGGAAAATATTAATTTTTAATTACTAATTATAGTATCATTTGGTCGCTCTAAGCATCGACCGACCATAAAATGAAACTATCTTACCAAGTGCCATGTCTCGAAAAACCGCTGGATGAGTCAAACTCTATTATATATTAATCAGGATGTCGATATTTTTAGATTGATGCTCTAGTCCTACCTTTCAAACCGCTTCTTCCAAGTCCGCTGTGGTTTAGAATACTCTAACTACTATCCCATAAGTGCAGGAGTTCCACAGGGCAGTGTCCTGGGCCCCATCCTCTATAACCTATACACCGCTGATGTCCCCTCTACTCCCAATACCTTCTTGGCCACATTTGCAGATGACACTGCAGTCCTGTCATCCCATCCAGACCCCGACATAGCATCCCATAACCTTCAAAAACACCTTGACGAGATCGAGTATTGGTGCAATCAATGGCGGATCAAAGTTAATGAAGCAAAATGCTCCCACATTACCTTCACCCTTTGTCGCAAGTCTGGTCCACTAGTTTATTTTAATTCTATTCCTCTCCCTGTATCCGAGACAGTACGGTACTTAGGCTTCCATCTTGACAAACGACTGACCTGGAACCCACATACGAGACTAAAAAGACAAGAACTAAACAGACGCTTTGGACAACTGTACAGACTACTTCAAAGGACATCCCATCTCTCAATAGAAAATAAACTACTAATCTACAAAGTTATACTTAAACCAATCTGGACATACGGAATAGAGCTATGGGGGACAGCAAAAAAGTCTAACATCAAGCGTATCCAATCCTTTCAATCAAAAGTCCTGAGAACAATAGTAAATGCCCCTTATTATGTCAGCAACAAAACCCTTCATAACGACCTTAATATACCCTACATTCTAGAACTCATCCCTTCCAAGTTTACGAAATTCCACAGTAGCCTTTCCAACCACCCTAATCCTGTAGCACAGTCAATGCACTGCGCCACTCATCCCTATAATCCTCCTCGGAGACTGAAACGGCAGTGGCCTCGTGACCTGCTATAAACGCGTGACAGTGGGAGTCCTGGCAATGGCCAGTCTCTCCAATCATGTCCTGAGCGTCTGTGGCTCTCGCGCTCTTGGTCAGCATCCACTGGCTAGTATCCGGTGACGCGGCTGACGGAGGAGCGTGGGGGACTTCCCAAGACTCCGCTTTCTCTTTGCGGTGGATTTGGGGGGTCTCTGGGCTGTCTGTAAATATTGTATGAATGAGCGAGTGAATGATGAACTGTAAATATTGTATGAATGAGAGCATATATCTTAATTACTTATTGCCTTATAAAGGCAGATTGTAAATATTGCACAATTAAAAAAAAAAAAAAAAAAAAAATAAAAAAAAAAAAAAAAAAAAAAAAAAAAGATTGATGCTATACTCAAAATTCTACATATTCTTACAAAATATAGTTATTAGTACAAAAATCATTTTTTGAATGTATGTGGTTATGTTTTTCATGTCTTCTTTATATCTATCTCCTTGTAAACTTCCATGAACAGTCATAAAGACCAGAATAGACAAACACACAGTTGTAAACATAAGGGTGAGTGATTTTGAAAAAAAACATCCTAACAATGTTACACAGTTGTAAACATAAGGGTATCCGATTTTCGAAAAAACAACATAAACACCCTAACAATGTTGAATGGTCAGTGTGAATGTTTGTGGGTATCCGTCTCGTCACACTAGCGTTCGGCGTGATTAGTGATCGGTACTAGCCTGTTCCAGCTTACGCGTTTATTTGGCCTCCACAAACAGTAATGGTGCCCCCGCCTTTCCTAGATGATGTAGATTCAATATAAATATATTACTATATATTTAATATAATACTATGTAATATAATATAATAATATCAATATAACAGGCTAATGTGTATGAAGGCTCACGTGTACGAGCCTACTTCGTGATTTAAGCCATTTCGTTCTGAATTAAGTGTCACTGAGTGATCATACGTACCCACTAGCGGCACAGTAACTGTTCATACATTCCTCTTTATATTTATATATATATATATTGTAGTTGATACATAAACCACAGTTAGGACAGACAGGCACACCTACAATAGTCGAGCTGCAGACCCGACCTACTCTGCAAGGTACCTTTCAGAACTAACTTTGCGGTCTGCCCATATCCGCTATGAAACTATTATTATATATGTTGGCTTCCTTCTACGGACTTGGTATAGTACATTTGATATAACGGGAGATGAACTGACAACGACCTACGGCTTTGAATAATCTTATCAGAAGTATATTGGGGATTCTTTCAGAAGTAATTGCTGGAGAGATTTCCAAGGAAAGAAAGCGTGTAACGGTTAGAATGCACCTTCAAGATGCCATGCGACAGAATTACAGCTGAAATAAAGAGTCTTTAATATATACCTTTATTTTATGGTTTTCAGGACCCAATTTGGATATTGTGCTGATACCCTTATGTTTACAACTGTGTTACTTTGTCATGATTTTATGTTGTTATTTTGAAAATCGGATATCCTTATGTTTACAACTGTGTAACATTGTTAGGATTTTATATTGTTTTTTTGAAAATCGGATAACCTTATGTTTAAAACTGTGTAACATTGTTAGGATTTTATGCTGTTTTTTTAATCGGATACCTTTATTTTTACAACTGTGTAACATTGTCGGGATGTTGTTGTTTTTTTTAAATTGGATACCCTTATGTTTACAACTGTGTAACATTGTTAGGATTTTATGTTGTTTTTTGAAAATCGGATACACTTATGTTTACATCTGCGTAACATTGTCACATTTTTTTTTTTTTCTTCAAAATTCTATACCCTTATGTTTACAACTGTGTAACATTGTCAGGATTTTATGTTGTTTTTTTGAAAATCGTATACACTTATGTTTACAACTGTGTAACATTGTTAGGATTTTTTTTTTTTTTTTTAAATTGGATACCCTTATGTTTACAACTGTGTAACATTGTTAGGAATTTATGTTGTTTTTTGAAAATCGGATACACTTATGTTTACATCTGTGTAACATTGTCACATTTTTTTTTTTCTTCAAAATTCGATACCCTTATATTTACAACTGTGTAACATTGTCAGGATTTTATGTTGTTTTTTTGAAAATCGTATACACTTATGTTACAACTGTGTAACATTGTTAGGATTTTTTTTTTTTTTAAATTGGATACCCTTATATTTACAACTGTGTAACATTGTCAGGATTTTATGTTGTTTTTTTGAAAATCGTATACACTTATGTTTACAACTGTATAACATTGTTAGAATTTTTTTTTTTTTTTTTAAATTGGATACCCTTATGTTTACAACTGTGTAACATCGTTTTTCTTTTTCAAAATCAGCTACCAAAACGATGCCCATTAATAAATTTCATGAAAATCTAACGTTTCTCTTTTATCAATCTAAACCGATATCTATAAAATCCTTCTGAATATTTCATTACGGCGATCTACAGTTTTGGCGTTCCATAAAGACTCATTTTTATATTGTCAATTTTAGTTGTGGTATTGATCCCATTACATCCTTCAGTCACTGCTAAAGTTTATCCAAATATAATTGATAATGGTAAGATCGTCAGTCGTGCAGGGTAGCTCAGTTGTAGAGGCCCCGGATAATTGTGGAGGTCGCGGGTTTGAACCCTGACAGTGTTTTTTCTTTAGATATTATTTAAATTATGCAATTAATTAATAAATATATACTTTATTTTTTTTAGTCCCTGTGAATATTTTAATGGCAGTGTGGCTTTTGTCTAAAGACTTTTAAAAATAATCTAAAATATTTAATCGATCATATTCTACCCGTGTGATTTGCACAGGAGAGAAGAATAAATCGAACTGCGCCCACGATCCGTACGATTTCGGACATGTAGGCCCTCCGTGATTGAAAGCAATGTTGCTTTTGTTAAAGAAATGAAAAATGATCCATTCATTGAAGTAAATGACCGATGAATAAACGGATCAATGAAAAGACCCGGTGAACAGACTATATCATGAATTAGGTTGCATTCTAGGAACTATGGCTAAGTGTGGGGTTTTTTTTTTGTTTTTTTTTTTTTATTTTTTATAGGATGTCGCCATCTTAAAACTATTCCGTTTAGAGCCGAAAGCCGCCCTATCCTATCCGTAAGCTATTCAATTATATTTATGGAAATGAAATAAATTCACCGCTAGTTTACACATTTGAACCCAGAGAACTTTCCTGTCATATAAAGGGTGTCCCAGAATCAACCCAAGATTTGAATTTGCCGCCATTTGTGCAGTAAAGTGCTGGCAACCCTAAAAAAAATAATAATTTGACAGCTGACAGTTTAGGTTTAGTAAAAATGGAGCGTTACACGATAGAACAACGTGTCTTTATTGTTGAACATTATCTCAAAAATAATGAAAGTTTGGTGGCCGCAGTTCGAAAATTTCATATAAACTATGGTCGGAATAGTGTTTTGACTTCAACTGTGAAGAGATTAATTAAAAAATTTAGGGAGACTGGATCAGTTGGAGACACTAAACACACTGGTCGTCCAAAAACAAGCCATTCAAATGTCAATATCAAAGCAGTACATGAGAGTGTTGTTGAAAATCCAGAAACATCAATTCGGCGTCGTAAACACAGTTCTTTGTGCCGAAATTGGATGATATTTATGTAGCCAATGTGTGGTTTCAACAAGATGGTGCCACATCCCGTACAGTCCATGAAACAATTCAAATACTGCACGAGACATTTCCAGGTCGTATACTTTCTCGTTTCGGTGATCAGAAGTCAAAGGTGTATGTCAACAAGCCCACATCCACCCGTGCATTAAAAGAGGAAATTCAACCACATTTATGCCACGTGGTCACGGAAAATTTCGACAAAAGAGTGCGTATGTGCCACCAAAGTCGTGGAGGCCATTTGCCCGATGTGTTATTCCATAAATAACCTTATCCTATTTACTTTATAATTCAATAAAAAATAACAACAAAAATACTAAAAACTGTGTTTACAATTTATATCAAATCTTGCGTTAATTCTGGGACACCCTTCATTAGAACGAATGGCCTATGCTCCCTTTATAGAAATGGACCAAAGACCACTTGATTGCGCAGGTGGTTGTCCTTGATGCCGATGGCTACACAGAGAACCGAGCACTCACAATCTATCGGTACCATCTGTAGCCTAATTGTGGAGCACATTGAAGATAGCAGGTTTCTTCATACTAGCAAATCCTAGTGTCTGAATAATAATATCAGTAGCATGAATAACTTTTACTTATTTAAAGTAAATGTTAGCACGTACAAATAAACACGCTACCGAAATAAAAGTACGTATAAAGTGTACACAAAATGTCCATATAAAGTAAAAATCACAATCAAATGATTGTGAAAATTTCTTAAACATTCAATCTACGAATCAGCTGCCTCGCTAGTTTTTTTGTTTTTTTTTCAATCCATTAGAACTAATGGTGACAGTTGTTGATTTTTACAGTGAACGTGATCTGTTTACATCAGTTATGAACTCAATTGTATTTTTTGGAGATATATGTCTGTATAAATAATAAGATAAAATTTATTGCAGGGAAAATACCGTGAGATGTCAAGAGTTAGGTCGGGAGTAACTGCGTCAGTTTATTGTAGTAAAATAAACTAAACGATCTTAGGTATTTTTGGTTGTTTTGGATGGATTTAAATTGATGAAATGATAGAGAAATTTACCAAAAATGTCTCATATTATTTATTAAACCATGTTGTTCACTGAAAATATTTTCATAAAAAAATAAACAATTAAACCGAACGTATTGAATACGTAATTAATATTGTTTGACCTAATTTTTATTAATAACCTTCAATAGCTTCTGAGCTGGGACTTGAGAAATCTTATACAGTGAATCTATAGCATTTTTCTTTGTTTTGTTTTTTAACTTAAATATTTTTTGCCAAAGAAAATATTCTGGCGGTATCGGGAACTCCCTTAACACCCGGTAGGGTGCTCTGCCTCATGGGCTATTATTGCACGAGTGACGATTTTTCCATAATGGATTCTCCTTGTTCAAACTCTCGGAATCGGTATAAACATCGCACCACGGTGGGGAATTTACAGCGGGGACACCCATTTTAGGACCCCATAAAAGTTTAGTAATTTTAAGTTACTAGTGTTACCTAGTGTAACTAAAAAAATGGAAATCACTCATTTACACACAGCCACTATTTTTTAGTAGTTGCAGCTGCAGTAGTTGCGAAGGCGAATACCAACACTACGTGTTAGTGAAAATTTTTAAGTCCATGTTTATTAATAATAATAGACATTTGGAATATTACAAAAAAAATTAATGTAGTAAACAAAAAAGTGGACATGGCACTACCGTACTACCAAAATTAACAACCACCCTAATTTAAGAAACCAAGCGCAAAAATTTTGCCTCTGTTACGGCATTAGATGAAAATATAACATATTTATATTCTGTATATACTCAAATTGGATTTTTTTTTTTTAATTTAATACTTGGCGTTATTGTATTTTAGCCTAAAATTTAATTTAGAAACCTAGAAGTAGTTGTCAACTTCACATTTACTGTACTTTTCAGAATTACGACATTACGTTGTATTGCTTATAAAATAATATTCTTCAGAGTAACAATAAAAAAGAGGCACATCTTTTACTGATATTTATACTGTTCAAAAATTAGTTTTATGAAAAAGCTTTAAGCCTCTCCCAAAATATCTTTTGTTATAGAACAATCGGCGTTTCGCTTATTCTACCTCAGCACTACAATTCAAACAAAATACATACGTACGTGCAAAACGCTTGAAATAATAAATAATAAGATTTTCAACAATCCAAAGAATAAAACAACACAGCTGTGAATGATAGCGCATATATTCATATGCATTCATTGTAGTCATTGAGTTGGCCAGTAATTAACAATAGACAACTACTTGAGAAAAGTAGTAATTTTAAGTTACATGTGCCCAGTGTAACTAAAAAAATGAAAATCACTCGTTTACAAACAGCAAATATTTTTTAGTAGTTGCAGCTGCAGTAGTTGTGAAGGTGAATACCAACTCTAATTGCAATTGTAGTTACAGAGCTAGAACTCCAGACACTATGGAACGTGAAATTCAAAATGTTGTGAAAACTTTAAGTTAGTGTTTGTTAATTGGTACATAATACACATTTGAAATATTACAAAAAAATTTAATTTAGTAAATAAAAAAGCAACAAAGAAAAAAGTGGTCTTTGCACTATCGTACTACTAAAATTAAAGTTTAGCTTTATTTTCCTCTACAAGATGTTTGTTCGTTTCAGTATATGCACAGATACTCCCTCTCTACCAACTCCAACTGCCCTGTTGGAGCCTAAATTCATTCCAGCAGTAATACAAGTAAAAATATTCAATAATTATAGTTGGAGCTCTATAACTACAACTACAACTATTAATTGGTAGATGCCATCGCAACTGCTTTTTCCAACTACGGTTATTGTAGTTGACAAATAGTAGTTGTGGTATGCCAACTACCAACTACAAAAAGTAGTTATAGCTGCAACTACTGAAGTTGTAGTTTTGTAATTTGTAGTTGAACTGCTTTTTGTCCAACTTTGATTGTAGTATGCCGAGCTGAATATGTTAGCAAAAAAGATCATGAAAAGAAAAGAAGCATGAGCCATGAATGTGCTTGTAAACAAACACCCTTGGTAAATATGGTTGCTATTTTCCTCAATCACTCGGGGATGGAGTGGTGCAAATACCTGGAGATATGCTATCAGAAGTGTGTTACACTGTCAACCAGTCTGTCTGCTGTTGCCGTGATGGACGTGTGGTCGGGGGAGCTGTACCCTTCCAAAGTGATGGCAGAGATATACAGGCCAGGATGTTGTTGTACGTATAACTGCAGACAGTAATGTTGAAGGGGGGGGGGGCGCTTAAAGGGTGAATAAGGAAGTGTTGTCTTCCTCCTTACCCACAAATCTTCGCAATAGTAAAAGACCATTTGCTGAAGTGGGCATCATGATCGGTCTATTCGAGACAAGTGACAGATGATTTTTCTGTCTGATGGCAACTATAAGCATTAATTGTTAAAATCAATTTCTCTATTTTGCCTTTATCATACATTGTACTTATGATGTGTCTGTTTTTCAATGTTGCAGTGTACTGTAGCGAACGGATGAGGCAGATGAATAGAACTTATGATGATATTGAAGCAGTCAGAAGACTACTTAGCGAGGTAAGGTCAAACTCATCTATGTAGCTATTAATGTTAATATGATAGATCTTGTGTAGGAGAGATAGTCTTAGGGTATGTACTCTAAGAGTATTTGTACCTGAGGTACCAGCAGCACCAAGCAGTATGAACATCTCATGAGTATGAACACAACAGAACGACAGCAGTTTCAGGTATAATGTTTCTGTCTGATTCCTTGTAAGAGGAAAATGGTGCCACATTCTTTTGTTAATTGTTTGGTAAAATCAAATAATTAATGTAGACTGTATGATTAATGGTACAAGAAATAATATGAAAGATACTCATGGATGGTATGAACATAATTTATTTACACATGATAATTAAATGTAGGTGAAAAAAAAAATGTAAATGAATAATGAGCTTTGAATAAAGAAAAATACATTTCTAATCCTATGTTGATGCTGCTTTCACTGCATATAGCCTGTATCTTTCTTCTTAGCTGGATCTGTATCTCTTCTTTGGAGTCTACTTCATTTTTCTAGAGTGACTTGAAAAGAAAAACAGTTAGGTCAGGCTGGAAGCCTTGCAATCGATCTTTTCTTGCTTCCTCTGCACTCTTATCCTGAAATTCAAACTCAGTTAGAAGGTGGTAAAAACACAATTTGTCAAAATCAAAAGTACTTTCTTTGGCTCATGTTCCAGAAAATGCTGATTCCTTAACATCACATATACTTCATTGTTATCTTTTATCTTTACCTATGAAGAGACAGGTAGAAACCATATAACAAAGTAGTCCCTTCAAAAATGTATGTGCACTACTTAGACAAAACATAAACTTAAAATGTACACACGCAGATAAAAAGGATTGATCTTAACTTGATGTATATTTACACAGTTAAGATTTCTTAATGATTTGCCAACAAACAGTATTTAACACAAGAGAACAGAGAGCTACTGTACTGCAAAGTCATTCGACGGATTTTATAAGGAAAAACTTTCAAATCCAGTACAAATAATGTAAAAAATGTATAATACAAATAATGTTCAAGCAGTCTAAAACACTTCCTAGAAGACTCGGGTTAAGATTACCACATGACTTTTGAAGCTCAATACGTATACCAAGGGTTTCACAACATTTTGTTGATGCAGCTGTTGTTTGTATAAGTATTCATTAATAAGTATACAATACAATTAGACTACAAGAATATATATATTTATCATTTGAATATTTGATAAGGAATAAGTGTTTGTCTTATCACTTGAGTGCAGTAGCTATTCTCTACAGAATTATCTGAGTAAGAAATATCTGTAACGGAAGCAATATCCTTTATATCATTAAAAAAAAACATTATTGTGTTTCGTATCAGTTTTCCAATGATTAATGGTAGTATCCAATTATGAAAATATTGACACTAAATCTAAATACCACATGATTATTTATTAACAACGTTCCATCAGTGTCATCTTGGCGCCAAATATTTCTCAAGTGTTTAATCTAGATTAAAAATTTTAAAAAAATTGTAGCATTATATGTTAGTGGCAAATAGTTATTACTAGTGACTGAGCCTGGCATTTCCCTGATGAAATTTCTTTGAAAATAAATTTTAAGTAACATAAAACGGGCTTTTGGCCTTCCTTTGTTTTTTTCTGCCCCGTAATGAAGTCCATTTTATGTCATTCATTCCATTTTGTGTTGAATTCTCTATAATTTTTGTTCTATACATTTTGTTGATTAAGTATTTGATTTATGAGCCTTCCTGTTGTTGTTTTTATGTTAGTGACTATTCTGGTGTCTATGGAATACTATTATAATCTTTGGTCTTATATATTATGGAATAAAGTACCAATCAAAAGAATTACCTTTTATTAAAAATTGTTAATATCTATTAGCCAAAGTAAAAAAATAATGATAGGGCCTGGTTCGAACCTGGGACCTTCTGATCTCCAGAAATATCTTATCTCGTAAGGTGGTTTCTACAACCTATCAAAAATCTATTTATATAGACTAAATTATATTTTCCTTTAAATGCTTTAGTGATATTTCATAAGTTTTATGAGATTAAATATTGCTGAACTAAAACTGTTAGTTTATAGTTTATAGACTTGATCAGAGGAGAGGCATGGCTCACTTTGAAAGAATGCATGCCTGGAGAGCAAGAGGTCACAGTTTCGAGTACCAGCTCTGTCAATATCTCATTTTTTGGTGTAATAATTATTAAAACAGTGCATATAATACATGCCATAACTATTCATTAATTATATTTGCTCATGAAGTACATAAGATGAATAGAGACCATTTTATGTGTCTTTGCAGAAGGAGCACGAGCTAGAGCTGGTGACAAGGATTGGCCAGAACTTGCTTTCTGAGAAGACCAAACTTCAAAACGACCTCGGGACCCTCAAGGATGACCTGTCATCAGCCAACGAGAAGATTACCCAACTCAGCCATGAACTGACACAGAAAACAGAGCTTATCAACAACCTGCTCAGCGATGTGGATGACGTGCGATCGGAAGGTATGTCTGCACCAGTACTTTAACCCTCCTTCCTCATGTGATCATCTTTCTAACAGTTTCTGTGCTGTGGTTAGGTGGCGGGTTCACCTCTCAGATCCAGCTTACGTTCCTTGAAAAAAAGATCAAGACGCTGGAAGAGGAGAATCAAGGACTGCACTGGGAGGCTGCGCGATTGACTGAGGAGAATGAGAGCTGTGAAGAGACAGAAGCACGCCTGGTCGGAGAACTCACCCAGGAGTTGAACTGTGGACGGGAAGAGCTGGAGATGACTGTCATGGAGAACGCCAAGATCCGGGAAGAGAGGAACCAGATGAAGGAGATCATCGACCACCTAGAAGCCAGGGTCCAGTCCACTGATGAGAAGCTTTGTCTGGTACTTATTCTATATGTTATAATACTACTCATTTAATTGTATTAATTATTTTTATTAATTTGGTTATATTACTCATTTAAGACAATAAAAGATAACATTCATAAAATAATACAATTTTTTTTTTAAAGTACAGTATGTTAAAAGTATGCAGCTGTTTGGTTGTAATCTGTTGTAAGGAGATTTTTAAATCCATTTATTACCCGATTAGGTACATATGATATAAAGATATTAGTAGTATTTCTAAAAGAAGGGATTGATATTTTGTAAACACATTGTTGAATATGACAGGCGATGAAGGAGAATGAAGAGTACATCCAAATTATCAACATTATGCGTGAGACACAGGGAGAACTGACAGCTGAACTAGCCGATAGCAAGGAGCGCTACAGCGAGGTCCACCGTTTCTTAGAGGAGTACAGAGAAGGTATACTTTGTAATCATTTATATTATAGCTGACATTTTTTTTTACTTTAGTCGGTAATACCAGTGGTTTAATAATTATTAGCCATACAAAAAGTGTAGTGACATGGCCAGGATTCAAACCTAGTTACTCCTGTAGTTAGTCCGCTGGGATCAGCAATCGTGTCAACATGCAATCCTTCAGCTGGACTCTGACAAGTTTTGAAATCTTTATTCAGTTTTGTACCTCAACCATCTTCGTTTTATGTTTATTATTATATACTGGAAAAAAACATTGAGTGAAAAGGGTAGATGCCAAAGAATTTTTTTTGGTGGAAAGTGAAGGGATTAGGTCACCCCGTCATGTTGGGAATTACAATCTCCAAAATGTGGCTCAATCAGATCATTCCTTCAGTTGTTGGTGATGAGTTACTTGAGAGTGTAAGTCAGGATTCATATGTAACCAATACCCTAGGATTAGCGTGGCCACTGTGAGCATATTTATTCCTGAAATAAACTAGTTTTATGCACGAGAACATTTGTGACAACCTGGTAATTATTAATGTTTAAAGTTACCCGTCAGCTAGGGAAGGCAGGGCTAAAGCATATGATGATATTGATATTGTTTAAACAGAGGAGCGCAGGAGCAAGAAAAAGATGAGCCCGAAGGTGCGAGTCGGCCCCGGCTACTGCAGCCAGCTGACGTCCATGTGGCCCCCACTATCAAAGGAAAACCCGGAGTCTATCGGAGCGGAGCTGTCGGCCTCTCTGTTGTCGGAACTTAGCCTTGACTCTGGTCTCGGAGCATCTACTCTGTAAGTAGCCACATCTTGATCCTCACAGAAGCGATGCTCTAGTAATTGCCAAGCCCGACTCTCTGTCTGTATGTACTATCCAATTGATCCAAAATCGCAACGGTCTATTCCATAATATCTCGAAATATGTTGTTTAAAATACAACAAAGTGAAGTATGAAAAAAAATTAAATATGAAAAAAGTCTCAACAACTATTAAGATTTTTCAGGGCCCAACTCAGAAGCCATTTAAGTTTGTTCATTAATAATTTAATTAGTTTTTAAGAAGCCCCATGATTTTTCTCAACATTGTTTCTTCTGTTTAATGTAAAAAAAATCGTAATCAGTAAAAACAAAACGGCTAGGCTTGTGATGCTTGATCTAATAGTTGCAGTGCACTCTTGCTGATTCTGCTTCACCCCTTTGGTCTGTATTCACATAAACTGTAAAAACTTTAATAACCTTGTGCATTCAGAACCAAACAAGTGCATCTGCCAAAAATATTTGCTTTAGGCTGTGTACCAGTACCTTTCACGTAAAAATCTATTTATATTTTTCAATTTTGTTTTTTAGACTGTGTGTCAATGTCGCATGATACTTGATGATTAATGGCTAAGCATATAGTGAAACACAAATTAAGTAATTTCATTTTCAAGATAGTATTGAATAATATTTCAAATAAAATATTACAGATGTTGCCTATTTTACATCTTCTAGACTTGAAATAAAAACAAAAAAAAAAGATAGTCACATAGTTATTAAATGAATTTAATTTGTTCAGTGATTATCTAAAAATAATAACAATATTATTTTTCTGCCTGAATTAGTGAAACATCAACATATCTATAATATGTATTAATTAGAAATTAGTAGTATTAAATTTGTACATTGGCAAGACTTAAGGCCTTTATTTGAAATATACTTCAATCCTGCCTCATGATCTAATGTTATACCTTTTTGTATTATCACTGTCAGAATAATCAGTAATTTAATTTTTTTTTATTTTTGGGTTTATTTTTTTTTTTGTTTGTTTTTTTGATAATTGGTTGCTCGTTAAAACCTTCCCACCTCGCTACTTGCTTTTAATGAAGCTGCTTTGTTTATCAGCAATAACATTTGATTTTTTTTATTTGTTTTATTTTATTTGACAAGATGCTAGCTGTAGAATGTAGAATGTTGCTTGGTTGGCTTTAACTGTCGCTCTGATTAACAGCGACTTAGAGAGCCATACTCCTGTGAACAGATTGGGCGGGGGACCGGGGTCAGCCCTTGGTTACCATCGAGATTTGGAGCTGGAGAAGACTCTCGAGTCGGTGACACGGAGGGACATCGAGGAGCGCAGGAGTTCCCTCTTCTGGGACACCGCTGGTGGCTGCTCAACCCCAGACTCCTTTCTCTCCCAGTCTGGCTACAACCTGTCCTCGGTCAAGATGGACAAGGTTCAGGTGAGCTATCACTCTGTTGCTACAGTGATTAGGCAAAATTCATTCACAACTTTGTCTTAATGAATAATTGTTGATAATTCAAAAGATACCAGGGGTCCAACTGTACAAAAGTACAAGTTTAATTTACAGGTGCTCATTTTTTTTTTAATTTATAAAAACAGGTGTAAAAAACTTGTATTAAAGCATCATTTTTATTAAAAAAATACATCAACTCTCATCTTCCCATACATAAGTCAACTACACACAATCATTTATTTGTGTAGACACATGTGCTTTCAATGATTTTCACCATTTCTTTCAATGAAGACCCTATGGTTCAGCTGAAAAATATGAACATATGGTTTAGCTTAAGATCTTTAAAGATCTTAAGATGTTTGAGACTAGTGGTGTAGCCACTTAAAGCACTTTTATCTATACAAATACATTACTGTGGGTTGATGAGCTGGCTTATTTATTCACTACAACTAACTTTTTTACACCTTTTTTTTTTATAAATTTATAAATAATTAATGCCTGTTACTTTAAAAGTTATCTAAGAACCTTTAAGCATTTATAGATATATTACATTTACAGCTGGTGAAGCCACTAGAAGGTAGCGAGACCCTTCGTCAGTGGAGCCAACTAGCTATGCCATCGATGCATGGCCTCCTTGAAGACCGACCCGGTGTCAAGGTCAGGGGTGGCACAGAGCTAGAGGATCTCGGTATCAAGGTAGTCATAACTTCTCTGTACAGTCATACATATATGATACTATATTTAATATATCAATTAAATTATTTATAAAATTATATATATTTTAAAGAGAAGGTAATATATTTTACAAATTATTCGTCTTAAACTTACAAAGTGTTCATATTTTATTTTATGAATTTGTTTATTTATTATTTAGCATTTTTATTTCCAATCTGTGTACTTTACAAATGGCTTTCATTTCAAAAGTATTGATTCACTAAATCAAATGTGCTCAAAGATGAGAAAGACATTGTTAGGTTCATCAGAAGTTATCGTAGCTAGATGATGTAGAGGATATCTGCAAAGAGAATGGCAAAGGCCATCAATAGACCATGGGAAAAGAAGAGGAAGAGATGGAAGCAGGATGTGGAGAGTGCTCGGGATGAGGAACTGAGATTAAATCTCATCTCAGATGGGTTATTGTTGATTCTCTAACATACAGACAAATCCTTATCAAAGTTAAATTTGCTAAGATACCTAAAGTGATCTGAGGATGTCCAATGCCGACTATGGAACTGTTGCCACTAACAGCATCATTTTGAAGTATACGAGGGACAGTAAATAACTTGCAGATCAATTTAGATTAAAGCAATTTGAGATCATCTTTGTGATTTAAAAGAGTAAATTCCAAGCAATGGAAATATGAAGACCTCTCTAGATTTAGAATCCTCCACTTCCCAGTTGCATATTAAATATACTAAAAGAAGATGGTCATTATCCACCACCATTATGCCTTGCCTTATCTGTGAACGCTCTTGGCTAAAGATCTTTTCCAATGTATTCCAGAGGAAGGAGACAGAGAGGAAGGTAGAGACAAAGGTTGATGGCCTCACGGAGGTAAGCGCTGCATGGTTGACTTTGTTGTGCCTTTTAGGCATCCGTTGATTCTAATATGGACGACCACGCTTACAATCAATACTGACATTGTATGCTTACTAAAATATTGAGATTTGTTATATGTTGGGCTAGTACATATTTACCATTTTTTGAAAAGATTCAATGTAACTAGCTAATGACCTCTATGTATAACAAGTAAAAAAATTATGCAGCATTATCTTCTTTAATAATACTTCATTTTGAACCAATACGTTTCAAACTATTTCAGTTCATCCTCAAGCTGTATAGGCATTGTCTATGGATCACAGTAAAATTGAAATTCCTATTTTCATTTCCTGACCAGTAAAATCTTATTTTTATATTTAATTAATCAAGTTTACATTAAATCAATTCATTTACTTTTATGGAAATTAAGTAGTAGTAATTAAAGTTTGATTGTGTAATCAAGAATAAAATAACAATTATTAGCCAAAGAAAAAAGATTTTAATAGGGCTCCATTTGTTTATATGATAATTATTAGTGTGATCAATAAATATCACATGATTAATAACATATAGTCTATATGTTCAATATTTAATATTAGATACTTATGATGCCTTAAATAGCCAAACTAATTCTCAGAAAATGTAAACCAACCAATGAACTCAATAGTAGGAACCTCCCAGTCTCCACTTAACGTTTGTGAGAGTTCTTACAAGGTTTAGGGAACAAAGAGATTTGATATTGACTAGACTTGTTGATGTCAATATCAGGTGTGGCTCACAGGTTGGGGAAGGCAAGGGTTCGATCCTGGCCTTGTCAAAATCTTCTTTCTTTGGCTAATAATTATAAAAAACTGTTGGATCAAATGCTACAACTAATAATTAATAAAATAAAATAACAATTTAATCTTAACATGCCTATCACAGCTTGTATTGCTTGAGGATGAACTGAAATAGTTCATAGGATATTTTGCACAATTTTATTGTTGGTTAAATATTTGCCTCCTTTGAAATATTAATTCAGTATCTACCTAAATGTAGATTACTTCCATTGACAGTAACCAACACCAACTTAGTCACTAGCGCCTGGCTTTCCGAGCTATTACACACTTTTTTTTTTTTTCAATCACCACTAGTGTAGTTAGTTACACTACTGTAAATCCTCTTGATATTATATGTAAGCAATAAATGCACTTATTCATTTAAAATGTAATTCTTTTTGATTAGCATTTATGCTCGGTTGAGAATGAAAAATAGTCAGTCAAATAGATCTGGTCGGCCCCTTTTAGTTTCTTTCACACGAGGCAAATATCACGGATTTTCGGACAATAATGAATTATTTCAGTCTATGTATGATATTAAGGTGGTTGAGGAGGCAGCCCCGGTTTCCTCAGTCAAATCTACTTGACACACTTACTGTTCAGTTTTTTTTTTTGTTTTTTTTACATTAATGAATTGCAATATACACTTGTCATTGATTTTTTTGAAAGTTGCTAACATGTTGAGTTGTTATGGTGTGCACGAATTATATCCATATATGATTGGAGTGATTAATTTTAGTTCAAGTGGTAATCTGATATTTATATTAATATTGGGTACAAAGGTATTTTTCTTTGTAAGTAACGATATTTATCTGACAATACTGATTGCTGGTACCGAATGAAATATGGTACAGTGGTTGCCTGCCAACTTCCAAGGAAATAAAATCTGTTATTCTTCCGCTTCTCAAACAAGCTAGAAAGTTTTTAACTGTTGCCATTTCAATTACTTCCAAAAATTCATTTCCTACAAATTATGACTTCTTTGAAATAATTGAAAAATTATTATTAGAAACTGAAAGAAGTTTTATTGTAAACATTTGGATGAACTGTTAGTTTTAACTACTTCTTATTGTGTTTTTTCCTTTTCTTTATATAGTGTACTAAAATTTAAAAATTTATTTAAATAATTACAAGAAATTATCATAAACATCATTACAACAACCTTTACAATTATTAATACTAATTACTTGGGGTCTCCTTTGCGTTTATTGAAAATTATTTCTGATATTATAAACTCAAAAAGACAACAAAAGGCAGACAGGGAAAACATAATGGTTTCTTATTATGAAAAAAATTAACGAAACCCTAAAAATGATTTTTAGTCCAGCACCAACCACTCTCTACCTAATGTACTGCGCAATGACACTACCGATCCTTGGAAACCTTCAGGGCAGAACTAACAACACTAACCTCTGTGCAACACATTTATTTAGGAACATATAATTTTATCTTGTTGTTCTAACATTATGCCATTTTTGCAGACATACTCCCTGTCAGATGTTGAAGAGGACGAAGAACTAAACCCTGGTAAAAGTTTTTCTGACACTAATCACATCTATACGTTCACCAACAGCCGCATCATGCACCCCAACGACAATATAGCTCAATGGTAATTACCAGTTCATTATTATTACCGCTATACAAATTAATATAACATACATTTTGTGACTTATAAGAAACTATTTTCAAAATGATACCTTTCTCTTAGTTAGTAATATGGGTACTAGTGTGAGTTCTTTGGGCACCTGTTTTCTTAAGCTAGATTATCTGTTGTGAGCTCTACGTTTACCTGTCAAATAAGATATCTAAGAGATCTGTGCAATGTTGATTAATATAAAGATGATAGGTTGTATTTATAAATTTAGGTAAAATATTTGTAAGTTGGAAAGCTTAAAAAAGGAAGAGTTCTTTATATTACATACAGTAATAATTGTATATGTTTCATAAATTAAATTTTTACATTTTCACCTGATGACTGGTTATACTATCTACGATTACTTATGTAAAGCATATAGGTTATACCTATCAAACTGGGAGATTAAAGTTACATGAGTTTAGTAGCTATGAATGAGTGGACAATGAAAGATATTAGATTTTCATCAAATTTATTATAGGATAATGTTTTGGCATATTATGTATTGTAATGTTATTTTTAAAGAGTTTAGGTTCAAATGCTGGACAATGCTTGTTGGATTTAATTGTATATGTTAATATCAAATATATATTATTCTTTATGTAGACAGATAAACAAAACTCTATTCAGACTATAGGACACAAATTGAAGAAGTGAAAATATGTGAAGAACTACAAAAAGTGTGTCTTATTTTTTTATTTCATGTACATATGTTTGGTTCTCAAGGACTAACCTGAGATTAAAAATAATAAATTATAAGTTTAATTGATTTTTTTTTTTTTATGATTGTAAATAACATAACTTCATAGTATGTATGCATGCGGACTACACTACACTTCCAACCTCTTACCATCTGACATTAGGACCTGATGACAACTTAAATAGAATCTTAACCTCATCTACGAGGGTGGTCTGAAAAGTTTCAGATCTAACAAAGCTTTTATTTCACTAGCTTTTATTTTAGCTTTTATTTATTTTATTATCATCTTCATGTTGAGGTCGGAAACTTTTCAGACCACCTGTGTATTATGAATTTCAAAAAGAAAGCAGGATATTTAAATAACTAGTTTACTTTAAAATAAAATATCTTTTATATACAAACATACCCTAGAAGCCTCTGATATGAAATATATAATAAATTTACAAAGGAAAGGAAATATGAACTATAGGACAATAGGCATGGGAGGGTGTGATCTATCATTGAAGTGAATGAAGGCTTATTGAAATAACCCAATGGTCTATTATTTTATCAGTCGCTATTGCCAACACATGCATCCATAAAACTGACTTGTGCCATTACGTATTATTGTAAGAATTGTCAATTGTGTTAACGACATGTGTTTATGTACAGTGTGATGACTAGTAGTAGCAGTAGCAGCCAGATGGTGTGGAGTTCAGCGGGGGTGGCTTGCACCCCCAGTGTGCCCCCAACGCCAACCCCCGCAAACAGCCCAGCAATGTCGACGCCTGCATCGACCCCCGCCAACAGTCCTGTGGGCAGCCCACATCGCCCTTCCTCTCCTGTATCGTCCACTGCCCTAACGACGGCACTCTTCAACCCATATGGTATGTCTGCCTGAGCTACTTAAATCCAGCTTATTGTTATATTAATAATTACTAATAGTGATATGTTATCTCACTGTTATAATATTCATTAGCCAAAGAAAAAAGATAGTGACTGGGCCAGGATTTGAACCCAGGACCTATTCAATATCTGTATCTAATCTTTTGAAGTCTCCTTTGAGAAATTTTGTTGCAATGTTTTAAAAAATTTTCCCTGATAAACTAAAGAGATTTTATATTGACATCATACAGATAGCTAAATTGAAAAGAGCGCCTGGCCGGAGATCTGGAGATGCCAGGTTCAAACCTCGGCCTTATCACTATCTTGCCTCTTTGGCTAATAATTACTCACTAGTATACATTTTCTCCAAACTTCTTGCTATCAGTCCCTTATTTCCATCATAACTCTTACAATTTAACATTATTTGCTGATCGAACTGTTATTGAACAGGCTACCTGGACATGATACGGAAGACAATTGGGTCAGCACTGTCACCTGCCTCACAGCCACCCAAGGCCTTAGCTCGCCCAGACAATAAGGTACATTAACATTCATCTTATATTAATTGTTCACTCTATTCACTGTATTAACTAGAAATAAAAAAACATGTATTAACTCAAATAAAACTTAATCTAGAATAGAATAAAAAAAATTTATTCTGGGACTAAGCCCCCGATGAATATCATTAATGTTTGTATGACAAATTTACATCTGGCAAATAAAAAGAACTATAACATCATAATAAACAAAGAAAAGAAAAACAAAATTGTAATAACAACGTAAAATAAATTGTAAACCTCTATAAGAAAATAAAAATAAAATTGTTTAATTGATTATAGTAAATAAAGACCTAAGGTTCCACCTATAAAAAACCAAAAAGACAAAGAAAAAAACAACAACAATATGCAGAAGTCTGTACAGTAAGACATTTGATAAAAAACAAATAAAATTAACAGAAAAGAAAACAAGAAAGTGAGATACAAACTGGCAGCCAACATTTATCTAAATGTAGTAAACAATGAAATAAAAATAATTAATGCAAGAATAAAAGTCTGGAAATCTAAAATAATGAATGAGTGAATAGTTCCCAGACTAACAAGCATCTCTTTGGCTGTTGAGAAGGTGTTGGAATAGAAGAGCTTTGAAGGTTCGTAGGGATGAAGCATGGTGGATGTTAGGAGGTAGAGAATTCCAGAGGGTAGTAAAGTGAGCGAGGAAGAAGGAAGGTATGCTGCAGTTTTGTGGGATCTTGTATTCCGGGAGATTTCTTCCATAGATATATTGAACCAAAACAACAAAGGGAGTTCTTCCTGTTTTAATAACTTCCAAAACTCAAGATAATCCGGTGAGTCGTTCTTAGTTATAATCTCAGCATACTTTGATGTAAGAACAACTTTGTATTGTAGGTCAATTAATTCATATTGAATTCCAGGAGAGTACTGCTACAGTTTTGTGCCTTTTATAAAAAAGGGGTTGATAAATATAACACAAAAGCATTTTTTTCTCTCAGTCGCCAAATCTGGTTTTGAAGGACTCTAGTAGAGACAAATCTTGCATGCAAGAGAAATGAGACGATCAGTTTCCAGAAAAATCTGTCACATAAAGGGGGGGGGGGTACCTTTGTCTGGAACGATGCTTCATGAGATATTATTATTGGTAAATAATTAGATTTACCTTGGAATCAGGTTCCTTGGCACAAAATGCTTCCTGTTGAATGATGCAGTGACATTTTAGAAGAGTTGTTTTGAAATAATTTCTAACAGTGCAATATAGCTCTTGTTTTAACCGACCATGGAAAGAGCCCCATCAGAGCAAACATTGTATAAGTTTTGCCAATCCAATTTTTTTTCCTTCAAAAACGATTACTAGCTCTTCAAATGTTCTCCTTTAGTCATTGTTGTAGTGGTGAGAAGTCAAGGAGTTATTCAGATGTTTCAAGATTCTCGTGGACCATACAAACGTAAACCCACAGCTGAGCAGATGATTTGTTATCACAACTTTCGCCCAAAGCCAATGAAAAATATTTGCAAGATCACATCTTCTCCCATCGCTTCGATCCAACCCATTACCTTATTTCAAGACAGAGCTATTTCGTCCGCTAGTTTAGAACTTTTCAGATCCTTTTTCTGTTTTCCAAAGGAAGTTTTTCTTGTTTGTTAACATTAAAGAAAGCTCATTACTTTGTTTTTTTGAATATTAACAGTTGTCCGCGTATCAATTTTTTCAATGAAATCCGATCTCAAGACTGAACCAACTGGATAATTTGAATCAAAATCAGAATGATTCTTTGTGAAGTGTCTCTCCAAATCGTTTTTTTTAGGCAATGCAACATTTAAACCACAGATCAAACACACTGGTGTTGATACATTTGAATCAGTAAATAGAAACCATTCTTCCCGCTGTTGTAGGACCCCATTTCAATCTCCTTTCCCAATTTTTGCTTCCTCATTTCACTAGTAAAAGAGCCACTAACAGGATGAAGAGTTCTTAAAGGTACCTATGGAATCACTTTCACACTATGTAGCACTAAAATTCTACTCTCAATCGGAACTATAATTCTACTCAAAAACTATATTACTTGTACATAAGTACCTGCTGTGGCAGAAGCTGGAATTCCAGGTGAAAAGTGGGAAATATATGTGCCTCTTGGTTTTCAGGCCACTTTGGTCATAGTCATATGCACCTTGAGATCAAAAAGAGAAGTCTTTGTCATTGAACCACTCATACCCCTTTAGCGCTTGCCAATCTTCCTGTTTGTTTACTGAATCACAATTTTGTGGGCCTATTATTTGCCAAATTACCAGTCATTCCATCTATTCAGATTTTCAATATTTAAAACATTAATAACAATCTGGGCAAATGTTGATTACTTAAAAAAAAAAAATATTCTTGACGAAAACCAGGTAGAAAGGGCCTACAAAACCAGTCAATTGTGGCCAGACATTCAAAGTATAAAGACCAGAATGATTTGAAGCATGGAAAGGAGAAACCAGTATGAAGATGCCCATCTACCAAAATTGAAAATTGTATCCGATTTTAATTTAATTTTAGATCAATTTTTGTAACTGATTAGGTTACTATTATTTAAATTATGCATACATTTCTATAGTCAATTATGTTAATATGACTTATAGATACTATTATGTTATAGATGATGATATAGATATATGTTATAGATGAAATAGACAAAATTATGCGCTAGAACCTATGATGCCCTGAGATCGTTTTAAATGAAGAGTTATAAAATAAACTATTATTTTTATGAACTTTGTATAGAAATGGAAGTAAAATTTCAGCACAGATGAGAAAACGTTATAATATTTCGAAAATTTGTAGAGCTATAATCCTAAATCTCAATTGTATAAATACATTATTATTTTTCTTTGATGTCTTCTTTCTTCAGACCATGCTGATGAATAATTCATTGGATACAGTTGGCTGGACTGCTATTAATATTTTCTCCATATGATAACTCCCACTGTTTTCTATTGTTAGACTCCAGTCTTTCCTGTATTTCTTAGATATTAATTGATAAATCATTGTGTGCACCAATAACATTTCTATCAGATTACAACTGACATGTATACTTGCTCATGGCCTAAAGACAGCTGAACTTATCTAAGTCTTAGCAGCACTGTCCTGCTGGACCCAGTGGACTGCCTAAATCCTTTTAATATTCAATATCCCTGATAGATGACAACAGTAATGTAATTAATCATTATGTTTTAATTAATATTTATTATTATTATATCAAATGTCATAATAAATACAATATATTGATTATTAATCACGAGATTGTCTGATTGCTCAATTCCAGAAATGTGTAATGTTCGGCGCTCCTCTCTGTGGTTGCTCCATCCATCTGATTCTCTGGTGATGTTTATTAAATAATTAACATAAACATTCCAATATTGTTTTTTTTTATTAGTGTACTGGTGCACTTTTACAAGCTCCTGCTTTGCCTTGATCTACTAGGGCTCTGTTTACTTCTGATGGGTGATAATGACAATTATTATTAGGAGAGATTTATGCTAAACATACGCAAGTTGCAATAACCCGCATAGAAGGTGAACTTATTCACTCATTGCCGTCTTGAGGTTGAATGTGGGAGGGGGGAGCAGGGAGAATCCTTGGGCAGGGAGAATAGTTGGCACCAAGATAAAGAATTTAATCACTGAACAGTAATAGGTGGCAGTGAAGTGAGGGTACGAGGGTTCAAGTCCAGCTCTGAGAGGTGATTTCATTATGCTACAACATTATTTGTCAGTGTCAGGGATGAAACAGTTTGACCATGAATACTGGAGATCAGGTCAATTGTCTTGAAGTGTAGACGTTGCGTGAACAGATAGTAGGCAGTTGTTCGCTCACTTACACACTTCCTGTTCTGAAGACATATATGCCCCTGTTCTTCGTATTCAGTTACATGTTTGATTAAGGAGTAGTAGCAAGACCAGCCAAGAGCCTTGTACTACCTTAGCTGCAAGATAAAGCTAAAGTACCAGTAATCACCATGGTCGAACTATAAAATAGGGTGTCAGCCTGAAGGCACCCAACCCCTTGGTAACATGGATTTAAATAAAAATAAAATTTTCTCTACATTTAAATTAGAATTACTGTATAAAATATCCATACAATCTGAGGTATAGCTCCATTTCATTTTGTTATTTAAAATTGATAACTACTATCTTTTTGCAGGCGGCGCTGAGAGGGTTCAGGCTGGTGGAGAGGATAGAGCAGCAGATAGGCCTGGAGGAGATCCTCTGTCGAGAGCCAGAGCGGGGCCTCCATCGGGCCTCCTTGCTCCGTCGTGGGGTGCGGTCACTGGCACGGGGCGACCTCCTCGGGGTCCCTGGTCGCCCCGGTACCGGTGTCCTTGACCACAGACTGAAGCAGCTCAAACGACGGCCTCGCAGCGACCTGGGCTCAGTGCAGCCGCAGCTCTCTGCATCGTCGTTGGTCTTTGGCAGGAAGGGGGGTCTTCTGTAGTGGTCAGTTGCCCTCCCTTCATAGCATACAGCACACTCACGATATCATTTATAACTTACATAGATATATAAAACGCCTAATAATTATATATTTAGTTAAGCTAAAGATATGTATTAATTGTAGATATATTTATTGTAATAAAGCAAAACAGTATGATAAGGTTGCACTTGTCATGCAGGAACAGTAAATATTATAAATTATTTTGAGCTTTGAGGAAAAATTCCTTTTACTTTGTCAATTGTTTAATTTTGCTCTAAATCAAATTTTTTTGTTTTTAGGTTATTTAGTTGTATTGCCTAGATTGTTTGTTTAAAAATCATCAGTGAAAAAATAATTTTAATTTGTTATCACTTTTGTAAATATTCAGTTTTTATGTTGTAAGTGTATTTTGTTACTTATTATTATTTTTTTTAAAGTTTGTCAACTTGCTTCTGTTAGAATATTATGTTACAAAATTGTTGAGAGATCTACAGCTAGTTTAAGTAATGTTAAATAATTATATACTCATATTTTTAAAAATGAAGAATATATAAATAATTGAAAAATTGTTCGACCGATGAAATGTTGCCTACTCATGGGCAAACAAAGGTTTCTTGTTCTGAGAATTTTAGTAATGTGTATAACTAACATCTAATGTATATTTATATTTGTAAAATATTAGATTGAGCAGTTTATAAAATTTTGCTCCCCTTATATTATAACAAGAAATATTTTAGGAAAATAATATGTTCCGGATAGAGAAAAACCTGATTGCAGTGCTGTTGTTGTTGGATTTTGTCACTAGTGACTTTTGACATATATTTTTCTTACAATAGTGTATTGGCTGTGCACGAATGTTATCCACAAATTGTTGAGGCATATTTTGTCAAATCGCCATGTATTTTGTCTAAATCTTTTGGCAGTTACATGTTATACTAAGTAGTGTTTTTTTAAAAATAAAACATTAGTTGTGACTCCTCGAAAAATGGATATTCTTCACTTTTGTGGCTATGTTTAATTGAACAATTAATTTTTGCCTATCAGATAGCCATTAAAGATACATACTCATTTAATTGCAAATATCTAGTCCTAATTAAATTTCAATAAATAATTTCCCATCCTTTCCCACTTGATATGCATTAGATCTTCTTAAATATTGATATTAAATCCATCAAATGTAAATTAGAAAGAAAATTTAGTCAAAAAATGTTGTTAATTAAAATAAAAAAAGGTTGATTTGTTTTGTCGACCAAGCAAGTTGATAATGCTTATCTGTGATTGCGTGCGGGTAGATGACGTAAGGTAAATATGTTGTTGCATATTTTCTGATTACTGCGACCGTCGAAGACCTGCTGCGCCAGGTAACTAGAGCCCAATCTAGCCTCTAGAGGGACTAACTTAGCTACTTCCTTTCAGCTGTAGTCTTTATAACTATATTACTGTATATTGTATGTTCTGTCTTGTACATAGTATGTATATATCTATATTTATGTTTTATGTTTATGTAACGAATGCTTGTTGAGGTGATTTAGTATTTCAAAATCAAACTTGCTGGTATTAATCTGTTAACTCAATGCCCTTCCTCCACTATTTATATTTCCTAGACTAGATATATAATTAATAAACATGGCTTATACAGGTATATTTTCTGCGAGTGGTTAGAATGAGAATTGCAAATCCTATGTGACTGTATATAACTAAACTGATTGATTTAATGTCTGTAAATGATTAAATTTTATGTATAATGTAAATTGAACCTCCATTGTAGATAAGAATATGGTTATTTTTGAATGGGAACGAACCTTCAACTTTTGTTTTTGTTTTGTAGCAATAAACTGTTACTGCAAGTTTTAATTGTTGTATTTATTTAGTTGTAGGAATCCTACCTTAAATCTATGATGTGTTACATTAATATCATTAAAAATATAGATAGTATTGTAAAGACAATGTAATGTTATTTGATTATTATACATTTCAATAATACAAGTTTATATTTATAAAATTAGATGTTTTTTAACAAGAGTTATATTTTTGTTAACTTCACTACTTCACTACAATCAATTTGACTTCAGACAATATAAGTTATCTGGACAAGCCGTGTTCGTATGTAGAAATGTTTGCAACATGTTATTTATCTTTTTCTTTTTTTTTATTGTGTCCAAATCCGCCCTTATTGTCATTTCACTTTTGGGCATCCAGGGGCTTGTGCGACCTAGCACATAGCTGCTAAATCTGAACATTAGTACAAGGGGGCTGGTCTGCCGCAGCTTGGTCTTCCTAGTCTATTGCTCTGTTACACATTCCCTCCTAAATAAATTTATCTTCCTTCATGAATGATAGAATGCCTATCCCCTATCCTCAAGGTGCCTTTTTTGGAGTCTTGCCTGATAAGAGAATATCCAAAGATACTCAGAATAAATCCTGTGCTCACTTATGTGCTATATTCTCTCAATTCTAAACACAACAAAATAATTCTTTGAACCCTGGATTCAAATAAAAATCATTTGTCTTAATTTTTTTTTTAGACCTTAAGAAAAACTATAAGGAACAAATTACGCATGTCTAGCTCACAAAAAAAAAGAGAAAATACATAACATTACATTTATATATTATTACAGGATTATATGAGGGGCCTATGTGATTACAATTATTCAACATCAAAAGATTGAAACACATAGACTAAATGAGTAGAAGGGAAAAAATAAAGAAACTATAGGAATAGAAAATGAAAAAAAAATTTTGGATAATTACACTTATTTCAATTTATAATCATTAATTCCGCTCTGTTCCCCCATTGATGGCAGGACGCTGTCGCGGCTGGAACGCTTTAGTCTTAGGTTCTAGGTTTAGGTTTTAGTTTGTAAGTTTTTCTCCCACATTTTCAAACTGAAGGTGGGCCCCATCACCTAGCATTATATTCATTTCATTTTTAACCACAACCTGTTTTGTTAAGTAACCCAACCTCCTTCAAATGCATCTGCGCATAGCAGAAAGAGTACAAATTATTTTGTTCATTGATTTTGTCATATTTTTACATTGTATAATTTATTGACAATATTGGCTTACGCATTTATTGACTTCCCCCAATCTATCACTGCGCCTAAAGCTCATAATATATAAGAGTGTACTCAGGCCTGCTCTGCTGTACGGTGCGCCGCTTTTTCGTCATTTGACTGAAGAGACTCCAACAATTTCAAAACGGCATACTTATGAAAGTGGTCAGACACACTACATTCAAGCAACGCAGAAACAGTGAGCTACACGAGGACTTTGAGCTGCCTACGGTGGATGAATTCATTCAACGTAGACATATCAAAGTCTTTGACTCCCTACAACACATGACAAATCCCATGTTCAACACCATTACTCCTCCCCCCCAGAGCCCCATCACCCTTTACATTATATAATTCTTTTAACCACAAAAAATATTGTTAGTTTTTAAGTCATGCACTCCTTAACATGCATACTATGCAGTAAAAGGAAAAATCCTCATGTTAATGTTAACTACCCAAGGTGTTGAGGGGTAAAAAAAAGGAAATAAGAACAGCCGACCCGGCTATGGCCAGTTAGTTTACTTACAACCCCACAGAATGCGCTGCAATGCACCAAAAAGGGCTTGAGCAGGGGGTTCTGCCAACTGAAATGTATCATATTTCACGTTTTACGTTTTCCCCCTTTTATGTAGGATGATTAAATTAAACATCATATACAACATTATTTAACTCATATTTTGATAATAGTTACATGTAAGTTCAACTTCCAAGAATTATTGTGTAGATCTCACAAAGTACATATATCAATGTAGCGACCACTAACTACATAACATGAATCACCCTATACTCTATTGTATATATATTGTAAATTGGTTATATGTTGTGAATTAATTTAAACAAATGTAAATAACATTACCAAACCATAAGTCATACCAGTGTAAATATTGTAAACGATAAAAGACGCAGCTGCAAAAAACTAGTTAGGGGCTGGAAGGGTAGAGCAGGTAGCAGGCGACCCAGACCGAGGCCTAGGTCACTGCCAACAAAGCGCCACCGCAACTGCGATATCATCGGCCACAATAACCCCTTACATCATTGGCTACTAACGAGCCACCGCTGACGATAAGTAGGGCCGGGTTTTAGCCTGTAAATCATTCTTACAACGGCTCTCTAGTTGGTGGACCTGCAGCTGCACTGATGTTTCAATACTTGGCCTTCTTATTTATGAAAACCTCTGCATCTCTCTTTCGTAACCTCGCTATGTTTTAGTCCGGCCTTGTCAGACCCCACACTCTCCTAGTGGGATTCTCTGCCTTCGTCTCGCTAAAACTAGCACCTCTCCCTCGCGGACAATGGTTGCCGTGGCCCTACAAACTTTACCTAGTAGTGTCTCCCACGGCAATTCAGTCTGCCTCTCTCCTGTTCACTCTCGCCTTTCGGATCCGGACGGTTTTCGCCTACTCTCAGATACCGAGTGCGAATTTGTGGTCATTCCAAGACCACATAAACTACTTACCCTATACCTCTTCTCCTGAACATAGTGAATTGTTGGGGCACATACCTATCAAATATGGAGACAGATAGTAAGACCCGTCATGAAGCAATTGTCCATGTCATAGCTTAATCAACCCTCACTTTGTCACCAGGGCTAGGGTAACTAGGCACCCCCCTCGTGACGACCCGACAATCAATTTACAATACTTCATCCTACTTATTTAAACCTATTTCATAATCTGCATATAAAATAAAAACAAAACCTAACTGATAAATAAGTTATTTGCTGATTGAGTGATAGGTTTTTGTTTTTTTGAGTGATAGATTTCGGTCTCCTGATTTTTTTTTTTTTTTTTTTTTTCAAAACCTCTTTATTGATAATATATATACAATGAAAAAAATAAATAAATAAATTTGGGATTACATATGTCTCCTCGTGCTGCATACGCAGATGCATTCGAAGGAGTGCATAAAATATAATACTTTCATATTGTTGTTAAGAAGTCAAATACATATACACTCACTAGGTGATGAGGCTCACCTTCAGCTTGCAACCGTGGAAAACACTAAAACCTAAACCTAGAACCTAAGACTAAAGCGTTCCAGCATCCTGCCATTGATGGGGGAATGGAGTGGGGGTTATTGTGACGGTCTCCTGATTTTAAATTTCGAGGTCTTAAGGAATTAGTGAGGAAGAGAGATATATTATTTAATGTAAATAATTGGAATGCAGCAAGATCTGTTGGCTACATTCAAAACTAACTTCTAAAATATAGAAATCTAGTGCATTGCATATAGAGACTGAGAGTGTGATGAGATAAAAATTTTCTAGGGAATAACACCAGCCTTGCCAGGACTAGTTCTGTTGATGCTCAACAGAATGTGCCATCGAGCAATAAATATGCCAAATATTGCTGTTTAGTTCCAACTATAGACCAATAGATAGCGCTGCATGTCAATTAATTTACAGAAATACTTCCCTCTTACTCTAAGTATCCTCCAGCTAGGTTCATTTTTCACTGCAATGCACTGGATTTGCTATATTTTAGAAGTTAATTCCGAAAGTACCCAACAGATCATGTTGCATTCCAATTAGCTACTCTCTCTAATCCCTTATGACCTCGAAATTTTTTTGTTGTTTCTTTTTATATGCAGTAATGTCTAGGATATGTTTAGTGCTTTCTGTTGAAGATTTTTTTGAACTGCTACGTTATGTAGTGGAACCGGTTCTCAACAAGCATTGGAACTGGTGGAATGCACTCTGAGGGTTTGCTAGAATAGGACATCTTCATCATTGATGAGATAATATTTTATATGCATAAATTTTTACCGAATTGTCAGTTATACCTGTAGCACTCAACTATTGCTGATAGATCACCGTATGTCCAATAACTGCATACTTACATTACAGGTCTTCACATCTGAAAGACCTAGATATACATAGTTATAGATGAATTCAAGACAACTGCATTTCACTCTCCTGAGCCTAAAGAACAATAGAGTACCTTACATGTTACAATTGACACACAGTCCGGGTGTAGAACCCCCAAGCCAATGTGATCTAGGACCCACAATACTCTCATATGCCATGGTCTCCCCAATCCTTCCACCATTCAATGTTATAGATGACATTTCTTCACTTAATTAAATATTATTTATCGTTATAACAAAATTAAATATAAAATACTGTTACAAAAATAAGATAATATTGAAAAGTCAGGAATATATTTAACTATAAAAAACTAAAAATAAACAATACCAAAATAATATATATTTAATTTGAGAAGCATTATTTATATAATGGCTTATACATACATATAAGAATAAAATTACATTCCTTCGAGTAAAACATATCTATACATATATTATTTATTACAATACGATCACCGTTGGAAGACAGCACACACACACACACACGCACACGCACGCACACACAAAACTGTACATAAATGCTAATACCCTTGCAACACGCAACATAGCTGTGGCACAATATTTCCAATACCGCTGAAATACTCTTAATCACAGATGAGTTAATGATGAAGACATTTAAAACCTGGACTGCTTGCTGCATCATATCTTACAAATTAAAATTTATACTGTACAATACTTAACCATTGCAGGGTAAGGCATAGCAGAACGGGTACGTAACCGTTCACAATGGTAACGCTTAACTTAAAAAGAAATATTGAAAAACATCTAAAAAAAAAAAATATCTTCACCAGTACAAAAATATTATTTTAGATTATTTAAAAAAAAAAATTGACAGAGTGATGTAGTTTACTTGACAAAAGCGCAGCACTTATTAATAATAAATGAGTGCATGTTGGCAATTACAAATAAATTCCATTTAATGGATATTTTGGTAGGTCGGCTTAGATTGAGGAAAGAAAGATGATAGATTTTAACAAATTTATTAGCTGACTAAGTTTCGACTTACTATAAATTGGGTCTTTCTTTTTTCATCTACAGTGCTGATTGACAAAAAATACATCACTCCAATCTAAATTCATGGCAAACTGTGAACTACCAATCTAAATATTTTATATTAACAAAATATTTACTAATTACAATCCATACCATGTGAAAAGAAAGAAAAAATACCTCGTATACAATACTTCATATGACACCATAAAAAGCACCAGTTAATTCCTAACACCCAATAAATAAGATAAAATACAGACCTGATCAGAAAATACCCTAATAAGAAATAGTAATAGTAGAAATACTGATGTGATACCTTCACTCGACTGTTGACCTAACAACCTACAGGGTACAGCTTAACGACTAGAGATTAAATACAACTTTTACAAAAATATACATTTTCTCCCACGGTCACTTAATACACAATGGTTTGTAACACTTAAAGACAATATGGATTACTGTATGATTTTGGTTTCTTATCTATCACAACAAAAAACTTAAATAAAACAAAAAAATGTTACAAAAATACAAAAAAAATATAGTTATTTTATAAAAATTATAATGAATGCCGAGATATTGGAAGCACTCCTACCAAATGTTTACAGTAAGTATCCAACTTAACAGCTATTACAATATAAAATCAAGTCGTCTAGATTTTATATTTTAACTTTAACATAATTATTATTTTACATAATCATTATCAACTGAGTTCAGTCATTTGTTCTTAGCTAGTATTAATAATAATTCATTGTTAAGTAATTAGTGACCTTGTTAACACAAAGAACAACCCATGAACGACAAGTCAAAACTATTTAGAACTGGGATATGGGGACAGCGACAACGGCACGTCATTTGCTTCTAGAAGCGTTAAACTTAATTAATACTGATGCTATTCAAACCAAATAAAGAAAATCTACACTTATTGGCAGTTGTTAATTGAACATTATTTCCATCAAATTTTAAAATATATCAAAAAATACAGTCAGGTAAAAAAATTGTCATAACTTTAAGCAACGGTCCCTCAAGGTACCACCAAAAACTGAATAAAGGTAAAGCAACTCTACTCACACCCAACCACAGTACAAACATTAATTTAAGATTATATTACATCAAATAAATACAAATTTGTCGAGGTTGTTTGCAGCATTAAGCTTAATAAAGCCTGAAGAGACTTTACAATCTGGACGGGATAGCAATCGATAATACTAATTAAAATTGTAATACGTTCAAATACCTAATACAGTTCTTAACAAAAAAAACAAGCTTTTTAGAAAAAAATAAAGTGTGAATTTGAGCAAAAATTAGGATTGTCGATAGGTAAACAGTTGGAGGACATTACTACAGGGGTATACTTCTCCCCATTGGCAAATGGATCAGACCCTCTTCTGTATCTACTATTCAGAAGTAGTAATTATCCTGGTAAAGATCACGACTTTATAGTATTTAAACTATGCAGGTTCCAATAAACATATTAAACTAGAAAATCTTCCGTATTCTGTGATGCTATGTCCGAAATGCTGAAAGAGGAAATAGATAAGATATAAGAGATAGATAAGTTTTCTATTTATCGTACATAATCCCTTCATGAGTTGTCTGGCCATGGTCTTATTTATAGTCTAACCTAAAATATAGAATGGAAACTGAGGCAATTAGAGCTTATTTCATACATGAGGTGTTCCCCGTTTTTAACCCTTCTAGTGCCAGCTGATACATAACGTAGTTAACAACACTAGCAAAAAGTGCCGAGTGCGAAAAATACTGCATAAAAATGTGCTCAACTATCAAAATCCGAGAGAGAACTGTACTTCAAAGTAAATTTATAAGATGTTATGTAAAATAATGAATTTTTCCTCAGAAATGCCACATTAGATGACCCACAATTTGGAAAAAAAAGTTTTATTGGTTAAACTTTTAGTTATATTCTGCAGGATACCTTGGTAGAAATTCTACGCATGGGATTTGTTTCAGACTGTAATCTACATTCATTAGGCACAGTTTTTCTGGTCAGCTTTGAAAGAATAAAAACTTTTTAAAAAAATAGAATGCTCAAAATATTGTCTTAAAAATTAGAAAAGTATTATCAAATTGTGACAATTTGTCACAGCAAAGACATACTAATGACATTGTGACAGCGTTCAGCATTTTTGTCGCTGAATGAATTTAGTATCTGTTCCTAGGGTAGGACCTTGCCAAAATTTCACAAACTCACGTTTCAACAAAAATTATACCATTATTATGCATTGCACATAAAAAATCAAACTTGCTAACAAGAAGTGATTAATAGCAACAATTATATTTACACCCAGTCATACAGGGTCAGTTAATATAATGTTTGCCTTACATTAAGACATATATAAAGAGATAAGTCGAGAAGTTGTGGAAATGGCAGCAGTCTGGTGATGTTAGCAATGTAAGTTGAAGGCTGAAGGAAGAAGAACTACCTGCTGGGGAAGAGTGTCTCGTAGGCAGGGGGGAGGTCTTTGTCGGGGGATTCTGCAGTGTGGTGGGGTGGAGCGGACGGGCTCACCTGCTCCAGCTCGGTCCCGGAACGGTGATGTTCACGCTGGGGCGGAGGCTCTGACCAGCACAGCATGTCGAAGTATCTACAGAGCATAATGCATCCGAGGAAGAGAAAGAACGACAGGAAGATGGAGGACACCGCGGTGATGTAGACCTTTGTATCCAGTCCTTTCTCTAGCTCTGAAGGATCTGCAACAATCAATTCATCGACTTTTTATAAAAGTATAGGGCATCCTACAATTTCTATGAAATCTACTTTCTACACACTCAGAGATAATTATTGAAACCAAACAGAGAGGGCTCTATTTTCATTTTGCAATAGGGTTGAATTTTCTTTCTTATCTGTTTCATGATAAGGACTTAAAATTGATTCAATTAATCTAAAATTTTAAAAGTATATGCTATGTCATCTCAAAATAAACTGATAAGGCTTTTTGTTAAAACCTGACTAGGCTGAAATATGAACATGACCACTATATGATCCTAAGGGTTTGCGCTGCAAAATTTAAAGGATTTCTGTTGAATTTGAAGGGACTTGTTAGTATTAGAAGAGGACTTATTTAGTTACTAATTTTGGACTGTAATCCTTCTGTTAAATATTAAAATACACTGATGGACAAAATTAACACACCACTCAATTTTTTTAATTAAAATTAAGTAAAACATCTGCTTTTATTTAGATTAACTATCGGTATTTAGGTGATATAAGAGTAAATATAAACCATAAATAATGCTTTGTTTTCTCTTAAATCCCTTTTTCACAAACAGTACCATTTGATCCATCCAATTTACACATCATAAAATTTGTTCTCAATCATTCTTTCTCTTTATAAACATTTTTAATTTGGTTCAATGGCCTCAGTAAGGTGCACACTGTATGGTTCCTCAGGTGGCATTTCCTTCAACTCTCGTACTTTTTATTATTTTATTTTTTATTACATTACTTATTATTTTTTCTTTTACTTGTTATGTTCCTTCAACTATCTGTGTAAAATACAGTTTTGTTTTCAAATGGCTTATTTTTTCAACCAAAAATATTTTTGAAATTTCCACAAACTGGAATCTCACAAAAAAAAGTAATGTGGATTCATTTTGTCAATAAGTGCATTTAAGATTTTAAGTATATTTAAATACCTACAGAGGACAAAAACTCGTTAAAGAACACCCATGGAGAAGAAGCCAAAAGAAAAAAAAAATTGTTTTTATTTGTTGAAAAATCATTTTTAATGACCGATACAGTTTAACAAATAAAATTAAGTACTTAGTAGTCAATTATTCAAAAAGTTTTAAGTAAACCGATGCAGACTCCAGCCTGCACTAGGGCTTCTGTCTAGATGTTGTTCCTTCACCTAACATGTCTCTAATTTTGTTTAAATGCATTTAAATAAAATACAATTTAGTTGCTGTATTAATATTTCTTGTCAGAAAAAAACTTTAAATAGTGAAGATAAAAGGGGAGGCTGTTATTTGGGTACTATTGGTATTACTTTACTGTACTATTGGGAGGATGTTCAAGCACTTACCATAGACAAATTTGGGGCAGTTGGGCTCGTCCTTGCAGGAGATGAAAGGGCAGTTGACTATTCCATCGGAGAAGTAGTCCTTGTGGATACAAAAGTCTTTATTACAAGGCTTGTAAGCTTCAGGGGCCTTGCTGCAATCTGCAACAAACATTATATCAGATGACTCAATATATTACGGGTAAATAATGAAGGATTACTAAATAAATACTAGGGGCCAGCCAATTTTGAATACAATTCAAAACCTGTAGTTTTCAATTTGAGTGGCTGTGTAGTGCTATTGGCTTAGGTTGATGAAAATCTATTATCTTTCTTTTATAAACCTAAGCCAATACCAACAAATATATCTCGAATAACAAATACAATAAAAAGTTAAAATTGGAAAATAGTACATAATGGATTTAATACACAAATATTAAAACAAATTATTCAAGTAAAGATATTATTTTTGCATGTGAAGTTTAAGAACTATTGAAAACGCATAATTTCAAAATTTGAGTAGTTATCACAAATTCATTTGGAGTCCCTATGCATACTGTATGACATGTTGCAAAGTCAGATCCAAATGAAATAATGACCATAAATATGTTTGACTAGATTAATAAATGATGAGAGGATGTTGTGGTCAGTAATCCCAATTATACAGGTTTTATTATTATTAGCCAATGAAAGAATTAGTGAAAGGACAACGATTCAAACCAAGAACCTCCTGACCTCCAGTCAGGCGCTCTTTCCAATTGTGCCATTCCTGTCAACCAGTAATTCACTTAATATCTAATATCTTTAGATGGTCTCATTTAACCTATCAAGAATCACCAGGTCAACATTTTTGAAAGAATACTAAAAACGGCATGGTGTGACAAATTCGATATACACTATTAGTGTAAAAAGCAAACAAGTTATCATTTAAGTTAAATAGACTACATAGCCCTCATTTAAAAGATTTCCATTCTGGTGATGTAGCTAAAAAGATTATATATTGACTAGGCGATCAGTTTGACACGAGATAGTCAAAACACCCCTGCTGCCCGAACATCAGGAGATCTCAAGTTCAAATCCTGGCCTTGTCACCATCATTTTATTTGCTAATAATTACAAGAAGAAATAATCATTTGGAACAAGTTATTGAGATAGTGAAGAGAATATTTACCCAGATATGAGGTGAATGCTACCTCTATCTCTATAGAGGTACCTGGGTCGAGCTTCTTATCAGCAACGTAGATCTTGACCTCTACCTCCCCACCAGCAGCTATGTAAGCGTTAAGAGCCGTCTGCGATGTGAGAGTAAAGTCTGTCACTTGGCTCTCGAACTGGTGCAACTGTCCACAGTACTTGCTGCCCCATGGCTCTTTCCATGGTTCTCCCGTCCCTCGCAACAAAGAAATAATGTGCTGGTGCAGCTTCTTCTTAGGAGCAGGCCGGAACTACAACAGATTAAAACCTCTTTTAACACTCTGAATTAATTAAACATTCAGTCCAATACGATTCATCACATTATTAAGGGTTTTGTTACAAACTACTTATAATTTAATTTATTTTAAATTACAGTCCACTTAAGTACCAACACGTAATATATATTACTAACCAGAACACTAAGATCTTTAATTGCTTGCAATGTAACTATGTTTACATAGTCAACATAGATCAAGTTTAAATTGAGATCACGATATTACTGACAGTTTTAATGACTTCCTTTCCAACTGTAGTTTTAAAAAAAGGACACATAAATTACTTCAGGGCTTTGAGATCTTTAGTTTGATACCCTTCTCAAAATACTTTCTTTTTTTTTTTAATACAAGAACTAAATAATGGCACTTAATCGCGGTATATGGAGATGCAAAATAACACATGCATCAAATCGGACCTGCAGTCAAAATTTCATGTCTTTACTTTAAAGGGGCCTCGCAAGAGCAGAACAGATAGAACAGAAAACAAGTGAAAACCTAACAGTTTCCAGTTTTTAAAAAGCCAATGAAAGCCTCATTATTGCAACAGAGAGATATTACTAGCTTTCAAAGGGCCTTTTCAGCTTTCAGCTTTTTCACATCAAACATACCTAAATCAATTATGTCAGTGTTAACTTCACTCCAACACCGACTCATCCCCAGTATAAATTACATTATTTTATGTAACAATATTTTATAATTCAATTTTAATTTAAACTGAATCATTTTTGTCTAATTTAAAATAATTAGTTCAAAAGTTCAGCAGTGTGCCATTTGAAACTAACAATTTTTTTTTTTTTTTACCTTTTTATTTGGACATCATTTAGATAAAACTACATTTCCTAAAGTTAAGCTATCAACAAGTAAACAAGTATTGCAAAATAAAATTAATTCCCAGGGTGTGATTACAACTCGCACCATGGGACTGAAATTATTGGAACCATTATTATATTATACAGTATATATCGATAGAACTATATATCTGGAGAACTTACCTGAATGTAATCAATGCACGTCTCTTTGTCTCTGTCCTTTCGGAATGACATCTTCTGTATGACGACAAAGAGCCCCATGCGATCCTTCGTCTTCACGGTGAACCTGCACTCAAAGTCTCGTCGCCCGGACCAGTTCTTGAAGTAGTGAGTGTCCCTAACGATTATAGCTGAACGGTTGTCTTTGCCGAGGAACAGCTCTCTCGACCCATCGGTCACAGAGCAAACCTTGTCATCTTCCAGGGTATCTGTGAAAAGTAAGTTCATTAAATATCTCAAGAAGGCATGGCAGAATATTATTATTAAGTAAAATCAATTTACTACAAGGTGCCCACTGTCATAATTGCCTTCAACCCATAGAGGATACAATTTATAATTATGAGAAAATAAAATTGATATTCATAATATGTTGAGTATGAATAATGATTATTAGCCAAAGAAAAAGATTATGAAACACATACATATAATATTTTTAATAATTACTAATTTACCCTTTTTCTTTGGCTAATAATTATATATATATTTTTCCCTAAACAATTATTTTAGTTTTAGATAAATAAAGTTACAATTTCATAAAAAATGTAATTAAATTTTCCGAAGATTATTTTTTTTTTTTATCATATGTGAATACATATATATTTATCATATTGTTATATATAAATAAGCATATATTATATATAACAATATAATAACTATATATGTATGCACATACGATAAAAAAAAATAATCCTCAGAAAATTTAATTACATTTTTTATGAAATTGTAAATTTATTTACCTAAAACTAAAATAATTGTTTAGGGAAAAATAAATACATAAGTATAAATGAACTGTATGCAAGGGTTAACTCTTTATGTTTTTATAAAACACAAAATATACCCATAAACACAACAAGAACAGAATGAAATGGTACAAATGGGTAAATTGAAATCTCTAGTTCTGTTTATCGTTAAAAGTTACGTTACCATGCCCCACTTTGAAATATTGAGATATTTGGCAGCTTAGACAAATTGAGTTTATTATGTTTTCTTCTTTTTTTTTTTTAAGGGCGTAGACACCCTACAGATAATTATAACAATATGTAATGACAGTTGCTTGAATACAAATATGATTTGAGTAGATAAGCTTGAAAGGTATGCACTGTTTCTATAAGTGAGCTCAATGGAATGGTTGGAGTGGCCTTCAAAGAGACCAAAACAATATTATTTTGACAGATGTATGATAAAAATTGTAAACCGACGAGAAGATATATATGCCAGGTTTGATCTCTTGCGAACAATTGGGAGAAGTGAAGGTCGATTTCCCTTAGAGCGTTTAGGAACTATATAGGAGCAGAAATTAGAAATATTCCTGATTGTAATGAAATGTTTCCGATATTGGTAGTATGCACAAATAGTAAATAGCAGTTAATTACATTTGTACAACTACTAGAGAACTGTTCAATTTAAAGTGTGACAGGCATTGTACGATTGGACTAGAAAGACGGGTAAGCAACCATTTCGTATTTCAGATGAAAATGATTGGAGAAATGAAATAAACGCTGACTCAAGAGGAAATAGTGAGCAAGTAGAATTATAGTGTTGCTTACAGTTAGCGTAGTGAGAAGACGTTAGGATCTTGTTGGTGACGAGTGAGAAAGCGAAGAGGAGCTTGGTGTTGAAGCCCATGGCTGTGACATTTGCCTACAGACGACAGACACAGGAAAAAGACAGGAAATGTAACAGACAGTCAATGTACACACTAGCACAAACACTAACCTGAAACTGCCATAACAGTCTCTGACGTCACGGGCAGGGCGTCTTCCATTACATCTTTCCTTGTTCATTTATTCACAGATCTTTTGTCTCTCCAATGTCATTCCGCCCAGCCAACAATTTAATATAAAAAAAAAAGATATATTTACTTATAAATTAACTTATTATAATGTAAACTTTCTACACCGATGTTATAAAACATTCAGTCGTTGATCCAAGAGTCCGTGGCCTTACCATTTATTTTTATTATTAAAATTATTATTTTATATCGCATTCTAAAATTTCATTGCATTATTATGATCTAAATCATATGTTTAAATATACATATAATATATAAATAATGTAGAACACAGTGGTGAGTCAACCGGGTGCGATAGATCCCCCCTCCTGAGATTCTGAATCGCTCCTCTACAGATAAAGGAACGCTTGATTTTACTGCTTACGCTCCAGTGATCTTCACGAGATCTTTGATCTGCCTACGGTGGATGAATTCATTCAACGTGGACATATCAAATTCTTCGACTCACTACAGTACTTGGCAAACCCGGTGTTTAACACGATAACCCCTGCTCCGTTCCCCCATCGATGGCAGGACGCAGTCGAGGCAGGAACGCTTTAGTCTTAGGTTCTAGTTTTTTAGGTTTAGTACGTGCCGAAGGTGAGCCCCATCACCTAGTCCTGTATATTTGTATTTACCTTTTAACTTCAAAAATATTGTTATTGTAATTCTAGTCTCCTTCGAATGCATCTGCGTATGCAGCAAGAGGAGAAATTTGTAAATCTTGTACATTGAATTTCGTTCATCTGTTTGTAAAAATGTATGAAATAAAAAAGGTTTTGAAATTAAAAAAAAAAACACTTTTGTAGGTTGTAATGTCTTAACTAAAACTCTTAACTAATTTTCTCTATTTTGCTATATTTGTTTGGTCAGACTTTGCCACCTGCGCATTGTGTCTGTTTTAAAATCGGACCTGACTGCGTTAGGATCTCTGGATATTGATCTTTACTCTCTAAGTCCTTTATTTCCTACATATACATATATTAGTAAGTACGGTTTACTTTATGATCGATGTCAACAGATTTAAGCCGCTGAAAATAAAAACAAATCCTTTAAATATTAAAAAAAAATGGCGAATAGACGATTTTTGAATCGACTGTACACTTTTTGTCTTCTCAAATTCTTGTTTTGATCAAATTCTTCGACTCACTACAGCACCTGGCAAACCCGGCGTTTAACACGATAACCCCCGCTCCGTTCCCCCATCAATGCCAAGACGCAGTCGAGGCAGGAACGCTTTAATTTTAGGTTTTAGTTTTTAGTTTCCTACATAGTAAACCGAAGGTGAGCCCCATCACCTAGTCCTGTATATTTGTATATTGATATTTTCACTGTAAAAAGAAATGTTTTTGTTATTCTACCCTCCTCGAATGCATCGTAAATTGTAAATTGTAAAAATATTGTTAAATAAAGGGGTTTTGAGGAGGGGGGGGAACCGCTTACGCTACATTTCTAACGGTGACAGTTATGGAGATATTTCAATCTGAACTCCTGTTGATGTTCTGTCACCTGAAAAGATTACTTCCGATTAAAATGTTTTATACACAGTAACTTCCGGCGAGTCAGTGTAAACGGAACATATATCCGGGGCTCAAATTGGAGTCCAAACGAAAATTGTAGCTCTTTCCGTAGAGAAATTATGAGGCAACTAACGAAGATTTTATTTTTTATTATACTAACGAAGAACTAAAGAAAATTTTAAAATCGCGCAATTTCCACTCATAACAAAAATATTTTATTATTGCAGTCCTAAACACTATGACGAATCTGGTACCATTCAACAGGGTGTCCATAGTAAACATTCACTTTTACATATGAACGATAATGTGTATTGACCGACTGGCGTACAATATGCTCTCCCCTGTTATAAATAGCATTTATTGAGTATAGATGTTTAAATTAATAATTATTAACTGTATTATATAATTATAGTGGTTTTAATAATAATAAAATGGCCACGAAAATAAATACACAGTAACTGGGCCGGGATTCGCACCCTGGACTTCCTGATATCTGCTCAAGTATGAGCCATACTTGTTTCTCCCAGCTCTAGTCAATTAATAATTAACAGTCAAAGTAAAAATTACTGGCGAATTTTTTTTTTTTTTTTTCAAAACCTCTTTATTATTTACAATGAACAAAAAATTATAGGATTACAATTTGCTCCTCGTACTGCATACGCAGATGCATTCGAAGGAGTGCATAAATATGATACATTTCAATTTGTAGTAAAAAAGTAAAAAAACACATCTACAACACTAGGTGATGAGGCTCACCTTCTGCATATAACCGTGAAAACACTAAAAAACTAAAACCTGGGCTCACCTTCAGTTTAAAAAATGGGAGAAAAAACATACAAACTAAAACCTAAACCTAGAACCTAAGACTAAAGCGTTCCAGCCGCGACAGCGTCCTGCCATCGATGGGGGAACGGAGCGGTGGTTGTAGTGTTAAACACCGGGTTTGTCAGGTATTGCAGGGAGTCGAAACACTTGATATGTCTACGTTGGATGAATTCATCCACCGTAGGCAGCTCAAAGATCTCGTGAAGCTTACTGTTGCTCCGCAGCTCGAACGAAGTACCTCTGACCACTTTCATCAGTATACCGTTTTGGAATTGTTGGAGTCCCCGAGCTGTCGTATACCTCAGATAACGAAATAGCGGTACACCATACAGCAGAGTAAGCCTGAGTATGCTCTTGTATATCAACAGCTTGAGACGCAGAGATAGATTGGGGGAACTCAATAAATGCGTAAGCCGGTAAGACTTCGTGCGGGTATGCTTCAACTTCTTCGTAAAATGGTTACTAAAATGGAGGTGTTCTAAGAAATCGATTGAGCACAAGATATTAATGTCTTTCCTGTAAAAACTTCCTATTGTCATTATAATGACTGTATAGGCTTTGGTATATCGATTTCTTCTATACCTAAAGGGAGGAGAGTAACAAAAAATTCGTGCCGGGGGGGGGGCAACCAACCAAGCTAGCCTGCACGAGTAAATGACCTTCCCAATATGAATCTTCTTCGACTAATATCTCGCAGTGACTGTAATCAACGTATAAGGTTGGAACGTTGGGTTCGAGTCTCGATCCTTCCAGTTTATATTTCCTTTGGCCGTTAATTATAAATAATAGAGGGTTGTAAACCACAACAGAATTTTGAATCTATTTTCTTTGACTTCTCATCCCACGAAAAAATTCCTCGACTATAACCCAGGTAGAATATGAAGGAAAATATTGATTGGTGGTTCGAGGACTTCAATACCTTTAATAGTTATTGACTCGCTTAGTTTATTAAACATCAACTAACCTTTTGTGAAAAATCTCCAATCTACCTCTTAGAATAGTTCCTAGATTCAGAATAATTCAGAAGGCAGCTCCAACAGACGGACAGACCCACAAGTGAAATGATAACACGGTTTCTTGTATTGAAAGAAAACACATAAAAACGTACGATTTTATGAATATAACGTTTATGACTTTTTTATGTACAATATTTAAATATTATTTTACTACACACGTTGAAAGTTCCAAAAATACAATCATTCTGTTATTGACAGTGTTGAATCTAATGCAAAAACGATAGCTTCTCAATAATATTTTCAACATTATTGCAGGTGTAAGGGGTGCTATCTTCCTAGATGGAGATATATTATTTTCGTAGATAGTATTTTTCGACCAAATTATTTTATTTCATTTCTTAATAAAGCATCTCAACCAATGAATACCCCCCCCCCCAAAAAAAAAAAATAACAACGTCCAGGTCCCGTCTAAGCCCCTGTTCAAGCTGTAGGTATGAAGTCTTGCGACTCATTCGATGCAAGGAAGAAATTAGAAACTGGCTTCAAAACATCATAAGGAAAATGCCTCTAATAGCATTCCGATCATAAATGAGGCATCGTATTCGTCAGTCGCTTATGATCACTCTCGCTCGGCAGCAAACTGTTGGTTGCACCATCATTACTCATCTATAATTATTTTCATTTCTTGGCACTTTCCTTTCCAATGGACCGATACGTGTAAACAATAATATAGAAATGATTCATCTAATACGGAACTATTATGCTTTCCAATAATATTGAATATGATTACAATTATGTTGATCATAGGATCAAAATATCACTAACATCTTTTTTTTTTTCTTTCAAAACCTCTTTATTGATAATATATATATATACAATGACAAAAGTAAATAAATAAATTTGGAATTGCAGCTGTCTCCTCGTGCTGCATTCGCAGATGCATTCGAAGGAGTGCATAAAATATAATACTTTCAGTTTGTTGTTAAGAAGTCCAATACACATACACTCACTAGGTGATGAGGCTCACCTTCTGCTTATAACCGTGAAAACACTAAAAAACTAAAACCTAAACCTAGAACCTAAGACTAAAGCGTTCCAGCCGCGACGGCGTCCTGCCATTGATGGGGGAACGGAGCTGGGGTCACTAACAACTGTACATATTACCCCTTACACATGCAATAATGTTGAAAATATTATTGAGAATCTATCAGGCTTGCATTAGATTCTATACTGTACTGTACTGTACTTTCAACGTGTGTAATAACATAATATTTAAATATTGTACATTAAAAAGTTATATTCATAAAATCTTAGGTTTTTCTTCATTACAAGAAACCGTTAAGTTTTCATTCCACTTGTGGGTCTGTCCGTCTGTTGGAGCTGCCACGAGACGTTTTATGTTTACATGAAATATATAACCATCTTCATAAAACATGATTGACTTTAATTAATTAACCGATTACCTGCTGTAATATATATATATATATATTTGTTAATAATTTTGATAAGGGTATCAAATTAAAGATCTCGACTTTACATGTAACTTTTGTTTACACGTTCGTTTGAAATGTTTTGGTAAGAAATGCTTTATGAATATTTTTATTACAACGTCATTTTATAAATATATGTAAATATTTCATAGAAGTACTATTTAGTTTGTAATCAGTTTTATAATGCTAAGAACAAGTAGAAGGGGCTTGAGCAGAACAGTATACCTGCCTTGTGACTTCATGTAAGTCACTGATGGTTCCCTGTTATTTTTGAGTAAGCAGCCGCATACCTTCAAGACTTCCCTACTTCCCAGAATCTTATTCTTTTCTTATATGTCTCAGCTTTAGCCCCAGACCCCACCTGTTTGCAGACTCGTCCCTAGACATTTTCAAACTATAATTAGAAGAAGCCATAAAACCGTATTCGCCGATTTAAATCAACCAGCGATTTTTCAAGGTGAACGCTTCCTGGCTTGGTAGGGACATAGTTTTATTAGGCATAAAATGCTATTAAAAATAAAATCAAACTTATGAAAAATAATTAAGGGACATAACTGAACGGCTTGGTAATTAAAACATAAACATTGCTTATCACATTGAGTAGAGAATAAAATAAAAGAACTTAACTTCCTAATTAATAATATATATATATATATATATATATATATATATATATATATATATATATATATATATATATTATGTAATGGGACCTAAGTGGTCTTTAATTGCAAAAAGCCATTAAAAACGCTGAGAAAATCGTTTTCGCAATGGTGACGGAATCCTAAATTGTGTAATAGATCACACTTGATTTTATTTTAGTTCATACAATGGTGTATTATTCATGGATGGTTCGAAGAATGTTGAGATAGGGAGAGCTAGCTACCTAGCTAGACCTTTTCTTATCTTAGTTCCTGGAGCCAGGTCACACAAATTGTCTGCAGTATATACTTATACTTATACTCATATATATATATATATATATAAGTTAACGATCGTCAACGAAAAACGAGAAGAAAAAGGAAAGAGGTTGAATGTAGTTACTGAACGAGAGTTGTCACAAGACTGTTTTTATTTGAGCTTTTAAAGCCTCTCTAAATACATTCGGGATGTTTACATCCCGATGACTTAAGGATTAGGCTGGCTGCCTACGACGTCCGAACCTTAACTCCCCCCTGCCAGTTTACGCATATCTCTTCGTAAACTCCAAGGTCCGCCGCACTCAGCACACAGCCTGTAATCCCTTACATCACGTTTACGGTCTAATATATTCATAGTCCTCACAAAAAAACAAAGAAAAGAGATAATACAGAAATAAAACAAAAATAATAATAACAAAAAATAATACATTCGCCCTGGACCCGGTGGCTGCCAGGTAAAAAAAAATGGAACATCCACAATATAAATAATGAAAACAAAAACTCTCTCTGAGCAGCACATGTGAATGTGAACATGTGAAACATATGATTCCGGATCAGTTGCTCCGTATCGGATCGAGGGCACACCATCTTACGCACATTCAACACCCTCCCCCCTGTGTTGGGAGTTTCAACTGTTCAATGTGAACGGTTCGCCTCTTCTTTGGGGTGGTCATACTCTCGATGGTCACGAGATTATGTTCCCGAATTATGATGACCTTAAAGGGCCCCTCATACCGAACAAGTTCCTTACTACGATTTGACACGACTTTTCTGTACACAACGGTCCCAATCGATATTGCTCCTATGCGATCACGCACCTTCAAATTTGCCCGTGCCACGCGCTTGGATTTTTCGCGCATAATCTTATCGCGTACTTTGTACCACATCTTTCCGAGCTGTATGTGGGTGTTATGGAGCTGTGCCACCATTCCCTCATCCGCCACCGTCTCTGGCCAGTTCCTCGGTCTCACTCGTAATCCAAACAAAATTTCGAAGGGTGCTAACCCCGTCGTGGCATGTATCGAGTGGTTGTATGCCGCCACCGCCATTGGCATCGCTACGTTCGCCGACAGGCCTTTATCCACCTGGTACACGCGTAAGTGGTCGCTGAGGGTGCTGTGTAACCTTTCGATGGTTCCCCTGCTCTTGGGATGCCCGGGGGTATTAAAATGCCATACCACATCCCGTTTTTGCATTTCGGCTCTCACGGTTGCATTGTCAAACTCCCGTCCCCCGTCCGACGAGATCCTCTCTGGTATGCCGTAGAACTGAAACCATGTGTTGAGGGCTTGTAATATGGAATCTGATGACTTGTCTCCCACCGCGTAGGCCATAGCCACTTTGCTAAACGGTCGATGATAGTGACCCACTTAAAACCCCGCCACGTGAAGGTGTCCACTTGAATCTCCGTCAGTGGTGCTTCTGCCGTGGGTGATTCCTCCTGGAGTCCCTGCGGGGGATGTCTATCATATTTCGTCTTCTGACAAACTTCGCATGCTCCGATTACCTCCTGAATAGTCCGCTGCATCCCCCACCAAAAATAGCGCCTTCGTAGTGCTTGTGCCGTCTCCTGCCCACCGCGGTGGTTGGTTTTTCCTTGGTGATACGCCAGTGTTACCTCGCGTTGCTGCTCCTCGTCCCGCAGGGTTTGGACCACGGAAAGACACCGAATGAACGAGCGATCCACCCCCAACAGCTCTTTCTGCCACAGCTTTTTAATTTTGTCCCACACAGTCTCGTTGCCCACGAATAAATGGTGTGTTTTGCCGGGTTTGGACACGTCCTTGAGAGCCTGACAAATTTGATCTCCTCGAACTCCCGGTGGTGACCAAATCGTCGCGATCTGACTCCTACCGTACGTACTATGGAGTATTTTCAGAGCACCCGATGTTTGAGTTTTCCATATGATCTGCCTCCGCTTATCATTGATAATTTCGTCCGTCGTCTCCATATCACGCGGTCTCTCTCCTATAGACTCGTCTGATGGTGTGTCCGCACTCCTGTCACTATCTTTCCGCGTGCTGCTCCTGCCCGCTTCTCCAGGCGTCCATTCCTCAATGAACTGCCTCATACCGCTCGATGTTTCCCCTTCTTCTATGGCGTTCACCATAATAGCGCGCGACAGCCAATCTGCCACGACGTTGTCTTTGCCTGGCTTATATACAATATCCAGATTGTATTGGGCTAAGAATTCCTTCCACCTTGTTACCCTTGAGGAGGATTCTTTGAGTTTTCCGACCCATTGAAGAGGTCGGTGATCCGTATGTATTCGAAACCTTCTGCCAAATACATACGGACGGAAGTGCCCAATGGCCCACACTATCCCGAGGAGTTCTCGTTCCAGAGCGCTGTACCGCGCCTCCGTGTCCGTCAGGCGTCTGCTCGCGTAGGCCACCGGTCTTTCCCCGTCTTCGCCTTCTTGTGACAATACTGCCCCCAAGGCATAGTCGCTTGCGTCGGTGGTGATCGTGAAATCCTTCTCAAAGTTAGGGAAAGCCAAAATCGGCGCCTCCTGCAAACGTGCCAAGCATTTGCGGATATTCTGCTCTATCAGCGGCGTGATCATTATCCGTGCTCCTTTCCGTAGTAAATTGTTAATGGGTACCATATATTCTGCCATGTCCGGCACGAAACGGCGGTAGTAATTGAGCGTGCCCAGTAATCTCCGAATCCCTTTTACATCTTTTGGCACCTCCATTCTCTGGATCGCTTCTACTTTCGTCAAGTCTGGTTGAACCCCTTCCTGTGAGATTGTGTGCCCTAAAAAACTAATCTGCTCCTGCCCCAGTGACGATTTGTCTATTGACAGTTTCAACCCGAAATCCCTTAATCTCTCAAATACGTTCCGGAGGTGTTGAATATGTTCCGATTCCGTTCGGCTGAAGATCAGCAGGTCATCCATGTAAATTTGGCACATATTTTCGTCCATTCCTCTCAGAAGTTCGTCCATGAGACGCTGAAAGGTTATTGGAGCATTTTTGAGACCGAACGGCATTCTCGTGAACTCAAAATGCCCTCTTTCAAACGAAAACGCCGTTTTATGTTGGTCATGCGCAGCTAGTTTGATCTGATGGTACCCTGCTTTTAGGTCCAATGTGCTAAAAATGTTTGCACCGTTTAGTCTGTCTAGGATGTCTTCGAACCGCGGGATCGGATATTTTTCGTCCAGGGTATTATCGTTAAGTTTCCGAAAATCCACCACGACTCGGTATTTTTCCTCACATTCTCCCGGTCGACTTTTCTTTTTCACTGCCCACAAAGGGCTATTATACGGAGACGTGCTATCTCTGATAATACCTTGGCGCTTGAGATCCTCGATCTCCTTTCTAATGTGTTGTCTGAGCGCTTGCGGATACCGCCTCTCCTTCACATACGTCACCCGCTCTACTTTTAACGGGATCTCATGTAGCGTTTTCCCCGTTGCTCCTAGCTTGTCCCCTTCAGCGAAAAAAATATCCCTAAACTCGCTCCTCAGACTCTCCCTCCAATCCTCCACTCTCTTAACCGCTCCTATTTGCTCCGTTTCGCCCCTTACGCCCCCCCCGGCTTCGATAGGTTCGCTTCCCTATTTTGATCCTCCAGTTCTCCCCCTCGTTTTTGATGCGCGCGCCTACTTTTCCCAGTAAATCACACCCCACTATTATCTGGTATTCCCGTGGCATGTCTTCCACGACGTGTACTTTTATGTCACCCATTACTTTCGCCCATTCTTCCAGCCCCACGACCGCTTCTCCCATTACTTCGCAGGGTCCCCCAAGAGTAAGTAATTTACACTTACATACCTTGATCTGGTGTGCCCTCTCTCCTCTACGCAACCTCTCTAACGCACCACGAGATATTATTGTATTGGTGCTGCCAGTATCAATGAGGCACCTCTCCCCCTTCCCGAACTCGATAATTGGCAAACCACACATCCTTTCCCGCACTGTATTGCACCTTAGGATGCGGTCGCCTCTCTGCTGCCACTCTCCTCAGGCCTCCGTACGCCGCTCCCATCTGCGCGAGGGATTCTTCTGCCACTCTCGTCGTCTGCTCCCGCTGCGCTTCGACTCCTCTCCGTCTGTCTCCGACGTCCCTGATGACTCGTCGCCCGATGATCCAATTTCTCTTGGTGTCGCGCTCCGCCTCTCCCGGATTTCCTGGTTGTTCACCTCCATTGGTTCTGCTTTGTGAAATTCCCTTCTACGAAACAAGTATGGACATTGTCTTGCTATGTGTCCTTCTTCCCCACACTCAAAGCACTTAGTGCGAGGGCACTGAGCTACCAGATGGCCCGTCTTTCCACAACCATGACATTTCCTTTCTTCTTTCCGAGGTGCGTACCTAGGCCTCGTCACTCCCAATCTTCTCTCTCTTGTCGCTCCCCTGTCTCTACCGGCAAACGGCGTTTCCTGTCTCCTCCACACTGCTTTTGGGGTCCTGTTTCTCCTATATGGGATCTGGCTCCAATCGTTGTCATCTTCGTTCATTTTTACTTCTTCTTCCCTTGCGCTAGCATCTATCATCGCCTGGGCGCATTCGAGGAACGATCGCTCATTAGGGAACCCTTCCTTCCTTCCCGTCTCCTTCGCTAATTGTACCTTTAAGATTGTTGACAGGAATCCCATCCTGCCCTCCACTTCATCGGCGCTAGTTGTCTCCCTCATTTTCTCATTTATTTTATTGTAGCGGACAACCAGGACTGCAGCATACTGTCCACTATTCTGTCTCGGAGATTTCATTTCTCGAAACATTTGGAATATATCCTCCTCTGGGGTCCATCGTCCCCCCCCCATATGCTTTTTTCAGTCTCGTCTTTACTATCTCCCACGGGGTTTCCTCGTCCGCCTGTATCAGGTTCAGCACCTTCCTTTTCACCCTGCACACCAGGTCTGCCTTTATTGACTTAGCGTCACCTGGGTCGAGTAACCCTTCGTCCATCTTGGCTTGTATCCTCTCCATAATCCTATCTCCACCTTTGAGAAAATGATTTAACTCACCTATTTCCCCAGAAAATTTTTCGAGGTCTGAGATCATTTTCCTCATGTCCTGTGACGTCACTGCCCGCACCTTCATCCACGCCAGTGTGTTCGCATGGGCTTCAGCCATGGTTTCTTTAGGTAACTGTGGAACTTCAAACGCTGCCGGCCGCAATTCCACCATTACCTACTTTAATTAAATCACACGAAAGTGAATAAGAAGGAAAAAAAAACAAAAACCAACTCGCACGTTAATGACTCGAACCCACTCCGCTCCCGGGTTTCGGCACCAGTTAACGATCGTCAACGAAAAACGAGAAGAAAAAGGAAAGAGGTTGAATGTAGTTACTGAACGAGAGTTGTCACAAGACTGTTTTTATTTGAGCTTTTAAAGCCTCTCTAAATACATTCGGGATGTTTACATCCCGATGACTTAAGGATTAGGCTGGCTGCCTACGACGTCCGAACCTTAACTTATAGACTCGTATATATACACTGACAGGCAAAAAATTCCACCCACCTGATTTTTTCATGTTTTCATCTCAAAATATTTCTGCTTTGGATTGGTCAATTTTTTTTATGAATAAATATGTATTTTTTTTTCAATTAGAAATGTCAATATAGTAGGATATTTTAATTTTCTTAATGGAGTGCCGCACATAATTGGTTGTTGTTCGTGGAGGGTCTTTGACGGCCACTCGCTATGTCGATGAGATTTTGGAACCTCATGTGTTGCCTTTCCTCATCGAAATCAGCGATCATTCATTTCTAATGCACGTTCACATGTCGCTCGCATAGTACAGACGTTCCTTCATCAGCATAACATTGAGGTCTTAGCCTGTCCAGCATGTTTTCCAGATTTGAACCCTGTCGAGCATTTATGGGATAACCTCGGAAGACGAATAAGAGCGCGTTCAGCACTTCCTGATACACTGCAGGACCTTGAAAGGGCTCTTCGGGAAGAATGGGCTAACCTCCAGCAAAGGGGCATTTCCCGACTGGTGGAAAGTATGCCGATGCGTCTTCAAGAAGTAATAAAGGCAAGAGGAGGAAATACACGCTATTAAATGATCTTGTCATTAATTTCTTTTAGGATAAAAATGGTTATTTTTCAATTTTTTTTTCATGTTTCTTAGCAGTTCACATTTTTATTTTAAATTTTTAAACAAAGACTCATTTAATAAACGTTAAAAACCTTATTAAAGGTAAAAAAGATTTTATAAATTCAATAAATAATAAGTATTGTATACAATTACCATGTATTATATACAAATACAATTTTTTTACAAGTGGGTGGAATTTTTTACCTGTCAGTGTATACATATATGGTATATTCGACAACACCTTAAAATATGCTAATTAGTTTTGCGTTATCAAAAAATAACGGGAAGTATGAAAAAAAACGTGCAAAAGTCGGGATCTTGCTCTTAGTTCTAAGATAAGCTGTGCAGTATTTAAAATTCTGATAGTTCTTTTTCTGTGTAGTTAAGTGAATTTCGATTAAAGACAGTGCCGCTGAAAAAATTTCAAATCATATTCTAACAAATAAAGTACGAGTAAAAATAACTCGTTAATAACTCTCTCTCTCTCTCTCTCTCTCTCTCTCTCTCTCTCTCTCTCTCTCTCTCTCTCTCTCTTATATTCTATATATATATATGTAAACATTTCATAGAAGTACAATTTAGTTTGTAAGCTGTTTTATAATGCTAAGAACAAGTAGAAGGGGCTTGAGAAGAACTGTATACCTGCCTCGTTATTTCATGGAAGTCTCTGATGGTTCCCTGTTATTTTTAAGTAAGCTACCGCATACCTTCGAGACCTCCCTACTTCCCAGAATGTTATCCTTTTCTTATACATATATGTTTCAGCTTTAGCCCCAGACCCCACTTGTTCCCACTCATTCCTAAACCTTCCACCCACCAGTGTTTTGCTTGTACTTCACAATAAAGCTTTTCTTTCTTTTCTTTTAAAAGACTCTCCTCTACAATGATAAAATAATAAAATGGTGAGACTATTGGTCCATATACCATCTAATTTTAGATACTGTATCAACCTAATCAATCATCCCTATCTTAATTCTTGCAAATCTCATAAAAACAGTTTTCTGCCGCGGGAGTTGCAAATTGGCAATGCAACTGTACTAGCTAAATAATAGAATTTAAATAAATAATAATATTGACGTAAGAATAATTTTAGTTTAATTATTCATTTATTTTTTATTTATTTATTTCAGAACCTCAAAAATAATAATGCAATGAATAAAATAATTGAATTTACAGATTTCTCCTCTTCCTGCATTCTAATCATTTACTAAATTGTGGATAGTTATGAGGACTGGAGAAGAGCGGTGCAGGGCCATCTGTGAGTGCTGCTGGGAGCTGCATAGTTCTAGTGTACGTCAATAGATAGCACTGCACATTACTTATTATAGAGTCCATTTGTTTTAGTCAAAGGAAAAAATTCCGTTATTATCCTAATTATTTTTGTATTCTTGGCCTTTTATCGTGACATCGGAAAAAGCTACAATCTTTGTTATCATGTTCTTAAGAGGATGAAACCCTCAACATTTTTCCGGCTTATAGACCAGACGTTATAGCTACGTGAGTGTGCGAAATATGAGGAACGCATTCTTTAAATTGATTTCAGTTCATAACAGAACAAATTAATACTCAGGATGTTGCCCCATGTGTTATCACACCCCCTCCCCTCAGGCATTTAAGAACATTATTATTTTTTTCCCTCTAAACCCCTTGAATTTAATACAATGTAAAAATATAAACAAAAGAATCGACAAACTTTCTCCTATTTCTGCTAAGCGCAGATGCAATTGAAAGGGGTTGGGTTACATAAATTAGATTGAAATTAATAGGAAATAACATGAATACAAATCTAGGTGATGGGGCTCACCTTAAGTTTAAAAAATGGGAGAAAAAACATACAAACTAAAACCTAAACCTAGAACTTAAGACTAAAGCGTTCCAGCCGCGACAGCGTCCTGCCATCGATAGAGGAACGGAGCGGGGGTTATCGTGTTTATCACCGGGTTTGTCAAGTATTGCAAGGAGTCGAGAAATTTGATATGTCTACGTTGGATGAATTCATCCACCGTAGGCAGCCCAAAGATCTCGTGATGATCACTGTTGCTCCGCAGCTCGAACGAAGTACCTCTGACCACTTTCATCAGTATACCGTTTTGGAATTGTTGGAGTCGCCGAGCTGTCGTATACGTCAGATAACGAATAAGCCGTGCACCAAACAGCAGAGTAAGCCTTAGTATGCTCTTGTGTCAACAGCTTGAGACGAAGTGATAGATTGGGGGGAGTCAATAAATGCGTAAGCCGGTAAGACTTCGTGCGGGTATGCTTCAACTTCTTCGTAAAATGGTTACTAAAATGGAGGTGTTCTAAGAAATCGATTGAGCACAAGCTATTAATGTCTTTCCTGTAAAAACTTCCTATTGTCATTAAAATGACTGTATAGGCTTTGATATATCGATTTCTTCTATATCTAAAGGGAGGAGAATAACAAAAAATTATACCATAAATTGGACATCCCGAATAATAATTTTTTAGCTGTTATTAACTGAGTACCTTATAACCTATAAGTACCTTATATCGCCTGCTCTTAACACAGTTGACAGATGTTACTGAGGTGTCTTACTCTCTTAGTCATCTCTATGACACTTCGGATTAAAATATCTAGACATAATTGCAAGTCTAAAAAAATTTAGATTTCAGCTTACTACGCTACATTCCTGGAAATTATGAGTTTGATTAAAATTAGTTATTTTTGCGCCATTATAGTCCTAATGTACTCAAAATCAATAATAGGCCATTGCTTTATTTAGTGAAAAAAAGTCTATCAAAGTCTCGTTTTGAGATTAATTCGAGTGACCCATTTGATGAGAAAAATTCGTGGAGCCGCAGGGTGACTGTTTGTGGAGTTAGCACCTGAAGTTGATGGTGTAAGCAATCGAAAGTATTAAAATTAGAAATAATACAAAAAACTGTTGGCAGACAAAATTTGTTTCAAGGTTCAAACCACACAGGCAAATACTCTTAAAGAAAAGATTTGTAGTTTTTCAAAAGGGTTGTTACGGGTAGGGTTTATTTGAGATCTCACTTTGATATCTCTTCTGTCGTATTTTATTTGTAGGTAGGTTTCGCATCTAGTAATGAAGTCTGTTATGTCGCGCCATAGAGGTCTTATTGATGAATGTACGTTTCATTTATGCCGCCGTCGCACACCTTTTGCAACCGTTGTATTTTATTATCACTTCTCTGTAATTTTATTATAAGCTTTATTTTCAACGTCAAGATTCATCTTTGAATATTTCTTAATCATTACCTTATGAAAATAGTATATTATTGCTAAATTGAAATTATTATTAAGTGTTTCATCAGTCTTTTGTAGCGTTCTTTCCCGTTTACATATTACTCCTTAAGTGGTGTTTGGTTTTAAGTATTCGATAATGCTGGCTTTTATTCCCTTTAAGTCGTTAAGAGAGTAAAATTATAGAGTTGAATTGGTTTTGTTAAAACCATGTGGGTTTGTTTGTTGTACTGGCTTCCTATTTCTTTTTGTTTTTTGTAGTATGAGTTGGTTCTGTTCTGAATTTACAATCCTCATCACCTACAATCAGGATTTGGCCGTTAGAGCTTTCTTGAGAATGGATCGTTAACAAGCTATCAATCAGAACAAATAATCAATTCAGCAATTTCTGCCCATTTAGCTGACATCGAAGAGGAACCCGCGACGCTTGGACATAACAGGCTCCAATGACTTTCAAGAAGAGAAGCCAAACATCATTCTGTTCACACATCCTTGTGGAGTATGTCACTTTTTCAACTAGGGATTAATGAAAGACATTTAACTATCCTTACTAACCGTTTATTTAAGAATAAACGCTAAGTCCTCACGAAGGCATTAGGCGAAACAAATCTTAAATCACTATTAATATTGAAATGAGATAAGGACTATGATGTTAACAAGGAAAACAGAAAACTGCGCCTAACTAAAACTGTTCCAGAAAAGTAAGGGGGAATGCCAGGATATAACTCCTTACTGGTAGGGGGGGGGGGAGAATAAAATACTTGAGACGTAGGAGAGGGGAACAATGTAATAACAAAATTTTTATTTGAGTGGCCACTTCTTTGGCTTTTATCTTTAACGGGTGCCACACTTTTTTGAGGGCTTTGAGGGCTGGTTTCTTTTCTGCGGATTCTCGCTGTTCACCAGCACCCTTTTGAAGCCGATTCACTCAACTTAGTTTTCTCAAGCGAAGTCTACAGTTACAGTCGACTCAGGACACACTGTTGAGAAGGTTTTTTTTTTCAATCCAACTAAAAATATTCAAACAAAATTCAATTTAATGTTTTATTCAGATGAACATACGAAAACAGCGTATCTTGTTGCGTTGTACCGTAGAGAACGAACCACACCTGGCACCAGCCGCACAAATTGGTTTAACGAATCCAATGATATTTACGAGAAACTAATAAGCCGCGAAGACCAATCTATAAAACATATTTTTTTTTAAGCTCTAAAATTTTTAAGATTATGGATAAGGGAAAAATAAAGGAAAATTTATTTGGGGTGAGTGGATCCTTTTACTAGGAGTACCTGTTTGAAGGTGGAGTTAGGGCATTAAGGAGTGCGGGAAGCCTCGGTAGAGGTGGAAATGTTGCGTTACAGTGGTGAGAGTCCACTGAAGGCTGAGCCTAGCACCTCTCTAGACATGTAGTGCAGTCTCATTCAGTTGGATAGCAGTGATGGGTGCCCGTCAGGGGCTTGTTGTTGGTGGGCCAAGCGCCGTAATCTCCACCATTTCGTCTGCTTTCCCAGATCTAGAGAGTAGCCATCTTGCCGGTAGTGGTGGGGGTGTCAGGTCTCGGAATAGGAGGTTTTGAAACATAATTATAACCGTAATTGAACTTTAAATGGGTTTTCATCGTTCATCTGCATTGCAGTGCCCGAAACGGAGGCTTTACTCTGGTAAAAACTTACTTTAAGCAATACCCAAACATTTATATTTTGTGGTTAATTCATTTCAGCCTCAACGAAGAGGGTGGTCTTCATTTCTGGTGAGAGAAACTGAGTTGTATTTTCTACGTGAATAAAATAAATAGCAAATGTGGTTCACTTAAGCCCTGACACGGATAATTACCTATAAATAATCAGTACATGGAACTAAGGCTTAAAATTTTCCAAAATAAAATACCAATTATAGATTCTTCTTCTACGATCACCCCTGATGACAAGAGCAGGAATTCAATGGTTCTCATGAGGTCCTCCTAGATCACCGTACTTGGCCACAACCTGGGTATGCTGGGGCCAAAGAATTCTCCTCTTCTTCTCCAGTGGCACACAGGACTAAAGAAGATGATTTGAGGACTGTTCTGCTTGCCTGCAGTCAGAGAGAGGAATTTCACCAACGCCAAAAAACTCTATTCTCGAAAGTCCTCATGCGGAAGATCATCACCTCTTAACTCCCAGAGAGCTAGAGAATGCTCCGTGGTTAACCAGAAACAAACAACTCCGCCAATACCTACAATAGATTATTCCATCGAGAAGAAATCTACCAAAAATCAAAAGGAGCAATCAAGTACAACATTGGTAACCAAAGGATGATGCAAAAGAGAGAATAGTCAATGTTTCTCAAGTAAAAGTAAAAACCAACAGCCGGCCAAAACATTGCTACCAATTAAAATTGGCAATCCTCCTTTATATTCAAACTCTTAAAAGTCGGACCTTTCGAAATGTGGCTAAAAACATCCCCTTAAGACACCAACTAGCGCTGGGTCACATGAGTAGACAAACTGATTTAAATGAAGGAAAATATAAATCAAAATTATCCTGATCACTTTACATTTATTGAGTCATCGATTCACATTTAAACAGAAGATAGCTAGATAAGGAAATTAAATCATCTTCAATACTCCAATGAAATAACAAACAAAAGGTCAGACCTCAGATAAAAAATAATTACATTACTACTCCTATTATGGTGATGGCCCTCGATCATTTTTGAAAAAATGTTTAACTTAAATAATAAATAAATAATAAAAAAATAAAACCCTTTCTGAATTTATAATGCAATAAAAATTTGCAGAATAAATCTCTTAATTTTCAATTATCCTAATTGATAATAATTAATTAATATGTGTCTATTAATAATGGTATTAATTAATTAATGTGTATGCATCATTATAGGTATTAAACAATTTATATGTTGGTATTATTATTAGTATTAATTAACTATTGTGTGTGAAAAATATTACTATTATTATTATTATTATTATTTGTTCCGGCATTTGTGCACCGCGGCCTCACTGAGACCTATTGTGCGCCGTCCATGTCCCTGTCCTATATATGTGACAGGCCCACGGCCTTTGCAAATCTGAGGATACTGAATGGATCGATCAGTTCACATAGTTTGGGGTCTACAATGCGATCACTACCAAAGTGAAGGTATCGCCTTCTAGCTAAGTTATCACAGTCACATATTATATGACGTGCCGTTTCTCCCTCTTTCTTGCAGAATCTGCAGATTGGTGATCCCACTATCCCCAAATTAAAGAGGTGTTTATTTAACCGACAGTGACCTGTATAGAGTCCTGTCACACTTTTGAGTGTCCACCTGTCCATTGATAGAAGTGCTGAGCTTCTTCTCTTACAGGGTCCATTAAGAAACAGTTTCGAGTGTTCCTGTTTCTTAGTTTCTCTCCAAGAAAGTCTTGCCTTGTCCTCTAAAGCTAATTTTATACGCCTTTTAGCGTAGCTGAGGCTGATACCACATATGGGTTCAGGTGCAAGAGGTGTCTGTTCTGAGCCCACCCTTGCAAGGCCATCTGCCTTCTCATTGCCTGTGATGCCTGTGTGTCCTGGCACCCAGTCGATTCTAACCTTATTGGCTAGCGAGAGTGTGTTTAAGTTGTTTTTACACTCCTCAACCAAATAAGATCTGGTCGTATAGCTTCTCAGGGCGCCAATGGCTGCCTGGCTATCCGTGAAAATTGTGATCAGTCTGTTTCTTACACCCTCCCCAATTAAGGTTTGGGTACAGACATTGATCGCCATCACTTCGGCCTGAAAGACCGAGGTGTGTCTACCTAAAGGAATAGAAATCCCAGATTCTGGTTTATCTTTCCTCCATATGCCGGCCCCTGATCTATTACTATCTCTAATGAATGTTGAACTTATCATAAATAATAAAAACATTAAACCATTTCTGAATTTATAATGCAATAATAATTATCAGAATAATTACTTTATCTTAATTTTCAAATCTCCTAATTGGTATTGATTAATTAATACGTTTTCATTATTGGTATTGAAAATTTTATATGTTGGTATTATTATTAGTATTAATTAACTATTGTGTGTGAAAAATATTACCTTCTCCACAACCATGATCTGTTAAGTATCATGAATCAACTAATTAATTGGTATAAAAAAATCTATTATTTTGAGTAGGGTTTGATTAAATATTTCGACGCCTTCATCTACAATATATAATTTTTTTTTCGGCCTTTCAATCTCACCAGTCATTGAAGCAACTTTAAATTTAACAAGTTTTTTTTATATAGGGATGTTAGTTAAAATAAACGCCACGATGATGCTAAAAGTAAAACAAGCCTTATGGAATATAACGAAGGTTCGTTAATAAATTAATAGGTAATAAATTTATTTTCCTTTCATATTGTTTAGGGAATCAAATCAATGATCTCAACGATTGTTAATAACATTTAGTTTGTTTTTTCAACATAATAATTTTGACGGTATTCCCCATTTGCATGCCCAGGGGGAGGCCCCCCACGATGCTACAATTAAAACCAACCCCATGAAAAATAATGAAGGTTAATAAATTATTTAGTATAGTAATAACAAAATGTGTATAAATAAATACGAGTGTATATGTAAAAATAATAATATATATACACATGCGTATTTCGTATCCCCTCCACTGTTCACTATCAAGAGTAGCAATGCGCGAAGGAATAGATGATCATTGCATATAGTGTTCAGTCGTCTTCACAGCAACTACGACGGACTTCAGAGGTAACTAACATTCTCAAGTCAACTATCAACTAAACTATATTTTTAGATTTAGATACATACGAGCTAAATAAATCAAATATAAAGTGAATAAACAATAGCGAGACAATTTGGTCTGGGCAATTTAAATAATTATACATCATTGTAAGAACCTAACTCGGTACTGCTGCTCAAAAATATTTCAATTTATTTGTTAAAAAATCTCGGTCAGTGAAAATTTCCCCAAATAAAAGAGATAAAAAAATTAACTGCCATTAATCGCGATAAACAAATTTTCGCTACCAATTGCGAATCTTATTTCAAGGACAGTTTTATTGTCTTTTTGTAATTAGAGCACTCTGCCGCACCAAGACATTACACATATTATTAATCAGAAGATTGGGAAAAACCTAAGCATGATTACGTCCAAATAAATATTAATTTCAATACCAACTATTTGTCATCTCTTTCTTGAGTCAAATGGGACCCCTATTTGAAATTTAATGTCTATAGATTGAAAAGAGTGCTTATTCACAGACATGCTGGTGAAAACACAATGATTTCTGGGTTATGGGGAAAACTGAATATAAATATATATATTTTAATACCAAGTAATTAATTTATTACTTACACTATTATTTATTGTTCTTTTCGTTATGTTTGCTATGTTTTTGTAATATCAAATGGGACCTCTATGTGAAATTTGGTGTTGTTAGATTGAGCAGAGGGCTTAAACTAGACTAGAGCAAAAAGACCTACAAGTACACTTGAAATCAAAAGCAGTTCTGGATTTGAAAAAAAAAAAAAACACCCTTAAAAAAACGGTTGCAAACGAAAGGAATTATTTTATTGTCATCTTTCCAAACTTTATTTAATTTTTTTTTTAATCTTAGAAATTATATTTGCTTAAACAGAAAAGGAGGGGGTATATTTTCAAACAGATGTAACTGTACTAATCATCTTTCTCATAGCGGTCGTTATGACGATCCTATTGATTAAACTTTATTAAGATTTTTGGGCCTCTTCGGAGAGTGGACCTACTGGCGCTATAGAATATTGTAAAAGGAATACAATAAAATTGTTCATTCGGCTGTTTCTTCTGCGTAAAGTCCAAATTTATGCGGATCAATGGATAAGTTTCTGCAAGTTACTTCCAATATTATTCCCAGCCTCTGAATTAAAGTTTTATCCACCTCGGTGATTTCGGCAGTTCATTTAGAAAAATCTGGAAGAAAGGTTTCTATCGTTTGTAGTGCCGGATCCTTGTGTCACTTTGATTCCAACTTTCGTAGCAATGTCATCTTCAAACCACTCTTTACGTTGTTGTTTGGTAAGAAACTTAGCTTATGCAGTTCTCCATCTTTTGAAAACCAGGTTATAGCTTAGATGTACAACATACCCTAGGAATCGTATCCGGACATACCCGCAAAGCTGTAGAGCTTCTTCATGGGATGGCAAAGTGCGAGCAATAGCCAATTTATTCATTTGGCATTGTTTGGCTTTGCAGACAATGCAGTTAGTTACTAGATGGTGTAGTGTTGGGCTGTTTTCCATCAATAATAGTAAAATAAAGACGAGGCCTTACCGTAAATATTTTTTCCACAAGGGAAATGAATTTTCCCTGTACTATAATTGATTTCATAATCGACATTTTTGTTCTCTAATCAATTTGGGTTTTGTTTTTTTAAAACTTAAAGTTCGAGGACCTAAGGTACCTTGTAGACGGTGGGCAATGATTTTTCTAATTATTCACCGTTACGCCTAAATCAAAGGTGATCTTTCAGGTGTTAGATTTCAGTGTTATCCTGAAATCCCAGCATAAATTCAGATTGACCAGAAGCTCCGTTACAACCCCATTTCATGTGGAGTTTTAGACGTTGAGATTCACAGATTTCATCTTAACTTGAGTTTTAGTTTTAGAATACGCGATCAAGCATCTCCTGTAAACTAGTCATAAACGAAGTTTCTGCGATTTCAACATTATTTTGATCAAAACTTTTTTTTTGTTGCTTGCGAAAATATCAAAACTAATATCCTTAATTGTTTTTTGGATAATTTGGTATTGGTATGTTTTAAACTTAGTTTGCATCATAATAGCTAATTCGGTTCCATTGTAAATTTTTGCATTTGCACTTCGATGAAGACGCGGTTGGGTCTATAAATTCCTGAGGGTGTGAGAAGATCGCCTTTTTCTAGTATAAGAAAATGTTTCACTAACATTGCTTTCTAAACTATTAATAATGTGAGTATTTTAAAAATTATATAAAATGTAGGCAATCTACAGTACATATAATGACCCTGTGTAAATAGATTCATTGTCAGAATCAATATTCTATCTATATTTTTATTGTAACAAGGGATATGAAAAAAATTAAAATTTTTCTTTTAATTTCTGTGAATAATCAATTAATTATTTTGATGATAACCACTTATTTATTAGTTACAAGCTGAATTGCTGTATTTGTGGGGCACTGCAGCTCCGCCTCATTGTGAGTTTATGGGCGGGGTGAAAGAGCCTTAAGGACATCCGTCCACAATGACCCTTCATCACATTATATAATTCATTAATAAAATATTTGCCATGCCATTGTGCAATCAAATAGACCTGCACATAAAATTTCATGTTTTAGGTCGGACTAGGAGACTCAAAATCTCCAGGACAGACAGACAGAAACGTGAGTAAAAATATATACAACTTTAGGGGTTTCGTTTTTCAAAACCAGAAACCTCAATCATCATTATAATCGAAGTGTTTCTTGAAAGGCTCTGGTCTTTAAAGATAGTTCATTACTTTAAAAGTTGACGTTTCGCGAAAATTCAGCCATCCTCAGGGCTCAGATATGTGAAAGAAAATTTTCGTTCAGCCGCTAGTACAAAAACCATTATTTTTACAAGTTATTAAGTGTCACAAAATACTCATTAAAAGCATTATCAATTTGCCAACTGATGAAATATATGTAAATGGTAACCGTCACTTTTAGATTATACAACATAAAAAATAACATTTAAAAAAATAAGTTAAGACCAATAAAATATTTTTTATATTTTATATTATATTATTTTTAACTATAAAAACACGGATGAGAAGATACTTCACCTTATGTTAAACTTTTTAAAACAAATGTACGTTAGAGTTTTTCAAAATGGACATTCTTTAAATAACAATATTAAAAAATAACTAACTGCTAAAAAAAAACAAAGCTGGAATGGAACCTTTCACAAATTATTTTTACTAAGATAAAATTACAATCTGCCTTTTTATTAGGCAATAAGTAATTGAGATAAATGTTTTCATTCATACCATATTTACAATTCATCATTCACTCGCTCATTCATACAATATTTACAAACAGCCCAGAAGCCCCCCAAGTCCACAAGGTTGTCACCTTCCTCGTAATCGAAAAGCGTTATGCTTTCAGCGGTGCGTCTGTCTGTCTGTCCTGGGGATTGTGAATCTTCTGGTCGAGCTGTAAACAGGAAACTTGATTGAGATTCCATTTTACTACCCGACGGCATAAAAAATATTTTCAGATCCATAATGAGGGGTTATTCATCGATTAATTACGTGCTAATAAAAGAAAATTTTTTTTTGAAATGTAATCACACAGAAAAATTTAAATAGAAATGATAGTTTCGCATGTCAGTTTCATTTAAGGTCCCGATGAAGCTAAAAATGAAACTAGCCCCTTAATTAATTACAACGTTTTATAATTAATTAATTCCTTGGTCATTAAAAAAAACTGTGATCATATTATACAGGGAAGCAAATGAAATATGTGTTTAGAATATAGATAACGTGTTGAGGATTCAATGGGCTATAAATAAAATAAAAAACCTTGAACTCAGATTAACGAGAACAGTCTTTAAAATATTCATACAAAACAGTCATTGGTCGTAGTGACAAATTCCCACTTGCAGTGGCGATCGTTGGCGACGTGTCTGAGAAAACGATTTTGAATCCGTTCGTAAACACATATAATTTTTAAAAAAATTGAGAAAATCAATCTTGAGGGAGTAGTTAGCAGGATCATCGAAACCCTTAATTCAGTGGTACTCCTCACGTAACTAACGTTTTCGCAACGACATGCTGATGCAGACAAAGGATTTGATAAGCCCATACCACGTGTATTATAGATTTGACCATTGCGTTATTGTGAATTGCCTGAACTATAAATATAGCTAAGATGAAACGCTTTGCTGATAACATACGTTCTGTATTTCACATAGCGAATATCTGCTTCAGTATCCGCTCGCCGCGTCGATAGCGAATGATAAAGATATGGTCTATGCAATGTGTATACACTCCCTGTCTAAAGTTTAAGACCACTGCATAACAAAACAAAAGGATTTTTAAAGTAAGCTTTTTTAATATAATTTCATTCGGATATTGGGGAATATATAATCATGATAAATGTTCTCATTCATACCATATTTACAATTTTCATTCATTCGCTCATTAGTATGGGGCTGACCAAGAGCGCGAGAGCCACAACCGCTCAGGCCATGTTTGGAGAAACTGGCCATAGCTACCAATCCCACTGTCACATAATTATTATAATGTAAAGAAAAATTCTGAAAACACTTACATATTTTCATTTAAACCGTGTTTTCGTTGAAAATTCCTCGTTTAGTTTTAATGGCTTTGATAACTCTTATCATATTTTCAATGAGTTTGTTTAATTTTTCGAAACTCATATTGCCCCAAAAACTTTGCAGAATCTCCATAAGATGTTTTTGAGAGCATCCATGTCTCTTGAAATGAACTTTCCACAGCAATTCGATTGAGTTGAGATGTGTGGGTTTTGTCATTTTTAGTTTATTTGAAGAAAATATTTGTTATTAAATTATACTATTATGACCAAACCTTATGAATTAGAAAATTAGGGATTGTAACATTTAGGGGATTGTAATTTGTGTAATACACACGAGTCCCGATAAATTTTGGTTAGTATTTGATTAGGGCATGCATTAGCGGAGTAGTCTACATAAGTGACCTGCATCAAGCAACTGAAGGTTTCGTTAATTTCTGTTGATCCTCAGTATTGTCAGTAGCCTTGCTTTTTTTTTTCAATACATCACAAACTAAAAACAAGAAAAATACTTCTTCAGTATATCCCTTCAGCCATGAGGAAATGACGACAGCCTGGATGGGTTGTTGTTGTGCAATGGCTACTGATGATCCAATACGATTGTTTAAATATACTTTCACTATTTTACGTTTTGAATTTTTTTTTAAATTTAATTATATTTTTTGAAATAATTTTTTTTCAAGAGTAAACAATTATTACCAGAATAAAAATGTCTGTATTACCGAAAATTGCATATAGCATTTTTTTTCTCTGAATCCCCAAGGCTTGGTTCAGTTTCTATTTGAAATTGTTATGAAATAAAGAAATTTATTTACAATTACATTTCTTGTTTAAGATGTATTTCACCATAGAGATAAAATAATTCGTTTACGATCGGTCACTCGACTTCTCTTTTCAATTAGTGAATGATTTCATTATTTTATTAATCAATATTTTCAAATATTAATAAACAGTCTATACACATTTATTCAAATGTCAAAGCTCTCTACTCACTCTTTCAGTTGCTGTCTATTGACTTCAATCATTTGTTGACTCAACCATAAAGTTACTCTCTCCACTTCCACACCATCCGTCTATCTTGTTAACTAACAACTGACGCTATCATCTTGTAGAAACCCAAATTCGAAATAATATCTCCTCGATCGAAATTAATTTTCATGTAGCTTTTGAACACACATTAATTAATATAATCTCAAGCCCCTGTTCAGGAAGTCGTTTTTATGTAGTATACTTACATCGAAACTTAGACAATGAAATATAAAGTCCTTTTTCATGTAACTGAGAGAGAGAATATCGGTATGACTTTTTACGTATGGAAGAAGGAAGTTGTACTCCACCATTTTCTTAGGCGGACTCGCTCTGGTCGGTAGTTGTTAAACCACTACTACTACCGTATCCAGATATGAGACTGAACTAAACCGTTGTAGCCGTTGGTGTCGGCTTTGGCTGAAAGAGAAATAGCTTACATCTCTCTTATTCATAGAACTGACTGGGTGACTAGGTCCGGGGATGGGGGTTGGCGAGCGAAGTGAGCAGCACGAGGGTGGTATGTAGTACGCAATTTATTGATAAAACCTCACTCATGGTAAGTCTGGTGTTTGGCGCCAAATAGGTAATACTCAGTGAATGACAAGTACCCCCTCCTAAATCCAAATCGTAAAATAGCCACTGTTAATACGGAACAGAATAATGGTGCATATTTTAGTTAAGGGTAGCTGAGTAATTATTTCGCATGATAGACATTATCTACTAGCGTTGGTATACATAATTACATAAACATCTTTAATTGTTATTTTTTCAGGTGGCGAGTAAAAGCTGGTTCATAACTTAGACGGTACGTCATCGCTACTTGTGGCATTCAAGCTGAAAGAAGTTGTAAAAGAATCGTTCGAAAAATATTACTACTGTGCATTTACAATATATTGCTATTGTGCATGTAAAATATATTGCTGTTGTGCCTATATTGTAAGGTTTGAAGGTCAATATGAACGTAAGCCACGTAGAAGAGTCTTCTAACTCAACCAACTCGATCGGCACCGAACAGATGGTAGAGATCTTGGACTTCCTCAAAATGGGGGGCGATAAGTTACAACTCAGCCCGAACGAGGAGGTGACACTGCTACTTGGCATCACTGGATCCGGGAAGAGCACCTTTGCCCAATGGATCGCCGGAGACCCAAACACCCTTCATTCGAAGGAAGTAGAGGAAGACAGCGGAGAGTTCGTCATAGTGGACAATGATGGAAGGATCAGCAGCAATTCGACAGTCCTGTCCAAGACAGTTTTCCCGGATCTGATAAAGGACCGCACCACAGGCTCAATTTTCTACGACTGCCCCGGCTTCAGTGACACCCGCAGCGCTGCTCATGAGATCGGAGCCACCTACTTCATCAAGAAGATACTGGACTCGGCCAAGGCGGTCAAGTTGGTCTTTGTCGTGAGTCACCACTCGGTGAGAAAAGGAGTCGACAGGAAGGATTTCGTTCTCCTCATCAAGCATGCAGTCGATTTCATCAAGGATGTCGGCAAGTATAAGGATAGTATCGCCCTCGTCGTCACTAAAGTGGAAAACACTCACGTGCTTGTTGGAGAAGCAGCGGTCTTAGTCTCGGATAAGAAGATAATAAAATCCATAGCGTCCTTCATCAAAGGAGTAAAACATGACTTGGCGGAGAACCCGGAGTTGTTGCAATCTGGGCACAGTAGGGCCAATGACTTCTTGGACGCTTTACTCCACAAGGAGAATGAGGACTACAAAAACATTGGTATCTTTAGGAGACCCAACAAGGCTGGGGTACTCACAGAAAGTGAACTATTGCAGGAGGGGAAAAAAAATCTCCAAAGGATGATTTACGAAAATATATTTTTCAGGGAAATTGATACCAATGACTTTGGATATACAATTTCATCAGATTCGAAAATGTATATTAATGGGTTGATAAATGAAATCAACAACAATATAATAAAAGAACTAAATGGCTTAGGAAAGGAAATAGAAGAATATTGCACTGAGAAGGAAGGTCAAATATTTGAAACTGAAAAGCTAGTAAAGACGTTTGAAGAATTACATCTAGGTTTCGGTGTATTGCAGACATTGGCAATTAATGACGTTATAACATCTCAGGAATATATTACTCATACTGAAAGAATCATTGCAGAACACAATATAAACGTTTCAAATAGATATTATAAAAACATAAAAAAAGAAGAAAATTACATCGACTTTCTATATTTTGTAAAGGGGCAATCGATCAGAACCGCTGGATCCGCCCCGTTGGCAAAAGGATTAGAAAAACTTTGTGAATACGTGACTGGTTCGTGGAAATGGTACGGTTTATTGATTGATTTATACTCAAAATTGTCCCAATATGAAATTCAAAGAAAAAAAAATGAATATATGAACGAAATGCCTGCTCTGGAATATCCAAAAACAGGAATAACCAAATTTACTGAAGATACCTACCTTGGGCAGCTGATTGAAGAAGCCTTTAAACATTACGAGGGCATTCCACTTAATATGCCTAAACTTAATTTATTCAACAAGACACTGGAGTTAACACTAAACTACAATGTTGAGACAACTTGCATCGGAGATAATAAACTATTGGTAAAGGGACAGTTCCTCATTCTCAGTGATGCTATGAATAATAAGTGCGATGGTGAAATTAAGTTCATCCAATTGTTCGCATTGGAGAAAGTCTTCATCGACACCAGCCTAGACCTGACTGGTAAAGAAGTACAGCTCGCTATTGCAGCCCCGGAGTGGGAAGTTGTTGGGAGTCCAAAAATAACATTAGATGGCAGATCTGGTGCAGCACATTATCAATACAAAGCGTCAAGTGGCAGTAATGACGGAAGTAATGGGAACGATGGCTTGCCCGGGTATCCTGGAGGTCCTGCTGGCTCCTTTCTCGGGATTGGAAAACATTTCATCAACAAAAACTTTCTTGAGATATCTGCCAACGGAGGGAGCGGTGGCAGGGGGCAGGGCGGCGGCGATGGTGCTTATGGCGAAGATGCAAATTCCAGCTGGGATGGAGAAATGACTTCCCTAGTACCTCTGGGACTTTATAACAAAGCAAATTATCACATAAAAGGTCATAATGGTGGGGATGGGGGAAATGGTGGAGCTGGAGGCTACGGAGGTACAAGTGGAAGGGTCTACATGCACATGGTCGGACATGGAAGTCCTGCAAATGTGAAAATCAGCATGGTGAATGGAAGTGAAGGAGGCTTCGGCTCTGGAGGCTCTGGTGGCTTAGGTGGAAAACATGGAATATACACTTGGGAAAATTATGCCATTTTTATTACTGATCGATATATACAGCACTTGAACGAAAGGGCACCCAGCGGATGGAGTGGGCACTCAGGCAGCAACCACTGGTTTATCGAAAAAACATGGCTAGTTGAAAATGAACTCAACCCAGACAATATAATTACTGACTATATATATTACTTAAACGAACAGTCATCTGGTCAAATAAAAGAAACATATTTTCGATCCTTTTCTCAAGAAATTTCTGAAGATTTTAATAACGACGCAGTTCTGTACAGAAAAAAAAGATATGTAACAATTTCTAATTACTCTGAAAGCACGAGGGGAAACAGAATTAATAGTACTGGTGCCCTATTAAAGAGCACTATACAAAAAATGACCGACTCAGAGGACCTTTCCAGTAATCATCACCAATCTATACCATCCACCATAAATCCAAATTATCAAAGGGATCACAAAATTAGTAGAAAGTCATCTGAAATTAGTGAGGATAACGCCTCAGACTTTGAACACCTAAGTAATTCAGAATATCAACCAAAATATAGAAGGCAATTGCTGCAAGATGATGACTTATTACCAATATCAAGTGGAGCTAATTCTTTCAATAAAAATTCATTTCTCAACACAATTTTCAACATGGCGATCGGCGGTATTATATCATTTAAACCTTGGACATTCTTTGACAATGGAAATAAATTTAGCCTAAACAAAGAAAAACTAAGGTTGGATAGGAGTGATTGCGGTGTTCTGCCGCTTGCTTCAATATCACCTGAGATGGCCTTGCCTTCACAATCTACTGATGCAAACATAGATGAACTCTATCCATTGATGCACACACACAGCAACTTACTCTTGTGGGACTTGGTCATTAAGGTGTTGACTGGCAAGAACACTCCACATACTTGCGAGAAGAAGGGCAGACGTCAGGAGACTGCTGACTTTGCTTCACAACTAGCATACAGTTATTATGCTCCCAAAAACTATGTAAACAATCGCGAAATGTCGCCTTGACAAAGATAAGATTAGAACGGATAAGTTAAATTGATAACAATATTCAAATTTTGATTTTCTGTGAGATATTTTTTTTACTTTTTTTTATTTAGGTAGCTTACTTTATTTTTACGCTTTTAATTTAAAGGCTAATCTTGTTTAAATCACAGCATAAGTGATCATTTGTTATGTTAGCTATTTCCTGGGCCTTCCTTCCTTCTTTGTATATCCAAGTTGCTCCAGTCCTAAAATCCTCAGAATAAACCACAAGCATTGTGAACACTACAATTATCAAAATTGGGCAAACGCTCTCCTGCGCAGCTGATGACACCCTGTTCTGCATCTTCATGCATTGGTACTATACTGTTCAGGCTTTCTAAGATATATCCTGGTACACTCGATTCGGCTTGTAACTCTTTCATCTAAGATCTGTTTTCTGATTTTCTTATAATTTATGGCTAGTCCATATCTATTTGTACTTTAACACAGGTCTTTTTCAGTTACATTCGTATAACGGGATGCCAGGAGGCAAATGTCATATCGATAGTCAAAGTCCATAAACCAAGTTACATGGCTATTTTTCTAACTCTGCCCGCAGTTATCATTCTTTCATCAATACTACCTTCATAGACTATGCTGCAATGAGCTATTTACTTTGGTGACAATTCTTCCTTTAATACTTTTCTGCCTGAGAACTTTCATTTGGGATAATTTTTCTCATTCGACACTGTCAAAGGGCTTTCAGAAAAGAAAAGTTTGGCTTGAATTTTTTTTCGTTCCTTGATGATGTCTCTTATGAATCTGTTTTAAGCCTATTTAGAATGACTGAACAATATGTTGGTAGAGGCTTTAGTGGTGCCTCGCTAGTTACCAAAGTCCTCCAGGTCTCCCTCCTAGGTATTTGAACCATTATTCCATGGTAACAGTTTAATTTGGCAGACACTCATTTCTCCAAGTGACCTCAACGTCTGTCCATGCTTTGGAGATTTCTAATCCACCTTTATACACTCTCGCAGCCCAGTTTCCTCCTAGGTAACCTGTCATTCCAGCCTTCATTGGTGTTATGCAGTTAATTTATAAGAAGACGTTTCTATGTTTCTCCCTCCTGTTAAAAAATTCCTTATAGCCAACTTAAATATAAGTAACCTTTTATTTATAATCGCATTATAAGTAATCTTTTTATTAGCCACATTATAAATAAACTTTATCATTAAACTATAATATGGCTGATTATTCATTTTAACTCAATTATATTGTTGATGTCTACAGTTGTTGATATTACTTTATTTAATTTTTCTAATACTTTAAATTAATATTAAAATTAAAAAAAACGTATTCCTAACTTTAATTTAAGTATAATATGAATGCATTCATAATGTATAAAAAAAATAAATGTGTGAAAAAGGAAAAAAAATGTTTATAAACCTTTTCAATCTAATATAAGGTATAATGTCCCAAAGTACCCTGTTATCTATTAACATACATTCCACGTTATATTGTGATTATTAAGTCTAATTTAAAATACAATAACAGAAAAAAATCAAGTTATGTATAACGACACAGTTGAACGATCAAATATGTTTACGTAAACGCTTTTACTGACAGTTTCAATGACATTTTGCATTAGTAGTCAGCTTGATCCCCAACACAAATATAATATTAATCAGGATGTAGAGAATTTTGATTTCCTACCCTATTACTTAATATATTTGTAAAATATTTACTTTTTTAATCACTAATTAATTCATTAATTCCCTCTTTATTCATAATTGGGATAGTTTTATTTTTAGGGCTACTGGAGCATCAAATAGAACTACCAAGCAGAATAGTATGCCTCTAGAAAATGAATAATTAAATAAACACTGGTTGAGCAAAAGTTCTGAACACAACATTAATGGTATAAAATGGTCACATTGTATACCTTTTGGTTGAATATGGGACTTGCTAAGACCAGAATGGAGAGAGAGAAGCAAATTAAATTTGAAAAATTTCCGACCCATTATGCTAACTTTTAATTTTTCTTCTTAAGAATATTGTAAATTTATAGTACTGATTATACCATTTCAAATTATACTGTGTGTTTATTGTTAGCCATGAACATGTAAGTAAGTAGAAGAGTTTGTTGGGAAATCAGCTTAAGTTGATCATGAAAGCGAGTTTAATTCAGGTTTTGATGGAATTCATTAATGGACAACGTACTACTTACTATATACATAGTAAGCTAAAGCTACTATAGCGTACCTCATATAAAAGACATACGTCTGCATCAGATCATGGTAACTAAAAAAGGAAGCAGGTGTTAAATATGATTGGTAATAATTAGAAACATAAGAATAGAAACAAACCGAGGTAGATAAAAGTGCTACAAGAAATATAAGCTATGATGCCATTGGCTATTATGCTAATATAATATAAGCTAATTAAGTGATATTAACATGCAACAGTTTGAATTACTAGAATAAAAACAATAGATAAATTAAGTGAAAAATCATGGATACAACAAAATATAAGAAATAATATAAAAAAGGGTCTGCGTTAGTGTTTTGTTTTTAATTTAATCTTTACCTAGGCCTTGGGTACTGGTTATATACTAATCATTCATTAGCCTCTGTGCTGTAAAAAACACAATATACAACAGGAAGCACTTACCTTAACGTTAACTTATGTTTAGCATTGTGAATTATTTTCATAAAACATTTTCAACTTAATAATAAAATATATTACAATTTATGAAGTAGTTCCTTTTAATGGTATATGAACTCGCAGAATGTGATATTTAGTATTCTTAGCTTATAAAATTTGCTATTTTGCCCACCAATGCATTATGTTCAGGATAAGAGGTATAGGGTAGGTAGTGTAGATAGTTTGTGTAGGTATATTTTCGGGGGTGGCTTGCAAATAGGCTGGCTTGACAAGGTCTAGGGAAATGTGAGTTTCCTTGTTATCTGCCATTATGACCACGGTTTTATCATTTCTGCTGACTACTAGGTGAGGACCAGCTACTCCGGTGCTCTTGTCGAACGAAGACGTGTGTGCAGTTGTTGAGGTCTTTGCTAACGAACGTTTTCTTCGTGTCTTCCCGGTGGTGCCACCCTGAGCAGGTGCGATGTTGCGTAAAGTATTCTCCGGGAAGGAGTAAGGGTTTTTTTTGTATGACGCTGCACCCCAGGTCCTCCTTGATCACATATCGTAGGCCTAGCAGGACTTCCTGCAGGCTTTGCGTCCACTGACGATGTTGTGAGTGGGCGGTTAGTGCGGCTTTAAGCGAGCGGTGCCAGCGTTCAATTCGGCCGTTTGACTGTGGACGGTAGGCGGTGGTCCGAATTCTCTTGATACCCAGGAGTCGAGTGAGTCTGGTGAATAGGTCAGATTCGAACTGACGACCTTGTTCAGTTGTTATTCGTATGGGTGTGCCAAATCTGGTGACCCAGCCACTAAAGAAGGCGTTGGCTACAGTGGTAGCTTCCATGTGCCATGTGGAATTGCTTCAGGCCATCCCGTGGCCCGGTTAATCATGGTGAGGATGTATCGCTTCCCTTCTGACGTTGGCAGTGGTCTTACGAGGTCGATATGAACGTGTTCGAACCTTCCCGCTTCCACGTATTGCCCTGGAGGGGTTATGGTGTGGCGGTGGACATTTGAGGTCTGGAATGCTATACAACATCGTGCCCATCGAGCCACGTCGGCATTCATACCCGGCCAAAAAAAACCTTTGGTTCATCATTTTTCGACTTGTTCTTACTCCTGGGTGACTCAGGTTGTGCAACCGGTCGAAGGTGGATCTCCGAAAGCCCGAAGGTAAGTACGGCCTTGGCTCCCCCAGTGAGGTCTCGCAAATGAGAGAAATGTCACTGCCGGGGATGTTGACGGGCTCCTGCGGACCTGCATGTGGCGTTCTGTTCCCTAAAATCTTTCAATTTCCGGTCTTCAACTTGAGCTGTGTGTAACTTTTGAAAATTTTCTGGGACACAGACGGCTTCTATGGATGACAGGGCATCCTCACGACGTCGTCCTCGCCCTTACAATAGCGTATATCTGTCGTAAATTGGGCTATGTAATTTAGGTATCGCATACGTCGTGGGCAGGAAGTGTCACTTTGCTGGGCCATGGTGTGTGTGAGCGGCTTGTGGTCTGTGTAAATAATTACCTCCCGCGCTTCGTGAAGCTGTTGAAAATATTTGACTGCTTCGAAGATAGCTAATAGCTCTCTATCGAAGGTGCTGTATTTCGACTGAGCAGTGTTGAAAGCCCGACTGAAGAAGACGATGGGTCGTAGCGCGCCGCCCTCCATCTGTTGTAGTGCTGCACCCATAGCTGTGTCACTAGCGTCAGTGGCTAGGATGAGCTGCCTGGTGTTCAGCTGCGTTAGGCAAGCATCGGCGATCAAAGTTGACCATTCCGAGAAAACGTCTGAGGTCTCAGGTAAGATTACCTGTACTTTAGCTGGCGATGGGACGATGCCCTGGGGTGAGACATGATAGCCTAGGAATCCGACCTCGGGCTGGCCGAGCACGCATATTGCGATGTTAAGGGTTAGCCCATGAGCAGCCATACGACCGAAGACTGTTTTCAGGTGACTCTTCGTTGGCCGAAGCGATCAGTATGTCATCGAGGTATACGAACTCAAATTTAGGGAGGAGACGCCCGCCGCGGGCTAGGGTCGCTACAACCTCTTAGCCGCCGTCCGGCAAGCTCCAAGAAAGAGATAGAGCGGGCGGACCTGTGGACTTTCACCCTGGCTGCCGGCCTAGTCGACGGGCAGCCTAATTCGTTTTGATTGGCTGGGTGTGGATCGTTCAGTGCCCGTCAGGGTTCTATGAGGTCTATCTTTCTCCAGGCTTCGGCGGTCCAGCAGTGCTTCGGCCCATCGGAGGGGCATTGGCCGTGGTTGAAGGTCGGAGAATAGTGGGTTGTGGCTGTGTCGAAGTGAATCGAAAAACTTGATGTGTCGTCTCTTGATAAAATCTTGGATGGTGAGCACTTCAAATTTTTTGTGGATCTCGTCTGCCTTCATTCGGTCAAACGGGGTATGTTTGAGGGAGGTGTGGAGAACTCTGTTCTGGAATTGCTGGAGCGTTTTTAGAGTGTTAGGAGTTAAATACTTGAATTGTGGGGTCCCGTACATCAAAGCAAGTCTCAGGACGCTCTGGTAAATCAGCAGCTTGAGGCGTACTGATAAAGCCGGGCTGTGAAGTAGGTGTCCTAGGCTGTAGAACTTTTTCCTAACACTCTATAACTTCTTGCTGAGATGTGTCGTGAACGACAAGTGTCTACCGAGGGTAATCCCAAGGTAGCATAGCTTGTTGCTCACAGTGCACTCTTTGCCGTCTAAGCCGAAGAATTTAGGTAACTTCTTTCTTCCAGATTTGTAACTAAATATGATTCCTTGCGTCTTGGCCGGGTTGACTTTGATTTTGACGGCGTCGAGTTTCTCAGCAATGTGTTGACTGGCGCTCTGAGCAAATTTCAAGGACCTGGTGGGATTGATACTGGTGCTGTAGACTCCTATGTCGTCTGCATACGCCGATACCTCGCAGTTAGGGTACGAGGCTCCTACGATGTGGGCGGTGTAGATGTTGAACAGCAGAGGGCCTAGCACTGATCCTTGGGGGACACCGGCAGTGTATTTTCTTCGGGTCGTAGACGTGGTCGGCTTCTAGTTCGTAGAGCACAGGCCGATGATCGGAGGTGGTAAAGTCCAAGGCGGAGCATCCGGTGACTCGGTGTGGCTGTTGTGTCAGGAGTAGATCGGGCGTGGAGGTCCTGTCGGGGTCCACAAAATGACGGAAGGTCGGCAATCCTGGGTGGATGACCGTAAATGGTGTCTTTGTGATGTAACGGCCGAGGGCGTTAGCCCTCGTACTGCTCCACCAGCTGTGGTTCGCATTTAGGTAACCTACGATGACGTGTCTTCGGTCATGAGCTATGGCAGTGAGCACCAGCTTGTCCGAGTCGCAGTTGGCTCTCGGTCTTCTGTAAACTCCTTACACTATCATGTTCTTCGTGAGCCATATCTGGAGCGTTACGATGTAGTGGGAGGGCCCTAGGATCATGGGGGGGGGGGTAGTCTCCTACAGGGAACTCCGTGCTTCACTAAGACTGCAACTCCCTGAGATAGTCTCGGTGTCAAGTTCCCAGTCTCAAGAACCCTCTACCAGGCAGTCATCTTGGGAATTATCAGGTACGCCTCGCAGTCATGGTCGGCGCACCTTAACAAGGGCCAGACGCACGCCCTGAAAAGGATTCAGAGAGCGGCTTTGATAAGGGTCACGAGGTCCTATAGGACGGTGTCACAGGACGCGGTGGAGGTATTGGCAGCGGCGGCACCAGTAGACCTGGTCCTCCTGGAGCAGCGCCTCAGGTTGAAGATGAAGAGGGGGCACATTGAGGATCTTCCACCTCCCCTACGGAGAAGAATTGAGGAGGAGCCTGGGAGGTGGAAGGCCCTCATAGGCGAATGGACAATAGAGGCCTGGGGCGCCAGGTGGACAGGCACGACCAAGGGGAGCACCCTGAGGAAGTACTTCCCCTCAGTCCAGGACAGACTGAGGGCAAGTTGGGTCTACCCGGATTACTGGGTGTCACAAGTGCTCACAGGACACGGCGGATTCCGTGCCAGGCTGTACGAATTCAAGAGAGCAGAAAACAGGTCCTGCCCCCATTGCGGAGAGAGCGATACTGCGGAGCACGTCGTGCTCTCTTGGCATGCACTGGAACCGGCTAGAGCACGGCTGCTCCGCACGATAGGAGAGTACAGCCTGGGCGAGTCCGACCTGCCGTCGCTGGTGAATGATGAAGTGAGATACACCACGTTCTGCAGATTCGTCGGGGAGTGGAAAAGGGTTCAAGGCTCCGGGCACTTCACTATATCCAGGGGGGTGGCGCGGGGTGAGCAGCCGTGTCTTCGGGAAGGCTCACCCGAAGCCAACGATGTATCGCCGGTTCCAGAGGAGTCACTGTAAATATGTATATATAGATATAAGGTAGGACTGAGAAGTATATGGTATAGACATAAGTTTAGTTATAGGGGGATGGAGGATGCACACCCCATGTAAATATAGTTTTAAGTATAGGTATAGGTAGAACACGGATCCAACATTGTAAATAGTATTAAGATAGTATTAGAGGTGTTTTGTTTCTTTTCTCTTTACTTTAGTCGTTTCTCCTGTCTTTTGTATATTGTTATCATGTTTTTATTTTTTTTTTTGTGTTTACTTTTGTATTTTGAGAATAAATGGAACTAAACAGAATAACCGAAGGTGCGCTGACCGGTGCAACAATCCCATTGCACCGGAATACGCGCACCACAGGCTACATAACCCCACGATCCCGCTTCACGGGCTTGTGGGGCAAGCCCGTTTGAGGCTCAGCCTCAGGAAAAGCGGAAAAAAAAAAAAAAAAAAAAAAAAAAAAGTCTCGGTGTCGTGGCGGTATTTGGTATAACCAGGGAAGTGGCAGAAGTGGATCTTCTTCAACCGGGTATCTGTGAATACGGCAACGTTTGGCACTTTTTTTCGTGAAAAGTGCCGTATATGCACATTATTAATTTATACTCGAAAGAGCACATTATTTATATGACGGGGCTGCTCCAAGGTCTCCGCCTTCAGTGTGTGATCCCCTATCATTAGTATCGGTTCGATCTCTGTCCGAGCGCCATGTTGGTCGGAGCGCCGTAATCGATATACATCGATTACGTTGCTACCCACGCTTTTAATGTGGGCTTTTATCTCCTCGATCGGATGAGAGAGATCGAATCAATGAAGTAAATAATTCTTATGTGGCTTGGTACCACGGGGGGCAAACGTGTGAAATGGGATGTTAAAATCCCTGATTGCAGCAATTGTTTGTTGTTGGTCGAGCACGCTGTGGCATAGCACCTTTGTGTCCTGCTACGTCTGGACTATTTTGAAGTTCCTAACGTTGAAATCAGCTAGTAACCTCGTGAGGTCGTAGCTGTTAATCCGTCCTAATACTAGGGAGGTGGCGATTTGGGAGCAGCGGGGGCGGTGGATGTGCTGGCTTCGGACCGAGCCGCCGAGTTTATGGGGGTGAAGGAGTTGGAGGTACTTACTCCGGGGGCCTGGGGGAGAGTACGCTTTCGGCATACGCTCTTGGGATGTTGAAATTCATCAACTTGGGGGTCCCTACGGTTTGCCATACCCTACAAAGGTCCGTGCGACGCACGTCCAGTCAAGGGGGAGAGCTTCACTTATAATAGTTAAAGTACTTACCTGTCTTCACGGGAACAAAGCGTCACTGACTAAAATATCAAAACTTTACCAGATTTGAGCGCTTGCTCACACTTGCTTGAGCACAATGGAAGCTGGATAGCGTGTCTTGTTGTTTAGAAACTATGCATTCAGTTTTAACACAACGAGAGCTAGGTTAATTTCAAGAGAAGATAACCTTTTTTGAATGCTCCACACTTCAGTTGCAACAATCGATTTCCATCCTGACGTCATTTTTTTTTTTTTTTTTTTTCCTTAGCTCTCAAACTTATAAAATAGGATGTGGGAAAAATAAAGGAAAATTATTTTGGGCTTATGAGTGCCTTTCACTAAGGGGAGTCCCCCTGACGTCATAACCTTTATTAAACATAATGAAACATAGATACATATTTTCTAATACGAGAAGAGGGGAACTTATAATTATTTGTAATTAAGAGGTGGCCACATCAATGATTTAGATAAAACTAAGTATTTGAGGTTGGGGTCAGGAGTGCCCAAGGAGAGCTAGGACCAAACTTGCATAGCCATCGATCTACATTTCAACTGGTTCCTTTTGGATCTTGTAAAGCAAAGGCAACATTGCTGGTAAGGTTGATCATGCTACAAAGCGATCATCCCTGATAATAACTCTATTCTCGAAAGTCCTCATGCGGAAGATCATCACCTCTTACTCCCAGAGAGCTAGAGAATGCTCCGTGGTTAACCAGAAACAAACAACTCCACCAACACCTATTTATTTATTTATTTTTGTTCATTGTATACTTATATAAATAAAGAGGATTAGAAAAAAACAACAAAAAAACGCCAAGACAAATAAACACAATAGATGAATTCATCGAGAATTAATAATTAATTAATATGTGTCTATTAATATTGGTATTAATATGTGTAATACTAGTATTAATTAATTAATGTGTATGCATCATTATTGGTATTAAACAATTTATATGTTGGTATTATTACTACTATTAATTAACTATTGTGTGTGAAAAACCATGATCTGTTAAGTATCATGAATCAACTAATTAATTAGTATAAAAAAATCTATTATTTTGAGTAGGGTTTGATTAAATATTTCGACGCCTTCATCTACAATATATAATTTTTTTTTTCGGCCTTTCAATCTCACCAGTCATTGAGCACCTTTAAATTTAACAAGTTTTTTTTTATATAGGGATGTTAGTTAAAATAAACGCCACTATTATGCTAAAAGTAAAACAAGCCTTATGGAATATAACGAAGGTTCGTTAATAAATTAATAGGTAATAAATTTATTTTCCTTTCATATTGTTTAGGGAATCAAATCAATGATCTCAACGATTGTTAATAACATTTATTTTGTTTTCTCAACATAATAATTTTGACGGTAGTCCCCATTTGCGTGACCCCTCCCCTCACAATGCTACAAATAAAACCAACCCCATGAAAAATAATGAAGGTTAATAAATTATTTAGTATAGTAATAACAAAATGTGTATAAATAAATACGAGTGTATATGTAAAAATAATAATATATATACACATGCGTATTTCGTATCCCCTCCACTGTTCACTATCAAGAGTAGCAATGCGCGAAGGAATAGATGATCATTGCATATAGTGTTCAGTCGTCTTCACAGCAACTACGACGGACTTCAGAGGTAACTAACATTCTCAAGTCAACTATCAACTAAACTATATTTTTAGATTTAGATACATACGAGCTAAATAAACCAAATATAAAGTGAATAAACAATAGCGAGACAATTTGGTCTGGGCAATTTAAATAATTATACATCATTGTAAGAACCTAACTCGGTACTGCTGCTCAAAAATATTTCAATTTATTTGTTAAAAAATCTCGGTCAGTGAAAATTTCCCCAAATAAAAGAGATAAAAAAATTAACTGTCATTAATCGCGGTAAACAAATTTTCGCTACCAATTGCGAATCTTATTTCAAGGACAGTTTAGTCTTTTTGTAATTAGAGCACTCTGCCGCACCAAGACATTACGCATATTATTAATCAGAAGATTGGGAAAACCTAATCATGATTACGTCCAAAAATATATTAATTTCAATACCAACTATTTATTGCTGTGTTAGTTATGTTAGTCATCTCTTTCTTGAGTCAAATGGGACCCCTATTTGAAATTTAATGTCTATAGATTGAAAAGAGTACTTATTCACAGACATGCAGGTGAAAACACAATGATTTCTGGGCTATGGGGAAAAAAAACGAAACCTTCAACCCCTTATATGAACTTATGAATTATATATATATATTTTAATACCAAGTAATTAATTTAATACTTACACTATTATTTATTGTTGTTTCCGTTATGTTTGCTATGTTTTTGTAATATCAAATGGCCTCTATGTGAAATTTGGTGTTTTTAGATTGAGCAGATGGCTTAAACTAGACTAGAGATGAAATAGATGGTTCAGATGATAATATCATCACGTGGAACACATCTTCATTGGTGGTGGTCCACGAAATCTTTCTTGAATTGTGGATTCTGAAGTATTTGCATACTTTGTTCCTAGATTTTTTGGCCTCTTCGGAGAGTGGACCTACTGGCGCTATAGAATATTGTAAAACGCATACAATAAAATTGCTCATTCGGCTGTTTCTTCTGCGTAAAGTCCAAATTTATGCGGGTCAATGGATAAGTTTCTGCAAGTTACTTCCAATATTATTCCCAGCCTCTGAATTAAAGTTTCATCCACGTCGGTGATTTCGGCAGTTCATTTCGAAAAATCTGGAAGAAAGGTTTCTATCGTTTGTAGTGCCAGGTCCTTGTGTCACTTTGATTCCAACTTTCATAGCAATATCATCTTCAAACCACTCTTTACGTTGTTGTTTGGTAAGAAACTTAGCTTATGCAGTTCTCCATCTTTTGAAAACCAGGTTATAGCTTAGATGTGATAGACGTGATAGATTTCAGTGTTACCCTGAAATCCCAGCATAAATTCAGATTGACCAGAAGCTCCGTCACAACCACATTTCATGTGGAGTTTTAGACGTTGAGATTCACAGATTTCATCTTAACTTGAGTTTTAGTTTTAGAATACGCGATCAAGCATCTCCTGTAAACTAGTCATAAACGAAGTTTCTGCGATTTCAACATTATTTTGATCAACACTTTTTTTTTGTTGCTTGCGAAAATATCAAAACTAATATCCTTAATTGTTTTTTGGATAATTTGGTATTGGTATGTTTTAAACTTAGTTTGCATCATAATAGCTAATTCGGTTCCATTGTCAATTTTTGCATTTGCAGTTCGATTAAGACGCGATTGGGTCTATAAATTCCTGAGGGTGTGAGAAGATCGTAGGTTTTCGATTTGGTATTTTTTTGGCTTTCTTATCCCACTCCTTGAACTCTTCCATTAACCGTGACGTTACGTGAATAACTACGGACATTTCAATTGACTAATCAAAATCAAATAACTTGTTTTCAAATCACAATGTAATATTTTACATTATTTTATAATTACAGATACTTTAATAAATGATAAGATTTAAAAGAAAACTCCTGTCGAATGGTATAAAAATGAATGATGCAAGAATTTGGATACTTTTAAAAATTTTCCTAACCTTTACAAAAATCCTCCGGTTTTCTCCGGTCTCTCCTTAATAATTTTTTTAAGTATGGTTGTGACGGTATAGTGTGAAGGATTAGAATGTTGTTTATCTAGACAAAGAAATGTTCATATAGACAACAACTTGTTCATATATGATGTACTCACCGTAATGTAATCACCGTTGGTCTTCCACCTTGGTTTGAGTCTTCGGCCAAGTGCTCTGTCACGATACCACATAACAAAACTACAACTGGTACTACATGACTGGTCTACAAAACCACCTTTCAGTCATTCACTATTCCTTTGCAAAATACAGTTTGTTATAAGACAGAGCTTTGAGCTTTTTTTTTATAATGAGGTAAACACCTCTTATTAATTTCTTGAATTATGTGGACAGTCTGGTCGTCTTGAAGAGCTGGGTACCTTGTTAGAAGACATAGTTCAAAATCAGGTTCCCTCTTAAACAGTTCTTCACACGCCACACTGTATAGAATCATCAAATCACTCTGATATTTCACAAAGTTCATGTTAACTTGCGGTTTTGTTTTAGAATACACGATCAAGCATCTCGTGTAAACTGGTCGTAATTTTAACTTGAAATTAAAACCAAATTTAAATCTGCTGGGTTTTCCTCCTCTGTCCAACCAGTACAAACATAAACTGAATCATATAAGAACAAGTTGTTGTTTATAAAAACATTTCTTTGTCTAGATAAACAACATTCTAAACTAATCCTTCACACTATACCGTCACAACCATACTTAAAAAAATTATTAAGGAGAGAATGGAGAAAACCGGAGGATTTTTGTAAAGGTTATGAAAAATTTTAAAAGTATCTAAATTTTTACATTATTAATTTTTATGCTATTCGGCAGGAGTTTTCTTTTAAATCTTATCATTTATTAAAATATCTGTAATTATAAAATAATGTAAAATATTACATTGTGATTTGAAAACCAGTTATTTGATTTTGATTAGTCAATTGAAATGTCCGTAGTTATTCACGTAATGCCACGGTTATCTTTTTTAAAAAGTTTGTCTTAGAAAGTGGATATTGACGTTAACGCAAAACGTTAATTTATTTATAGTTATTTTTACTGGAATGGAAAAACTCGAAGAAACTTAAACTCCATCAAAAGTCAACGTTCCGTAGCTAGTTATGAACAAAATATGTTAGTTACATTTAAACAATTTTCATCTCCATGATTTTGGGTTTTCCACTCATTGTGTGGTGTGATCTATGATATGTACCGGAAAAATATGACAGAAACATTTTTCCAGATTTTTTCAACAATATGACAGATATTTTCTAGATAGTGTGGTATGTGCTATACATCTATTCAGAGGCTGAAGAACGCTGACCTGCACCCGTTGCTAAGCGTGCCGTCGGTGGGCGAGTTCATCCACCGGAGACACATCACCAACCCAGTGTTTAACACTATGACCCCACCACCCCTCCCGAACAGACTGTTGGGGGAAATTAGGTTTAGATTTAGTTGTTAGATTTTTAAGTCCATGATTCATAAGGTGAGCACCATCACCTTTTTCTAGTATAAGAAAATGTTCCATTAACATTGCTTTCTAAACTATTAATAATGTGAGTGTTAGGGGGCTGTAAGAATAGCCAATTGCACTCTTGGACAGCCTTACCTCGTTAGCACCAACTCTGGAATCTCCCCGTCTTCAATCCAACTCCATTATTTTTCTTATAGAAAAATACCTGTTGAGCTGTATTATTAAAATTGAACCATTAGTTGAATAAACTATTTTAAGTACAAAGGGGAATCTGAAAAATAACTCCGAATGCCCTTTTGACACTAATTTATTGGTAACACCATTCCAGCCAACCCATTCAATCTGGCAATTCTATATATTATATCAGTTTAAGCTGATCACATAAACAAAAAAAAACAACCTATAAATCTATATAACATGCAAATATCCATATAAATAATAAATAATAAATATAAATTAAAATTAAATCTTTCGATTATAACAAATACTTTAATTGCGCAATTAAATTAATACTAAAATACCCTGGGTAAAATTTAGTGAGACACATTGGCGAACATGAAGAAGCACGCCGAGCTGTGGAGGCATCTGGTCGGCTAGCAGCACGTAGACGATGTTCCGCCTCGAGCTGCAATGGAGGAAAGGCATTCGTCCTTATCCAATTCCATGGAGATACAGCGAAGTTCTTCCGTCTCGGTCGATTCCGTAATAATAAAGAAAAAAAGACAGTGAAGCCCCCCAGATTCCAATAGAAGGGAGAAAACGGCCTCCCAATTGCCGATAACCGAACTTCTTCGGAAAATCAATCGTAATTATTGCGATTGATGATAAAGATGGAAAAATAATTTTCGCATGGGTTGCACTGGGGAACTAGACACCATACGGAGTGAACGGTTACGTGAATATCTGTGCTCACGACGACAGCCAATTGTCCACTGCTCTGTTAATACCCTTTGCACTCGTAAGTAGGCAAAGGTAAGCCCCGGTGTACCGGCTAAGCGTAAACAATACGAGATACACTCGCCTGACGCTAATTATTTATAATTATACAAAAAATAAATAATTAATAAATAAATGAACAATAAATAATTACACAATAAATAATTACACAATAAACAATTATAATGATATCACTCTTCGTGATAACAATAATTGAGCGGCCGAAACAGTGAGTATTTTAAAAATTATATAAAATGTAGGCAATCTACAGTACATATAATGACCCTGTGTAAATAGATTCATTGTCAGAATCAATATTCTATCTATATTTTTATTGCAACAAGGGATATGAAAAAAATTAAAAATTTTCTTTTAATTTCTGTGAATAATCAATTAATTATTTTGATGATAACCACTTATTTATTAGTCACAAGCTGAATTGCTGTATTTGTGGGGCACTGCAGTTCCTCCTCATTGTGAGTTTATGGGCGGGGTGAAAGAGCCGTAAGGACATCCGTCCACAATGACGCTTCATCACATTTTACAATTCATTAATAAAATATTTGCCATGCCATTGTGCAATCAAATAGACCTGCACATAAAATTTCATGTTTTAGGTCGGACTAGGAGACTCAAAATCTCCAGGACAGACAGACAGAAACGTGAGTAAAAATATATACAACTTTAGGGGTTTCGTTTTTCAAAACCAGAAACCTCAATCATCATTAAAATCGAAGTGTTTGTTGAAAGGCTCTGGTCTTTAAAGATAGTTCATTACTTTAAAAGTTGACGTTTCGCGAAAATTCAGCCATCCTCAGGGCTCAGATATGTGAAAGAAAATTTTCGTGCAGCCGCTAGTACAAAAACGATTATTTTTACAAGTTATTAAGTGTCACAAAGTATTCATTAAAAGCATTATCAATTTGCCAATTGATAAAATATATGTAAATCCTAACCGTCACTTTTAGATTATACAACATAAAAAATAACATTTTTTAAAAATAAATTAAGACCAATAAAATATTATTTTTAATTATAAAAACACGGTTGAGAAGATACTTCACTTTATGTTAAACTTTCTAAAACAAAATGGACATTCTTTAAATAACAATATTAAAAAATAACTGCCAAAAAAAACAAAGCTGGAATGGAACCTTTAAAAAAAATCTTGGAATTAATTTAATTTTCTCAAATAAAAATAGATATTAAAATGGCAAATTTGTTACATATATAAACACTTTGCTGATAACGTACGTTCTGTATTTCACATAGCGAATATCTGCATAGATAGCGAATGATAAAAATATGGTCTATGCAATGTGTATACACTCCCTGTCTAAAGTTTAAGACCACTGCATAAATCATAACAAAACAAAAGGATTTTTAAAGGAAGCTTTTTTGATATAATTTCATTCGGATATAATAATCAAACTATAATCAAAATAAATAAATCAAACGAATATACAACCTATAGGTGTGATTTGCAATGATTGTTATTATTATGATGTTTTGTTGTTTTTTTCAAAACTTTATTGTGCTAAAATTACTATCTGCCTTATTGGGGAATAAGTAATCGTGATAAATGTTCTCATTCATACCATATTTACAATTTTTCATTCACTCGCTCATTCATACAGTATTTACAAACAGCCCAGAGAACTCCCAAATCCACATGGCTGTCACCTCCCTTCATGCGAAAGAGGAAGCGGAGTCTTCGGAAGTTTCCTAACGCTGCTCCTTCAGCCGCGTTACCGGATACGAGCTAGTGGGTTTATAATGTTTTTGTTTTTTTCAAAACTTTATTGTTCTAAAATTACTATCTGCCTTATTGGGGAATAGGTAATCGTGATAAATGTTCTCATTCATACCATATTTACAATTTTTCATTCACTCGCTCATTAGTATGGGGCTGACCAAGAGCGCGAGAGCCACAAACGCTCAGGACGGAGAAACTGGCCATTGCCAGCAATCCCACTGTCACGTAATTATTATAATGTAAAGAAAAATTCTGAAAATACTTACATATTTTCATTTAAACCGTGTTTTCGTTGAAAATTTCTCATTTATTTTTAATGGCTTTGATAACTCTTATCATATTTTCAATGAGTTTGTTTAATTTTTCGAAACTCATATTGCCCCAAAAACTTTGCAGAATCTCCATAAGATGTTTTTGAGAGCATCCATGTCTCTTGAAATGAACTTTCCACAGCAATTCGATTGAGTTGAGATGTGTGGGTTTTGTCATTTTTATTTTATTTAAAGAAAATATTTGTTATTAAATTATACTATTATGACCAAACCTTATGAATTAGAAAATTAGGGATTGTAACATTTAGGGGATTGTAATTTTAGGGGATTGTAATTTGTGTAATACCCACGAGTCCCGATAAATTTTGGTTAGTATTTGATTAGGGCATGCATTAGCGGAGTAGTCTACATAAGTGACCTGTATCAAGCAACTGAAGGTTTCGTTAATTTCTGTTGATCCTCAGTATTGTCAGTAGCCTTGCTATTTTTTTTCAATACATCACAAACTAAAAACAAGAAAAATACTTCTTCAGTATATCCCTTCAGCCATGAGGAAATGACGACAGCCTGGATGGGTTGTTGTTGTGCAATGGCTACTGATGATCCAATACGATTGTTTAAATATACTTTCACTATTTTACGTTTTGAATTTTTTTTTAAATTTAATTATATTTTTTGAAATAATTTTTTTTCAAGAGTAAACAATTATTATCAGAATAAAAATGTCTGAATTACCGAAAATTGCATATAGCATTTTTTTTCTCTGAATCCCCAAGGCTTGGTTCAGTTTCTATTTGAAATTGTTATGAAATAAAGAAATTTATTTACAATTACATTTCTTGTTTAAGATGTATTTCACCATAGAGATAAAATAATTCGTTTACGATCGGTCACTCGACTTCTCTTTTCAATTAGTGAATGATTTCATTATTTTATTAATCAATATTTTCAAATATTAATAAACAGTCTATACACATTTATTCAAATGTCAAAGCTCTCTACTCACTCTTTCAGTTGCTGTCTATTGACTTCAATCATTTGTTGACTCAACCATAAAGTTACTCTCTCCACTTCCACACCATCCGTCTATCTTGTTAACTAACAACTGACGCTATCATCTTGTAGAAACCCAAATTCGAAATAATATCTCCTCGATCGAAATTAATTTTCATGTAGCTTTTGAACACACATTAATTAATATAATCTCAAGCCCCTGTTCAGGAAGTCGTTTTTATGTAGTATACTTACATCGAAACTTAGACAATGAAATATAAAGTCCTTTTTCATGTAACTGAGAGAGAGAATATCGGTATGACTTTTTACGTATGGAAGAAGGAAGTTGTACTCCACCATTTTCTTAGGCGGACTCGCTCTGGTCGGTAGTTGTTAAACCACTACTACTACCGTATCCAGATATGAGACTGAACTAAACCGTTGTAGCCGTTGGTGTCGGCTTTGGCTGAAAGAGAAATAGCTTACATCTCTCTTATTCATAGAACTGACTGGGTGACTAGGTCCGGGGATGGGGGTTGGCGAGCGAAGTGAGCAGCACGAGGGTGGTATGTAGTACGCAATTTATTGATAAAACCTCACTCATGGTAAGTCTGGTGTTTGGCGCCAAATAGGTAATACTCAGTGAATGACAAGTACCCCCTCCTAAATCCAAATCGTAAAATAGCCACTGTTAATACGGAACAGAATAATGGTGCATATTTTAGTTAAGGGTAGCTGAGTAATTATTTCGCATGATAGACATTATCTACTAGCGTTGGTATACATAATTACATAAACATCTTTAATTGTTATTTTTTCAGGTGGCGAGTAAAAGCTGGTTCATAACTTAGACGGTACGTCATCGCTACTTGTGGCATTCAAGCTGAAAGAAGTTGTAAAAGAATCGTTCGAAAAATATTACTACTGTGCATTTACAATATATTGCTATTGTGCATGTAAAATATATTGCTGTTGTGCCTATATTGTAAGGTTTGAAGGTCAATATGAACGTAAGCCACGTAGAAGAGTCTTCTAACTCAACCAACTCGATCGGCACCGAACAGATGGTAGAGATCTTGGACTTCCTCAAAATGGGGGGCGATAAGTTACAACTCAGCCCGAACGAGGAGGTGACACTGCTACTTGGCATCACTGGATCCGGGAAGAGCACCTTTGCCCAATGGATCGCCGGAGACCCAAACACCCTTCATTCGAAGGAAGTAGAGGAAGACAGCGGAGAGTTCGTCATAGTGGACAATGATGGAAGGATCAGCAGCAATTCGACAGTCCTGTCCAAGACAGTTTTCCCGGATCTGATAAAGGACCGCACCACAGGCTCAATTTTCTACGACTGCCCCGGCTTCAGTGACACCCGCAGCGCTGCTCATGAGATCGGAGCCACCTACTTCATCAAGAAGATACTGGACTCGGCCAAGGCGGTCAAGTTGGTCTTTGTCGTGAGTCACCACTCGGTGAGAAAAGGAGTCGACAGGAAGGATTTCGTTCTCCTCATCAAGCATGCAGTCGATTTCATCAAGGATGTCGGCAAGTATAAGGATAGTATCGCCCTCGTCGTCACTAAAGTGGAAAACACTCACGTGCTTGTTGGAGAAGCAGCGGTCTTAGTCTCGGATAAGAAGATAATAAAATCCATAGCGTCCTTCATCAAAGGAGTAAAACATGACTTGGCGGAGAACCCGGAGTTGTTGCAATCTGGGCACAGTAGGGCCAATGACTTCTTGGACGCTTTACTCCACAAGGAGAATGAGGACTACAAAAACATTGGTATCTTTAGGAGACCCAACAAGGCTGGGGTACTCACAGAAAGTGAACTATTGCAGGAGGGGAAAAAAAATCTCCAAAGGATGATTTACGAAAATATATTTTTCAGGGAAATTGATACCAATGACTTTGGATATACAATTTCATCAGATTCGAAAATGTATATTAATGGGTTGATAAATGAAATCAACAACAATATAATAAAAGAACTAAATGGCTTAGGAAAGGAAATAGAAGAATATTGCACTGAGAAGGAAGGTCAAATATTTGAAACTGAAAAGCTAGTAAAGACGTTTGAAGAATTACATCTAGGTTTCGGTGTATTGCAGACATTGGCAATTAATGACGTTATAACATCTCAGGAATATATTACTCATACTGAAAGAATCATTGCAGAACACAATATAAACGTTTCAAATAGATATTATAAAAACATAAAAAAAGAAGAAAATTACATCGACTTTCTATATTTTGTAAAGGGGCAATCGATCAGAACCGCTGGATCCGCCCCGTTGGCAAAAGGATTAGAAAAACTTTGTGAATACGTGACTGGTTCGTGGAAATGGTACGGTTTATTGATTGATTTATACTCAAAATTGTCCCAATATGAAATTCAAAGAAAAAAAAATGAATATATGAACGAAATGCCTGCTCTGGAATATCCAAAAACAGGAATAACCAAATTTACTGAAGATACCTACCTTGGGCAGCTGATTGAAGAAGCCTTTAAACATTACGAGGGCATTCCACTTAATATGCCTAAACTTAATTTATTCAACAAGACACTGGAGTTAACACTAAACTACAATGTTGAGACAACTTGCATCGGAGATAATAAACTATTGGTAAAGGGACAGTTCCTCATTCTCAGTGATGCTATGAATAATAAGTGCGATGGTGAAATTAAGTTCATCCAATTGTTCGCATTGGAGAAAGTCTTCATCGACACCAGCCTAGACCTGACTGGTAAAGAAGTACAGCTCGCTATTGCAGCCCCGGAGTGGGAAGTTGTTGGGAGTCCAAAAATAACATTAGATGGCAGATCTGGTGCAGCACATTATCAATACAAAGCGTCAAGTGGCAGTAATGACGGAAGTAATGGGAACGATGGCTTGCCCGGGTATCCTGGAGGTCCTGCTGGCTCCTTTCTCGGGATTGGAAAACATTTCATCAACAAAAACTTTCTTGAGATATCTGCCAACGGAGGGAGCGGTGGCAGGGGGCAGGGCGGCGGCGATGGTGCTTATGGCGAAGATGCAAATTCCAGCTGGGATGGAGAAATGACTTCCCTAGTACCTCTGGGACTTTATAACAAAGCAAATTATCACATAAAAGGTCATAATGGTGGGGATGGGGGAAATGGTGGAGCTGGAGGCTACGGAGGTACAAGTGGAAGGGTCTACATGCACATGGTCGGACATGGAAGTCCTGCAAATGTGAAAATCAGCATGGTGAATGGAAGTGAAGGAGGCTTCGGCTCTGGAGGCTCTGGTGGCTTAGGTGGAAAACATGGAATATACACTTGGGAAAATTATGCCATTTTTATTACTGATCGATATATACAGCACTTGAACGAAAGGGCACCCAGCGGATGGAGTGGGCACTCAGGCAGCAACCACTGGTTTATCGAAAAAACATGGCTAGTTGAAAATGAACTCAACCCAGACAATATAATTACTGACTATATATATTACTTAAACGAACAGTCATCTGGTCAAATAAAAGAAACATATTTTCGATCCTTTTCTCAAGAAATTTCTGAAGATTTTAATAACGACGCAGTTCTGTACAGAAAAAAAAGATATGTAACAATTTCTAATTACTCTGAAAGCACGAGGGGAAACAGAATTAATAGTACTGGTGCCCTATTAAAGAGCACTATACAAAAAATGACCGACTCAGAGGACCTTTCCAGTAATCATCACCAATCTATACCATCCACCATAAATCCAAATTATCAAAGGGATCACAAAATTAGTAGAAAGTCATCTGAAATTAGTGAGGATAACGCCTCAGACTTTGAACACCTAAGTAATTCAGAATATCAACCAAAATATAGAAGGCAATTGCTGCAAGATGATGACTTATTACCAATATCAAGTGGAGCTAATTCTTTCAATAAAAATTCATTTCTCAACACAATTTTCAACATGGCGATCGGCGGTATTATATCATTTAAACCTTGGACATTCTTTGACAATGGAAATAAATTTAGCCTAAACAAAGAAAAACTAAGGTTGGATAGGAGTGATTGCGGTGTTCTGCCGCTTGCTTCAATATCACCTGAGATGGCCTTGCCTTCACAATCTACTGATGCAAACATAGATGAACTCTATCCATTGATGCACACACACAGCAACTTACTCTTGTGGGACTTGGTCATTAAGGTGTTGACTGGCAAGAACACTCCACATACTTGCGAGAAGAAGGGCAGACGTCAGGAGACTGCTGACTTTGCTTCACAACTAGCATACAGTTATTATGCTCCCAAAAACTATGTAAACAATCGCGAAATGTCGCCTTGACAAAGATAAGATTAGAACGGATAAGTTAAATTGATAACAATATTCAAATTTTGATTTTCTGTGAGATATTTTTTTTACTTTTTTTTATTTAGGTAGCTTACTTTATTTTTACGCTTTTAATTTAAAGGCTAATCTTGTTTAAATCACAGCATAAGTGATCATTTGTTATGTTAGCTATTTCCTGGGCCTTCCTTCCTTCTTTGTATATCCAAGTTGCTCCAGTCCTAAAATCCTCAGAATAAACCACAAGCATTGTGAACACTACAATTATCAAAATTGGGCAAACGCTCTCCTGCGCAGCTGATGACACCCTGTTCTGCATCTTCATGCATTGGTACTATACTGTTCAGGCTTTCTAAGATATATCCTGGTACACTCGATTCGGCTTGTAACTCTTTCATCTAAGATCTGTTTTCTGATTTTCTTATAATTTATGGCTAGTCCATATCTATTTGTACTTTAACACAGGTCTTTTTCAGTTACATTCGTATAACGGGATGCCAGGAGGCAAATGTCATATCGATAGTCAAAGTCCATAAACCAAGTTACATGGCTATTTTTCTAACTCTGCCCGCAGTTATCATTCTTTCATCAATACTACCTTCATAGACTATGCTGCAATGAGCTATTTACTTTGGTGACAATTCTTCCTTTAATACTTTTCTGCCTGAGAACTTTCATTTGGGATAATTTTTCTCATTCGACACTGTCAAAGGGCTTTCAGAAAAGAAAAGTTTGGCTTGAATTTTTTTTCGTTCCTTGATGATGTCTCTTATGAATCTGTTTTAAGCCTATTTAGAATGACTGAACAATATGTTGGTAGAGGCTTTAGTGGTGCCTCGCTAGTTACCAAAGTCCTCCAGGTCTCCCTCCTAGGTATTTGAACCATTATTCCATGGTAACAGTTTAATTTGGCAGACACTCATTTCTCCAAGTGACCTCAACGTCTGTCCATGCTTTGGAGATTTCTAATCCACCTTTATACACTCTCGCAGCCCAGTTTCCTCCTAGGTAACCTGTCATTCCAGCCTTCATTGGTGTTATGCAGTTAATTTATAAGAAGACGTTTCTATGTTTCTCCCTCCTGTTAAAAAATTCCTTATAGCCAACTTAAATATAAGTAACCTTTTATTTATAATCGCATTATAAGTAATCTTTTTATTAGCCACATTATAAATAAACTTTATCATTAAACTATAATATGGCTGATTATTCATTTTAACTCAATTATATTGTTGATGTCTACAGTTGTTGATATTACTTTATTTAATTTTTCTAATACTTTAAATTAATATTAAAATTAAAAAAAAACGTATTCCTAACTTTAATTTAAGTATAATATGAATGCATTCATAATGTATAAAAAAAATAAATGTGTGAAAAAGGAAAAAAAATGTTTATAAACCTTTTCAATCTAATATAAGGTATAATGTCCCAAAGTACCCTGTTATCTATTAACATACATTCCACGTTATATTGTGATTATTAAGTCTAATTTAAAATACAATAACAGAAAAAATTCAAGTTATGTATAACGACACAGTTGAACGATCAAATATGTTTACGTAAACGCTTTTACTGACAGTTTCAATGACATTTTGCATTAGTAGTCAGCTTGATCCCCAACACAAATATAATATTAATCAGGATGTAGAGAATTTTGATTTCCTACCCTATTACTTAATATATTTGTAAAATATTTACTTTTTTAATCATTCATTAATTCCCTCATTATTCATAATTGGGATAGTTTTATTTTTAGGGCTACTGGAGCATCAAATAGAACTACCAAGCAGAATAGTATGCCTCTAGAAAATAAATAATTAAATAAACACTGGTTGAGCAAAAGTTCTGAACACAACATTAATGGTATAAAATGGTAAAATTGCATACCTTTTGGTTAAATATGGGACTTGCTAAGACCAGAATGGAGAGAGAGAAGCAAATTAAATTTGAAAAATTTCTGACCCATTATGCTACCTTTTAATTTTTCTTCTTAAGAATATTGTAAATTTATAGTACTGATTATACCATTTCAAATTATACTGTGTGTTTATTGTTAGCCATGAACATGTAAATAAGTAGAAGAGTTTGTTGGGAAATCAGCTTAGGTTGATCATGAAAGCGAGTTTAATTCAGGTTTTGATGAAATTCATTAATGGACAACGTACTACTTACTATATACCTAGTAAGCTAAAGCTACTATAGCGTACCTCATATAAAAGACATACGTCTGCATCAGATCATGGTAACAAAAAAAGGAAGCAGGTCTTAAATATGATTGGTAATAATTAAAAACATAAGAATAGAAACAAACCGAGGTAGATAAAAGTGCTACAAGAAATATAAGCTATGATGCCATTGGTTATTATGCTAATATAATATAAGCTAATTAAGTGATATTAACATGCAACAGTTTGAATTACTAGAATAAAAACAATAGATAAATTAAGTGAAAAAACATGGATACAACAAAATATAAGAAATAATATAAAAAAGGGTCTACGTTAGTGTTTTGTTTTTAATTTAATCTTTACCTAGGCCTTGGGTACTGGTTATATACTAATCATTCATTAGCCTTTTGTGCTGTAAAAAACACAATATACAACAGGAAGCACTTACGTTAATGTTAACTTATATTTAGCGTTGTGAACTATTTTCATAAAACATTTTCAACTTAATAATAAAATATATTACAATTTATGAAATAGGTCCTTGTCGGGTCGTCATGAGGGGGGTTACCCCTCGGTACCCTAGCCCTGGTGACAAAGTGAGGGTTGATGGCTATCATAACCTTCCGGGGCCGGTATTTGTAATAAGTTTACGGATTTTAACCTATGTCGGATCGTCACGAGGGGGTGCCTAGTTACCCTAGCTCTAGTGACGAAGTGAGGGTTAATTAAGCTATGACCTGGACAATCGTTTCATGACGGGTCTTACTACGGTAATATCTGACTCCATATTTGTAGGTATGTTCCCCGACAAGGTACTCTGTCCGGGAGAAGAAGTATAGGGTAGTTATCGTAGGTAATTTATAGGAATGACCACGAATTCACACTCGGTATCTGAAGGTAGGCGAAAACCGTCCGGATCCACAAGGCGAGTGTGAACCGGATAGAGGCAGACTGAGTTCCCGTGGGAGACACTACTAGGTAAAGTTTGTAGGGCCACGGCAACCATTGTCTGCGAGGGAGAGGTCTCTCCCAAGGAGGTGCTAGTTTTAGCGAGGCGAAGGCAGAGAATCCCACTAGAAGAGTGTGAGGTGTGGGTCACTTGCTATCTACCTTTCCCTTCCAGCCTCTGACTTAGTTTTTTACAGCTGCGTCTTTTATTGTTTACAATATTTACACTGGTATGACTTATTGTTTGGTTATGTTATTTACATTTGTTTAAATTAATTCACAACATATTATAACCAATTTACAGTATATATACAATAGAGTATAGGGTGATTTATCTTATGTAGTTAGCGGTCGCTACAATGGAATTTTATGAACTTGGAAGGGATGAGTTCGGGAATGTAAGGTATATTAAGATCGTTATGAAGAGTTTTGTTGCTGACGTAATAAGGGGTATTTATTATTGTTCTCAGGACTTTTGATTGGAAGGATTGGATACGACTTTTTTGCTGTCAACTTTTTTGCAATTCCGTATGTCCAGAGTGCCTTAAGTATAACTTTGTAGATTGAAATGGGATTTTAAAAAAATAGTAGACAGGACTTGTGGCAGAGGGTAAAGGTAATGTGGGAGCATTTTACTCCATTAACTTTGATCCGCCAAAGATTCCAATACTCGATCTCATCGGGGTGTTTTTGAAGGTTGTGGGATGCTATATCGGGGTCTGACTGGGATGACAAGACTGCAGTATCATCTGCAAATGTTGTCAAGAAGGTATTGGGGTAGAGGGGATATCAGCGGTGTATAGGTTACTGAAGATGGGACACATGATACTGCCCTGTAGAACTCCTGCTTTTATGGGATAATACTCGTAGTTAGAATATTCTAAGCCACAGTGGACTTGGAAGAAGCGGTTTAAAAGGTAGGGCTGTAGGGTTAGGAAAATGGTCTGTGGTAAATATCGTTTGAACTTGTAAACCAGAAGTTGGGTTTGTAGGAAGAAAAATATATTTGTGTTTTTTTTTTTGTTTTTTGTCACGGAAAGGACTTAAAGACCACGCGAATATCATTACTATAATAATTATATCATTTGTGTTTTACTACAATAAATAATGATTTTTTTCATTACACTAGTACTTTTTCAATGCGAACCCCATCATTCGCATAAAGCTGCAAAAAATGGAGGAAATTTTCGAATTCAGTACACCGAAAAACCGAATATTTATCAGAGAAATCCCTTGCAACTGTTTTTTTTTCTTGCGATCCTGCTGTGACTTAAAATGATAAAAGAGTTATTTAAAAAATTAGTAGGATGGGCAGAAAGCAAAAGATATTTGCCAATTAGTCTTCAAATAATCTTATTTTTTATAATATAGTGCTGTCCGACGTTTCGCCGTCATATTTGACTTAATTAAAACCATTGTTGGCCCTTTGAACATGGTAAACCAGCGACAACAAAAAATTGTTCAATACTCAAAAACAAAGAATGTTTTTTTTTTCCCCTTCCTGAGGCTGAGCCTCAAACGGGCTTACCCCACAAGCCCGTGAAGCGAGCTCATGGGGTTACGTAGCCTGTGGTGCGCGTATTCCGGTGCAATGGGATTGTTGCACCGGTCGGCAGTTATGGAAGCAGCTGACACACGCACACCGACAGTCAACACCCAGCTGACACCTGCACATCGCATAAGTCAGCATAAATATCAGCACTCCTTAATCTAATCTGTCATTATATAATCCTCCTTTTCCTCTCACCAGCTCTCATTCATCTCGTTACTGTACCCCTGACGTATTACTTGATCACTTTGTCATATAAGTTGTATTGTTTTGTCTAGTTAATAAACCACTTTTTTAAAAAGGCCCCTTTGGTCATCAATTATTTAACTGGCGCCCGAACAGGGACCTTGGCAGTGTTTATATAACTTCAGAAGAATCTCCCCATTCAGCGATCCCGCGTTTGGCTAGGCTAGACCTGAGAACTTTTCGATTCTTTCCATGAGAAGGCCGATGCAATATTGAACAGGACTTCAGGACTGATCGAGCACTGGTATATTTTAATATACATTCACCGAGGCTCCAAGAACCACAAAATCTGTTATCTAGCGACCAGAGGAAGCCGATAGAAGGCAACATTATCTAGAAGAAGACATCACTTGTATTGGTAAATATATTTTTTGTACACATTTACATGCCCATTACTGACAGACTTAATATAAACCGTAACTTAGAAGAAACCGTAAACATGGCTTCTAACGATTACAAAATTTCTACTACAGACCTTAAACTAATCCCAGAATTCGACGGAAATCCCAGCCATCTAGTACGATTTATTAATAAAATAAATTTTGTAGCAAATAACGTCTGCACAACTGACAATCCACATCACGAATATAACGCGAAACAATTGATAGGACATGCAACAAACAAATTAGTAGGACATGCCGAATATTGCGGAAGACGTAACTATAACTCTTTACTAGAACTGATCCAAGAACTCAAACTTAACTTTCGTGACGACAAAACAATACCCCAATCCATAGCAGAAATATATCAAACTAAACCCGTAAGAAACGAACATCCCACAAGCTATGTAGAAAGACTAATATTATTACGAGACGACCTTGAAGGTAGATTATATACGGACGACACAAAATCAGACTTACAAAAACACACAGAAATAAACGTATTTGATGAACAAATAGTTGACCATTGCCAAAGACAACTTGAAACTTCAGTTGACAATTTCCTCCAACACCTACGAATTAAAAATTTGAGGGATTTGAAAAAGGCATTAAAAACCACAGCAGTACGAGTAGTCGAAAGAGCATACGGTAACAAACTAACACACAACGAATCCACACAAAGACGCAGTCAAAACCAACCGCCCTCCACTAGCAATTATAAAGGGAGGAATTACGACCCACATTATCACGAGAAAAAACGTGAATTTTATGACAATAATAGACAACAATCCCAACAACCAAGACAGTACAATCAAGAACAACCACGTTTTAACAATAACTACCCCCGAGACGAAAACGAAAGACATAATCAATCATGGAAACCCTATGAACAAAGACAATACTTTAACAAACCAAACCCCAGACCGGAACAAAGAGAAAATCAGACCGTATCAATGCGCACAGTCAGCAATCGCGTACACCACACGGAAAATGACAAAGACCAACAAATAAATGAATTACAAGACAGAATACAACAATTAGAATCTCGTTATGAGGATTTTTTAGACGTAGGTCCCAACAACAACGAACCTCCAGACCCGAATACCAATTAAATTACACGGACAGTCTCCCAAAAATAAAAGGCAAAAAAGGCAAGACATGGCTAATTGACACTGGAGCTTCTAAAAATTATATCAATCCCCATTCCTTACCCGAGGGAACAAAAATTAATTCGGAAGACTTTGTAATGAAAACTCCTACAGGCAGAGCCGAAGGCACTCAAAGCGCCATAATCGATCTCTATCCCCTGTTAGGAATTCAAGCAAAGGTAAAAATGCTAATTTACCCCTTTAGCAATCGTTTCGATATTCTTTTAGGATACGAAACGATGAAAGAACTGAAAACTGAAATAAAATGTCACAATGACGAAATAGTAATAAACGGAACCAAACATAACCTGGAAAATGAAATTTACTATATAAATGACTTACAGACAATAAAACAACTAATTAGGACAGACCGCATTGATAACAAGCTTTCGGACGAACTTGTGGTACTGATTGGTAAATATGGTGAAATAATAAAAACAAATGAAGAAAAATTACGCGCGACCAATTTAATTAAACATAAAATAAACACAAAAACGAAAACCCTTGCTACACTAGGAACTATCGGTACCCCGTGCAATTCAAAAATCAAATAAATGAAGAAGTCGCGAATTTATTAAAAAATAACATTATTAGAAAGAGTAACTCCCCATACAACTCACCAGTATGGATAGTACCAAAAAAAATGGATGCCTCAGGCATAAAAAAGGTTCGAATGGTAATATACTACCGAAAACTGAACGAAATGACGACTAATGACAAATACCCACTACCCAACATTGAAGACTTACTAAACAGACTACAAAAAGCAAAAATATTCTCAACAATAGACCTTGCATCAGGATTCCATCAAATCGAAATGGATCCAGATTCAATACCAAAAACCGCATTTAGTACAGAAGACGGACACTTTGAATTCTTACGAATGCCCTACGGACTTTGTAACGCACCACCCACATTCCAACGAGCCATGAATATGATGATAGCGAACGTCCCTAACGCTATGATATACATTGACGACATAATCATTTACTCAAACACAATACAAGAACACCTAGAACATCTCGAAAACGTATTCCAAAAGTTAAAAGAACATGCACTTTCTATCCAACTAGACAAGACTGAATTTTTTAAAACTGAAATCCCCTTCTTAGGATATATTGTCACTCCCGACGGACTAAAAACTAACCACAAAAAAATAGAAGCAATCACAAAATTACCATACCCAAACAACGAAAAAACGACTAGACAATTTCTCGGAATGACCGGATACTACCGAAAATTCATAAAAGACTATGCGAAAATAACGAAACCAATTTCGAAATCACTACAGACTAAAACATACGAGACAGAAGAAATAAAAAAGGCTTGTGACATACTAAAAACCCTCATGACAAATTCACCAATATTAGCATACCCGGACTGGAATAAGACATTTTACTTAACGACAGACGCAAGTGATAAAGCCATCGGCTCGGTGCTATCGCAAAAAGATAACGACGGAATAGAACACCCAGTAGCATTCGCCTCACGAGTATTACAACCTCCAGAATTAAATTATTCAACAATTGAAAAAGAACTTTTAGCAATTGTTTGGTCTACACACCATTTCAAACCATACTTGTACGGTACTAAATTCCAATTACTAACTGACCACAAACCATTAAAATGGATCTATACAATGAAAAACGGAAACACCAGAATCATGAAATGGATCTGGAAATTACAGGACTTTGAATTTGACATAAACCACATTAATGGAAAAACAAATTACGTAGCGGACTTACTATCACGACAAAACGAGAACTTAGAACAAAACACAAATACTAACCATATAGACGGAGATTTTGACGAATTTCTAAACGATCTAGCAATACTCCCGTTAGACGAGAACCCAGACTATGACACACTTATAGAAGAATTAGAAAACATGACTCAAACAGAACAAATAAATGACGCAATTAGTACATGTGGAGCAACTGTTCACTCCCAACGATCATCCAACGAACAAATTTGGATAGTAGACAATGACAAGAATATTAACATAGAGAAACATCAGATAATAATAAAAAAGGGAATAAAAGAAATAAACTTTACTAAACCATTTAACAAAAAAAGACATGAAATTAAATTTGACAACTTAGACGACTTAGAATCACTAATCGAACAATTTATTAGACCCAAAATTACTTATGGAATTTACTGTGAACCAGATATCCCATTACTCCAACCATGGTACGATAAAACATTTAAAGACATTTCTAGACTAATACAAGAATCATACCCAACAGTTAAACTAAAAAGATACAAAAACTATGTAACCGATATCTTAGACAAAGAAGGACAAATTGAAATAATTAATGACTACCACATAAGAAAAACATCCCACAGAGGCACAGTCGAAACATATGACAAACTTAGAAAATTATACTACTTCCCATTAATGAAAGAAACGATAAATGACTTTATTAACAATTGCAAGACATGTAAGAAAACTAAATACGAACGCAACCCTATAAAAGCAAAGTACATGATAACACCAACACCAAATAGACCGTTCGAAGAATTAATGATAGACACATTACATTTTGACAGAAAATACATAGTAACTATAATTGACACATTCTCAAAAAGACTATTTACACACATGATACCAGCCGTAACTGGAATTAACATATGCGAAGCCATTAAACTTTACTTAACACTATATCCAACACCCGTATCGATAAAAATGGACAACGGCAAAGAATACAAAAATAATTTAGTACTCAACTTCTTACAAACTAACGAAATCGAACCAATTTACGTAACCCCAGGAAATCCTAATTCATTAGGAACACTAAACAGAGCACATAGTACACTCATCGAAATATTACGAACACTTAACGAAAAAGAACTAACAAACACATCATTAAATAACAGACTAATGCTAGCAACAATAGCATACAACAATACCTTAAACTCTAAACTAAACATGACACCGGACGAAATAACATTCGGAATAACAAGAAGACCTAACAAACAAATAGAAATAAAAGAACAATACGTACAAAAATACCATGACGAAAAGAACATAATACATGAACTAATACGGAATAAAATCGTGACAGAAAAAGAAAATAGAACAGGGTTATTAAATACAAATCGCGAAGACCCACCTGACATAAATGACGAACAGATATATATAAAAACAACCCATCACCGCAAATACAATAATCCCTACAGACCCGTACTATTGTACAAAGACAGAAAAGAAATAAACAAAACACATATAAATAGAATCAAAAGACCACGTAAACAACACTTGAGACCGAGACCAAACATTACTGTTTCAGAAGGAGAAAATGAATCCTACTCGGACAGTACTAATCCAGACACTTCTATGGACATTAACATATACTATGACAGTGACTGATATAAGAGATAACCCCGGAGTCCTACATTACACTATAAAGAACGCGAAGGTAATAGAAAATTACTACAGGACATACCATTTTTATGACATTAGCTTACTTGACAAGGAACTAAACAATATACAGAACAATGTACCATCTTATAGGGACCTACCGACATACCCTATAATCAAAAACCTTATCATACAAACACAAAACAAATTAAACCTATTAAAATCACACAACAAACAAACTAAGAGAGGACTAATAAACGGACTTGGAACAGCTCTCAGCTGGCTTACTGGCACCATGACAGCTGATGACAAATCACATTATGACGAAGTAATAAATGAGTTAGGACGGAACAACTATAATATAGAACACAACATAGAACAAGACATAAAACTTAATAAACACGTAATTAAAAACTTTCAAAAGGACATACAATTAATTAATAATAATTTTAAAACAGAACAAGACAACATAATGAAGATAAACAAGGAAATGACATTCTTTGACATGTACATAATTCTGACACACCTACACAACAAAATAGATGAACTTACATTAACACTGGAACTATGCAAAATTGGCATCACACACTCATCATTAATGTCCCAAATATTACATGACATAAACCAAAATGTAAATCTAGCTTCTAGGAATCCTGAAATCCTGTGGATAATGAGTAAAATTCACTGCACTACTCATAATAAAACACTCCATATCTTTGTAGACCTTCCTAAGGCAACCCTAAATATAAAGACTTATTTACTCATACCTTCGCCTGTAAAAATTAACAACCAATATGTAACTTTAGATATAGACGAAATTATTATAATCAAAAAACTTAATATATTATATACAACAAATTGTACATTTTTAAACAATGAATATTACTGTAAGAACCTTTTTACTTTAAATAATACCTGTATAAATAATATTATTTCATCTGGAACGATGAATGCATGCAAATATAAATTAGCCAATACTAACATTAGATATATAGATAATATAAACAGTTTTATAACCACTAACCTCTCCAAATTAGACAATTGCCTTACTAATGATACTGTATACCTACCACCCGTTAGCTTACTCATCCTAGATCAAAATGATTGTTATAAAGAATTCCCCAAAATTTCAAGACATGAAATAGACTCCACCATAAACAAATTGTACAATAAAATAGATATAGATGTAATCGCAAATATAAGCGAAATAGAAAACCTAAATATAACAGACATAGTTTTAGAACCACTTATATTTAATCAATCCAATACTTATTTTTATTTTTATTTAATTATAGGGGCAGCTATTATAATTGTAATCCTCTACTACCTTAAAAAATGTAAAACTACCAATTCCTTACAAAACCCTACACCAACAGTTGTATACCATCCCGGACAACAAGAGCCTATCAACATTTTGGCAACAAGGGTTTATCACCCAAATAACAGCCCTCATGCACCTGCAGCCATCAACTTAATTTCTTGATGGAACAAGAAACCTAAAGTCGGAAGGAGTTATGGAAGCAGCTGACACACGCACACCGACAGTCAACACCCAGCTGACACCTGCACATCGCATAAGTCAGCATAAATATCAGCACTCCTTAATCTAATCTGTTCTTATATAATCCTCCTTTTCCTCTCACCAGCTCTCATTCATCTCGTTACTGTACCCCTGACGTATTACTCTGTCACTATTATCATATAAGTTTATTGTTTTGTCTAGTTAATAAACCACTTTTTAAAAAGGCCCCTTTGGTCATCAATTATTTAACTGGCGCACCTTGAGTAATACTGTTTTCGTTCTTTATTTTCCAAAATCAACACAAAACTTCCAAAGAAAACAAAATAAAATAAAAACTTTTCCTTAAATCTACTTTGTACAATCCTTACTAGCTATTTTTTTTTTTTTTTTTTTTTTTTTTTTGTCCTTATAGCTAGTATCCTTAATCTATTTACAATATTTACAGATCCGTTAACTATACTAATATCTTACTACTATACTTAAGTACTATATTTACAAGGGGTGTGCATCCTCTATCCCCCTATAACTAAACTTATATCTAACCATAGGCTACTCAGTCCTACCTTATATCTATATGTATCTATATGTATGTATCTATATGTACATATTTACAGTGACTCCTCTGGAACCGCCGATACACCGTTGGCTTGTGAGCCTTCCCGAAGACACGGCTGCTCACCCCGCGCCACCCCCTGGATATATTGAAGTGCCCGGAGCCTTTTACCCTTCTCCACTCCCCGACGAATCTGCAGAACGCGGCGTATCTCACTTCATCATTCACCAGCGACGGCAGGTTGGACTCGTCCAGGCTGTACTCTCCTATCGAGTGGAGCAGCCGTGCTCTAGCCGGTTCTAACGCATAACAAGAGAGCACGACGTGCTCCGCGGTGTCATCCTCTCCGCAATGAGGGCAGGACCTGCTTTCTGCCCTCTTGTATTCGTACAGCCTGGCACGAAATCCGCCGTGTCCTGTAAGCACTATAAGACACCCAGTAGTCTGGGGAGACCCAACTTGCCCTCAGCCTGTCCTGGACTGAGGGGAAGTACCTCCTCAGGGTGCCTTAGTCGTACCAGTCCATCTGGCACCCCAGGCCTCTATCGTCCATTCCCTTATGAGGGCCTTCCACCTTCCAGGCACTTCCTCAATTCTTCTCCGTAGGGGAGGTGGAATATCTTTAATCTACCCTCTCTTCATCTTCGACCTGAGGCGCTGCACCAGGAGGACCAGATCCACTGGTGCCGCCGCTGCCAAAACCTCCACCGCGTCCTGAGATACCGTTCTGTAGGACCTCGTGACCCGTACTAGTACCATTCACTGTATCCTCTTCAGGGCGTGCGCCTGCCCCTTGTTCAGGTGCGCCGACCATGACTGCGAAGCGTACTTTACTATGCCCGTTACCATAGCCTGGTAGAGGGTTCTCGAGACTGGGAACCTCACCCCCCCACATCGCTCCCCCTATCCTCGCGAAGGAGTTGCAAACTGAAGCGATCATGTTGCCCAGGTATTCGATGTGGGGAGAAAGGCTAAGTTTCTTTCCCAGTCTCACCCCCAGGTACGTCACCTCCGTGCCCACCCTAACTCTTCTTCCTTCTATCTCCAGCCACATAGGGTGAGCACGGTCCATCTTGCCTCTCACCAGGGTGGCCGTCGTCTTTTCCGCAGCCATGGTCATCTTCATACCGGCGCACCACTCCTTGACCAGGGTGGTTCAGGCGCACGCTCTTCTCGTCACTTCGGCACGCGAATTCCCCACGATGGTGGTGGCGAGGTCATCCAGATATGCCACCGCGGGGAATCCCTGCTCTTCCAGGGTCACGAGGACCTTATTAAAAACTAATTTCCAAAGGGCAGGGCCCAGGACTGATCCTTGGGGACACCCTCGCTCCACCGGTGCTTCAACGTCGTAAGACACTCCTCTGATGACCGCCCTACGTTTGCTGAGGTAGCTGCCCACGAGCTCGTACAGATTGCTCGGGGTCTCTAGCTCCTGTAGCTCCCTCATGACGTGGGGCCACCACACCCTGTCAAACGCAGAGGAGATGTCAAATGTATGTAACAGCACGTACTTGGAGCGAGATGCCGTGTCGTCCCTTATCTTGTCCAAGGCATCAGCTGTGCTCCTGCCCTTGCAGGAGCCGTACTGTCTTGGGTGGTCCGCCTTCTCAAACGTCTGCCACAACGCCGTGTGCATCAATCTCTCCAGGACTTTACTCAAGACTGGGAGGAGGCTGATGGGCCTGTAGCTCTTGGTAGCTGTAAGGTCCCGATCGGCTCCCTTCGGAATTAGTCTGAGCTCCGCTCTCTTCCATACACTCGGGAATTTCCCGCGGTCGAGGCACTCATTCGTGATCGCAAGCAGCCTCCCCTCAATGAGTGGACACGATGCTTTGATCATTACAGCATCGATCTCATCCAGTCCTGGAGATCTCCCGGTCTTCTGCTTCTCCACGGCGATACGCAGGTCCCAAATGTCCCATGGTGGGTACAGGTCCGTTCCGGGTGGGGCCTCTGTCAGGGATCTTACCTGGGAGTCTTCAGGCGAGTCGCTTTCTGGGTCATCCCTGGGGTATGTTTCCTCTATGTAGTAGGCCGCTGCTTCTTCCGGGGAGGTGGCCTGCCAATCGCCACTCTTCAGTGCGGCGAGTGTCTTGGACTGACCACCTCTGGCCATCGCTACTCGATACGGTATACCCCAGGGGTTCTTCTCCGACTCGCGTTGGACGAACTCATCCCAGGTTTCCCTCCGGGTAACCTCAATCTTCTTCACATACTCTTTCCGGAGGGACCTGTGTTGGGCCTGGAGGACTTCCCGGACCTTTTGGTTCCTGCACTTCTGGAACGCTCCCCTCACCCTGTAGAGCTCTCTCTTGGCCGATGTGAGGGCGGGCTTCCACTATGGGTTGCGTCTTTTTCTGGACTTCCTTCGCTGGAGGGTTGCTTCCGCAGCGTCCCTCATGGCCTCTGTGAGGGACGCTACCTTCCCGTCGAGGCTATCCCATTCCAGGGGATCATCCCCTAGGATAGCCCACTCGTCGTCCACAAGTCTTCCCTCCAGCTGGATCTGATAGGCGGACCACCTAACTCCCCGCGTGACGTACCCTTGGGCGCCAAATTCCTGTCTTGGCACCCCAGTGACCACATCGAAGGAGATGGAGTTGTGGTCACTGCTGGTCTCGGCAGATATTCTCCAGTTCTCTGTACGTCCTACGAGAGGGGTCGAGGACATGGTAACGTCTATCCAGCTGCTACCTTGCGGCCCCGTGAACGTCATGGGTCCTCGCTCGTTGTTCATGATCACCATTTGGTTAGCAGCTGCAAAGTTCGCCACCACAACCCCCCTCCTTGTAGGGTGTGTGGAACCCCACGCTGTGTGCCAGACTTTGAAGTCTCCACCGATAAGGATCTCCCTATGTCCTCTTTGCCTGGCACATTCCTCCAGCACCCCAAGCAGCTCCGACGGGTCCAAGTCATTTGCGAGATAGAGAGAGGATACCAATAGGAGGAGAGGATACCCCCCTCTCCACCCAATATGACATGTCGCAAGGTCCTCCCGACAGAACTGGTCGAGGGACATGACGTCCAGCGTGGGGTTACAGACAGCGATCGCCACCCTGGGCCTCCTTTCTCTACTGCCCATGGCGACTACTCTCACCGACGCGCCGAGACCAGCAATCACTCCTCGCTGACAGTACGGCTCCTGCAGCAACATGACATCGTAGCGGCGGGTGAGGGCAGACAGCTCTGTGGCCACCACCCGGCTCTTTGCCATGTTAGCAAACTCGGCGACTCGGACTTGGCGCTTCTTTTATTTGGTCGTTTGACTACTCGGTTGCTGTTGGATTTACGGTCTTGTTAGTAAGCTGAAAGTTGGTTTCGAAGACTTTGAGTTTGATGGCGTGTATATATATATATGTATATATATTGGAGAATAAATTTAAAAAAAAAATTCTTTCACGGACTTGTCCACTAATAATAGCAATTAAATACCAAGAAATATGTCTAGATGACAAAAATTATACATTTCTCAATTGTGACAAGTCTACACGAAATTTGGATAATCATTATTTTACTCATAATGCGTTCTCCTTACCAGGGCCTCCACCTCCTTATATAACTGCGGGCACTCCGCCGCTCCTGACTGGTGCCTCGTCGTATCTTTTTGGCACCCCGCTCTGACGCAGCCCGCACATCTTGGGTGCTCGTCCTTCCGGGGGCATTCCTCAGCCGTGTGTCCCTCCTGGGCGCACCATCTGCAGGTCTTCTCTTTCCTAGTACAGGTGGCTTTAGAGTGCCCATAGCCCTGGCAAGTAACGCAGCGGGGAGCATCAAGGTAGTCCTTCGCCACTACCCTGTGCCATCCCCCTACCCATATCCCTTCTCCCCCCAGGAGCGCGAACCTAACTTGGGGGGACACCTCAGCTACCCAGCTGAAGTACACCGGATCCCTGGTGGCCCCCATGCTGAAGACCAGTTTCAGTGCGCCGGGTCTCTGGTCTTGTGGCAGGCTCGCCAGGGTAGGTTCAACCCGGGACAACGTGTCCCACACCTCGTCCAGGAATTCCTTTTCTCCCCAGGCTCTGGGGACCCCTCGGAATATCACCCTGGGTCCCCTCTTCTGTGCCAACCTCGAATTAAGGCCGGCCGTCTTAGTGGCTTCAAGGAGCCTTACCGCCTCCACCATACATGGGGTCTCCACGAGGAGGCCTCCGGCCTTTGTTCCTTGCAGTATCCTGGACGAGTCACCTGGGTCCTTTTGTGGCATTCTCTTCATGATATATACCAGGTTGCCCTCAATGGTAATAAATGTCTTCCTCTGGGTAAGCTCCTCCGTCCGCGCCTTCGGGAGTCTCGCCACCAGCTCCCGTACGTCCATCTTCGTCGCCGGTCCCGGAGTCGTCGTCTTCTTGACTTTTTTCCTCCTCCTCCTCTTGCCGACCAAAGTATATCTTTCCTCATCCTCCGTGGTCAGTGGGACCTTTGCCCTCTCCCGCTGGGGCTTTGGGGTCTCGGTGTGCTCTGTAGGCCCTGGTCCTCCGGCCACTCTGGACAACTTCCTATCGATAGACTCCACCGCTTTTTGCATTTCATCTGTTCCCTGGTCCATAAGTGCCAGAGTCTGCCCTACTACCACAGAGGTGACTGTTTCAGCCACTCTAGTGGCTATGGCCTGGATCAGGCCTCCATCTTCCATGATGGCTTGGGTCGCTCGCGTTTCTGCCATGTCCAGCAGCTTCTGAATTTCGTCTTTTCCTAGTCTCGGGCTCCTTTGGGTTGCGGGACAAGAGGACGGGTTTTCCTTTAAGCTTTCCAGGAGCAATGCAGTTATTTATGCGGGCTGGCGGACCATCGTCAGTAGTTTTTCGTTTTCTATGACGACCTTGCCTAGGTCGTCAACCAGCCCTCCTACCTTTTTGCAAATATGCTCCTGGTTCTTCTTGGTCAATTTCTTGTCCCGCAGTTCAGAAATAAGTTTGCCCAGGCCATCTCTTACGTCCATAGCAAGGGTGGTTGAACCAAAGAAAATCATTTGAGATACGGCAACTGCATAAGAGAAATTCAACATTTGACATGTTCTTGAGTTTTTGTAGTTAGAAACATCCATACTGGCAACAGCCGCACTTATCCCAAGTTTATCAACAGAGAGTGAACTAACGCGTTGCAACTAATGAAAGTGTGAACTATACTCATAATCTTGAAGCAAATCAAGGCCTTCTTCAATTAATTCATGTTTATTAGTTATGTGTTGAGACTTCCAGTGTAAGATAATAACAGAAGGCAAAATATAATTGCCATTAGACATCAAAATAATCGTATTTTATTTTATATTTGGACCGTCATTTCGCTTTCAGATATATACAATTCCAAGGTAATAAATTTAACGTGATCAAAATTATTGAGGCTGTTGTACCAACTTCTTCACCACGAATAAATAGAAGTTCCCCTCTTCTCGTACCAGAAAACACCCGCCTACGTTTCCATATTGTAATGATAAAACCATTAGGCGTCAGTTAAGAGAGGGGGAAACTAGTGCACGGCCCAGCTAAAGCCCACTAGTGGGCGCGAGTGTAGCCTAGTCCTTGACCTGCCTAAATAAGGCCCAGATTCGGAGCCTTTTCCATTCTTATTTCTCGGTAGACTCTCACTACCGTCCCGAATCCACCCGCCTCTTTTAGGCCTCCCACACTCCATATCCTTCTCATACTTCCTTCAAATGGGACTCCTCCTAGTGAAAGGCACCCATAATTCAAAATAATTTTTCCTTTATTTTTCCCTTATCCATAATCTTAAAATTTGAGAGCTAAGAGAAAAAAAAATCCCTTTTCCCTTCCTTCGGCATTCGGCACCTGAAGGGAACACTGCTAAAGTGAAGAGATCTCTTCCTTGCGGACGACGGTCTCTGGGGCCATACAAACTTTACCTAGTAGCGTCTCCCCTAGCGATCCAGTCTGCTTCTCTCCGGTTCACACTCGCCTTTGGGACGGTTTTCGCCTACCCTTAGATACCGAGTGTAAATTCGTGGTCATTCCAAGACCACATAAACTACCTATAATACCTACCCTGTTCCTCTTCTCCTGAACATAGTGCACTATCGGATCACACCTTCTAAGATCTTATACGAATCAGATCAGAGTCAGATCAATACGAATATAGCTGCCCGCCGACTAGACCGCCAGCAAAGGTCAAAGACCACAGGTCCACCCATTTCATCTCTCTCTTGGCGCTCGCCGGACAGCGGCCGTTCGTAGATACCATAGCCCGCGGTGGGCGCCCCCCTCACAACCCGACAGAGGCTAATACTAGATAAATAATAATAAATAAATAAAAATAAGACTGTTGAGACTTCCAGTGTAAGATAATAACAGAATGCAAATTGCCAATTAGACATCAAAATAATCTTGTATTTTATCTTATATAATATCTATATATAATCTTTTATATTACTAATTGGCTTTTAATCTTTAGTAGTTTAATAAAGAAGTTCATCGTTCGTTGTTGTTTTTAGATATTGGCAGCTTCGTAAAAAGTACTTATGTAAGATTGTTGCCGATCATTTACTGTGACACGCAGCACCAAAGGATCTTCGTTTTAAATTGAAGCATATTTTGATGTGGTGGCTTGGCGGTAAAAAATATTGGTGCGTTGTATGATGTTTTTTTTTGTTATCAATTTTTACTAAGATAAAATTACAATCTGCCTGATTGGGCTATAAGTAATTGTGATATATGATCTCATTCATACCAATGTATGATGTTGATGTGGTAGGATGGATCAGTAATTGTGAATGCTGAATGTGATCTAACATCCAGAGACAACACGTTCCAAATGTTTTGCTTTTTTCAAATTGGAAGAAGCTTTATTTGAAAACCTACTTTTATATAAGTTGTACGCTATACACGTAATGGAAAACGTGAAAAAAATTCCAAATGAATGAGAGCACAACTTCCATTGTACTGTCAATATTTCCAATTATTAGCCATAATATTTAGCACCCTTATACCTGGTGCTTATTTCACTTTGTCAGAACTAGTTTTAATTACTTGTTCTTTTTGGAAGGGACTACCTTTATCATTTATTAGTTAGTTCTATTGCCAATTTTTAGCTGTGGTATAACTGTTATTAGTAATTGTCGGGTCGTCACTAGGGGGGTGCCTGGTCACCCTAGCCCTGGTGACAAGTGAGGATTGTTCGAGTTTATAACCTGGACAATCGTTCCATGACAGCGTTACTATCTGACTCTATTTTTGATAGGTATGTGCACCGACAATGCACTATGTTCAAGAGAAGAGGTACAGAGGTTTCATAAAGAATTAGTCAAGTTTAAGCGGAAGCCACGCGTCAACGAGTAGAGGTCACGAGAGACTAATTTACAGGGCTAGGAGCCCGCCTTAAGTACCCTATCCAGCCTTGTCTACTAGGAGGGCGGGTAAGGTACCCGCGGCCGACGCCTAATTACCCGGCCAGCCCTGTCCCCTGGGATAGGCTGGAGGCACCTGCGACTGACAGCTGGTGACCCATCTCGTGTGACTTAGTTGGCCCCCGCCTTTTATTGCTTCACATTTACAATGATTTATATTTGTTCAAGTTTAATACTAATAATAATACATTTAGTTCATGTTATTTACGTTTGATTACAATATATATACAATAGAGTATAGGGTGATTTATCTTATGTAGTTAGCGGTCGCTACAGTAATTATTATCGGATGTTCTCACTCGTGGATGACTAGCTCAGTGGGTGACCGGTGTTGGGGAGGTCCCATCCTTCCCTTCCCTCAATTCCCGATTTAGTCACTATTTATTTCTTTTGTTAATAATTTGTTAGTTTGTATTGGACTTAAACATCTTGTTAGTAATTTGATTCATATTTATTTATAAGTGCATTTAGAATGTCTCAGTACTAAATTATTTTTTTCCACTGCGTGATTATCTTCAGAACGTAATATGTTATCAAGCCGGTAGAGCCGTGACCTGCAGCACGCTTTCTATTTTTAATTAGAATTTCTGGGAAACCCTAATTTGTTATCGACAATTTGAAATATTTCAGCACAAGGGTCATCCATATCTCTTTCTCTTCTGGCTTTCGCATCCTTCCACCTAACTAGGCTTTCAAAACTAATGAAAGATACGTCTTTTAGTACGGTGTACGATATTAGAATTGAAAATGATTCATTGCATCTGGTAAACGAATTCATAAAGGTGTATTCCGTAACACCTCAAAGGATTTTCACAGCCCCCCTACTGCAGCACAATAGAGCCAAGAGGTAAACTGTAGCTGCTGGAAGATAGAAGATTAAATATATTTCTTCCTATCCCTTGATAAAAATAATAAGCTGTTACTTATCAGATCCTATGTTTATATCGCTCAAGATAAGAAGGGATAAATCTGTTTGTAAACCAATTCCGACCAGGATTTTTCAAGGGTCCGATTGTGTTTAAGATCTTTATCAATGGCATTGCTACAACCGCAGATTTTTTTTTTTTTTTCTCTAAACCCCTTTAAATTTTAATACAATGTGTAAAAATATGAACAAAATAATTGACAAATTTTCTCCTCTTTCTGCTATGCGCAGATGCATTTGAAGGAGGTTGGGTTACATAAAATCAGATTAAAGTTAATCGGAAAATAACATGAATACAAATCTAGGCGAAGGGGCTCACCTTCAGTTCTGGTGGATATGTGGGAGAAAAAACTTACAAACTAAAACCTAGACCTAGAACCTAAAACTAAAGCGTTCCTGCCGCGACGGCGTTCTGCCATCGATGGGGGAACGGAGCGGGGGTTATCGTGTTAAACACCGGGTTTGTCAAGTATTGCAGGGAGTCGAAAAATTTGATATGTCTACGTTGGATGAATTCATCCACCATAGGCAGCTCAAAGACCTCGTGAAGCTCACTGTTGCTCCGCAGCTCGAATGAAGTACCTCTGACCACTTTCATCAGTATGCCGTTTTGGAATTGTTGGAGTCGTCGAGCTGTCGTATACGTCAGATAACGAAAAAGCGGTGCACCATACAGCAGACTAGGCCTGAGTATGCTCTTGTAGATTAATAGCTTGAGACGCAGTGATAGATTGGGGGAAGTCAATAAATGCGTAAGCCGGTAAGACTTCGTGCGAGTATGCTTCAACTTCTTCGTAAAATGGTTACTAAAATGGAGGTTACTAAACCGCAGAGGGGCAGTTGGTTCTCTTCCTGGATTACACACGCATTCATGTCATCCTGGACGGGAGACACGATTGTGAATTGTGTAAACAGGCTTCTTTAAATGTAAATTAGATAGATATTTCTTTAAGTGCAAATTAAAAAAAGGTCAGGTTCGACAAAAAGAACGCCTAAAATTGTATTTATAAATAAAGAATTAGACTGGGAACTACAATAGGTTTTTCTAGCCGGCTCACTTTCACATCATATATTATAGCATATATATTATTATGGTATGGTATCTTAGAAAATATGCCCTTTATTTTTGCAATTTATTTAAAGTCAATTTCAAATTTATGCGTATACAATAAACAGTAATAATTAATACAGTTCTTAATAAAGTTTTCCTCAATTTACTGTTTATTATAGAATATTATTATTGCATCCTCTAATAATTAACCCTGACTTAAAGTAAGTGCTAATTATCTTTTGTTAATTAGTTTACCAAAAATTTTGATCGTTTGTCTAGAGATAATCCCTTGAGCGAAGAGTTAATTATTAGACTAAAGGATGCAATAATAAATAATATTCAACAATAGGAAATTGAGGAAAGCTTTATTCAGAACTGCATTAATTATTAATATTTATTGTATACTTATAATTAGAAATTGATTTGATTGTATGATTTAAAATGAATTGCAACAAAAAAAGTTTATTAATCTAACTAGTTACAATCACATATTGAAAAGACCGTTGCTTGCAATCAATTACGTTTAATGTTCTCGAGAATAAAATTGTGCGCTTACTCATTTAAGAAGTGTTGACCACCGGAGGGTTTATCTCTTGATAAGCGACCTCTGGTCTTGCTGATAGCCTGTAGAAAGAAGAACGTCTGATGCTGATTCGTCGAGTACGGATGGCGGGCCAGCACCGAACAAACTCCTCCGGCCTTCTTTACTCTCGTTATTTTGCCCTCTGTTCTCCAATTCCATTGGTGGTTCTTTTCCCCTCCACATGACGGGGTTGAAAAATAATTAATTTTAAAAAATAGTTAAAAATAGCTGCTGCCATCTGATGTGAGAATAAGACAGTTATATATTGCTCATTACATCTAACATTTTTAGTAGAAACGCGAACCTCAGTTGAGACTTATGGTCCGCTTTTTTTTGTAGGTAACCCATTCCTCCCATAAAATCCTAACCCTTTGCCTACCTGCTTCGGGCCAAGACACAAGTACTTGTGCCTAAGCCTTCACTAAAGTATGTTCTAACGCTGTAACTGATTAATATATTATTTGTATATATACAAGTGTTTTGATTGCTATTCATAATAAAGTTTTTTAAAAGACTCTCCCCAACAAGATTATTTAACTGGCGCCCCGAACAGGACCTGGCAGTATACTCAGTAAATTCACGGTAGTCCACCAGCTAGTGATCCCTCATTTGGCAACGGACAGTGAGACCACTCCAATAGCGTGAGAAGACCGATGCAAATCGCTCTGGAAAGAAACCCCACAGGACAGGACTTCACCGATATTGGGTACTTACCCAACCAAGCTTCGGTGGTCCCGGTGGTTCTCGGGGAAATATTATCATTAAGCAGGTTGGACCACATCCCACGGGATTCAATGTAAAGATTTCAGCCACCGAAGGACGGGAGGGAGGGTCCGGAAAAGGTGGAAAACGTGGGAGCGGAGGAAGATACTATGTTTATGAACTCAGAAATTATGTTCTGATAGTAACGACAGAAAGTACAGAAGTCATGAATAAATGGGCCCCTGACGGCATAAATGGAATAGACGGTTATAATAGGGAGGGATTGCAGGCCACCTGGTCACCAACTGAATCTCTTAGTCCGAGTATAGTAAAATTTAATTTTGTATCATATTTAAAAGAAAATTTAAATAGCAATCCAAAAGAATCATATTTAAAAAATTTCCTTAACGATGTGGAGACGCATAAGACGAAAAAACGAAATGCAATAGACCCGAGAATGGTTAAGATTCAGCGAAATTTGAGCCAACTGGACAATCACAGTAGTGATTCAATAAACTCGGAGTTGCAGAAATACATTAAATATGCCGACGAAAAAATAAATAAATACACTCTAAATAATATATCGAAGAGGGAAACCGTCTCTATAAATGACGATTTAGTTAATAGGAGATTGGACGAGATAACACCTTCTGCAAGTACAGCAACTTCTCTTAGTAGAAATTCATTTCTCAACACAATTTTCAACATGGCGATCGGCGGTATTATATCATTTAAACCTTGGACATTCTTTGACAATGGAAATAAATTTAGCCTAAACGAAGAAAAACTAAGGTTGGATAGGAGTGATTGCGGTGTTCTGCCGCTTGCTTCAATATCACCTGAGATGGCCTTGCCTTCACAATCTACTGATGCAAACATAGATGAACTCTATCCATTGATGCACACACATGGCAACTTACTCTTGTGGGACTTGGTCATTAAGGTGTTGACTGGCAAGAACACTCCACATACTTGCGAGAAGAAGGGCGGACGTCAGGAGACTGCTGACTTTGCTTCACAACTAGCATACAGTTATTATGCTCCCAAAAACTATGTAAACAATCGCGAAATGTCGCCCTGACAAAGGTAGGATTAGAACGGATAATTTAACTAATAATATTCAAATTTTATTAATAACATAGCATTATAATAACATTTTATTATAATTTGCAATAGTTATGATGCTGTGAGATATATTGCCTCAACGGCTAAGAAAAGTTTAGCGTTTTTTCAAATAGCCATTCATTTCGTTCAGTTTACTTTCAACTTTTTTATTTTTTCATAGCATATATATTTCCTTAAGAAATAGATAAACAATGTTTTGTGGTATTCAGAAAATAACTGAGCAACACTTCAATCAAACAATGATGAATGTAAAATGGATTCTACGAGCTACTGTTCGGAAACTGTCTAAAGCTACTATAATATTTAATAATCAGATTAATACATTGCGAAAAATTAATACGACAATCTAAGGAAACAAAATAAAGGTGCGTACTTTTACCTCAGATCGTTTTCGTAACATTCATTTTTGTTAGATTTCCTTTGCATTTATTATTATCTAGATGTCCATTTAGCTATTATTTTTTATTTGTAAATTTAACTGATAACATTTATATGCAACATATTTAATTAATGGTGTCTGCGTCAGCCACCAGATAATGATTTTAAGATCTTGCAGATTATGTTATCGTTTTTCTATCAGCTGAAGATGGTTCTATAATCAAATGTTTTGTGTACTAAATAAATTGCATTGTAGTAGTATAGTTATTTCAACCAAATTATCGAACCCACAATAGCCATTATAACATTATACAATCAATCACTGAGTGAATGACACATTTCGAATGAATGCTGTGGTTACAGCATTACTGTTCACGTGGTACCATCATAATAACCAGAGGCGTAACTACAGGGTGGCAGGGCTGGCAAAATGCCACGGGCCCCCGACCCAAGAGGGCCCCGGCCCAAGTGGCCGCGAGCTCAGAAATATTGTTTTAATATTGTACCTATTTATAAAAATATTAAAATAGGTTCAATTGAAAATTGTTATTGGTTGTGGGTAACTAAACTACACGTAAGTATAATAAAGCTTAATGATAGGGCCCCCATTAAAGGAATTTGCCACGGGCCCCAGATGATATAGTTACGCCACTGATAATAACCCTTCTCTAAGAATATTTAGTTTTCTTTCGTGTTAAAAAATGTTCTGTAAATATTTTCTGTATACATTACATGCGTCCCAATGTGAATTTTTGTGTATTATAATTTAAATAAAATGGAATTGTATTCTATATACGATCAACCTGGTGATATTATTTCATCTACCAAATCTCTCAAATAATTAACCTCTTCATTGATCAGTAAATCCACTTTTGTCTCACTGTAACTGTGGAGAAGAGCTAGAGGTAGTTCACATTCTGATTCTCTTTGCCTTTCTTGCACCGGGCCGTATAATAAAACCTTGACAAAAACGAGGCGTATCGAAGCAGTCTGCCAGAAATCATACGGCCAAGCTCTGTCGTGTCCGAAAATCTTAGGGAGTTACTAGTTGTTAGTCACCAGAAAAAAATGTCTTCCGTAGAGGTAATTTTAATATCGACAAATCCCAAAAATGACAACCAGCGCTTCCTTGTCCAGCTGAATGTAGCTTATTTCTGAATTTGTGAGTTCTCCAAAGGCGTAAGCTATAGGCTTTCCCTGTCCCTCCACCCGGGGCTATCGTCTATTGTTAAGTTAACTGGTAAGGATGGATCAAGGGAACTAGTACTTTTTCACTGCACATTTCAACTTTTAGTTTTACTAAACCTATTCCTGCCTTGTTGTACTGGTTTGCCCATGTGAAACGCTGAACTTTGGCTTGCAAGTTCGGGAGTACGTGATTGTGGATTAATCTAGAAAAAAACTTGCTTAGTAAGTAGAAGTATAACCATAAACCGCCGAACATCATCAACGTTCTTGGAGCGAGGCAGTTCATTTATGACTCAATCTTCTGAAAATTTTTCTGGATTAAATTCTTAGAAGCACGTCCAAGATCTAAGTAGTGAACATTGAACACATGCTACTGTTGATGGTAAGTCATGATCTGGCTTCCTCTTAAGGCAAAGTGTTCACCGGAAGGTGTAAGGACACTTTGAACGAATCCAGCTTGTAAAAAACAAGTTGATTACGTAGGCTGCTTAAAAAATGTTACATGGATAGGAATAATGGTGGAAACCAAACAGTCATTTACTCCACAACTGCCGTAGTACATGCAGAGTCCCGATTGCCAGAGTTTGATATTGGTATCATTGCAAGAGGTGTTCCCCAGTCACCTATATCTACTATAGATATTGTTGGCTCATGACGTATTCCCGTTCAAGGGAGTCTAACTCCCTTTCCACCAGCTTTCGAAGTGCAAACAATACGTGCAAACGGGTTTCATCCTGTCAATCAGAGCAAAAAGAGTTTTCAGTCGGTAAACGTCTAATGTTTTCTTAGAATACACCATGGAACTCATCAAGGTTCACTGTTTAGTAGTCTGGAACAGCAGAATTACCATTCTTCTGGAGCAACATTTTAATATTTGTCTACTTTAATTTTTAACTAGGCACTCTGAAACAATCTCCTAGAAAGCCATCGGGACCAGGTGGATTGATGTACATTTCAACAAGTAAGTGCTTTGCCTGCTGCTACATTTACAGGAGACTATGTCTTTTGAAAAACCTCTGAAGTTTACATTGGGATTTTTTATAATGCGAAGCTGCTGCAATTTTTCTTCTTGGAGAGATGAAAATTTGAGATTTGACCCTTACCAATTCGCAAGGATTTACCATCTACTGAAAACATAATAACATATTTCCCAAGAAAAGAAGACAGCTCGTTGAGTCGACAACCCCGGAAGTGACATGGGAAATGGCATTCCACCCATAAGAAAAATTTGAATGGTCTTAGTCACCGCAAAAGGATTGATAATTCACCTGTTTGGTATAAGCAGATTGTGGCAATAATTGTATTCACACTTTAGCGACACGACCTTTGGTCAAACAAGGTAGACGATGTATTATCTACTTTGCAGTCGTATACACTATGAGAGTTTTCCCACACCGGAAACAAAAATTATCGATCACGAACGAGCGCTGAAATACCCAAGAATTTAATGGTGAACGTAAGTGCAAGTCGGAGCTACTCTAGCCATAATTTTAATGATGGGATTGTGAGATTTTTTGACGTTAGTACCAGTACCACGATACTCTTTTCAAGTAGATCCGGAGAGAGAAATCTGCGAACCAGTTTAGTGCCAAGAAATCTAGACGCTTTCAGTGGATTTTCCAGAATTTTATCAAACCAAGGGTCTTGGAAAGTTATTGTAGCCAATAGAACTGAAGAAAGCAGTAACTAAGCTTTTTGATCTCTTCTCGGTTGTAAGCTGAAGGGTGTGCCCTTATCACCTAGTGTTGTGTATGTGTTTGACTTTTAACATCAATCTGCATTGTAATGTATTTATGCCCTCCTTCGAATGCATCTACGTATGCAGCACGAGGAGAAAATTGTAAATCAAAAATTATTTGTTCATTGTACAAATTATCAAGAGGTTTTAGAATAAAAACAAACAAAAAAATGTTTGATCTCATTGTTCACGTTTTTTATCACAGCGTAGTTTTCAAACCGATCAAGCTGAAACTTGAACTTCTCAAGTGTTAAATAGAAATTTTCAAAAATTACGACTGTATTATAACCATTAGTGCTAACAATAAGCAACTGGTCAGACAGGTGTTGTTGATTTCAAGAAATAACAAGAGAAAACAACAGAAAATTAAAATCCTTCTGGTCCACACTTGATTATTTATAACTTTAATTTTAAATCCTAAACTTGAGTACTTCCTAAAAAAAAATAATAATGTTTAAAGTTTAATAAGGCAATTTGTTCTACAGAGAGACACCATTCCAGAAAATACTTTTCTCAACATCATGAAATATGTTATCAATCACACTAAAACTCAAATTCAGCATGTCATAGCACTTTATTGATGACAAATAAATACATCATAAAAAAGCAACAAAAAACTGTTAACCTAATTAATCAAAGATTGAGGGAAGAGATAGGGATATTTTGGCTGTCTTGAAGGGATATTTCGTGCTGAAACATCTGGGAACACTGGCTTTGAAGAAAATAAGAGGGAATATTCTCTATTCAGCTTATAATAAAAAAACATTTAACTTTAATTCTTTAACTCTAAAAATGTCATTGTTGGATGAAATTCTTAATGAAGGCCTAGATGAATTACTTTGTACTGTGGGACAGCTGCCAAATTATTCAGATGCAAAAAAAAAAGAGGAAGAGTATACAATCATTAATTATGATCTAGATTACATCATGTATGCTAGAATTAATAAATTTTAAATTATTTATAATTAACTGTATAAATTATTCATGGTTAATAAATTATCAATCATTTTACAGGTTCAAATTAGAAGAATATCTAAAAAATCTCCCAATTCCTGGAGTTCGCTTATCTGTTTGTAATGTTATTGTAATTCACAATCTAAGGCGTATTTTTGAAGGTGTATCAATTATTTTTGATGCGCATATCAGTAACTTAACAAGATTATATTCAAGTATGAATTAAAAATAAATTAAAATTATCAAGTTATTTGTCATTAAAAAGACTAATTTAGTGGACTAATCCAAGCAACCTTTACAGATTGGACAAGTTACAAATATCAAAAACAACAAGGGGACAGTGCAGATATAATGTAAGTAGTTCATGTATTTTAAACTTAGATGAAAACTTGCCAGATTATGCCTGAATAATTTCACATTTCTTTTTCAGGAAACCTAAGAAAAAAACGGGTAAGATTTAAACTTATATAACAAAAAATCAGGTATGTAAGTATTTTTCATTACAATAATGATTAAACCTTCATAGTTACAAATTATTTAAATATTTAATGAATCTATAATAAATTTAAGTGAATTTAGAGTATTTGTCCATAATGTCCAATTAAGCAACCTTCTCACAAATTATATTTATTCAACATAATGGTAGATTTTATTTACATAAAAAAATATTTTAGGCTTTGAACTGTAGAATATGCAATTGAAATTATATGAAAATTACATAAATGCAATTATATCAGAAGATATTATTTTTTTTAAGAAAGTCCAAGTATATTAATATTATAGAAAAGTAAGTTAATTAAGTAAGAAAAGTAAGTTTATGGTGTAATAGGAATCATAAAATGGACTATATTCTTTTTTCTTAAGCTGTCATTGCTGATTACTGATATACTAACTATGATGACAGCTGTTCTGTAAATATTCCAAGTGAATCACTTCATTTATATATTGGTTATACTTAAGTATTTAGAGCTCCTTCTGACATGAGGATTATTTGTTAATGAGAAAAAGTTTCGCCAATTTAGCTTAAACAAATTTGGCAAATACTAGAGAAAATGAAACGAGCTACTTGTAAAACTACAAAAGGGGAAGAAGGCATTGACAACTTATCTTGACAAAAGTATACTTTTTGTTTTTTTTATTTTGATGAAAAACTCTTCATCTGGCTGCACCATTTTATCTTTATTTAAATTTTCTTCGGTCTGTTCTTTTCCACTTCTATAATTTTTTTTGTTTGAATTTATTCACCTTTTTTCCTTCTGCAATGAATATATCATTTAGTGCTACCTATCAGCTATATAAACATACCTTGGTTCGTACCTACCTCACATGGATTTTTTTTTTTCAAGTTGTACTATCAATGACATTAAAATTTGAGAAAATAATCAATTGGTATTATAATAAATATGGATTTATAACAATACAGCTGACAAAAGTATTTGAGTTGTATGTGGATGTATTTGTTAGGATATAGGATTATTAGGCTTAGGTCGATGAAAGAAAGATGTATGTCTTCAGCAGATCCTTAATATTAATGATTTTTCCTTGCAAGAAAATGCATTGTTAAGTGATTTATTTGATTGGCTTCAATACATCCTAGGTTGACAATCCACATGATGAATTTTACTTTCATAAAATATTATTAAGTATAAAATACACCACCTTTGATCAGATTATGTTCTTTAGAGGGTTTCTCTCTTCTCCTTTTTTTGGGGGGCGTGTCAACATTGACATCTCAGTATCCCAACGACTATAGTCATTGAATTTTAAAGTCATGGCTAACTATGAACTCACAAAGTGATAAAACATGACTATGAGTTTAATCATTAATAAAATTTCTTGAATGGGCAAAAAAAATGCTCAAATTTTGTGACATTCTGAAGTACATTGGCAAATAATTATGTCATTATTTCAGCAAAAACTAGGAAGCCAGCGAAAATCTCTGAGGCAGCTGAAATAAGTGGCATTGAGGTTTGTACTATTACATATGTATGTGCTTAGTTAGTATTATTTATGTAGTTTTGTAAGCAAACAGTAAAACTGCATGATATCAAAAAACAAGAATGTTTATGCCATTATTTGTTTCAAATCTAAATCAAATCTCTAAATTTCCAATTAAATTAAATCTGTGATATTGGACCTGAGAAAGTGGTCAGACCATCATGCCACCTTTGGTGATTGATAGTAAGTTCAGCTGACTTATGGCTAGGAAATCTCTGATAATAATGTAATTACAGACCAGATCTAGTTACCATTTCATTTTACTTCATGGAGACCGTTAGCAAACTCATCCCCATCAAAAGGGACACTCTGTATGAATGTCTATTCTATAATAGTGATCATGATGTTTCAATCGATTTGAAATTTTAGAGGTATACTCCACAAAGACCTCATAAGATGCTGATTTAAATACATTGCCAGGATGGAAAAAATAGATAAAATGTGTAACTAGTATTTTTGTCTTTGGAGTCTTAGTGGTTGGTGATGTAGGTTGAACCTTTCATAAATCAGTCACAAGGTGGCAATCGTTGAAGTAACACCACCTGAGGACGATTGTATAACCATTGAAAACATTGGTTTTTTTTGTGTGTTTTTTTCAAACAATGAGCTATAGACACACACAGATCAATTCATTACTTAATGTAAAAAGTCAGGTCGTTTTCACCAGCCAAGATTACCCAAAGCTTAACTCCAGAGCTACATTATCTTTGGGATTAAGATTAAAATTCTGTTTTTCCTTGGTCAAGAGCACATTAAAGATACTAAAACCCAACAAAGAAAAACAAACTCATATTTTAGGAGCCAACAATGTAAATTGCTTATTTAAGAGCTTCCAGTCAATTTCATTTCATTTTCTTTTATTTATATTTTACTTATTTCAATTTTTTTTTGATTTGATAAAAATAATATATTCACTGACCGACATGTTTTAAAAATTAAACTGAAGTATTTTTGATCAAAAGCACTGAGTATATTTGTTCATAATGATTTTATAACATTTCAATAAACTTATCCTCAGACCCATAAATACCTCTGGATATTTTTTTTTCTCACTTTCTTTGCCCTTTATGTTGTTTGAGCACAATAGTATCAAAATTTTTATGATCAAATTGAATTTTATTTCAAAACAAATATCTGGTGGGATAGAAAATAATCTGCAATATGTATTGTTAGACCTTCGTTCTGATGTTTTTACAACAGGTAACAAAGGGATTATTAATATACCTTGGAAAACCAAGTATATAGGGTAGAGGGAAGGTGTGTGACAGAGAAGGTAGCAGCTTCTAGCTCTCCACTGAGGTGCTTAGAAACGGTAGCTTCTCCTAGTTTTCAGCAGTGCGGAAGTTGCCACAACAGTATCTTTTTATTATAAATAATTATTTGTAATAGGTAAATATTATTTAAATTATACATAATGCATACATTATGTTAACATTTATTATACATTAATGTCTACAGCCAATTATGTTAAGATAAAATATTTGAAATATACAAAATTATGAACTATAACTTTACAAGAGCCCAGAGATCATATTTAATGGAACATTGTATTATTCATTATGAACTTTTTATAGATCTTCTTTTACTCTTTATAAATAAGCAAGTAAAATTTTAGCCAGTGTAAAATAATAAGTTATAGCATATTGTCCAGATTTTGCTTTATAAATTATTTTAAATAATAGAGTAATATTTAATAACAAATTAGAAGAATAAAAATGGCCATATTTTGACAAAAAATTACAAATATTAGAAGTTATAGAGCTAATCATAAATCACGGGTTTGGTCCAGCTCTCATTTGAAAATATAATAAATAAAAAGAAATACAAATATATTCACAATGTTGTCTGCAATGGATCTCTTCTTCTTCGGTACCAAGTCCATAAAATAATATATTTACTATGGCTTGCTTGACTTTTCTAATAATATATTTTCTATATCATTGCTCTTATTAAATTCTCTAAGTCATCTAATGAATTCATCTAACAACAATTTTGCCTTTCTCTCTTAACTAATAATTAATAAATCACTGGGCACATAACTGACATTGATCTTCTTTATTTATTATTAACATTTGACCTACCTTTTTATCCATTACCAACTGACAACTGACCATCTCTGAGTCCATGTAGCAAAAACTGACTGACACTTAAACAAAGCACAACCTTGTTAACGATGACTTAATTTTAATATTTAATACATATCATATATGGTAACATCTGTTAATCTATCGATTAAGAAACCAAATTACTACTATGATATATATAAAAAGTACTATTTAGTTTATAATTAATTTAAATAAATTTTAGCCAGTAAAAATAAATTATTTTATATAATACTGATTTCTTGGGAAACTAGTAATTTTAATCCACAATAAAATGAATAGTTTTCAGCTTAATAAAAATATTTGCATCAATGAAGATGTAGCAATCTTCTAATTCTTGGTTCCAAGGAGTATGATCCAAAGACGAGAATGTATGGTTTTGAATAATTATAGCACTCAACATTATCAATCTTCGATTAAAGGGAATTTGATTTTCTGTCTTCTTAGCCTTTCCTCAGGAGGTTGCATCTTCTTCGATTAATTCTTGGTTTTTATGAAATTTTAATTCTTTTTTTATTTTCATACTTTATAATTCTATTTTGTATGTTCTAGCTCGTAGAGCCAAGGGCTCATTATGGACTAGGGAGAGAATCTTTCTTTGAAGTGGTATTAGTTTACATAATATATTTTGACTGCTATCAAATTAAGTTAGCTAAGTAGTAATGAAGTTTCTTTTTCCAGAGTGAAGTAGGCACAGCCGACATGGACGGAGCTGCACTCTTTGAGCGGTAATTTAGGAAATGTTTATATACGTTTGTCTCTAAAATTTGTTATGACCTATTAGCAGTGTAGGCAGTGGTAACCTTTTTAAAAATATTAATATTTCTTTGAAGTGAGATATGATTCCTATCTAATCAGACAATATCAAATGTATGCGAAAGGATTTTGAAATGTTTATCAGCAGTGTGAACCCATTCCTACAGTGTCCAGGCTAATATTACTCCTTTTGCACTATTCTCGACCTGCCAGAAATCATATCTTTAGCAACTGACTATTGCAATATAAAGCATCTATTATCAGAACCATTTTAGCTATCCATGTCAATCATTGAATCATTAGTAATTTGATGCAGTAAAATGTTGAGAAACCAACTCTGAGATAGGTTCTCTAGTTAAGCCCAATACAGAAGTATTTAGTGAATCACTGAGAAACATCCTGCTCCTGAGTGTTTTTCACATTTAAAGGTCACACAGTTTAAACTTTTTGTTTCAGCCATTATAACGAGCTCCGTTTGTTGACCGCTACTCATGAACCTGTAAGTGATTTTTTTTTTTTTGATAATTGTGTTATAAAAATCCAATTATACCATATATACAACTCCAGTCATTAAAATATACTGTACTGATATTTTTATAATCAAATTAAATTTATCTATTGGAATTATGTTGATTTTGAGGAAGTGAGGTTTTAGTAGGAATAATTTGTATAGTAATAGTGTTGAACCCGGCCAGCTGCCAGGGATCTGTACTTTTTGTGATTTCCAGATATTAAGGGTAGGAAATGTGGTAACCTGCAAATATCAGCATGTAGAAGAAAAGGGGGTCTTTTTGCCTTTGAGAGTGATTGAGTTAAGTTTGCGAGCAGTCATGAGTTCAGTCTGGGTGTTGAAGACCCACACTTGTTTTTTTATATTATTTAAGTAAAAAAATGTATGTTGTAAATGTATGTATATTGCATGTATGTGTATATGTATGTATGTATGTTGGATGCCTCCTCAAGATCGTGTACCCGTACCACTAATCCTCATCTTAAAAACCAATAATTTTATTTTTATATTTCATATTAAATTAACTGAACAAGCACTGAAGGTAGATGTATGTTCTATCATTCAAAAACATTAAACCAATAAAGAAATTATACTTGGTGGGGAGGCAGGACTTTTATTTCATCAATCTATAATCCACAACCAGCACTAACATATCTGTAGCTTTGAGGAATGCATGGGTAAGTTGAATTAAAATAAAAACCATGTTTATACACTGTTAATACATGGTTTTGTAGGCTTTATTCGCTCCATGAAGAAATTAGATATAAGTGATCTAGTTATTAGGTGATTTTATATTTAATTATTCTTTGGATATAAAGTAGGGTCTCAATAAACAAGCCCCTCTTTTGTTAAGCTAGTGGGTTCAGACATATCTTTCTCACACATATCAAAAATTATGTGTATAGATATGCTAAGTCTTCTAAACCAGAAGACTGATTAACACCTAATTGCATCAATGTGCAACTTGCTCAAAACATAGTGGGATGGACACAACCTCAGCATTTCACCCCATCTCTCCCAATTTTAATCCCTCACCATCTTTTTATATTATCAGATTCACTCTATTATTATAATAAGTGTGAGCCAGGGGTAGTGAAGCGAGCAAGAGGTGATATGGGATAGTATAATTAAAATGAATTCTATTTTCGATAAAGTTAAGCCTATAAAATATTGTTGGATCTTCATGAGAGGGTCTAGTTGTCCTAGTCCTGGTGACAGAGAGAGAGTTGAATAGTCTATGGCCTGGATGATTGCTTAGTGACTGTTCTTACTACTGAGCTTTCTGACTCCATACTTAATAGGTATGTGCCCCGACAGTGCACTATGTTCAGGAGAAGAGGTACAGGCTAGGTATTATAAGTAGTTTACATGGTCTTGGAATGACCTCAAATTCACACTCGGTATCTGAGGGTAGGCTAAAACCATCCAGATTCCAAAGGCGAGTGTGAACTGGAAAAAGAACTGGATTGGCAGTAGACTGGATAGCTGGGGGATACGCTACTAGATAAATTGGTAGGGATCCAGAGACCGTCTCTTAGACAGTATCGTCTGCATGGAAGCGATCCCTTCCTAGGAAGCGCTATTTTTAGCAAGAAGAAGCCAGATTATCCCACTAGTAAGGTGTAGGTTCTGACAACACCGGTCTAAAGAGAGCAACGTAAAGGATATAGACGTGTAGAGGGTTTCATGAATGATAAGGCAATATTTTGAAACATTAGTGCATTACCAGTTCATTCACCAGTACCTTAGCTTGAATGAATTTTCAGCTAAAACCAGGGAGTATATATAGCCCAAAGCAACCAATGAGCAAGCGTTTTATTTCAGCCAACCAGCAGGCATTTTATTTTGGCCTAGCAGCTTGCAGAAGGCCCCTGCTGCTTGGCCCGGGAGTCTAGGGGCTGCCTGTGAACTCGTCTGCTACGTCATTTATTGTTAAAAATATGAACACTGATATGACTTTGTGGTTTGGTAATATTATTTACATTTTTGTATTTAAATAATTTACAATATACATAAGGCAAACTAACTTCTATATGTAGGTAGCGGTCGCTACAAATATAATTCCTACAACATAGACAGAACTTGTCCTCTTTAGATGAGTTCGAAGTTCAATTAAGTTTCATAGGGCACATGACTTCTGTAATTATCTTTCAATAATATCAAGAAAAATACAGACTTAAATTTTCATTAAATTGTTTTGGTTGGCAGGGGGACTTATTACGTGACTCAATGCACCTTCCATTAGAGATATCTGCATCTCATGCACCACATGACCTGCTGGAACGAAGCCAGTTGCAGCTATCATTGCCTGCAGTCGACGAGCGGCCTTTCCAACTTTCTCATCAACTTATATCAAAACCAGCTGAAGCAGAAGTCATTATGTCACCAATAGTTAGACCACCGCCCATTAACCAGTTTATTGCGGTAACAATTATATTCTATCTTATTTACTAAAAAATAAAATAATTATTAACCAAAGAAGATAGTGATATGACTAGGATTCGAACCCCTGATTTCCAAGCTGTAGGTCTTCAAATCAAGCTATCTCATATCATTGCCATAGTCAATGTCCAGCCACCATCTTTAGCTGGTCTTGTGCTACCTTTGCTCAAGTGACATTTTTCTAAACTCTAATCTATTTAAACTTTCCAAGTGTTTGTCAGTTTTTTAATGAATTATATTCATTTAATATTTCCTTACATATATAATTAATTACAAATACATATAATAAATAAATAAAAACCAAGCAAATTTAATGATTTCAGGATTTAGAAAAGATCATTGAAGATATTAGCCAAGTTTCAAAACACAAAATATCAGGGCCTAAAAGATCGAACTACATATTTCGAGGACAACCAATAATGACCACAGAACAATATGAAAATTTTCTAAGGCAAAGGAGACAAATGACTGTAAGTAATTATACATATTTATATAATGTTTTTAATAACTGGAAGAAAACATTTTTTCTGTTCAAACTCAAATGAAACAAAATGATATTTAATTGTATAATAGCGTTAGTAATATTTTTTTTTCTTCTTTACACTGATTTTATTACTATTTATAAAGTAACAGCTAATCAAAAAAAATTTCCTTAAAATGGTTCCTACAATAGATTACTGAAATCTTTAAAACATTCTAATAAGCAATAAAGACATATTACTGCTGTTTTATTTAAATTTATTTGTTTTTAAAAGTATTAGTCATTAGGAGGATTCAGGATAATAATTAATTACTTTTATGTTGTCATTAATCAGTTTGTAACTAATTAGATTTATTCTTTATTATGAAGAGTTCAATAAAAAAAAAAATATATATATATTTTTTAGGACCCAATTAAATTTTACACAACACAAAAGGATGGTTCTGTCGACCCCCGCTTTTTTGAACTGTCTGAAAGAGAAAATGTAGAAAATGAGCTGCTTGATGATGGGCTTGATAGTAATCTGCTCCAAATCACTGACCAAAAAGTAATTATATTATTTACGTAATTAATGAATTAAAAAAATGGTATGTTATTTGCTCTTTCTTTTGTTGGTATGAATCATCTAAAACCAGAAGATATTAATAATAAATGTGAGTGAAAATCATAACCTCCTGGTACTTTTAACTAAAAAATGTAAATGTGCAAGTGTCTATTTATTACTATTTACATCTACAATGAACTAGATGTACATTTGGCCAAGCCATCAAATGCCGCCCATACTTTATTTATTCACTTGCTTTAACACTTTTATGTAATTGAAGTTTATTTATTTGGTTTAAAGCCCTCATGTACTATTCAAGGTAGTAACCAAACCTGAGCCATTTTGAGGCTTAGGATCATCCCTCACTTGTCAGAAAATGTTTATTTTTTATTTTGCCAAGTCGATTATTTTTATTTTTTTATCATTTGTGTTACTAATAATGATAACATAAAGTTCTTAACCAAATTCTGTTTCAGATTCCTGTCTACTCTATTTCGCTTCAGCTAAGGTAAAAAAACATCTTTTAATAATATTTATTATATTATACATTGAATTTTAATTGTTTCAACTATAGTTTATAATCACACAGGTCTTATTTATAAATAATGTCCAGTGTAAATAATATAAATACACATAACATTATCTCTGCTGTTATCCGGGTGTATATTCTAAAACTTCTCACTGAAGTTCTAAAATTTCTACTTTTAGAAAACTCATCAATGGTTGATGAAAAAACTCAAAAATTAGAGAATTAGATGTTTTTCTAGAACAGAGGTGCTACTGCATGTATATTTAACTATCGGGTCGTCACAAGGGGGGCCTAGTTACCCTAGCCCTGGTGACAGAGTGGGAGTTGAATAGGGTATGTAGGACCTGGTCGACTGCTTGATGACGGGTCTTACTATTGAGCTATCTGACTCCATATCTGACAGATATGTGCCACAACAGTGCACTAAGTTGAGGAGAAGAGGTACAAGGTAGGTATCATAGGTAGTTTATGTGGTCTTTGAATGACCACAAATTCACACTCGGTATCTAAGGGTAGGCAAAAACCGTCCGGATCCCAAAGGGGAGTGTGAACCAGAGAGAGACAAACTGGATTGCTGGGGGAGACCCTACTAGTTAAAGTTTGTAGGGCCCCAGAGACCGTCGTCTGCATGGAAGAGTTCTCTTCCAAGGAGGTGCTAGTTTTAGCAACACAAAGGCAGAGAATCCCACTAGGAAGGTGTGGGGTCTGACAACACCGGACTAAAACATAGCGAGGTTAGGAAAGAGAAGTGCAGAGGTAGTTGAATAAGAAAGCCATGGTTCAAGTAGAGCAGTTTATATTATTTAAGTACTCCTGACTGTGCAGCAGCTTAATTTGACGGCTAAAAAAATACCGATTTTTGCTTTGAATTTTGCAATTTTTTTTTCATTGTGTATCTTCAATGGGTAAAGCTATGGTATTTGTTTTATCATTTTAAGTGTATGAAATTTTGACTATTTCTATCTTAAACATAAAAATCTCATAATTAATAACCACACAGAAGAAATATCAGGGATTTCATCTCTTTTAAAATGGCATGTAGACAAAAATTGTATTCTATTTCCTTTGAGAATTTAGGTAGCAAAAAAAGAATAATGGAAGTATTAAATTGCAATGTTTCCAACTGTTTTTTTCCTATTAAAAAAAATTATAACTTTCAAATTATTTTTACGGTGTTAGCTTTCACTTGAACTAATTGATCACAGTGCTGAGTTCCATTGATCCTTCAAGTGGTCAGTGAACACTCAAACAAACTCATTAATAATATAGATTATTTATGCCCTATATAATAAATATGACCAAAAAGTGTACTTGCACAAATTTTTAATTTCTCTAGCAAAAGGAAGATTGTTAACAATTGTCTTGAGCGAAGGCCACATACAAATTTCAGGCAAAAAATAAACGGAAATGTTTTTAATTTCACTAACAAAATACTTTCACCTGAATCCAAGACTTCAAAAGTATTACGCCTCGGTTGTAGGATGTCTTACTTTCTTTTCAAGACATATAGGTATTTCTTTTTGATTATTCGTTAGTGTAAAAAAATGGTGACGAAAATTGGAGATGACAGTTACGTTTATATTCTCCTGTTTGCAGATGAACAGGTAGTAATAGTAGTAGTGCCAGTATAATATATTTATTTACTCATCATATAAAATTATGTATGGAGCTTAAAAATAATCTGCAAGGCAGAATTCAGGCCAACAGGTGATTATGAGCTAATTAAAACGGAAAAATTTATACTCAAAATTAACAGAAAATCTAAATTCTTAAGCTAACTATGAACTTTTAGTTTAGAAATTATGCTAAACTACGCTTATAACTTGTAAAACTAAAATTCTGTTTAAAGCAGCGTTGTAAGAAGTTTACAACACATAACATATAAAGCCCCCAATAAAAATAAAAGTTAAATAACTGTTGCTACTATTACTCAACTGTGGGTCTTGAAATTCTTACAATTTTTTTTGACTCTACATTAATTTTTTATATTAAAATAATACTTAAACAAAAAAATTCTTGTTAATATAAAGTAAATAATGGCTAATATAATTCGGATTTATATTAGTGTAGATAAATGTACAGATGTACTTATATAGATGTGGATTTTAATGTATTGCAGTGAATGATAGTTGAATTATTATTTAATAAACATCTCAGTATCTCATTTGGGAACAGTTAAAGATAGTTGTAATGACTAACGTTTGTAATGCTTAAAGTCAAGATAGTATCATACCCTAATTGGTAGATTAAGATTATGTAACTTGGTCTAATTCTAATTTCTGTTTACAGGAACCAGGTTCAAATAGGTAAGATATATTTTTTTTTAATATCTAGTTTTTATTGAATTTATTACGGAAGTATGCATCACTAATTAGGGATGTCTGAAGTATTTTCAACATTGACTAAGATTGAAAAATATATATTTTAACAATATCTAGTCTTTGCTAAATTTTTTTCTTTCTTATTCATAAAGGAGATTCATAATCAATTCATGAATCTCCCATCTCCAGCATATATATCTGGTTTTCCTAAACGTAGTGTTGTTACCTGGTTTTATATTGTGACGTATTACCAAAATACTATTTCAATATAAATTTCTATGCCCATTATTTTAACAGAAAACTCACCTCCTTAAAGTTAACTTAATTCTAATAAATAAATTTAATTGATAATATTATATTGTTACAATATATATTTTTCTTTCTTTTAATATATGTTTCCGTATCCCTTAATTACTATAATTTACTTATCTTCTATTTTTAAATGTCATGATTCTCTCTAAATCCTATATATTTTTTTATTGTTCTTTATTTTTGTAATAATTTATGTATTTATTTACTGAAAGTTTTTATGGTATTTTTTCTTTCCTTTTTTTTTCACTTTGCATTTTCTGAGCCACACCATTAATTTTCTGTTAATTATAATTGAATTCATTTATTTTGTTTATTTATTGACTTTAAATTGATTCAAAATTTCATTATAAAGATTTCTTTCGAGGGTCAACTGCACCAAGGACAAACTATTTAAAAACGTAAATTGACACCTTCCAAAACCTTATAACTGATAAAACCATAAATTTTCAGAAAAAGGAAAAGAACTATTTTCATCGGAAATAAAGTAATGTTATGAAATTTTTTTAAATTTATAAACAATAAAATGATTGTTTGCTTGAAAGTAAGATAATAGTTTATAAAAAAAACAAGAAGAAGCTTGCAAGAAAAATGGTCATAATTCGAGTTACGAGTTGTGTCTCGATATATAATATAATATAAGTCTGCCTCCTACTTAAAGTATGGGACAATATTACAGAATAAAGTTTTTTTTCAGTTCATTCCATTGTTATGCATAAGGGACGTGGTCTCAGTTGTTTTTTCTATTCTACTTTTTAGTTAAAATGCTACTAAAATATGAGAAAAAAATATGATTCTGTTTTTCTGACTTTTAAGAATTCTCAAGACCCAGCTCAGAAACTATTTAAGATTCAGAGTAACTCCAAAAGAATTTGAAGATAATCCTAAATATATAAAAAGCCAGTTTTAATAGGTTTTTTTTTTATTTTAACGGTTTAGTTGTTTACTTTTTTTATTAAAAGACAATATTCAATGACCGAGGTGGTTCAACAAATATAATAAAGTATTTTTTTTCAAAATCCCCTTATAAGTTATAAGGAAATCATGCTGAGTCCCACGTTTATCTCTCGGGTCTTTGCTTAACATAATATTGTTTGAAGAAACAATTCAATTTATAAAGAGAAGTCTTTATAAATCATTTATTTATTTTATATATATTTTAAAAATTACACTTTAGTTCATAATCAATGTAAAAAAATTGTACTCAGTGAAAATAAAATCTATTATAAAGTATAAAATAATTTTAAGGCTGCTGATCCATGGCCAAAGTATAGTCTCTTCATTTATCTGCCAATAAAATTAATAGATTTACAACACCCAATTTTTTGGTGACGATCACATTATTAGAAAATTCCATTGTTATGAGAGATGACTGAGGGTATTACAAAGAATGTATTTGAAAACGTAACATTTACATGTCAATTCGGGTACAGTGTCCTGTTTGCAACATTAGATTTAAGATTTATTAGTATAAATGAACACACAGTTCTAAGTTTGAAAGGTTGCAACATAATAATGGTCTAGTGATATATATATATATATTTTCAGGAGAGATTCCCGAGTTTGAATGGCCTCAATACCAACAGGAAAGTATGATTGATGGCGCTCTAAGATCTGAAGCTCCGGAAGGAGAAATGGTTTTAGAACATCGACCGCATTTGACTCCGTTGAGAGATGTCCCAACCGGAGAGTCCATTGTCCAGGGCTCCTATCGTTCTCAGCAAGAAAATATTATCAGTAATCTGTCTTTACTCATGAATGATCTCTCTTTGGGTGATTTTTCAACATCTATGGTAATTTGATTTTCATTAATGGATTTAATTTTTACAAAGAAATTGACAAACCATTCTATTTATTTAATTTATTGATTTACTAATAGGTAATTTGAATAATTTATATTTTTTCATCCATACCCTACTGATAATACAGTACAATCTTGATAGTCTAACAGGTATGGGACCAAACAACTGTCAGATTATCGAAAAATTCCATATAATTGGGAAAAAAAAAACAATTTTACATACTTGTATATACGCATATATTTCAGAAATAAATAAATATCTTTGTAAATATGCACATATAAAACAAAATATGTACATACTAAGAACAAATAAAATTAAATGAAAAGTTTATGAAAAATAATCATTAATTGTTTTTTGTTTCTTAGCTCTAAAAATGTTATTAAAGACGTATTTTTGCATTCATTTTAGCATTAATAATCGTCAGAATTGGATTGCAAATTTTCCTCATTAAAAGGAGAGAGCTATTGTTATTTGTTGGATTAAATTTGATCCATGGGCTGTAAGAGCAGAGTTATGTTTGAAGACATGTACAAAATTTCAATTTTCTCATCTGATTCTGATCATTTGCGGTCAAGGGTCCACGGTTGAAACATCACTATCTAATTCTTCCCCTGTGGTAGATAAAAAACAATGCATGTTTTCACCACACCACCGGATTACTGAACATGCCAAACCGACCAACCGCCGGATTATCAAGATTGTACTGTAATAAGAAATACATAAAGGGGAAGTATACACGTTTATAAATTGAATTGAAATGAAATTTTGAAATAAAATAAATAAGAAATATTATAAATTAAAAAAATTAATTTATTTAATATTTTGAAGTTTAGAATCTCAAGTGGACTCCTATCTTCCAATTGAAAAAATTAACATGAAATAAATTATTCAAATATATAAATAAATAAGGAATTCTCAGTATTTACAACATTGTTTTCTTTCTTCAGTATCACATTTAAATAATTTATTTGCTGAGGCTTGTTGACTTTGTAAATATTATCTCTTTTATTTTGTAACTCCTATTGCTTTATTTTATCAAACAATGATCTATAGTGGCTCTCTCAACTGCCAATTAAAAACTGACCATGCACATCACCAAAACTGACCTTAATATTCATCTTCCATTCTTAATAACTTACAACTGATATATATATCTTGCTGATTGTGGTGCTTCCACATGGCACTAGAACAATTTCAAACCCAAAGCATTGTTTCTTGTCATGACCTCCTTAATCTTTAGAATATTAAATACTGCAATAAAATATTATGCACTTAAACATTACTTTTTTTTTGTAACCCAAAATATCACAACAACGTATAATGTAGATTATGTATTAATTCACAATATTTATGTTCTATATTTTTTTGATGAGTTTTTACTTTGGAAAAAGTTTAACATTGTTAACTATTTTGTAGCATTTGGTATCAGAGAGCAGACGGAAAAGGATGAGGACTATACCATCACCACTGAGACCCACCAATGAGGGCATGCTAGATATTCAGACTGAAATGCCACATCCCCCAGTGTATCGTCTTCAGTCCAGGTATAATTCAATTATTTATTCTCATTGGCAGTTGTTGTCTCTTAATTATTAGGGTCCTGCAGAATTATTGGACAAAGAAGGAAAAAAGGAAGGTAGAATACTTTTTGTATAATTGTAATGTAGGAAAAAATTTACCGCCTCTCCATAGACTAGCTGTTACCATGTTAACTTCTTACAGGGAAGAGCCAAGTTCGATTCCCGGCTTCTCCATAAGCTTATTTTTTTTAGGGGATCAATCCGGTCAGGGTTCATTCAGCTTCATGAGAAAAATGAGTAGATGTTTTAATAAAAATTAGCGAATCTGGTTTATATATTCAATAAATTGGAATAAATATTCAAAACTAAGATTGAGATGTAATTTCCTAGCACCAACCACACTAGCTCCTCAGTGCCAACAACCAATTATGGGGACAACCTGGGTCCTCTTCAAGAGATTTTGCATTTTAGTCTTATGAAGAGAAGAATGTGCAGCCCATAATTTATTTCAACATGGCCACATCAGGGCACTTAAATATTAAAAATTGTCCAATTTTCATCCACAATCTTAGTCATTTTCTCTGTAAAATTATAAGAAAATAAAAATTATGATAAATTTACTTTTAAAGTATCAGTCTTTCACATGTTTAATTAAATTTAACTATTCTTGATTTCTTAATTTTGTTGTTAGGGTGGAGTCAATTGATGATGTATTCATATTGGTAGCTGAGAAGTTCTCTGAAATGGAAACTGATGTCATTAAATTCAGCGATATATGTAAGCTGTCTGAAACTAAGCTGGTAGCAGCCAAGCTTTTTGGACACTTAATTGGTTTGTATATTGCCAATTTATATGTCACTTATCAGATGGAACAATGTTGTAACTGTCAAATTCGGTGATATTAAGGGAAGCACATCAAAATTGCTAGAAAAACTTGATTTATATGAAGGGACCTCTTAGTGATAGCCTCAGTATGACAGAGGGTAGTTTTGTTGTTATTCACAAAGCTGGCCTTCCTCGAGAAGACTTTTTGGTATCTCATGTAAAATTACAGTATTTGCAGTTGTGAGTAAAATCATCATAGTTATACTAGAAGTGCATACAATTTTTTGTCTGCTAACTATCAACTCAGAAAAAATTCACTATGCTAAGAATAGTATGCATAAACTCTTTTTCTTAACAGACCACACAAAAGTGCAGAATATCCTGCTTCATACCAAGCTGTACTTAACTAAATAATCTTATTATTTTTATTGTTATTCAGCCCCGTTTCCCTTCACTTAATATTAATTACTTAACATAAAACTGTACAGACGTAAACATAAGATATTAAACATATATTATAGTTAATCCATGTACAAATCAAAATAAACCATTTCATATATAAATAATTCTGGCATGTAAACGGTATAATCATTGTTAATTTATACAAATATATCATTTTTTTTATTTATCAAAATATATACTCCAAATCATAACACCAGTTGTTCAATATAGTCGAATGTTATTGTTGAGGGCATTCCCTGTTACATACATACATTCGAGTTATAATAGAGATCGTCTGTTAGTGGTTTAGATATATAGTTTGTGATGGTAGTTCGGACTAGTCATACATAAGGGTAAACTCAATGGTTTTATTTGTCCCAAAGTCTGAGACCAGATCACATGGGGAGTTGGGCAAGTCATGTCACACTTTGGTCCCACCACAACCATGATGACTCACCAACCCCTTGATCGAAGGGCTTTGTTTGCTGCAGTTCTTGTTTATGAAGACTCGTGCATAATAATAAGATTCACTGGGCCTTCAATTAGCTGTTTACATACCTAGTGGTTGAGGTGTCCCTTTTAGCGTTAAGTAACACTTATACACAATCCAATATCCACATAAACCTGTTGACTATCTTGTCACATATACATGTCTGCAGTCGACCGCTATTAAGGTAAGAGTTGTTTTATTTATACAGCCCTCTTTAGCTTTACTGTGCTCCCCAGGTATACCCAATTTATATATATTTATGTTATATGGTCTGTGATATGATGTTAGTTAATGTGCTAATTCTCGTTTACCTTGCCTACATTAATTTGAGTTCGCAGCCAGAGGGTCTCTATTAGAGTTGCGAATAAATTTTAATCATTACTGGAAGTCTAAGTATCTTTAATTAGGTACACCAATAAATATAAATAAATAAGGTTTCAAAAAAAAAATTTTAATTAGGATAATACTAATATTTTTATTAATAATATGTAATATAATAATAATTAAATCAGTAACTATTATTTTTTCATGTGTTTAGGGCTGTGGAGTTTGTTTACAATCAACCAGACCTCTCCACATCCAAATGATATTTTCATAACAATGAAGAAGTAGTGTTGTTAACGGATCTGTATCATTCCATATGATTTATTGTTCAATATTTTTAATGTATTAATTTATTTTTTACACGGGGTTATTGTGATGTATTTATTATTTGAGTGTATCCAATAAATTTACTCAGGTAAAATCTGTTTTTTTAAATAAATGTTCGAACTAAGTGAGATAAATCTTGCAATTGAAGGTCATCCTGTGTCAGAATTGGATTAAAGGGTCCAATGTAATTAACGATGTGAAGTATAAAGTGTTCATAGTTACTGTTGCTCAACTATAGTTTGAAAATGTTGGTGGTACAAAAGTAGTAATTAAGCCGTTTCAGGCTCTTATCATTTTCTAGATCCCAATTAAGGGAAGCTATTGAGGTAGAACACCATGCGAGCACTCGACTTTTTTTAGTTCTTTCAGAGAGACAAAAACCACAGTAACTAGTTAATTTTGTTAATTATATTTGACTAAACTGGATAGAAAAATCCAAAATAGAAAAAAATGTTTGATAATTTCTGGGATATTTACACTGTTTTACTGTTCTTTGTTCATTTTGTATTTATTTTTGTTTTAGTTATGTAAAATATTATGAAATAAATTCGGATTATAAAACAATGTTTTTTATGTTAGGATGCCCCACTATGCACTTTCAAGCACTGACTATGACAACATACGCTCATTTTGGCAAATAAGAAATATTTTATTTTTATAAAAATATTATCTAATATAATTGGTACTTATTTGGATATATAAAGTTACAGTGACTGATTCTTGAAGTACATGTCACCACTGGCAGAGATGAAGAATAAATTAATTATTTTTCTATTTGAAATATATCTTACTTCAAATATTTAAAGTATTAAAGTTTGGAAAAACGGTAATTGAACCAAAAAAAAAAAAAAGATCAAAACAAAATTGTTGAGTCTACTGGTCCCTGCCCTGTGTCCTGTTAAAAAAAATACCAGCATTAACAGAAATGAGCTATGTAAAGCTAACACCAACGTAAAGAAATCAAACTACGTGAAATCGTCACAATTTTTAGTATGAAAAAGATTAATTGAAGCAATGTTATGAGCAATGTAAAGAGGAAAACAACCAAATGTATTAAAATATGAAAAGACACATAACTTTCGGTTAATAACCCATGCTTTCTTCTGCGGGTCGGTAACAAAGATACGTGCCAAACACTCAAACAAAACTACCGATCACGAAAGAACAATGCTTCATAAAGACTCAAATAAAAATTATTTGATTCGTTTATTAAATTTAACGAGTAAATTTTTTTTTTCGTCAGCTTTGAAACGAAATAATTTAACCAAGCTGCTAAATCTCTCGTGTAGTTTAAAGTCAAATTAAGCAACGAAAAAATTACCATATGGTTGAGTTAAAAGTTATAATAGTAGCTTAGCCAATTCTGCTTGAGGTGCTTTAGCTGACATGACATCGTCTAAGGCCACCATCCCCACGACCATCCCTTGGCTTAAGGAACTGATCAAGGATGAACGCCACTTCTACAGGGGTGAAAAGGTAAGTCGTTTACAATTATTTCAAAAGATTTATACTCTTCATCAATTCATATTATTTTGTTGAAAATTTATAACCAAACAGACATTTAATTGTAGCAGCTTAGCGAGGCCGTTCAGGGACGACTTGGTCATTTATTGTCTATGGCTAGTTGTCTTTCGCTATGTAATCGATCGCTGAATGAATGGCGTAATGGAAGCAAATACTTAGGTTAGTCATTTTTACGTCTTATGGTTTAATTGAGCCATGGCGAACACAAATTGTTTCACTGGCTATTTGATGAAGTGTAACATTACAGTGGACGCACTTAAACATGCTTTTAAAAAATGTAATACAAATAAAAAAAGGAATAAAACTTTATTGTTATACTATAATTTAATATAATTAACTTTCTAGTATTAATTAATGAATTATTTGTCTATCATTTCTTTCAATTAATTTTAGTAAATCAATATTTATGTTGATGAAAAATAAACTGGACTTATTATCAACAAAACGTAGCAAGATAGGAACAATAAACGGACTTGGTAATGCCATTAGCTGGATCACAGGCAACATGGACGCTGAAGATAAAGCACACTATGACAAGATCGTTAATGAGAGAAAGAAACTCCTACCACAAACAACACAACAAAGAAAATACCGTGACATATAACAAACAAGCTACAGAACAATTTCAAAAAGATATAAATATTATAAATTCAAATTTTGTTAAAAACAAGTATTTAGAAAAACAGAAAATTTGGTAGATTCATTGTATATACACATAAATTACCTATAAAATAACATCAATGACTTATAATAAACATTAGAATTTCGCAAATTAGGAATCATACATTAATCTTATAATAATATAATCTTATAATAGGAATCTTCACTGCTATCACGTCAGAACGTACGTGAAAATGTAACATTAATCTAAAAAATTATGAAGTGCTCTATGGCTTACAACCAAATTAAGTTGCACAATACATAAATATATTTTGCATTTTATAATATTATTACCCTTATTAATAGAAAGTTACCACATATATTATATGCTTTCTGTATCTATTATATATCATAATCGACCTAAATCTACTATTGTAAGAAATAATATCATACTATAAAATGTTGGTAGTGGCTTTTGGTAAATCTACCACGAGTAGCAAGAGTTTATGAGAGGTATGAACGTGAAGAGAGGGCCGTGAAGACGTTGAAGATAATAATTGCGCTGGGAGCACTAACCCTTCAATAAACGAAGAAGTTAAGAAAATGATTCTGGACGATCGCAGAATCACTATTAGAGAGGTTGCTGATGAAGTTAATATATCATTTGGACCATGACAAGTGATTTTTTCCAAATTTTTTGGCATGAAACGTGTGGCAGCAAAGTTTGTTCCAAAATTGTTGAATTTCGACCAAAAAAATCGCGTGGATATCACCGAAGAATTGCTGAAAGAAGTAACCAACAATCCATAATTTGTTAAATGCATCATAACAGGTAATGAAACATGGGTATGACGTGGAAACCAAGGCGCAATCTTCGCAATGGAAGCGGCGTGAAGAGCCAAGACCGAAAAAAAATCGGCAAGTTCGATCAACAGTGAAGGTTCTTATCACTGTCAAACATCGTATTTACACTAAATTTATCCGATCTCCCGAACCCCTTAGCAAGATCACTTCGTCACCCATCCCTACGATCCGTCTCGGCGATCAAAGCGGGAATGGCCTCAACATCTTTCGTAAAAATTGCCTTACTAAATATTATATCACTGGTCAGTTTTCTCCCTTCTTGCCAGGAGCGTCGGCAGCTCCGTGCTCCCCTTTTATCCCCACTGCCTCTCCAGAGCCAGGAAGGGGACAATTCTGTAGACAGTAGATTTTTAACATTAAAATATACGAAGTCTGATGAATAACGGCATAGTATGCCGATTAATTATATAAGTGCAATAATGTATCACAAATAATATACCACATTACTCCGGAGCACCCAACATAACTTGCCTGCATCTTCCACCCTGGTGGTCCGGGATAATAGGATTATAACGCAATGTTTGTCTGTCGACAGAGACAGTTGGGGGACTACGAGAAGAAGCAGATGGCCGTGGTAGGGGGAAGCAAAGACACGGAGTTCCTGTTGGCCCTCCTCTACGAACTGTACTCCGGCACGCTATACGGCGATCGCACCATGGTCGATGTCTTTCTGGTCGACCGTCCCACCAACCTCAAGAAAGTCGAATTCCTCTACTCCAGTTTCTGGGTCTCAGGCCTTCCGTTCTTCCATGTTACGTAATAATAATATTTTTATTACCCTGGGGCTATGTCCCTTAGGAACAAACATTTATTTAGCATAAAGTGGGTTCTTTGACAGTATCAGTCCCCGCTAAAATTTACAATGTACAAGTAAAATATAAAAAAACAAAATATGAAAATATAGATATATACACACAAAAGCTACATATTTATCAGGAATTAAAAATATAAAATGAAATAAATGTAAAAAAAAACAATATGAAAAAAATAAAACTAGAATGCTTGAAAAATAAAAACAAAATATATTTATAAAGCAGTTTTATTGTCTTTCCACAACTTACGACTTCTTAACGTAAAAGCGCTTTCGACAGCTTTAAGCTAAAATAAAATATTTACACAAATACACACTAATTCACAAATTGGTATTCACGCATCAAGATGTAAATAAATATATGCATAAATAGATTTCTACACAAAAAAATAGTGAAAATTCCCTAAGTACTATATTATAATAAGAATAAACATTAACACATCAGTTAGCAGTAAGGGCTAAATGTCCCCCGACATGTGTTGAAATTTCGCCACCAAGTAGCAGCACCAAAATTGTTCGTTTTTTACATAGAATTAACGGAAATTGGATCATTACGACTTAACAGTAATATTCAGGGAAATCCCATTTTTTTTAAAGATTTTAAATGTCCTTGTGGACTTAAAAAACCGAAAAACAGATTATAGCCGGGTGTCAATTTATAAATTATTATTATTATTGCCAAAAAAAAATTATTAAAATACGAACAATAGCGTCCGAATCACGCATTTACGGATTTGCAGCTTTCTCTGGCTCATATAGGAAAAGAGTAAGAGAGACAACCCTCTAGTTCCGAGGAAAAAAAAAAATATTTTGGATAGGGAGAGGTTGCCATAAATAGCAGCTTTTTTTCATTTTAACAGTTTGGAAACTCTTACAGTGGGACGGATGCACAAATTAACAATTTTTTTTTAAATCGGCCTAAACATTATATTTTCTTATTGAGAGAGATTTGTGGAATAAATATAATGTTCATTGAACGGTTCGTGTTTACCTTATAGCCTGAGCAAAACAATGATATTATGCCACAGAGCAAAACTTTCGCTCAGTGAGCACATCTCAGTTTCACTAAAAAAGTGGATTTAGATGGCTGGTTTTGTTACTGATAACTTCATTTATTGACTCATTCAAAAACAATACAAACAGCTCAACATAAGCTTGTTTTGTTTCATAGCTCACCAACTTATAAAAATGGGATGTGGGAAAAATAAAAGGAAAATTATTTTGGATTGATGGGTGCCTTTCACTAAGGGGAGTCCCATTTGAAGGATGTATGAGAAGGACATGGGGTGTAGGATGCCTAAAGGAGGCAGGTGGGTTCGGGAAGGTTGTGAGAGTCTACCTATGGTGGAGCCTAGGGGTACTAGGCATTGGTTTGTAGTCGGCCAGCTCATACCTGGCCCCGCCCCTGCAGGGGGCTGCACTGTGTCGGCCTATCGGCCGGAAGATCGACCCACCCTGGGCAGGTAGAAGGGGTCATAGTGCTTCGGTTGAGTCGGCCAGGAGATCGACCTCGAGGTTCTTCTATAAGGTCCATCTGTCTCCAGGCTTCGGCGGTCCAGCAGTGCTTCCATCGGACGGGCATTGGTGGTGGTTGAAGGTCGGAGAATAGTGGGTTGTGGCTGTGTCGAAGTGAATCGAAAAACTTGATGTGTCGTCTCTTGATAAAATCTTGGATGGTGAGCACTTCAAATTTTTCGTGGATCTCGTCTGCCTTCATTCGGTCGAACGGGGTATGTTTGAGGGAGGTGCGGAGATTTTTCTGGAATTTCTGGAGCGTTTTTAGAGTGATAGGAGTTAGATACTTGAATAGTGGGGTCCCGTACATTAAAGCAAGTTTCAGGACGCTCTGGTAAATCAGCAGCTTGAGGCGTACGTGAAGGCGTGAAGTAGGTGTCCTAGGCTGTACTTATTCCTAACACTCTTTAACTTCATGCTGAGATATGTCGTGAACGACAAGTGTCTACCGAGAGTAATCCCAAGGTAGCATAGCTTGTTGCTCACAGTGCACTCTTTGCCGTCTAAGGCGAAGGATTTAGGTAACTTCTTTCTTCCAGATTTATAACTAAATATAATTCCTTGCGTCTTGGCCGGGTTGACTTTGATTTTGACGGCGTCGAGTTTCTCAGCAATGTGTTGACTGGCGCTCTCAGCAAATTTCAGGGCTCTGCTGGGATTGATACTGGTGCTGTAGACTCCTATGTCGTCTGCATACGCCGATACCTCGCAGTTAGGGCACGAGGCTCCTACGATGTGGGCGGTGTAGATGTTGAACAGCAGGGGGCCTAGCACTGATCCTTGGGGGACACCGGCAGTGTATTTTCTTCGGGTCGTAGACGTGGTGCCTATCCGAACCGAAAAAGTTCTGCCTGTGAGGTATGAAGTCATCAGGTTCTGCAGCTGATGCGAGAATTCGTATTCCCTCAGACGTTGGAGTAGGGTGTAGTGGTCCACAGAGTCGAAGGCTTTCGAACAGTCCAGTGAGATCATAGCGGTAGCTCTGTTGCTCCGGACGTTCGATGCAACGTGGTGTTGCAGTCTTACCAAGTTGTTGTCCGCACTTAAGCCTGTGCTGAAACCAGTCTGCTCTGGTGGGATGACTTCTTGCATCTCACAGTGCTCGGAGGTCGGTTGCATCTTTCTCTCTCTCTCTCTCTCTCTCTCTCTCTCTCTCTCTCTCTCTCTCTCTCTCTCTCTCTCTCTCTCTCTCTCTCTCTCTCTCTCTCTCTCTCTCTCTCTCTCTCTCTCTCTCTCTCTCTCTCTCTCTCTCTCTCTCTCTCTCTCTCTCTCTCTCTCTCTCTCTCACTGATCTTTTCTAAAGGAAAGTGTCTAAAGGTCACGACAATGAATGAAAGTAAGAAACATTTCGCTTCCGCTATGATAATAAATATACACTTACAAACAGGTGGATTCTTATATGACATGCTTAGCGTAACTGCGTAGGTATTACGGCTTCATGATATATATAATGGTTCTGGGTTCAAATCCCTAGATGGAAAGTGAATTTATTTCACTTCCATAAATAGAAGGGGGTGTCTCCCTATGGTAAAAGAAACACTTTTGTAACAGACAGAGCATAAAGATAGGTCTAAGTGTGAGGGCTATGTTGAATATTGAACGCATGCACAGGCCTCTATTTGACTTCTGACCCGACGGAGGCTCTGGCCAAGGCTGAGTACGTCATCATCCATCCTTTCATCAAGTGGAGAAATGGCTTCAGCCGGGAACGGGTCATCAACGAACAGTTCAATTTCTTCAGAAAGTTGGTAAGTAAACGATAAACATCGACGCACTAGTGACTAAAACTGACTAAAATAATTTATATCATGAGGTTTTGAACAGAGTTTAGTAATTACTCAACTATTTTAACTTATAAAAGAAAAATAACACCATCTAGTAACCAAAGGAAAACAAATACATCCATTTACGTCTACGACCAACTATGAATTTCAACTGAAAGAATATTATTTAGGAAAACGGATGGTACTTCCTCCAATGCAAATAATTTGGTTTTGAAGAAGATTTAGGACGAAATTTTTAAAAATCTTACAGTTTTATTCGTTAAAAACATCAAAAAGGCATGTATTTGTCTTATCAAGGATCTTTGTAAAAGACAAATGCAGTCTGGTATATACAGGACATTTATAACTATTCAGAACTCACAACAATATAAAAGGTCTGTATGACTGTAATGAATTAATTTGTTTGATGGTTTATTACGAAAACCTGAGCCCCAATCATTACCAACATTAAGTTTTGAGATTTAATTTAATCTACAATTGAGCATAAGTTGCTAATAGAGCATTCGTTGCACAACATTAGCCTTTTTATGATGATTGTTGATTCCGATAGAATCGACAATAATATACTCAGTTAGAAGATCCCAAATAGTTCCATGCTTATGATCCCAACTTCTTCAAAGAATTTTTTTTTTTTTTTTGGAATTGTGACAAACTATTAGCCGCACCTCGTACTGCTTCATTCCATACCTACTATGGAACGTTAAAACTAATTGGAACAGTAAAATTAATTATTTTCCAGTCCACATTAGATTTATTACCATGGGTGGACTGTGCAATAACTAACACAAAACGCTGTGATAAACAGGCCAACTACTTGGTCGACTACTGTCGGCTGGATGTCCAGGTCCTCCTGATCGGGAGTCGCTGCATGATCCCCTTCCGCCTCATCCTGTCCATCTACCTGACCAAGCTGCCTCTGTCCAGGGTCCACGGTGTGTCCAGGACGGTGGAGAGAGCCGCAGCCGCTCTTTTAGCGCACAAATTGGAGGTGAGTTGAATCTTGATGTCCAACGTAATATTGCTGTTTTAATTTAATTAGACGCTATCAGGAAAATTGAATAAAAAATCTTGTCTCGCCAATAAATGTTTTATTGCCATAACAAATATGGCTAATAGATAATCAGTATATAGCTTGAAGCCGTCTACTTACAGCCATATTTAAAAAAAAAAAATTAATTTATCTTTATTTTTAAATTTTGTGCTAAATTATATAACTTAAAAGCCATATTTCCCTTATGTTGATAATTGAGACCAATAGTATCCAATTGAGGCAAGACTCAATTATCTATTGGCCCGCCGTCACCCTCAGAGAAAATTAGAATATATACAAAACACATACATATTAGCTTTAAATTATATCTATGCAATACAGTTGGTTGAAGGTGAATGTTTGATACTAGCGGAACTCAAGTGATATACGTGGAGTGGCTGTATTCGGAGAAGACATCCTGGAGCTGGAGAACGCATGGATCCAAGAAGACCCTAAGAAAGAGGCCGACTTGTTGGACCCAAGCTGGGTCAAGCGTGGGGACCTAGAGCTCTCCTTTTGGCTAGAGGTCAGTTCAATACCACGCCTTAAAGACACCACTTACTATTATCTTGCTCTTCTCCACAATCACCCTAAAGAAGTGGCGCTGGCCCGACTGTAGAGCTGAAAGGAGGAACAGCAGTCAAGAGTTTCATTCCCTATATTTTGAAACAGATTAGTTCACGCTAGCTCAGTAATTTCGTCCACTGGCTAGTAGAATGACACTGGTTACTAAACTCTACTAAACAGATATGTTCAGACTTGGCTAGTACTAAGTGGTGAGGTAGGTGTTACTTGTCCGTCTACTTTCCATCTTACTAGATCTAGCGTACTAAATCATTACACTAAACTGCTCTCGTAAATACTGTGTCAGGGCTCGTTTAGTTACCTTACCCCTCACCATTGTACTAAATTACTGGCCTAGTATTAACCAGTCTTAAGGGATCATATTGACAGTAGGGCGTAAATTTTACTCAGCGCATACTGAGATAGATAATGTGCATGTGGCAATTTCCTAGGACCACTACCCCTACCATGTCCCTCTGTATGCGGTGCTGGTGAGTCGAGGTGATGACTTCCCCCAAAATACGAAATCATTCGATTAAAGGGGGAGTTAAAACTGCATGTAAACTAAAATTTTAGCTATTTTCGTTGAGAAGTAATTTACTAAGGGACCGGGCGAACTATTCTAAATGGCGATAAATGATCCATCACAGTACCTACAAGTGTGAATCGTTACTTCATTCATAGCGCATCGACAGAAACTTTTACACGACCAGGATTAATTTAGCACTACAATATAGTGTAGCACAGTAATTAATTAACACAAATGGCATTACTTCTAAAACCATAAAAATAAATTCAGTATTCCAATTAATTTGTTTAAAAGCGAAAACAAACGTACATGTTTTCGTTGTTTGTCTCCTAACTTCTAAACGGAAAGAGCTAAAATATTAGTTAACATGCAGTTTTAAAGCGGATGAAACCTCCGGATTCCACAGAAATGTTTGTGAGATATTGTAATCTGAAGTTGAAAGTCATCTCTTTGGATCAAAATGTCTTGGCAACTTTAACCCTTAGAAATGCGGTGTAAGCAATACTCGGATATAAAAGAAATACATACTCGGAATTTTATAACTTTTAAAATTATATACAAGCGAACACTGTAGCTTTACCCGTCGAAGAGTTAGATTGAAAACATAACAATAAATACAAAAAAAGTGAACAAACTATTGTGGAAAACGCCAACTAATTCTGCTGGTTTAAACATAATCTCTAACATTCCATATTTCAGCTATAAACTTCGAGCCACTACAAGAAACCACATTTCCCCCCCTCCAGCATTGTCAGCCAGCCATAAATTTGTAATAAACATTATTAGGTTAATTTTCAGAAATATTTACCAACCTACCTTCTATCAATAATTATAATTCCAAATAAAATTAACTACCTAGCAGAAGACGTTGTTCTAGATAGTTTATTAGAATTGTGGGGGTTTCCCAATGTTGTTTCATAGTGACCCTTCAACGGACAAAAGGCATTTGAATATCATTTTAAAAATTACAATCTGCCTTATTGGGCAATAAGTAATTGTGTACAATGTTTTCATTCACACCATATTTACAATTCTTCAGTCGCTCACTCATTCGTACTGTATTTACAAATAGCCTAGAGACCTCCCAAGTCCACATGTTAGTCACCTCCCTCGCATGCGAAAGGGGAAGCGGAGTCTTGGGAAGTCCCCCACGCTCCTCCGTCAGCCGCGTCACCTGATACGAGCCAGTGGAGGCTGACGTAGAGCGCGAGAGCCACAGACGTACAGGACATGATTAGAGAAACTGGCCATTGCCAGGACTCCCACTGTCACGTATTTAATTATTTAGGTCAAGAGGCCACTGCCGCTTTAGTCTCCGAGGAGGATTATAGGGATGAGCGCTGCAGTGTAATGACTATGCTAGGGGATTAGGGTGGTTGGACAGGTTACTATGGAATTTTATGTATTCATAATTGGAAGGGATGAGTTCAACAATGTAGGGTATATTAAGATGAAGGGTTCTGGTGCTGACGCAATAAGAGGCATTAATTATTGTTCTAGTTTTTTTAGTTAACAATTTAAAGGATTGGATGCGCTTGATGTTTGACTTGTTTGCTGTCCCCCATAGCTCTATTCCGTATGTCCAGATTGGCTTTACTAGATTTACAAAGTTACAATGTAAATTAGTAATTTATTTTCTATGAGAGATGAAATGTTCTTCGAAGTAGTCTGTACAGTTGTCCAAAGCGTCTGTTTAGTTCTTGTGTTTTTAGCCTCGTTTTTGTGTTCCATGTCAGTCTTTTGACGAGATGGAAGCCGAAATACCATACTGTCTCGGATACAGGAAAAGAGATGGTATTTAAAAAAAGCTAGTGGATAGGACTTGGGGCAGAGGGTAAAGGTAATGTGGGACTATTTTGCTTCATTAACTTTGATCTGTCATTGGTTGCACCAATACTCGGTCTCATCAAGGTGTTTTTGAAGGTTATGGGATGCTATATCGGGGTCTGGGTGGGATGACAGGACTGTAGTGTCATCTGGAAATGTTTCCAAAAGGAATTGGGAGTAGAGGGGACATCATAGGTTCTATGAAAAGCTTGTGCTACGTCCAGAAAGGCACCAGTGCAATCCTGTTTGGTTTCAAGGGCTGAGGATAAGTGAATAGCAACGTGAAGGCCTTGTTGAGCAGTGGAATGTTGTAGACGGAAACCTAACTGGTTTGTGGGAAAAAGGTTTTTGGATCCAACAATTGGAAATAGACGCGTTAATAGGAGCTTAGCAAAGATTTTTGAGGGGGATAGAGAGTAGGCTAATTGGACGGTAAGATGATGCGTCATTGGGTGGTTTACAGGGTTTAGCGAATAAGACAATAATAGAACGTTTCCCGAGGAGAGAAAAGTTCGTCAGTTAAATTAATCTCTATGTAAAGGAGTCTTTTTAAAAAGTTCCATTCAAAGAATACAGTATAGATAAAACAAAATAAAAATATGTAGTAATTACAACATATCAGTGAAAATGTCGACTCGAGACAATAATAGTTATTGATTAAATATGACTGCCGTAATATTTCTCTAATACCTACAGGGTTCACCAGCCTCTAGTTAAAGAATCTCTATGTAAAGGAGTCTTTTTAAAAGGTTCAATTCAAAGAATACAGTATAGATAAAGATATACACTAATTACAACATGTCAAGGAGTGAGGACAATCTGGATTAGGGGTATTCATAAGATCTATGGTCACGGGATGAGTTAGTGCTGATGCTGGGAATAGAATGTGGGATTCCTTAACTGTCGTAAGGATAATACAATTAATAAATGTAGGTTAGGGAGATTATGGCTTTAGGAGACTTAAGATTAAAATATGTCATAAACAGGAAGCGCTGCCAAGGGAGCGTGAGAAAGATCAGCGTTTTCATCCTCCATAAAACGACATGCAAACAAAATTGCAGCTCTTTCTGTGGATAAATTGTGTAATAGATTTGAACAAAATGAAATACAATTTTTTTTTAGGCATTAGTTCCTTTTTCCTTTAACGAAGTTTCATTTGAAATTAATTTTAACTTTTATTTTTTTTTCTAAAAGCGAAAAATTGTAAATAATATTTCGTGGATATTATCCTGAGTCATTGTAAACAAAACTAATAAAGAAGAATTTTATTCACGAGGTTATAATTAGTAGTTAAGTTCAATTACACGTACGTAGGCGGAAAATTTCTAATCTTTAAAGAGCTCAGAGAGGATTAATACAGGATGGGGTTGACTCAAGCTAACATTTAGTAAAAATAAAGTCTGATAACACTATAAGAGAGAGTACTCCGCCAAATGCATGTAAATGCAGAAAGAGGAGAAATATGTAATCCAAATATTTTGTTATTTTTCTTTTTTTGTACATTGTATTGTTTGTTTGAGGTTTTGAAATAAAAAACTATAAGAGTTGTTACTATTTTTTCAGGTTTTCAAACTTGTTGCTCACCAGAAATCTCCAATACAATTTTCTATTTACTGTCAATAAATTGCATAGATTGAAAATGAAATTTTTTTTTTACTGATAATGATATTTATTGATAAGGATGTCTACATAATACAATAAGTTATGTTGTGAAAAAGTACCATTTCATAGCATATGTACTTTACAGAAACCAGAGGACTTGCAGAAAAAAACTAAGGAGCTGCTGCGGAGAGCTGAAATGTCTGGCCAACAGCCTTCGGCTTCTGAAGACTTCGAAGACCTGCCTTCGCTGATGGGCTCCACCGAGGGTGATCCAAGGGGCCGCTGGAATCAGGGGTACATCTATGATGAAGGGCCATTTATAAGGTAAGACTTTATACATCTGGGATAATCCTGTAGCCAAGTGGTGAAGTTTAGTCCTTGATAACACAGAGTAAATGGGTTCAGTCCCCAACGCAAGAATCCTGTAATTTACTGACCGCATCACATGGCAGCTTTCTTCCAGTCCCTAGCAGCAAATTGCCAAAAATATATATCTCACTTGTATTACATAATTCACTCAATTACCATCTAGATCTATGGAAAACTAAGCTGCTTGTCCTTTCAACCTATTTGCAAGAAATTCTTATTGTAATCGGAGGTAATTTGTAACATTCATGAAATATTAACTTTCATACTCTAAGAGAGCCTGGCTAATTACTAACGAGTTCAGGTCCAGGTTTTCCCAAGGAATATTTTTGGATAATAAGGAGCTTATGTCACATGTATATTATGAAGTAACCCCCATCGCTATGGCTATTGTTATTATTAATTTAAAATACACTTGTTATACTTTTCTTATTATAAAAGGTAAAAGGACATTCATAAAAATGTATTAAGGATAACAGTTTACTTAACAATGATCTAGTTAATATTATCTCAAGGTTCAATGTGGTTCTAGTTCATAATGTTACTATTTTAAATGTTAATACTTAAAATAATAATTACCTAATACAAATAAAAACATGGGTATTCTGCATTTTTGTGTTGTCTTCATTGCTTCTTTCTTCCTTCCATGCTGCCCTCGTCTAACAAATCACTATGGCTTCCACACCCAGAGTCAATCTAAAAAAGACTAAGATAACTAACCTCTAAAGACGCAAGACATAAGAGTAAGATCACTGAGCTCCGAGAAGTCCGACCCTGCTCCCTCCAAAACACTGGTATTTATAGATAGCCTACCCCTGCCACAGAAAGATGGTAGGTTGTCTCTTATGCATTTCCAGTGTTGTTGTTTTTCATTCTCAGGGTTCATTTCCTAATACCTAATCAGAATACCTGTCTAGATCCCCAGGGTACTTGGGTTTCTTCGAGGTGCCTGATTTTATTACTAAGGGTATTGTGGCTTTTCCAGCTGTTTGTTTCCAAGGGCTAAATACATATTATATATCACCAATATTTGTTTTAAAACATGAAAATTAATTTGACCATAAAAATGTCATAATATTTGTCTTTGATAAACTCTTTTAATTTAATCCTTCATAACTATTTATCCAAGCTCAAAGACCATTCCAGAGTCAACAAAATTTCATGTAGAAAATGTGACACGACATGTGTGGGAAGAACCAACAGGAAGCTGAAAACCTATAAACACATATGGAAAAAAGATAGGTGGTTTCATGATCAAATAAATAAACTTGACCATTGAAATGCTCCACATATGATTCAACTATAATATCACACCAAAAAAAACCAAACTATTTAGAAATAAAATTAAACACCATTCATCCCAAATTCGTAAGCAAGAAAACTTATAGTGGGCCCTTCTACATTGTGATCTGACACATCTGGTCCTAATAACCAAAGAAAGTAAGAAGTCTATCATCGTCCTTTTAATATCGTAGTAAATATTGCCTCTCTTTCATAAGTTTTGCTTTAGTCAATGTTTCACTTCCTTTTTCTTGTCTTTGATATATTATTTTAATACACTACTTTTTCATTCTATTAAAAATTGTTTTTAACTTTAACGTAGATTTATAAAATTGATATTCATATTTTCTGAAATTGTCATTTTTGATTTTATAAATAAAGGATTTTCCTGAGCAGCAAAGGTGTTAGTGTGGCCTGTCTGTTACAGGTCACCCGTGGATGAACAGGAAGGTGCTGCTGTTGAGGATGCTGCATCCCAGGATGTGCCATTACAAGTAAGTAATGAGGTGGACATAGGTATAACTGTTCATTGCTAAGATAAAATTTCAGTGTTTTACTACCTTTTAGCTGAAGCCTAGGTTATTGAGATTTCAAACAGCGTGAAAAAGTACTAACCATATGCAATCCCTAAACATCATTTAAAACTGTTATGTCATTTTTTTAAAAACATGTTTTCACTCTTTTCTAAGATTGTGAGGGAACTTTTTCTCAAAATAAAATTACTACTCAGGGTAGGACTCCAACCTATAACAGGAGCTTGAGAGTCAAGCATTTAATCTTTTCTGCTACATTGCACTCGACAGATTATTTAATATACTTTATCCTTTAATTAAAAAAAATATAAAATGATCTCTTGAATATTATAGAATTTCCAATTAACATTTTTCTAAATAGTTTAAAATTTTCACAATTCTGAAATAAAGGTGTTTAGTGAATAGATTAGATCCACCAGGTGTGACCACAGGTTATTCAGAAGTAATAAACATTACCCTCTTTTTAAGTGGCATAACATAATGGGAAGGTACTCTTTTTTATTTAACTTAAAGCAGTAGCTAGTTATTAATGAGCAGAGAAACAACAATTATCAACTATTATATGTAATGATTCAGAGGAAGGAGAAAGAACCCAGCAGCATCAATGAGGAATATGTGGACAAAAGCATATCAGAAGAAAACAGCCAAAGTCACGAGCAGGTAAACTCACAAACTCAGGTATCTGTCAATGCATAACAACCTAGCTATTATCAGTTATTTTAAATATATCTAGTGTTGAGGGATTCTTTTAATTCAAATCTAAGAATGAAAGAGTGCTGTCTTTAAAGTTTATAAAAACACATACAAGCCCCATACCAACAAGGAAACCCTTTATCTATGACATTCGTTCAGCCACTTCTTTATAAAGTGTTGCGCTATAAGATTTCAAATTAAGTGAGGCCATTTGATACAATTATATTGCAGGAACGCAAGAAGGCTGTGGATTGGCGCCAGTGGAAGAAGGAAAGGTTCGGATCAGAAGATGAGCCAGTGCGGAGGGTACCTGGGGTCCCGGCAAGGCAGATGGCTGCAACCAGCTTTCAAGAGTTCTCTAAGCCTTGGCAATGCAGGATCCACCAAGAACCTTTTTCTCCACCAGAGGACGACTCGGGGACCTTCCACAGCACAGGACCTGTACAGGACAGCAGTTGGATAGTCAACAGCTTGGATGAGAAGTTCCTCAAGAGCACCATTTACAAGGTATCAGTGTTCACTCTTCCCTTTGCCAGTGTGACTCATATAGTTTGTTTTGTCGCCATTGCCTTATCTTTGAATGATAAGAACAAACAACCATGATATAAGTACAGGTATACGCTAGTGAAATTAGATACTTGTAAATAAAAAATAATAATGAGGGGAAAATCTACAAATGAATATTTTCTTCAGGGTTTAAGTTCGATTCTCATTTGAAAATGTCTTTTAATTTTACTTTCTTCTCTTTGTTCCTCCTTCTTGTTTGAAGGCCTCTACCTTCAGTAGCATATTTTAATTAATAGGGCTGAATCTCTTACACATCACGAATACATTCTTTATCATGTTATTTTTCTTGCCAAAACGTTAACAATAGACTTGCTGGGACTTTTATTTCGTAACCTTTGACAATGGTCTCTCATTAATTCCCATGTTGCCTTATGTTATATGCTCACCACTGACTGCTGTCCCCTCCACATTTAACTAACAACTTCCTCACTTCCTTCCCTCGATCAAAAGAAATAGTGAAACTGGTTAATATTAAAGAAATTAGAGTTGAAAGATTGCAGTCTAGCACCAACTGTTCTTCAACGACATCTAGCAATTATGGTGATTATGAGGTTTGAGGTGTTTTACTATTAGATTATTTATTAATAAGGGCCCTCCTATGGTGCGAATCTCTTAAAGGCTGAAATTATCACTTTTTCTCTGATTCTTTGCTGTTTAAAATAGGTAGTGAAATAGTGGGTCAATGTGTTAAGTAAATTGTAAAACTACACTATTTAAAACATCAATAGGGGTCAATTTAATCTAACTGAACTGATAACTTATAATGAATTAGCTTTCTGAAAACCATCTCTTCCCATGAGTTTTTCTTCCCAATTCACACATGTAGTTGATTTCAAATCATGGCTTATACCTACTAATACTTGTTATTAAGAGACATTTCCATCTGTTGCAGAGTTGCAGAAATCACTTGTCAGGGTTCTCATACGCCAAAGGAGTCCTCAACTACATTAGGAAGGTACTGTTAACGCAGGAAATTGTCTACACTAATGAAGTTGTTTGCTCGCCAGGAATCTACGGTATCCCAGAGGGTTTGTACTCTTCCTTTCCAGTACAAATCGACAGCAACGGCCATTGCAAGATAATACAAGTGAGCCAGGTTTACTTTGGTTGTATTTTAAACAAACCAGTATTCTTGCATCCCCAGAAGGTTTCATTTGATATTACAGCACTATATTTTCGATAAATTAAACTATTGCGTTTGATAAATCTTCAGGAGTTGAAGCAATGTATGGTAAAAAGAATTATTATAAAGTTTAGTAATTATTAATTCATTTGCTACTTTGATCGAAAATAATATTTTTTATATATGATAACTTCCACTGTTTTTATTATTAGATACTGGTCATACTTGTAAAACTCAACTACTATTGATAGATCACAGTATAATCATCAATCACAATTACAACCGACTCAATTAAATCTGATTGACATGTATATTTGTTCAGGACAACTCAGTGTCCAAGCAACAAATGAACACCTCCTAAGTTACAATTGAGCCTTTCTTCAAACACAGTACACAGTTCACTCCCATCGCCTCCTAATTCAATTATAATATTATTATTTTAAAATCATTGCTATGTATATATTATAGTGATATTCCATCTTAGCTATTTATTTTTTTTTTTCTTATTCATAGGGAGCCAAAGGAAATTTGTGAAAAATTCATAAAAAAATAATTTTTATTTTATAACGTTTCATTTAATATGACCTCAGACATCTATATAATATGGTTCTAGTGCACGATTTTGTCTATTTCAACGTGTTTCATATTAACATAACTGGCTAATGAAACGTGTACATAATTTAAATGATAGTTACCTAGTACACACATTGGTTTATAACACCTTATAGAACTCAACAGACTCTCTGGCTGAATTAGTGAATGGCTGTTTGCCTAGCCTCATGCACCATCCTGCTTTTTATCGGCAACACATAAATAATAATTGCCTAATATAAACAATGATTTACAATGACACGGATATTTTCTTCTTGTTGGGGGATGGGTCTTCCATCCATATTGGATTCCACTCTTCTGGTTTAGCATATGGCTGAATAAACATAACTAACCATCTCAACCCACTGAATGACAAAGACCTTTTTTGTCTCCTACCTTCTAAATACTTACAGTAACCATCATCACACGCTCTAAATATCTCGTAATTCCAAAAGGTACCCTAAGTATCTGCTCATGGTCAAAATACTGCTTATATCACATTATTTCAATAGAAAGTTCACTTCTTAAAAATTAACTTAATAAAATAAATTTGATTTTATATTAAAAATATTGTTAAAATATATTTTAATGTTAAAAATACTAAAGTTATTTAGATAGATAAAATAGAATTAGACATAAAAATTACATGCACTGTGAAGGTTAGGGACGCACATGGTGAGATAAATGTTTGTCATCCTGCTTACTGCACTGAATAAAGTCAGTATATCTTTTTATTGATACCTATTAGTTTTGATAATTAAGTATTTTTTCTTTGGTTAATAAATATTAAAAATCAATACCACAACTATTAGTTAATAGTATTGACTTTTAAGCATTTATTGCAACTTACGTTATAGCTCCTGAAGATGTCGAATTAAACATCAATAACATAATAAACTATAGGCTGACAAAATTTTGGTTTTTATTAATAAAAATTCTAACAACTTAAAATAAAACATATTAAAAATATACTATTTGTTTGATAGATATTGTTAATAAACGTAGGGATATAGATTGTCTGATGTAACAGCATTGAGGATAAAACGCATGGTGACAGAGGTGCTTGCCGACTACAAGCAGGTGTTCAGTTTGTTCTTCAGTCACCCTCCAAGAGAAGTGAAGCAGCTCTGGCAGTTGAAGATCCTAGAGGAAGAGGAACAGCTGCCAGAAGAGGAATTTGAGGATATTCCAGATGTCTACCCGGAGGAAATAGAGGAAGAGACTCCAAAAGAAGAATTGGACGAAGATGTGGAACAAGATGAATTAGATCGTGGTTATTAATAAACTCTAATGGAATAAAGTTTAGTTTCATTGTTAATAACAGTATAGGTACGCTCAATGAAGAGTATTAGTTAATGTAATTGATTCACAATAGCAATATTCTGGATTCAAATGTCTTAAGCAAACAGTGAATTTATCATGCGAATGTAAATAGTGGATTGATGGATCCCTAACGATATACCTAATTTCTAAATTTAAGTTGAAGAGTGCAAAGCAAGAGTCCAGGGAAATATTTTATCTATAACAGATTTAACTTTTTTAAACTCACCATTTGATACTTACCTGTTAATGGTATAATTGCTTTGCCTATTTAAGGGACATATTCTATTGCTAATCAGTTATGTACAGCCCAATATTATACACTAATAAGAGACAAATTACCTTATGTTTTAATTTATATCAGCTAGTCTTTTATATCCTTTAGTTCCTTTTTGTTATTCTTAGAGAACCAATTTCCAAAATAAAGATTTGTTCTTCATTTCACTCAATTTTAATTAATGAGTCTTCATTATTCTTCAAGGGGATGCGTTTAATTTTAGTATCCTTAGAGCAATAAGAGGAAATTATATGAAAATAAAATGACTCCACATTAAGCAGGAGTTATGGGAAAGTAACAAATACGATTTTAATGGCATTTTTCCCGGTTTTTTTTTTCCACCTAAGTCCCGACACCTATTATAGAGTAATAATAATCAGGATGTCGAGACCTTTAATTTGATACCCTAAATAACATGATCGGAAAATATTTATTTTTCAATATGCCTTAATGTGCATCATCTGATCAACAAACGGAACTACTAAGATCATGGTACGGCATTGAGCGTGCCTACCATGCAAAATATCATGCTTCTATCACAAAGTCGATGAATTAAAATAGTGAACACTAATAAAAAAATATAAAGCAAAAATTGGTTATTAATGAGCAGGGTGTCAGGATACTTATTTTTTTATTACCATATAAATAATTAATTTTTAACTTAAATATGTTTTATCGACTTAGCAGTATTCTATGCCTTCAGATCATCAAATGGAACCCCAATGTACAAGTTCTTGTCACTAGGTCGAACAGGGTATTCACAACCTAAGGATATCTTGTTGGTTAAGAAAAGCCAAACTATTCATTAATTGTGGTGGGTTTTTACTAGTTTATTTAAACCATTTATTATGTACTTATTGTATCATTTAATTTTTTAACTTACTAATCAAACATATAAATGAATATGATTAATGATAGTTACTATCGTATATAGCATGTTAAACCATCTGATCAATTTAATAACTGTGTCTAATAGGGCAATTTATATAGTTTCTGATTCTAAAATAAAATTTTCAACACTAAATAAGAAAGTTTACAGAGTATTAAATTGTGTTGAATATATGATAAATATTGTAACAAAACTCCTAACTCCACAGTTTTCAGACATTCTCTGCTATACACAAACAAAGGTTAGCAGTTTAGACTATTGAAAGTATTATTGGGGAAAAATTGAAATACTACAGAGGAAAGAAGACAAGAGCTTCATTCCAATATTGCCCCTAAGAATAGAATTGAATGATTCCATTTATCAGAGGAGAAATACAGAGACACAACACTATGATGTCAAGAGTTTACAAATTAACGGATTAGTTAATTAATTTAATAATTGTCCCGGGAAAAAAGATAATGACAGGGCAGGTATTCAAACTCAGGGGACTCCTAATGGCTGGTCAGGCACTCGGCCAACCGAGTCCTCTATGTCAAACCAGTAGCATAGCAAATGTCCAATTTATTTAGTTTATATCACATAGAAAAATTATTGGACACTGAAAAAATTATTTTTCCTACTGAATTAATAATTTAGGCTGCCATTTTCCACATTTGGGGTTTTGGTTTTGTTTTTAAGTGAATATGATTTAACAAAAAATAAATATTTATTGAAAAATTATACAGTAACATAAAAAAAAGTAAGAACAATATTTCCGAACACATAGAAATCAAACATAGGAATATACTATCAATGTACCGAAACATTTGGGTACCATCAAAAATTAAAAATAATTTCAATACAAAAAAGATCCTGTAGTTAGTGAAGTATAATGAGGAATTTATTTATGCACATCAAAAAAAAAATTTTAATGGAAGAAGGGTACAATTTATCTAATTACTTTCTGCAGTGTATGTAGAGGATCATATAGCAATAAAAACACACACTTTGATAATCATTAAATCAACTTTCATACATTAAGTTAAGCTACATATTTTCTCGCATCATAAAAATATAATCTTCACTACTGCATCATATCGTTCTGAACATCACAAAATATGTATACTTTGATTACCTGTTCCATTTCAAAAGTAGATTGATAATGAACAAGTGACAAGGGAAACAAAATACAAGGAATGATATAAGACTTGGGTTATAATTCGATACGAGGCCTATATTGCAGCCTAAGAGGTGGATCTTTGAACCTCCATCTAGTAACATAGACAAATTTAAGAGTGTGGTCCTTACCTAGAAGCTCATCATTGCACAAGATATCTATGTCCCTATATTTCTCCATACCGTCGAGCACTTTCTTTGCAATAAATTTCTTTAAGTGCGTAATTGTTGCCTGCGATGATAAACGAATAAACTTCCTTTTAAGCGACTTGAGATTCTCTGCTGTACACTCCAGCCCTATATTGACCTGTTCATCAAGGCGATGGAAGTCTGCCTCTACCTGACCTGTAGGTTTCTCTTCCTCTGTTTCCCCAATTGGTAGTATGACATCCTTGGGGCAAGGAAGCCCCCTCGATTTGTAAAACTCTCTTTCTCTTTTGGTTTCATTATCCTGCAAGTTGGGAACTAGCTTGTAGACAATGTCTTGCATGGTCCTGTCGAAGCTGATGTACTGTAGAGGGTGGGATTGATGGATCACTATCTGGCATGTTGGGCAGGTGTTGTTGTCCTCTAAGTGCTTCACCATGCAACTTTTGCAGAAAGTATGCAAGCACTCTGTCACCGTAGTTGCATCCACTAAGTATCCTCTGCATATCTTACATGTAATGTATGCATTGAGCGTTTTCAACTTGATCTTGCGTTCCATATCAATATATTAAGGAAAACAAAGTGTAGACCATTGAAAATTAATAATATGTTTTGTTTAATAGATAATGTACAAATGTACAAAATTAATTTATAGAAATTTTCTGCAGAACAATGAAACGAGTCTATACACTAACTAACCTGGACTCTATGAACCTCCCAGATGACAATCGCTACGAACTTGAAGAAATAATCTGTGCTGCAATTTTATAACTGAACCTGTTAACGAAAAAAGAAAAAACTCAAGAATAATAATTATATTAATTAAAAATGTTATATATAATATTAATAATGTCTAATTCACAATATAAAATTATAAGTACATTTAAAACAAGTCATTTTTTCACATTAAAATAAAAATTGGATTGATTACTAGAATTTTTAAAGGAATTAATAATAGTAAGTCATTATTAATAATAATAGTAAAATTATTAATTAATAATAATAGTAAGCTGGTTTATATCGTTGAGAAAATATAGACGATGTGTTGACCATAGATTAATATGTGGAGTCCACCTCACATTTGAAGACCCTTCCTCCTTGGCAATTGTCCGTCATTATTTTGCATTTGGTCCTTTCCCTTTATCCTGGACCACCACCCATTAAGGAAGAAACGTGTTGACTTTTAGAAGGCAAAAAGTGTACAGTCGATTCAAAACTCGTCTATTTGCCATTTTTTTTAATATTTAAAAGATTTGTTTTTATTTTCAGCGGCTTAAGTCTATTGACATCGATCATATAGTAAACTGTACTTACTAATATATATAAGTAGGAAATAAAGGACTTAGATAGTAAAGATCAATATCCAGAGATCCTAACGCAGTCAGGTCCGATTTTAAAACATGCACAATACACAGGTGGAAAAGTCTGACCAAACAAATAGAGAAAATTAGTTAAGACATTACAACCTACAAAAGTGTTTTTTTTTTTTTAATTTCAAAACCTCTTTTATTTTATACATTTTTACAAACAGATAAACGAAATTCAATGTACTAGATTTACAATGTTCTCCTCATGTTGCTACCCAGATGCATTTGAAGGAGGTAATATTTGCAAAAACAATTTTCTATTTGAAGTTAAAAAGTCAATAAACAGATATACAGGACTAGATGGAGTTCACCTTCGGTTTACAATGTGGGAAACTTATAAACTAAACTGAAAAATTAGAACCTAAGACTAAAGCGTTCCTGCCTCGACAGCGTCCTGCCATCGATGGGGGAATGGAGCGGGGGTTATCGTGTTAAACACCGGGTTTGTCAAGTATTGCAGGGAGTCGACAAATTTGATATGTCTACGCTGGATGAATTCATCCACCGTAGGCAGATCAAAGACCTCGTGAAGCTCACTGTTGCTCCGCAGCTCGAACGAAGTACATCTGACCACTTTCATCAGTATACCGTTTTGGAATTGTTGGAGTCGCCGAGCTGTCGTATACCTCAGATAACGGAAAAGCGGTCCACCATACAGCAGAGTAAGTCTGAGTATGCTCTTGTATATCAATAGCTTGAGACGCAGTGATAGATTGGGGGAAGTCAATAAATGCGTGAGCCGGCAAGACTTCGTGAGTGTCTGCTTCAACTTCCTCGCAAAATGGTTACTAAAACGGAGGTGTCTGTCCATTTTAATCCCCAGATATACTAGGCTGTTGGCTGGTGAGTTTTGCTGCATTCCTGCTGTGTAAGTTGTAGGCAGCGGACTTTTTCCCTTTTGGAAAGAGAGAATTACGCAGTAAGTCTTACCTGCGTTTACAGAGATATTAAGTCTCGCCAATCTCTCACTGATCTGGTTACATGCTACTTCTGCCTGTCTAAGAGCTACCTTTACAAAAGTGTAATATTAAATCCTAAATAAACATGGCAGTACTTACAGTCAGATTGCGAGTTAAGCTGCCTCATATTTGTATTGTTACTTAATCATTAGTTCGCACCTGTGCGATATTGTTATTACCACTGGTTTAAAATCAGAACATTGCGTTAAGGTGATTTGTTTTAATAATTGTGAGTACCAATTAAAAAAACTAGTGGTGTTTAGTTCCGCGAGATAAAAATGAGCTTGAAGATGAAAAATTATTGAAAAAGGTACCTGAGATCGATTTGTCTTGTCTTAAGGGGGGAGGGGGTGCTTCCTCACAGAGTGCCCAAGGCGCCGATGACTTCTAAAATTTGTCTCCGGACCCAATGCGAGTTTCTTAAAAAGATATTAAATTATTGTGAAAAAAAAACTACTTGTTTTTAGTACTTTATATAAAAAAACAAAACACATGCTATCTGTTACAAGCTAAAATATTGACATAAAACCTGCTGTAATCGGCTGAAACGTATTGAATTCGCGATTTCCACTGTCCCCTCTCAAAAATGTATTTTTTTTAATTCTTTATGTGATGAGGTATCTAATGTATTCTTAAACATAGTGGAAAAATATATAACTTTAAATCTTAAATAGCTTCTGAGCATAGAGTCGCGAAATATTTAGTTTAAATGCGAAATGGGCCCAATTTTTCAAATGTTTAATTTTATTTTCGACAACTTAACTTCCTCTTATTTATTTCGATATAAATTCGAATTCATTTTGTCCGGGGTGATTGTTGCCAATAATAGAAATTGAATACAACATTATTCATTATTAACAATAATAATAATCATAATTATTAACAAATAATAAGACTTTTTAAAAGACTTGCGCCTTATTCTCCGAACTCTCATAGTGTCATTTTCTAGTCCTTTGTCTACCTTATAGAGTTTTGACAATAGTTCATAATCGTTTTTAAAAAAATATAGTTGATAAAAAATGAATGGCGAGCAGAACTTATGTTTATTCTCACTATCATTATAAAATATCCAGATGCATAAAGATAAATATTTTTCGTTCAAACAAGGATCCATTTCCAAAAATTAATTTTTCCACCTTCCTTTAAATTTCAAATGTGAGAGCTTTGAAAAAAAAATCATTTAAAATGTTTTTCTTAATTTAAAATGGTTACCTATTTTAGCCAAACTATTTATTATATTGAAAAAAATGTTTTCAAAGAGTAATAAATCACAGTTTAATTATTTAAATACAGAAATATAAAGCTACCAAAAATATTGGAACATCTGTAATTAGGCCCGATCGTCTAATTGTCAGTTTTTTTTTTCCCCTATCCCGTAAAAAATTTGTACAACGATTTCAATTATAGATTCTCAGTCGAATCTATTCACATTGTAGTTTTATATTATTTAGCGTCGCTACATAATATACAAGCTCTGAATTCCGTATAAAATTATATAATTTAATACAAATATATTGATACACATTATATTTAACTTCTTTTGATAAGACTCTATAAGGTGATGAGGCTCACCTTTTTGATCAAAATCAAAATTTACTATGAAATCCTGAATAAATATGGCAGTGAGATAAAGCTGCTTGCTAGGGCCCAGCAGCGTGATTTGAATATATACTAGATAAAATAATTCTCCATAGTTTGATAAGGTGCTTGCTTTATCGAAGTTAACCTTAATCACTGCTGGTGCCTGTTATTTTTAAGTAAGCAACCACATCCCTTCAAAACCTCCCTCCATACTTCCCGGAATCTTACCCTTTTCTTATACATATATGTCTCAGCTTTAGCCCCAGACCCTACCGAAGGTGAACCCCATTACCTAGTCCAGTCTATTGATTTTTGTAATTTTAACTATAAAAAGAAAATCTGTTTTTGTAATTCTACCTTCCTTACAATGCATTATATGCAGTAATGCAGTAATGCAGAAGATGGAGCCACTTATCACCGATGTATAATACTCTTATTCTTCATAATTTGTTAAAAATGTTTAAATGAAGGGGTTGAGGGGGGGGGACAAAAAAACCCAGACCTCACTTGTCCCTCAACCTTCCACCCAGTATGTAGTAACGTAACTCTTAATATTTATATATACCAGTGTTTAGATTTTACTTCATAATAAAGCTTTTCTTTCTTTTCCTTTAAAAGACTCTCCTATACAAAGATTATTTAACTTATGAAAACAGATTTTTTCGATTCACAGTTCCTCGTGGATTGCTTGAGGCATTGTTGACGTATAAATCGTGCCTTGCTGTAATGTTGTTAATTTGATTCATCATTCAGATCTTAAACAGTGCTTTTCAGGAGTTTTTAGCCTATCACTAATCCGTATATGTCTTTCTCTAGCTAGTAAAACGTATTTAGTCTTCTATAGAAATAAATACTTCATATTGTTGTACCTCATAACACAATTATAATTAATTACTAGGCAATAAAAAACATTTATTTTTTTCTATAACCGTGTATGTATTGAGCTAAAGACGTTGAGGTCCTGACTTTAGTTCATGCTTAGTTTTATTATTTAAAAATCCCATGTACTTTGTGTTGGCAACTTAAATGCAACTTACTTGTTTTTTTTAAATGAAATTGTGGACTGTGGTGAAACATTGCGAAGAGTCGTTTTGGGAATTTGAAGTAGCTCTTGTGTACAAGAGGGGTCCAATATTTTAGATTGATAAAATTAATAACAGTGATTAATTTTAATTTATAAATACAGTTTAGTTTCTTCGAAAATAAAACTGTTCACAGAAAGTGGAATTTTTAAACCTCAAGGAGTGGGCAAAACAGGGAGATTTCACTTTGAAGCTGGTTCAGAGTGCTGTTGCTAGTGTGTCGTCTTTAATACAATATGATACAGTCAAACTGATATTTTAACTGTATTTCCCACAATATTCTTGGTTTCAGTTTCCATTGAGATTCAACTAAGAGAAGTATAATAAAGAAAAATTCAAGTCAAGTGTGATGCTTTACACAATTATTATACTTACAAATGTAGGTTTCCAGCAGCAGAATCGACTTTAATGACAGTTTTAATAACTTCATGTAGCATTACAGTGCATAATACATTATACATAATAATACATAATACATATTTTGATCAGGACATTGAGATCTATTCCGACCTTTAATTTGATACCATACTTAATGTGATAGATACTTAAATATTAATTTTTTTTTGTTGGTAGTTAATTTATTAATGACCTTTCATTTTTTTCATGGTACTTGTTTTACTTTTATTATCGAAAGGTCATTTAATGTAATTACCATGTAATAAAATATACCATATTATATAATATATAATAATAATACCATGCTACTGTCAGTTAAAGGTATGCAAACACGATTTTATTGACAATGTCAATAAATTGTTGTAATTATAGTTTGAAAAAACAAAACAAAAATTACATTTTGCGAATCAGCACTTAAAGGTTTCAAGGACACCCTACAAATATTTTTATTTAAAATCCACTAATTAATTAATTAATGACACTTACTCATGTTTAATGGAGATACACTTTTAATTTTTTCCCAATACCAAATGGGATCTATTATCTATAATTTCATGTTTCTAGCTTGAACAGAGGTCTCACAAAAACCAGTACAGGCCGATAAAGAGACACAAGAGTGAAAGCATTAGGGTTTCTGATTTTGAAAAAAGTCAACAAAACACTAGAGATGGTTTGAGGGGGGGGGAATAAAACAGGTTTAGAGTCACCCATCTTTTGATAATTTTCAATTAATTGGCATATGAAAGAAGGATGCAAGTCTCTACCCTCACTCTTATCTTGATGTAAGAAGAAGTTCTTCATTGTTAAAACAAATAGACTCAAGACTTGAATATTATTGCATAACAACACCCCCAAAAATTTAGAAAAACTTCATCAGTCCCTGGGGCTGAACCCCCTTTAATTCCTTTGGGATGTTCTAAGGCAAATAACAAGGAAAATAAAATTAAAAACAAACCTCAGAAGAAGAATGGGAAAATATTGACCAAGCTATTGCTGGGACGGCTACAAATTGTTTTGAAGTGGAGGACCTACTAAATAATCAATAAAATTTTTTAAATAAGTTTAAAAAAATATTTTTATACACAAATTTATTTTTGTAAATGATTTTGTCAAGTGACTAAATACTTTTGACACCTAAATTTTATGATTGAACTCGATAAACTACCTAATATTTATTTTGTTTTTTTAATTACTATCTAAAGAAAAAATATATCTTATAACGTTAGATAAGCATTGTCAATATCTATTTCTTCGGCTAAACCAGTGAGATTACATAGCCCAATCAGTAATTATTAATTCAAGTTTTTTTTTCTTAATATTACCCTATAACTTCAAGATCTATTAGTTAAGAAACTCAGCAATTGAAGGGAAATTCAAGAATTAAATACAAATACTAAGATACTCTAAAACTTTTGAACCCAAACTGTAGAATGACAAAAATAATATTATTATATATGGTTCTTGTCTTTTTTAAATTTACTACACATGTAGATTATGCCATATTGGCAAACTTTATAACAAAAATGTAATCTCATGATATTAAATGGAATAAGATCAAAGTGGTAAACCTTTAAAGCTTACAGCTTACAAGTTAACTTTTATTTACAAGTTACATACATCTGATGTAATTGCTGTATTCTTTATGGTGTCTGATTAAGCATTCATTGAAATGCCACAACAATCATGAATGTACATATTTACAATAAAATTTAAAAAACTAGTATTTTAGGTAATGCTTATAGATTAATTTGAACTGGACATTGTTCTTTTGAGCTGTTGAGATACTGTGCTGAGTCATTGATGAGGGATGTGATTAGCTGCAAACATTCTTTGATTTTTGATGTCCTTGAAACATCCCCTCTCTGCCACTGTTAAATAAATCCTGACTTGGAGGCAGTAGTCATATCTGGACCAGTCCCATAACAGGTATGTTTTTATATCATTCTAAATAATAATAATAATTTATTTTTAATTGAGTTACGGGATGGTAGATAAGTGAGTTCATTAGTTTTGCTGCCCTTTAACTCTTAAAGGGTTGTCATGGCTGAATATCGTGGTGGTATCGCCACAATGTTCCAGACCATCTTCCTCATTTAATTACAAAAATTGCAGTGTTTCATGCTCTATTTCTAAGAATGAAATATTTTTTGATCCTTAGACGGCTGAAAATTCGACTTATGATTTGATTTCTAAATGACTATTGTGCTGGAATAATAAGTTGTAAATACTATTATTAACCAAGCTTATCTCATGATTTTTCAGGTCATTTTGAATTTTTTTTTTTCTGGCACAAATCATGCAATAGATATTTTAACATTCCGATAAGCTTTCCTTTTAAGTTTTAGCTTAGTAGCAACAACCTTCTGTTGCCTAAGATATAATACACATTTATGATTTGTTCTTTTGTTCTATGAATTTTATTTACGAACTGATGCTAAAATGCATGTAGTAGTGAAGAGTGAGTACTTGATTTTGAGAGGATGGTATATTTTCTATTTATTTTTGAAATGTTTGAATCATTATGCCAATAAAAAAAAATATCAAATGCTAAATGTAATTATAGTTTACTTAGAATGAATCCATGAGTACATTCAGACCTGCAAGGAATGTAATACAAATCAATTTCTGTTTTTTTATCGGATTCTATAATAAAGTTGCCCAATTGAATACAAAATTATTTTAAATGGGACGAGACTCTATCATGTGGAGACATAACATTTCATTTAATCTTTTGTTCAGATTTAAATAGGTAAAGGTGTGAATTTATTGGCAGGGATACAGATAAGAAGGAATTAGTCAGTATTTATCTTTCAGTAAACCATTTTTGAAATTAAATCCTACTCATGACACATAACACTAGTTTTATAGTTTTATACAGCTAATTTAAAACTACCAATTTTCCTTGCACTTCCTATCAATATTTTTTTTTGTTTTTCGTATGTTATAAATAAACTCTATAAGTAACTGCAATTCTTTTTTCCATCACTCTAACATTTTTCTAACATTAAATCAACATTTTCTAAAAATTAAACAATCAGTATATTTTGGTGTAAACAGCTCTAGACATGTAATTAGTTTGTTTTTTTGTTATTAAGAAATATCTTTATTTAAATTGTTACACGAGGGGGTGAAAAGCCAAAGGGTACAAGCGACTTTTAAAACAAAGTGTCGTTATGGATAGTTAATACATTTTAATAATCATTTCAAAACCACATTACTCAATATTCAAGAGATATACACTAGAACCATAATATAAGCATTATACAGGCAAGAGTTTCAGGGAATTTGTCAAAATTATTTGACTTTAAATTACGTTTTCACAAAAAGAAGGAATTGTCACTTGTAGCTCTCAGCTTTTCATCCCCTCACATGGAATCATTACAAGTACCAATCTATTTCAAGTAGTGCCTAAGACTTCAGTTTTTAACACATTGTTACTATTATTAAAAAATATGATTTTTTTTTTTAAGTCACTTGTACCCTTTGACTTTTCACCCCCTCATGTAATCATTTAAATAAAGATATTTCTTAATAACAAATATCCTGCCTTAGGCATCACTCTGGGGATTATATGGGAGTATACGAGGTTTGATAAAAAAGTAACGAGAAATTTTGTTTATCTTATAAACTTTTTATTTATTCATCGATAGCAATTTTGTCCCCTTTAAAGGGAGCCATGTCCGCAAATACTGTGGCTGAGGTAACACAACAGTGTTGTTTTTTGCTACATAATTACGAACAATCATTGAGATGTGAGGGGGAGCGTTATCGTGATGTAATTTCCACCAATTGTTTTGCCACAATTCCGGTCGTTATCGACGGATCGCTTCACGTAAACGGCCCATTATATCCAAGTAATGTACTTTATTGACCGTACGACCTTCTGGCAGGAACTCATGATGCACCACGCCAATGAAATCAAAAAAGCCAGTGATAAGAACCTTCACTTTTGATCGAACTTTTCGAATTTTTTTCGGTCCTAACTCTTCAGGCCGCTTCCATTGCGAAGATTGCGCCTTGGTATTCATGTCATACCCATATACTTATGTTTTGTAACCTGTTATGATGCATTTAACAAACTCTGGATTGTTGGTTATTCTTTCAGCAATTCTTGGCGATATCCACGCTATGTTTTTTTTTGTCGAAATTCAACAACTTTGGAACAAACTTTGCTGCCACACGTTTTATGCCCAAAACTTCGGAAAAAATGGCTTGGCATGGTACAAATTTGATATTAACATCATCAACAACCTCCCTAATAGTAATTCTGCGATCGTCCAGAATCATTTTCTTTTAGAAGTTAAGAACTTCTTAGATGTTGCCGTTTATTGAAGTGTTAGTGTACCCAGTGCGATCGTCTTCACGGCCCTCTTTGAAACGTCCATATCACTCATTAACTCTTGCTTTATTCATGGTAGATTCACCAAAAGCCACTGCCAACATTCCAGATACTTTGCTGCACTTTATTTCATTTTTTTGGCACAATTTAATACAAATTCTTTGATCCATTTTTTTTTCGTAACTAAAAATCGCCGAGAACACCAAAACACTAATAACCTTAGCGAGTGGTATTAAAAATAAAAATTAGCTTCGGAATGATAACGCCCGCGAAATAAAAATCGTAGGCCGTTAGCATACAGATTAGATTGGCGAGGGAGGTGGGAATGTAAGTTCTGGGAGGTGTCTATGATGAGTGGGATGTCGATACCAGTATGAAGGGTACGGCTGTTGAATTAGAAGGGAGCATTGGCTATCTCATGAAGGATTTTGATTTGTAGGGATTGGATGGAAAGAATATTGTAGGGCTTGGCTTTCCCCCGGACTTCGATTCCGTAGGACCAGGTAGCATAGAGTATCTTTGTGTAGATCTTGTTTCTATTGTTATTTGTAAACAATTGTCCCTGGGAAGAAGAAGCAGTGTGAATTGTCAATTAGTTTCTTGTCATCTGGACGTGATGCGGGCCCCCAAGTGATTAGCTTGTTTTGTATAATTCCTAGAAAGAGGGTCTGGAGTTTAACAGGAATGGACTGGTTAAAAAGCAAAACTGGAGGGCAGGATAAGCAACCAAGAGGGGGGCGGTGATAAGAGAGAACCTGGCCGCGTATGAAACTTGCCCAACGACTTTTTTTGTTTAATCCTATTTAATAACAACTAACGAAATTTAACAATTTCAACCCTCGTGACCTGCTATAAATACGTAACAGAGGGATTCCTAGCAATGGCCATTTTCTCCAATCATGGCTCTCACGCTCTTGGTCAGCCTCCACTGGCTCGTATCCGGTGACGCGGCTGACGGAGGAGTGTGGGAGACTTCCCAAGACTCCGCTTCCTCTTTCGCATGCAAGGGAGGTGACAACCATGTGGATTTGGGAGGCCTCTCGGCTGTTTGTAAATATTCTATGAATGAGTGAGTGAATGATGAATTGTAAATATGGTATGAACGAGAACATTTATCTCAATTACTTATTGCCTAATAAGGCAGATTATAGTTTTAGTACAATGAAGAAAGAATTGTCTAAAAAAAACTTTATTTTTGCATCACCTCATTTTGGTAATAATTAAACATCTAGGTAAAATATAATATTGGGCCATCAATCTATTTAATTAATGGTTAGATGTCCTCTATAAGAACAGTTGACATAATCTCAATAAAATATTTATAAATAAAAAAAAAAATCGACTACTTTAGTCTAAAAATAAATTGTGACAACCTTTTGTCATTTGATTTCATATCAGTCCATGTTACCTAAATATTCCATTGTCGATGAAATGTCTCTTGTACTCGCTATCAGCGACCTTTTTTTTTTATCGGTTTCTCTAACATAGCTTTTTCGCGTTAATGAAACATTACTGAGAGATAATATTCATATTTCAACATTGCAAGGTGTAATTTTTTTTTTTTTTTCTAGCTCTCGAATTACAAGATTAGGGATGAGGGAAAAATAAAGGAATATTTGGGTTGAGTGGATCCTTGTACTAGGAGTACCTGCTTGAAGGTGGTGTGAGAGAATTAAGGAGTGTGGGAAGCCTCGGTAGAGGTTGATTATTGTGGTACAGTGGTGAGAGTCCACTGGTGGCCGGGCCTAGAGTCTCTCTAGGCATGTAGTGCAGTCTTATTTAGTTGGATAGCAGTGATGGGTTCCCGTTAGAGGCTTGTTGTTGGTGGGCCAAGGGCCGTAATGTCTGTCCACCATTTCTTCTGCTTTACCAGATCTTGAGAGTTGCCATCTTGCTGGTAGCGGTGGGGGTGTCATGTCTCGGAATAGAGGGTTTTGGCTATGTTTCATCGAGTCAAAGAACTTGATGTGTCTTCTTTTGATAGCTTTGGTGATGGTGGGAACAAGGTGTAAACCCGTGTCCATGGTTTATATATTGAAAGGGTGGGGGGGGGGAGAGTAGTTCCCAGTAATACATTTTTCATTGATTTTTTTTTTTAGTAAAATTGTTTTATTAACGAAATAGTAAAGTACAGACTAAATAGAAATCGGAGTAACTATGATATAATTATCTAAATAAGATTACTTTTAGCTAACTGTATATATTGAAATGTTCAAATGCAATAAATACTTTTTTGGAGGAAAAGCATCAATTAGCCAAAACCACTTAACTTGAAACTTCTCATTATAATAATTATTCTATGAAACTCGCTATAAACACATGCTCGTTGGTTCTGAGGAGGTTGTGGGGCAACTTCAGCCGTAGGAGTCACTCTGGGTTTCCGGGGATGAAATGGGAGGAGAATGGATGTTAGTCCAGGCGGGGTTTTTTGGGAATAGGGGCCCCTGATTGGTTTTAATCATTTCTCTAGCCTATTATCTGTAAATGAAAGGTTCGGGGAAAGTATTTAGTAAAAGATCTTTTAGAGTTTGAACATATTTATTCTGGTGGTCAAAAATTTACCATGTCATTTATTATATTGATTGAACAAATTATTAGCGCTATTTCTGTTGCGCCATGAAAATTCACACAATATGAGTCTGTCAAACTTCTTCTTGTACCATGTTCTTTTTTGTTTCTTACCTTTGCTTGTGCCTATAACGATCCAATTCGTTATGTATGACTACCAGTGGTGGGATCTACGAAATTTTGTGAATGATCTACAGTATGTTCTCGTTTTATCAATACAAAGGTTTCTTTGCAGCCTCTTACGTTGCATCTCCATCTATCCTAGATAAAGTTTCATTTGATGGCCATTAGAAAACATTTTTTCACTGTGCAATTACCCCCTTAGATTGTAGAAACAAAACCTATTTTTCCTTCGTATCTACTTCAGTTGCTAAATCAAATAACGGCATGATGGTTCCCTTCAGGATCACAAAACTAACCTGAAATATTATCAGGCACCAGCGTTCACTAAGACGGGTCAAAGTAAACATAAATATCGATAGAAACATTACAGGAAAGGTCAAAGGTGGCAAAATAACCAAAACAATGCTAAATTTAATATCAGAGGGGGTCCCTGTTCCCAAAAAGACCCGTCCAGGCTACAAAGGACATGAGTTTTCCGGAAAAAAAAAAAAATTCCGACTACGGTTTCTCTCCGGATTTGTCTTTGGGGGATTCTAGATGGTAGGGAAAAGCACGGTGCCGGCGTTGGCAAGGCAGGTCAAGTCGGGAGGTTCAGGAGGCGCTAAATCGCTTGCGCGTCCATATCTCCGGAACCATTGATTCTAGAGAAATGCAATTATTCTCTACTTGTTCAATTTTTTAATTTTCTACAGCGTAGCCTCGACTATGTGCTGGTACCGGGAAATGCCTAGGTCTTGAATGAATGGGATGTTGTAGATATGAATTTGAGAAGGGTACAGTTGTCGTTTTAGAATGGACCACTGAAAAACAAATTATTTTTTTTAAATATTGCTAAATTTCGCATTTTGCGATTCTCAGCTGGGTGGGAATTAGCACCTAATTTAGTGTTCCATTCAATAGTATATGCTGAACGAAGAATAAAAGAGAGAGCATATAATTACAGAATCAAATCATAAGGAATAAATAATTTATTTTCCTCTCCTGAAAAATGAAATTTTTAGCATATAATCATTTTCAATTTGAGAGGGTATATATGAAGAATATAGTCTAGCTATTTCCGACAGTTGTGATTCTTCATCAACATCCATGATTATATGATAAGAGTCATGTGTGTCACCTCACTTGTGTCATTATGATCTGGATTAAATATGAACTTGACCTGTCATTTGACCATAAGGGCTGGCTCTGTAGAATTTGAAGGATTTCTTAACTTCAAAGAAGTTTGAAGGGGTTAATTAAAACAGGACAATGACGATCTCAGTATACGGTAAATGATTGTCAATTTATCTGAAATTATTTCAATGCTGCCCAAATTACATTAAAAGTATATATATACAAATTCAAGTCAAGCCTGGAACTGTTATGTCTGTATGAATAGTATGCATGATAACACATGAAATGATTTAAGTCAAGTGTGATGGATTACGCAATAAAGTTTTTTTTTATGGCTGTGAAAACGATTTTAATGACTTTTTGTAATTTCAGACTTCTGAAGTCTCAATATATATTACTTATTAATGAAGACACCGAGATAATGAATAAATGGTTGGTTGGGTTTATTATGACTTATAACCACCAGGTCATCAACACCATTGTTTTGTGTATTAAAAATAATTAGGTCAGTCCACCGATTCAAGTCTATGAGACCACTAGGGCGAGAGCAGAACCAAGGAGCTAGGACACAGCCAGTTGGTTCCCCCTGTCTCACATGTCAGGTGGTGGTTGTAGATAGTGACACAAGGTCTGATTGGAGGATGTAGATAAAAACCAACTTAACCATCCAACTTAAGTACATTAGTACATTTCATAAACTTGGAAAAGTCCAAATCCTCCCAGCAGGGCTAACACTCTCTGTAAATTGAATATCCTTGAATTATCCTTAATTATTTTTCCTCAGGTTGGTTTTATTTTTTAGTATCATCAGAAAATCAAATGAAACTACCATGCAAAATACATATCATGTTTCTACAAATATGCATAAAAAATAAAGATGCGATCGATATTAATGACAAGTTTAATGATAGTTTTAAAGAATATAATTTTCATAATTATAATCGCTATAATTTAGATCTTTACAAGCCACCAAATTTTCTACCCAGGTTATAGTATTATACATAGTAGATATTAATTTATATTTTAAATTTCATTCTTCTTCAAATAAACTATCATTACTTAAGTCCAGAGGTTTTATATCTTCTTAGACAAAAGCTAGCTCTGACAAAGCCTAATCAGACTCAAGAAACCCTGATATTTTCGTAGTTGGCTCAAAAATATCAAAACCTCTCATTAAATGACTTCACCAACAGACCTCAACTCAATGGCAGGGAAGATGAAAGAACATAGGCAAAGAAAGATACACAGCTTCGTACCACGTGTAAACAATTAACTGTTAACTTGAGTTCACCCTACACCAGTGCTAACAAGGCAGGGTGAAGTTGGGAGTTAAGTACATAGAATCAAACTTATCAGCTAAATAATTGGACCTTCGGACTAACAGACATTTATTTTATTTTTTTTGTTTTTATTTGTTTTGTTGTATTGTATTTTGTATTGTTTTTATTTTGTTTTTGTTTTCATTTTCATTATTTGTTGCTATAGATGTATAAAAGTATACATAAATAAATAACATGCACAATATATAATTAGTTATGAACCAATGTAGTATGTAATTTTTGAAATGTGCGGTACTTACAGAAAAAGTCCTTCCTTTAGAATTAGTACTTCAGGAAGGAAGTAATTAAAAAAACTGAGCTATTAATATTATTACACAATTTCACTAAATCGCCACACTAATACTCTAGTTGGCTTTACACTGATTTGATATGATTGTATGCGTAGACTGACAATGGCAGTGAAACTGACATACTTCAACATGGCAGGGCTCGGGGAGCCAGTGAGGCTGATGCTAGCTTTATCTAAGATACAATTTGAAGATCACAGAGTCGACAAAGTTGAATGGGCTAAACTAAAACCAAGTAAGGCATTTTTATTATTTTTAGTGTTTCTTCTATCAAATGTAGTCAACAAATATCTATTGTTTTATTCAGAGTGTAAATTTTATTTGAGATAATTTGTGGTGTTTTCAGCATTAAAATGGCAGCAGTTGCCTATTCTGGAAATGAATGGTAAAACCCTCGTGCAGTCGATGTCAATCTGTCGCCACTTAGCCCGCAAGGGAGGCTTCTGTGGCACATCCGAAGCTGATGCTCTCGCCTGTGATATCACTGTTGACTTAATTGAAGACATGAGAAAATGTAAGACATATCTTAATACGTTAATCAGTCATGTAATTTAACCTATGTTGTTACATTACAAACCTGACAGTGGTATTCCAAATACAGATAACGTTAGGCCACAAGGTAGTATTAAGGAATATTTAAAACAAAAGGTCTATAAAGTATTTATGATCTGCACATTTCTAGACTTAATTAATTAAAAAAAGGTAATCACAAAATCCTTAAATGAATTGAATCTGTGGATGGTTACTTAGTACTGGAAAATATAATTATTTTCTTTCTCAATTTTCTTTTAATGGATTCAATTTAATTTTTTATAATAATATTAAATTTTTGGTTGTTAAATTGCATTTTTGAATAACACAGAAGAGAACCTGAAAGCCCTCTGCGTAATAAGTAAATTCATTTAACTGGAATGATACCTTAAGTTGCTATTCTAAGTGTGTCAAAGAGTTAAAAAAGTTTTTGCTTCCTTACAATCGTTTTTTTGTATGTTTATTACCTTTGATTAATTAAATTTATTTTAGTAAATTTATTAATTAAGTGATTGATTAAAGTAGTAAATTATGTTAGATGTTAAATTGAATCAGTCATTTTGAAAAGGGGTCTTCTCCACTTTTTTTTTAATTTTTCAGGAGAAAAAAAAAACCGTTATTTTGTCCTATTTTTTCTAATACTTGTTATAGGAGAGATAAAACTTACTTGAAATTGCCCCAATTCCTAAATGTTGCAATAATATTGTCTAAAAAAAGTTTTCAAATGAACATAGGTTTTTCAAGAAAAACCACAATATTTTTCAACTAAGCAATTTTATTTTAACAAACATTTACTGTTTAAGAGACTATGAAGAACGTGAAAACATAAACAGAAATTGAAATAACAAAAACAAAATTGATAAATCAAAATTTTTCAGGTGCTTCTTCACTAGACATAGTCGTAAATTACCTGGTAAAAATTTGTATTGTTGCAATTTTTTTTGTTAATTGTAATTTTTCCTTGGTAGTCGGGATTGCTTTATGGGTCTGGGATGTATAAAGCCGTATCTCAAGATAATTTTTTTAATAGACTAAGCCATTCTTCTTCAATAATATCAAGAATGGTTTGATCCTTACCACCCCAAGTTCTCGAATGGTTGACAAACCAGTTGAAAAAAAGTTATTCGTAGGAAAATAAGCATTTTGCTCCTTGGGAATTGCTTTCCCATGACTTCAATTAGAGAGGACTTAATTTTTAAAATAACATGGCTACCAATTTTTAAAATCGGCGACATCTTGATGGGCCATGTGTGGAACTGATGGGTGAAGTCAGAGGGATGTGAAACCACCAAAAAGCTGAACTTTAAAAAAAAATAGAGTTGACCCCTTTTCAATATTTTCCAGTTTTAAGTAACTATCCACAGATTCAATTCATTTAATGATTTTGTGATCACTTCTTTTAATTAATTAAGTTCAATTATACATATTTTAACTCTCCTCCAAGAAAAATTTCTCATACCCACTCACTGGACATCCCTTGAAAAAAAAATTATAACACCATATATCACCACGAGAAGAATTATATCCAGTTTACGATATGTAATCAAACAGAAATTGGAAAAGATTCATCGGCATTCTTACTGTCACTAGAAAAATCTTTCAATTTAAGCTTGATAGGTAACATGCTTTAAATATGATTAGTATGGTTGCTGTCAGGGTCTGACTTGTTACTGTACAGTAGGGGGTAACAGTCAAGTTGTTTACATTATATCTAAAAGTAACCCATAACTAGCAAAATATTACATAAAATGCAATTGATTATTTCATTTTACTTTTTTATTTAATGTTTATTACATTACATTGCATTGGTTGATTACAGCTGTCGTGGTGCATTACTACAGACCTGATTCTGAAGAGCGAGCTAACAACTTGAAGGTGGCTTCTAAAGAAAAAGTCCCTTTTTTTATGAAGAATTTTGAAGAGCAGTTGACTGAGAATAATGGATATTTAGTCAACGGAAAGGTAATAGTTGGCACAAAAAATATTTATTCTAGGCTCTGCATGAAAATGCTTCATTTTATTATTATTATTTTTCAGCTTTCGTGGGCTGACATTATGTTCCTAGGCCAATGGGATTACTTGTCAGCATTGTTGGGTGAAGATATTGCTGCTAACTTTCCAAAACTGAAGGCACACCAGCAGAAACTTTGTCTATTACCTGGCATTAAGGAGTACTTAGCAAATCGACCTACTACTCCTAAAGATATAAGAGCCATGTTTATGTAAATAATTACAATAAAATTATCTTTTACATTATAAACTTATAGAATGACTGTATTTATGCCTTCTTCTAGCACTTGCCAATAACCATTCGAGACTATTTATGTATAATTTGATCGATTGTCATTGTTTTGTTTAAACACATTTAAATTATTTGGTTATTAATAAATTAAAAGTATTACAAGAACAGTATAAGGTAGCTTTAAGATGAATATTCAGCTTGTGCATACAAACTGCAGAAGTTCTGATAATCTGTTCCACAATAAAATTAATATTCCTGGAGTTGACAATAAGAAGATTAGATGAAGACTGTGTCTTGATTAAAAAGATCCTTTCCTAAAACTATATTATTTTCTGACATTTCAGTATCTTAACAACTCCTCAGAAAATAAAATTTTATCCAAACCCATTGTAAATATTTTAGATACTTTGGCAACATTTTATTTATTTATAATTTCCTAAATTATAATGTTTAGATTTGACTACTAACGAGGACCAATGGCCGAAAACCAGTGCTGTTCTGGTAAACAAAGTAGGTACGGTCACTTTAACTCTCAAGAAAAGCCCCAGTACATTTTCATGTTTACCTTACACGATATTGTTTTATTATCCATTCATTCATCAGAATTTTTGTGGACAGGTAGACTCTCAGGATTGATAGCAAACTTTCTTTTGTTATAGAAATTGAAAATGCATTCAATTCATAGATTTAGTTAAGTAAATATAATACACTGTTAACAAGTACCGTGTTTTGGGTATGATAACAGGTCTAGAATAGTACAGAGGTCGCAAATTTACTACCATACAAGGTAATAATAATTATGCACATAATAATATAACGTACAGAATTACGTACGTAGTAAAGTACAGAATAAATAGAAAATAAAATAACTAAGATATATGGAAATATCTAACTAAGGTTAATATTAAATAACTGAGATGGTAATAATAAATTCACATAGAAATAAATAATAATAGAAGAAAATTGTATGAAAAGGATTTTTTTTTTTTAATCAAAACCTTAAACAAAATACAATGTACAAAAGAAAAATAACAATCGACTTACAAATTTCTCCTCTTTCTGCATTTAAATGCATTTGGAGGAGTGCATAATACAATAAATTTTTTGATGTTGTTAATAGTACTCAGTCTTATATTCACACTAGGTGATGAGTCTCACCTTCTTTTTGTCACCGACACCAAACACTAAACACTAGGAACAAAACAAACTAAATCTCTACCTAGAACCTAAGACTAGAGTGTTCCAGCCGCGACAGCGTCCTGCCATCGATGGGGGGACGGAGCGGGGGTTATCGTGTTAAACACTGGGTTTGTCAAGTATTGCAGGGAGTCGACAAATTTGATACGTCTACGCTGGATGAATTCATCCACCGTAGGCTGGATATTATTGACAATCCAGTGCTACATGCCCCTTTTTTTGCATTAGAACCTTAATATTCTCTCTTCAATACAGAGAAGCCGAAGTGGGGATCACCTTGAGAACCAAGATGGACGCAACGACAAAAGCTTGTTTGTGTATTTTATACTTTGCTTTAAAAATAAATTAATGACATAAGATATGGTGAAAGAATGGCTTTTGAAAAAGTGACCAATACACACATTTAAATTTATTGAATGAAAAATTAGACACTGATGAGAATGACTACTGCAATTACTTCGGGATTAGTGCAGAATCATTTTAGTTGTTTGTCACAATGGTGGTGTCATATTTATTTAGACAAAATACTGTTCTGCAAAGCTATATTTATATATCAGTTAAGGAAAGATTGGCTTTGACTATGTGTTACCAAGCTACTGGAAGAAACTTTGAAGATCTAAACTTGTCTGCAATAATGTCAACTTGAACAATCAGTTAAGCCATCTTGTAGACATATCAAGTACAGCTACTTTCCTGAAAAATTTTATTAAGCTTACATACAACTGATGAAAAATATGTAACTACTCACTTCAATATAACTGGCAATGTGCAATGTATTTTGTTTTAGTGTGGTTTTACATGATGGAGATTTATTTTTATTATCAATAAATATTCCTTTTTTTTAATATCTATTTCTAGATAAATTTATTATTACTGTTATAGTTATTTAAATTTAGTTATTTTAGTTTCTATTTAGTCTGTACATTACCATTATTATGTGTCTATATATTACTACCTTGTTTGATACTACATTTGTGACCTGTAAACTGGAAATTACTTTCACAATCTATACTATGTTATAAAAAGGTAATGTGTGCCAGCAAAGTTGTTCTGGGTAATCCCTTAAATACTAAATTGCTTTAGAAAATTTCCAAACCATATGAAAGCATATTAGTTCGTTAGCAGTCTATGAGAACAAAACAGGTTGACATTGGCTGATAAGCGCTTGTTAAGAAATAAAATAAAATAAATTGCCAACTATTTACCAATAAATGTATATCTCCCCATACCAGCTTTTATCAGCATCAAAGCCTGTTGTCGGACATAGCTAAATGAATGCCAACCATATTTTATCAATAGAACATCAACCACTATCACAATATCAGGTAACTTATGTTTTATAACTCATCTGGTGTGTTATGACTTGTCCAACCCCCTGCATACGAGTATGACGGCAATCAGTACGGTCCAACAAACAGTCATATATATACTGTAATATTTTATTATGGCCTTTAAAAAAATATATAAAAAGGCCCCACATTGGTGGTAAGACATTTGGTAATATTATGTCAATTTACTAATAAAAAAAATTAATGAAACTTTTGAACTTATAATTTATTATATCTTAGGAGGGTCCTTGGAAACCAAAAATTTACATTAAAAAAATTTTCTGCATAACTTGTTTTGCTCCTGCCCAAGTATTGCGTTTTGTTGATCCGAGCGCTCCAAATATAATCTTTCTTTAATGGCCTCCTGAAGATTTTGCCAAAATGCAAATGTGATTATTTGGCCAACTTCTTCACCACAAATAAATAGAAGTTACCTACCCTCTTCACGGATCAGAAAACACCCGCCTACGTTTCTATATTTTATTAATAAATCTTTGGTGTCAGTTGGAGCTCACTAGGGGCGTGGGCATAGCCCGATCTCTGACCTGCCTATATAAGGCAGAAATTCTGAGCTTTTTCACACACGTTCTTCAATTAGTATTAGTGTATTTTATGTGTTGGCCGAGGGACAACTCTCTTCTTTTTGAATGAGCTTAATGGAACCTACATGGTGGACAATCAATCCTCTTCTATACCATGTGCATACTTTCTAGCTCTCCTATACTTCTATTCTAGTACTTTCCGTATGATTTTGATCTATCATCGCTGACTATCCTCAAGATGAAACATTTTACATGGAAATGCCCCAAATGACCAATATTAGCGTCAAATTCATACTTTTTGCAGTTCCAAAGATGATTAGTGACAGTCTCGATGACATTTAAGCCCAAGTTTAGATAATTAGATCCTTCTATAAACTATGGAAACTAATTAATAGAATCTACAGAACCTTTTGGTAGTATAATTAATATATATTGTGAATTATTATTTATAACTTATATAATGTACTTGTAAATAAAATTACTTCAATTTTGCATTATTATGATGATTACATCATAAAAAAGTTTTATGAAATGTTGCCGGGCAACTTATTGGCCACAATAAGTGTTACGGGATGTATGCAATTTTATTGCTCATGTATACTTGGCTTTCCATACTAACCTTATTCTACAATAGTTTTAGTGTTTATTTTAGTTATAGTGGACTCTCTCGGCTTTTCGAAAAGCATCTAAAACCTTTCTATAATTGCTTCTTTGATTTATCTTCAGGATCTTGACAGACTACCTTATTGCTAGCTGTTTATAACCGAGTATATAGAAAAACACTAAATCCTGGACGTATCTGCCAAATCTTGAGGATTTTCCGTCACATGCGAAGAAGTACTGAGGCAGGAGGCAGACTTTTCAGCCCCTAAACTCACGATTGGAAACAAAAGTGTACTTATAGGTCGGATTCCACAGTTCACAGTCACCGCCATCAGTTGATCTTGAGGTTTCATTGAACTCTCCTCACATAGTGACGATTTAAAAACGTTGTGTCTCGTGAATTTTTAGCTGATTTTATTAAGATTTGAGCTTTGCCTATGACAAATTAACTAAAAATATTATCACAATAGGGATAAAAAGGAGGCCAGGTGTAAAAGGTACTAGCTAAATGAAAGAAATTGAACAGAACGTCACGAGAGATTAAAAAAAATCTAACAAACAATATTTCTATTTGCATGAGAATAATAGGTTGTGGGCAGATTACAAACAATAACAAAAAAATAAATTAAAATATATTGCATAAAACCAATTTTTACGTTATAAACCGCATATTCGCTGTCATTTAAGCTGATTTCAATAGGTTTTGAAGTCTACATTTTATCGCTTTTAATTTATTTTATTAGCTGATTTTCGGTCAGGAGCATTTGTATGTATAAACATCAATAAGTAAGTATGTGAGCGTTTTTTTTTCCTTAACCCCTAAAATCATACAATCGTGCGAGGGTGAAAAGAGGTGATAATAGAGTTGTCTAGTAAAGTGAATGACGATTGTGAGGGCATTGGCTAAAGAAGAAACAAGCGAGGGTAGCTACTAACCAACTGTGATGTCGGAAGTCAAAGAGGAGACAGGTTTTATATTGATTGTATGACCAGCGACTACAATCATCGATGGCAAGCAGCTGCTACCTATGACCTTTTTTAAGATCATCATTGAAGAGTGTGTCATGCACTAGAAAGAGGTAGGATAAAAACCTCTCCATTCTCCAATCACCACTCCCCAGTATAATAGGGCACTTCTAAGTGTCTCAACATTTCCATATTCCTTAATTTAAGTTAGTTTTTAATAGCAGGTTAAAGAAAATTTATTTATTAATGAACGGATGTTCACAATCAAGATGGCTCTATCATTTGATTTGTTAATTTAATTAGGTTTTGCTAATTAACCTATATTATTTTCCCCCTTTCTTATTTTTATTTTAACTTGTTTCTTTTAGTTATCTTAATTATTTATAATTATATAACTAAGTATTAGGAAAGTAGGGTGTGATTCTTGGGTTCAGACTGATTATTTTTAAAGCATGCCCATTTAACTTCTTAAGTTGTAAGAAGTTATGTCCTTTATTAGCTTATCTCTCTGTAAAGGCGAGGCGCTTCCGACTGTCAAACAGTCATCCTCAGTGCTAAAATTAATAAGAATTAATTTTAAAATAATAAAATTGATGATAGTCAAACAAACGCCATCAAATTAATAAAAGCTATATGTATAAATTTCAAATTAAAATTTGGATATTGGTTTAATGAAAATGTGATATGTGCTGTATTAATAAATCAAAATAACAATTAAGAAAATAACGTTTGATTTACTCTTCACTCAAGTTTGTATTAAGTTATTGTATTAAGTGTATCAAGTTTGTATAAAAAATCATGTTGATTATTTATTTATGCAGTATATGTCACAAATAAATATATTGAAATATGAGAATTTTAATTTGGAAATAAATAAATGAAATTTGTATTTATACATATAGAAGAGGTTAACAGGTATCAAGCCAGTAGGGAGAGTAAGGTGAGGACACTCCTCATTTCAAGGAACAAGTTTAAATCCCCTCTAATCTGGCTTCCAGCCAGGATTTCCACCCAATTTATACTTACCAAAATCATCCAAAACTTGAAAACCTCTATTGACCAAGGTATATTTATTGTTATCCTCTTAATCTTTCTTTGGGCAAGGCATTTGAGATGCTTAATCAATCCATCCTGTTATCGATGTATTTTCTCACAGTGAAATTAGGTTTATATCATTAATCTCTGCTCATTCTAGGTAGTACTCATCACTGATTAATCCTACAAGTTTTCTATAATTTTATGTGTCTACATACCCTTCTTTGATATCTCTAACAGAGCTCATACCACCTATGCTAACAACACCCAAATTGTCTTTCATCTTAGAAAGCTCCAATCCACCTCCCTATTGACTAAGGAAAGCCTGGGCCTCTCCACTATCTTCAATTCGAGAAATCCAAGCCAAGTACCCTCCTCAAAACCCTAATCAATATTCTCAATTTCACTATCTTATCCAATTCTATTGCCTATCTGACCTGAATTTTTTCTCACAAATCTTCCTTTTGACTTAATATTTTAACCGTGCCACAAACCTTGGGAACTCCAAAACCTAATCAGAATTTCGTAATTTATAATAACAAGGGGATATGAAGGGGGGGGGGGAAAAGGAACTATTAACTCAAACAGGTGCGAGGATCTCAAAAACACAAGTTCTGAGTTCTGCCCCATCAGTATGGGAGTAAAATTAATAACTTAAAGTAAGATTAGTATCAAATTTATAGTTTACAGGGTTGCTACGCTGATTGGTGATAATTCCGATGACATTTAAGCTCAAGTTTAGTTGAATAAAACTTTCTAATCATGTCTTAATAGCAAGGGCACAAAGCTAGTACTAATGAAAAAATCAGGTAATATAAATGAAGATGGATACTGTTAATTCCGAGGGACACTTTTTTAACTTTGATTAACAGATACAGTAAAGGTCTATTTAACTACATATATATTAGGATTAAATACCAACCAAAGTAAAATACACAAAGTTAAATAAATAAATTTATAATAATGTATGCCATATTTAATAATTAAAACATTGTTTATTATCTATTGTTTTTTTAGATTATGAAGTTTTTGATTATTTACATTAAACATTTATTACTTTATCTTAATCTTAGTGCTTTTGAAAATTAATTTTAAGGAATATTGGATATAATTGTTTTATTTGTAAAGGATGTATTAAATAATAGAACAAAAACAATTTAATATGAAATCTGAAGGTAACAGAAATAAAAGAAAGTTGTACTAGCAGCTAATTTATTTTCTACTTTTCACTACACAAAAAATATAACAAAGTACAAAGGAAAAAACTACAAACTACAATAACACTTAACAATATTAAAATATTTGATAAAATACTTATATGTATTTTCTTTAAGATAGGTAGATACATACATGAAGCAGTAAAATAAAGATACTATCCTAATTATTACATGATAGTAAACATTAAAGGTACATAAGATTACACTCCAGTCAAAGGTCATAATATGTAGTATATCTACATGCCTAGCTACATACAAGTAGGCTACAATAATAATCACAGTTCATGCAATACAACGCCAATAAATATGCAATGAAGGTACTTATTTATAACTATATCGAAAATCAACGCTCACAAACATAATAAGTTATTAAATGTGGAGATTTAGGGAGTGGGAAATCAACGAGCTTGTTGCGGCTGATTCCTGCTGCGGACTGCCTTGAGGAGGATAGCTCTCATGTCCTTTACGAGGGCTTCCATTCTGTCAGCTTTGACCTTAAGTTCGACATTTTTCTTTTCTAAATTGGACTTGTGCCTTCGCATCTCAGTGTCTCGCTCTTTCCTGTTAAGTCGTGACCTCCTAGAAGCCTCATTGTTTCTGTCCCTCAAAGCCCGATACCTATCATGTAAAGGTAAGCTCCCATCAGAAGAATCTAAGGAGGAGGTCTTTCTGCTTCTTCTGCGCATCGGTCCTCCACCTTTCTTGCCTTTCCCAGAAGAAGGAAACCATTCCTCCCCATCTTCATCCCCATCATCTTCATCAAAAGATTCCATATCATCATCAAAGTTTATAGATTCTACAGGAAGTACTAACGAGCTGCTGCTTTTTCTGTCGCTGATATCTGCAGAAGGAGACGCAGGTTCACTTTTGATGTACACATCTTCTTCACCTGCCACACTTCTAATATCGACGTAATCGTGGTCAGTTAGCGAGATTTCCATACTAGTTTCTTTCTTCGGGATGACAACTGCTGTCCTGTGTCCATTCTCAGAATCCTGAAAATAAATAAAAAAACAAAATTAAAAACTGTCACCCTAATTTTTTTTTTTATAATTGAAATAAATGACAGTGTTGTTGTTTTTTTTGTCACGGAAAGGCCTTAACGCGAATATTATTACTACGTGTTTATTATTAAAGAATCATATTTATTTTTAATTTAGGATTGATTGATTTACTGACTGCCTATTTCTTGAATGTTATAATAAAATTTTGAAATCTATTGAATAAATCAAATGAACAGAGCTGTGTACAGTTTAACTAGTGGTTCAATAAAGAATAATAGAAGGATGGTTAAAACAATTAATGAAAAACAACAAAACTTACCCCACAGACATAGTTGAGAAGGTCAAAATCGCTGGAGGTGAGGTCTGTGAAAGGCTTGAGGACTTCAGGTGTGGCGAGATTGCACTTCTGCAGGCTTGGGGCCTGGGGGATATGGAGCTTGAGTTTGGGCCGTGGTACTGGTGCAGGAGAAGACTCCCTTATGAGCCCACCACCACTCCCCAGTCGGGCGCTTGTAGTAGATGAATTCAATTTGACGTAGTTGTTATATTTGCCCCCACTGTCCATGACAAGAGGAGAGTCCTCCGGCAGGAGGCTGACCTGTGACAGGAGGACATTCCCTCTCGTCTTAAGGACATTATTATTGTTATTGCTAGCCGTGCTAACGTCGACCGGAGCTTTGGTCTGCATAGCTGGATTGTTTATATTATCTCCTTTCATATATCCTGTTGAAAAGTTATTCTGCAATTCAAAGTTGTTATTTTCTTCATCAGTTATCGTTATGTTGTTAGGCGACACTAGAAGCAGATCTTGATTAACCCACAATTGATTATTCTCTACTGGTGATTGTTCCACAACCAAACTTCCACTGTTCACTTGCCCATCAAGAGTAAAACTGAATTCATCTTGCACTGAAAGAGAAAATAAAAAGTTTTTAATATTTTTAAAATAAAGAAATGTTAATAAAATAAAAACTATTAGTATCCATCAATTATTAAAAAATAGACAATAATGCTACAATTATTACAATATAGGTGTAGTTCTCTAGTAAGTTTCAAGAAGTTCCACAATTTTCTTATGTTATAAATAAGAAATACTATTGATCAGTTTGAGATTGACTTAAATTAATAACAAACATTTGATTGTGGGCTAATGTTTCATTAGGAATCAACTACGCTTGATGAAAAAAATATGATACATCTTTATAAGACTTACTAATGGACAATGATTTAACTTGCTTTATTACAAGACAGCTTCTTTTTAACTTAATTTTTTTTTTTAATTTTAGGGTATGATTTCTGATAGAATATAGAATGAACATGATAATCTGATAAATGAAATTTTTTGAATCAAGGCAATCAAACAAATTCATGATGAAATGATTCACTCACAACATACATTCTGCTCCTCATGATTGACTATGAACTTAAGATTATAATATATGTAGTTTGTCATTATCCAGGAGTTGTAAAATTAGGGTTAGATTGCCTCAGGGGATTATGTATATTATATATTTTTATAATATCATTTAAAGGAGTCAACTTACATAATTGAAGAAGTTTAAGCTAGTAGAAAGCAAATGCAGCAAGCAAAAATATTCGGCTTATCATTAGCTAGTAACCATTCCTTTAAAGTATTTATAAATAAAATTGTATTTATTTCAATAATTAAGCCTACTACTTAATAATTAACATAATACTTAATATGAATGTAGAAAGCCGTATCAAAATGCATTATTTGTGCCTATTGTTAAAGGGAAAAGTTTTTTTAGAAGTTAATCGTTTCTATTTTCTTAAAATTGTTTTATAGTTTTGTTAAGTTAGACAAGCAAAAAAAAAACTAGCCCATTATTATCACTTATTTATCTAAGAAATAGGTTTTCTATTTAAAAATTGGGTTTAATTTCTATAAAACAATATTTCTCTTATAAGGCTGGATTGTAAACCTAAATGTGATAAAGCACACTTCTTACCTTTGAAAAGCAGCCATTGTTAAGGCTGACAAACAAATCTTATAAGACTATCAAAAAATTCAATCTTTTTTTAAATTTTTTTATAAAGGTCCATTAAGTCTAACAATAACCAGGAAGTAGTACCTGAAACTAAACCAACAGGACTCAGTAAACAGAAATAGCTAAAGAAACGACTAAGCAAAGTTAAAATATAAAAATGAAATAGAAAAATAAGTTAACTACAATGGAAATGCCATTATGAATATTTATGATGCAAGTTACAACACATGATGAGTTGTATGCAATGAATACATTGCCCTTAGACAACAATATTTGCGGCCTGTATGGCTATGCAAATATCTATAATCTACTATGTGATATTTGGGGCTGATGGTTAACATCAGTCCCTCTTACAGCGATTCTTCTAGATGGTTCATACATTTTATTTTTGGTGTTTAAAGAGTCATCAACACCTGTCAAAACAATAAAAAAATTAAAAATCTAATTTATTATTAGTCCATATTTTGAATCAAAAGAGCACAAAACCGGGGATAGAGCTTAAAGCACCATGCAGGTCTACAAGACCATAAGAGCCAACACTCCGTGTCGGGTAGTTAGGTCAGTCCTTTTAGATGTTTTATTAATTTCTTTTGCCATACGGAGGAGAGAGTGCTAACAAAGAGGGAAGAACTAAACCCAACTGCTGTAAAAGAGCTGAAGGATGACTAATATTACAGGTGTCCCTGGGAATAGATGGGAAAATCAAAATTAACAACTACCAGGGTTCACGCTAATTTGTAACTACAATTTAATTCTGTACTTTAGAGGCAACTTAATGTCACAATAACAAATACTTTAAAATGTAAGTAAATTAACACATTATTATGTTTTAAAGTCATATTTAACAACGATGAAATGATTAGCTGAATTTTAACTGACGATAATGATTAATAGCAGGTTAGCAGACAATATAACAAACTTTGTTTAAAAACAAAACTGAGCTACAAAAATGTATCACATTTCAGTGAGTAATAAAGTTGTTATTTGGTATTGCTGTGCTGGGGCGATGACTGACAAGGGATAAGAACAATTTTGTGGAGGAAACTAAATATGTCATAGTACCACCAAGTTTTTTGCCTTTTAAGAGAACATTTGTTAAATAGCACACAATATAAAAACGTAAATATTGGGAATTTTTTTTTTCAGAGTATTAGCAATTAGATAATAAATGACATTAAAGTTTTGTAGCAGGTAAAAGTAGTTAATAGGCTAACAGAGACGTAGAGTAAGTAGGTGGTGGTAAAGAGATTATAAAAGCTAATGAAAATGATGAACAAAAGAAGGCATTGATTGGCAAGATATTTATATTTCCTGATACTTTGAAATGTAATTAAAAGTTTAATAGAAGGAAGCGGCAACTCTTAAATCCAGTGAGACTATTGATATCAACAGTTACTGATGCTTCCTTTTTTTAATCAATCCATGTCATCTTAACCTGGCCAGTAAGTAATTATCAAGTATCATATTATGAGGTCAATTTGCCTTTATCTTTTGTCTACATCTATAAGTACTGTTTGTGAATGAATAGTACCCACCACTATTGTATTGCCAAACATCTTGGAGGAGTTAAGGTTTTATGCTGATAAAAAATAAAACCAACTGTCAGCTTGACAAGCAAGTGTTAAGTATAACTAGAACAAGTAACAAATATGGTTGTCCCTAATTGACTGTGAAATATTTGAGAGATTTATAATACAAGATTCCAAAGAATTTTTTATATTCTTATATTGTTAGGATGGAGTTTTCAGAGAAAGTAACAAGGACATTAAAATTTAAATTACTAGTGAAATATGTTTAATAAACAAGTTATGATTTTTTTTTTTTTCTGTGGTTAAGGACATGGTGAAGGGTAATAGCCAAAAATATTGATGATGATATACAAAAGGATGAAAGTTGTGGGAGTCAACACTCTAGTGTTAAGAATAGTATCTAAACCACTTATTCTGCACATCCAAGCCAATAACAAAACTTGGTTAATATTATAGCTATTTTGATGGTAAAAAAAAAAATTACAGAACATTTAATAGATAATTAACTATCTCTTGATTTCGTTATTTCTCTTTTGATGGCATTTAAGTTAATACAAATCTAGGTCATGAAAGTTAAACGATTGTTTTTTAACACTGAATATGACCGACTTGACTGTTTGACATTTTCAAAGTTTGACATCCATTAACCATTGAAAATGACAGCCAAAGGTTTTCCCAGCCTAATAATGGATTTACAGACCACAAGGGAAAGAACATTTCTACTAAAAACGGTAGAGCGCTAAGTCATGCAAATCCCTTTATGCTGTTTTTAATTGAGGTTTTACAACAAAATTACATGTTGTGTTTAATTATCTGTTTCTTTAATTGTTACCAACCAAAGAAAGAATTTAGGTACAGTGCAAGGATTCTAGCCAGGTAATATTTTTAACTATAATATCCCTTTAGTTATATTTGCTATATTGAAGTATGTATAAAAGTGATTAGCTAGTGACAGCTCTAACTTTTTTCTTAAGCTAATAACATTTAGGACGTTTTTAAAAAACCTATTAAAGGTTTGACTAACTGTATACCATTGGTGAAAGATGTGTATATTTAATTTCTGTAGAAGGTAAGCTGCCGAGAATAATATACATAAGTTTATTAGATAAAGTAATCAAGATGTAACTATAAATAATAATCATAATAAGTAAATAAAAAGATACTGAGGTACTCACTTGTGATCTGGGGGGTGTGTAGCTCATCCTGATCCGTATGACACCAAGAGCGAAGGTCTTGGAAGCACTCTGGCCATACATCCATCCCGGAGACGTCCCTGTGACCGACTGGGGTTTGGATCTGCCTCGCCTGTGATCCTCCCCCTGCTACTACTGCCTCCGTTAGTCTCTCGCCAGGACAGGTGACTGGGGGCTGCGGCAACGGGTGTCTGCATCTTGCACGGGACTGTGGAAACAACAACCAGTTACAGGGGTCCACAGTCATTATCCTCTTCAATGTCTCCAGATACTTACTGTTAATCCGACGTGGCTCACAAAGGAAATGGTGACTGTTGAGCTAAGCAACTGCTTACCAGGAAAGTTGAGATCCACTCAACCTAAGACCCAAAGCAATGTTTATACAATGACAAATCAGTGTAACAATAATTAAGTTTACTAGTGAAACAGTCCACACTCAGTTCAAATGGTGGATTCTTAATTTTTAAGTTACTGAATAAAGATATTCCATATTTTTATGAGACAGCACATCATAACTTAACAAGTGTGGACTATTACACATTTGCACACCTTAAAGTATCTAAACGTGACATGGTTAATCAGTGATTAAGGGTAAAAAAAAAAAAGGGTAATTTTTGCACATATAAGGACTTAATGCCCTTAAAATAAATTGCACTTATGTCTTTGGGAATGAAGAAGGGTTCTTTCTCCCCATACACCTACACGTACACATACAAGGGGTATGTACTCTCATCTCTAAAATCTTTTTTTGTAGCATTTTATGTATCACTTTTCTGCTTAAGATTAAAAACGTATGTATACAAGAATAGTATCTTAGCATCATTGAATACTTTGACAGATGATAAGAATGATGGACCCTATAAGTCACTACACACAGGTAGGAACTTTCTGGGAAATTGAAAAAAAAATTAAAATTCATCAATATTTGCATGTCGGTAATGTTGGTACATATATAACAATGTTATCTCTTATGTTTTTCCATACAATTTTAACTGTATTATTTTAATTTCTTAGAATTTAAAGGGGCAGGATTCATTCCCCAGAGTTGGTGTAAGTTTTTTAGAATTTTTGCCAAATCAAACTTAATTGCTTGATGGCCATCATTCTATTTTTTTGGTATATTGTCATTTTCTGGTGTGATGATATGTATATATAACAGATAACACCCTGAAGGATAAGTAAACCATTATAAAGGGACTGGACACAAAAGCTTAGTAATTAGGCCAACAGGGTTCGCCCTAGTCGCCAGATATCGATCTGTCATTCATTCAGTCAGGCTGACCAACACCCTCAAAATAATCCTATAAACATTACTCATTCTTTTATTTAGTAATCTGTTTACTAATACATGTCAAACAATAAAATAAAACTCAATAAACCAAAGTCGTAGTTAATTCATAACGATAAAAGCTGATAATTTTTTTCCGTTAGCATCTTATATAATAGATCACACATTTGATGGAATTTCCCGATAAAAAAAACAATTTATGGATGAAGCTATGTACAAAAGGACATTTACGGGCTAAATTGTGTTAATTATGTACTGATGAACGACCGGAAGTCACCGCCAGAAAACTCGGGGCAGGCGCCATTGGCGAGATGGATATAGACCAAGGTCATGGGGTATTATATCTAGATCCGGGGCTGCTACTTTCAGTTTAAAGCTACGTTTAATTGGTGAGGTAGCATGTATATAAATATGGGGAAATGTATTAACGGAGAGTTCTATGGACCATTTACAAGACGAATGTTAAAAGGCATTTAGGTAAATTATAACTCAAGTTGATATTTGACAACAGAAGGAATATGCGATTTAAAGATAAATAGAAGTGACGAGGGCCGAATTTGGAAGAAGGAAGCCGGAAAGTGACGAAGCATATTGTAGAAAAAGAATTACCTCTCCTGGCTAGGTTTAAGATCTGTGTAAACTTCGCTGAGCGGATGGGGTGGCTAGCTGTTACCTTTGATAACAACTAGAGGTCAGTAGAAGTTGCTGTCAAGACACTGGATATGGGCTAGTAGATGACACTGACAAGTAAAGACGGAGAACACTCAGTAGACTGGGACAGGGCGGAGAACGTTCTGGGCCTTATGTCGGATCAGACGTCACAGATAGTGGGGATCCGGACCTTGCCCAACCCTCCCCCACTACCATCGAGGTTGTCAATGGTGGGGGGAGCCTACGTCGCTGTTCCGAGCCGATCGATACCACCGCCATCTGTACGATCGATGCTACAGCAAGCTACCTTGGTATGACCTAGCCCAACAGCGGCTTAGTCAATGGGCACTTCCCTTCCTTCTTCCGTCGTTAGAACCTTTGTGAAGAACCATTCATGTGTCAGAAATAAATTTTCAGTTTTTTACACCCCATTTAACGGCAACATTTGTCTTAAACGTAAGAAATTTGGGAGAGAGCAATACTCTCGAACATATTTTATAAGAACTTCAATCAATGTACTTTCCATCATGTTGCCAATCAAATCCTTCCCATTAGTCTTAATACTATTCAAGATCAAAATCATTTTCCAGCACCACTTGTCACTTAATTTATCCTCTGGGATTACAGAGGGCCTTTAAATCTCCTGGGAATTTCGCGATATCAATTATACTACTACTTAATAGCAAGAGCGTCTGCGGCTCTCTTCGTTCGGCTGCAGGAGTAATAAGATTACGAGAATCTAATATCTAGTTCCTTCTCCGTACCCGGATGATTCCTTGGGATGTACATCACTGAATGAGAGTGTATATGTAATATTATATTGTAAATGTAGTATGAATGAGATCACTTATCACAACTGCACCATTAATCTATTAGGGCACTTATGCCTAATCTATTTCCACTTATGGAAATGTTAGTTGAATAAACGAGACTCTAAAATAAAATAAATTTGTTCTAAGATGGGAATGATGATATTAAGATGCTAAGACTGACAGTTGCCGTTTCAACTAATCAACTTAATTTTCGAAGAATTGTTCTAGTTCCTTCGCCAAGTTACACAACAGAGCTGACTATTTGTAGAGACTCAACAGACAGCATATCTTTGAACTGTCCCGTCTAAAAACAGACGGCAGATGTTGGAAGGCATGACCATGGAGATATTACAGCGCCAACCCGTTTTGTCCTAAATCTTGGAAGCAGTCTCTGGGAAAAGTAAGCCGAGGGCTGGGAATTGTGTTCATCTTTACAGAAAATAATTAGCAAAAAAAGGGGAATAAGCTAATCTTTGCCTCCCATTTCTACCACGAGTGGGTAGCTGAAGATATTCTAGCCCCTCACTGTAAACTTGTTCCGCATTAACAGTCGAATGCAAAAGGAGAAAGCGGTCTTAAAAATCGGGTTCGTTTCGATGACTTGCAAATCCCAACTAAAAAACTATTTAAGATTCTAGGCTGGATATTGAATAGGTCCTAGGTCCGAGTAATGATCAAATAACCGTATTTATTTTATTTTTTGGAGAGATCTAGTAATTATTGAAGGTTTAAAATTCTGACCCCCCGCCCCGTATTAAGGATACATTTCATGGAGTCAGATATTTTAAAAAATAAACTTTTTATAGCAAATAAAAATTATGTATTTTATACACTACAGTAGATTTTTTTTTATATATTAACGTTTCGTTTATCGAATATGTAAGCAATTAAGGGAAAGGAAGATAGTTAAAAAACAAAATTGAAGGATTTTGCATCAAAAACGATAGTTAAAAAACAAAATTGAAGGATTTTGCATCAAAAACGCAGCCATTTTCGCTACAAGTTATAACAAGACTCAAGTCCGGTGAGTATCTCTTGATGATACCTCTTCACAGCCTACCTTAGTTTATCTGTGCATACACATATATTTGAAAAAATCAATTTGGTTCATAACCTATGTAAATATTGTGCAAAATGTTGGAATAAATTTATAATCTTCGAAACTTAACTTTGATCCTAGTTCTAAGTTTACTAGAACTTCATCCCTTCTCAAAATCAATAGCTACTTCTATTTTGGTAAAGTAGGTTATCCATATGTCAAAGGGTAACTAATACTTGCAAACCCAATATTTAACCCAAATATAATACCTAAATATGATAATATAATGAGCTGGAGGAAATTATGAAAACCCCAACGATAGATATGTTGTGTTCTAGGAATGGCAATCAAGCAAGGTTCTCTGAAGTTGTTCGGTAATAGAATCACAAACAGGCCGCCTTACACTTTCCTCATACGCACGAGACAACAACTTTCTGAACCAGTATTACATTCATTCTCAGTTTTTCCACGAAACTATATGCAGTCAATAAATTAAGGCTTCATAATTAAACAGCTGACATTTTGTTATACTAGCGTCAGAGAGTTAGCTCCATCACATAACGTATCTTTTTTTATTCTTGTTCAAATTTATTAAAAACTAAATTAAATACATACGTAAGAATATAATAATGAGCTGCGTATGGGCTCCTCCAACTACATGCTATGCATGTAAGCAGTTATTGTTAACCTAACATTAGTCTTTTTAATGTTAAAAATTGTAAATAGCGCAAAATCAACTAGGTGATGGGGCTCACTTTTAACGTGAGCGCGAGGTGTACACCATGTTTATCGTTTAAAATGTCGGGGATATGTTAGTCTACATACCGAGACGAGACTCTAAAATATCCTTGACATTTTAAACGACAAAACATATTGTGAACACTCATTAATTAATTGGGGAGGGAGACGACAGATAAATTCGTTGATGGGCATGTCTATAAATAACAGTACTTGTAACCGCCAAGATCAGCACTTGCACTCGACAAACAGTATCTTCTATTTATGGATAAGCTTTTAAGCCTTTTTTTTCATCTTAATTTTTTTTGTGTTTATCACAGTTAATCATAAGTTTTGAGTGGGATGTGGCAAAAAGATGTTTGATTTCAATCAACTTTATTCGTACATGTCTGCATCAGGTTCCTGTAGTGAGATAGAAGCATGATCTCTGAAAATCTTTACTAAAACCTATACCGACATTTAATCAAATACATCCTCTTAGATCTAAATTGATGGCTTAAGATAAACTAATATAAATGAGTACATATTAAAACTTAACAAAACTGGATGTTAAGTTTACTAGTTAACATTTTGAATTGATGTCTGATCATTCATATCATGCTGTTATTAGGGGCCTTTAGAAAACGGAGCTCGGGTGTTTGATAAGACTTTCTTTAACTGTCGATATCACTGCTGACTAATATCTTGGTCGCTGTGGTGATAAATATGCCGTTAAACCTAATTTATGCTGGTAAATAACATAGTGCTGAATCATCAGGTTCTCTTCCACGAACGACCCACAAAAAAAAAAAAAACATAACCACATAAAATAACTTCATTAGTTATCCTTTTTAAGATGGGTCCCAAGGAGGCTTGACAATCAAGCAGGTGAGATAAGAGGGGTCTTGGTTTCTTCTGCCTGTCTATGATAGCGAACATAAAAATGATTCCCTAGAATTGACACCTTTGATTTAATAAGAATTATTCATAACGACATCTCGGAGTAGTCTCTGGGTTTATTATCAATTTTTGTCTTGTGGTTAACACGGAAAGTATGTCAAAACAAACTAATCCAAAGTACCGGCTCAGACGATACTAAAGATTTATACTTTTGATGAAATTGCCTCAATTGAACTCAAAAATAATTTTTAAGATATTGATTAAACACACATAATTCGAGCTGATTTTGTTTTAATTATAGATTTTATTTTAGCTTTATAATTAGTTGTAAATAAGACCGAGTTGGTTGAACAGAAAAGAAATGCAGTAACGTTTGATAAAAAAATAATAGCATTCTTTAAACAGGGATCACGTATTATAATTTAAACAAATTACATCTCAAGATTTCATTTCTTGGATTTCTACACCCTAGAGCCTCGAGTTTCGAATCGGCTTAGGTCAATGAAAATATTTTAGTCAGTCTTTAAGCTGCGTTGACACATCTTACTTTAATTCTCAAACCATGAATAGGTAGGCCGATATAACTTAATTAAAAAATTGTATGAGAATCTTGTTTTTTAAAGCCGACATCCATCCACCCCACTCATACACAGGGTCACGGTCACGGACAACTATGACTTACCAGCCCTTAATTTAAGTAATTTTTAGGAATACAACTAGATAAACAATTTAAGTCCTTAAAAAGCTGTGTAGGCCACTGATCCACGACTGAACCAGTGTGAATAATTACAGAGCGGTAGTCTGTTGCCCAGGTTTTTTTTATTCTACATCAGAAGCCGCGAAATCACAATCGATCTGATATTTAAACCAATATTCCACAATACCCCTATGAACTAGTTTTGGTGAACATATAATAATGTGGAGTATGAAAATAATTACTTGAAGTCCTGCATCTCTGGACACTATTTACTCACTTACTAGGTCCTTTATATTAATATAGTACATATATAAAAACAACGCAATAAAGGTCAGATGAGAGTACTTATCTTCTGCTATATTAGTTACATAACATTTCGCCAACTAAGCATCTTCAGCTATATAATATTCGTTGTCACAAAAATATATTTAAAATAACTTATGATTTTGAAGTCTCATTTAGTAACATCAAAAAGGTTTATGTTACCACCCCCTCAGCTCCAGGCGTTGTCAAGCTATTTGATCCTATGAACGATATTGTCTATTACTAAACTAAAACTTATTTTAAGGTAAAGAAGAAATTAAAAAAACTCTTGACAGCCTGTGCACTGAAAAGACGTGAGTAAAGTATGTTTTTAATTTTACACATATTCAAAACAATAATAATTAATTACCAACAATAGTAAAATTATCCTAGATCGCCATCTAAAAAGTTTAGATAAGATATTTTGTCTAGTTAGAGGTGCTGTTAAAGGAATAGTAGGACAAATCAAAATTGGCAAGTAAGCTATAATTGTGCTGTCTAAAACCTAGATTGAATAACATTAATACAAAGTAGCATATTAGGGTTGACTTTGAAGGAGTGAAAATCGAAAAAAAAGTGGAATTACTGTGAAAAATATGAATTGCACCACATTGCGCAACCCACAGAAACTCACCATTAGAGGTTTAATGACTATTTGGGATAAGTGGGCGGTATTGTCGTTAATGTTCTAAAGCTGTCATGTAATGAATAGGCACGACAATACACGATATATGGCGAGATGAATATAAAGTTGAGATAGTAACAAGGAGTACTTACATATTGTAGGCGGTAATGAAGACACAAGAAACAGACAATATAGCAGAAATATTAGCGGTGGCAGTCGCCGGATCGAGAGAAAAGAAGTAAGGCGCTGGAGAGCACAGAACAAGAGTAAAATAACTGTAAGAAGAAGTCGGTGCTGGTGAACGACTGAGGAAGGAGAGGTAAAGGTGACCTGGTAGGGGAGAAGTGACGTCGCAGTGATGAGGAGAGCGCTGATTGGTCCGGAGCTTGGAAGGGGGCGGGACAATCGATGCCTCCTGTATCAACCGAGCAAGGACGTTCGCGAGCTGGCAGGTCCGCACACATCTTGGGTTCAATGCCCGTGTCACCTCAGACATTATCTGCAAGGGGGCAGGTATTATTTCCTGGAAGGCCCGCCATGTAAATTATTCCTTCACTCCCTAACTTTAAAAGACTGAAAACTTAGAGATTTCCCGCCGACCCGCCTCGCACCTAACACCACATTTTTTCTACCTACCCTAAACCTTCTGTATTCTCGATAACAGTTCTATTCGCTCACCTAAAATCACGAGTACGAGCAACAAATATGCTCACTCATACGGCGGATAAGTTTCAAAACGTTTCTTTGATGAAAGTCATGGGTGTCATGAGAAGTTTGGTCCGAAAGGTCTTAAGCAAGACATAACAGCATACTTGAGACGTGTTCAATGGTAAATCCTGGAAATATAGTATTATTTTATATTGCGAGTAGAAGAATTTGATGGGAAATCGGGTTAGGTTGATGAAAGAGAGTTTTTTTTATATAAAGGAAACGTGGTCAGACAACTAAGGTAAAATGCCTCCTTTGTTTACCCCAGTATTGTACCTCCATGCTACTGTTCCTCTTGGAATCTCATTGACTTCTGGAAGATTGATTTCCATTTGATGGAATTAAGTATATCTAATGGAATCCTGTCGCAGCCTATGGTATAAAAACGTAGTTTGCTGAATCCTTCGCATTCTCCAGAAAGACAGCTGTTATGTTTTCATCAAATTTATTAATGGACAAGGTTTTGACATACTATGTATATCTCCCAAATGTTACTTAGCACTATGTTATCATAGGATATTATTATGAATTCTATGTAAGTCAGTCCCACAAAAACCTATTTCCCAATCAACGCTTCAACTCAATTATATATTCAAGGCTAACAATGAACTCAATGGCAATTTACAAAGACTACAACAGGCAATAGACACCCTCAAATGTGAAAACTTAAACTTCTCATTTAAAAAAAAAATCGAAACGCTAAGTCATGAAAACAGTCTTGAAGTAACTTGACTAGATTTTTTAAAATAATTTGACTACATTAAATAAACAGATTATATAGCGTATAAAATGATTTTTAATAATGACTATTTTCTGATCGATACTAATAGCCTCCAACCGCCAAAAACTATCAAATGAAAGCCACCCATTGACACCTTCAGATTGATTGGTAACAGATGACATTGCAATCGGTGTTAGCTATCCAATGACTCACCCAGTCTGGCGCCGCGTTATCACTTGTCGAGTCAAATATTACAGGGCTGAGCTCTGTTTTGAAAAGCAACTAGTGTCTTGTATTTGCTTCCAAGGCCAGTGTAAGAACCATCTCGGTTAATAAAAACCGACTTTTCAAAAAATGAAATAAAGTGTGACATGCTAAAACATTAATAAAAAACTCAATTGAAATTGACTAGATAGTCTTAAATACTCCATAATCTATAATGTTGGGCCCAAAAGCTTTATTTATTATAACATCTATATAATTCGAATTTCGCATTTTATTCTTATTCTAACAAAATTAAATTGTGGTTCCGATTTGGCGGGCTTGTTTTATGAATGAATAATCAGTCTAGATTTTCAATTACAATATTTTCAAAACCTACATTATAAATGCTATAAACATAAATAAATAAAATCCACGTGGTTCTTCGTGGTTTTTACGTGAGCTTGGTTTTCTCAAAACCATTCCATTTATTATGGGGGCATTGATTTATTCATTAGTTCCTTCCAATGAAGAAATACAGGCAAATCTGGTTTCTTCTTACAGCAGACATTAATAGCCATTTCTGGTAGCATGTAATCATCATTTTAGAGGATTCCGGTTAATAGATTAATTCACAGAAATCGGCAGCAATATCACTTCGTTCCATCAATAAGTTCTCTATAATTTGAAATTTCAATAATATTAGAAGGCACCTCTTCAATAACTTTTTTTTTTTTAATTTTAGGAATCAACAATAGCCTCTCCACTAGAATTATTGATACTTACTCATTTGTTGCCCCACATACAACCACTTCATCTGAAACATCCTGCTCGTCTAACGTTTCAGTAATTTCTTCTCCACCATGTAAAACTTGGTCGACATTGTCTTCTACCGAAGTTTTGGCATCTTCATAACTGTCAAGACCTATTAAAAAAGCTGCTGTCATGTCCCTTTCCATCAAAAACTCTCCGTGACACCCCCAATTACCCACTAATTTAACATAGTCTTAACTATTGTGTCCACAACGACAAAAACACGCAACAGTACTTAAGTGGTTGTTGATATTTTCAACACTATCACTGCTACGTTCGGGGAATGAGAGATTTTTCTTTGAATTAATACTCGGATACTTCCTCGCGGATCGATACATTAATCTATCCGATATATAACTTTATCTGAATGCATAAAACTGAAAGGCAATTCTTTTTGTTCCCGAAGTTGAAAAAAACCTCGAAAGGACGACGTTTTGACACCATTGATGAGATAAAAGAAGAATCGGTGAAGGAGCTAAGAGCTATATTGAAAAGTGCTTCTAAGATTGGAAAAAGCGCTGTCACAGGTGTATTATATCTGAAGGGGACAAAATTACTGTCGATGAATAAGTAAAAAACTTTTAAGATAAACAAAAACCACCTGTATCCTATCGTATTGTACCGTCTCTCTCTCTCTCTCTCTCTCTCTCTCTCTCTCTCTCTCTCTCTCTCTCTCTCTCTCTCTCTCTCTCTCTCTCTCTCTCTCTCTCTCTCTCTCTCTCTCTCTCTCTCTCTCTCTCTCCTCTCTCTCTCTCTCTCTCTCTCTCTCTCTCTCTCTCTCTCTCTCTCTCTCTCTCTCTCTCTCTCTCTCTCTCTCTCTCTCTCTCCCTCTCTCTCTCTCTCTCTCTCTTGATCGACGGGCGCCAATATAGCGATAAAATGGGTTAACCTGCGTTCTTTAACCTTTGCTGGCGGGATAGTTAACGGGCTTTATTCGTATTGATCTGACTTCATAAGATCTTAGAAGGTGTGCCCCGACAGTGCAGTATGTTCAGGGGAAGAGGAACAGGGTAGGTATTATAGACAGCTTATGTGGTCTTGGAATGACCACGAATTCACACTTGGTATCTAAGGGTAGACGAAAACTGTCCAGATCCCAAAGGTGAGTGTGAACAGGAGAGAGCCATACTGGATCGCTGGGGAAGACGCTACTAGGTAAAGTTTGTACGGCCCCAGAGACCGTCGTCCGCATAGAAGGGATCTCTTCCAAGGATGTGCTAGCTTTAGCGAGATGAAGGCAGAGAATCCCACTAGGAAGGTGTAGGGTCTGACAACGCCGGACTAAAACATGGTGACTTAGGAAAGAGAGGTACAGAGGTAGTTGAATAGGAAATCCATGGTTCAAGTAGAACAGCAAGTGCAAGTATCCACTTCAGGTGCCGGGTTCCAAGAGAATGGGAAAAAGTTTTTTTGTTTTTTTTTCCCCTATAAGTATTATTTAAAAAAATTAATGTTATAAACAGAATATAATGTTTTCTAAGGGTTGCTCCTTCTACTGCTAACTTATACATTTTAAGGATTGCATATCTTACAAACATTTCTTTCTATGGTTAAAAAACTTACACAATGCAAAAGGACTAGGTGATGGGGTTACAAAAAAGGGACTAAACTAAACTTACATACTAACTTACAAATTATAACGTTCCTGCCTCGACTACTTTCTGCCATTGATTGGGGAACGGGTGATCGTGGTGTGCTAAGTGACACGGGGTTTGTCATATATTGTAGGAAGTCGAAGAATTTGATATGTCTACGGCGAATGAATTCATCCACCGTAGGCAGCTCAAAATCCTCGTGTAGCTCACTGTTGCTCCGTTGCTCGAATGTACTGTGTCTTACCACCTTCATCGGTATGCCGTTTTGAAATTGTTGGAGACGCCTCGGTTTCGCTTCAGTCAAATGAGCGGTGCTCCGTACAGCAGAGCAGGCCTATGGAAAAAAGCCCCTAATCTCGGCCAGCTCAGAGGCGGCGCTACACCCGCCGCGCCCCCTAGTGGCCTTCAGCTTTGTCGTGCACAAGTTTTCCACTCTCTTAACTGACGCTTAAGGTTTTTATTATTAAAATATGGGAACCTAGGCGCGTATTTTCTGGGCCGAGAAGAGGGGAACTTCTATTTATTCGTGGTGAAGAAATTGGTACACCTTCTTTTGAATGGGTTACACTATTCTCGGGTCAACCTAGTTGCTGAGTCCCATATCCCTTCTGGCACTTACTTTCGTGACAGGAAAAAAAAGAAGAGCTGTAAACTGTCAAATCCTCCAGCCCTTAGTCGACCCTGCAAAAGATGGGGGATCCCTTGCCTTCCGTCGGGGAAATCGGCTCACACTCAGAACAGGGGGTTATAGCATCCCGACTTTGACGTTATGACCGTCGGCCTTTGTTCCTCATTGACAATCTCTGTCTCTTAACATCACTTATAATTCTACCCAACATTTCCCATGTCAGGGGTTGAACATCAGTACATCCCGTTTAGGTCACATTTTTCATAGAGTTTTTATTTTTTACCCTGTTCGGGACTCCATATGTTTTTTAAAATGTTAATTACCCATTTTTTAGTTATTATGTCTTCATTATCAATGTATTTCCTTGAGTTATGACATGATACAGACTAAGTACAGTTGGGATGAAGGGGATACTTGGCATGTTATTTCTGGCAGTGGCCTCGTGACCTGCTATAAATGCGCGACAGTGAGAGTCCTGGCAATGGCCAGTTTCTCTAATCATGTCCTGAGCGTCTGTGGCTCTCGCGCTCTTGGTCAGCCTCTGCTGGCTCTTATCAAGTGACGCGGCTGACGTAGGAGCGTGGGGGACTTCCCAAGACTCCGCTTCCTCCTTCGCACGCAAGGAGGTGACAACCATGTGGACTTGGGGCCTCTGGGCTGTTTGTATATATAGTATGAATGAGCGAGCGAATGAAAATTGTAAATTGCTATGAACGAGATCATTTATCACAATTACCTATAGCCCAATCAGGCAGATTGTAGTTTTATCAAAAAAAAAAAATGTTATTTCTACATACGGTGGGGCGGGTGACAAATCACTAATTTTCTTATTGCTTAATGATTGACATTAATTAGCGGCAACAGGTCTTGCTATGTATTGTGGGTTCTTACGCTTCTGATTTCGTGACGGCAATTCGTGACAGTTCATACCTAATAGCGAGGAACATCGAAAGACGTATAAAACGTGTATACTTACAGACTTGGACCCTTTATCAAGATTAATATTTTCCTGCGGGGTGCTTATGTAGAAAGGATAAGTACAAGTTATCCTACCTATTCGGCCATCGATGGCTGTAGCCGCAGTTTAATACAAGACCTATATGTTGTTTTTGGCTTCGAACGCAGCAGTCGGTCCAAGCGTCAATAGCTACCGTCGCTTGTCTCTTCTTTAGCCAATGCCCTCACAATCGTCCACTTCACTAGATAACTCTATTATCACTGCATTTCACCCTCACATACATATTTACACACATAAAAACTCTATTATCACTGTATTTCACCCTCACATACATATTTACACACATCAAAACTCTATTATCACTGCATTTCACCCTCACGTATATATTTACACACATCAAAGCTCTATTATCACTGCATTTCACCCTCACATACATATTTACACACATAAAAACTCTATTATCACTGCATTTCACCCTCACATACATATTTACACACATCAAAGTTCTATTATCACTGCATTTCACCCTCACGTATATATTTACACACATCAAAACTCTATTATCACTCCATTTCACCCTCACATGCATATTTACACACATCAAAGCTCTATTATCACTGCATTTCACCCTCACATACATATTTACACACATAAAAACTCTATTATCACTGTATTTCACCCTCACATGCATATTTACACACATCAAAGCTCTATTATCACTGCATTTCACCCTCACATACATATTTACACACATAAAAACTCTATTATCACTGTATTTCACCCTCACATACATATTTACACACATCAAAACTCTATTATCACTGCATTTCACCCTCACGTATATATTTACACACATCAAAACTCTATTATCACTCCATTTCACCCTCACATACATATTTACACACATCAAAACTCTATTATCACTCCATTTCACCCTCACATGCATATTTACACACATCAAAGCTCTATTATCACTGCATTTCACCCTCACATACATATTTACACACATCAAAACTCTATTATCACTGTATTTCACCCTCACATACATATTTACACACATCAAAACTCTATTATCACTGCATTTCACCCTCACGTATATATTTACACACATCAAAACTCTATTATCACTCCATTTCATCCTCACATGCATATTTACACACATCAAAGCTCTATTATCACTGCATTTCATCCTCACATGCATATTTACACACATCAAAGCTCTATTATCACTGCATTTCACCCTCACGTATATATTTACACACATCAAAACTCTATTATCACTCCATTTCACCCTCACATACATATTTACACACATCAAAACTCTATTATCACTCCATTTCATCCTCACATGCATATTTACACACATCAAAGCTCTATTATCACTGCATTTCACCCTCACATACATATTTACACACATCAAAGCTCTATTATCACTGCATTTCACCCTCACATACATATTTACACACATCAAAACTCTATTATCACTCCATTTCACCCTCACATACATATTTACACACATCAAAACTCTATTATCACTCCATTTCATCCTCACATGCATATTTACACACATCAAAGCTCTATTATCACTGCATTTCACCCTCACATACATATTTACACACATCAAAGCTCTATTATCACTGCATTTCACCCTCACATACATATTTACACACATCAAAACTCTATTATCACTGTATTTCACCCTCACATACATATTTACACACATAAAAACTCTATTATCACTGCATTTCACCCTCACGTATATATTTACACACATCAAAACTCTATTATCACTGCATTTCACCCTCACATACATATTTACACACATCAAAACTCTATTATCACTCCATTTCACCCTCACATACATATTTACACACATCAAAACTCTATTATCACTCCATTTCATCCTCACATGCATATTTACACACATCAAAGCTCTATTATCACTGCATTTCACCCTCACATACATATTTACACACATCAAAGCTCTATTATCACTGCATTTCACCCTCACATACATATTTACACACATCAAAGCTCTATTATCACTGCATTTCACCCTCACGTATATATTTACACACATCAAAACTCTATTATCACTCCATTTCACCCTCACATGCATATTTACACACATCAAAGCTCTATTATCACTGCATTTCACCCTCACATACATATTTACACACATCAAAACTCTATTATCACTCCATTTCATCCTCACATACATATTTACACACATCAAAGCTCTATTATCACTGCATTTCACCCTCACATACATATTTACACACATAAAAACTCTATTATCACTGCATTTCACCCTCACATACATATTTACACACATCAAAACTCTATTATCACTCCATTTCACCCTCACATGCATATTTACACACATCAAAGCTCTATTATCACTGCATTTCACCCTCACATACATATTTACACACATCAAAACTCTATTATCACTGTATTTCACCCTCACATACATATTTACACACATCAAAACTCTATTATCACTGCATTTCACCCTCACGTATATATTTACACACATCAAAACTCTATTATCACTGCATTTCACCCTCACATACATATTTACACACATCAAAACTCTATTATCACTCCATTTCATCCTCACATGCATATTTACACACATCAAAGCTCTATTATCACTGCATTTCACCCTCACGTATATATTTACACACATCAAAACTCTATTATCACTCCATTTCACCCTCACATGCATATTTACACACATCAAAGCTCTATTATCACTGCATTTCACCCTCACGTATATATTTACACACATCAAAACTCTATTATCACTCCATTTCACCCTCACATGCATATTTACACACATCAAAGCTCTATTATCACTGCATTTCACCCTCACATACATATTTACACACATAAAAACTCTATTATCACTGTATTTCACCCTCGCATACATATTTACACACATCAAAACTCTATTATCACTGCATTTCACCCTCACGTATATATTTACACACATCAAAACTCTATTATCACTCCATTTCACCCTCACATATATATTTACACACATCAAAACTCTATTATCACTCCATTTCACCCTCACGTATATATTTACACACATCAAAGCTCTATTATCACTGCATTTCACCCTCACATACATATTTACACACATCAAAACTCTATTATCACTCCATTTCACCCTCGCATACATATTTACACACATCAAAACTCTATTATCACTGCATTTCACCCTCACGTATATATTTACACACATCAAAACTCTATTATCACTCCATTTCACCCTCACATGCATATTTACACACATCAAAGCTCTATTATCACTGCATTTCACCCTCACATACATATTTACACACATCAAAACTCTATTATCACTGCATTTCACCCTCACGTATATATTTACACACATCAAAACTCTATTATCACTCCATTTCACCCTCACATACATATTTACACACATCAAAACTCTATTATCACTCCATTTCACCCTCGCATACATATTTACACACATCAAAACTCTATTATCACTGCATTTCACCCTCACGTATATATTTACACACATCAAAACTCTATTATCACTGCATTTCACCCTCACGTATATATTTACACACATCAAAACTCTATTATCACTGCATTTCACCCTCACATACATATTTACACACATAAAAACTCTATTATCACTGTATTTCACCCTCGCATACATATTTACACACATCAAAACTCTATTATCACTCCATTTCACCCTCACATGCATATTTACACACATCAAAGCTCTATTATCACTGCATTTCACCCTCACATACATATTTACACACATAAAAACTCTATTATCACTGTATTTCACCCTCGCATACATATTTACACACATCAAAACTCTATTATCACTGCATTTCACCCTCACGTATATATTTACACACATCAAAACTCTATTATCACTCCATTTTACCCTCACGTATATATTTACACACATCAAAACTCTATTATCACTCCATTTCACCCTCACGTATATATTTACACACATCAATGCTCTATTATCACTGCATTTCACCCTCACATACATATTTACACACATCAAAACTCTATTATCACTCCATTTCACCCTCGCATACATATTTACACACATCAAAACTCTATTATCACTGCATTTCACCCTCACGTATATATTTACACACATCAAAACTCTATTATCACTCCATTTCACCCTCACATGCATATTTACACACATCAAAGCTCTATTATCACTGCATTTCACCCTCACATACATATTTACACACATCAAAACTCTATTATCACTGCATTTCACCCTCACGTATATATTTACACACATCAAAACTCTATTATCACTCCATTTCACCCTCACATACATATTTACACACATCAAAACTCTATTATCACTCCATTTCACCCTCGCATACATATTTACACACATCAAAACTCTATTATCACTGCATTTCACCCTCACGTATATATTTACACACATCAAAACTCTATTATCACTGCATTTCACCCTCACGTATATATTTACACACATCAAAGCTCTATTATCACTGCATTTCACCCTCACATACATATTTACACACATAAAAACTCTATTATCACTGTATTTCACCCTCGCATACATATTTACACACATCAAAACTCTATTATCACTGCATTTCACCCTCACGTATATATTTACACACATCAAAACTCTATTATCACTGCATTTCACCCTCACATACATATTTACACACATCAAAACTCTATTATCACTCCATTTCACCCTCACATGCATATTTACACACATCAAAGCTCTATTATCACTGCATTTCACCCTCACATACATATTTACACAGATAAAAACTCTATTATCACTCCATTTCACCCTCACGTATATATTTACACACATCAAAGCTCTAGTATCACTGCATTTCACCCTCACATACATATTTACACACATCAAAGTTCTATTATCACTGCATTTCACCCTCACGTATATATTTACCCACATCAAAACTCTATTATCACTCCATTTCACCCTCACATACATATTGACACAAACAAATACCGAATTTTATATCTACAACATAAAGAGATCGAGTCCGTACCTCTTTAGCACTTTTAAGTACCCTTAAACTCATCGGAAATTCTTCAAATTTGACAGAGGAAGCACTTCGGATCAAATACAGGTCAGGTTTGTATTTAAGTTAGATTAGGTCATGCGATCATAAAAGCTTCTTTTTTTTTTTTAATTTTGGGACTTTGTCATGTGCTTTTTAGATTTAAATCGACAATGATCAAACTTGATATATAGTTGAGGCTAGGTCATGCTCTCAAGACCGGTGACCCTAAAACTCATTTTTTGTCACTTTTGTACTATGTGCAAAGCATTTTTGGTTTATATTGGCCTTAGGAGTTCCTGTTCTGTCTGTACTTTACTATTTCGTTAATAAAAAAAAATCATTTATCGCATTGTGTATATTTATTGCCACGTTGCATTATGTTCAAATTCGTGTACAGGTGACTTGTTTTATTCACTTAATTTTTACTTTAACAACAACCGAAATAGTATTTTAACCAAAATTCTAATTAACACATTTCAAATTTTAACTGTTCTGATCGATTAAATCGTTTTTACGACCAAAAAATGAACATACTCCTGGTCTGGCAAACGTGGATGACAGGTTCCATCCTTTTCGCAGTCATTGATAAAAATTCGCAGAGAGGTGCACCTCCTTCCACGTTTTCTTCCCCGGAAATAGCTTGCCAAAGCATAGCCCTTCTGCAAAAATAGGGAGGGGACGATAGTAGAAGAGAAGATATGCCAGTGAATGAGGTGGCGGATGAGGATGTTTGAAGATATATTGATGCACAGCGAGGTTTGCTCAGCTGTGTCCTTGGCATTGGCTGACTCATTACTGAACGCAACAACACAACCATTATAGAAAATTGTTTCCGTCCCTGCTTATGCAACCATTCTCAATATTTTATGTAACTCACCGCAGCAGGATGTCGGTACATGGATCAAATCGTCTCGCTTCTCTAGGTAGATTTTTACAACTCCACAACCACACTGTTTATCAAACGTTTCCTTTCAATGTAGGCAGCCTGGGGTGTTGCAAAGAAATTTTTTTAGAAGGAGATTTGAAGTTTAGGGGATATGAGTACTTTATATTAGTGGAGCTATTGTTAAAAAATAAATTATTCGAAGGAAGTAGAATGCAAAGAAATAAGCGAAACTTATGGACACTCAGGGGTAAAGTCTTAAAAACTTATTGAGTAATATAGAAAAAATTACCCCGTTTTGATCCAAAAATACTACATTAAAAACCGTGTGTTCTATTTTAAAAAAAATTTAAATATTGAAACTTACTTGAATGTATTAAATATTCTGTTATTCGATCAGTCAACGGGCTCTCAAAGATTTATTGTTTGGGATGTCCTTAAATTCTTTTTTTGCCTCAAGCTACGGGAGAAAAATCAGGTGTTTTAATTTTATCTAGCTTCTGAGCAATAATTTGAGAAATGTAAATGTTAGCAAAACAGTCCTGTACATATTCCTACGTTCGGCGAAAGTGGATTTATTTTATCTGGGAATACCAATATATCAGTGTACGCTGATATATCCAACTATATCTAAATACATATAATGTAGGGAAATATATAAAGAGTGCATATTTCTATGGATACACATTTTTTATACTTGCCTTTAGACCCAACCCTCTACGCTCAAGTTGAATAATTATAATATTTTATTTACTGGGATGCCATTTAATTCGTTAATTCGTCGCCGTTAAACGTGTACAGAATATTTGCGACAGTGGAGTACTGGGGAAACAAAAAATGATGAAATTCCGATGGTACCGATGGTTTGGAGAGAACCCATAAACGGCTTCGATAGCTGTTATTTCTGCCTAGTAAATATGCTGGAATGAATCCAAACAACCGTAGCAAGTGGACTTATCGTGATTTAGTCTCTGCAAGACGCCCGGTCCCTCACTCCGGAAGGGAGTGCCGATCCCAACTTTTCACCAAGTACCTGAGTCTGTGAGACTTAAGTGTTGTCCTTCTTATCGCCCTTATGGTACTAATGAAGGTGACATGATTATGAGGGGATGTCATCAATTCCTCAACGTTTCAACCAGGATGAGTTAAATGCCCTCACCAGAGATTTCAACCAATCAAAAGAAGCTTCTGAATTACTGGCTTCCAGGTTGAAGGACAGATATTTGCTGGAACAAAGAACCGAAATTACCTTTTACCGTACAATAGAAAAGGGTCTGCTACCCTTCTTCTCTCAAGAATACAACCTTGTATTCTGTCGCGAAATTAGAGGACTCCTGGGAAAAATGGTTCTTCCTGACTATTTTCGAGATGATTGGCGCCTATTTCTTAACAGCTCAGAGTGATGTTTGAAATGTGTCCTTCCACACAATGGGAATAAGTATGGTTCAATACCAATTGCTCGCTCAACGAAAATAAAAGAAGAATATAATTCTATAGCTTTGGTCTTGGAGAAGAAAAAGTATCAAGAACACCAAAGGGTGATTTGTGTGGACTTAAAAATGGTAAACTTTTCTCCTTGGGCAGCAAAAAACCCACACCAAATATCCTTGCTTCTTGTGCCTCTGGGATAGCAGAGAGAAAACACACCACTAGGTTAGAAAATAATGTATGTCCTAAGAGACAAAACATGGGCGCTGGGTAAAAGAATCTCATTAACAACTTCTTAGTTGAACGAGAGAAAATCATTTTTACTTTACTGCATATATAGGGGTGTAGCGAGCGCCAACCATATATGTAAATCACCCTATACTCTGGTGCAAATAATGTATTATAATATACTGTAAATCTTTGTAAGCTTCTTGTAATAAACCAGGGTCCACGCGGCAGTTGTAGCAAGGCAGGTAAACAAACAGAGGGGCACCGTCATAAACGGTACCTGACTAGACATAGGGGCACCTATAGGCGGTCAAATAACCTAAGTGGGTGAGACCCTAGCAGCCATAAAACACACCGTTTTAGGCCAACAGTCGTAAACCTAAGGGGGATTGGCCACCTGTGTATCGTAAAACATACCCCTTTCAGCCAACTCCACCTTTCACTAGGAAGGGGGAATAGTATTTAAGACCAGGAGATTAGGCACTGAAGCCTGAAGGTGAGCCCCATCACCTAGATTTGTATTCATGTTATTTTCCTATTAACCACAACCTGTATTGTTGAGTAGCACGAACTCCTTCAAATGCATATGCGCATAGCAGAATGAGGAGAAATTTGCAAAGTTTCTTATAATATTTTCATTGTATAACTTCAAGGGGTTTAGAAAAATTTTTTTATGTCTTACCTGTTGAGAGATGTTAACTGTAGGACATACATAGAGGCGAAAGACGATCCTCTTGTGCCTCTGTGAAAGTAGTGCTTCTCCCTATAGACTTGGCTAAACGATACAATCAAAGTTATTTTACGCCAACTGTGACTGACTACATATATTACGCAATATGTTTGCTTGATGACCTATTATGTAATATTATGATATTATGTTATATACATTGATTCTTTGTTGTGTGACGCAATAAAAAAAAAAATGATCAAGTCCTCAGTTACTTTAAAAACATATATGTCGTGAGTAGATTACAAAATTACTTCGTCGCATATAAATGAAATTTATTATGTTTAACTAACTATGAAATCAGAAGATGCATGTGAAGCTGAGAGAGTTCTGGTGAGTCGGGGTCCTTGGCTTCTCGGAGGACATTGCCCGGTGTTTTGGGCCACTGAGCGCCTATGACTCCGATTTTCCTCTAATATTCCAACTGTGCAAACATCGATAGATTGTGTTGATGTACGAGTACACAATAATATTTTAGGCAACATAGTTTTAATACACTGAAACTCCGATACATATAATGGAATCACATATAATACACAATAACAAAGGTACTTGGTGGAGCTCACTTTAGACATATAAGATACTATAATTCATGAAAATTCATTGAAATATTGTGAGAACAATACAGTAGAAAATGTGTCGAGCCAATTTGTTCATATGGATTTCATGGTTACCGTTATTCCGAATGCGAGGCTAAGATCGAAGGACAGGAAAGGGCCTTCATGCTTAAGTACCCTTGGAGTCTGACTCCAGTAACAAAGGAAATTGCGGAAACAGGGTCTGCTTAAAAATTGACTCTGGAGGTCTAGTTTACAAATATACTATCCCTTGATAAAAAAAAAAATTGACACGGTTATTTTTTTTTTTTGTTTTAGCCGATGGGTGGACATATAAAATTTTAAATAACGAAACAGGGTAGGATAAAAAGAGGAGAACGTCAGTGATAAGGTTTCCATCCAGAAGACCGGACGATGATTTAGTAGGCGATAGCCTCTCTAACTAACCACTTCCCTCTAACCTGTGGAACCAACATAACCCCACCCCGTCCGAGATTCTCGGGACAAATTAAAAGAGTGTCTCTGTAACCGGTTTCGCTGACTACACAGAGGTCTACAGTAAAAGACTCAATGTAAAAGGTGGAGGCCCTATAACAGGTCGAGTCAGTTTGCTTCAAAATTAGTGACAAACTGGAACATTAGTGGGAACGCCGGAAAGAGTATAAGGTGTTGCCAAAAACCTAAACATTACCAGGTCAAGAGCACCTTCATACAAAAGCACATAACGGAAAAATACAAAAGTAGGCTTTGCACTTATTTCACTTCACCCAAATTGTCACTCGGTGTCACACTGATAATATAAAAATGTTTCCTCCGTCACGCTCCGCTCTCTGTCGCCTGACAGAGCTAAAACTCTCCAACAATTTCAGAAACCTATACTGAGAAAAGTAGTCCAACATATCTTTCTCGAAAAGAACGCCAACCTGCACCCAATACTTGGCGTGCCGACGGCGGGTGAGTCCATCCACCGAAGATAAAGTGTTTTTTTACTCGTTGCAGCAACTCACAAACTCCGTGACACCATTACCATGGTCAACATCGTTTACCACCTTCCTGCATCGATGCCAACGGCTGCCTGGTAAACATATATTAAGTCAGTTATAAGTTTTAGTTCCTATGATCTTACCTAGGGGTGAACTCCATCAACTTCAAGTATAAGTTTTAATAATAATTAGTTTTGGTAAACGTCAATAAAATGTAGTATAACCACAGCAAATAAAATGTACAATAGTACACTTTGGAATCTCATTACCCAAGTACGAGGCTCACTAAGGTCCAAACTAGACTTACTGTGAGATTAACCCATGGATACCACCGCCACTACCATCTGAATGATTTAAGATCGGCGTGCACATCATAAAACCCCATACATAGTTCGGTAGGCAAATAGATTTAAATGTAAAAATATATATTTAAAGTGTACTTTATTTTATGTAATATGGGAATATGATAACATGGTGTTACTTTTAAGTAAATATTTGCTAACCGAGCAGTATAAAGGATGAAGCGACCTATTCTAACGTAGGATCTAATGGTGATAAACCTTGGGTTAGATGTAAACGAGTAATATATTTTGTACATCCAGAAAAAAATAGTATTACTGTAAATAGGAATATATAAAAATGCCCAATTTTGTCCAAGTATGAGACCCCGAACGTTGTAATATGTACTAATAATATGATTTTATAGTTTTTGTATTTTTTATAGTCCTGTAAACTCGTGAAATATTATATATATATATATATATATATATATATATATATATATATATATATATATATATATATATATATATTCATAAAAAACACATTTTAATGAGGGAAACAAGATTTATCTATAATTTGATACCCTGCTCAATATAACATATATATAATGCTTTTATTAATATTATTAGTAATAAAAGTATAAAATTTCATGTGTATAGGGGCATGAATCATAAAGAAGCGACTGCTGGCCAATTACATTCTAGTCCAGTGTAGACAGTGTAGAGAGCAGAGCCGTAGAAAGCCTTGAGGTTAGGTAACGACATTGAGAAGGTCGAACCTCTTGCATGTCAGAACCTGTCATCGCCTGCTCCAACATGCCCGGCTCTTGCGTGCTTCTAACCATTGGGATTTCAGCATCTCGAATGCGTTATAGAGGCTTGTAACTCTCGTCTTCTGTGTCGGTCAGTGCACAGTTGAGACTGGGCTGAGTGTTTGGCGCAGACGTAAAAGTTTGAAACACTGTCCATCATTCGCTGCCCAGTTAAATAATCTTTGTAGAGGAGAGTCTTTTAAAAAAACTTGATTATGAATCACAATCAAAACACTGGTATATATAGACATATTAAGAGATCGGTTACAACATACTGGGTTGAATGTGTCGGAGCAAGTGGGGTGTCTGGCTGATCTGGGACATGTGTAGGTAACAGAAGGGTTAAGCTCTAGGGAAACAGAGAGCGGTCGCTTACAAAAAAAAATAAGAGGAATATAACTCAAAACTTAAGTACACGTTTCTACTGGAAATGTATGATATAATGAGTATTATAAAACTCTTCCCGTCTTTAAGATTCTTGTTCCATCAAGAATTAGGCGTATAGGGAGCGTTCAAGTTGAGCTTGAGTGTGGTTAAATCTGTTTTTTTTTGGTGCTGTAAAAGTTGATGCAGATGCTAAGGATTATAGGTGATAGTGGGAGTTGGAATACAGGTGTCTTTGAGATTACAAAATTTTGTTTTTATATAATACAATAAGGTTAGTATTCCTATAGTACCTATAATGCTATAAATTATATAATGTATTGATCTATTGTTAATGTTAGTAATTGGATTTAGCATAATTTGAGTTATATTGGCATCTATTAATTCGGAATTATTCCTTCACGAAGGATACGTAAATACGTTTAGTTAAAGGCAGGTGACATCGAGATTGAGAGGATCCATTTGGCAGAGCAAACATGCACAGTTGATACAAGTGTTGACTTTCCTTATCTCCCTCCCTTAGACCAACAGCTGCTGACTGGGCAGACCACTCACCAAAATATGGATATTTTTATCTTCCATTTCTGATTTCATTCCATGTGTTTTTAATGAAGGGGTATCAGTGAAAATGTTTATATATACGGAGGTAAATATAGAAGTGGATCGATAACATAGTCTGTCAATGCTCTGTAGGTTTTTTTTTATGTTGGATAGTTCATATGAATGTTTCATGTCAATGAGAGGGCTAAGCTGGATGAATTGTCTTAGATGTGAACTTGTACCTGTAACCTGATAACTACAGTGAATGGAAAAGTCAATATTTCAAGCTTACTCTCATTAAAACTAATTGATTAAGGACAAGTGCTACGAATGCATGGAAACTTTACCTTGAAGAAGTCACAGTTCTGAAATCACTATGATTATCAACTTGGCATCGAGAATTGCCGATAGCGCTTTAATTAAGGGGTAGGCACTTGAAAAATATCGTTCACCACAGTTCCCCCAACCATAATACATCCACATTGCATTTGTGGTGACATTGAAGATGGGTCTAGGAACCGAGGAGGTGGGATGAACCTTACGATGGAATCCTGGTGGTTAACAGTGCAACATTTACCTTCACACCCTAAATCCTGGTTCAAACTTGTAACTTCAGGTCAAACTGGCTCTCCAGTTGGAGCTATGTATTTTAATACATATCTGTCAATCTCAAAAGCTACCACTCTTTCTGTATCTGCCCTTATATATATCCCGTCTCCTCATAAATCTGTTTCTATTTAATACAGCTTTTTTCGAATCTCCTCATTTACCCACAGCTTTTAGCATTTCCTTTAGGCCAGATCCCTAGCCTTGGGCTGTTGCGACCATAAACCATAAAGTCGTTCTCAACACATTATTTCGAAATATTACACACAGGGCCAGTACTTTATTCCAGTGGCGGTCGTTGTAGTAACTAGCGCGTCGCTGGACACAGATGATGAACATGTCTCCATAGTAGAGTTCTTTACCAGTCCTTCTGTTCAGTTCATTCTACTAACTTACTCGCCAGTGACCTAATTACTGGCTCAGCGTGAACCAGTCATTGAGATAAATGCTCTCATTCATACCATATTTACAATTCATCATTCACTCGCTCATTCATACAATATTTACAGTCAGCCCAGAGACCTCCCAAACCCACATGTTTGTCACCTCCCTCGCATACGAAAGAGGAAGCGGAGTCTTGGGAAGTCCCCAACGCTCCTCCGTCAGCTGCGTCACCGGATACGAGCCAGTGGAGGCTGACCAAGAGTGCGAGAGCCACAGACGCTCAGGACATGATTGGAGAAACTGGCCATTGCCAGGACTCCCACTGTCACGCATTTATAGAAGGTCATGAGGCCACTGCCGTTTCAGTCTCCGAGGAGGATTATGGATGAGTGGTGTAGTGCAATGACAGTGCTACGGAATTAGGGTGGTTGGATAGGCTACTATGGAAATTCATAAACTTGGAAGGGATGAGTTCAAGAGTGTAGGGTATATTAAGATCGTTACGAAGGGTTTTGTTGCTGACGTAATAAGAGGCATTTACTATTTTTCTCAGGACTTTTGATTGAAAGGATTGGATACGCTTGCTGTTCGACTTTTTTGTTGTCCCTTGTTGCTTGGTTATTAAAAGCCATACACGTAGGTACCATTAATATAAATTGAATCGTTAAGATATTGGATTATTTTATACTGTAATTATAAAAACAACATTGTGTATCAACAATTAATACAATGCTTTCATGCACAATTCAGTTTTCCTTCGATTCAAATATACCGGACCAAAGTTTTGAGTTTAAAAATCTATTATGAACTACGAGATTGCTATTCTGCATCTTTTATTTTCCTGGTTTAATATACCTACTTAATATCAGGAATTTAATGAAACTCTGCCACAAAATAATAAGATTCATTATTATATTGTGCTATTTATTATGTGCATTATTATATGACTACCTACATTTATTAAATCGCTTGTTTTGTTTTACTCCAGAAAAAAATATTTTAGATAGGTAGGAAGTCAAACAAACGAAAAATGAATTGTATTTAAAAGGAATGTATACATTTTGTTAATCTAAGTTATGGTACTCATATGTATTGTTTATAATAAAGGTAAATACTATTGTTCATATTATCCTTTTTTGTTCATCTTGCTACTTACATTATTCAACTTATTTGCGTATTTAGCTCGAAAACTAACAAGAATAAAACCAAAAGAAAGGGAACATATGCAAGACTTGGGCTGTAGAGTGGAGTCTATAGACAAGGGATGGGGGCGAGATGCACACGCTTGCTATGGGTAAGCCCCTCTAGTTAATTTTATTATTTATGGTGTCACCCAGATCCTATTTTCTGGAGCAGGTAACGCACCCATGGGGGGGGGCAAATGATCCTCACTAATTAATCTGTACCCTTTTCCAGGTCTTCTCCATACTCTTTCACGGCCATCAGTACTGTCGTATCAGTACGGATACGACTGTCTCATCAGGGCCACTCTCGTCTCATCAGTGAATAGGATACTTTCGTTTTCGTTTCCTAAACGCTTGCATTTAAATAAATATGTCGTCAATGAGATCGTTAACTTTTGGAAGTCCTGAATTTGGTTGTCTTTAATGACTCCCGGTTTCTCTTTACCTTTTTTGCGGCACAAAGAGTAATGAAACCCATGGCGAATAGAGATGTTACGCAAAGATTTTCCTTCTTTGTGAACAGTAACTATCCTTACTGAATTATCGCAGCTTAAACGACTGATTATAACACGAATGAAAAAGAATAAAGAGTTAACAGGAAAAATTATGTACGGTGTAAAACAAAAAGGTTGAAAGGAAAATTGAAATCAATAAACATTTAATCCTTCGTTTCTTGTCAAATAGTGAATAACAATGATACGAATAATACCTAATGCAATTTCTCATCTGCATGTGTCATTTTTCCATCGATAATCAACTAAGATGTTGATATTTTTTAAATATGTTGTCGGGTCGTCACGAGGGGGGTGCCTAGTTACCGTAGCCCTGGTGACGAAGTGAAGGTTGATTAAGTTTATAACCTGGACAATCGTTTCATGACGGTTTTACTATCTGACTCCATTTTTGATAGGTATGTACCCCGACAATGCAGGTGAAGAGGTATAGGGTAGGTAGTGTAGGTAGTTTATGTGGTCTTGGAATGACCACGAATTCACACTCGGTATCTGAGGGTAGGCGTAATCCGTCCGGATCCCAAAGGCGGGTGTGAACCCGAGAGAGGCTTGGTAAGTTTGCAGGGCCACGACAACCGTTGTCCACTAGGGAGAGGTCTCTCCTAAGGAGGTACTAGATTTAGCAAGACGAAGGCAGAGATTCCCACTAGGAAGGTGTGGGGTCTGACAACGCCGGACTAAAACGTAGTGAGTTGAGGAGAGAAAGAGATGCAGAGGTTTTTCATAAAGAAGCAGCCAAGTTTCAGAGTTTCAAGCAGAGCAGCCATGAGCCAGTTACAGTTCCCAGGAGAATGATATACAGGTTCCAAACCGCCGGTCTTAAATACCCAGCTGGCTTCGTCAGTAGCCAATAAGGACAGTTTTTATAGTACCCAATGAGGTTTGAGTGTGTGGTTTCCTTTGTTCTCTGACAGAGACGTGAGCCGGGAGGTTATCTCGGCGGCTTGGGTCTAGTACCTGCCCTGGCAGATGGTGTCCCAGCTCATATAACTAATTGGCTCCTAGCAGCATGTTTTATTGTTTACCATACTTACAATGATTTATATTTTGGTAATGTTATTTACATTTGTTTACAATATATATACAATAGGTGTATAGGGTGATTTATCTTATGTAGTTAGCGGCCACTACACGTGAATTGTAGGTAGGACTCACTGAAAAAACCTCATTGGGAGGTTAAACAATGACCGTGGGTCTTGCAACTAAACCTATTACTGTAAATAAAATAAAACCTGGGTTAGCCTCCAAAACTAAAAAATATCGAGATTTTTAGGAAATGTGATTTTATTGACGTTCTTTATTATTATTTTAAATAATGTTAGTTACATTTGCTGGTTTGAAGAACATTTGAAGGTTTTCTTCAGTGTTGTATTAAGTCTCGAACTTCTTAGTGTAGCACACAATATTTGAGTTATTGGCCAACATTCTATCCTAATCTTACTCCTAATTAAAACCAGTGTAATACTTAGTGCATTGAACGTGGGATGAGGCCCCCACAAACAACGCAGGCTGTGTGTGGCTGATGTAAGCCAGCAGTGAGGTTGCTCAGTACAGCCTGTGTATGCTTGCCAAGTCTTTTTCCATCGCTGATATTTCTATTAATCCTGTATACCTTCTTTAAATAATGTGTGTCACCTGCACCTGTGTAATGAACAAAGAATCTCCGTAAAGCCTTCGAGAGAAGATTAAATAGCAGATAAAATGATCATGCCCATGCAATTGTAATTATATATAAAGTACTAACGAATCATATTAAAAAAAAAAACGAAATTCAGGTAACACCCCAGCCAACTAATCGCTAATAGCTCAGCATCACCTACTAGGCACCTGTAATTTTTTTATGAATACAGGCTAACATTTTCATTTCTTAATATACACACTCCACGCCATCAATATAATTTTTTCCATCGATATGAACTAAGATGTTGCTGTTTTTTAAAATATGTATTGGGACATACTATCTCATCTGCCCCATTGAAAATACAATCTTTAGATTAAGACGAGTAATTAAACCCAAAACTGGGATCTTCAAATTGGTCAAAGGGGATCATTGTTGATCATTTTAATAAAGAAGTTGATAGGGTGTGTGAATTCTAGCTAGGACTCACTGTGTCAAAAAAAAAAACCTCACAGGGAGTTTAAACAATGTCCGTTGGTTTGCCCATTTATGATTCAGAGGCAGCCAGGAATAATAGCAACAATAGAAAAAAAAAATAACTTGAAGATCATACAAATTACAGTGGTAAGAACCTAAAGTAACTAAGAACATAAGACAACATTATACTAGGTGCATACTACCTGTTTGGCCTTTTACAAACCTATAAACCCAGGGGTGAATGACCTGCGATGGAAGTTAACCGAAAGGTGGGCATTCTCAAAACCAAATCTACGAATCGTCTAAAGTAGACTAGGTGGGGACCAACTACGCCTATTATATATAAAACTAAACTAACTAACTAAAGAAGTGAATCTCAGACTCCATTAGTTGTTATTTGTCACTAACGCCCACTAGATGAATTTGTGCTAATGACAATGTTGTGCTAACTACTTCACCACGAATAAACAGAAGTTACTCTTATTGGACCAGAAAAAACCCGCCTACCTTTCCATTTATAAAAATACCATCTTATCAGTCTTCCAAATTGATTTTGTAATCTAATTGATTTTTCAGGTTACTTGAAAAGTAGAGTTCTTATCGATGTTTTAAAATATCAATAAATAAAAATCTCATTTACGTTCACTTGTGAGCCCAGACGGAAAGAATTTGGTTCAAGAGAGTTGTGGAGCTTGAAGTGAGGGTAAAATTACTCTCTACCACCACCCTTTCAATAAACAGAGACCAATCTATGTTCCAATAAATATAAAACTTCGGTATCTATCATATAAACAAATAAATATGCAACAATTAAACGGTGATTTTCTATAATTTATTTAATGATTGAAACATTTTTTTTTTTTCTTCATAGCCCCTTTTAATTTACAGATAATTATATATAATTATAGATCCTCTGGCGAATCTATTTACAAATTATTTTGTATTTCCTGTAGCATCACTACATTATATACAGGTTTTGTTATTTTATAGAAATTATATAATGAATAAACAAGTATAATGATATACATTCTACATGACTTGACTGAACTGACTAATAAGGTGATGGGGCTCACCTTTTTGATCAACCTTAAAACTAACTTACATACTAATTCTTATCCTAATTTTTCCCCGACAGTCTGTTGCCATCGATGCGGGAGGGGTGGTGGGGTCATAGTGTTAAACACTGGATTTGTCAGGTGCTGCAACGAGTCAAAAAACTTAATGTGTCTCCGGCGGATGAACTCACCCACCGACGGCACACCAAGCAACGGGTGCAGGTCAGCGTTCTTCAACCTCTCGAAAGAGGTATGTCGGATCACTTTTCGCATGATTCCATTCTGGAAGTGTTGGAGACATTTGGCTGTATTGTCAGTCAAGTGGGTAAACAGCGGGGCACCGTACAGCAGAGCTGGCCGGAGGACACATTTATATATCATCAATTTAAGACGAAGTGACAGCAATTCTGCTGAAACATTAAAGAGAAACAGGAAAATATCAATGTATCCTGGAAATATCTATCTTTGAAAAAACAATTGTGCTAACTACTTCACCACGAATAAACAGAAGTTACCCTCTTCTCATGAAACACCCATTTCCATATTTTATTAATAAATATTTGGCGTCCTTATAGAGAGAGGGGGCTAGTTCACGGCACGGCCGGAGCTCAATAGGGGCGCGGGCATAGCCCGGCTTCTGACCTGCCTATGTAAGGCAGTAATTCTGAGCTTTTCCACTCGGTCGGATCACTTTAAGTGAACACTGCTCTCTTTCTCTCTCTGGACTGGCGCTTGTTGCTCTACTCGAACCATGGCTTTCTTATTCAACCACCTCTTCACCTCTCTTTCCTAACCTTGCTATGTTTTAGTCTTGCATTTTCAGACCCCACACGTTCCTAGTGAGATTCTCTAGCTTCGCCTCGCCAAAACTAGCAGTTCCTTGGAAGGGATCCCTTCCATGCAGACAACGATCTCTGGGCCCCTACAAAATGTACCTAATAGCGTCTCCCCCAGCGATCCAGTCTGCCTCTTTCCCACCCACACTTGCCTTTGGGATCTGAACGGTTTTCCCCAACCCTCAGATGTGGCTACAATTACACGAAAATCCCTAAATCTTTTCCGCAGCCGTAACGAAACCTTTAATAGCGCGAAATATCAAAGTTGACTTGAATTTTTACTTCTAACTCTTGCCATAATTGAACCCTGACAGATAGTGTAACCCAAAATGTTGGTGGAAAGAAATTTAAAACTTGATTTTGACTTTATCAAATACAGGGCACTGATATTAGCTTCAAAGTGTAACCTCCCTGTTTCGCCCACTCCTTGAGGTTTAAATATTCCACTTTCTGTGAACAGTTTTGTTTTCGAAGAAACTAAAGTATATTTATTCATTAATATTAATCACTGTTGATAACTTTATCAATATATAACATTGGACCTCTATTGTACACAACAGGTACTTCAGCATCACTCATTGTCAGTCTGACCCTGTTTCACCACATGACACAACAATATTACGTAGATGTCCGGTAGTATTTTGTATGGCAACACATCAAATGGTACCTACCTATGGTAGGTATACTAAAGCAACCTAAGCTACTCCTGAATGAATATTAGCCATAGATTGTTATATGTTCCACCCACGACATGGGGAATGTAGTGTAAAATTATAAAGTAATCACTGAGATTGTCAAAGCGGGACAAAGGCCGACTGCCATAAACGACTGTAAGCCTATGTAACAAACATTCTTTTTTGTGTTGGGCGATTTCCCCTTCAATGGGTGCCCGCATGTCATGGTCCGCAACAGATGGAGATTGTTGCTTAATGGCTGGAGTATTTCACTATTTACAACTCTTCTTTTTTTATGTTACGAAAATAAGTGTGTCACGTATTTTTTTTTTTTTTTTTTTGCTAAAATTACAATCTGCCTTTTATAAGGCAATAAGTAATTAAGATAAATGCTCTCATTCATACCATATTTACAGTTCATCATTCACTCGCTCATTCATGCAATATTTACAGACAGCCCAGAGACCCCCCAAATCCACCGCGAAGAGAAAGCGGAGTCTTGGGAAGTCCCCCATGCTCCTCCGTCAGCCGCGTCACCCGATACTAGCCAGTGGAGGCTGACCAAGAGCGCAAGAGCCACAGACGCTCAGGACATGATTGGAGAAACTGGCCATTGCCAGGACTCCCACTGTCACGCGTTTATAGCAGGTCACGAGGCCACTGCCGTTTCAGTCTCCGAGGAGGATTATAGGGATGAGTGGCGCAGTGCAATGAGTGTGCTACAGGATTAGGGTGGTTGGAAAGGCTACTGTGGAATTTCATAAACTTGGAAGGGATGAGTTCTAGAATGTAGGGTATGTTAAGGTCGTTATGAAGGGTTTTGTTGCTGACATAATAAGGGGCATTTACTATTGTTCTTAGGACTTTTGATTGAAAGGATTGGATACGCTTGATGTTCGACTTTTTTGCTGTCCCCCATAGCTCTATTCCGTATGTCCAGATTGGTTTAAGTATAACTTTGTAGATTAGTAGTTTATTTTCTATTGAGAGATGGAATGTCCTTTGAAGTAGTCTGTACAGTTGTCCAAAGCGTCTGTTTAGTTCTTGTCTTTTTAGTCTCGTATGTGGGTTCCAGGTCAGTCGTTTGTCAAGATGGAAGCCTAAGTACCGTACTGTCTCGGATACAGGGAGAGGAATAGAATTAAAATAAACTAGTGGACAAGACTTGCGACAAAGGGTGAAGGTAATGTGGGATTATTTTGCTTCATTAACTTTGATCCGCCATTGATTGCACCAATACTCGATCTCGTCAAGGTGTTTTTGAAGGTTATGGGATGCTATGTCGGGGTCTGGGTGGGATGACAAGACTGCAGTGTCATCTGCAAATGTGGCCAAGAGGGTATTGGGAGTAGAGGGGACATCAGCGGTGTATAGGTTATAGAGGATGGGGCCCAGGACACTGCCCTGTGGAACTCCTGCACTTATGGGATAGTAGTTAGAGTATTCTAAACCACAGCGGACTTGGAAGAAGCGGTTTGAAAGGTAGGACTGTAGGATTAGGAAAAGGGTCTGTGGTAAATATCTTTTGAGCTTGTAGAGCAAACCTGCGTGCCAAACCCTGTCAAAAGCTTGAGCTATATCGAGAAAGGCAGCAGTGCAATACTGTTTGGTTTCAAGGGCTGAGGAGATGTGATCAACAACGCGAAGGCCTTGTTGAGCAGTGGAATGTCGTTGGCGGAAACCAAACTGGTGTGTGGGAAAAAGGTTTTTGGATTCAACAATTGGAAGTAGACGTTTTAGTAGGAGTTTCTCAAATATTTTTGAGAGGATAGGGAGTAGGCTAATTGGACGGTAAGATGAGGCTTCATTGGGTGGTTTACCGGGTTTGGTGAATAGGACAATAATGGAATGTTTCCAGAGGAGAGGAAAGTGCGTCGTTCGGATAATGCAATTGTATATATAGGTTAAAAAGATTATGGCTTTAGGAGGAAGTTTGAGAATTTGAGGAGTAAGGAGATCATATCCAGGGGATTTTCGGTAAGGTAAGTTTTTCAGAAGGTATTTGACCTCAGAGGGATTAACGGCTTTTGGTGGAAGAGAGAGAGGAATAGGTGAAGTGAGGAAATCTTCCACAGTTGTGCTGTGAGTATGGCTTTGATGAGAAAGGTGAGGTGTGAAAGTATGGGTAAGATGCAGAGCAAATTCCTCCGACCTATCCCCATCCGAAGCCGCCCAGGACCCATCATCACGACGGAGTGGATGTGAAACAGGTTGATACTTTAGGATTTTTTTGGTTACATTCCACAACGAGTTATCCCTGGTAGACAGAGAAGAGAGGTAGGAATTGAAAGAATCGGAACGAAAGGATGCCAATCGCCGCTTTACCAATCGGCAGTACTGATTGTACGAGCGGCGATCAGCAGGATGCCGGGATCTTTGCCACACTGTTCTGGAGCGGCGTTTGGATTTGATTAGGTCTTTGAGATGCTGAGGTAAACGATTATGATTATGGATTTTTGGGTGACGATGGGGTGACGATGCCTCCCAAGCCGACCTCTGGACCAGAGTAGTGAAAGAATGCACTGCATCGTCTAGGTCTTGGGATGTTTTCAGGGATAATTTGAGGTTTACGGACTCTGTAAGAAGCTGGCGGAAGTGGTCCCAGTCAACTGGGCCCCTAATAAATGAAGGAGGAGGCAGTTTGTGAATTGGTCTTAGGGAAATGGTTAATAATAAAGGACTATGATCAGAGGAGAGGTCATCGAGGCGCGAGAGTGAATAGTTAAGTGTTCCTAAACTATTGTAAAAAAAGAAGTCAAGGAGATCAGGATTTCGGTTGAGATCAGATGGCCAATAGGTGGCTGTGTCAGGAGTGATAGTGAAGCAATGTTTCCGTGTGAGTGCAGACAGCAAAGCACGTCCTCGTGTATTAGTGGATCTTGACCCCCAGTGTTGGTGCTTCGCATTAAAGTCCCCACCCACAAGGAAACGATGTCCGATGGAGTCTAGAAAGGAGATGAATGGGAGTCGGAAATGGATTTATTGGGAGGGCAGTACACTGATGCTAGTGTAAGGGGAAAAGTGAAGGTGGTGATTGACACTGCAGTGGATTGAAGGAAATCATGTGCTACCAGAGGAACTATGTGGTGGGATATGGAGTTATGGACAATGACAGCGGTACCTGCATGAGCTGTTCCATCTGGGTGATCAGTTCGATAAGTCTTGTACTGTCGAACAGTAAATGGTCGTTTACTCGTAAGTCTTGTTTCAGTAATGAGAGCTACGTCGATGTTTTTGTCGTGGAGTAGTGCTGTCAGTTCGTTAGTGTGAGTGCGAACACCATTCGCATTCCAAAGGAGAATGGATAAGGAGTCGGAAGGATCCACTTATGGATTTTGTTTAACGGGGATAAGGTAGGAGACAAGATTTGTAAGAAGGGAAATGAGAGGGGTAATTAGGGTTCTGAACTCTGTAAGGAATGAGGTTGGTAGGCTAGTAAGAGCCGAAGAACTTGAAGGTGGAGGAATATGCGAGATGTGTGGTTGAGGATGGGATTGAGCTTGAGGGTTAACGGGATGAATGGAATGCTGGGAAAGGTGATCTTGCGGACAGGGAGTGGGCGGTGCCTGTGACTGCTCTCTGTTACAAACGGCATCGGCAAAAGAGACAAAAGGCCTCAAATTTCTGGCTGGGCCGCTTCTTGCTGCAAGTTTTTTCTCTTCTGGCTGACGACGTAGTTCTGTCCTGGACTTCAGCGTTCTGTATGCCTCGCAGCCCTTGTAGTTGGCCGGATGTCCTTGCTGGCAAAGCACGCATACCGCAGGCGATTTAAAGGGCTTTTTGCACAATTCGGTTTTGTGCTGCCCACTGCACTTAACACACCTGGGAGGGTGGTGGCAGTAAGATTTTGTATGCCCATACGCCTGACAGTTATGGCACTGGACGATATCGCGATTGGGATACGGTTTTTCAACCTGTACCCTAGTGTAGTACAGGTTTGTTAGGTCGTATATCTTCTCGACTCCAGGTGTCCTCTCGAGATCAACAAAGAACAGTGGTAATGCCGTTTTTATTGTTTCATCCTGTTGCCTATCCTCGCGCAACACGTTTGTTATTTGGCGAACTTTGTACCCGAGAGCTGAGAGTTCTTCTTCTATTTCGTCAGCTGGTGTGGTCGGGTGCAAATTTCTGATCACCACTCGGAGTGATCGTTCCTGCTTTAATTGGTAGGTGTGGTAGTCTGCATTGGTTTCATCTAAATATTTAACAATCGCTCGATAAGTATTGGGAGTGTCTGGGGAAATTTTTGTATCCCGAGAGCGATTGAGGCACGTATATTTTCCGGTACCTACAATTTTGCTCATTTGTGAGCATAGTAATTTGAAGTTGCTAATGTTGCGTACAAAAATAGCAGCGGTTTGGGCTGTGTTGGAGTTTTGTTGACTTCCATTTCTTCTGTTGGGATATTTTTCAAAGCCTCGAAGGTGTTTGGCGTGAAAAAAGGCGACTCTAAGGCTGTTTCTTTTTTGGATGTGCTGGCCTGTGGAGGTATCTCCTCCATGGAACTAGCTGCAGAGGAGGTCATTTGTACGTTCCTATTCGACCTTCTTGGTTTTCGCATTACAGGCGAAGGTGTTGGAGTTGGACCTAGTGATCTAGATCTTTTTTTCTTATTTTGAGACATTAGTTGTTGATAAAATCTCATTTTATCATAACAACGGTTTTTTTATTAGTAGAAAAGAAGTACGTAGCGCCGTGGGATTCAAGCTCACAACTCCCAGTGGCGGGTCACGGGTCTTGGCTCTGAGCCACTAGACCGAATGGCTCAGAGAACTATCGTTAGTGAACGTCGAGTAGGGCGTTCCAATATGGCCGACTACTCAATCCGATATCACTTATCACACTTCACTCTAAATATAATAAGCAATTTACTCACTCTTGAGGGCTCCCTCGTGGCCAGCTCCCTCAAGTTGCCTGCTGGAACAATTTTTTAACTGAACTATGGCCTGTAGACGGTAGTATATAGTGTTTGAATGACGAGCGATGTACAGAGATGTTCTAAAAGGTAGCGCATGCGCAAAAACTGTCACGTATTAATCCATTCGCGAGGAGAGGTGAAATAGTTGACACGAACACAAAGGGCCGTAAAGGAAAAAGCCTTCTGTTTAAGTGATAGAGATACTGTCAGGCAGAACTAGACATCGATGTGAGCTTCCACCCGGAGAGGTACGCACTAATTTCCGCAAGCTCTGCTGTGCTGAGAACTTGGTCTTGGGCAATTGCCCGGAGTGGATCGCAACCATGATCTCACACCAATGGTGGCCGATGGATAAAACGGTTTGTCTACCTAGAAATTATTTATACAATTTTTGCTATCCTGCGGGTTTTCAACATAAAATTCCATTCACAAAGACTTAGGAGATGTTGTAAGGAGTGAGGTTCCAAAAGAAGTAAACCTTCATCCTCTCAAACCGAAAGGCCCCAAACCAAACGTGTACGCAAGCCAGCTAGAAGATTAATTGAAGAATCAAACTTATTTTTGAACTGCTCATAATTTTTTTATAATGATTTATTATTTGTGTGATGTACAGATATTTGTATGATGTTTATATATTTTATGATTGGTGTATTATTTAATTCAGGAGTTAAGTTGTAGGGATCAGTGGCAACACCGGAAGGGAGTGCGTTTTGCGAGAGTTATGCATGTAAATATAGATGAGTGAATAAAGTAATATGCTATGTGTTTATGGTTTAATTAGTGAAAACCACATGGGAGATCGCAGCATTGTTAAATAACATATCTCTTCTAATCCTAATTATCCTTATAACCCTATCCCACAAAAGCATATTCACCGATCTCAGCTGTAAAGTATGATTTTATCAATTAGAGTCCTTTGGCTATTCATTCGTTAAACGCCATGGTTGTCCATATGCTATATGTTAAATTTCGCAAACACATATGTTTTTGTTTATTACAATTTCAATTGTATTGCATGCCATTTATGTTATTATGGCATTATAAACTACACTGCGTAGCAGTATTTTTTTCATATGTCTTCATTGGGATCATTGCATGCAATTGATACAAAGTATTTTAAGTAGCTCTTGGAACTTCATCTTTTAATGTATTATATTTTAGGAAATACCCTTTATTACGTCAGTAACAAAACCCTTTGTAGCGTAGCGCTAAATATATGTAAATCACCCTACACTCGGGTTAGTAATGTATTATAATATAATGTAAATCTTGTAAGCTTCTTTGGAATAAATCAGGGTCGCGGCACGTGGTAGGAAGCAGGCAGACATACGGGCACCGACAGACGGCAATAAACCAAGAGAATTAGCCACCTGACTGCCATATAACCTAGGGCAAGGACACTTACCCCTATTAGAATAGACCTTCAGTCCCTTCTAGGAGCCATAAAAAACACACCCTTTTATCCCAACGGTCATATAACTAAGAGGCACTGGGCACCTGCATATCGTAAAACATACCCCTGTCAGCAACTGCACCTCTCACGAGGTAGGGGAGATGGTATAAAAAGGCCAGGAAATAAGGGCTGACCCTACTCTTTCTCTGCTGTCCTATGAGTCGCCACGCTGTCTCACAGTCTTGAGACTACCTGACGCCTCAGCCTACCAGACTGCCGTGCCCCGTTTGAACTCTGAACCGGTATTATCTTTTATGCTACCTCTGTACCTTTTTCTTTTGAACACAGTGTCTTGTCGGGACACATTCCTATCAATAAATGGAGTCAGATATTAAATGCCGACATGGAACAATGGTCCATGTTATAAACTACATCAATCCGCACTTGTCACCAGGGCTAGAGTGATCAGGTACTCCCCTAGTGACGCCCCCGACACCCTTCATAAGGATCTTAATATGCCTTACATTCTTGAACTCATCCTCTCCCAAACACGCTAATCCCGTAGCACAGTCATTGCACTGCACCACTCATCCCTATAATCCTCCTCGGAGACTGAAACGGAAGTGGCCTCGTGACCTTCTATAAATGCGTGACAGTAGGAGTCCTGGCAATGGCCAGTTTCTCCAATCATGACCTGAGCGTATGTGGCTCTCGCACTCTTCGTCAGCCCTTACTGGCTCGTATCCGGTGACGCGGTTGACGGAGGAGCGTGAGGGACTACCCCAGACTCCGCTTCCTCTTTCGCATGCGAGGGAGGTGACAACCATGTGGTTTTGGGAGGCCTCTGGGCTGTTTGTAATTGAATGAGCGAGTGAATAATGAATTGTTAATATGGTATGAATGAGAACATTTATCTCAATTACTTATTGCCTGATAAGGCAGATTGTAATTTTAGCACAATAAAGAAGTTATAATAAAATATTTTAGGGGAGGGGTGGGAGGCTCATTAGGCAAAACCACAGAGATCACATTAAACAAAATACTAGGCACATCCACCTTATTATGGGAGTATAGAGGCAAATACTCTATAGCGTACGGATTAGGATGGCCAGGGAGGCGGGAATGGATGTTCGGGTAACAGGAGGTGGCTAGGTCTTGGATGAATGGGATGTTGAGATCAGCGTGAGAGGTATAGTCATTGATATCAAAGGAATCATTGGCTAAATTGCAGAGGATTCTGGATTTTAGGCGAAGAATATTGGAGGGCTTGGAACTCCCCCAGGCTTCTCTTTCGTAAGTTTCATTGGTAGCAGTATAAAGCTATTTTCAGTTCGGTATACACCGCGTATAAAATCAAAACTAAACTTTTGTAAAATAAAAAGTATTTAAATTCTGTTTATTTTCATGGGCATAGTTCGCCGGGTGTAACTTTAGTGCATAGATACAGGCTAATGGCGATTGGCCTTCACCTGTTTCTAAGTTAAACCCATTTGTGGATGTAATGAGTAGACCCGCGAGGCTCGAAGTTACACAATAGCGGCGATGGCTGTACATTCTTGAGCGATGTGTTGATAGATACGGCATTATCAGCCAATGGATATTTACCCAGGATGAGAACAAACAAGGAAAACGCATTCGAGTGCTCCGTGAACCGCAGCATTGATCGATACAATATATTCACGAAGCCAGCTTCACTTGTTTAGACAGTACTGAAATGGTTTCAAAAACTTTGCTCGTAGCGATAGAACTATTTCCCCTCACTTACTACTAAGTTTTACTTATCACAATGTTTATATGTCAAGTACTCACTACTTCAGTTATTCCCACAATGAGATAAAACGTTTACTTTAACACAGATAATTTAAACTTAAAAATATGTATCTGTTAACATTTCCTATGTGTGATTACAACCTTGAATTTATGAAAAACATTATAACCCTTAACTGGATTTTTAACAAATGGTAAAACTCAGGCTTTTGTGAATTTTTACGACTGGTTTAAAATGTGAATAAATTTAAAAATGTTGGATAAATCACAGTTATATCACCAAATACTGAGCAATTTGTGTCTAGAATGGAAATATGAGCAATTATGTGGGGAAAAGAAAGTGTTCTCCATATTTACCCATCTTATAAATAGGAGTAACTTATTTGATGATAACGACCTAAAATGAGTTGAAGAGTTTGTTGGGAGATATCGACTTGGGTTGACAAAAAAGAGATGTTAAGTTTTCATCAAGTTTATTTCTTGATGTTTCGTCATAACATGCATGTCTGGATGAGCTCTTAATGAGAATAAGGATAGAGTTGACTGTTTTAGACATGAAGCGAACTTTTTTTCATCAATCCAAGCTGATCTAAAACAAACACTTAAACTCATTTATATATTTACAGCTAACAATAACAACGTTCCTTAACTTAAAAGTATCTAAAGGATATTCTTCTAGGTTTCTAAAACTGGGTTACAACTTATTATACAATGTGGTAAACACTACTTCCTAACTTATCACACAATGTGGTAAACACTACTTCCTAACTTATCATATAATGTGGTAAACACTACTTCCTAACTTATCATACTATGTGGTAAACACTACTTCCTAACTTATCATACTATGTGGTAAACACTACTTCCTAACTTATCATACTATGTGGTAAACACTACTTCCTAACTTATCATACAATGTGGTAAACACTACTTCCTAACTTATCATACTATGTGGTAAACACTACTTCCTAACTTATAATACTATGTGGTAAACACTACTTCCTAACTTAAAGCTAGTTTTAAAAATCATGAAGAGGTAGGGCCGACCGAACTAGTTGTGGTTGATAGATGGCACTAGACTTCTTTCCTCTCAACCTCAATTTTGTTTTTCTATACCAATATTCGCAATGTTTTTATTGAATTAGCTAGCCATTTATTTTCATAAGGCTGAGTCAATTTCGAAAGAGAATTCCTTAGGGCAGCCGGGGATTAAACCAAGACCGCAGTTTGAAATCGGTATGCTAAAGGTATAATAAAATGCATCTAGCAAGTATTGACGTCCAAAATGCCCTCTCCTATGATTTTTCCTATAGTTAACCTTCCTAGTATAATTTGCACCAGAATAATGTAAAATATCGTGAATCAGTTAATGTAATTTTTCGCCTTTTGCTAGTTCTTTCCTTTTGATGGTTTCTTTAATTTTTTTTTTATTCTATTTCTCGCCACAACAAAATTTGACTCTACAAGAACCTTCATGGTTCCACTGGTGTCCAAATCTACTTGCACTGATCGTTGCGAGTACTTACTAGTTGACTACATAGGTTTGATTAATTTATCAAACTCTCAGGGTTTTGGCGTTAAAGTGAACATTAAAATAAAATTAGTTATCATTAATTCAACTTGCAGGCAGTAAAGATGAAGTTTCACCGAAGAGTAATTAGGAAGCCGAGATTGGACACAATAAGGACCAGCTCCCGGCTCCCGGAGATGTAATGGAAACAAGGTATAAATTGAAAGCCAACCCAGAGGACACTTGAAAAAAAACCGATGGCTGGATCATGTGGAAGGAATAAACGGAATACAACACAGCACATCAGAGAGCTCAAGCAGGGGACTTAAGTTTTTTTTATTTCATAGCCTTTCTTTATAAATAGTATACAAAAAAAAATTATTGAATTAACATCTTTCTCCTCTTGCTGCATACACAGATGCATTCGAATGAGTGCATAAAATATAATACGTTTCAGTTTGTTGTTAAAAAGTCAAAAACGCATAAACTCACTAGGTGATGAGGCTCACCTTCAGCTTGCAACCGTGGAAACACTAAAACCTAAACCTAGAACCTAAGACTAAAGCGTTCCAGCCGCGAAAGCGTCCTGCCATCGATGGGGGAACGGAGCGGGGGTTATCGTGTTAAACACCGGGTTTGTCAAGTATTGCAGGGAGTCGAAAAATTTGATATGGGAGGATAAATTCATCCACCGTAGGCAGCTCAAAGATCTCGTGAAGCTCACTATTGCTCCGCTGCTCGAATGAAGTACCTCTGACCACTTTCATCAGTATACCGTTTTGGAATTGTCGGAGTCGCCGAGCTGTCGTATACGTCAGATAACAAAAAAGCGGTGCACCATAAAGAGCAGGCCTGAGTATACTCTGGTAGATCAGTAGCTTGAGACGCAGTGATAGATAGTTAATAAATGTGTAAGCCGGTAAGACTTCGTGCAAGTTTGCTTCAACTTCTTCTTAAAATGGTTACTGAAATGGAGGTGTCTGTTCATTTTAATTCGCAGGTATACTAGGTTGTTGACTGGTGAATGGGGACTTAAGTAAAATTATAAACTAGCTAGTCAGCTATAACTCCACTAAGTCATCAAAGATGTATTCGTGCATTCACAATTTGTTTACAATCCACTTTCATATAGAGAAGTGATACCTTGGACATGCTAGAATGAAAAGTCAATTATTAAATATACATATATCAATTTCAATTTATCAATACATATAAATTACTAAAATTAAACTAATTAAAAAATAAATGTATTCCTATTGCTGCTTTAGTGACCTACTATTACAAAAGATCAATAAAATCGTTTTCATAACCGTGACGAAACTCACAATTGTGTGATTTATCCCACTTCAATACAAGAAAACGGTATAAAATACAAGTCACCGCACCCTTGAAATTAAGGAACTTTGATGGAAAAAACTCCTGGGACGCCAATAATGAAATGATGCCATAGGTGCCGCCGATAAAGGCGTCTGAAGATAAGATAGTGAATCAACATAACGGAATACAGCAACACTTTCTTCATCACACCAGTCCATTATCATAACATTTCTGAAGAAGGAAATTATATCAGTACAGAGTAATGGCGTGAAAAGATTAAATAAAAGCTAAAATTTATACAGCCATTCCCACGAATGGTATTTAATATAATCACCATTAAAATTTCAGGTCGGATGAATCATTTTTCTCCTAATTCGTGCAACGTACAGACATAGAGACAAACGTTGGACAACAGGCCAGTACTTTTCGAAGTAGAGACTGTCTTTAACAGTTACTTCTAGCGACTAGTGTCTGAATTGTTGGTAGCCGTAGTAACTCTTATCGTCTCTAAACACTGTGGACCAAAATAAAAATTAAACTAAAGCGAGACAACTAACTGTTTAAATACCATAAAAATAATATTAAAGTTAATCTAAAGTTATTAAATATAATAATGCAAAAAAATTCAATAAATTATAATTTTTTTTTCAAAACCCTTTATTTAATATATATATATACAGTGAGTTAGAGATTCCACAACACGGACCTTTACATAAATGCAAATCGTACTAATTATATTTACTGTAGCGTAGCTACATTTCATATAATGTGTGAGGTTTAAAGAATTGTTCTATGGTAGGCTGATGTACAGAATACAAGGTGTGTGAATTTAGGGCTCACCTTGAGAATGAGTTGTGCTAATGCTAACCTTCATCTAACTTAACCTAGTTTTTCCGTAAAGGCTGTTGCCATCGATATGGGAATGGGGGTGGGGTCATAGAGTTAAACACTGGATTTGTTAGGTGTTGGAACAAGTCAAAAAACTTGACGTGTTTGTTCCATCAGTTTGAGACAACGACAAGCTTGGTGAAGATAACAATAGCGAAAGCCGGTAAGACTTGTGTCGTAATTTTTCTAATTTGTTTCTAAGATGGGTAGAGAAATGGAGATGCCTATCCATTTTGATACCCAGATAGTGCATTGCGAAAGCCTGTGAGTTCTCTTGCCCTCCTATAGTATAGGATTTTGGCGAGGTTTTTTTCCCCTTTTGGGAGAAGATTGGAAGAAGACCGCAGTCGGTCTTTCTAGCGTTCACACTGATGTTTAATCTACCCAGTCTGTCATTGATTACGGTTACAAACTGACTCGGCTTGTGTAAGAGCTTTTTTTGCACGGTTGTAAACCGCAATGTCGTCAGCAAAAGAGATTACAGTAACCTTCTTGTAGTTTGTTTCAATAATGTCACACGTGTACAAAAAAGAGCCGGAGACATAACCGCTCCTTGAGGAACTCCTCCCGTACCCTCAAGTGAGTCATAAACCTGCTTACAGTGCAACGAGATCGTAGCTGTGTTTCTGTTGATACCATGTGTGGCTTCCGTCTGTATCTTCATATTTTTTTGAAAAATAAATGCAAGCGAGGGCATTATTAGCAAAGAAATTAAAAGATCACATTGAAACCACAATAAAATCATCTCACGTTTTAAGATTGAAATTTCTCGATATTTGGAGATAATCTTTGTTTACTTTTTGCCGATCCAGAACTGACTCCTCGAAATAAGTACAAAGTAGTATCAAAACATACTCCAGGTGTTAGTTTCAACAATACAATTTTGAGGTTTTTAAAACGGAAATGCGTAAACCTTAACGTTTGCTACGTCAGAAAATTAATACTTTTCCTACGTCACCGCGGTTCAGATAAGTTTCACACACACGACCTTTTATAGACGGTTTGTGGCTTTGGCGGATGAGCGGATAAGTCGACCTAACCTCAAAACGAGATAATTGTAGAAAAAAGTGCATTTGATCCTTTATTTAGCCACCTATTTCAGACTTACATATTGGAGGAACCCATCTCATGTATAGAGATATGAGTAACGAAGATTGTATTAAAATGAAAGGATACCAAAATGTATGCCTGATTACCCAAAAAAATCTAGGCTGGCTCGCCATAAATGTTCATAATTTTTTTTTTAGGCAAATGACCGGTCAGCAGATGAAAAAAGCATGACGGGAAAGGCTGTGTGGTCAAATCTTTACTGATTGGAAAATCAAGAATGATACAGATACAAGAAAGTTAATCGGTACTGCATGCCTTGAAATATTCAAGTTACTCAAAATTACAAACTAATGGAAATAAGGCATTGAACCCCAAGGGTAAAGGTGGCTGAAGAAAAAACTACCTAAACCAATACATAAATTATTAAATTAATTAATAATTAAATCAAATACAATAATATAAATTATAACTAATAACTATTACGAAATGAACTTATCAAATTATTTCATTATTAATTAAAATAAAAAAGTTTAGTTTCTGAGAAATTAGTTTTAATAATTATTCTAATGCTATTTGATTTGATCCAATACAAACTGCAGTGGGTTTTTTTTTTCTTTCCCCCCCCCCCTTTAGCCTCTTTAAATTTACAGATGATCATATATAATTATATATAATCTATAACTGCAATGTATATTATATTTAATGAATTAATTAGCTCATAATATTAAAATATGATGGGAACTAACGAAGTATTACGTATCATCAGCTGGATTCTTGTCGATCACAACTCTTCCTCGCCACTTTTTCTTCAGGCAAATCAGATAGGTAGAATTCTCAAGTGGTTATGCATTCTTTACCAACAATTTTCCTTGGAAGATTCCTTATGTTCCGGCGGTTCTTTTAGGTGCCTAATCCTCAGACGAAGATGCTAATGGTACTACCACCGTTGGGTTTACCAGCTGTTTCAATTGGCCATCTCCTTAATCATTTTTATTGTGGTTTTGTCTCGTCAACCTTGTCACCATGGGCTGGGTTCGCAAATAACATTAATCACTCACACGAGGGCAATATTGTTTTGTTTTTTTCTAAAGTTTCCGTGTCTCGTCTATATTTTTGAAGAGTCTGCTCTCAACTACTTCATCAATAATGCCATTGTTACAATTTTCATTTATTACTTAGTGAATTCATTTACCTTCTGCCACAAGTCTTGTCCACTAGCTCCTTTGAATTCCATTCCTCTCCCTGTATCCAAGTTAGTACGGTACTTAGACGCCATCTCGACAAACGGCTTACCTGGAACCCACATACGAGGCTAAAAAGACAAGAGCTAAACAGACGCTGTGTATAACTGTACAGACAACTTCAAAGGACATCCCATCTCTCAATAGAAAACAAATTACTAATTTACAAAGTTATACTTCAGCCAATCTGGACATACGGAATAGAGCTAAGGGGGAAAGCATAAAAGTCGAACATTATGCGTATCCAAACCTTTCAATCAAAAGTCCTGAGAACAGTAGTAAATGCCCCTTATTACGTCGGCAACAAAACCCTTCATAACGATCTTGATATACCCTACATTCTCGAACTCATTCCTTCCAAGTCCATGAAATTCCAAAGTAACCTATCCATATCCCCTAGCACAGTCATTGTATTGCACCACTCATCCCTCGTCGGAGACTTAAACGGCAGTAGCCTCGTGACCTGTTATAAATGCGTAACAGTGGGAGTGCTGGCAATGGCCAGTTTCTCCAATCATGTCCTGAGCGTCTGTGGCCCTCGCGCTCTTGGTCAGCCTCCACTTCTTCTTTTGCATGGGACGGAGGTGACAACCATGTGGATTTGGGAGGTCTCTCGGCTCTTTGTAAATACTGCATGAATGAGTGAGTAAATGAAAATTGTAAATATGGTATGAATGAAAACATTTATCACAATTGCTTATTGCCAAATGAGGTAGATTGTAATTTCATCATAATAAAGCTGACTTAGTGTATATTTATTACAGCATTTTCATTTATTAATTACTTTATATTTATTACATACTACTTTACACTGAACTTGTGACCCAGGAACAAAACATCATTAAAGAATCAATCATATTGCGTAGGCTATCAAATTAATCGACGTCCTGGCTAATAAAGTGTGATACGTGTTGGAAATTTAGTAAACTGTAATTGCAACAGGTCATTAAAATCGTGCTGAATTCTTTAAATGTCCGATGCATCACACTTCGATTAAGTACTTTGCCTCTCCTCCAAACTGTGGTTCAAGATACAATTAGTACTTGCAGAACTTATGGGAACGTTGACTCCGCACTAGCTGCCAAGGTGTGTAGTGGATCTGGCAACGCTGGCTGACTCAGTTTTCCTCTGACGTCAATGCGGCTTCTAGGAACTGCTCTCTCTTCGCATTAGCTCCGTCCGCAAGTGGCCGGTATTTAGGCTTTCCAAGGGCGTTCGTTATAGGCGGGGCCGACTATCTACAGGTGGCTATCAGAGTTTCTACGCGACATATTAACCTACTAGCTATTATGTATAGATCAGTTACTTCGTCATTATTACTTAAATACTGAGTAATGTATTTTTCAATTGGTTCAGTCACGATTTTTCCGGACCAAATACAATATTTTCAAATGATACCAAAGTTCTCTCCCACTGTGGGACCATTGATGATTACATCAGAGACCTACAAGAGTTAAGTATCCTCCTATGGTTAAAAATATAGACTATGCTGCTATAAAGGACGGTTTAAGATAGATATTGACGGTATACAAATAAATTGGATAGGTAACGGTTTTCAATGACATTCGATATAATTAGGTAGAATACAGCCATGGGATTAAGCTCAACGTGCAAACTACAAGAAGCATACAACTGTACTTACTCATCAAGTGACATACAATACATCACTACACTAATATCAATCAAAAGACACTAAAATAACAGATACGTATTGACGCTGGTTCGTCAGGAATTCACAAATTCATTTGGAATTGACTATGCCACCAATATCACAACGAACAGAATATCTCACGAAGAGCCGCCATGATCGTGTGCAATTATATTCAGATTTTTGATCAGGCAACTAGTTCGTATGAGATACCATTGGCCATAGAGCCGTCCGCTTTATCTTAGACCAATATTAACTTGATGTAAAAGTACTTGTAATTCTGCTAAACAAAGTATTTTTGAACCATGTTGAAGTATTGTCGCTTTGGAGAACTATAGTGACTGCTGAACATGAAATCCATACCTCACAATAGAAAACAAAATTCTCATGTATAATATATTGGGATAATACGTCGAGGAAGGGTCCTCGCATTGGCCAGTATTGGCGAGAGAAAGATAAGCCCTTCTACACATTAGCCTAATCGTGGAGTCTAAAATAGGCACATCCACACATTGGCCCGCCACAAAACTTGATTGCCTCTGCGCACCACTTGATTGCGCAGAGTGGCTCTCTTTAATGTGGACATAAAAACCGCTCCAAAGCCAATTCTCGCCCACATAGCCCAAGGTTGGCCATTGCAAGCAAACCCTCCCTCTACACATTGGCCCAATATATTATCTATTAGAATTTTGTTTTCTATTGTTGACACATGGCAAATATATAGGGTTAATGTGTAGAGGGGCCTATAGGCTTACAAAGGACAATCTGGACTTACGGACTTCAGGAGCGGCATTGAACTCTAGCATGAAGCATATCCACAGTCCACACATCGCACAACCCTAAAATACTTACATTTCTTTGAGAATTCATTCAACCAATCAAGTCTCAACCCACTCAAGTGGGGCTCCACAAGCTCGTTACTCAGGGTCATCCGCCTATGCAATGCTTCCCAGACATTGAAGAAGAACTGGTGGCGTGACCTACAAATAAACCATCATTTGAAATTGAGATGCTAGTCAGTTTTTGTTCCATTACATACTAAATAGCTCTCTTTCTCAAGCCTCCACAGTAACCACTTGCTTAGCTGAGGTGTCAATCCTGCAAGTAAATTTGGTTGAGTATATATAGCCACTTCAGGCGGCTTATCAGAGGACAAACTGGATAACAACAAGGAATGCCGCAACCAGGTGAAACCTAACCAATACATAGGGACAATGTGTAGTGAGGCCTATAGGCATACTAAAAACAATCTGGACTTACGGACTTGAACTTCAGGGAGCAGCATTGAACTCTAGCATGAAGCATATACACAGTCCACACACCGCACAACCCTAAAATACTTACATTTCTTTGAGAATTCATTCAACCAATCAAGTCTCAACCCACTCAAGTGGGGCTCCACAAGCTCGTTACTCAGGGTCATCCACCTATGCAGTGCTTCACAGACATTAAAGAAGAACTGGTGGCGTGACCTACAAATAAACCATCATTTGAAATTGAGATGCTAGTCAGTTTTTGTTCCATTACATACTAAATAGCTCTCTTTCTCAAGCCTCCACAGTAACCACTTGCTTAGCTGAGGTGTCAATCCTGCAAGTAAATTTGGTTGAGTATATATAGCCACTTCAGGCGGCTTATCAGAGGACAAACTGGATAACAACAAGGAATGCCGCAACCAGGTGAAACCTAACCAATACATAGGGTCAATGTGTAGTGAGGCCTATAGGCATACTAAAAACAATCTGGACTTACGGACTTGAACTTCAGGGAGCGACATTGACCTCTAGCATGAAGCATATCCACAGTCCACCCAACCCACTCAGTGAGAAGGTACTGATTGCCAACAGACTTAGTTGGTAACTTTATAAGGGTTAATTAACAGGTATGACACTTAGTCGGCATGGGATAAATTATGATTTATGCGGAACCACACCGTTCATACCCGGCATCTCACACTTAACCACCGTGGTTAAGGTCCTTACCGGTAGTACTAAGCAAACCCATAACCCACACATACTTGTCGAAGCCATAAACCAAGAGACGGTAAAACAAGGGATGACCGACCCCACTGCCACTCTGAAAATGTGGTTGCAGTTGAGACAATGAAGAGGAAGGATCTCCTAAAGAGCTCTCGAAGGAAGGTCTCTAGACAGACTACCAGAGCTATTAGTCAATGTTGGGTGTTGAGGGACGCCCACCGCGGGCTAGGGTCCCTTCGACCCGCCTTCGCAGTCGGCGGGTAGCTTTATTTGTATTGATCTGACTCACACAGTTTATAGTTTCAGACTGTACAGTTTGTAGGGCTAATTTGTTTTTGTTTTGTTCCTAGTGTTTAGTGTTTGGTGTCGGTGACAAAAAGAAGGTGAGCCTCATCACCTAGTGTGAATATAAGACTGAGTACTATTAACAACATCAAAAAACATTTATTGTATTATGCACTCCTCCAAATGCATTTAAATGCAGGCCCCAGAGACCGTCCTCCGCATGAAAGGGATCACTTTCTAAGAAGTGCTATCTTTAGCGAGACGAAGCCGGAGAATCCCACTAGGAAGGTTTGGGTCAGACAACGCCGGACTAAGACATAGTGAGGTTAGTAAAGAGAGGTGCTGAGGTAGTTGAATAAGAAAGCCATGGTTCGAGTAGAGCAGCAAGCGCCAGTGCAGAGAGAGAGAGAGAGCAGTGTTCTCTTCAGGTGCTGGGTTCCGAATGAATAAAAAAAGCTCCGAATTTCCGCCTTATATTGGCAGGACAGAGGCCAGGCTACGCTCCTAGTGGGCTTTGGTGTTATTAGCCAGGTCCCCCTCTCTAACTAACGCCTATTTTTTTATTATTAAAATATGGAAACGTAAGTGGGTGTTTTCTGGTACGAGAAGAAGGGAACTTCTATATTGAAAAACTGAGGAACATTACTCGACTCGTTCGCTCTGAGGAGCGGACTGGACTCATTCCAGGGGGGAGCTACTCCAGGGGAAGATCAACAACAGTACCTCTATTGTCCGCCATCACTCGTCTAGCTGCCGAGCAACAAGCGTGGAAACTCCCGGACCACTACACTGCAGATATCACGGCTAAGACAGGGAAATACCACCCACCTCCTCTACTAGAAGCGGAATAAAACCACATGCTTGTATCTCCGAACCATCTCAAAACGATTCTTCGCCAGTGTCAGGGAAAATCTCAGGACACGGCGGGTACTGCTAAAGTAGATGCCGAGGAGAGGGATAAAAATTGACTAAACTGTACAATTCTTATATCAGGGTTTCTTTCTTCACACGTGGAAACAAGCCATCTAACACCCGATCAGCTTATTACCACAAATGTGGAAGATTCTGGAAAAAACCATCGCTACAGCTGAGGGTATAATACAAGTGATAAAATATACAATAAAATAATCGAACTTACAAATTTCTCCTCTTCCTGCATTTAAATGCATTTGGAGGAGTGCATAATACAATAAATTTTGTTGTTGTTAAAAGTACTCAGTCTTATAATTAACACCAGGTGATAAGGCTCACCTTCGACTTTGAGGGTAGGTGATAGCCTACAGTACTTTTCAACATGTACACGTCTGAAATCGTTGGAGCCCGGTCTAGGAATACTACAGTTGCTGTTTATGCCGACGAGATATCTGTGTACAGTAGCAGCATGAACCCCAAGATGCCTCTTCGACAGCCCGAAACAGTTTGTAACTCGATCAGTGATAGATTGGGGAAAATTCAACATCACAGGGAACGCAAGAAAGAATGACTGCGTAATATTCTCCTTTCAGAAGGGAAAGAAATCGGCCGACGCCTATGTTCAATTTTGCGAGAGAGTTGAAACAAGTACGCATGATGTCTTACCGGCTCACACACTTGCATCTCCCAATCTATCTCTGCAACTTGTATTGATGTACAAGAGCGTAATCAGGCACTGCTGTACGGTGCTCCGCTTTTTAGTCATTTGACGGAGGTGACATCAAAGTATCAGCAACAATTTCAACTGGTATATTTATGAAAGTGATCCGACATACCTCATTCCAGTAGCCAAATAATAGCGAACTGCTCGAAGACTTAGAACTTCCTGCGGTGTATGAGTTACCTGAAATTACTTTTCCATGGATCCGCTTTGTAGATTTAAGAAGAATCCCAGAACTTAAACAAACTTAAGGATTTCATTATTTCCGGTTTTCTCAAATACTTCCAAAATTTCTGAGCAGCGGTTTGAGAAATGTTAAAAGATATCTTTTTGTTTACGTTAAGCATAATATACGAACTCAGACGGTAGATGTACAATAGACTAATCATGGTTCGTTCACTTAATATAATTTTATTTCTTCAATATTATAATTTACAAACAGTTTTAACAACCAATGTTTAACAAAGTAGGTTTACTGTGTAGGAGCGTCTCTTAGTCAAATAAATTGTTTTTCTCTCTTCATTGTTGGCCAGTTCGTTCACACTTTGTCCCTGGTTCGGGGTTCCCCTTGGGATTGACGTCAATGCCATCTGGTTCTGTGCCATCAGGCAAGGAATTTAAACTGCTCAGCATCCTCATGCGTTAGTAACAGACATATCTCTTGTGTAGGGGATGGTTTAATAATTAAGGTGAGGTCAAAAATGACTTCAAAGTTTAAAGTTATTCACAGAAATATGACCATTATTTCATATGGTCCTCTTAAGGATTAGTCATATTGCAGAACTAAAGTTTAAGCGAGAGCTATATGATGTAAATCATATGTAAGAAAAAACAATAATTAATCAATATGTTAGGGAGATTAATTTTTTTCGAAGATTAATAATAATATATTGTTTATTTGCTAAAAAAAACCTTTTGGAACCCGACGATTCACATAAAATGTTAGTAAACAAAATATACATTTTAATTAAAGTAAGTTTGTATTGAGGTGGACTTGTTATAAAGTGCAAATACGTACAATTGTCTCGGCAATTGTTTGATCAGGTTATTAGAATACATTTGGTAACAAGGAGATTGAAAGGTACACCATGCTAGCCGTCATAATTCAAACTATAGACATTTTTGTTATGATGCATGGATTTGAGCATTACCAGACTGACCACCGCATAGATGAAGTTCCTAGAGAGGATTGTGGGGAAAGAGGAAGTGGTCGAGTCCCAAATATAGTAATAGAACAGTCAGAGATGTCCGTCAAAGCAACCTTTGAAAAGCGAAAGCTGAGGTGATTTGAAAAATTGGTGGTACACTGAAACCGAACTGGACTGGACCGAAAGTAGGTCCAGGCTTAAGAAGCGTCTTCCAATATGGACTTCCGAACTTTGACAGATGATAGCGGCCATATTAATGAAGCTGCATCTGTCGAATTGGCTGTCATTTATTCAGTATATTTTTCCAAATCACCATGGACGGGTATAGCGTTCAACAACACGTGCAAATGATAAAATTGTTTTATCAATTCGGGCGACGTTCCGCGGTCGCCATAACTGTCCTACCGAGAGGACTATTCGCAGTGTGGTGGATAAATTTGAGTCCACTGGTTCAGTAAACAATCAACCAACACCCGTACGTCGACGAAACGCAAGATCTGCCGAAAACATCGCCGTTGTCCGTGAGAGTGTGCAGGAGAATCCGGGGCAGTCGATTTCGCGTCGCTTACAAGAACTCGGTCTTTCGCAGACCACAACTTGGCGAATTTTGCGTCGTGACTTGGGCCTGCTCTCGTACAAAATACAAATGACCCAGGAGCTGAAGGTAAACGACCATAGACAACGACGTGTGGTCATCTCACGTGGAGGTGATGTGAATTAGCCACCGAGATCGTGCGATTGGACCCCGTTAGACTTTTTCTAGTGGGGTTTTCGTAAGTCGCAGGTCCATAAGCCACAAATCACAGCGGTCCTTAAAGCCAACATAACACATGCCATCGGCCAAATTCAGCCTGATTTATGCACCAGAGCCATGGAAATTGGACATTTCGGAAGCGCGCCACCCAGCGAAGCCGCGGTGGACATTTGCACGATGTTATATTGCATACATAATTGCATCGATAGGCCATTCAAACGAATAAAAAATTTCGATGATATCTTACACACACTTAAAGGTAGGAAGCGCTTAATGAAAGACCTCCAGTACCGAGTTTTGTCATTTTCCTTCAGAAACAATTGCTTTAGGGAGACATACAAATTAAATGCCTTTAATCACTAGAACTACGCTATAACAGAAGCAATGTATTAAAATACTGTTTGGCGGCACGAGATATAACATTTCAGCATAATCGATTGATTCGATTACGATAGTACAATCGATACGATTTCGTTTTACATTTACTTCTACAGTATAAGGCCCAGTCGACAATTGCTAATACTACAAGCAGAGCAGGTCAGATATGAATGCTAACAATAATTCCTGCCAACTGCAGTTTTTCGAGCACTTTTCTAGTTTGAAATTTAACTCTTCGTCCAAAAGCTTGCCGAACACAAGAGATAATCTCAACTTGTCACTCCGTTCCCACTGCAGCGCACCTGAGCCGGATATGTTTATAATTAGCCTGGTATGTACGTCTGTGAATTAGAACCAGTTGTTAAAATAGCGTGATGTGTTCTATCCAACATGTTTTGATAGGCAATTTTTTGGATCTCCCATATTCGTGCAAATATCTACAATAATATAATAATTTATCATTATATTTCTTACCTACGTTATTACACATTATACTATTAATTATAATATGTTTTACTTCTACTTGAGGGATTGTAAGCACTAGTAGAGTTTCTTATTATTCCGTGGGCTTAATTGTCATTTGAACAGACAGACCCGTGAACAGGATCTTAACGGAGTAACGGAACTGTGCACCTCCGTGGTGTTCCTGGAGCGCCAGGACGCGTTGTCTATGGTTTGGCGCTTGAATCACAGTTTCAGAGAAAATTATTCAATTCTTCGAAGTAAAAGCAAGATTCTGAAACTTGATTCTGACAAAAAAAAAATAGTTTTTCGGGACAAAAAAAAGTTTTCAGGCATGACCCGCACTTGACCTTAAAGGCTCATTTTTAAAAAAATGAAGGAAATTATGAGCAATGAACGAGGCAGAGACGATCTCGCTGTGTAGACTTTTCCATTTGTATGAAAATGTTTGCATTGGTGGATTGTACTGATATAACCTGTGTTAGGAGGCCTTTATCCTCCGATCATAGCTTGTGTGTCATCTGTATAACACTATCTATAACCACAGCCTGACTCTCACCGAATCAAAATTAATAATTAATCAAACTATTATTTCAAATATTCATATAGATTGGAGAAAGCTTAACAGAAAGACACACAGAGGAAAGAGTACTGCCATTGGCTACAGAAAGCTCCAAGGACTGTTGCATAACAGGTGGGAGAAAGCGGGGATTCCCAATGAGTCACCATTCGGTACCAACCAGGGCCGTCTCTTCTTCTTATGTTAAATGTCTCTTACAGCAACATACACATTAAATAAACAATTATGACTCCTAAAACGTCTCATAATTACAAAATGAATGGACTAAGATAAACATAAAAACATCGGATAACAGAGAAAGCCGTGAGACTTGAGAGGATTGGCAGTTGGATTATCGGCTTGGGTTGATGAAGATTTAAAATTCAATTTATTTTTTACGCACATATACAGTTAGACAGTTTTATAATGCTAATATTATATATAAAATGCTAAAAGTAGAAGGGGCCTGAGCAGAACTGTATACTCGAGACTTAATGGAAGTCACTGATGGTTCCCTGTTATTTTTCAAGTAAGTAACTGCACCATCTACTAACTCCATACTTCCCTTACTCCCAAATCCTAGTCACCCTTTTCTTATACATATATGTCTCAGCTTTAGCCCCAGACCAGAATGTGAGCCCTATCACCTAGTCCAGTCTATTGTTTTTGTAAATTTAACTGTAAAACAAAAAATGTTTTTTGATATTCTACCCTCCTTCAAATGCATGTTATGCTATACAGGAAAAGGAGCCATAAATTTGTTCATGATATTGTTCATTTGTTTGTAAAAATGTTTAAATAAAGGGGTTTAGAAATAAAACAACCCCAGACCTTCCACCCAGTATATAGTAACGTAACTCTTAATATTTTTATGTACCAGTGTTTTGACTGTACTTCATAATAAAGCTTTTCTTTTAAAAGACTCCTCTACAAATATTATTTGACTGATGACGATTTCAAATATCATGTAGGTTTACGTAAACATGAATTACTATCTTATGTGATATATGGATGGAACAGTTGATTAGTTCCATCATTATATTAAAAACACGTTAAAAAGGATTTTTATTTTTTCCAACTCAGCTCTTAAACTTTAAAAATGTAGGATAGGGGAAAATAAAGGGTGAACGGATCCTTTTACTAGGAAGACCTATTTGAAGGTTGGGCGAAGGAATTAAGGAGTGTGGGAGACCTAGGTAGAGATGTAAATGTCGCGGTGCAGTGGTGTGAGTCCACTGATGGGTGATTAAAAATAAAAATAAATTGGAACTGATTTCATAACTAAAGCGTGCTACAAGTTTAATGAGAGGAAAGCATGTATCCACACAAGGTTTGATAACGATACAATACTAATTGATCAGAGTTATATTAATAACATATAAGTGAATGTTACAAACAAGAAGGGTGTGAACTAGAGCTATGTGCTAATGATTAAAATATTTGAAGTTACATGCAGAACAAAAAAAAACATAATAGCTACTTTTATTATTATAGTTCACAATCATCATATCAGAGTGAATTTCACTATAGAATCAGATGTAAACGACCAACTCATCGTTTCGGACCTTTTACTATTAAGAAAAACCAACAATAAAATCATCACTAATAATAAGTTATCAATTTAGTATACAAAATCATGATTGGTATACTAAACCTGCATAAAATGTTATGAAAAAGGTATGAATACATTAACAATAAGGTATTAGATTGAAAGAGAGTCTTATGAAGAGAAGCCTAGGAGTTAGATAACAATCCCTCTGTCTTTCCATAATTAATATTTACTGTGGATAGGTAGAGGAATTGTTATTTAATGTTTGACATCAACCATAAAAAAATGGGTGTAATTTAAAACCTAAGTTATAATGACATTTTTATCTGCCTACTGCACAATATTTATTTTACAATATATTGCATAATACATTAATAAGTCTAGATGACCGATTGGATAGCTATTTCTTATAGTATTAACTGACAAGTTTAAAGGTTGGACATATTTACTGTTCCATACAGAATTGTTCCATCAAATCAGTAATAAGTACAAATTATTTGACATAAATAGTGCAAATAAATACAGAAACACATAAAATATTTAATAAGGAAAGGTGATATACCTTTTATCCGTCTTTAAAATAATCATGATCACGACTGTTCACAACAGGAAACTTGCTTTTCATGTGAAGTAACGTCAGCAGGCTCTCAAAAGATTTAAGGGTAACCGATTACAACGAAAGACGAGGAAGAAAGATAAGGAGGTTTAAGGGTAACCGATTGCAACGGAAGACGAGGAAGAAATATAAGGAGGTTTAGGGTGGTTTAAGGGTAACCGATTGCAACGGATGACGAGGAAGAAATATAAGGAGGTTTAGGGTGGTTTAAGGGTAACCGATTGCAACGGAAGACGAAGAAGAAATGTAACGAGGTTTAGGGTGGTTTAAGGGTAACCGATTACAACGGAAGACGAGGAAGAAAGATAAGGAGATTTAGAGTGGTTTAAGGGTAACCGATTGCAACGGAAGACGAGGAAGAAATGTAACGAGGTTTAGGGTGGTTTAAGGGTAACCGATTGCAACGGAAGACGAGGAAGAAATATAAGGAGGTTTAGGGTAGTTTAAGGGTAACCGATTGCAACGGAAGACGAGGAAGAAATATAAGGAGGTTTAGGGTAGTTTAATGGTAACCGATTGCAACGGAAGACGAGGAAGAAAGATAAGGAGGTTTAGAGTGGTTTAAGGGTAACCGATTGCAACGGAAGACGAGGAAGAAATATATGGAGGTAATAGATGACCCCTAAGCTGCGTCCAGTTGCTGATGTATGGCCACATTCCTTAGTCCAGAGTCGGTAAGTAATAAGGTGTTCACTTCGGCAGAGCTGTTCAATGTGGAAGATTGAAGAAAATCGCTTAAAAAAGCTTATTTAATTCCGACAGCATGAGCGTCACTTCCTCACTGTAACTTGAGCTGCTCGAATTTGAATACGAGGAAGAATTAAATCGCCAGAAGTCTGTGGCCTTCCAGTGCTGCAACTCTTCCAGCAGCACTTGCTGCATCCCAATACACGCGTGAAGTTCCCTAAGTGCCTTCTTCAGTTCCGGCAAGAGGCTCAACAAGAAGTAGTCATTGGGGCCATACATCGTCTCCACCTCTGGTGTCCACTTGCCCTTGTCGCGCTGGTTCTTGCTTGTCTTCTTCAGTTAAATAATTGAAGACCAAAGGGGCCTTTTTAAAAAGTACTTTATTAACTAGACAAAAGAATACAACTTATATGACAAAGTGATTAAGTAATACGTCAGGGGTACAGTAACGAGATGAATGAGAGCTGGTGAGAGGAAAGGAAGGATTATATAAGAACAGATTAGATTAAGGAGTGCTGATATTCATGCTGACTTAGGCGATGGTGCAGGTGTCAGCTGGGTGTTGACTGTCGGTGTGCGTGTGTCAGCTGCTTCCATAACTCCTTCCGACTTTAGGTTTCTTGTTCCATCAAGAAATTAAGTTGATGGCTGCAGGTGCATGAGGGCTGTTATTTGGGTGATAAACCCTTGTTGCCAAAATATTGATAGGCTCTTGTTGTCCGGGATGGTATACAACTGTTGGTGTAGGGTTTTGTAAGGAATTGGTAGTTTTACATTTTTTAAGGTAGTAGAGGATTACAATTATAATAGCTGCCCCTATAATTAAATAAAAATAAAAATAAGTATTGGATTGATTAAATATAAGTGGTTCTAAAACTATGTCTGTTATATTTAGGTTTTCTATTTCGCTTATATTTGCGATTACATCTATATCTATTTTATTGTACAATTTGTTTATGGTGGAGTCTATTATATGTCTTGAAATTTTGGGGAGTTCTTTATAACAATCATTTTGATCTAGGGTGAGTAAGCTAACGGGTGGTAGGTATACAGTATCGTTAGTAAGGCAATTGTCTAATTTGGAGAGGTTAGTAGTTATAAAACTGTTTATATTATCTATATATCTAATGTTAGTATTGGTTAATTTATATTTGCATGCATTCATCGTTCCAGATGAAATAATATTATTTATACAAGTATTATTTAAAATAAAAAGGTTTTTACAGTAATATTCATTGTTTAAAAATGTACAATTCGTTGTATATAACATATTAAATTTTTTTATTATAATAGTTTCGTCTATATCTAAAGTTACATATTGGTTGTTAATTTTTACAGGCGAAGGTATGAGTAAATAAGTCTTTATATTTGGGGTTGCCTTAGGAAGGTCTACAAAGATATGAAGTGTTTCATTATGAGTAGTGCAGTAAATTTTACTCATTATCCACAGGATTTCAGGATTCCTAGAAGCTAGATTTACATTTTGGTTTATGTCGTGTAGTATTTGGGACATTAATGATGAGTGTGTGATGCCAATTTTGCATAGTTCCAGTGTTAATGTAAGTTCATCTATTTTGTTGTGTAGGTGTGTCAGAATTATGTACATGTCAAAGAATGTCATTTCTTTGTTTATCTTCATTATGTTGTCTTGTTCTGTTTTAAAATTATTATTAATTGATTGTATGTCTTTTTGAAAGTTTTTAATTACGTGTTTATTAAGTTTTATGTCTTGTTCTATGTTGTGTTCTATATTATAGTTGTTCCGTCCTAACTCATTTATTACTTCGTCATAATGTGATTTGTCATCAGCTGTCATGGTGCCAGTAAGCCAGCTGAGAGCTGTTCCAAGTCCGTTTATTAGTCCTCTCTTAGTTCGTTTGTTGTGTGATTTTAATAGGTTTAATTTGTTTTGTGTTTGTATGATAAGGTTTTTGATTATAGGGTATGTCGGTAGGTCCCTATAAGATGGTACATTGTTCTGTATATTGTTTAGTTCCTTGTCAAGTAAGCTAATGTCATAAAAATGGTATGTCCTGTAGTAATTTTCTATTACCTTTGCGTTCTTTATAGTGTAATGTAGGACTCCGGGGTTATCTCTTATATCAGTCACTGTCATAGTATATGTTAATGTCCATAGAAGTGTCTGGATTAGTACTGTCCGAGTAGGATTCATTTTCTCCTTCTGAAACAGTAATGTTTGGTCTCGGTCTCAAGTGTTGTTTACGTGGTCTTTTGATTCTATTAACGTGTGCTTTGTTTGTTTCGTTTCTGTCTTTGTACAATAGTACGGGTCTGTAGGGATTATTGTATTTGCGGTGATGGGTTGTTTTTATATATATCTGTTCGTCATTTATGTCAGGTGGGTCTTCGCGATTTGTATTTAATAACTCTGTTCTATTTTCTTTTTCTGTCACGATTTTATTCCGTATTAGTTCATGTATTATGTTCTTTTCGTCATGGTATTTTTGTACGTATTGTTCTTTTATTTCTGTTTGTTTGTTAGGTCTTCTTGTTATTCCGAATGTTATTTCGTCCGGTGTCATGTTTAGTTTAGAGTTTAAGGTATTGTTGTATGCTATTGTTGCTAGCATTAGTCTGTTATTTAATGATGTGTTTGTTAGTTCTTTTTCGTTAAGTGTTCGTAATATTTCGATGAGTGTACTATGTGCTCTGTTTAGTGTTCCTAATGAATTAGGATTTCCTGGGGTCACGTAAATTGGTTCGATTTCGTTAGTTTGTAAGAAGTTGAGTACTAAATTATTTTTGTATTCTTTGCCGTTGTCCATTTTTATCGATACGGGTGTTGGATATAGTGTTAAGTAAAGTTTAATGGCTTCGCATATGTTAATTCCAGTTACGGCTGGTATCATGTGTGTAAATAGTCTTTTCGAGAATGTGTCAATTATAGTTACGATATATTTTCTGTCAAAATGTAATGTGTCTATCATTAATTCTTCGAACGGTCTATTTGGTGTTGGTGTTATCATGTACTTTGCTTTTATAGGATTGCGTTCGTATTTAGTTTTCTTACATGTCTTACAATTGTTAATAAAATCATTAATTGTTTCTTTCATTAATGGGAAGTAGTATAATTTTCTAAGTTTGTCGTATGTTTCGATTGTGCCTCTGTGGGATGTTTTTCCTATGTGGTAGTCATTAATTATTTCAATTTGTCCTTCTTTGTCTAAGATATCGGTTACATAGTTTTTGTATCTTTTTAGTTTAACTGTTGGGTATGATTCTTGTATTAGTCTAGAAATGTCTTTAAATGTTTTATCGTACCATGGTTGGAGTAATGGGATATCTGGTTCACAATAAATTCCATAAGTAATTTTGGGTCTAATAAATTGTTCGATTAGTGATTCTAAGTCGTCTAAGTTGTCAAATTTAATTTCATGTCTTTTTTTATTAAATGGTTTAGTAAAGTTTGTTTCTTTTATTCCCTTTTTTATTATTATCTGATGTTTCTCTATGTTAATATTCTTGTCATTGTCTACTATCCAAATTTGTTCGTTGGATGATCGTTGGGAGTGAACAGTTGCTCCACATGTACTAATTGCGTCATTTATTTGTTCTGTTTGAGTCATGTTTTCTAATTCTTCTATAAGTGTGTCATAGTCTGGGTTCTCGTCTAACGGGAGTATTGCTAGTTCGTTTAGAAATTCGTCAAAATCTCCGTCTATATGGTTAGTATTTGTGTTTTGTTCTAAGTTCTCGTTTTGTCGTGATAGTAAGTCCGCTACGTAATTTGTTTTTCCATTAATGTGAGTAACGTCAATATGGTCTGTTCGAATTAATTGTTTAATTGTTTGTTTGTCATCAATATAGTATAGTTCGTTCTTTTCTTTTGATTTATTATTATTATTGTTATTAAATTTATTATTATTAGATTTATTGTTATTATTATTTTTATTATTTTTATTGTTTTCATTATTTTCCGGGTGTGTTTGGTCCCTTTTATTTTTGTTTGTTTCCGGGTGTGTTTGGTCCCTTTTAATTTTGTTTATTTCCGGGTATGTTTGGTCCCTTTTATTTTTTAATTTATTATTATTACTATTATTATTATCTTCTAAATTTTCGTTTTCTAATTTAAATTTTATTTTATTTATTATTAATTCATTATTTTGACAGTTGATTTTTATTTTTAAATTTTGCATCGTTTTGTATCCTAATAAAATATCGAAACGATTGCTAAAGGGGTATATCAGCATTTTTACCTTTGCTTGAATTCCTAACAGGGGATAGAGATCGATTATGGCGCTTTGAGTGCCTTCGGCTCTGCCTGTAGGAGTTTTCATTACAAAGTCTTCCGAATTAATTTTTGTTCCCTCGGGTAAGGAATGGGGATTGATATAATTTTTAGAAGCTCCAGTGTCAATTAGCCATGTCTTGCCTTTTTTGTCTTTTATTTTTGGGAGACTGTCCGTGTAATTTAATTGGTATTCGGGTCTGGAGGTTCGTTGTTGTTGGGACCTACGTCTAAAAAATCCTCATAACGAGATTCTAATTGTTGTAGTCTGTCTTGTAATTCAGTTATTTGTTGGTCTTTGTCATTTTCCGTGTGGTGTACGCGATTGCTGGCTGTGCGCATTGATACGGTCTGATTTTCTCTTTGTTCCGGTCTGGGGTTTGGTTTGTTAAAGTATTGTCTTTGTTCATAGGGTTTCCATGATTGATTGTGTCTTTCGTTTTCGTCTCGGGGGTAGTTATTGTTAAAACGTGGTTGTTCTTGATTGTACTGTCTTGGTTGTTGGGATTGTTGTCTATTATTGTCATTAAATTGTTGTCTATTATTGTCATAAAATTCACGTTTTTTCTCGTGATAATGTGGGTCGTAATTCCTCCCTTTATAATTGCTAGTGGAGGGTGGTTGGTTTTGACTGCGTCTTTGTGTGGATTCGTTGTGTGTTAGTTTGTTACCGTATGCTCTTTCGACTACTCGTACTGCTGTGGTTTTTAATGCCTTTTTCAAATCCCTCAAATTTTTAATTCGTAGGTGTTGGAGGAAATTGTCAACTGAAGTTTCAAGTTGTCTTTGGCAATGGTCAACTATTTGTTCGTCAAATACGTTTATCTCTGTGTGTTTTTGTAAGTCTGTTTTTGTGTCGTCCGTATATAATCTACCTTCAAGGTCGTCTCGTAATAATATCAGTCTTTCTACATAGCTATTGGGATGTTCGTTTCTTAAGGGTTTAGTTTGATATATTTCTGCTATGGATTGGGGTATTGTTTTGTCGTCACGAAAGTTAAGTTTGAGTTCTTGGATCAGTTCTAGTAAAGAGTTATAGTTCCGTCTTCCGCAATATTCGGCATGTCCTACTAATTTGTTTGTTGCATGTCCTATCAATTGTTTCGCGTTATATTCGTGATGTGGATTGTCAGTTGTGCAGACGTTATTCGCTACAAAATTTATTTTATTAATAAATCTTACTAGATGGCTGGGATTTCCGTCAAATTCTGGGATCAGTTTAAGGTCTGTAGTAGAAATTTTGTAATCGTTAGAAGTCATGTTTACGGTTTCTTCTAAGTTACGGTTTATATTAAGTCTGTCAGTAATGGGCATGTAAATGTGTACAAAAAAATATATTTACCAATACAAGTGATGTCTTCTTCTAGTTAATGTTGCCTTCTATCGGCTTCCTCTGGTCGCTAGATAACAGATTTTGTGGTTCTTGGAGCCTCGGTGAATGTATATTAAAATATACCAGTGCTCGATCAGTCCTGAAGTCCTGTTCAATATAGCATCGGCCTTCTCATGGAAAGAATCGAAAAGTTCTCAGGTCTAGCCTAGCCAAACGCGGGATCGCTGAATGGGGAGATTCTTCTGAAGTTATATAAACACTGCCAAGGTCCCTGTTCGGGCGCCAGTTAAATAATTGAAGACCAAAGGGGCCTTTTTAAAAAGTACTTTATTAACTAGACAAAAGAATACAACTTATATGACAAAGTGATTAAGTAATACGTCAGGGGTACAGTAACGAGATGAATGAGAGCTGGTGAGAGGAAAGGAAGGATTATATAAGAACAGATTAGATTAAGGAGTGCTGATATTCATGCTGACTTAGGCGATGGTGCAGGTGTCAGCTGGGTGTTGACTGTCGGTGTGCGTGTGTCAGCTGCTTCCATAACTTTCGACACTCGACGGCTGGAGTTAGAACATATCTGGATCGAATCTTTGTAAAACATCATCGAATCAAAGTAGACCCATTTCGATGAGACTCGAGTTGCTGACATTTTGCTAAGTTCCTCCCTGAAGTTGTTCCTTAGTTCCCTCCATTTTTTCTTCACAACCCCACCTAGGTAAAAAACAAAACATACAAATTAAAATATTGCGGAAACAAGTTTCACTGCTGAGCCAGGTTATTAAAAGGTATGTTGAGAGATATTAAATAAATTCTTAATACTTGGATATAGTATACATAAATATCTATAGCAGATAAAAGTAAATAAATGACCCTGTTGTGATTAGATAATATTGGGCGCGAAAGGTTGCCAGAATATATTGAACCAGGTAACAATAAAATTAATGAAATATAATAATGATGAGGCCATCATGCACCACACAATCGTAGTCAGTAGGAATCCTGGAGCATAACGACACAGGAGGAGATGGTGGGAAGAATTGAGCAGTAAAGGGGGGAATCAGATTAGCGGATGATTTTGGAAATATGGCCTTTCCATAATTTTTATTGAGGATCAAAAGTTTTTTAACTGATGGGAAGAAGATGATGATGAAGACATGAATACAATTTTTTTTTGGGGGGGGGGGAGGTGAGGCAATGTAAATTTCTGTCCACTTTCAATTTAAGATTGCGATTGCGGGGTCGATGAACATATTCCTTTCCATTTTTACTTCTGTTAATAAAATATAAAATAATTATAACTTCTGGTTGTAAAAGATCTTCGTTAAGTCAACCTTTTCTCTATAAATCAATAAAAAATGAAAAAAGTTGAAATTTAAGCATCTTACTACATATAAACCCAACAAATACTGAGGATATAGCGCATTTTTTAGTACCCAATTTAGCTCAGGTAACTTGCACGCAAATTTGAGAGCTGAGAGTGGATCATGAACGTTCCTCTCTCAGTCTACGTTCTCTTCTCACTTCGTTCATTCCATAATTTTTTCTCTCGAATTCTTCAAAAACTTGGATATAAGATATTGGTGTTCTTCGGTTTTTGGTGGTCTTCGGTCTATTCTCGAGTTCCAGAATATGTTCCCTGCTCAAAATTATAAATAAAAGGAAAATGCATGGTGCCGTTGTTAGTAATGGCTAGTTAAGTCGGGAGGAGTGCTAAATTTCTTGCACGTCCGACCATTGACTGTATAGAACTGCAATTGGTCTCTGAATTATTCATCCCAAAATGTTGTAGCAGCGTATCCCGTGAGAGCATGGATTGCAACCACCGTTCCAAGATTTTCAGTTGCCATGTGGCACGTTTCTTTGATGTTATACGTAGGTAACTCCTTCATGGATGGCAATTACATAAACTTCGGTGTCAGGGCTTATAGTATCAGTGCATCATACTTCGAATTTGGATGTTCAGCTTCATGAATTTCACGATTTAACACTTGTTAAAATTAAACACTATTAAATACACTTGTGGAAAATTATGATATGGACTATTTTGCATAAATCTCGTTTGTCTACAGTTGCCCCCCTCGTTGTTCTACGGTAGAAACTTGAGACCCGCAATACATGGTAAGCCCTCCTGTGCACAACTTCTCCTCTACCCAATTACTTCGATGATGTCAATCATTAAGCAATAAGCAAATTAGTGATTAGTCCCCCGTCCACCCGTACTTGGCAACACCGCCCCAAGTTGCCCCTTCATGCCAAGCGTCTAATTTCATGACGGGGACTATAGGAGTATGGCATACATTTCATTAATATTCCTCGGTTATCAACGTTTATTGCGTTTTATAAAGAAAAGGTTGTCTTCACGAAGATATTTTGGATACTGTTAGTAGTAGAAAATTTTAAATTTTAGACCCTCAATCAACGTTTTGGGGAGTTGACGAGAAAAAAAAATATGAAATGAAGAAGGCGAAAACGGAGGTATGTACATCAGTAAATTAGGTCAGTTATGCAACCGATTTACCACCCCCTGTCCTTGCCCTTAGTGACGCCTGTACCATGCATTTTCCTACCCTCTTAGGCCAACCGAAACACAAATCCATGGTGCAGAATTTTTGCATACTCAAGTCCTCCTGTAGCCCCTCTATCTGACGACAGTCTTTGAAGATGATTTTATTCATTTATGTTCATATATTTACAAGGTACACGCTGCAGTAAAGATTTGTTTTATTGTAATCAAAACTTAGATAATAAATACGAAACCATACAATACGGCACTGTGCAAATCCCTATAAATGTTTAAGGACATTCTCCAACTGAATACTTCATACCTCCCAGTATTATTTAGGAATTATTATTTAATTTAACCAAATAAGTCGACAGCGTATATCCTTAATAATTATAGCTTTCTGTCGCTTCACAGCGAAATATATATTAGTTTATAAGCGAACGTTTTAGACTCATCATCTTGAAGTGTTCGAGCTAATAGTAATCATAACACTTGCTGAGGGAGAAGGGGGGCTATCAAATGACATCTTCCCATGATCACTTTAGTTTTCATAAACTAGAGTAAGGTTCAAAATTGCACACTAGTCCGTCGAAAACGATTGCTTTTAAATTAATATAGCTGTGGAGTGACTGAAAGTTGTTTCACCCCTTAATATCAAGGACCGCTTTTAAACATTGCATACTTTAATTGTGCGTGTAGTTATAATAAATATGTGCTGATAGCATTGTGGGAAAATATTAACCTAATGGAGGGGGCTTAGTAAAATACTCACACGATTCGTCTAACTCGTAAGCTATTTCCTGCCAGAGCTTTCTGAGCTGGGCCGGGCTGAAATAGTGCTTGATGGATTGATCCCACAGAGGCCTCCTCTCCGTAACCAAGGCGATGAACCACTCTGTATCCATTAGCAGAGTACACTGGCACACTGTACGGGGACAAATGACAACGCTGGAATGAACCCTTCCACTGTCGAAAGCACTATGCAGCAATGGATTAGGGAGAGATCTTCTAGGAAAATATAGGGACTGTCAGCTGTGCGGAGTACTGATTAGCTATCCCCAAAACTATTTTGAGCCTAGTCAGAACCCAATGCTGATTGGAATTAAGCGCTACCGGGGATATCGCTATTTACATCAGCACGACCTCGAAATATTGGTGTCGGGTCTTCCCAAAGGGAGACGCGCCGCGGGCTAGGGTCTCTACGACCCGGCCGCTGTGCGGCGAGCGTCCAGAAAGGACGGACCTGTGGTCTTTGGCCTTTGCTGGTGTCCTAGTTGGCGGCCAGCTTTATTCGTATTGATCTGATTAAATAAGATTTGAGAAGGTGTGCCTCGACAGTGCACTATGTTCAGGAGAAAATGAACAGGGTAGGTATTATAGGTTGTTTATGTGGTCTTGGGATGACCACGAGTTCACACTCGGTATCTAAGAGTAGACGAAAACCGTCCGGATCCAAAAGGCGAGTGAGAACCGGTGAGAGGCAGACTGGATCGCTGGGGGAGACACTACTTGGTAAAGTTTGTAGGGCCAGTCCAGTAGGGCTGTCCGCAGGAGACAGAACTGTGCACCTGCCTTATGACTTCATGGAAGTCACTGATGGTTCCCTGTTATTTTTAAGTTACAACGGCATCCTTCTAAGACCTCCCTGCTTCCCAGAATCTTATCTTTTTCTTATATATATATATGTCTCAGCTTTAGCCCCAGACAGCCGAAGGTGAGCCTCATCACCTAGTGTTGTGAATATGGTTATGACTTTTTATACTACAGATTGAATGTATTTATATTATGCCCTCCTTCGAATGCATCAGTGCATCGCAGTACGAGGAGCAACTTGTATCTCTATATAATTTTTTGTTCATTGTAATATTTTGTGGTTTTAAAATTAAAAAAAAAAACCCAGACACTTCACTTGCTCATAGACATTCAAACCAGTATGTTGTAACTCAGTAACTCTTAATATTTGTATATACCAGTGTTGTGCTTGTACTTCATAATAAAACTTTTCTTTTAAAAGACTTTCCTCTACTAAGATTATTTAACCGTAGATGATGAAGCAAACATGAGTCAAAGGTTGTTTCTCAATACAAGACAATATGATAAAGTATATCAGAAAAATGTACATCTCTCGAATACATGGTAAAGACAATGGTTTCGTACTCGGGAGGGCTCACAGCTTGCATTTGACTGACTTCTTTGAGAAATAACCGCCAACACCTGCTAGGGTGAGGGTGGGCCCACCATTCTTGACATCCGCGCTCACGATGAACAGAGTTCTCTCGTGCCTTTGCAAAGCCTGTTTTAAATCATTACTATCAAACATATTTTGCTTGACTACGAAAAGTTAAAAATAATAAGCACCAATGTACTATGTGATAATAAAGGGGAAACTATTAGACCGGTGAAGTATTTAAAAGCCACAAAGATTGATGTGTTCCAAATGTATAAACCAATATTTGCTTTTCATTGTGTAATTGTTTTGTTAGATTTGACTCTCCGGCGCTTTCAAGTACCTTCTCCACGCCGAGTTTGGGAGGGTCTTGGTCATATATTTTCTGAACCATTAATTCTCATCACTCTTCTTAGATATTTAATATCCTAGAGGACAAATCCTTAGACTATTCCCGGAACTCAGATCCCGTCACACTCCTTCCCACTGAGCTACAGCATTCGACCGTTCCTTCCTTACTCGTTCCACCGCACTCTAGAATTCTCCTCCACCTAATATCCACCATGGAAGCATGGTATGGTTTACTTACTTTCAAAACCCTTTTATTACAACAACTCCAATACCATCCGGGCAGACGTTTGCTAACCTAGGAATTATTTATTACTCTATGTTTAAATTACACCGCCCTCAGAAGATATATTTATAAACCTTATAAAGTTCTTACCACTAATATATCCTCTTTTTTTTATTTAATTGAATCATGTTTATTTGTTTTGTTTTCGTAAGTTATGTATTATTTCTTTTTTTTTAGCCAGAGTTAAATTTATCTACTTGTGCCTTATTATTCATAGGGTACATAATCCCATTTTTTCTATTCTATTCTGCTCTAGAACAGAAAACGTAAATTGGCATAAGGTAACGACTATTTTCTAACTCTGAGAAGAAAATGGCGGAGCACCACCTACCGTGTTTTGGCCGTATGACATCCATGATAGTAAAGTAATCTCTTGGAGGTGGAAGACAAGAGAGGCCGCAAAAGGACTAGAATAAATGGGATGAATCTGTTCGCGAGTAGCTCCAACATCCGATTGGAAGAGAAAAATTATGATTGAAGACAGTGTCTTGGATAAGGCTCTAAACAAGGAATCAAAGTCCTTGCGAAAAAACATTAAGTCTTTATTTGTCTGTATGTTTATCATGGTTCACAAGGATTAATAATTTTTCAATTATGTAACCCAACCGTCTTCACGTATCATTTAAGTTATACATTGCAACGATAATGCCTGAAGAAAATTTGTGATTAGCGTTTTTTTAAGACACTAATGGAGAAAAGTCTTGATTGGGATCAGCCGAAGAACGTGAACGTTAGTTCGGTGTAACGTGAAGGGGTGCTACTCGTACGTCTAACTACGCCAGCGCTTTGGTTCAAACGCTTCAATGCTGGGAATAGCAGTCTTCCTGACGTGCCTTGATCACCGCTTAGTTGACGATACTTAAATTGTATGCGAGGATTTGTGTGTTACCTCGTGCTCTAGTTTTTGTTACAGGAATATGTGTAACAACCTAGTAAGAAGATATGCGTTCCCAAACGGGGAATGTTATTGTCACCAGAAATACATATTGCCTCCAGTTTGAACATGTGTTTCAAAATGTATTCTTGGTTTCCTTTCGATATAGTACTGCATATAGCAATAGCATTGGAATCACTGTGTCCCTCTTCGTCTTCCATTGTCTGCTGCGCTTCTTTCTTTGCAATTCTGAAGATCTGGAATTGGCGGGGTACCTGAAGCTCCTTCTAACTGCGGATGAAGAGCAGAGGAGCCCTGATATACTGCCGGCTGTCCACTTGTGTTAGTAGGACTGTATTCTACACACTGTACCCCAGGATGGTGCATTCATTGTACCCGGGTCTGCTCCTATGAAACATCCTGTTATATGTAGTTTTTTTGTTCCCCCCCCCCTTTTAAACCCCCTTTAAATTTACAGATAATTATACATAACTATAGATCCTCAGGAGAATCTATTTACAAATTTTGTTATTTTGTAAAAATTATATAATGAATAAACAAGTATAATCATACACATTATACCTGACTGGACTAAACTGACTAATAAAGGTGATGGGGCTCACCTTTTTGATCAAACTTAAAACTAAACTACATACTGAATCTTAACCTAACTTTCCCCGGCAATCTGTTGCCATCGATGCGGGAGGGGTGGTGGGGTCTTAGTGTTAAACACTGGGTTTGTGAGGTGATGCAACGAGTCAAAAAACTTGATGTGTCTCCGGCGGATGAACTCGCCCACTGACGGCACACCAAGCAACGGGTGCAGGTCAGAGTTCTTTAACCTCTCGAGAGAGGTATGTAGGACCACTTTTCGCATGATCCCATTCTGGAAATGCTGGAGACATTTGGCTGTATTGTCAGTCAAGTAGGTAAATAGCGGGGCACCGTACAGCAGAGTTGGCCGGAGGACACATTTATATATCATCAGTTTGAGACGAAGCGGCAGGTTGGGTGAAGTTGGCAAGTGCGATAGCCGGTAAGACCTGTGTCGTACTTTTTCTATTTTACTACTAAAATGAGTAGAGAAATGGAGAAGCTTATCCATTTTATACCCATATAGTATATTACTGTATTATACTCCTTTATTGTGCTATAATTATAATCTGCCTTTTATAAGGCAATAAGTAATTAAGATAAATGCTCTCATTCATACCATATTTACAGTTCATCATTCACTCGCTCATTCATACAATATTTACAGACAGCCCAGAGACCCCCAAATCCACCGCGAAGAGAAAGCGGAATCAATATAGTATATTAAAAAAGGTGGTGAGTTCTCTTGCCCTCCTATACTAAATGATTTACTACAATGTTATATGTATTTTTTCCTTTTTTTTTTCCCTTTCATAGCCCTTTTAAATTTACAGATAATTATAGATCCTCAGGCGAATCTATAATGCTATATGTATATATGACGATATTTCGTGGTTGTTTAGTGTAAATATACAGTTCACGGGAGAGTATATATTATGGTATGAATTATACCTTTTACACAATTAGTTATTATTATATTTGTGCAGATTATAATTAATTTTGTTGAACTAAAAACGTGTCATAGAAACTATTAAAGTTACGTAAGAGGTTACATAATGACGACACTATTTGCATTAGCTTTTCTGCGATAAGAGGGAGCAGGCAGTGAACAGTGTTACATTGGTAAATATCTTTTTATTGCCAAATGTCACCATGGTCGTCTATTGCAAAACTGCCTACTTGGTACAAATAATGCAATACCATCTTATCAAGTCTTCCAAATTGATTTTGTAATCTAATTGGTTTTTCAGATTACTTGAAAAGTAGAGTTCTTATCGATGTTTTAAAATATCAATAAAACAATATCTCATTTACGTTCACTTAGTGCCCTGAAGAGAGTTATGGAGCTTGAAGTGTGGGTAAAATTACATTCTACCCCCACCCTTTCAAGTGAATATAAGAAACAGAGAGCAATCTATGTCCCAATAAATATAAAACTTCGGTATCTATAAGCAAATAAACTTGCAACAATTCAACGGTCTTTTCGGTTGCTTTGATATAATTTATTTAATGTTTAAAACATTAGAGAGAAACAGCAAAATATAAATGTATTAAGGAAATATCTGTCTTTGAACAAACAATTATTGTGCCAACTAGTCCACCACGAATAAACAGAAGTTCCCCTCTTCTCGGACCAGAAAGCACCCACCTACCTTTCTAGATTTTATAAATAAATCTTCGGCGTCTGTATAGAGAGAGGGGATTAGTCACGGTCCCGACATGGCCGGATCTAACTAGAGGTGCGGGCATAGCCCAGCCTCTGACCTGTCTAAATAAGGTATAAATTCTGAGCTTTTTCACTCATGGTCCCACTACCGCCCGATTAACTTACTACCACAAATGAGGAAGATTCTGGAGAAAATTCTTTTGAATTATCTCAAAAAATACTGTGCGGACAATGACATCATTCCGCCAGAACAGACTGGATTTCAATCCAGTATTAGCACAGAACATCGCCTTGTAATGCTAGCCAGATGCTAGCCTAAATTGAAACAGAACATAGCCACGGCTATTATTTCGCTAGACTGCATGCAGGCCTTCGACTCGGTGTCCCACGGGAATCTGCGTCGAATGCTCTGCTACCAGGAATAATGCCCGGAGCAGCTCTGTTCAATTCTGGCTAGCTTCCTGAAAAATCGATCGCCTCGGGTACGGGTGGGTGATAGCTTCTCCGAAGCTGTGCCACTGACCTGTGGAGTCCCACAAGGAGCCGTGCTCTCCACAGTACTTTGCAACGTGTATTCTTCTGAAATTGTCGGACCACAAATTGAAATTGAAAACACCACAGCTGCTGCTTTCGCCAACGATATATTAGTGTACAGTAGCAGTATGAGCGCCAAGAAGCTCTTAGGCAGAAAGAAGCAGCTTGTAAACAGATCAGTGATAAATTGGGGAAACTCAACATCACTGTAAACGCGGGTAAGACTTTTTTTTTTTTTTTTTTATTATAATCCTTTATTGTGCTAAAATTACAATCTGCCTTTTATAAGGCAATAAGTAAATAAGATAAATGCTCTCATTCATACCATATTTACAGTTCATCATTCACTCGCTCATTCATACAATATTTACAGACAGCCCAGAGACCCCCCAAATCCACCGCGAAGAGAAAGCGGAGTCTTGGGAAGTCCCCCACGCTCCTCCATCAGCCGCGTCACCGGATACTAGCCAGTGGAGGCTGACCAAGAGCGCGAGAGCCACAGACGCTCAGGACATGATTGGAGAAACTGGCCATTGCCAGGACTCCCACTGTCACGCGTTTATAGCAGGTCACGAGGCCACTGCCGTTTCAGTCTCCGAGGAGGATTATAGGGATGAGTGGCGCAGTGCAATGACTGTGCTACAGGATTAGGGTGGTTGGAAAGGCTACTGTGGAATTTCATAAACTTGGAAGGGATGAGTTCTAGAATGTAGGGTATGTTAAGGTCGTTATGAAGGGTTTTGTTGCTGACATAATAAGGGGCATTTACTATTGTTCTCAGGACTTTTGATTGAAAGGATTGGATACGCTTGATGTTAGACTTTTTTGCTGTCCCCCATAGCTCTATTCCGTATGTCCAGATTGGTTTAAGTATAACTTTGTAGATTAGTAGTTTATTTTCTATTGAGAGATGGGATGTCCTTTGAAGTAGTCTGTACAGTTGTCCAAAGCGTCTGTTTAGTTCTTGTCTTTTTAGTCTCGTATGTGGGTTCCAGGTCAGTCGTTTGTCAAGATGGAAGCCTAAGTACCGTACTGTCTCGGATACAGGGAGAGGAATAGAATTAAAATAAACTAGTGGACAAGACTTGCGACAAAGGGTGAAGGTAATGTGGGAGCATTTTGCTTCATTAACTTTGATCCGCCATTGATTGCACCAATACTCGATCTCGTCAAGGTGTTTTTGAAGGTTATGGGATGCTATGTCGGGGTCTGGGTGGGATGACAAGACTGCAGTGTCATCTGCAAATGTGGCCAAGAAGGTATTGGGAGTAGAGGGGACATCAGCGGTGTATAGGTTATAGAGGATGGGGCCCAGGACACTGCCCTGTGGAACTCCTGCACTTATGGGATAGTAGTTAGAGTATTCTAAACCACAGCGGACTTGGAAGAAGCGGTTTGAAAGGTAGGACTGTGGGATTAGGAAAAGGGTCTGTGGTAAATATCTTTTGAGCTTGTAGAGCAAACCTGCGTGCCAAACCCTGTCAAAAGCTTGAGCTATATCGAGAAAGGCAGCAGTGCAATACTGTTTGGTTTCAAGGGCTGAGGAGATGTGATCAACAACGCGAAGGCCTTGTTGAGCAGTGGAATGTCGTTGGCGGAAACCAAACTGGTGTGTGGGAAAAAGGTTTTTGGATTCAACAATTGGAAGTAGACGTTTTAGTAGGAGTTTCTCAAATATTTTTGAGAGGATAGGGAGTAGGCTAATTGGACGGTAAGATGAGGCTTCATTGGGTGGTTTACCGGGTTTGGCGAATAGGACAATAATGGAATGTTTCCAGAGGAGAGGAAAGTGCGTCGTTCGGATAATGCAATTGTATATATAGGTTAAAAAGATTATGGCTTTAGGAGGAAGCTGTTTGAGAATTTGAGGAGTAAGGAGATCATATCCAGGGGATTTTCGGTAAGGTAAGTTTTTCAAAAGGTATTTGACCTCAGAGGGATTAACGGCTTTTGGTGGAAGAGAGAGAGGAATAGGTGAAGTGAGGAAATCTTCCACAGTTGTGCTGTGAGTATGGCTTTGATGAGAAAGGTGAGGTGTGAAAGTATGGGTAAGATGCAGAGCAAATTCCTCCGACCTCTCCCCATCCGAAGCCGCCCAGGACCCATCATCACGACGGAGTGGATGTGAAACAGGTTGATACTTTAGGATTTTTTTGGTTACATTCCACAACGAGTTATCCCTGGTAGACAGAGAGGAGAGGTAGGAATTGAAAGAATCGGAACGGAAGGATGCCAATCGCCGCTTTACCAATCGGCAGTACTGATTGTACGAGCGGCGATCAGCAGGATGTCGGGATCTTTGCCACACTGTTCTGGAGCGGCGTTTGGATTGGATTAGGTCTTTGAGATGCTGAGGTAAACGATTATGATTATGGATTTTTGGGTGACGATGGGGTGACGATGCCTCCCAAGCCGACCTCTGGACCAGAGTAGTGAAAGAATGCACTGCATCGTCTAGGTCTTGGGATGTTTTCACGGACAATTTGAGGTTGACGGACTCCGTAAGAAGCTGGCGGAAGTGGTCCCAGTCAACTGGGCCCCTAATAAATGAAGGAGGAGGCAGTTTGTGAATTGGTCTTAGGGAAATGGTTAATAATAAAGGACTATGATCAGAGGAGAGGTCATCGAGGCGCGTGAGTGAATAGTTAAGTGTTCCTAAACTATTGTAAAAAAAGAAGTCAAGGAGATCAGGATTTCGGTTGAGATCAGATGGCCAATAGGTGGCTGTGTCAGGAGTGATAGTGGAGCAATGTTTCCGTGTGAGTGCAGACAGCAAAGCACGTCCTCGTGTATTAGTGGATCTTGACCCCCAGTGTAGGTGCTTCGCATTAAAGTCCCCACCCACAAGGAAACGATGTCCTATGGAGTCTAGAAAGGAGATGAATTGGGAGTCGGAAATGGATTTATTGGGAGGGCAGTACACTGATGCTAGTGTAAGGGGAAAAGTGAAGGTGGTGATTGACACTGCAGTGGATTGAAGGAAATCATGTGCCACCAGAGGAACTATGTGGTGGGATATGGAGTTATGGACAATGACAGCGGTACCTGCATGAGCTGTTCCATCTGGGTGATCAGTTCGATAAGTCTTGTACTGTCGAACAGTAAATGGTCGTTTACTCGTTAGTCTTGTTTCAGTAATGAGAGCTACGTCGATGTTTTTGTCGTGGAGTAGTGCTGTCAGTTCGTTAGTGTGGGTGCGAACACCATTCGCATTCCAAAGGAGAATGGATAAGGAGTCGGAAGGATCCACTTATGGATTTTGTTTAACGGGGATAAGGTAGGAGACAAGATTTGTAAGAAGGGAAATGAGAGGGGTAATTAGGGTTCTGAACTCTGTAAGGAATGAGGTTAATAGGCTAGTAAGATCCGAAGAGCTTGAAGGTGGAGGAATATGCGAGATGTGTGGTTGAGGATGGGATTGAGCTTGAGGGTTAACGGGATGAATGGAATGCTGGGAAAGGTGATCTTGTGGACAGGGAGTGGGCGGTGCCTGTGACTGCTCTCTGTTACAAACGGCATCGGCAAAAGAGACAAAAGGCCTCAAACTTCTGGCTGGGCCGCTTCTTGCTGCGAGTTTTTTCTCTTCTGGCTGTCGACGTTGTTCTGTCCTGGACTTCAGCGTTCTGTATGCCTCGCAGCCCTTGTAGTTGGCTGGATGTCCTTGCTGGCAAAGCACGCATACTGCAGGCGATTTAAGGGGCTTTTTGCACAATTCGGTTTTGTGCTGCCCACTGCACTTAACACACCTGGGAGGGTGGTGGCAGTAAGATTTTGTATGCCCATACGCCTGACAGTTATGGCACTGGACGATATCGCGATTGGGATACGGTTTTTCAACCTGTACCCTAGTGTAGTACAGGTTTGTTAGGTCGTATATCTTCTCAACTCCAGGTGTCCTCTCGAGATCAACAAAGAACAGTGGCAATGCCGTTTTTATTGTTTTATCCTGTTGCCTATCCTCGCGCAACACGTTTGTTATTTGGCGAACCTTGTACCCGAGAGCTGAGAGTTCTTCTTCTATTTCGTCAGCTGGTGTGGTCGGGTGCAAATTTCTGATCACCACTCGGAGTGATCGTTCCTGCTTTAATTGGTAGGTGTGGCAGTCTGCATTGGTTTCATCTAAATATTTAACAATCGCTCGATAAGTATCGGGAGTGTCTGGGGAAATTTTTGTATCCCGAGAGCGATTGAGGCACGTATATTTTCCGGTACCAACAATTTTGCTCATTTGTGAGCATAGTAATTTGAAGTTGCTAATGTTGCGTACAAAAAGAGCAGGCGGTTTGGGCTGTGTTGGAGTTTTGTTGACTTCCATTTCTTCTGTTGGGATATTTTTCAAAGCCTCAAAAGTGTTTGGCGTGAAAAAAGGGGACTCTAAGGCTGTTTCTTTTTTGGATGTGCTGGCCTGTGGAGGTATCTCCTCCATGGAACTAGCAGCAGAGGAGGTCATTTGTACGTTCCTATTTGACCTTCTTGGTTTTCGCTTTACAGGCGACGGTGTTGGAGTTGGACCTAGCGATCTAGATCTTTTTTTCCTATTTTGGGACATTAGTTGTTGATAAAATCTCATTTTATCATAACAACGGTTTTTTTATTAGTAGAAAAGAAGTACGTAGCGCCGTGGGATTCAGCTCACAACTCCCAGTGGCGAGTCACGGGTCTTGGCTCTGAGCCACTAGACCGATGGCTCAGAGAACTATCGTTACTGAACGTCGAGTAAGGCGTTGCAAATGGCCGACTACTCAATCCGATATCACTTTTCACACTTCACTCTAAATGTAATAAGCAATTTACTCACTCTTGAGGGCTCCCTCGTGGCCAGCTCCCTCAAGTTGCCTGCTGGAACAATTTTTTAACTAAACTATGGCCTATAGACGGTAGTATATAGTGTTTGAATGACGAGCGATGTACAGAGATGTTCTAAAAGGTAGCGCATGCGCAAAAACTGCGGGTAAGACTGATTGAGTAATTTACTCATTCCAATGCAGATGACAGTCTCTGGGGCCCTACAAAATACCTAGTAGCGTTTCCCCCAGCGATCAAGTATGCCTCTTTCCGGTTCACATTCGCCTTTATAATTATTCTCCTCAACACAGTCGGACACACCTTCTAAGATCTTATGGAGTCAGATCAATAAAAAAATACGAATTAAGCTGTTCGCTGACTAGGCCGCCAGCAAAGGTCAAAGACCACAGGTTTATTCATATATGTATATCTTTCTGACGCCCGCCGGGAAATGGCCGGGTCATGGAGGCCTTCCCCATCGTCCAACCTCGGACAACCTCTTTTTCAGCCTTTATTCACTTGTCACTTGTCTATTTTGGCCCCTACTATATTTTAATAATCATTTTTTTTTAATTAATGATGATAATGTTAATGATTTATTTATAGTTTGTTCAACAATCTATCATTAATTTTATCATTTAAAAAAACATCCTATTGTCATTAAATAAACAGTATAATGACTTTATAGTATCTCAATCGATTTCTTTGATACCTAAGGGGAGGGGGGATAAAAAAATCATAAATTGGAAGGGCAACATCCCATTAGAACTATTATGAACTGAAATGGATTGACAGAATGTCTAGAGTGTTTAACTTCCATTTGAATCTTTCTATTTGATTTTGTGTACAATAGATTGGCTATGCCTGTAGATGAGACAGTGGAATAAAGTATGTTTGAGACTATATTGGTGGGCTGCATCTTGATGGTCTGTTTCAAAGTTTGTAGAGCGAAATCATAGGTCAAATACTGATCAGATTTGTATTTCAAAGTATTTTTCAGGCGTATAAAGTACAGCAATGATCTAACTCAATAGATACATCAGATCAGATCACGCCGGATATTGAAGAATCATTACTATTGGAATGTATATCTGTACCGAATTCTTCATATGTGGTCTTCTCGAGGGGCTGTAACAAATAACATCATCTCCTCTCTGAAAGAACTCATTTCGAACTGAAAGTTCGTGCAGTGCATTTTGGTGATAGTATGTTTTAGATCAGCAGCTACGTGGCGGAGATTTTTTTCTACTTCTGCATAAATTTATTATTACTATCTTAGTTATTCAATAGTAATCATAAGTTTTATAATGCTTGCTTTATATATAATATTTATAATCTTGCTAAGAACAAGTAGAAGGGGCTGGAGCAGAACTGTATACCTGCCTCGTGACTTCATGGAAGTCATTGATGGTTCCTGTTATTTTTAAGAAAGCAACCCTCCTTACTTCCCTTACTCCCTACTTCCCAGAATCTTACCCTTTTCTTATACATATATGTCTCAGCTTTAGCCCTAGACACCCACATTCAGGTGAACCCAGCCAAGACTCAAGGGATCATCTTCTCTTTCCAGCATGGGAAAAGAAAGCGTACCCAGCTTCACCATAGACGGGACTCAATGCAAACTTGCCAACAGCATATGCATAGGCAGACACATGACTTTCGGCTCACACCTGCAGAAGAAGTTGAAAAGAGTACGTAGGACTTACTACTCTCTCCAGCATCTCATCACAAGCCCGGCTATATCCCTTCAGCTGAAACTATTAATATATAAGAGCGTCCTGAGGCCAGCTCTACTGTTTGGGACACCACTCTTCCGATTCTTACACGCCAGCACCATAACTCGACTCAAGAGCTTCCAGAACAACATCCTGCGCACGGCACTATGGCATACCCCTTTTCGTGATATGAAGGCTCCCGACATCCACGAAAAGTTCGAGGTCCCCACCATCACCGAAGCCATCCAAAGAAGACACATCAAGTTCTTTGACTCGATGAAACATAGTCTAAACCCTCTATTCCGAGACATGACACCCCCACCGCTACCGGCAAGATGGCAACTCTCAAGATCTGGTAAAGCAGACCAAATGGTGGACATCACGGCGGCCCACCAACAACAAGCCTCTAACGGGCACCCATCACTGCTATCCAACTAAATAAGACTGCACTATATGCCTAGAGAGACTCTAGGCCCAGCCACCAGTGGACTCTCACCACTGTACCGCAACAATCAACCTCTACCGAGGCTTCCCAAACTCCTTAATTCCCTCACACCACCTTCAAGCAGGTACTCCTAGTACAAGGATCCGCTCAACCCAAATATTCCTTTATTTTTCCCTCATCCTTAATCTTATAATTAGAGAGCTAAGAAAAAAACCGTAGACCCGACTCGTTCCTAGACCTTCCACCCAGTATGTAGTAACGTAACTCATAATATTTGTATACACCAGTGTTTTGCTTGAACTTCATAATAAAGCTTTGCTTTCTTTTCTTTTAAAAGACTCTCCTCTACAAAGATTATTTAACTAAAGATAGATATTTGTGTCTTAGCTATTTTGGTTTCTTTTAGTCGGTACTATTTTCTTAATAAAAGAATTTTAATTGACAAAATTCAATTAATTTGTGTATATTTATGACCTAAGATTCTAGACCCGTAACCCGTAGGGCTTACACCTGGTAGATTAATTATACATCAGCTTTTTTAATATGGAATTGACAAACGATTTAAAATACTCAAAAAAGCACAATGCCATTGACAATAGCCAGCCGAGCGAGGAGGTTGTTTATTCTTGTGATTAGACAAACAGTGGTCTATTTCTGGCGCAGAGTCAGCGAAGTCAGTAAATCACAGACCTATCCATATGTCAATATTTGTCCTACCCTCGTCTATTGACGTATTCAACTTTTGTCCATTACATCCAATCCAAAACTCTTCAATTGTACAGTTAAAACTTTATAGACCTGGTGAGAAATGACTGGGATAATTCAGTACATTTTAGTACATGTACAGTACATGTATCGTTGCTGTTGTTATTTTCAAAACCTAGACATAGAATTTTACACGGAGGTCCTCATTTGATGTGACTACATGAAAAATATTGCCTTCTCCTGAAAACGTGATCAAAACTTATTAATTGATTAGTATACAAAAAAAAGTAACAATTGTTTTAGTAGGGTAACAAACTGGAGATCCTGATGTCGTAAAATATATAATTTATTATGAAAAATAAAATAAAATAATTATCCAGCTAATAACAGTTGAAATAATTTTGTTCTTAGTATACCGTCTTTGGTAACAAATCAAAGATGTTGAAGTGCTGTTTAAGAATATGTATAGTATATTGGAGATTTGCTAAATTATAAATAGTAAAAAAAATAAGATTAATGACAATTTTTTTTGCATGTTTAAATATAACAGCTGTGACCATTGTTACGAATTCACATGTGCAATGCCAATCAATTTTGGCCCCTGCTCTATTTTTATTAGCAATCATTTTTTTTTTTAATTAATTTTGTTCATTTATATTTATTATAAAAAAAACTATCTATTGTCATTAAATAAACAGCATAATGGCTGTATATAATGTAATCAATCGATTTCTTTGATACCAAAGATAATACTATATAATAAGTCAATCAAGATAACTACTTTTGAATGTGAATTCTAATAAAAATTATAATTCAATAAATTTAAAGTAAATCGTCAATCAAGAGGGAGTAATTAGTAATATCAACGAACCTCTGTGTGATACTTCACACTTAAATAACTTTTTTGTTATGAATTACAAACATAAATTTCTTTAGTTTTCCTCTTCTAAATGAGATTTTGTCAAAGCCGGGAATCTTCATCGCATTATCATTATTATATTTGTTATCAGGAGTATTTCATAAAATCAACATTGTCTCCTAAGAGAGCTTCCCTGTTATCTTCATCGCGAGTCTGCCTTATCGACAACGTTATCTGTTGACTCTATTTCGACAAATGCAACTCATTCGCTCCAAGGTTGTTCAAGGTTCAACTCATTCAGCCAACTACATCCCTTGTTACATTATTTACAAATACAATTTATTTGACTTAGCTTTTCGGCTGTGAAAATACAGAATGTATTCGTCCTAATTAATTTTGTAGCCACGCCCTTACATACTCAAGCTAATGTTCTGCCCCTACCAACGACTGTCCTCTCAATTCATCACTATCCATTCCTAATACTGGCTCTACCTATTTTAAATAAATTAAATTTTAATCCCAAATTTAAATTATTAATGCATAACTGAGCATCCTTGTTATGGTTTTTTATTTACCTACCGTATAGTTAAATACCGTAGAGTTTTGTTACTTAAATAATCTTTGTAGAGGAGAGTCTTTTAAAAGAAAAGCTTTATTATGAAGTACAAGCAAAACACTGGTATATACAAATATTAGGACTTATGTTACTACATACTGGGTAGGATGTTTAATGTCGGTGAACAAGTGGGACTGGGACTAAAGCTGAGATATGTGTGTATAAGAGAAGGGTAGTTCCAGGAATTGAGAGGGATGCGGTCACTTACTTCAAAAATAACAAGAAACACCAGTGACTTCCATGAAATCACGAGGCAGGTATACACTAGAAGAGGCTTGCTTCTACTTTTAGCATTATATAACTGTTGATTTTGATTTTTTTTCAAAATTAGACACGCTTATTTTTTACATGCCACTCATGGAGATTATGATTGACATATGCGCATGAAATTTTAAATCGATGTTCCATTCGATTAGGCGACGATACATACAATATTTATGGTTTGTTGTTATTTAAAACAACAGACTTCCTGCGAAGACATGAAGTAGTCCACCTAAAGGATAGGCCATTTTAGAAGGACTCATTTCCGCCTGATTGTAAACAAGTACCAAAATGTTCAGAGCGTAACAATATCCTCTCTGACTTAAAAAATATTTCTCATCACTGCCCAATTCCCACCAAAATATTGTCAAGAAAACACTAGTCATCTCAATAATAGCTCTAGCCAATAATGAGTCCAAAATAATATCAGTTTATTTTTATAGTCCTCTTTTATTTATTGTTTTGGTACGCGTAGTTAGTTAAATAATCTTTGTAGAGGAGAGTCTTAAAAGAATAGAAAGAAAGCTTTATTATGAAGTACAAGTAAAACACTGGTATATACAAATATTAAGAGTTACGTTACTACATACTGGGTGGAATGTCAAGGAACAGGTGGGGTCTAGAATCTTTTTTTCCCTGAACACCTTGGGTAATTATTTTCAAAATGATTCTTTAAATTGATTAAAATTTTACAAATGTGGATTTCTCCTTGTACTGCATTGCATACATTTTATGGAGTTATTGTCTTAAAAACTAACAATCTTTATGTGGTTAAAATTATATAAAGTGAAAAGGAACTAGGTGATGGGGCTCACCTTCAGGTTACAATAAGGGAAAACTAAAAACTATAACGTTCCTACCCCGACTGCTTGCTGCCATCGATGGGGAAACGGGGCGTGAGTGATCGTGTTGAACACAGGGTTTGCCATGTGCTGTAGGGAGTCAAAGAATTTGATATGTCTACGGCGAATGAACTCATCCATCGTAGGCAGCTAAATTCCTCGTGTAATTCACTGTTTCTCCGCTGCTCGAATGTAGTGTGTCTGACCACTTTCATGAGGATTCCGTTTTGGAATTGTTGGAGTCGTCTCGCTGTCACTTCAGTCAAATGACTAAAAAGCTGTGCACCGTACAGCAGTGCAGGCCTGAGTACACTCTTATATATCATTAGCTTACAGCGTTATGATAAATTGAGTGATGTAAACAGATGTGTAAGCCGGTGAGACTTCGTGGGTGTTTGCTTTAGTTTCCTGGGAAAATGGCCGCTAAAACGGAGGTGACGGTCCATTTGAACGCCCAGTGTACGATGCTGCTTGCTGGGGAGTTTTTCTGCGTTCCTACAGTGTATGTAGTAGAGGGTCTAGGGCTTAAGCTAAAACATATGTGTATAAGAGAAACGATAAGATTCTGGGAAGCAGGGAGGTCTTGGAAGGATGCGGTTACTTACTTAAAAATAACAAGGGTTCTGGTGAAGCCCGTTCCACTTGTTCTTAACATTATAAAACTGTTGAACAAAGAGTTTTTCGCTTTAAAGACTTAACAACCACATGTATTAATGATTATGAACTAAGTTTGGATTCTCCGTCTCCGTAGTGACTTCTGCGGTGACCCACCCAGGTTTGTTTCCTTGCTCCCCCTAGGGGGTTTTCTTTGGGAGTTGACTCACTCTCGTGAGTATAAATGGGTAGCTACTTCAATAAATAAGCAGTGAATCCGGATTAGTAATATAATTAGTAATAGTAAGGAATGCGCTGCATTCATTCGAAGAACGACCGGCAAGAAGGCCCCAGGTCAGGATTCCATCCAGAACATCCTACTCAAGAAGCTGCCGAGGAAAGGAATCTCATTCATAATGAACGTGTTGAACTCCTGCTTCAGGCTGCACTATTTCCCCCAGAACTGGAAGCACGCTGTAGTGGTCCCCCTTCTGAAACCAGCGAAAAGCGGTTATGAGCCATCTCATTACCGCCCCATCAGTCTGCTGACTCAACTCTCGAAGCTGTTCGAGAGAATCATCCACGTACATCTCTCAGGGCACTGCGAGTCACAAGAAGTCATCCCACCAGAGCTGACTGGTTTCAGCACAGGCTTAAGTGCGAACAACAACCTGGTGAGATTGCAACACGACGTCGCATCGAACGTCCGGAGTAACAGAGCTACCGCTATGATTTCACTGGACTGTTTGAAAGCTTTCGACTCTGTCGACCACTACATCCTACTCCAACGTCTGAGGGAATATGAATTCTCGGATCAGCTGCAGAACCTGATGAGATCCTATCTTACAGGCAGAACTTTTTCGGTTCGTATAGGCACTACGTCTACGACCCGAAGAAATTACACTGCCGGTGTCCCCCAAGGATCGGTGCTAGGCCCCCTGCTGTTCAACATTTACACCGCCCACATCGTAGGAGCCTCGTACCCCAACTGCGAGGTATCGGCGTATGCAGACGACATTGGTGTTTACAGCATCAATCCCACCAGAGCCCTGAAATTAGCTGAGAGTGCCAGTCAACAGATCGCCGAGAAACTCGATGCCGTCCACATTAAAGTCAACCCGGCCAAGACGCAAAGAATTATATTCAGCTATAAATCCGGAAGAAAGAAGCTCCCGAAATCCTTCGTCTTGGACGGCAAAGAGTGCCATGTAAGCAACAAGCTATGCTACCTTGGGATTACCCTCGGTAGACACTTGTCGTTCACAACACATCTCGGCAAGAAGTTAAAGAGTGTTAGGAAGAAATTCTTCAGCCTCGGACACCTACTTCACAGCCCGGCTTTATCGGTACGCCTCAAGCTGCTGATATACCAGAGCGTCCTAAGACCTGCTTTAATGTATGGGACCCCTCTCTTCAAGTATCTGACTCCTAACACTCTCAAAACGCTCCAGCAATTTCAGAACAGAGTTCTCCGCACCCGCCTCCTTCCCTATATCCTTCTCATACATCCTTCAAATGGGGGACTCCCCTTAGTGAAAGGCACTCATTAGCCCAAAATAATTTTCCCACATCCTATTTTATAAGTTTGAGAGCTAAGAAAAAAAAAAAAAAAAAAAAAAAAAAAAAAAAAAAAAAAAAAAAAAAAAAAAAAAAAAAAAAAAAAAAAAAAAAAAAAAAAAAAAAAAAAAAAAAAAAAAAATTAGTAAACTTACAAATCGAATTTTATATTTCTCCCTCATCCTAAAATTCTAACTAGAGAGCTTAGAAAAAAAAAGAAAAAAAAAAATTAGTAAACTTACGAGTAATGCTTAGTATTGACCACACTACCACACCTGGCGCCACCTAACAACGATCGCGGTAACATTCAGTCGGTCAGATGTATTTAAAATTATTGATTTTAAAAGGCGTACTACGTATAATGAGCTTATTGAAAATTCTACTCGCTTTGTGGTTGGAATCATTCTTTTCAGAATGCATCCAACTGTAATCAATTTAATACTGTTAAATTTATATTTATAAACAAAATTAAGGACCTAAAATGAAAATGACCAATATCTACATAAAAGCGCGAATGTTTTTTAAATTATTGCTATTTAAAAAAAAAATATTGGTTTTGAAGGCGTTTTTTCGTTGACTGAAATGATTTAACGAATAAAACCAAGGATTTTGGGTAAAACGTATTTTTTCACAATATTTTAATAATTATTAAAGAATCTCACATTGAGTCCCATAAGTATGTCTTGATACTGGTTCTTCACTTTCTACGTTTTTTTGTTTCTTATATATATATTTAAAACAATAATATTTAATTTATGATAATCTTTGCGCTACAAATAAAAAATAAAACTTTAAAATAAAGAAAAATACACTACGTGATACGTAGATAAAATAGTATAAGTTTTTCAAAATATATTGTATCGACCTGTCTCCTAATAGCTTTATGGGTTATTTATATAATGTTTATTTCCATGAATTATATAATCTAATTCATCTAATACGGTTGTATTTTCTCTGTCGTTATAGCTTTATCTTCAGTATTGCATTTATTAATAATCATCATTTATAATTACAGATTATTGTTTTTCACCAGTTCAGGATTTGGCTGATTTTACAAAAAAAAATTGTTTTCAGCTCTGTTGTCAGCCTGTCTGTTTTTCCCCTAGCTCTTGCTAGAGGAATTGAATTTTTCATTGAGATGCAATCTGGTTTTGGAAAGAAATGAAAAGCTATGTCTATAAAACGTTAAATTTCATGCCACATTATCTAATTAATTCGTTCGTATTAAAAATAAGATATATTTATTATATCTTTATTAGCGTATCTAATACTGTTGTCCTGTTTAATAAAATGTAATTCGTAATTTTTTTTTTTTTATAGATAAAAAATAACCAATGTTTTATGATGAAATTACAATCTGCCTTACTTGGGCATTAAGTAATTGTGATAAATGATTTCATTCGTACCATATTTACAATTTTCATTCACTCGCTCATTCAAACAGTATTTATAAACAGCCCAGAGACCTCCCAAGTCCACATGGCTGTCACTTCCCTCCCTCGCATGTGAAAGAGGATGAGTCACCGGATAAGAGCCAGTGGAGGCTGACGAAGATCACGAGAGCCACATACGCTCAGGACATGATTGGAGAAACTGGCTATTTCTAGGACTCCCACTTTCACGATTTATAGCAGGTCACAAGGCCACTGCCGATCAGTCTCAGAGGAGGATTATAGGGATGAGTGGTGCAGTGTAATGACTGTGCTACAGGATTAGGGTGGTTGGAAAGGTTACTATGGAATTTCATGATCTTGGAAGGGATGAGTTCAAGAATGTAGCGCATATTAAGAACGTTATGAAGAGTTTTGTTGCTGACGTAATAAGGAGCATTTACTATTGTTCTCAGGACTTTTGATTGAAAGGATTGGATGCGCTTGATGTTGGACTTTTTTGCTTTCCCCCATAGTTCTATTCCGTATCTCCAGATTGGCTTGAGTATAACTTTGTAAATTAATAATTTGTTTTCTATTGAGAGATGGGATTTCCTTCGAAGTAGTCTGTACAGTTGTCCAAAGCGTCTGTTTAGTTCTTGTCTTTTTAGCCTCGTGTGTGGGTTCTAGGTCAGTCGAGATGGAAGCCTAAATACCAAACTGTCTCGGATACCGGAAGAGGAATGTAATTAAAAAAAAGTAGTGGACACGACTTGCGGCAGAGGGTTAAGGTAATGTGGGAACATTTTGCTTCATTAACTTTGATTCGGTATTGGTTGCACCAATACCCGATTTCATGAAGGTGTTTTGGATGCTACTCGTATATCGGGGTCTGGATGGGATGGCAGGACTGCAGTGTCATCTGCAAATGTCGCCAAGAAGGTATTGGGGGTAGAGGGGACATCGGCGGTGTATAGGTTATAGAGGATGGGGCCCAGGACACTGTTTTTTTTTTTTAATTATAGTTGCGAAAGGCTATTAAAACTGTCATTAAGAAGATGTTCGCAGCTTTAACTCGACCAGTGATTTTTTTTAAATAAATAATTTTTTTCATTGTATTGGGTCACATATGAAATATCAGTTTCTGGGGTTAGATGCAAATAAAAGAATAAACAAATCTTAACGATATTATTTTTATTCAAGATAAATTAGCTCCAATACATTTCTTCCAACGCCCAACAAGGTTTTTTTTATCCCTTGTTCAAAGAAACTTTATACTTCTAGTTAATAAATTCGAGAAATGAAAATTTGACGTTTTCATTTTGTAATATTTTGTTTTTTATAAATGCGTCAAACGCGCTGAAAAAATGATAGTTGTCAAGTCAAGTGAATATGGTCGTATAATGTCGTAAAACGTTTATTTTCCGATCATGTCATTTTCTTTAAGTTAAATTATTATAATTGGGGCTATCAGTGAGATCATGTGGCAGCCACTGGCCAATTTGTTTTGTTTGTTTTCCCAATAGCCCCCTGAAGGTGTATAGCTGACGTTTAAATATTTCAAAGTTCTCTACTTTGTCTAATGTGGATTTGCTTTTACTAAAGCCTTTAATTCATCATCATCGAGCTTTGTTTCTGGCCTTCCACGAAATTCATTATCGAGACTTGTATTGCCAGATTGAAACCTAGAGAAACACCGATATATAGTTCTTTCATTCACTGTACCGTCGCCAAAAGCCATATTGAAGTTTCAAAAGACTTCGGAAGCATTATGTCCAAGTTTAAATTCTTATAAGAATATAACTTCCAGATTCCATTGATAGTAAACTATCACACAAACACTTGAACAGTTTAGAAGACACCCACTGAAAGATATAACATGAAAATGAAAGGTTAATTTAATAGCCATTGTGTTAGTGTTAAACAAGAGATGGATTGTTACTTTAATGAATTCATCAAAATAAATAAATCTGACATTTCATCCCTTCCAACCCAATATTATATGATGCCTCAATGATGATTAAAATAAAACTGGCCTCATGAAAAACAATGACTCCTTATTAAAAAATAAATATTTCCCTAATATACTAATTAGGGTTATTATATATTGAAGAACTGGCGTTCTAATTAATAATATAATATATGCGTTGAGGCTCTAATGGATTATAATTAAAAGAAGTTATTAACATTGTCGGCCATAACGAAACTCTTAAATGCGATGCACCGCACTTGACTTTTTTTTTGTCTATTTATATCCAGACAGTATTCCGGAATGGAGGTCGTTTATTTCTAATGCATTATACGCAGTTAATTTTAAATTCTCCATATATGTGCTTCTTTTCTGAATTTATCCTATTTTATTAATACAATGTAACTGTTAAATTTATATTTATAAAGACTTAGTATGAGAATGGTCAATATATAACATAGTAGGATTAAAGCACGTATTTTTCTTAAATTTTTGTTATTAAAAAAAAATGTTCGTTTAAAAGCCTTCTTTTCAATGACTGAAACGGTTTAACAAATAAAACGAAGCATTTTGGCTAAAACTACTTTTTTCACAATATTTTAATAACTATTTAAGAATCTCACATTGTTATTATTTCTTTACTCTCTATCTCTTTTGTTTTGTTTATATTTATTTAATGGAGATGGTTTATTTCTGTATGCCCTATACCTAAATATAGATTTAAATGATGTGCCTTTCGAATTTCGATCTTGGGTTCTCTTTATTTTGTTTTGACTCCTGGCTTCTTCACCATGGCGTCTATTTTCAGTTACACATTCGGTCTCTGTTAAATTGGGGACTTGTAAGACTTCTCAAAGGTAGAAGAGGACCAATATGTGAGGCATGAAGACAGGTTATTGTGGGTCCATTAGTAATGGATAACGTTTCAACATACTTGATTGCGTTTGTTCCTCAAAACAAGAACAGTATGTCGGTGTTGGGCATCATTGGTAAAATAATAAGTAACAAAATTATATATATATATAACCCTATTGACTGTTACGCATCAATAGCAATTTATGAAATGTCGCTAGCTAAGATATACCTCTTTTTGTTTCTATTTTTTTGTTGTTAATTATTACCAATCATGATTAAAACCTGCATTCTTTTCTTGTTATCAGGACCTGATGCAGACATAAATATTACGTATAAAAGTTGTCTTTTAATAAATTTGATGAAAACCTAACAACTCTCTTCCATAAGTTAACTAATCTTTGCAGAGGAGAGTATTTTAAAAGAAAAGAAAGAAAAGCTTTATTATGAAGCACAAGCAAAACGCTGTTATATACTAATATTAAGAGTTACGTTACTACATGCTGGGTGGGATGTTTAGGGACGAGTGTCTGGGAACAAGTGTGGTCTGGGGCTAAAACTGAGGGTAGTTCTGGGAATGGGGAGGGAGGTCTTGGAGGGATGCGGTCGCTTACTTAAAAAATAACAGGAAACATCAGTTCCATGAAGTCACAAGGCAGGTATGCACTAGAAGGGGCTTGCTTCTACTTTTAGCATTATAATATTCTTAGCATTATATAACTCATAAACAAACTCTTCAATAGACGCCAGGGCTCAATGGCTGAAATCCTTGGCCAATCGGTAAACAGTACCTATGATTAACATCTTTGTACGATGTTGTTTTATTAATTTTTATGTGCCATTGTTATTTTATATATTTAATATGTTTACTTATGGGACAGTAATATTTTATAATACTCGTGGGACTGATATGCATACTGTGCGGTCGGCAACTCATAGTATTTGAGCAGTTTTTACAGTGTCCTAAGGTGGCTTCTGAACTGAAGCTTCACTAATCTTAAAAATTAGCGAAACGGACCAGAAATTGTCCAAGCTCAATATTTTTTTTCGTACTTCCCATAACTTTTTATCAACAGTTAAATAATCTTTGTAGAGGAGAGTCTTTTTAAAAGGAGAGGAATAAAACCTTTATTATGAAGTACAAGCAAAACACTGGTATATACAAATATTAAGAGTTACGTTACTACATACTGGGTGGAAGGTCTAGGGACAAGTGGGGTCTGGGGCTAAAGCTGAGACATATACGTATAAGAAAAGGATAGTTCTGGGAAGTAGGGAGTAAAGGAAGTAAGGAGAGTTGCTTCTCAGTGACTTCTCTGAAGTCACGAGGCAGGTATACAGTTCTGCTCAGGCCTCTTCTACTTGTTTTTAGCATTATAAAACTAACTAAATACTATGAGTCGTTGTTAAATATGTTTTTAAAACTTTAGATCGAGTGAACCATTTTACGACACTGATAACACGTAGAGCATCCATACAGACGACGTTTTAAATGTTGGACAATAATTGCCAAGTCCGAAGCGAGGAGTTACTTATAAATAGGAGTATTTTATCTGCCTGTCTGCTGGGATGAACGACAGACAAACAAGAGGACGTGGCGATCAGCTGGGGTATCGATTCGCCAAAGGCGGCGACATGCTCTCGCTTAACGAATTCTGTGTCCAATGCCTCTTCCTGTAGCACTGTAGTTCAGCCATTCTTCAACGCCATCCTTCAACTAGGAGAACCGGTCTTATTTAATAATGTAGTCACTGAAGAGACGGTCCTCTCTGGATAGCTGTTGCCAGGTATTGTTTACTATCCCTTTCAGTATAAGCTAGACCTCGTCAATACCTTCTTTATTGCGTTCCATCTAGTCTATCCATGATTAGTACCAATAGTGAACAATATACTTTTAGCCAATAATACGTATAGTTCTTTCTGGAATCTCTTGTTGCTATATTGGTAATGGTCACTGGTTGTTGCTGTATTGGCAGGTTGGTACTGAATTTCACATAACTGAGTTGTTTGCAAACATTTGGTTGTGTATCCTTGGTCACAGTTTTTGAATCCCTTGTTTGAGTCTAAACAATAATTCTAGATAGGTCATTACAAAATACCGAAAAGGTTTTAAGTGCCATTCTACTGACTATGTAATCCTATTACAGGATACACATTATTAATCAGGGTGTTAAGATCTTTCAATGTGCTAGGAAAATATTTATTTTTTATTAGATTAATTAGCCAATAGCCCTTATTTTTTTATGGAGTTTTAAATATTTTTCATGTTTTGGGTCATCAAATGGTACTTTCATGTTTAACTTGAAACAGGGACAGACAGACACAGGAGTGACATAACACAGGAGTTCGTCATAATGAGATAACCAATGCAACCCTGAAAACTGTAAATTAGTTAATCTAAACTAAATCTATATATATTGAAACATTGTATAACATTTGACAAAAAAAATCTATTTTTATAGGGCAAGATAAAAGATTTTTGGTTCATTGCCAAAACAATCAATGTTAAAAGCCACACTTTTAAGAATGAATAAAATCAGCAATAAACTTTCAGTCTTAGTAAAATTTTAGATTTGTAGTTCTTGCATTGTAATTCATAACAATCTACTGGAACCTATTTTGGTTATTACCTGCAAAAACCATTATTATCTAGGGACAATCAAATAAACTTTTTCAATTTTATGAACTTGTGGGAAATAGGCTATGTAAGCAAAATTATTGCAAAGAGACTAATAAATTAATTTTTTTTTTTAAATAAACATTTACAAGAGAACAATTTATATTGCGGCAGCTATATTTTGAACAAACAGTGAAATTGACAGTTTCAAGGGAAAATAACTTGTTTGTAGATACTTGCTTGTTTATTTGTTTAAATATTTAGGTAGAAAGGTGGGCTATCCATTGAATGCTACCTACTTATGTTTATGAAATTACAAGAAAATTTGACCCTAGAAGCTTCATATTATGAAGCAGCTAACTAACAACATTCAAGAACCCAGAGTGATAAATTTATATTTAATCTTAGTTAGGGCTTAGGTTCTGTCTGTATCTATTTGAATTTTACTTTGTTGTTTAATCCTTGTTTGAAAGCTTCTCTCTTTGATCATACTTATATAATTATAACGATATTATAATTGTAACAGATGTGAAGCCGACCTTAGAAGATCAGTGTTAATGTCGTAACCTTCATAAATCTTTCATCATTGCTTCTTCATTACATTTCAACCTTACACAATCATTTGGAATGACACTGTTTGTTGTCAGTAGGTTGAAAAATAATAAAGGAGTAACGATAAAAGATTTATTATTTATTGAAGGTACATTAACACTGATCCTGTACGCTTTATGTGACCTGGACTCTGTATTACCTACAAAGCATTTTCTTTTTCTAGCTGAATCTTCAACAATGACGTTCTAGCCACTGACAACTGTCTCTCATTACTGTTTATCTTCTTTCATATTTTCTCTTAACTGCTTACCGCTACTGTTTCAACGGCTAGCTAACATCTACCTCACTCCCTTCGGACTCACTCCCTCACTCCCTTCCCCCCATGGACTCCTAAAGCGTTAATCTCTTCATTAGTATTTAAAATAGCTGTTCCTTGATGAAATAGTGACTCCATCTGTTGGTTGAACCTTGAACTTTCTTTTGTTTTTAAGTGTTTCTTAATTTAATCCAACTAAGCACATATCACTGGAAAATATATATATGGCCTCAGGGAATAAATAAGTTGAATCAATATTGAAATTAGATAAGTGTACATAGGTAGGTTTTGTTCCCAAATAACAAAATTAGTACTATCAATTTTGGGTTCATTTGTATCTTGCTAGTTCAAAAAAGGTTAATTTTTATTGAACACATAATTTGCAACAATGTTAGAATTTGAAATATCATTGCTCTGAATATTTTAATTTTTAAACTTACTCACTCCTAAGAACTACAGAGATATATTTTTTAAAGTTATAAGTATTAATTATTCTGAAGTTTCAAAAAAAGTACCAGCTCTACTCTACTAAATCTATCCATAATAAGCATGTTAATGTTTAAAATAAATATTTGACTTTTTTGCATGCAGTATTATGGAGCTGAACGGCAACTTCACAGTGACAAGCGAGAGTGTTGAAGACTTAAGCGAATACACAGATGCAGACGAGAGCATTTCGGCCCCGACAGAAATCCTTGCTGAGGTATTTCTAAACGATTATCATCAGTAACAAGTCTTTAAAAACAAAATACAATACCTAGTATATCATTTATTTATAAAATGAAAATTTTCAGTTCCTCTCTGCAGTGATGCTGAAAGATTATGAAACCGCTCTCAAGTATTGCAAGCTGAGTGCGTATACTTAATTTTATTTATGTTAATGCTATTTTAAAGTATTTGTCATTTTATTTTAGCTGTTCGATACAGCATCTTAAGGTCATACATAACCTAACCCCTGGTAATCTAATCAGCACCATATAAATAAAAATTCAAGTTGAGTGGTTATTTATAGTTCCAAAAACAATTTCTTTGACAGTTTTATCAACTTTTTGCAATAATCCACTAAAACCCTAAAACTATATCATTACATATTACTAATCAGGGCATTAATTTGCACTATATATATAGTGCAATAAGATAATATATAACTATTCATTATGTAATACTCGTGCATTATGAGGTTTGATCGAAAAGTTACAAGATTTTCTGTTTTTCTTAAAAAAAATTTTATTTATTCATCAATAGCAATTTTGTCCCCTTCGAAGTGATCCCTCACTTCCCAAAGTCACTTTTTGATATAGATCTTAGCTCCTTCAGCGATTCTTCTTTTATCTCATCAATAGTGTCAAAACGTTTTCCTCTCAAGGTTTTTTTTCAACTTCAGGAACAAAAAGAAGTAGCAGGGAGCCATGTCAGGTGGATAAAGTAACACAACAGTGCTGTTTTTTGGTAAAAAATTATGAACAATCAGTGAGGTGTGAGTGGGAGCGTTATCGTGATGCAATTTACACGAATTGTTTTGCCACAATTCTGGTCGTTTTTGTCGGATCGCTTCACGTAAACAGTGCATTACTTCCAAGTAATATACTTTATAGACCTTCGACCTTCTGGCAGGAACTCATGATGCACTACTGTCATCAAAATCAAAAAAAGTAAAATTATAAAATTCTCGTTACATTTTGATCAAACCTTGTATAAGTTAAATAGTCAGTGTAACAAAGAAAATTTTTAAATTATGGGATATTTGTGCTAAATAATTGTCAGTAAGTTAGCTTTTTTATTTAATCATTGACGCCCAATATTAATACAATTTAATCAGTTTTGCAGTATGAACCAAACCATGCAACAGCTAAAGAATTCTACCCTTTGATTCTGGAAAAGCTAATACAAGGTAGTCTGAATCTTTAATCACTAATTATTCTTGTTTTGTAAAGTGTTGCTGATGATATATTTCTGATTTGATTAGCTTCAGCTGAGGCTGAGGATGGGGCCCCCAACAGAGGCAGTGATTCCAGTGATGAAGATAGCCCCGAGAGCAGTGAAGTCAGCAGTTCCAGCGGCGCTGATGTTGAATCCTGTGGTGAGTACATCACTCTTGTTTTCGTTTTAAATAACTATAATTACCTATTTAAAATATATTATAATAGTGAAAAATGGAATTTTTCACTATTACAATATTTTGATTATCACTGTTAAAATTCAAGTCAAGTGTGATGCATCAGACATCTAAGGCTTTTGACAACTGTTTTAATGACTTTTTGAATGTAGTCCTACCTCAAACCCAAACATAAATTTCATATTATTAATCAGGGCGTCGAGATTTTTATTCTGAGATACCCTACTCAATATGATAAAAAAATATTTATTTCTCAATTACCAAGCAATTGATAAAGTAATGACACAATTATTTTTTGTGGAATTACTTCAATTTTTAGCATCCAATAAAACTAGATAGATAGACTTGCAAAATATTGTGTCTAAAAAAAACATGGGTCGAGTTAACTTGCGAACATGAATTTTACAATATACACAATATATTCTTAGTATTTTATTTATTAAGAGCCAAACTTCATAACTTTATTAAAAGGAAGAAAACTTCATAACGAATACCAATTTATTTTAAGTTAAAATATCTCAGGGTTAAATTTGTGGTTCTGGTACATAAAGTTATTATTTTAATTGTTTCATATTTAAAACAGACTATTGAGTTATAAAAATAGTAAATACCTGATACAAAAGCATGAATATTCTGCGCTGTTGGATGGTTTATGATCTACCTCCTGCCTTCTTGGTCTATACTCAGATCTCTAAGTGGTTCTTTCTTCAACGCATGCTCTCATGGCCACAGATTAACTCTAACTGACTTAGAGAACTCCTCAGATATTAGGGCTAAAAAGAGAGAGAGAGCCCCTCTAGTCCACCTGGCATTTATAGCCAGCCTCCCACACCTCATAAAAAGGATATTTCTGATGTGTTATAGAAAATCCCTGTGTCTACTTTTATTACCAAGGGTCATATTTAGAACCCAGGCCTTTCCTTAAGGGTAGGTCAACCTGGTTTTATTACTAAGGGTCTTTTCCAGTTCTTAGTCTTCAAGCCCCAACTCATCCCAACACACTCCATCCGACAAATACTTGTTTTAGAATAAAAATTAGTTTGACCTTACAAATATTATTACAAAATATATATATTACAGACGTGTATGTTTTACAACCCTATATAAGTGGAATTGAAATCCTGCCACCAAGTGATTCCACTTATCCAGGCTCAACTGTAGTTATGTTACAAAACTTGATGAAAGCGAAAGTATAGTTATCTCTCCCATAGGGTCAGAGAAGGTGTCGTCAGACTCGGATGGGACGACTGCCAGTTATTCCAGCTTGGAGGATGAGGTGGCACAGACTGCTGTCTGCAAGCTCCCAGACAACTATTTACCTCCGACCTCCGAGAATGGGAACCCTCCTGCACAGACCGATGACTCAGAGTCACCCACAGAGCCTGTGAGTCAGCTGGCCAGTGTGTTTTCAATGCTTGGCCCAACTTACAGAAAATAGATAGCATCATTTGATTTGTCAATAAGAAAATCTGGTAACTTTTTTTTTTTGTTAACTTATAAATTTTGGTTACTTGTGCATTGACAGTCAACAAGCTTGTGAAGCCTCAGTTTACTCACCAACATTGATGACAATTAAATTAACATTACCAAAAGCTGACGTATGCATGGTGACCAGTTGATGCACACCCTGTCAATAAGCTCTCATTATTAAGAGTTCAATTTGTTCCTTCTTTGTTTATTAACAACTTACAAATATTTAGGTTTAGAGAATTATTTCATTTTATAATTCGAAATTGTAAATGCACTCTTATCCAAGACATCAGAGATATATGTATGCTTGTTTAAAAGCAGTCTCACTGTAACAAAGAGGCTTGTAATCCCATCTTTGGTTGCCTCCAGTACCCTAAGTTAATATAGCACTTGAGATACATCTATCAGTTGAGTGAAACAGTAGTAATCCTGTTGTTATCAAGAGTGTATCCGATTTTTTGTTTGTTCAGAGAAACTTGGCAGGTTATCAATATTGTCAATAGTGACAGTACTTCGGGTCAAACTAGACTCTCCATCAGATCTTCGTACCACAACTTCTGTCTGTCCATGGTAGCAGAAAAATAAAGGAGCTAAAAATTTAAATAGAACTGGTAGGAAGCTGCCATTGGCCTTGACTAAGAAGAGATTGAAGTTCTTCTGCCAGAAGTTAGTTGGTAAGAAGGGCTGAAGGACACATTGGTTTACCATCAATAGTATAAATGTATGTTGATTGGTAACTAAATAAAGAGTTGACTATATTCAGTGCCATATCATCACTTATATATATATATAATATTATATTTATGTATGTATATCTCTTTCAGCTAATGTCTCTTTTTATTCCATCAATATAATTTATTCACTATCATTTTGAATGTCACATGATGTATCATTATACCATTTGTTATTGAAATCGAGGGACTAAATGAGAATACCAAAATTAATTAGAATGAATGATGGCATTGGTAAAGGGTGTCACTTTTCGCCAAGAAGCCACAGCGACAGTTATAGACATTGTATTAGTAATTACATAGAGTCATCTTTATATTTGTTATATAAACAATTATATTTTGTACCGCCGTAGAACCATTGTATATACCTGATCATTCATGAGTAATATTTTTAATAACAAAAAGAGGAAATTTTTTTATTGGATATGTCTGCTAGATTTTAGAAATTGTTAGTACTCATTTTTATTTGTGTACTCTCATATCCCGCATTTATTTGATTGTGTCTGGTGGTTTGAACAACAGCCAAAATGTCAATCAATAATATGATCATAGTTTTGATTTTGTAAAAGTATATTTTGGGTATTAAATTATGCGTTGATGGTAACTGTCGAGGAAACAAAGCCTTGGGTGAGCCTATAAATATTTTATTTCTTAGGAATAGGGACACTTTTTTCTGGTTGACTGAATAGTAAAACTTTATTTGTAATAGCAGATTCCAAACAACTGATTTGAGGTGATAATATCAGTTGCCAAACAGTTATTGGCACTACCCTAATATTAAGCTTTGCCTAATAGTTTAAAATTTAATTATTATAATCAGCTTCAAAATTAAATCTACTTATCATAAAAACTTCTGACATTATTCTTCCTTTACTTTTTCACTAAGTTAAGGCATAAATTAAATAATAATAATTCTAACTGCCTTTTTATGCTAATACCTAAAACATACCTATTTCAATTCAAATTTATTTTTGTTAATGCAATATCTACCACATAGTCATAACATCCTAATTGGAATATTTATGTTTTATTAGATTTCAATTGCAGTATATTTTGAAAAATGAGTTCAATAGCAAATGATGATTATGGGTTTAAAACCAATTAAAATATTCCTTGAACTTTAAATCTGTTAAACCCTCAAAAATTCCTTGAACTTTTAATCTGTTAAAACTCTCAGTAGTAAGGGAGTGAAAATTAGATTTGTTTCCTTGGAAATCAGCTTAGTTTGACAAAGAACTAAAATTAAATTTTTATTGTATTCATTTAAAAAAAATTTTTTGTTATCTGTCTCTATTTCCAGTCCTATCAAATAAATAGGATACTTTTGAAAACCCTTTGGTTTTTATTAAATGTTAGAAAACATTGTCTCTTAAAGTATAGCATGTAAATTAGTTTTACAAGAAAAAATAAATCAATGAAAATTCCATAAGACAACAAACTGAATAAACTCGCATTTGTGAAACATTATTATGTAAAGAATCTGATCATGAACTTTTAAATGTTGCCATGCAATGTTATCATTTGCAAGGTTAAATACGTTAATTTCAATCATATTCCTTTTTATAAAATGCATTTCTTTCTCTACTTTAAGGTTATTAATAACTAGTTACATATATCAGATATCCAGTGAATAATGTCAGACAAAGAAGCCATGTTAGGATACCTTTTTTAAACTTAATCTTGTTATTTCCTTGTCAGGAAACAATGATAATAAAATATTTATAATTGCAATAATAAATATAATTAAAGGTTAAATAACCACCATAAATTAAATAAGGTTTCAGATTTTCCTAATGTGTCATCTAAGTTAATATTTAAAATGTTACTGGATGATGGTGCATGGAGTAACATAGTCCAATAAATTTACATAATAAAAAGTGGAGCGAATGACTACTTGGAACTATGGATATAGTTTTTTTCAATTTTCACTGTGAAATTGTGGTCCTTATTGTTACAATGTTTTAAATTGGATTTATCCTTTTGCGCACTAATCTGTTTAGGGTGCATTACAGCAAGTGGTCCCATTGCTTAAGTTTTATCAAGCTAGCGTGTCAGAAGATATCTGTGATAGAACGAAACAGTGCTAGATTAATCGCCACTCTAATGAGCACATTTCGATGTTCTTAGCTTAGCTACATTATGTCTCACAAAAATTGTGAACATCCAATGGATTTAATTGGATCGTCTTCCGTTTCACTGAGTGGACCTTTTGAGAATACATTTGGGAGCAGCAGTAATTCATTGCTTTTTCCATGCAGTCTACTAATATTCTTAGTCCAAGGTTGTTAGATATTTTTCATCTGGGTAGGGGGGATATAGAATTATATTCTTTGATTGTGAAAATCACACCACCACCTAGTGTACTAACAATAAATTTTCATCACTCTCAAATGTGATGGTTCTAATTTTCTCCTCGAGGCGGTTAGCCCAATGTAACTTAAAAATAATTAAACAGTATACACTCAAATGTACGATTAATCTGGTCGTTGTTCATACTTCCAGTTAGCTGTAACAAAAATTTAGTTGTGACCAGGACACCTATTAGAGGTTCATTATTGCTATTGATTGAGTTACCTACGTTTTAATCTATTTTGTATCTCTTCAGATAAGCTAGCTTGGTATAACCCAAGCACATGTGACAATGGCTTAGTATAAATTAACCACAACCAAACGGATCAGTGCATGTAAAACAATTAAACTTGCAACAATGGACATGTTATATCAACATTTTTTTGGGGACTGTTAATTTGGGCATAGATGGTTGTTAGAGTACAGCAGCTTAATTGTATGCGTTATAAGAACGCTGGCAACTGTTATCTCCTCTGTTTTGCATTAATTGCAACTTACTAATGAAAGTGTCTTCCAACCTGCCAATTATGTTATGTTACCAACTCATTTTGTCTTCCAATGTAGATAGATGCCTGTTTTTTTGTCCTGGGATACCTGGCCGGATATAGTTTCTTCCTTCATTCCTGCCGGATACAATACAAGACTGATCTGTAGAAATAGAAGTTCCCTTTAATGACCGTTAGCCCGATTGTTTGTACTCTTGTCTGTTGATCCTCTCCCTTCGCATATGTAATATATGTTGACTTACTTAACTTGTTATCATATGGACTGATTCAGTGTTCTTTGAGCCTGGTTAGGTTTGATTAGTTGATCTAGTTTATTGATGAATATTTTTAATCAGAATATATATGAACTTACCCTTGTGAATCTATAGATGTGTATACTATACATATTTAGTTTATACATAGATAAATAATATAGTTATAGGATAGTGGACAGTAATGGCAGGGGTACAATCAGGATGTCAATAATAGTACATTGTCTTAAAAATCTGTTTGAAAATTTCTCATTTACATGCATTTTTTTTTTGTTTAATCCGTAATCGGTTGTGGATCTAATCGGGGTAAATACTGTTAGAATTTTTATGAAGATTTGATATTTTCTCAGTAATTGTGGTGTCCTTCGTGACTGCTGCCATTTACTCTCTACTGTCTATGTTTCTTAGTTATTATAATAATGTATTTAATAATTAAGGTGTTACAATAATCTATGTGATATAGTGAAATATTAGAGGAACTTTAAAATCTAATATATAACCTTATCAATTATAAGTCTGCATATATATTTCAATTCAATTAAACATTATAGACATTTTTATTTTTATTGTCGAATATTATAATTGCAATATATTTTATCTTCCTTAACGATGTGTGCCAAGTTGAGATTTGAATTAGACAATTGGCAATGAGGTCAATAGCAATGATTGTTCAGATAACAGCAATGTTACTTTCATTTCTTCAAGAGGGACCATTGTACACTGATTTTGAGCAAGAATGCTGACTTATTTAACACAATGTGAAATAAACCTAAATTGTTAAGAAGTTAATGTCACCATATTGAGGACATAATGCAAAAATGTACTTGTCCTTATTTTTTCCAGCTTTTTTAATGGACTACATAAGCTGACTAATTTAGTTTGAGTTATATCTATAAAGTGCCTTGATCTCGTTAATATATCTGTACACTGTCTTGATATGTATTGGTTATAGTTTGTAAGTTCTCATTTTCAAAGAACATTTTGGACATCTTATGTCTTAACACCTTACCTCATCAATTGTTTTTGATCATTAAAATGATATTTTTTTAATGGAAAATTATTATTGGCAACAAATATTTTATTTAAGTGACTACTATCTTTTTTTCACTGAGAATAGTATATTGTTGATTCCATTGTAAGTAAGCCCTTTGGAACTTGCCAGCATTAAAACTCATTATTGTTATAGTTTGTACAGCGGTAGGTACTAATGTCTACTCAAACAGTTGCCGTTACTGAACATATTGTAATAGAGCTACTGAGCCTTATTGCCTATTGTAACTATTTAGTTATTTTATCTTACTAATATCATCTACAAAAACATATATTAGAAATTTGGTTATAAGATTATTTTTGTAAACAATTGCTTAACTGTTGCGCCATTAACCAAGTTAGTATGACCATATCAGACCTATACTAGCTAGTTGATATCTGATGTGATCGATGAATTTATTTTCTATGTAAAATATATATCGATTTTATTTTGGCATTGTATTTGAACATATTAGGTGTATAGGATGTGAAGTTGTCAAACAAGTGATTATCTTGAAGTAAAATATTCGAATCTTAACAGCACCGAAGAGTTAGTTTGTAAGAGAAGGCGAGTACAATTGTTAATGTTAAGTTGATTATAGGCGAAGATTTAACTCACCACCTGGGATGGAAGAAAATAACTTCTACTGTAAAATATCTATATAGTTATGTTAATATTTATATCTTTATATAATGGAATTCTCCACATCCCCATAAGTGGCCATCAGGTTAAACCACAACATCTTTGTGCCTCATCATTTATTGCCGTATTTATTCTTAATTTGATCTTTATTTGTACAACTTTTTGTGATGTTTGACGTTTTCATGACGGAAAAGATTAGCCTTTGAAATGTATCTACCATATCAAACAATGTATTTTTATTTTCTTGTATTTGTTTCAATATTGTATCATGTATGTATTTTTTGTTTAAAAATAAATGTATTAAAAGAAGTAATATCCACATATAATATTACCTTATTCTAATTCTAATTAGTTGGGGTGGATTTCTATTTATCAATACATAGCATATTCCATGGAATAAAACATGGTTATTATTATTTATTATTATTAGGTAATCCATTTGTTAGCCTCTTAAACTAAGGGCCAAGTAAGCCAGGACCCAGGACATAGTATAAACATTTAAAATTGCAGATTGTCTGTAACTGTGAACTACAAATGGTTGTGTTATTAACACTATTGTAGAACACATTTTCAGACACACATAAAAGGTTTAGGCCTATAAAGATTTGATTGGTACTAACAATAGGCCTATATATTTTTGAATGTAAAGCTACTTCTACCTTCCCAGGCTCGGTAACTATTGAATAAAATAATATTGAGGGTCATCGATAAACCATTGCATATAAGTAACTTTATTGAACTTACAACAAATCAGACAGTCTTTATTTAATAACTGTTTACAAAACAAACTAAATTAAAAATTAAATACAGAAATTAAAAAAAAAAAATAATTTGAAAACTTATCACAAAAATAGCAAAGGGTTTATATTAAATGAAGGGATCTATAGTACTTATAATAAATGACACATAAAGGTTGATAAAAAGAAATTAATCTGAAGTGGGGGCTATCACATATGAAATAGTGCTGTTAATCAACCCAGTATAATTTAGTATGGCCCTAGTACGCATAGCTACTGTCCCAATCATTTAGAAAAATAAATACCTATAGATTTTTCTTGAGGGCATACTTAACAATTTAAAAATTATTTAAAAAAAATCAATGGTTTTGATACAAAAATATTTATTTTGCCAACATTGATGTGGAATATTAAACTCAATTGAATAAACTCATAACGTAAATTAATTTCATTATTTCATCTAAAACACATATTTAATTCATCGATCTTAAAATTTAATTAAAAGATATTTTTATAAAACTGTAAAAATGCTAACAAATATAGTTCGCTATGAAACAATTAAAACAACAATGTTTAAAAACATGTGGCCTTATCAAGGGCACAAATTTGTTCGAGACAATTTCTTTCGCTGTGTTAGAGATTGAAAACAGGAAGAACTACATTGGCACCAAGTCTACAAGCTTAGCTTCCATCAAACTTAAATTGTACAACGGTTAATGTGATAAGGAGCTGATCCAAGTGGTCTAGCAAGTGGTCGCATATGCAGTTGATGGTACATGCTACATAACTAAATAATATACATATTAATATCGTCTCTCCACAAGTATATGTACATGATAACATATAAATAACGTTGTAATTGTAAGAATATATTTTCCTCATTAGAGATTAAAAGGTTGTATTCACCTTCACCAGTGGTTCTGCTGTTGCTGGTTGTGTTGTGGCGGCCAAGGTTGCTGTTGTTGCTGTTGCTGCGGAGGGTACTGACTGAACTGTGGCATGAAGTAGCCTCCTGTCACATGTACCATGTATCACATAACAAAACTACACTATATAAACCCTACAACTTGCCGTATTCATTTTTCAACTTTATCAATGTTTTGACAATTAACCCCCATCTTGTACAATATGAAACAAAATAGATAATTTTTGAGTCACTTAAACCGTATTAGTATACTTTGAAAATATCATCACTCAAAGTGGAACAGGTAGCATGTCGAAAATTTGTTTTTTTGTTGTTTTTTTTAAATTGCAAAATGTGGCATTTTGTAATTCTCACACCTGGTGGGAATGTCATCAGCTGATCAGCTTAAGTTTTTTGCTCTCCTGAAAAAGATTTTTGACATAGGACCCCTTTTTCACTTTGAGTGGTGATGTTAAACTGCGAGTTAGTTCATAGTTAACTATAAATTATTTGTTAGCATATCAGCTTTGACTGATTGAAAAAAGATCATTAGATTTTCATTATTTAATGATGACAATGTTTTGACATCCTATCTATGTATAAGTCCGTTCAATATTTAACTTCAGTCCGTCCCTTGCGAGTGCGCTCTCGTCAGATACTAGACAATTCAACGTAGTTTGACGCGAAATTGTGACGAGACTGATTGTATTTTGTGTGTTTAGGATCATCCTGAAAATACAAAACCAAAACGAACATTATCGACACCTCATGCTTTTATATTTTAAAAAAGGCAAGAAAGCAGTGGAAACTTGCAGGAAGATATGTGCTGTATACGGAGAGGATGCTGTTACAGAGCGTGTGTGCCAGAAGTGGTTTTCAAGATTTTGATTGGGAAATTTTTCGGTTCAAGACTCCCCCTGGCCGGCCAACTGAGACTAACAGCAACAAAGTGAAGGAATTAGTCGACACCAATCCCCGTTATACAACTAGGGAGATCGCAGTTATCCTCAAAATATCCAAATCGAGTGTTGAAAACCATCTGCATCAACTTGGCTACGTGAGCAGGCTCGATGTTTTGGGTTCTCCATCAACTTAGTGAGGCTAACCTCGCTCAAAGGATTTCCATCTGCAATTCGTTGCGGAAACGTGAAGAAAACGATCCTTTTTTTGAAGAGAATGATGACAGGGGACAAAAACTGGATCATCTATAACAATGTGGAGCGCAAACGCTCATGGGGGGAAGCGCCGCGAATCACCACAAACAACCCCCAAAGCAGGACTTCATCCAAAGAAGGTTATGCTCTCAATTTGGTGGGATTGGAGGGGTGTTGTCTTTTACAAACTTCTTCCCACAAACAGGACCATCAATTCGGATGTGTACTGTGACCAGCTGGACAAATTAAATGCAGCGATCCACCAGAAGCGCCCAGAACTAGCCAACCGTAAGCGGATTGTCTTCCATCACGACAATGCCAGACTGCACACTTCTTTGCAGACGCGGCAGAAGTTACTGGAGCTTGGCTGGGAAGTTTTGCCGCACCCTCCATATTCGCCCGACCTTGCACCTTCAGATTTCTACCTGTTTCGGTCTCTTCAAAATTCATTGAATGGACAGACCTTCAACTCTGAAGAAGATGTAAAAATCCACTTTTTTGCCAGTAAAGACAGGAAATTCTTTGATCATAGAATTATGAATCCGCCCATGAGATGGCAGAAGATACAAAACGGCAATTATAGCATTGATTGAATAAACCGCTTTGTATTTAAAAAGTTGTGTCTTATTTTCGCTTAAAAAACCGAACGGACTTTTTGCCCAACCCTTTTATATTATATGCATCAGATAATAATGTGGGATGGTTATGGGAAGATATTTAAGAACTACTAATAGTTACAGAAAGGGCAATGAACATCTTACTGTCACTATCTAGAGCCTCATGCAGATATACACAGATTATCGAAACATTGTCTATAAGTAAATTTGATGAAGATCTGACACCTTTCTTGTATCAAGCAAAGTCGACATCCCAACAAATAATTGACTCAAACTTCTAAAATACTTCATTGATTTAATTACTACAAAGCTAAGGATTTCAGCATTATATCCCAACAGAGAATTAAAATTTAAATAGCACAATACTAATAATTTTAACAAGTTATTAACAAAACAAACATGCAACAAATTATCATATCAATAAACATATGTCTTCCCTCAGAATTGTTGTAATTTTGAATAACTGTCAATTAAAATGTATGTTGAGTATTTCAAAAGGCCTAAAACTCATCACAGCCGCTACGATTGGTCATGCAATAAGACGTATTACTAGTGGGAAATAAAATTTTTCGTCGGTCACTATATTACCTGTAGCTACTGCAAGCCCTATGATAATACCAGAGAGAGCAGCAATACTCCCAATAGCTTTGAACTATGTTTTGAAGAAGATAAGAAATAAGTTCTAGCATACAAATTCATTGCAAGGGTTATGCCCAAACAACCGGTCAATTTTAAGAATGAATAATGAAACATTCAGAACTTCATCAAGCAGGTCAAAACCAACATCACTAAATGAAATATGACATTGAGGGATTCAGGATGTTTCAATTCGACCCGAGTATGTTGTACCCTTATGAACGATAAAACTGTCGTTCAAACCGTTCTACCAATTCATAGCATATTCAGCAACAATAAAATTCAGTTTGGGAAGATATATATTTATTTATTAATAAAATACCTGGTCCCCATAACTGACATTAATTAGCTAGATATATAAAATGTATTTAACAAAAGTTCTTTGTATTTTTTCACAAACATTATATTAAAGTCATATAGTTATTATCCGAAGAAATAAGATAATTACACAGCCGGGATCTCTGCGCATTATCTCTTTCCAGCTGAGCTATCCTTGTGGTACCCTTAGCTTAATCAATATCCCATCTCCTTAACTGTTATCTTACAACTTTTGAGTATTCATGAGAACATCAATCTTTCAATGAATGTAATTTATTTAAAATTCACTTTTTAAAGCACTATTAAGGCAAAATTGTAGAAAGATTTGTTGCTCTCATGATTTTTAAAATTTGTATGAGACAAGCTAAAGAAATCAGATATTTATAAGCCTAACTGTTTGATAAGGATAGGACAGTTGGAAAGAGTGCCTGAATAGAGATTAGGACTTTCTGGCACTGTGACTATCATTTTTCCTTGGCTAATAAATATTACAGATTATAGACACAAACTATTAGCTTATCAGGCTTTTTGAAATTTCTTTTTTCTTAGTAACAATGCAGCGAACAGGTAGATTAGACAAATACAAATACTTACCAGCTGGTGGGTGGTGAGGATAGCCGGCAATAGTAGCGTATGGGTTGAAGCTAGCCGGCATCGCGATGTACGGTCCAGTCGGGTAAGGTGCAGCGCCGGCCTGTGCGTACGGCATCGGCATGCTGGGAGGCGGCTGTGTTGGGTATGGCAACGTGTGGCTAGAACCAGGCTGCAATTGCGGTGGAGGAGGTCTGGGCGGAGCACTCTTCTTACTACCGTCTGCCAACACACAAACGCACAACACAAACATCAAGTGTTAGTCAATATAGTTAGGACAAGTCACACACAACAAACACCATATGCAATGCCTGTACTTGGTACACTTTGGTCAGATATATTAGGTGGTGGAGGCCTTGGAGGGGGTGTCTTCTTTTTATTCTCTGTAAACAGACAACAATGTATACAATATAATTAATTTTTACAAATACCATTAGCAAAGATTTTATTTTAACTGTAGCAAAGAAAGCAATTTACAACACTGCAGCAATAAGTACCTTTATATTATAATATCAGAATTACCCAACATTGCCTCGGACAGTTTACTCAAAAAAAGTATAGTGTCCGTTTTTGTGTAATTTTAAAAAGGATGAAATTTCTATTGATAACACTACAGTTCTAAATGTTATAGTTATTAAGATATTTTAATCCATTGATTTAAAGAAATTCTGTTTCTTGGTCACCTTCTGATCTTTTACTTGAGAAAAAAATATCTCATTAACAGTAGTTGCTAGTATGCAAGAGGTAAGATGAAGAAATTTGAAGGGTTTCACTCCCATTAAAGTGTTATGCAAATAAAAAAAAAATGTCCACTAGTCTCCACCAAACAAAAACTAATAGGAAATAAATTTTCTGGTTTTAACTATAAATGTTAGCTCCCATTTGTGTTAATTACTGTGCCATGCCATCAAACAGCCGAGACATGTTTAGCACACACGCATACAAACAAACTCTAGTTTTTATATATATATATATAATTACCCATATATATTTACCATATATATATATATATATGGAGATTGGGTCGTGGCTTAGCAGAAGTGCTAGGCGCATATTGCCTCCTACACTGGCTATTCTTTGGGTTCAAATCCTGCCTTGGGAGATTTAAGACAAGATGAAAATTACCTCCCAGTGCCACGGATATTAGAAAAGGGTGAAAACCTGTAGATAGCCAACCCTGGATAGTGTGGACCCCTTTTAAGAAAATAGTCATTACGTATAAAATAATTCTATATCTAGTACTAGGCTTTCAATACAGCCAACACTTCATATTAATTTACAAACCATTAAGCAGTGGTTTTCCTTATTTTTTTCTTGGATGCAGTGGTTCAAAGATGTTTTCACCGGCAACTAACATTTGGCACACACTCATGCGATCGTATTATAGTTACTTGAAGTTAATTAAATGAACAATATATAAATGTATCAATCAATGTATTGTAATGTTATTTTTAAGGAGTAATTTGAGAGAAGGGTTATTTTATTACATCAAATATTTAAAATGATTATAAAGAGTTTAAATTGAAACAAGTGAATGTAACAACAGTATTTCAGTAATTCAAACAGCTGATAAATATGTCAGTACTGCCAGTTGTTTATAGCTACTAGAGAGGAACAGTTGTTGATAGATGCTTGAAATGAGATGTAGAGAGTTGTTCAAAAATGCTGGAGAAGAGAACTGTTGATGACCATTTTGTGCAGTTTGCGGATGGTCAAACATATTTGAAGTGAGAGCCCTCATACCTCTTATTTCTTTGTATCAGCCCATTACATCGCATGGCATCACATCATATTGGCAGATTCTACAGGAGGCCATTGAGGCAGGATTGTATTTGGAGCATCGGGATAACTAAACACAATATTTGGATGGAGTAAGGCAGGCATTTGACTGAAAATTTGTCCATCAAAACAACCTACGTATTCATTTTTTAATTTTATTTACTTTTTGTAAATGTTTGGTTGTTAAGGAGGACCCTCCTGAGATATAATAAATCATAAGTTTAATTTAAATTTTTTTTTTAGACTATAAGTAAACTTTACAATATATATTTTTTAGACTAATAAATAAATATTTTAGGCAGATTTTATTTACAAGGAACAAAATTTAAGGAAGGATAATATATAATAATAATAATAAATAAATAAGTATAGGTCATAAAACATTCTTGGTTTGGATCTCTACTGCTAGATGTATGTCGATAGAAGTCTGACCTTGCGGACTATTATAGTGCCTCTCTGTAGACTCTTCTATTCTTATTGATCAGCTTGTTCTCAACTCTAAATGAATCTGACAATTTATAACAAACCAAGGCGCTCCTAGCCCTAGCAAAATTAGGCGTTTTAAATCTTGCTAGAGCAGTACCACTATACAGTAAGTAAGTATTAGTAATACAATTGTCTTATAAAAGTATGCTGTACAAGCTTGTTTAGTACACATATCAGCTGATGAGTGGTAATTGTACGCATCTATTAACGTTAAGTTTCCAGTTCTACATTTACTCCAAAATAGTAAACACACTGATCGTTAGAGTTCCAATTAATTATTACACCGTAAATTTATAACTACTCTTCTAAAACTTTCTCTCGATACCCAGGTAATATAAAAAGTTTTTTGTTTCACGCTTCAAAGGATTATGTTGTTCCTTCCATCGTTTATAATTTAACAAGGAAGATAAGTTGGCGGTTTGGTTTTAGACGACTAATAAATCAGGCCATTATTCCATATGCTATCAAATCCAGCAGTCAGTAAGGCTCCAATAATGTTCTGTCAATTTTTGAAATCCTCGTAAATGGATTCAGCCATTCTGTACAATATTATAAAGAATAAGTCATTATACAAGTGACAAGACTCACCGGAACTGTCTGGTGGAGGTGCTGATGAATGGTGACTTGGGACTGCTGGGGTGATCCCAGGAGGTCCACGACTGAGGTCTTGAGTCAGGTCTCGCATCAGTTCATCCTTCTCTGTCTTACGAGCGAAGCAGAAGTCTGCCACTTTATTTTGGAACGCCACTAAAATCTAAAGACACAATAGCCATCAAACAGTACGATTAGACAAACTTGATTATATTAACATAGTATATACTGTAATTTTTAGAGTAAATTTTATTTTAACTCAAGGTTGAAAGCATGTTTGTTTTATTTTGGAAAGTACTAAAATATTAATGTATTTCTTCTTATGTAATCATTTGTATGTTTTTTTTCTCCAGGTCTGCCCCGTTATCTTTCTTCTAATTATCAGTTATTATGGGGTATTTCTTCATAGGGGATTGAACCAGGATGCCCGAACTGTTCACCTCTGAAGAAGTACCCTGCAATGGCGGAAGAATATAAACAAAGAAAATAGCCCACCCCTGAAGAAACAAGTCATAAAAACAATTACTAGAACATAAATTTTGTTTATCTTTGGCTGCAACCAAAAAATCATCGACCGACCCCCCCCCCTCTTCCCTTTGTTTCATGATTGCAAGCACTTACATTGAGGATACAAAAGACAGGATATCCTATCAAGAACCGACTCTATCTACCTGATAAAATGAAATTCAGTGCTCCAATATGGTGATTCGAACCCAGAACCTTGATGTGATGATGAGAGATTAATTAACCTTACCACTACAGTATATAGGAACCATCCAAGATACACTATAACTATGAAGAGAATGAGTTTGTCACTTAAGGTTAATACGTACTAGTTGTATATTCACAAGCACTCTGGAGGGACTGCAATGTCAATTTTAAAAAAAACTGTCTGATTTTATCAATATCAGTTAGCTTTAGAATTATGAGGACCACTTACATAAATATTAATATTGTTTTCACAATCTAGCATATGATTTCTTAATTTTTGATCTTAATTCAAAAATAGAAAGTAAAAACACTATGTAATATTTAGCTTTATAATAATAGAATTCCACACCAAGTTAGACAAACCTGAGTGAGGTCGTTGTAAAACTTGGTACCCTCGGAGAGATTGTTCTGCAGGTCCTTGAATGAGTCGTGAGCTGCTGCTAGCTCCTTCAATGCCGATTCTCTCTTGGCACTGATCCCATCTGTGCCACTTCCACAGAACTCACTGTTTGTTGCCTGTAATAATAAATTCTTTTAGTCAATATAATAATCATTCTATGAGAGAATAGCACCAGACATTGGTCGGTCGATTGTCAGAGTAAACATATAAATAGAAATAACTGATAGGTGTAGTTTTCAAAACTAATCGTAGATTTAAATTGAAAATTACTAAGTATTGAGGATAGAGAAAAGGAGGTTACAACATTGAGGAGGTGATTGTTGAAGGTTATCAAGGAAAACAAAGAAACGGATGAAATATGTATTTCCACGTACGACAATTGCGAGTACCATATCTAGTTATATTTCCTGAAGATATGAACATTAGATTAGTTACTTCAATATTTCCAGTGTAGTTTAGATTGGTTGGTTTTTAATGTGTAAAGATAGTCAAGTAAAATTAGGCTAAATTTATCAGTGTTTAGTATGTTTTATATCCCACCTGAGATTTTTATAAGAAAAAGTAAATTAATAAATAAAATCAATGTTAATAAAGTTTGTTTTAGTATTCCCCCCCCCTTTCATAGCCCCTTCAAATTTACAGATAATTGAGGCACGATTGGTGTTTGACAACAAGAGAATTAGCAAAAGCAATAGGAACTTCAAACGCTTCGATAAGTATATTAATTTTTGAAAACAAGTTTTATGTTCATGAATTTTTGTAACAACCTAGAACAATGAATAACTTGGTGTTTCCCCCAGAAACAAAATGCATAGGATATTTTTTATTTTATGCATTCTATTTGTTAAGATTTTAATTGCATAATTTAAGAAATTATGGTTATGTAATGAAAATTAAATATCATTTTTATTTGACTACATAATGTAAATCACAGGTTATATCATTGAGAATAACAAAATCTATAAATATAAAATATATATATTGTTGTGATATTAGTGATTGTGGAGTTTTTATATAATATTTAATCCAACTTATCAAGAAGGCAAAATAAAAAAAAGTGAGAGTGTATGAAAAAAACAAAATGGAGTATAGTTGTGGTTGTATCATAATGGACACACACAAAATTACTCTCTAGTTTTAGCCAGTTATAATTAGTTGTTGTTATGGTTCTGAGAGAACACTCACAGTTTGACTCTGGTTTTGGGATCGGCCCGTGATACATGTTAGCTGTAAATTGTGAGTCAGAAAGAATTTAAAATTTCTTTTGGTTAGTGGTATTGGACTTGGCAGAACCAAGAAGAGCCATTGCAAGAAAAGAAAAAGAAGTGATTTTGTTTGGAAATAATTGATGAGGATAAAAGAAGAAGCAGAAGCAAAATTGTAAACAAGTATTTATAAATAATTAATTTAAGTTTTTTTTGTAATTAAATTCATCTTTTTGCCAGATTTATTTTTGTTAATAGAACCTAATAGTAAATAGTAAATAAAATAAATTTAAAGTTAACAATAAAACTAATTTATTTAAAGAACATAATAATATATATATTTTCATGTCACATATATGTTTCAAATCATAGTGATTTAATGTTCAATACATAACTAACCCACTAAATGGCCACTGACAACCGAAACCTGGTTAAGTATGTCACAACAACAAACACCGTCTGAGATGGGCAGGATTCCTGTGTGATGTTTTAGCTTTATGAAAGTTTTCATTCCAATACACAACAAATTCTATGTTAATAAACTAGAATAAGAAAGTAAGTTAAAACTATTAGTGACCTGTATGTTGTCAAGGAGCAGTTGCTGTTTGGCGATGCTTTCTTTGACCTGTTGCTGCAGTGGGCCGTAAGCCTTACCGAGGGCCTCCGTGGACATTACTGGTTCATTGATTGCTCCTGCCTGTGCCAGCGATGACAAAAACGTCTCCTTCATATCGCTCATAGAGCTCTTCAGCTCCATCTCGATGGTGTCCCGCTCTGCCTTGAGGGTCTCCACCTGTTCCATGAGGTTCCTCAGCCTGAGTGAGGCAGGTGTGTCCCTGCTGGCTCCCCCTGGTGATGGTAACGATGCTTTCATCACATCTGCGCCCTCACTCAGCAGGATCATTCCTCGCTCATGAGTGTCGAACTTCTCCTTGATTATCTGCAACATATAGGCTATATTGGCTAAAACTTATTATATGAATGGGAAATATAAATACAGTGTGAACTTGCCTTGTCTGCTGATATGGCATTGTTAATGATCTCTCTGTACTTGGCGATGTTTGTCCGGAAGCTCTCTGTCAGTTTGGTAGATGGAGTTCTATTCCACCTCTCATTGAACTGCTCCTTCAGTTGCTGGTCCGATGCTTGCTCTTCATCTAGCATTCTCTCAGCCTAAGAATAACAGTCTAACTTTAAATTTATTATCAGTAATACTTACAATTTACATTTTCATCATATATGCTTCTCAATTAATAATCCCTTTGATTATAAAAATGTCATATTTCTAAAAGTTTCAAACTAAAGGCAAAAAATTCTTAAGCCCTCCCAACACCAGGTGAAGAAAGAACTAAATATCGGATGGGATACTTTCGAACCCCACATAATTCTTCAGTGATTTTTTCTGTTTGCCTTGATTTAATTCATCTAAACTCATTCAATGTTCATAAATTAATAGAATTAATGTAATATTAATGAAAACTGAAATATTTTTTCATAGAAATTAGCCAAGGACAGTAGAGACAGCTGGTTGAGGTTAATTCGTTGAATTAGGCCATGCAATACTATTACCAACATAAAATTTTTTCAACACTTTTACACAATATAATTTTGTTAGAACAATTTCCTGCAACATAATTTTGTTAGACCGTTACTTTGGCAAATTACTGTAAAAATTTTAAGATAAATAAATAAAATGTTACAGATAAAAAGTGTTTTTTGTGAAGAAAAAGTTTACTGTAAATCGCAATAGGTAAATTTTATCATAACAAACAATTTATCACAGATAGTTTCAGAAAAAATGCAGCATAATTGCATAAATTTATCTCTGATTTTTAAGGGTGGACCTCACCTGGTATTGGGAGGGCTAATCATTTTTTTGCTTATTATAGGATGGTTAAGGAAAGCACATAGCTAGTTGGCTAAAAGTAGGGTCTCCCTTAGATACGATGGGACCCGTCAGCCTATTGGAGGCTACCCATCAAGCTATTGGGTCCTAAACAACTAACGGGTACCAAAAATTAACAGTTCATCAGTCTTCACCTCTAGAAAAGCCAAATATAAAAATAGGTGGGCATTAGCTTAATAAGTGGTTAATAAGGCATTAATAAGTGGTTGAAATATGTAAAATATTTGATACATGAAAGACGTAAATGGCAAACAAGGTCCCAGGTAAATTTATATAAATTACATTCCTATCTCTTTTGAAAGATTGTAGCTAAGTTGATTTATCAGTTGTTAAACGATACCAGCTAAAGATATTAGATAACAACTAGACTACTGGTTTGAAAGGGATGGTACCAGGTTTGAATCCCGACCCTGTTATCATCTTTTTTCTTTACTAATAAGACAAAAAAATTTTTTGTTCAACAATAAGCAAACCTCATTTAAAATCTCTGTATTCCTCTGCAACAGCGAGGGCAGTTCAGAGATCATTGACTGAAGCTTCCTGATTCCGCCCAGATCTATGACAGCCTGGGACTTTTCGACCAACGACTGTGGCACTGTTTCTCCAGATGTTTCCTCCAGGGCTGCAGGCAAGTTCAGTGACGACAGAACACTGCAAAAACCAAAAAAACATTCCACTTTATCTTGGGATTACTCAATTATATTTAAGCAAATGAACAAAAAATCAATAGCAGTCTGAGGATTATAACTTTTATCTGAAGCAGTATGTTCACTAAGCACTACTGGAGTCATGATTATCCATGGTAAGGTAATTGGGGTTGAGTGCCTTAAGTATAATGGGATTTTGAAGTAGAAAAGAGAAGGATTAAAAAAATAGTCAACATTTTTAACAGTGATGTATTCTTAATTAGCTAATTGTTAACATAATTAAATGAAATGTAAGTTTGCTGTAATGATATTTTCATGGTAAATATTTATAAGTATTGACTTATAAATAAGTTCATTCAAGATGAAGAAGTGTTGGAGTGGAAGATCGAGGAATTAAATCACAAGTTTTAAATACTTATGTATGCATTAACTGAATATTTTTAGGTTGTAACTGTTTTTGTGTGGATCCAAATTCATTATTATATATAAATTAAAAGAGACATTTTCAAAGATTACGGGTTGACATTAAGACCCTAAGTAATTATTAATACGAGGAATATTTAATGTGTTGTTTTTGGAATAAATTTGTTTGTGGTTAAATTTTAAAAGAAAAATGTAACCTGATTTTGACAAACAGTGAGTCAATGAATATTTCCTATTATATTATGATTACTTAAAATTGATATAATCAATTTTATTATTATAGGATATAATAGGTATGATTTTTTTTTCCATTTCTCACTTAAGTTTATATGACACTGGTCGAAGAAAGAAAAAATTGAGGGTTTTTACATCTATAATAACAAACATATTATAAAAGTAGGTATATTTCATTTGGTTGAGGAAAATTGATTTGCTCATATTAAGTTATCAACAAAATTTTGATGGGATCGGTAGTGAAACAAGTAGCAATGAAGTGTTAATTAGCAGATTTATAGTTATTCTAAGAACAACTGTTTTATGTTAAAACTAATAATGAGTATTATTATTATCCAATTTCATTCTATAAAAGCTTTGAGATAAAAGCATATGTATTTCATTTTTTAACAAATAACCAGATAAAATGATAAATTAAAATGCGCTCAAGAAATCCATATTTCATATTTACTATAAATATCACAATTAGAAACCATTTATACTCTTGCTATAAGTAGTATGAGTGTACGCATTTTGAAATTTCAGCAAACTAATAAATTGACGCTTGTAATAGTATTTCTATTTTTGTTACATCATGATTTGGACCCTGAGGGGCTCTACTGAATTTATTTTCTAAGCCTCAATCTGTCTGTTTGTATGATCAATTTTTATTGACTGGGATAGAAAAATAAAACATTTTTGGTCATAAATATGGAGTTTTTTTTTTTTTTTTTTTTTTTTTACAATCATTTGATTAATATTTGAGAAATATAAATGAGTGTTCACTAGTCAGTCACTGAATAGGACCAAACCATAACCCAGATATTTTTCCTTCATTAATTTAATCCATATGTTTACATGCTTATTTCCTTCAAAAAAAAAATTAAGATGGCTTCATAATTAATAAAAATAAATGATAGACTGTAAAAAAAAAAATCTGGGTATTTCCATGAAAAGAAAATGTTTAGAATAAGTTCTATTTTTAAATTTTATATGCTGTATAGTTTATTGAATTTAATAAAGTAAGGAAAATGAAATCAAATTTTTATTGACTGTTGAATGGAATATTGTAACATTAATAATGCCAAGTTTTATGGTCTAGATCCTATCAGTTGGCCAAAAAGTCTGTTCAGTTTTTGTCGTCACAAAACTTCAAGCAGTCTAATATCTAGCTAACTTCAGTCCGTCCCTTGTGAGTGCGCTCTTATCAGATACTAGACACTTCAACATAGTTTGACGCGAAATTGCGACGAGACTGATTGTATTTTGTGTGTTTAGGATCATCCTGAAAATGGAAAACCAAAACGAACATTATCGACACCTCATGCTTTTTTATTTAAAAAAAGGCAAGAAAGCTGTGGAAACTTGCAGGAAGATATGTGCTGTATACGGAGAGGATGCTGTTACAGAGCGTGTGTGCCAGAAGTGGTTTTCAAGATTTCGATCGGGAGATTTTTCAGTTCAAGACGCACCTCGCTCTCGCCGGCCAACTGAGATTAACAGCGACAAAGTGAAGGAATTAGTCGACACCAATCCCCGTTATACAACTAGATAAAGATGTAAAAATTCACTTGGAAAATTTTTTTGCCAGTAAAGACAGGAAATTCTTTGAGCATGGAATTATGAATCTGCCCATGAGATGGCAGAACATACTGGAGCAAAACGGCAATTATATCATTGATTGAATAAATCGCTTTGTGTTTAAAAGTTGTGTCTTATTTTCGCTTAAAAAACTGAACGGACTTTTTGGCTAACCCTTTACTATTATTAATTTTAATAATAACAATATATATATATTGTTGTGATATTTTGATGTGGTGATTTTTGATGGTGTTTTTAATATAAACTCAAAATTAGCGGGCATAAATGAACGGTGGATCATGATTCATGAATGTTTAAACCCTATTCGTTACGTTGTATCTACCATTAATATTTATAGTATAAATAATATCAACAATTAAATATAAATATTTTAATTTATTATTAAACTAAAAACAATAAAAGTATAAATATCTGAAACAACTGGTTGTCCAATGCCAGTTAAAAATGGATCAAGAAGGCAGCGGAAAGGACGAAGAGAATACCGAGAAGCTCGCGCACTCATTCATCTTTGACCCGGCAAGAGACGAGGAAGCACCAGGAGGGACGAAGCCCAGGTACGTGTACTGTCTCGTGGTGCACAAGAGAAGACCGGCCCCAGATATACACCAAGACGCTATCCGAACCACGACGAACAGTACAAAGGAAAAATGCACCGCTCGACAACACAAAGAAACACTGGCCAGTTCCGTGCATTTAATAATTAAGGTACATTTTAACTTTAGTTTTTAATAATGTTATTTTTATTTAATTTTTAAATCAATTTGTGTAAATAAACAATTATTCTTTTTGCCAGAATTATCCTATTTTTATTAACAGAACCTTAAAGATAAAGTAAAAGTTAAATATAAAGATTAAAAACAAGATAATTAAAATATAAAAAATATATAATTAAAATATAAAAATAATAAATATTGTAATATTATATATATATAAGAACAAAATTTATATTTAGTTGCCTTAATTAATGATTCTGTGACTGCTTTTATTTTACGATCAGAATGATCTGTCACCACATAAATTTTAAAGTGCTAAAAACATCCTCTGCATGCCTAGCCACAATGATGGTAAAATACCTCAGTCACATGAACTCCTTTGACCATGTGACAATTTTTTCATGACAGTTTACCTCCCATAAGAATTATTCTAGGTTAAAATATTAATATTTTATGATAGAATGAAAAAAAATAAAGGTTAGATGACTAGTCCTTGAGTTCGCTAACTAATTTACATGTCATGTAAATAATTTAAAAAAAAACTTTACCCATTCAAAAGCTGTGTAGCTTTCCTCAGTTCATTAATCTCCCTGTTTACAAGTTCGCTCTTTCTAACTTCGTAGGCCGCTAGTGCTTGGTGGACAGGCATTGGCACCAATTCTTGGAACAGATCTGAAAAGTATTAAAAACAAAATATATTGTGGTGACATTTTTACGATAAATTTAGATTTATTTATTAGAATTGAATTGATTTCAAGAAAGGAGTTTCCTGTTGAAATAGTTTGTACAGAAGTAGTGTTTTTGACCAGTCCACCAAGGCATAGCTAATCTGCCATTACCTCCTGGGATTTCCAGATTGTAGATAGGGGTAGGTTACATGTAAATAGCTGCTTTTAGGTGACTAGGGACCTTTTAGCCCTCGTGAGTAAACGAGAGATAAATTGCCCAGCAGTAATGCGACCAGGTATTGAATAGTGAGGCCACATGTTCGAGACAGGATCATCAAAGCAACCAGGAGAAACCAACCCATTCCTCAACAGCAAAGAATACAGCCATGTTATTAATATTAATATTTGGTAACTATTAATTAATGGTATTAATCTCCATGATATTTTTTTTATTATAATTTCCCTTTTACTCTTCATAAATAAGGAAATAAAATTAGTTCAACAAAGGTGTGTTAATTAATTTAACAAAATTAAATCCATTACAATATAATAAGCTATCGATGATATAAATGGTGAGAAAGAGAGAAGGACCTCTGAATGATGTGGTCAGACGCTGTGGGAGAGCAATCTGCTTGGCGAGCACAGCTCGCGGTATAGGAGCCAGGGCCTTGGGGTCGGGTACCCTCTCATGGTAGATGAAGTTGTTGTCTTTGTTCGCTTCGACTAGGGCTCGCTCCGCCTTGCACACATATTCTTGGAACAGTGTTGGTCGCCCTGAACGAGTTTGGCCGGCTTTTAGCAGCTCTACTGCTTTCTGAAAAACATGAACACATGCATTAAATAGTCTCTCTGTAAATGATTGTCTGCATTAAACTAGGCTCGAATGTTATTTTTGATAGTTTACATGATAACTTTGGACATGAATAATAATAAATAAAAAACCTTTAATGGGAAGTGAAATATGACGATTATTATAACAATATTGGTGTGCTAATTTATCATAATTATGCACAATAACAATGGTTTCATTAATTTAACTCTAGGCAATGGCAAACAAATTATGGGAATAAGAAAATACTACTTTGAATTAATTCTTCATTGTTCTGATAATTTATTAAAAAAATTATACTTAAATTATCATAAATTCACAAGTATCATTTTAATACACGTACAAAAAGCATCTCATAATCCGCTTATTGGCATAACTTACAAAGAAGTGTTGGATTGTCAGGTGGAAATGTAATATTCTGATAACAATTATGATAATAATTAGAGATTAAGAAACCTCCACTCTGGTGAAGAATCATTATGGCCAAAGCACTTTTCCTTGGTACATAATTCTTAGGTTGACTAATTCGTGTGCTACATTTGATTTCAATAGGAAACACAGCAACCATGTACAGTTAATATGCATATCTGTGAGTATAACAGCCATGAACTGATATAGCTGACAGGAGTTAGTTGTTAGATCACACTGGGAGATTAAGACAATTCTAGGCTGTTGCATATACACTTTTATTTCTAGACTAGATTAACTACTTCATTATTCAAGTAGGTATTCATTTTTTCCACACAAGATTGAGAGAACTGCAACCAGACTCAGGATTCTCAGAAAAAATCATGAGAGGAGCCGGGTCCTCTGCAGTTAATAGATAGTTAAAGAAGAAATAATTGCAATTAAAATGACTAACTTGAAGCCTGGCAATCTCTTCTCCCACTTCCTTTGCAGACTTGCAGACAATGCTTTGAAAGTAGTGAGCGAGTCCAGCAAAAGACGACTGCTTTCCAGCCACCTGTTACAACAAGATTATGAAATATTAGATCCATAACTCAATGAAATAATTGTTGCTATAATTAAATAACATTTGTGTATATGAAGTACTCTATACAAGTCAAAATTCTCTGTATGTATAAATAAAAGAGTTTGTTTACAAGCAAGTTCCCTATGCACGCCCTGATTGTTTTAATGGTAGGATTCAATTTCAGCAAAGCTATTAATTAGCACAAATGAGAGCTAAAAAAAAAAAATTTCTATTAAAATGACGATTGTTATGAACTGTAATTCTGAGATTTTACTATTTCTTTTTCATTCTGCGACTCCTAACTACTCAATAGAAATAGCTACAATTGATGTATTGGAAGATTATCCAAAAAATCTGAAGGGTTCAATTTATGTGGATGATATTGCTTTCTGGAGCACTCCCACATAAATATTTGCTGCCAAATACAGGATACAATCCAAAACCAGGATACTTGGTGGTCTATTTCGACACTGAGGATTGGACTGTGATCATTGTAAAAAAGGCGAAGTACATAATCTTTAGTTTATCCATTAATGAAGTGAAAACTTTAAATCTAAAAAATCGACTCCAATATCACAAAAGACTATATCCCCACATACCTGTGAATAGTGCTTGATCCAAGAGCAACCAAGAAAAGCCACAGATTAATGCTCTATTAAGGTGAACCAAAAGGTTTGCTGTTATGAAGAAAATCACTGGTTCAAATTAGGGAGCAGAGACAGTAACGAAAGAGATCAGCTCGCCAAAGAGTGTGCTTTTTTAACTCAAGACTGTATCTTGAAATTTCCTTGGAAGAAGTGAGGTCACTGAACAGGTGAGAGTGAGAAACCTGTTTTAATAACAGACGACAGAAAAGATGAGAGTTCTCATTAAGAAACTTGTACAATGACCTCGCTCCATCCAAGGCAATTTCAGAGACTTTCCTGAGTTGAAAAGGCACCCTCTTTGGCAAACTGATCTCTGGAGCAGCAAGCACCCACTCCACAACCCTGACAATAGCTATTACAAGCTTTCCCGTAGTAAACAGATCAAGACCTTCTGAAGACTTTCCATAATAGAATGAGTCTGCATCTTTGCTTATGGTTCAGTATTGGGAAACCCTCTCTGACTCTGACTATAGACATAGACAAGTATAGTGATTTAGAGGACCTCATGAGAACCATAATTCCAGCTCTTTTCATCAGACCTGACCATATAAGGGAAGATCGACAAAGAAGAAGAGCTACAATTTTCGTTTGAATACAGTTCGAAAGATAAGAAACCTCTGATATTTCTTTAGCTAACATACCAGCGATTACTGTTACAGAGATATTTTAATATGTAGTTGAAAGTTATCTCTTCAGAACTTCGGTTTAAAATATCTCTACAGCCGTAACTGTTTTAATGAGAGCAGTAGAAATACTCACAATTCTATCTTATTTAAAGCAATAGACAAACCAACAATGTTACCTCTTAAAGATTCACTATGAACAACAGATAATAAAAAAACACAAAAATTCAAATTAACTATTCCAAGCAATGGTGGGTAATTTTGCTAGTTATTAAAAAGATAGCTATAATCATTTGTGATAAATATTAACTTGATTCGAAAATCCCTACCCTTGATGTATCTCATGTAATTTTCTTATTTGATACCAAATATGTTAATTCGGTGATGTTAAAATAATTAGCAAAAGTTTCCCATTATCTGAGAGCAGCATTCTTCTAGCCTAGGAACCTACTGATATGTTATGTTGCTAATGAGGTATTTAGGATGTGGTCCCCCATAAACAAAAGTTAATTACCGCACATAATAGAATATTTTCTAATCCCAACAACCAATATTGATTTATGTTGAAAAATTGAATAAACTGTATAGCAGTTTTAAATATTCTGATCCTATACATACTAATGGGATCCATTCTCTGTCCCAGAAGTGGCGGACAGATTCCTTTTGCATGGCGTTCAATGCCTCTGCATAGTATTCATTGCATTGTGCACTCAGCTTTGCAGTGATCCCCTCCTTCATACAATCTGAAAACATCAACACAAGTATTTGCCTTTATTTCATAATTACTAGATCAAATATAACTGACACTCTTTAATATTTAAACCATTTGAAAGGGAAAAAACTGGACGAATGCTAAATCTTCTTACCGTATATTGCCTTATGAACGAAAACTTCTTGGGCTTGAGCCAGAAGAAGCAAGGAAAGAGCATTTAACGTCTCTGGATTTAGGTCTGGAGTAGGATCAACTTGTATGGCACTTATCACAGTATTCTTTAAATGTGCAAAAATCCCCGAAGCTTGCTGAAATTGTAAAAAAATAATTATGTTAATGAAAATGGGTCAAGTTCCAAATCTAATTAAGTATAGGCTGTGTTCATGAAACTATATAACGATATAGAATACTCAAGAGATTTAAAAATAAACATACGAATTATACAAGATATTCTAAACAAGTCGCATATTTTCATGGATGATTACACAACATGCGTACAACAATACCAAATTAAACTGAAATAAAATTTTAAAGAGGAATAGTCAGCAATAAGACAAAGTAAGAATATTACCCTGTAATCAATCATAATAAAGAGTACGATAACTATTATGTTAATAGAAGATAAGGAGGATGCTGATAAGGGGGAGAATTTCACTATTGAATATCCTATGATGAAAGAAAGTAAAATGTTGAAGAATGATGCTTACTATACCTGCAACAGTTTTGCAGCAAGTTTGAGTCCATCATCTTGTTCCAGGCTCTGACTGGCCGCAACTCCACTCTGGAGAGCAGCAATGTTAAATAAGACACAGACCCTTTCATATGCCAGCGATGAGATAGCTGCACATTAAAGGCAAAATCCAATAACAGCGTTTTTCTTGTATTATTTTTTGGGGGAAAAAAAAAAATAATCGATAAAACTTACTAAGGCTTATTCTTCCTCCAAAAAGACCACCTTTGTTGAATGCATCCTTCCACTTGAACGGTATCTGGATATCTTGGGGTGGTATTTTAGCTTCGAGAGCATGTAGTTGGTCATAATAGCTGTCAACAACAAAGAAACAACTGTCATAGATGACTCATTCATTACAGCATCAATTAGATTTTATTACTGTAAAATCACGTTTAATGGCCAGTATTATGCTTAAAGACAATGTATAATTATTGAATATATTGATATGAGTGACAGTTATTCTTGAAGGCAATATATACGCTCATATCATGTACCTACAAAAGTTATGTTCAAAGTTAATGTGATCATTGTGGTATGTGAATGAATTGAGTTAGTAGTGCTGGAACTGAAGAAGACATTGTGAAGAGATGTAATTAAGAGGAGACATTGTCCATTACCTGTAGATAACCTCTAAGGAGCTCTCGTACTTCTCAAAAGCCTTCCAAACGGCGCTGTTTCTCAATTTTGCGAACTCACTGATCTGCTCTGTGTAATCCTGAGGTTTGTCTGCAGTGCTGTACGTGGAAGCGATCAAGTTGACAAGAGGTTTGACAATATCCACCTCAGAGGGCTTTTTCAACGGTACAGCCAGTATCTCGGCCATCTTACATCTGACTCACTTCCTCACTAACCTTCCAGCTAACGTTTCTTATCTATTCAAAATACAAAACCTATTTAATATTTACTCAAACCAGTAGAATATTCATGAATTCAAACGTCAAATTAGTAAAGTAACTTAACACTACTTATACATGGCAAAAGGCGAAATACTATCCGCAAATTTGCACACATTAACCACTTGAAACATAAATTAATTAATAATGAATGAGTTAGCATTCTTACTCTCAAGAATAATACCACTAACAATAATAATATATTGTACGTACGCAAGGATTACTTTTGTCTGATCATTTATTTATTATAATAAATTATCTCGAACTCTACAGAACAAACGCTATAAGAAAAACAAAATAAATCATAACTTATAAAGTCCTTAGCAAGGCTTATGAACATAAGCTGATGAATGAGGAAGTGATGAATTATTTTCAAAATATAATATCACTGAAACTTTAGTTTCATCAGATCCGGTCACAGCTGGTTTCCGGAAATCTGATAAGAAAAAATTCAAGTGTGATGCATCACACAATAAAAAGTTCCGTTACGGTTGCGAACGATTTTATTGTCAGTTTTAATGACTTTTTGTAATAATGGTCAACTCCAGTACTAACAAGTAATACATATGAATCAAGAAGCCGAGATTTTAATTAGTCACAAATTTACTTACTAAGACAGGAAAATATTATTTAATTGAAATGAGGGAATAATTTACAGTCAATTATTTTTCTAAAGGCTCATTTATTTTTAGCATGTCTAGGACACCAAGTACAACTTCCCCTCTGAATGAAACTGGGACTTCATAAACAAATCTTAATAGATTCATGATGTCCTTTTTAATGAATTATCGTAATCATAATCCACAGCAGATGTTAGCAGTTTTTAACCATAACATCGAGATCATTAATTTGACGCCCTACTCGTAATTATTTTATTAATCATCCTTCATTATTTGAATGGGACTACTTTTATTTCTCAAAACATGGGGTATCGAATGTAACAATTATGCATATCATGCCTCTAATCATCACTGGTTGTCTTAAAGTTGCGAGCATAATCTTAATGACAGTTTTTATGACTTTTTTATAGAACGGCCAAAATATAATGCGTATTGTTAATTGTACAGATGAGGCCTCCAATTTGATATTCTATTCAAAATAATAGAAAAATACACATATTTTTTTTAAAGCCTACTATTCTTTTAATGACTCTTAATCCTGCTTTATGAAAATGGCTACAATTTCCACTTATTCCTTATTACAAGTTAATCCTCCGTGTAAAGCTTGAACATGGGACTTACGAAGATAAAAAAAGGTACATACAAATACAATTAAGGGGCTCAAATTTTTTACGTTAATATAATGAAATTTATGTTAATTTAATTTTAAAATAGCAAATGGTTTAGAGTACATAAGCATTCAAAAGATGAGGTGTCGTTCTAATTAAAATGTATGTTGTCATTTACCATACTTTGCAAAGACTGAAAAATCTGAAAGTTTTTTCTACTGATTCTCGTAATTAAAGCCGATTGAAGAATTAATTATTGTTAATAATCTTATGAAATTTCATTTAAAAATAGTTACCAAATAGTTTAGAAGATGTTTTTGTTAGCAACTAATCAATACCCTAAAAATTGACTGGTATAAAATACAGCTACAATTAAATTTATTCTGAGTTAACCAGAACTTTATCCTTTAACCCCCCCCCCTTCTTGAGGACGACTCCTCTCACACAGGGTTCAGAGTTAACCACAACTTTTTTCTTTTTTTTCTCCTCCCCCCCTCCTCGCTTCTTGAGGACGAACCTCGTTACGGGGTTTAGAGTTAACCAGAACTTTTTTTTTTCCCTCCCTTCCTGAGGTAAAAACCTCAAACAGGGTGAGTTAACCAGAACTTTTTTTTTTTTTTTCCGCCCTTCCTGAGGCTGAGCCTCAAACGGGCTTTAGAGTTAACCAGAACTATTATAACTGTCATTTTATCATTAGCCTATAATATAGTCGTTGGTCTCAGACTTCAGTTTGATCCATCGTTTTTTCATTATCTCCCTATTAACAAAAACATATTTTCTATTTGTGTCTTTATTAAAATTAATAGATTTATTGAAATAAGAATGATCTTTTAAAATTAAACATGGCGCCAGTTAAAATATGAAAGAACGACATACACCCATAAGCGCAATTGCCATGCTTCTTATTGTACGTTTATATGAACGAGCCTATATATTGACATATATACGATTCTCTCTCGTATGATAATTTAATCAGTTTATTTTAATATGATATTAATTGTAAGCAGAATAATTATTCTGATTATTGGCGAAGTGACAATTGTGACACGACGGAGGCACTGACAACTAGAGCAAGAACAACAACAGGGGCTTCTATGTTCTGGTTATAGGCAGAGGCGAGAGGGCGGCCATTTTGGATGGTCCAGTGGTATATCCCCATCTTAGGGCAATTCCCTATGAAACTTCTTATTTACATCTCTTCTCAGTGCTCGTCCAACACCCATATATAGTTCTGTCTCCAGGAGAAGGCACCGAGTCGACTGTTCAGCCATGGGTTCCGACCTGGTAGAAGTGAGTGTAAGCAAAAATAAATATAGGCTGTAATTTAGTCTGACTTCGTCGCCACTAGTGAAAGAGTCAGGTTATAGCAAGTGTGTAAGATTGCTAACATCTACAAAATGCCATCACATTAGCTTTTAGATGACTGGTAATGTATAGATTGGTGTACTGTGACATTGAGTACCTGGTTGCCAGAAATAATTGTCCTCTGTTTACTAACATGGTTGGGGTGGGTCAGCTACTCTACTGGTAATAGTATTTTTCTTAAATTCAGCATCACTTTCAATTTGTTTATATTTATATTTTAGTATAAGTATTAGTTCGGTAATGCTATAAATTTTAAATGGCACTTCCTCATTTTTTAAAAATGTTTTCAGGAAACAGAATTGACTTTTCATTTTGAATGATGTTTTATATTACTGTTGAGCATTATGTTGTCAATTTCTAGTTTTACTTTCAATTGTAGATTCTTATTTTCATATGCGAAATGAGCTATATTACCAATGACTAGACTGTGATCAGGGTAAAGATAAATTTCCATACTTGAGAAAAGTTGTAGAATTTGTGATAAATGTAATATCTAATTTTAAAATGTTCACCGATTGTTGATCATAGATAGCTTACACTTCTATCACTTCATTGTTGTTACTTTACCTATGTTCTATTTCTTCATCTGGAATTCTCAAAAAGAGTTTACTGTCTTTGATAGTAAATATTATATTAGTTAAACATTTAGTGTGACGATTACTTTAGAGGAAGTAACTAAAGGAAATGATCTTTGTTGCCCGGACCTTATGTGTGCATCGAACATTTTTAATGTATATATTAGAGACTATTGTTTACAGAATAAACTTTTGTTCATTTTTGATTTTTAATATTTGGGTTGTTCTGTCCTGTGTTACGTTGAATTAATGGCGTAAGTTGTCTAATAGCAACTACAAATAGGGACCAGAGATGATAGTCAAATTACTGATGTATATTATCAAGCTGGGTACTGACTAGTATCTTAATAAGAACGGCCCATTGCGATCCACAGGAGGGTGGGGTTTAGGAAATGGATAAGTATAGCATAGAATAGATGAAATCAGGGTTGAATACGATTTCTCCTTTGATGAGAAAAAGCAACAACTCGCTTGACGAGCAGGGTCGTGAATATCTAACTGCTACCCTATCTTATTCTTAATGTATGAAATTTATTTTACAGTAAGAAATTGAAGAAGAGGTGAAACTCAGTGCCCTAATATCATAGATCATATTGATATGGTCAATAGTTTGACATCAGTGTAACTGGATGTTGACTAAAAGAACATTTATCTTGAGAATCGAAGGTCTTTCTAAGTTTATATTGTACTCTACAGACTATGTGCATAATGATGAGTGTGGTTGTATGAAATGATGTTTGGGTTATGGGAAGCACTAGATCGACTATTTTAGTTTAATATTAGATGATAGATCATAATTTCATTCATAACTTAAAACAATACTATTTAAATAGTTGTTAAATCGTACAGAGTTGTAATAAATTCTTCGCCAAAATATATTTTATCAAGTCTGTACATAGTATGGTACATTAATTTTTCTTTAATGACCTGAACAATATTTATTTTCAGATTCAGCAGCTTCATCAATGATGCTGATGTTCTCTTCTATATCAGCTAAACGTTAATAAAACGGGCACAATGACACTGACATCAACCATTAGATGTGGCATTGCATTTGTACTTTTCTGTTACTTATTAAGTAAGTTATCAAAATTTATTGTATCATTTTGTTTTACATTTTCAATTTATGCCTTCATCATGAAACTAAAGCAAATTCTTTTTTTTCATCATCTCATCCGTTCTTTCATAATTTGATCAATTGTTGATCTATTGCTGTTTATTGGTAGTAAGGTAGAATTTAGTAAAATATAACTTTAATTGAATCTTTACTCTATAAGATAACTATGCTATAAAATAATATTACTTTGTTGTATTATAAGTGAATGTATTTGCACGAATAATTTAGGAGTTGAGAGATATAGTAGGGCAAGCCAGGAAAATTGAAAAAGTGAGAATTTAGCATTAGAAAAACATTCTGTGTTTAGATTTACAGGAAATTAAATTGTAGTTTATTTTAATTCCCCTTGATTGTATGTTTTGTACATGTGGTAGGTATATGAATATCATGCATCTGACATAGGAAAATAGTCGTTTAAGTGAAGTTGCGCCCTTCAAAAATAGTAAAACATTATAGTGGTAATGGGGTTGGATTAGCTTCATTACTGCTCAAATACAATGAGAGAAAAACATAACAAGGAAACTTGAGCTTTTTATGGATGCTGATGGGAAAGTGTCTTGTACATCAAATTCTTCTACACTCTTTTACACCACTATACATGTCAACACTTTAATCGATGAAAGAAAGTAATGGACAATGTTTCAACATACTTTATCTGTCTGCAACAGGTTCTGATAACAAGACAAAACAAATATTTTAAATGTAGTGATACAGTTGCTATTTAAAAGAAGTAGATCTAAGTATAGCAAATAAGTTGAAAGGTTTGTTGGGCGATTGGCTCAGGTTGTTGAAAAAGTCATGTTTATTTCTGGACAATGTTTTGACATACTTTGTATATGTGCATCAGGTCCTGATAATAAGAAATAAATAACGATTAGTAAAATAATTAGTGACAAGTTAGATACAACCAAAACAAAAAGGAGGATTTAAGTGTAGTGCAGGTACCTAGCTAATGAATTGACATAAATATGTAACAATTACAATTGGTAGGTTTGATTATAAAGCTATGAAGATAATTGATAAAAATATATAACACATTTATTAACACGCGCTCTTTCCTTAAATTATATCTTCTATAATTATATATTCTTTAAATTAACTATTCTTCCACATATCTTCAAATTTTTTCTATCAACAATGCACTATTATTCCTCTCCCACTTTATTTACAGCATACTGTGTGTATGTGGAAAAAAAATAGTTACCGTTCTCTGTATTGTTTTCCTATTGACAGATCTGATCTATTCTATTTTCTATACATATTTTATGATAAACTAGCAGACTTAGTTTACTTTGTATGTGATATTTTGTTATATCCATGTATTTTAATTTATTGTATTTAATTATGGGGTATGTGAAATTTGAAACAGTAGCACGAGACTTGTTAATTTGAGTGCTTACACTTAGTAACCATTTAAGAAACTTAATTAATAAACATTTTAAATTCAAACTGACTCTGAAAAAGAACAATTAGTATCGTAACATGTGCTTACAGGTATGTGCATAGGCCATACTCTTCCAATACGGACGACCCATTGTGAGTTCTACAATAAGACATGTGCTGCGGAAGGAGGATGCAATGAAACACAAGAGTGCGAGACCCCTGAGCAGGACAAGAAGGTCCACTGCTTTGTTCTGTGGCAGAATAACTCTGGTCTCCCAGAAGTCAAGATGAAGGTTAGTAGCACAGGTGTACTCTGTCTGCTGTACTTAATTGTTAAGTTGTTTTATTTCTCTGAATAGCACTGGTTTCTATTCACTAACTGGATGAATTACCGCCAAGTCCAGGCAAATGTGGTGTTTCTTTTTAGTTATTCTGAGAACTAAATACCATGCTTATGTGCTTATGATATAACCTCAGGAAATTATTCTAGGTCTAAAAATAGGTTCACACAATCTTGTTGGTTGTTAATGTGATCACTACTTGGCACATGAATATTAAGAGTGCTTACTCCATGAATGAGTGAAACCCATTACACGATACTATCTCACATTTTAACTATCACAGTACTCAAATTTGAAAGAACAACTTCATGAAATTAAAATATTGGTGTATTTCCATAAATGTATTAACTTTTACAATCGTGAATAGCAATATGTTACAAAATAAAATGGGGAGTGCTTTAAGACAACTATTATAACTACATATCTGATAAATTTATCATGTCTATTATCATTATGCTCAATAGCAATTTTTTCATTAATTTAGCTTGAAGTGATGGCAAGAAAATTATGAGAATGTTGATTTGAATTAATCCTTCTATATGCTGATAATCCCTTTGTAAAACTCTATTGAAATTGTCATAAATTCACTAAATAAGTATCACCTTGGAAATTCCTAACTAAGGTGGTCATTGACCCAGTAATTATCTTAAATTTTCGTGATATTGCATGGTTAGTGCTAGTTCTCAACCTTAATTTCTGTTTTTTTAACTGGGATGGTTTAACTCAGCAGTTTTTTCATTATAGTGTATTATACATTTGAAAAATGTAATTTGTTTTTTACTGATTGGAGCAAATATTTGTAGGGCTGTTTCTTACACAACGAGTGTGCGGGGCAAGAGCGCTGCGTGGACACTCGGGAAGAGCGAAAGCTGGAGCTGATGTTCTGTTGTTGCGGAGGGAATATGTGCAACAGCGACTTTGAGTGGGATCCACAGCCCACTCCACCAGCGTCACCAAGTGAGTTTCTCTAGACTAGTCGGTGCAGCTTTACCCACATTTGCTTGTAGTGACATGTCTATTCCCTATTACAGAAGTGCCCGTTGAGAAAAGGACTCCAGAAAAGATGAATCTCATCATCATCCTTATCATCATAGTTGTTATCGGTTTACTTCTCTCCTTCATACCTTTCATGTACTGTTACCTCAGGCGCAACAAGTCATCGTACTTCAATGAGGTACTGTATCACTTATATTACTTCCTTCAGTGTTTAAATTTATTGTTTAACTATTGAAAAATATAATGCATTTTCCCCCTTGGTCTGCTTACTGTTGATTGGATAACACGCAGTGGGTAAGTTAGCAACTTTCAATTCACTGTTTGCTTCTGTAGCAGGGCTCGCACAGTTGCCTAGGCTGCTTGTTATTGATGTAGTGCGACATACTCTTTTGTTTAGCTGTTTTCTTTGTAAATTTTAATATTGATGCAGGTATTAAGATTTGTAGCTGTTTTTAATGAAGCAATACAAAGCTTTCTCATTTCCTTTTGTTAGTACTTAGGCTAAATATAAACCAGCTAAGTACTAACTACTATAAGCTACTATAAATAGATGTGAATCAAAAATACAACTCATGTCATTATGGGACATCAAGGAAAAAAAATATTGTTTTGCAAAAAATAGAGTAGGGAAATGAAGGCAGAAAATATAAAGGTTGTAACGTTTGTGACAAAGGCAGGCTGTTATTTAGATGTGGAAAATGTCAAGTTATGCAATATGTTGCAAAATAACTTATCATATCCAACTTAGTTTGTATGTTATGCGCTATAAAATGCTCCTTTTCACAGCTTTATTTGTTAATAAGTCGCAAGCATAGTTAAATAACCGGGAGTTGTTATTTAGCTGAGAATTTAGAGATGAGTGTGTCATGAATTGGAATATTGGCTTTGGTTGATAACATAATTATATATATATCATAATAAATAAAATTCTTTTGCTTGTCCACCCACAAGTTTACTTTATTATGATGCAAACCTTTTTGTTGTATAAGTAGCAAGTAATATAGGACATTTTAACAATATACAATTAAAAATATTTAAAAGACTGCTGCTTGACCATGTTGTACATTTGCTCACTTATCTTATGGGCAATCAGCTCATGCTGCTAGAAATATATCCTGAATACAGTAGATTAACTTAACATTAATGAAAAGAACTAATGAGATGCCAATTCAGGACAAAGAATAACACCCGGTGCTAAATTATTTCTCATGCTCACCATCAGGCATTCAATTATATATAAAAATAATGTCTCTCCAATTTCTTCTCAAAGAGGAATTTGGTGTTGATCAATGGAAGGCTATCTGGATATGCTACCGCAATAAATGTGATATAATGAAAACTTGATTAGTCTAAAAAAAATGAATTTTAAATACAAATATAATTGATAATTCTCAATTGATTATGTATAATAGTAAACTGCAGTAATAATTTAGTAATTTTATGAGCTCACAATATTATACACCTAGGATAGTCTTAAGGATTATTTATTCTATATTATTGAAGCAGGCATCTGAAATGGTTGATCTCAGTTATAAACCTGAATACTATTTCTTAATTAATGAAAAAAAAACAAATTATACTTTTTCAGGATCTATTGGAAGTGTTATATAAATGCTGAGTAATATAAATTGTACTACTAATGAACAATGCTTATATGCGGAAATGTTGAAAAAAATAGCTATGAGAATGAATCCTATTTAACATTTTAATTAATATAAAACAATTCGAGCAGAATATCAAATGATTTGAGATTTACTATAAAATAAACTATGAAGTCAAAGATTAATTCAAAGGACATTATATAACAACTTAAAATTACTCAAAACAAATTGATTATATTATTATATAGTGGTTGGCCGAGTGAATCTTGTGTATTGTAATTAAAAAAATACACTAAAATTAATTTAAACAAATGGCAATTGACATTAAGGTATCTTAAAGAGGTGACACATCTCTTGTATGTACAGTGCTGGGCATTATTTATGTCCTTTCAGTTACTTAAAAGTGGTGGTTTATCATGGTTAAGTAAATTGTGGGTACACAAGCAAGAGAACTTTATCTATTAATGTTAATAGCCCAAAACCAACCTTCCAACATGTTAGATTTTCATTAAATTTACTTGTTACGTATGTGTGCATCACGTCCTAGTGTGAGATGGTTAGAGTATGGCTATAAAATTTTGAATGCTTACCATGTTTTTTGTATATCGAAATATAGTCTAAAGATAAGTTCTATGAAACTGTAACATCTTTCTTCCATCTACCAAAGCCACCAACTCAACAAACTAACCAATCATATTTAATTCTATTAAAATTCAAAGATCAGTAGTAACTATGCTTTTCTTATAGATATTTAATATTTGTCCAATTTGGAGGGTTAGATAAATAAAGTTTTGGCCAGATTCCATATCATAAGAAAGCAATAGGAGCCCATAAGTAGGCAATGGAAAGTTTGTTATAAATGGTTTAAGAAAATTAATAATATTTTTATAGACATGGAGTTTGGTTGATAAAGAAGTAGTTTATTCCTCCCAGGCTCACAGAATAGTTTAAGTACTCTGATACATTTTATGTTGGCAGGTGCCCACGAATGAACCCCACCCTTTAACACCTCCAGCCGGCAACAATATGGGTCTTCTCCCGATCCAGCTGCTTGAAGTGAAGGCCAAGGGCAGGTTTGGTGCTGTCTGGAAGGCACAGCTCAAGTCAGACAAGATACGCATCGTAGCCGTCAAGATATTCTCCATACAGGTACATTAAAATTTACATTGTTAATTTAATAGATCAATCAGTTAGTTGTATTATGTCAGTTATAGCCTGCACCCTCCATAGCTATATTGATTCTGTCTACTGCAGGACAGACAGTCGTGGCAGAGCGGGCAGAGTGAACAGCAGATCTACTCACTTGCCCAGATGAGACATGATTGCTTACTGCAGTACATTGCCGCAGAGAGGAGAGGGGATGGCCTCCAGAGGGAACTTTGGCTGGTCACGGATTATCATGAACACGGCTCCCTCTCTGACTACCTCAAGGCCCATACCCTCACCTGGGAGCAGCTCTGCAACATAGCAAGGACAATGGCGAGGGGCCTCATGCACCTTCATGAAGAACTGACTCCTTTATCCAAGTCAGAAGGGTTCAAACCAGCGATCGCTCATCGTGACTTTAAATCCAAGAACGTCCTCCTTAAGAGTGACCTGACTGCTTGCGTTGCAGACTTTGGCCTTGCCCTCATCTTCCAGCCTGGCAAGCCTTGTGGTGACACGCACGGCCAGGTATATTGTCTTTCTATATAGAAAAACTATTCCTGAGATGCACGTTCAAAGTGAAAATGTAATTCCCTTGGTTACAGGTTGGTACCCGGAGGTACATGGCTCCTGAAGTGCTCGAAGGGGCCATTATCTTCTCAAGAGACCACTTCCTCAGGATAGACATGTATGCATGTGGTCTGGTCCTCTGGGAGCTGGCCTCTAGATGCACTGCGCAAGATGTAAGTACCTCTTTAATTTATGGAAATAGCTACACCAGTTCATTTTATAATATAATTTTTACAGAAAAAAACAACTTATTGAATTATAAGTTAATATTTTTTTATTGAATAAAGGTTAGTCACTTGAAATATCTCAGATTAGTTTGAATGAAGGCCATCATTAAAGTGTTGCCAGATGACCATAGCAGTAGTACAGATACTGTAGCAGTTGTACAGATAATGTAGCAGTAGTACAGATACTTTAGCAGTAGTACAGATACTGTAGCAATAGTGCAGCGCTATTGGTTTCTATTTCTATGTTGTCCTTTGATGCAGGGTCTGGTGGGAGAGTACCAGCTTCCATTCGAGGAGGAAGTGGGTCAGCATCCGACGCTGGAAGACATGCAAGAGTGTGTCGTTAATAAAAAGCAACGACCGGTCATCAGCCCACATTGGAAGAACCATCCAGTAAGTATCCTCAATTTATTAATGAGAGCATAGAATAAAATTTCAAGGAAGCAAGTAAGATTAATATGTTATTGAATTTTTATTTTGTTATACTTGAGAAAGAGGCTGCTTTATTTATTAACCTAATAAATTTCATGTCCAGTTGTGCACTTTTAAATTATTAAATGTAAGTTTAAGTATATTGTCAGGTATCAATAGTGTTGTTTTAACTTACATTAACTAGTTTAGGTTGTCTCCAATTGCATGCTCAATTTTTATTTTTATTTTAGTAACTGAAGATGACAGCTTAGAACTGTTGAAAATGTTTTTAGTATTAAATGATGAGGAAAGGCCAAGGAATATTTATTTAAATATTGATCCCAAACAAGTACTAATGTTAAATTTGCTATGAACCTGACAATAAATGACAATTCGTGGGTTGTATATGTTGAAGCATTAATAGTGACATTAGTGGATAATTCTGGTTGTAATGTTACTTATTATCTATTATGTGATAGGGGCTGATGGCGTTCGGTGAGACAATGGAGGAGTGTTGGGACCAAGACGCAGAGGCCAGGCTGTCGGCCTCCTGTGTCTTCGAAAGGATCATCTCCCACTCCAAGTTGAGGGATCACCTCATGATCATCAACGAGTCTAACCTGTAAGTAGCTCCGCTACTACTATGGTAACTGTTTACAAATCACATTGTGAAAGTATCGGCAGATGTGATGTGGGTTTGTTTGCTATTGCAGGATGGACCTGAGCCATTAGCCTCAGCTGTCATCAACTTCATCTTCCTACCTCTCTTCAGACTTGAGATTACAGATTTGTATATAGTTGTAAATATTTATTACCTTGTATACAAAGCAGATGTATGTACAAGTTATACATGCGGGCATAGTTTTTATTTATACCTTTGAAAAAACAGTAATTGTTTTGATTATTTGTTATTGTTTTAACCAATTAACCTATAAAGGCAGGGAATTTATTTTTTCCTTTATCTATTTTTAATTAAAAATAATGAAAAAAAAACAGAAAAAAATACAATGATCCTAGATGATATATTATTGTTGTAAGAAATACATTGGTATTTGCGTAGAGTTGTGTACATTTGTCGACTAAGAATTACCTCAACAACAAATATGGCAGTATAGGGTATGTATCTGTGTGTGAGAAATGAACATCTTACCTTTGTAGAAACTGTTGCCTCTTGTAAACATATATTTTTGTATAGCCCACTGATCTATCAACACAAAAAATAGGGCATATGTCCTCTACGAGCATATGTTACCTTTGTAAGTTGATCTATGTTATGTGCTATAGTTAGGGTTAGGTTTATATGTAGTAGATAGCAGGAACATGTTGGACTGTTTGTATCCATGTATTGACGGGTAACTATCTGTAAATATTTTATTATCTACTGTCTACTTAATGTTTGTAAATACATTTACATGTGTTATGATGTATAATATATCAGCTCCAGGCTTTTTTTTAACTGGTGAGTGTGTGAAAAAGTAATGATTTTTTAATCTATTATTCTAAGCCAGTGCAAGCCTAAATCCATATTTTGTTTGCAGCTCATTTTATTTTACATTTGAACTATTTTTGAACAATTATAAAAGGTTCATCTGGGTGTTTCAATCAACATTCTTCTTTGTTGTTCCACTGTAGTGTAGTAGTCGTTTTGGTGGTCCTCAGTATTAGATTCAAATGTTCCAAGAGGTCATAATTTTCATTATTACAAAATTTAGTGTATCAGATCTCTTTCTTCCAAAATTCCATCTACATTCTTTGATTTCCCATTAGTAGAGTTGAAATTAATATATAATGAGTCATTCTAAAGTTAGTTAAGCCATATTTTCATAATTTAAGTTAAAAGGTCTTTGGTAATGTAATTGAGGATAGACTTGCGAAGCTAGACAGAATAGGAAATATGTTACTAATAGTCTTCCACTCTAAATAAATTATAACAAGCGGTAGCAAAGACTACTATATGTATGCCTAACATCTCCGTTATTGCTAAATTCCATTCATTGTGCCAAAAAAAAACACTCAACCGAGTCACTGTCTGTAATATTATTTATTGCTATAATATATATATATATGTGTGTGTATGTATTATAATACTGATATATTGTTAACGCTCCCAGCGGCCTTGCCCCCAATCTCATAACCTCATAAACTGCTCAAGTCTACTAAATTCCTATCAAACCTCAGAACATTGTACAAAGTACTGGCTGCTAAACTAGGCTTTTATTAGCTAAGCTACATTAACATGAGAAACTAACATTTGTAATTGGTCACATCATTTCAAAATTATTAATATAAGATATTTTTTAAAGAGGACAAATAGAGAAAATAGTAAGTAAAACCCTGGAAGTAAGGCATTTTATTAATATGTATTTTAAGATGGACGCGATTTCTGGTTTACTTGCATTATTTTTATTCTATACTCTTAACATATAATTAGGACATAGTCGTGCTAAGAACATAAAGTTTTTGGGCGAAATATAATGCTTTATTGTTGCAAAGGCTGAGAAAACCCTCTTTTGATAAGCATGAACTGTCCGATTGTAATCGTATCCTACTGACTTTTTTCTAAGGGCTCTCATCTGCTTAATTTTTTAGTTAGGCATCATCTGGGTATTGGCAAACATAAACTGTGAAATTATTAATTAAATTAAGTTGCTAGTGATCCCCTATTTGTTAAATTGTTATATTTGCGTAAAGTTAAGTTAGGAGATATGATGAGGAGCAGATGAAAAGAAGAGATTTCAGGCCAGTTGATAAGCGGAATGTCACCATCCTTGTGTTCACTTTAGGAGACACTTGTTGGTGGAAAAAAAACTATTGCACGGAATCTAAATTTTGTCTCCTTGCACCTTTTTATTTAATTTAGTGAATATGAAATATACTTCAACTATTGATTAATAACTCGTTACACCAACTTGCTCAATAAGACCCAAAACAAGTTGCATTTTTATGCGTTGACTTGGTTTTTTATTGATGAGTTTAAGTGGTGCTCGTTTATTTATACAGTAGACTATGCCATACCCAGACAGCCAAATAGGTAAAAAAAAAAATAACTTTCATCATTTTTAAAATGAGAATTACGTAAGTAATAAGACAAAACTATCGTGGGAATTAATTAACATTTTATAAATTTAAATAGACGTCATGCTCTTAAGACACCGGCGAGACATTGCGGCTCGGGAAAGGTTGACAAATAAACAACTTTTAAACAATATTCTGATGTAGTAACGTTTATTCTAAATACATAAAATAAGTGCATAATTACTTACATTTTTCTTTATTTCATTTATATCCTTGTCACTCCTATATCCAGATTAATGTGTGATCCGGATCACCCCTGCCCACATTAATTCAGATAAGGGAGAGTCGACTACATAGTGTATAGCTGCTCCTCCACAGATATTTCAAACCTATGTAATAGAATAATCCAGATAATTGATGATTTTATTATTCTCCTGCTAGCTCCCTGGGTTCCCTGAGGTTGTCAGTGGGTAGGGTTGGATTTAGGGCTTGGGTAAATATTAGGGTAGGGACGAGGGATATGATTCATCCACAGTATAGGATATTTGGAAAGTTCTTGAAGATTACCTGTTACCCCATAAGTAACATTAAAAAAGTTGAATTTTTATTATATATTTATTTTTATGCCAAAAAAATTAATTAACCATTTGAAACATTACAAAGTTTAACAATGTAATTTCTATATATGTTTGCAGCTCTGTGTCGATGATTTTTTACTATAAGTGATAATAATACTAGTAAGTTTAATTTAGTTTAACTTTTTAATTTAACTTGATTCCCTATAATAAATGAAGAATTTGTTTGAAATGCCATCTGGCTGAGTCGCTGTTGAAGCTAAGTTTTTACTATGCATTGGAAGGAAGTTGATAATGTTACCATACCGAGGATATATAGCATAAGTCACAGTTAGTTATACAGAAATGTTGCGCCTGATGAGTCTTCTGTTTGTTGTTCCTATATAAGTTAGCTAGTTGTTAGCTCTATTCTCTCTACTAGTAGTTGTTTTGTTTTAGTCGGTTTCTATTTATTGCTTTAGCAAGATATTAGATGTTAGCAATTTATCTAAGTGCTATATGAATAATAAGAAGAAAAATTTTAAAAATTAAAAAAAAAAAGACTAAACTCATAGTACAAACTAAAAAGGACACGTAAGGTTTTATATAAAATTTGGGGATTTGATTAATGACTGACGAGTCATCTTTCCTTGATATTTGTTTGCTTTATCTTAATGTTAATATCTGTATATTTTATCTTTATGCGAGTATAATTGTGTGTGTGTATTCTAATTTACCTTTTATTCTCAATTAGTCGAGTTATTTTCCTTTCCAGGCTTTTTTTAATATAGTGATTTTTTTTTTAATTTCCTATTGGTTTAATGTTTTTAAATATTTATATAAATTAAGATTTTTGTAACAATTAACAGAGTTAAATATCGTTAAGAAAAAGATGTGTTGTATAGATGAGGTGTTAAGCACAGACAAGTGCCTCAATGATCTAGATTTAAGTTGCTTTAGTCTGTAAGGAGAGTTTAACACTGACATACAAACGACACTTATTACTCCAACATCCGTAATGTCCTTAAGCATCATTGTTCTTGTCACCTTAACTATATTTTATTTCACATATGTTGTTTTTAACCAAAAGTTTGCCATTACAATATAATATGAAGAAAAAATTTTTTAACAAGATATAGCGCTCAACGGTTATTTAGATTAGTTGTATATAAAGATATTTATTGACTCATGTTTAGTCTTCTCCTTAGAAGGAGGCTTGATACTGAGTGAAGCAATATTATTTATTTCTTATAAGTCTATTAAACCTACCGCAGGGTTTTGGGTAAGAATTGACATGTTGACTGCCACAGTGGTCTGAGGGTCCTATCTTATCTGGCTTGAGGAAACAGCTCTGCAAAGTACAGGGAAGTCCCGATTATCTGCAGGGATCCCAACCAATTTTGTTTAAAAAAAAAAAAAAGAATACATAATCATGTATGGAATTCAATTACTTAAGTCGATTTATTAGTTGGTTAAATTTTCAAAATTAATACGTTCATACAACTTATAGCCAAAAGTATAAAAAATTTCAAAATGTTATATTTTTTAATAATAAGTACAGTAAATATTAAAAATCAATCTCTTATGTGCATTATTTTAACAATTACCTAATATATTTTAAAAAAAAATTTTAATTCTACCTGTTTTAGCCATCAAAATCTTATCCGCAAGGTACTCTCAATAACATCTATTAGTTATCACTAGCTTTCGTTTCAGTTAGATTTGAAAATATAAAAGCCTAAATATATTAAAATATTGTATTGCCTCTGGGATCACAACCAAAGTCAATGGAACATCAAGAATTCAGTGATTAAATGAGTTAATTGAATAAAAAAATATCAAAAACTCTTCAGGGCTGCTTGCAATTGCTTCTATAGTATTAGAGTGGTTTAAATTGTTTAAATATATGGATATTAATATCTGGAATTATACGGGGTTTTTTAAGCGGCTTATATTTTTTTCAAATTATTTACCACGAACCAACTTTTTAGAATATTGTTTCAATGTACAGCAGAAATTTCGTTAGGATGTGACCCTGTGATGACAGATAGTCAAATGTAAAGAACAGGCATTTCCTGGAATCAGAAGTACTTCTGGCAGTCAACTTGTTAAATTTGGTAATTTAAGGTGGTCCTTAAGTTAATAACTGCTAAAAGTGTTAGCTTTTTCTCGAGTTATTGAAAAATCTTTGACTTACATATGTGCTCGAGTGATCCATCTTAAATCAATAAGATGTTTAGTTCCACCCTAAATCAGTTATTCCACTTTTATTTATATTTATCCTAATGCAGTGATATTAGTGTTTCGATGTTGGTGTCTCTTTTTATTCTAAACTAAATTTTTTTATTTATTTGTATGTTGAATACAAGTTTTTTACTTCAACAATATATTCAAAAATGAATCTCTAATACAGCTGAGTAATATTTTTATGAGATTGAGAATGCCATCAGTACTTTGCCGATTAAAGATGATAATGTTTCGCATCTTTTGTTTCCATCAAAACAAAAATGGATACTTTAGTGTGTCAGGGGGGGGGGGGTTAATGATTACGGCGTGTAGAAGATAGCAGCGGATTTGTTCAATTTAACCTTTTATTTGTCATTGTTATATATATATCGATGTATATGTGTAAGAACCTCTATTTGTTATTTGAACACAATTTGTTTAACATAGTTATATATTATTTGTTTACCAGTTTTAAAAAAAATTATAAATGCATAGTTTATTTTAAAAATAAAAAAAAGTAATTTGTTATCAACGTCTACGGTGAATTACATTATCCGAGGATATATTATTTTGATAGTAATCCGACTTGTATTTTATCAGAAGAAACAAATTAAATGAAATAAAAAAAAGAAAAAAATAATGAGATAAAATTATATTATATTTATAATTGTATAGGAGAGTGTCATTATTTTTAAGTGAAGGATTTTGTAATTAGAGAAGAGTTAATTAGAGATTATAATATTTTGGTATGTTTATAAGATATCGGAAATGTGGATGCAGAAAAGTCGTTAACGTAAGGTATATATTTGTATAAGCGACCTTATTTTCTTACTTTATCACCTCTTGTTTAATTAAAGATCTCTTTTACCCTACTTTACATTTATGGGATAATGTATTTTCTTATCAATTGAGATATTAATTAAAATCTTGTTATTTATCCAGGAATCAAAATATGATGCGAAAAAAAGCAATTAAAGTTTTAATTATTATTTGTAAATTAAAACATTTTCGTTTCACTTTTATACGATTGTGTATTGATCATCTGCAGATAAGTCGTACTAGTGGTGTTTGAAATGGGTAGAAATGGCTGGTGCGCTCTTATTTTGTCTCTTGTACCTAATTTGTTATATTATATTTAATTTTAGTGACACGTATATCTTTCTTCCTCAATGTTCCTGTTCCTTTCGTACCAATCAATTATATGTGCCAATAACGTGTTATTCCTCTTATGATTATCCGTTCCCTGTGATTGGAAATAATAATACTTTTTATATATTTGTCTGTATGTATTAATACACAATGTATATATTATAAGACATATACAATTAATTTACACTCTTTTGTATCTATACATACATGAATTATATTGTGTAGATTTGTTTGTAATTCAGTCCAAGATACATATTAGAAAATCGAATTAATTAGAATACTTGTTAATTTATAGGTTTACTATTGTATTTAATATAATAAAATATATATATATTTATATTGTGTATAATTAATGCCTATTTAGCTCCAATTTATAAAGTTTTATTTTTTTTTTTAAATTAAAGCATCGTGTTTTATTTTAAGTTAAAGCATAAAATAAAACACCAGTTTTATAGTTAATAGGGAGTGTGTAGTAGGTTAAGCTTGCATCTGGCAGTGCTTGGATGAGTAACCAATGGCTACTCTGATTCTGATGCTGTACAGGGCAAGATGGGACCACAATCTGGAGGCAACTCATCAGGGTAGGGTTACCTGGCCTTAATTGGTGCTTAAAATAATAATAAATTATGGAACACTCCTTCCCTTGAAAAGATCAAAGGAAAAATGGCAAAAAAGGTGGACTTCAGAAAAAAACCACAGGTTTCTTAAATTATGATGAATGACAAATAAATAAATAATGTCTTTTATTTAAACAGAAAATTTCCATATGATCCAAAAAGATAAGCTTTTATCAAAATATGTATTGCTCAACAAGTTTTTAATGGTTCTCCACAACGTCCATTTTTTTCAGTGAAGATTTATATTTTCTCTTGTCAAGGATCACAATAGAATCTTCACCAAATAAATTACTGAGCACAATTGAATGGCTGAGTGAAATTTTAACTTATTTTTTCTCAACTTTTATTGTAATTGTTAAAGTTATCATATTATTATAACTTTCTTATCTTCTTTTCTGTTCTTCCACAACTCAACAGGTTGCGTCTCTCCTGCATTCTAAAGGCTATTATTACGATTTTTTTGGTGGTATTCATTGATACAGGTACCTACCTAATTAATCTAAGGAAAACAAAATTATCGAAATAACTGACAGCCGCCAACTTTCAGCCAGCCATTCAATTCAGCTTTACTTCACCAACCTATTGACACTTATTTAAAATGGTTCTCAGATGTTGCAAATGTCCTTGAAGAATATTGTGCCCTACTTTCAGAGTAGGCACATATGAGGCCCTCTTGGTACATGAATAAATTTGATATATATATAAGAAAACATATTTTTTACATTGACCTCAGTAGATACCTCAACACAATCAAATATAAATTGGCAGCTGACTAAGAACTCCCAAATGAAGAAATTTTTAAAATGCTGAATAGACTACTGTCAAGGGGTATAAGGGATAGTGGTGCCTTTGACCAACCTTGAGGAATTGGCCCCTGTCCCTGACCACAGGAGGTGAAGTGAAAGCTGGAGTTGTGACCCTGAGCAATGAGTCCTTCAGGAAAGAGATCCAGCGGTTCACGGCTCAGAGCTGTCAGTGAGACATGAGATAGATAGGCACATGTCCCGATCGTCACTAGTGCTCTTCTATGCCAAGAAGCCCGATGTGGCATCATAATAAAATTTGTTTCTTGTACAAGTGGCTCAGTCTCCTTGTAACTCTACACACTTCTCCCAGCGATGCTCCCATATCTGTAACCCGTCCAAATAGTACTCGGCGTCTTTCTCTGCAAAATAATCGTTCACGAAGGTGATTGCCTCTTCATTTGACGAAAATCTCTGTCCTCCGAGCGCAATTTTTAGATGAGGGAACAAAAAGAAGTCGCTTGGGGCTACATCTGGTGAGTAAGGTGATATGATGGTCAGCAGTTGAAACCGTAATTCATGGATTTTCGCACATGGCAACCGCTGAGGTGTGAAACAGGATTTTCTTTTTCTGCAAATGTGGCCGTTTTTCCGCAAGTTCTGCCTTCAGCTTGTCAAGTAATGATGCGTAGTATGCTCCTGTAATGGTTTTTCCTTTTTGAAGATAATCGATTAAAATAACTCCATGACTATCCCAAAAACAGTCGCCATCATCAGTATTTCCTTTCAAAAACAAATATTTAATGACAGCTCGATACTCGATTTTGTCCATTTTCATAAAAACACTCACATCGACTCACTCAAACGACTGTTACACAACAACTGCGCGTCCAAAATAGCTGAAACTTTGGTGAGTAACTGTCAACAGATGAACAACGAAATTCACTAGCTTTTATATACGACTGCCGCTATCTTCATGTTGAGGTCGGAAACTTTTCAGACCACCCTCGTAAGACTAAAGCGTTCCAGCCGCGACAGCGTCTTGCCATCGATGAGGGAACGGAACGGGGGTTATCGTGTTAAACACCGGGTTTGTCAGGTATTGCAAGGAGTCGAAAAATTTTATATGTCTACGTTGGATGAATTCATCCACAGTAGGCAGCTCAAAGATCTCGTGAAGCTCACTATTGCTCCGCCGCTCGAATGAAGTACCTCTGACCACTTTCATCTGTATATCGTTTGGGAATTGTCGGAGTCGCCGAGCTGTCGTATACGTCGGATAACGAAAAAGTGGTGCACCATACAGCAGAGTAGGCCTGAGTATGCTCTTGTATATCAATAGCTTGAGACGCAGTGATAGATTGGGGGAAGTCAATAAATGCGTGAGCCGGCAAGACTTCGTGCGAGTATGCTATTAAACTAAATCGAGGAAACATTTTTATGTGTTGCAATGGATTCTGTTGAGCAGTTAGCAAACTAGCTTCCAGGAGCAGGCCCGGCCGGAGTATTTTCGGTAAAAATTGGCATTCAGCGTCATCTGTTGGTTAATATTTTAAGCTAAATCAAATAAACTACCGCTTTCGTGAACCTCTTGCTCTGGCCAGTTAGTTTACCAATCGCAAGACCGAATGGACTGTAATGCACAAAAAAAAGGGTTGATTTGCCTGTTTAGTTCTACCTTGCGCCCGAGAGGTAGCACTGGCAATTTTTAATGACATCCTCAATGCCCAAACGTGAGTTCTTCCAATGGACACTTAGTGCTAGCGTCAATTAGTAAATCATGGAAGCAGTCCAGGCAGGAACGTTATAGTTTGTAAGTTTAGTTTTTGCCTTATTTTAACCCGAAGGTGAGCCCCATCACCTAGTCTATTGATTTTGTAATTTTAACGAAAAATGTTTGTAGTTCTGCCCTCCTTGAAATGCATGTTATGCTATGCAGGAAAAGGAGCCATAAATTTGTTCATGTTATTGTTCATTTGTTTGTAAAAAAAATTTTGAATAATGGTTTTGAAAAAAAAAAAAAAAAAATCATGGAGCTAGGTAAGAACTGAAAGGAAATAAAGTAATTCCCACTGTCTGTCTGCCATATTGCCTCATTAAAAATTCAAAACGTGCTCTTTATTTAATTGCAATATTACACATAATTAATAGAAATAATAATGACTCATACTAATTAATTAATACCAATTCTGCACATATTAATATAATAAAAGTTTTAAATAAACTAATATGGACATCACTTTACAGTTTTGTTTTAATGCAGTAACAAATGGAGAAAACTACGTAAAAAAAATATGTAATCGGGAAAAAAGTAAAAACTAAAAAGGTTTCAAATAATTTTTTGTTGTTTATTTATTTTCTCAAATTATAGTTTTGTCTTTATTATAGAACTATTTTTGCTGAATCTAAAGTAAATATTTCAGAAAAATACGTTAAGCTATAATAGATTGATAACCTAAGGGATGTGTTTTCCTCAGAAAATCGTACTAGATTCGATTCTTCGATCTTTTGAGACTTTTTAAGAAAAAACATCCCTTCTGCTTATCAATTCCGGAATGTGTGAAAATCGTTCCAAACTGGATTCTATCTTTCAAGCCAATCTGAAAAAAAAAATCTCTTAGGTTATCAATCTGGAAAAGTGCAGATGGAGTAATATAGAAAATTATCTGTCAAAAACTGTTACCTAATAACACTAAAAAAAATATTCTTAGTGGTAAGAGATGATGTTTTTTTTTTGTTTTTTTTTTTTTAAATCAAAACCTCAACAAAACAATACAATGTACAAAAAAGAAATATAATAAATTTTTATTGTCGTTAATAGATTGTAGAGATGATGTATTAAATCACCCTGACACTTCTTAGTGAGGAAACATCGACTGGGATTGAGAGATAAAGGACTGGTATAATACAAATTATTTAATTTGTAATGTTTTGTTTTATTATTATTCACAATTAACAGCCAAAGAAAAATTATACTGACAATGATTGGGACCTATAGCACAACTGAAATCTCTCATTTAGGTTTACTGTTTTCCCCCACACTGCTTAATCGTTCTACCAGCTTCGCTACTATCCGGTAGACAGCACTGCTGTCAATCGGAGCTGCTAATATGTTTTTTGAAGTTCCCGAGCCTTCAAAACAACACCCAGAGCGGTGGCGATCTTGGCTCATGGCTCAGTGAGTCATCCCTAGTGAGCTGGTGTGTGAGCGGTTCATTCGGGTGACAGGAACACACTGGAACAGGCACTCAGTACAGAAACACAGGAGCTGCAACATGCAACGTCTAGACGAGACAGACAACAGCCGCCTCATGCAGCTGTTCAAGGGCGAACGGACCGGGTTCCTGAGAGCCGAAGGGTGTCTCCTACCGGAAGCCTTCAGCAGCTTCGACATCAAAAAAGTGAAGCCTAGGTCCTCAGATGTCTGGATCGTCACCTTCCCCAGGTCAGGTCAGTCTTCCGTCTATTCTTTTATGTAGCAATGTCTTAACTGGGTCCTTTAACACGGCAAATGATAGGTGGGATTATTTATTTTTTATAATTTATCTTCTTTTTTTTGTCATAACTATGATCTATTTTTTTTCAAATTCAAACAGTGGGTGTGTGCTATCAGAGGTATATAAGTGGAGAACTGATTGCAGTGTTATGTCAAAAACATGTCCCCTCCCGCATCGATGGCAACAGACTGTCGGGGAAAAATTAGGATAAGAATTAGTATGTAAGTTAGTTTTAAGGTTGATCAAAAAGGTGGGCCCCATCACCTTATTAGTCAGTTCAGTCAAGTCACATAGAATGTATATCATTATACTTGTTTATTCATTATATAATTTCTATAAAATAACAAAACCTGTATATAATGTAGTGATGCTACAGGAAATACAAAATAATTTGTAAATAGATTCGCCAACAGGATCTATAATTATATATAAATTTAAAGGGGCTATGGAAAAAAAACAAAAAAAAAAAAACAGTGTTATGTCACGGCAAGGTCACCCGCTACTTAAATTGTTACCCACTTGAGTATATCTATCGTCATACACGCACACATACAAATAAATGTGTATTAACATTTGAGGGTAAATAAGGAGGTAGCGGGTGAATAAAATACAATGTATGACTTGTGGGTAGAACGTTAGTGCTGTACGTTAAATCACTTTCACATACCGGCGCATTCAAGAACAATATAAGGCGGCCGTCACATTTTGCTAGTCAGATATTATTTTAATTACATGGCATCCACAGCAACACCAATATATACATATCACAAATCAGCATTAAAATTACTGACATAAAAATGTTATTGTTCATGATCTGTCATATTGAGTATTTTTTTTAAGTTATTTGTTGAAAACCCCTGTTTTCAACCATGTGCCTGTTTGGTCAAGGTACGTGATTTTTAACACGCAGGTAAAAAATTTCCGTTTGATGTTGGGAAGACATTGCAATTGTACATGTCTCCATAAAACAGGTAATAATTGTCGTTAGTTAATTGGTAATTAAAATAAAAAGATTGGTTCATAATATTGAGTTGGGTATCAAATTAAAAATCTTGATGTCCTCAATTATAATATGTGATTTATCTTATTGATTTTTTTAACTACAAAAAGTCATTGAGATCGTGTTCGCGACTCTTAACACAACCAGAGATTTTTTTTTATCAAAGCCATTATATTTTGAATTGTAGTTCCATTATTTATTGAAAATGTTCTGCCTATTTATGTATGTGTATTTTTAATTTTTTTGTTGCAAATAATTGTTAATTTAGTGCATAGGTTTGTGTACTAGTGGTATGTTTAAAACAATGATCTCTTTTTGTTTGTTCTCTTGGCATGTCTAATTACTTTAGCATTGGACTGATTATGATATAATAAAGTGGCCCTAATAAAATGATGAAGGATCATTAATAAATGAATTAGTAATCAAAATATTTGTCTATCATATTGAGTAGAGAATCAAATCAAAGATGTATTACGTTTTGGTCCTTTAGTGGGCTAGTGTTACAATAAGTCATTAAAATTGTTTTCGTAGCCACAATGAATCCCTTAAATTAATATATGTCACTTGAATTGAATTTTTTCGAGTATATTTCAATAACATATATAATTTATTCTCAGGGAAGACCGTACATATAGAGTTAATGTACACTACAATAAATTCAGTAAATATTCATTTAATTTTCGACCAATATGAAACATTATTTGCAAGAGGGCATTCCGAATCTAAAATTGTGGGAGACGTTGTTTTATAAATTTAGAACTGTTAGCAGATCTGGACGTGAAACTATCACAGTACCAGTGATTATAAAGGTAATTGTGTACAAAAAGATAAGGTATTCGCAAACAGAGCTTTTGCTGTGACTGATGATAGATAGCTGGATGTAAATCCTCGCTTTTGAAAGGTTATTCAATTTTACCATTTATTGTATTTTAGAGATGTGAAAATGTTTCCGAGTGACTCATCATCACGCAACCTTTGGGCCTCGCTGTGATAAAATCATTGAAATGAAATAGCAATTGACCAATTATGTACTATGCTGTATTTTAGTCCTTCTAATAGACATCCTGTTATGAAACGTGCAAAATTGCATAACTCCCTATACTTCTTCCCGATTATGAAATTTCAAAAAGCAAACTGAAGTTCGTGGATCGGTGAGAATCATCAAAGATATTTGAAAATAACTGAGTTAGTTTGACGTTTAGATCTTCAACAACAACTTTATTGTGATAAAATTACAACCTGCCTCATTGGGCAATAAGTAATGGTGATAAATGTTTTCATCCATATCATATTTACAATTTTAATTCACTCGCTCATTCATACATTATTTACAAACAGCCCAGAGACTTCTCAAATTCTCATGGTTGTCACCTCCCTCGCATGCGAAAGAGGAAGCGGAGTCTTGGGAAGTCCCCCACGCTCCTCCGTCACCGGATACGAGCCAGTGGAGGCTGAAGAAGAGTGCGAGAGCCACATAGGCTCAGGACATGATTGGAGAAACTGGCCATTTCCAGGACTCCCACTGTAACGCATTTATAGCAGATCACGAGGCCACTGCCGTTTTAATCTCCGAGGAGGATTATAGGGATGAGTGGTGCAGTGCAATGATTGAGTGTTAGGGGGGATTAGGGTGGTTGGACTATGGAATTTCATGAACTTGAAGGAATGAGTTCGAGAATGTAAGATATTTTAAGATCGTTATGAAGGGTTTTGTTGTTGACGTAATAAGGGACATTTACTATTGTTCTCAGGTCTTTTGATTGAAAGGATTGGATACGCTTGATGTTCGACTTTTTTGCTGTCCCCCATAGTTCTATTCCGTATCTCCAGATTGGCTTGAGTATAACTTTGTAAATTAATAATTTGTTTTCTATTGAGAGATGGGATCTCCTTCGAAGTAGTCTGTACAGTTGTCCAAAGCTTCTGTTTAGTTCTTGTATTTTTAGCCTCGTATGTGCGTTCCAGGTCAGCCGTTTGTCGAGATGGAAGCCTATGTACCGTACTAAATATACAGGGAGAGGATTATGGAATTAAAAGAAACTATTGGACAAGACTTGCGGCAGAGGGTGAAGGTAATGTGGGAGCATTTTGCTTCATTAACTTTAATCCACCATTGGTTGCACCAATGCTTGATCTCATCAAGGTGTTTTTGAAGGTTATGGGATGCTATATCGGGGTCTGAGTGGGATGACAGGACTGCCCTGTCATCTGCAAGAATGGACAAGAAGGTATTGGGGGTAGAGGGGACATCGGCGTTGTACAGGTTATAGAGGATATAGGATTTAGATCTACAAGATTAAAAATCTGGAGTGTAGTTCTGGATCCAGGAACAAATTGGGTAATCTAGTGTGCTTCTGTACGTATGCGCTGCTAAACGGGCTATACTTCTTGCATAAATGCTCTTTGCGACTTACCTTCAGTTTCCTGAAACTGACCAGAACGGTTGGCCGGAAGAGTTCCTGATCTTTTGGCCCGGAAACCTGCGATTTAAGCATGTATTTGCCTCGATATGAGTTTATTCTATGTTTCTTCAAGATGTAGTGTGTATGGTTAAGTTCATCATCGATTAATGATGTTTATTTTGTTTACTCCGATTTTCTCTTCCTCGTTCTTCCTTCTAGTTCAGAATTTGGCGAAAACCATGCTCTTTGTTACCATTTATCGTTGCTAGATGTTCTGTGTGTCTTACTTCATTATGCAAGCTTAGAGGTATTGAAACTATTAAACATACATTCGAACCGAATATTGCTCAAAAGCTAATCCAGATAAATTCTCTAACCACTAGGCTAGCTGATAATTGTACATTGTAGCAGACCAGGTATACGTATTTTAGTAACTGTCTATGTTGCTTGAACAGGGACCACTTGGTGCCAGGAGCTGATATGGCTAGTGAACAACGGCTTCGACTACCAAGAGGCCAGTCAGCAGTCTCTTCTCGACAGGTTCCCCTTTCTTGAGTAAGTACTATTCACCTAATTATTGTTAAGCACTAGTATTCGACAGCAAGCTTACACGGAAAATGGGAAGGTACCGCAAATGTGCACACGACTCGCGCTCGCGGAGGAAGACGGGTAGGTCCGAGAAAATCTTGATTATTTATTTGTGCGAACATTATTTACCTTTGTTCCTCGTGGAATCCATGCCAACTCCCCGAAATATAGAGGATTCTACCCTAAGGGAAAGAATAAGTTCGAATTTTCATAATCCTACTAATGATTTGTAATCAGATAGAAAACAAAATTGTCATCCAAAAAATCTGGCTGTTAAAAATAGCTGTTTTGTTTTCTCAGTCAAATGTACAGATAGTTCAACTGAGCAATAATCCTCAGTCGAATTTTTTTGATTTGCTATTCCAAAAGTCTACTTTTAAAAATGTAGGCGATGTTTTGTACCTAACAAAACTCGAATGGGCACGAATATTGAAAATGTTACTTAAAGTAAATCTTCTAAAAAATAAACTCCATTGAAATAATAAACAATAACATAACTTCTTGAATTTTATAACTATAAACATAATTTTACTATATGTGTTTGATAATGATATTTAATAAGAACCCTTTGTTGCTATTTTTAAGTGTCGATTTCCTCTTCCATGAAGACCTATCTAAAGAAGTAGAAGAACTGAATAAGGATAATGAAGCAGCTTCAGCAATATTCGAATCATGGCAGGAGCCAATGGCATCAAGAGTAAATGTTTTATTATAAATAGTACTGTAGGAATTTATTGTTAACAACCTAATCGTTTGGATGAAATTATTGCTAAATATTAACAAACACCAATCTAATTAGAACTTAACTGTGATCTCACTTCATTGATTAAAACAATATGTTACATTAGCATAAATTTTGAGATCGACATTTAAAAGAACAACAGAGCATGTTTTGCATTACAGATCGAGAATATGTCCTCACCGCGACACATCAAGACTCACCTGCCATTCGAACTGCTGGAGGACAGCTTGCTGGACACTAGCAAAGTGGTCTATGTGGCCAGGAACCCGATGGATGTCTGTGTCTCCTACTTTCATCACAATCGCTTGGTCAGGTTGCATGACTACACTGGGGACTTCCCCACCTACTGGAACCTGTTTAAGCGAGATGAGGGTAACCACACTAACCTTGTAAATAAGAGACAATTTTGATTGTTATTGCTGGTTGTGACAAATAAAATTCAACTCTCTTGTTTTCCCACCATTAGTATAATTGAACAGTCGAACGCTTTCCAAAGCTCATCGTCGTCAGAGGTTCTACAACCCGGTACAGGTCCTGGCTGTATTTAGCTTCTGCTTCAACTCATCTCTGTCCTGAGTCAACCTCCTCCATACTCTGGTGCCCAAGAGTTGTTCAGCCTCTCCTAGTCCATGCATCAGTTATCTTGGCCTTCTGCTTTATTAATGACCTACGCATTTATTGAAAGTCCCATACATCGTTACAATTCTTCCAATGATTCAACTCCCTCCATATTCTGACCAAAATATGTTGATGTGAGCATAAGCCAGTATTTGGACAGACTTTGTGAGAAGGTTATCCTCTCTTTCCACCTCAGAATCCTTAATCACCTTCTCCAGTACAAGAATAAAAAGAGCAGGTATGATAATCCATCTCCCCATCACCTTTGGGTAGTTCCAAAACATGTTCAATGAGCATTTCATTGCAAAATATTAATAATATTTGGTAATAGAAATTATATAAAATGTAGGCAACTACATATAAATATGCTGTATAATGATGTAAATAGATTCATTGTTTTGTCTAATTTATTTAATAAGTCTAATTAATTTGTAACAAGGGGATATGGGGGGGAAAAAGATAATCCATCTCTCTATCTGAGCCCTTTGGTAAAATCAAATTCTTCTGACAGGGTGTTCTGCAATTTTGGCTGCTTCGCTGCCTTTATCAAGTTTTGACTGTGTTATTGCAGTGTCAGACATATAACTCCATCACATAGTGATTGTTGTGTAATAGTAATTCCAATCGTGGGAAGAAAGGAAGTCGACTTATATTTTAAGAGACTCTCTTTCGATCATCGAAACATCAAAAATCTCTTTCGATAATATAAACATCAATCCATAACCAGCACCAAACACATAAAATTATTATTGCATGATGATAAGTTTCTTCCAACTGATATTAAATAACATTATTTTTACAGTGGTTTATGCACCTTATTGGGCCCATGTGGAGTCAGGCTATGCAAGAAGAAATCATCCTAACCTCTTGTTTTTATTCTATGAAGATATGAAGAAGGTAATCTATATAACAAAACCTAAGTAGATACATTGCTTTCAACGTTTACATAATTTAGTATTTATACTCGATCTATCCCATAGATAAGATGACATGTAAAGTAGGAAAATTAGTATTTAAAGCAATATCTGATGAGAAAAAGCTGTATATCACAAATTACATGTCAATAACAAATCAATGATATTTTTGGTGTGTTACTATAACTAATAATATGCTAACACTTTTCACATCAATTCAAAGGGATGAAATACTTGATTTTTATGGTTAGCTTGGTTTTTCGAACCCAGAAACCTTTTCGATTCTGGTCTATGTCACTCCAATGTTTGATCTGGATAGATGCAGTTTTAGATGGAGGTTTCATTTAATAACCGAACATGGAAAATACTGCTAACTCCATAAAGCATTATTAATTAATTATTTGCTTGGTAATAAATTTTTTTTAAATATCTGCTTACTAAATAATAATAAACCTTTTAATGCATTTTTGTTTTGTATTTTTTAACTATAATTGAACAATAATTCATTAAAAACCTGTTTACAACTTTAATTCAACTCATGTTTTTGTAGAAGCATGATATTTTGCATAATAGTTTCATTAGATTCCCCAATAATGGTATAAGTAATAACAACCCTATGAAACATATTGGAGGGTCATTATCAATTAATTGATAGTTAAAAAATAAATTTTAGATTTGGTAGTTAATACAATTAAAGATCTCAACATCCTCATTACAAACATCTATTACTTGATGGGATGTTAGTGATCTGTGATTACAAAGAGTAATTTAAAGTGTCATTAAAATTGTTTTTGACATTCTGAGTTGGACATTGGGTAATTGCGATTGAATTACCATATTTTAGCTTTTGAAGGAAATGTGGCTGTTGCCCTCAACTCAAAATATTTGTTACATTTAAAATATGAATTGATATTGATGAAATGTGTATATCAATTGCAGGACCTAGCCTCAGAAATAAGGAAAGTGGCTACGTTCCTGGATAAGCCAATAACTGACACAGATGTGGACAAGTTATGCAACCACCTCCACATTGACAATTTCAAGAAGAAAAGCTCAGTTAGCATCCCGATAAAGGGTATCAGCAATGAGAACAAGGGAGACTTCATCAGGAAAGGTAAGCTGTCTGAAGGATTTCCCACCTCTCTCCATATTTCAATTAAACCTATTTAATGATCTTTCTTTTAGTGGGGATATTAACATACTATTAATTGAATCCCCTTGATTATTTAAAGCATTTCACTGTCAAGCAAATAACTCAACAGCCAAATTGATGAAACTGCACTAATGGACAAAATTAACGCACCACCTTTATTTTTTGAAAGAAATTTCTGATTTGAGCAAATTTCAGACTTCAAAAATATTTTTGGTTCAAACAATAATTTATGATCCATTAAAAAGAATTCCTCGCCGATTCAGGTAGCGAACGACACTACATGTTCTTCGATTATGTCTCCTAAGTACCTCTGAGATGTTAGGGATCTTCCCTGCACAACAACCAATTCAGTACAAGAGTCAAAGGAAATCCAACCTGGAACCATACAAAATGGCGTGTACCTCTCTCCTGGCCATCTCCATGTAAAATTATAACCATCTGAAGGCTTGATACCAACTCTCACCTCATCTGTAAAGAGAACAATTTTCCAAAGTCCAATTCACAAGTTCACCTGCAAATTGAGATGGCCATTTTGTGAGCTGTGGTAAGGAGAGGTCCACGGGCAGGATGTCAAGCTCTAAGGTTATTTTCATTAAGCCTTCTTCTTACAGTCCTGTATATGGAACTCAAAATGGAAACATTTCAGAATTGCTTAATGATACTTTTTATCTCATTTCCGGTGATGCTCTGGTTTTGCAAAGCCAGGTGCCAGATGTACCTATCGTCTCTTTCTGCTGTACATCTATGCCAACCCTGCCCCTATCTTCTTGGGTGACGCTCTGTCTCCCTAAATCGCTTTAGCCCTGCCTATGGACAAGTGATGTACACCCATCTCCAGGCGATTTCATGCTTGCTGTATCTTTCCTCTATCAATGTCACAGCACTAATGCAATCATATTCACTTAAATGCCTTACTGGGCCCATTGAACAAAATTAAAAACGCTTATAAAGTAAAGAATGAGTGAGAACAAATTTTATGAAGTGTAGATTGGATGGATCAGATGCTACCGTTACCCCCCCCCCTTCATAGCCCATTTATATTTACAGATAATTATAGATCCTCAGGTGAATCTATTGATGCTACTGTTTGTGAAAAAAGGATTTCAAAGAAAACAAAGCATTATTCACGGTTTATATTTACACTGATATCAACTAAAAGCAGAAGATTACTTATTTTTAATTTTATTAAGATTATTTACTTTTAATTAAAAAAATTTGAGTGGTGCGTTAATTTTGGCCATTAGTGTATATTATACAATAACTTCAAATTAAAATATTTTTATACATAATTAATTGCATCATGAATAACATTTTAAAAAACTGGAAAAGGCATCTGATAGGCAACTGTAAGGTGCAACCAGTGGGCTTGAAAATATTGGTTTATGCAGATGATATTGGACTGTTTGCAGAATCTCAAAAGAACTGGTAATATAACATTGAGTGGCTCAACGAGGAGCTTAAAAGAAGGGGATTTCAGATTAGCATAAAGAAAACAGTGATAACCACCTTAGTCTTAACAGGCCAGGAAGTTGAAAATGTGGACAGCTTTAAATATTTTATCTCATATCATTAGAAGTCTTAAGAAACTAATCCAACCCCAAAACCATACCATTAATACCCAATTTATTCGTAAGAAGTCTCAAAACACATTACCATTACCAAATCTTTATACACCCCTTTACTAACATATGAAAGCCAACCTTGGTAATGTTGAGCAAGAAATATAGCAGACTACAAACCCAAGAAACAGGATATCTCTGAGCTGTAGCTGGAAAGACCAGGAAGGACTGGATTAGAAACTCCACCATCTGTCTTTATTGAATGCCTACCCTAAGAATATGAAGAAGGGACAGCTCAGATGGTTGGAGCTTGTCCAATGAATGGGACAAGAATGATTCCCAACAGGGTTCTGAACGCCGAGTTGACATCGCAGCAGAAGAAAACTAATATGGAGGGAAAGTAGCCGCACTCCGGGAGCAGGCCTGACTTGGGATCAGACCGTAAAACATGGTGGCTCATCTGCAAATCCTGCTGAAGGGGAATAGAATAAGAAGAATTATTAGTTGTGTAATGTAATCCCGTTGGTGTAAATTTTAGTAATAACTGATGAAAAATAAAAAATGGTGCAAATTCACAATAAATTTATTTTATTTTATGAAGAGTAAAGATACATGTTGGGGACTATCTAAAATGACCATTTGAGATATCCTCTGCATAATAGATGCTATTACTGCTTGGCCTGAATGGTGGAATGGCAGGCTTTTACCCATTTACTAAGTGCCTCTGTAAATATGATTGCATCCATTACAGCACATATTTGTGAGCAATAGGAATTTAAGCAATGTTGATTTTTCAATAGATTAATAATATCATTTGTTAATATGTAGTCATGGAGGATAGTGCAAATGGAGCTACCACATCAGTTATCAAGTGTTGTAAATATTGCACAAAGCATACATTTAATTAAAAAAACAAAACAATTAAAAATAGGCCAAACGTTTTTCATTCCCGATTTTTTTTTTTTCTAGGTGAAGTTGGAGGAAATGAAGAATTCACAGAAGAACTGGAAAAAGAAGCAATGGAATGGTTTAAGGAAAACATAGCTAGAAACAAAATGGAGTTTCCAAAATTTTAAGTTGCAGTTTCTGTTCCTCAGGCTGAACTATCACCAATATTATTTGTGTTCTTTACCATGTTATCCATGTTTGTATAATAGAATAAATATTATAATTAATTTTTAGTTGAATACTTTTATAATTTTCGTTTGGTACTTAGTCTTATTACAAGGGCCAAATTATCTTAGCAACCACGGTACAAATTTAATTGTAATTTATTTTCATATGGTGTGGTGCTATATTGTTAGCACAATAACAAATGTAACAGCAGTCTTTATGTGATGTATGTTGCAATTTTGTTACCATGATAACAAATATGGCCGCATTTAATTTATTGTTTATAACAGCAAGGTTGATGTACGACTGCCAAGACAATGCGGCCCTTAAAATGCCTAAGTCCCTTTTTTTTTTTTTACATGTTAAAATTATTCCAACAGGAAATGCTTACAAAATTTTCTCTTAGATAATTACATAACTGTGTGTTTGGGCACTTCTTATTATTTATTCTTGTTAATACTTGATTACATGTTTACATATTAGCAGCCTATTCTAATTCGCTGTTACTAATTGTTGTAACCATTAAGTTTTTGTTCTATTGTTGTATTAACAATTTTATGTTACAAAGAAAAATACATTTGTTAATCTTCTTTAATTTGGCACCTAGGCCTATTTATTTATGTGTATATCTATAATAATGAGTCTCATTCAATTAGATACTACTGAATTTAAGTTATAGGTTAATATTTAAGTTATAGAGTTTTGGAGATTGATTGTATAAGATATTTATTGAGATCAATCAGAAGTACTTAGGTTCTTAGAGAAAACTTCTCGGCTTCATGTATATTTGTTTTCTTAGTCTTGCCACAAATCTGCTTTGCTTGATGATTGTAATGATCAATTATGTCTGTAGACTCTCTCTCTTCTTCATACACATTCAATGTCCCAACATTCTTAAAGACCCCATAATCTAGGATAATAGCAATTATAAAAAAACCTGAAAATAAAATATCAACATTTATAACTAATCCTTATTTGTTATATGGTTTAATATTTTAAATGGGAATTTTCATTGTAAAATGGAGTAATTTTTATTATAATTTAAATCCTGATGTAATTTGAATTTTGATGTAACATTTAATATTATAATGTAATCATTTTTAAATCAATATTTTGTGTTTTAAGTGCCCAGAGAAATGTAGAATAGGTAATAACAAATAAAATTTGGATGATCTGCTGTCCCTTCCTCTTTTGGGAATGCTGAATATCAGTTCTTGAAAGAGGCTGATCCTTGGTGAGAAGAAAAGAACCACAACAAAAATATTGTGGAACATTGTACATTAAACTTCTTTTAATGGATTCAAATTAGTATTCTATACTAATATTCAGTTTTGGTTATTAAATGGCATTTTAAATTTAACAGAATAGGACCTAAAAACCATGAATAATAAATTAATAATTCTAAGAATGAGCAATAAATAATAAATGATGTTCTCATTATTTGCCAGGGTATTAATGTTTAATAAGAGATATTTGCACTGTGAGTTGTTTAATTAAGCTTTAGTCTCTTCAGCAATTCTTTTATTGACACAATATCATAAAACCATCACCGTTTTGCCTGTTCAGGCATCATCAAGGACTGCAATTTTGAAAACAAGATATATATTATAGTGATATTGCAATTATAATATTAATTAATTTAACCTGTTATTAAAAACCACAATTTAATTAACTTTGACCCTTTTAACCTCTTTAATGTACATCATTATACTTTGTACATTGTACCAAACACTCGTATGTTAACCTAAATTCATAACTTTTATAAAAAAAATTAAATTACCATATTTTCAGTCAATAAAAATTAAGAAAATTAATATTTTTTGACATTAAAAATAACATTACAATATACAATTACATTAAAGAAACAAGATGTATACTACTATATGTGTATAAACAGATGAAACGTTAACGGTTTTATGATATTGTGTCAATAAAAGAGTTGTTGAAGTTCTTATTTTAATTTATTTTTTTTATTATTCAATGTTTGTAATGTCTAATAAGTGTGCTATGAAACTGTATTTTTTTTTATAAAACAAATTTATTTACTTATGTTTACAATAATAATTAATTTGACAACTGACTGAAGTTTGACTTTGTTGATAGACAACCTTCTAGTTGTGGTTACTGTTTCATACAAATGAATTATATCTGCTAGCTAGTTCTCCATGCTATTTCTTGAACCATGTGCTTCTTCCAAGATCTGACCTACCTCCTCGTAAACTGGTCTGTACTCCTTCAGAGCAACTTCTTGAAGACCAATAAGCCTACCCCTCGCTTCAAGGTGTTCTTCGAGAGTTACCTTAGCTTACTGTGCTTTTTCCTTGGTTGGTGTGAATGTACCATGGTGATTATTTGGTATTTCTGTGTACTTTAAAAAGCAACAAACACACTTTCGGTCATGGGTTCAATTTATAATAAAATTTACTCTAATTTTAATTAAAAATTACCATATAAAATATCTTAGATATAGATTTAATCGGTCTGCAAAAGTAACAATATTGAAAAATACTGACCACATGCCATTAGATTGACAGTATACCTAAGGCGGTGGCTGTCATACAGGAGGCAGTTAGACTTCCCTCCAGCACACACATCCTCCCACATCAAGCAGGACCAGTCTGAAAAATATATTTCTGTGCTTATTCTCAAACATTTCTTAGTAATTAGAAGTCTCTTTGCCTTGAAACTGTCGTTATAAATTAAAAAAAAATGCTGTATTATTATCATAAATATCTGAATCTATTTGATTCTAATGATTTATAAAATGATAAAATACATTTATTTTCACACCAATTTAAAATAGTTGTATTTTCCATTTATGGTTCTTATCAGACAATACTCAATCAGTTCAAAGATTGATCATGTGATAAAAATGAACCAACTAGTCATGACTGGTGAACAGCTAAGATATGGATTCAACCTTTATTTTCTGTAACCCATGGGTTACCATTTTATTGGGCATAAACAGTTTCTTTTGCTATAATTGCTTATGAAAAATTTAATTGATACTAATTCAAACCCAATTATTATTTAATTACAACCACTCACTTGAAATAATTAATTGTGACACTTAAACAAATACACAGCTTGGTCAAAAACAATGAAAAGTTGCCAAGAAATGATTGAATGAAAATAAAAAATATATTCCAATGGGTTACCTAGAAGAAAGCCGTAGATTATTGGTGCTGGGATAAATGCCAGGCCACACACCATGAACTCACCAATGGCTATCCCAAGTGCTTTATCTTTTCTTTCTACTGTCCTGTTAAAAAAAAACAAATTAATTCAAAGCAACAAATATGTAACATAAATAAGAAATTATTGTTCATTATAAACTATTTATAAATATCCCTTCTCTCCTTATAAATAGGTAAGCAACATTTTAGCTAAGAAAATATAATGTTATGCTATATCACAACAAAAATTTTACACACATGCTAGAGGTTTATATGAAAATGAGGCTGATATAATTAACACCTGAGGAAACCGACCTATATTGTATGAGAATGTTGCCTGCCTTACTGCTGAAAGACAAGAACTTGAGGAGGCAGAGGAGAGCTACAAATGTCGTCAATCTGTCGTTGCAGATCCCTGTTCCTGATGTGCAGGGGCCTTCGCTGGCCAAGTCATAGCTGCTTCCCAGGCAACTGCAGTTGCTAAATAATGCCTCAACAGATTTTTTTTTTAAATAAGTTGTTTAATTTACTTAGGCTAAAACTGAAAGGTAAACTTTGAAGACCCATTTAAATGAAAAGGATTTATGTTATTGCTTATCCTATTCCATACATTCATATACAATCCTCGTCAAATATTGTAAAGCCAAGAAATTTTTCGAATATTTCACTAAACTTTGTGGAATCTCTCTGTTTGCTGGTCAGGCGCCTAGGCTGCCTCATCTACCAGCCAAACTGTTCCGCAATTAAAATTAGATAGATACAATAACATCTTGGCATTCTACTTTTAACAAGGATTATATACTGAATAAAACTCAAGGTACCATCTCAACAACTGATAGTAATGTCTTATATGGTGTGGAAACATTGTTGCCTTTTTAATTTTGGCTTATGTAATCTTACAAAAATTATAACAATTTTAGTAAACCATAATTATCCTTTAAAAAAAATTCTCTAAAAACATATAAGAGGATAAGTAAGCTTGTTTTTTCTTTAGATTAATAGTGAACTGGAACTTTTATTTTATTTTTTTAATTTACTCTAACATTTTGAAAATTTGCTGTATGAAGGTTAATAGAAATTTTGAATGAGCAAGTATTAAGTTATACATACCTCCCCTTTGCTAATTAAGTTTGCAGTTTCACAGCCAGCATGGCATGGAGAGAAATATGTCACTTGGTCAGCGAATGAGCAGATTGGCGAGTATTTCCCTGAACAGTTGCAACTTGTTGCACACTCTGCCAATCTTTCTGAATATCTGTGCAATATTTAGTCCACTTTATTAGAAATAATAAATAGCTCATTTCACGTCAAATCAATAACAGAAAATTATCAAGCTAATTAAATTATCCAATATTTAAAATCTTCAAAATGATATGGTTTCATAGGTAAGATGCTGTAGGAACCTCACTTGTATGGATCCTCGCTGCAGCTGAGGAAAATGAACACTATATGGACAAAGAGGTCCATTAGCTTGGTGAAGATGCTCCAGGCAGTGAGAGATTTTGGTGAAGGCTTGTACCTGGAGATCACTAAGCCAGAGAGCAAGGTACCAGCGATACTGCAAACTAGTCCTATGCTTCCTACAGAATAAAATCATTTGATAATTTTTTGAATGAATAATAGGAGAAATCCTTTTAACAGAATTAAAAGGTGTGAAAACATTACAGGACAAAATCCTAATGGAAAGTCATTATTTTATCTGAAATTTTGCATAAAAGTAAAAGTTCAAAAGGAAAAAATGAATGGAGAAAGAACTAATAAAATTCAATAAGTAATAAAGTAATGGATTAAACTGTTCATAAAAGCAAAGACAGTTAAGCTATAGATAAAATTAGCACTGTAATAGTGAGACTGACCTGTAATGAGACTGGCTTTAGATGGGGATTGGTGGAACTGGGTCTCGATGTACTTGGGCATGAAGATCCAATATCCAGCGACTGCCAATGTGTGGCAAGTAACACTCAGCACATTGTACATCAGTGTCCGGTTTTTGGACAACCTCTTCATAGTTGCTGTCAGATCTGTTCACAGCCACTGAGAGATTAATGTACAGTAGCAAAAGGCATAATGTTAATGTCTAAGTAGGTAAAACAATTATATTATATTTAATATAATTCTTCACAGAAAGCTTATGGTATAATACAATAGTAAAGTATATACTTGGATGTCACAGAAACTAACATATAATACAGACCAGTTGAAGATTTTTCTCCCATTTTGTGATCTGCCTCTGACCGCAGCAGCCTTCTCTTGGCCTCCCTTGGCAATGTTTTGGGAAATGCTGCCATGAGCATGCCAAAAAATAAATGAACTGATCCCAATGGTATCCATCCTAGAACATTGGCGACAAATCTTCATTATCTGCAAAATTGTAATCCTGGGTGACTTTAATGAAAGATATTTCTCCCTGCGCAGAGAAGAAAAACATTGAATATACATAATGAGGTGTCCAAATTGGAAGAGATGGTGTATTCCAAGTTTAAATGAAACCAACTATTCGTTTCTCTTCAATGTTGTTCTTTATTTGACAGCTCATGTCTGTCACGTATGCTAAGGTCCCTAAAGATGACAGACATGGCCAGCTGGAAGAGCTAGGTAAATAGAGAAAAAACATTGAAGAGAACCAAACAATTGGTGTAATTTAAACCTAAAATATATTGAAATTAAGTTTTACCTAAATACCAAGCTCCAACCCAATGCTGGTCTTTATCCTCAAATGATCCATTGGTATTTTCATTATGACTCAATGCGAGTGACGCCAGGAGAAAACCTAAGAGTCCTCCGACATGACGGAAACATATGGACAAAGCTGAAACAAAGACTGAGTTACTATATTTATATAGTAAGAATATAGTATATAATATATAATAATATAGTGTATAAAGAAGATTTATGTAAATACACTGTATAAGAATACAGTAAGTTACAACTTAATGAATTACACTTTCACAAGAGACAAATCAGACTTGATGAAAATATTGTGATAACATTTACAATAGTGAACAGAAGTAGAAGCCAAGAAACACCACAGCCTTCTTTATATTTGGACACCGCGGAAAGAGGAAGCACAATACTCACTTAAGAGGAATGGGACTTTCTCCCTGAGGCTATTGTCATCGAGGTAGGTGGCACCGAGGGTGTTGTAAGTGGAAGTGCCAACTCCAAGTGCAATATGTGCAGTCATCAGGATGAGCCATGTTGTAAGTCCTTCCAATGGTGTTCTTATGGAGCAGTCATCTTCCTCCCTGTTGCTGCTGTTACAGAGTAAGTTTGATGCTGCCAACAGAATCATCAATATTAAGTAAGCCAACAGTCCCAAAGGAGAAATAATATTTGCAGACGAGAGATCTAGATGCAATTGTTGTGAATGTTTTGGACTGCCAAAACCACTGGGTTTGATAACTTGTATAAATTTGTGGCTAAATTTTTTATTATTTAAGGGGAAAATTAGTGTATTTTCAATATTAGATGCTATGCTTGATGAAATATTCTAGCAATTAAAGAACAACTGTATTAAAATAATTGGCATCCCCTTTGCAACTAGTACCCTCGACTATTATAACTCACTGACAAGAATTGGAAAACTTTGGAAGGTTCCCTTGTGAGCCATAGAGGAAGTGCGGAAGATATCTGAGGTAGCAAGACAAAGCAGCGACAATACTACAAGCTGAGACCCAGCGGGTTTTGTGGCCCCCGCCCCCAAAATAGGCCAAAGCCAGCACAGTGCATAGCGACCCAAAGTCCCATGAGCTCGCTATCATACCTAAACACAAATAAAAGTTACACTTCGTTTGAAAAATAAAATGATCAAGTATTAATAAAGAAATCTTTTGTAGACCTGATGCACTGCTTGGAAAATTGAACCTCTTTTCGATGGTGCTGATTGTGCCAATGAAGTATGAGCCAATGGCCGTTTGGTTCATGCCTAGGAACCCGTACACTAATACATACATTTTCTTACTAGCGAGTGTCTGTAACCATTTTGGTGTGTACATCCCAAAACCACAGTTTGTTGTCCTATCTTCATCTTTGCTGTCTGTACAAATAACATATAATATAACATAACATGTACGGCTAACAAGCTGTAGATTTTCAAACAATTTATGTAGAGAAACCTTATTTAATACATAGATTCAAGGGTAGTTTCCTATTGATCAGCCCTAATCTGGTCATATATAAGGCCACTAGGCTAGATGATAATGGCAAAGTACCGATTGTTGAACATGTCTAAGAAGCAATCTGAAAATAGTTATTTTATAATCGATGATTAGTGATTTACTACTGGGTGTTAATCGAGATTAAATAGCAAGTTATGTTATCAAATAGGTCTGTTATATGAAGAAATCTATATTATAACATTTACAATAATAATGCAGTCAATGCTCCGTTTCAAGTTGTATTTACTCATTTATCTATTCGGCAACAGCACAAAAGTTGTGTTTTTTCTTTAATATATTTTTGTAAACAACTTCACCAAACTAAATTTCGGTTTTATATTATGGAATATTTCATCAGCTATAATAGAAATCGTGCAGAGAAAAAAACAATTTTTTTACTTAAGACAAATTGAATAAAGTGATAGATACAAAATAGCAGACATGTATTAAATGAAATAACAAAAGGAATGATAAGAAATTGTTAGAACAGCTATAACTACCACTTGTCAAAAAGATCTCTCATATAAATATATTGCAAAGTTGTTCTTTTTCATTATTTTATCTATAAAACGAACATTTTCCTGAATTGCAATTTTTTTTTTGTTATTCTTCAATATTATGAAAACATTTGTTTTGCCAGTTGAAATCTTGAGTTTTATCAAACCACCAAAGATTTGTAGTTATAGAACATCAGTAGTAATTTTAAATATAATAGGTTGTTTATCCCATATAAAAACAAAAACATGTTTGTTCTAATCCAATTGATGGAAATGTAGACCCATAAGATTTTTTTTGTATTTAACTAATATATAAGAATACAAATACAACGTTTAATTATCTAACATAAAATTTTTGTACAAACTGCATAGATTAAAGGGGTGAATCTTTTCATGATCTCAAAATTGTTTATTATTCTCTATTCTAAAAATTGTAAGCAAACAGTGCAGTAGTTTCTATTGAATTTGATAATATTTATGAACTACAAATTTATAAATATTAAGAACATTATGACGATACTAAATAACTTCTTTTATATCATTATTTTTTGTTTTTAAATTTCCTCTGAATTAATAAGCATATTGAATGAGTATTTATAAATAAAATAAGTTATTAATTGATATTTTATTGCATCATAGATGATGTGTAAGCTGCTTTGAATATCTATCCTTGTTAATAAAAATAAAAATCTTTTGTGCCGTAATATACTTACCATGTAGGAGGTCCATGTCCTGTGACTGTCAATGTTGGAGTCTCTCCCACCCCACTTGGCCCCTTTCCCTTTATCTCTGAGCACAGACTCTCATCAAATATTTTTTTTCCTGTCTGAGGGTCAGATATGGGCTAGCAATCACTCGTTAATTGTCTAACATTTGTTTTAGTTGAATCTAATCATTAAACTGTGAGAAATTGGAAGGCATTAAAAGGGATTATTATTGTCACAAGATAAGGAAGCCTCTTATACAAGTATTAAATTGCTTTATGCTTATTAGATTTTTTTTTTTTTTTTTTTCGAATCCTGAAAACTTCACGCTTCCAAATGTGTGTGTCCGGCTGTCTGATCTGGTCTTTATGAGGTCCCTGTTCGAGAGCTAGAGCCTTGACATTTTAGATGGAGGTTCCATTTGATTTAAGGAAAACATGAAAAATATATACATCTCTATAAAACAATTAAGTGAATGTAATTAATTATTACTTAGTATTAAACATAAGAATCTACAATTTTGTGTAGGGTATCAAATTAACGATCTTGATGTCCTTGTCAATAATATGTGATTTATGTTTTGTTATTTCAAACTATAATTACAAAAAAACATTATAACTGTCATTAACAAATGTTCATAACTTAAGGTGCTAAAAATAATACCATTCATTAAGATTCATTAATAAATTAATTAGTTATACAAATCAAATATTATTCAATCATATTGAGTATTGAGTCTGATTAAAGTTCTAGACACCCTGATTAATAATATGCAATGTGTTAGTGTTTTAGCAAACTATCATTACAAAAAGGGTTTAAACTGTCAATAAAATCGTTTTCACAACTGTGAAAAAACGTAATGATGACTTGAAATTTTTAAAATTTATTTACAACATTGTTACAATACAAAACCCAAGTAGAAGAATTAACAACTTTAAAAGCATTGGAATTTATAAATGATCACCAGATAACAAACAAACCTGTACAAATTTACACAGACAGTATTACAAAAAGTATGAGACCTAAACAGTCATGGACAAACATAAGATGGGGAATTTTAAATTTACAAACGTGTAGGTTTTTTTTTTTTTTTTTTTGTTTCTCTGTTTAATTACCTCCATATAAAATTGTTTGTTTTTTCTTACAGGTGGGTCCATCTATGGTTTTAGTTATTAAATGCAGGTAAACAATCTTTAATTTTAATAATTTTTTTTTTCTAGGAGTGGTTTACACTTCTTCATTATGAGTAGTTCTTTTTGTTTACCAGAATTGAATTTGTCATCGGAGCATTATTTTTGTTGACAGACTTTGTGCCGGACTACCTTTTTTTTTCTATAAATAAGTGGACATTTTAGCTGAACGTATTAATTACATTTAATTTTTAGTTTAGAGCCTATATGAGCCCGTGTAATATAAAATGAACTAAACAAATTCTCTCTCTGAAAAAAATTACTAGACTGACATATAAACATAACACTAAACTTGTCAAAAGCTAATTAAGGAAATTTCATATGGTTATTCAAAATACAAAGTAAAACAGAGAATAGAAAAAAAAACAACATTTAAAAACAGATATTAAATATATTACAAATAAAGTTTTACTAACGGAGTTCTATTAGCTACGTACATGGACAGGGGATGGCTCACAAAAAGCTTAGTTATTACATGTTAATTCATGTAATGTAAAGAAACAAAAAGGTAACTAAATATTCTGACAAGCAGAAAATGGTGGTTTACTAAACTAAATATTCTGACTGGTAGAAAAGGATGTTGTTCATATTACATGATAGCTTGCCTACTGAATAGAAAATTAATTAATTTGTGATATAATGGTAAGTTGTTGTTTTTGAATAAAACAACTTGTATGCAATAGTATTTTAGATTCGCAGTACTAGTCCTTTTGACAGACTATACAGTCACATTTAAATTGCAGTCAATGGACTAGTAAAGTTTTGAAAAGATTTATTATATCGAAACTCCTTTTAAATTATATGTTTATGAGGGATGTAAATTCGAAGTGATTCCTTCTGATTGTCTTGTCCCAGTTCAACTATTATAAGCATCTTAAACCCTACAAAATAAGTGATTTTTTATTCTTTTCAAAATCCAAACTTTGTAAGAACCATAACTTAGTTTGGCTTATTCTCACCCTCTCTGTCTTTATCTTGACTGAATACATTTGTATTCTTTCTGTGGTGGTATTGTTATTCACTGTAGAATGAGAGCATTACATGTAATTTCTAAGTGGAATGTAGACTACTTATAGATGATGTATATATATAGTCAAACATTATATTAAAATTTATAATAAATAGTGCTGGCTTTGGGTCAGCTTTTGGTATATAGATGTCTGACTATGCAGACATCACATTTATTATATTGCTAGGTAACTGTGAAGAATTAGCGAAATATAAATTCATAACAAGTTACGTAAAGAAAAACAAACATACGGGACACTTGGACCTTGAATTATTATTTGTGACTGGTGTGAAGAACTGGTGGATGTTAATAGTGTTTATGTCCTCTAGGTGGTAAAATGTATCTTATGTTTTTGTTCTTGGGTAAGTTATGTAATACATCATTAAAACACTTAATTTTATCATTATTATGTAATGAAAACAAGTATTGTTGAGATATATGTATACAAACAAGATGGACAACTGGAAACAGAGTTAATTATATTATCTCCAATTGAATGAAAAGTTAAATCGTTATGTATATTGATATTTACCACAAAGAACATTAATTAAAATAATTATAAATACAAAAGCAATTTAATTGGTTTAATAACTCTTATCTAATATCTGAATAAACAAAATTGAAGTGTGCAAAAGAAAAGTGGCACCATCATAAAAGTTTTTTACATTTTAATGTTTTAAATTAGAAATAATTATAGACTGTTAGGCAAATAACAACTATAGATGGTTTGATAGAACCGAATTGAATAACAACAGACACTTTTGTAAAATTTTCTGTCTTGCTTTTTTTTTTTATTAGAGGTGCTCTGAAAGGACCATGTTTAATTTTTAATACCATGATGGATCCCATCTTACCCAGGAAAGCACAAGAGTAAAGCTAATAAACAATCAAGACAATTATTTTTTAACTGAATTTTGAGGTTTAGTGCCACATTAAAATCATTCCATAATATTCATTAACAAATTTTGTGATTTTTGTTTAAGTATAAGTAAAATTTATTTAAAGTGGTTTCTATTTGATTATGAATAAAATAATAAATATTACTGTGTTATAACAATTACTTACTTCTCAGATTTATAAATGGAATTATTGTAATATTGTTAGGTGGTGACGATTAAACATAACATTTTCAAAATCAAATGAGGAACAACATACTACCTGTTACAGGTAGCATATTATTTGTTTTCCAATTATTATCTTCATAACTTATCTAAGTTTATAATGCTTGTCAATGTCAAAGGAATGTAGCGCAACAAATTCACTTTTTAAGATGAACAAGGTTTAAACTATTATGGACGCCAAGGAAGAGTAAATCCCCTTTGGGAGTTGTCCAAAAGAAATATTCACTGTCTATTTAATGGAAGAGAACATCCTATTCTCTAGTGATTAACTTAAAGACCAGACCCTATCAAAACACTTCAATATTAACTTGATATTTTTAAACAGGATGACAGGTTTGATCTCTTCCCCGATAAAAGGTCACCTGCTGAACTAATGGTTTCAACTTGAGTTGATTTAATGTTGCCATGATAAGGCATGCTTACCGTTACTGTTCATTATAACGGTCATAACCTTGAGTAGCAATGTTCATTTAAGATTTATTTTGAGAGAAATTAGAATAATTTAAAGCCAATGAATTATTTTTTACAACAATATTACTTAACACTTTTTATTTCTCTCTTAGAAACATCAAATAATTGGTGGACAATAGTAAAGGTGATTAGATACATTTTGCGAATACTGATATTTTTACAGTAATGTATGTCTATCTAATATTTAAGAAGAAATATTACAATGTCAACGAATGGAAAACATACTTATGCACAAGCACATCTCAGACACTTCTCAATGTCATCCTGAGCAGCCCAAAAATAAATTATTTTTTAACTATCAACGAAACATCAGCGATGAACTTTATATTACTTAACCTTTTCACAGAATATTTCATATTAAATAAGACTGATATTAAAATTTTAATGAAGCATAGGAGAAAATACAATGTCACCTATTAATAACAAATATTACCATCTCTTTCTGAATAACAAGAAAGTAAAAAAATTAGGTTTATAGTGATAATAGTTGTTATAAGGTCAACAAAACCCTCCATTGTGTGAAAGTGCACACTTATTATTATTATATTATTTTTCTATATTATATTATATCTCTATATTACTGTCTAAGTAATCTCTAAACTTTTTGTCTTTCTTATTTTGTAAAATTTTATTTAATGACACAATATTTTGCAAGCTGTTTGGGAGCAATTTAAAAATTACATTAAGTTTTAAATGAATACCAGGAAATCATTGTTATCCTATGTTTCAGGATGGCAGCCAATATTGGGGGATTCTGTGCACTTTGGCTATACACAGCAATGTCAGTATACTTATTTATTTATGCACTTTATTTTCAACAAACGAATCCATTTACATTATAAAAATTTCATTTGATTTTAATGAAATAAGGTTCTCACTTTGAGATGCTACAAAGATAAAGATTTCAAGTTGTTCCTCCTTGAGAAACAAGTTTTATTTCAAAAAAGTGGGAATTGTGATTTCTAAAATCTTTTAAACTAGAAATTAAGTGAAGGCCTAAGACTATAATCTATATATATATAGTAACCAGCTGAAGCTGGTTATAGGACGAGTAATTTATTAATTAATAATAAAAAAGCATATTTCTACCTTGAATTTTACTATCACACAATTAAGAGTAAAAAACAATAGTAATGTAAATAACATTACCAAAATATAAATCATTGTAAATATGGTAAACAATAAAACATGCTGCTAGGAGCCAATTAGTTATATGAGCTGTGGGACACCAGCTGCCAGGGCAGGTACTAGACCCAAGCCGCTAAGAAACCCTTCCCGGCTCACGTCTCTGTCAGAGAACAAAGGAAACCACACACTCAAACCTCATTGGGTACAATAAAAACGGTCCTTATTGGCTACTGACGAAGCCAGCTGGGTATTTAAGACCGGGGGTTTGGAACCTGTATATCATTCTCCTGGGAACTGTAACTGGCTCATGGCTGCTCTGCTTGAAACTCTGAAACTTGGCTGCTTCTTTATGAAAAACCTCTGCATCTCTTTCTCTCCTCAACTCACTACGTTTTAGTCCGGCGTTGTCAGACCCCACACCTTCCTAGTGGGAATCTCTGCCTTCGTCTCGCTAAATCTAGCACCTCCTTGGGAGAGACCTCTCCTTAGTGGACAATGGTTGTCGTGGCCCTGAAAACTTACCAAGCAGTGTTCCCCACGGCGATTCAGTCTGCCTCTCTCCGGTTCACACTCACCTTTGGGATCCGGACGGATTTCGCCTACCCTCAGATACCGAGTGTGAATTTGTGGTCATTCCAAGACCACACAAACTACCTACCTATCTACCCTATACCTCTTCTCCTGGACATAGTGCATTGGCGGGGCCTATCAAAAAATGGAGTCAGATAGTAAAGCCGTCATGAAATGATCATCCAGGTTATAAACTCAAGCAACCCTCACTTCGTCACCAGGGCTAAGGTAACTAGGCACCCCCCTCGTGACGACCCGACAGCAATTAAACAAATAATCCCTCTAATTTGAATATAAAAGAGGAAATTTCATACATCCTGTTACTTCCCTTGGTTTAAAAAGTATTTATTATTGGTTTTGTTCTGAATTTTACAAAGACAGCCAGAGTGAAAATGTCAGTCAAGTCTGTCAAAAGGCCTCTGCAATATAATAAAATCGTTTATTTTAAGACCTGTAATGAGTTTTCAATTTGTATGTAATTTAAATTATTCAATGGCAACATCTATTACTAGCAGCAAGAAAAAAAACAATTTTTTTGATTCGATTTGTACATTTTTTTTAATGACTAGAAGGTAGGTGATGTGTTGCAGCTCAGACGAGATGGGAGGAGTTGAGCAAACACTGCTCAATAGGGAAGCGTCAGTCTCCAATCCATATAGACTCGGAGCTAGCAATCCCATTAGCCTTCCCGTCGCTGGAGATGGTTGGCTTTCACAACCTCATCCCATCACCTGTCACCATTACCAACAACGGCCACTCAGGTATTCACTGGCTAATTCTATCTTCGTAAGCATGGTCAACAACAACATCACAATTTATTTATTTTTTTCCTTATCTGTAAGATACACTTGTTGTTGATGACTTTCATCATTTCTTTATATTTACAATTATTTTGTATTTGTTTTATATGTGTGAAAATTGTGTACATGCTTGGAACGAGCGGTGTATTTTTGCACACTCATGGATAATTTGGCTCAAACTGGGCCACTTTTTCACAATCACTTATAATCTTCTGCATAAACACTAACTAAGATTCTGTCTTCTGTCCATTCTTTCTGTTTTACTCCAAACATACAATTTTTTTTGGCAGAACATTGTCTTCTTTATCCCCTGTAAAAATTCCAATGTTTTTCCAATAAATAAAATTTTAATAAAGAACAAATAGCACACAAGATAACATGGTGTTCTTACAGACAAAACGAAGTTCTATTAAATACTAAAAATTAAGTTAATTCTTTGCCCTTTCATGAAATGAAATATCCAGCGCTGTTAAAACCCTTTCATTTCATTTACTGGTATAGCCTATTAATTATCTCCCTTCAGGTTATTCTTCCTAGAATAAAGATATGTTTTTCGTTTATTATTATTAATTGTGATATGAGATCTATCAAGTAGGAATTTAATTAATTATTGGTGAAAGAGAAAAATAGAGCCATAGCCCATAATAACAACCGTGCACCTATACTATTAATAGTTAGTTATTAGTATATTATAAATTAATAACTATTGATATTTTACATTAATTTATTCATAAATATATAATTATTTTTTGAAAGATTAATCTTCTCTTCAAGAGCCCCCCTAAAAAATTGGCTAAAACCAAGAGATAAACTATGACCAATGACGTCGAGAGTTATGAGTGGGAAACAGAGCTATAAAAGCAGAGGATAAAAGCAGAAAGATGGAGACTTTCTACCCGGTTGTAAGCTGAAGGTGAACCTCATCACCGAGTGTTGTGTATGTGTTTTGACTTTTTAACTTCAAACTGAAATGTATCATATTTATGCCCTCCTTCGAATGCATCTGTGTATGCAGCACGAGGAGAAAAATATAAATAAAAAATTATTTATTTTTTGTTCATTGTACTTATTAATAAAAAGGTTATGAAATAAAAAAAAAAAAAAAAAGAAGAGACTTTCTCTTTGGAACGAGCCATAAATGAGGAAGGAACATCGTGGCGATAACCATGAGAAGAGATGGCTGATGGTTTAAAGTATCAGATGTGAGAAACCTTCAAGAGTAGTTCACACTTGAAGTATGTCGGGCATGTGTCTGAAAGAAGAGAGAAGAATATAACAAACGACACGTATGAAAGAATTCTTATCTCGATGAGTTAATACAGACACATTTACGTATTTCAAGAACAAACTGTGAATACCACAATTTATATTTCCCCCTGATAGAGACATTGGTCGCCACCAATCCAATGTTTTCCAAAGTGTAGTTTTAGATCATTTGGTGTTTAATAATAAAGAAGCTTAACACAAAATTAGATTAGCATACGAGTGTTTGGTATGGCAGAACTCAACCCTGATGATTATTAAAAGAATAAAGAAGTTAAAGTAAATTCATAAATAAAATCAATGTTTAATAAAGTTGTTTTATAATTAATATTATTGATTCTAGTGCAGCCATTATTTTGAGTGTTTGATATAATTCGGGGAGCATTGATCTCCACCTGTTCATTATAACTTAACAACCCAAAGAGGTTAAGTAAGGTAAATTAAATTAGGGTTTTTATTATCATCTGCACTTCTTTATTATCTTTAATTTTTAATATCACTATATTATGATGATCTCGTTTATAATAGAAAATAAAAATTTGTATATGATCAGGTTTTTTTTTTTTTTTTTTAATAGTAAAATATATTAATGAAGAATTTACATTTAATTGTAATTGACTTTATAATTTATTCTTAAAATCTTTTAGGGTTTAAAGTAACTTCAGATAAACAAAAGATATTTACAAATTAAACATAAAATACTATTTAACATACTTTTTATCGTTTAATTAGGACTTGGTCCAGTTGATACAATGTCTTTTGTTCATCTTGACATTCCAAATGCTGCCTGGTCAGTTTCTATGAAGTATTATGCATCCTTCATATAATAACTGTAACAGGATTTTCTTAGATGAAAGTTGTGTGGGATACGATGTACAAAGGCCCTCTGCATGCCAAACTGAAAAAAAAATCCATCCAAATAGAAAATGTTCGACCAACTGTCCTCAACCTCTCTTCTCAAGCATCTATAGCCAACTACCCTCTTTTCCAGCATCTCTCAACAACTGGAACCAACCAAGCGATTTTAACCATCTTCTTGCTTCACCACTCAGTTCATTGTAACGGCCGCCTGTGGCATAAATAAAATTACAATATATTTATCTTTTTAATATCCAGATGTTTTGCACATTCCTCATTTATATATTTAATGTAATAGTTTTCTTTTAATAATGCACTTTTGTTTTTTATTTTCTAGAATTTTTGTTTTAAAGTGAGGTATACAGATTATTTTTTGGACTTTGTGATGCCCTACTTCTTTTTTGTTAGCCAGAATAAATTTATTTATTTGTACCTTATTATTATTCATTGGGAACTTAGTCCGAGAATAAAGCTTTTTCCCTTTTCTAATCTAATAGATGTTAAAATTTAATTTTTTCCAGTGGAGATCAAATCTTTGGTGAAAGGATATGCCCAAGTGTTTGGAGCGTTTCTTCCTGGCACGTTTGACGTGGAAGGGCTTCACTTCCATTGGGGTAGTAAGAACAACAAAGGAAGTGAGCACATTCTCAACCAAATAAGGTAACGGTCAAAATATCAATATAATGGTTATTATGAATGATGGGATAGGGCAGCTAAAAGAATGAATAGTTTTGAGAGGCATCATGTGAAGTCAATTTGCTAGTAGAGGGTGCATTCACATGTTTGGTGTGTGAGGATGTTCAGATTATACAATGTATCCGGTGGGCTTTTGTTTGCTCAATTATTTATGACCTTCTGTACTTCCACTTATCGCTGAAGGAGGCATTGCTTATCAGGAGCCACCTACTTATAATAAGGTATTTATTGAAATGAATTAAATTAATTTTTGATCTATTCATTTGAATCCAGAACCTTCAATCATGAAGCGGTTCTGTTCTCCTACACTATATGAGAGCACTTGTGGAGTTATTATTGTCAGCATCAATGATAATTCTCATATTCCTACAAAAACTGAAAACAGGGTATTAGAGACCTGATGCACAAATATGGTATTGTATCTATCAATAAATTAAAAGATTATTCAATGACCTTGGATTTTTTTTTTGTTGGATACTTCATAGCATTTTTCAGATAGTTACATTTAGTGGAATCTCCAAATAAAATGTTATATCTCTAGATCAAATTATGAATTCTCTATAAAGTGATAAGCTATTTTTGCTTTAGGTTCCCAATGGAGATGCACATCGTGACCAGGAACCAAAAATATTCCAACTTGTCACAGGCAATGGAGCATCCGGACGGCCTGGCAGTCCTTGCCATTTTTTACCAAGTAGTCCTCTTAAGTCTACTCTTCTCAAGTATAACTTTTTTTATGACATGGTTTCAATTTTGCTAAATCTTTTGTGATACATAATACATACAGGTACAAGAAGAGCCTAGCCGAATGCTAAAGCAGATTCTAAAAGAGCTGACGATGGTGCGCACAGTTGGTAGCACTGCGTTCTTGTCGAGTTCTCTTCCTCTGTCGCAGCTGGTCCCGAGGTCGACAGACATCTTTTACAGCTACCATGGATCACTTACAACTCCACCTTGTTCCGAGTCAGTCATCTGGATAGTGTTCCCTGACCCTCTACCCATCTCCTTTTCTCAGGTCTAATAAAATACACTTAATTTTATCAATAAAATCTGTGAATGTAATTTTACAGGAGGCAAAAAAGTCTATTTTTCTGAGAAGGTTAATATCTCCTCCATTTTCATTGACACAACTACCTACCAAAGGCTATAATTATGATGTCAATAAACCAAGTTTTTCTAACAATTATAAGGTTTTTACGTTCATTTCACAGCAGCAGCAATGTCTTACTGGAGCTATACAGGATCTTATTATTTCTTAATGATTTGAAAAAATGTTAAAACTTTTATTTACTCCTATTAGGGCTGAAAGGCGAGCTATTCCATTGGAAGCTACCCACTTCTATTCATGGAAATGAAATATAATTCACTCCCCATCTTGGGATTTGAACCTAGAACCTCCATATCATGAAGCAGTTACACTAACCAGGACAATAATGTAGTTATGAACAACTGATTTTATTTTCCTTGGCCTATCTTCTACGTAAGAAGCTCTTAAGACATTGATTATACAAAAGTTATTAATGAAAATTTCAGACATCAATGACTTTTGGTTCACATGTCCTAAAACAAAAGGCATCACCTATAGCTGCTCTTAACCTTCCTCTTCAAAATGGTTAATAGGTTGTGCGATGATAAGCATCTAGGTTTTAATGAGTTCTTTTATTCTTAAATTAAAAATTAGTGAAATCTGTTTCTATTCAAATAGGATAACATGTCTCATCCATCAGGAGACACGAAGAGCTGCTAACTAAAGGTAATTTATAAGTGAGGAATAAAAGAGAAATTTCCTATTTCAGATGGGACTGTTTCGTCACCTGTCCGCTGGAGAAGAGCGCTTAGTCGACAACTTTAGAGCAGTGCAAAAACTCGGGGCTCGCAAGGTCTACGTGAGACGCCATCCCACAGAATATTCTCACCTTCTGGCAACCCAGTGGAACCTTACCAACCACATCCTCTGGGGCTGGCAATAGCATCATATTTCTTTATCTATTTGTAAAAATATTGAAATTTTGTTTTATAATAAAACATCGAGAAAAAATAATTTATTTGCCTTCAACATAAAACTGCTGTTGTTGTTTTTTAATTTTGATTGCTAAGGTATTTCTGAAGATAAAGCCTGAATATTATAACTATTATCAAAACAAAAAAGTAAGTAACAGGGCTGGGATTTGAAAGTTAATGATAGGACCAGCTGAACTCCAGGTAAGACACTCTTTGCAATTGAGAATACAATTGAAGAATGCAAGGCTGTCTATTTAAATTTTGACCTTTATGGCATTATAGTTTTGAAACATATAAGTCCACTAAGGAAATACATTTTAGCCTACTTTGAAAAATTTAGCTCTGTCAATGTAGCCTGGGACCAGCTAAAGCAACAATGTCCAGCAAGTTGCATCTCAACTAGGTAACCTTCCCATAAGTGTCTGCACCTCAGGGGTATCATCCTTTCCATTTTTCTGCTTGGGTTTTAGGAATTAGGAATTTATAGTGTCAAATATTTTGAAACGTACAAAAGGTTCTACCTAAATAAAAATATAGATTTACAACTAGATAAACAAATAAATTGGGTATTTTTTGAGCAAAAAAATGCAGAAAAAGCTTAGATATTCGGATAATAAATATGGAGCAAGTTAATATAGTTTATTAATACATTAAAATGATTTTTCACAACAAGAAGTGAAAACATTCAACTATTTACAGAAGCACCAGGTTTCAATAGCAAGCACACAAGAATTGCCAATTGCGTATATAAACAAAACAGATTACGGAAGAGAAAACTTCCAGTCTGATTGCTTCTTGTTGGAGAGGTAGCCATTGTAGAAGTCCACTACACTGAGATGTTTACCACCAATTTGCAAACCATTGACAACAATACACTGTCCATCAGCACATACTACCCTCAGTAACTTACTCTTCTTGTCGTAAAGGCATTTCCCAGCATCGTTGGAGAGGACTTTGTTTTGTTTTTTAATTGATTCTGTGTTAGCATTAAGCTTCAAGAAATCTAATGCACTTCTGTGAGAGTCTTCACTATTTTCTGAGCTACTTGATAATGGACTCTTCAATGCCAATGGATCAGGAGAAATTTTCTTGAGCCTGACAACAGTTCCATGCCAACTTGTTTTGAGGAGGTAAAGGTGGGACACTGCGCGGTGGAGGTTGTAGACAGACCTGGCACCCTCGACAGTCCAGTCTACTCTGGACATACTGGCCGTCACCTTTGGAGCTGTAATAAGTTAAGCCAATCATAAAATATTTTATATATTAAATTTTTTACTAAAAATACATTACATTTTATTTTAATTTGAATTCAAATTCAAAAGCATGTTCGTATGGTTAAAGTTGAAAGAATGAACAAATAAGAGAAAGTTGGAAATCTCAATGCACATAACTAGGCAGACAATCCATATGTTCTAGAGAAGTTCACCAGTTCAACTGATTCATTCACAAGTACAGAGGAGAGAGGTGAGAACTTTTTGGTGAAAAGATCTGTCCCCGAAGAAACAAGCAAGTTAAAATGCTTTTGATGGATTATTATGTAATTAATGAGAATTGAAGTTATAAAATATCAATTAGTAAATTAAAGACAATTATAAAGCACAGATAGACATTATAATCATAAAATTTAAGAAGTACAGTAAAACTTTTATGTGTTGTTTGAGTTTAATATTTATAGAAAATTAAACCAAATTAAATAAAGAGTATTCCTTTTTTAATTAGTATAGCAAATATCAACATCACTAAAAATAAATAGTAATCCACGGTGCAACAAGGGTAGGGCCAAAAGAAGATTGTCGCCACAGTTGATAGATGAGGTGCTAGTGGGGTTCACACTAGGCTCGATACCTTTCAACCTTAATCCCAGTTTTCTTAACTTGATTCACTACTTACGAGTTAATTGGTTATTCATACGAGTAATTATTCATTTATTCTCACAAAGCTGAGTGAATCCTTATCAGACACAGCCCTAAAGAAATAATCCTTGGCAACCCTTGAATTGATCCCAGGCCTCCCAAGTCAGATATCAGCATGCTAACCTCTAGACAATTAATTCGCTGCTAAAAATAAGTAGGATACTAAATAATAATTACCATAAGTAATCCCCCGAGCTGGCTGAGGCACTGCCATATCAAGAGAGTTAATGAGGTCCCTGAGGCATTCCAACAACAGCCGAGACCCATGGAGTGCCAACTTTCTCTCCAAGTCGACTGAGGTCTCATCATGTTCTATCGGCACCCTGTATTGTCGCACAATTTCACCAACATCAAACCTGTCCAACAGGTTCTTATTTAGTAGTATGTAAGATTAAAAGTGACTACAAGATGTAAGCAGATGTTATAACCAAGTCGATGTGTCTTAATAGGCAACACTTCGCTCACTAGCATAGGAATAAAGCAGGTGTTAGAGAAATGTATGGTAGAGGATAGTTTCACAGATAAATGAATGAATAGTAATTAATATGTAATTCAAGTCGCAAAAAATACAACACGAAATATATAAATTTGTTACATAAATAATAGAAAATTCATTAAATTATAAAAGAAATAGGATTGCATAGAAACAACCTATTTTAATAAAATATCGTAACTTCTTAAGTTGGGTATTAACTTGTAATGATCACAGCTTAATTTTCAAGTTTCCACAGATAGTTAGTGCACCAGGAATGGGGGAAAATTTATCATTTTAACCGAAATTTATTTATTATTAACCGTCAATGAATGATTAGCCCAATCCACTCACACTAACGAACAACTTGAATTATCTGCATTTGTAAATAGTGGGGAGCAAAATTTCGGTTATCGGCATAACGTAATCATTTCAAGTGGGGACCCAGCATTAGTCCTAGAAAATATCATAACTGACTTAGTACTTGTGTGGATGTATCCTCATTATGGTGACCCCTGTCTCGGTATCTCCAGCTTTGATTGCATGAAAAATGGGTGCAGCGCCCCTCCACCGCGGCAGTAATGAAGCGTGTACATTGATGCAGCCCCTAATATGTAAATTCATATTCAGATTTTGAAGAATTAATCAGTGTAATATAAAATCGAATAACAAATAACTTACAAAGGCAGTTCATTAATGATACACAATGGGATAAGGTTGCCAAATGAGACAACCATTCCAACATCATACAGGGTTTTAATTTCTGATACATCCACTGGCCATGTATACAAGGGTAAATTTTCACTCAGTCCAAATTTAGACACTACACTATTTTTTTTAGAAACTATCCCCAGTGAACTCATTAAAGTTCCAGTCCTCCTAGAATTAAAACAAACGAAGCTACCTTGTAAAGAGAACAATATATGAAGTTGAATAACAAAACATAGATCCATGATCAGAATATAAATTAACGACGAAACGTACAATTTAGTACATAATACCTTCATGCTTTCAAGTGAAAATTCATCGGTACCAAAAAATAAAACTCTCCAAGGTGGTCCATAAAACTTTGAAGAAAATAAACATTTCTGGTAACAGGAGACATTACTTTTAATCACCCTTTTACTAAAGAGAAAATAAGAAGATAGCTTTAACGTAGATTTAGAGTAGCTAAACATGTTAATTGATTAATAAACATTGAATTATATTTTTATTTTAACTGCATATTGACCGGAGAACACAGAAAGGGGAGAACCTATGGTCTAACAAAACCTCCTTCCAAAGAAGTCGGATCTAAATCTGTCGTAAGTTAAAACTGTCAGCACTACAAGTGTATCCCTACCATGAGGGAGGAAACCGATGATCGTGCCCAAGCAGAAAAGGTTGGATAATAAAAGGAGAAGTACGACAAGTGTGTCCCTTTCATAAATTAAAAGTTCCATGAATTTTTTGGTGGGAGAAACACCGTTAAAGGGCTTAGGCATGGTGCCAGAGGAACTATTCGGAGTACGAGGCGATATCTAGAAGAGTTGGGCTCAACATGAAGGGCATCGTGATCCTTGCAGAAACGATTTATTGGTACTTTGAAGAATGTATTCTTCAATCAGGGCTCATAATGTGCAAATTCTTCCTTTATTATTGCTAGGTTTCGAACCACATCAGCTCATCATCGTGCAGTATCTACACTATGCTGTGTGGCAATTTATTTAAGCAAATATTACTTTTCTCTTTCCTGGACAGGAAAATCGTCATACAATTGTTAAAAAGAATAATTATCCTCAGAGAGTTTTAAGCGTATTGTAAATTTTAATAAAATATGCGCAACATTGTGTGCATGAACTGACATGGTTCCGAAACGTCGCAATAAAATATATAAAGGATTCTCTGGGAATCGTCCATAATTTTTTGAAACAAGAAATTGGTTTTTTTTTTAAATGCTGCTGAATCAACCTCGAGCTGAAACTATATGTTTAATATCCTCGAAATGCGCTGGGTAGTACTCCACGGCCTCTAACCATGTCCATCATGTAAGGACTGGTTGCGGCCGTAAAGAAAGGTAAGGATACATTTGTTTAAGTAGATTAATTCAGTTCATGGCTTTAAGGAATATTTTTAGCTGTTGATATCACAGCGTCAACAAGAGAAAATTGGGTCCTGACCGATGCAAAGCGTGAGCCAAACAGATAAATTTAGGATAAAAAAAACTTTTATAACATTAGCAGCTTTCACCGTGTATGGACTCCCATCAGGTAAAAAAACCTAACTTTTTTTTACTTTACTTTACTTTAGCCCTGCTCAAATTACAGAAACATATATATTTTTATTGTTGTATAATACAAACTAATTAATTAATGAAACTTTTATGGAGGTTGCTACATTTTTCAATTCAATTAAATGAGTGAACTGTTTCAGCCACAAATAGCAATGGAAATTAAGGATCTTTTTATCATCCGGCTAACAAGACAATTTACTCATCCAATAAAAATTACTAATATACTACAATAAGAATTAAATAAATTGTAATTACACGGATAAAATTCTCTTATAAAATTCAATAAAACAGTATAAAATATATGAATATTGTAATGTTTTGTTAATTTACTAACAAAAAAAATAAATTAGTAAACTTTAAAACTTATAATTTTTTAAACTCAGGGAGGTCCTTGACAACTTAACATTTAAAATAAATAAATAAGTACAGAACTGACTTCAAAAACATCTTTATCCATATCGGGAACCTGATTTATGGCCTTAATTTCAATGATTTTCCACTTTGAGTCTTTATTTTGCTCTTTTTCAATAGCATTGTTCAGATTGTCGGGGTCCATTTGTGACATCCTCTTCACGTCTAGATGGGATAACCTTTTCTTTTAAATATTCCAGATCATCTTTTTCTAAACTGATGTCTTCATCAATATCATGAATCTTTTTTGTATCATTTATTTCATAATTGTCTCCCTTCAATTTTCCACAAGTTTATCTTTGATTTTTAACGTTTCCTTGCTTACACTCATTCCATTCATTTTTCCTAACAGGGGACTACCTCTTTCATTTCCTTCCAAAATATTTTTATATCATTATTATATTTATCAAATTAATCCATTAAATCGATTGTATATTCCTCTCAATTTTTTCATTAGTTCTTCCAAAAGAATTATCATTTTCAATCTCCGTCATACGCATACAAGACGCCAAAAGGGTACCTACGAGTTTGAGCGCTACAACCTAGAAAATGATAACCTACTTTAAAAATTCATCTTGAATGCTATTTTCTCCTCAAATATGATGTCAATCAAGCATAAAAATAGGAGTGAATGAATTAAACAATAAATATGAGTTAGCATTAATTGATATAATAAAGAAATGCGATTACACATGAAATGAGAAATTATTTATAATGGAGGGATTAGCAATACAAATAACAAAAAAATTACTCAAAATGATTAACAAACTTAAAATAAAATCTATAACTTATATATATATCTTATGTATGGAAAAATGAAATTCACGAAATATACTTTTTGTTTGAAAGGATATCATGGTCCATGTTTCCTCCTAGTGAGTTCTCTGATAGCTATCTCACATCAAATTCAAATATGTGCACCAAATGTTAGCTAGCATATATATTCATGTTTCACTTGCAAGATTGTGGATTGATAATTATGAGTATTAAAATTCAGATGTTGTAATCCACGTTTATTTAAAAAGAATGGAAAAGCCTTTCGACTTTATCATCATCAGCGCATTCCAGTCCAAGTTGGTACATGTTTGAATCAGTTGGAGTAACAAGCACTAAGGAGGAATCAAAGTTGGAAGGAGGCATCTGGTTTTTTTATGCAATTTTTACGATTTTTAAGAGACGTATTAATATTGGAGGTATTCGCAATAGAGAAGAAACAACAATAAATGAACGCACAGATATGGCCACTCGAATGAAAGTAAGGCAACACTCATTGCACACTTTACAGATGGTCATGTCAGTCCTTTCAGCGTGTATAAATCGTTTTAATATCGTTACGATACAAAATTATTGTACCCAAATTTGGTCATTCTGTTCCAGTTCAAGCAGTTTGTTAGAGAACTTGTAAATCACATTTGCTATGGCAGATAATTCAACAATGAAGGCGATTTGCTCTTTTCAACTGCAGAAAACAACGCTGAGTATAATGTGTCATACTTTTTATGGGGGTAATTGAGAAATGGCAACTACAACACTCGAGATTTGTTAAAAGCTTCATTTTTTGATTACTTCTCCACAAAACCATTCTTCCCAGGAATGCCTATACGCTGTATCCACTTACCAAACACCTAGAGGGCATGGTTGTGACAGGGTTAGTGGAATTGTGTAAGTTAATGTCAACAATACGGATTTTTTTTTTTAGCCCATCATTGGAGTTTTTTTGAAAAGGCACCGACAATATTTTTTTTTTTTTTCCACAAAATCCTGGGCACTTGGTATCGTTTTAGCCTGGGAATGTTTGTTTCTGAACAATCGCCATAGTTAAGCGTTGAACATTAGATGCCTGCCATTGCATGAAAGATGTTTGATCCATCAATCGTGTACACATTGACATCAGCATTATCAAACACAAATTGACTGAATAAGTCAATCAGCTTGTTTTTTTAAGGTTGGTAAATGCATGATGCTTCAAACAGCCTAGCATCATGCTACTGAACCCTAAGGTTGAGAGTAGGCCCAGGAGATACTTATTTCTATGCTTTACCTCAATTCAACTATCAAAATAGGTAATCACTAAATGAAAAATTCAATACTCTACAAATTTCATTTAATGGTTTTTTCATTCAGAATAGCAGTTTTCCAGTTAAAATAGATTGAAAATAACAATATAGGACTTTTTAAAGAAAATTTGTAGATCAATAGTTTTTCGACTGCCAATTTTGAATCTTCTGCCAAATTGAATTCAGCGTTTGGAGTATTCATTTTATAAAGAATTTAATGTTCTTTAATTTATAATAGAACACTTTTTAAAAGTTACAGGCCAGAAAATTTAGTTATTTGATGTCAAAGGAACAGATTAAAACTATTTCCAGCTTTCCAATATGTACTTCCAACTATGGAGCCGGAAAGGGACATTAGATTAACTAGCCTATTGCTTGTTTGTTGTGACGCCTTATCTATCATTAAACAATGGTGCAGGCCCCTTTGTAATATATTCTTACGGCCTTAAAAAAAAAAAATTAAATTAAAAGGCCCAATTTTGTAATATTCAGCCAAATTAATAATTTAATAATAATAAGTTAACTTTTAAACTCGTAAATTTATTATTTTTAAACTCAGGGAGGTCCTTGGCAACCAAAAATTTAACATACAATAAAAATAAGACAAAGTTTGAATTTAAAAGTTAAAGCCAGAGGCAAGTTTATGTTGCAAACTAATACGATCATGGGAGGTAAACAACCCATGATCCTATGCAGGTCGGATTACTAAAGACAATAAAGCAGTCTCTTTACAGAAGTTCGAGAGTGTAGTTCGTTTCCCTCTTTCCTATTCTTTCTTAAAGCTTAACCTCCGACAATTAACTGGTGCCGAAACCCGGGAACCTAGTACAGCGGAGCGAAAAGTAATAATTTTCTTTTCTTTATTTTTTTTCTCTATCAATAAAATACCAGAGGGAGTGTTACGAACGCCGGTGTTTAGTGCAGCAACAGATATACCGCAGTTACCTCAAACGACCATGGCAGCGGCTCACGCGAATACATTGGCGTGGATGAAGATCCAGGCGATTACGGCTCAGGACATAAGGAAGTCGATTTCGGATCTGGAAAGATTCGCAGGCGAGACCGGGGAGCTAAATAATTTCCTTAAAGGGGGCGACCGGCTGATTACGCGGGTAGAGGGGAAACGGTCGGAGGACCTGAATCAACTATCCTGAAAGTACAGCTAGTGAAGGGAACTGGAAGAAAGGAGGGGTTACCGAGAGAACGCACATTTCTGGAATGTGCCCAAAAAATGGTGGACACCAGCACCAGAGAAGAAGACACCACAGTTGGCGAGGAAGAAACGGGCTGGAGAAGAGTGCCGTATAGAAGGCCCAAAACCACGCCCATCGCATGAAAGAAGAAGGAGGCGGAGAACGGTGGAAGAGAAAGATTAATGGTGGGGGAAAGGAGCCGAGGAAATGTGGGGCTCTCCAGAAGGCGAGACGACAAGAAGTGCTATGAGTGTGGGAAAGCAGGACATTTGGTAGCACAGTGCCCACGCACTAGGTGCTTTGAATGTAGCGGAAGGGCATGTAGCCAGGCAGTGCCCGTATATGAGCCGACGCATAGACAGGAACAGACCTGAACCGATGGAGATAAACGCTCAGAAGATGCGGAGGAAGGAGAGGCCGTAGCCAGCAGCGTCAGAGACCTCGGAAACTTCCGAGACAGAAGAAGAGAGGGAAGAACCAGGAAACCAAATTGGCTGGAGAAGAGGCAGTGCTCGGAGGACCACTCGACGACAAACATCAGAGGAGAGGGGAGAACGTGATATCTGAGCAGAGTGGTGGCGGAGAGGCGACCGCACGATAGTAAACAATAGTGTGAAAGTCGTGGATAGCGGTCTGCCTATAATCAGAGTCGTGAGGGGAGTGAAGTGCCTAGTGGATACTGGGAGTACAAACACTATAATGTGTCGGGAGACACTAGAGAGGATGCCCCAAATACAGGTATGCTCTTGTAACTTGATCACTCTGGGTGGCCCCTGTAAGGTCGAAGGGGAGGCAGTAATAGGGCTAAATAGATGGGAACGCGATGAGGAGAGTTTAAGAGTTCACGTGGTGGAAAAGATGCCCCGGGAATATGGAGGGATCATAGCGTGCGATTTGCTAGGTAAAGTAGGAGCAAAGGTTAGGAACGAAAAGGGGCGATGGGACATTCGAATAGGTAAGGTAAGGTATAGGTGCCTGGGACTAGGGAGAAAAGTAGGGCGAGATGGGGGGGGGGGGGGCGCGCGAGTAGGAGCGCTAAGGCAAGCAGAAGATTAGAAAGGGGAGCTTAAGTGAAAATACATAGATATTTTCTTCAAAGAAGGCGAGCGATTGGGGCTCACAGGTAGAACTGTACACGAGATTCCACTTAAGCAAGACAGGGTGTGCTATGTGAAGGAGCACAGGTATCCACAGGCTCTGAGGCACCACATTCGTGAGGAGCTAGACAACCTGAAGAAGCACGGGATTATAGTGGACAGTACATGCCATATAACAGCCCCCTGTGGGCGGTCAAGAAAAAGAATGAGGAAGGTGGGGCCCAGACAAATATAGAGTCGTAGTGGACTACAGAAAACTTAATCAGAAAAAGGTGGATGAAAAATATCCAATCCCCAGGTTCAACGGCATTTTGGACAGGCTGAGCGGGGCGAAGATATTTAGCACTCTGGATTTTAAAGCGGGGTATCACCAGATTCAAATGCACCCTAGAGACCGACACAAGACGCTATTCACGTTTGAGAGAGGCCACTATGAGTTTACGAGGATGCCATTTGGTCTGAAGAATGCACCCATTACCATGGATGAGTTTCTACGAGGGATAGACGAGTCCGTATGCCAAATATGTATGGATGACCTCTTGATATTCAGTGTGACCGAGGCACAACATGCGGATGGTCTTCGATCGCGTGAGGCAATTCGGCTTGAAATTGTCAGACGAAAAGTCCCGTCTAGGCCAAGAGGTTATAATTTTTTTGGGGCATACGATCTCTAAGGAGAAAGTGAGACCCGATGCCGGGAAGGCGGCAGCGATTCAGAAGATGATGATTCCGTCGGACGTTAAAGGGATCCGGCGCCTGCTGGGTACGCTTAACTATTACAGGAGATTTGTCCCCGAAATGGCGGCTTGTTTGGTACCCCTAAACAATCTCTTGAAGAAAGGTCAGAAGGTGGTCATCACCCCAGATATCGAAGCGAATTTTCGGAAGTGCATTGATCGTCTCCAGGAACAGCTGGTTCTGGCGTTTCCCGAAGCAGTTCACAATCACGACGGATGCCAGTGAATTCGCCTTGGGAGCGGTTCTGTCACAGGCGGGGGGCACAGGGGACCGTCCCGTACGCGCCTCATCGAGGCGGAAAGTAGGTATAGCGCGCTAGAGCGGGAATTATTGGGGATAGTCTGGGCGATAGACTATTTCCGGCCCTACGTGTTCGGGAGAAGGTTCCGGATGCATAAGCCCGGTAAGGAAAACGTCGTGGCGGACTGGCTTTCCCGGGCTATGGTGGTAAACGCACTCGACCAAGATCAGGGGGAATCCTCCCGGGACGGAAGGCAGTTCTTGCCAGAACGGACGCCGGAGAGAGAAAGAAGACCAACAGGATCCAGGGTCTACGGATTTGGTGCCGTCGGCAGGAGGAAGCTTAACGGACGACAGGCCTGCGGACATGGAAGAGCGGGAAGAAATTATCAATGATAAGCACCGCCAGATAGTCTGGAAGACGAAGACCTTCGGCCCCATGAAAATAGCACGTGATAGCTCTCCACGATCGACCATATGGTCGGCTCCAGGGGTGAACAATGACCAAATTAGTTGTGCCCTTAATGATGCTTCCACACCAGGGAAGACCCATTTTACGTTGGGAACGCAACCATATGGGAAAAAATTAAGCGTCTTTGGAGGGCGGAGCAGATTGGGGTTGACCGAACATTTGAACGGTGCACCATGATGGTAGAGACCATCCCGGATGAGCCAACACTAGCGTACCACCAGGGCAAAACAAACCACAGGGGAGAACAAGCGACGGCTCAGGCGTTGAAGCGGAATTATTTCTGGTGGGGGATGCGAAGGACGATCCAGGAAACACTAGCTGCGTGCGAAGTTTGTCACCGTACCATATATGACAGGCACCCACCGACCGGGCAACAAGTCGAGACTCCCACGGCACAAACACCGCTCACTGACCTTCAAGTTGATACCTCCACTTGGCGGGGACACAAGTGGGTCACCGTGGTTGATCTCTTTAGCAAAACGGCTATGGCATACCCATTCGGGAAAAGTCATCGGAAGCAGTACTGGGCGCGCTGAGGCGGTGTTTCCAATTTTACGGCGTCCCAGATCTGATAGCCGGCAGAGGCAATGCCTAGGGCGGTCATGGCGTATAACCATTCTGTTCACACGACCACCGGGTTTTCACCCTTTGAAATCCTTTTCGGACTTCGTGGGCGTCGCCGGGACACGAGTAGAACGGTGGTGGGAGACGAGACGTCCGCACAACTCACCACCGACCACGTGGAACTGGGGAAATTGTGGGGGAAGGTGTACGCGAAAAAATCCAGGAAGGTGTTGAGAGAGAACGCGGGCATCAAACCACTAGAAGGGTGCGTCGCGATAGACACTACGGTGTATCGTAAGATCGGTTCCAATAGGAGTAAGGAGGTGTACCGCTATGAGGGTCCCTTCCGGGAGAACACATTTTGGTGACCATTCAAAGTGTTCATGAACCCGTGAAGAGGAGAACTGTCCATCTGGAGCAGTTAAAGCTTCCAGTGGGGAAGCCATCCAAATAGGAAATTGACTCTAATTTTCTCACTCCTGCACACATCTCTTTTGGTTTTTGGTGGCATTTGCCAGATACATGTTTTTTTTTAATTTTATTGTTTTAACCTTGTACCACATTGGATAAAGTTATGTTCTGTTTCTATGATTATAAGACAGTGTTGTGCTGCTCCAGGCGAGCAGGAAATTATAATGTCAGAACAGTATATAATTAGCATAAGTGTTAAGTTTCAGTTCCCGACGGATGGTCAGGAACTGGCAGGGGGGAGTTAAAGCCAGAGGCAAGTTTATGTTGCAAACTAATACGATCATGGGAGGTTAACAACCCATGATCCTATGTAGGTCGGATTACTAAAGACAATAAAGCAGTCTATTTACAGAAGTTTGAGAGTTTCCCTCTTTCCTATTCTTTCTTAAAGCTTAACCTCCGACAATTAACTTAAACATTTTTTAATATTTTTTTTGTACTTCTCTCAAATTACTCCTTATCACATTGGACTAACAGCCTAGTCATCAATCTTAAACTAGCTTTACAAATCCAGTGTAATAATTAAAGAACCAAAATCTGTATAACCATAAACTAAATAACAGGATTAAATTTAACAATTATTTACAAATTATAGGCCAGTATGACAACTGAAACCTCTTTAAAAATGACATTACAATGAATATTTTATTTAATTTATTATCTTAAACAATAATTAACAATGCCATTGTTTCGCAGCCAACAAGAGTTTGAGTCTATTTCATATATCTGGGGTGGTAGCCACGGCCGGATACAGGGGTGTCCAAATATGTCTGAACTGGTGACCTGAAAACAAAATTAACATTCAAGTTTCACTCCCCTGAAATGAGTCAAGAGCTGTAAGCATTCATTCATAAGGCCTCTTTCTCGAACATCATCAAACACTATGAAATAAAATAATAATTATCAGCCTAAAAATAACTATAGTTCCAGGGACTGGATTCTAACCTGGGATCTTCCAATGGGAAGTAGTCGGGTGCTTTTCCTCTGTGCTATTCTTATAGAAAAATAGCCCTTTCCAATACCAGATCTCATTAGGCTTGCTTAAAAAACATTGCACCAAGAGGGAGGGCTACGACAAGTTATATACAATAGCAAAAGACAAATCCATTGATGTGAACTGAGATAGGAACTGTGCTAAGAAACAATAAATGATTTAGTTCATGGTGGTATATTATTATAAACGCCTTCTAATAGAGCTCCACCAAATCATCTCTTTTGGTGGATGTTAAAAACACAGTATAATGGGGGGAGGGAAGGGAGGTATGAAAAAGCAGACAAGTTAGCTAAACTCGGTGTCAAGTTAACCCTAAGCATGGTTCAACAACCGTGACAGGCAGTGTGTCAGCCTCTGCATAGAAAATTTAACTGGTCATTGTAAAATGAACTAACAGTCATTTGCATGTTCTACCTGTAACAGACAAGCCTTGCTGCCTCAAATGTGTTGGAAATCCCAGATCTCCTTCCTCCACTTAAGACGTAAGACATGTGAAGCTTATAACCCACTGTGCTATCACCTGTGGGGCTGTGGTTGGGATGAGGTGAACTTGATTTAGTGGGAAATAGTCTTTGATTAATATTGACAAGATAATTCTATAAAATATAAAAATCAGTAGCCGTCAAGGGTGGCAAAAAAAAAAACTTACCGAAAAATATGTTCAACTGGGAAGTAGAATAGAACTCTATTTTATGTTCTATGGGTTGGATTGAACATTAATTAGACCCTTGACATGTCTACTATAATTACAGCAGCTTTGAATCTAAACACATACTATTTTGAAAAATGAGGTTTATGACCGATTAAATCGGAAACAAAGTAAAAAGAGGAACAGAGCAGAGTAGTCAAACAGGGCAATCTTAAAATTTAGGAGATTAAAGTTCTTAATTATGCTTAAAAAAAAATTGCTTCTCTACTATGCTATTCCATACAACCATAGGAGGCAATGATTCCAATTTTATGTAAATATTTACAGAAATAACTGCTACTCTACTTTTGACTAAATAGTATAGATACAATATTAACTTAATCTACTTGGGGAGAAGGAAAAACAATTATGGGAATTAAGTCTCCACCATCTCTAGGCATTATCAAGGTCGTAAGTCCAGCAATTCAAAGCAACATAAATCATTATTATCGAGCTGCTGGCATTATAATAAATTAGTGACCATTATGTAAGGGGATTAAGAATTTTTAGTCCCATCTAATCTTAGGGGAAACTGGAGGGAAAACTTTTTATCCTTCTTTCTAACCATCTTATACAGGGAGTCCCAACACATACTTGATAAACATAACTTAATCTATTTTATAAATTACAATGAAATCCACCATGCTACAGAGTAATATCAGTGATAAGTACTTGAACTTTTTTGTGAGATTTGAATCTATATCTTCTAAAAATTTTCTGATCTCAGAGTTTCTTTTAACTATTTCGTCAACTTCTTGCATCATATCAACACAAAGAAAATCCAGTTTACCCTATAACAGAAATATAAGCATATGAGAAATTTATAAAACCATATTTAAAAATGCTAATATGTAGTAAGATAATACCTCAATTTCTGACAGATCACTGTCTAATGTACTTAATGCAGTAGTAGCGTCGCCATCTCCAATATCACAATTGATTATTTTTTTACTAACAGCTTCAATAGTTTTATCTATGGTTTTCGCCTGTTCCATCAATTTATTAAAGTCAAATTGTTGTGCCATAATTATTATATATGACAAAACCAAATCTCATTTAACCATGTCAGTCGCCTTTTGGACTTGAAGGCGGCATGAATCTTTCAGTTGTGACTAAGTCATTTTTAAGAGCTAAATGTGTTGTACAAGACACCCTCACTTGTGCCTTAACCTTCGCACAATTCCTTCCACCAGAAGATTTTACCACACTCAAGCTCAACTTGAACGCTCCCTGTGCGCCTAATTCTTGATGGAACAAGACTCTTAAAGAATGGAGGAGTTATGTAATGCTCATTAGATCTTACATTTTCAGTAGAAACGTGTGCCACAGTTGAGACTTATGGTCCCCCCTTTTTTTGTAAGTGACCATTTTCCCAAAATCCTACCCTTTGGCTACCTGCTCCCTCTCCCTACAAGACCCCCTCACTTGCGCCTTAGCCTTCGCTAAAGTATGTTCTAGTGCTGTAACTGATTAATATTTGTATATATACCAGTGTTTTGATTGTTATTCATAATAAAGTTTTTTAAAAGACTTTCCTCTACAAGATTATTTAACTGCCCTTTACCATAAAGTATATGCCATATTAATTATATTGGGTCCAATACCACAATAAAAATTTCTCGTATATGCCTTGCTTTTCATCCAAGCTCAATTGCCGTATTTTTAAAATAATAATACGCTTCCTCCTTACTCTAACATCGTGACAGGAGGTGCTTAACCAGTACTAAACTAAAATATATCGGATAACATTTTTTATTTGTTAGAATTTTTCAAGGGTTTTTGTAAGAATTGTGAGCCAAATACAACTTGTTGACTAAGAATGTGGCAACAGCTACGTTCTCAGCGTAGGTATAAGGATACAAATAATCAACAGCATTCATCCTTAAACATTTATCGAGGGTCTAATTTATTTATACCACAAAACAAAAAATCATAATAACAATTAACATCAGACAAAACAACACAGCTATTAATATCCTCCGCAACATACTGCTCAGGGGCTACATGTACACGAGAATAAAACAAAGATGGATAATTATATACATTCATGGCATCCATCCTAACTTTAAAATTGCCACTTCTATATTTATCACCTAAGAAATAATTAGTATCTAAATAACACTGGGCCCTGGGATAATAATGTATAATAATAATAAATTGTCTCCAGAAAATCAACTAAACATAACCAGATGCAATGTATGATACGCACATCATTTGTTAATATAACAGTCATAATGGTAATACAAAATATATGCATTAAAACAACGTTACGTTATTTTATGAAGATGGGTTTTGTTTAAGGCAGCGTAAATTATAAAAATGTTAAATTTTAAGAAATGAGGCGAGATTCTACTAATTAGGACCATTATTTACGTGGCTACTTTGATAGAGGGTGGCCGACCATTGTTCTTATAAGAGATTGATGGTACGGGTTTGATCAGTATTTTTTGTTTTAAGTGTATCTTCTTGTTTATTCATGTTTTTTTTTGGTATTTAAGTGTGTCTATTTTTATGTTTTCCAGAACATTTATTTTTTTGGTTTACTTTCAGTGAGTAGTCAGCAGATTGAATGTGGTGAGTTTTGGTGTCTGTTATGTGTTGATAAACAACATCATATTTTCTAGAAACATGTTCTAGGCCAACGATCCAAATTTTCTTATGGCCCTACCTATATATGAAGCTTGCATCCACCGGATTCTATTCTATATATAGCAGAGTTCTGAATCTTTTGGTATTTTAAGGATTTTATGCTGGCATAATATACTTGTTCGATGGTTTTTTTCAAAGAGTCCTATTATTTTTCTTTTACTAGTCATTTCAATCGAAATTAATTTTTTTAAGGAGTTTCCAAGGTCGAAGTTTTACTTTCTAACGTATACAGATAAATCCTATTTATTCAGTCTTTATGTGTGTTTCACGATAGTGGTTATATTAGTAGAATAACGGAAATACCTAAATTTTTTGAATTGTTCAGAAAAAATGTCTTGGATTTGAGATAAAAAATAATTTTTAAATTTTAAGGTAAATAGCGTTTATTTTTATTCTGTTGCTCGGATCTGTGTAATTTTAATTTGCTATTAATAGTAGTACAGAAAGAAGTACGTACATCAACAAAAAATGTTTGATAAGAACATGGACTGGACAGACAGTTCTGTTTTACGATTAACGGTTAGGTATCAAGTTTAGTTGTCGATTATACACGAGATATAAGATGATAAATGAAATGTTAGCTCGCTGCTTGTAAATGTTTTATGCTATGTAACTGAACGACTGACTTATCTAATCCGGTTTAGACTTGTCACTCTTTAAAACTAATAATATGGTAAGATTAGCTTATGGAAATTTGCATAGCTTTTGATTTAAGATAAATTTTACATATTTTAGAAACATGTTTCAAATTATGTCATTTTCAATAATTGATTAATCAAGTCGCTATTGTAGTTTTTCAATAAACCTTTTCTGATTAGTGACAGTTGTTATTGATAGTATTATATTGCAATAGTACTGAAACTTTTTTTTTTCTTTTTATAGCCATCAACACGTAGGCCATCTGAAGCAGCGGTTACCAGAAAAATAAATTCATTGAAACAAATGTTTAAAAGGTTAAAAAGAGGTAAGTTTGCTTACTTTCATTGTAGTATACCCTTCAATTGATGTATGGTAATTTATTTCTATAGTTCAATAACAACTTTATTATGATGAAATTACAATCTGCTTTTACTTAATAGGCAATAAATAATTGAGATAAGTGTTTTCATTCATACCATATTTACAATTCATCATTCGTTCGCACATTCATACAATATTTACGAACAGCCCAGGGGCCCCCTAAGTCCACACGGTTGTTGCCTCCCTCCCAAGCGAAAGAGGAAGCGGAGTCTCGGGAAGGGACTCTGGTCCCCTTTCAAAGCGAATAAATCTTATTTCTATAAAAAATTCTCTGTGAATTTTATTTGAAAATGGTATTTGTAGCTGTCTTCTATAATTATTACTTTTAAGTGGGTTTATCATATACTTGGATTAATTTACTGTTTAAAATTAATAACTAGTTGGCCAAATGCTCAACGACCTCCCTATTTGTTATTTTTGCCAATATTTGATGGTTTTTTAATTGGCTAACTTACGAATTGTCATTTGAACTAAATTATATGTTTTGAAATGATTGTTTATGCATTAATAATAAATACATCAATAAATGTTTATTTGCATGTCAATACAATGAGCGCCATGACGTCTGTGAAAAGCATTAGTTTTCTATTTTCTGAAATCTTACATTTCTATTCTATTCATCGAAAGAATTATAGCAGATGTAAAATAAGTAGAGTGCTGCAACAATTTGAATTTTGAAGTGTTTTTTTTTTTTATTAATTTTATTTTCTTAGATAATAATGTTAACTTTTTTATTATAGAAGAGAAACTGTATAAACTAAGAAATAGGAAACTCGCAAATGATATTCAAAGTCGGAAAGAATGGATCAAGGAGCTGGATGACGAAAAGATTGATCTTCAGAAAGAGCTATTTGACCAACAGTACGACAGAGCGATATGTAACGTAAGTAATATCTATGTATTTAGATATGTTCTGAGTCAACACTGTTTAAAAAGACTCTTGTATTTCATTCTAGTTTCTCCGAATGTATATTTTTATTTTTACATTGGTCAATCTTTAGCCTATTCAGGCATCCACAGGCAATAATATTTTTCACACTCATCATTCTCATTATTCTAACAGGATACATCAAATCAATCCTCCTAATATGTATTAAAAAAAATCTCTTCTACAAATCATGATGAGTAAAGAAATTTCCTTCCTTCACGAAATCAATTAATACTATGTTGGGAGGAGGGTTTATAGACTTAGGAAGGTTTCTGCCCTTAATTAATAAATACCTGATTTTATAATAAAGTTATTTGCTTAAATACTTATAAATAAAATATATCTCTTCTATTTCTTAGGAGGACTCTGTGACATTAAGCAATGAATTGTCATCTGTATTGAAAGAAGTACACAATCTACAGGCAAAGATCATGGATAGCTGGGTAGAACATCTTGTCAATAATGGTTAGAACATAATATACGTTTAAATGTAAGGCTTTCTCTTTTATTGACTACAATGGGCAATGGTGCTCATTAAATTGATACCCTTTTCAATATGATCCATTTAATTAATTATCAACCCATAACTATTATTATATTTTATTTTTAGAATCATTGGGCCTATTTAAAGCCTATCTGTCAACCACCAGTCGGTTGTCTCACAAAAGTGGTGTATAAGCACTTATGGAAATATACCACTAAATATTTATAATAATAAGAGTTATTTGTAATTTTAAAAACATATTATGAATGAATTGGAGTTGGCGCACTTGTAATCTATCAGCGTACATATATTTTGAGTATAGATCTGTTAACTGGCCTCAGTTCATCCTGGGATCATTTTAACCGCCCAGATAGTAATAGCTCAATCTCGTACTCCCGTCTATTCATATTATCTTTTCATTCACCATGCTCTGTTATTCTGAAAAAAAATGCAGCGTGTCTAGTTATTGCTCTATGTTAGCTAAGTTAAGAGGGTGTCCACTGTCACCTACTATCCTTACAATATACTTCTGTGTATCTTCCTATATTATGTAAATGCTTTTGCTAATTTGCTAAATTATTTTTCATTTTAGATATTGAGTTTTGTTTAGATAGTGATACCAGTAATATTGGGTTTTCTTGTAATTGACCGGTAATATGTTCAGTTTTATTGCTTGACTTTTTTTTACTGGGCTTTTGCCTGTTGGTATGCTCTGTATTTGAGAAAAACATAATTTTTTCGTTGGATATTTTTTAGGGAGCCAGAAATTGTCAAGAACAAATGCTTCTGCAGAACTCGTAGCTGTGCCAAAGGTATTATTATTTATTCCTTAAAATAACCAATAGTTGTTTATTTACTTTCTAACAGTTATTTACCAAATATCTTATTTTACCCTTACCAGTGATATTTTATCAGTAATCTCATTACTTGTCTTTGAATGGTTATGTTAGTGCTCATTAATTTTATATTTTAGACCCCTCCATTGATTGATTAATGCAAAATGTATTCTCTATGAATGTTTATAATTACACTTATGATTACTGTAAAGGTGAGTTAATGTAAAAACTCTTTGTGCACTTGTAGGATGTGGTGACACCAGCATCTGATGCTGTGTTGATTTCTCCTTGCAACTCACTAAACCAGTTCAATGACCTAGTAAGTATTTTCTTTACTTATGTTGTAAATAAGAACTAATAGAATGATATTGATAATTGAATAGAGCAAGCCAACATCTATCTATACTTAGCAAACAATTAAATAAAAATATTAAATACTAAAATAAAAGTCAGAAAATATAATATAATGAATGAATGAATCGTTTCCAGACTAATAAGCATCTCTTTGGATTGTGAGGTGTCGGAATATGAGAGCTTTAAATGTTCATGAGCATAGTGGACATTAGGAGGTGAAGAATTCCAGAGTATTTTAGAGTGAGCAAGGGAGGACCAATCATATGCTACAGTTTTGTGGGCAGGAGTATAAATGTCAGAGAGACAGGATCTTGTGTTCCAGGAGGGAATTCATGACCGAGAAAATACTATGCACAAAGGAGAGGAAGAGCCACCCTTACTCGGTCTAGAGGTGAGAGACATGGGACAGGGATGAAACATGGGCAGTGGACTCCCAAAGACAAATCTAATGAAGAAGTTCATGTTTTGCTTCAACTTGTCCTCAAATTCCACCAAGAGACCCCCATATACCACATAGCCAAAGTCAAAGTGAGAGAGGATACAAGGAGTTGTGTAGGCAGCCGAAGCAGCTGGCGAGAGCGATGGAATAGTTTCAGAGTACCTATTGACAGATGGAAAGTTTGGGAGATATGTTGGTTACAATAGATGCTTCGTTCAATGGTTATCCCTAATTAACTAACGGTGGAGCAGAAAGTGATGGTTTGGTTATTAAGGGTAAAAGCGGGAATATCGGCAAAGGATTTGAGGAGGAAACTGTAGCCTATGGTTTTCGCTGCATTTAACTTCAGTTTATTCAGGTTTGCCCTGGCACTGATCCGATCTAGATTTCCCTGAATCTTGACAAACACAGCTAAAATGGGAGGGGAAGTAAGATGTATAGATTTGGGAGTCGTCAGCATAAAGGTGATGGGAACAATAATGAATATAGCTAGGGAGATCATTCAACTAAAAAGAAGGGAAGAAATGCTCAATCCCTGGGCTACACCAAGGAAAGAGTGAGGGAAGCAGATAGGGCAAGATTAGGGATAGCAACTACTTGTGAACGGTTGGAAAGAAATGATCGAAACCTGTGAATAGAGCTTCTGGAGATGGTTGATGATGCTAACTTGGAAAGAATAACTGCGTGGTATATGATATCAAATGCTTTGGAGTAAAAAAAAAAACACAAATAAGCTGGCCGCCAGCAAAAGGACAACAGGTAAAGGACAAGACCTCTCCCAGTGAGTGTGTCAACATGTCTACCTACATTTGTACAATTTGCTCTTTACAGGCTACTCAAGTGCTGAAAGTTTGGTGTCGTAAGGTTTGACCAAAGAGAGTTCAGGCAGGAAAAAAAGTGCCAATTTCCACATTTAGCAACAGATAAAGATTTATATGATTAGAATGAAAAAAAAAAAAATCATTAATGCTTTAAACTGGTAAAAGAAGAATTTTTTTTTCTTCAGAATTTTCTTGTGATCAATAATTCCTAGTTTGATTTTAAAAATTTACTCTTGTTATAACACTATGTAAGAATAACCTTTTCAAAATTTCTAAGAATATTCTGCTGCCTAAAAGCCCAATCAGGAGAGAATTAAGAAAATTTCGCTTCTAATATTTTTTTAATAAATGTAACTTTCCCTTCAAGCTGTGAAATGACAGTTTTTTTTTAATGTTTCCTGAATTATTTAAAATGTGTTCCGCTCACCTTAACAGAACATAGGACACTGTTTAAAGAATTTGTCAGTCATTTATTTTTTTTTTTTCGAAAAATAAGCACGCTGCAGGTATCCGAGTAGGTCTGATAAATTCGTACCACCACTAGGTTTTAAGTCAGTTTTAGTGTAAAAAGCACTTTGTTTACCTGCAGGATGGTGGGACACCAGCTGTTGATATGGTGCTGAGCCTCTCTCCTCGCAGATCATTAAATCGCTCCAAAGATACGGTAAGCATTTTTTTGACGATTTGTTGCAAATAACAACTAATATAAAGATAAAATGCACATTCTGCAAGGGCTATCAACTTATGAAAAGTAATTAAAGGGTTTGCTGCAAAAAGGAGGTAGCTCCAATTTTTCCATTTGTTGGGAAACCAAACAAAACATTTAAAAAATTCAAATTTTAAGTTATGTAAAAATATTGTTGTTGCTTTCTTTCAATTATGGTGTTTACATATTACGATTGGAGCTGCATCCTTTTTGTGCCAAATAAAAGAGTTTTTTTTTGACACAAGAAAGCATTTCTAACTCCCAACAGCTATGGGATGGAGCTACCTCCTTTTTGCAGCAAACCCTTCAATTGTCCATTTGTCTTTTTATTTAAAACCTGTGAGTGATTAGTGTGTTGTACTTAACATTAAACCACAAAAAAACCCGGAGGATTAAATAAGTACATTCATTATTAAAAATAAAACATAGTGCATTATTCATGCTTAATACCTTGATAAAATATAACTTTCTTTTTAAAAATCTGATGAATGTTTGTATGTTTCATTTTATTACTTAAATAGATAAGTAAAACAACTCTTTTAATTGCAGAGAGTTTTAGATTATGTCCAGGTATTTTTGTCTCATGTTATAGATTATTGGATACGGGAGAAAAGAAAAACACTCTATTAATAAAACAAAGGTCATATTGGACAATTGCAATGGGTAGCTTTAGTATACCGCATAAGTCATCAGTCTATGAACAGAGTTTTTAATATAAATAAATGAATCAAACATATTTAAACACAAGTACTCATCAAACATTACAAATAAATATATAATAAGACTACAAATTACCAAACATGTCATAGAAATTAATATCCATAAATATGATTATAATTCTTCCTTCTTTCTTAAGGAATCAAAAATAATTAAATCTGCTGTTGAAGCTGTTTGTCATAGATTCCTATCTTAGTTCCTTATGTGTTTCTTTGAATAAATCTTTGAAGTAACATTATGAATTTCTTTTTTTGTATTTCCACTCGTTTGGCTTGTTCAGTAACATTGGTCTCAAACCAGATTATGGAATCAAGCATGGGGGTAATTTTTTCTTTTGGGAAAGGCCGCCATGTTATAAACTCTTGCAGAGCCTTTTGTGTCAAAACACGATTGTTTTCTTAACCCTAGCGATAGTGAGATGTAACCAGGAGCATGGACTGGAATGAATTTCTCGAATGTTGTTATGTGTTAAAAAATAATACTGTCTCAATAGTGAGTACAATTGAACTTTCCCTATCTCGGTGGACACCTCTCATTCAGGGACTTAATGATTGTTCTAAAAAAAGAAGTATTTCTTAAATAATTTTTATTACGTTTCCAACACTATTGGTGTCTGCTTGGTTAAATGAGAAACTCGCCAAATCCAGAAGATACTATTCTAAGGTACTCATAAGGAAACAAAGTTTGCTTGTTTGTTTTTTTTTAAATTGAAAGTTTAGAAAATAATGGGGTAGATTTCTTTAGTTTATGTTACTGACATAAGTTAGCTTTTATGTTTATTTATTTTTTATTATATTAAGGAATTGGTTTGCTACGCTGAAACTATGAGCACAAACCAACCAGAGTTGGTGGTTCCTAATGTTGAGAGTGTCAGCAGCACTGAATCAGAACCAGGTGCACGTGGAGAATCAAATTTACCACCAGAAACCAAAGTAAGTCCCATTATATTTATTTTTGTTTGTTCTCATTTGCCCCACCCCCTATGGACTCAAATCCTTAGGAGTTTAGGGTTCATTTTGTCATTGATAAAAATTATCATCGTCAAAAGAATTATAAAATAAAATCTTTTAAAAATTCACCATACTCTTAATTTAACTTGATTATAAATAACAATTTTAGTTGATAGCGAGCGATATTAAATAAATTATTGGGTGAACCCACCCTTGTGCAAGCAACATAAACTTGCCCAGGGGAGAAACATGGTCATCTCAAGATGAGAGATGGTTTTATTAATGATCCATGTCATTTTTCATGGTGCTCGTATTTCTAGCATCGTGGATTGGGGTATGGATGGGGTGAATTTACCATGGAAAATATCTTGCTTTTAAAAAAAATCACTGGTCAAGTTAATGCCTTAAACATGATTTAAATGACTACCCAAAGTTATAGAAAAATATATTCTTTTAAATACAAGTAATTAATTAATGACACAATCATGTTTTATAGAGATGTATGTATTTGTCATGTCTTCCTTATATCAAGTGAGACCTCCATATAAAATTGCAAGTCTTTAGCTTGAAGAAGATACTCACAAAGATCGGAACCGATAGACACGGGTAAAAAAAAAATAACAAAACAATGAAAGCTTAAAAATATCGGGCTAGATTTCTATAGTTTATGGCACTGACATAAGTCAACTTTTATGTTTATTTATATTATATCAAGGAATTGGTTTGCTAGGCTGAAACTATGAGCACAAACCAACCAGAGTTGGTGGTTCCTAATGTTGAGGGTGTCAGCTGCACTGAATCAGAACCAGGTGCACATGGAGAATCAAGTATACCACCAAAAACCAAAGTAAGGCCCATTACATTTATTTTTGTTTGTTCTCATTTGCCCCACCCCCTATTGACTCAAATCCTTCGGAGTTGTAAAATATTTTAAAAATTTACCATAACTTGATTATGGATTATTGATTATTGATAAATTTAACTTGACTATAAATAACATTTTTAGTTTCACCTTCAAGAGTGATAATAAATAAATTCTTGGGAAATCCACCCTTGTGCAAGCAACATTAACTTGTGCAGGGGAGGAACAGGGTGATCTCAACATGAGAGACAGTTTTATTAATGATCCTTTACTATTTTTCATGGTGCTGGTATTTCTAGCATCATGGATTGGTTGGAGTTTATGACACTGACATAAGTCAGCTTTTATGTTTATTTATTTTATATTATATTAAGGAATTGGTTTGCTACGCTGAAACTATGAGCACAAACCAGCCAGAGTTGGTGGTTCCTAATGTTGAGGGTGTCAGCTGCACTGAATCAGAACCAGGTGCACATGGAGAATCAAGTATACCACCAAAAACCAAAGTAAGGCCCATTACATTTATTTTTGTTTGTTCTCATTTGCCCCACCCCCTATTGACTCAAATCCTTCGGAGTTGTAAAATATTTTAAAAATTTACCATAACTTGATTATGGATTATTGATTATTGATAAATTTAACTTGACTATAAATAACATTTTTAGTTTCACCTTCAAGAGTGATAATAAATAAATTCTTGGGAAATCCACCCTTGTGCAAGCAACATTAACTTGTGCAGGGGAGGAACAGGGTGATCTCAACATGAGAGACAGTTTTATTAATGATCCTTTACTATTTTTCATGGTGCTGGTATTTCTAGCATCATGGATTGGTTGGAGTTTATGACACTGACATAAGTCAGCTTTTATGTTTATTTATTTTATATTATATTAAGGAATTGGTTTGCTACGCTGAAACTATGAGCACAAAACAGCCAGAGTTGGTGGTTCCTAATGTTGAGGGTGTCAGCTGCACTGAATCAGAACCAGGTGCACATGGAGTATCAAGTTTACCACCAAAAACCAAAGTAAGGCCCATTACATTTATTTTTGTTTGTTCTCATTTGCCCCACCCCCTATGGACTCAAATCCTTCGGAGTTGTAAAATATTTTAAAAATTTACCATAACTTGATTATGGATTATTGATTATTGATAAATTTACCTTAATTTAACTTGAATATAAATAACATTTTTAGTTTCACCTTCAAGAGTGATAATAAATAAATTCTTGGGAAATCCACCCTTGTGCAAGCAACATTAACTTGTGCAGGGGAGGAACAGGGTGATCTCAACACGAGAGACAGTTTTATTAATGATCCTTTACCATTTTTCATGGTGCTGGTATTTCTAGCATCATGGATTGGTTGGAGTTTATGACACTGACATAAGTCAGCTTTTATGTTTATTTATTTTATATTATATTAAGGAATTGGTTTGCTAGGCTGAAACTATGAGCACAAAACAGCCAGAGTTGGTGGTTCCTAATGTTGAGAGTGTCAGCAGCACTGAATCAGAACCAGGTGCACATGGAGAATCAAGTATACCACCAAAAAACAAAGTAAGATCCATTGTATTTTGTTGTGGCAACTTCTTCACCACGAATAAATAGAAGTTTCCTCTTCTCGGCTCATAAAATACCAACCTACGTTTCCATATTTTATTAATAAAAATGTTAAGCGTCAGTTAAGAGAGGGGGAAACTAGTGCATGAAACAGCTGAAGCCCACTAGTGGTGTGGGTGAGGCCCAGATTCGGAACCTTTTCTTATACTCTCGGACCCAGGACCTGAAATAAACACTGCTCTCTCTCTCTCTCTCTCTCTCTCTCTCTCTCTCTCTCTCTCTCTCTCTCTCTCTCTCTCTCTCTCTCTCTCTCTCTCTCTCTCTCTCTCTCTCTCTCTCTCTCTCTCTCTCTCTCTCTCTCTGCACTGGCTCTTGCTGCTCTACTCGAACCATGGCTTTCTTATTGAACTACTCCTGCATCTCTCTTTCCTAACCTCGCTATGTTTTAGTCTGGCGTTGTCAGACCCCACACCTTCCTAGTGGGATTATCTCCCTTTGTCTCGCTAAAACTAGCACCTCCTTGGAAGAGATTTCTTCCTTGCAGACGACAGTCTACAGGGGCCCTACAAATTTTACCTAGTAGCGCCTCCCCCAGCGATCCAGTCTGCCTCTCTCCGATTCACACTCACCTTTGGGATCTGGACGGTTTTCGCCTACCCTTAGATACCGAGTGTGAATTTGTGGTCATTCCAAGACCACATAAACTATCTATAATACCTACCCTGTTCCTCTTCTCCTGAACATAGTGCACTGTCGGGGCACACCTAAGATCTTATGGAGTCAGATCAATACGAATAAAGCTGCCTGCCGACTAGGCCATCAGCAAAGGTCAAAGACCACAGGTCCACCCATTTTATCTCTTTCTTTATGCTCGCCGGACAGCGGCCGGGTTGTAGAGAACCTAGCCCACGGGGGCATCCTCCCCCTTACCTTAATCTTTTGTTTGTTCTCATTTGCCCTACCACCTATGGATTCAATCCTTTCGAGTTGAGGGTTCATTTTGTTGTCAAATAACACCACTTACTAACAGTAGTTTCAGGTAATCCCAATGCACAGGCTGTATATTTTTGGCTTTGACCATCTTTCACTATAAAACAACAGCACGGGCTACTTGCTCGACCATCAAACCCTTTTTTAAGTTAAAACTAGAACAAATTTTTAGAGATCAGTTACACCAGAAATCAGAAAAGAAATTTTTGTATAATTTTTTGAGTATTTATTGGGTTTTTTCTTCATATTTATAGCCCGTTATCACAGAAAACATTTAATATTAATTAGAAAAGAATGGAAAGCCGAAATAATTCCATTAGGCAACAAATATTTGAATTTTTCTAAATGCACCACTTTTTTTGTGGGGTAGTGCATATTGTCCATGGCAGGATCTGTCAAAACAACTTGTACCAGACTGAAATATTTATTTTACTTTGTCTGTATATATGTAATAAATCATGTTTAAATGTATCTCACTAAAGTCGTTTTTGAAATAACATATCCTATTTACAGGGATTGTCTGGTAGTTCGACTTCATTCTACAGAAGAGAAACAGTGCTTCTTGAGAGGAATAGTTTCCCTGAGCATAATCAACAAACTGAAAATGTGAGTACCTTAACACGTTGCCGCAAATGATGGCTATAGCCGTCCGATCTTTGGCAATATGTAGGCAAACGACGGCTATAGCCGTCGTGCACATTTTAATCAGTAAAAAAAGAAAAGCGCTAGTACGAAGTGTATTGACGCATACACTTGTTAATTATTGAGTAATACATCGAAAAAAAAAGGTGTAGCATGCCAGACAGCATATTTATTGCTCTTTTATGCGTTTTCTCATGCTTTACCGCTTCGAAACATTTGGGTATCTACAGACAAATGACGGCTATAACAGTCGTTCACGACGGCGATAACGTTCGGTAGTCATACCAAATGTTTAGTACATTTCAGTTCATGCAGTTGAAGAGTGTGTTTCTGTGAAGACGAACCATTTATTCTGTAAGTATTTCTTAATACTTGATAATGAGCGGATTATCGACAATGACGATATTTGGTATGATAACAAAGAGAAATTGATTGAATTTGCATTTAACGATGGTGAATGCGGGGTTAAAATGAATGCTGATAAGTATTCTATTAGGAAATGGTGGAAGTTACTAACAAATTTGGACAAAAAAAGAATAAACCAAATGATATACCTGAATACAATTTGAATATGTCAGGAGTTGATAGATGTGATCAAATGATTTCCTATTATTATGAATTCCTACTTTATCTATCGACAGTTTCATAAATCAACAACATTCCTACAGTTTAGAGATTTGCTAATACAATCACTGATCGCACTACCTAATACTGAGATTCCTGGAAAGAATTTAGCGGCATTAACATCTACGCGAAACAAATAAATTCATTACTACTGACATCCACAAATTGTACACAACAACATTTCTTGGAAAAGATACCTCCACCTGTTGATTTTCAGCGTAAAACTTACTTTTTACGTTGCAGACAATGTTCTACCAACCAAATTAGAAAAGAAACGCCATATAGATGTAAAACTTGTCCGCATAAACCACCACTGTGCCCAGAATGCTTCGAATCCTATCATTTATAATGCTTTCTTGTGTGTATGTAATTTGTTTCCTGAATTAATTTTTATTTCATTTTTACTATTTTATAAGCAAAATAAATTACAAATGATAATTTTGTTTCAAACTGATGTTCTTGTGTTAAGTTTACACCTATTTACTCTTTTTTATTCATAGAAATCTTTTGAATTAGCAAAGCAAATGTCGTATAGTCGTCACGACGGTCATAGCCGTTATTTGTCCCGGGAAGAGAAAAAATGACGGTTATAGCAGTCGACAGTTTTTTTTGGAAAAACTGTGACCAAATGTGATAATTTTCACTTCCAAACATACAACTTACACTCGATTTCATCTGGCAGTCATAAACAATTGGAAAAAAAAATGTGTTTCTAAGCACGATCGTCAAATTAAAAGTGTGCAGCAACATGTTAACAACATTACTAATTGGTTAATTCATTACTAACATTATAATTTAATTCATTTTTTAAGGTTTTGTTGATTTTTTTCAAAAACAGAAAATCTGTTTTCACCCAAGTTTGGGTTTGTGAGCCCCCTATTAGACCTATACAAATTAAGTTTTATATTGAGATTCTATTTGATTACCCAATGATGTGAAAAATATTTACAATTACATAATTCCAGGGCTATTAATTAATTCCTTGACCAAAAAAAAAAAAAAAAATTCTGTCATATTGAGTAGGGTATCAAGTTATAGATACCGCAATAAATAATACTTTATTTTATTTTTGAATTGTAATTATTCAAAGTTATTAAAACCATCATTAAAATCGTGTTCACAATTTTAACTCAATTCATGTTTTACATTTTAAATCATACAAACTTTTAATTGTGTAATGCTACTCAATTAACTTAGTTTTTTTTTTTAGGACGATTCTAGTTCTGATGAAGCTTTTATCGGATTCGTCGAAGACCCAATTGTCAAAGCGAAATTCACGGTAAGTTATATTGTTCATGCATTAATGGTGATCCTAGTGGAGGAAGACTAATTATTCTATCCTCTATATATAACATTTACTTTGCATTTAGTTGACTATAGACAATTCTGTTTGATATTTACTCAATTTTACCGCAAAATAAATAAACAAGAATATTTTTGACAGGAGCTGATTGAGAGACTTTCGTTGACCTGTGCTAGCCTCGGATCACTGAGAGATGACAAGTCCCTGTCATTAACAGTAGTAAGCACAATGTCTTTCTTCAATTATCACCTTTATTTTCAAATTGATATTACCACCATATATACATAGAAATATTCATAAGCCATATTACATACACATATGTTTGACTTGCAAGTGAAAAACGCTAAGTCAAAAAATGTAGTTCTTAGATAGCAAAGTTGGAAAACTGCTGATTTTTAGTAGTTCTCAATTTAAAATAACAATAATATGTTACTGAAGAACAAGTAAACCAAATGTCTTGGTCTGCTCGAAAGTTCAGTGATTTCTCATTGTGGTATAGAAAAGGTTTAATGACTCATCATATCTTGGCAATTTGACTTGGTATGTTTTATTTATAACTGTAGAGTATAAAACATAAAATACTCACGTACATTATAAATTGACTTTTGTATAATTTAATTTACCAGTGTGAAAGGAGGCCGGAAGCAGAAAACACTAGCTCCTCAGTACTAGAATCTGAGTGGTCGAAGCAGTTCAACCTCCAACCATTGGAGGTCTCCCTTCCAAAGCTAGACCTTGTGCCATTCCAGACAATGTGCAGCAGCACCATGTCTCTGATATGGAAACAACAGGACAAAGAAGCAGAAAAGCGAACAAGCAACTGGTGTGAGAGGTATCTCATCTGTCACATTTCTTTTATTGTAGCAGTGCCCCACAGGTGTTAGGATTGATCGTACAATAAGATATTATTCAAATATTTATTATTTCTATATTTTAATTATATATTTTTTCGTATAATTTAAAAATTTATATTTAACTTTACGTTATCTCAAGGTTCTGTTAATAAAATTATAGGAAACTTCTGGTAAAGGAATAATTGTTTATTACACATATGTTCATACAAATTAAATATGTACGTAATAAAAGAACACTATTAAATCTAACATTAAAATGGTACCTTTAATTATTCGTAACGTTATACTAATACTGGCCAGTGGTTCTTTGTGGATTATCTTCGTGTGGTTCGGATTAGCATACTTGTTCTAAACTGCAGCACGTGGTTCCAGACGTCTTCCTTTGTTGTCGCACCTGAAAGTGAAAAGGTCTGACCTGATGCACCACGAGGCCGTAGCCGTTGGTCGGTACCTGGACTTCCTTCTCTGGCTGTTCCTGATGAAAGAGTGAGAGGAAAACCTTTCGTTCTCTGCCGGTCTCTCTCTACCTACCGCTGCCTTCTTGACTCTTGATCTCTTTGGTTGTTCGGATATTTATAATTTGCTTAATTTACGTAGTTTATAAAATAAATGTTTACATTAGCTATATTATTTTTATTATAAATATTAATAATTAATATGACGACAATAAAACGTTCATACTTTCATAGGCATGAACCACGGATCGTTATTACGGTTTCAACGCTTGCTTTTTCCGAGTTTATTTAAACAAACACCATTAAAAATCATCACATTAAAATATCATAACAATATATTACCAGTTAGAGAAATAAAATGGTTTGAACAGGTCGTTCAATGTTTGCCTTCAGATTTTTCTGCCTTTAGCTACTGCAGGCAGTACAGACAAGCAGTAGGCCCAAGATGATAACAGGGAATGCAGGGGTTCTCATCAGCAGTGTTGTTGATCGATAAATTTGAAGAAGAAAAAAAGGTGTAAATAAGTTGGTTCAAAGGAAGACTCTCGCAAATGAATTTATTGCCTATACTATCAAACCATTCGATTTTAAGAACAGATAATAAAACAATCACAGTAATTAAACATAGTCAAAATTGAAATACTAAAGAAAAGTTTACTTGTTGTTTTGTCTACAAAATCTAGATAGTGAATCTGTCATACAGTTCATTAATACTACAACAGATTTTAAAGGATGTCCATATTGCGAGATGATTTGATTGATGAAACAACTGTCGGGTCGAACATTTGAACCAACTAAAGTTTTATAACTTATCATTAGACCAATATTAGTGAGCGTTGGCCCTTTAAGACCGATCCTATTTTTAAATTGGTTATAATTTTAACGTAATGAATTGTTGATATTTAGTCTGTAGTTTTAAAACAGTTGCCGCTGTGATTTGTTCTAGTTGCACCCTCTATTATTAATCTAAAATTAATTTTTCCTCTAGCACAAAATAATTTAGAAATGACAAAATAGGCAGTTCAACTAAAAATTTAAATTAATTAGGTTCATTTATATTTATAAGTTGATGTAAGTTATACATATATTCATTGTAAAATATGTTTTGACAGAGTAAATTCTAAAGTGTCGCCGGGTTCCAGTACCAAACGTACAAGCTCTCAGGAAATGAACAATGGTCAGATATTATTCATAGTGTTATTAAATACCTGTTGCTTCTACATTGAGTCGAGTTTGTTTGGGATTTATTAAATAATTAGATGTGCTATTTCAGAATTGATTGAGAAAAAAAAATTATCTACAGAGAAGAGACGGGATTCTTCAGCAATGACAACTCCAAAGACTCCCCTTGCCTGCAAAAGGTATAAGCTGTCTATTTATACAGTAAAAAATTATCTAGATCAAGTGAAATTCTGTTGTCAATGATATATGAAGGTGGTCTGAAAAGTTTCCGACCTAACAAAGATACAAGACGTTTTTTCAGAAATTTTTTATTTTTATTTTTCAACATAGTCTCCTTGTAACTCTACACACTTCTCCCAGCGATGCTCCCATCTTTGTAACCCGTTCAAATAGTACTCGGCGTCTTTTTCTGCAAAATAATCGTTCACGAAGGTGATTGCCTCTTCATTTAACGAAAATCTCTCTCCTCTGAGCGCAATTTTTAGATGAGGGAACAAAAAGAAGTCGCTTGGGGCTAGATCTGGTGAGTAAGGCGGATTGCCAAGCAGTTCAAACCGTAATTCATGGATTTTCTTCATGGCAACCGCTGAGGTGTGAGACGGTGCGTTGTCTTGGTGAAACAGAATTTCCTTTTTCTGCAAATGTGGCCGTTTTTCCGCAAGTTCTGCCTTCAGCCTGTCAAGTAATGATGCGTAGTATGCTCCTGTAATGGTTTTTCCTTTTTGAAGATAATCGATTAAAATAACTCCATGACTATCCCAAAAAACAATCGCCATCACTTTCCCAGCCGCAAAACAGTTTTTGCTTTTTTTGGAGCCGGTTCCCCCTTTGCAGTCCACTGTTTGGAGTGTATTATTGTTTCGGGCGTATAATGGTGTATCCAAGTTTCATCCACAGTAAATAATCGGCGCCAAAACTCGGATTTATTGCACCTAAACTGCGCCAACAGAGTGTTGAAAATGTTCATTTTGTTTTTGGCAAACGTGGCACCCAACGCGCGGACAGCTTTCTCATCTCTAAATGTTGATTTAATATGTGACAAACACGTTCTTTTGACATGTTCATAACCTCTGCTATCTCTCTCACTTTAATTCGGCGGTCGTCTAGCACCATTTGGTGAACTTTGGCGATGTTTTCGTCGGTAGTTGCAGTTTTTAGACGTCCCGAACGTTCATCGTCTCCCAAGCTCTTACGACCACGTTTAAATTCAGCTGCCCAAAATTTCACTGTGGTAAATGATGGTGCAGAGTCCCCATACACAGAATCCAACTCATCTTTGATTTGCGTAGGCGTATTGCTTTTCAAAAACAAATATTTAATGACAGCTCGATACTCGATTTTGTCCATTTTCATAAAAACACTCACATCGACTCACTCAAACGACTGTTACACAACAACTGCGCGTCCAAAATAGCTGAAACTTTGGTGAGCAACTGTCAACAGATGAAGAACAAAATTCACTAGCTTTTATTTACGACTGCTGCTATCTTCATGTTGAGGTTGTAAACTTTTCAGACCACCCTCGTATAATGTGATCATTTCATAATAAACGCGTGTTTGGCCTATAATAGTTCTTAAATTGTGTTGTAAATGTTTAGGGATGATTTGCCTGGCTCTGGATCTGACTCCTTATCTAATGGTAAGTTTCTTTTCATATTGTTAAGAATTTTGGTCCATTTGAAAGGAAATAAATTGCATTAACCTGCTTTTGCTTCTAAGTCAATCTCTCAACTACTGCCTGGTAGAGTGTGAGCCCTTCTTTAGTGAATCACTCATTAATTAGTATGGTGTTGAAATGAATTAATAAAAGAAACTTTATTCTCGTACTAAATCCCATAAGACTAACAAATGTCCCATTTTTATAGTGAATATTGTTTTACGATTGATTAAAAATAAAAATAAATAAAAGATGGTTAAGTTATAATAAATTGATAATTAGTTATTGTGGCAGAATCTTATTGATAATGGGAAAGCACTCAAAATAGATCGAGAAGAAAAAATAAATTAATTAAAGCAGGATTTGGAAACTGGGAGGGAGGAAGAATTAAGGGTAGTTTAGTTTAACTAGTTCCAAATGTTGTAGTAGGGATGCGAAAAGATCGGTCAAAGAAAGTGGATCTGTGAACTGGGGGGGGGGGGGTAGAGGTCTAATTACCTGATATCTTTTGTAGCAGAAATGTGTGGAGGATTTGAGTTTAAGAATGTTATGTTTGTATGGTGGGGTTTTATTGGAAAATGAAGGAGTAGGAGGAGTAAGTAAGTAGTGCCATTTGGTGGAGGGAAACAGCCGACTCAATGTAGTGATGTGAAATGCTCGAGTCTCTTGAGATCCCGAAAACAAATCAAAAGGGACAATTCATAGTACTTTTTAATTTTTCATCGAGATTCTGAGGGATGCACCGTAAATATTTTATATTCTTATGCATTTTAAATTGAAGCCTGATTGTAGGGGCCTAAAATCTGATATTTCTGATATACAGAGTAACAGTTCAATAAATACTTTCAGGTTTTGGAAAAAACACAAAATGTCAATTTTAGGTCGGCTTTGAGTTGGGATTTATTTACAGGCAAGGCTTAAGCTAGATTGTTGTGGACAATTCATAATGAAAAGAATGAAAAAAGTACATGAATTTATTCACAAAGAGAAAAATTATTATTTCATATTAATTTCCAACTTCTGCCCTTCATTTACTACTTTTAAACAATTTTGTCTTTATTTCCGTTTTATATTCTTCATGTATTGCTTTTTAAACAATTTTGTTTTTGCTTTATATTTCTGTCCTTCGTATATTATGACTTGATTTTCTTTTGTTTAAAAAATTTGTTGAGTTAAAATGAGACTTTACTTATATAAAAATATGTATGTTTGACAAAAAAATATTTATAATTTATGTATTTAAAAGCTTATATCTCAATTGAAAATTTGAAATTAATATAAATTAAACTGAACAGTGGTCATTTTTGGACTTAAATCTCCTGCCATGACATTGGCAATAGCACATAGATTATTTTGGTGTGAAAAACTTGTTTTCAAATTTTCGGTTCTTAGATCACTAGCCCTCCCCCCCCCCCCCCCCGCCACACCTCAAATATTTAATTTTATTTCCTGAGATAAATTGTTAAACTTAGTGTACCTTCAGTGACAGTTGTTAATATTGGTGGTGTTTCCAGGTAGTAGGACTGTTTGTTGTTTGTTCTGACTTAGCCTATCCTTTGGACCCAGAGGACAAACAAGTCACAATGAACCAATGGCTGCTTTAAATTTCTTCTAGCCTCCATTCAATTCTCTTTTTCTTTTGTATTCTTCAGACCCCCCCATGATAACACATTATTTTTACCTGGTATAGAATGGTAAGAAACTCTGGTTTCCACATTTTAGAGAAAAAAAAAGTCAATCTTGGTCGTTTGTAGAGGTTTTCCAGTTGTTAATCCAGCCCATTGTTTTACATCACTCAAGCTCATGACCATTATGGTTGTCTTAACATTTTTAGAAATATAGTGACTCTGTTGTTAACATTATAACAACTGTTAATGTTGATTAATTCCTTTGTGATGCAGGAAGAGTACCACGAAGAGCTAGAAATGCTGTAGTTAGCTACAAAGAAAAGCCATTGCATGTGTAAGTATTCTGATCAAACCTACCAAATCTTTTTCTTTTTTATTATTCCAAACATATTTTAAAAAATCTACTGAATTTATTTTGGAAATTTTAATGTTTTTATGACACTAACTCTGTTACAGGAAGCTGCGAAGATAGAAAATGAAAATGTAATTATCAGAAAGGCAAGGTGTCTGGCCACACCATTTTATTTTATTTAAAGCACAAACGCTGTCAACAATCTGATTTTAAACTTATGTTGCCTTAAACACAAGGCATAATGTGTTTAAAAAAACATGATTTATGCTTTGATGAAATAAATCGAAATTGTATGGGACATTTTAAAATAAATAAATAATAAATGTTTAATAAATAATCATGATAAAAGGTCATTTTAAAATATTTAGCATACTAAATTAAAAATCTAAAAAATTTCTACGAGAAGTTATTTATCACAATCTTTTATTCCTCTAAGGAGTGATGTGACTAGGATGACTTCAATTTGCTTACTGATGTCTATGAGGCTTATTAGTGGGGGCTCACTTAAGATTTGGTGTTCTTAAAGCTTCTTCTAATAGTTGATGTTTGTTGGGATCCTCTTGTCCGATTTGATTTCTAGGTTCTCTAATTTGTTGTATGGGGTGTACTCATAGATATGAGCAGGGAATCTTTAAGGGCGAGGTGTTCTTTTTACCTCATTTTTGGTTCCCTATAAGTCCTACCATGACCACAATGGTGTGTTACATTCGTAGTCCATTGTCCATTGCAAGTAATAACATATTATCTTTGGAAAATTATGATATATTTTTTTTAATGTTATTTATAAAATTCTCATAGTGATTTGAGTCATTTTAATCAAATCTTAATATGTTATGGCCCCTGGAAGATGACAACCTAATTCTCAAAAGTGTTTGTGCTATAAATAAAATAGAATACTGTTGGCAGACACCCACCTTGTTGTTCTTTTAGAAATTAGAATGAACCAACATTCAACCAAAAAGCCAAAGTAATATGTAAACAATTCCTCACATATTATTTAGCTCTAAGTATTTATTTCTTAGCCAATGTTGTTCATTTATATGTTGAAAGTCATTAATTTTTCTACTTAATAACATCGTTAATGAGTATACCTCAAAAATACTCTTATACTTTTGTTAAATATTTCTCAATTGTGAATATTTATGATTTAGAATATAAAATAAAATATTTTTGAAACTTTTATTAAGGTCTTTAACTATTACAATTACAAATTGTCAGTCCTCTCTCCATGTCAAGCAGTCCCTTTCCTCGCCAATGCAATTGTACAGATGTAAAACCTTTTACTATATGCAAGGAAACTTATTTCCTTCTTTCATAATTTTTGTTTTATAAATATGCCTCTTTGAAAATATTGGGCAGAATTAGTCATGTTATAGGATAATTCTGAAATCAGCTTTTGCAGTCATGATCAATAAAAACTGTTTAACTGCTGTACCCTTACTAACTCCAAAGCAGTTCCTTCACACACTATTGAGATAATCTGTTTACTATACTAATAATGTTACATTATTCCTTTAGAATTTTGGATAATTCAGATTTAATTTGGCATACAACCTTCAATTGAATTTAACCAAATTAAATAATTACTTTTTGATTTCTTTGAAAGGTTGGACATGGAGTAGATTTCTCAAATATCTATAATGTAATTTTAACAGTAAGTCTCCCTTATTGTATAAGCCAGTTAAGCTGCCAAAACATCTTAGAAAAACAATACGAAATATTTCTATATTGTTATTTAAACTATAAAACGGAAGAATTGTACCACAATTTTTTATACACCAGAGTTCATTGGGATTGAAAAATGTTAAGAGCGTGCTCGAGTGTAAGTTACAGTTCAGTTCAAACAAAATGCTTGCGAGTTGGAATTCCTACTTAATTAAGAGAGACAATTTCATAGGTCACTCTGTGGATATGGTGTTTTAAATTTATAATTTCTCTAAGTAATCTTCTGGTTGAAAATATAGAACTTACAGCTTAATCCTGCACACAACTGTGTACAAAACTTTTCACACTACCGAAGTACCAAGAAGACAGCTTCAGAAGAATAGAAATTGATGTATACTTATTAATTGGAAATCTAAGGAGGAGTGTTCACTATCTTAAACTATATTTAGGTGCACTGCTGACACCTGGAAACTAAACATACAGGCTAATAGGTGCCTTCTTCAACAGACATATATTGCTACAACAAACTTGTCAGACAATATTTTACAAAACACATATTATGGGTACTTACCACCTGTCATGCTGTTACACTAGCAAGTTAATACACAGTACATACTGCAGAACTAAGTTCTTCTGGGATGTCAGGAGTTCCTGAATTCATTTAAGTGTTTTAGAGAGTTATTTGTTTGCAACATTCTAGGTAAATTTCCTGCCTCCTCTCAGAGTTGATAATGTCGACACCAGAGCTCGTTTGGACGCTTTTCCCAGTTTCTGACAGGAAGCATTCAGTTTTCTGTGCTCTGTTGTCAGTGACAGAGCTCATATATGTAGGTCTTGGGAGTTGAGAGCAGTCTCTTGGATGCAAAGTAATTGTCACTGTATATACTTACACACCTTGTAGTCAAGCTGTTCTTTGAGGATGGTCTCAGGCCAAAGAGAGTCATCTTGTTTTCTAGTTGAGTGACCGGTTGTTATACAACTCAATGTTGAGGAGCCCCTATTATGTGGAGGATATCAGTATTTTGGTTGTGCTAGTGGTGAAATGAAGAACTTTTTTTTTACGAAGATTCATGTAAAGCAGAAACATTGAGTTACTAATCCTTATAGGCCAAAATCCTCATAACCCTGTTTCCTACCTTGTTGTCGGCAGTTATAAAGGTAAGAGTCCCTTTATTCACACAGTCCATTTTTAGATATTTCCCTATTGTATATTAAATATGATTTTTGTCATATGTTGTTAGTTAATGGGGTAATTGTCGCCTATTTTGCGTATTTTAATCTAAGTTCGTACCGGAACATACACTATTATTTATGTTTGAATAAATATTCCCCTTTGCTGGAAGTCTAAATATCTTTAATCCATGTAGGCTCACCGCTAGTACGAGCAGTTTTAAGTTAGTAGACAGTGACGCCAGTGTTTTCCAGTGATCTGAGAGGGAAGTAAAGTCGTGGGGAGATTCAAGGAGACTGGAGAGGAAGAGAAATTTTAAGCAAGGGGAAGTGAGGCCGAGCCCAAATACCTTTCCTCGCATCTCTGAAGCTCTACAACCAAATGCAGGATGCTTGGCATCATAATATTCTACTGCAACAAAGCGAGACCATATGGAGGAGAACTACGACTGGATAGCATAAGAAGTAAGCGGTTTATCCGGAGGGCTCTAAGCAGAGGAAATAAAGATCGAGAGATGAGTGAAGAATTAAACCATTACAGTACAGCTCTGCAGGGATGAAGGAAGGGGATAGTGTGAAGTGGTGGAGGAAATAAAGATTGCAGAACCACCACGAGCGCATTATAATGCCTATAAGCCTTTTCAATTGTTATTGGACTCCCCCCGTTAGCAGAGTCTACGTCCCTTACGTGGACCCAATCGTTAACCATCCTGTAACCGGGTACTTGGAAGACCCCGGATTTCGATTCTAAAAAAGAAAGAAAAGGCATGACTTTAACCCTATAATGATGAGGGGAGTAACGTCAACTCTTGTTGGTAAAACGAGCCCAATGTTTTTGGCTTGTAGTAGAATTTTAAGTTGGTTCCTGTGCGAAGTCTGATCGAATTGGGCACTAAGCAAAGGCGTAACTACAGGGTGGCAGGGCTGGCAAAATGCCATGGGCCCCCGACCCAAGAGGGCCCCGGCCCAAGTGGCCGCGAGCTCAGAAATATTGTACCTATTTATAAAAATATTAAAATATATATACCATATATTCAATTGAAAATTGTTATTGGTTGTGGGTAACTAAACTACACGTAAGTATAATAAAGCTTAATGATAGGGCCCCCATTAAAGGAATTTGCCACGGGCCCCAGATGATATAGTTACGCCAATGGCACTAAGATAGATTTGTATGAAGGGACAATTTTGTAAAATTGCATACGTATTGTAATCAATATTTCTAGGATCGCCCCATTGCTCTCCCCTAGGTACGATACTGAGTAGCGGGATAGTTGTGGATTGTAGTCAGGTTGTATATTGGACGAGTAGGTTGTTGAATGACTTGTCGAAGACGGATATGAGAATAAGAGGGGGGTTGAGGATGTTCAGAGGCTACGTTGTTAAAAATATAATTCCACATTTAAAACCACAATTAATACAAAATAACTTTTATTTCAGGATACACGTCGTGCTTTTAAACATTTAATATAAAATAATAATCGGTGAAAACGCACGGAGTTTTAATTTATTCTGTTCATTTTTATACATACATTAAATTCATAGAGTAAAAAAATGGAAATTTTATTAGTTGAAAAATCAATACGTTTAGTTGATATAATTACAGAAATGATTATTTAGACGAATAGTTATTAATACGCCTGGGTAGAGTGGAGATAGTTAAAGGCTTAGAGCTCGAAATATCGATCTGAAGATGGCGGCAGGGGAGTGCGAGAGTACCTACAAAGTGTTAGTCCTAGGAGATTCGAATGTTGGGAAGACTTGTATCGTTCACAGATACTGCGACCAGGCCTATTATGATACCTACATATCAACTATAGGTCATTCTTCTTCTGTATATTGTAAACGTAAAATAAATGTTTATATCATTCACCAAACTGTCAAACAGACCTTTAATGTTGTTTCGCTTTTGTCAAGTTTTTGAATGACCCTGAACCGGTGTTGACATCTGTAGTTGCGATGAGGGATAGATATTTGCCTCATTTCGCCAAACTACTTAAGCAGAAACTACCCTGATAGATTCTCATAAACCGTTTTATTATAAATTTAAGTCTCAGCAGGATTTGAACCCATAATAAACTCGAGTTTTAAAGTGAAATTTGATGCTTTGATCCCGGGCGAAACTCTCATTGCATTTAGCCAGAAAGTATCCCGTAATTAAATTTGAAATGGCCCAAGATGTAATAAGACTGACAAGGTACCTGCCTCTCAGTATTCTGTGGTTGTTTTCATCCATATATTAGAATAAGCACCTTGTCAGTTAATTTGAAACCGCAAACTCACTATGGCCCAACAAAAACCAACTGTATTATGGATTGTCAATCTAAACATTTGATAAAATAAACCTACTCGATTGAGCTAATAAAAGTCTCTGTTTAGACTGAATCCCATAGTATTTTCATGTTGTACAATTGATAACACTTCTTTACATGTTATTTTTTCTTTGTTGAATTTTATCATCTCCATCACTCAATTGGAATACCTAAATTTATACATTATTTAATATTTTATAATTACATTGCTACTCTTACTTTTTTAATCTTTATCAAGAAAAATTACTTTATCAGCATTTCATTCATTTTGAATAAACTGATTTTGTTTACATAATTTAATACAACTTTTATTGAGTTCGCTGTGCGTATTGATGAAAAATATATTTCTATTTCACATGGATGATTAACTATATTGCTTTTAGAAAAAACGAACACAAATGATTGTCATTCTGTGGTTAGTTGAACCAGTAAACATTTATAGGGTCATTCTTCGGAGCAAAATAAATCTATAACAGTCAACCAATGAATATTTAATCAAAAATTGATTTTTTTATTAAGTATTGCTAACTATGCATGTTTATTAATTAATAATCACAAAAATGCTATAATTTTGTAGGTTATTTCTTATTAAGCATGGTTATAATAATAATTTATAATAAATAATTATAATATAGACAGTAACAGTAGGCAATTATTCTGATAAAGATTTTTAAAATGTTTCAGGTATAGATTTCAAACAGAAGATCATTAATTTAGATGGAACGCCTATTAAAATGCAGATATGGTGAGAATTTTTTTTTAGATTAAAAATAGTCAGTCAGAATATGTCCTACATTCGGAGAAAGCGGTATTATCTATTGCTATTGGCAAGCAAATAGCAGTCTCATTACTTACAAAATAATTAATAATTGCTATTTATGCTCTGCAATCCCATTGTTTTAATAATTATTAAGCAAAGAAAAATAGAGTGGGATTTAAAACCGTGACCTCGTGATCTACGGCCAGGTGCTCTATCTAACTACCAAAACGTTAGCCTTCTCTGAATCTAATTGTTAATTGTTGAGGTTTCTGGTAACAGTGTCAAATATCAATGACATGCAATGTGTAAAATAAAATTACAACATTTACAAATATATTTTTATTTAAATTTAATATTTGTCAATATATTCCTTACAAAATTGAAATATGTATTGTAAAATATTTTCAAATGCATCATCTTGAAGTTATGTCCCTCACATAAATTCAGCCAGTATGTCTCTGTTTGTTTTTAGTCTTCTTTTATTTCCATATATGGTTGAACCCCAAAGTTTCCGTTATCTAGGTTGGCTAAGCCATCAGGATCCACTAACTTTTATCTATGATTTACCGTTTGATGTTTATGACTTAACAAAATACAAAACAGATTCATATGAATTTTTAGTTAAGGAATGCATAAAAAAAAAAATGTCAACAGTTAAGTATCGTTGGAAAAACCAGATGAGTGTGACTGCTTTCAGCTTGATATGAAATGAATGGGGATTCCCCCCGCCCCCCTCAAATCCTATTCATTGTCAAATTTGACACAAATTACCACACCTTCAAAATAAAATAAAACTGTGGCACCTCAAAAATATATCCCATTCCATCTCTATTTCTGTTTATTGTTAGATTTGCAAATACCAGAATGCTATTTATTATGCAACTTCCCCCCTAAAAATTATTATTCTCAATTACAAAATTAATAACAGAAACTGTCCTACCATGCTTTAGCCTTAGTTCACAAACATAGATTGGTAAAAATAAAGAAGTCTTAACGAATAGATAATTTACTTTAAGTATTTATATTTTCACATTGATTTTAAGTTTTGATCCAAATATCAGTGGCCTCGCTGGTTGGTTTTTTCTTCTTTTAGATAATTCTATTTTATTATTAATTATGTTTTCGAATTTTTTTTCTGGTAAAATTTGTATGTATCAATTATGAGTTAAAATTATATTTTATATTGTAGTAGTGAGAGTATGGACCATTTTTACAGGGACACTGCTGGTCAGGAAAGATTTCGAACTTTAACCACTGCCTACTACCGAGGAGCGATGGGGATCCTCTTAATGTATGATGTCACTAATCTCGAGTCTTTTCATAATCTTACCTACTGGCTGAAGAATATCGAAGAGGTGACCTAATATTTATTTTATTGATTACTTTACCATCACTCTAAAAAAATAATGAATTATAAAATTTTGCATCCAAAAGGGAAGTAGCACAGGTAAATTACAAAATGGTATTAAAACAGATTATGTGTTCTTTCTGTATGGTCAAACTGCACTCATCCATTTTTTCATACATACAAAATCTTTTTTACATACATTATCTTCATATGGATATTTTATTGTTACAGAATGCGTCTCCCGATGTGATCAAAGTACTAGCAGGAAACAAGTGTGATGCAACAAGCCAAAGAGCGGTAGCACTCGACATGGGGCAAAAGGTACTGTCCTACCACTGACATAAAATGTTCTGTACAGTTGTGTCTTTTCATTGACATAAAAAGGTACATTCTTATCGTTGACATTTAATATAGTGACACCTATCTTTGACATTGAATGAACTGTTTATATGTCAAGTCATCATTACTATTGTCTTTTTGAGCTCAGAGAACTTAGGAGCAAATATTATTTGAAAATTTATTTATTCCAATTAATAACTCCATTGATATGTTAATTATCACAGGCAAGTAACTTCATTTTTAACAGGAGTCTTACTTTCTGTTTGATGGAGGCTTTTTATGTTTTCATGTTATATGTGTTATGTCTATTAAATAACTCACTTTTATGTTTTGGTATTACAAATTGAATGTTAGTCCACTTCAATATACTTCACATTTGCACAAATACATCACTGTAGTCTTCTTTTCCATTAGTCAAAGGTATGGTGAAATCATTTTCTGTTAGTTGTTTTAACATATCTTGTTTTATTCTTTACAGTATCAACTGATTCAAAAATTTCCTTATAAGCACTCATTTAACTGTTGGGGAAGGATAAAAGACACATTCATAAATTGGGTGGATATGTATGGGATATTGAAATTTAGTATTGTGATGGTCGGTCAAAAACTAGTACACAGGAAGTGTTTTATGGGCATACTGTCCTTCCTGGTTCCAGGCATTTATTCCTGACTTTCTCTCAACTTTTTCAAAACTTCCTTATAATAATGCTGGTTAACTGTTTTGCCTTCTGGGCCCATTCCTCTAAAATTACACTCTAGATATCGAAAAAACACAAGTACATAGTATTTTTTTGATGAAATTTTTTCGTTCTTGGTGACGATCGTGTTTTCAAGGACATTGACTGTCTTTTAGTTTCAGGATCATTCTGGAAGATCCAGGTCTCATACCATTTGTGTTTTGAGCAATTTTACTTAAAAATTTCAAATTGACACGTTCAACTTTATCAAAGTATTTTTCGCGACTAAAGAAGACAACCAAACTAACATTCACCTGAACGTTGTAGTGTTGCTCTTATTACACAGGTTCAGAAATTCTAAATTATTTTGTATGTAGTAATGGTTATGACTGCTTTGTTTACTATGTGGAATCACAGCCTCGTTATTTTATAGACATACCCTATAATTTCCTTTTATTGTTTCAGTTGGCAGAGAACTACGACATTCCATTCTATGAAGTTTCTTGCAAGCAAAATATTAATATAGATACAATATTTCTGACGCTGGCTCGACTTATAAGGAATCAGAGATCTTTTCACCAGCTTACCGAGGTTGTTCTTTTGTAATCATGGAAATAATATGGCCATTTTTTAGGCACTTTTGTGTTGAAAGATCATAATAATAAAATATTATTATTATTATTATTATTATAGTTGGGTATGATTTGTTGCAGAGAGAGCATTACGATAGTGGGCAGAATGGCAACATCACACTGGATCTCCGGTCTCGCATTTTGGAGCACACATCCCTCAAGGAGCCTTTGAAATGCAACTGTTAGCGGACTGTGGCCAGTCAGCTGCCGACTCTTTTATATTGTAATATATACAGCTTCCTCCTTGACACCTGTCTTCTTCTTTACCACTTATGTGTTATTAGTGTTGCATTATAATGTTTGTTCAGTATTTATTTGTTTTTCCTTGCCAGAACTGAAACAATAAGTATTAATCTTCTAATAAGGGAAGTACATAGATGGTGACACCATAATTCATACATTTAATGTCATGATTAACTGACTGGTACAATAACGCACAGTGGAACTTTTCAAAAGAGGACACCTGTGTGAATCTAAATGTCTCTTTATCAAATTACTTGCTGTGAAATATTTCTTGCTTGAGTGCCATGATATTATCCAGTAGAATTGTAAAAATGAGATACTTTGGTCAAAGGTGTACACATCTTTCCATAACTCTCAAACCAGCACAATAATCAGTCAGTCTAAAAACCTATTTGTCACCACAGCTCAATAGCTCCTTCTCCAAACTTTCATGTGCTTTTCTGAATTTGTCGAGCCTACATGCGCCTTAATTAACATTTGTTTAATGCTTGTGCTATTTCTAACAATCTCTCATACCAACATCAATTTGCGGATCAGAAGCCAGGTTCTGGAAATTTTAATTCTTAGGATTGGCAGCAATGAACTCATAGTAATAATAAATATCGGTTGGTAGAAGACGTCATACATTTGTATCTGTCTTGTGGCCTTATTTTAACCAACCCGCGTACAAAATTAATGTTGGATCTTTTTCTTCCCAAAAAATTTATTTTAATTATTACAGCCCAATATAAACTGGAAGTTTTTTTTTTTTTAATAGTTAATGCACTATCATCTAGGGCAGGGAGTGAGGTGCTCTCCTGTTCTATTTTCTAACAGACATAGCAACCCTGCGATAGCCCCTTGATTCTCCCTAAGGATAGGGAGGGGTTCATCTAAGAGATTTTTTTTGGAATAACCAACTGAATGCTGTGTCTATGAATGTATTGAAGTAACGTTATTTCAGTGTTCATTTGCCATGAAATGTATTATAATCACAAGTTTTTGTAAGTAAACATGCCAATTCCACTTCTATAAATAAAGCAAGTTGATTGCCAACAGATGACATTAATAGAGACATAGGTATGTTAATTGTGGTTAATACACAACAATTATTATTTGTAAGTTACCAGCTCAGTAATGTATTAGCTTGGTTGTACATGCAAACAAGTTCAGTCCAACATTACCAGGACTTGTACACCAACTTAGTTGCTAGACAACTGTAATATTACTGTTTAACTTATGTTTTTTTATCCCAGTTTGTTAAAAGCACTAGTATTTGTTTTGTGTCAATGACAGTTTGTAATTGGGACCATGCTTTTAGGTGCTAAGCATACATTTTTTTTGTTATACATAGATATACATATATATTTGAAGATATTTATATAAATTATTAAATGTTTTGTTATTGCTTTTTAAAAGTGTACTGTTAATTTTTTTTTTATCCAATAAAATGTTTTATTTGTATTTTTTTTTTTAAGGAATGATTATTACGTTAATTGGGATTCTGTTTTTCAATCATGTGATTATACTTTGTTTTCAGTCTCCAAAACCTTTTCATCTTTTCATAAAGCAACCGTTTAATTAATTTACTCTGCTAATTGTTCCACTTTAACTTTTATTATTAAAACAATCTTTTTGTCTTGATAATGGAGGGAGCCTGTTTAAAGAGAAGCCAGTAGATAAGAGTTATCAATGCATGCTAAGCTTATTAATGTGAATCCTCTTTGTGTGACATGGTCAGACTTGCCCATTAATTGGCACAGTTGGCCAAGTTATATAAAAATGAATTTTAAATATGTCCTTTGCTTTAAATCAAAATAAACTGTAATTTCATAATTAATTTTCAATAATAAAAAGAAATGATCTTATAATCATGACTTCGTAAAATTTTACATTTACAATTTACTAGGAAAAACATCTAATACTAAATGTTTCACTGTAACGAATAAATTTACTTATTAATAAGGCTCTTGGACTATTTAACGATATTAACGATTATTTTTATTAATTAATTGATGTATGATGCTACCTATTATATTTTCGTCACTTTCTATCAAAATACAACTTGTTCATAATTCTGTGGCTCTAGAAAATAAGTGAGTAAGTCGACTTCCCCTCCAAATGAGATTAGTGTACATATAGAGTGTTCGGTTCATGCTTAAAAAAAAAGTATTTGGGTCTATGGAGTTAAACCTGTTGTCAAAATAGGATTTTTTAAAGGTTTTTTGAAACAACCTCGTTTTTACCATAAAAACCCCATTTTTGTCAATTTTTTACCACACTTTCACAATCAGCATTAAATTTCCTGTAAGACTAGTGTAGTTTTAAGTTTGAAAATAACCACCTAGAATTAAATAATCTTTGTAGAGGAGAGTCTTTTAAAAGAAAAGAAAGAAAAGCTTTATTATGAAGTACAAGCAAAACACTGGTATATACAAATATTAAGAGTTACGTTACTACATACTGGGTGGATGTCTAGGCACAAGTGGGGTCTGGGGCTAAAGCTGAGACATGTATATGAAAAGGATAAGATTCTGGGAAGTAGGAAAGGTCTTGGAGGTGTGCAGTTGTTTACTTAAAAATAACAGGAACCATCAGTACCAGGCAGGTATTCAGTTCTGCTCAAGACCCTTCTACTTGTTCTTAGCAAGATTATAAATATATATAAATCATTATAAAAGTTAGGAACTCTACTAATAGGAAACAGCAGCAGTTCCAAAACTTAACAAATATTGAAAAATTTCTGGAACTTCTCATGTACCCCAAAAAAGTTTCTTTTTTAATAAGCTTTTGAATAGTGTACTCAACATTGTGATTCCCATTTAAATTGAAGGAGATGTGTTCAAATAAGTACATTCCTAGTTGAAACAGAGCACACAGTTTCAATGGTTGACTTTTTTCTCTTTCTGTCTTATATTTCGAAAGCTAATTTACAAAAACAACAGGTTTTGGAGTACTTAAAGTGTCAAATTTTTCGTTAGTTTATGAATTTTTTAATACGTGTAAAGTTTGTGAAACCCTAGGCGGTCGATAATTTTCAAAAATAAAAGTACACTAGCCCAAAATTTCAGTTGATGCCTAAAAAAATCACCTGGTTTTTATGGTAAAAGTGTTTTTTTATTTAAAAAAAAAAACGCTAAAAAGATCGTTTCTCGGGAACGGATCGAGTTAAAACTTCGGGTTGGTGGCGTTTCATTCCATTGTTATATGTAGTTATACAGACAATTTTTTAACACGACGAGCCGATAAAGCATTCTGCCCGTTTTTAAAAATATTTTTGCCTAAATTATATAAAAATGATAACACCATTACAATTATGTTGTAATCAATAGAATCAATGATTATAAGCATGGAAATTAACAAAAATCGACCTGTGTCAGGACGTTTTTACGCTTAATCAGTGATAAACTAAAATAGTAAATTTGGAATTGGTGAGGGCCACATAATAATGATACGTCAAAAGCTGGTCAGAGTGGAAAAAACTCAAGGTACGCCACTAGTGCAGAGTTTTTAAAAATATTTTTGCCTAAATTATATAAAAATGATAACACCATTACAATTATGTTGTAATCAATAGAATCAATGATTATAATAAGCACGAGAATTAACAAAAAGGCGACGAGGCAGTGAAAAAAGAAAAGAGTGAATTTAGAATTGGTGAGGGATCACTGATTCCAATATTCTAGATGTATTTGAATGCAGTGTACGTGGCCATGAACAGCGCATTGGAAGATTTAATAATCTTAGGTATAGATTTAGCATCTTACAGTTTAAATGCTTAATTCACATATTCGAACAAATAATTTTAATCTAAATAAAATAATCTAGGTAGAATACTCAAAAGATTGGCTTGCCACTTTAATGGCACTGTCTCAATAAAATAACTCCTACGGAAATAGTTCAATAAGAAACAAAACAACTGGAATTTATTTAAGCGATATTTGTATTTTTCCTCAACTGGGACATACGGCGTATTTAATTAACTAATTTAATTACATTGCTTTTTTAAAAATAATTTTATTAATATACTGTTTATGTATTTTTTAAATTATGTTTTCTCCTCTCCAAGACCACCACGTCGCTGTTTTAGTCTACGAAAATTCTTAATAAATTGATTTGAATTTGAGTAGACCCTCGAAGATGTTATGACATATTAATAGTTATTTAACAACGATTCGAGAAACAGCTGTTCCGTCTACTTAACGTAACTGTGTACAATCTGTTTAAACAAAAGAAATAAATTTATTAATAAGTTATGTGAAAGTGTTAATAACTACTTTTGATTTAGATTGACTTTTAAAGGGTGGTGAATCGGGGCCGCCTCAGGGGCACTAGGCACTTTTCTAGGTACAGCTTTAGGTACTTGGCACTTTTCTAGGTGCATCTTTAGGTACTAGGCAATTTTCTAGGTACAGCTTTAGGTACTTGGCACTTTTCTAGGTGCATCTTTAGGTACTAGGCAATTTTCTAGGTACAGCTTTAGGTACTAGGCACTTTTATAGGTCCAGCTTCAGGTACTAGGCAATTTTCTAGGTACAGCTTTAGGTACTAGGCAATTTTCTAAGTACAGCTTTAGGTACTAGGGACTTTTCTAGGTACAGATTTAGGTACTAGGCAATTTTCTAGGTACAGCTTTATGTAATAGGCACTTTTCTAGGTACAGCTTTAGGTACTAGGCACTTTTCTAGGTACAGCTTTAGGTACTTGGCACTTTTCTAGGTGCATCTTTAGGTACTAGGCACTTTTCTAGGTACAGCTTTAGGTACTTGGCACTTTTCTAGGTGCATCTTTAGGTACTAGGCAATTTTCTAGGTACAGCTTTAGGTACTAGGCACTTTTATAGGTCCAGCTTTAGGTACTAGGCAATTTTCTAGGTACAGCTTTAGGTACTAGGCAATTTTCTAAGTACAGCTTTAGGTACTAGGGACTTTTCTAGGTACAGATTTAGGTACTAGGCAATTTTCTAGGTACAGCTTTATGTACTAGGCACTTTTCTAGGTACAGCTTTAGGTACTAGGCACTTTTCTAGGTACAGCTTTAGGTACTAGGCACTTTTCTAGGTACAGCTTTAGGTACTAGGCACTTTTCTAGGTACAGATTTAGGTACTAGGCACTTTTCTAGATACAGATTTAGTTACTGGTACTGGTTTGAGAGACTTCGTTCGCCCCGTGAAGAAATTCTCATTATTGATGCCGAGTGAGGGCCCGGTGACACCTAGAAATCTCAGGAGAACTGAGGCCTATCCCCTGTGTAACAATTAAAATTATAATAATTTGAGGCTCCAAATAAATGATATATGGGTTGAAATATATTGCTGAATTCAATGGACTGGACATTGGGAAAAAGTGTGGTGTTGTGCCCGTCAGTGGGGTAAAATAGCTTGATCAGGCCTCATGCGTACCTATTAAATATGTGGTGATATTGATATGGATAATAATGGACTTATTTTGTCAGTATCAGAGCCTTTAAGCGAAAAGGCCCGGTTCCTCAGGGGTATCTTCCTTCCGGTTGGTGTCCATCCGGAGTCCTAAAAGCAATCATGGCTTTCGGATAACGCGTGCGTATGACCCCAGTGAATTACGAGAAGCGGTGAGGATATCAGATGCATACTATCAGTCATTCGATGAGAGCCTTTTATAGTTGTATAAAGTAATATTGGTTAATTGTTCACCTTTAGGTGTATGTTTATCCAAGATTAACTAAAAATGTTAGACATATCACTTGTATCTATACAGTTTTAATCTTTGGTAAAATTTCAGAATAGGTTATTCATTAGATAAATTGGAGTAAACTGTTTCATGTGATTAATTTGAATTGCTGGTCAACTGGTTTCATGCAGACATCTGATAGTATACTTAGTAACTTCCATTGTAGCAATTAATTTATTTGTTTTTTTTTTAATTTTATCCTTTATAAAAAAATTGTATAAAGTACCCAATATTCATCCAAACAAATAAATTTATTGACCATTGTAGCGGCATTTTTGGAAATTATTTTCAACTGACACGTTAGTACTTTCTGTTGACAGTTATTACTATTTGAACCACTTTTGGAACCGGCTCTCAAGCTGTAGGAACCTATCCCGAGGTTTTGCCGAAATTGAGAACCCTTACTGCAATGCTAGTGACCTACATTAGACCAAACATAGTGTTAGAATTAGAGGTCTATTTTAATTCCATTCCTCTCCCTGTATCCGAGACAGTAGGGTACTTAGCTTCAATCTCGACAAACGGCTGACCTGGAACCCACACACGAGGCTAAAAAGACAAGAACTAAACAGACGTTTTGGAAATCTGTAGAAACTACTTCAAAGGACATCCCATTTCTCCATAGAAAATAAATTACTAATCTACAAAGTTATACTTAAGCCAATCTGGACATACGGAATAGAGCTATGGGGGACAGCAAAAAAGTCAAACATCAAGCGTATCCAATCCTTTCAATCAAAAGTACTTCAATCAGTTCAATCCAAACAATAGTAAATGCCCTTTATTACGTCAGCAACAAAACCCTCCATAACGATATTAATATACCTTACATTCTTGAACTCATCCCTTCCAAGTTCATAAAATTCCATAGTAACCTATCCAACCACCCTAATCCCGTAGCACAGTCATTGCACTGCGCCACTCATCCCTATAATCCTCCTCGGAGACTGAAACGGCAGTGGCCTCATGACCTGCTATAAATGCGTGACAGTGGGAGTCCTGGCAATGGCCAGTTTCTCCAATCATATCCTGAGCGTATGTGGCTCTCGCGCTCTATGTCAGCCTCCACTGACTCGTATCCGGTGACGCGGCTGACGGAGGAGCGTTGGGGACTTCCCAAGACTCCGCTTCCTCTTTCGCATGTGAGGGAGGTGACTAACATGTGAACTTGGGAGGCCTCTGGGCTGTTTGTAAATACTGTATGAATGAGCGAGTGAATGATGAATTGTAAATATGATATGGATGAGAACATTTATCTCAATTACTTATGCCTAATAAGGCAGATTGTAATTAAAAAAAATAAAAATTAGAGGGGGCAGCTGACTTATCAGCTACCATGCACACACATTTGCATATCCAAATCCAACAATTAATTTTGAGTGCATTAGCTGCTTAATGGTGCAAAAAGAATTAATTTTTAGCAGTCATAATTGGCAGGAATGTTACCGAGTTAAAACTTACCCACTTATTCCCAGGAACTAGAGATTAGTCTGTAAAAATAAAAAGAATTTTTAAATGGTGAGGCTGCTGATCCAAGGATCAAGTATGATTTAAAATTAAGGTGATTCTAGCAAGGATTTTTAATTGTCATATACAGGGAAACGTCGAAATATGCTAGGGTGGTAATTTTATGTTCCGAAATAGATCTAACGATGGTGCGTGAAGAATAAATTAAATTTATTTTAGAATGGAATAAACATGGAGGTTCTTAGAAAATAGCCTCGGCCCAAGGCCCATCTGCTGGGGGGGAGGTTACTGGTCGTGCTCAGCTGATGTCAGTCGCAGTCACTGCTCTGGTCCGAGATGAGGGGCAATTTTCGTTGGTTTTCGGCCCTTTTTGAGACCATCACCCTCCGCAGCTGCAACAGGAATGCCTTCTACTCCGTCCTCCACTCTGAGGATATCTCCCTCAACGAAGCATATCTCAGAACAAAACAGAAGTGTGAATGTGAGTACACTTCATTCTCTATTCACAGCCCTTCTGTTTATTACATTTTATATAAATTCATATAAACTAATTATTATCACTTGTTGTAGCAAAAAAACTGCCTTTTGATGTGGATCCAAAGGGAGTGTTCGCTTGTAATGAGCTCGATCTGAAGGAAGTCAAAGTGTACGGGTTTGATTATGACTACACTTTGGCAGTTTACAAACCATCCATGGATCTGTTACTCTATGACTTAGGAATGGAATCCTTGATAAATAAATTTAAGGTATTTCATTGTAATTTTATCATTACTGAAGACTTCAATAAAGTATGAGGTAAATGTAGACAAATGGGTTTATTGGTCAGCCATATCAGCCTCAAACTGAGATATTTGCTCTAATCGGTCTGTGTGGACTAATAAAATTTGGTTTGAGTTAAGTGTGAAACACAATTTTGTGCAGACTTTAGATGAGGAAGTCTATGCAATTTAACCAATTTTCCAAGTCTTTATAGACCGATCACTGCAAATATCTGAGTGGCCTTAAGTACTTAATGTAATCTTGAAGGTAGAAGATGTTTCTGCTAATTAGAGCTAAGGTTTGTGATAACTGACAAAAAGTGTTGCGTTTTCATAGAATTTTTATTCCAGTATCCAAATGGTATTGCGGAGATGCCATACTTGCCCCATTTTGCCATCCGAGGATTGCACTACGACATTGAAAAAGGACTATTAATGAAGCTTGATTCATTTTTACAAATCCAGTTGGGTACTGTGTACCGCGGTCTGTCTCCTGTACCTGATGAAGAAGTCCTGCGATTATACAAAAACAAAACAATCCCTATCGCTTATGTCGAAAGCCCAGGAAAAAATTCACAGGTATAAAAATAAACTTTTATATTTTAATTATATGAAACTGAGTTTTACCATTTACTGTGAAAAACTGGCTTTCATAGGTACTTGTCACTTATAGTACCTCCCATCGTAGATAGGAGGGTAGCCTCTCCCTTAGTTATAAAATTAAAAGAATTTCGGATTCAATCAAGTAGGGCAATAAAAGATGACGAGGAATGAACCGGAATTTTCTGGTTGAATTTATGTAGAAGACACAACTTCAAGACAACACATTTGAACATATTTTAAAAGATATGTGTCAATTTTGTTAGGAGCAACCTTATGGTGTAGTGGTTACTGTAAATGCTTCATGATATGAAGATTTTGGGTACAAATACATAGATTTTATTTCATTTCCATAAATATAAGTGGGTGGTTCTTGATGAAATAGTCCACCTTTTAGTCTTAAATGAGAGTACACAAGGGCTTGAATACATAAAACGAATAATTTTGGTTCAGAATACATTGATAAATATTTAAATTCAATAAAAATATGTTTTTGGTTATAGTCCTTTCATTTCATTCGTTACATGTCACTGATATTATAGGCATCCCTGTAATTAACAAGTACCATTTAATTTTATGATTCCTAATTGAAAAAAAACGTGAATCACATTTTGTGGCGTGCTTGAACAGCATGAATTGCTTCTAAATAAGTACTATCTTTGAACAATATAGCTTTATGTAGTGCCGTAAGTCAATGTTAATGAGCTTGTTTATGCAGATTTAGTATAATAAGGCATTACATAAATCCACAATAAGCCATTCAGTTGGTTTTACTGATTAACTTAAAAAAAAACCCAAAAAAACATAACAGAAATCAAAATAACTCAAACATAAAATATCTATTTAAATGATGATCCGACCGCTGTAGTATTTATCTGAGTTCTGAGGTGAAATTACTCAGTTCTCATTCTATGAGTGGCTCATAAATCATTATTAATCATTCCTATCAGTGAAGATAATGATTTTATTTATTTCTAACAAAATGGATCATAAATCATATTAACAAGACATAAAATATTTTGAAATGTTATGCATGATTCTTAGTGTATAAGGATTTACATAATAACTTATTATTCAATCACTTAATCATCTAAACTTAACCTCAACATAATTGATATTATAAAAGAAAAATACGACTTGGAAAAATTTAATTGCTTTTCTAATAATTGGTATCATAATATTTTTTGTTATAAGTTTATACAATAAAAATATTTTCTATTTCTGTTGTGGTACAGATCCCACTATTATTAATAAGAAACTCCGTGCCCACTATAGCGAGATGAGTGCAGTCATAACAAGAGTTTGGCCAAGAAGAATTAATGCCAGCACAGTTGTTAGTGCACCTCACTGTACCTTCAGGAGCCTTTGGGTTCGAGGCCATATTCTTCCAGTTTATTTTTTCTTTGGCTAATAATTGTAATTAAAATATTTTAATTATTTAAATATTTTTTTCTACATTATTATGACTTGTATTATTAATGAAATATACTTTACAATTAGTGACATCGATAAGGGTTATAATAAGTATTTTTTTTTTCTAAATAATAATTATCTCTTAAAATGAATCAGAAAATTCTCCAATTTGAAAGTTAAGACATAAAAAATATTTTCTAATAAGATAAAAAGACAATAAACTTTTTTTTTGTTTAAATTTATAGCAAGTAAGTATAGTATTAACATATTTTGCATTACTTTATTTTTACGACTGGTTAAAATATTTTCTGAAGGATCTCAAGTCAAAAGCTATGAATATTCGATTTATAGTTCAGGCCTATTTGACCTTCTAACTGATTCTCGCATTGAATAATTTACAGTCCTTTGAGAAAGTACGTTTGTGTAATTGTTTAGCCTCCCTAATGCTATGGAGAAGAAAGTGATGTGACGCCTTTGTCTTATTTTCTTGTGAAACCTTACGAGGGTTAGAAGCCCTTTAGGTTGTAAAAACACTTTACCCTCTAATGAATCTCTTGGAATTGAAACAACTATATACATAAACTATTTTTATCTTTTAAATTATATTGTTGTATGTTATGTGTGGATAAAATCATAATGGTTTAGAAGCTTTTCTTTCAAGACATTCGAGCATAATGAACTATTTCACCTCCAGGACTTGTCTGAGTTGCCATTTTCTTCAGTTGAAAATTACTCTTAAATATCTGGATTTCCATTTCTTAAAAAACAATTGTTGGTTGATTTTAATCCCAAGCCCAAAAGAAGAGGCTTTACTTTCAAACATGTAGGGGTCAATTGGATTTTGTCTGTCTGTCACAGGTCTTGAAAATAATCCAATTTGTCTGAAATATTAAAGGTACATTCAACAACATGTTGGATTATGCTTGAAATGTTCTGATTACATTATAATAACAGAAAGCATGTTTAAAAAAATCTATGTTAAAAATTGGTTCTGTTTACAAGTATATCTTCAATATTCCACATCTCGCTGATTTTTTTTTAAAACTTCCTCCAAATGGCTACTCGTAGCATATTTAGCTTTAAGGTTTTAACCCCCTCCCCATAGTCAAGGAAATATTAAAGCCGATAACTCAAAAAGAAATTTAAAGATATTCTAAAAAATAAAGTAATCGAGAGTAACCAATAGAAATTGTTTATTTGGTATCGTTTGAACCAATTTTAATAGATTTTTTAGTTTTGTCTGCCTAACTGAGTTTTTGGTTAACCAGTATTTTGGCTATTTACAAACCATATTGTCACACATGTACAAGTCAAGTGATTTAGATGATTTAACAAATAAAATGAAGAATTTTTGGTAAATGTTATAAGTAGTTTTTGTTAGAATCATTTAACAAGTATTTCAAATTCCCAGGCCACCAATTAATATAGTTCCTTCATTTAGAATATATTTAAAAAATATAATTTAGTCACTAAAAATTAAAAAGAAAATTGATATAAAGAAAGAGAAAAAAAATTGGCTTGGCACTGACCCATGGTTCACAAGCATATAAGGGGCAGTGTATAAATTACAAGTTAATGAAAGAATTAACCTTTTGATTCAATTGAAAGCTACTTTATCTTATCCTGTGAACTGGAGATAGTCTGGGTTTGAGCTCCGTCTCGGGGAAAATCTTTTTTCCTGGTTTGTAGTTTTCAAAAATAGTGGGATCAGTGCCACAACTAATAATTTGCAATGTTTTTAATTTATTACTTTCTTTCTCAAATGGCTTACTCAATGGCAATTTTATATTAACTATTATATATTATAGTACTAACTGATGATTTACTGGAATATTATTTATTGGAGAAAGTAAAAGAGGGCTTTCCAATTGATATTTTTAATTTGCGGCACTGAGAATGAAAGTAATATAAAATTGCATTTTGATGCACGCTGCTGCTTCATGCTGTCTATTATTTTTTTAAATGTGCCTTAAGTTAACCACTCAAAATTCCATTCCTCTTTTGTTTAAGTTATATCATTTTGTTATAAATAATCTTCTTTTAATTTAACTCTCAGTCAGTGAGGTGGTTGGCTCTAAATAGATGACCGTTACTTTCACCACAATGAGGTCCAGGTAATATTTCCTTTGGTTCTTCAAGCCCTCATCACTGAGGCTTGTTTTGTTGTCTATTGCATTGTCGTCTAGGGGCCTTTGTTTTGTTGCCAAAGTGAACCAAGATTCTTGAAAAGTTAAAAACAAATTTGGTTCATTTTGTGACTTGTCGAATATTATAGAATGTCAGTATTCTGGCAAGTTAATTTTCCATTTTAATAACATTTTTTTTTGTAGTTTTAAATCTAAATAATTTAAAACAAATGTGGGAATCTCCTTTTTTAGTCTGTTGTCAAAATAGGCCTTGTTGACTGAGGGTCAGTAAAAATGATTTAATTTTAATTTAGTTAATAGATATATTTAAATTTTACATATTTGTTTTATTTTTAATTTTTGTTTATATCAGTTTTGTTTGTTTATTGGATTTTTTTTCGCACGGTGGCTGCCCGGTTGCTTCATATAGACCAAGGTAAAATATAAAGAAAGGGTAGAGCTTTAGTTCGCTTTATATATATATTTATTTTGGATTTTATTTTGTTTATTTCCGATAGTTTTGGATTTGACATTTGCATGTAGAAAACCTGTTTTAAGTAAAATGATCTTTGGTATAGTTTATAACTAATTGTGAATTAACCGAACTTTAAAGCAAAATGTGAATTGTCATTTGTTTTAAATTTATGTCATTTTAGTTTGATTTGTTTTGTTCATTGCTTTTTAATGTATACATTCGAGCTGATTAGAAACAAACTCTATTATATTGATTTTGATTATAATAGACTTTTAAGAACAACATATGATTTTTTTTAACGATAGGAACATTTCAGGTGTAACATATTTTGAACTTTTATGGCAGTCACTATAATTTTTATTAATGTTTCTTTTGGTAATTTTACCTTACCATGGCATTGTGAAAAAATTGTTATTAGTATTCATAAAAGTTGGTAATCAAAGATTAAAATGATATATTTCAAATTTGAAATGTCTATGCCTGTAATGATATTTGTTGAATGAACGGTAGAACAGTCAAGACTAATTGTGTGTTACGTTATTTGCAGGTTCTGCCTGATCTCGCTAGCGAAAAGTTTACTAAGTATAAAGGTGATTTTCATTTTTATAATTGAAGATCATTGAATGATATGATCGATGGGGTAATTATAACTGATTGATATTTGATATTTTCTCTTCACTTCGAAAATCACCTTTTTTTTACTTTTACCCCTTTTTCTTTTTATTGTTATCTTTTCCTAATTTCCTCGTGCATGTTTTTGTTTGTGTTTGCTAGCAGAAAAATTTTACATTGAAAGCTTATATTTATTTACTATTGGTGTTCATTAATAGAATTTCTTAAAAAAGGTATAAGTATTGGGTTGTGTATGTGTTACATCTTATTATTTTTGTTTAAATGTTTTGAATATTTTGTACAAATGATGACAAAATTCAGTGGGGATAGTAAACTTTTTGAAAATTATTTCTTTAGAGTTTTTTGCTACCATTTCTAGGTCTAAATTGAGATGGGCTCTGAAACTTGTATGTGCCATAAAGATTAATAATTTGTGGAATTCTGTGGCATAGTATAAAATCCATTACCTATGAAACAACATGAACAATAATTTATTTATTTATGCGTACAAGTTATTTAGTTTTAGCTGGCTTTTTAGTTTGACATCTCCAGGGGGCATTTCTTTGATACAGCACTGCTCTATTCATTACAATCATCACCCGACTCTTTTTCATTTCGGGTTTTTAGACCGGATTTGCAACTTTGTTATTCATGTAGCTTCTCATTTTTCATCATGAGGATGAGTGAACCCTGACCAAACCCATTCCCCAAGGAATAAACTACTAATTCTTATGGGAGAAGCCAGAATTAAACCAGGATCCCCATAGTTGTTGGTTATAAAGTTACCTATTACCAAACGGGGACAACCATTGAATTTTATTAGTTGTATTAAATTAGTTTTGGAAAATCTTTTTATAAATTAGAAATCAAAAATAATCCTTTATTAAAGTGCGCTGACAATAAGCCCTCCAACTCATATGAAAACCTCATAAGACCATCATTTCTGTCTGCTCTGTGTACATATTCTTTTGCAATTTAACATTTGGCAGTTACTGGCAAATTATTGGTTTAATAATTTTAAAATGATTTGGAATAAAAAATTGTGTTAGTAACAGTTGTTTATAATTGTAATGTTTGCATGCTGTGTGGTTCCAATGTATACAAATAAAAATATTTTACAATTAAAAATACATGCTCTTATCTTGTTTATTTTTTTTTACACTATAGCATGTCTTATGTATTTTAAGCTTTGCTGTGAAAGTATTATAATTTTTGAAGAAAATTATTGTATAAGCTAAAGTTCTTTAGTTATTTTTTTATCTTGAATATTTTTAATGTTCTCTGTTCTTGTAAGTTAATTTTATATTTTCAGTACCTTACTACAAAAATGGTCCAGTTAGCAGACCTGTTTTCGGTACCTGAAATGTGCTTATTATGCAATGTAGCCGAATATTTTGAAAGGAGCAATATTGACTACAATCCTCAAATACTATTTCAAGATGTTAAGGTATGATAATATTTCTTTTTTGTATTCTCCTGTATGATTTTTTTTTCAGTTCTTTTTTTAACATATGAGTTTTTTGTTTACTTCAGACTTCAGTCGGCTCTAGTCATCCTGTTATGCACAAACTTTTGTCACAAAATGTTTCGGAGTACCTTAATAAAAATCCAGGCCTGAGGGAATGGTTTAAAAAACTTGCAAGTGCTGGCAAGAAACTGTTTCTTGTAACGAACAGTCCTTACCAATTCGTGTAAGTGGCTGTTATCATTTCTTGCATGCTTTGGCTTTGTATGTATTGGCTTTTTTTTTAATCATTACTTGAAGGATGAAACTTTTGTGCCAAAAATATTTAATTTAGTATGAGACACTACATCTATACCATTAAATAAAACTATTAATAATCATTAGTTCTGGCAGGGGATCACACTGCTTCAATAATTATTAGCCGAAGAAAAAAGATGGTGACAACAGAGGAGCCACTGGTGCTCAAACCCGGTACCTTCTGATCTCCAGTGGGGTGCTCTATCCATTCTTCCTGCTCGATACATATGTCAAAATCTGCTTTTAAAAATTAAGAAACACAGGTTTTACCATTTTTGAAAAATGCAGTTAAGAATTGTTACTTTTTATGAATATAACCTGTACCTTAAAAAGACAAAAATGTTACAGTTGTGAAAATTGTTATTTAGATTTGTCTTGAAACAAATAAAGGAACATGACTAACCAGTAAACATTTATCTTTGGTTGAGCTCGAACAAAAAATTCCACTTTAAGACAACGATGGTATCAAATTCCACAGGAGCCTATCCATGAGCAACAGTATACAATTATGTTTTCTACATTTCTTAATAGTACATAATACATTTTATTTATTTAATAGTACTTACTAAATTTGCCTGAATTGTGGATTATATTCCCTTTTTTAGTGAGGCCTTTTAGGGGCTCCTTCGCCAGTTGTCCTGGGTAGGAGAGTTATCTGTTAACTGTCGTTAGTAACAACATGCAGTCTGCTTAAGCTTTACCTGCGTTCTCCAGATTTTCCCCATTTATGTATTTAAGTTGTTTTGTGTTACATGATTTGTTACACGTTTTAGTTTATATGTTAATTGTTGTTTATCTTGGTTATGTTTTAATTCACGTAGATTCAGTTTGTGTGCACATTATCTCTTTGTGTGTTTAAATAAATATCCAGCATTACCCGAAGTTCTAAATATCCTTAAATCAGTGTATGTGATTGGCTTATACATATCCACAAGTGAATTTCCTCTGTTTGTTATGTTTATTCACATCCATTTATAGCGTGTAGAGGGTTTCCTATTTTTTATATCATGTACCCAATTAGTTTTTACAATAATTCAATCTTAAAAATAAGTGTTACTGTTTTCTCAGTTCATTTCCCAGGTATTATTATTGAAAAAATAGTACTTGAATTTGCTGATACAATGTGATGAGTGTTATGAGAAACGTATTGTGAATTGCACTATGTTATCTTGATTAAGAATTTCTTTTAACCTTCCAGTAGGCCCAAATCCATGATACCAGAGGCGCACAAAGTTCCTCTGTATAAAACAAAATTATCTTATTACTTAGTTGTGAGAGGTAGGAAAATAAAAATGACAATAAAAAAAATTATTTGTTAGGGTTAAAAAATTGATAATATACTAAGGTTTATTATACTTAATCTCAGCTCTGTTTAAAAACTTAAATTTAATCAATATTTTGAAAACTACTCGACTCATTTTTACACGGAATAACTAATGCAACGGAGTAATCGAAAAATTTTCAATTCTTGTTTAAAATGTAGAAGGAAGGGGTTGACAACCGGTTGAATGTAATGGAAAATCTCCAAGTGGTGCACTTTATATCCAACTGTTGGAAGGTTAATAACAATTTGTAAAATGGATCTTTCTTATAGGGTATCGTTGATTTTTTCAATATCAGAAACCCTCATGTTTTCAATGCTGTTGTATTCAGTTCTAGTGATTGTAAGACCCCTAGTACATCTTATGATCTAGATCCATGAAATTTTAAATGAATGTGCTATTTAGACTGCCAAACTCCATTTTATTTGAAAAAAAAATTTCTCATAAATTTAATTTTATTGAATATGGTATCTAACTAAAGGTCTCGACATCTTGACTTATATACTTACTTATGCTCCATGAGGAAGCTGGGCCTTCACTAGTGGCTTACTGCATTCCTCTCAATACTTGCAATTTTTTACTTTGCCTTCCCCTAACCAGAAGGCAAAAATTAGAACTTTAAATCTTAAACAGTTTCTTAGCTGCAGCTTGAGAAATCTAAAAAGTTAGTGAAATGGGTCAGACTTTTTTCGTGTTTTATTTCTATTTTCAGCCCAAAATAATCAACATAATTTGAGTTAGAAAATGTACCACCTTTAACATTTCAGATTGATTTGATCAGTTTATGTTCCTTAGAACATAGACAGAAATCCTGACGATAAAGACTATTGTCCCATACCTTTCTATAAGTAGAGCATCTTTCTTAATGCTCAGCAAAAAATATATGACAATATAGGATTCAAATGGCTTAATTTTTTAGAAACCGAGGAATGCAGTTGATGGTCGGAGCAGACTGGGAAGACTTCTTTGATGTAATAATCGTTCATGCACGGAAGCCGAGCTTCTTCACTGATGAGAGTCGGCCAGTGAGGATATATGACAGAGACCTCGATACTCATCTCTGGGATAAAGTCACCAGGCTGCAAAAAGGGTTCATCTACTATGAGGTTTGTACATTGCCATTGCTTAGTGAATAAGTTAATCAAATGTATTATTATTACTAGTACTCTCTCTATATCATAATAATAATATATTATTATTTGATTCATTTGATTGTAACTTTCTAAATTATTAAGACTAACATCTTGAATAATGGTGATTTCATTATTTACTCTCCCATGTGGTATTTATAACTTACCAGTAACTTTATCCTTTATTTACAAAAAAATAATTTATACACACAATGCCTAGAATCAATTATGGACATTTTCGAATACAAGAGTTATTTTCTCAAAACCATGTTAATTTTATATTTAATGTTTTATTTAAAAAATATTAATTTTGAAACAAGTGCTAGTTTGGATGCCAAATAAAATATAAAATTACTATAATACATGTAACAAATAAAAATTACTATTAAAATATTCATGCTTTGTTTTAAAGGGTTGTCTTTTTATAAATTATTAACCTTAAACAATACATTATGTTTTATTTTAATTTATGAGTTCATTATTAAGAGTTTATATTTTCTATTTTGTACTTTGGAAAGTATTTTATTTAAAATTAATTCATTTTCTAACTTCACAATAATAATTATATTATTGTATTGTTGATTTATTGAATTGTGTAATTATTATTTAGTGACATAGTGGTCAAACTGTTCTAAAATGAATCAATAATTTGAATTCAATTAATGTCAGTTTAATGTACATATTTAACAATTTTCTAGTTGTGGTTTATGGTTCTTATAAAATAGTACTTAGTAATGGCACTAATTTGCGTTTTCAGAATCAATATAATGGGTAAGAATAACTATAGTATTTCATAAATAATTGAATTTTTGCAATTGTTAATTAAGAAGGTTATATATCATACTCATTAACAAATGTGACATTACAAAATAATGAAAATAAGCCATTTTTATTGAAATTGTTTCGGCGAGGATGAAACAATAAGGTAAATGATAATTTCTTTCTGCATACAGATACAGTAGCTTATAGAACACCTGCAATTTAAATAAGCATTTCAGATCATTACTTTTTGAAGTTATTGATGCTATAATTAATTTATTGATAAACATATATCACCTGTTTTCAGTAATAAAGATTCTCTGAATATATATGTAATAAATCTTATTTAATGATTGCTAGGGTACAGTGAACCAGCTGCAAGACCTCACAGGCTGGAGAGGTAGTGAGGTCCTCTACTTCGGAGACCATCCTTACAGCGATTTGGCAGACGTCACACTGGAACATGGCTGGAGGACAGGTGCCATTATCCAAGAACTAACGGTGAATAATAATAAACAATACACACTACATTTCAATATATGATGGTTGATTGATAATTCAAGATAAATTATTATTTAAAAAATATATGAGACTATTATGTGTAGAAACTTTAGATAACGTCACTAAACTATCTAAAAACACAAATCAATTATATAAAACTACAATAATATTGTGATTGGTAAATCTAATTTCATTGGTTCAACGGCATGAACATTTATTCAATCCAGTGGCCATGTACCTATTAAATGACAAAACATACAATTCAAATCAGTGTTTGTTAAAAGAAGGATGCTGGTCCCTTAGCATTGGCAAATATATAATTTCCTTTTCTTGTTAGTATTATTTGCGCTGAAAGAATCTAGTTTTACTTTGATGTTTTCATATTTATTTTTTTTGTCCGTCGAGGATATAAATGTTTGGCTGGCTGGCAACTGGATTTGAAGAGAAATGAAAAATGCAGTATAAAATGTATTAATCAGGATATATAAATAAATAAAAGAATTACTAATAATTGCAACGATGTGTACCACCCTATGGTATTGTGTGGAGTCAATGACGATGGTTTCTGTAACTTCTTGTATATTATAGCTTTAAACTCATAACTATTTAGATGGACTCTATTTTTTTGAAAAAAAAAATGTATGTTTAATGAGCATAATATGCAAAAATGCACATCCAAATTGTCCAAATCTCAGTGGGATCATGCCAAAAACAAAAGTTCTGTGAAAGCTCTGTCTTCAATTAATCCCTCACAAATGCTGTCGGCTATGGTAAATAACATAAAACTGCAGAAGGTATAATGACCTTTAGCAAAGTAAATGTCATTGTTTAAAATATGGCATTTACAGTGTATCTCCACTTCAGTTGGAAAAGCCCTCACAACAAATATCTTTGACTATCTGCAAACTCAACAACTCTCTTCTCAATCAATTCCAAACTAATGACAACTTCTCCGGCTTTAAAGCATCTCTAAACAACTGAACTCCTGGACTCTCTCAGCTGCTTCATTTACTGACACATTTCCTAGCTGTTCCATTCATTTGTTTGTAATTTAACTTTTTATAATTTAGTTTCTTTCTTTCAAATTATTTTATAAAAATAACATTAAAATATGTCACAAATATGTAACAGTGTAACAAAATGTAAAGACTCAATTGAACCAAAAGCTGTGTCAATTCTGATCTTTTTAACAGGTCTTACAATGCGGTGATTACAATGAGTATTTAAATTTCTCTAAAGCTTGTTCGTTTTAATAACAGCAAAAGAGTTTGAACATATTGTAAATTGATTTTCATAACTCTGTTCACTACTTTTTACTATTTTGGTTATAGAGGTCATCATAATGTACTCTCCTGAATCATCTGATGAATTATGACTAATTTAATAATTGTTTACCATTTTTTCATTCAATTTTTGCCTTGCAGCATGAAATAGCAACTCTCAATGAGGAACCTTTCAAAAAGAACTGTAACTGGCTTCAGATGTTGACCCAATTGATAGAAGAGTGTCAGGATGTTAAAGAGATCGGAGCCAGAGAAACACTTGCTGAATGGATGAAGGAGAGAGATCAAATTAGGTAATGAATAATTATATATGTATATGTTAATATGTTTTTGAGTACTTGCTGCAAGGATTTTCCATTGTTATTTCAAAGAATTAAAGTCAAACTGTATACCATAGCCAATACAGGTTCTGATAATGCTAATGTCACTGATGCTAATTAGGATCTCAAAAACAAGAAATCTAGTCTCAATTGTTTGAATATATAACAAAATAGCAGTGAACTAAGTAACCAATTTGTATCTATAAGCCTCACATTGTACTCACTATTGTATCTTTGAAACTAAATTCTTAAGGAAATTCTAGCAAAAATCAAACGGGATATTCTCATTTGTCGAGCAAATGTCAACAATTATTTCTGAACTGAAAATTTTACTTCTGAACCCATGTATGCAGCACCATTAACTTCCATGAACCCTTCAGAAAGGTATACATCTAAAACTTTGAAAATATCCCAAAGGCAATACTATTCAAAACAGAACCCTCATGTCAGTTTGTCACGAAGGGGGTGCCTAGTTACCGTAGCCCTGGTGACGAAGTGAGGGTTGATTAAGTTTATAGCCTGGACAATCGTTTCATGGCGGTCTTATTATCTGACTCCATTTTTGATAGGTATGTGCTCCGACAATGCACTATGTCCAGGAGAAGAGGTATAGGTAGTTTGTGTGGTCTTGGAATGACCACGAATTCACACTCGGTATCTGAGGGTAGGCGAAATCATCCGGATCCCAAAGGCAAGTGTGAACCGGAGAGAGGTAGACTGAATTGCCGTGGGGAACACTGTGTGGGGTCTGACAATGCCGGACTAAAACGTAGCGAGGTGAGGAGAGAGATGCAGAGGTTATTCATAAAGAAGAAGCCATGTTTCAGAGTTTAAGCAGAGCAGCCATGAGCCAAATAGTTCCTAGGAGAATGAAATACAGGCCCCAAACCGCCGGTCTTAAATACCCAGCTGACTTAGTCAGTAGCCAATAGGAACCGTTTTTATAGTACCCAATGAGGTTCTGAGTTTGTGGTTCCCTTTGTTCTCTGACAGAGACGTGAGCCGGAAAAGGGTCTCTCGGCGGCTTGGGTCTAGTACCTGCCCTGACAGCTGGTGTCCCAGCTCATATAACTAATTGGCCCCATGCCTATATTTTTGGATTCTCTCAGGGCATTAAAAGGGTTTAGTGACATGTACTCTATCAAAATCACCATTTTGGAAATGCATGAATACATTACAGGATTTGTGTGCTGGGTGTGTGCTTATACTCATCAATAAAAATGTCCTGTCCATAAAATATTGTATTTAGTTACACGAACTAGCACTTTCAACAGCTCACATGTTGCCATTCTATAGTGATAATGATGTTGTCAAACAGAGTAGTGTCCGGTCTACTGTGAATTTTTTCGACTTGAATATATTACAATGCTCAAACAGGTTAACAAGAATGTTCACCTGATATAGAGATCAAGCCACATAGAAATTACTGGATACAAGATGTCAGACAAAGCAGCAAATATGGCATTATTATTACTAGTATGCGGTCATGGAATAAATGACAAGTAAATAAATAAAGAAGAACTATTCTGTTCTCTTAAATACAAAATATGCTAAGTATGGCAATCGTCGTTAGATAAAAACCCACCCCACCCAGTTAGCTAAAGTGAATGAAAAAAATCTGTTCAATCTTGAAGTAGCTCAAGTCATAAGAGTCATAGGGAAGAAATGGTTTTTCATTTTGAAATAATGGTGGGAAGAAGGCAGCCTGAGGCTCCTTTGATTACTAAAGAACCAGCACAAAGTCTAAAAATACCTTCAATTTAAAATATTTTTTTTCAACACTACACAATATTCACCAGAATACACTGTAAAGAAATGGTAGACATCTAATATTAATTTACTGAGAAATTACTCCACTCAATAATGTTTGAATTGAATTATATTTTTTATACTCGAATTAAAACGAAAATCATGTTTAAGTATCCTCCCAAGTTCCAGGGATAAATAATTCATTGGACTTATGCAGAGTTATTTATTAGAAGAGAAAGGTTCTCATGAACTTTCATCTGAAATTAAATCATCAAGCATCATGGTTTCATTAGCTGTTCCCTAAACCAACCGCAGTATTTTTCTATACGTTTCACTAGCTTAGCTTTTGGAAATCAAATGTTGAAGCAAAAAGACTAATTTCAAGTTTAAATTCACTACCCTACCCCTGGCTGTATGTGTTTCCACAGCCTTCCTGGAACAATTTTCAGAGTTATATTAGACCAAACTTGGGCTTGAATGCTATTATATGAATGCTATCATCAAGTAATCCCAAGTAAGGGGTGTCTTAGTCCGCAGTATTTTTTTCCAGATAGTATGTATTATGTGTACCAATTTTGGTGTAAATTGCTCCTGGTATTTCAGAGTTATGCTGGAATATACATATTTAATCCATATGTATGTATATTTCTTTGAGTGTATCGAGGAAGCACAGCATTCAGAATGGAGTTTTGCCAATGAATCGGACAGCATTAATTAACGTTTTATAATATAAAAAATCAACAATTAATGTAATGAAGAAAGTTTTATTTAATCATTATCTTATGCTGTTTTTCAGGCAAGATATAAAGAAAGTGTTCAATCCTCAGTTTGGGTCAGTATTTCGAACATACCACAACCCAACCTATTTCTCTAGAAGACTCTTCCGGTTCGCTGATGTTTACACTTCCAATGTGACTAATCTCCTTCATTTTTCCGTCGACCATGTTTTTTACCCAAGGAGAGGTGTTATGCCTCATGAGTATTCTTCCTATTTTGTATAATTTTAATCTAGTGTATACAGTTTAAATCTTGATGGGAGGTAGGAGGAAATGAGTTAAACTGGATGAATCGATATTGAATTGTTTTCAGCATCATTATATATTTTGAGGAATCAAATTTTTAAGTGAGGGTTTACAACTCATTTGCATTTTAATTTCTTAGTAAGAGGTTTTAAGGATCTGAACGTCTATGAATTGCAGAATCATGGTTGGTTGTTTTTTTATCCCATCGACATTCCATTTTTCTATTATTTCTGATCGGCATAACAGCCATTTTTTCATCATTGTTCAGAAATGTGATAGCAATCACTGAATTTTTATCTGTTATCTGATTTTTATCTGTCCTCATCACCGTGTTTTAAAGTGTTGTTCATTATATACTTTAATTTCATGTTTATAAAGGGGGCCTAAAAGCTTGTGGTGCTTTACAATTAGATTTTATTTAACAAAAATTTAATAGCCTACGAATATCTCAGGTATGCTACAGTGCGAATCAAACTGATGTCGTTTCATTTCTAATCATTTAAAATTTTTTTTCAATGTCCACTCTTAATTGATAAACTATATTGCATTAATACTTTTATGCATCACATGAATGATTCCTTTTTAATTTTTATACATCGCTGTGTTATTTTAGCGATTTTGACAACTCAAGTATTGTAATGTTCAATGCTAGTCAGTCTACAATATTGTAGCTATGAATACAATAGTGTTTTTCTATTTGATAGGTTTGCAATGGTTTTTATAAAACTCTCTTTATCTTATATATGAATATAAGAATCTCTTTATGTTATAACCTTGTTCCTGTCTGTCTGAATGTTCTGGTTATTGCAAGTCACCTGTCACACATGACTTTTTTTAATGGAGGTTTCATTTGAAGATTTGATGACATGGAAAATAATGTCAACTCTGTAAGATTTCATTTTGTGTCATTAAATTATTTATATTTTCCTATCATATCGAATAAGGCATCTAATGAAAGAACTTGGCATTCTTATCAATAATATGTGATGTATGTTAGGACAATATTGAGATTTGATTACAGAATCCTGTTAAAATCATATTTGCAACTTTTTCACAGATATTGTTTGGCTTCATCAAAGATTTTTCTGCTTGTTTTATTTATTAGAGTATCAGTCAAGGAGGGCGTTCTTGTAATTTCAATGAAACCCGTAAGCGTACGATAAATGACACTCATTACTTTTAATGTTTGCTCAGTGTATTAATAAGTATCTAATATCATTCAAATGTAATCACATATATTTGTAACATTTGAGGGGATTAAAGTCAGAGTGGCGTAAATCACATTTTCAACAATTCTGAATTAAGTCCAGAACTATCTAGACGGTTAAACTGTTGAAAGAAAACGAGAACTAAGTCACAACTGTAATAAGTGCACAATTTGTTGGCTATATTTCAATTTTTTATCAACCTCATAAATTGTATTTATTTATTTGCACAATGTTTTAAGTCATTTTCGGATGTTTAAAATAAAGCAAACATAGGATTTAGACAAATTTTATGTCACAATTAACTTTAATCAAACCTGTTTTCAATATTCAATTGGTTCTCCCTGCACAAATTTGGACTAGGGAATTTATCTCGATAACTCTAATAAAACCTTTTGTTTCTCAAAATGAAGAAAATGTGACTTCACCACTCTGACTTTAACCCTCTCTTTTGATGCTATTGAATTTATTAATTATAGTTTTAAGTGTGACATAATAACTTCTGAACAAAGTATTAAAAATCTATCTATTGTACAATTTATATGTTAATAATGAAGAGTTCTATGTTCTAGTCGTGTGATGTTAGCATAATATGCTGATTTTCTATTTTATTAATAAGGCATTTGCAGGAAACATTTATTTATTGGTTGAAATTCATCACTCAATTTAAGATTTAAACATGCATTAACATAGAAGATGTAAGCTCTCAAAATAACTTAGTGCAAATTGTTTTAATGCACCAATCTCAGCAGTTAACTATTATATAATTTAATTTTTATGATGACTGCTTAGGATAATATTAATTATATTATTTAATTAATTAATTTATTATATTATCGGAGAGACCAAGGAAGTAGAATTCAATTATTGGTCTTCATTTTTCATTTACTAAAAAAAATGTTTAAGTTTGTTTTGCTACTACCTCCAGCTTAAGTAATGCTATTTCATCACTTTTGGAATAATGTCACAACTCATGATTCTGAAGTTCTGAGTTAGTAAATGGCCTGGGGATACTCTGATCTCACCTATCGAATTTGCTGGTTTGCATTGATTTCAACAATATTCATGCTTTGTTTGATGTTTGATGCTCGATATAAAAAAAAAAAATAAATAGAAATCCTGAAATCCAACCTTCAATATGGGGAGGTGGTGGGTTTTATTGACAGTAATATTGAAGTGAATATGGGCTCATCTGTATTAGTGTCTGTTGCTGCCATGAAAAGGTGGGGGTATTGACAATTATGTTGAAGTGAGTAAGTCATCATTATTTTTTGTCAGTTGTATATAAACATAATCAATGTTTGTAGGACATACAGCAGCACTTGATATGTGCCCAAGTACTATGGTCAAGAATAAGTCAGATGAGACCCTAATAGCAATCATAATTAGCACTTGATATAGGCGGGTGACTGCTGAAAGTACTTGTGTGAATAATATATGTATACCGATTTGTAGGCAGTCAGTGTTGTTCATTGACATCTTTTATTATATTAGAAATATTAATAACTAATAAGGGGGGATCTGTGCTGTCTGTTACCAATTTCTGTCTTACTTTTTGGCATACTGTGCATTTCTTCCAATGGGTGGGGTTTTGAAATCCTGGGTCATTTATGCGGTTAAAAATAATTTTTAGAACTCTTTATCTTTAACCAACATCTTTATTTGGACCAATTAGTAGTTTACACAAATTTTTTAAAAAGAATAACAAAAAATAAAATAAAAGTAATAATTATATATTTTTATAATAAATCTAGAGTGTTTGGTAAAAGGAGTCAAAAATTGATCAAAATCAAACAAGTCAATAAGCACGTCTAATACTAATTAATTGTATAAGTCTACAAAAAACATTTAAGATATTATCAATCATCATGATAATCATTAAGTTAAATTAAAGTGTTTTAAAAAAAAAGATTAGAATCAATAAACATTTTTCATTTATGACTTATACTCTTTTTACCAACTCTCCAGAAATATTCTTACATTTTTTTTTTGTACGTTTTAGATCTCAAAATGATATTTAGTCACCAAGTATATTTTTTCTGATCATGCACTAATTGTTTTGACAATATCTACGTAAACATGAAAGAAAAAAATAATTAACACAGCTCAATTTTAAGCTCTTCAATGATTTCTCGAGGACCCATTGGAAAAAACTCCCAGAGACATGTAAAATATTTTTTACTTTAGCAGCACTATAAAAAAATTTATTTAAATCCTCGACAGACAGTGCTCCTGCATTAGTGTCTATGTGTAAATTACTGTACACACTTTTCAAATAGTATTTTTTTAAATATCAACTTCATATTAATATTTTATCTTTTTAAAAGAAATGTCCTTGAAGTGCCTTTTCTACCTCATTGAACTGTCATTGCCACTAATGTGCCATGTGATTACATATCACAAGAATCGCAGTTTGAGATGTTACTCCTTTTTATGTTAATTCTATAAGTATATCTTAGGTTAGTATTATGTTTAAGTCAATTATATCACATATAAGCTATCCAGCCTCCTAAGTGATTAATATTACTTACATTCAAACAAAGATAGTGTTGAATATTAAAGATTAGTGCTTATGTACTTTATCTTCACTTTCTCTAATTCTAAAATTCAAAGATTGAGTTTCTGAAAGACTCATATGTTGTTATATGTTAACATTAAATTATAAATATAGTTATGTATTACCAGTATATTTTTTTATCCATAAGTCAAATTATTTTAAGATTTATTGAGTTCTGTATTTTGAAAATATTTTATTAATTATCTATGAATATTATAAAATGTAAAAAGTAATATTATTGTTTAAAATGCTTATAAAATAAATACTTGAGTTAATTACTTCTTGCAGAGCAAGGCTAATGGCTTTTAACTGTAGATACTTGGGTGTGGTGGTTAAATCAGCCTCTTGAGGAAAAATGATTAGCTACTGGAATTAAGAAGTGAATATGGTTTAGAAAACTGAATTAAAGGTTGAGAGGCAGTTGTCTATAACCAACCACTTACCAACTACGGCCATAGTGAGACAATCTCTTCACCTGTTGTGCCATCAATTTAATTAAAGTATTTATTTTGGTTGCTTAAAACTTGAAACAAAGGTAACCGTTGCTTAGCAGTCACTAGATTGGCATTGTAGATAGCTGGTTGCCTAGCAATCACATTTTTCATATCAGTACAATCCACCAAGCACCAGATCCTCTGCCAGCAACTTCTTCCCATGGAATTTATCCCCTGTCAATTTACTCAATGGATTGATCCATAGGAGCTTACATCTACCAGGCTTTGTATGGTTGCTCTATTACTTTTGACCCTTTTATTCTTTAGCCATTAGTTCATTTATTGGTAAAAATAAAAGTAATCCTATAAAAACTATTAGTGTCCTCAATCAGTTAATTACCGTGTAATGACAAAAACATTTTTGTTTTAATAGTTTATGGAAAGGGCATCAAATTAAAGATTTAAATGTGCTGTTAAGGGACATGTCGGGTGTTAAGTGAATCATAAATAAAATAATACAGAAATCAGAGAAAAGACAATATTTTTGTCAAGTATTTAAATATAACAGCTGTCAGTGTGATTACACATTTTTCGTAAACAGCATACTGACTGGTCAGGGATAATTAATAAATTGGCACTGTGTTAATGGGCAGTTAGAGATACTATTTTGAATGTTTATAATAGAAATAATTCAATAACACTCTGGAAAAAATCAAGAGTGGACAATTAGGAAGATCATTGAAACCCTTAATTGTCTGTTATGGCACACATAACTAAATATTCTAACGGTTTTGAATTTTGTAGGATTTGGCTCTCCCTAGCAGTTGTAATACTTATGCCATGGTTAGGAATAGTGAGTTTCCTGTATAAGGGTAGTCTTGATCTGTCTTCCTTCAAGCGAGATTATAATTAAAGTTGAACAACAATGAAGCTGACCAACTGATCATCATATAGTAGTGGCCTTCACCTGCGAATACGGCCCGACGAGCTGGACAGATGATGTCATCCGAAATACTGACAATCATTGTTTACCGAGATGGTAATTATCTTACCCAAGTCAGTTAGGCAGGGGTGCCTCTCGTCTTTGAGGACCGGCAAACAACTTTACGCATTCACTGTAGACTATAGGGGTATGTTTTTAGAATAAATCTATGTTAACGGCCGAGATCGTAAGGGGGGTATTAGCGGCAGCTGTCCTATGTCGGCTTGGCATCAATCAACAGCGATATGAGGTGACTCGTAGCTCGTATGGAACAATGGTGTGTTGTTTGAGGACTGTCGTGCTTTAGAATTTCTCCTTTGATGTAATCTTTTCTCCAAACTTCTTTTGTTTTAATGTGCAATCCTGAGATGCAGAGAGGCGATTATCCTTAGAATGTACACATTCGAAAGCAAGCAGGGTTGTACGCCGAGATGTATAGTGGTTACTAGCACATTTAGAAAAACCAAAGCAGGGCGTTTGACACGTTTACCTTGTCAATGGAGACTTGCGGTCTAACTGTTGCAGGAAGTCCAACCCTGAATGAGTGTCCAGCGTCTTCTATGTTGCAGTGCTTGGAGGATGACGCCTCAGATTTAAATGCAACCAACGGTGAAAGTGGAGTAAAACCGCTATTTTAATTAAAACTGACTTTAAAGTCGTTTTCACAACCGTAACGAACCATTTAATTGGGTGACTGATTACATCTTGCCTTGAAATTTTAAGCTCAGGTAAGTTGCTCTGCTTAAAATTTTAGAAAAACACCAACTACATAATTGATGAAACTTAATCACGTTTTTTGGCGATGATAATATTTTTCATGTCTTCTGTATACCAAAAGGGAATTCCTTATATAATTGTGTGTCTCTAGCCTGATTCGAAAGACTCTCGTAGACCAGACAGTCGGTCACACGGAATCAATGATTTTTGAAAAACAAAAATCAACGGAACCATCAAATTGAAATGGTTTTTATGGCTGTAATGAAACCCCTAGTGGATTTTTTTCCCGATGAGGATGTATCCGGTGAAGGTCCATTTATCCTCTCCAGTAAAAATGAGTTACAACCCGAATATACTAACAGCGTACCTGGTGGGAAGGTGGCGTCAAGCAAAAATTATCGATTTTTCATGCCAAACCCGTTGTTTCCTGGACCGCTGAGATGCGTTGATGCATCGTTTAGTCAAGTAAAACTGTGCAGAACCTTCTAGAAGGTTTTGGAAACGAATTGTAGTCGGTGTCGGCCGAACCTGGAAAATTGTAGAATTGAAATTGCTTCAAGATTTCCACGTGGGCTAATAAAATTCCAGTTATTTAATAATGATCTTGTTATACCTTGCGAGCTAACTAACTGCATTGCTAGCCCTTGGAACACGCTTATATTGTTATTCTTTCCGCACTCTCATCTACAATCGCCATTTCATCATCACTGTGAAAATTTTCCAAATCATTGTGCGAAAACATCGGGCAAATATGTAATTTCATTTTTGTTTGCTTTATTAATCTTCGAGGGTCGGTGGAAGGGCTACCTTGACGCTGTCGGGCCAGTTCCCAATCCCAAGAGGTGAAACTCATTAATCCGAGCAAACAACGCTAAGGACAATCGGAGGACACTTTCTCTTCTGACGTTCTCGCTGTCAGCTGTTATAGTAAATAGCCATCTGGCGTAGTGACAAAGGAGGGGAAGGGGTTTTGAATGGACCGTACAGGAGCGAATGGATAGTTTGTGCATAGGCAGCTGCGGGAGGAAACAATTAGAACAGAAGAATAAATGACAATATCGTCCCTGGCGAGAACTTGGTTGTTCGTTGATGGCGTCGCTATGGCTTCTGGTGATCATGGATGAACTGTGATTGTTTGTACCATGTAAGTTGTAGCAGCCCGTGACCGAGTTTTGGGAATGTTCAAAAAGTATAGAATAGTTCCCTAAGGGATCACTCAGCAAATTTAAAAGAATTTATGTTGAGTTTTAAGGGACTTGTAAGTACTAAAGAGAGAGGGAGAGACTCGAACTCATTGTACCGTGACTGATTATTACAGAATGTTTTCATTTAATGACATTTATAATTTTAAGTTATGAAATGTTTAGTCCAGAACATGACCGAAGAGGCAAAACAGTACTCCAATAAAAAAAAAAAAAATGAGAGACTATTAGACTATATATTATTTGTCTACTATTCAAATGACAACTTATAATAGTCCAGACAACGAATGCCAAAAATCACTGATTACATGTCCTGAGCGTCTGTGGCTCTCGCGCTCTTGGCCAGCCTCCGCTGGCTCTTATCCAGTGACGCGGCTGACGTAGGAGCGTGGGGGACTTCCCAAGACTCCGCTTCCTCCTTCGAACGCGAGGGAGGTGACAATGTGGACTTGGGGGGCCTCTGGGCTGTTTGTATATATAGTATGAATGAGCGAGTGAATGAAAATTGTAAATTGGTATGAATGAGATCATTTATCACAATTACTTATAGCCCAATGAGGCAGATTGTAATTTTATCATAATAAAGTTGTTGTTAATCTGTTAAAAATCACTGATTACAAAAAAACATTATACAGTTATGGATTTTGGTCCATTTGTTCATTGGAGTGTTCTGAACAACATTCAAGTCCCTTTTTTTTGGTTTTCTCAAATATCTCGGGAACTATCAACTTTAGGAAAATGTACTTTGAATACAAAATTAAAGTACATAACATTTCCTACAAGAAAGGGTCCATTTATTGTTTTCATAGTCCGCAGTTAGGGAGATAGAGGGGGATAAAGTGTTACTTTTTATTAACAATTGTCTACTAGATTGCCTTTTTTATCTCTAAAACTTGAATTAATGGATAATAATTACATTTAATGGATTTTATAGGTGATAAATAATATTTGAAGTAGCGTAAATATTGAATAACTTTAAAAGCTGGAAAGTTTTGTGAAGGTCAGGTAGCACCGTATTGTTGCTGACCATCTGTCCATTTTTGATTCTCCCTGTTAGTAAGTATTCTCCTTCCTATATTTTTCGGCCCTCTTCTTTCAGTTGAGCTATAAACTTCGAAAAAGTCAGTGAAAACGTTTTAGTGGCAATTAAATGTGTTTATTTTCTCTGAACGGGATAATCATTCTACTCTATAATGTCGGGAAAGTTTTTCATTTGTAGAGGATGATGGCTGCTGAATTACCCACGACAACCTTTCAAATGACATTCAATCCATATAAGGAGATCGTCTCAAAAGGGATTTGATTTTAAAAGTCAGTGCCACTTTTGTGCTCAAACAGTGGATGAAGAGTTTTACGTAAATAAAAGGAAAAAAACCGTTTTCTAAGTGCCCCAAAGATGAAAAAATTACAGCTAGGATGGAGAAGATTTATAAGTATTTGTATGAACCCGGTGACTTCCAGTTTTCTATGAATGAACTGATGGAGCGAATTACATCAGACGAAAAGCAATCGGTGGCTACTATTTGAGTGACCCTTTATGGCGAGCGTGTAATATTCAGCCAAACGATAAAGAGCAGTAATGTTGGCCACAAAATCTTGAACACAATCAGATGAGTTAGAGTGTAAGAGAAGATTGACTGAGAATCGTAAAAACTTCTGCTGCCATTATAAAAAACGGTGTCCGTTTCCAAGCATTTACCCACAAACTGTGTTCTTGGATTCGCTGGTTTCTGCGAAAAGAAGGAAAGAGAATGAATGAATTGAAACGAAAACTAGTGTCTATTGTCCATGGTTTAATTACTGCAATACGACGATGTGGGTGGCGAAAAGCTTGGATGCCATGCTCAGCAGTTTGCACCAACTCCACCTGCACCAATGACCCACCGATTCAAGAACACTCCGCCATGAAGAGGAGGAAGAGGCTGAAGAATTTGACTTCTAACAACCACATCTATCGACCCACTTGTATATCTGGTCCTCATGCATGTCACATATCAGTTACATATTAATTATATTTTGCTGTTGTAATAAACTACCTTTTTTACTATTATTTTTTAAGGAATTTCTCCTAAGAAAATCGTGAGATTTATTGTTTCCGCTCTAGTTATCTCCTAAAGTGTTCATATTAACATCAATGTATTTTAAAACCTCTAAAACGTGTTTAGGTAAGTTTTTCTAACATTTTGGTTGATTGAATTGAACGAAACCACATTCAGATATCTATCTCATACCTACAAAGAACATTTTCTATTAAAATATCCCAATATTTGCAAATAATATTTCAACTTATGTAGAAAGAGTCTCGTTTCATATCTACAACTTGGATAAACGCTCCAATCTGATGTGACATATGCTTAGTGGAGATAGTAGTTGGATGAAGCATAGTACAAGTTTCGAAATATCATAATAAATCTTAAGTTTCACAGGTGAAACTGACACGCTCACCTTGGCAAATTCAAGTTGCAATCCTCCCTCCCCCCACTCTATGTCCTAAACGACTCTATGAAAAAAATGACTAGAACATTTCTTACAGGACATTTTGTGTACTTTAATTTTTAATATCGAGTACCTTTTGCTAGAGTTGATATTTCCCGAGATATTCGTGAAAATCCGAAAAACGGTACCTTCAAACTCATCCCCTTCTTTCCTTGTAACGGAAATATGGCACTAGTCTAATGAAGTTTCGTTTAACTATAATTATTTGTTTTTAACTTCATTAGTAACTGTCTGTTAGTCCTCAAAATAGAGTCAAAAACATCAGCTTGGGACATGAGACAAAGAAGGTCTTGGTTGATGGGGACCATCTGTGAAAGTTGTTTGAACGAAGTTCTATAAACTTCATTTCATAAACTTGCGGGGAAACTTCAGTTGGCAAATCAACAATCAGCGGACTCCATCTCTGAGGAAAAAAGAACATTTTTTTTCCATTTCCTTTGCGGAAATTACGAGGAGCTTGGAAGCATCATTCACCCCTTCACTAATCCCCACACCTTTCGCTTCTGACTACCACTTTTTTAGACACCACGGTAATTTCTTACAAGAACAAAAATGGATGAACGAAATTCTTTGGAAAACCCCATTTTAGAATTCATAAATTCTAAAGATATTAATTTCTACCCAGAGGGTTTTTAAAAAGTGAATTGATTGTAATGTAGTATTTCGATTGATTAAATATTAGTTTTTATTTTTAGGGTTTCGGTAATTATTTTAAAAATCTAAAACCCTTATTCTTCACTTGTCTGTCTGTCCTGGATATTGTGTGGCCCCTTTTTGATCTACACTTATGAAACAATATATTGAGATTACATTCGACAGTCAAAACCCAACTCATTAATGCTGTGTATTTTTTTTTACCTGTCTATTAAAAACTATTAATCGTTTTCGCAACATTAACTTAACCGGTGATTTTTTTAACGGGATGCTATTTCGCATAGTTCCATTTGACGATGCTTAAAATAAAAGTGATCCTATGGAATACAATAAGTGTTAATATGATTATTAAACTAATAAAAAATCATGTGAGCGTCTGTGGCTCTCACGCTCTTGGTTAGCGTCCACTGGCTCGTATCAGGTGACGCGGCTGACGGAGGAGCGTGGGGGACTTCCCAAGACTCCGCTTCCTCTTTCGCTCGTGAGGGAGGTGGCAACCATGTGGATTTGGGTGTTCTCTGGCTGTTTGTAAATACTGCATGAATGAGCGAGTGAATGAGAATTGTAAATATGGTATGAATGAAAACATTTATCTCAATTACTTATTGCCTAATAAAAAGGCAGATTGTAATGTTGTCATAGTAAGGTTGTTTGCATATTATTAATCAGTTTAAGGCTCTAAGAAGGATTAAGAAGAATGCAGCCGATAGTTGGATCCAGTATAGTCACCTTAAAGCAGTGCTTATCTAATAAGGAAACCCTAACAGGTGTGATATATGTGGTATATTTCCGCAACTTGGCTGTCATCTGGGTGTACTTACCATAACAGATAAAGGGCAATATATCTTGAGGCAACGACCTAAGTTTGCGGCCGACCACTTGCGAATATCTCTTCTATTTTTTTGGGGTGTTGTTAAGTTTATGCTTTCTTCCCTTAGGCAGTAAAACATTTCAGTTTAGGACAAGCGTCATCGGACGCCTTGACATTGGACAGGAAACTATAATATACTCATAATCCACAGTTTTTTTTACAAGTCAAGCGTCAGACGGTCTGCTCTTAAGGAAAGTTACTTAAGCTGCTCAGACGTCTGTGAGCTTTTTTTTTTTTTTTCTAAGGCCGCTACGGAATCGTTCTTTTGGACCTTTTTCCGATAAGGAGTTTTCAAAACCGCCCTCTTCCAAGGCTACAGCTACCGTCACGATTTCATTTCAAATGTTTATATTCAACCGGTTTATTTTTTTGTATTGAATTGTATATACTCATTAGAGATAGGTCGTGAACAATTAAAACTGCAATTATTCAGTTAGACAAACCGAACGATAGGCTTTGCGTATTAGTTCCTTCCCCTGAAGAATAAGAACGCTCTCAATAATGTTGGTAGAATTCTAACTGGAGAGCAATTGGACAACTAACGTTATCTAGTATTTATTCAGATAGCCTTTTTTATTTATTATATAATATTTATTAGCTATAAGTTCCTTCTAACTCTTAAGATAAAATGCTGATCAAGTTAGTATTTCAGCCGGACGAGGCCACACGATCATGACCTTTGATCCTAGAAAGGCTCTGTGCGATGCATTTTTGGTTTAATTCGACCTTAAGAGGTCCAAAAATAAAGTAAAATAGTTAATGACATCAGTTCAGACGATCGTGGAAGTTTTAGAATCGCCACTGTTGGAAATATCTGTACGAAATCCATTCTTTATATGTTGTCTTTTAGATGGACTATAACTAATAAAATCGTTACCGGTCTATATAAAATTCATTTTCTGTCACTTCTAGACTCTGCGCAATTTTGGATTTTTGAGTTTTCAAATATTAAAGTGTACTTGACGGATATTTCTTACCCTTTTCATACTTTTTCTTCTGCCACTATCAAATTTATTATTATTATCTTGACTATTTAATATTAATCTTAGGTAGATATTTGCAACGTAGTATTTTAGCTTCTATTTAGTCTGCATTTTATTATTGTGTTAATAAAACAATGTTTACTGAAACAAAAAATAATTTATAACTTTGTGCCCACTATTCTTGACCCGCGACCGTACCCAAACCACAATATGGACATCTCGTTTTCAAGCTTTTTAGATTTTAAATGAGAGCCCACCCCAAATAAACATCTACCTTATCCCGCTTAGAAAGTCGTCTATCACGAGTCACCCAAATATTTTTCAATTTAAACTTTTATCACTTTAATGACAACAAACTAACAATGGTGGCATTGCAATATTGGGTCGGTTAAGGCATTGAAATTGACAAGGTTATTAAAAGCATAATTTAACGGTCTACATTGTCAGTTTTTTGCTTATGTTTTTGCCTAAGTTGCTTCATGAAAAATTAATTTTTGTGTTTTTACCTGACCATGACCATTGTATGTATATTCATGTTCATCGTTGAATTTTCATCAAGACCCAACATTTTTTGTTGTATTGTTTGGTGTCGTTCTGTATACAACATTAAATATTGGCAAAACTTCATATGGGATTGACCTTTGGATACTCAGTTGTGGATGATAGTAGACAGTAATTGTGGGAGGTATTAGAGAGAAGTGAAATAGTGAATTAGAGTGTAGTGTGATATGGGGGTCGTCCAACCCTGGTCCACACATAAAATACAGCAACACTAGCGACAGTACATGAGCAACAGAACGTAGAATATATAAGTTAAATAATCTTTGTAGAAGATTGACAAGGTTTAGTTCTTTAGCTTAGTCCAAGGCCCAGTTCCTCACAATTTTTCTTTTAATAAATCAAAGTCTTTAAAAGAAAAGAAAGAAAAGCTTAATTGTGAAGTACAAGCAAAACAACTGGTATATACAAATATTAAGACTTAGGTTACTACATACTGGGTGGAAGGTCTAGGAATGAGTGTGGTCTGGTTTTTTTTTTTTTTTTTTTTTCAAAAGCCCCTTTATTGATCAATAAGTTTTACAATTTAAAAAATTTTTGATATACAAATTTCTCCTCTTACTGCATACGCAGATGCATTCGAAGGAGGGTAGAATTACAATAACAATTTTCTATTTGAAGTTAAAATTACAAATCACTGGGTACAGGACTAGGTGATGGGGCTCACCTCCAGATTACAATGATGGAACTACAAACTAAAACCTAAAACTTGAACCTAAGACTAAAGCGTTCCTGCCGCGACAGCGTCCTGCCATCGATAGGGGAAATCAGAGCGGGGCTATCATGGTCTGGGGCTAAAGCTGAGACATATATGAATAAGAAAAGGATAAGATTCTGGGAATAGGGAGTAAGGGAAGTAAAGAGGGTTGCTTACTTAAAAATAACAGAAACTATCAGTGACTTCCATGTCACGAGGCAGGTATACAGTTCTGCTCAGGCCCCTTCTACTTGTTCTTAACATTATCTTAGCATTATAAAACTTATAGATAACCGATTTCACGAATTTGTTATTAGTAAACTACAAGACATGAAATTAGTGAGATGCTGTGACATAGTTTTGAGAGATTTCTTCTATGAAAGTTTGAAATTCTCAGTGAACGCTGAAGGTACTCACCAGAATTTGGGCTTTAGGTATATTATTAGTGAGCTCCATCCTTGAAGTTAGGCGGTAAAAACTACTTGTATACAATTTGGAATAGATACAATTATCTAGACAGTCATAGATTTGCAAACCAGCAGTCGCTGTGAAGCACTTTCACCGAGGGAGGTCGAAGCTACCAGTGCCCAGTCTCGACCCTGACATGTGCTGATCGGCGCATCACAGCAGTTTGTTGTGTCATCTGTATTTGTTTGGCGGCGCTGTGTATGTGCACGCTAAATAACAACCCAAGTATGGTAATTGCGAGTCCTTTCGAAATAATGGCCAATTTTAAGTGTCACAACTTAGACGGTTTCCTACATTATATCTTATTATAGTTTTAATTTTCTATTACCAGTTTTTTCAAGGATTGGTTCTTTAAGTTAGTCCAAGGCCCAGTTCTTCACCATTTTTCTTTTAATAAATCAAATATTTAAATAAACAATTTTTTACCGGCTTGGATTTTTTTTTACATCAGTTTCTAAATGGTTAGGAGTGTTTGTAAGGAGATCGATGAGTCGAAGCCGGAGAATCCCACTAGGAAAGTGTGGGGTCCGACAAAGCCGGACTAAAGCTAGCAAGGATAGGAAAGAGAGGTGCAGAACTAATTAAATAAGAAAGGTATGGTTTGAGCAGAACAACAAGCATCAGTGCAGAGAGAGCACCGTTCACTTCAAGTGTCTGATTCCGACTGTCTGAAGAAGCTCAGAATTTCTGCCTTATATAGACAGGTCATTTCTACATACAGCGAATGAGAAAGCTGTATATTTCGGCCAATCATATGATCGTTTGTTTTGGCCAATCAGGGGGCTACTACGCCGCGCCCCTAATGATCTCTTGCGGTGCCGAGAACAACGAGAACTCGTCCCGAAGATTTATTCATAAAATATGGAAAGGTAGGCTTTCTTTATTTGTTCGTGGCGAAGATAGATAAGTACATTTAAGAGGAACAAATCGAATTTGAATTTCGTCACTCTTAGAGTCCATTCTTAAAATCTTTGACAATTTTGTAGCTTAGAGGTGGCGATACCTATATTTTTGGGTTTGTTGTGCAACATTGGAATTGCTATAAATTTTTGCAGTTGTTGTGGACTAAATGCTGGACATACTAAATACAGCCGTTATTCTGTTTATCTTTGGCCTATGGAGTTTTATAATTGTGAATGGTATATGGAATTATATGATTGGTTTTCATTATTCGTTTCTACTAAGAATTATCATAAAAAAAGGCACGTATATATGTGGGGACCCTCTAATGTCGGTAAGACTACTGCTATTAATTATTTATTGAGAGATTTATTTGATGGAGTATATTATCCAATGTTTCAGTACCCATGTGGTGGGTTTTTCTCAGATGTCCATCGTGCAGTTGTATTTGACGAGTTTAATCATAAAAATTATATGTACGACACAGACGACAATTTGAAGAAGTCTCTGAAAGAAAGTGAAGCTACCTTTCTTCGGGAAAGGGTGGTTATACTAATAATGGTCTTAATACAGATACCATTGGAACCAGAAACTGTACATAATAGTACACCTCCATTTGATTATCTGTATTATCTTATCTTTCTTATCTCTTGTCCGTTTTTATTGTTATTTACTCTAATGCATAACTTTTATTACTGCTCATGTTTATATTTGATGCTCTGCAATCATGCATCCTTCACTATCTGCTGCGCACAATATTAAGAAATTATACATATACGCTGCTATGCTGCGGAATGGCAGATAGTGCTTGCGGTAGGTGAGTCGCCTTCTGAATGGCAAACGGACTAAGTGTGGAACTCTCAATGCCAAAGTAGCTCCCATTGTTATTCTCAAGTCCCAGCTACTTAACATGTAAAGCTCGATTTTCTCTTCTATGGCTACGGCCCCATATAAGCAGGATAACGCAAACAAAAATTTTAAATATCCTAAATTTCCAATCTAAATCAATTATTATTGTTTTTGTCAATATTTGTCAGGGCCTAACTCAAGGAGCACAGCAACTGTTAAGGTTGCAATATGAGGCATATTAAATAAAACAAAAATGTATTGTCTTACCCGCAGCTGCCTCTGTTCTAGTAGAGCACATCTCAATCTAGTAATATATTAGGTAAGTATTTGTTTGTGTCGTAGATTATTAAAAGGATTTTTTTTTTTCATAATATGCCCCTGTTATTGTAAATGATAGAAATTAGTATAGATTCTACTTAAACGAATCTATTTACAGTAGGTCCTGTAGCTTGGCTACATTTTATACAATTTTTAATGATTTTACATTGCGATTTGTGATTGTTACCAATGCACATTATAGAACATTGTCTAAACATGTTTAAAAGTGATGGGGATCACCTTATGAGTCATAGACTTAAAACTAACTTACATCTAACAACAAAATCAGATTATTCCGGAGAGTCTGTTGCCATCGATGCGGGAAGGGTGGTCCGTTGTGTTAAATACTGTTGATTTGTTAGGTGCAGCGTCAAAAAACTCAAGGCACACCAATCAAGGGTGCAGGTCGGTGTTAACCTCTCTCGAGAGATATGTCTGACCACTTTTCTCATGATCACATTCTGAAATTGCTGGAGACTTTTAGCTGTATTGTCAGTTAAGTGAGTATATAGCGGGGCACCGTACAACAGAGCTGGCCGGAGGACCCATTTATTTGTCATCAGTTTGAGACGAAGCGACAAGTTGGGTGAAATTAGCAAGTGCGAAAGCCGGTAAGACCTGTGTCGTAATACTTTTTCTATTTTGTTACTAAAATGGGTAGAGAAATGGAGATGCCTATACATTTTTATATCCAGATTGATTTCCAAAAAAGGAATTCCATATAACAATGCAAGGAAATAAGGAGAGTGGTAGTCTTTAGTATTCGATAGTTTGCTATTTCTTTTGTATGATTTATACTTGGTTTTGCCAAAAATATCTAGTAAAAAACAAACCATTCTAATACACTGCTGCTAAATGACTATACTAAAGGTGCTTGATAATCTTCCTTTCTTGGTATCTTTGTCTAGTTTATGTAATTATTATTCCTTCCTTAGTGGCTTCATTCATGCCTGAAATTAAACCTGGATGGTTAGCATAAACTCACGACCCTACTGACAGAAACCCAGTAACCTTTCTTACCTTTAGGCCACTGGCCATCTGAAGTCGTCAATGGGTAGGTAGGACGTAGGGATACAGCGAGGATATAGTTGGAGTTGGTGGGATCAAGGCTGGGACATGATGGTGTCTTAATATAAGAGCTGTGGAAATCAAGAGACTTGCCGGTGTCATGCAAATACCATCCCGCTAATTAGCGCCTATTCGGATCGTTCTATTGGCCTACACCCGATGAAAGCCAATGTTTGCGTTACCATTTGACCATGGCTCAAGTCATGCAGCCGAAAAGCGTGAGTTGAAATCACCCATAATGAATGGCACGCCATTTATGGGTGGTCGTTAACTGTGCACGTACATTTATACACACGTAGTGCCCTTGACCAATGGGCCAATATTTAGGCCTCGACGTTCTATCAAGGCTGCGTCCTTTTATTGTTTGCGAATTAGACTAAATGGACAAACGATCGTACTAAACTATGTGCTATCTAAAGCAATGAAAGCAATTGAATAATTCTCGGTTTGATTCAAAATAGGCTAATTGAAAATTAATTGACAAAATAACCGAAATTTATTAAATAAACCAACAACAAAAAATCCATTAAATGACACCTCAACACAGAAACCGACGGTATCTATTTACAAAATATACCCACCTCACCTGTTGGGTATTATACACCAAGAACCAACCCAAAAGTGAATTTTTTAAACAAATAAAAAAAAGTAAAACTTGACTCTGAGAGAAAGGAGTTGGTGACTAGATATTCACTTTCATGATCATTCAGTGAAATGAGATAATAAATATAGTAAATTTACTATCCAAACTACATAATATATTAAATAAGCTTCCACTTAATTAATTAATAAAAACTCCTTTATTACCTTTTATTGTTTTAACTGACGAATCAATGGTATCTTTTTGAGATATTTAGCCCTTAAACTTATTTTTTGATTCATATGTTTTATAAGTTCGGAGGAAGAGGTTGTGCTTTGATTGGGATACTTCGTGAGTATAGGAGGGGTATTCCGAGCATATCTATGAAAAAAAGTCGATAATTTTTTATTAGATTTTGATATGATGATTGATCGATATGACGTGTCACAACTCTAAAGCTATTTGAAATAATTTTTTTCCCATGATTAAGAAATTAAATAAAAGTAAGCTTATTTCAAATTCTTGACAGCCCATGCCAGAAATAGAAAATTCAAACTTTTTCTATTAATTGTTTACAAATAATTTTCAAAATAGTTCAAGTAATGTATGAAAGCCAACGTTTCACCCCTTAAGCCATTTTCAGGACAAAATATAATAAATCATATCTATAAATCAAAATTGTCACGCTTGACATTCACTACAGAAATCATCTCTTGATAAAATTATTGAATTCAATATTTAATCAAATTTGTCATCCCACATTTGTTCTAGACTGTGTAATCTACTTCACTATTTAAATTACTTTTCCTAAAAGGATTTATTATGTTTATGTATAATCTATTAGAGTTAGATTACACTGATTAATCTAAGTTTTCTGGGTCAGCACGCATTTTTATTAAATTGCATCCTATTATAATAATTTATTATGTTGCTTACAACTATAACTTTGTTATAATCTTTAATATTAATTTTATATAATCTAGACTAAAATATAAAAAGTATGTGACGCCTGGGGTGGATCGCCCCAACAACATCTGAAATCAGTCTTCATCAAGAAATCTGGACTTCATTTAAAATAATTTAGCTATTAATGTAGTTACTGCATTTAATTTTTATAGGTATTTGATAAAAAAAGTCATATCAACAATTATTTAACGGTTACAAGTACCTGTTACAAAGCAGACATGCCCCAAGTTCATTAGACGTGATGTGCTCCTGACCCAGATCTGGAATGACCAGTTATTAACGCAAGGGTAACACATCATCCTATCAATTCATCTAAAACCAAGCGATTACAATTTGCTAAATTGGCCGCACGGTCGGGCAAGGACGTCTGGACCCTTCGTGTATGCGGTCATCGGATCGTCTCCACTGTTGTCGATTACATATTCATGGCTAAAGGAAGTGGTCTGTCCGCCGTTCTTGATCTTTGTGAGTCCCATGTCCATGACAGATGCAAATGAGACGCATGGAGAATCTATTATATAAGGAAGACAAGCAGCTACAGCCAATTAATGTGTCAATCATTAATTAATTACTTGGCAATAAAGGATATATGTTTCTCTACTAAATTTATGCTTGAGACCGTGCTTTATGAGTGGGCATGGGTTTAGAATAGTTCCCAGGTCACGAATTTAATATCATACAACTTCCATCGCGACAAAAGACTGACATGGAACCCACACACGAGGCTAAAAAGACAAGAACTAAACAGGCCCTTTGGACAACTGTACAGACTATTTCGAAGACCATGTCATCTCTCAATAGAAAACAAACTACTTATTTACAAAGTTATACTTAAGTCAATCTGGACATACGGAATAAAGCTATGGGGGACAGCAAAAAAGTCGAACATCAAGCGTGTCCAATCCATTCAATCAAAAGTCCTAAGAACAATAGTAAATGCCCCTTATTACGTCAGCAACAAAACCCTTCATAATGATCTTAATGTACCCTACATTCTTGAACTCATCCCTTCCAAGATCATAAAATTCTATAGTAACCTATCCAACCACCCTAATTCCCTAGCACAGTCATTACACTGCACCACTCATTACTATAATCCTCCTCGGAGACTAACGGTAGTGTCCTCGTGACCTGCTATAAATACGTGACAGTGGGAGTCCTGGCAATGGCCAGTTTCTCCAATCATGTCCTGAGCGTCTGTGGCTCTCACGCTCTTGGTCAGTCTCCACTGGCTCGTATCCGGTGACGCGGCTGACCAAGTAGACTCCGCTCCCTCTTTTGAATACGAGGAGGTGACAACTATGTGGAGTTGGGAGGTCTCTGGGCTGTTTGTGAATACTGTATGAATGAGTGAGTGAATGAAAATTGTAAGTATGATATGAATGAGATCATTTATCACAATTACTTATTTCCCAATAAGGCAGATTGCCATTTTATCATAATAAAGTGGTTTTTATATCAATATCATACAATAAGTATACATAAATAGAGGCAGGAAATGTTTTAGTAAAAAATACTTTATAAAGGAAATAGTAAAGTACTGAATTAATAGAAACTAACTAAAGTACAAATATCTAAGTAACATTATTATTGAATAACTAAGGCAGTGATGATAAATATATAGGTAGAAATATAAAGTAATAGAAGGGAAATGTGTAGTACTATGCTTGACCACCCTTATACATTTGACCACTGTGACTTGGGTTTGAACCTCGGCTACCAGTAAGGACTTTGTCTTTGGGGGATGCGCCTGGTCCGTATAAGCCATACAGTGATGATAAATGAGTAGCTACTTGAATCAAGAAGTACTCAATCAAGGTAGAGTGAGTAGAAGACTAGCCCTAACCACACTAGCACCACTTGGCAGCTATGCTGACCTTCCGTCAGCCCTAACTCTTCATTAGCTGTTCCATCATGATATCATCTGTTATCTTTCTCCATTCATCTAACATACCATAACGTACTTTCCTAGCATTCTAAGGAATTTCATCGGAACTGGTCGTAGAAGAGGCCTGTGTTTTATAGAAAGGGTTAAAGATTCACTTAAATACACCAGTATGGAGATTGTCCTAAAACGCTGATTTGGTGTTCTTTGAAGAAGATTACTTTTACCCGTTTCTTTTTCAAGGCCAAGGCTCTCAGCCAAACTCAGCTGCGTTCTCAAATGTAGGACACTACTGAAAATGATTCCAAGCATTTCCTGTTGGTTCACCATCCTTTCCTCGCTCAATGATAAGTAATTTGATCGATACCAATGCATTGACACGATAATTACCTTATAATGGCCTCGTGCCCTTCCTGTAATGAATATTCCTTAGGGAACTCTCCGCGTCGCTGTTCCATTGTTTACAAATCGTCCGCATTTGGGTTCGGAGGTTCGGAACGGCATTTGTGAAATTCCGGATGTAGATTATCCTTTAGCACACCCGTGCAATAGCAAAATTAAAACAGTTTTTGTTCACTTTTCTCTCACTCGTTAGAGTAAAAAGTACTAGTTAGAGGTTACCACGCACTCCTATTACGTGTAGTAATGTAGAAAGATTATGAAGAGAAACGAGCGAAGACATCATATCGAGCGATTGAACAGATTCTAACTGAAGGAGATTGCATCCTGCGAGGTTTCTTAGAAGATTTTATTTCATCTACGAACCATGGGCAAATGAAAGGGGTTGGTGAAAGTAATCGGGTATGGGGCGGTTCGTTGAAGTAGAGTACGTTTTCTGCAATGACATTTTTCATTCACTTCGGGGCTCATTTTAAAACATTTACGCGTGAGAGGGTGGCGTACGAGGTTGGGTTTTAAGGGGATATGATTATCCAAGACGAATAGAAGGTTTGAAGAGAAGAATCCAACCATAGTATCCATATCTTTGAAAGAAAAAAAGATGGGGTCTCAAGGTTTTCAATGTTTTGATATATAGCTAGGATTGGAAGCGACCAGATCGTCTGGCTGGATAAAATTGTTAGTAGGAACAGAGAGGATTTTCTGATTGTTGTGTCAACCTCTTAATTACGAATAATTAGAAGTTCCCCTCTTCTCGGTCCAGAAAATATTTACTTATGTTTCCATATTGTAATAATAAACTTAAGGCGTCAGTAGGAGAGTGGGAAGCTGCTGGTTGGGGGAAAAGCCACAGGTGGGGGAACCCTCCACCACGGCTGGCCTGCCTATATAACCACCCAGGCGCTTGCTGCTCTACTCTGTTGAAAGTATTATATTTTATGCACTCCTTAATATGCATCTGCGAATGCAGCACGAGGAGACAGCTGTAATTCTAAATTTATTTATTTATTTTTGTCATTGTATATATATTATCAATAAAGAGGTTTTGAAAGAAAAAAAAACAAAACTGCTCTACTCAAACCGTGGCCTTCTCATTCAACTACCTCTGCATCTCTCTCTCCTAGCCTCGCTATGTTTTAGTCCGGCGTTGTCAGACCCCACACCTTCCTAGTGGGAATCTCTGCCTTTGTCTCGCTAAAACTAGCAGCTCCTTGGGAGAGACCTCTTCCTTGTGGACGACGGTTGCCGTGGCCCTACAAACTTTACCTAGTAGTGTCTCCCACGGCAATCAAGTCTACTTCTCTCCAGTTCACACTCGCCTTTGGGATCCGGACTGTTTTCGCCTACCCTTAGATACCGAGTGTGAATTCGTGGTCATTCCAAGACCACATAAACTACCTATAACCCTAGCCCGCGGCGGGTGTCTCCTTCCCCAAGGTGGGGACTCACCTCACACATCTGATAACGTCCCAACAAATGGAATTAAAATAAACCTCTAATTCTAACGCTATGTTTGGTCTAATGTAGGCCACTAGCATTGCAGTAAGGGTTCTCAATTTCGGCAAAACCTCGGAGAGGTTCCTCCAGCTTGAGAGCCGGTTCCAAAAGTGGTTCAAATAGTAATAACTGTCAACAGAAAGTACTAACGTGTGTGAATAATTTCTAAAGATGACGCTACAATGGTACAATGGCGTCTCCTCCCCACCTTGGGGACTCACACATCTGAGCCCGACACTGATATTATTAGGGGAATCAATGGACAACGATCCTGGTGTCGGAGATTATTATGTGATGGATGGAGGTGCAAAGAATGTACAGATTGGTAACGGATTGGAAATGGTTGTTGGAGGATCTGTTAATATTGGAAGTGGATCCTATTCGTTATGAGAATCGTGTGATCACAACAAAGGACTAGGCCGAAGCGGAAGAATCCAAAAGATATATGGACGAGGCTTTTATGACAACATAAAGTAAACGTTGGGGGAGACTGGAAAATAGGCAAATATATTTTCGACGTGTAGATGTTCTTGATGAATCTGGAGGGTTGTGGACGAAGAGGCGAACCCATCCACCATTAAGGTATATCCGATAATGGCAGAGGTGAGTTCATATCAAACCTACGTTCCTCCATGGTAAATAACGAGAACCAAACAATAAAATAAAAATCCTAATAAAGGGTGTCCCAGAATTAACGCAAGATTTGATTTAAATAAAAAAACACAGTTTTTAGTATTTTTGTTGTTATTTTTTTATTGAATTATAAAGTAAATATGATAGGGTTATTTATGGAATAACACATCGGGCAAATGGCCTCCACGACTTCACTGGCACATACGCACTCTTTTGTCGAAATTTCCCATGACCATTTGGCATAAATGTGTTTGAATTTCGTTGATGCAGCGTTGAATTTCCTCTTTTAATGCACGGGTGGATGTGGGCTTGTTGACATACACCTTTGACTTCAAATAACCCAATAAAAAGAAACCTAAAGGTGTTAAATCACACGATCTAGGGGGCCAATTCCGATCACCGAAACGAGAGAGTACACGACCTGCAAATGTCTCATGCAGTATTTGAATTGTTTCATGGGCTGTATGGTATGTGGCACCATCTTGTTGAAACCATATATTGACCACATCAATATCATCTTGTTTACGACGCCAAAATGATGTTCCTGGATTTTCAACAACACTTTCACTACTTCGATATTGACATTTAAACGGCTTGTTTTTGGACGACTAGTGTGTTTAGTGTCTCCAAGTGATCTAGTCTCCCTAAAATGTTCAATTAATCTCTTCACAGTTGATGAAGTCAAAACTTTATTCCGACTATATTTTGTATGAAATTTTCGAACTGCGGCCGCCAAACTTTCATTATTTTTGAGATAATGTTCAACAATAAAGACACGTTGTTCTATCGTGTAACTCTCCATTTTTATTAACCCTAAACTGTCAGCTGTCAAATTTTTTTTTTTAGGGTTGCCAGCACTTTACTGCACAAATGGCGGCAAATTCAAATCTTGCGTTAATTCTGGGAGACCCTTTATTTGCATGAAGAAGCACACTTTCAAGCCAGGCTGGTGACTGGTTTTCCTCTCTTATTTCTTTTTTATAAAACGAGTTCCCTTATTCAGGATTTGTTGCCCTGATACCCACCTGTAACCACCCACTGTACCGTCTGTACCGCCAGCCGATCCTGGATGTAGATAGCCATCGTCCTGTGAAACCGGCAATGGCTGTGTATTAGTATTCTCGTGTGGCGCTGAGATGTAAACAAGGAAGCTTCGGAACGACCCATTGTCTTCCTCCGAACAGATCTCCGCGGTCATCAAGGCTGTCTGTTAAACATTTATCATTTCTTCGAACGACTTTTCCTTTATACGTAAATTCTGCCGAGTGGTTCGACCGCTAGTCTTTACTGACTGGAAAGGCTTATCTTCGATTATCAAATCAAGTTATGTTATAGAACCTATAATAGTATAGTGAATATTACGAAATATTGAAAATAACATAGAAGGAGGACTTGTAATATTGTCGGATAGTGAAGAATATCCAACCATCAGTTAAATAATCTTTGTAGAGGAGAGCCTTTCAAAAGAAAAATAAGAAAAGCTTTATTATGAAGTACAAGCAAAACACTGGTATATACAAATATTAAGAGTTACATTACTACATACTGGGTGGAATGTCTGCGTACAAGTGTGTTCTGGGGCTAAAGCTGAGACATATATGCATAAGAAAAGGGTAAGATTCTGGGAAGTAGGGAGTAAGGGAAGTAAGGAGGGTTCCTTACTTAAAAATAACAGGAACCATCAGTGACTTCCATGAAGGCAGTAGGCAGGTATACAGTTCTGCTCAAGCCCCTTCTATTTGTTCTTAGCATTATAAAACTCATCGATGAATTTACTGTCAATAATTATAAAACTCTTTCGCATGCGAGTAAGGTGACAACCATTTGGATTTTGGAGGTCTCTGGGCTGTTTGTAAATACTGTATGAATGAGCGAGTGAATAAAAATTGTAAATATGCTATGAATGAGAACATTTATCACAATTACTTATTGCCCAATAAGGCAGATTGTAATTTTATCGCAATAAAGAAGTTTTCAAAGTAACAAAAAAATTATGAATGTAATGGAAGGCAGGTTGGAAGGGACGCAAATAAAGGAAACCAAGAACAAATTGGTTGGATATGTAAGGATTGTCCAGAGAAAAAAACAACAAGCGATTCGCAGAAGACAAGAGAATACAGGACGTTAAACCCAACACTAGAAGTGACTAGGGGATTGTTAAAAAAAAAGCTGTTTTTTTTTTTAAATACAATAACGGGAAGTATAAAAACAAAAATTAAACTTGAAAAAAAATAGATAGGGTAGATAGAGAAGACGGAATAAACAACGTTATGAGCTTTCAATGACACATTATTACAGTGGTTAATTGCAATGCACATGAGAAACTACTGGAATTTCGATAAATGAATCAACACAGCCCATCAATGTACACTGACATAACCGACTCGAGGATGACTCAAACAAATATTTATCGAGAATACATTTCTTCTGTATGAGAGTTCTCGACTGACACATCGCCGCTGACTAAGAAAACGAATAGATCAACAGCCGAACGGAAATAGACTATTCAAAATGACATAAGTGTCCTGAACGGGGTGTTTGGCAAACGATCACGACATCATCAAGTGATCGGATTTTAACTTATTGAATCGCATGGCACGTAACATCAATCAGTGAACTAGCAGCCATTCGGCTAACGGCACATCTTCCTTTTAATCAGATACAAGTATTAAGTTTATACGTAGTCGTTATTTTAATTTTTTACTCAACAACAACTTTATTATGGTAAAATTACAATCTGCCTCATTGGGCTATAAGTAATTGTGATAAATGATCTCATTCATACCAATTTACAATTTTCATTCACTCGCTCATTCATACACTATTTACAAACAGCCCAGAGGCCCCCCATGTCCACATGGTTGTCACCTCCCTCGCGTGCGAAGGAGGAAACGGAGTCTTGGGAAGTCCCCCACGCTCCTGCGTCAGCCGCGTCACTGGATAAGAGCCAGCGGAGGCTGACCAAGAGCGCGAGAGCCACCGGTGCTCAGGACATTCATTTTTTAGTGTGAGCAACTAGCGACATTTTAAAATTGTCTAACTTCTATCCCTTCCCTTGTCTATAGACAAAGGGACACAGTATTGGAACAATTAATATGCCCACCAATGGAGTATTGAAAATTCCTGTTTTCTATACACTGCTTCAAAGTCTTAGTTTTATTATGCTAATTTATTTTTTCAAATAATATCTATTTGACTATATTTCATTTATTTATTTTAATTTGCCGGTTCCTTTCAATCAAAAGGCCTGAGAACAATAGTTAATGCCCCTTACTACGTCAGCAACAAAACCCTTCACAATGATCATAATATACCCTACATTCTTGAACTCACCCCTTCGAAGTTCATGAAATTCCATAATAACCTATCCAACCACCCCTAGCACAGTCATTGCACTGCACCACTCATCCCTATAAGTCTCCTCGGAGACTAAAACGGCAGTGGCCTCGTGACCTGCAACAAATATGTGACAGTGGGAGTTGCCTAAAATGCTGGGTGTTTTTTTTCCTCTTCAAAATATAATTTACCCCGCTATGTAACTCAAACATTATTAGAGTTGGTTTCTATGCATGATCGCTATGCATGCCTTGATCTGTTTTTTGTTAAGATTGAAGTACCGGTGAAAACTATTTTATTTTCATTCTTTTTCTCATAACCTCTGAAAGGAAAGAGCTACAAATTTCGTTTCTACACTGATATACCAGCGGTTACTATTTTTGAGAAATGACTCTGAATTCGGTTGTCGCCTCTTTGAAACTTCGGGACAATTGTGAGCGACTGCGATACCCATAGATACCTTCAGGATTTTATCCTTTTTAAAATGATTTACTAACGAACTTCATTCCATGTTGAAGAGTCACATTGGCTAACATATGGGAAAACAAAGAGAATAGAATATATATGTACTTTCAATCAAAGTCAAGGTGATTGTATCAAGTCGAAGTTTAGATAGTAATTCCATTCTTCCTCCACCATAATCAGGCAATGTTAATTTTTAATATTTCTTTCTATGCCCTTCTCGATCCAGAAGCAGAAAGACTGTGAAGGCCGTCAGAACGCATCGGTGCCTCTAAGCCGCCATGAAACTATGCTCTATGAAAGAATTTGCCATCAGCGTGTCTTCTTTAGTTTAACAGTGGATTCCCTGTTTATTCCTTTCCTCCGATTCCTAGGACATTGTTAAGCTTGTTCTGCTTACAACAGTGCACCTTTTCGTCCAGAAACGGCTGAAAACTTCATGCGATTGGACGTCTCCAGCCATTCTGATGTTCCTCAAAATGACTCCTTGGTGAATCGCCGTAATATTTGACCACCTCTACTCAGCCCTTTTAAGATATCTTCCATTCTATTCCCACTTGAGCCCATTGTTAAGTCTCACCTCAATCTATGAACATTTGACGGTAAACCTGCCTGGAAGAGGACTTTATGTAACAAGGAAATGGAACTTTCCAGATGTTGTTTCTTCTTGAATGGAATTCTACAGTGGGGAAAAAATAGAAGTTACCCAAACAATCAGCACTCTTAAGCAGGAGTAAACATATTAGCATTCCAAAGAGTAGACAGCATTGAGTGAGGGGAAAATTACTGGTTTATTCATACGTATGTATTTACGTCTCGGGGTGACGTCGCGATTCATGGAGTGTCTATTGTCAATAAAGTTCAGGGCCGAGAGAATTAATCGATACAATATATTACATATGGAATGATTAATAATTTTCAACTGCATTCAAGAAGGAAAAAAATAAACATGTTGCCACGGACATAAAAGATTTATTTTGGAATCATACGAAACCACATATCAGATTTTATATTTATGATCTGGATAATCATAAATAATGAAGTGGAATTGTACAACTCACAAGTGTTTTCCTCTTTGTAGTTTCTGTAAATGGTCCCAATAGTTTTTTAAATGAAATCATATCAGTTTATTTCAAATATTAAAGTAATCTTGTGATAAAGTTCAATACATTTAGCTTAAAAACAAAAGCCTAACATCATCACACATGAGTAAATTTAACGACAAAAACTAAATGCCAATAGATCTAAAAATTCTGGGAGTTGTTTCATAGATTTTATTTAGCTAGAAATGTTTTTCATTTCTTCGTAATACATTATGCCCTTAATTTTGGGTAATATAGCTACGTTAGAAATACTTTGTAGTAATCGATTCTCACTTTGTTTACATTTATCTATAAATTTTGTGGTTGTATTTTTTAAAATACCTAGAATGTAATCAGCTTTAGATACTTCGTCAATCTTTACTATTTTAGTACCTCGGTTTGTTAAGTATTATTCTTAGAAATTTATTTTAGATTGTTTGCATTATACTGATATTGTTATGAACTAATGTTCCCAACAGTTGGGCTGTCTATATAGGTATTGTGGCTCCCGAACGTGATACTCTCAAATTTAGTAATCTACTTTTATCTCCGGCTAAGTGAAATGCATGTTCTTGTACGCTATTTCGCTATTAGTACACAAAATTCGCATACGTTGATACAAAATTCTCGTTCGTATGCGAATATACGGTGTACGTGTTTAAATACGCACGTTTTCCGTCTCGAATCGGTAGAGTAACACAAATTATAGAACCTGGAACATTTGTCTTTTCTCTGTTCGAGATAGTGTCGAGTAGACGGTTCAGTCTCTCCTGTTCAAAATTGTTACTTGTTTAAAAACATAAAATTGGCTTATTTAGAATTAATACGGTACTAATAAAGACGGTTTAGTTTTTGAATTTTTACTAAAACTTGTTCCTATTGTTTTGTTCAATTTCCACTTTTTTTTTCCTTCCAGCAGTGTAATAACCGATTGATTGCATTCAGGAATGTAGTTCTGCGAAATGTTGAAGTATCTCAGCCGTTAATCGGAAATAGCTATACTACATTATTCTCATGTGATCTTCTTTGCACTAATAAACTACTAATAAAATCGTCTCCTGCCTATATAAAACTCATTTTTTGTCAATTTAGATTCAGTGAAATGCATTTTAGTGTTGTGAATTTTTACTTATTAAAAGCATTGGGTAGAGATTTCTTTTAACTTTTCGTAAATTTTCCTTCTATTAGTATCTATCTCCACGTTAATTTATCATACTATCTCAGTTATTTAATTGCAATCTTAGTTAGATGTTTGTATCTTAGGTTATATTTTGTTAATAAAACGTTTATTAAAAAAGTCCATTTATATCTTTGTGTCTATTCATTACTGCTTTGTGTGATTCTAAATTCGTGATCATACCCAGAACACGGTCATGGCTTTCAACTCGTTTATACTGGCTTATTCGTGTGTGAATCACTAGCTCACATTACATAAGGCAAGTGCTGTGTTATGAAACAACTCCCTGATTTTTTTCCGTTCCTCTTCTTAGAACTGATACCTGATAGACTTGCCGAAGTGGGGCCACGAGGAAAGCTACGAGTGCAGTATAAATATGTTTGAAGTAGCTGCCAATCAAGTTACCTAACATCGCAGGCGATCAGATGTTCATGTGGAGGGAGCACGGCCATCTGTATAACGGGCCTGTCCCGGTGGTGAATCACGTCTCCGTAGGAGGTTTGTGGTATCCAGAAGAGGTGTGTCGGTCATGAGCGAACGGGGCTTAATGAGCCGTTCATCTAGAAGAACGAAAAGAGCAGATATTTACATATGTCTCTGTGGCGAATCTCATCCTCTCTTTGGAGGTTTGTAGCAGGCAGAAGAGGTGTGTCGGTCATGAGCGAACGGGGCTTAATGAGCTGTTCATCTAGAAGAACGAAAAGAGCAGATATTTACATATGTCTCTGTGGCGAATCTCATCCTCTCTTTGGAGGTTTGTAGCAGGCAGAAGAGACGTGTCGGTCATGAGCGAACAGGGCTTAATAAGCTGTTCATCTAGAAGAACGAAAAGAGCAGATATTTACATATGTCTCTGTGGCGAATGTCATCCTCTCTTTGGAGGTTTGTAGCAGGCAGAAGAGGTGTGTCGGTCATGAGCGAACAGGGCTTAATGAGCTGTTCATCTAGAAGAACGAAAAGAGCAGATATTTACATATGTCTCTGTGGCGAATCTCATCCTCTCTTTGGAGGTTTGTAGCAGGCAGAAGAGACGTGTCGGTCATGAGCGAACAGGGCTTAATAAGCTGTTCATCTAGAAGAACGAAAAGAGCAGATATTTACATATGTCTCTGTGGCGAATGTCATCCTCTCTTTGGAGGTTTGTAGCAGGCAGAAGAGGTGTGTCGGTCATGAGCGAACAGGGCTTAATGAGCTGTTCATCTAGAAGAACGAAAAGAGCAGATATTTACATATGTCTCTGTGGCGAATCTCATCCTCTCTTTGGAGGTTTGTAGCAGGCAGAAGAGACGTGTCGGTCATGAGCGAACAGGGCTTAATAAGCTGTTCATCTAGAAGAACGAAAAGAGCAGATATTTACATATGTCTCTGTGGCGAATGTCATCCTCTCTTTGGAGGTTTGTAGCAGGCAGAAGAGACGTGTCGGTCATGAGCGAACAGGGCTTAATAAGCTGTTCATCTAGAAGAACGAAAAGAGCAGATATTTACACATGTCTCTGTGGCGAATGTCATCCTCTCTTTGGAGGTTTGTAGCAGGCAGAAGAGGTGTGTCGGTCATGAGCGAACGGGGCTTAATGAGCCGTTCATCTAGAAGAACGAAAAGAGCAGATATTTACTTATGTCTCTGTGGCGAATCTCATCCTCTCTTTGGAGGTTTGTAGCAGGCAGAAGAGGTGTGTCGGTCATGAGCGAACGGGGCTTAATGAGCCGTTCATCTAGAAGAACGAAAAGAGCAGATATTTACATATGTCTCTGTGGCGAATCTCATCCTCTCTTTGGAGGTTTGTAGCAGGCAGAAGAGACGTGTCGGTCATGAGCGAACAGGGCTTAATAAGCTGTTCATCTAGAAGAACGAAAAGAGCAGATATTTACATATGTCTCTGTGGCGAATGTCATCCTCTCTTTGGAGGTTTGTAGCAGGCAGAAGAGACGTGTCGGTCATGAGCGAACAGGGCTTAATAAGCTGTTCATCTAGAAGAACGAAAAGAGCAGATATTTACACATGTCTCTGTGGCGAATGTCATCCTCTCTTTGGAGGTTTGTAGCAGGCAGAAGAGGTGTGTCGGTCATGAGCGAACGGGGCTTAATGAGCCGTTCATCTAGAAGAACGAAAAGAGCAGATATTTACTTATGTCTCTGTGGCGAATCTCATCCTCTCTTTGGAGGTTTGTAGCAGGCAGAAGAGGTGTGTCGGTCATGAGCGAACGGGGCTTAATGAGCCGTTCATCTAGAAGAACGAAAAGAGCAGATATTTACATATGTCTCTGTGGCGAATCTCATCCTCTCTTTGGAGGTTTGTAGCAGGCAGAAGAGACGTGTCGGTCATGAGCGAACAGGGCTTAATGAGCTGTTCATCTAGAAGAACGAAAAGAGCAGATATTTACATATGTCTCTGTGGCGAATCTCATCCTCTCTTTGGAGGTTTGTAGCAGGCAGAAGAGACGTGTCGGTCATGAGCGAACAGGGCTTAATGAGCCGTTCATCTAGAAGAACGTAAAGAGCAGATATTTACATATGTCTCTGTGGCGAATCTCATCCTCTCTTTGGAGGTTTGTAGCAGGCAGAAGAGACGTGTCAGACGTGAACGAACGGGACTTGAAGATCCGGTCATTTAGACTGTTGGTTCTTAACGAGGGCGATAGTAATAACTGAAATGATTAATAATTAACATTAATCAATTAATAGTTTCGACGCACAAGGCTATTACTCTCATGGGTTTCAGCTGATGGTAACTGTATTATTTGCCGGGTTTACTGTCAAGCATCGTCTGCTATTTCAGGTGTAAGTTAATAATGCTTTGGAGAGGCGAAATGTGTTTTATTTCGTGATGTACATACCCCACACTACCAATAAACTGAGTATAAAATAATCTGGTGGTGGGGGGATACACAGATAAATATAGACAGAGTGAAAACAAATAATAATTTAATAATACATGCACAAGTTTACGTGGTATAAAAGTACTTATAAAAGATATAAATCTCATAGTCAATGCGCCCTGAATTTCATTGGCCATGCTTCATAACTTCATAACAAGATATTCACCTGTTACTAGAGATCTGTGCTTTGATTTTATGATAGCCATTGTTCTAAACAATGATTAACACAAGTATGTGGAACCGAAAAACAATTGTATCTAGTACGATGCTTTTTTTCAAGAATGGATATTTGTTTCTGCCAATTATTATTCCAGAAGTTCTCATCTAATACATTCGATGTTAGGTCAATACCTTTCTGAAAATAGAGAACTTCTAACTCCAGTTCTTCTGTACATACTTGAAGTGCAGTGGATCCAGCTATTTCAATCACATTTACTTGGCAATTAAAATGATAATAAAAAAGGTGGCCATTGGCTGACTGATATAAAACTGTTGAAATCGCTTTTCAAATTGGTATTGAAGGTTGATAAATAATTATTATCTATACTACGAGTTTATTTCTCTAATTCTAACCAATTACTAACTATAAAAAAGACTTTTCGTAACATTTTATTAAAAACGTTTTTATAAAATATTTTTTCTTAAATGTGGTCGTACAGCAACGGGCACATCCGAAACGATCGCCGAGTGCAGGGTTTTCGACCCTGGTTTAGATGAAGGAAACCAACGGATCAGTCATAGATGAACGCATCTTAATTTATTGGTAGGGTTGGTGAGAGAAATCTTTAATTATTAAAAGTATTAAAACTGTCATTAAACTTGTGTTCGTAGCTTTAACTGAGGTGGAGTTTTTTTAGGGGTATATTGTTTTTGTATGGTGGTTCTATAGGACGTTAACGTGTCCCGATGGTACTAAAACTATAAAAAATTCCATGTTAAATAATTTAGGGTAATCTATTACTATGTGTCGGGGGCCAGCCATTGCCTGTCGGGCGTCAGAAAGAGATATGAATAAACCTGTGGTCTTTGACCTTTGCTGGTGGCCTAGTCAGCGGCCTAGGTGAACTAGTCCCCTATTTATTTGTGGTGAAGAAGTTGGCACTGTGTATTATAATTATTTCATTTAATCCCCTATTGAAGAAAATGCATCTGAACAAATTAGCTTAGGATCCTGAAGACACATTTGAATGGGACATTATCAGCAATTATATCATGGTTAGCGTATTTCAATATGATAAACACTCGTCCTATTTCATTACTGCTTGGAGTGGCAGGTCCATAATTCACTCCAAGGGGGGGGGGGGGGTGACGAAACTGATCTCGAGTGCTGGACCTTACTCGACCACGCTTATCTTTGTGGCTGAACTTTGTCTGCCACAATACAGGATATATATAATCAGTCATCTGACAGTAGGGAGCGCTTTCAAGATTTTTGGTGGTCTTTGTAAGCAGAACTCGTTTAAGCCGAGTATCGCTCCTGCAATAAAACAGAGAATAGCATATATTTCATGAGAGAAATTAAATTATTTCAGACCTTATACAGTCTTTTCAAACAAGCGAAGTATAATTTGTATCGTTGTACTTGTATTGAATTATATAATTTTATACGGAATTCAAACATTGTATATAATGTAGCGACGCTACGGGAGATATAAAACTGATATGTGAATAGATTCGAATGAGAATTTGTAATGGAAATAATCATTTTGTAATTTTTAAGGGGCTATGAAAAGAAAGAAAAAAAAAGTTAGTAGTAGCGTGTGGTGCTACTGAATATTTTAGCTTGCTTAAAATTCTTAAACAGAGGACACCGTTCTCCTTCTCACACAAGGACCTGGTGAAGATGCCCGTCGTGTGCCGAAACGTCTCCTCAAATAAACTTCATAAAAACTCAAAATCTCTATTTCATCAATCTAATCTGATCTCTGAACTGACAGTTAAAAAAAAAAAAAGTTGAGATATGACATCTTGAAAATATATCGAATATCGAAGTGGTTGACTTTTACCGAGTCAGTGCCGGATCATTCCCAAACCTCATTCTCACGTTTCAATACTTTCTTTGAACATTTTTCCATTTGCAACGGATCAATAAGTGCGGTATTATTTTCATAGAGCTCTATATAAAACTTCTGGAATAAAATATTCACAAAAAAAAAACTGTCTGTGACCTACAAAGAAAATAATTAGTCATGATAACAAGAAAAGATTGGTAGATGCTAAAAGAGGTAGGTACAAAATTATAGCTGTAAAAAGGTATTATAGTATGCAACTGTTGATAGGTTTAAATATAAACAATATGAATAGATACAACAGACATTTTAAGTATCAAAAAAAGATGAGATACTAACTAAATAGGGGTATAAAAGTTTGCGAATGAATCTATTTTTTCAAACAACTGTAGTAAAGGGTGTCCCAGAATTAACGCAAGATTTGATTTAAATAGAAAACAGTTTTTAGTATTTTTGTTGTTATTTTTTTTATTGGATTATAAAGTAAATAGGATAGGTTTATTTATGGAATAACACATCGGACAAATGGCCTCCACGACTTTGCTGGCACATACGCACTCTTTTGTCGAAATTTTCCATGACCATTTGGCATAAATGTGTTTGAATTTCGTTGATGTAGCCTTCATTTTCCTCTTTTAATGCACGGGTGGATGTGGGCTTGTTGGCATACACCTTTGACTTCAAATAAACCCTTAAAAATTAATCTAAAGGTGTTAAATCACACGATCTAGGGGGCCAATTCTGATCACCGAAACGAGAGAGTACACGACCTGCAAATGTCTCATGCAGTATTTGAATTGTTTCATGGGCTGTATGGTATGTGGCACCATCTTGTTGAAACCATATATTGGCCACATCAATATCATCTTGTTTACGACGCCAAAATGATGTTCCTGGATTTTCAACAACACTTTCACTACTTCGATATTGACATTTGAACGGCTTGTTTTTGGACGACCAGTGGTTTAGTGTCTCCAACTGATCCAGTCTCCCTAAATTTTTCAATTAATGTTCAACAATAAAGACACGTTGTTCTATCGCGTAACGCTCCATTTTTACTAACCCTAAACGGTCAGCTCTCAAATTGTTTTTTTTTTTAGGGTTGCAAGCACTTTACTGCACAAATGGTGGCAAGTTAAAATCTTGCATTAATTCTATGACACCCTATAGTTATTATCTATAAATGAGAAATCGAAATTGATACATAAAACACAGTACGTTACAAATTCACGGAGAGGGGAATTATAAAGCTTCTCTTTAACGTATCTTTCTATTCCTGTGACCAGGATCTGATGCAGACATTTATTCTATGTCGAAACGTTGTCTATTAGTTAAATTCTTTCATTCATCGGCCTAAGCCGGTATCCCAACAAATTAGTTAAGTTAAAGTAGAAATAATTCACGAAATGGATGAACGAAAAATAAATATCACATAATTATAATTATAGTTTTCTAAAATTTTAGTTATTTGTCTGAAGAGGCTTCGTCACTTAAGTCAAAACTTACACAAGAAGAAGAAAACTTGGTTTCATTATCAAGTTTCTGAATGAGCTTGATGGATTTCAAGAAACTATAATTTTAAAGGATCGGTACGTGACATACTTCCTAATGTCCATTTCCGTACTTATTAGTTTAAATTATTATATAGTATAATATTTCCAATTATTATTTTTTTTAAAACTTTTTAGTTTTTTTGTAAAAATTTATATATTTTTTAATTTATTTACTTCCTCTCTGCAGAAAGACTCTTTGTTATATTACGTGATCCATACTTTGTGTTGTATCACACCTATTTTACACGACTAGTTTCGTTTTACTTTTTTTTTTTTTTCACTTAGCTCTCGACTGGAAACATAGGATGTAGGAAAAATAAAGGAAATTATTTGGGATGATGGGTGCCTTTCACTAAGGGGAGTCCCATTTGAAGGATGTATGAGAAGGATATGGAGTGTGGGATGCCTAAAGGAGGCGGGTGGATTCGGGAAGGTAGTGTGAGTCTACCTATGGTGGAGCCTAGGGGTACTAGGCATTGGTTTGTAGTCAGCCAGGTCATACCTGGCCCCGCCTCTGAAGGGGGATGCACTAAGTCGGCCTATTGTTTTATATAGAGCTTATGACGATAAGAACTAGATAACAAACCAAAGTATACGGCATTAGGAAGTTGTAATATTAAAAAAATAAAATAAAAAATTCAATTAATATTTTTGAAAGTATGATAATACATCTTTATATTATGGTTTACATTAAAACTAAAATAATTTTTATTATAATAATTACTTTTTTAACACAGACGTATATGTTTTAAAAATACAATCTAGTCTTAATATAATCTACGTAAAAACCAGCAATTTACAAACTATCAGACAGATTTTTTTTTCTTCTTTGCATACTATGTTTACGTTACATGATAACAGCATCCTTTAGATGAACGATATTAGGCCGAAGGCCAACGTTTGCGAATGTCAAGAACCTTCAAGAAGTGTGATAATTATATTGCATATAAATACATAGCAATAAAAAAAGTAAATAAATAATGCGGAGATCGTCAATAATGTGGAACGCCCGACAATAACTTACAAATGACGGTTGATAGCTGCTGATAAGGGTCTGCACCTCGGACCTGCTTATCATCATGTGCTCTAGAGGTGACACTGATTTTTTTTTATTTACATTTACTTCTATACCGATTCAGACCTTATATAGAGTGTACCGATGGTACAGGACATATAAAATGTAGTATGTAAATAGATTCGCCTAAGAATCTATAGTAAATAAAAGTTTTGTCATTTTTTTAAGGGGATTGGGGGGGGGGATTACATTTGGTCTATCAAAATATACATACTTACAATATATGGTAGGCTATAATATTTAATTATATTAGACGTATAGGTGGAAACTGCTTTGCATTGATGACCACTTAAATATTTGGTTGTCCGCAAATAATAGCAGATTTCAGGTCTTAGTGTTTTCTACTGAGTTAGTCAGCAGAGCAGGACTGGATGAGCTAGAGACAGAAAGTACTATGTCCAAACTACAATAATATTTGCCAGTCGATCGATTCATGAAGAAAACACTTTCCTTCAAATTGCTTGTTATTGAATTTTCTTCAACCAACATTCGCAGATGGTGGCCATCAGCAGAAGGAGGTTTTCCAAAGCCTTGCTTGACTCAAGTTCCCGTTAAGGCTGTTGGGTTTCGTTCAGACCGAGTTTGAACTCGTTAAAGGAAAAGGAAATCCTTGTGCATCTTAAAATTTGAATTAATATTATTAAATAATTTAAACAAAGATTAAACTAATTAGTGCTTGCTAATTTAATTCTTTCTCTTTATTACATAACTGGAGTGCTCTAAGTCTAATAATAATAGCAATAATATATGTATGTAAGAATAATTTATCAAACGTAAACACTTCATAGTATAGTTGAATAAACTGAAGAAAATTAACATTCCTGGATTATTTTCCGGACAATCCAATAAATTTCATATTTACTTTTTTTATCAAAATAACATTGTTGTGTATTGATTTCCGGTACTGAAACGAAGACTCTTTATTTAATGTTTTAGCCACCATATATATGTATATATATTGAAACCTACCTCATTTTTTACCATTTCCCTTTTTACTTTATTTGATCAATTTAACTTAACTAATTTTGCAGGTCCGTCATGAGATCTTTAATTCAAATTGTTTTTATGTCTTTGACATAGGAATTTATCCCGATTGAATCGCCCGATCTCAAGGCTAATGTTGTGGTTATTAATAAATTGAGAAACTAGGAATCGTGAAATATATTCAAATAAGATGGTTATAACAAATAATTATAATTATATAGAGTGCTGAAAAAAAGTGTAAAAAATATTCAATTCCTTTTAAATTAGGATAGTTACTACTAATTACAAAAAACATGAAATTTGAGCTCAATTTCTTTTAATGGATCCATAATAAAAACAATATTAATATCACCCAATCGATGATCTTCCTGTAATCCAATCAACGTTACTTTCTGCTGTTGGTTCTTCTCCTCTCTTCCTGTTGGTGACCGCCAATTTGGGAGCTTGCTAAGTCCGCTCTTCTCGACGGTTGTGCTAAGACTGCCCGTTTATCTCATCCCCACTCCTAAGAGCATAAGGGAAGATGCTGACCAGATGTGAGGGTTCCTGGCCATGATATTCTCAAATATCATGAATGTTACAATATATATATACGAATAGCATAATAGAAATTACAAAGTTCCATAAATCGAAATCAAAATCTACTGATTCTATAATATGGTTAAAATCTAAAAAAAATGCTCTTGTACGCAACAAAATTGTAATTTTCCCCCATACAAATATGTTTATAATAACCATAAAATTGTACCCTGACGCGACGAGCGCTAATTTTGATGATTACCCATCAAATATGTTGATAACAGGCCACACATTGTATAAGTACAGGACTGTTGGTTGTCTGCAGAAAAAAACTGTTTTTAGAGGATGGTTGCTTGTATCTTTAAAATTCGAAACAATTATTCTACAACAGTGCATTTGTCAGCTTTGATATTGTTTCTGTTGTCCATGTTTCAATGTGCACCTATATTTGTAATGCAAGCTTAAATAAGAATTTTATTTCTAAAAGGATTGCTAATTAAAAGTAGTGTTGTATAAGTACTGTAAGCATTTCAAAACAACGCAGATTTGCAATGCAGTAAGGAGCTTAAGTTTATTTCCTACTTGCATTTGACAGATTTATTGCTAAGTCATATATAGAAACGTATTGATGTATGAAGCGACTGACAATTCCAACAGACAACTAACTGTAATCGGTAGTTTTATGATGCTAAGAATATTATAATGCTAATATGATATATAATGCTAAAAGTAGAAGGGGCTTGAGCAGAACTGCATACCTGCCTAGTGACTTCATGGAAGTCACTGATGGTTTCTGTTATTTTTAAGTAAGCAACCGCATCTCTCCAACACCTCCCTACTTCCCAGAAGCTTATCCTTTTCTTATACATGTATGTCTCAGCTTTAGCCCCAGACCCCACTCTTCCTTAGACCTTCCACCCAGTATGTAGTAATGTAACTCTTAATATTTGTACGAGTATATACCAGTGTTTTGGTTGTACTTAAGGTCATAATAAAGCTTTTCTTTCTTTTCTTTTAAAATACTCTCCTCTACAAAGATTATTTAACTGGTGATAAAGGTTTTTAGGACTGTCAATACAGCCCATTAACTTGATAACGATAACCAAATGTATATTAGTTAATGAGCTACGAAATAGAAAACATATTATTAAAAAATTCATATTTTTTTTTCACGACTAGACAGGCAGTAAGGTCGATTGTTTTTTTTCTGCATTGATATCTATATTTTGATATCCAGACATCCGCAATAGATGCGTCTTCCGTTAAATGATTTCTAATCAGAATTTCACGAAACATACCATGACGTACATAGATATATTCCAGTTAAAAAACAAATCTAGTTTAAAAAAGTTAAGGTAATGCTTGTGAATATTTTGGAAGGAATGTTATTGGGTCAAGTTCGTCAAATCAGGGAGACATACTCCGTTTTTTTTTTTGGAAAGAAACTTTAAAGTTATACGGACTTAGGAAAAAATTCATTAAAACTGCCATTATCCTTCATTGTGTGATGTGTCACGCCTGACATGACTTTGTATGCTGGAAGAAAGGAGAAGTGACATGTGGTCACACATAAATACATTAGCCCAAGGGTAAACTCCTTGTTTCAAAAAAGTTGCTAGGTCTCACAGCCATACGTGAAATTAAATGAAATAACAAACACTGTTTTCTGGGACATTACCCTAAGAAAAACAAGGAACAAAATAGGAATGTTTAGCTGACATTACACAGATTTGATAAGCTTATAAATAATAAAGGAGCCATGTACGTGTGAGATGACTGGTTAACCTCTTGTTACTCCGTTTTTGATTTCTGATGTTTATTACCAGTACGCCCGATAAACATAAGCTCGAAATAGAAAGGATTTATTGCAATATAATCACAACTAATGCAATTACTTATTACACAACTAATAATAGCTCATACAACTATGAATAACATAATAGGTGAAAGCAATGGTTTTTAACAATTTTAACCAAACTGATGAATCTAACTAAACCATTTAAATATACAACCGTGGCTATGATTGTAATATTAATTGGTTTAATCACCGATAAGAAACTATGAACTTAAAAATCCAGTAAGGTTTTATTGTTTATTACGGGGTCTCCAAAAAGTTATATTTGTTCCTTCAACATGTGACGGTATTTAATGAATTTAATTTTTATGAATTATTCGAATACTCTATTTGTAGGTCTTGATGGATTACTCCTAGTAGGATCAACATTCTGCTGTGGCTTATAGTCTCGTCAGAGTTGAAATTCTGTTATTTGTTGTACCTTTGGCGCGGAGAAAGAAATATTCTACAAGGAAAATTAGTGAAATACGAACGTTTCCTCAAGCCAAATCAAAAAGCCTTGAGACGCTAAAACCTGAGTTAATTTAATCGCCTTGTTCAGTTACTCGGTGTGTGGGGGAACAAAGGTTAAGTGTTAATACTTCAGTTGAGGAAATCGTCTTGTCAATATATTTCCCGCACCATCTTAAAAATGGCATAAAAATAATAACATTTCTATAGTCTGCTAGTTGTGGGTTTTGTTTTATTGATGGACGACATGGTGTTTCTACTCCAATGGTAATACAGAGAATTGGGCTCATAAATATTTGATGATTTTATATCGAGAAGGATATTGCGATTATGCCAAGGAAAATTTACATTAAAATTTATACCGGATCATGTTCTAATTACTGGTCACATTGTCGATTGGTGTTGATGCAGAAAGTGTTTGAAATCCTGCCATGCTGGCCAACCCTCCCTTGACCCGCAGACTGCGGCCATCCGCGAAAGGGGTGCAAGATTTTTTGGTGCCCGAGTATTTGGAGCTGATTTCATATGAATTAGATGCCCTCAATTCAAACATGGCATGAATTTTTGCCTAGGAGCTCAAATATCTAAGATATAACATTTTAGTGAAATATATGTTACACTAATACACTTTTAATTAAAATCCATGGATCAAATTAAAACACGGACTTTTTGTTATTATACAAGTATTATTATATAAAAAGATAGACGAAAAAGTCACCAATGTAGTTACTGGACACTTCAGAAACTTCTTTTCCGTTACATTATTGAATGGATTTTGGAGGATTTTTTAAACTCCAGAAGTAATCTGCCATCGTGTGCGTATCCCATCTTCCTTGGTAGCAAGCTTCCATAGTTTAAATATCCTAGTAAAATCTTCACCTCCATTTTTTCCTAAAGTTTCAGGAAAATGGTCTACGTGGCTGTGTAAATAGTGCAACTTAATACTCATGTTACACCTAAGGGATTTAAAAATGTTGAGCATATCGTTTACCAGTTTAATATTGTTTTCAGCATTGCATTTCCTCAGAAAATTTCCGGCACCTGCAACAAATGAATTCCAAACTTTTCGCTCAGTCTCATTCATGGAAGGGTCCTTAATGGGTTGTGTTATATGTGGGCCGTCAAATATTCCTACTTTAGTTTTTTCCCCTATATATGCAAAGCATGATCCGTGTTTATCAAGAGCCTTTACAAACTACTTCATAAGGCCCAGCTTTATATGCAGTGGAGGAAAGATTCTCTCTTACTCCCCCAACAAAGGGATAGTTAAGGACATTTTTTTCCCCAACGTGCATGTTTTGTGTCTCAGGCCATTCTTTTCTAACCCAGTGGCAGATTCAACGTGTATTCTCCGTATATGTAGCAAAACATATCAAGACGATTTAAAAAACTTCTTCTATTTGAACTCATTTCCATTCAACCACACAACATTTTAGGGTAACTTTATAACAACTTTTTCCTAAACACAAATATCACGAAAGGCCAACTTCGATCTACCCAGCACGGCGAGAACTCACAAACTGACCTCAACTTCAGTTGAAGCGTTGAAGTTACCGGATGTTTACTCCACCTGATGGATTTCCTGGAACTAACTAGACACCAGAGTGACGCTAGGGCTAATATACAGGAACCAATCCTTGTAAATGTGATTTAGAATATCACAAAATGAAGTTAGAAGTGCCGTTTAAAAAACTTTGATCAAAAAAGTTGAGGAGTTAGAGAAAAATTCAATGCCTCGATTATATAACTAAAATCAGTTCTAAAATCGTAGGCTCCAAAAAAAAATTTTTTTTCTTGTAGGCCAGTGTAATCGGGAGAGGGTGAAAGCCGGAACGGATCCAAAATTACACAAGACTGGGATCATTTCAGTTTCCTTCTGTTGGGAAAACTGTGGCAGTTCTGTCCTGAAATTTCCGACAGTTGCTTCTGGATCTTATCACTATAATATTATAATAATATATCTCACTTGAGATGTATTCACTATTTTTGATTAAAATACGCACAGTCACACATATATGGTCCGGACATGAAGAAAATTCTGTAAACACTTATTTATAAGCCGATGACTCCCGAGACTTTATTCCATGTACATTCAATAATATGTTTTGTGCACACTTGTTCTGTATATTACAAAGATCTTGGTGGGACTCCAATTTAAAATATTCATACCAAACACAATCACATTGCACCTAGAAGTTCCACATGACGACATTATGAGATTGTCCAGACACCCATGATAAACTGTGTGACCATTCAAACTAGCTGATACAGTCGAAACATTGCTTGGCGAAACTAAAAATTCAACAAATTAACTTTAAAATAAAATGAACTAGTAGATTTAAGAAACCAGAATTAAAGAAAGTAGATTAAGATTGAAACTCAGACTAAAAAAAAAGGAAAGTTAAGATAGAATTAAATTGAATCGAGTTCTTTATCAGTACAGCGAATAGGTGTGTAGCCAGTCAATTGTTCAAAAAACAAATGCTTTAGAGGAAATTATCATTAGAAACGAAATTAACTTGACAAGATCACGAACAAATTACCAAATGTTTAAACACAGAAATTCATGATCTGAATTCTTTAGGATATTTCGCGAATACATTATAAATAACCTCAGGGTATTATTTTTTTTTTGAACTAATTCGTAAACTTTCTACTAAAAATATATTGCTTAAATTTTAGTATGAACGTACATTATAATAAACAATTAGCTAAATAAAAAAAGTAAGTTAGTTTGTGTTTAGCTAATTTATGAACAAATTACTAAAAATAAAAAGTTTGATTTTACTGTTCAAATCAATTCAAGAATAAATAATTAAGCTAGGAATAAAAATTAAAATTTTAACAAAAAATGTAAACTTATCTTTATTTCTAAGTAATGATGTTAGTCCAATCAACTATCTAGTTCTGCCATCACTGACCCTCCATGACATTTCTAAATAATCGTAAAGGCTCTACCTTCGGGTTCCGTGAAAAACCACATACTATAAACTATACCACAACTGATTTTCCTTATATATGTATGATTGATTTTATCTATGATAATAAATTTGTCGATTTAATAATTTTATCTTTTCTTGTCTGACTAAATATAGGGAATCCGATACCACCTCTCTGTTTAAACAATAAATGGCGTTATGCCCTTCCAGCATTGAACCAGAACTATCCAGAAGATTGCCGATAACTGTCCAGGGTTCGGTGACTCGGGCCGTGAACCTTCCACTTGGTACACATTCACGATTGCAATAGCAATGACATTACGATAGCGTGCCCCACTTATGGCTACAGTACTTTTCCAGCTGGCAGATAAGACATCATATCCATTGAATGGATATTTGTAAGATGAAAATGGTGCCATGACTTGAACCCGGGTCTTTAAGGTTTCCTTATTCGTTTTGTTCTTTTTGATTTCTTCTTACTACCGTGTACTGTACTCGATTGAAACAACTTTCATTAAAAAATAAACTAAAATATTTGTTTTTTTAGTTAAAATTTTAGTTTTTATTCATGATTTATTTATTCTTGAATGGATAACAGTAAAATAAAATTAATTAATTCAGTTTGATTCAAATTAAACCCCTTCCTTTACCTGTACGACAGCAGGTCTTCATGATCATTGCAATACAAGAGTGCTGGAAATGTTTCGTAACATTATCAGTACCATGAGCATGACATTACAGCTCATTAATTAAAACATAATGCTTGAGACGATGGATGGGTTCAGTTGTTGACACAGCTGTTCACCAGATGGCTGCAGACCTGCCAACTAGATGGTGAATGTCAGCTGCTAACCGATCAGCTGATCATGACCTATACACAATCCCGTACGGTGAAAGCAAAAGGCTAACCCACATTCTTCGTAGTGCATCCCCTGATATTTGCCTTTGATCCCTAAATCCCTAAATCCCTTTGGAATTATAGATCTCAACAGTTAATTTTTCATTGAAATTACCATTCTTTGCCTTCAGAGCAAAATCTATTTACAAATCTTTATCTTTAAATATTTGGGAAATCGTGGTGTTTAGATAAGACCTTAGCCATAATAAGACCTTCAGAGACTGCTTCATCCATTAGTTCTGTTCGCATAGGCTTGAGAGTCTATGTTGTCCTGCTAAAACGAAATCGAAAGACTGCAGTAGATTTTCCCACGACAAACGGTGTGTGGCATACTAGAGCCCCGAAGCATTGGACCACTGCTTAAGGCCTGAAGAAGCAGCTGAGGTAATTAATTACAATGAATTTAAAGAGACAGTTAATACTGTAAAATATTGTGGACACCAATGTCACTGTGACTAGATTATGGAGTGAATGTGGGGCCTCGCTGCATACCAACCAGTCCATCACACTTTCATGTTCTCCACCATGTCGTCTAAATGCATAAAACAATCTAAAACAACTTGAAGCTGTTTCGCATCACAAGAAAATAAAAGTGAAGTCAAATCTATGCACACAATCAAGGGTTTTGTTAAGGCCGTGAAAAAGATCTTAATGGCAATGGTAATTATACCCCGTTAGATATTACAGGCATGAGTTAAAGTGGATTTGCTTTTTATCGTGAAAATATCCTTTATTAATTCACTTTGGTATGTTTCAGACAGCCAACCATCTCTTACTGGGATCTGATTCAGACTTACATAGCACGTGTATGTTGAAACTTAGTCCATTACTGGATTCGATGAAACTCTAACGTCTCTCTTTCATCAGCATATGTTGATATCTCGGCAAACTCTTCTACTCATTTACATATCCACTGCTAGCAATAAACAATTATAGAAAGCTGAAAATAAAATCCAACGTAATACTCAAAGGGACAAATTCTAGTAATACTTTAATGTTTTAGCAGAAAAGTGAAAACTGTCACGTAAATAACGATAACTAGATTTCTGAAAATAAACTCACAAATATTTGGGGTGGATTAGTTGGAGAACATCACATTTTTCTATAAAGTAATAGTTAATCTAACGATCAGAATTCTTGACGTATTTAATTTTTAATTTGGGAACAATAAAGAACTGAATACAATTCCTAATGAAAACTAACTCCATATGCAGTCAAGTTTTTTTTTTTATTCCTGTTTGTAAACAGTAATCACTTTTGTTGGACACAGAAGTGCAGGTACCAAAAGTTTATATATATTGGAGATTTCGGTTTGCACCAGTATCTGAAGGTGAGCCTGATCGAGTGTTGTGTATTTGTTTGACTTTTAACATCAATCTGCATTGTATTATATTTATGCCCTCCTTCGAATGCGTCTGCGTATGCAGCACGAGGAGAAAATTGTAAACCAAAAATTATTTGTTCATTGTAAAAATTATCAATAAAGATGTTTAAAAAAAAAAAAAAATTGCACCAGTAGATAGCGTTATGTTTGTTTCGTTATTCTTTTGAGATTTGATAGTCGATAACTTTAAGTTGCTATAGAAAAAAATTCCGTGTGATTTTGTTTACAACGGTCAGATTACGGTTTTAACAGTTTCAGTTTTAACATGGAGTGCAAAAATAAGCATTTTCGACACATTTTACTTTTTTATTTTCATAAAGGCAAGAAAGCGGGTGAGACTCACAAAGAGATATGTGATGTTTATGGTGTTGATTGTATAACAGAACGCACGGGTCAGAATTGGTTTAAAAAATTTCGTTCTGGAGATTTTTCACTGAAAGATGAAAAACGTTCTGGTCGACCTTCTAAAGTTGGTGATGACAAAATAATTGAATCAAATCGTCATATAACTGTGCGAGAGATTGCAAAACAGTTAAATGTTTCACACAAAACAATTTAAAATCATATAAGACGTCTTGGAATTGTTATGAAGCTGGATATTTGGCTTCCGCCACAACAATGCGAGGTCACATACATCTTTAGCAACACGTACGAAACTATAGGAGCTTGGTTGGGAAGTGATATTGCATCCCCCATACAGCCCAGTTTACAAAACTTCTTAAATTGGTAAACATTTCAGTAATAACGATGACCTCAAATCGCACTTGGTGGAGTTTTTTGCTGATAAGGATCAGAAGTTCTACGAGCGCGAGATCATGAAATTACCAGAAAGATGGCAAAAGGTCATCGAACGCAATGGAAGATATTTGACTGATTAAAGTTCATGTTTTGTATAGAAAAAAAATGAGTTTTATTTCACACTAAAAAACCGAAAATACTTTCTTACCAACCTCAATATATATGGTTATGATTGAAAACATGCTGTGTCGAAATGTTATAATGATAGGCACTCTCAAAGATCGTGTACAATTTTTTTTTGTTGTTATGCCATTTAAAAGGCCTAATCGATTTGAAAACGTAAAACAAACCTTATCGTTCTTCCGAGGCAATGTATGCCAGTATGAATCATGATAATTTCAAATGAACGCTGTTATACAAGAGTTGTGACGACCAAGTCGTGACGATCGTCAACAGTATGCAATAATTCATAAAACATTCTCAGGTGGAAGAGGAAAACCTTCACGTATCCTGGGTTGTGATATCGATCACTAGTTTGGTTGATTCTGGATCGAGCTATCGATCGCATTCCACGCTCTTTTAAACATTAAACATGTTTGCTATGCATTAGTAACGGGTTCAATATTGATTTATTAATGCAACATCATGTAACAACTGTGACATTATTTATATTGCCAAGGTTTTTTTTTCTATTTATCTGTATGGTCAGATTTATTCCAAAACCAGAAACCCTCGTGTTTTTTTCACTTGTGTGTCAGTCGTTCTGTTCTGGTGTTTGAGCGTCCCCTGTTCAAGCTAGATACATGAAATTTAACATATTGGCCACATTTTAATGTAAACATAAAATACGAGCAACTGTCATTAATTACTTGGTATTTAAAAATAAATTATAATTTCGAGTAGAGTAGCTGGTAAACAGTATTTAATTTGTGTTTTGTTTTTTCAAACAACTATTATCATTGTAATCGCAAATTTGACTATACATTTTAGGTGCAATTCAGTACCACATTATGGCCTAGAGACGGCAAAAATGTAAGCCACAGAAACATTAAACACAATTATTCACTTAAAATTAAGTCGTATCCGGTGACAACCATGTGGATTTGGGAGGTCTCTGGGCTGTTTGTAAATACTGTATGAATGAGCGAGTGAATGAAAATTGTAAATATGGTATGAATGAAAACATTTATCACAATTACTTACTGCCCAATGTGGCAGATTGCAATTTTATCATAATAAAGTTGTTATTGAAAAATTATGTCGTCTGCAGTGGCTGTCGCGCGCGTAATTAGCAAAATTGAAATGCTCACAGACACTAAGGCTATCTTGAGGCGATGAACTCTATGAAGTTATCTAGGCCATACTTGCAATTATCTAATGAATATTTTATTTCTTATTAGACATCGCACAGGGGTAATATATATCAGTCCATCATTTTATTATGTTCGGGCTCTTAGGCAGTAAATAAGTTTTGATTAGAAGGGTAATTCAAAATAGAGGTACCTCATTTTCTTGTTTAAACTTAATTTTTGTTTAAAAAGATTTCAACAATATTATTATTTTTTTTATTACGGTAATGAGATGAGTGAAAAATTTTAAAACTATAAATTTATTTTCTTTTTTTTCTTTCTTTTTCTGATTGTTTCGACTAGAGAAAATTAGGAAAAGCGTATGTAAATATTGTATACACGGATATATATTTAAGATTAAAACTTTAAATGTAAGTTATGAAATGTATTTATTTTATTTCTCTTTAAGAGCAATTTTCATTTTATTACATCAACATACAGAGAAAATAGTTCGAAAGACTATAAAGCTCGAGGGAGTGAATAAATACGCCTTTGCGTATTAGAGGACAAGGCTTTAGGCCTGAGCTTGGCTTAGTCAGTGATGAAGATAGCAGAATACGGGCCTGTTCCCCTGCGAACTATAAGTTACTGTTGCCTACAACTTTAAACTTCTCGGCCTATCTGCCTGCTTATCTCTCCGTGCACATCATCGCCCTGTGGTTTACTATCCGAACATCCATCGTATCGTGACTATAAACATTTTCGTAATTTTTATACGTTAATTATACTTACAATTGTTTATACTAGTTATACTAATATTCAGGCCTGGTTAAGTTGCTGATCAGTAATAAAATATTGATTCTTTTATTGTCATCCATGTGAAAGATAAATTTTTGTTTGTAGTGAAAAAGATATTTGATTGTTTATTAGTAATAATTGTTCGACAAATAATTTCCAATGTACACAAAAGTGTAAGCATGTTTGATAGAAATATGTTTGTATCATGTACGTTTTCATTATGTAATGAAATTCAATGTAAAAAAAAACTGTCAAAATTTACCGAGTATAGGGCAATTTGGGGGAGCTATGAAGCGATCGCCAACCATATATGTAAATTACCCTATACTCTGGTGCAAATAATGTATTATAATATAAATGTAAATCTTTGTAAGCTTCCAGTAATAAACCAGGTGGGTCCATGCGGCAGTGTAGCAAGGCAGGTAAATGAGGGGTCACCGTCATAAACGGCACCTGACTGTCATAAAACAGACCCGGGCAGACCTAGGGGCACCTCTAGGTGGTCATAAAACCTAAGTAGGTGAGTCCCTAGCAGCCATAAAACACACCCTTTTAGACCAACAGTCATAAACCTAAGGGGAATTTGCCACCTGGGCATCATAAAACATACCCCTTTCAGCCGACTCCGCCTTCCTCTAGGAAGGGGAAATAATATTTAAACCAGGGGGTTTCGCCCTGTAGAACTACTCTTTCCCAGTCTCCTCATCTCCTCAGCTGCTTTACTCGGTCGCTTAATATTTATTAATGATTTCAATGACAGTTTTATTTATCAACTTTTTCCCTATTTTAATAACCATTGAAGTCCCAACCCTTCATGCATTTTAATCACGAGTAAAACTATTAATATTAGTTGGAATTTTATTATATTAGTTAAATTCTATGCAAGTATGCTACAATGGTATTTTTTATGTCTTCTCAATATCAAATATTGATAGGACCTTCATGTATCTAACTTGAACAGGGAAACCACAAAGAGCGGTAAAGACCATAACGAAACCCTAAGAATATTTAACATAAATAATATCAATTGTGCCATAGCCTAATTAGCCTAATCGTATCAGTAATATTTGCCAATTCTCAGTTTCACTAAAATTTATTCTTACAATTAGTATTGAATACCCAGACATTTTTGTTATTCAATTTAATTAACTCCCACTCCCCCCCCCCTAAAGTACACATAGTTACGTTTATTGAGTGGTATAATTAAATCAATATTTATAAATAACGGTTCAATACCAATAACAATAAGTGGAGTGGCGTTAGACCAGTTACTAACCTCCCCTGAACACGTTAGAACACGAATACTATGGACACGATACTCATATTTTCTCAATCTCTTCCACTTCGTCTTAAAATATTAATCTATTACGACTTACACTTCATTCATACAGTAGTTTAAATGTGTATATGAACTTATCGTGAACTTATTGAAATCCAATACCGATTCCTAATAAATATGAAAAAATCTCCACCATTAACCAATGAATGGTGGGTTGTAAGATTTTGGTGTAAAGATGAATGTCTAATAAATACCAGCTGAAAATATAATTCTTCTATATTCTTATCTATCCAATGTGTCTTTAATTACTTCTATTATAAACTTCTTTATAGTTAGAAATTACAATCTGCCTTATTGGGCAATAAGTAATTGTGATAAATGATCCTTTTCATACCATATTTACAATTCATCATTCACTCGCTCATTCATGAGTAATGGGGACTCCCACAAGCTCCTCCTTCAGCGGCGTCGCCGGATACAAGCCAGTGGAGACTATAGGCTCTCGCGTTAGAGACTACTAACGCGAGAGCCACATACGCTCAGGACAGGTTGGAGAAACTGGCCATTGACAGGACTCCCACTGTCACGTTTTTATAGCAGTTTTTTAAATTACTAAAATATAAATAAATCATGGCTTAGAAAAAAACAAAACTACTTCGTATGTTATTCTAGGGTTCTGCCTGTCTGCAAAGATTGTTCACTTATGTCTATTATATATTGTAGGAACGAGTCTCATTTGCTCTAACCACTGTTTCGATCCTTCTACAGGTCTACTAATGTTAATTCAAAACAGAAAAAACTACCTCTGAATTATCTCCCTTGATTAGTCATGCGTGCCTAGGAGTGGAACTTTCCTTGAGGTCAGTATCCACGGAATCCTCCATTCAGCGCACCAAAAAAAAGAAGTCTTGAACGACTCAACCGAAATAATTAGCCGGCACTCTCTAACAAGAAGAAAACACATCAGAATTCCTAAGTGGGTATACCATGAGGAGGAGGACTTGATTGGCTGATTGAGACTCAAATATTTTTACATGAAAAAAAACAGGCCACTTACCACTTATTGAGGGGGGGGGGTTGTTGTTTATTTTTAGTTGGAAAAAAAGTGGGCGGACAAAAAAAAATTCGTGGGCGAGAAAAAAGTTTCAGGCGGAAATAAAGTTCGCGTTCTACGCATCTTCCTCCACGAGGTCTTGAGTCTTGTTTGCCCACTGGTACCTTGGGAAGTTTGCTTAACCATAATGGTGCCCTCCTTAAGTTAGGAGTAGTCCTCATTGTCTACTTCTTAGTTGAATCACCTTTTCGTTTTGGTACGTGGTACGTCGATGTTGCCCGACCGGCTCAAAGACCCCTTCACCAAGATGAGATGAATTGTTACCATTCATTTCCTTAAATTAACAAAGGGGGGTTGGAACGGGATCTTGTAGATGAGCTAGTTAGTAATGGTTATTATCTGAGACTGTACGTTATTTAGGCTTCCATCTCGACAGAAGGCTGACATGGAACCCAAATACGAGGCTAAAAATACAAGAACTAAACAGACAACTGTACAGACTACTTCCAAGGACATCCCATCTCTCAATAGAAAATAAACTACTTATTTACAAAGTTATACTTAAACCAATCTGGACACACGGAATAGAGCTATGGGGGACAGCAAAAAAGTCGAACATCAAGCTTATCCAATCTTTTCAATCAAAGTCCTGAGAACAATAGTAAATGCCCCTTATTACTTCAGCAACAAAACCCTTCATAACGATCTTAATATACCCTACATTCTTGAACTCATCCCTTCCAAGATCATAAAATTCCATATCAACCTATCCAACCACCCTAATTCCCTAGCACAGTCATTACACTGCACCACTCATTAATATAATACTCCTCTGAGACTAAAACGGTAGTGTCCTCGTGACCTGCTTTAAATATGTGACAGCGGGAGTCTTGGCAGTTTCTCCAATCATGTCCTGAGCGTCTGTGGCTCTCACGCTCTTGGTCAGCCTCCGCTAGCTCGTATCCGGTGACGCGGCTGACGGAGAAGCGTGGGGGACTTCCCAAGACTCTGCTTCCTCCTTCGCACGCGAGAGAAGTGGCAACTGTGTGGACTCGGGAGGTCTCTGTGCTGTTTGTAAATACTGTATGAATGAGCGAGTGAATGAAAATTGTAAATATGATATGAATTAAAGCATTGATCACAATTACTTATTGCAGATTGTAATTTTATCATAGTAAAGTTATTGTCTGAAGCAATGGTTAGAGGGTGTAAAGGTGGAGTATCTTAAAAGGCTACTACTGAATACCCGTTTCTGATCTACTCTCATCGGTAGTCCTATCAGCCTATAGAAGCTTCGCCATGAGAAGCTTTTCAACTCAATAGTACTTTCTCAGCTCAATCTAGGCTAGGACCTGAGGATATTATCAGGTTTATATTATATAAATATTATATATATTAATTGTATAACATACGATAACGTATATTATTGTAGAATACGTTTTATTTACGAAGTATCGGGAAGAAAAAGGTCTCATGCTCAAAGTGACCAGGTACTTTTAACAGAGTTCAGTTGTCGGTGTGCATTTGGTAGGTTCGTTTCGTACATTAAAATTGATATGTCGATGGATCAGAATAATGGTAAAAGAAAAATACACGGATAATCATTGGTAACAACAATTATTTTATTTTTGTTACTTTACAATATTCCTCAAATTTAAAAACGTAAGTACTCCACACATTTTGTTTCCGTATAAACCCCCCAATTTTTTGTATTATGAATTATTAGTTGTGGTATTGATTTCTAGCATTCTTATTAAAATTAAAAAAAAAATATTAAAAAACATAAAATAAAAATTTGATCATTCTAATCTACTTTATACTATACATCTGTTTAATGTACTTTAATTTAACAGCACACTTTGTTTAGTAATAACTGATACTAAACTAATTGATACGTAATAATTGATGGACCCATTAGCGGAATAATTGGTAAAATGAATTTATTGGAATGTTAAAGAAGGATAACAAAAATTGTTTATTAAACTTCAAATAACTTTTAGAGTTATTACCATTTGCTTAAATGTGAATAAATTTATTATACGAAAGCTTTGGGACATTTTTCCTGATTGTAAAGTACCTATTATATAAACAAAAACATACATAATAAAAACTTTCAAGGTAAAATTACATAGATAATTTTATTATACAAGATTGTTACATTATGACTAATAACGTATGAACATTATTTTCAAAAAACTCATCACCATATGAGGTTTGCGATGTGCTTATAATTGTGATTAGGGTACAAAATTCAAGTTAATTGCAACTCATTACATAATTAAGAGTTTTGTTATGGCGAACACGACTTTAATGACTTTTGTAATTATAGATTAGTAAAGACCCAACACATAATACTTAATATAACTGTTAGTTAGTCAAACATTGGCGTTATTAGTTTATTTTTAATATGGAGTATTTTTTTTTTTCTTAATGAAATAGCTCTGAGCTAACAGAGGTGACCGATGTCAATATTTAGTCATTGACCCTCCAAGAGTGGGAAGGGGTCATAGGTCACAAGTGATGGTGCTTGACATGGTGATGATGCTTCACCTATGACGTCATTGTCAGGGCCTGCGTGAGATGTGAACTCCAGGGAAGGCTCCGACCTCAAATCCATCACATCTGGTGGTCTCTGTGGGAACTGGAGTGATCCGTCTTTCAACTGAGTTTACACCATCACAACAATGGTTCATAACTCGATAGTTAATTAGCGATAATAGCCTAAGTGACAACGTCGAAGAAAGGAGATTTTCCAAGGTTTTTATTTACCTATTTACTTATATAGTTTGTTTGACTATTCACTTTAAATAATATGGGGGGGACGAAAATGTGGAAAAAAATCACCATATGAGGTTTACGGTGTGCTTTTCATTGTGATTAGGGTAAAAATTCAAGTTAATTGCAACTCATTACATAATTAAGAGTTTTGTTATGGCGAACACGACTTTAATGACTTTTGTAATTATAGATTAGTAAAGACCCAACACATAATACTTAATATAACTGTTAGTTAGTCAAACATTGGCGTTATTAGTTTATTTTTAATATGGAGTTTTTTTTTTTTTCTTAATGAAATAGCTCTGAGCTAACAGAGGTGACCGACGTCAATATTTAGTCATTGACCCTCCAAGAGTGGGAAGGGGTCATAGGTCACAAGTGATGGTGCTTGACATGGTGATGATGCTTCACCTATGACGTCATTGTCAGGGCCTGCGTGAGATGTGAACTCCAGGGAAGGCTCCGACCTCAAATCCATCACATCTGGTGGTCTCTGTGGGAACTGGAGTGATCCGTCTTTCAACTGAGTTTACACCATCACAACAATGGTTCATAACTCGATAGTTAATTAGCGATAATAGCCTAAGTGACAACGTCGAAGAAAGGAGATTTTCCAAGGTTTTTATTTACCTATTTACTTATATAGTTTGTTTGACTATTCACTTTAAATAATATGGGGGGGACGAAAATGTGGAAAAAAGCACCATATGAGGTTTACGGTGTGCTTTTCATTGTGATTAGGGTAAAAATTCATGTTAATTGCGACTCATAACATAATTAATAGTTTAGTTAAGGCGAAGACGACTTTAATGACTTTTGTAATTATAGATTGCTAAAGTCCCAACACATGTCTTACAATTGAATTTATTTTCTCAACAATGGTTCATAACTCAATGGATAATTAGTGATAATAACCTAAGTGAGAACCTCGAGGAAAGGAGATTTTCCGAGTTTTAACTATTTACAATAAATAATATGGGGGGGGGGGGAGGCACAAATAAAAAAAAAATAGTGCGATCGGCCAGAGAAGCACCTCCATTGGTGAAACGGAACAAGCGAGGGTCTGAGAACGTAGGAAAAGGTGGGAGGATACTCTACGCTTAGCTTAGAATTTCTTTAATTTCCTAGTGAATGAACTTCGGTTTGGAATGCAGACACAAGGAAGGAAACCCTGTCGATATTATGTGATGTGCCCCTGTGAACTGCCATTGTAATCAATTACTTAATGATAATTGACAAAAGAACTGCAGTTCGCACGATTGAAATTTATATTAGCACTGGTCGTCCTTGATCCGTAAGGTCAATGATTTATTATTTATTTAGAAAATGGCACACGGTTTTTATCTATTCATATACAGTGGAATCCCGATATTTCGTATCCCGATTATTTGCATTTCTGGCTAATTCGTACAAATTTCTACAGTTCAGTCTCGTTTTCGTTATCGTTGTGACACGTAACCAGGCCTCCGAAAAATGTTAGCCTCTCTATCAAAGAGAAACAACAAATCATAAACGCCGTGTCCAGTGGCTTTAAGCAAATTGAAGTATCCAAGTGTTTTAACGTCCCTCGTTCCAAGATCATATCAATCCTGAAGAACAAGGACACAATCACTTCCCAGACATCAAGCAGCAAAGTAAAACGCTTCAAGACTGGTGATTAGCCACAACTTGAAGAGAACTTAAAAAAGTGGTTTGCGCAAGCAAGGAATTCAAATGTACCAGTTGGAGGAAACATACAAAGGAATCGACAACACCAATCTGCAAGGATTGCGTCAAAAACAAATTACGGATTTTTTCCGTACAAATGATTGGTGTTTATTTAATCTGGAACATACGAGGGTGGTCAGAAAAGTTTCCGACCTCAACATGAAGATAGCAGTAGTCGTAAATAAAAGCTAGTGAATTTCGTTGTTCATCTGTTGACAGTTACTCACCAAAGTTTCAGCCATTTTGGACGCGCACTTGTTGTGCAACAGTCGTTTGTGTGAGTCGATGTGAGTGTTTTTATGAAAATGGATATAATCGAGTATCGAGCTGTCATTAAATATTTGTTTTTGAAAGGCAATACGCCTACGCAAATCAAAGATGAGTTGGATTCTGTGTATGGGGACTCTGCACCATCATTTACCACAGTAAAATTTTGGGCAGCTGAATTTAAACGTGGTCGTAAGAGCTTGGGAGACGATGAACGTTCGGGACGTCCAAAAACTGCAACTACCGACGAAAACATCGCCAAAGTTCACCAAATGGTGCTAGACGACCGTCGAATTAAAGTGAGAGAGATAGCAGAGGTTATGAACATGTCAAAAGAACGTGTTTGTCACATATTAAATCAACATTTAGAGATGAGAAAGCTGTCCTCGCGTTGGGTACCGCTAGACCAAAAACGTGCTCGAATGAACAGTTCCAACGCTCTGTAGGCGCAGTTTAGGCGCAATAAATCCGAGTTTTGGCGCCGATTAATTACTGTGGATGAAACTTGGATACACCATTATACACCCGAAACAAAAATACAGTCCAAACAGTAGACTGCTAAGGGGGAACCGGCTCCAAAAAAAGCAAAAACTGTTGTTTCGGCTGGGAAAGTGATGACGACTGTTTTTTTGGGTTAGTCATGGAGTTATTTTAATTGATTATCTTCAAAAAGGAAAAACCATTACAGGAGCATACTACGCATCATTACTTGACAAGCTGAAGGCAGAACTTGCGGAAAAACGGCCACATTTGCAGAAAAAGAAAATCCTGTTTCACACCTCAGCGGTTGCCATGGCGAAAATCCATGAATTACGGTTTCAACTGCTGACCATCATATCACCTTACTCACCAGATCTAGCCCCAAGCGACTTCTTTTTGTTCTCTCATCTAAAAATTGCGCTCAGAGGAGAGAGATTTTCGTTAAATGAAGAGGCAATCACCTTCGTGAACGATTATTTTGCAGAAAAAGACGCCGAGTACTATTTGAACGGGTTACAAAGATGGGAGCATCGCTGGGAGAAGTGTGTAGAGTTACAAGGAGACTATGTTGAAAAATAAAAATAAAAAATTTCTGAAAAAACGTCTTGTATCTTTGTTAGGTCGGAAACTTTTCAGACCACCCTCGTAAGTATGTAAATATTTGTTATTGCATGTATTGTTTATTGTTTAGTTTAGTATTAAGCAGTGTTTATTGCATAGGTTTTATCTTTACTACATTGTACATACTTCTTAATACATACATGTTTGCATTAATACGTTTTTTAATTTTGTACTCCCGATAATTCGTACCAAACTGTCAGTCCCTTGCCAATACGAATTATCGGGATTCTACTGTACTTAACTATTAAATGACTCTGACTAACAGGAACGCTGATTATATGTTTTGATTTAAAATTAAGGTAAAGGGATACCATCGATACCTATGAAACTACAAGAAGGTACTTACCAGCCCATAGAGGGGACTTTTTAAATGCGAATAGGAATTACTATTTTCTCCTGACAGCGTATACTCGTATTTTGATGAGCTGCAATGAAGAGAGAAGGGGAATTGATACTACTTCACTGCGGTAGTGGGAGTCATCCAGGAACATAACCACATTATTAGTTTTGCACCATTTATCTATTTATATATTATTTTTGTTCATTTATTCATTATCCGGTGACGTGGCTTACGGAGGAGCGTGGGGGACTTCCCAAGACTCCGCTTCTTCTCTCGCATCCGAAGGAGGTGACAAACATGAGGATTTGGGAGGTCTCTGGGTGAGTGAATGATGAATTGTAAATATGTTATGAATGAGTTATCACAATTACTTATTGCCCAATAAGGCAGATTGTAATTTTATCATAATAAAGTTGTTTAATAGTAATAATCATTTATTGGCTTTATTTAATTTTTTTATGTATTGTTTATTTAAATTGATTACAAAAGTTTTTTTTTTTGAAACGCCCATTGTTAGCCGTGAGTATATAAACGGGTAGAAGACCTTGAGAATAAATTGGTTTAAGTTGATAAAAGAGAGTTGATGGGTTTTACATAAAACCCCATTATATTTAGTAGTCTGCCAGATTAAATATCTTGACATGAATAATAATATGTGAGCATGGAGTGAATAAGAATAAAAGCATGATGAGGATGGCGAAAGGTTGTCCATTATTTAATGGAACTATCCACTCTGTCAATTTTCAGTCAATTCCCTAACAAACTCTTCTACTTTTTTTTTGTTTTATTGATTTTATTATTGTTTTAGTGTTCTTTATTAAATGTACATTTATAAAAATGTAAATATTTGAACATGTTGTAAACAATATCTACGTAGAGTGCTTTAAGGTCGACAAAAAAAAAAACTAGTGGACTATTCTTTATTGAGATCCATTGTTCATTGTTTAATTTGTTATTAAAAATATTAGGAGACACCATGAATTTGATTTACTGAATTGCATGAGAAAAATGTTTTACTATACATTCTAAACGTTATGAATTTATTTCGGTTTATCTGACGTGAAACTTATAAAAAAAAATACATGAATCTTTTGTTTTCATTAAGAAGAATCACACCATTGTTGAAGGTACTAAATTTAAATAAGTTTAGGCATGAAACTCAACATGCACAGCCTTGAGAACAAATTGTTTAAAATCTGTTTAATATCGTAAATAAACAACCTGGAAACGAACATTGAAAAGACAATTGAATTAAAAACTTCAGCTCGTGTGCGTCATATCACACAATTAAGACTACCTCTGTGAATATAATTTTAATGGCAATTTTAGTGGTTTTTGTTATTATAGTCCACTTAAGTCCCAACACATATTACATATTATTAATCATGTCAAGATATTTAATCTAGTAGACTACTCAATATGGGGAAAAATTATTTTTGAATCATTAAGTAATTAATAAATGACTTTTTCATAATTTTTCAAGGGATTGTTTTTAATTTTAGCATCCAATAAAAAAATAAAAATATCATGCCTACGTTAAAATTTCAACGCTGTATTAATGACAGTTTTAACGAGTTTTTGTAATTATTGTTTGAAAAAACACATTGTATAATAACATATTGTTAATCAGAGTGTTGAGATATTTAATTATATACGCTTTCCTAAATTTTAGAAATATATATATTTAATATCAAGTTGGTGCAATCAATGGTCGATCAAAGTGCTCCCACATTACCTTCACCCTTTGTCGCAAGACTTGTCCACTAGTTTATTTTAATTCTATTCTTCTCCCTGTATCCGAGACAGTACGGTACTTAGGCTTCCATCTTGACAAACGACTGACCTGGAACCCACATAAGAGACTAAAAATACAAGAACTAAACAGATACTTTGGACAACTGTACAGACTACTTCAAAGGACATCCCATCTCTCAATAGAAAATAAACTACTAATCCACAAAGTTATACTTAAACCAATCTGGACATACGGGATAGAGATATGGGGGACAGCAAAAAAGTCGAACATCAAGCGTATCCAATCCTTTCAATCAAAAGTCCTGAGAACAATAGTAAATGCCCCTTATTATGTCAGCAACAAAACCCTTCATAACGACCTTAATATACCCTACATTCTAGAACTCATCCCTTCCAAGTTTATGAAATTCCACAGTAGCCTTTCCAACCACCCTAATCCTGTAGCACAGTCATTGCACTGCGCTACTCATCCCTATAATCCTCCTCGGAGACTAAAACGGCAGCGTCCTCGTGACCTGCTATAAACGCGTGACAGTGGGAGTACTGGCAATGGCCAGTTTCTCCAATCATGTCCTGAGCGCCTGTGGCTCTCACGCTCTTGGTCAGCCTCCACTGGCTAGTATCCGGTGACGCGGCTGACGGAGGAGCGTGGGGCACTTCCCAAGACTCCGCTTTCTCTTCGCATGTGGATTTGGGAGGTCTCTGGGCTGTATGTAAATATTGTATGAATGAGCGAGTGAATGATGAACTGCAAATATGGTACGAATGAGAGCATTTATGTTAATTACTTATTGCCTTATAAAAGGCAGATTGTAATTATAGCACAATAAAGGAATATAACTAAAAAAAAAAAAAAATTATTGGCACTTGATAATGGCATTCACATACTCTATGTACATCACAAAGTGTCATTTTCTTATTTAAATTTATATAAAAATGCTTTTACAGTCTTGTATCATATTTTTTATTTGCAACAGCCACGGAAGAAAATGCATACTTATATGTTGAAATGTTATCTCAAGAATTAAAATAAAAAGTAGCCAATTTCATTATCTCCACAAAAGTAGTCATAATAACTTCCCACTATTGTTAATAATAATTTTTTTAAAACTTTATTATGTATTTACGACTGTGGTGAGCGTCACAACAAGCGAAGGTACTGCAAATATGACAAAATGGCATGTCTGACATAAAGTCTGAGGACATTCAATGTTACCTTATATTGTTGAACTAAACATAGACGATCTCTATTCCAAAGTCACTTGAGTCGTCGTCCAATCTTTCCAGGTACTTACTTGTAACAGTGGGTTTGGGCGTTCGTGCAATTTGTCGTGAAAGTTTCTGTATAATGCTCTTATGCAGTCATGAACGTAAGGTCAGTGTGAAGGCTATGATTTTGATGAAGTAGTTCAACCGTAAATTATGCGCAACTTGGTTTCAGTATGTCAATAGCTTCTTGCAAGTTTTGAACGTAGGTCCGGTAAATGATCCAACACTTTGAGCTGGTGGGTGAGTCTTTGACGTTTAATTTTCGCGTGTTTCCAAACCCTATTTGACAGTGTAAGTTTCGAAGGGTATACGTCTCGTGTAAGGATTTAGTAGTATTACTTTTAAGTTTCCAGATCTTACACCATAAGTTTAAGTTGAGTCAAGTATTTTAAAATGTTAGAGCTTGAGTGAGTTGGTGTTATTGCATCAAGGGACGTGGGTTTATCAGAGATAAAAATGATGTAAACTAAAGGAGCAAGTACTGAGTCATGAGGGACCCTTACATTGGCATTGCAATTTTCACTCACTGCAAAAAAGCGATTGTTCAAGTAAGATATCAATATTAAGATTTAAGTATGTGGTAGTATCGGTTGAAGTATGAAGAGGAGTCCCGCGTGCCAAACTCTTCCAACAGTGTGTTCTACATCGAGGAATACTCCAGTCTGTGTTTGTTCTCCTTCTCGAATGAAGAAGCGACATAGTCAACGACTCTGTGCAGTTGGGGGTTGGCTAAGTTATTATTGGATTTTTAATTACTTCCTCACTATAAAACCCCTTCTATCGCCAATAAGTTATTCCGGTCGTTACATCCTCCTTCATCGGTCAATCCTCTTACATCTTCTATCCAACTTTCTGTTCTTCTGCCACGTATCATTGATTCGGGATGCACTATTTCGGACTATGGTTATTTACCAATGCTATCTTGTTCCTGATGTCTGTTGTCTCCTCGACAACTCACAACTCGATGACATAAACCCTTATTGAGGGCAAGCAGCTTCTGTTCTACCGTGGATTTTTTTGCACGTTTTACCAGCTCAGGTTGCCTCAAAGGAGTAAGTTGATCCTACAAATTTTAAAGTATTCGATTCTTGGTTTCTTTTTTTGCATGTAAAGGTTGTTTAGGTTCGGCGAATGAAGGTTTATCATTTATTCTAGATACTTATTGGCATACCAGTATATCAGTGTATCCTAATATATAAAATTGTATCAGAATACATAAAATGTAATGAGAAATATACAGGGATGTATCTTCCTGTCAATATCTTGACTTACCCTCAACACCATCCTCTACGCTCAAGCCGAATAATTAATCTAACAATTAATGATTAATTTAATTTAAAAGGATGCCATTATTGCCTATAGAATATGCTTTATTTAAATGTTTGAAAGTTTTTAAGGAAATAGAATTGAAAGTAGTATTAACTCAAATGATGAAAAAGATTACACTTATAGTATCTTATAACTAGCATTAGCTATAATGCAATATACATCGATATCTTCCTAGGGCCAAGAAATCCCCATGTTAGCGTCTTCATACGCAAGTCTTCCATCCTTGGTCTCACCCCAGCAATAAGTGAGATAGGGTTTTTTTTTTCTTTTTTCTTTCTTAACTCCTAAAATATTAATATTTTTAAGATATGAATGTATATACAATACGAAATGAGCTGTTATTGGTTCTTTTTACCACATCTATACTTTTCAAGCTGTTATCTCTCTTTTGTTGTGAAAAAATAGGCAATGTAAAAAGGACCAGGTGATGGGCTCACCTTCGGACTACTGTGAAGGTTTTTTTTTTTTTGTTTCAAAACCCCTTTATTTAAACATTTTTACAAACAAATGAACAATAGCATGAATTTTTTTTTAGATTTATGGCTCCTTTTCCTGCATAGCATAACATACATTTGAAGGAGGGTAGAATTACACAAAACATTTTTCGTTTTGCAGTAAATTTACAAAAACAGTAGACTGGACTCACCTGGTGATGGGGCTCACCTTCGGTTTAATAATTTGGGAAAACTTACATACTAAAACATAATAGGCCAAAGCGTTCCTGCCTCGACTGCGTTCTGCCATCAATAGGGGAGCGGAGCGGGGGCTGTCGTGCTAAATACCGGGTTAGTCATGTATTGCAACGAATCAAAGAATTTGGTATGTCTACGTTGAATGAATTCATCCACCGTAGCCAGATCAAAGACCCCGTGAAGCTCACTGTTTCTCCGCTGCTCGAATGAAGTATGTCTGACCACATTCATTAATATGCCGTTTTGAAATTGTTGGAGTCGCCGCGCTGTCGTATCATTCAGATGATGAAAGAGCGGTGCACTATACAGCAGAGCAGGCCTGAGTACACTCTTATAGATCATGAGGTTGATAGATTGGCGCAGCAATGGATTAGGGGATGTCAATAAATGCGTAAGCCGGTAAGACTTCTTGCGTGTCTGCTTCAACTTCCTCGCAAAATGGTTACTAAATCGGAGGTGTCTGTTCATTTTAATGCCCATATATACTAGGTTGCTGGCTGGTGAGTTTTGCTGCGTTCCTATTATGTAACTAGTAGGCAGCGGACTTTTTCCCTTTTTACGCGTTTTTCTATAACACGCGTTTATAGAAATATTGAGTCTCCCCAACCTCTTACTGATCGGGTTACAGGCTAATTCAGCCTGTCTAAGAGCTAACTAACTTGGTGATCATGCTGCTACTGTACACAGCGATATCGTCAGCGTAAGCAGTAATTGTTGTGTTTTTATACTGGGCTCCTACAATTTCAGACGTATATACGTTGAAAAGTACTGGGGATAACACGGCTCCTTGGGGTACTGAAGGGGTCGCTCCACACTACCGCTTATAAGTAGACCTCTTGGACCCAGTCAATCCCCTACTAAGGGCATGTGGCTTCCTTATAATTTCGTTTCATCTCCTTGTGTTAAAAAAGTATTTGTTAACACATTTTTCTACCCATGCTTATTGCCTACCGATTTCTTTTGCTTATGACAGTCTGTACCTGACTCCTTAGCGCACTTGTCAACTTATACATGGACAATCTGTATCCACTAATATTATTATTTCTATATTAAATTCACATGCCGGGTTAAACACATAACAGGTAATTTACAATAACCTGGCAAATATTTAGGCTAATTACTCCTCAATACATCTGGAGTCGTAACTGCTGACGTTTTGTATATCGACATCATGGATCTTTGATGTCCTTCGATATCTGACAACTCAAAATGAGGTCCTGCCATGCGTCGACTCCCTGACAGACGCCTGCCTGTCTCGTGTAAATGCTGCTAATCCACGTGCCTTCAGAGAGTATGTTATCTTGATTGGTTTGATAGCTTTTTTTTCTTAGCATCATGACAACTACATCTATATAATGGTTTTTACGAATAAATCACTCCTCAGAAACAAAACGAAAATACAATAAAAGGTATATTCTGAATAACTATTGGAGATTGGGACTTCAACCAGTCAGGTGCTCTACCTCTCAGCTACCTCTGAACGAACACTTGACTTGAATATCACATATCTTCAGATTTCCTCTCGTGGCTTTGTAAGGGAGCTCACCAAGGTTGGGTGGATCCTAGCACAGAGGACTACCATTTTGAACATATGCTTACATTTACTGTTATTGAGTTATTTTGCCTACATTTTGTCTCTAATTTTATTTATTGAACGTTTATCGTCTTCATTTTATAAATTATTGCTTACGGTATTCATCATCCCAATTTTTATTAGCTAAGATAAAAGATTTGGACAGGATCGGAGCTTAACTTAACATTTTTCACCTACAGTTGGAATTACTACATGGTACATAGTACATAGTTCCTGGTACAGGACTCCATCCGACATTGGCAAAACGTCTTAAAAGGTGCGAGAGGAACGCTACACCATGATATTGACTAGGGTAGTGTGCTCGTACTGGTATAGCCCAGAGGTAGACCACCCGATCAGAAATGAGGATATCCCGTGTTTCGACCTCTCGGTCCTGTTGATATATTTTTTTATTGGCTAATAATTATTAAGAATAATGGGATCAATCAATTATTCATAAAATAATAAATATGTAATATGTATAGACCTTATTAGCATTAATTATCAAGCAGTGTATTATAAATATTACTGCTGATATATTAGATAATAAGCTTCGAGTCTCTCAATTTAATCTTTTTGTTGATGTATCATCCTCTTTGTCAAGGTTTTGTCTATTCAGATATCATCAGAATTGTGAAAGATATTATCTATTTCAACTTTTATTACTTTTATTTTTAGCAATTGGCAACTTTATTAGACTATTCAGAATAAAAATTTTCAGATTTATAAGTAAACAAACTGTTTTATGTTGTTAATTATCTATTCATTCTTTACTGCTCCACTACACTTCATCCTTGAGAACTTTCAAAATAGTCCTATTCGAACGCCTGCTTACCCCACCACGTTTTTATACATATTCATTTCGTTTTTCTTCAATCTTCATTCCTACTATCCTTTATTTATCTTGTGTGTGTAAGTCTCTTGCTTTTCTTTATTTTATTTACTGCTGTACTATTTATTTGTTGGCCAAAATGACATTCACTTATTTTTACCATATTGGTAATGAATGGGCATTTATGATTGCTCCATAATTGAAGTTTTTTTCCCCTATTGTACTATATTCTAATTATATATTTTTTAAATATACGAACTAAAAACTAAATATATGAAGAAAGACAAATGATAATCCCAAAAATGTTGAATCAGCCCTTGAACATCTTTTCAGGCTACACCTCTGTCAATATAGAAGATGTTCTCGTATGGTGTAGTGGTTAGTGTAACCTGTTATATGTTCAACCGCCAACATGGGAAATGTAGGATGTTAAGGGATGGAGATTGTAAAAGTGGGACAAAGTCGGCAAGCCATAAACCCCTGTTTTGGGAGTGGGACGATTTCCTTAGCGGAAGGCAAGGGTGCCCGATCTGTTGCGGAGTGTTGTTTAAGGGCTGGAGGATTTGGCAGTTTACAACTCTTCTTTTTTACCAGTCACGAAAGTAGGTGCCAGAAGGGATATGTGACTCAGCAGCTAGGGTGGCCCGAGAGTAGTGTACGTAACCCATTCACAAGAAGGTGTGAAAAGGCATACACGAACACAAAGGGCCATAAAGGAAAAAAACTTCTGTTAAAGAGAGAGGGAGATACATTACAAGACCAAAGGATATATACTTCGGGACGAGCCAATGCATGGGACTAACTGCGTGATTTTCTCACTCCAGAAGGGAAAACGTCCACTGCCTACTACTTACACTGTAGGAACGCAGAAAAACTCCCCAGCAAACAGCCTCGTATATCTGGGCGTTAAAATGGACCGTCACCTCCGTTTTAGCGGCCATTTTCCCAGGAAACTAAAACAAACACGAAGTCTTACAGGCTCACACATCTATTAACATCGCCCAATCTATCATTACGCCTTAAGCTAATGATATATAAGAGTGTACTCAGGCCTGCTCTGCTCAACAACAATTTCAGAACGGAATCCTAATGAAAGTGGTAAGACACACTACATTCGAGCAGCGGAGATACAGTGAATCACCACGAGAACTTTGAGTTGCCTACGGTGGATGAGTTTATTCGCTGTAGACATATTCTTTGACTCCCTACAGCTCATGACAAACCCCGTTTTCAACACGATTACTCCCGCCCCGTTCCCCCATCGATGACAGCAAGCAGTCGAGGCAGGAGCGTTATAGTTTGTAAGTTTAGTTTTTATTTATATTTCCCTTATTTCAACCCGAAGGTGAGCCTCATCACCTAGTCCAGTCTATTGTTTTTGTAATTTTAACTGTAAAACGAAAAATGTTTTTGTAATTCTACTCTCTTTCAAATGCATGATATTCTATGCAGGAAAAGGAGCCATAAATCTTGACATGTTATTGTTCATTTGTTTGTACACCATTTTTGAATAAAGGGGTTTCGAAACAGCAAAAAAAAGGGGAGGACTTCTTTAGCAACAGGGCTGTGCTGAAGATTTGGTCTTGGGCAGACCTCTGAGACGCTGAGGTTTTAACTTGGACTCGCATCTTGATCTTGAAGTTATTTCAGTAAAAAATATGTTCTATAGTTTAACCAGTAAGATCTATGCAATCTTCCTCTAATTTCTTCTTTTGTTTTATCCAATGTGAATTGGTTATCTTTTTTCATTTCATTGAATCTTAATTGCTTGTGCCTTTTCATTTCTGCCAGCAATGTTTTAATCTGCAACACATCTATCTTATTTAGGGTGGGGGGACTCCTCCCGTTGATCATCACGTTAATTTACTTTGGGCTTAGATTGTTATTGGGACAGTAAACAACTATTTGAGTAAAGCATAAGTTGCATTAAACATTCACGTGAAAGCAATACGCTAAAGATTGGATAGACAGATCAAATAGGTCGGTTAGAATAGTTAAATGACATCCTTATAATTCAAATATTCTAATTATTCAACTAGAACATAACTGCGTACCATATGTGGGTAGGGCAGGTAAATATATAAGCTGATATATGTATCCGTAGAAAAGATACATCCTTTATATATTACCTTACGATTTATGCATTCGGATACAGCTGAATATTAGATAAATTAATGTATCGAGACGCGACGAAGTATCCGTGTATATATAAAAAAAATATTTCGCCAAACGTACCAAACACTTTTATCGTATGGTTTTAAGGATTCATACGTCACAATTGTTTCAAGACAGTGACTTTCATTTTTTAAAAATCTAGTTGAGATGTGAAGTATTAGGTTATTTGTATGGTATTTATTTTCCTGACGAAGCATAACCACTAAAGAAATAATGTACACTTTGATACAAAGGTGCACAAGGTGAAACCGGGTGCAATGAAGCGTGTCTGCAGAAAGCATGTAACAAGCAGCTGTGAAAGGGACTGGAGAGATTTCACAATTTCACGGCAGTCTAGCGGTTTCATTGAAGGATAATTCTTATCCTATGGTCAACAGAATATATTTATATCACCATTAGTGAGTATAATTATTCAGGGTATGGCTTACTGTATCCGTGATGAACCGGATTTCCGGCTTCTGTCAGGGGATGGGCCTATTCAGACGGGGACTGTCCAGCCTCATGAGGATGAATGAGTAACTACTAGGCTCCGGTTCAGAAAACCTAAACTACCTAGCTTTAGCTCACAAGTTCGTTGCCATTTTCCATGTCTTCCATCTTTGAAGTAGGCCCTACATGTAAAATTTCATGCCTCTAGCTTGAACAGAGGAAGACTGCGCTGACAGACACTTGTGGAAACCCAAAGAAATACTAAAAATTAATATGATCGGATTGAGGTTGATATCAGATAGATTCATCAAATTTATTAATTTTCAGCGTTTCTACAAAGTTTCTGAGTCCTAATTGAGTCCTATGAGGCCTAATCAGGTCCGCTGTTGGTGTTAGGACCTGATGTAGGTATAGTGTGTTGAAAAGTAATTTGATGATTTCTTTCATCAAAGAAAGCCGATACCCAAGAGCAAACAGTTTTGGCAGATTAAATAGTGATTTCTCACACAGGTTTTGACGTGGCTGCTGTTAGTTTGCAGAGCATCGGGTTTAATTAAACGCTCAAGATATATGCGTTTGAATTTCAATCGCAATCAATTATTGATTGTATTCGATAACTCTACCCCACGTGGACTGCCACATTGTGCCATATCCTACGTGTGTGATTGATGTTATAGACAGAAAGTCAATATTTGTATTAATGCTCTTATTATTAGCATTCATTTATTTGTATATTTTCACTTGGATTGTTATTATATAAGTGATCAAATAAATATCACTTGTCATGGGGACTGTACGCTTATTAATTATTAAAAAAAAATGTATCTGTTATGTAACAATTCGACAAGCTTTATTACGCTCTATGTCAAATAATATGGCAGTGTATAGGTCTTTTTTCTTACATTGCCCTACTATGAAATAGAAATTTTATCGTAAATACTGGGAGTTCATCATTGTAAATTCCTTTCTTTTTGTAGATAAATTTTGTCGCAAATTAGCAGATCCTTTTTTCATTGTATCTTAAATTTTGTCAGGAAAATTTGGTGGTGTGGGTTGTTCCTTAGTTTTATAATGCTAAGAATATTATACTGCTAATATTATATGTAATGATAAAAGTAGAAGGGGCTTGAGCAGAACTGTATACCTGCCCCGTGACTTCATGGAAGTCACTGATGGTTCCCTGTTATTTTTAAGTAAGCGACCGCACCCCTCCTTACGCATCCCTTACTCCCTACTTCCCAGAATCTTATCCTTTTCTTATACATATATGTCTCAGCTTTAGCCCCATACCCCACTAGTCCCTAGACATTCCACCCAGTATGAAGTAACGTAACTCTTGATATTTGTATATACCAGTGTTTTGCTTGTACTTCATAATAAAGCTTTTCTTTTCTTTTAAAAGACTCTCCTCTACAAAGATTATTTAACTCTTGATAATTAATTGAAACTACTTTTGCTTGACCACAGTTTTTTAAATTATTTCTAGCGCTTTTGATGATCTAAGCCATAATAGATGTTTTACGTTCATTCCTATCAAATATTCCATATTTATGTTTTTTCGTAAGCTGTTCAAGGCACTGCCTGTACCTCATTCACCGGATTATGTAAAAAGGAAGGAGCAATGGGCGTTTTACAGAGTTACATAGCAGAAACCTTCTACATGCATTCTAGTCGAGATGGTTTGCATGTCCCGTTACATGAGACTGAGCAGGAGAGCAATTCTGACTCGTCGCCGTTCCAGATATGGGATCATTATCCCATGTGTTTCCCGTTAACGTGCCTCTGTCGCTACCCCTCTGTGTATTGTAGTATATTTTATAAACTAGGATTTTATACATGCAATTTTTTAATATAGATTATGAACTTAACTGCAGTTAGTTAATTTGTCAATTTTTTGTTGTGTTATAGATCCCTCCGTTTTTAATAATTATTAGGAAAATAAACAAAAATATACTGGGTTATTTTTATATACTCATTGATAGTTAGACTGACAACAACTTTATTTTCATTTCCATACATATTCTTTGACAATTAAAATTATATGTTTTGGTATTACTTTTTATGTTAAGTTTTGTATAGCTTTCTCATAGTTATGTTTATCTTAAAAACCATTTTCTAATAGAAGGAAAAATACTCAGTTATTGATAGATACAACAAATTTACTATGATAAAATTACAATCTGCCTGATTGGGCTGTAAGTAATTGTGATAAATGATCTCATTCATACCAATTTACAATTTTCATTCACTCGCTCATTCATACTATATATAGAAACAGCCCAGAGGCCCCCCAAGTCCAGATGGTTGTCACCTCCCTCTCGTGCGAAGGAGGAAGCGGAGTCTTGGGAAGTCACGCTCCCACGTCAGCCACGTCACAGGATAAGAGCAAGCGGAGGCTGGCCAAGAGCGCGAAACCCACAGACGCTCAGGACATGATTAGAGAAACTGGCCATTGCCAGGTCTCCCACTGTCACTTATTTATAGCGGGTCTTACTACTTAGTACTCGCTTCGGCGGTACATATACTAAAATTTGAACTCAGTTATCAAGATAAATTAACTAAACATTTGTATTTATAAATTAAATAGACGTATCTACAGAATAAAACTAAGCTATTATAGTATTTTTCTGTTTGGGTGTTGCCATGTTGGGAAATGAAGGTCAGATAGCATTTCAGATCTGATTGAATAACGACGGTTATGCATTTGCAATCCTCTTGCGCATATTTTGAACTATTTCTAGTTTTTTCTAGTTTGATTGTTAGGAAGGAGGAACTCCATACTAGGGCCGCAAACAATGGAACATATTACCGTTTAGTATACAATTAGATTACTTTTAGAGTGAAAATTTGGATTTTTTATCAAAATAAGGCCTAAAATAATGAACAAGGTCAAATTAATATATTAACCTATATAGTGAAAAAACCTTTATCTTGGTTTACAATAAGATTCTAAATTTTAGTAATAAATGAATTAAGTTTTGGATATACCATAAATCAAGACTATGCCTTAAAGCTTTCAGTAGACTTCTTTGAGTCCTGACACTATAAGTCCTTCGTAACATTAACATTTAATAGCTAAGCGCTGTCATGTGTTGAGTAGACACAAAAAGGTCTGAAGGATTTAGCATATTAACTTTTACATACGCTTTAAAATTAGAAGAATATTAGTGCTAACTAAATGCTCACACTCAGGTGATGACCCTTACTTAGCTCTCTTAAACTTCCGCAATACAGCTAGTAAAATCAGTTATGTGTCACCTGCACAGTTATTAATGTCTAGAAGACTGAGAGATAAATTACCTACCACTAAAAATGTACTACAACCAAAATTAATAAATAAACAAAAATACAAAGAATGTATAACAAATTATCAACAAAATGTATCTAAAAATTATAACAAAAATGCCAAAAATTTGAAAGATTTAACACCTGGAGATCACATAAAATTTATAATGACAACAAATAAGCCATGGCTACCTGGTAGAGTAATAAAGGAAAGTGAGTCTCCTAGACAATATATAATAGAAAATGATGATGGAAAATTACTTAAGAGAACTAGGGAACACATAATGTTACCAACTAAGACCAACAATCAAAACCAAGAAAACATTGTAACGGAAGAAAATAGTACCAGATCATCTGGTAGGACTGTTAAACCCCCTAAAAGATTCACTCATTCCGACTATACTTAAGATGTAATAAATAAATAAATTAATGTAATAAAAGACTTATATGTTGTAAAAATTTATGTTAAAAAAAAAAAAAGATGTTAAAGTCATGTTATAGTCAACACTGTTCAATGTAACCAGTGAGGGATTTTATATAAAATATATTCTTACCAATGTTAAAATATGTTTAACATGAAGGATTTAGCATATTAACTTTTACATACGCTTTAAAATTAGAAGAATATTAACCGATGAAATTTGTAATGTCAATATTAACTTGAACTTATAATAGTACTAAATGCCGTCAAGCTCAACAGAAGTTCTTCAAATTTTGAACCCTTAAGGTCAAATATACAGAGCAAGCTCATGCTGTCATGAAATGCGACGCTAAAAAATATCTTGTTGCCCATTATAGGCTATGTGCATTGCATTTCAGGTTCAACAACGATCAAACTCATGAAATACATTTGCTTCAGTATGGAGTAAATTTCAAAACATTTTATAAGAAAAACATCATGTAATAATTCTGTAAATAAGGTCTCGTAGCTATTTCATTTTTCCTAACAATTTTTTTTATTACTTTTTACGGTATTATTAAGTATCACTTTATAATACTAAATATGTGACCTGGTAGATATTCTGTTTAGAATGGGCTCATATCTAGCTACATATAGTTACAGTTTATAGATAGGCACTAAGGTTCTTCTTATGGAGTATATAACAAATGTTTTCCATTCTAAACGATTAAAATAAATTTTAACCATAGAAAGGTAGATAACGATGAATAAATAAATTCACAGTCCTGAGAATAGCTGTCTGTATTCACGAAACATCGATAGTAACAAATATTTTCGACTTCAGACTTAAAGCTCTTTTTAAAAAAACTATTTTCACACAATATAAATATCAATAGGCAGGTGTCCGTTTAAGCGTTAATGTATAGATTAATATTACAATTTCATGTTTATAAATGTATATAAAAATGATGATTTTTCCAATTAAAAATTACACAGTTATTGCCATGCAATGAGGGTTTGAGGCGGGATGAGGAAATGCGATGATCATGATTCGGCGATGCATGAATCCTGTTTCCTGGCGATACAACTCCGACAGGGATCGGTGACAATGAAAGACTACAGATGACAGGAGACAAGAAATCGATGGCAGACGTCCTAGCCGGGCCACTGCCCCCGGGGGCGGTGAATCGACCGCCTCTCGACCAATGGGAGAGCAGAGCCGGGTGGCCTGATCGCACCCCATTGGTCCGCCTGGATCATACGATCTCCAGACAGCTGGCCCACATTCTCTCTTCCTGCCTCCTCTCTTATCTCGTTAGTGCCCCACAAAGGGGGCAGGTCTTTCTCACTGCTCTCATTGTAGGCTCGTTGCCTGGTAATCTTACTAGTGGTTAGCCCAACTGCTCCGTGATATGAAGGTTCTGGGTTCGAAACCGTTGGTGGAAAGTGAAAATTTACTTCATCTACACAATTAAAAGAGGGTGGGAATCGATAGTGATTTAGCTCAGGAGTGATTAAGTTGAAAAATACTGACGTCAGTTGGAACGAAATTAAATTGACTCGTAAATCATTAAGGACAATTTAAAGCACTATTCAATTTAGTTACTCCGTCATTAAATCCACAGTCTAATATAAATCATTTAATATTCCTTTATTTACTTTTGTTTGATGAAAAATGAATGGTTATAACATGAACATGAAAATGTGAAATTATCACTAACACTACAAAATTGACAAAAACTTCATGATTTAAAGAAACGCAGGCTTTTATTTATTATTTTTCCGGTCAGTGCAGTGGCCTCTTTTTGGGGCTAGTTGACTCATTTCTGGAGGCTCGTACTTTTTTCTAGTATCCGTGTCTGATTATCGAGAAACCTGTCAGTTATTTTTAAGTTCCTGTTGAATCATTAAGTTTTCTTCGTTAAAGATCTTCCTTAAAATTTTTGTTCTTAGGACTTTTGATTGAAAGGATTGGATTCGCTTGATGTTCCACTTTTTTGCTGTCCTCCATAGCTCTATTCCGTATGTCCAGATTGGCTTCTTCAGCCACGTCACCTGATACGAGCCGGCGGAGGCTGACCAAGAGCGCGAGACCCACATACGCTCAGGACATGATTAAAGAAACTGGCCATTGCCAGGATTCCCATTGTCACTTATCTATAGCAGGTCACGAGGCCGCTGCCGTTTTAGTCTCAGAGGAGGATTATAGGGATGAGTGGTGCAGTACAATGGGATGAGGATGGTTGGATAGGTTACTATGGAATTTTATGAACTTGCAAGGGATGAGTTCGAGAAGTATAACTTTGTAAATTAGTAATTTGCTTTCTATTGAGAGATGGGATGTCCTTTGAAGTAGTCTGTACAGTTGTCCAAAGCGTCTGTTTAGTACTTGTCTTTTTAGCTTCGTATGTGGACTTCAGGTCAGCCATTGGCGAGATGGAAGCCTAAGTACCATACTGACTCGGATACAGTGAGAGGAATGGAATTAAAATAAACTAGTGGACAAGATTTGCGTCAGAGGGTGAAGGTAATGCAGGGACATTTTGCTTCATTAACTTTAATCCGCCATTGGTTGTACCTATGCTCGATCTCATCAAGGTGTTTTTAAATGGTTATGGGGTGCTCTTTCGGGATCTGAGTGGGATGACAAGACTGCAATGTCATCTGCAAATATGGCCAAGAAGGTATTGGGGGTAGAGGGGGACATCGGCGGTGTATAAATTATAGAGGAGGGACCCAGGACACTGTCCTGTGGAACTCTTGCTTTTATGGGATATTAATTAGAATATTCTAGGCCCCAGCGGACTTGGAAGAAACGGTTTGAAAGGTAGGACTGTAGGATTAGAAGAAGGGTATGTGGTAAATTTCCTTAAAATTAAACAAAAAATACTTTTTGTGAATCGATTCAGCTTCATTAATTCAGAATCAGTAGCTTGTAAACTTTCAGATGGGAGATATTCATCATCATTTGGCAAGCATTAATTTTTTTTTCTGAAAGCTTGAGATTTATTTGATCTTTCAGAATCGATATTACCCTTATCATAATAGTTGTGAAAAAAAGTCACTTCAGCGGAAGATTTAAGTCAAATTGACCCATCAATAACCTAGAAGAGGTACAACACACAAGTTATCAACTAATGAATGTCAGCTGATCAACTAGGCGCCCTGGCTGGTGGATGGATAAAGACATAATGTGGTTTCATTAGTAAATCTCGTCAAAGAAGCCGTCGGTTCACTTTGACCCAACGTTCCCATTACTAAATGCCAAAAATGACTCGGTATAATCAAGCGGCTAAAGTGATTTAGCAGAATGACACAATTACTTAACCTGTTGAGGCTTGGCTATTTCTAAGTGAGCCAGGCGCTACTTATCCGCCTACTATCTAGTATACTAAATCATTTTACTAAACTACTTTTCTAAATAGTTTTCTACTCACACGTTTATTATTTACTAAGTCACTGGCCAGTTGATTAAATCGCTTGTCGAGTGTTAATCAGTCTTAAATGGCAGTAGAAAAGGGCTTAATAAATTAAACAAAACGAAAGGCTGCGATTGCTTATTGATCTTGAACTCTGGCGGGCTTTAATTAATATCATAGCTGACAGCTGAGTGCAGAATGGAATAGTCTAGTATACTAATGCTATAGGTTCCATTATTTCTGCATTACTTTGACTATCGAAACGAAATCTCCTGGCACACTTGAGCAGCACTGAGGTGAAGTATAACTATTTTCCAAAGAAAAAAAAAGACAGGCCGGTGACGCGGCAGAAGGAGGAGCGTGGGGGACTTCCCAAGACTTCTTCTTTCGCATGCGAGGGAGGTGACAATCATGTAGATTTTGGAGGTCTCTGGACTGTTTGTAAATACTGCATGAATGAGCGAGTTAATGAAAATTGTAAATATGGTTTGAATGAAAACAATTATCACAATTACTTATCACCCAATGATTGTACCCAGATTGTAATTTTAACATAATAAAGCTGATTATTATTATTATAGATAAGAATATAAAGTTAGTTATTTTGTTATGGATACGTTTTATTTTCTATTTGTAAGTCGTAATGAATTCTCCAGACTCCATTTGATTATTGGTCAACCCGTAAACTGATCAAATAAACATAGTCCTGAGAAGTGTCATCGCGCCAAGCTAGGAGAAAAACGATGATGATTACATTTTAATGCAGCGATTTTCCAATTTAAAGTAATTTATGTTCTTAACAACGCAATCTGTATAAATGACTTTGTTACAGCCAGAGGCTGGATTTCTTTTGCAGAAAAAACTGCTAAATATGCAATCATACACCTTAGATCATGAAGAAAAATATTCATATACATTAATGTGTTTTGAAAAACATCCATAATTCATTATTAGTGAAAGAAATTGGATTGGAAACCAAAATGATTTTAAGTTTCGTTGATTTGTTTTTTTTCCAATTTGGTTATAAATAATTTCCTTGGTATCTATCTAAGTTAATAATAGATGAGAAGGGTAAGTGTGTAGGTACTTTTGGTTACAATGAATACATATGATAAATTAAAAGTTAAATATACATCTATAAAATCGTAATACTGAATGAAAGGAGTAGGAGTTACAATAGTTGTGGTGATACATTTATCTACGTTTTTATGCAGTGCGTTAGATATGCAATCATTGCTAATATTCTTAATATTAATACAAAAATCAGTTGGATTTTATATAGTTACATGCGCTAACAAATGTTCAAGTTTGTCCTCCAAGTCTTTAACTTGGGGTGGGGGGGGGGGCAAATAAAAAAAGCAAAAAAAAATTAATGATTAAAAACACAATACTGCATGAAAACCTGTTATTTACACCAAGAAATGAAACTATGTGGAGGCTATCCCTGAATCTTGTGAAAACTATAATTATTATTTTCATAATTAAATATAAAATAAAATTATCATTCCATTAATATATATGTAGTATTGCTCATATTATATTTCTTAATTTAAAATTCATTGGTATTTTTTTTTCCTTAGCTCTCTAATTATAAGATTAAGGATGAGGGAAAAAAAAAGGAATATTTGGGTTGAGCGGATCCTTGTACTAGGAATACCTGCTTGAAGGTGGTGTGAGGGAATTAAGGAGTGTGGGAAGCCTCGGTAGAGGTTGATTATTGTGGTGCAGTGGTGAGAGTCCATTGGTGGCTGGGCCTAGAGTCTCTCTAGACATTTAGTGATGGGGCTCAAGATCCACAAATACACGAGGACGTGCTTTGCTGTCTGCACTCACACGGAGACATTGCTCCACTATCTCTCCTGACACAGCCACCTATTGGCCATCAGATCCCAACCGAAATCCAGATCTCCTTGACTTTTTCTTCTACAATAGTTTAGGAACACTAAACTATTCACTCAAGCGCCTCGATGACCTCTCCTCTGATCATAGTCCTTTATTATTAACCATTTCCCTAAGACCAATTCACAAACTGCCTCCCCCTTCATTTATTAGGGGCCCAGTTGACTGGGACCACTTCCGTCAGCTTCTTACAGAGTCCGTAAACCTCAAATTATCCCTGAAAACATCCCAAGACCTAGACGATGCAGTGCATTCTTTCACTACTCTGGTCCAGAGGTCGGCTTGGGAGGCATCGTCACCCCATCGTCACCCAAGAATCCACAATCATAATCGTTTACCTCAACATCTCAAAGATCTAATCAAATCCAAACGCCGCTCTAGAACAGTGTGGCAAAGATCCCGGCATCCTGCTGATCGCCGCTCGTACAATCAGTACTGCCGATTGGTAAAGCGGCGATTGGCATCCTTCCGTTCTGATTCTTTCAATTCCTACCTCTCCTCTCTGTCTACCAGGGATAACTCCTTGTGGAATGTAACCAAAAAAATCCTAAAGTATCAACCTGTTTCACATCCACTCCGTCGTGATGGTGGGTCCTGGGCGGCCTCGGATGGAGATAGGTCGGAGGAATTTGCTCTGCATCTTACCCATACTTTCACACCTCACCTTTCTCATCAAAGCCATACTCACAGCAAAACTGTGGAAGATTTCCTCACTTCACCTATTCCTCTCTCTCTTCCACCAAAAGCCGTTAATCCCTCTGAGGTCAAATACCTTCTGAAAAACTTACCTTACCGAAAATCCCCTGGATATGATCTCCTAACTCCTCAAATTCTCAAACAACTTCCTCCTAAAGCCATAACCTTCCTAACCTACATATATAATTGCATTATCCGAACGACACACTTTCCTCTCCTCTGGAAACATTCCATTATTGTCCTATTCGCCAAACCCGGTAAACCACCCAATGACGCCTCATCTTACCGTCCAATTAGCCTACTCCCTATCCTCTCAAAAATATTTGAGAAACTCCTACTAAAACGTCTACTTCCAATTGTTGAATCCAAAAACCTTTTTCCCACACACCAGTTTGGTTTCCGCCAACGACATTCCACTGCTCAACAAGGCCTTCGCGTTGTTGATCACATCTCCTCAGCCCTTGAAACCAAAAAGTATTGCACTGCTGCCTTTCTCGATATAGCTCAAGCTTTTGACAGGGTTTGGCACGCAGGTTTGCTCTACAAGCTCAAAAGACATTTACCACAGACCCTTTTCCTAATCCTACAGTCCTACCTTTCAAACCGCTTCTTCCAAGTCCGCTGTGGCTTAGAATACTCTAACTACTATCCCATAAATGCAGGAGTTCCACAGGGCAGTGTCCTAGGCCCCATCCTCTATAACCTATACACCGCTGATGTCCCTTCTACTTCCAACACCTTCTTGGCAACATTCGCAGACGACACTGCAGTCTTGTCATCCCACCCAGACCCCGACATAGCATCCCATAACCTTCAAAAACACCTTGACGAGATCGAGTATTGGTGCAATCAATGGCGGATCAAAGTTAATGAAGCAAAATGCTCCCACATTACCTTCACCCTTTGTCGCAAGACTTGTCCATTAGTTTATTTTAATTCTATTCCTCTCCCTGTATCCGAGACAGTACGGTACTTAGGCTTCCATCTCGACAAACGACTGACCTGGAACCCACATACGAGACTAAAAAGACAAGAACTAAACAGACGCTTTGGACAACTGTACAGACTACTTCAAAGGACATCCCATCTCTCAATAGAAAATAAACTACTAATCTACAAAGTTATACTTAAACCAATCTGGACATACGGAATAGAGCTATGGGGGACAGCAAAAAAGTCGAACATCAAGCGTATCCAATCCTTTCAATCCAAAGTCCTGAGAACAATAGTAAATGCCCCTTATTATGTCAGCAACAAAACCCTTCATAACGACCTTAATATACCCTACATTCTAGAACTCATCCCTTCCAAATTTATGAAATTCCACAGTAGCCTTTCCAACCACCCTAATCCTGTAGCACAGTCTTTGCACTGCGCCACTCATCCCTATAATCCTCCTCGGAGACTGAAACGGCAGTGGCCTCGTGACCTGCTATAATCAAGTGACAGTGGGAGTCCTGGCAATGGCCAATTTCTCCAATCATGTCCTAGTATGAATGAGCGAGTGAATGATGACTGTAAATATGGTATGAATGAGATCATTTATCTGTATTATTATTGCCTTTTAAAAGGCAGATTGTAATTATTTCACAATAAAGTTCTGATTTGTAAAAAAGACATTTAGTGCAGTCTTATTTAGTTGGATAGCAGTGATAGGTGCCCGTTAGAGGCTTGTTGTTGGTGGGCCAAGGGCCGTAATCACCGTTTGGTCTGCTTTACCAGATCTATATACCAGATAAGGGGGGTGTCATGTCTCGGCATAGAGGGTTTTGTCTATGTTTCATTGAGTCAAAGAACTTTATGTGTCTTCTTTGGATGGCTTCGGTGATGGTGGTGACTTCGAACTTTTCGTGGACATCGGGAGCCTTCATATCACGAAAAGGGGTATGCCATAGTGCCGTGGGCAGGATTTTGTTTTGGAAGCTCTGGAGTCAAGTTATTGTGCTAGTTTGTAGGAATCGGAACAGTAATTCATTGGTATTATAATATATTTATTAATATATAGCATCGTAATCTAACTGTGAAGTGATAAACCTTTGGCACTTGTTCAGGTAATTTATCAATTACAAAATAAGACTAAGAGATAATTCGAAAGAGCAAAATAACAAAGCGAATCGACTCCAGATCATGTTTATACACACAACCTACTAATAAGGAGGTTACAAAGTATCGCCACGAGTAATATCGATTTAACAATAACTCAGGTCAGTACTTTAACATTACTGTTTCTCTTGTCCAGCACATTTAATTTATCCGTATTGAATTAATTATTTATTTATCAAAGTTAATAAACAAGGAAACAGGTGAAGTTTTGATTTAACTTATCGATGCTCTTTATTAACATTAACTGTTTGGTGTATAGTAAGTAACACCATCCTAATTCAATAGACAACACATCAACAACTATACAAACAATTACAAAATTATCATTACTATTTTTGACACATATTTGCTATCTACTTTAACTCTCGTCTTTTGTCTCTATGTTAAGAGCAAAACGCCGTCTATGTAATAAAGATGATGCATACCGTAGTGAAAATTATGTTAAAAAAAAAATTCTCTTTATTGAATTAATCGAGTGCTGTTTGCAAACATCAGAATTTAAACAATGTACACGAAACTCCAAACAAACGTTACAACCTTACTTTTTACTGATCTCTATGAGTTGAGTGTTTCTTTGGATATTGGCTTTAGTTGAAGAAAAAAAGGTTTTCATAAAATTTATTTATCGACGTTTCGGATACGTATCTCTAAATTCTGAGCCTGTAAAGAACTTCGGTTCTCCGCGGGTGGTCAACCAGTAACTTTTAAAGCAGCGTTAAAAAGTTATGAAGGCGGGATTATTATTTTATAATTCCGTTTGCATTTCAAATGAAATGTTATGTCAAAAAAGGAGGAAAAAACAACACAGTTTCGTTTTAATCCAAGGGCATGTTTTTTCAAACGTCTCCTTGTCAGGGGAATATTTTTCAATAATTATTTTCCCCGGGTTTCTCCGAGAGAAGAGGGAAAAAAACCTATTCGATATCGGCATCTAGAGGTGAGCTGGAAGGCGGTACTCGAATGTGGCGTAGGACGATTACTGTTAATGATAACGGTCAGGGAATAAGTAAAAAAAACTGACTAGTCTCCTCTAATTGTGCTGCAGGCGTACTACCATGCAATTCACTACGAGAATAATCATTGCACGTTCATCGCTAAGAGTAGTAATTTCAGGGTCGCAGTGTGAAAAAAGATTTTTTTCCCCCACACATCATGAAATGGCGTTTTTTTTTTGTCAGTTCGCATTAAATTAATTCCTGTGTTATATATGACACACCATTGAGGATTTCCTCGGTAATATTGAATATTAATTAACACAGTTAAGTTAAACACTATAAATAGTGTTGGTATATTCAAGGAATAGATGAACACATGTTCCTCCTGTAGGTGGACTTTCAATGGCTTTAATATACAGGTTTTGTTATTTTATAAAAACTATATAACGGAATAAACAATTATAATGATATACATTATACGTGGCTGGACTGAACTGACTAATAAAACTGATGGGGCTCACCTTTTTGATCAACCTTAAAACTAACTTACATACTAATTCTTAACCTAATTTTCCCCCGACAGTCTGTTGCCATCGATGTGGGAGGGGCGGTGGGGTCATAGTGTTAAACACTGGGTTAGTTAGGTGCTGCAACGAGTCAAAAACCTTGATGTGTCTCCGGCGGATGAACTCACCCACCGACGGCACACTAAGCAACGGGTGCAGGTCAGCGTTCTTCAGCCTCTCAAAAGAGGTATGTCGGACCACATTTCGCATGATCCCATTCTGGAAATGTTGGAGAAATTTGGCTGTATTGTCTGTCAAGTGGGTAAATAGCGGGGCACCGTACAGCAGAGCTGGACACATTTATAGATCAGTTTGAGACGAAGCGACAGGTTGGGTGGTTTCTTGGGTATCTTGCCCTCCTATAAATACCAGCTGAAGTACGGGAAGTATTTCATACAAACATATATTGTTGAATATTCGAGAATAATCGAACTCCGTGAAAAAAAGTAACGTGTAATTATAGTCGCACACTTCCCTTATGTTCAGATTATTAAATGACAGCTTCTGCCACGCACCAAATGAGATATAGAGAACGAAACCAGGCATCTAGGAAGGAGACGAAATTCAAGCCCTCACGGCCGCGTGAAAAAAGTTCTACAATATCTTCCGCATCCCTTTCGGCGTGACGGGTGCTCGTTCTTTATTAACTGGCTCGATGATTCGGCAGAACGGAGGCTATGGAAAGCAATTAATGAAGGTGAACTTCACTTTTCACGCTTTAATAGTCACCGGAATTTTTATTTATTTTCATAATTTACCAGGAGAAATCCAGGAGGCAGAGTCACCTAGTTATCTCTTCTCTTCCTTATCCTTCTTTAGGACCGATGAACCTAAGCTTCCCACCGCACTAGTGGGGCAAAGTCCCGATTTAGGTGGACAAAACCATTTTATTCTACAATTTGATTGTTCCGGTTAGGTTGAATAATATTTTGTTGTTTTATTGAATAATTATGCATTTTTTCTCAGGGAATATTTATATTAAAACAACTAAGTACGGAATAAAAAAAAGTATTTAAAAAAAACTGGAATTGTTATAACAAGAAAATTATGAGCACAATTTAACACAGCATAAATTATACAATATTATGTACTCATACTACTTATAATTTAGCTTATAGCAATAAACAATATAAAATTAAATTAGCTAATAGCTAATCACTTTTCATCACATGATGTTAATCGCCACACGGAACATCACCTGATGTGTTGTTATTGAAGGGGAGACAATTAAATCCAGAACTTCTACCGGTAATTTATCGATTCTCGTTCTAGGCACTTCTCTGAGTGAGTTGATAAAGGATCGTACGTTATCAAAAGCATAATCAGGAATTCTGTATCCGTGGAAGTTCCAGTTTTGAAATAGAGCATAGGGGATTGATGTGGTGTTAAATTAAGTATCATATTACAGGTTCAGATTGTCGCTATACAATATTTAAAAAAAAACTCTGGATAAATGCGGATAAAAAAAACTGTATGCGTTGAAAAATTAAAACCCCCCTCCCAAAATAAATAATAACATTTTTATGTAGTTTTATTTCAAAACCTATTATAAGTCATATTGTCTCTCATTTGAATCAAATTTTAAATAAAAAAATATTTAACCTCTAAAGTAAAATCAATTTTTTAATTCAATTTTGTCCACCTAGCTTGTACTAGGCGATTCACTGTGCATCGGTGAAAAAAACCAAAGAACTACGTTGGCAAAATTTGCAGACCCTGCAGTCCTGTCAACCCATTCAGACCCTGATATAGCATCCTAAAACCTTCAAAAACACCTGGATGAGATCGAATATTGGTGCAACTTATGGCAAATCAAAGTCAATGAAGCAAAATGTTCCCAAATATCCCTTACCCTCTGTCGCAAGTCCTGTCCGCTAGTCTTTTTTAATTCGATTCCTCCCCCTGTGTCTGAGACAGTACGGTATTCAGGCTTTCATCTCGACCAAAGACTGGCATGGAGCCCACACACGAGGCTAAAAAGACAAGAACTAAACAGACGCTTTGGACAACTGTACAGGACTACTTCGAAGTTCATACCATCTCTCAATAGAAAATAAACTACTTATATACAAAGTTGCAAGTTATAAGATTAAGCTAATCTGGACATACGGAATAGAGCTATGGGGGACAGCAAAAAAGTCAAACATCAAGCGCATCCAATCCTTTCAATCATAAGTCCTGAGAACAATAGTAAATGCCCCTTATTACGTCAGCGACAAAACCCTTCATAATGATCTGAATATACCCTACATTCTTGAACTCATCCCTTGCAAGTTCATAAAATTCCATAGTAACCTATCCAACCACCCTCATCCCATTGCACTGCACCACTCATCTCTATAATCCTCCTCTGAGACTAAAACGGCAGTGGCCTCGTGACCTGCTATAAATAAGTGACAATGGGAGTCCTGGCAATGGCCAGTTTCTCTAATCATGTCCTGAGCGTCTGTGGGTCTCGCGCTCTTGGCCAGCCTCCGCTGGCTCTTATCCTGTGACGCGGCTGACGTAGGAGCGAGTGAATGAAATTTGTAAATTGGTATTTAGAGATCATTTATCACAATTACTTATTGCCCAAGTTGTTGTATATATATTTTTTTAATATGTGTTTTTTATGTTTCACACCCTCGGTCATCCCTGTTGGGATTCTCTACCAGCTGGAAATGTGTCCTGGTTCTGATATCTTAATTCTCGACGCTACTCTTACAAACCTTTATTCCTTGTTTTTATTTGGGCTGGGAAAAAGTCCAGGCGTGCTCCAATTTACGATACTACAAAGGCTTTATGTCTGAGCGTCCACCCTATTTAAGAACCATGGCGCTGAAAAGTATCATTACAAACCGGGACTCATAATTGAATTTGCATGTAATAGTTATAATTTTCCAGGCTAGTGTCTGAGACCTATATTTAAATTGAGACAGGCCTGATAGTACATTGAGGTAATTAAACATGGCTATTTTTGTAACAGATCGATGACTACTAACCTTGCACAGCTGTCTTACTTGTTATTAAGAACAATTTCTCTAGGAGCTAATGGTAAGTCCAAGTGGTAAGTCTTTGAAATGTTGCACTTTTTATTGTACATACAGTCCTTAACTAGGGGAGACTTAATTCTAAGTCAAAGCACTTAATGGGTTTTAAAGAAACGACATAAAATGGAACCCGGTGGATGATTTGCCGGTATTGCGCTGCTTAGACCTTGAGGATTGTCTGGAACCTCCTGGAGGAAGTCTTTAAATACTGAGGTCACCTTTTATTATGTGTTTTGCCAACTAGTGACGCAGTACTTGGAATGCTAATTTAATGCACTTAATAATGTTATACAATATATTTAAAAAATATATTTCTTTCTCCTGGGAAGTAAAGAAGGATTTACCTAAGTGATCACTTTGTTCTAAACAGTTTTATGTCTGCTACTAGTTTCAGTTAATGCTGTAATAATAACAGTATTCATTTCGATCTTATTACTTTTATGTTATGATTTTACATAATCATAAATATTTTCTTACGATTAATTATTATGCTCATACACTAAATTATTCTTTTGTTCATATATAATGAGTAAATTGTAACTGTTTCACTATGTGGCCAATATATATAAATGCATTGCAGCCAACACAAAATTAAGTAAAATTGTAATAATATTTTTTTATTAATTTTATTCATGTCGTATTTTAATACATCCTACGCTATTTTCACCTTAAAATGATTCCTATCCTCTCCGTATGTTCTTAGTCAACAATTGTTAGCGAATGTCATTCAATTCTACTCATTCATGTTTTTTCTTATTCCATTGAAGTCGCCACATATGCACATATTATTTATAAGCTAATAACATTAGTATAATATACGGTATCTATTTTTCTTATATATTTTTTTACTTAGAAATTTTCCAAATAATTTAAGAAAGTCAATATAAACTAACAAATAGTTTTAATCATTGTTTGCCATTTTATAATTGTTAATCTTTTACAGTAATGGTTCCAATCCAATTAGGTACACACATAAAGAGTTAATAAGTGATTATAGACAAATATCCCAAGTTTGTTATTTTAGTAATTTTATTGCGTATTTATTATTCCAATATTTAGATTTGATTATCTTTATGGGATGTTATGAGTATCTTATAAGATTCCAAATTATAGTATTTATATCTATACTAAATTTTCGCTTTGTATTGTATTTTTTAAACACACAAAATTAGTAAAAATCTTGTTTCTTTAATGTAATTATATATGTATATCCGTTTTCAACATGATGCCTGATCTGATATGATACAATCCACAATGCAAATACATGTAAATGGCTCTTTCTAAACATGAATACCTTGGAAAATCAAATTAGAAGGTTTGTGAAAACTTTACGAATACAAATCTGTTCTTGAATTGAACTCTGGAATGTTAAATACAAATATTAGTGGATTTAAGTTATGTTTTATTGATGAATTGGACCCACCATCAATTTCATTGATATTAAATATAAAGGCCTAGTTATGCTTTAAAATATTATTGATTTACTTTTTTAAAAATAATTTTTTTGTTAGATAGTTCTTTAAAATACAGAGAGTAGTCTACTGCTTCATGAAAGCTGGAGAAGTTGAGCTTGTTTCATTCATTGACGTGAGTCACACATGAAATATTTCAGGCACGTCCCGTCTCATTCATAGACCACGTGAGCTGAATGACAGATTGGAATTATTAGCAGGAAAGTAGATGTGTGATCAATAAACTTAGTTAATCTGGCAAAAAAATAGTAATAATAAATTCACTGAAGTTTTGATAATTTATTTCGACTGTGCGCCTAAAGAGCAATAGAGGTACATGCAACCACCTTAATTATATCCTATGTAACAATAAAATTTGTTGTTCATTAAATCAAATAAACATTTAAGGTATTAGTACCTGCTAATTACACGTGGATAACTAAAATAAAATACATTAATAGAAACAAAATAATAATAAGAAAAACATGTACAAGATAGAACAAAGTATGAAAAAAATATGATAAAGAAAGTAAAGTTACAAAATCAATTGACACGGGCCCTCAAGTCAGTTTCTTAAATAGTTATTAAATGATTGTGAAAACACTTCTCCGTAGTTTTAATCAAACAAATTAAATTTTATTTATCACATCGCTCCCTGAAAATCACCTTTTCAAAAAAATAAATAAAAATGTAAATATTCAAACTATTATTATCTAAAAAAATATTGAGTCGATTTCTTATGATTGGAAACCACAACAGTGGATTTCAAGTAGCACCCGGAAGGCTAAAACTCAAAGAAATAGGCAGATAGAAAAAAAACTTTATTACGATAGTCTTACATATTTTTTGAGAAACAAAAACATATTTATATACATGTTTGTTTAGTATTTCTGTTGATTTCATATTTTGTAAAGTTTCACCGCCGTAGTTTTATTTACAAACATTTCCTAATAGCTGAGAAAACTTACTCATTATTATGTTACAAGATAACATAAAAGTGAAAAATAATAAATTACCTTTTATATCAATATAAGTAAATATATGAACACAATCAAAGCCAAATTATTATAATTAATTAAATATATTATATATAATTAAATTAATTAATATTGCATCTGCAAATACCGAAAATAGTAATGTTACAAGAGTTAAGATAGTAATGTGAAGCTTAGTGAAGTAGTATATGTTAATTACTAATTTTAATAACAGGGAAAGAAAAAACTATTGGGAAGATCGGAACTCAAACTGGGGCTTCCACAATTTTTAGTCGTTCGTGTTATGTTCAGATGTTATATACAGTCGACTCTCTATAACTCGAACCTCAATAACTTGACTTCTTTGATAACACGAATTTGTTTTCTATTTCCTCGAGAAAACCTTGTTTGGTCGAAAAAAATAAGAGGATAACTCGAAATAATTTCACGAGAAATATTTACCTCTATAAGTCAAAGGACCGAGCTATTTACCTCTACAACTCGAAGAAACCCAAATTTATGGGTGCTGTCGGATGCTTATATGCTGTCGATAAATTGTGACAGTAGGTCTACTGCGCATCATCCCCTCCCCACTATGGCACCTTAAAACATGGAGGTTTCAACGTGTCACTTGAGTTTTCCAACTTTTTTTTACGATGAGCAACCTGCAAGTGTAGGACATAAGTTAACAACGAGTCAACGGAAATTAAAATTATCCAAGCTGTAAGTGAAGGAAACCTGAAGAAAAATTATATAGCCGCTAATTTCGGTATCCCTTGCTGTACCTTCTCCAAATTTTGAAGAATGCTACGGTAGACTGCAAAAGAAAAAAAATATGCGGAATTACCTGATATTAAACAATGGATGGTTAAGTGATTTAGCCAATGTCAAGACAAAGATATTAGTTTGGGGAGTCCATTGTTAAGAGAAAAAGCTCAAAAACTCAAACTATTTTTAATTCGACCCATTTTTTTTTTCAAAACCCCTTTATTTATTGTCATTTTTTACAATTTACTATTTACAAGTTGCTTCAGGGGCTGCATACGAGTTAAAATTTACAATGCAATGTGTGCATTATAAATTTTAACTTCAAATTGAAAACTGTAATTGTAATCCTACCCTCCTTCGAATGGATCTCTGCGTATGCAGCACGAGGAGCAACTTGTAAATAGTAAATTGTAATAAAAAAAAAAATTATAATGAATAATAATAAATATATATATATATAATCCTTTATTGTGCTAAAATTACAATCTGCCTTTTATAAGGCAATAAGTAATTAAGATAAATGCTCTCATTCATACCATATTTACAGTTCATCATTCACTCGCTCATTCATACAATATTTACAGACAGCCCAGAGACCCCCCAAATCCACCGCGAAGAGAAAGCGGAGTCTTGGGAAGTCCCCACGCTCCTCCGTCAGCCGCGTCACCGGATACTAGCCAGTGGAGGCTGACCAAGAGCGCGAGAGCCACAGACGCTCAGGACATGATTGGAGAAACTGGCCATTGCCAGGACTCCCACTGTCACGCGTTTATAGCAGGTCACGAGGCCACTGCCGTTTCAGTCTCCGAGGAGGATTATAGGGATGAGTGGCGCAGTGCAATGACTGTGCTACAGGATTAGGGTGGTTGGAAAGGCTACTGTGGAATTTCATAAACTTGGAAGGGATGAGTTCTAGAATGTAGGGTATGTTAAGGTCGTTATGAAGGGTTTTGTTGCTGACATAATAAGTAAGGGGCATTTACTATTGTTCTCAGGACTTTTGATTGAAAGGATTGGATACGCTTGATGTTCGACTTTTTTGCTGTCCCCCATAGCTCTATTCCGTATGTCCAGATTGGTTTAAGTATAACTTTGTAGATTAGTAGTTTATTTTCTATTGAGAGATGGGATGTCCTTTGAAGTAGTCTGTACAGTTGTCCAAAGCGTCTGTTTAGTTCTTGTCTTTTTAGTCTCGTATTTGGGTTCCAGGTCAGTCGTTTGTCAAGATGGAAGCCTAAGTACCGTACTGTCTCGGATACAGGGAGAGGAATAGAATTAAAATAAACTAGTGGACAAGACTTGCGACAAAGGGTGAAGGTAATGTGGGAGCATTTTGCAATAATAATAAATAAATAATAAATGATAATGCATAACTCAAAGCGATTTATCATTCCCTAGAAATTCGTGTTTTTTTCTTCCATAGCCCCTTTAAATTTACAGATAATCATATAATATATTAATTAATTAATTAATATAATTATATTATAATTATAGATCCTCAGGCGAATCTACTCTGGTCTCCTTTCAAAGCGAATAAATATTTCGCCTTTTACTAAATTAATCTGTGTTACCTAGTGTTGACTGTATGTTTAATTTTGTGCGGGTTGCCTGTGTGAGAATGTAGCCCGCGGTGACCTTCAATATTTCAGATGAATTAAATTTTTTTTGCAGAACAGGGGCCTCACCTTTCTCAGAGCGAGCTTAATGATCTAGTTAAAGATTTAGGCATTTCCAAACATACAGCCAAATTGCTGGGGTCGAGGCTAAAAAACAAAAACCTGCTATCACCTGAGACCTCATTTTCGTGCCACATGCTAAGATTTGCTCAGTTTTTCTCCATAGAGGGAAATCTAGTTTTTAAAACTAGCCTCAAAGCAATTATGCTGCATAATGGAAATTGTTTTGCATATGTTCCTATAGGACACTCGGTGAATGTGGAAGAAAGCTATAATGATCCGCCTATGGTTCTTGAAAAAATCAATCATCAAGAGCATCAATGCATGGTTTGTGGAGACTTCAAAATCAATCATCAAGAGCATCAATGCATGGTTTGTGGAGACTTCAAAATAAATCATCAAGAGCATCAATGCATGGTTTGTGGAGACTTCAAAATCAATCATCAAGAGCATCAATGCATGGTTTGTGGAGACTTCAAAATCAATCATCAAGAGCATCAATGCATGGTTTGTGGAGACTTCAAAATCAATCATCAAGAGCATCAATGCATGGTTTGTGGAGACTTCAAAATACTAACCATGTTGTGGGACCAGCATCTGAGCCAGAGATCTGCATTGGACAAAAACTGAGTGGCCACAACGAGACGCCTTAGTAAAAAATGTCATCAATACGAACTTGGTTTCATCAGAAAAAGTTTTATTACCACCTCTTCATATTAAATTGGGGCTTATAAAGCAGTTTGTTAAATCACTGCCAAAAGATGGGGAATATTTAAGATATCTGTGTTCCAAGTTCCCGAAACTGCCTGAAGCCACGCTTGAAAGAGGGAGTTTTTACTGGCCCCGACTTACGAAAACTTTTATCTGATCCCATATTTTATGGAACAATGGTAGAAAAGGAAAAAACAGCGTGGGACTCTTTCAAGAACACCGTCCACAAGTTTTTGGGGAATACTAGAGACCCTGACTACAAAACTCTTGTACATTTGTTTTTCAAGCAAAAAGACAGTACGTGATGAGGGGAATGGAGGTAATTTTTGGATTCAGTAGTGGGTTTTAGCAAAACTATCCTATACAGCTAATTTTTTTCTCCCTGACTTGAGTTATCTTTTTTTTTTTTCTTATCTCTCAAAATAATAAACAGGATGTAGGAAAAATAAAAAGGAAAATTATTTGGAATGATGGGTGCCTTTCACTAGGGGGGTATGTATGTATGAATGTATGCAGAGGATGAGGAGTAGAGGACCAAACCGACTTTAAAAACTCAAGAATGAACAGTAAAGCAATTGTTAATGCTCATTCAAGTATTGCATTTCCTCAAACTGGGATCCGTCATTATGGAAAATCATTCCATGATTCCAAACCTGTTCATTATAATTACAATACATCAAGTATGCAAAGGTAATCCATCGCTATATACAATGTATATGTCTACATAATTTACAATTATTAAGTAATTTTTTTTTCCCCTTAGCTATCTAATTTTTAAGATTATAGATAAGGGAAAAATAAAGGGAATTTATTCGGGGTGAGCGGATCCTTTTACTAGGAGCACCTGTTTGAAGGTGTAGTTGGGGAATTAAGGAGTGTGGGAAGCCTCGGTAGAGGTGGAAATGTTGCGGTGCAGTGGTGAGAGTCCACTGAAGGCTGAGCCTAGAGTCTCTCTAACCATGTAGTGCAAGCTCATTCAGTTCGATAGCAGTGATGGGTGCCCGTTAGAGGCTTGTTGTTGGTTGGCCAAGGGCCGTAATGTCCACCATTTGGTCTGCTTTCCCAGATCTAGAGAGTTGCCATCTTGCCGGTAGTGGTGGGGGTGTCAGGTCTTGGAATAGGGGGTTTTGGCAATGTTTCATCGAGTCGAAGAATTTGATGTGTCTTCTTCTGATGGCTTCGGTGATGGTGGGGACCGCGAACTTTTCGTGGATGTCAGGAGCCTTCATTACACGAAAAGGGGTATGCCATAGTGCCGTGCGCAGGATGTTGTTCTGGAAGCTCTGGAGTCTAGTTATGGTGCTCGTTTGGAGAAAACGGAAAAGCGGAGTTCCAAACAGTAGTGCTGGCCTCAGGACGCTCTGGTATATGAGCACGTACTCTTTTCAGCTTCTTACTATTAAGTAATATATATTGTCACGTTTATATATGAGTTATCAGACTACATTCTTGTCTGAAAAACACGAACCGGAGACCAGAAGGTCCAGGATCCAAATCCCCGCCCAGCGAATATAGTTTTTATATGACCAATTATAGATCTTGTATGTATCGAATACGGTCTTTACACATTTTCAGGGTTTAATCAGGTTTTATTTATGTGCTACTCATCCACGATATACTATTACAAAATGATTTGCTGAATGATAATCAGTTAGGCTGGGGGCCCACTTGCAATTTTTCTGTCGGTTGAACAGTTGCAGTCACGGAATTGTTATTCCGGTCCGCTGTATAATCGCGTCTATCTCAGTATCAAAATGTATTTCAAGGCATGTATTATGTGACGCATCCGATTTAATAATAAAGGTCAACGACAATATACATACGAGGCTTCTGAAAGGCCACTTTAATTTACTGTTTGATAATCCACTTTATTATGATAAAATTTCAATCTGCCTTATTGGGCAATAAGTAATTGTAATAAATGATCTCATTCATACCATATTTACAATTTTATTCACTCGATCATTCACACAGTATTTACAAACAGCCAAGAGACCTCCTAAGTCCACATGGTTGTCACCACTCTCGCGTGTGAAGGAGGAAGCGGAGTCTTGGGAAGACCTCCACGCTCTTACGTCAGCCAGCGAATGCTGACCAAGAGCGCGAGAGCCACGGACGCTCAAGACATGACTGGAGAAACTGACTATCGTCATGACTCCCACTGTTACGCATTTATAGCAGGTCACGAGGCCACTGCCGTTTTAGTCTCCGAGGAGGATTATAGGGATGAGTGGTGCAGTGCAATGACTGTGCTACGGGATTAGGGTGGTTGGATAGGCTACAATGGAATTTCATGAACTTGGAAGGGATGAGTTCAAGAATGTAGTGTATATTAAGATAGTTATGAAAGGTGTTGTTGACGTAATAAGGGGCATTTACTATTGTTCTCACGACTTTTGATACGCTTGATATTCGACTTTGTTGCTGTCCCCCATAGCTCTATCCCGTATGTCCAGATTGGCTTAAGTATAACTTTGTAAATTAGTAATTGATTTTCTATTGAGAGATGGGATGTCGTTGGAAGTAGTCTGTACAGTGCCAATTTAATAAGATTTATCAGAATATTGAACTTGATCGCTATTAAACAGTCGCAAGTAGGCGCACTTACATTCCTGTCATTCTTTGTTCTTTGCGACAGTCGCGTCGCCAAGAAAAGACAGGATGTGTTTATTTAGCCGCTGCGATTACTTTGTCGCAAGTGGGCGTACCTCCATTTGAATACTATTGTTTCCATTTTCCGAGCTGGAGTCCAAAAATTGTTATATTTTCTGTGACTAAATAATCGCGCTACTGAAATCGTATGTGAGCCCCTATCCCTAAAGTTTTTTCGATAGATACAGCGGGAGTATAACTTCAAATATGAAAAAACCAAAGTAGTATCTAGTGTTATGTAGAAAGTGTTAATTTTTTTTTCTTTCTCCTCAGCTCTCAAACTTAAAAAATGTTGGGTAACGGAAAAATAAAGTAAAATTTATTTGGGGTGAACGGATCCTTAATGTTGACATTGTGAGGCAATAAAGGTTCGGTCGATGTGACTTACAAAATAATTGTTTAATGCTCATTTGTGAAACCTAGGAGTAACATTAGTATTACGTTTTGTTTTAGTTCTAACAATCCTGGAATTTAGGGACACTTATAAAGTATATAGTATGTGTAATTGAAATTGCTGGAAAGACCCAAGGATTTTGTTTCTTTCAAAATCCATTTTTTTTTTTCATAATTGTCAGTTTATTATAGTTTCTAGTACCAATGACTTTAGGCCGAGTAAATCATGTCGAAGCTAACTTTTTCGGCTTCGATATCTGTATACTTTGGAACATAATGTCCATCATATCACTTGAGTCCTTCATAGATTGTACGTAGTAGTTTTCTATTTAATTTTTCCAAATTTTCAATTGTTATTTGTCTGTGCAAGTATTTTAATAGTGACTTCTTTGAATTTTGACTGAAAAATATTTCACATGGAATTTATGAGCTTTATAAAGTGTGCAAAACAAAAACATCAGGATTCGGGTGGAGAGAATAATCACCAAAAAAAACCTACTTCAGAAAATAACGTGAACCGACTTCGAAGGTTGAATTTTATATCCCTTATAATTACGGACAGCTAAAAAGAAATCAAATCGTTTTATTAGCGAATGTGGTTATAAAAAACTACGTAAAAAGTCCTTTAAAAAACAAGGCCAATGAAAAAAGTTGTACAAAACTTAAGGTAGTAAAAGAATTTAATCATATGAATTAGAGGGGTTAAACAACTTTTTTAAAGCGAGCAAAAATGTCAACTATGATCTGTATAATGTATTTCCGTATTGGGTTTGTTGCCATTCATAAAAGGTTTTTTTAATATGCGAAATTATTGTAAATATATATCACTCATTTTAGAGAAATAATTTATTTGTATTGTCCCAATCATGAACATTGTATGAGCACAATATTAATATTGTATAAATGTAATAATAAAATTTCAGCATAAACTGGAAGCTCGATTTTCAATAAATATTGAAGAGATATGTTCATGACAATAAAAGGGAACACAGGCGTTCCTTCCTGTATATTGTTAGCCATACATTCAGTTGAATCACGTTAATACGTCAAATAATTATTTAATATGGTAAGGTATTATGCAATGTGATATTTTGCAAGGGTAGTTTTCATCGTATAGCGCATTGAAAATAGCACACAAGCCAACCCGTTTACGTGGTTAGACCTGTGCCATTTTACCTGAGGGTGACACCTAGCTAGGTGGTGCTTTTTGAAGAGTCATATTAACTTAAAAGTAATAAAAAAACTTGTTTAAAAAAGGTGGGCAGGTAATAAGTTGGAACTGTTCTTGGGTGTTTGGATAATTGAAGCACATGGGCTGGTAATAGTATATAAAAATTGCTATGTGATAACACATTTCAAATCAATAATTGGATTTTTTTTTGTAATTCTTGTTGCCTGGGGATAGCATGAACCTCCTCAAGGACCGAAAGGAGGGATAGGGTTAAAATCCCAATATTATGAACCCCAACAGTGGCTGTTACACTAAACCTGTTTTAATATTTGCATTTTTTAAAATGACTTATAACTATTTATAAAATCTCATTTAAACTATTTACACTTCCTATAATTTTACAAATAGCTATATACAAAAGAATGCCTTCCTCTCCACCGCAATTATGTATAAAAACATTGGCGTATCCTTAATACTGCAAACTATATTTAGAGAATCTACCCCCTTCTCTTTTATAAATATCTGGTACTTGTCAGGTGTACATTTAAAACTAATTCATTAATCTTCTTTTGAACAGTGCTTCCTTGGTTCATATAATTGTCGTCACGGTTGCACATGTCGGGTGGCCCCCATTGAAGCAGTGACTTAAAAGCTTGGCTGATATCGACACACCTTCTGCAGGGACTAATTGTCTTTGAGTTCTAATTCACAATGTTACCAGACATATCAATGGTCACTGGGAAAAACCCCGTCAGTCGAATATGTGTGAAAATCACTTAACTTCATATGACGAAGTATAATGATAACATTTATGTTTCTATTCCGGATTAATCCCAGGAAAAACTCCATGTAAAATAAAACTATGCGAGTCAATGGTTCAAAAACTATCGCAAAAACTCAATTACTATTTTACTCAAGTTACTCAAGTGAGATGACGTTGTGAGAAAAAATATAATTCATTTTGTTTCGTTGTCCGATCTATGAGGCACAGTCGATCGTTTAAAAATGCTCCCTTCAAAAATATTTCTTTTTTATCTCTTAGTTTTCCCCTGGGATCGTATATATAATCTAATGTGTGCTCAAATAATTATTTACCAAACTCTTTCGGTGATCATTCCCAACAAGGTAATATTTAATACCAATATTCCTTCTCACTTGCGAGAAAGATAAAACAGTCCATTATGAGAGGACAAGTGTTATCCGGTCTCAGAACCATTGTTCCTCAGATCTGTGTGCTAATTTATCATTGACGTCTATAGCCGAGAACGACTTGTGCACGAGCTCATAGATCTTTGATATCTATTGAATTAAAGACGACCCACAGACCTGCTGCACGTTTCTTAAGAAATAATCGATTGTTGCATGTGCAACAACATAAAGCAATGTCAAGACAATTCTTAGTAATTAAAAATAACTCACAAAATAAATAGTAAAAACTATTTAAGAGGCAACTCTGTTCGGTTGTTTAAACCAACCCGATCTCTAAAGATCACTGTAAAATAAAGAAATAAATTGCGAAAACATGTATGCAAATAATTCAATGCGAGATTTATATAGCTGGCTCTCGAAGCATTATTAATCGGGCAAGATGGGATCCGATAGCCTAATAGAGGCTCCCTCATCCAGAATGAGCCACACCTTCGGGACTTGAATAGCCCAAAAAATGAAAAATTTCAAAAAGGTTGTACTTTTTTTTTTAATAAAAAGCTTATTCTTTAACTTGAAAACCATATACCTGGGGAAAATTTAATAGCTTCAGAGCTGCTGAGTGTTTTTTTATAAAAATTATGATCTGTTTATACAGCATTATTGGAATGCAACAATTTATTCATACTTATGTATGCAATAGAAAATAAATTACTAATCTACAAAGTTATACTCAAGCCAATCTGGAGATACGGAATAGAGCTAGTGGGGGACAGCAAAAATCGCGAATCCAATCCTTTCAATCAAAAGTCCTGAGAACAATAGTAAATACTCCTTATTACGTCAACAACAAAACCCTTCATAATGATGACTACGCTTCTTCTCTCACATGTGAGGGAGGGGACAACCATGGGGATTTGGGAGGTCTCTGGGCTGTTCGTAAATACTGTATGAATGAGCGAGTGAATGAAAAATTGTAAATATGGTATGAATGAGATCATTTATCACAATTACTTATTGCCCAATAAGGCAGATTATAATTTTATCATAATAAAGCTGTTTTAATAAGCAAACTTACTCTTCAAACAGCGGTAACTCTCGGTGAGGGGATTAACTATCTACGACTATCCAGAACTTGGATTGACCAGAGGAAAATGTTTCGTATCAATATCAGAGAACTCATCTGAAAAAACTTCACCGAAGGTATTGCATTATGACAGTTAGGCTAGAAGGCAATACCCCACTTCTGGCCGAAGAACAAAGGACATATTAAACCGAAAGGAGACAGATATGGCTTCGTTCACTGTAAGTGGAGATGAAGTTTCATTGTGTGGGTTGGCTTGGTGGGTCTTCTGGGCGGGCTAGTCATTGGACTACCGTTACATTATATTGATGTCGATGGAATGGGAGTTAACATTTCTGATTAGAGAAGAACTTCAAAGATTTTAACCTTTCTCACAGGGTATTAAACTTATTTTGGCAATGTATATATACAAATTATACCTTAATTACACATAAAATGCAAAAGTTTTCGACTGACTAGGCCATCGTTCTCATGGTTTGGAGATGATGGTAACTATAGTTTTTGCTGGAAGGTGGGGGGGGGGGGGGGTACTTATTAGTAGATGATGGGATATTTTTTTTTTTTTTTTTTTCTCTTTCAAAACCTCTTTGTTGATAATATATATATATACAATGACAAAAATAAATAATAAATTTGGAATTACAGCTGTCTCCTCGTGCTGCATTCGAAGGAGTGCATCAAATATAATACTTTCAGATTGTTGTTAAGAAGTCCAAAACACATACACTCACTTGGTGATGAGGCTCACCTTCAGCTTGCAACCGTGGAAAACACTAACACTAAAACCTAAACCTAGAACCTAAGACTAAAGCGTTCCATCCGCGACAGCGTCCTGCCATCGATGGGGGAACGGAGCGGGGGTTATCGTGTTAAACGCCGGGTTTGCCAAGTATTGCAGGGAGTCGAAAAAATTAATATGTCTACGTTGGATGAATTAATCCACCGTAGGCAGCGATGGGCTATTCTGAAAACGTTCTGGTTTTAAAGCTGCAGCTTCGGAGAGACACATTTGTTTTAATTCATAGTACACACACTCATCACCAGCACCATTGCACCAATATAGTTAGCTGTTTATAATTTATTTGTGGGAAATGTGATTATTGATGACCGAGATGGTTTAATTAATAAAACCAAGTATTTTTGAACACGCATAAAGTCAGTTTATTCATCAAACCATCATCGTCTCTCACTAAGGAACAAGCCGTCTGGTCATTCAAAGTCGTTTTCTCAGCAAATACTAGCTAAAATACAGGCCATTAATACATATATTTTATTGTAATGGTCTCGAAGAAGTGATGACGTTATTTATGTCTCTACTGAGTTCTTAAACGGACAGAAAACCCAAGACGTTAAACCATTAATAGTTTCTGTGTCCTGACTTGAAAAAAATTTCAGCCCCCCTCTCCGTACTCACCAGAAACATCGGAAACAGGGGATGAGGATTCTACTTTTATAATTTCATATCGATTGAATTATTATTACGACCTCAGTCGTAGAATACACAGGATATATGTAGTTAGAGCAATAGACTGATGAAGCCCATACTTTTTCGTAAGTATTGCCTTTTCCTAATCAGGGCTCAGGAATTATAGATTTTTTTCTTGATTATTGTTCATTTTTGCTGATGATTGTGACATTGTACTTATGTAACCAGAAAGATGTGTATTTTTTTCTTCCAACCTTCAACATCTTTGTTTTTGAATTCCCATTAATAACAGTTTTTCATATGAAAAAAAAAAAAATAACTGAGTATTCCTTTAAGATAACTTGTCTTGTTCATCAAACAAAAATGAATTAAATGAATGAGAAAAAATAAAATAACATGCAAATCCAAAATAACATAACAAATAATTTGAAACCCTGAGTTTTAACAGCTGTCTGGTTGGTATATGAGCCCCTGCTGCGTCTTTAGGTTATGTTACAGAAGCCAAATAAATTGCCTAATGATGGGATGTATGTTAATAAAAAAAATTAAAACTCTCCAATTCAAAGCTAATTTATCGCATTTACAATTTAATATTAAAAAAAAAAGAAATTATCTCATGCTGATAAATAATGTAATCCCTTTCGAATTGATTTATAACTTATCGAAGGTTAAAATTTGTACAGACAGAAGGTTCAATGCTATTTTTTATTTTTGTGTGATGTGGAATGTCGCACTATGGTAAATACACAAATTATTTACCTTGCAGAATACACAAATTTGCTTCCTTGTAGATTTTTTTTTTAATACACAAAAAACAAATGATGTAATAACGATCAGGTGCAAGAGACCTGGAGGAATGCTGGCTTACCGTCCTTGGAAGGACCTTGTGCCAGCGGATGTTCCATTTTACATACCGAAGGCGCTTACTCCACAGGGCTCTTTGGTAACACCGGCAGGAACTATGGTAACAGTGTCTCTAGAATACATTAGTACAGCAATGGTACACATCTGTTGTAACTGTGAACGAGTAATTATCAGCCTTAGGCTAACTCGTTAATATTAACTGCAAATTTGTCGAACAAAACAATTCTTCAAGTTATATTTATTTCGACATATATAAACGGGAAGTTTAGACAAATTTGTAACATCGTCAAAGAGAATACAACAAAAATAATACTAAAATATAAAAAAAAAAATTTATTGATATGAGTGTTAGTTATTAGGAAGAGAGGGGGGGGGTTAGGTTAATGGAAAAAATTCAATCAATTTTGATCATATTTATTTATAGACAACGTTTTGACATTCGTCTACATTATATTATTATAACTTGGGTTTAAAAATAACCTACCATTTTGAATCCGAATCAATATGCAAATATTCTGCTATACTGAGCCAGATCCACTCACTTTCGAATGAACTTCACTTACCAGCTTCAGAGAAAAATATTATACTCTGAAAACTCAGCAAATATGGAAGTACAACTAGAAACTGCATTAATGATTGCCTTGCAAGCCAGTGTGAGCAGCTAATTTAACCACAGTTTCATTGATTAAACAGCAATTGTTAATTGATAAGGAAATTATTTTTACTGTCAAGATTAACCTTATCATTTTATTGTACTTGACATATTCATAGTCACCTTCAGATGATTTTATATTTATTTTTCTCGGAGGTAAGTAATTTTATGAATTAAATATAGCTTACTTTTAATAATTATTAAATTCTTATGAAGTTTCGGTTTTTGTAGTTAATATATAATATATTATATATTATACGTACTCGTTAATAGTAATAATGATTCATGACAACCATGGTTTGACGAAACATATATTGCAGATTTATATATTTTCTTTTATTATCAATCTAAAAAACATACATTCACTCATTTCTACTATCACTAAAAGTATTGGCACATTCTAGATTTGAGTCTTCACTGAATAGACTGGCCTAGAATATATTAAAAAAACATTTTATTCCGAGACATTGTCCCCAATTAATAACAATAAAGTACATACAACAAATTCATTGCTAGAAAACAATAAGAACTATTTATTACATCATACGAAAAAATAAAATAAATAAAGTGTAAACACCTATAACAGAAAAAAAAAAATAAGATGAATTAAAATATTGTTCAACTCCACCCAATGACAATCAAGTCATAGATGAATGGACACTTATAATAAACAAAGTGATATACAATACAACAAATAATGAAATAAAAATATAAATGCAAAGAATAAAAGTCTAAATAATATATATAATGTGTTAACAACTAGCACGTGTCTGCTTGGATGGCGAGGAGGTCTTGAAATAGGAGGGGTTATAAGTTTCGTAAGGAGGAAGCATGATGGCTTTTATGAGGAAGAGTATTGGAGCGATCAAGGAAGGACCGATCTTAAATTTTACGATTTCAATTATAGATTCTCAGTCGAATCTATTCACGTATCAGTTTTATATATTTCCTGTAGCGTCGCTACATTGTATACAAGGTGTAATTTTGTATAAAAGTTACATAATTCAATACCAGTACAATAAGACACATTATACTTCACTTGTTTGAAAGATTTTATAAGACGATGGGGCTCAACTTTTTGATCAAAAACGTAAAACTAACTTACATACTAATTCTTAAACTAATTTTCCCCGACAGTCTGTTCCTACCGATGCGGGAGGGGTGGTGGGGTCATAGTGTTAAACACTGGGTTTGTGAGGTGCTGCAAAGAGTCATGTGTCTCCGTTGGATGAACTCACCCACCGACGGCACACCAAGCAACGGGTGCAGGTCAGCTTTCTTTAACCTCTCTCGAGAGGTATGTCGGACCACCTTTCGCATGATCCCATTCTGGAAACGTTGGAGACGTGTGCCTGTATTGTCAGTCAAGTGGGTAAATAGCGGGGTACAGCAGAGCTGGCCGGAGGACACATTTATAGATCATCAGTTTGAGATGAAGCGACAGGTTGGGTGAAGATAGCAAGTGCGAATAGCCGGTAAGACCTGTGTCTTACTTTTTATATTTTACTATGAAAATGAGTAGAGAAATGGAGATGCCCATCCATTTATATACCCAAATAGTAGAATGAGAAAATAGATGCAGCTTTTTTTTTTTTCCCCCTTAAAATAATAGAAAGGATGTAGGAAAAAGTAATAAAGGAAAATTATTTGGAATGATGGGTGCCTTTCACTAGGGGGAGTCCGAAAGGATGCAGCTTTGTGGCCAGTAATATAAAGATCAGAGAGACGGGATCTGGTGTTCCGCGAGTGGACTGAGGATTTGAATTGTAAAATACTGACTATATAGGGAGGGTGATGAGAAATAATTTGGAAAAGAAATGAATCGAGGAAATATTATGCATGGATGGAGGGGTAGAAAAAATAAAAGAAATAAGAAAAAAAAAGAAAAAAAAAACCGATAGATTCTCTGCGACGATCTTACCACCTCTTATTGAGCTCTTCTACGCATTGGTCCCCTTTATTAAAAGAAACAGTAGATATTATGTAGTGAAAGGAAGCTCGGTAAACTTTGAATCTCTTTGAGTTTAGGAGTGTTTCCTGGCGGCTAAGATGGGACCTTCTAATTCAACGGGTGTTCAAGGGGGGGGGGGGTCACACATTCCATGCGAATACTAACAACTGATTACAAAAAACTAAAACTCTATCGAGAGTAAACTTGCAATGGAAATTGGATTGAACAAATTGCTTTGACCGCAAAGAATCCAGAAGTCGGTCTGATTTTTTTTCCTATTGTTCGACCGTTTCTTTAATTTAATGTTCTGGTTTAATATTAAGTAGTTTCGAAATTTTAAAACTGAACCGTTCATTCCAACCGTATTCATATTTAAGGGGTAGACTGCAATCTTGTCTAGGATTCAGGTGCCCGTAAAATGATGGAAAAGTCTGAACAGAATCTTGATGTAATTATGGAGTTTGTAAGTCTGTGATAAGGGTCATACGTGATAACCAGTGATAAGTTCAAGTTGTTTTGATTGTAATCATTTTATTGTAGCTTTTTTTCTGTCATGTAAACTTGAGCTGCATATGCCAAAATGGGTCTTGTTAGGTAAGTGCATGAGTATGTCTCCAGTTTTTGTATTAGGGGTAGCCGTCTGTTCAGCAAGTGGTACAGCAATTTTTTTTTTTGGTTTAGAGGTTGCCTTTTTAATTGAATGTGTTGGTTCAACGTTAGTCGTTTGTCGAATGTCAGCCCAAGGAACTCCCATGTCTCTATTTGAGGTAGAAGATGATCTATAGGGGGGAGGGGGAGTGCCCACGACAGAGCGTGAATGTCATATGTAATGAGTTTGTGATGTTGCTTTTGAAATAGTTTAAGGTCAAATAGCAGGAAGGAAATTTAAACATTATTAATTTAAAAGACCTCGCGATCGGAGCATTCAAATTAATTAAACAAATTAAGTGACCTTATATATATACGGTAAAATCCTAGAAGTATTTTCTATATTTCAATTTAACACTGATCATATGTTTTAATATATAAAAATACGTGCTTACTCTGAGTCCAATCACAGTCCAATTAAGAAATACTTCCTGATGAATTATTTGTAATTTGAAGGAAACGCCCTTCGTTCAAGTTCCAGTTTTTTTCGCCTTAATTTCTTTAAACTTCAAGTTGATTTTCGCAACATTCTGTTATAGAAAAAGAATTTTAATAAATAAGTAAGTATTTGAGACCCAACAATAAAAATCTCTTATCTGAAGTCTGGGACTTCCAGCTATGTTTCTATATTTTTATAAGTTATGTATGTATATTTTAAATGATACATACACATGAATGTAATATGATATTGGATGAGAGCACTGTATACAAAGGTATTGTAAACAAAAAAGCTCAATAAAGCAAGTTGTAACTTCTCTCGAATAAATAGTGTCATTTGTGTCGATTTTAAAACGAATTTTTTGCTAACATTTTAGCTGTGCTTTTTTAAAAATGTTACTCAAACCATCAAGGTGATTATAGTGTACCTATGAGTGGGCTGGAATATAAAATTAAGTTGAATGAATAATCTTTATTCATGAGAAAATCATAAATACGAGTAATAGTCGACGAAATAAAACAATATCTACTAATTGAAAAACAATATTATGATTTTAATGACTTTTAGATTTTAATTATGACTGATTGATTTATTAATTCCATTTGACAATGTTAATTTGTTTTATATATCTTAGTTTAGCTCTTCACTATTTATATAATTTTAGTATTTGTTCGTGGTTTTAGACCTGGACTGATTTATTTGGACGTAGTAAATGTGTAGTTTTACCAATGCTCTTCTGTAGTTTTATATTTTTAGGATTTTATATGTACACATTCATGAGAAAACATTTTATTTTATTGTTACAATTTATGTTACATTGTTATTAGATGGGACCTAATAATATTTTACTTTGACGCCTTGCACAATAATGTCCGTACCACATATATATGCACTGTTTGTTTTTGTTTTATGTTTTGCTGAATTTGAAGATGGCAGCGCGTGCTGCAACATTGGCAGCACTATATATACTTATTGCAGGAAGGGAATTTTTTTTTTAGTCTTTGGATGAAATCCCACTATTTTAATAAGTATTAACTAAAGAAAAATGATAGTGAAATGTAGTGTGTAGTATTCAATAAGTCATCTTTCGATCTCTGATCGGGTACTCTATCATTGAAGCTTTATTTAAAGTTTGAAGTATGATTTTATATATAGAAGCTTGGGACGAAAATCAGGGTCCTGTCGCTATATATGTTTTCTTTATCTAATAATTAAATAATAATAAAAAAACTAATAAAAGCTTTAAAAAATAAATAAAACAAAGTTTTAAGAAAACGGACCATGATGAAAATATAAAGTTCATAAGTAATGAAAAAATATTTTTTTTCTGTGGAAATTTCCAGCAATATTATAAACAACTACTAAACAATCTGCCTCTCATAACAAAAAGTATTTGACATAAATTAAACGTAATTAAAATCTTCATTTAAATCGTTCTCGCATCCATCTTGAGAAGGACCACGAGTCTTGAGACTACTAATTTTTCTAATTATTAAATAAAGAAAAAGTTAGTGACAGGACCTGGGATGGGATCATAAGTACCCTAATCTCCGCCCCTAGCTGTACGGAATTCTCTACGTTTCGATGCGTCACAATTGAATTGATTTTGGTAAATAATTAACACCTTAATGAGCCCTTATGTACCTGTAGCATACCACACGCATTATGATACAGATATCCTAAAACTTGACACAGACGTGGTGGCAGGAACACCCGGAGAGACCCGCACGGCTAACATCTAGGAGTAGACTGGCTGAGGTTAGGCCTTGGGTTACACCCACAGTTGTAGACGAGAGAAAGTCTGCTTTTGACATAGACCCGAGAGTCATTTTGGCTTCGATTGTAGTCAGACCTTTAGAAAACGGCTTCATTGAAAAATATATATATATATTAAACTTATGTATCGACCTTATGGTAAACTTATGGTTCGTATGGTATAACTCAAGATTTGATATCATAAAAGTGAGCTTGGTAGTATTTGTAAAGTTGTAAAAATCAGTGTTTTATTTTCATTTTATTTATCATAGCTATTCTAAATCTAAATCTTCCAAAATTAAACACAAATAATGGCTCATCAAGATCTACCGTAATAAATTTACTAAATACCATCACAGCTTCTCCAGAACGTAGGAGCAATCAAATACATTGGTAATCTGTCTTTATATTCAATATTAAAACCAAGTCTTCTACAAGACATCCGGTTTTAAACAACAAAAAATTATTCAACTATTATTATTATTGTATATACCTTCAATTCGATACCGTTTCCCACATACAACACAGTTCGATACGTAGGATTTCATCTGGATAAAATAATACTGACATGGATCCCTCCTACAAGACATAAACAGACGTTTTGGATAATTTTACAGACTGCTTAATACGAAAAGTAATCTCACTCTTGAAAAGAAACTGGAATCATACAAACAGTTATTTTGTTACAAATCGGCATGGGGACATATGGACTAGGGCTGCGGGTACACCACAGCCTTCAAGCGTTACAATCCAAAGAACTATAGTCAACCCTTCTACATTTCGCATACTTAAGACTTTCCTGAGACTCATCCATACTCATCGACTGCGGCTATTCATTATTGTTTCTCTTAATTTTTCGGTTCTGAATCCGGTTTTTCACTTTTATCTACAAACCGTAAAAAAAAAGAAAAAAAAAAGAACATTAAAAACTCTTAAACCAATGGACACGAGGTCTATTTAATTTCGACAGTTTTTTTATTAGTAACTTAATTATTTTTACCTTTAATTTATGTTTTGATTTCATATGGCCTATTTTAATCGTAAATGATAATGTAATATTAGTCTTTTGGTGAGTAATTTGCATTAATCTGTGCTGATCTGAAGATGATGGTTTAAACCATTGAAAACGTTTGAGTTTCATAAACAATAAACTGTGGGTAGACATAATTCTATGCGTTCAATAATTTAGGAGTGATCGTTTGTTAGCATTGAAGCAGCAAGGAATTAAATGAAGAAAACTCGCTATCCATTCAGTGCTGCTAGTGTCTCGTTACCCGAAGACAATTGTTGGGCTATGTTAGCATTATATACAACAATTTGATTTTTAACAACCTTCAAACATTATTATTCTGTTTAAAATTTACATGGATGCCAGGAAACATTTATCATCTGAAAGTATTGCATTGAATCTTGTAAATAATATAAGTTTGTTTAGAGGTGTAACCCACACATGAGGCTAAAAAGACAATAACTAAACAGACGCTTTGGACAACTGTTCTGACTACTTCAAAGGACATCCCTCAATAGAAAATAAATTACTAATCTACAAAGTTATAGTTAAGCCAATCTGGACATACAGAATAGAGCTATGGGGGACAGCAAAAAAGTCGAACATCAAGCGTATCCAATCCTTTCAATCAAAAGTCCTGAGAACAATAGTAAATGTCCCTTATTACGTCAACAACAAAACCCTTCATAATGATCTTAATTTATTTTGCATTCTCGAACTCATCCCTTCCAAGTTCATAAAATTCCGGGTCAACAACAATTTATTAAGATAAAATTACAATCTGCCTTCTTTATTAGGCAATAAGTAATTAAGATAAATGTCATCATACCATATTTACAACATCATTCATACAATATTTACAAACAGCCCAGAGGCCCCCCAAGCCCACATGATTGTCACCTCCCTCGCATGCGAAGGAGGCAGCGGAGTCTTGGGAAGTCCCCCACGCTCCTAAGTCAGCCGCGTCACTGGATAAGAGCCAGCGGAGGCTGACCAAGAGCGCGAGAGCCACAGACGCTCAGGACATGATTAGAAAAACTAGCCATTGCCAGGACTCCCACTAACACTTAGTTATAGCAGGTCACGAGGCCACTGCCGAAGGACTTGGGAGGTCTCTGGGCTGTTTGTAAATACTGTATGAATGAGCGAGTGAATGAAGTCGTAAGTATGGTATGAATGAGATCATATATCACAATTACTTATTGCCCAATGAGCCAGATTGTAATTTTATCTTAATAAACTCATCAGAGGTACATGTGAGTTAAGAGCATATAATACAAGAAAAAATCCTGAGATAAGCTACGTAATACAAGCCTGAAACTTGAGGGTCAATTCCTTGGGCATCAATTTCTTGTGTTGAACATGCCACAATTGTTTACTGAGGACATCGATTCTCGATTCCACAAATTATACCGCTTCGATCTATCGACGGTCCATCAGTTTACAGCACCAATAAACACAAGTTAGTGGGGTCAGCGGACTTAGTATTGTGTGCTTATGGTTTAGTGTGACTGTACAAGACAGTTATACCATATTGTTTGACAGGAATAATCGGCAGTTTTATTGCTGGTCGTAGACGGGAGTCAACGATATCTTGGTCCGGTGTTATCCTGGCTTGGAGGGAGTCAAAAATTATCACATTGTATAGCAAACTCACAAAACATTCGTGTCATTTTTTAGTGTCGTTTCCGAGTCTGTTATCAAGTGTTTGTGCTAAGTGTTTAACTGTGTCAAAGTAAAGTTTGTGCCAAAGGTTGGTCGTCACAACTTGCAGGAGGACATTGAACTCGTTGAAGAGTGAACCTCATGGGCAATGATTTAGTAGTATTGTTGATAATTTTCCAGGTTACACCGTATGTTCAGCTGAATCAAGTAATTTTGAAGTGTTAGAGAAGCTTGAGTTGGGTCTTAGTATGTTGCCAGTAATGCTAAGTCTGCTTAAGTTGATGTTATTGTATCAGAAGGGTATAACAGAGGTAACGATAACGATAGGTATAACAGAGGTAACGATAACGATAGGTATACCAGAGGTAACGATAACGATAGGTATAACAGGGGTAACGATGACCAATCAGTATATTTAAATGAGTATAAATGCAATCACCCCTACGTGTTACTAATTGATTGCAATCTCGTGAAAAAACCACTTGTGGTTTGGACATCTCTTCATATCCGTGTTTAAGCAGTAGGCATTCTATTTGGAACTCAGGCTCAAGAAACCTATCCAGGAATCTTTCGTTGTGTGAGGGATAAAGTTTTCGAAAATACCACTCTCTCTATGATTTCGACCTGGAGTCGAAATTTGAGTTTGATAGTTCCATTTAATTTCACGAAAACCTGAAAATGTTACGAAAAATAAAAAAAACAACAGCGAATTAATCAACTTTAGGCATTAGGAAAACCTGCGAACGCGTAAGAAAACAGTACACTCTACCTAAACAAGAGCTCCCTGATTTATTTTTTTGTCGGCTTTGCTGATAGCTGTCACTTGCTACAGTTTAAAATTTAAAGTTCTGTTTCCCTGGTATGGTGTAAGGAACCCATTAAAGGCAGGAACGCATAATTTCAAAGTTTTTCCGGAATAGGAATTTTCGAGAACCACCTACAAGAAAATAGTATGTATAATTTCAAATTAATAATACCGTATAGTTGGGTGGCCATGTTAAATTTAAAGAGACGGACATGCTATCAAAGCTAGTATATGACAAAATTATTATAGCAAGGCTATACGTATATTTAAACGTTTATCTTAATGTGGTTTCTTAGACAGTACCAGTCCCCACTAATATTCACAATATGTTGGGAAATAAAATATAACAAGAAATGAAATAAACAAACACATTATAAAATTACAGCATATGAAAACACTTATTTATATAATAATAAAAAATGAAGTAAATGTAAACAAAACCATAAGAAAAAAATAATACAAAAAAAAATAACAATACCTTGAAAAACAATAAATCTTCACAATTACATAACACTCATAAATATGTTAGTACATACATTTACATTTACAGGTAAATAAACCTAAGTAAATATACGAACTAATGCATAATAGTATACCTACATAATATGAAAAAATAAAAATCAACACTAACCTTATTTAACACTTCAACAATAAAAAGAGATAAAAGCAGTTTTGAAACCGTGTGGATTATTGAAACTACTCATTTGTTTGTTAAAAAATAACTAAACATTTTTTTTTCTTTCATAGCCCCTTTAAATTTACAGATAATTATATATAATTATAGATCCTCAGGCGAATCTATTTACAAATTTTTTTTGTAAATTAAAGATTCAAATCCTGAAACTATTTAAAAAAAAGGAGCGTGGAGAATGGTAGCGGGAAGTGATTTCCAGAAGGATATTGTGATTATGACAAAGGAATTGTCTAGTAGTGGATACCCGAAGATGAGTAAAAGGCATAGTTTTTCAGCAATTATTTAATAAATTCAGAAGAAAGTATCTGCTTCGCTCCCAGACCATTTCTCAATATTCCTCCTTCAGTTTAAAACTAATTTATTTTTATTAAGTATATTTAAAAGAAAAATGCAATAAAACCACAATGTCATGGAGCTATTGACATCTCCCACCTCTTCGTTTCCATTACTAAGGAACCTTAGAACACTCCTTGATCCCTTTTCGTTGGAATACTGGGCCTGACTGGAGGCTGGTGACCCCCTGTTGTGCACCGTCTGCGTTGCGACAGCCGCTAACGGTTCTGATTTTCAGCTTCGTACCCTCGTCATCAAGGACTAAGAACTGCGTACATCCCTCTCCTGTGCCCATGAAGTCCTATCTCTCTCAGCCGTTATCTTAACTCGACTACATAGAGCACTTCCTTACAAGTCCTGGCACGGTACAATAAGCCTTGTACAGGTTTGGCTAAGGAATGCAGCTAAAACTTCCCTTCTGCGTCACTAATATGCGAAAAGCAGGGAACGCTGAAACGTCCATTTATCACACGATTCCAGAAAAAATATTCAACGGCTTTAAATAATGGAGGGAAATCTAAAACAAAAGAAAACCGTACAGATCCCGTGATCGTGGTTTGGATACGGTCACGAGTATAGAGTAGATCCTTTGTCACGTATTTTGTATCATGCAAAGTTACTAATGGAATGATAAAGTAAACATCGTTTTATTAACGCTTAATTACTACAGAATAAATAGAAACTAAAATGACTAAGTTCAAGTGTGTAACTAAGATAGCATTAATAAATTTCCGTAGAGATAGATATAGAAGGAAAATTTACACAAAATAACAAAATGGATTGTACAGAATCTAAAAGATACAAAAATAAGATAGGAAGAATTTACAGATACTTCCAACAATTGCGTTTCATCAAATACTTGATCTCATATTTCTTTATATTAGTTCCATTCAATACCCCCAATGGTTCTATATATGGTATAAAAATAAAAATCTACGTTTTATTTAATACTATTGTTTAAATGTAAGGCTGTTGATAAACATAAAAAAAACGGTATGAAAAAATACAGAGAACTTACTGCACCTAGAAGACCATAAACACACAGGACCAGCAGACCAACAACACACTTGTATTGGTCGTGTCCATTGAATCGAACCCGTCCTTGGCACAGTTCTCTCTTGAGCCTTCTTCCAGAGGTCTTCTCTTAATGTATTAATGTTAACAATGCACAGAGCATGTGCAGATAAATAGCTCCTGAATATTTTATGTAGATACAGGCCAGTTTAATTATGTAGCACAAATAACAGTAGTACAATGTTACTGCTAATTTGTTCTCAAAAGACACCAAAGGCTGCTTTAGGACCAAGAGACCCAGCCTGGAAAGGGACACAAAGACATTAGTGAGTCTGGAATATGCTGGAGAAAGAAGGCTAGGTAGGACATACTCAGGAAAGCGAAAAGTCTAAAGAAATATCTTTGTGCCAGTGAACAGAACAGACGTTTCACAACAATCAAAGAATTTAAAGCTATTAGACTGTGTAAGCAAGAAATAGCTTTTGCTTATATCTTTTACTTGTTTTTTGTCCACTTCTTCGCTCGCTCGCACCGAAATCTTAATGCAATAAGAAATTCAATGGGCCCATCTTCAAGTCCAAGTTCATCACCCAATCCTTAACAGAATTAGCTTGAAGATATTTAGTATATATGTAAACGTATATTCTGAGGAACATATCGGTTTTTAAAATACTTTCATAAGTTACGGAGTTGATCTCTTACAATTAACGTCCTTTACCCAACGTTACCCGGGTATTCCCAATCATCTATTAGACAGGTATATGACAATTCTATCTATAGTGTAAATTCGAACTCATTTTACTTAGATGTAATTAAAAGTATAAATTATGAAGTAAAATATTTTACAAATTAAATTTAATATTAATAATACTCAAAACAACATTTTCAGTTCCACGTCTTACCCCTGTAAGAATATATAAATTCTCGGGTCTTAGAGTTCATTTCATTTCTATAAATTCTCAGATATTCTTTTAGAATAAGGGGACTTGAATGTCATGTATAATACACATTGCATTTGGGCGCTCTCCGAAAAAGGGATACACAGATTATGAATATCGTAATACGTTGAAGACACGAAGGAAATAAGTGGTTTCAGTTATATATATATATATATAAAACGTACTCTTCATACAATAAATTTCAACCACTCAACGTAGTTAATTGATTTGAGCAAAGCTTTCTCTTTGGTGAGTTGTATTTGCCTCGTAGATCTAGATGACACGAAGATTGCTTGAAATCATTGACCTCATTCAGCACGGCATCACCTTAATTTATTTTCTTGTACTCTGTTTTATTATTTCACCATATCTATTAGACCAGTCCAATATAAATTATTTTCTGATGTTTATAATTATAATATAAATCACGTAACATTTTCAATTTAAAAAAAAAACAAAAAAAACCGTATCAATATCGAAGAAATGGTGTATTTTCCGCTTTTTAGGAAGGACATTGTTCAATTACGATTATTAACTTAACAGTAAGGATATTTTGCGTGTAGAGATAGATGATAATGGATAAATACTTTAGAAAATATTAAAGTGGAACCTTTTCAAGAAAAAAAAAAAATTTGTCAATAATTAACAATTTTTGTATTCAGAATTAGACACTATGTATTAATGTGTATAAATAGGTTAAACATAGACAAGAAACGGTTTGAACAACCCCAAATGTATAGGACATTTATTTTAAGTTGATCTGTTTAGCGTGTTTGTAACATGTATAAGCCATAACAAACAATAATAATACTACAATTGGCGAAGATAGGGGACATAAAGTCTTCATCAATAGTTTTATAATGCTAAGAATATTTTAATGCTAATATTATATGTAATGTTAAGAACAAGTAGATGGGGCTAGAGCAGAACTGTAAACCTGTCTCGTGACTTCATGGAAGTCACTGATGGTGCCTGATATTTTTAAGTAAGCAACCCTCCTTACTGCCCTTACTCCCTACTTCCCAGAATCTTACCCTTTTCTTATACATGTATGCCTCAGCTTTAGCCCCAGACCCCACTCGTCCCTAGACCTTCCACCCAGTATGTAGTAACGCAACTCTTAATATTTGTATATACCAGTGTTTTGCTTGTACTTCATAATAAAGGTTTTTCTTTTATATTCTTTTAAAAGACTCTTCTACAATGATTATTTAACTAATCACAAGAATTATCATTCCACTTGGCTTTGCTTATATTTCATTCCTGGCTCCATGTAATTTTCAGGATTGAACAGCTATTATAACTCTACGTCAACTAAAAGCATTGCAACTGAAAACGTCAAGCTTTTTTTTTGTTACACGTGCATTAACAATCAGTTAAGTATGTGGTGCATATACTGCGATGTAATAGAGGTAATTCAAGGTTATCTGTGCACTAGTGACTGAATATTTCTAATTGGTGTATAGTATAGTTAAGCGACATGATAATGTAATAGTTTTTAATCATTTTTTCGATGATTTTCGTGGCCAGGAAATCAAAAAGTAAAACATTTTTACAAACACTTTAAACAATAATTATTTCTCGTTAAATTGAATAATAAAATAAATTTGTATTGACTAATATCAATTAGAGACTAATTGATGGCAATTATGTTGAGTAGTTACTTTCTTCTGATGAACTGATGAAGTCTTTAAGAAGATCACAATAAAAAATAAAATATATGAAGAAAGGATATTTTTTACCTCGATTGAAGATTTCTTCTTTCGAAATATCGAAACATTTCTACGGCTACTTCCAGATTAATGGCGTGAACTTCAGAAATACAAATTCAAAACCCAATCGTTCGGCGAAGATTGTACCGTGGGGCCAGTGATTGCTTCTGCTTTCCCAACATCCAGCAATACCGGATAGTGAAAGTGCTGGCGAAAATTCTCCCGATTCCCACAATTCGACAAGGGATTGTACAATTTTTCCACGTAGGATTCCCTTTTGGCAGATTTTAAATGTTAATAGAACAGTTCAATGCCACTCAAGAGTGTGAGAGTTTTTTGGTTTTTTTTTTAAACCGACCCGCTTCGGTGCCTGTCCTTAACGTCCTGTTGGCAGTTTCCTATTCGATCGGCTTCCTCGTTCGGCTAGTTTTCGTCTTGGCACAGAATGTGATTCACCTCGAACTTTGTCCAAGGTCGATCAGCAGCCTGGGGTAGACAAAGCTCGGGTGAGAGCATTGGTTACATCAACGTACGAAGAAGAAAGCTACGTCTGCAAGGTAACGTTTTACAACTGAATCAGGTCACGGGACCAGTTCGCCCTGACCAAAAAACGGATTTTAGATTCCTTCCCGGGTAATTTATATGTATTTCTAACGGGAGCCATGCTGAGATAAGTTTGAGTAGGATCAGTGATCTTGCAATAGTTAAGGCTTAAAATCACTATTAATAAAAATAATTTCTAAGTTTACAGAAAAGACTTTATACATGAGGGGTGACTGGGTAAAAATGGACCGAGAGAGATAGGTGTGTACTTTAGGTGAGAGGTTGAGGTATGAGATCCAGATCCGTGTTCTACAGAGTTTAAATAAGTCTACTCGATTTAACCTGCACGCAAATAGGGTAGGAGTCAATGTGGTTGGTTTTCAGAAGGCTGTAGGACTTGATGAGCGTAGTTTGGCCGTCTATGTCCGACTATGTTTTGGGTAGATTCCTGAGCAAATTCTCGGGACGTCAATGCCACCTACGGTTAATTCAAGAAGGTACAGGATTTGCCGGAGGGAACATTATTGTCCTATTATTACGTATTTGCTTTAAGTCATGCCGACCATAAAGCAAGTCATCATATGACCCATTGTTGGGTTAAAGCGGTTGTAGAGACAATTATAATCTGAGAAATCATGGCGTAGGGAAGTGGCGTCCCCATCACCCACTTAGGTGTTGCCTGGACCTGCAAGGGTAGGGGCTTCCTCACCTTCCTTCTCACATCCTTTTCCTTGCCGTCAACATGTGGATGTGATGAATTGTAGATGTGATGTGGAATCCTAGGATATTGACTCCTTGGCCCCTCAGGCAACGGTACCCAATCAGGGAAACCCGAGCGTAGGTACGCGATTAGTTGCACTTTTACTCCCTAACGAAATGAAGTACAAAATTCTGCACTACAGAAGCATCTTAGCCATTCTTGCAATTGAAGTTGGATTTGTAGTGCCCGTGTTTCCACAATTAGCTCAAACTATACGGTTATCCGACTAGCAAGCGAAGGGCAACCGCGAAATAAACCAGCCTGTGAGAAATATCAGAAGTGGCTTGGGCAGTGCGATTGACCCGAGTGCCTTCTATAGTATCTGATAGATTATTGGGTATGATTAGCCTGCCCTATCCACTGTTCAGGTGCGCACATCAACCCGACCCAGACCAAGCGAGGCGCTAGGGAAACCTTTTTGGTCAAACGGACTCCAGAGATTCCACTGAGGTCGCTGTCAATCTCTTTGTGATGGGTACAGTAGTAAGTGAACCCTAAGTCTCTTTGAGGATGGGAATCGAAAATATCATGGATAATATAAGTAGTGATGTCAAGAGGCTGCACTGGATAGCAAAGTGGTAAGGGCGCTTGAACGGTATTAAGAAAGTCACTATTTTATCGTTCTTGTTATATTACTCTTGTTTTATATATCTTGTTATTATTACTCTGTGCTCAAAAATAGTTGGAGGTCATCCATCTAGTTTTTTTGTCAATATTCCAGCTAACAAAAATGAGTTAATAGTGACTAGTTAGTCTTTTTTGACGCTATACAGGAAATTTAACATTTGACCCAAGGTCATGATTGACTTCTTGACAAGGCAATCAAAAATATAACCATTTCCATAGAACATGATGAAGTCTCATTAAAATATAAATTATTCGGTAATGAAAAAAAATCGTTGATTTTGAGTAAGGTAGTAAGTTATTATATATTAAATCTCTCTACGTCCTGATTAAGGACATTCACAAAATAAGTGATTTTTACAATAACTGCAAACCTTCATTAAATCACCACATATTTTCCATAGGTGTTCGACATCATAAATAAAAATAAAAAAAATGAACTGTAATTTGTTAATTACTCAGTGATTAATTGTTTAAATCGAAAGTACTGTGAAGAAAATCAGTTTTTGAATATATACTTGATTAATAATATGCTTAATGATATTTATAATTACAAATATTCATTCAAACTAACGTCAGAACAGCTGTTACGAAACCATTCAGGTGTGGCGATTTTTTTTTATTTGTGAAAAGGCGGTTTTCGATGACTGAGATGGTTTAACAATGAAACTGATTTTTGGTAAAAAATAAAAAAAAACCATTAATTGATTATCAATTGGTTTTTGAGCAAAATATCTGGAGATGGAATTTTGGACATCATCCAAATTTTGAAATTTTTAGCCTTTTAGAAAATATAGCGATCGGAATAAATTGAAATCCGATATCGGACGAGTATGGTAGTTGAGGCAATACCTTCCACCCCAATTCATTAATTTTTTCCAAGGTTCTTGTGGAAAAAATAGGCGCAGTGGTGTCTTTCATTATCGTGTTGCAGAAGAACGTCTTTTTTATTGACAATCGCTGGGCAATTTTCAATTAAAGATTGATTTACTCGATCCAATTGTTCACTGTAAAGATCTGCATTCACAGTTTTTCCAGGTATCAGCGATGAACGACCCCGCGAATACTCCACCAAACACACAAAAGCGCCTTTTTGGAGTGTAAACCTTGCTTAGCTTCGTGCCGATTCATACGGAGAGAGATTTTTGGATTATCATAGAGGACCCATTTTTTTATCTCCAGCCTCACCCACCATAATCGCCTGATATTGCGCCATCGGACTTCCATTACTTCCGATCGCTACAAATTTGAAAATTCGGATGATGTCCAAATTGCCATTTCCAGATATTTTGCACAAAAACCAATTGATTTTTATCGATCCGGCATTGAAAATTTGCACACTAGATGGCAAAAGGTTGCCGATAACGAGGGTGATTACATTATTGATTAAAAACAAAAACTGGTTAAAAATTTATTTTTTGACTTTAATGAAAAAAAAAACATTACTTCCGGTCTCCCTATTATATACTGGAGGCTCGAAACCGGAACTTCGCCAATATCTAGTTGGGATTTATACCTTCTCAGCTATCCTGCACAAAGGTACCTTCAACGAAAGAAAATCTATTATATAATAAAATATAATGGTGAGGCCATGAAATGCAACAGCCCTACTACGTAATTTGGAGCGTAACAGTTTTTTTGACATAGCTATGAGTTTTCTGTGTAGGCTTGGAATGTGAAGAATTCCACAAAAAAAATATCCAATGGTTACTAATCTGAGATTCGTATAAAGACACAATTATTATCGGAATTCTGTGGATGGCCTATAAATTGACATGATGATAATTTGTTTTTTTCAGCCGCTCATGATAAATGAGGAAAAATCTCCTGTAAAAAGTGAAACCGCTCGGGGTTTTCCCGTTCAACCTTGGAAAAAAACAACAACAAATAAAAAGAAAAGGACAAAAACTAGAGGAGACTGTGGCGGGACCTGGAGTTATTTGACTGGAATTAGCATAAACGAGTCCCCAATGTGACAAAGTCGAGCGTCGGCCTCCGCTCTGGATGGAGATACGGACAGACATCCGGTTCGTCCTCACTAATGGGAGATCTGACTTTGGCCTGACTGACGTAAATGACTTCGGTCAATACACCCTGTTTGGAATATTCCAGTCGTCTCTTTCAGTCATTCTTGGATTAATTAGTCACGACAGTTAAACCGTGTTGTCTGCAAATGGAAAACTTTTTTACAGCGTTCATTATCTCTTAAGTTTTCACAGTTAAGTTGTAGTGGCTTTAGCTAACTCATTCTTCAGTATCGCCGTTTATCTTATTAATTGTTATTATTAATATTACAGGTTGAAATTGTTTTACATCGAGAAAAAAACTCAACTTTTTGTCAATTATAAAAACATACAGAAAGTCGAGTGAAGTTTGATTTTACACACCATGATGGCTTTTTGTAATTATGGTTTGAAAAAAAAATGAATTGCATATTGTAGCTGGGACCCCGGTTGTGGGTTGTTATTGTATTTTAGATAAAAATACGGTACTTGTTGGCTATAATCCCCGGGCCGCTCAAACTGCTACAAATGGATCCAGGAGCCTAGTGTGATAAACTTTGTACCAACTGAACAGATAATCAATTAATACAACTCAGACTCCAGCCTTTGGAGATTGTTTACAGTCGGCTGCCATATTGAATCAATCACGTGATATAACAGATTTAACCACTGAATAAATTTCACATTATTCACCTTTGTATTGTTTGTATTGTGTTTGAGAGTTTGTATTGGAACTTCATGTTGACATTAAAGGATATTTTCATTAACGTATACAGTGATGAAGATGCAGTGGAGTTGCTGCAAAATTTAAGGTTAGTACCACCCTTGAAGTGCTCAAACGGACTCTTAAGTTTAATTGGCGTATATGCAGAAGTAAAAAATAACTACATGCTACGTTGTAACAGCATGGAAGTGATCATCCGGAGACGTAACTGGTCAAAAATAAAAGGCTTAAAATTAAGCTTTCCAACTACCGTAACAAATTAACATCACATAAAGCAAGTAATTCATACCACATTGACGTATGCTGCCAAGTCGGTTTAGAGATGTACATTTGCTCCGAATTTCAAAAAAAATCACAGGCCAACATGTGTTTTGGTGCCGGATGCTTTGGAGCTGATTTCATATGAAGTTGGTGCCCTGAATTCAAATATGGCATTAGGTTTTGCCCAGGAGCTCAAATTTCTAAGATCATAACAGAGACATAACATTTTAGTTAAATATACGATCCACCAGCTAAGCTGTAACCAGCTAGTCACCGAACACATCGGAAGCTTCTTTTCCGTGACATTCTTGAATACATTTTGGAACACTCCCTTTTTAAAATCCAGCAGTAATCTGGTATAATGTGTGTATCCCATCTTCCTTGGTAGTGAACCTCCATAGTTTTAATATCCTGGGGAAAATATGTCATCTTGTCCCTCACTAGTGTCTCCTAAATTTTCAGGAAAACGGTCTCACCGCCATTGAGACAAATAGTGCACCTTAATACTCATGTTACATCGAAGGGATTTGAAACTGTAAAGCTTCTCAGTTTGACATAGTTTTCAGCTTTGCGTTTGCCTACAAAATTTCCAACAACTGCAACAAATGAAGTCCAAGCTTTTCGCATAGCCTCATTTATCGAATTTATGAAGGCGGCACCCTTAATGAGTTGTATTGTTTTTGGCCCTCGAAATCTCCTACTTTCATTTTTCCGTAGTTGACTGAGACATTTTTACCCTATATATGCAAAGTATGATCCGTTCTTATCAAGAGCCTTTACAAACTACTTCGTAAGGCCCAGCTTTATATACAGTGAAGGAAAGATGGTTTTCTCTCGTTCAACTTAATTAGTGAAATGGGGTCGTTAATGAAATTCTTTTTCTCAAAGTCCATTTTTTGTCCCTTAGGCCACTCTTTTCGTACCCAGTGGTTTGTTTTGTCGGTAGAGGCACAAGAAGCAAGGATATTTGTACACAAAAATCACCCATTGATGTTCATAATACCTTATCTTCTCCAAGACCAAAGCAATGCTGTTATATTCTTCTTTCATTTTTGTTGAGTTAGAAATTGGTATTGAACCATATATATTCCAATTGCATAGAAGACTATATTTCAAACGTCGGTATGAGCTGAGTAAATAGGCTCCGATCATCTGGAAAACTGTCAGGAAGACCCATTTGTCCAGGAGTCCTCTACTTTCGTGAGAAAATACAAGATTGTCTTCTTGACAGGAGAAGAATACAGGAGCCAATCCTTGTATAAGTGATTTAGTGCAGCACAAAATGGAGTTGAGTTGGAGTGGACAACGGCATATTTCGTGTTAAAAAAAACAACTCTGATCTAAAAAAGTGGAGCAGACAGAGAAAATATTTAGTTTCAGAACCCCAAATGCTGCTGAAATCAGTTCTAGAATCCTAGGCACCAAAAATAAAATGTCTTGTAGCCCTGTGTAATTAACAACTATCCTCGATTCACCACCAAGATAAATACCGTGTTAGCAGACCTACAATTACCAACAATCCAGCAGTATGTACGCACCCAAACAGAAAACTACTTTTAAACATCCATTGCCCATTAGTAAGTGAAACAGGCTCTCGCAGACCCTCAAAGGTACATAAACGCACAAAACATATATTGTTTACATATAATATCGCATATTAATTAAATGTTTGTTCGTTATTTTTTTTATTATGCTTTCCAACTGTTCACTGTCAACATTTGTAAACTGAATTACTAGTATAAGAAATATGCAGTGTAAGCTTATGTATGTACTGAGTGGCCAAGTATGTATCATTTGAATAGGGCTTCCAAGCAATTGTACATATTCAATGTACATATCCATTCCCCGACTAATGATATGTTAGGACTTAATGAGTCAATAAAAATACAGTTAATCTTTTAGCAGTGACGTAACCCTCAAAGGTGTGTTTTTTTAACACATCTGACCAAACAGAGAATCGTTAAAATGCTTATTATATCCTTAGATAAAGGCTGTTCCATCATTAAGAAACGACACAAAAATAACCCCAGGTTTCTGTCGGCAGGTATCAAAACAGAAACAGAGCTATACCAGTGATTTTTTTTTTCAACCTGGAAGTAAACAATTACAGGTGATTAGAATTACAAATAAGTGCATAAAGAAATCTTTCCCTTCCTGTTCATTGTTCTCATTCATCGCATACATGCATAAAATATAAGGGATAAAAACAATAATGCTAACCTTAATAACTAAAGCATAGACGAAGTTCATTTCCGAGGCGATTTGTAAAGCAAATGAACTATTCCGTTTGATAACTTAATAATCAATTATTGTTTGTTTTTATATTTAATAAATTATTAAGTCAGCAACAAAACACTTCATAACGATCTTAATATACCTTACATTCTTGAACTCATCCCTTCCAAGTTCATGAAATTCCATAGTAACCTATACAACCACCCTAATCCTGTAGCACATTGCACTGCACCACTCATCCCTATAATCCTCCTCGGAGAATGAAACGGCATTGGCCTCGTGACCTGGTATACAAAGTGACAGTGGGAGTCCTGGAAATGGCCAGTTTCTCCAATCATGACCTGAGCGTATGTGGCTCTCGCACTCTTGGTCAGCCTCGGCTGGCTCGTATCCTGTTACGTAGCTGAAGGAAGACCGTGGGGGACTTCCCACGACTCGCTTCCTCTTTCGCATGCGAGGGAGATGACAACCATGTGGATTTGGGAGGCCTCTGGGCTGTTTGTAAATATTGTATGAATGAGGGAGTGAATGATGAATTGTAAATATGGTGTGAATGCGAACATTTATTATTGCCTAATAAGGCAGATTGTAATTTTAACACAATAAAAAAGTTATAATAATAAAAAAAATTAATAAATAAATAACTTATTAATAATATCAACTAAATATTTATCCGTGGCAAGATATATTTGGAAGAGTCCTGCTACGTTCGGCTAATGTGCGATTTTTATTTAAATACATAGGATACTTCTATGCATATCGATATGCTAATCTGTCTGATATACAACTGTATCCGAATACATAAAACTGTCAGGCAATATATAAAGGATGTATCTTTTCTACATACATCCATTTATACATTTATCTGACTTATCCGAAAACGCAGTTACGCTCTAGTTGAGTAATTAGAATATTTGAATTGTAGGGATGCCATCTAACTATTCAACTACTAACCGATTTGATTTCTCTATCTAATCTTTTGCGTATTGCATTAGCGTGAATCGATGTTTCAAATTATACTTTACTCAAAAAATTATCTATTGTCCCAATTTGTAACCTTAATCAATTAACGAGGTGATCAAAATGGAATGTTTTAATAAGAAAATAATTATTAAATTTCATAGATCTTACTTGCTAAAAATAAGCTTAGTTCTGGCTATAGTACATCGATGGTTTCTCTAAAGATGAGGAGTTGAGGTGCTCACTCAAAAGCTCTAGAGGTGACCCAGAGACGCGTGAAGTGCCCTTCTGTTCTGCCGAGCAAGTGCATACGATCTGGGGGCAGCCCTCAGCCGAGTCCCTCCCGCTTTTTTCTTTTTTTTGTTTCAAAACCCCTTTATTCAAAAAATTTACAAACAAACGAATAAAAACATGAACAACAACAGTTTACAGATTTATGGCTCCTTTTCCTGCATAGCATAACATGCATTTGAAGGAGGGTAGAATTACAAAAACATTTTTCGTTTTATAGTTAAAATTACAAAAAAAATAGACTGGACTAAGTGATGGGGCTCACCTTCGGGTTACAATAAGGGAAAAAACTAAAAGTAGACTTACAAACTATAACGTTCCTGCCTCGACTGCTTGCTGCCATCGATGGGGGAACGGGGCGGGAGTAATCGTGTTGAACACGGGGTTTGTCATGTGTTGTAGGGAGTCAAAGAATTTGATATGTCTACGTTGAATGAACTCATCCACCGTAGGCAGCTCAAAGTCCTCGTGTAATTCACTGTTTCTCCACTGCTCGAATGTACTGTGTCTGACCACTTTCATGAGGATTCCGAACTAAAATTGTTGGAGTCACCGAGCTGTAGTATACGTCAGCTGACAGCAGAGCAGGCCTGAGCACACTCTGATATATCATTAGCTTGAGGCGTAATGATAGATTGGGCGATGTTAATAGATGTGTTAGCCTGTAAGACTTCGTGTTTGCTTTAGTTTCCTGGCAAAATGGCCGCTAAAACGGAGGTGACGGTCTATTTTCACGCCCAGATATACGAGGCTGTTGGCTGGGGAGTTTTTCTGCGTTCCTACAGTTCCTCTCGCTGCCTCGTCCCGAAGTATATACCTTACCGTCTTGGACTGTATCTCTATCTCTTAAACAGGAGGCTTTTTTATTTATGGTGCTATGTTCTTGTCTGCCTTTACGCATCTCCTTCCGAATGGGTTATACACACTGTTCTCGGGCCAACCTAGCTGCTGAGTCCCATATCCATCCTGGCACTTATTTTCGCGGCAGGAAAAAATGATGGGTTGTAAACTATCAGATCAACCACAAAGACCCTTGTTTTCCCGCGGGGAAGTCGGCCCACGCCCAAAAGGAGTTTATGGCAGTCGGCCTTTGCCGCACTTTACAATATCTGTATCTTAACGTTACTTTTTACTAATTTTTCCTTAAATTATGTCCTGAACATATGTCAGCCCTAAATTGGTTGCCGCCGTGTATAAATACAAACTCTCCCATATTGTTTATTTATTTTTTTACAGTGGGAGTCCAGGCAATGGCCAGTTTCTCCAATCATGCCCTGAGCGTCTGCGGCTCTCGCGCTGTGGACGTGGCTGACAGAGGAGCGTGGGGGGATTTCCCAAGACTCCGGTTTCTCTTTCGCATGCGAGGGAGGTGACAATCATATGGATTTGGGAGGTCTCTAGGCTGTTTATAAATACTGTATGAATGAGCAAGTGAATAAAACTAATTACTTATTGCCCAATAGGGCAGATTGTTATTTAATCACAATAAAGAAAGGTTATTATTATTTATTTTTTGATAACTGAACCTATCGTTACCCTAAATAAATATACTATCAGAGTCAGGAATCAAATCCGGGACCTAACCAATATCCAGTCAGCAGCTCTACGCTGAACTACTCAGCACAACTTGACAACCATCCGAATAATACTTATTACTGATAATAATAGGATCCATACCACAGCAAAAGGTTGCTACACTGGAACTGCTATGCTTTTACCCGTGGTGTGTTACTTTGTTGTCTTAATAGGGCTCATCTTCGAAGAAAATATTTCGATTTAGTATTTGGAATACATGGGAAAAATGGGAAAATCTCCTTCGAAACATGATTTGAGTGTCATTAACTAATTAATTACTTAGAAAGAATAAATTTTCTATTAATCATATTTAGTAGCGTATTTGTTAAAAAATACCTCAACCACTTGATAAACGAAGAATGGTAATCCATTGACCGTGTTTTAGGTACCGTCAAGGACCTAGAATAGTATCACGAATTTATTATCATTCCAAGTAGTAATTGTCAGCAACAAAACCCTTCAAAACGACCTTAATATACCCTACATTCTAGAACTCATCCCTTCTAAGTTTATGAAATTCCACAGTAGCCTTTCCAACCACCCTAATCCTGTAGCACAGTCATTGCACTGCGCCACTCATCCCTATAATCCTTCTCGGAGACTAAAACGGCTGTGGACTCGTGACCTGCTATAAACGCGTGACAGCGGGGGTCCTGGCAATGGCCAGTTACTCCAATCATGTCCTGAGCGTCTGTGGCTCTCGCGCTCTTGGTCAGCCTCGACTGGCTAGTATCCGGTGGTATGAATGAGAGCGTTTATCGCAATTACTGATTGCCTTATAAAAGGCAGATTGTAATTATAGCCCAATAAAGAGTATATATATCACCAAGTAGTAATAAATAAAATTGTTATAGGTAGAAACAGATAGTAATTGAAGGAAAACATATGAAAAAGAAAGGAGACTGTAAGAAAAAGTAGCTTACACGTGTAAGAGCTGCTTCGCTCAGCGTCGAGGCAAATATACTTACAATTCATACAAAAAAAAATATGTATCACAGATTATATTTTGATTTTTCCACTTACCGTATCTGGCGAACCACGCCTCTACGCTACCTGTCGAATAAATAAAATAATGTATTATTGTAACGGGAATTGAGTTTAAAAAATATGTACCGAAAATGGATGCCATTTACTTGTTCGCCATTTTTTTTTCACTGGCGTGAACCAACCAGATTTCTATCCCCGATTGGATTATTTCCTAAATCAATGCATGGTTTAGTTGGATATTAATAATGAAGAACCACAAAAAAAAAGAAGAATCTACGAGAAATCTTATGATTTATTGAAATCAATTAAAATAAAATGATGAATACATTTTCATTACAAACTAAATATTAACAAAGGTTATATTATTATACTATACAACGGTGTCTTCTAATGAAATCTTCCGGGCTCCTCCCGTAACCATAATTTTTATTTTGTTTCAAGAAACCCCTTTATTCAAAAAATTTACAAACAAATAAATAACATGAACGCGTTTACAGATTTATGGCTCCTTTTCCTGCGTAGTATAACATGCATTTGAAGAAGGGTAGAATTACAAAAACATTTTTCGTTTTACAGTAAAAATTACAAAAACAATAGACTGGACAAGGTGGGCCCCATACCTTCGGGACACAATAAAGCCGGGCCATTTGTTAGGCCTACTCTCCACAGTCGCCAAGGAAAAATCCCTGCCCTTTCTTTGGTTAGTATTTCATCCTCGTCTATATCCACATCCATTCTCTCGGGTCACCATTTACCTACTCCTACCACGCTATTCATCTCTTAGATGTTAAAAACCTCCAACGAAGAATTTGAGAGCCAATTCCATCAATCTATATGCCTGCCTGGTACCCGAAGAAACGGGTTTCATGGCACAATAGCCAACAAAAACTTCGCACCTGTCGTAGGGTCAATTTTCACAGCAGTCTTTAGCCTAACCACTTCCCCGCTAGCACGCACACAAAGGTTTTCACTATCTGTTAGCTCTATCGAGGAAAAACGTCCTACTAACAAGACATAATAGAACAAGCTTATTCTAATTAAAACTAATATATTTACAGAAAAAAAAGGTTATCTATCTTATTTCTAATTTACTATAAATTATGTATATGTGGTACGTTCTTCATTTAACAGAACACATAATACCAAAATGCATTGTGCCTGAAAAGGGGCAAAATGCGTTGTTTACAGGTCTGAGAAGATTTTATTAGTTACAGTCCCTCTAAAAGCATTCAGTACACATATTTTTAACAGTTGCGATTCATCAACATTTGTTCAAAACTTCCATTACCGAGGGACCTAATCTGTTCTTTTCTGAAGTTTGACCATTAATGAATCTGTTAAGGTCGATTTGAATGAAGAACACAATGCGAAAAATATATCAGAATCCTTTATTGTGCTAAAATTACAATCTGCCTTATTAGGCAATAAGTAATTAAGATAAATGCTCTCATTCATACCATATTTACAATATTTACAGACAGCCCTGAGGCCTCCCAAATCGACATGGTTGTTGTCACCTCCCTCGCATACGAAAGAGGAAGCTGGAAGTCCCCCACGCTCCTCCGGTGGAGGCTGGCCAAGAGCGCGAGAGCCACAGACGCTCAGGACATGATTGGAGAAACTGGGGAAAAATATAAAAGTGAAAAAGAATAATAATAGTTTTGATGAACAACAATGAGAGTTTAAGATCACAGCGTCACCTGATCTGGCTGAAATAGTAACTTGATCTGTATTCCACTCCCAAGGGTTTGCTCTTAAAAAAAAAAATTTCCGAATTTAAAGCAATATTTACTTATTACCAGGGGAGAACTCAGATAAACAAAGAAGTTTTTCAGATTAAAGTGAAATCGCTAAAATTCATTACAACTGACAATTCGCTACTTTGGTTCAACCGTTGTTTTAGAAGCATGGTTGTTCCAGCTGATACTCCAATAACGGTGACGATAAAAGCAGCCTCGTGAAAAGTAATGATTGCTCAATAATAAATAAATAATTAAAGTAAATTAAAGGGTATGGGATTACATTTCATGACGTCCTCATTAGTAATATTTATTGAGGCTATAACGGACTATGTTTATTACAAGTCATCAGAACTGTCATTAAAACCGTTTTCGACGTCATTATAAAACCCTTGATTGAGTGTTGCAACACTACATGTATCATAATTCACTCATTTTTTCTTTTGAAGCTGAAAGTCCAGGTCTTCTATCCAGTTCCACTTTACCATCAAGGCATGGGAGCAATCTTCATTAGTACTACCATTAAATTTGAGGCCAGAATTGGATGAGGCAGGTGCCCTTTTTGTTTGGTTCTCTTCAGGGAATATATAAAAAAAAAAATTTAAATGGTGTTAGTAACCAAAGAGTTTAAACAAATGCATTATAATGTAAATTTTTTACTTGGGGCTTCTTTAGGTACTTGGTATGCCCTTAGGGCCTTCAATAATCTTATATTATGTCATTGTGGCATGTATTGTATCACAGTCTATGAACATTAAGAACATCATTAAAGATCATAAATCACCTAAAATACAAAAAAGAAAAAATACTCGTGCGAAAGTAATCGTTGAATTCATATTGTTATGTATCTGGCTCAAGGAGCTATTGATAACAAGTCACGGCGTTTTGCTCCTTTGTTAATTGTTTAATGAGAAGCAGTTTTAATATCAAGATTAATGCCCTCTAGGTATTTTTAGGGCGGTTTAGGGTTTTTTATTTTTATTTTCAGCTTCATCAGAACATCAAATGGAACTTTGATCGTTCCTTCGTTGATTGAATCGTTCCTCTACCTCAAAATCGGATAGAATTACGAATGCAGTTATGAATGACTGTACGTTCTGCGATTATTTAATAATTTTCTGTAAACCAGCGAACCCGCACCCATATCATCATTGGATACGATACATTCCCTCTGTAAGCCCTTTATTCAGTTTATATAACTGAAATGATTTGATAAAATAGTGTGGTTTTATTCTATAAAAGTATTTTGAACGTAATTTGGGAAACCAGGTTGATTCCGCTTTTGGCTTTTAAGTACATAACCAAGTCACGGACAGGCCAAAATTTTTTTAATTAAAGTCTTTTCTAAAAATAGAGCAGCCTTTATTCGCTGAAACATACCAAAACAAATTTACATTAAAAATGAAACGTGAAGTTTAGTGGCATTATCTGGAATCGATTACGTTTCTCTTCAAATCTATGTGAGCATTCTGTAGAATGAGTTTGTTTCCTTTTGAATTTATCTAAAACTAATTTCTTCTCGCTTTGGAGCAATTTTATTTAATTTTGGGTTGAATTAAATTTCAAAAGGTGTTTTAATCCTTTATTATCGATCTTCTATATTTTATTGTACAGGATCGATAGACAGATGAGCTAAACAAGAACATATTCTCATAATGGAAATTCTCGTATACAAACATTCTCCGTATCATCAAAATATTCATCACGAATATTTATAGCTAAGGTTATTTAACTACTTAAGTTTTTAACTGCAGTACTCGCATTTTTTATATGTTTCGTGTATAATAAAGTAATGTGAGACACCTGACAAACCCAGTGTTTAACACTATGACCCCTCCCGCATCGATGGCAACAGACTGTCGGGAAAAAATTAGGTTAAGAATTAGTATGTAAGTTAGTTTTAAGTTTGATCAAAAAGGCGAGCCCCATCACCTTTATTAGTCAGTTTAGTCCAGTCACGTATAATGTATATCATACATCATCATCATATAATTTTTATAAAATAACAAAACCTGTATATAATGTAGCGATGCTACAGGAAATACAAAAATAATTTGTAAATAGATTCGCCTCAGGATCTATAATTCTGAAATCTGTAAATCTGAAAGGGCTATGAAAAAAAAAAAAAAAAAAAAAAAAAAGGTGACTTAATTCTTTTCGAAACAAATACTAAATATTTCTATCAGCGAAAATATTTTGAATCACAAAATCCTTTTAGGATTTCTTTACAACTTGAACAAAAAACGGGGGCATCTTCTAACTTGCCGAATCTTCTAATTTAACTTCTAACATAGTTTTTCCTACGTGATTTTACCCTGTCAAAGTATAAACATTCAAATGGTAAAAGTGCAAATGGAAGGATAATGCTACACGTCATTTCAACAAAGTAACTGAAACAACTTAACCAAACTCTGTGACCCACAGAAATAAAAATAGCATATTTTCAATAGGTTATATGGGGTTGCAGTAAGGTAGGCAACCTTCATATAAATATATACAATTAAAAATTAAAAAAATACAATTAAATTGAAAAATGCGAGACAATTAGCCCCAGGATCATCCAGTCTACTCATTGCATTAGTATACATATTCATACGAATTCAGTTTCCATACTCTTTAGAGCCAAGAAGACAAATGTCATTTCGTGCGTCAGAATTCCTCATCGAACGTATATTAATGTCTTGCGTAGTGTTTTCCAATACGCCATTGGTTTTTAGATTAGTGTGTTCGTTAGAATACCTATTAAACATTATTAATCAACATTCCAAGATCTTTAATTTTTTCCCTGCTGAATACGGTAATTATTAACTAATTACATTCCCTCTAGAAGAATAGTTCTACAAGATCCAGGCAAAACTTCTATGACCCCCTATTTCTTGAGTGTGGTCATTGTTGGACCTCTTAAGGTGGATTTAAACCAGGAATGAATGCATTGCATTGAAAAGTGACAAAAAATGATTTTAGGGTCACAGAACATACCAGCGTGACCTGATCTGGCTGAAGTACGAGCTTGACCTGTATTTGAAGAGAATTTCTCTCGAGTTTAAAGGAACTTAAAATTATTGAAACGTGACAGAGGCACTGTACAGAAGATGTTTCAAAAGAAGACGAATGGACGCAAAATTTATATATTGTTATGAGAAAGCCATTGTTTTATTCAGCACTTGATAATAACATTATACCTGCCGAAAGCAATTGTCAAATACAGGGTGTCCCAGAATTAACGCAAGATTTTATTTAAATAGAGAACACAGTTTTTAGTATTTTTGTTGTTATTTTTTTATTGAATTATAAAGTAAATAGGATAGGGTTATTTATGGAATAACACATCGGTCAAATGGCGTCCACGACTTTGCTGGCAAATACGCACTCTTATCGAAATTTTCCATGACCATTTGGCATAAATGTGGTTGAATTTCGTTGATGCAGCGTTGAATTTCCTCTTTTAATGCATGGGTGGATGTGGGCTTGTTGACATACACCTTCGACTTACCCCATAAAAAGAAATCTAAAGGTCTTAAATCACACAATCTAGGGGGCCAATTCTGATCACCGAAACGAGAGAGTACACGACCTGGAAATGTCTCATGCAGTATTTGAATTGTTTCATGGGCTGTATGGCATGTGGCACCATCTCGTTGAAACCGCATATTGGCCGCATCAATATCATCCAATTTCGGCACAAAGAACTGTGTTTACGACGCCGAATTGATGTTCCTGGATTTTCAACAACACTCTTAGATACTGATGCTTAGAAATTGACATTTGAACGGCTTGTTTTTGGACGACCAGTGTGTTTAGTGTCTCGAACTGAACCAGTCTCCCTAAATTTTTCAATTAATCTCTTCACAGTTGATGAAGTCGAAACACTATTCCGACCATATTATATATGAAATTTTCGAACTGCGGCCGCCAAACTTTCATTATTTTTGAGATAATGTTCAACAATAAAGACAGGTTGTTATATCGTGTAACGCTCCATTTTTACTAACCCTAAACTGCTAGCTGTCAAACTGTTTTTTTTTTTTTTGGGTTGTCAGCACTTTACTGCACAAATGGTGGCAAATTCAAATCTTGCGTTAATTCTGGGACACCCTTTAGAAATAAAAACTTATGGGGAGACAAAATCGGATACTGTTTACTTAATCTTAACACGCAACCAGCAATTAAACCATAATCATTTAATGCGTTAATTTAGTCCAAGATATGGTTAGAAATTTCATACCATATTTAGTTACTAACCCTTTTAAACTGAAATGGTGATTGTGCGAACCAACTACCTCTCTAGAGCTAGAATTGAACCTACCCCCGTTGCGTTATATAAATGCTCACATCCTTCTTCGACCCATGCTTCACTATAATAGACAGTTTTTATTACGAGCCCTCGCTGTAGTCTATTAATCAGCCGACATAAGATATGTGGCAAAGTGGGCAATTGTGTAGCATAGGAAGAACATAAGAGATCACGTTCCAGTTAGCAACTAGGCAACATGTGGAACGTGTTCTAGTGACCTGACGTATGCGGTTCTCTATATTTTGTAACGTTGGCAACCGGCTACATCTCAGCTGTTTAGCAATTTAGGAACAAAATACATAACAGTATATACCTGTGAAATCCTCTTTGTACCATTTTAAAACCCTTCGGTAGGGAGGTGGCTCTTATAAGTATATATATTTATATATGATCGTTAATTTTTTGCACGCTTTAATATAATAAAAAAAAATATTTTTTAGCAGGCTAGTTATTGATTAATTAATTACCCACATTATTTGTCATTGGCCATCAAATGGAACTATCTTTCTATCATCATGATTTAACAAAAAATACGGTTTTGAGTTTAAATTGAAAAAGGAATATATTGAATACAGTTTTAATGATTTTTTCAATTAAGTTTTAAAAAAAACAATAATTATATGTTCGTAATCAGGGCGTTGAGATGTTTAGTAGGATACACTAGGCAAAATTATTAAAAAATTTTTCGTTTTAAATTTGATCTCGAGTATTTAATTAATTTATGGCATTTAAACATTTATTATGAGTTTGGAAATATGTTTAATATCGTAGTAACAAACAACAAATGGGACTTCCATGCTTTATTTTTAAAAATCCTTTTGTTTTGATATATTTCATTGAATTTACAATATTTAGAATCTATATCTATGTAACTATGCTAAATTTTATGCAGTACTGTTTAACTAATTCTAATGTATTTATGTAATACAAGGCTGTTTGAAATTTGAAGGTGATGGGGTTCACCCAGGAACCTCCATGCCACACTCTTGATTAACAAAAACCACAACAGACATACAAAACTAGAACAAACCAATAAAAACTTATAATTGTTAGTTTTTTTGGATACTTGTGTTCAATTTTCATTCTATCCGCTTCTCCCATAGTGTATAAATTCCATTACTTCTCTATAAATTCGAACTATAAAGAGGGCGATTAATAAATCATAAATTTCCGTTGCATAAATTTACATAAATTAGAAAGGCTGAGCAACGCCCTTACTCGCCGGAAATTGAGGACGTAAGGGTGCGTCTTTTGGTTATGTACAAAAATTCTGGATCGTTTACCTATTTGATTTGCTAGAATCACTTTTGTATGTTCTTTTGAAATCGTGTGAAAGGGTTAAATCCATGACCATTTCCGTATACTTCAACCAATCCATAAGAAATCCCCTGTGTTTTTATGTTTTCTTTACGAGGTATTTTTTAACCAATTTCATGGTTGGACCAAACAGTAAATTATAGCGGCTTTCATTTTGGCTCTATCCCCATTTGGTTGTCATTCTAACATTATCTGGCCATTCCCTGTCTTTCTATCAGATGTTCTAGACCAGCATAATTAAACTTCCCATTAGTTTAATTGTTGGCTTCGAAGGAGACCAAGCTGTGAGATAGTTAGATGCTTGATAGTGTTTACCACATATTTACGAAACGTCACCATTAATATGATTGAAATCTAACATTTTTTTTTTTCATCAAATAAAGATATAAAGACATAAATAGATTCCTACATCGAGTAACTAATAAAACTGTGGAGGAAACAGGATGATAAGATTGTGATTTCTGCACGATTTATGGCTTAACATTTTTTTTTTAACCAATTATTACTTTTTTCAAACAAAAGGTTTGTTTCATTATATTTTCAAATTCCTAAAGAAAATTTAATTTTTGTACAGAAAATATCAGAATATCCAATGCCCAAACTGGGCAGACGCTCATTATTACAAAAAATAGAAAAGTATTTTATATAAAAAATAAGTACGTTACTAAGAAAGTAAAGTAACATTATTGTGGTGGGACATTAAAGTTAAGGTTCAGGCTAGGAAATGTTCAGTATTTAATTAGCGATTTCAGTATTTTTGATCAAAATTGACAATATGTAAAGCCACTATTTGAATATGAGTGGTTATGATGATTGAAACCACCAATTAAATTGTTCGCGCCTAACATTGTATTTATGTAATTACGTTATAATGGCTGATAATTATCATACCATTTCACTTCATGATATAGCGTGGACATATATATGATATATTAAGTCAAAACCTCCTTCACATATAAATTTGTTAAAAAACAAAAGTCTTCCCTTCATCGAACAAGCCATTTTCCCCAAAAAAATCTTCGGAAACTGGAGTTAAGGGGTGCTCACTCACCATGCTGAGGACTAGGTGAATATACCACCCCATACTTTTTCTTTGGCTAATCTTTATTTACAGAAATTACAAATACCTGAAATATTTTCAAAATTACTTACGGTCTATTGGACATTAAATCCCCCTTGGATTTTTTTGATTCATTTTCCATACTTCCTAATATTGTATTTTAGCTAGCAGGTTGTGTCGCCAGTTTTATAATGCTTGCTTTATATACGTATAATATTTATAATCTTGCTAAGAACAAGTAGAAGGGACCTGAGCAGAACTGTATACCTGCCTCGTGACTTCATGGAAGTCACTGATGGTTCCCTGTTATTTTTAAGTAAGCAACCGCATCCCTCCATCCTTCCCAGAATCTTATCCCTTTTCTTATACATATATGTCTCAGCTTTAGCCCCAGACCGCACTCATTCCTAGACCTTCCACCCAGTATGTAGTAATGTAACTCATAATATTTCTATATACCAGTGTTTTGCTCGTACTTCATAATAAATCTTTTCTTTCTTTTCTTTTAAAATAATATACCTTTCATTTCTTCAAATTTCAGGTATAGTTTGATACATTTTTACGTCCACTATCGCAGTTCATTTATTCACTTATGGCAAAGAGCTATCAATTTCTGCTAACCGTAAGCTACTCCAAGTATTTCTGGAATTGTCCCCCTCCTAATGCCCAGGAACCGTACAGCCAGATGCTTGCTAGCTTGGGGACTATTCGCTTATTTCTACAACTTATTTGGCTTTTTACTTTAAATATAGCTGACATATTCAATATGTTTTATTATTGTTTGTTTTCTTAATTTATGTTGTTTATATTTTTATTTTAGTAATCTGGTGGTACGTTATAACATATGCATTATTTTTATAGTTTTCTTTTAATTTTAAGCTGCATTATATTGGTTTTTTCCCTAATTTCCTTCTGTTTTTGTTACATTCCATCTATTAATTTATTAACTGGAGTGATTTTAAATAATATTATTTTTATTTCTTTACGCTTTATTTATTTTGTCATGTGAGATTTATTTTTATCAAGCCAGATTTGTTTTATTTTTCTTTAATTCGTGCTATATTATTACAGACTAGGATCTTGGAACCAGAATACTTTTTTTTTACTATTTATCTATCAATATTTCCTTTTCCATTACTGTAGGACCCTCAACAACAAACCTAGACATTTCCCAACACACCTCTTGACTTGTTAAGGTTCAGCACATGTATTGCCTCCCAGGACTTACCCCATACTATTCGGCTATTTACGCTAGCCAACCGTCGCCAACGAAGGAATTCGCCAGTGGATAACCGGTGGTGACTTTAACTACAGGCTTTTCGCCCTTGACACAGAAGTGTAGGGCCTTGGCCGGGGACGAAGGATCGATTCAACCTCCATTACCGCTATATCTGCGTGTATAAGTTGTATATGTCGTCTACACACTTTGGTATATTGACAAGAAGAAAGCCATGCATAAAGGTATCAGAGAGTTCAATATATGTTTAAGAGGAGGCTAAAAAACCTCTGCTTTAAGTCCTATACATACTTATGAAGCTGGAAAAGTTTATAACAAAATCAGTCTAGTGGACAATAGCGGAGAGTGATGGTTTTTCCAATAAACCCTTTCATATATGAAGAGTGTGAATATGTATAGCGAAATTACATAAAGAGGACGCTAAACAGTATGGAAAACATTAAAAATTACAAAAATGGATTTACCCATTTTTGATGCCTCATATATATATGAAGAGTTTGTTGTTGTTGGAAAGGAAAAACGGTTCGTGTTTATTTAAGTTCATTAATTTTTATTTTTTATTGTTTGCTTTTATTTTATTCTATGCTTATATTATATTTTATTTACAAGTTTTTTGTTTTTTTTTAAATAGAGATACAGTAACCTCACTAATCCGACATTAACGGGACCACAGGGTAGTTCAGAATGGTTAAAAGGTCGGATTAACCCAAGATGAAACAAATTAGATGTTTTATTTTTTATTGAAAGTCTTTATTATATTATTGCTTTACAGTATAATATACAATTCAATAAAATAATATATAGCTTAAAATACTAGACGGTCTTGAGACCGTCGGTGGAGTCAGCTAAACATTTTATTTTATTAATTTATTTATCATTGGCTTCCATCTTGACAAACGGCTGACGAGGCTAAAAATACAATAACTAAACAGACGGTTTGGACAACTGTACAGACTACTTCGAAGGACATCCCATCTCTCAATGGAAAATAAATTACTAATCTACAAAGTTATACTTAAGCCAATCTGGACATACAGAATAAAGCTATGGGGGGACAGCAAAAAAGTCAAACATCAAGCACATCCAATCCTTTCAATCAAAAGTCCTGAGAACAATAGTAAATGCCCCTTATTATGTCAGCAACAAAACTCTTCATAATGATCTTAATATGCCCTACATTCTTGAACTCATCCCTTCCAAGTTCATAAAATTCCATAATAACCTATCCAACCACCCTAATCCCCTAGCACAGTCATTGCACTGCACCACTCATCCCTATAATCCTCCTCAGGGACTGGAACGGCAGTGGCCTCGTGAACTGCTATAAAATTACTCAGAAAGGCCTTTAAAACAAACATTATTTTATGGGGTAATTACTCTGAGGGTCACCTGACTGCGGAGTCGCCGGTGAAAAATTCTCTATGTTTAATACGAGACGTGTTTTGGTTACATTAACTGAGATCCATTGTTACCTATTGTCTAGTTACCACACATATTCTATTAATGATATTAGATTGACGGTGTCAAGTGTGAGAATTTATACGCACAGTTTCTATTAAGGCCATTTTGAAAGAAAACATTATTACTTTTGTAAAACAATTCAGGAATGTGAACCCTCTGTTGACCCTGTTCAACAATGGGCTCATTAAAACAAAACATTGAATTATTGATGATAGACAATTAAGATTCGAATCGATCGGCTTTCTCCCCGGGTAAAGAGCCATTGCGGAATTAACCGTCCTTCGCTCTCTGAGAAATAGCTGATCCATCCTAGGTTTGACTTTCTACTAGAAGAGAAACTGTATGTGTACTTAATTATCAGGCAAAGGAAAAGAATAGTGGCAGGTTACTCGAACCCGGGACATCCCTAACCTCTTCCTTCCGTCGATGGCTCTCATAACTGAGCTGCCCTCCGATCCGTCGATTTAGGGGAAACGTCCAGTTGTAGGATGAGGAACCATTATTTCTCGTTATTTCTTGGGATACGATGTGGTCAGTATCACACTCGAACCGCTCTTCTTAGATACCCAAAGAACAGTCTGCAGGATTGATAATATGAAGGGCTCCAGTTGTCGGCTTAGATAAAATCCAATTTTGTTTTCCAATATAAAAAAACAAAAACAAATAACCACTTTCATGTGAGCGTGAGACAAAGAGGGAGACCCTACAAAAAACTAAACCAGAAAAATCCTAACGAGTTACAAAGAAAAGGCTTGTGAAAACAAGTTTCTGAAGCTTCAAGTTCTGGAGCGGGATTGGTCGAAGGCACTGAAGTAAGAAATAAAATTCATTCTTCTTAATAGAACAAAGTGTTTCGGTTCAGACAATGATAACGCTTAAAGTTACAATTAGCTAAATAATTGTTCATGTTGATGTAATTGTTACTTTATCACCGGTGTATCTGGGGTTCAGGTCTTTGCGAGTGCCCTACTCAAGCTGAAATTTTACAAAGAGATCCCATTTTGATAATGAAAAGTTATGAAGATTAAAGCCATCTCGTGAAATATCATTAAGTATCATTCATTCATTAGTTATTTGGAATAAATACATTAAATATTTGTCTATAATTTTGAGTAGGGTACCAAAACTAAAGATCTCTATAAACTATAATCACAAAATATCATTTAAACTTCCATTGACATGATGCATGCAAATCTACCAGTGTTTTTTGGAGGCTGATTATTTCGCATGTTCCATATATGTCTCAAAATGAACTACCAAGCGGTGAGCGAAGTCGCTCTTCAAAACTTTTAGGACCCTTCAAACTCAACAGAAATTTTTCATTGCGAATCCTTAGGGCCAAATATAGGCTTATTCATACAGGCTCTCTGCGGTTGATTGGTTCAAATCAAATTTAAGAGGTACAAAAATGATCTCACTAAAAGTGACACGAACATTCCTAGCTTTGGCTCAATCAGTGTTTTTAGAGGCATGATAATTTTGCATCGGTGCTCCATTTTCCCCAATGACGCATTGATGATTAATAATATGTAATAACTGTTGTTTAGTGGACTACATTTTAAAATGGTCATTAAAATCGTATTCACAGCTTCTAGAAACCCTTTATTATGGGTAATTGAGGAGTGTGGAGGGTAGACCATATGTAATTCTGGTAGACAAAATAAGAAACATTTCTTTCTCAGCAGGAAGTGAAAACATCAAAAGGCTCGTTGAGCGAAAAATGTATACTTGATGTGACAAACTTTGTGGGAAAAAAACCAGGGCTTGACAAACAACATCACACGGACGTGTACGAAATTACTTAAAGAAAGTAAATAATATTCCTATTTGATAACCTTATGAGGAGATGTTAATGGTGTAGAGTGGGCAATGCATTCCTTTCGAAGAATTATGATAAAATGGAACCACTTTATTAATAACTTTTTGACAGCTATTAATCGATGCTTGCTGAAGCCATAAGACATTTTTTATAGGCACAGGACAACAACGGACATCTGTAGTAGTCAGCCAAGAATGTCGTAGACATTTATGATTTTATTACAGACTGTATTAAAATAAAATATTTAACTACGTTGGAGTAAAAGTTAAATTTTCACTTGGTAGGCTGTAGCTTCTTTTTGGAGTGGAAATATAGGTACTGTTTCATTGCCTTCTAAAAAGTGATGAACATCAGATAATTTCTGTTTATTTAGGCGCTATTTTCGTTTTTATATGTACGCTTCATTATCATATACCTATGTAATACCTATCATATACCTTCATTAGTATATACCTACAAATTATGTAGTTATTGAGCTATTTTTCTACAGGCCACAAAGCGTTCTATTTCCAAAAGTAAAGCAACAACAGGAACCGTCACAGGCATCTGTGCCAGAACAAAAGCTAATTCATGGAAAGTCGACACAATGAATCCAACACGAAAACTTCATTATTGCATTCTGTAGCTGTGCTAGGAAGCTACGTGGAACAATTAGAAAAAACAAAACAATTTCTTTAAAAGGTTATTGATGCTTCCTAGGAACACGCAAGGCTTTGCAATACAGTAGGAGACGAAGAATCTTCACATGGGCTGAGTTATTTTGAATCAGTGTTTGAATTGGTAGGTCAGGTTATTAGAAATTGTGGACCACAGGTATCTCAAAGCGTATCTACTTATGATCGCTAACAGAACACCTTCATTGAAGTACAACTGGTTGCGAACTAGTCAAAAACCCACATGATACCACAGAAGGGGACAATATGCTCTGCCTGGATCCTGAAGGAGTAAAGTCCAGAATTAATGAAATCCCTGCATTAATCTTGATAGAGAACTTGTCTCACAATCTTCATACAGACACCGCTATAACAGCGTTTAGTTGAACGCTTACATATATTACTTAAATATGCGCGTTCCATCTAAATTCACGTCATCGACAGCCCAGCTCAGATCATTCTGAAAACGCCTAATAAATCTGCTAATACCGAATTAAGTAGTGATGGTAGAACCACTGATGCCCTATATGCAATAGGAAAGCGACTGATGGATTCCAACATGATAGATTTGCTTCATGAAATTGACAGGTATGTTTCTTAACAAACTGCAAAATTATTTCGATTAAAATCTCCTACTATGTAGAATAAAAGGTATTGTTTAAAATATTTAATATCCTTTAGTGCTTTATCAGACTTGATCATAAAGTCCCTATTTTGAAAAGATTAAGACGTCCTTAAACATAATTGAATAGTTATTCAGTAGTTTAAAAAAAAAAAGATATATTTACTTATAAAATAGCATTTTTGGCCTTCATTTACAGTATAATATTATGGTTTAAATTTTATATAATAAATGCTCTTGATACTTATGATACAGTACATATATTGTTTATACTCTTCCTTAGAGTTATTGTACTGCACTATAAACAAAACATTTATTAAAAATTAATAAATCAATTGATTTACACTTTTTTAGGTTTTTCACAACACAAAAAGCAGTTATGTTTTTTTCCTTGTGTATATCTGTGAGTCGTTCTTTCTGTCTGGTCTGGGCATTATATGGCCCGTGTATTACGTAGAAGTATAAAATTTTAATGTAAGTCCTACTTGATATTTGATGTCCTATACACGAAAAGTACTGAAATCTACATAAAGCATGAACTATGTTCATCACATATTATTTACCTACCTGACGTACATAACCTACATGGTTCATTTCTTATCTATGGTTATGATTAAGATCTGGATTAATCCTGCGACTGCGTCAGAGTACAAAAGATTTTATTGTTTCTTCCGTTCTGTAGTGAAATATTGGAATATGGTATTACTTTAAAACTCAAACTTGATTATTTTTCTAGTGTTCTTACTGTCCTTTACTATCGATTTATTTTGGTATTAACCTATTGTACAATATTTTACAAATTATTTGATAGTATGGATCATATTAAACTGAGTTGATGTCTGTAAAGAGAGGTTCTATTTGTGTACAAATTGTAATAGATAAATAACGGACCCCCTGCTAAAACAAAATGTTCTTTAATTATCTATCTATCTTCACTGCTATTAATCGAGTTATCTGTCGAATGGAATCGATATATCGTAAGCAATGGAACAGCGGTGCAGCTAATGCTGTTAAACAAAATGGACGACCAGAGGGAATCATTAGTCTTCATCAGTGTTTCTCTTTTTGCCTCATCGATTAGATATTTTAAATTAATCGAAGTGCGATATAAATAAACTACAAGCTAATGTCTGTTTTTCAAAACACTATCCGTCATTGTATTATTGTACTTGGCAAAGGAGGAATAAAGGTTGCATAAACATAGTGCAACATGAACAATACTCAGCCAATTGATAGATGGATGCGAATTGAATTCGGTTCAGACAGTGCGATCATTTTTGGGGCCTCTGAAGCTCTCGTGTTTTTTATCAGCATTCATTGCTAGTAAGCATTGCTGTGGCTGCAGGAGTAGCGTGGGGGGTCTCATCCGGGCTTGCTACCGTCTCCAAAGCCGAAAAGTGATGATTCTGCGGGGGGATACCACGGATATGTATATATGCATTATTTATTATTAAACAGCTTTATTATGATAAAATTACAATCTGCCTTATTGGGCAATAAGTAATTGTGATAAATTATCTCATTCATACCATATTTACAATTTTTCATTCACTCGCTCGTTCATAAAGTGTTTACAAACAGCCCAGAGACCTCCCAAATCTATACGGTTTTCACCTCCCTCGCGTGCGAGAGAGAAAGCGGAGTCTTGTGAAGTCCCCCACGCTCCTCCGTCAGCCACGTCAGCGGATGCAAGCCAGCAGAGGCTGACCAAGAGCGCGAGAGCCACAATCTACGTTATATGAATACACGTTGTAAATAATTATTAGACAAACAAACAATATAGGGTCCTTAAATCCGGAGCTCCGGAATTTGCACTTTTTACTGTTTTATTTAAGGTAAAACCGAGGCTTCTGTCACAAAGCTATGGTAAAGTTTCTATTACTACGGTCACGGCTAAACAAATTGGTCACGACGAGCTAGAAGTATTTTCGTGTCAGAATCACAGCTGCCAGTTTCTCCCCCTTGCCATCTGCTGAAAAGCTATTAATTCTAGTAACAATGGTTCCACACCCACGCCTTTGAAGGATGAACATTCAATAAAGCAAAAGCGCAGAGGATGGTTAAGTTTAAAAGGAAGATACAAAAACTAAATAAAATTTAGAATATATTAGAGAAAATGAATATTGCTTAGAGTGGAATAAGGAGCAAGCAATCAACGAACGAAGTGTGATTCTGTGACCGTGTTTTAGTCAAGGATCTTGAATAGCACCCAAGTAATGAATTTAATATCGTTTACTTTAGGAGTAACAAGGATACACAAAGCGATTACTGTAGTTTTTTAGTACAAATTGTTTTATGAACAAAATATTTGAGTAGAGACTAAAGAAACTAAGAATCAAATAGCTAACTAAGATACTAATAATAAATTGACGTAAAAATAGATAGTAAAAAGGAAAATGTTTAAATAGATCCATAATCTCTCTTTAGTTATAAAAAAATACACAACACCAAAACGTGTTCTTCTAAAAGTGGCAACAACGGAGTTTTTGAAGACTGCATGCGATTTTATTAGTTATAGTCCATTTAGAAGACCACATATAAAGAATTTATAAAAGATACTATCTGGACATACGGAATAGAGCTATGGGGGACAGCAAAAAAGTCAAACATCAAGCGCATACAATCCTTTCAATCAAAAGTCCTGAGTACAACCTCTTTCGCATGCAAAGGAGGTGACAACCATGTGGACACGGGAGGTCTCTGGGCTGTATGTAAATACTGTGTGAATGAAAATTGTAAATATGGTATGATTGAGACCATTTATCACAATTACTTATTGCCTAATGAGGCAAATTGTAATTTTATCATATTAAAGTAAAAAATTAAAAAAAGATATTCCAGTACCGTTACGATTTATCAACATTCGGTCTAATTATCCATGACCGCCTGATATCTCATCATGTTGGACCTCTTAAGGTCCATTTATATAAAAAGTGCACTGAACAGATATATATGGCTTAAAGACTTTCTCTGAAGCTCTGAAGTTCAGTTAATATTTGAAGTTGACAACATTTTCTTGTTGCAAGTATATTCAATTAAATCAAAGATGATAATAAAACACAATACCGAATGGTATTTTAAACGTTCAATAAGCTTATAACGATATAATGAGTTCAGAAGTATGTTTCTAAACGAGCATTGATTCCACAAAGGTTTTTGGACGATTTTTAACTTAACTCACTTTAGTCATTTGGACTGGGCCAGGTCCATAGTCCAAGGTGTGATCCATTTTAAGTTTAACATCATTTAGGTGAACCACGTGAACTGGTGGCTAAATGGTTGCCAGTCTTTTCCACCATCTGAAACCAATTAATACCAAAATTAAGACAGAGCGAGTTTTTTGTGATAATGGTTTAGGATAACGGCAATCCCCCTTAAAAAAAACCAGTCAATACTGGTAATGCTCTTTTGAAAAAAACGGCAGGTACAAAAAAATTATCGACAAGCAATTTACCAGTGCCGGAACCGGGCCAGCTTCAACCTTGGCAAATGCATTTCTTATGCGGTAATAATGATAATAAAAATAAAGAAAATATTGAAAACGCCTGGAAGACAACTTTTTACCAAATAAAAAGACAACTACCCTTTAGGCAGGGTCGGGGAATCCCACACGGCAAGTCCAACTTAACAACTGGGGAATTATAAAGATTGGACGATCGGCTAATCAAAGCTTTCACATTCAATACGAATTAACGAGGAGATTAAACGCCAAATTTAGCTTCAGGATTGATGTCAATTTAAGGAAGTCTACTAGTCCAGTATTCGATGAAGGCTTTCTGAGCATTTTGTATATTTCTTATGGTTGAATTTTATAGATGTGTGTGTAGAATAATTTCTACCCACAATATTGTTCTGAGCTCTTTTAACAATTTATTGTTATTTTCAAAGAATGAGCAGCTATGACATCTTGCCGAAATACATGTTCCGTTTATTTTTGTGAGTAATGTTTTGTGTAATAATTTAAATCGTACATGGCAAGTCCAACTTGACAACTGGGGAGTTATGAAGATTGGACGATCGGCTAATCAATGGTTTCACATTCAATACGAATTAACGAGGAGATTAAACGCCGAATTTAGCTTCAGGATTGATGTCAATTTAAGGAAGTCTACTAATCCAGTATTCGATGAAGGCTTTCTGAGCATTTTGTATATTTCTTATGGTTGAATTTTTTAGATGTGTGTGTAGAATAATTTCTACCCACAATATTGTTCTGAGCTGATATAATTTAATTTTAGTTATTTGTGCAATACAAAATGCAATAATAAAAAGGGGTGGGCTTTACATTTAAACAAACATGAGGGAATGTAGATCAATCGTTTATGAAAGGTCTTGTAATAAATATGTATATAAATACATTTTAAGCCCCTATCAATATGTAACCCCAGTGAAGTTGTGGCACTTTACATATAAGACCTAGTCGTAGGAAAGAAAAATCTTATATGTTGATAAACTATCCAGGATTATCACGATCTTAGTACTTATTTTAATATGAGCTATCCGAGAGAAGGGATTTAGGGTACATTTCACAAAGAAAAGATTTTACTTCAATAGTTTCACTAATCACTTGTCATTCCTTCATATTTGCGCAAGATGAGGCCACGCGGTAATGACCTGTGACCCTAAAAACTCATTTTTCATCACTTACAGTCTCTGTGTAATTAATTTTCATGGTGCGTGTTTTTATAAATTGATAGCTACTCGAAGTAAATCTCTGTTCCTTATATGTTTTTACTATCTACTTATCCATAAATTTAATATTACTATCGTAGTTATTTAGCTATAATCTTAGTTATTTTACTATTTCGTTTATAAAAATATATTTGTTAACATTACACTGGGCCACTCATCCCTGCAATCCTCCTCGGAGACTTAAACGGTAGTGGCATCGTGACCTGCTATAAATGCGTGACAGTGGGTGTCCTGACGATGGCCAGTTTCTCCAATCATGTCCTGAGCGTATGTGGCTCTCGTGCTCTTGGTCAGCCTCCGCTAGCTCTTATCCAATGACGCGCCTGACGGAGGAGCGTGTTTTTCTCCCACATTGTCAAACTGAAGGTGAGCCCCACCTAGAATATTATTATTCTATAGTATTATTATTATAGTATTCATGTTTTAACTTTTAACCTCAAATCTAATTTATGTAACCCAACCTCCTTCAAATGCATCTGCGCATAGCAGAATGAGGAGAAAGCTGTCAATTCTTGTTCATTGATTTTGTTCATTTTTCGCAAATTGTATTAAATTCAAGGGGTTTAGGGAAAAAAAAACAAAAAAAACGGAGGAGCGTGGTGGACTTCCCAAGACTTCGCTTCCAACGCTCCCATGTGAGGGAGGTGACAACCATGTGGACTTGTGAGGTCTCTGGGCTGTTTGTAAATACTGTATGAATGAGCGAGTGAATGAAAATTGTAAATATGGATGAGGTCATTTATTACAATTACTTATTGCCCAATTAGGCAGATTGTCATTTTATCATAATATAGTTGTTTTATATTTTTATTTAAAAAAAATTCATTTATTACTAATTTGTGTGGGACTAAATTGTTTATCTTAAAACTGTTATAGTCCCGTGGTCATACTCAAATCACGGTCACGGTGTTTATATTATTGTTAAAATTCGATCATCAATATTGACTCCTTGATAGCATAACTTTATTGAATTAAATTGATCTCTTGACGAATAAATAGAGATGGCTGATCAGATTGGATGAGCTGACAGGGTTAAACCTTTCAATTTGACAAAAAACAAGGTATAGTATCGACCTTGCCTCAGAACGCGGAACCGTTTCACCATGACTGTTGTTTGTCTCGTTGCAAAGAGCTTTTTGCGAGGACAGTAGCTATTTACTAACTGAAAGAGACAAAACAACAAAAAACCTTCAAAGAAATTCTCAACGATGTTATTTAGTATGATTCATTTCCGGCGGAATGTCTGGAAAACCCGGAAGATATGAAGATGACGTTTCGGAAAAGCAAAACACCTGCTTGTTGGGACACTGACAATTAGATGCCTGCTGATTCGGCTGTTGTTGTGAAATAATGAAACTTCTCAGGTGGCAAATTACTGCTGAGGGAATGAATGGACCGAAATTGACTGGGGGGGGGGGAACCAGACCTCATCATGACGCTCCGAGAGTTCTGAATATGTTACAATTGAATCAATACATTTATAAATGTATTTATAATATACACTACATACATTATTATCATTGTACATTTTCGATCAGGTAAGATATAAATAAATAAAATAAAGGCCTTGCTTGAGGCATTCTTTACCGGATATATTGACCTTGATGGAAGGAGACTTTCCCTGAAGGTAATTGTAGACAATCCTTGTAGCTCTTCGTTTTGAAATTGGAGCCATTGTCGATGAAAAACGAATCTGTACAATCCTGATGAACCAGGGTGTGACAGAGCACCTGCAGTGGGTGGAGTATTTTATTCTGAAGGGTTTGAAGCCTTGTCCTCCTGGATATGATTGCTTTGTAAAGTAATGTCGTACAAGTATGTATGTTGATGAGTAGGTACAGTTAGGTACGCCTATTAGCTTGTTGTAGTTTGTAATTTGTGTTTAGATTCTAGTTCAATTGAAAGTTAAAATAACCTCTAAGGTAGTGAACAATCTAATTCCGATTAATTGGCATAGCGTCAATTTTCTTAAGATGTCTTCATGGTACCTACGTTGCGAAAAAGGTTTTGTTCCACGATTTTCATTTTTCAATTTCATTTCTGCAGCAGAACTAACTAAACGTGTGATTTTTAAGGATGAAGTGATACTTGTTTTATATTTTAACTTCTATTTGGTTGATACAAATGTTATTGTGTTTACTACTAGCTTCAAAAGTTAATATATACAGTACTTCCCGCTAATCTAGCAGTAATTATTAACTTCAGTAATTCATCATCATCGACAGGTGAAGGGCGACCTGATTGGAACGCATGTCAAAGAGTTGTCCCAGCACTGATTTGATCAAAGCGCTACAGTATTTAGATGTAACGAACAAAGCTCATTTGTTTTTTTCACTATTGATGATTAAAAAAAAAAAAAACGTTTAACTGGGACAAAATTTATGTATCTTAATATTTATTAAGATTTTTTAGGGATTCGTTGATTTTTTTTCAAATTTGGATACCTTATGCCTTATACCTTCAGGTTCTAAGATAATTTAAAATTATTACCTAACGAATAAATAAAATCCTGATTCTGATTCCAATAACCAATCCAGTTTTTTAGTTTTATTGTGATGATTTCCATGCCAAGGACTAGTAAATACGTCAAGCATCGCGATTATGACTGAGAAGTTGTTCATAGGTACGTTGGGCACGCGGAGGACCGAGGCGGTGGTATTCCCAGCCTGGTGCCTGCGTACGATGGAGTAGAGCTCATCACAGTAATTAGCAGAACAACAACACTTTGATTGATACGTTGAGGTCTGATTGTTGGGAATTCCTGAGAACTGGCTACAGGGAGATAGTGATAGCAATGAAACCACTTCGGGTGTCGGCTCACTTTTGGTTGTTAGGTTTCTGCATTTCATTCACCACTAGTGCCCTCAGGTATATCGGGTTGCATATAAATGGCGGTGCGACCTTTCCAGGATTCGTCCTTCGTTCCAGCGTCACACCTCCAGCAGACTTCCTGGAGTCCCGGCTGCACCCGGAGCTGTGTTATGCGGAGGCTACTAATATGTCTTAATGATCTAAAGCCAGAACAAAAAGTTTAAAAGAACTCAGTATTGACGAGTCCCCCTATGGTCTACAGGATGATTATTCATTCCAGTCTCGCACATTTCCTGGTGTCATTTCTTAACAATAGAACGGTGGTGCGTTCTGTTGGATAAAGTGCATGGATTCGTGGCCTACTGTGTGAATAGCCGTTATTTACCGCCTAACTGGCATTATAATTCCTCAAGTTCATCAAGCCTTTGAAAAGAGGGCATTCGGACACCATCTGTCCAGTGAAGTCAATGGTTCAAGCGCCATTGTATCTACATCTGATTCTGGCCGGTAGGCTTTACTAAACCATGGAAAATTTTCTAGCTGATCTATTCGTATGATTACTGGCTAAATGTAGAGACCCGGGTTCGATTCCCGGAACCACAAAGAATATTTTCCTTACCAGGTATAGTTATGGTCAGTGTTCACTTTGCATCGTGGGGATCAACGAGTAGCTAGCTAATCGAATAAAGAATCGGAGACGGCTGTTTAGAAAACATGTATCAATCTATAGTGCCGACTGACTACACTGTGGTAAGTAAAGGGTGTCCCAGAATTAACGCAAGATTTGAATTTGCCGCCATTTGTGCAGTAAAGTGCTGGCAACCCTAAAAAAAAACAATTTGACAGCTGACAGTTTAGGGTTAGTAAAAATGGAGCGTTACATGATAGAACAACGTGTCTTCATTGTTGAACATTATCTCAAAAACAATGAAAGTTTGGCGGCCGCAGTTCGAAAATTGCATACAAAATAAGGTCGGAATAGTGTTTTGACTTCATCAAGAGATTAATTAAAAAATTTAGGGAGACTGCATCAGTTGGAGACACTAAACAAACTGGTCGTCCAAAAACAAGCCGTTCAAATGTCAATATCGAAGCAGTGCGTGAGAGTGTTGTTGAAAATCCATAACACAGTTCTTTGTGCCGAAATTGGATGATATTGATGTGCCCATTATGTGGTTTCAACAAGATGATGCCACATGCCATACAGCCCATGAAACAATTAAAATACTGCATGAGACATTTCCAGGTCGTGTGCTCTCTCGTTTCGGTGATCTGAATTGGCCCCCTGATCGTGTGATTTAACACCTTTAGATTTCTTTTTATGGGGTTATTTGAAGTCAAAGTTGTATGTCGACAAGCTCACATCCACCCGTGCATTAAAAGAGGAAATTCAACGCTGCATCAACAAAATTCAGCCTAATTTATGCCAAATGGTCATGAAAAATTTCGACAAAAGAGTGCGTATGTGCCGGCATAGTCGTCGAGGCCATTTGCCCGATGTGTTATTCGATAAATAACCCTATCCTATTTACTTTATAATTCAATAAAAAAATAACAACAAAAATACTAAAAACCGTTGATTGTAACCGAAACTGTATATCCACAAAAGAGATGTACGAACAGTAAATATAATAAGCACGAAGTGTAATTTTGTAAATAGATTTAAATTGTTGTTGCTAAAATGTAAATATAATCAATAAAGGGTTACTGAGCAAAAAAAATAAAAATAAAAACAGACTGGGACTCTATCTATATATGTATATATCTAATTAACATAAAATTATACATATAACAAGTAATAACAACTCATTAAAATAAGAAAACAATTCCAAAGATTAGTAATGTACAAGGTAATAAAAATAATAAAGCAGGTCATTAGTTTGAAATATATAGTTAAATGTTAAAACCGAGATATAAATAAATATAGAATAAATGAAAGACTATTCACATCATGTTGTTGTATCACTTGCGAATGTCATCGTGATCTGCTAAAAGCTAAACTGTAAAGAAATATAATAATATACAAGCAAACATTGTCATTGAAGAGACTTTGTTTAACCGCCACCGGAACACACGTAGAATATCCCATGCAAAAAAAATATAGCAAAATATATTGTTTAGTTTCGTTTAAGGTTGTTGTTGTTTTAGCTCATGTGTCCCCCTGGTCGACCTAGGGACATACAATCTCTGTTGATGATCTGACGTCGAAAATGTACTGTTATTTCTTCTTCATTCAGCGGAACGACAGGCCCATGAAGCGGGCCTGTCCTTCCCAGCAGCCTTCACCCAATCTTCTCAATCAGCTGATCTACGGATTTAGATTCTTGTCTTCGGGTGACCGTCGAGTTCATTTAGCATACCGCCGCGTAAGGTCTTCCATACAGTTTTCTCCCTCTTCCAAATTAATTCTATTTAATATGCTAAACTATGTTGATGTGTATAATTGGACGAGATCTTCACCCTTTCCCCGACAGTCTGTTGCCATCGATGCGGGAGGGGTGGTGGGGTCATAGTGTTAAACACTGGATTTGTGAGGTGCTCCAACGCGTCGAAAAACGTGATGTGTCTCCGGTGGATGAACTCAGCCACCGACGGCACACCAAGAAACGGGTGCAGGTCAGCGTTCTTTAACCTCTCTCGAGAGGTATGTTGGAGCACTTTTCGCATGATCCCATTCTGAAAACGTTGGAGACATGTGGGTGCAGCGTCAGTCAAGTGGGTAAATAGCGGGGCACCGTACAGCAGAGCTGGCCGGAGGATACATTTATAGATCATCAATTTGAGACGAACCGGCAGATTTGGGTGAAGTTAGCAAGTCCGAAAGACCTGTGTCGTACTGTTTCTATTTTACTATGGGTAGAGAAATGGAGCCTACCCACTTTTATACACAGATAGTAGAATGAGAAAACTGGTGAGTTTTCCTGCCCTCCTATACTACATGATTTTGGCAAAGCTTTTTTGCCCTTTTGGAAAACTGGGTCACTGCTTTCTTTTTCTGTGCCTGTTTCTGTAGCAATCGGGTACATTGCTTACAGTCTTTGCGAGAGTTTGTCCAAACCAGGTCATACTCGAAAGGTTGTCACTCGTCCCAGCATATGATTTTTAGTAGATCCCCTGACTGGATATTGTGTAGCTCCGGGGTTCATAACCGACCAAGCCAGTACTTTTGTCCTGTGGATAATAATTATTAACGATTTTAGTAAACCTTCGTGGGTAAACTACAACCCTTTAAGGGTAATTTTACTGAGGATTGATCGCAAAGCATGGATGAGCAGGCATTACTTTCAAGCAACAGTCTTTCGACTGTCTGTTAATTCTACGATAGCAGAGGTAAAAATGATTCTATTTATGTGATATTTTAAAGGTATACTCTACAATTCTTCGAAATATGATTGTACATTGGTAAAGTATGCGATGGGGTTCTAAACCAAGTTTCACCATTGTTAAGCCTTCTGAAGTAACATTTAAGAAAAAAAGGAATTCAAATATATATAAGTTTTTAGAGAGTCAGCCAAAAATAGAAATATTGTAATTAATGTTGCTCAAGACGATTTTGTACGCTTCTTTTGGTTAAAGAAAATTGAAGGAAAATGATATTTTTATTTACCGTAGACTATTTTATTAGTTACAGTCCCTCTTAGAGAATTTAGTACAGATATTTCCAATAGTTGCTATTCCGGTCTAAACCTATCACCATCAGGCCTGATATGATTTATTTATTGACTTTAGAACGTTGTTACCTCAGTAGATTATATTCCAGATAATATTAGTAGAGAAATCCATTTATAATTCGACACCAAAGAGATCTGTTTCCTCAAACTTCGAATCGATTGGACGACCTCTGCATAGAATTAAGTCGAGGCTAAAATATGTAATTAGTGACACACAGCATCATGAATGAGCGTTGGGGTCTAAGGTCACCGAACCGCGGATCTCTCTCACACTGGCCACTAAGGACGCAGGTAATTATTAGATCTGCTCCAGAGAGATCAGGGCTACATGATTGGGATGTAGCCACTCAAGTAGCGGCCTCGGGCCAGAGAGGACGGGCATTCATCAGATAAGTAGAACAGATCAGAAGTTAAATAATCTTTGTAGAGGAGAGTCTTAAATGAAAAGAAAGAAAAGCTTTATTATGAAGTACAAGAAAAACACTGTTATATACAAATATTATGCTCACCACGGTCTAGGGTCACTACAACCTTCCGTAGTGCCGTCCGGCGAGCGCCCAGAAAGAGATAAGGCGGGCGGTCTTTCACCCTGGCTGCCGGCCTAGTCGGCGGGCAGCCTAATTCGTTTTGATCTGACTCCATAAGATCTTAGAAAGTGTGTGCCCCGACAAAGCACTATGTTCAGGAGAAGAGGAACAGAGTAGGTTTATAGGTAGTTTATGTAGTCTTGGAATGACCACGAATTCACACTCGGTGTCTAAGGGTAACCGAAAACCTTCCGGATCCCAAAGGTGAGTCTGAACCGGAGAGAAGCAGACTGGATTACCGTGGGAGACGCTACTAGGTAAATTTGTAGGGCCACGGTGAGAGGTCTCTCCTAAGGAGGTGCTAGTTTTAGTGAGACAAAGGCAGAGATTCCCACTAGGAAGGTGTGGGGTCTGACAACGCCGGACTAAAACATAGCGAGGTTAGGAGAGAGAGATGCAGGGGTAGTTGAATGAGAAGACCATGGTTTTGAGTAGAGCAGCAAGCGCCAGTGCAGAGAGAGAGAGAGAGAGAAGTGTTCAAGGTGCCGGTTTGTTTTTTCTGATTTTCACCATATGGGGCTCTAGTTATATAGCCAGGCTAGCCGTGGTGGGGATGGCTCCCCACCAGGGGCTGTTCCCCCCACTAGCTTCTCCCCCACTCCGACTGACGTCATAATGTTTATTTGTACAAATATGGAAACAGATATTTTCTGGGGCGAGATAAGGGTAACTTTTAATTATTCGTAATTAAGAGGTGGCCACAACATATGTGTATAAGAAAAGGGTAAGATTCTGGGAAGTAGGGAGTAAGGGAAGTAAGGAAAGTTGCTTACTTAAAAATAACAGGAGCCATCAGTGTCTTCCATGAAGTCACGAGGCAGGTATACAGTTCTGCTCAAGACCCTTCTACTTTTAGCATTATATATAATATTCTTAGCATTATAAAACTAGAGATGCGCAATGAGGCCGGGGAGGAGTCGCTCTATTAGAATGTAGATGTGAGTGTGATTGGATAGCCCAGCTTTTAAATCGAAGTGGGAGTACGCAAGGGAAAATGCTCTTCATCAAGTTTTACCAACTGTTCCAGCCCAGAACTTGGGAAGTATCCAATTTCTTTTACAATGGACCTTTATTCTTTACTCGTTACCCACTGTCGCAAGTCTTGTCCACTAGTTTATGTTTATTCCAGTTTTTTTTAATTCGATTCCTCGCCCTGTATCCGAGACAGTACGGGACTTAGGCTTCCATCTCGACAAACGACTGACCTCTTCACCCTTTCCCCGACAGTCTGTTGCCATCGATGCGGGAGGGGTGGTGGGGTCATAGTGTTAAACACTGGATTTGTGAGGTGCTCCAACGCGTCGAAAAACGTGATGTGTCTCCGGTGGATGAACTCAGCCACCGACGGCACACCAAGAAACGGGTGCAGGTCAGCGTTCTTTAACCTCTCTCGAGAGGTATGTTGGAGCACTTTTCGCATGATCCCATTCTGAAAACGTTGGAGACATGTGGGTGCAGCGTCAGTCAAGTGGGTAAATAGCGGGGCACCGTACAGCAGAGCTGGCCGGAGGATACATTTATAGATCATCAATTTGAGACGAACCGGCAGATTTGGGTGAAGTTAGCAAGTCCGAAAGACCTGTGTCGTACTGTTTCTATTTTACTATGGGTAGAGAAATGGAGCCTACAAACTTTTATACACAGATAGTAGAATGAGAAAACTGGTATACAGTATAGACTTAGGCTTCCATCTCGACAAACGACTGACCTTGAACCCATATACGAGGCTAAAAATACAAGATCTAAACAGACTCTTTGGACAACTGTACAGACTACTCCAAAGGACATCCCAACACTCAATTGAAAATAAATTACTAATCTACAAAGTTATACTTAAGCCAATCTGGACATACGGAATAGAGCTATGGGGGGCAGCAAAAAAGTCGAACATCAAGCGTATCCAATCATTTCAATCGAATTATTTTGAGTTTTATTAAAAAAAATATTAGAGTAGAGACTAAAGAAACTAAGAATCAAATTGCTAACTAAGATACTAATAATAAATTGACGTAGAAATAGAAATAGTACTAAGGAAAATGTAGATCCTGTTTAGTTATATAAAAATACACAACACCAAAACTTGTTGCACTGATTCTAAAAGTGGCAATAACGGAGTTTTTTTCTTTGAAGACTGCATGCAATTTTATTAGTTATTGTCCATTTAGAAGACCAGATATAAAGAATTAAGAAAATATACTATCTGGACATACGGACTAAAGCTATGGGGGAAAGCAAAAAAGTCGAAGTTCAAGCGCATCCAATCGTTTCAATCAAAAGTCCTGAGAACAATAGTAAATGCCCCTTATTACGTCAGCAACAAAACCCTTCATTACGATCATAATATACCGTACATTCTCGAACTCATCTCTTCCAAGTACAGAAATTCCATAATAACCGATCCAACCACCCTAATCCCATAGTACAGTCATTCCACTGCACCATTCATTCCTACTATCCTCTTGGAGACTAAAACGGCAGTGGCCTCGTGACTTGATATAAAATCCTGGCAATGGCTAGTTTCTTCAATTATGTCCTGAGTGTCTGTGGCTCTCGCGCTCTTCGTCAGCCTTCACTGGCTCGAATCCGGTGACGCGGCTGATGGAGGAGCGTGGGGGACTTCCCAAGACTCCTCTTTCGCATGCGAAGGAGGTGACAACCATGTGGATTTGGGAGGCCTCCGGGCTTGTAAATATTTTATGAATGAGGGAGTGAATGAAAATTGTAAATATGGTATGAACGAGAACATTTTTCTCAATTACTTATTGCCTAATAAGACAGATTGTAATTTTAGCACAATAAAGAAGTTATATATACAGAATAACCATTCATTAGAAAGAAAATAACTATCATTAAGAATAACTAAGAAAGTAACTGGGTCTAAATCAGAATAATATGAACTCTACCGAAGGCTTAATTTTGAACCTTGCAACGAATTGACTTCCCTTTTGTTAACTTCTACGTTGCAACATGTCTTGTGTCTATCTGGGCATACCGATTAAATTGTTGTTGTGATTAGTGTTTGAAAGAGAACTAATGATCGGTTTACAGAACGTTGAAGATGCGTACTAGCTCGTACCGGCATAGCTCAAGTTCAAGGTAAGCCGCAAGAGGCCACTGTGAATCCCATCAGGAAAAGCAGCGCAGAAAACAGCACGATTCGAAAGTCCCAGATAGACAGACTGCCAGACAGGCAAGAACAGACTGACCTCTCTTCGAGTAGACTGAGCAACAGTAGTTCCGGGTATAAAACATTTCCAGGATATCAAATTCCAGGGGGATAACATATTCCAGGACTTGATGAAGGGATTCGTATGAACAAAAGTTGAGGTTTAACAGCTGTTGGGATGATGTTATGGAAAGAAAAATGCCATAATAGACTGAAACCGTATCACTTGGATTCAGTGAGTATTTCCACCCTGTACTAACTGGGACCTCGCTAAATAAAATTACTTTCCGGCGCGGGACTCGTATCCGAATTTCTCGGACCTTTTGTTGCCAAAATATACCGTTGCCATCTGTTAAACACTTCTGGAAGGGTCGAATATGTTTGTACTGCGAGTAAGTTATAATATTATTCGGATATTAATAATAAAGGAAATCCAAATTGAATCCATTGAGCCGTAAAAATTAGATTCGCTGACAACTCTAGTTTTCCCTTCACACTTCTTTTCTTAGCTTAAATTTCGCAAGTTTGTATCATTATGGTATGCCAATTCCATTTAAAAAAATATAAATATGAAAAAAACACATGTTAATTTTATTTCCTCAAAGCAATGGAGTGTGGAAAATGTCCACTCGATCATAATGATTTTTTTTATTATCCTTGCTTTCAGATTTAGAAGCTTGCCGTTCTAAAAGAGATAGCCTATTGCAACACATAAAAATTGTCTGTTTATTTTTCCTAGGTACAACGAAACGATCTCAAAATCATATGAAAGATCTAAAACTGTAGAATGACATATGACATTCACATCATCTTATATATTGCTGATTAACTTTTCCGAAAAATAACAGAGCCACCAAACAAAAACTGTACCTTATTAAACCATTTTTTATTTCTTTTTTAAAGAAAACAAATGTGTTATCGCCTCACAGACACTGCATAAGAAAGAGTCTTTCGCATTTGTCTTACTTTTCAGATGCTAAGACCATCAGCTCAGAATCTATTTACGACGTCAAGTTATAATCCTCTTCTCTTAGTTTAAAAAAAGAAAAGGTATTCCAAAAGAAATAAAGTTTTATCATCCAACTACAGAATCCTTTGAGATATTTAAATGGGATTTTTTTGTTAGTAAAACTTGTTCAAAATAACCAAATGAGAGAAAACAATTTATTTGCATATCGCTCTTTCCTACGCCATCTAAATCACCACTTTAGATCGACATAAAAAAAAAAAAAACACCTTACACCCTTGACTTATTTTGTCTATTATTTATCCTACGGTTTTTTTATTTGTATCCGAATCGATAATTTATCTGACAATGATTTATGTTGTTTATTCCATTGACGAATTACTGTTAACAAAAACAATATTTTGATTTCCCTTGATATAAATGTATCGGTAAGTTAATGCTTATCGGGTTTAGAATTCAAAAACAAAGGAAAAAAAGGTACAGAGAAACACCACGCATGAAAGTTAGAACTAGACTGTTTATTTCAAGTCTTAAACCCTGTATATTTACATTCGGGCTGTTTACATCCCGACGTTCGGGGACTAAGGTTGAGTACTGATGCTGCCCGGAGCTTAACTGGAATAAAATTACATACGATGACTAATCGACAGGTTGTTATGGATATGGAAATTCCCATATTATTCAATAAAAAAAAAAACGACCAGACTATAACCCCACCTGTAAAGGTTTTTTCCATAGATTGTGAAAAATATTGTAAACAAATTCGATTTAATTAGCTATAAGTGGCACTATGAGGGGGAGAGGTGTATATCTTTGTTTGTGCCACGAACCACACGTCATAACGTCCTTACCACAGAACTTATTGACGGTGTGACCCTACAATTAACGTTCATGGAAGTTTCCTAGTTTATTTAAGTTTAATGAACTAACAATGTCTTCTATGACTATTTTAGTAGTTTTTTTTCTCACAAAATCGTGCACCACAATTAATCGTTATTTATTTGATGAGGAACGATCTGCCAAGAAAGTTAATCACAATTGTTTCTTCGGACGTTCTTGTTGCAATATACGATAGTTAAAGAAACGAAGGACGGTTGGGCTACATATTTGACTGTATAGTAGAAGTTATTCCTTACAAACCAACAACAGATACAACAAACTGTGCCGGTTCTGTTTTCAGTGAGCGAAGGCTGCGCGGTGAAAGACCCCAAGGCCGGTGTCCGGTAGTAGCCTTCTTCTCTCTTCCTCTTTGCCAAACCGTTGTCTTTGCTAACGGTCAGATTCTTTTTTTTTTTTCATTTATTTTTAGATGTTATAAGTTTTGTTCTCGTCATTCAGATTTGACGAAATAACAGAAGAAGAATTTAGGCCGAAAAAAGCCGAACAGAAGGAAAAAGAGGCGTTGTCAACATCATACAATACATAAATACTCATATTTATTGACTTGTCTTTCGTATGAATCGTATTTATTTTGTCGTTTAAGACAAAAATTTCTAAAAGCAAATTTTTCAAGAATATTATTTTTTACTAATATAACTAACTACACACAGGGACTATTATTTTGTTTTGAGTTGGGATTCAAGGACAAAAGTATTAACAATAAAATGTATTTGATAACTAGTAAATACCACTTATTAAATAATAATAATATAATTCCAAAATGTTAGGGGGGGGAAGAATTTATAAAAAAATTTCTTTTTAAACGTTTCACGGGGATCAAAAGCGTTTCGTGCTCTTAATATCTTGATTAAAGCACTTGTGTAACTAACATTTAATATCTTAGAAAATAAAGTACAAAATTAACTAATATATTTCGCGAATAATATCTAAAAATCATAGAAAATGATTTTATTCCTAAAAATGTAAATACTACTTTTGCAACAGGATCGGTTTGGCAATTGAGACGTCCATTGCTGCAAAAACCGGATGGACTCCTTCCTTAAGTTAAAAAATCCTGTCTTTAGCGCCATATTGCTGAATTCAAAATGGTTCTTGCTTTTAAATAACTCGTGTGACATTTAAACATGATGAAATACTTAATATAACAATTCAACATAGGTTGTTTATGATGCTTTCATTCCACGCTTAATGAATGGAGTGATTACAATCATTTGCGCGATCACCTATTCAATATCTTTTGTAATCATTTGCGTAAGTATACGTTTTACAATCAGATATAATTGTAAAAAAAAAATGATTTGATGAGGAACATTTTGGATTCGGGCAGTTATCTTTTTTGTTTAAAAATAAACAATTGAATATAATTTTTGCCATGACGAAATTATTGTTTAATCTTTAACTACGTTACTTATAATTATAACCACAGAGGAAGGTTTGACTAGATCAGCTCTTGGTAGTTTTTGTTTTGTTGTTATACGCTTTTGGATTTTTTCTTCTTTTCCGTATTATAATCACACGATTGATTACAAACTTACTTGATTTTGTTATACTAGAAGTTCATATTTAAATTAACGGTAAACGACTTTGTTGGATATCAGCTTAGGTCGATGAAGAAGAGATGTTAGGTTTTCATCAAATTCATTTATGGACAAAGTTTCAACATAGATGGAAACAGAGTTATTTTGGCAGGGAATACTTTCGTTGTCATAACCTCTCATTACTTTCTTACTTGTACGACCGTCATAATCCTTTTTGAGTGTGATACAGTATAAAGTGTCAAAAAATTCATTGTTATCAAATCACATGTTTGGTAGAAAGATCGATGTCATGAAAATTAAATACAAGTAAAAATAAATTCTCAACATTGGTGACAGATATCTTAAAATATTTTCTTGTATTTAATGATGGTTTTCAGAATTTTGGAAGGATGAATACGCACTATTTACTCGGTGACTTCAGGTAATTTTACTGTTTAAAAAAACTTTATTTTTTTGTTTGTTACTACATCTAAAATTGATGTTTAGATAAATGTTAAAGTGGGACGTGATGGAAGAGACGATGGAAATTAACGAAAGCGCGCCTGAGTCCAAAGCCAGCTGCAGACGTGCAGTTGTTGACGAATGGAGACAGCTGTTCGCCGAAGACCGTTTGGCCGGAAGTCACTTCCGAAATCACTGGAGGGTTTGGGTACCCAGAGCATTCGTACCACTAGACAACGACGATAAGGGATTTGAATGGGTAGTGAAGAATGACATCGTGCGCGACGAGCTTCTAACAGCACTGGAAGAGTTCATCTGTGACAGTGACGCCGAGGAGTTCTGTAAACAGCTTCACACCAGTGATGGCTACAGGTCGATCTGCGGCAAGGTATTCAAGACGGGTGAGCCCTCCTACAACTGCAGGGACTGCTCGACCGACATGACCTGCGTTCTGTGCGTCAACTGCTTCACGCAGTCCCCACACCGTTTCCACAGGTACAAGATGGGCACCTCTAGTGGTGGAGGCTGCTGCGACTGCGGGGACACGGAGGCCTGGAAGCGCGACTCACATTGCGACAGTCACCTTGCCGGCAAGGCCTTCGAGAATGAAGGCAAGCAGCTGCCGCAGGTAATGCTCAGGCGTGCTGGTGCCGTGTTCTCGGCCGTTCTCCAATACTGCAGTGATGTTCTCATCCTTGACGCGCCCAACCTCAGGCTGCGGCAGGACGAGGCACCAGACCTGGACATGGAAAAGTACTGCATCGTCGTGAGTGACCATGACTACACCTTCGAGGAGGCCGTGAGAGCGTTAAAGACAGCTACCACCTGCTCGCACAGATCCGCCTTGGAACACATCACCAAGATAGATCGGGAGGGTAGAACCGTCATCAAGTGTGCCAGCTTCCTCCGCTGCAGCGAGCTCAAGTACAGCATTGAGAATCTCTCCTCCAGGCGTGGAGGTCGACCCCTGGAAGCTTTCGTCATCCACTCCCACATGGCAGCGCATCAGATGTTTGCTTTGAGGCTTCTGGACTGGCTCTTGGAGCTGAGCCACTCTTCCAAGAATTTCAGGCAAACCTTTGCCTGCATAGCACTTAATCTGGACCCTTTAGAAGCGCCCAGTTTCGACAGATCAAAGGAAGAGTCTTCTGGTGACAACTTCCGTTCTTCATATGTTGAAAGAATCCTTTTACAAGATTTATATTTATGGAAGATGGCCCGCTTTTGTTGGCAGCGACTGTTCATAGAAGGAGTTTTCATGGAATATGAAAATAAAAAAGCTTTTGCTAAAGTGTTTACTAATCTTTATCCTGTTCTGTTAAAAAACTTCATCGGTGAAGAGTATGATTACTCCTTCTCATTTGCATCTCTTTCGATTCAAATGTTTACCGTTCCTACTTTGGCTCTGCATCTCATAGCAAATGAAGATGTACTTTATAAGCTGTTAAATACATTTGTCGCCAAGTGCTCTAGAAAACGCAACGATGAAGGGAAGTTAGAGTTCCGATCGACCTCTCTTACATCTTTCAGAAGAGCAATGGTTATTCTCCACGACTTAAGATATGTTCTACATTCTCCACCAGAAGTTTGGACGTCCGAGCTTCGCAGAGGTTTCTTAAAAGGAGTTACTATGCTTTTGAACCTTCTTTCGTACATGCAAGGAATGAACTCGGCAAAGAGAGAGGTTGGTAACCACATGGAATACGAACCGGAGTGGGAAACTGCATTCAGTCTTCAAACAAAGCTTTCCCCTGTCATAACATCAATTTTGAAATGGTGTGAAAGGGATCAGATTGTTTTCAGTAAAGTTTACATGCTGACATTAAGAAAGCTATTTGAAAACTGCTTCAAAGAAGATAATCGCGTCGAAGAATGCATAGAGGTAGGAAATCACAAAGCTACATGTTACAAGTATGACGTATCTTCGGAGCCGGTGTCAATTCATCTACCACTCTCCAGATTTTTAGCTGGGCTCGTTTTGTATTTTGGCAAATTTGGTTTTACATTCTATTCAAATGAGTTTATTTCACTCAAAAAGCCAACTCCTCAAGAAATTATTGAACCAGTTCTCAGAGCACAAGTTATGATGGCACAAGTGCAGGCAAGTATGTGGAGGAAAAACGGGTATTCTTTATCTAATCAAATATATTATTACCACAACGTAAAATGTAGACGTGAGATGCAAGATAAGGACATAGTTTTGCTGCAGTTGGGGGCGTCATTAATTGATCCAGACGAATTTTTAATTCATGTTTTGAATAAATTTAAACTTATTGATTGGACATATTTTACTTTTGAAACTGATTTTTATAATAATTGTCCTACAGAATACGTGAAAACGTCTCCCAAAATCGTGGAGGAATGTTTGTCATTGTTAATTACAATCGTTTCGGAGCGTTTCGTGCCAGGTGTGGGTAAAGTAACTGAGGATGACTGCCTGAAGAATGAGATTATTCACCAACTGTTTATCAAACCGCTGTCACACTCAGAGCTGAATAAAACCTTGCCAAGGGATGTGAACCGTCAGGAAACTGACATGGAAACTGTCATCAATCAAGTTGCTACATTCAGGAAGCCCACTCAGAGCACAGGAAAAGGATTTTATGTTGTCAATCAGGAATACAGGGATAAATATAACGTATTTTTTTATCATTACAGCAAAGAAGATATGTCAAAATCAGAAGAAGAACAAAGAAAGCATAGAAAATCCACATTTGGTTTCGAATGTTGCCCTCCACCTGTTTTACCTCCTTTCACTCCAACATTCGAAGCGTTGCTGAGTTTATTGCAATGTGACGTAATGTTACATATCATGAAAACGGTCCTAGAAAGAACATTAAATATCAAATCAAAAAGCTGTACTGAAGGGCAGCTGTATGCAGTTCTCCACTTAATCGGATATGCTTTACAAGCACAAGAAGAGAGCTCTGCCGTTGAGGATTTTACGACAAAAGCTGAAGAATGGGGTCTAAAGACCTTGCTTGAAGATTTGCTGAAGAGTCAACGCATTGAATCCCATAAAGATCTCATAAGATGGACCTTAGACAGGTACAGTGCCATTGCTACTCCTACCAGTTTGAATACTGAAAACGAAGTCTCTTCAATTGACTTTCAAATAGAAAGTTGTGGCCAAGATGAGGAAAAGAGGATTCGAGCAAAGTTGGCTGCGGATAAACGAGCAGCTATTTTGGAACATATGGCACTACTCCAGAAAAACTTCCTAAAAGAAAACGCTGCTTTATTTCAAACAGATTGCAAATTATCTGATAACAATCAAGTGGCTACAGCTGCATCTTGTGATTGTGACATGGGCGATCCTGAGGCTTCAGAAAGTGGTTTCACTGTTGCACTGGGCTACAAACAGTCTTGTGTAAACCACACAGGTAGAACACTAACCTGCATTCTTTGCCAAGAAGATCAAGTAGTAAACCGAGAAGGCCCTGCTTTAATAATTGCTGCTTTCTTTCAAAGATCGGCTGTTCTAGTTAGCCAAAGAAATGAAGTGGACAGCCGTGACCCAAAGATATTAGGATCCAATATAGGACCAGCCACTCACCTCAGCACCTGTGGTCATGTGATGCACGTCAACTGTTGGAGGAAATACGTCTATACCGCGGTCTCTAATCAAATCAGAAGGCCATATAGATTTGCCAAATTGCAGTCGGCATTCGATCCCGAAAAGAACGAATACTTATGCCCTCTCTGCCAAAGATTAAGCAATACGGTTTTACCCGTTATGCCACACCTGGCCGCTTTCTGCCAGCAACAGGTCAACGGGCCAGAAGATATAACTTTTAGTGATTGGTACCAAATAGCTCTTGTAATCAAGGAGCAAAACGGAAAAATGCACGAATGGGATAATCCCGATAAGCAGACGGATCTCCAATCAGACTTACCCCCACAAAATGAAATAGAACCTAAAGTAATTAGTTCTGTCCAAAATAAATTATTTCCTACCTGGCAAATACATCAGTATGAATTAAACCATAAATGCATGGAGTTGATGTCTATAGACTGTATGGAAGTTGTAAATACATTCACAGATGCCTGCTGTAAACAAGAATTTGAAGGGAAAGAAGTATCGACCCTAGACATATGTTATAGCATTTGGAAAACATGCGCTTATACAGTTCACGCGTTGGAACGGCTTCATCGCTACATGAACAAATCTCTACTTGGAGATTTCACCTCAAGAGAGCATGAGTGTTTGGAGAATGTAATTCGTCTATCCGGTGTTGTAGCCATTCTCAATGGAGAAGAGAGGGTAACAAGGGAAGTGTGTATACAAATGTTGAACAGGCTGTTTGGAAATGACAAGGAGTTATCGGTCCTTGACTTGGATAGCTTAGGAACGCTTGTTCCATTGACAGTCTGCATGCCGAATACATATTATAAAGAGGTCGCGCCAGTCCCACTTGGGAGAACCATGGAGATTCACTGTTTCAGGGCAGCGTTACTAATCCACTTAGCTCAGATCATCATTTGCACCGACTTGAGCCAGTCAGTGTTTATATTGGGCAGCGATGTGACCTCAGAAGACACGGAATGTATAGCTGAAATCTTAAGAATCTTCAAGGACTGTAAGGGGATCAACACGATAGATATTTGGACCGTCCTTAAAAGATCATCCGTTTCGTTTTTGAGGTGTTGTGCAATTTTTTATCATTTCCTGACTGGAGTGCCAGCACCCAAAGCTCTAAACGAAACTGGAGGTGATAGTTATGAAAATTTGATGAGCTTCTTAGGAATGCCTACTAATTGTCAAGAGCTACTGTCTGACCCCTGCATTCTGTCGATATTCAGGGAGTGGGCTAGTCACCCAAACTGCGTGGAGCTGAGACACCAGGTGACCTACAGAGACGTGTTGCCACTGAACGGTCTGGTGGAGCTGCCAGAGGACTATAGCGAGATCATCAACTGTGCCACTAGCTTTCGGTGCGCCAACTGCGACAAGGAGGACGTCCGGAACCCTAGCATGTGCCTCATCTGCGGTCGGATGATCTGCTCCGAAAGCTATTGCTGCCAGCAGGAGATGAACATTACAGGATCAGTGGGAGCCTGTACCTCACACGCATACAGCTGTGGCTACGGGATCGGCATGTTCCTCAGGGTCCGGGACTGCGAAGTGCTCCTTATCGCCGGCGTGGACAGGGGCTGTCTCCTGTCCGCTCCCTACCTGGACGACTACGGCGAGGTGGACCAGGGACTCAGGAGAGGAAACCGCATGCTCCTCTGTCGGGAGAACTACAGGGATTTGGTGGTCCTCTGGATGTCCCATGGTGTGCCGGAGCACGTCGCCAGGTCTATCGAGCACATCACCTGTATAGTGCAGACACAATGGCACAATCTCTAATGTCTATATAATTCTAGTTATTGGTATAAGTAGACACCTTGAAAATTGTTAGTTCTTCAATAAATAATTGTATTCAAAGGTTTAACGCTTACTTTACAGCTTTAAGTATAGTTAAGATTTATTAAACGAAATCACCCAACGAACATGTCTCTAAATATAAAAGAAAGTTCTCCATTTTCCAGGGCCAGTTTATGTTCCAAGCTGGCGCTGTTCCTCTTCTTTGATGAGTTGTACCCAAGACAAACGATTAGTTCAGCGCAGAGATATTCAATAATTATGGATAAATGGCTTAGTTATGGCTAGTGGTACGGCAATGTTAAGCCTAATACCACATAGCCTAAGGTAAACAAACCCGTAACGTCTGGGACCGCATCAAACGCCTATGGAGGACGGAGAGGATCGGAGTCAATCGTACTTGGAGATAGTAAAACAAGAAACGCGTCAGAGAGAAGTGACCCTTGCATTCCACCAAGGCAAGACACTGGGGAATCGACGCTACCCTGCAAGCATTGAAGAGGAGATATTTCTGGTGGGGCATGAAAGACACAATTGCGAGAGTTATTGGTACCTGCGACACATGCCTCGCCACGAAATATGATCGCCACCACCCCAGAGCAATACAGAAGGAGACGCCGACGGCAGACCGACCTTTGGAGGATTTGGAGGCGGACACGTTCACATGGAGGGGATACAAATGGGTCACCATTGTTGATAGATTCAGCAAAACAGCGATGGCCCATCAGATAGCAGAACGATCAGCGGAAGCAGTCCTAAGGGCACTACGCACATGGTGCCAATTTTATAACGTACCAGACACGATAGCTTCCAACGCCGGTAGGAAGTTCGATAACGCCGAAATCAGGGCTGAGGTGGTGGCCTTAGAGATCCGTTGGCATCTCAACACCCCAGGACACCCGAAGATTCGAGGAGACGTCGAGCGGCTGCACAGCACGCTCAGCGACCACCTACGAATTTACCATGGAGAGAAGGGGCTAGAACCCAACGGGGCAATGGAAAAGGCACTCATCACGTATAACCACTCAATCCATTCTGCCACCGGTTTTTCTCCGGTCAAGATACTGTTCGGACTTCGAAGATGCCGGCGCGATAGCAGGAGTACGGCGATCGATGAAGAACTGGCCACAAGGGTAGTCAGTAATCAGATAGCGCTAAAGAAACAGTGGGTGGCCGTTCGGGGAAGGCTCGAGGATAAGAAACGGCGATGGGTGGCGCGCGACAACCTCAAAGTCCGCGATATTCTGGGCAAACTTAAACTCGGCGTGCTCGTGTACCGGAGAAAAGGGTCGAACAGGGGTAAGGGACTAGTGCGGTACGAGGGTCCTTTCGGAGTGATCGCCCTCCGCGAACATTACGTGGTCACGGTCGAAAGCATTACACCCCCGATCAATCGGCGGACGGTACATATGGAACAGCTCCAGTTTCCCGCGGTGGAGCCTGGGAGCCCCGTCGTCGACACTTAACTCTGGTGTGCGTCACAGGTGACGGAGACCAACTTGAGATACGCAACCCCAGCGTACCAGTCGCGATAGGCCTATATATTTTTTTATTATGTTTTTTTTGTATGGTATCGCTGTGATTTTAGATGGACCTGGAAGACATTTTTTCTTTTTATATTTTTATCATTAACAGAGTATGCTTTTTGTTTTGTTTTGCTATAGATACATAGCTGATGTTGCATGTTATGAGTTTACGGGGAATGTCCGTAAACTGGTAGGGGGGAGTTATGGCTAGTGGTACGGCAATGTAAACAAACCCGTAACATGATGTGAATCAGGAGGAGAATAAAGCCAGTTATAAACCAAACCATCACGTTATATCATCTACCTCCTTACGATAACTGCTTTCAAGGGCACCATGTCGGAATAGGTGGAGAAGTGGGGTAAGGATAAATTCGGATTACATGTAATAATAGTAAATACAACCCACTCAATATATTATTAAGTATTCCTCCACAAGGGGGGTAAATGGAGAAATGCCACATGAGCCCTATGGATTCGGCTTTTCATATCCTAGTTGGTTACATCCAACACAGGCCAGTCACCAAGCTCCCAAGGTACCGGAAAACGGAAACTAACTCCACACTTCCTGATTCACATTATAGGAAGAGGGGAAATCAAGAGTTCACGTGGGCAGGGCTACTAGATCTCAGAACTAAGTTTGTCTCTGGTGGGATCGCGATGAGAACCTTTCCACTAGCCAAAGACAGTCCTGAGAAATTATTGCTTACATCTTTCTTGTTTCCGTATTCCTAAAATTCTTTTAGGGACAATAAAAATACAGCCGTTACAAAATCATGTCTCAAAATCTTAAGTTCTTATATCTTCAACTACAAGGTATGATTAATCAATCACAATGTTACCTAAGCATTCAAACGTCATTAACGTCTCTACGAGTACCCCATTGTACCCATTGTAGGATTTAATTGCGCCAATAGGAATGCATACAATACTTAGGTATATAGCTGAAGGTAGAACCACAGCTCCGTGGACACGTACCACTTAAATCGACTCATGAAGAACCATATTTGTTGATGCCAATCAATAATATCCATTATTATTGATTGCGGGGGTCATTAGTGGGATCCATATAGGTCTCCTGGATTTCCAATTCTCTCCAGGCATAGAAAAAAAAAAAAAAAGGTTCTGAATAAGATTGAGGGGAGTGGATCTCAGAACTTCATATACCATGATCTCTGGTGAAACACAACTCCAGTTTCAACGAATCACTATCAATTTAGCAGTGAAACCCTTTTCAGGAGTATCAAGGTTTATAATATAGAAACTTCATGTATGGCTAACCTTTAAGTTTGCGTATCCGCAAACCGTTAGACCTGCTGTCTGTTACCGCCTTTAAAGCTACATTCTTGTATTCTTTTGTGAATAATTTCATGCATTAGATATCTTGTGTGGTTAATATGATATTTTTTTTTCAAAAATATATTTATTATAAAAGGAGGACTTAATCGGCGCTGAGGTCATGTGCGCTTCTGTATTACTTTTTCTTAAAGCATATAAATAAGATTTCATAAAGTTGAGAAATTTTCTAATTATATCTAGTATTTCAGAGATTAGCTAGGACCAATTTGCTAAAACATTTTAACTCTGTAAAATAAGTAGTAATTTTTTTTCCTTCTTAGCTTTAAATTTACAGATAATTATATACAATTATAGATCCTCAGGCGAATCTATTTACAAATTATTTTTGTATTTCCTGTAGCACCGCTACATTATATACAAGGTTTTGTTATGTTATAAAAATTATATAATGGAATAAACAAGTATAATGATACACATTATACGTGACTGGACTCAACTGACTAATAAAGTTGATGGGGCTCACCTTTTTGAAAAATAATGAGTAATATTATGAAAGTAATTATGAACATATCAGCAAAAAACATGAGTATATACTTCATGTATTGAGATTCAAATAATAAAGAATCAAGTGTGGGATGAGAGCAAATAGGGTTATAATAAAAATGAGTAGATGACATATCTAATTTAACTTCTTATTCTTACATTTTTTAAAAAGTAATTTCCGATAATAATTCTTTTTCTCAAATGTTTTGATGAAATTCGATTCATGTTTGGTTAGTATGTTTAGTAATTAGCTAGTGCTTCAAGGTTTAAGCATGTAATTCAGTTTTATCAGTAGAAAATAGCTTCAACAGAAGCGTAGGTTCCTGGAAACAGAGAGCATAGCTCCAGAACAAAGAATTTTTCTATTTTTATTTCTGTTTACTCCCTGTTTAGGCAATCGGGACGTCTTTTTCCTCCAGCTCTGTCGAATAGCTGCGACTCGACCAGGGGTGTTTAAAAATGTCAAGGGGTGTTTACAGATTGGATCCGAATGTTGCTATAAACGGTAAATTATTTTCTATTGCCATTATCGGCGTTAAAAAACCTTCTCATCGTCGCTCTACAAGATTTAAAAAGTGCACAACAAACTTAACAAATTAATTTCATAAATTCTATTTTTTCTAGGGTTTCGTTAGTGTTTTAAAAAACCCAATTTGATTTCACTTGAATTTTCGTGTTTTTTTTAGCGATTTTCGTGTTAACAAACAAAATGAAAAGTTTTTGATATATATTTTTTTCATTTAATAGGTACAATAACTTTCAACATATTTTATTTTGTTTATATACTTGGTTGTTACAAAAGCCTTCTGCACAAAACTAGTTTATTTCAAAAATTAAAGTTAAATGTAACTCCTCCAAATATATCCTAGTACAATTTTTGGAAAAATCGCAGTGGATTATAACTTCGTCTTGTACTGACGTTTTCAACAATGTAATGGCCGATAGTTGGTGAAGTATGTTGCCCTCACGAGAAAGAGGGATGTTCATGAGGAAGAAGGAATGACAACCGAGGGAATAAATAAACGATTTTTTTTTTTAAATAACTTTATAAATTATAGCAGAATCAGAAATTATATGGTATAGCTCGTTAGTTGTCTCTAGAAGATGAATAAGATAGAAAGATAAGAGCTGATGAATGATGAATGAATAAGAATGATAGATGAATAAGAGCGAGGGAACGGACAATAAAATAACGGAGCCGTTTCAAAACGACTGATACAACGGGGGGGGGGGGGGGGGGGGAAAGAATTTTTCTTTGTTTCAGAAAAAAAAAATATGTAACTCTGGTAATATTTTTTCTCCAGAATCCCTCATCACACAAAGTTACCGAGAGACAGAAATTTATAATTTCAAACATTTTAATACTTCTTGCATTCTTAACAACGCAATATTCGAACATTTGTCTCGTCTGGAACGTTAGAAATGCCGATTTTCTGCAATATTTCGCCTGTGGAGAACCCCTCTTGATGGTTTAACAATAAATTCCCAGCAAATTATGAGCGACGATGAGAAGGGTTTTTAACGCCGATAATGGCAATAGAAAATAATTTTACCGTTTATAGCAACATTCGGATCCAATCTGTAAGCACCCCTTGACATTTTTAAACACCCCTGGTCGAGTCGCAGCTATTCGACAGAGCTGGAGGAAAAAGACGTCCCGATTGCCTAAGCAGGGAGTAAACAGAAATACACATAGAAAAATTCTTTGTTCTGGAGCTATGCTTTGAGTAATTATACGTCGCCAATAAGTAAATGTAACTAGCTAACAGGAATGAAATAATCCATCAAAAAGGGAGGAAACATCACAATTTAATAAACAAAGGCTACATGTCATGACTACCCGACATATAATACAATTTTCAAGGATTTAAGCAGCTTTATCAGTTTTACTTTGCAGGATCGCTGATGAATTTAGACACATTCTCGTTACAATAAACTGGGATGTATGACTTTTCAAAATTGTTCAATATTTGAATGTCAAAATGTGCACAATCTTTTTTTGGGGGGACCTGATTCACCCGGAGTGAAGATTCAATCACGATGTTAATCACTTTTGCTGCACTAAAAGTTTCATTATTTTTGGAATATTCCATAAAATTGAGCTGTGACCACATTGTGAATTTTAGTTTGTTTGGAAAGTATTTATCTAGTTAGGAAAAAAATATAGATCATATTTTCTCTAATATGGGTTTAGTTACTCTGTCAACCTCTGAATGGATACTTTAATCACTTAGTGGGCTATGTAAAATCTTATAATTTGAAAACATTTCCATAACTTCTCCTACTATCAAGACTAGTAGGACCATTTAGTTGCTGAAATGAAAGGCCTAATCTATCTTTAACACTCTTTTAATTCCTCATTGCATAGTTTTTAAAAATATACGGCTCTTCTTTGTCTTGAATGGCTCGCTCCACGCAATAAGTTATATTTCTTGTCCCATCATGGCACAGTAATGGCAGCCGATTAAATTCACTGGTGCCCTGCCGCCAACGTACATTTATATTTCATTTAAGACAGGAGTCATAAATTATAATATCCTCTTATTTGCCCTGTAATTACAGGAGGATGATTCGATGTGATCACACCTTATAGCCAATTATCGGCTTTTATATCGTCATAACCGATCATATCCTATTATAAGGGCGATTAGTCGCTACAATCACAGTTTTGATCAGTATTTTTTCTCATCAGCAATGTAACAATACAAAAAGGAGATTTTTCTTCCACTGGTGTTTCATTCGATATATACATTCCTCCATTTTCCAGGGCAAGTATATAAAATCCTGTGTTGGACATTATTATTTTATTGTAAAGATTAAATGAGTTGATTAGGTGTTATTTGTTGTTTCTTGTTTTCTGTTCAGTCTTAAAGGACCGGTACTTTTAAACGTGTTTTTTAAAAAAATGTTTACTCACACAACACTAACAAATGTCCCTTAGACAGCAGGCGCAAATGTTGACAACATTTATGTCGGTAGAATTGTATAGATATATATATATTTTTTTCATATCTCTCAAAATAATAAACATAGGATAAGGGAAAAATAAAAAGGATACTTATCTTGGCCTTTCACTGGGGGGAGTCCCATTTGAAGGACGTGTGTAGAAGATGAGGAGTGTGGAGGACCTCGGGAGAGGTGTGATTGTTACTTTATACAAATTATATAATGAATAATGATACACATTATACGTGACTGGACTAAACTGACTAAAAAAGGTGATGGGGCTCACCTTTTTGATCAAACTTAAAACTAACTTACATACTAATTCTTAACCTAATTTTTCCCCGACATCTGTTGCCATCGATGCGGGAGGTGTGGTGGGGCCATAGCGGTAAACACTGGGTTTGTTAGGTGCTGCAACGAGTCAAAAAACTTGATGTGTCTCCGGCGGATGAACTCACCCACCGACGGCACACCAAGCAACGGGTGCAGGTCAGCGTTCTTTAACCTCTCGAGAGATGTATGTCGGACCACTTTTCGCATGATCCAAGTCTGGAAATGTTGAAGACATTAATTAACTGGCGACATGAAATTTGAAAAATTTAAGTAATACATTTCTAGCTTATTGTAACGAGAATGTGTCTAAATTCATCAGCGATCCTGCAAAGTAAAACTGATAAAGCTGCTTAAATCCTTGAAAATTGTATTATATGTGTGTTTGCAATGCATTGAAATCATGCGCAGTCATGACATGTAGCCTTTATTTATTCATTTTTGATCTTTCTTCTCTTTTTGATGTATTGTTTTTGTTTTTTTGTTAGCTATAGTTACATTTACTTATTGGTACCGTATTATTATTCATTATATTTTACTATTCAATCTGGCCGTTACTCTTTTTCGTCCAGCTCTGTTGAATAGCTGCGCGGGACTCGACCAGGGGAGTTTAAAAATGTCAAGGGGTGTTTACAGATTGGATCCAAATATTGCTATAATCGGTAAAATTATTTTCTATTGCTATTATCGGCGTTAAAAATTTAAAAAGAACACAACAAACTTAACAAATTAATTTCATAAAGAGTATTTTTTTGTAGGGTTTCGTTGGTGTTTTAAAAAACAAAAGAAACCCTTGTGGTTTCATCTCTGTGTGTTTGTTTTTGTGAGCTCCTTTATTGATCTATAAACCTTTAAAAAAAACATTAAGAGATTGTCCAGCATTGGATTGATATATAAAACTTTAGTGCTTGAGCTTTGAATCCATTTTTGATGTAATTTCATTCTACTATTTTGTGACACTACGATCCCAACTCTTTGTGTACAGTAGGGAGGCTCCCTTTTCAGCCCTTAAAGGAATGCACAAGTGCCTTAATCTTATTGATTGTCTTCTCCAAAGTTGTTGGTTGCCAATTATACCTAGATCTTTTATCTAGGACATGAATAAGAAGCCTTACCCCCCCCCCCATAAACCCACCAACCCACACAAGCTATTTTTAAATTTATCCAGGACTCAAACATCGAGTATAGTTCCCCCACTTTTAAATATTCGTTTTTCAAAGGTAAATACGACAAACAGTACAAGGCACATTTATATTTTCGATGACACGTTCCAACTTGTTGCCAGAATTAATTTAAATTGATGCTCCTTGCAAGATACATGACTTTCCCCCTAGCCTGAAACATCTTACAAAAAACAAATGAAGAAACAACCGTCACGTATAATTAATTCAGTTCAAATTTGCACGCGGTATTTTAGGCCCTTGACTTTTATGAAGAGTCACTTCCGCAAACAAACCGTCCCAGGATCAGATAAAACATGCTCCATCGCACTTAGTGGGTCCAATAAAGGTTAACTTACGCAACTAATTAATTTCTTAGTCCTCCAATAATCCCAAAATCTGTTCATTTAATGAGTATTTATCCTGCTATAATCACAAAATCTGCTCATTTAATGAGTATTTATCCTGCTATAATCACAAAATCTGCTCATTTAATGAGTATTTATCCTGCTATAATCACAAAATTAAATGTGAGATTGTCCGGTCTGAACAGTAGAAATAAATGTAGGCTAATGTTTCTATAACTCTGTCATTGAGTGAAGTCAATTTCATGGCTTAACTTTTAAACAAGTTAAAGGGTATCGTATTTCTTGTAACTGGCAGTATTTTAGATTTACAATTAACGATTGCATAACAGTTAAGTTTGACCTAAAAAACTTTATTAATAAAAAAAATTTATAATCATGGCTTTGTTAAAAAAAAATTATAAACTAGTAACCTCCCAACCACCCTAATCCTCGGAGACTAAAACGGCAGTGGCCTCGTGACCTGCTATAAATACGTGACAGTTGCAGTGCTGAGACCTGCTTTGATATACGGGACCCCACTATTCAAGTACATAACTCCTAACACTCTAAAAACGCTCCAGCAATTCCAGAACCGAGTTCTCCGCACCTCCCTCAAACATACCCCGTTCGACCGAATGAAGGCAGACGAGATCCACGAAAAATTGTAAGTGCTCACCATCCAAGATTTTATCAAGAGACGGAACATCAAATTTTTCGATTCACTTCGACACAGCCACAACCCACTGTTCTCCGACCTTCAACCACCAATGCCTGTCCGATGGAAGCACTGCTGGACCGCCGAAGCCTGGAGACAGATGGACCTCATAGAACCCAAGCTTGAACGATCTACACCCAGCCGAGAGATCGAGGTCGATCTCCCGGTCGACTCAACGAAGCACTATGACCCCTTCTACCTGCTCAGGGTGGGTCGATCTTCCGGCCGTTAGGCCGACACAGTGCAGCCCCCTGCAGGGGCGGGGACAGGTATGAGCTGGCCGACTACAAACCAATGCCTAGTACCCCTAGGCTCCACCATAGGTAGACTCTCACAACCTTCCCGAACCCACCTGCCTCAGGCATCCCTTTAGGCATCCCACACCCCATGTCCTTCTCATACATCCTTCAAATGGGACTCCCCTGAGTGAAAGGCACCCATCAATCCAAAATAATTTTTCACATCCTATTTTTATAAGTTTGAGAGATATGGATAAAAATAATTCTAACTGAAGTACAGTACATTATGGCTAGTTTGTTTCTTACTTCGGCCAACTGAAGATTCTAACTGAAGTAGATACTTTCCCAACGGGTCTTAGGTAAATAATATACTTAGCAGTAGACCAGGTATTCGGAACACTGTAGGACTTGTTTTCAGGAGTAGAGTTAAGACTTTCTTTGTCCTCCTAGGTCTTACCTCAAAGGATGCATGATTGGTCGGCGGGGACCTTATTGTCCGATATTTACTTCTTTGATTTATGTCAAGTATCAGTATATTAAATAAATATACAGGTGTTTGTGTTGTTACAGAAGGCCATATAAAATCCCTCACACTGAAACTTTATTTAGATGCTTAATTCACCGGAGTTAAGCTAACTGTTCATTCAATGATATATAAATTTTTATTTCCAAAAGAAGGTCGAATATCATGCCATCCTCCGCAAATAATGGGTCATTGTTTCTTTCCTAAGACGTTCTGTTTAATTGTTTTTTTTTCCCTCACAATAGGGTAATAAACTTCAAATTCAACAATATGCATTCTTCATTAAAACGTAAAATATAATTACCTAGTATACCTTCTTTACGAATCCAATAATTATCGGTATATTAAGATTTATTACAAAAAAAAAAAAAAACCTATCAGCACATTTCTTTCAAGGAGTATTCTACCAGTCACAAATATCATTTTAAGGTTACTTTTTAATATTCGGGTCATATAAACCCTTCGTTTCAGCGGTTTCAGATCTGAATTCTGCGTAATAATAATGGCTCCATACCGTGTCTGATCCGAAAAAAATCATTTAATTTTTGTTAGCTAGTGTTACACATTTAGTTTTACGTGTTAACTTTGGTTATAATTTTAGATCTCTGGTGTCTAAAAACTGTATAAATTAAATTCAAAATAAAATAATGAAAACTATGGCAAAAAATGTATTATTGTTGATAAGTTTCATTAGACTTTGATGTATTTTCGAAACAGATAGAATAACAGTCGAACATAGCTAATAATATGAATACGCAATTTTATTGAACAGAGACTGTTAGTTATAAACTGCATTAAGAAAATAAAGCAGACCTTATCAATAAATACATCGTTTCAAAGAATTCGGCTATACAGCTTTACAAAAAAATAAAGAAAATGAGCTTCATAGTTAAAACAGACTACACTTTTTATTTGGTTATTTATTTATTCATTATAATGGTATTATTTATTATAATGAATATTATAAATTGTTTTGAAGTAAATTATTTTATTTTATTTAGCCGGTTTTGTTTATTTACTTTCTTTTCTCTCTTTCTCCCTTAACTTTGTTCTCTGTTATTCTCTTTCTAGTAACTATATTATTATTATTGCCTTCAATCCTTTGCAAAACATCAAAATTGGTTGTAAAATATAAAACGCTAGTTTATAAAATGCTTGTCAGGCCTCAACTAACTTACGGATCACCCTCCTTGACATTTAGTGAGAACTTCTTGAATCCATACATGATTTGGCGATATATTGGTTACTGAAATATGCTAAAATCGTTCAAAATAGCGATAGCTTTTGAGTATAACAAAAAATTTCTGCGTGCTGAAAAACAAAAACGGGTTTCAGATCTGAATTCTAAAAATAATGGCCCAAGGCGTTTCTGATGCGAAAAAAATAATTTATTTTTTGTTAGCTAGTGTTATACATTTAGTTTTATGTGTTAACTTTTGTTATAATTTTACGCCTCTAGTGTCTAAAAACTATATAAATTAAATTAAAAATAAAATAATGAAAACTATTAAATAAATATATGATGTATAATAGTATACTTATATATCGAATTAATTCAATAAAATGAAATATACAATCCTTTAGCAGGAAGTTAAATTTAACGTAGCTACCATCAATTAATTTTACGATAAGGAATTATGATTACCTTTTTTGGCCTCGGGAGGAATACCGGTTATTGTGAATAACAACCAGCCATAAATTTGAATTATAAATATGAATTAGCAATAAGTTTTTTAAAGGGAGTGATTTTGATATGATATGCAATCGAAGTATGGTTATTAATTAATGAGTTGGCCAATGATTAAAATTATTGAGTTCAAAGTTCTGATTTACCTAATGTACTAAGTCTTTGTTATACTGGTCGTTGGTCTGCTGGTTTCATCTTCGGGAAGAGGTATCTTCGGCAGACTGCATCTGGGTGTGGCCTGGGTCACGAGAGACGAACATGTTCAACAGCAGTCTGCATGCCAGGGCAGAAAAACAGCCAAAAATTCTTAAAGTTTTATTTCAAAATTTATCCACACACCTGTTTGGGGACTTCACACTGTTTTACCGTATATTTCGTCTAATTATTTTATGGAGGCAAAATGTTCCCACAATACCTTCACCCTCTGCCACAAGTCTTGTCCACTAGTTTCTGTTAATTCCATTCCTCTCTCTGTATCCAAGTTAGTACTTGCTGTGAATTCACATTTAAGGTGTATCAAGCGAAAGGTTGTTGAAAATATGGAAGAAAAAAAGAGTAATGCAGACAATTGTACAGTTTTCCAATATCAGCCTCATATTACCTCTTCGTGACGAGGAAAATATCAGTTCCGGCATCATGTTTCACTGGCGAATGAAGATAGTGGCATGATCGTTTCAGATAATGACCGTAATTATTTTAAATTGAAATGGTAATGGAGACAGACCTAGTATTGAATGGAGAAAAACTATAAATAAGTTAATTCATTCTGGGGTCAGTCACTTAGGATAACTTGATCGAATACTAATTACAACCTGCCTTGTGAATATTAATTATGAAACATAAAACAAGGTTGTGTTATTTCTTGGTATCTTATTTTTACATATCACCATATCCTAATGCATTTTTGCCACATACATGTATTTATTTTAAAATTTGGAATAGCTAAGATTTTTCCCTAGGTCCTGATAGTCAACTAGGGTAGATTAAAACCGTTGTTATCAATTTTGTATAATTTATCTAATGTTTTTCATATATACAATTTTGCTTTATTTCATTTTATTTTTCTGATCAACTAACCTTTCAATCTGTATTTTTTTTATTTATTATATATTCAGTACTTATTCCATTCCTCTTCCTGTATCCGAGACAGTACGGTATTTAGGGTTTCATCTCAACAAAATACTGACATGGAACCCACATACGAGGCTAAAAAGACAAGAACTAAACAGACGCTTTGGACAACTGTACAGACTACTTCAAAGGACATCCCATCTCTCAATGGAAAATAAATTACTAATCTACAAAGTTATACGTAAGCCAATCTGGACATACCAATCTGGAACTAACCTTTCAATCTGTATTTATTTTAATTTATTATATATTCAGTCCTAATTCCATTCCTCTTCCTGTATCCGAGACAGTACGGTATTTAGGCTTCCATCTAAACAAACTGGCTGACCTGGAACCCGAGTTTAGACTGTACGAGGCTAAAAAGACAAGAATTAAACAAACGCTTTGGACAACTGTACATACTACTTTAAAGAACATCCTATCTCTCAATAGAAAACAAATTACTAAGTTATACTTAAGGCAATCTGGACATACGGACTAGCAAAAAAGTCGAACTTTCAATCCCATCCTTTCAATCAGAAGTCCTGAGAAGAATAGTAAATGCCCCTTATTACGCCAGACACAAAACCCTTCATAACGATCTTAATATACCCTACATTCTTGAACTCATCCCTTCCAAGTTCCTGAAATTCCACAGTAACCTACCCAACCACCCTAATCCCCTAGCACAGTCATTGCACTGCACCACTCATCCCTATAATCCTCGGAGACTAAGATGGCAGTTGCCTCGGGACCTGCTATAAAAAGTGACAGTGGGAAATGGCCAGTTTCTCCAATCATGTGCTGAGCTTATGTGGCTCTCGCGCTCTTGGTCAGCCTACGCTGGCTCGTATCCAGTGACGCGGCTGACGGAGGAGCGTGGGGGACTTCCCTAGACTCCGCTTCCTCTTTCGTATGCGATGGAGGTGACAACCATGTGGATTTGAGAGGTCTCTTGGCTGCTTGTAAATACTCTATGAATGAGCAAGTGAATGGAAACTGTAAATATGGTATGAATGAGATCATTTATCACAATTACTTATTGCAATAAGGCAAGATGCCAAATAAGGCAGATTGTAATTTTATCATAATAAAGCTGTTTTAATAAATTATTTTATGGCTTCACTTTCATTTTCCGTCTAATTGTTAATCGTTTATGGCTTCGAAATTCAGCATAACTATGAGTAACTGGTGCCATAGACACATCAGTTTGTATAAACCACGTGTTGTTGAGGATTGTTGCGGGGTTTTCCCCGCGGAAGTTTGGTATTACCCTTTAAGTCTGACATTAGTTTTAATTTTTATTATAAATAGTTCTCAGATGGTTTTCTCCAATATATATTATGTATTAAAATATATTTGTTTTATATTATGTAAAATTATGATTTGGCTATAAATGTATGTTGTTATAAGGTAATATTTATGCTTAAAAATATATAAACTATAATACAAGCATACTTAAATATTAGAAGCAGAGGTGGACAACCCCCGAAAAGTACCTTGTGCATTATTTTTGTAAGTATTTTTGGGATTCAGCTAGTCATTAAAATTCAAAATGTCACAGCCTATTTAAATTTTGCCTAATGTTATAACTTATTTTATATTCATTTTTATAATCCAATAAATTGATTACGTTATATAAGTGTTATAAGCAATTAGCAATGAAACATCTTGTTTGTTGTTATTTGAGGGTGAATTGATCTTTGAGCCCATTGCAACCGCATCATTAAATTGCCGAGCCCCTAAATTACACAATGCATTATCTATACTAAAAAAAACATTAACAGGTCAAATGTCTGGTAATAGTAAATATTTTGAACTTTGAGCAGCCTTCCTATATATAATCTTTTGATGTTTCAAAACCGCTTATTTTTTAAATCTGACCCGACGGTCAAAGTACACTGCAACGTGGAATTTGAACCCGGAACAGAATATAATTAGACTCTGTTCCAGTAAACCTCATCACTAAGGAAATTTCCGTGGGTAAGTTAGAAAATAACTACCCACACCACACAAAAAAAAAAATATAACCCATCATATTAAGGCGTTTTACCTAAAACATTTCAATGTGTGATGCTGAATAAAGTACACACAAACGCCCTACCTAAGGATAAATACCGAGGTTTCGAACCGTCAATTGTCAAAGATTTTAATGGCCGTAGCTATGATAAGTTCTCACAACTCTACCAACAGCCTCTCCAAATTTCCAACAATGGAACTTAGTCAAGGTTACATTTGATTTAAATCGTAAACAATGAGAAGTTAGATCGAAAGAGATGTTCTAATTTAGAGTTTAGACAGCAATTATGTTCGTTCATCTTGATTCAAAAGCTTTTAATTAGCACCCAGCGCATTCAACAGCCCACGTGTCATCCCCAGGCGCCTCTGTATCGATCTGTCCGGTACTACAACCTATGAAGAACTTTTAACTTAGGGTTAAATAACATGATTTAAGTTAGTTTAATATTTCTCAGCTATTAATCCAAGATGAGCGCTTTCACCTAGTTACTTTATAACTTACATTTCTTTTGTCTTAGAGTTTCTCTAAAACGTAGTGTAATGCCCCTTATTATGTCAGTAACAAAATCCTTCATAACGATCTTAATGTTCCCTGTATTCTTGAACTCATCCCTTCCAAGCTTATAAAATTCTAACCTATCCAACCAGCCTAACCCCCGAGCACAGTCATTGCACTGCACCAATCATCCCTATAATTCTCCTCGGAGACTAAAACGACAGTGGCCTCGTGACCTACTATAAATGCGTGACAGTGGGAGTCCTGGCAATGGTCAGTTTCTCCAATCATGTGCTGAGCCTCTGTGGCTCTTGCGCTCTTAGTCGCTGGCTCTTATCCAATGACGCGGCCGATTGAGGAGCGTGGGGGACTTCCCAGGACTCCAGTTCCTCCTTCGCACGCGAGGGAGGAAGTGGGGATGCTTGTAAAAGCTAATACTAAATAAAAAGCTAAGTACTCCAAAAAGGTATCCACAGATACCAGTGTGAGCTACGGTAAGTGCTTATTTGTAATACACTTTGTTCTGGGTCCAAGTCCCTTAAGAGTAGTAATAAAGTACAAATAAAGAAAACATTGTTATTTCAGATGACATATAAAATGCGTAAGCCTCGTACAAGCACTTAAAAAAAATAGCATGCAAGTAAATAAATTTATGGATGGAACGTAATAAAATTAGTAAAATGTAATTATACATTGAAAAAAAATTTAAATATATCATGGGAAGTAACGTAGAAGGTAATTAATCAATATTACCAGAATAAGGAATGGTCATAGATTAGGCGTTCTTTAAATTGTGTGCTGACAATGTGGTTGACTTATTATTTAAACCTCAAACGATTATGTAGCGACCACTAACTACATAAGATAAATCACCCTACACTCTATTGTATATATATTGTAAATTGGTTATAATATGTTGTAAATGCGGCTCTCTGACTGGTACTTGCAGCTGCACTGATGTTTGAAAATTGATGTGAACCTATGGATGTCTCTTCCTAACCTCGCTATGTTTTAGTCCGGCCTCGTCAGACCCCACACTTTCTTAGTGGGATTCTCTGCCTTCGTCTTGCTAAAGCTAGCACCTCCTTGGGAGAGACCTCTCCCTCGCGGACAACGGTTGCCGTGGCCCTACAAAATTTCTTACTAAGTAGTGTCTCCCACGGCAATCCAGTCTGTCTCTCCCGGGTCACACTCTCCTTTGGGATCCGCGCCTACCCTCCGATACCGAGTGTGAATTCGTGGTCATTCCAAGACCACATAAACTACCTACAATACCTCCCTATACTTCTTCTCCTGAACATAGTGCACTGTTAGGGCACATGGCTATCAAATATGGAGTCATATAGTAAGACCCGTCATGAAGCAATTGTCCAGGTCATAGCCTAATCAACCTTCACTTCGTCACTAGGGCTATGGTAACTAGGCACCCCCCTCCTGACGACCTGACAGATTAATTATGGCTTTTATAAACTGAATTACTCTTTATGTTTTGTTCATATAAAATTTTGTTGCAATTGTCGAATTATGGGCCACCGTGAATAATTAACCCCATATTGGGAGTTTGCTATTGGTCAGTAATCTCCCTTAATATCAGTAGCGTCAGCGGCTCTCGAACACTGCCTGTGCTTTTACTATTTAGCAGTAATGTAGGAGGTTGGCGGATCTTCCTTATCCGGACTCCTCCCTCTTTGATGAAGAGTTGACGGCTGATTTTAGGGGATTCCTGTGCTTTGTACGTTTGTATTGTATTTGTGTATATTGTATATACATTGATGAAATGGCAAAGAATGCCAGTATAGACATGGGGGTAATGACGGTGCCTTTCACCTTTCACCTACTGACACTGCATCACCTCATTGGTACTTTCACCCGAGTACCTGCTAGCGGCTGATGGTCTGATCCCTTCAAATGTGCCTGTGACTTACCTGATAGTTGCAAGTGAATTATATGGAGGACTTGTTTGTCACATCTTGAGTGCTTAGTCAGTCCCACGGTCATATTATTAATAAATGATATTTCACGTAATGACCTACGGCTTTTATTCTAATAGATATCTGTCGGTCGAGATATATCAACTAGATAGATGAAGGGTATTAAGAGATAAGTGGAGGGGGTCAAAGTGGGAGGTCAAATTAACTAAACGGATCGCAATTGTGTCTAGGTGTTTGCCCGTGACCATAGCCGTGACCACGACTGGACATGGTGTGGGTCTCGAATAGCTCCCAGGTCACGAATTTAGTAGCATACAAAGTAGTAATAAATAGCACGAATTTAGTAGCATACAAAGTAGTAATAAATAGCACGAATTTAGTAGCATACAAAGTAGTAATAAATAGCACGAATTTAGTAGCATACAAAGTAGTAATAAATAGCACGAATTAACCGCTTGTCTTATCAACGAAATATTAAGGAACGATGAGAACAGGACCTTAAAAAAAGGGTCGATTTAAATCAAGAGCCCCAAGTCTGAAACCTAGTAACATTTACTTATTAAACACATAACCGACGGATTAATATCACGTACAAAGGATCATAAGTTTAAACATAGAAATTCATAATTTGACTTCTTCAGAATATATTTTAAATAATCTTAGTTTATTTATTCATAACTCCTTCAATTAAAACATAGTACTACAGAATCTCCTACAATTTAAATCTACTTTCAAATATCACAATTTTAGATACAGCCCGTCCGACCTGTATTTCCCATCTCACAAATCCTGTTATTTTCTTATCCATGTCACGAACATTTTGCACAGTACTTCCATCAATATTAGTCATTCATCGACTCTCCAATCATTTAAATCTTGACTTAACCAGTTCCTCCAATCGAACAATTTATAATTCATCATTAGTACCGATACATAAATTTAATTCATTCAATAATTTAATTAATGATAGCAACTTTTCACTCTCTTATTGCACTGATAAGACATACGACATACTGTTTGGACTGTATTTTTGTTTCGGGCGTATAATGGTGTATCCAAGTTTCATTGACAGTAATTAATCGGCGCCAAAACTCGGATTTATTGCGCCTTAACTGCGCCAAGAGAGCGTTGGAAATGTTCATTCGAACATGTTTTTGTTCTAAAGTGAGCAAACGCGGCACCCAACGCGCGGACAGCTTTCTCATCTCTAAATGTTGATTTAATATGTGACGAACACGTTCCTTTGACATGTTAATAACCTCTGCTATCTCTCTCACTTTAATTCGGCGGTCGTTTAGCACCATTTGGTGAACTTTGGCGATGTTTTCGTCGGTAGTTGCAGTTTTTGGACGTCCCGAACGTTCATCGTCTCCCAAGCTCTTACGACCACGTTTAAATTCAGCTGACCAAAATTTCACTGTGGTAAATGATGGCGCAGAGTCCCCATACACAGAATCCAACTCATCTTTGATTTGCGTTGGCGTATTGCCTTTCAAAAACAAATATTTAATGACAGCTCGATGTTGTCCATTTTCATAAAAACACTCACATCGACTCACTCAAACGACTGTTTCACAACAACTGCGCGTCCAAAATGGTTGAAACTTTGGCGAGTAACTGTCAACAGATGAAGAACGAAATTCACAACTTTTATTTACGGCTGCTGCTGTCTTCATGTTGAGGTCGGAAACTTTTCAGACCACCCTCGTAATTCCTATATTTTTCTTTCGTCTCAATTATTAGATAATGCCATTCAACACTATGCCATTTCGTGTCCAAGTGATAAAAATTGGGTTTTTGAGTCATGGGTTGTAACCACCTTTATCAAATGTTATCTATTTCTTGAGTTTGATCATTGTTGATCGAATTAAACCAAAAAATTGCACAGAAAGTTCGTTACTATGTTGTTTTTTGGTGAACATATTTAATATTTAATGATTTAATGACTAATGGTATATTTTCGCACTACACTTCACCCTTGCTATATAATAGAAATATTGGCCAATAAAAAAAATTCTAAATAAATCATACTTTATTCATTTATCTCTAATTACTATACCGCCTTCATCTCGTTTTAAATCAAAGCTAAAGTTAAGTTTTGGAATTTTAAAGTTATTGCACGACAGCTTGGTTGTAGTGAATATAAGTAGAAAAAATATTGTTACATTCACTTATTAAACACAAAGACAGGACCGATTAAGATCACGTACAAATCATCGTAAGTTTAAACATAGAAATTCATAATTTGACTTCTTCAGAATATATTTTAGTTTACCTTTAGTAATTCTTGAACAAAAAACTGAAACCAAAATTAAGTAATTAGTTTAGATCCACTGTTTATCTTTTTAAGAATAAATTTTAACATTTTAGTTTATTTTTACTCAAAATTAATTAAAATCAGTTTCGTATATCACTGAAAAGAAGCTTCTACTCAATATAATCAACTACTGCAGTAAAATAGGAAATCAGAAATGAACCACAAGTACATATAAATGTTTAATTCATATATCATATATGTTTTTCAAACAAAGAGTTAATTCATCATGATGGTTCAAGCGATTTAATGTAAATTTGCAAGATTTTGATTACATTAACAGTAAATATTTCGTTGTATTTAGCACAATGAGAGTGTAATTAAAAGATGAATAATTTCATAATATGTTTTATTGTATGTAAATTTTATTTTTAATAACTTAAATTATGCAAAATTATTAAAATTGTGTATTACCTGTTAACCTCGTTGGGTTTGAGTCTGACTGCATCAGGAAAAAAACAGACAGAAAAGCCATTTGTCAAAATGGGTTTAAGGATTGTTATTCATATTATCTTTTTTTCGAGACGTCAATAAATACATTTCATGGACATATATCATCTTTCTTTATTTCAACCTAAGCTGATATCCTAACCAATACATCTAAATTTAGTGTTGATTTCGACTGTGTACTTTTGACTTTAAGAAAGTTTCATACATATATAATCAAAGTTGGACTAAAATAGAGCCATTAGGATCAAACCCAGCCATTAGCGTTCTGCGTTGCAGTGCTTGCTAATTATTTAGCATATTCTTGAATTATTGTTACGGTAAAGTCCTGACCGTGACCTACAACCTACGATTCACGCCTACAGTCAAATGCGAACAGTTCCTCGTCCCGCTCACATACATCCTCATTTGTGGTCAACAAGCAAACATGACTCTACGTTCGTACAAGAGACTAGCTAGGCTCGCGAAAATATAAACATTTCAAGATCCACTTGCCCTCCAACGTTTGACTCGCTCGCGGAACGATCGCTACTTTGACTGAGCATAACGTGATTTGACCGCGACCGCTAGTGCTTCAGGCTACACGATGGATGCAGGATATCAAGTGTGCGACAGAACAATCACACTAGTAAAGATTATTCAAGTATAGGAGCGTGAACATGGTGAGAGGCTGGGACTAATTTTAGAATCCCTTTATTCAACAAATATTAAATTAATTAAAAAAAAAAAAGTTAATTAACAGAAAAGAGGAAGCAATAAGTAAGGAAACGTGGTTCACTTTTACAAAGCTGGGCAACTCAAAAAACCTTTTAGGCCTGTTATGTTGCTACAATAATCTACATCATTTCTGTAAATAGATTTAAAAGCTTAAGGGGAAAAAAAACAAAAAACCTGCACTCATTCAAAACCAGAACGTCCCTGATAAAGGCAAGTAGTTCGGAGGAAGAAACAGAACGGAAGTGAATTGATACCGGGAAGATACTCGCACGTGCCGGCTAGATCAGTTGGTAGAGGCCCCTGTCGGCCTAGTCACGGACCCAGGTCTATTTTGTCTTTGGCTAATGACCATTAATAACGGAAATTTAGTTTTCTGAGAGTCAAATAGTGTGAATAATTATATATATTTAGAATTATTCTGAACAGCTAAATTCTATAGAAAATATGGGAGTAGATCCAGTTATAACGAATCGCTATGAATAGGAGCCCGCTAACACAGTGGACTATTAATACCCCGCCAGTAAGTGGGCTGGGACTCAGAACAGAAGGCCAGAGTTGCTGTTGGTGTGAATCTGGCTGTACATAGATTGATATTGTGCATAATAGTGTCCACCAATTGTATAATGGCAGTTCCGCCTTTTAGCTGCAATTCATCGCAAGTGGTTCTCGCACCGTTGCACTCTTGCGCAGCAGACTGCAACTCAATCAAGGAGGGCCTTTCACCTTATATAAGGTGTTGATGGTACCAGCGTTATATGTTGTAACAGTAGCCTTTTGGGACATTGCATGTGTTTATACCTGCTGGCAAGAGATATAGGTTTGAGTAAGTACCTAAGATCCTGTCGCCTAGGAAAAAATAATGTTGCCCATTACTGGATAGCTACCGATGTAAGTCGTTCATAAAAAAGGTTACTTTACTTAGACCTCGTGTTCACCTGCCCTGTCTTCTTCTAAAATAAGATTCCACCATAAGTTATATAATGCTAAGAATATTATAATCCTGATATTATATATAAGACTAAAAGCCCCTTCTAGTGCATACCTGCCTCGGGACTCCATGGAAGTCATTGGTGTTTCTTGTTATTTTTTTAGTAAGCGACCGCATCCCTCCCAATTCCTGAAACAACCCTTCCTTCTTATATCCGCATATGTCTCAGCTTTAGTTCCAGTCCCCCACTTGTTCACAGTTGTCTCCCAGACACTAGTCCCTAAACATCCGACCCAGTATGTAGTAACGTAACTCTTAATATTTGTATATACCAGTGTTTTGCTTGTACTTCATAATAAAGCTCATAATAAGACTCTCCTCTACAAAGATTATTTAACTATAGACACCATGACACAAAAAAGTCCTACGGACGGTCAATGCTCAGTTGTTCGTTACGAACCGACATTCTAAACAGAAATCACACCGATAAATTAATATTCAATGGTTTCGACAGTGGCAACGCAGCTCATTCAGGAGAACTCGCGGGGAAGTAAACTTAAAAAACCCTATAGCTATTTTAATATGTTCTTAGATTTTTTTTTTTTATTAGTTAAGCGGTATACCGAGAAAATTAGGTTTATATCTCTATTTATCATTTATTTTAATCAGAAAATTAAACTTGAGCCCCCGCCAATTTTTGTGTGATCTGCGACACTTTTATTTCTATAGAGTTTTTGGGAAAATTTATTGAGAGAAAGGGGGTTTATAACAAACTTAATTTAGTTGTTGAAATTGAAAGTTCGCACAATTTGCAGACGTAGTTAAGTAAACTTTTACGTGAAAGCTCGAATACTTTCACTGTTAAGGATTTCAATGGAGATGTCCCATGTTTCTATGCACAAATTACTAGTGTTTAATGCACAAGCACTTTCGGGTGCTCACACTTTGTATGACAGTGTACTGCTAAAAAAATACACAAAAAATCACTTAAAGTAATAGAATATCATATTTAATAAGCATAAAAAAATAACTAAAAAAAATAGAGAAATTTCCGAAAGGTTCAAAAACGTTTGGAGATTTCCAGTAAGCCGTTGAAAGTTTCAGTAGGTTCTGGAAGGTTTTTTTGGAAGGTGGAATTGTTTAGTATTCTGCTGATAAAAGCCTTTAATATTTTATATACCTTTAAACAATTGTTTATCACCCCTATTGTGCCGTCCAATGAAATGATCCTCTCAGTTTCTTGGCCGAATGATTTAGCTCAATACGCTTATAGTCACTACCATCAACCGGTCGGTCGTGCTCGGATCGGAAAGTGTCAGTGTATAAATTTAAAAAAAAACGGCCGATTTCGAGATCGTTCATACTCGTCGAGACTAAACACCAGTTCTCTGTCTCTTAAAAGTGCACTTCTACTATAAATGCTCAATTACTACTATAAATCAATGATCAGTATGTAAGTTAGTTTTAAGGTTGATCAAAAAGGTGAGCCCCATCACCTTTATTAGTCAGTTTAGTCCAGTCACGTATAATGTATATCATTATACTTGTTTATTCGATTATATAATTTCTATAAAATAACAAAACCTGTATATAATGTAGCGATTCTACAGGAAATACAAAATAATTTGTAAATAGATTCACCTGAGGATCTATAATTATCTGGAAATTTAAGGGACTATGAAAGAAAAAAAAAACTATAAATGCTCATCGCTTTTGCCGACGACATTGCGGTTTACAGCAGCAGCACGAGTGCACAAAGAGCTCTAACACAGGCCGAGTCAGTCTGTAACGTTATCAGTGACAGACTGGGCATGTTAAACATCAATGTGAACGCCGGAAAGACCGACTGCGTAATCTTCTCCCTCCAAAAGGGGAAACAATCCTTGCCAAAATCATGTCGTATAGGAGGGCAAGAGAACTCACCAGCTTTCTCAAGAAAAAAAAGCTATAAATGTTCAATCTTTTCAACAGTTGATTTCAGTAGCCCAACAATTGATATCCTCTAATGGCTCTATAATTTTTTTGCCATTTTCTATAGAACCGTGATGATCACAGACGACAAAAGATCCCCTAATATCCTTGCTAGTCGCCAGCTATAAGCCCCTCCTATGCATACTAATAGACTGTTCAGAGCACAATAGCCTGCACCGGCCAGTGATGGGTGGCCATTGTAAACCTCATGCAGCCCCTGGGGTCACCGTCTTAGCGAGCCCGCATCTCCACCAAGGACTTTTCTCATCAACCTCATCCTCTACAGTAACAAAAGTATGTATTCAATGCCGGGCTCCAAAAGAGGAATATCTATCAAAATAAATCTATAGAGTAAATTATATTCACTAAACGAAGGCCAGTAGTCGACAATCTATGCAAGGAAACAAGGCCCCCGTCTACGGTTTATATCAGTTCTCATACATTCACAGAACACATAAATAAAAAACTGGGCAGACAAAGAAACTAATTTACATGATATTCCCATTTTTTAATCGGATCTCAAATCCATTGCCCAAAAACAAACTGTACACAATGGGTTTGGAAAAATTGGCGATTGTTGCGTGATGCGCAGTATTGTACTAGATATTTACAATTATAATTCCTGTGAACCGTGTTAAGCTTAATTATTGCACGATTTTGTTAGTATAATTTATATGTCTAACTGTTTAAACATTCCCTTTTGTCTTGGCGTTTCATATATTATACAGTACAACTAGAAAATCCGAGGGAAAAAATATGATTCGAGATTTATTAAGAAACTACTGGGAAAAAAAAAAGGATTGAGTGGGAAGGTGGCAGCCAAAGAAATTTGTTCATTGCAAGGTCAAGAAAGGGGTGCTCCATCGAATACGGTTCTACTTAAGTGCTACCAGAAACACTTCAATGCTAAGAATACCATTCTTGAAGGATCGATCAGTTGCCGATGGTGATTAATTTCTCGAAAATATAAGTCAGGGTTCGTACGCAAGTGAGGATTACTGCGTGCAATAAAGGCTTCAAATGCCACCACGAGTATATTCGTTTTAGCCTTTCTTTTCTGGATTCCATTGGGGATCTTGTTGTCCGGGACGATCTAGTGTAAAGACTACTACACCACTCCTCGACCCCTAAATATCTCCAACCTTGACTCACAACGGAACAAGATCAACGTTCTACCAACGATAAGAACTAATTGAATTATAAACGCTCAAGGATTAAATGAACTTTATTAGCAAAAATAACTTACAATAATGACATAATTTACAACAAAGACAGGGGTGACTAGGTAAAATGGAAAGAGAGATAGGTGTGGACTGTAGGTGGAATAAACTCAAGATTTTTTTTTTCCTAAACCCCTTTAAATTTTAATACAATGTGTAAAAATATGAACAATATAATCGACAAATTTTCTCCTCATTCTGCTATGCACAGATGCATTTGAAGGAGGTAGAGGATATATAAGATTGAAGTTAAAAGGAAATTGCATAAATACATTACAAGGTGATATGGGACTCACCTTCAGTTTAAAAATGGGAGAAAAACTTACAAACTAAAACCTAAACCTAGAACCTAAGACTAAAGCGTTTCAGCCGCGTCCTGCCATCGATGGGGGAACGGAGCGGGGGCTATCGTGTTAAATACCGGGTTTGTTAAGTATTGCAGGGAGTCGAAAGATTTGATATGTCTACGTTAGATGAATTCATCCACTGTAGGCAGCTCAAAGATCGTGAAGCTCACTGTTGCTCCGCTGCTCGAATGAAGTAACTCTATGAAGCAGGCCTGAGTATCTTGTAGATCAATAGCTTGAGACGCAGTGATAGAACTCTAGATCAGTGTTCTACAGAGTTTAAATAGGCCTACTGGATCCTGTCTGAAGTAAATAGGGTAGGGTTCAATGTTCCTTGGCAAATATTGTTGTAGGGCCTGATTCCTAGATAAGATTTCTGGATAAGACTTCTAGGTCACGTTAGGTCGTAGGGAGTTCCCTCTATACATACTAACAGACTGTTCAGAGCACAACTGCCACTGATGGGTGGCTATTGTAAATCTCAGGTATCAAAAATAAGTCAGCTGCGGTTAACTCAAGGCGTAAAGGAGTTGCAGACTGGGAACTTCATGTGCATTACTTATTTGCTTGTCCACTGTTGGGATAAAGGGGTTTGGACCGATAACTCTACGAAAGAATTTGTTGGTAAACAAACGATTGTCAGTTGATAAGGATAGGTACGCACCATGCAATATGCAGCCATGCCAGAGGTTATCTCTGACCAGGCAACCAGGCAATGAGATATATTTTAGCCTCTTGACGAGGCACTGGCACGTAACACCGCCTGATAAAATTAAGCGTTGTCTGCCATGTGTTGTGATGTCACTGAGTCTCCCATATCTACAATTCAAAATCCTTCGCTTCATGAAAGTTAAGACTTTCATTCAACATTTAGTATTTTCTTGACCAATATTGAACAGATCACCGTAAGCCTAAGGCATGAAAGAAACAAAAAAGGACGTGAAACGATTCGGTACCGTTTCCACAATTTATTACAGTTTTCAAACTCTGCCGTTTTTTCCATCTCACGGTTAACAAGAAATAAAATAACGAAAAATAATGTTGTGAGGGTTATCAATACGAATTGCAGCTTCCGCTTGTCAGAGCCAATTTGAATAGTTCGTTTGTCAGTACGTTTGGGTAATTAATTTTTTTTTAATTTTGTTGAAGTTTGAGTTTTGTTTAATAAATATTTCAACAGCTCACGGTGAGTCCCCAGACCATTCCTTGACTGTTTATTGTGATGGCACATTGATATATATAATTCAAATTTAGTCCACAATTGAGAAGAAAAAATCATGAGATATTATATATATAAAACAACTTTATTATGATGAAATTACAATCTGCCTTAATACTTAATAGGCAATAAATAACTGAGATAAATGTTCTCATTTATACCATATTTACAATTCATCATTCACTCGCACATTCATGCAATATTTACAAACAGCCCAGGGGCCCCCTAAGTTCACATGGTTTTCACGAAGCGGAGTCTTGGGAAGTCTCCCACGCTCCTCCGACAGCCGCGTCACCGGATACGAGCCAATGGAGGCCGACGAAGAGCGCGAGAGAATGAGATATTAACAGTATAAAGTAATGGTGATTTTACTAATCCATGGATTAACTCCTTTATTGTCATTGAAATAATTTATATTTGGTTCAACAGAACAGGAGCGGGGTTGAAAGGGGGTGTCTGGGGCTTGTGTTACACTCAAATTTTGATTCGAAGGAAATTTCATTATTCATAGGGAACTTGTTCCAAGAATAAAATTTTACTTCTATCCATCTATCTATAATAGTGAACAACCTTGGTTTAAGTTATATATCATTTAGATTTTACGTTTATGTACAGAAGATACTTTTTTTGCATTATGAAACTGCTCTCCATAAATCTGAACGGATCAAATTGTAATAGTTACACTAAGATGATGCCACATGGCAGGTAGAAAGGTGAAAATTTCCTCACCTGATTGTAGATTTTGAAAAGTCGTTGGAAGAAGTGGAAGGACAGGTTCTGGATCAACAGCCGACGAACGGACAAGCTGGAGTTCAAGGCTGAGGTTTGACCGTTTACAGTCCAAGGGCTCTCTACCTTGGCGCCCTTTGGAAAAAATTTCAACTTGTAGATTGCTAGTTCTTTAGATACTTTACACGAGGAGTACGCTAGCGAACGAATAGTGATAGATTATTGTAAAAGTTTATACTAATGTTTATAAAAGGATGTTAGAAATTACTATGTTACTACAATAGTCATTGCCCTATGAAAACATAGTTGACTTGATAATAACATGTTAAACCATTATCTCTGTATATATAGATAATTAATTATAATAATTACACCGCTGTTTACATAGGCTAATCCGTTATTGCATTATGTATCCCACCCTATATGCCATCTGTATGCTTGTCATTTACTAATACATATAGCAACGCTTATATTGAAGGGTCAATCTTGTGTTTTTTGAGACTACTGAAAAAAATGATTGAGCGCGTTGATGACAGTCGAAGACAATTTATTGGTGGAAGGAGATGGGACGCTGAATCTTACAGCTTTGATTCAAACGCTTCAATGTCAGAATTTAAGTCATGTCTTCATCAGGTTTTCAATGATGATCAATTACTATAGTGTAAACCAGGTAGTTCGTAGTACTAGCATATATACATTCGTTACGGTAAATCCTTCATATGCAACCGTATAATTAGTTTTGTACACAAAAAGCTAGTAATTACCTGATGAATAAATAATAAATGAATTCCTCAACCGGAACATCAAATTAACGATTTAAACGCTCTGGTAGATAATATGTAAAAAGTGTTTACTGATCCATGTTTACAAGAGTTCACTAAGATTTAAATTAAGAGAATAGAAAAGGGGTTAATATGATAAAACTGATGGAAAATCAGCCGAATTGACCAAAGTCACTTGAATTCAATGCATCAGGATTTTCTAAATGAAATTTAAAATTAAAAAACTGTACTGGCAAAGAAACTAATTTACATGATATTCCCATTTTTTAATCGGATCTCAAATCCATTGCCCAAAAACAAACTGTTAACTTTTGTAACAACCTAGTAATTACCTATTGATTGCTAAATGAATTGACCAAAGTCACTTGAATTTAATGCATCAGGATTTTCTAAATGACATTTAAAATTGGTAAGTAAACTTGTAAAACAATAATCACAGGTATGTCATAAATATTTGAACCTTAATACCCCATTCTCGGGTGACATCATGCATGTTTTTGAATAAATTAACTGGCACTAGGGGGGATGTATCGTACAATTATAGGTTATCTCTTCGACTTTGTGTTTACTACCAGCTGGAACTGTAAACTTTTCAATATAATTGATTTAATGGCCTTCAATTATTTACAGTGAGGTTGCATTTATTTTTCAGGTCGTTAGAGACACAAATCAAGTGCATAATGCATTCAGTTGGAAAGTTTCACGACCGTAGGCCAAACACGAGTTACGCCCAAAGCTCTAATTCGCCTTCAAATGAATAACAATTGAGTAACTTTCAATATCGTTCATCTGAATCTTGCGTGTACATCCTTTACTTTCGCTAGAGTACACGCATGCCGGTGAGTTACTTAGATAGAGATATTTAAAATTCTGATTTTTACGCGTATTAAAGTGTAAATTAAAGAGGTTAACGAAAAGTGAATTCATCCCAAGAATCCCCAAAAATATTGTTTAACATCCCGGCCAACAAGATTAAAAAAGGAAACCAGATGTATAACAACTCAATTTTATTTAGAATAAAGTGATATATGTGTAGCAATGATAGATAGTTAGATAGACAAGAAAGCAGATGGACAGAAGTTAAAATGAAGTACCTTCGACGAGTGGCTGAAAAAACGAAGCGGGATTGGTTCAGGAACGTGACGATAAAACAAGGCCTTCAAATTAGTTCAGTTTTGCTTTGAGCTGTATGGTGTATTAGCACTATATTGTTTTTGTTACGTGAGTATTGAAAATAAATTGATTTGATTTGAAAATCTGCAGATTGCTGCCCTGAAGGAAGTCCGATTTTTATAAACTGTATCAATTAATTGATTAATACACAAAACCAAAAACCGTCGTTTCTTCGGAAAATAAAAAAATTATAGATAGGCAACGGATTGATATGTGAAACTGCGATCGGCAACGTTTGACTCCATTTTTGATTTTATTGAAAATTAACTTGATTCGAACCCCGATCCTGTTAATATCTTTTTTCTTCGGCTAGCAATTCATCACATCGGCTATTTACTTCTAGCTATTATTCTTACGAGTGTATCATTGAAATTTCTTTATTGTGATAAAATTACAATCTGCCTCATTGGGCAATAAGTAATTGTGATAAATGTTCTCATTCATACTATATTTACAAGTTTCATTCACTTGCTCATTTGTACAGTATTTACAAACAGTCCGGAGTCCTCCCAAATCCACATGGTTGTCCTCCCTCACATGCTTAAGAGGAAGCGGAGTCTTAGGTAGTCCAATCTTACGAGTAACACACAAAAAAAGACACCTGTGTATCGTGTGAAAATAAGTTGTTCAAAATTTAAATCTTGCTGTCTCCCCCAAAATATTATTGATATTACACCTTCAGTCGACGTTTCGCCTATTCGTTGTGAATGATAGTATATCTAAATACATATGGATACTACATTGATATCATTTACTTTATAACAAAAACAAAGCTTACTGTAAAAAAAACGAAAGGTATTCTAGTGTCGCATGAACGACACTCGATGTCTACCGCTAGCCAGGCTGTCTAACCAGGCCGTATACTTTCGACAGTCTGCGGCCATCTCGACATTACTATAGCCACCTAGCACTTTCTTTTAGAAACTCCCGCTGTTCGAGATGATTCAGCAAGCGACGTGAATTCCTTCCTGAGTGCGCCTCTCAGGGGCCGAAAGGGAACCGGGAAAGGGCCACGGAAAACCCCAAAATTGTGTCAAGTGACGTGGAAGTGTGGCTATGTGGAGAATGAGAAAGTGTGATAAGACTCAAAAACGAATGAAAAAGTGTTTGCACGGCTGGATGTACTCAATGACGTCATAGAATAGCAGTCAGGATGTTTGGCGATATTATATCGAGGTGATTTTGCTTAGATAGTAGCTATTTCTACTTTTAAATATACAGAGGGGTCCGAAAAAATGTATCCACTGTTTAAAAGTCCATAACTTGCAAACTAATTCATGAACATTCTATGTACTACTGATTTGAACAAGTTAAAAAAAAATTAATTCTATGAACCCTCGCTTTAAAAATTATTTCTCAGGCAGGTCTAGGCCATTCTTCACGCCTACCTATCAATATTTTTATATCAATAAACTTTCGGTGTCAGTATAGAGAGATGATACAGACGTCACGAGAGCTCACTAGGGGTGTGAAGTAGACCCTCATTGATTAGAATAACAGCCTTTCTAATAGCTTGGAATAAGCCGGCCTCTCATTGGCTTTGCGCAGAAACATTCGTGAAACAACCCCTTCGCACGGGGTTGTTTTACTCGCACCATGGTTTCCGTATTTAATTACTTCTCTACTTCACTACCTAACCCACGACATTTACTATCGGTACTGTCAGCCTCCACAGCTTTCCTAGTAGAGTTCCCTGGCTTCTACCTGCTAAACTAGTTTAACCTTGGGAGGGGCCTGTTCCATGCAGCCTACGGCTTCTGGTGCTTAACATAATGTGCCTAGAAGCGTCTCCCCCAGCGTCGCAGTTTGCCTCTTTCCGTTACACTCGTCTCTGGGATCCGGACGGTTTTCGCCTACCCTCAGATACCGAATGTGAACTTGTGGTCATCCCAAGACGACATAAACTACCTATAAACTGTACCTCTTCTCCAGAACATAGTGCACTGTCGGGACACATCTTCTAAGGTCTTTCGGAGTGCCCGCCAGAAAAGGTTTATCCCTTTCTGAAGCCCACGGGGCAGTTGCTAAGTCGACGAGTCTCCCAGTGGGCGCGCACGACAATAGAATATCAAAAGAATTTATGATAAACCCAGACAGCTTAATGGTATCACTACTTTTTTTAAACGGTGAATCATGCTGTTCTTATCATTTTCTGATATGCAATGTAAACGGAAATATAAAATCAATGAGTAATTTTATTATCTACATGATGAATATAGATTATATGTTCGTTATTTTTGTAACTGCTTATAATTAGTTAATAATCTTCAGGGCATATTTTATCTAGGCCTGTGTAGCTAAAAAGACACTGCAGGCTTTAGGGTTGGTGTTGAGAACCAAAGGAAGCGGATCACCATGCAAGTGTCCACAGACCTGAAAGGAATACTCCCAGCTAAAAATTACTAGTTGTGGTATGTGAGCCCACTAGTGTAAATTATAACGATTTAGATTTCTCTTAAAACCAATTATTCTAGGCAACCAAAAGGAACGCCTGCACGGAAATTTTCACGCTGAATTCCTGTTTTTTTTTAGAAAATTTGGATTAATGACGTTTGATTTAATTTCCAAATATTTGCCATTTTTTTTATTTCTGGTGAGATACAATAATTGAACGACTTGTGGAGTTTCCTGATGGTCAAGAGGAATGATAAATATGCAGAACTGGTGTATTATAGGAGTGTGTTCATGAGCTCTTGTTTTTCTGTTATTGTTCCTTCCCAAATTTGCCGCTACAGCCATCAGATGCAAATGTTACCAGATCGTCCTCCCATCTTCTTTTAGAAATCAAGCACTGTCGGGTCGTCACGAGGGGGGTGCCTGGTCACCCTAGCCCTGGTGACAAGTGAGGATTGTTTGAGTTTATAACCTGGACAATCGTTTCATGACGGCTTTACTATCTGACTCCATTTGTGATAGGTATGTGCCCCGGCAGTCCACTATGTTCAGGAGAAGAGGTACAGGGTAGGTTATAGGTAGTTTATGTGGTCTTGGAATGACCACGAATTCACACTCGGTATCTGAGGGTAGGCGAAAACCGTCCGGATCCCAAAGACGAGTGTGAACCGGAGAGAGGGGCATACTGGTTTACCGCAGGAGGTCTGCTCGGAAAATTTGCAGGGCCACGGCAACCGTCGTCCACGAGGGAGAGGTCTCTCCCAAGGAGGTGCTAGTTTTAGCGAGACGAAAGCAGAGATTCCCACTGGGATGGTGTGGAGCCTGACGACGTCGGACTAGAACATAGCGAGGTTAGGAGAGAGAGATGTAGAGGTTTTTCATAAAGAAGCAGTCAGGTTTTCAGAGTTCCCAGCGGGAGCCACGAGCGCCAGGAGTTGATAGGAGAGAATGATTTACAGGGGCTAGGAGGCCGCCTTAAGTACCCGGCAATTATTGCCCTTAGCCAATAACCATTGAGATTGGTGTAACCAACGGCATTTGACTTCTTTGTCCTCTGGGTGAGGCTGGCAAGGGTTGCTTAGGGTCTGTGGTCGGTTCCCTCATCTGGTTGGGTACCTGTGACTGACAGCTGGTGACCCATCTCATGAAACTACTTGGCCCCGGCATTTTTTATTGCTTAACACATTTATAATGATTTATATTTTGTTCATGTTATTTACATTTGTCTATAATACATTTAGTTCATGTTATTTACATTTGTTTACAATATATATACAATAGAGTATAGGGTGGTTTTTCTTATGTAGTTAGCGGACGCTACAAGCACTTTCCTTGGGACTGTTCCATCCTGGCTAAATGGTATGAGCCACTGTAATCTTCCAATCTTGACAAAAAGTACCACGTACCGTTATACAATGCGTAGAGTTAGCAATTATTTAAGACCACTCTTGCTCTATTCCTGCTGGTTCCAAGATACGTCATATAATCGTCCTTTCAAGAATTGCAGACTCCACCTTCAGATATATTAGGACAGATTTGATTAAATATATCAGGAATTCAGTTCTTAGAATTTCAACCAAGATACAAAAAAATTTTCACGGAGGATGTAACGAAGGCACGGAAGATACTGTCATATCCAAAAAACATGACGAAGAATGTCACTAACTTCAATGCATATCTCTTTCTGCCGAGCGCTGACCGATAATGTCTGATACCATCGAACCCCGAACAGGGAAAGTTTCCCCGACAGCGAACGATCGAGAAAGTGTACCTGATATATCTTTTCTGTCCACTCCTGATAGTTACTACGTTGGCTTCTGGTGATAATGGTGTTGTAGTATCCGGTCATCACTAGCTACACAACTTCCGCTGGTAATCGACGTGTATCCATTACTTGCACAACAGACCTGAAAGGAATTCTCCCTATTAAAATTTGTAATTATTGACCCCACTTGTGTAAATTTAAATTATTTGTTTTTTCTCATAAAACCAATCGTAACACTTTTTTTCTACAGAAACGCCGATAAGCGACACATACTTCATTTTTTCACGCTGACTTCATAGCTCGAACCTAGTTTTCATATCACGCAGGGATTTTCTGTTGTACCTTCTAAAAATATATCGCTATTATTTTTAATTTTAGCATACGTATTTCGCTAGGCTATAGAAGGCACATTAATTATGCCCTCTCTCTCTTGACAAAAAAAACAACAGTTTCAAGTGAATTCACCGTTGAAAACACTAAACACCTAGGCTAGCAAAACATGCTAAAATTGTAAAAAAATATAAATTATTACTAGAGTACAAGAGAAAATTCTAGCATGTTAAAAATAATACGGGTCCTAGATCTGGATTAAGTGAGGAGAATTCTATCAGAGCCACCCACTGGCCTTTCTTTTTGTCCCTTACGTACTCCCATTTATGGGTGAAAGGCGGAATATCCTAACTGCAGCTATCCACTTCAATAATGGAATAATGAAATAATCTCACTTCCTGGGTTGTGACCAGAGAACGTTTTTCGGGTTATATATTGTCGAATATCCCCAAAGTGGGGAGGAAACGCCCGCCGCGAGCTAGGGTCGCTACAACCTCTGGTCCGGCGAGCGCCAAGAAAGAGATAAAGCGGGTGGACCTGTGGTCTTTTTTATTTATTTTTTACCTATTTTTTAAATTGAAACATTTCAAAAGGTGGTTGTTAATACACCATTTTTTATAAACGATCTAGTTGTGAGTGTTCCTCGTGGAATTCATGGTAAAGGAACGATGAAATTTAAAATATTTCTACTGCTTACTCTAACGGTTATAGTTGTCTTGATAGTTTTGTCCGATGATTCGAAGAAATCTCTCCGACTTCAGGAAAAATTCTGGAAATAAAAATTTTAGCTCTTTCTGATAAAACGTTAGGAGGCAAAGAAAGAAAAAAAGTAATAAAATCGTGCACATTTCACATATTTTTCACTCCTAAATAAAACAGATTCTGATTTTAAAATACCTTTAATGGAGTTCGCTCCCATTACTGCTAAATTAATCACTTTTCCAAATTTGGTCCCGATACGTAGAGCTGTCGGTACCCCAACATAATACCAGCTGAGGGTACCCAGTGCGAACACATAAACAGCTATATAATTTGTCGAGATGTATTCAAATTAAAATTTGGACAAGTTGAATGTAAAAACATACCATACTCAAATTGTGATTTAATCTTACATTTACCATTTACCTCGTAAGAAAATGTTCTTCTAGGAATACTGAAAGGAGCGTGTTAACGGTCGATGGTACCTGCACTCAGTTTCTACAACAACGGCTATTTTTAGAGGCGTGGTGTGGTCAGCATTCCTCTCCGACCGCAAGGAGATCATCCCAGTCAGTCCCGTCGAAATGATTTCAGATATCGCCTCCGCTGGGACTTGGGCCAGTTAAACAATCTTTATAGAGTAGAATATTTTAAAAGAAGTACAAGCAAAACACTGGTATATACAAATATTATGTTACTACATACTGGGTCGGAGGTTTAGGGACGAGTGTGGTCTGGGACTAAAGCTGAGACACATATGTATAAGCGAAGGGTAGGGTAGGTCGCTTACTTACAAATATCAGTGACTTCCATAAAGTCACGAGGCAAGTATACACTAGCTTCTACTATTAGCATAAATGTAAGCTATAATAAGCATTATATAACTGGCCATCTGACCCTTCCACCGTGGTGAGTGGATCAGGTAGACTCGATCTTAGCAATATCACACACGTACTGAACGTTCTCACGGTGTTGCGATGAAGGTGGAAGCTTTGTGTGTCGTGTTTTAGCGGTTTGACACTTTTTCGTTAGTGAATCGTGTCAATGTTTGACATATGCTGATGAAGCCTTGATCTATTGGGAAAAACCTAAATTCCAGGTTGATAAGCAGGTCATGAAAAACGTACTATCCAACTTTCATTCTCATTTACGTAGAAAGTTTATGAATACCAATCTGTTTCAAAAGTAGTGCTTGGAAACGCTTTTGGCATTGAAATAACAGGTTAAACCTTTTGATTTATGGCCCATATTTAATATAATAAAAACTATGTTAGGTGCTAGGTTTTAAGCCATCTATAATGACCTTGGGGAGGGGGATAGAAAAAACACAACATACCATATACGACCATTACAAAAATTAAATAAAAAAAATCCTAGTTCCTATAAATCCTGCCATTCAAGGCTAGTATAGGAGAGAAGGTCTGGGTGAAGTGATAAAGCAGCAAGCAGAATATTTTCATCTATCTATTTGCAGAATAAATCTTAATAACACTAACAAGCAGTGAAAAAAGATATACAAAGAAATAAGAATACTTTATATATAAGAAATAATTAACAAGGATATGGAACTATATACAAAAGGTAAAAATCAAAGAAAATTAATATATAAAAGAAATTTAAACCTAACACTAATTTATAGATATTTGACATAGATCTTAATCTATCTCCAAAATCAGAAAAAAAGATCAATACGAAGTAAACATACTAAAGGTCCTTTCTTGTTATCTCTATGGCGAGATGCTGTGTTCTCAAGTGGAATAAATGCTTTAGTCTAATAAAACTTCTTTATTGTGCTAAAATTACAATCTGCCTTATTAGGCAATAATTAATTGAGATAAATGTTCTCATTCAGACCATATTTACAATTTGTATTCATTCGCTCATTTATACAATATTTACAAACAGCCCAGAGTCCACCTGGTTGTCGCCTCCCTCGCATGCGAAAGAGGAAGCGGAGTCTTGGGAAGTCCCCCACGCTCCTCCGTCAGCCACGTCACCGGATACGAGCCAGTGGAGGCTGACGAAGAGCACGAGAACCAATGCTTTATCAAACAAACAACTAATCTAATGACATTTCTCAAAGTAAAACTTCACCAATTTGACGTTTCCTTTGCTATTCTTTCAACCTTGGCTGGTTACAGTTTATAGAATTCATATTACTGTATACATTGTAATAAAATAATTTAAAAAAATGGCCGCCCATGGATATACATATAAAAATTATATGTGGTTTTCATTGCCTTAGTATAATCACAACTTGACATTAGCTTACATGGAAGAAAAATAGTGAGAAAAATAAATAGCAACACAAGTTACTCTACGTAAACAATTTAAAAACAATTCACCAATGAAACAAATTATTACCTGGCACGTGGCACTTAAAACGGCTATAAAAACAATTAAATAATTAACAAAACTGTTAATTGATTAACTTGATTACCTTTTATGGTTTCTTTGTTGAAAACAATCTCATAGCACGTGGATGAAAGTAATTGTTAATAGTTATTTATAGGGCTGTTTAATGTTATATCCTTTCACACATGCATCGCCTGTTCAGTTCAAGCTCTAGGATATTTTACGTGGAGTTTCAATCAGATATTGTAAAAGCAGTATTTTCCGTTCAAAAAAATTATGATTCAGCGTAATAAGTTATTAATCCATAAAATTGTCAATAATTTGAAATAAGTGGTGTAAATTGATTTTATTTTTCAAACTATTGCATTCAATTAAAAGCTTAATAAGCAATTCATCAAAGCATTTGATCCAACAGTCTCTGGTGCCGGATTTAAAAAAATAAACATAAAAATGTCAGTCAATATTGCTTTCAGTAGAAAAATGTCTTTGATTTTTCTCGCGTGAATGTTAAATAGAGGAGTGCGCGTGAATAATTTCAAACAATTACTGTCCATTACAGATAAGTGACGGAATACAAAGAGAAAAAGACTTCCCTCTGGAATGTAGTCCTTTGATTTTCATCGGTATGATGCATCATGTAATAGAAATTTACTTAATGCTTATTCACACATTCTTGATTGATAGACCTGTTTTGAAAAATATTCTTCATGAAGAAAACAGCTTTATTATCATAAAATTACAACCTGACTTATTGAGCAATATGTAATTGTGATAAATGTTTTCATTCATACCGTATTTACAACTTTCATTCACTCGCTCATTCATACAGTATTTACAAACAGCCCAGAGACCTCCCAAATCCACATGGTTGTCACCTCCCTCGCAAGCGAAAGAGGAAGCGGAGTCTTGGGAAGTCCCCCACGCTCCTCCGTCAACCGTGACATTGGATAAGAGCTGGCGGAGGCTGACCAAGATCACGAGAGCCACAGACGCTCAGGACATGATTGGATAAACTGACCATTGGCAGGCTCCCACTGTCAAATATTTATAGCAGGTCACGACGCCACTGCCGTTTTAGTCTCCGAGGAGGATTATAAAGATGCGTAGTGCAGTGCAATGACTGTGATAGGGGATTAGGGTGGTTGGGTAGGTTACTATGGAATTTCATGAAGCTGGAAGGGATGAGTTCAAGAATGTAGGGTATATTAAGATCATATGAAGGGTTTTATTGCTGACGTAATAAGGGGCATTTACTATTGTTCTCAGGACTTTTGATTGAAAGAATTGGATACGCTTTATGTTCGACTTTTTCGCTGTTCCCCATAGCTCTATTCCGTATGTCCAGATTGGCTTAAGTATTACTTTGTAGATAAGTAATTTGTTTTCTATTGAGAGATGGGATGTCCTTTGAATATTTTGAAAACTAATTAAATAATTGGGAAAAAATTACTCGGATAGTTCCGGTTATTACAACAAAGTACCGAAACGTAAAGTGTCGTTGGGTTTTGTTGGTTGAATAAGGGTTACAATGTCAGATCAACGTCCACTAGCATTAAAAACACAAATGCACTGAAAACAATCTTCTCTTCTTGTATCTGTTTAAAAATCCAGCCATTTATTCTTATAGCTAAAAAAATAATAAGGATTTGTTGCTATCTAAATACATTGACTAAACTAATTGAACAGTAAGCAATAACTGTGGGGAAGTATCCAGTAAATTTTATGAGGCTTTTGACTGTGTTAGATTTTTGTATCTCTGAATAATATGATATACTGTGATGGTACACAGGTGGTCTTAAAAGTTTCCAACCTCAACATGAAGATGATAATAAAATGAATAAAAGCTAGTGAAATAAAAGCTTTGTTAGGTCGGAAACTTTTCAACCACTTTTAGTTCGTTCCGTTTTCCTGTTGTGGAAGTATAACTAACAACAAATTGGAGAATTCCTCTGTAATACTTCAATTTCACTGGCCAAGTAAAAAACATGGTGATAGGACCAGGTTACGAACTCCCAGGTCTGCCTGATCGTTGGTCCGGCTCTTTCTAACTTAGCTGTCCCATATCAAACAACACTCCTGTCAATATGCAATCTCTTTATATGGTCATGTCAAAACCAGAAAACCTCGCCTGAGAGAGAATCTTTCAAATGAAACTTCTATATAAATACATCATAGATATAATGGTTTAGCCTTGTGCCGCAACTCAGGTATAGCCCGGCCAGTCTCTCTGCAACCCTATCTTCATTAAGAATGACTATAAATAGAAATGTTATTGTACCCCGTCAACTGGGGCAATGTGTCTCGGAAGCAGCCACTTGCGACTCCGAGGACAACAAAGTTACAATATAATTTAGTTTCATTTAAGTGTTGCAAATTATTACCTTATTTATTGATTAGGCATTTATTTCTTCAACCACTCCACTGGGTGCCGCAACAAACACTTCTGCATACTGGTTTTCTTTTCTTTTTTCGTTTCCCATCCATTGCATACCGTTAATTCTTGTCTTTTAACAGCGTAACATGGCATGTTAAACCCAATAGTGAAACTCCTGGATACTTTTATAACATTGAGCAATATAAAGCAAATATTTACAACACTACTATCAGCTTCGAGCCTTTTGGAAACTTCACCAGTTTCTTGAATTATCACTTGATCTCGGAAAATTAGTTTGAAGGCTGTTCATTACGGAAACCAGGGATGTCCTTGGTTTTGGTTAGCTGAGGTATAAGATTTCAAAACAAGAGCCCGATTATTTCGCCTAACAGTAACTTTTTTGACTTTCAATCAGATTAGCATAAACAGTTTCTGATTCCAGCAGTGAAAGCTTTTGAAATTTCTATTTTTGATCTTAATTCCCTCATGTATCCTATGCCTGTTTGAGATTTTCTAAAATGTATTCTGCTAAATTGTAAATTTTAATAGCTGCTTCGCTGCAACTGTTCCGATTGCGCCGTGTGTGTGGGTATAACGTGTGGTCCATTCCAACGAGTCTAACCAGGTGGGTTATCTGAACCTCATTACTAACGTTTTCCCTAAAAATAAAACCCAGCCATTACCATTATCTTTGGTGGGGTAATATATGACATAAACGTTAATTTCTTTCAATAGCTTTAAAAATTCAGTGCGTCAGTCCAATCATGAAAAAACTTCGCTAGTTATTTAAAATAAATACTATTAATATTAAAGTAACAAATACTTTTTGTTTCTTTGCTGTTGGGATTTAGATTCGTCAGTAAAATAATCTTTGTAGAGGAGAGTCTTTTAAAAGAAAAGAAAGAAAAGCTTTATTATGAAGTACAAGCAAAACACTGGTATATACAAATATTAAGAGTTACCTTACTACATACTGGGTGGAAGGTCTAGGAACAAGTGAGGTCTGGGGCTCAAGCTGAGACATATATGTATAAGAAAAGGATAGTTCTGGGAAGTAGAGAGCAAGGGAAGTAAGGAGAGGTGCGGTTGCTTACTTAAAAATAACAGGGAACCATCAGTGACTTCCATGAAGTCACGAGGCAGGTATACAGTTCTCCTCAGGCCCCTTCTACTTTTAGCATTATAATATTCTTAGCATTATAAAACTGCCCATTAAAATATATACAATTACTAGGAGAACATTTGCAGTTCTAAAAAATAAGAAACTTTCAAACGATAAGTCCAAACGTCCAAAGGAGGAACTTCGTAACACGCGTGTAATCGCCGTGATGGGGTCCCATCTTGCCCTACGGGCTTTGGGCCCGCGATAATCACTTACTCGGTATCCTTTGAAAGCTAACGGAATGTGCTTCAATCAGCATTGAAACACTATCAGCACTGCTTCAATCTCATAGCTCCAAATGACTCAGGCTGCTTCGTTCATTTCATCAGGCGTTATCAGCTGCATACAAATTTAATTATTTGCCTAAAAATAACGGACGATTAATGTGCTATCTCGTGAGATTGACTCTGCCTGCTTTAATGCTGCTTTGAAATCCCTTCAAGCTTTACAGAAATTTTTCAAATTTTGCAGCGTGACCTCTGGGTCTAATACATGTAAAGTTTTTTTTTTCAGCTAGATTAGGTCCTTGGCCTTATTAGGTGTAGCCCTTAAGACTCATATGTTCTGTCTCCTTTATACTCAGTACAATACATTCATCGATAATAAAACAATTTCTACTAAAAATTTATTACATTGTTTCTATTTATTAGTACTTTGTATAATAATAAAGTCGTGATCTGGGAACTTCATCTGTGACCATATACCCACCATGCTTATGCTTCGTGGTGCACATTTCTCTAAGAGCTAAAACATCAAACCTTCCACCTGAGGGACTTGGTTTATTAACTTAGTTTAAATATATGATTATACTTTTTTGTCAAAAACGATAAGCTAAGGATGATTGACTTTTGTTGTATCGGATTTGGAGGGTGTTGATTAAAGACTGCAACCGTCTGGTACTCCAGGCAGTGCCGCAAAGAAGAAGTGGATGACTGCGCAGGTGAAAGCAAGAGCGACCTACTGAAGACACAATGAAGGCCGTACTCTTATTGAAGATGCCGGAGCCACCTCCTCTTGCAACCGTGTTGGCCAACTGTGCCACATAGGAGGCATTGTCAAGGCTGCCTGATGGTCACTGTCTTATGTCCAATCCGATAGAGGCAGCACACCATCAAATATTTGAGGATTGTTGGCTTGATATATCTTTCGTCCAGTCCTAGCCTGATGTACCAGCGGGGAATTTAATCTTATAGAAATCCACTGTTGGGGGTTCAAGAAAACGAAAGCTCTTTGTCTTTACTAGCCACATAGTACGAGTAGATTAGTTCTAGTGGTGTTGAAAAGTATGGTATGGAGTTTTTTTTCTTTATGCATGAGTTTGATAGTATTAATTATGGAATCTTTAGTGTATATAGTTTATAAAAACCATGTGGATTCGGGAGGTCTTTGGGCGGTTTGTAAATACTTAATCAATGAGCGAGTGAATGAAAATTGTAAATAAGGTATGAATGGAAACATTTAACATGCTCAAGGCAGATTGTAATTTTATCACAATAAAGATAGGTACTAATCACATAGGTTATAGTGGATTTGTTGACGTATTGTTTATTAAAAGGAAGTGTTCACTTCACACCAAACCGTATACTGTGGATAGGTATCGACAAAAAAAATGAAATAAAAACTTCGCCTGCTTTTTTTTAGAAATTAATTTAATAAACTATTTAATATAATTAAATCAATATTTGAAATTATCATGTGCTCGGTTAATTATAATAACACTATCACTTTAGATGTAGCCTCTCTACAGATCCACTTTAATTACTTGTTGGGTAGTAATGTCTTGTTTTTATATCCTATGTAATACTTAGTTTTAGTACTGATTTGTCCCATTACTGCAGATTAGCTCATTTAGTCAATGGTTAAGATAGGGTTGTGAATAGTTTTCTGAATTAGGATTAAGGTGCCGAAATGCTAGTCCGGTGATTATACGAGTCGTATTTACAGGTATATACCCAATTTTTGTTTATTACATATTTCTTTGTAATTAAGAGTTACAATTAACAATTAAATATAAAAAATTTCATCTTAACTGTTTTCAGTTTTTCCTTCCTATTTTAATAATGATTTGATATTCACGGATAGTTAAGGGGCCAAGTTGAATTAATATTACTCCTTCTTATATTATTAGCGTATTGGGATATAGTTATATTAAATATTTATATAGTTTCTAATGGTAAGTAAGTGCACCTAGTAGTTTGTAATCAAACACAAGCCAACAACAAAACAAGTTTTGACCACTCATGTAAATTAGTTGACTGTCCTGACAGTTTTGAGTTGAGTACCCTCGATTACACTAGTCCGATCAGTAAATACATAAATAACTTATTTATTGTGCTAAAATTACAATCTGCCTATTAGGCAATAAGTAATTGAGATAAATGTTCTCATTCATACCATATTTACAATTCATCATTCACTCGCTCATTCATACAATATTTACAAACAGCCCAGAGGCCCCCCAAATCCACATGGTTGTCACCTCCCTCGCATGCGAAAGAGAAAGCGGAGTCTTGGGAAGTAATCCACGCTTCTCAGTCAGCCGCGACACCGGATACGAGCCAGTGAAGGCTTACCAAGAGCGCGAGAGCCACATACGCTCAGGACATGATTGGAGAAACTGACCATTGCCAGGACTCCCACTGTCACGTATTTATAGCAGGTCACGAGGCCACTGCCGTTTTAGTCTCCAAGGAGGATTATAGGGATGAGTGGTGCAGTGTAACGACTGTGCTACGGGATTAGGGTGGTTGTATAGGTTACTATGGAATTTCATGAGCTCAAGGGGGGTATCCCTGGAAGGGATGAGTTCAAGAATGTAGGGTATATTAAGATAGTTATGAAGGGTTTTGTTGCTGACGTCATAAGGCCATTTACTATTGTTCTTAGGACTTTTGATTGAAATGATTGGATACGCTTGATGTTCGACTTTTTTGCTGTCCCCCATAGCTCCATTCCGTATGTCCAGATTGGCTTAGATATAACTTTGTAGTTTTGTAATTTATTTTCTATTGAGAGATGGGATGTCCTTTGTAGTAGTATGTACAGTTGCGATCATTAAATAATTATCAAATTTTAATGTGTTTGTTTAGCTTGGTGCATAGGTGGTTCTTCTGGATAAAATTCTATTGTGAGGACTAAGAACAAGTGAAGAGCCAAGAGTGGTTATGGTGGCGGAGTTAAATTACTGGGATTTCAAAGTTAAGGTGTATCAAGCGAAAGGTTGTTGAAAATATGGAAGAAAAAAAGTGTAATGCAGACAATTGTACAGTTTTCCAATATCAGCCTCATATTACCTCTTCGTGACGAGGAAAATATCAGTTCCGGCATCATGTTTCACTGGCGAATGAAGATAGTGGCATGATCGTTTCAGATAATGACCGTAATTATTTTAAATTGAAATGGTAATGGAGACAGACCTGGTATTGAATGGAGAAAAACTATAAATAAGTCAATTCATTCTGGGGTCAGTCACTTAAGGATAACTTGATCGAATACTAATTACAACCTGCCTTGTGAATATTAATATAGAAACATAAAACAAGGTTGTGTTATTTCTTGGTATCTTATGTTTACATATAACCATATCCTTATGCACTTTTGTGTGTATATTGACCGACTAAGAGCTATTTATTTTAAAATTTGGAATAACTAAGATTTTTCCCTAGCTCCTGGTAGTAACTAGGGTAGATTAAAACCGTTGTTATCAATTTTGTATCATTTATCTAATGTTTTTCATTTTCATACAATTTTGCTTTATTTCATTTTATTTTTCTGATAACCGTTCAATCTGTATTTTTTTATTTATTATATATTCAGTCCTAATTCCACTCCTCTTCCTGTATCCGAGACAGTACGGTATTTAGGCTTTCATCTAAACAAACTGGCTGACCTGGAACCCACACACCAGGCTAAAAAGACGCTTTGGACAACTGTACAGACTACTTGGAAGGACATCCCATCTCTCAATAGAAAACAAATTACTAACCTACAAAGTTATGCCTAAGCCAATCTGGTCATGCGGAATTGAGCTATGGGGGACAGCAAAAAAGTCAAACATCAAGCGTATCCAATCCTTTCAATCAAAAGTCCTGAGAACAATATTAAATGCCCCTTATTACGACAGCAACAAAACCCTTCATAATGATCTTAATATACTCTACATTCTTGAACTCATCCCTTCCAAGTTCATAAAATTCCATAGTAATCTATCCCTAATCCCGTAGCACAGTCATTGCACTGCACCACTCATCCCTATAATCCTCCTTGGAGACTAAAACGGCAGTAGCCTCGTGACCTGCTATAAATACGTGACAGTGGAAGTCCTGTCAATTGTCAGTTTCTCCAATCATGTCCTGAGCGTATGTGGCTCTCGCGCTCTTGGTCAGCCTCCACTGGCTAGAACCCGGTGACGCGGCTGACTGAGGAGCGTGGGGGACTTCCTAAGACTCCGCTTCCTGTTTAGCGTGCGAGGGAGGCGACAACCATGTGGATTTGGGAGGTCTCTATGCTGTTTGTAAATATGGTATGAATGAGATCATTTATCACAATTATTTATTGCCCAATGAGGCAAATTGTAATTTTATCATAATAAAGTTGTTTATTTGAAATTTATAAATATTTGTTTGTCTATCTAATTAATTTCTTATATATTAAATGATCTAAACGTCCTACTAAAATAAATCACAATGATATAATGTGTACTTTCATACATTTATATAATTTTAATAAATACACACATTCAGTTAATTCAACCAAGATGGAAAACAATAAAAAAAAAGATTGGCAAATTTAAGAAAAACATTGTTGCCTGTATTTAATTCAAAATCAATACAGCCTTACGTCTTCAAACTGTAAACTATTTGACCCTTTTAAATTGTTTTGCAAGTACAGACATTAAACGTGATTTCACTTGTGAGGATTCTATATTTTGTTTGTTTCTGTGTGATCACAATAGATTATTACAATAGTTTATTAATATAAAGAAATTATAATGGTTACACGTCAGTGTGTTTCGTTACTACTGATTTTTAGATGTAGACGTGCAAATGCGTAAGGGTGCTTCTTATCGATTCTGAACATTGTTAGTGGCTCCCGAGTCTGTGTGTCGGCGCCAGCAACATCGATCTTACAGAAATTTTCTCTTTCCAAGAACGAAATTCCCTGATGAAGTGACTCACATAGCAGCACTGAAAGCGTGGCGTAATCGATGGCGCTTGGAATAAAGTATCGATACACTCTTCCTAAGGATTAAAACATCCTCTGGTGGAAATACAAGTCTATGAACAAAGTTCAGGGTGTTTCGATTTCCTCGATCGCTTAGGGTATCCGTGACCCTCGTGATTGTCATGCCCTATACCAAAGGGAATAAAAAGTTTTGTGGGAAGTGGAGGCAGCTCACATAACCTTATATTATATGTTTGATAAATAAGACCAAATTAAATGCAAGATAAACAAAAGGAAGTTGTTATATTGTATGGATTAATTTCTTTGCGTTGACCCTGTCATCTGTTGTTCACGTTTTACATTAGGTGTATATATGTGGAATTTTTTTTTAGTTTTATATGTATAACTTATTAATTTACTCTTATTACTCTTATTCTTTTATATTTTCTGTTTTCTCATTAATTTATTATTAGGATGTTCATTATGTCAAATAATCTATAAGGCCACAACTATTTTGATATTGTCATACATGTAATACGCTGCAAACAGCAATGTCATATGTATACCAAAAAAAAAAACGACGTCTTTAAAAGATGAACTGTAAAAAAGGAAGAAATAAAAAAAACTCTTAGTCCTAACATTTATGCAGACCGTTACCCTTAGACTTACATCCTTGATTCTAATACCCCATCCCTATAATCATCCTTAAAGATTAAAGTAGTAGAGATCTCATGGCCTTGACAGTGGGAGATCTGTCAAATATCAGTTTCTCATGTCGTGAGCTTATGTTGTGCCACTGTATATACTTTATAAATATAGTGAGTGATTGCTGAAATGTGGTGTGAATGGGATCTTTATTCTCAATTACGTATTGGCCCATGGGGTGGATTTTTTTTTCTCGAAAAATTTCTTCTGTCTGTTCTAATGAAGATAAATCAAAACTTATTATTATACTCGGTATTATACGGACACAGCCGGTGATCGTGGAATGTGATGTGAAGTAAGGCACTTTCTACTTAATTGTTAACTGGAGCAGATTCTATGTAGCTATTCTATACGATTGTCAGAGTGCTGTAATTTTATTACAGCGGTTCAACACGGACAAAAAGGAAATATTAAAAAAAATTAATATTCCATAACGGGTCATGGGTAATGAAATCATGACGAAATTCGCTGATTGTGAGCATGGGTAGCTCCACTCTGACATAACTATAACTTACATAAGGTAATTAGTTCTGTGTTTATAATACAAGTTATGTCATCTCTATCTGTTTAAACGCTAGCAAAAAACGTATTGATAATTTGATGAACTAGTTAAGTAGTCCAGGAAAAAAACAAAAACGCAGCTCGGATTATTTATAGTCAAACTCGATGAGTGATAAAAGTAAAGGAAAATGACAAACCCCGAACAGGGAAAATTTCCCACCAAACAGCGATAGGGATTGTTTTTTTTCTTTCATAGACCCTTCAAATTTACAGACAATTATATAAAACTATAGATTCTCAGGCGAATCCATTTACAAATTATTTCCATATTTCCTGTAGCATCGCTACATTATATACAGGCTTTGTTATTTTATAAAAATTATATAATGAATAAACAAGTATAATTATATACATTATACGTGACTGGACTAAACTTACTAATAAACGTGATGGGGCTCACCTTTTTGATCAACCTTAAAACTACCTTACATACTAATTTTTCCCCGACAGTCTGTTGCCATCGATACCGGAGGGGTGGTGGGGTCATAGTGTTAAACACTGGGTTTGTCAGGTGCTGCAACGAGTCAAAAAATATCGTGATCACGGTTAACCCGTCGCAGAGATAGGGACTGATGAGCGGTTTGGATTTTTCTACCGAATCCTGAAATTAGTTTATGGGAAAGCCCAGTCGACAAATAATTTTCATATTTACAGTTACAAATAAATGTACCTCATGTAACCTGTATAAAATAGAGAAACCAGAAACCATTAAAATTCCTCTTGTCTCTCTCTCTCTCTCTCTCTCTCTCTGTTCTGCTATTTTCATTTCATACTAAGTAGGGTATCAAATTAAAGAACTTGGTGGCCTGATTAATAATATACAATATAAATGCATGGACGTAAGTGAACTATGTTTGAAAAAAGTCATTAAAACTGTGTATAAAATCGTTTTCACAGCAGCTACTTAATCCTTAATTGTGTCATGGGTCACACTTGACGGATTTCCGGCAAGTTTCCACGGTATCTTAGCGGCAAGGAACCGTTGTGTGTCTAACAGATGAGTTAATTGAAAATTTTTTCGAAGCTATCAACTGTATAATAAAAGGGTCTCATTACTGTTTTAATATTTCAAACTCAACAGTAATACTGTTAATAATACTGATCCGACCCTTGAAGTCAAAAACTGGCCGTATTATTAACATTTCTCACCATAAAGTAGTCAATGAAGAGTATTATTGATGGTGAGGAGTTTGTATAATAATAATAATAATAAAAATATAAATAAAAACCTTCTGTCTCTCCACAGCTTTACTTATTTTCTACCCGAACGTTTTCGACGGACTATGCCGTCATTTTCAAGCGTTCGAGCAAATAGTTAATTAGTTAGCTGTGGTAACACAGCTCTTGCCGGCTTGGCTTTCAAACGACGTCTGGACGTTCTAATTCATAATGGAGAGTTTCAACCTCGTATTGGTTAGTGAACAGTGAAGTATCTCCGAATTTGAAACATAAGGCAGTCTAATTTTGGGATATATATATAAAGTATATACTGTAAATATGTTAAACTTGTATGTCTTACATGAAGGCAGAGGACATCCACTGATACCTCCCCTATAAAAATTTAATTAAATTTAAAAATTATCCTTAGTGGATATGGACCTAGTGGGTTTATAAAAATATTTTTTAATAATTTTTTAAATACTTTTTTTATACTATAATGCTTTTCTGTCCTCCGGATTAATTTGTTAGGGTTAACGTACTCATTGGACGGTTTGCCTTGGCACAATTCCATCGGTCGATTCTAGCGAGAGTTATAATGTGAAATTGCAAAATGAAACTTTATGTAAATCTACCTGTGTGCTGTGGTCATATTTCAAAGTATTATTAAAAAAAAAAAAATATTCAGCTAGAATTATTGGACTTTATATGAATATCTAATCAATAGTTTAGTTCTTTCGCGATTTAAAATCACAATTCTATGAGGGATTGAGAAAGCAGAACTGACTTGCTGACTCAAGCAGAACGATTGTTCAAACCGTTAAAAGACGAGTTTAGAGTGTTTTCGTATAAACAAATATTTCTAGCAAAAGAGAGAGAAGGCTGTAGACGATGACTTCCTTATTATGACTCCATGTGTTCTTTGATCTATCTACCTTCAACAAAATATTCACAGAGGCAAAAGGAGATGGCCAAGAATTGCAAACATTTAATGGTTTCTGGTTTGGAAAAAAAACCATTAGATATCTGTTATAAAACAATATTAAATTAAAGCTATGACTTATAATCATACAAGACAAATAGATCCCTTCATTTTCTTCTGAGGACAATTTTAATTTTTATAACTTCTTCTTAGTTATTATTATAACTATTGTGCTAAAATTACAAACTTCCTTATTAGGCAATAAGTAAATGAGATAAATGTTCTCATTCATACCATATTTACAATTCATCATTCACTCCCTCATTCATGGAATATTTACAAACAGCCCAGAGGCCTCCCAAGTCCACAACCCACAAATCCACTCGCATGCGAAAGAAGAAGCGGAGTCTTGGGAAGTCCCCCACGCACGAGAGCCACATATGCTCAGGACATGATTGGAGAAACTGGTCATTGCCAGGACTCCCACTGTCACGCGTTTATAGCAGGTCACGAGGCCTCTGCCGTTTCAGTCTCCGAGGAGGATTATAGGGATGAGTGGTGCATTGCAATGACTGTGCTACGGGATTAGGATGGTTGGATAGGTTACTATGGAATTTCATGAACTTGGAAGGGATGAGTTCGAGAATGTAAGGTGTATTAAGATCGTTATGAAGGGTTTTGTTGCTGACGTAATAAGGGGCATTTACTATTGTTCTCAGGACGTTTGATTGAAACTACTTTTTTGCTGTGCCCCATAGCTCTATTCCGCATGTCCAGATTGGATTAAGTATAACTTTGTAAATTAATAATTTATTTTCTATTGAAAGATGGGATGTCCTTTGAAGTATTCTGTACAGTTGTCCAAAGCGTCTGTTTAGTTCTAGTCTTTTTAGCCTAGTATGTGGGTTCCAGATCAGCCGTTTGTCGAGATGGAAGCCCAGTTACCGTACTATCTGGGATACAGGGAGAGAAATGGGATTAAAATAAACTAGTGGACAAGACTATGAGTACGACAGAGGGTGAAGGTAATGTGGGAACATTTTGCTTTATTAACTTTGATCCGTTGCACCAATACTCGATCTCATCAAGCTGTTTTTGAAGGCTATTGGATGCGAGCCTGGAATGGCCAAGCTAGGCTTTTCTAAATACGCTTTCGGAGACTTAGATTTAGCCAAACCGAAACATCCTTCAGACGAAGCAAGCATACACACAATACTTCCTGTTCGTAGGAATGGGGAAGCGATCTGTGTATTTTTTATGTATGCAAATTTTACTAGAGCTGCCGGAAGGTCGTGGAGTCTAACTTCCTTCCAAGGTATCCGAAATTGAGCTTTTACTCTATCGAAAAGTACCGTTTGTATAAACATTGTATATTTTAAAGGTTCTCGGATTTTTTTTTTTTCTCCCTTCACTATCAGCCTCACCTCAATTGGCGTACGCGGTGTAAGATTCCAATCGAAGTGTCTTTCCAGCCTATATAACCTATACAGCAGCGACCTTAATAAAAAATAACTGATTCCGGTCTTGGAAAAAAGCATTGAAATCCCCAATACCAATTAATAAATAAAACTAGCAATAAGTATCACAAGCTTTCTCATTCTATAATTATTTATGCAGATATGATTGTCATACATTTTTTTAAGCAGGTGAAGCCAATTGGTAAGAACTATTCAGTTTTGATGACAAAAAGAGACATTAGTTCACAATTTAGTATTAAAGAAATTACCAGTATGCAAAATTATAATAAATACATATTCCTGATGGCAATGATTAAAGGCTTCCTAATAAAACCCTTAAATAATTTTTATTTGTCAAATTTCTCCCAACCACATAATCGACGTCATTTGCACCCCCCCCCCCCTACCACGGGATCCGTAAGTCAAACGGGGCTCCCTCATGGATGGTTCTCACTCCCTGTTGACGGGATAACTCGCAACCAATCAGGACAGAAATAAAATATTGAGTTTTCATTTATTAAATTGGATCAACGTTTATTAATTTTTATTCAAGTCTAGAAAAGATCCTTAATAGATGAGACGTCAACATCTGGAATATGTATTGATCCTAGAATACTAGAAGAAAAAAATATTTTTTTTGGTGCCTATGATTTTAGCTATATTTGGGGTGCTAATTCTAAATATTAAATCAGTTTTTCTCTATCTGCTCTACTTTTTCGGAGTTTTTTTTTAATGTGCAGTTCTACACGAACTGTGCTGTTCTTACTCCAATTCATACAGTTCTAAATACAATGATTGGATACTGTATATTTTCCCTATTGTCAGTCTGATGTCTAGTTAGATCCAGAAAAATCCACCAGATGGAGTATGCATCAGGTAACTTGAGTGTGCTTCGACCCTTCAACTAGAGTTGAGGTTAGTTTGTGAGTTCTCGCCGTGTAGGGTAGATCGAAGAAGGCCTAAAGTGATATTTCTGTATATGAAAAAGCTGTCGTACAGTTAACCTAAAACAAACTGTGCTATTGAATAGAAATAAAATGAGTTCAAATAGAAGAAGTTTTGCTACATATGCGGAGGAAACATGTTAAAAGAAAACAGAAAAACTTTTAGTGACTTTGTAAAGAGAGCTTATCTTGGATACTTTGGTGTTAGGCTTGGTGATCAAGATAAAACCTGGGCACCGCATCAGGTCTGTAAAACGTGTACGGTGCATTTGCGACAGTAGACTACCGGGAAAAGTCAGAAATTTGGCGTACCGATGGTTTGGAGAGAACCCAAAAACTACTTCTAATAAATATTACTGGAAAGAATGGAAACAAGTGGACTTATCCTGATTTCGTTTCTGCAATGCGCCCGGTCCTTCACTCAAAGGAAATGCCGATCCCAACCTTTCACCAGCTTCCAAGAGCTCTATAAGTCCGGCCCCTCTTATCACACTTATGATACTAATGAAAGTGACTGTGATTATGACAGCTTCAAATCTGTTGTCAAAGCCTTGGGTGTAACATGAGTATTAAGGAGCACTAGTTACACAGCCACTTCGATCGTTTTACTGAAAATTTAGGAGACACCAGTGAGGGACAAGGTGACATATTTTCCCCAGGATATTAAAACTATGGAGGTTCACTACCAAGGAAGATGGGATACGCACATTATGGCAGATTACTGCTGGATTTTAAAAAGGGAGTGTTCAAAAATGTATTCAAGAATGTCACGGAAAAGAAGCTTCCGAAGTGTTCGGTGACTAGTTTCATCGATGACTTTTTCCTCTAACTTTGTATATAATAATATTTGTATAATATAATAAGTTTTTTTATTTGATCCATGGATTTAACTTAAAATAGTGTAACGTATATTTCATTAAAATGGTATATCATAGAAATTTGAGCTCCTGGGCAAAAACTAATGCCATATCTGAATTCAGGGCATCAACTTCATATGAAATCAGCTCCAACGCATCCGGCACCAAAACACTTGTTGGCCTGTGAGTTTTTTCAAATTCGAAGCAAATGTACATCTCTAAATCGACCTAGCAGCATACGTCAATGTGGTATGAATTACTTGCTTTATGTGATGTTAATTTGTTACGTTAGTTGGAAGGCTTAATTTTAAGCCTTTTATTTTTGACCAGTTAGAAATTTGAGGTCCTAGGCAAAAATTAATGCCATAGTTGAATTCATGGCATCAAATTTCTATGAAATCAGCTACAAATACTCTGGAATCAAAACACCTGTTGACCTGTGTTATAAATGTACGTACTTGAAACTGTTTATATTTGAAAATGTCTATTGAACTAATCATTTTGTCAATATGTTCACAGCAATTTGCACAAATTGCTTAAACGAGTATGACAATAATCTGCATACATAAATCTAGAATGAGTAGACATATTTTTATAATGATAGTTTATCTATTGTAAATTCCAAAGAGCAAATAAACACTCCATTTTTTTTTGTAGTGTGTAGCTATGAAAAAAATTAGACTTTAGACTGGCAGTTGTTATATTGGTTTTGCAGACTAATGTCAGTTTTTTTTTTGTATATTATTTTGTCCGTTTATCTAATTGTTTTGACATTCTTAGTGCTGATAACTAACATGTATTATTATTCCTAAAACCTATACAAAATAATTCAAGTAAATTTTTTGAAGTAGTATTTAGGGGGCTTGCGCGTTGATTGCCGCATGGACAATTTTCATTCAAATCTGGAAATTGGCAACGAATGAACTAGGGCTTTAAATTAACGTCTTTCGTACTATTCCGGAAAATGATGAAAATATAAAATATAGTATTAAAAGCTATTAGATGATTTTCAGTGTGATAGTAAAAAACATAATACAGCTGTGACACTTAAGTCTAGAGATATTGCTTTTGAATATGATCCCAGGTTAAATACAGTCTAGGGAGGTTTAAGAGTAAACGAACAAGAGAGTACTTGATTTAGCAAGGCCATCCCTTGTCTTCGTCAAAATTGCAGAGAGTTGACTTATTGACTTAAATAATGTTGTCGGGTCGTCCCTAGGGAGGTGCCTGATCACCCTGGTGACAAGTGCGGATTGTTCTAGTTTATAACCTGGACAATCGTTTCATGACGGCGTTACTATCTGACTCCATTTTGGATAGGTATGTGCCCCGACAATGCACTATGTTCAAAAGAAGAGGTACAGAGGTTTTTCATAAAGAATTAGAAAAATTTTCAGAGTTCGGGCGGAAACCAAGCGTCACGAGTAAAGGTCGCGAGAGACTAGTTTACAGGGCTAGGAGCCCGCTTTAAGTACCTAACCAGCCTTTTCTACGGAGAGGCTGCAAGGGTTGCTTAGTACCTATCATATAAATCTTTCAGATACCCTACTTTGACTTAACAGAAAACTTAACAGAATGTTTCGAAGAATGGCCAACTGTTGATCTGCTCCAGAGGAGTCCAGGTAACAATGGCTTCGGTACCTAGAAAGCTACTGTCCGATTAGTGCTGGGCTATTGAGGCAGGCTTAGTTGAGGCTCTGTCAGTTCTCAGTTCCGTTCCCAGCTCAGTCGAACTGTCAGTTAATAAAAGAAAAAAAACTGAAACAGAAAGGGAGAACTGACAGGATGGGTGGACCTATTTATCCTGTTGCCGTTTGAGTTCAGTTCTTTAAATCGTTGGTGTAAACGCTTTCCTTTTGAACTGTTCAGTCCAATTAACAGTTTTTTGTTTTGTTGTGCGATTCTACCCAATTTAAAATGTCGTAAGATTACGGCTTCGTTTGTGAATTTATTGAAATTTACAAATCAAAGACATGCTTGTGGAAGGAGCCGGACCCAAATTACCATGTTCTAAAGGTTAGTATGTTAAGATTATGTTACTACCTACTGGGTCGGAGGTTTAGGATCGAGTGTGGGAAACAAGTGGGGACTAAAGCTGAGGCATATGTGTATAAGAGAAGGGTAGTTTCGGGAATTGAGAGATAGGTCTAGGAAGGATGTGGTCGCTTACTTAAACATATCAGTGACTTCCATGAAGTCACGAGGCAGGTATACAGTTCTGCTCAACCCCCTTATACTTTTAGAATTATATATAACTTTAGCATTACAATATTCTTAATATTACATAACTGGCCAACCACAATTTAGGTGTAAAAAAGTGGGGCACACAAGGGCGTGTTGTTTCTAAAAAAAGGTTAGGTATCAATAATAAATTCAATATGTGCTGTGTTAAACAAGCTTGTAGAGTTTAAAAATTTAGATAATAATGAAATGTCGTTTGTTCAAGTTGATGTAAAGTGGTGAGCTATGCTTGAGATGGATGATTTCATTACTGATTCACTGAAGAACCTGAAAAACCTGATATCCAACACCATACCCCTACCACCTTTCCCCTATCGATGGCAGCGGTATGGTAGTTGAGTGAATCTAAGTTCTAACTACGTCACCTTTAAACGTGCTTATTGACTTCATCGATATCGTAGAACACACAGTTCCCCGTTTGAATGTAAAACTTCTGAATTAGGACTCAACTATTACTATCAGAGACTCTATTGAATTGAGGTTATCGTTTTGATATTTTACCTTCCTTGCTATTCTAGATTAATGCACCGAGATAAAAGAAGCCTGTTGAAAATCTAAATCCAATTCGTCCTCAGGCAGATAGACATCTAATAGCTGACCATGTATGAATACCACATACCGAGGCAGGTTTACTTAAATGGAGAACATATTCACATAGGCAAAAGAGTATACATCATTCCAAGGACAGTATCAAAAGGCATTGCTATGAAAAATGTCGAGGTTGGCAGAACTGCGGAAGGTAACTGCTTGATGCATTATTAATAACGTTCCTCTGGATTATCGAATTTCCTTCTCTGAATATGGAATGAGAGATTTAGTGAATAATAAATTGTAATTTCTCTCTTGTCTCTAGGCCATTGTTATATTGTTGTTTTTCCAGGATCTCTGCAATTACAAACACATGTCTGAATTATCTCAATGTAAGACTAATTGATTATTTTTTATGTTTTTCAAATATGTTATAAGCATCCGCTGGAGATGTAGGGAAGTTCCCACACTATTCTACAATCCCAGCTCTTAAACCAAATTGTTCTTCTCTTACTAAGCTCTCATGCCTGGTTTTTTTTTACAAAACATGAATATTAATGGATTAGATCCTTTATAACGATCTTAATATACATTACATTCTCGAACTCGTCCCTTCCAAGTTCATGAAATTCCATAGTAACCTATCCAACCATCCTAATCCCGTAGCACAGTCATTGCACTGCACCACTCATCCCTATAATCCTCCTCGGAGACTGAAACGGCAGAGGCCTCGTGACCTGCTATAAACGCGTGACAGTGGGAATCCTGGCAATGACCAGTTTCTCCAATCATGTCCTGAGCGTATGTGGCTCTCGCGCTCTAGGTCAGCTTCCGCTGGCTCGTATCCGGTGACTACTCGGCTGACGGAGGAGCGTGGGGGACTTATCTTCCTCTCTCGCATACGAAGGAGGTGATAACCATGTGGATTTGGGAGGTCTCTGGGCTGTTAGTAAATACTGTATGAATGAGCAAGTGAATGCAAAATTGTAAATATGGTATGAATGAGATCATTTATCACAATTACTTATTGCCCGATAAGGCAGATTGTAATTTTATCATAATAAAGCTGCTTAATAAACTAAATGGATTAGATAGCCTACTGACTAATAACTTACACATTTACTCAAGCAAGAATTATATTAAATTAAAAAATAAAACTTAAACAAGAAAAGCTCATTACAAGGGTCATTAGGCCACAATCATAGGTGTATATTGTATTCGAATTTTAGAATCAAACTAAATTTATCTATTAGAGGTTGACTGATGTGATGAAATTCCCTGTAAAACATTGTTGATTACCTGTGCAGGTACCTTTGAGTGACCATGGGAACATCTGGAAGGGTGGTAGATATACTTTTTGGAACCATGCGAGCACATGCCCTGAGCGGATTAGGGTTTGGTTCACAGTAACTTCATATTTCCATAACAGACAAGTTATTTTAGTATGATAAGCTTTAGTGATATCCTGTATAGGATATTATCTTATCCTGATTAATATTCACTCCCTGCTCTCTAAACAGCTTTCTATCCAATGATTACCACAGGTAGGAGATTACACTAGAACCTCAGATTTGAGTAAGCAATCTTCTATGGATGAAACTACATAAAAATGCAATCAATGGTGTATCATATTTATAATCAGCGTTAAATTTCCGGCAAGAGTAGTGTACATTTATTGTCCATTCTAGGTAAGTAATTAAGGTGAGTCAGGGGGGAATAAGTAGTTCTACAGACCAGATCAGGAGAGACCTTTGAAAAATGTTTATGCTATTGGTATACATCCGCTATCCATGCGGTGACTGTTGAGGCAATAGGAGATTGCAGTTAACAGTTACTTTGACTGCTATGTCCCTTTGATGTAGGCATTCTCTCGCCGAAGCATTAAAAGCCTTTTACCTCTGTAAGGCCGATAAGATTAAAGTGTCGCCTCTCGTTAGCTGTTAATGGAAGTATCATTTCATCATCGCTGTGAAGAGAGCTTTTAAATAAAAACTTCTCAGAAGATTGACGATTCACAATTAAAAGTATTTACAACAATAAACTATTTATTTATTTGTATATTTCCGAGTGTTTAATCGCAATAGATTGAAAAATGATGATTGATAGCTGTTGGCTTCTTGGAGATATCCTTCTTTTTTGAAGGAAAATTAACGGTATAAATGTTTAACACTTATCAAAGATTACTGGGTCAATAAATAATTTTCAGATGAGGACAATTCAGAGAAAATATCATGTTAACACTGTTGTCTTTCGGCCTGAGTCGTATGGGATTTGTCTAAAGCATTAGACATTTTTTGCAAAGTTGAGAATCTACCAATTACATGATTCCAAATTTTATCGAGGCAGATACAGTAAATGATATAAAAGAGCCTGTAGTCATTAAAACCATAAAGAGATAATCGGACTAACCACTACAACTGTCGGAACACTCAACCAGGAAAGAACCTGTAATTAGGACTTAGGCAAAGACTTAACAACCAGCAAGTCAGGAAATTAGGACTTAGAAGAAAAAGTAGTTGAAAAACATTAGGTCAGGGGGTGATGTTTTTGTTTTGGTTTGGGGGGGGGGGGGTTAGAAGGGATGATAAAATGGAGAAGGTTAACAGCAAGTGACTCTGTTATAAAAAAGTGGACTGGACCGGAAAAAGTAACAAATTTCGGGGAAGAAGGTTCTAGTCCGGTAGGCAGGCGTACATTTCAACAAGAGCCGTTAGACCAAAGATAAAAATATTTTAGAGGGAGGATACCGCCGACACTAGCTTATATTTTGAACAATCATCAGCTGTAATGTACATTATGTTTCTTTGTGTTACATAATTATTTCTAGTTCAACAGTGAGTATAGTGAGGGACATACCATTTCAAAATGTAATACTGATCGATCATTACTTCCACAATAAGGAATCTTTACATACATGCACATTATGCTCATAATATTTACTGTAGAATTAGATAGCATTTTGCTATGGTAGGCTTATGTACAGAATACAGGGCGTGTGAACATAGAAAGTGATAGTGCTCACATCAAGTATAAACTGTGCTAATGCTAAACTAAATCTAAATACACTAACATAGCCTAGTTTTCCCGGACAGTCTGTTGCCATCGATACGGCAATGGGGGTGGTGTCATAGTGTTAAACACTGGGTTTGTTAGGTGCTGCAACGAGTTACAAAACTTGATGTCTCCGGTGGATGAACTCACCCTCCGACGGAACACCAAGCAACGTTCAGATCGGAGTTCTTTAACCTCTTGAGAGAGGTATGTTTTACCGTTCCTTTTATTGAACATTTCAGTTGAAAACGAATCGAGTTATATAATATGTATATTTAAAGTTTTGACTTTATTTTATGTATCTAATAGGAACCAAGTATTTGGGAACATCATAAAACGAAACCATTGGGTGGGTTTACTTCTAGTAATTGCCACGATGCTCTCGTTTGCGTAGATATAAGTAGTTTTCTATTATTGGTTAAACAGGTGTAGATCTCTCCATGTTTGATGGGAATGGTAAAGAATGAGCGAATGTTGTTTTTGTGCCGTGATAAAATTGGAAATGTCTTGTAAATTAATTTCTTTGCCTGTTCTGTAGTTTTTCGTTGACGTGTTCCATGAATGTAAGCGTTATATTTAATGTTCAACCTAAATATAAGACTCACATATCCACTGGAACATAGATGATGATTTATATTGGCCTTCGTTTAGCTAATATGATTGCTACCCGGATTTATTATGGTCCTTCGGGCTCTATATATAAATGTCAATGACGACTTCATTACACCTCAGCTATGACAGGCATCGGCTGCAAAAGCCACATCCCCACCACCCCACTCTCTACGGGAATACACACCGGTGATGCATTATTCAAACTGCACCGCAACCGACGGGACCTTGGAAGATGACAGCTGTGTAAGAGGCACAAGTAGCAGATCTGGTACGGGGTCTGGCGCGCGGCCAGGGTCCAAGGTAGCCAGGTGGGCCAAAACGTTTGCGAGTGTGACGCGAAAATATCAGCTGACTGGGACAACCTCGGGGAGCGAATCTAATAAAATTGGGACAAAGGGGGGGGGATGGGACTGTCAAACCAAAGCCTAGCATTCTAAAGATTTAAATTAATTCAATTATATACGCCAAATTATTTGGCGTTCAGGTACTATTACATATAGCAACAAGAATGCCTGCAAAAAAAAATTCGTGATCTTTTAAGGCACTGCTGGAAAAGGATCGAGTAGGAATGCGGCAGCCGAATAAATATATTGGAAAGGTGAAGGTGTGCTGCATCTACTTTCGGCAACACTTCAACATGCAGCAATACCAGTCTTCAAGATGCAGCTCGATCAGGGCACCCTTCAGCTAAACCGAAGCAGTGCTAACATCGCCAAATTCAACTACAGCCAGAGAGAAGAGTAAAAGTTGTTGAAAATAGGAACCCGACATATTTTCGTAATCAGAAATTGCGTTTATAAATATAAATACATACACTTCGATAATTATTCATATGAATAATAATTAATGCTGTAACTTTCAAAGTACATTTTTAATTTTTTTTTTTTTTTTAATCCAGATGTCCGAATGGTTTATGCCTACCCACATTGCACTTGGAGGCCTGCTTAGTATGGAATTTCATCATCCACACGGGTTTTCTTGTATGTCACATAAATAAGGATAAAAATACGAATATAACAGAAATAAAAAATAATTGCATAAGCCCAACAAAAGAAATGTAAATGAATACATTTGAGGTAATAAAAAAAAACTCAATGAGAGACGGTGCGCCGTCGCGGCGTCGTAAATCGTTCGTAGGTCGAGGACCAGGATTTCCCTTGAAGGTCATGGTCATCCCTAAAACATCTTCACGCCTCTATATCCTGGATTGGTCGATTTTATTATACAGCTTACTAGTTCTCATACTGGTTTAGGGTTCCAATAACGGCGTTCCTCTATGGTAATTTCGCGGTTTCAAAGTGATAATGGCAACCGTTATTTCCATATCTCGGTTATAACTCCACAGAGATGGTATCAAATTCGTTATCTCGCAATCAACATACCTCCCAGACATTTGTTCTTTTCAACGACTTGAAAATGTTAATTTTATTATCATTCCGCTCTCATAATTTGTTTATGACATAAATAGTGATAAAAAGAAGTTCATGCAGCGTAGACCTATCCAATTCTAGCTCAGAAAGGATTCGGAACTCTCCACTAATATTATTTGTTAATGACTGTTCAAGAGAAGATTAGTTACCACTGAATAAGTGATACTCAAATTCTGTTAAAGACCTTCTGAGATCTGTCCTCGGTGATTGTTGTGCGACGCTATGCACTTCTTCCCGTCAACAGGGCAGCCTTCCTTCACTCCTGTCCATCATCATCATGATGTTGTCCTCTTCCAGGACTAATCGCGTCTTTTGACCGGCTTGAGCAGTACTTTTAGCAGTTTTTGTGCATCACGCCTGTTGCTCAGTTGTATTCTAGCTTTGTAAGAGGATAAGTACGAACTAAGTCAGTTATTGCGTTCGGCCTCACCGCTGTATTGGTTCGAATGGTGTCTTTTACCAAGCGAAGAAACGAGGTTTTAGATTCCTTTTAAGCACAGGATTTTGGAGGAATCTAGAGTTGGTGTGGATAGTCACTGAAAGAAGGTGTTTGGGAAATTGAATGCTAGGGGCTTGCTTCACCTCTGGGTTGACACGCTATTGCAGTACCTCCGAGAACGGCCCATATAAGCCAAACCATGAATCAACTAATTATTTAATTGATTCAAACAACCAAATATGACTTTAATGCGTGTGTTATATGAGCCGTTCCCGGTGCTACTGCTGTCGTCATTTCCCTAAAATCAGTTCAATCATCTCGACCGGACCCCCGATGGGAGCCATGCCACCAAAGATTATTTAATTAAGCTGATTTTTAAGATTGAATTTTTATTTGAATTATTATTTTTTTTATTTTTTTTAATAAATTAATAATATATGTGTTTCAGCTGGACGGAAAAGTCGATTGGGCCAGATTCAAATTATGTTACACACCCGTGAGTATCATTTTTATTTTATTTTTTTGTATTTCTTTTATTACGCCAACCTCAAAAATGTTCAACATTTTTTAAATTACTTATTTAATAAATTTCGGCTTGTGTGCATTAGTAAAAATAAATAATTGAATTGATTGATTAATTATTGCTCATTCATGTATAATATATAGTCTACAATTTATCTCAGCCTTTTTTTTTTTTTTTTCCAACCCCTTTTCTATAATTTAGGGTTGTAAGGGTCTTCCTGTCCACTCATTACATACTCCGCTGTACTCGTATGTACCTGCTTTCAAGAAGGGGTGTACCCTTAGAGAGAATCTACCCATTACCCCAATGTTACAACTTTAGGTATTAGCACACACAGGATCACAACTACGTCAAATTAAGTGTTACTTAGGAATTTAACTAGCTCATTCATACAACCTAAATGATCTCTGAGGCTTTGGGATTCTCTAGCAACCAGGTGTGGTCAAACGCCTCCTTTATCTGAAGAATATAACAAGGGCATTTAGTCTACCTTCAAAACAAATAGGGTACATCTACAATTACCAGTTTTCAGCTTAATTGCCAAGTGTTTATTAAAGGGACATTTACTAGCAAGTGGAAAGACAGCCTTGAGGATTCCTTTTATCATCACTAGGGCCAGGATCCGATACGTTGGAAACTTTAGATAACAAAAATTCAATTTTTGAAGAAAAAAAATTGATCAAATTATAAAAGTAAAATAAACATTGCAAAACTAAATAGTAACATCACAAATTCAATCTAAGTAATTTATATTATTTTTTGTTTTGTGTAGAGATATCACTAAACACTCCTTTAGTTTTTGTGAATTAAAACTTTCTCTTCCAGTAATGAGAGTTAGCTGGTGAATGAGCGTTCGTCGTAAACTTTCGCTATCGTGGCGTGTGTAAGCAAGGCTATAAGGCTATATCATTTGGTGAAAGAATACCGCCCTCGTGTGGATTCTTCATTTAGCATAGCAGCAATTCTTTTGACCACCTCACGTTCCCAAGACCATTGCAGAGTACCATTTCACAATGGTATTTTCTATTATTTTATTTGATTCTTCTAGTCAGGTAAAAATGAGATTTTGGCCAATATAAAAGGGAATCCTGTTCTGTCGCCTGCGTGGAAGGGGTCCATTCATATGTTTAGTGGCTAATTGCTAGTTTACTTCATTGGGAAGGCTGTGGAGGCTGACAGCCCCGAGACTAAATCTAAGTGGTTAGGTGGAGAGGTGCAGAGGTAATTAGATATAAATCCATGGTTCCATGGTAAGTAAATCAACAAACGCCAGTGCAGATAAAGATAGCATTGTTAAAGTTTATTGTTTATAAAAATACGGAAAAGTAGGTGTGCGTTTTCTGGACCTTGAAGGGGGTAACTTCTATTAGTCCGTGGTAAGGTTGGCTCAAAATAGGAGTTCAGATTTTAAACTTAGGGTTCAAGAAAACGTTCTGTGAAAATCAACTGAATACTTTGTTTTTTTTTCTTTAAATCATAGCTACAGTAATCACGGGCAAAAGATACATTTGATACTACAATCAACCTTGAACTGAACCGTTCAGCTTCATTAACTTATTGACAATATTTCAACAATTGCTGACAAAATGTCTACCATTTTGAACAAATTATAATTGATATTGCATCCTATTGGATCTCATTAACATCTTACACTTAAAAAAAAACTTATGTTTCATCTTATTTTCATTTGCAGTAAATTTATGGAGGTAGTGCTCGAATGGCTGATACTTTTTCATGACAGCATACCTTGCTTGATTCAACATAAAAAAAATATTGAATGCACAACAAAAGGAATGACATTTTAATGAAGTTCTTACAAAAAACGGAGGAAAATAAGTAAGTAACGTGTGGATCAGTGGCATTATCTTGGACTTGAACAAGAAACTTCAGGCAAAAAGAAGGGCGTCATTTGAGGGCCATTATTTTTTTTCTTGCATAGTTTCATTTATTTTTATACTGCGCTAAAGCGCGTTAATCTTAATCTTACTTTTTTATGTCGAGAATCAAGAAAGTTTTTGTTTAAGAAATCTTTGCCCCACCCTCCAGTAATTTCCTCCAAGTGAATTATTGCTTGTTTTATTGTCCACACTCTGCTATTTGTTCGTGTCCAATTTATTTATACTTCAAGATGTTTCGTTAAAACAAAACTTACATTAAACAGATATACAGTTATTTCATCCAATTAGTACATACCTATAGCTAAAGATAGATTCTTGGTTATTCTTACACTAGCTAGTAAATAGCCTCCAATAAACAATTACGATATAAACAACGAACTGGTGACGAGGATGCACTCCATTACTTAACTGAATATCTAGCAGCTTAGAAGAGATACTAAACGCTCTTGTACTTTTTTCAGATGTAAAGTGGGCTCTTGATCAGACCTGGTGACTTGCTCTTTTCAAAGCATAACAGAATAACACTAGGAAAATATAGTTTCTATTTATGAGCAATTTAAATGACGAATCAACATAGTAGAAGAACGAAGACAAGCTGGAAGGCTGAACAACAACAACTTTATTATGATAAAATTAAAACACCTCGATGAGATCGATTATTGATGCAACCAATGGCGAATCATAGTTAATGAAGTAAAATGTTCCCACATAACCTTCACCCTCTGCCGCAAGTCCTGTCCACTAGATATTTACATTCTTCTCCCTGTATCCGAGACAGTACGGTATTCAGGCTTCCATCTCGACAAAATACTGACATGGAACCCACACACGAGGCTAAAAAGACAAAAACTAAACAGACGCTTTGGACAACTGTACAGACTACTTCAAAGGACATCCCATCTCTAAATAGAAAATAAATTACTAACCTACAAAGTTATACTGAAGCTAATGTGGACATAAGGAATAGAGCTATGGGGACACCAAAAAAGTCGAACATCAAGCGCATCCAATCCTTTGAATCAAAAGTTCTGAGAACAATAGTGAATGCCCCTTATTACGTCAGCAGCAAAGCCCTTCATAATGATCCTAATATACCCTACATTCTTGAACTCATCCCTTGCAAGTTCATAAAATTCCATTGTAACCTATCCAACCACCCTAATCCCGTAGCACAGTTATTGTTGCACTGCGCCACTAATCCCTATAATCCTCCTCGGAGACTAAAAAGGCAGTGGCCTCGTGACCTGCTATAAACACGTGACAGTGGGAGCCCTGGCAGTGGTCAGTTTCTCCAATCATGTCCTGAGCGTCTGTGGCTGTCGCGCTCTAATTTTCACTAGACCCCTAAAAATTCATTATTTTTGGTGTTTACCATCTCCACAAGTCCTTTATACAAGTGCTAAGGGTAGGATATGGTATCCATATATCAGAAACTTAAGTAGTCTCAAGAAGATATGATTCTCAACTCTGATAGTAATGATGAGAGCAGATTCTGAGCTTTATACTATAGAGTCGATCAATTGTGCCCTTATAAACAATTATTTGGTTAGACACTGTGGTAAGACTAGTTTCATTGTGCAACTGTTTAATCAGCGGATCCGTGGCTTCACTGATTTTTTATATATAATATTCTTTATTGTGCTAAAATTAGAATCTGCCTTATTAGGCAATAAGTAATTGGAATAAATGTTCTAATTCATACCATATTTACAATTTTCATTCACTCGCTAATTCATACAATATTTACAAAAAGCCCAGAGCTCTCCCAAATCCACATGGGTGTCTCCTCCCTCACGTGTGAAGGAGGAAGCGGAGTCCTGGGAAGTCCCCCACGCGCGTCACGGGGTAAGAGCCAGTGGAGCCTCACCAAGAGCCTGAGAGCCACAGACGCCCAGGGCAAGATTGGAGAAGCTGGCCATTGCCAGGACTCCCACTGTGTCGAATTTACAGCAGGTCACGGGGCCACTGCCGTTTCAGTCTCCTAGGAGGATAGGGATGAGTGGTGCAGTGAAATGACTGTGCTACGGGATTAGGGTGGTTGAATAGGTTGCTATGGAATTTCATATATTTGTAAGGGATGAGTTCAAGTTCACTGATTTATCAATATGAAATATTTTTGCAATATAAAATAATATATTTAAAACGAAATTTGGTGATAAGCGTCAGTTTAGCCAAAACTTTAATTTCCGAAGAAATCATTGTGAAAAAGTGCACGGTATTTTGTGTAGAGTTCTTGATGTTGTTTTCTGATAACCACCATTAGGAAACAACAAAATAAGAAACCGATTTTGCCAATTGCTGGCATGAGAAACTATGGTGTTGGTTTCTTTATCTCTCAACGTTAATTTCAAAATCGGATTTCCTACTTCTTTATTCTGCAGCTACTCATTTATCCTCAATCCCAGGCGGGTCCTCCTTGGGGAGACGGTAATTGAACCCTGGTCTCCGTATTTTGCCTTATTACAGGAAAGAAAAAAGAGGTTCTTGTTGATGCATCGGAGATTAAGGATATGTTTGGATCCAAAGGCAGACGTGAGAGAGCTAATGACAGCAATCATGGTGACCGCTATGTCGAATTGCATTTTCGAGCCGGAGAACTAGGATGCGGTATTGTCTCCTAATTGCCAATGACGAAGGATAAACCCGGTCAGGGGAGGCCACCGACCCGAACTTGGCACCAGAGTCCTTTCAGCGTCTTCGCAATTCCACTCATCTTATCAATATAGCCTCTTAGCCCCAAGACAACTTTAATTAAGATATTAGTACAAGAAAGAGAACTAATGGAAATAGATGAGTCAGTAGTGCTTGGAGTGATGAAAGAGAGTCTCACGAGAACAAGAATGGAATGTGAGTGATAAACATGGTCGGTAAAAAAGTTGGCAACATAAGAATAAAAAAACAAAGCGAGAATAAATAATAGGAATATGGGTAGCTTATAAACTGATGTTAATATGTATCAGTAGTTACGTTGCAATTGCCAAGTTACTTTCTTTCCTTGTTACCAGCACCTGTTGAAGACACAGTTAAAACGTTGTCCATTAATAAATTTGATGAAACCCTATCGGCAGTGGCCTCGTGACCTGCGATAAATAAGTGACAGTGGGAGTCCTGGCAATGGGCTGTTTTTCTAATCATGTCCTGAGCGTCTGTGGCTCTCGTGCTCTTGGTCAGCCTTCACTGGCTCGTATCCGTTGACGCGGCTGACGTAGGAACGTGGGGGACTTCCCAAGACTCCGCTTCCTCCTTCGCACGCAATAGAAGTGACAACCATGTGGACTTGGGGTTTGTATATATAGTATGAATGAGCGAGTGAATGAAAATTGTAAATTGGTATGAATGAGATCATTTATCACAATTACTTATAGCCCAACATGCAGATTGTAATTTTATCACAATAAAGTTGTAAAAAAAAAAAGATGAAACCCTACAACTCTCTTTCATCACCCTAAACCGACCTCCCGACAGACTCTTCTACCCGTACACATATTGACAGCTAACAAGGAACTCACAAAATGGTATAAACTTTATTGTCTGACATAAGTCCCCTAAGAATAACAAATATATTGATCTGCAGTTTCTCTGGGGCACTCCATTTGAAATGAGCATTTCTTATTAGTTGTAAGCCACCCGTCGAGGCCTTCTCAAGATTGGGCATTGGTTCAAACAATGACAGTTAAAAGAAAATACTTCATACATCCTCCGTCGCAATTCCTGTACATCAGATATTCTTCATGCCGCCCCTCTTCCTGTATCCGGTACAGTACCTAGGCTTCCATTTTAACAAAAATATATCATTGACCCGACACAAGTCGCTTTGAACAACTCTATAGAGTGTTTCAAAATATTCTATTTCTCAGTCTAAAAGAAACTACTAATTTACAATGACATACTAACACCAATCCAGAGCATTCGAGTTATCGGCCAAAACGAAACGGGCAAACATCAGGCGCATCCGATCTTTTCAATTTAACGTCCTAAAAACAATTACGTCAGCAATCTCAATAAACAATCTCATTACGCCATAAATCCTTGATCTCATTTCTATCAAATATGTAAATATCAAATTGAAATATGCATCAAAAATATCAGATCATCTTAACCCCCTAGTCAGTGTATACCTCCGCACATACCTATAATCCGCCTTGAACATTGCATTTACTCCAATGGCTTCGAGACTTGCTATAAATTTAAGACACTTACAGACATTCCAATGCCCGGCTTCTCTAATCATGTCCTGAGCGTCTGTGGCTCCCGCGTTCTTGTCCGGCCTCTAGTGGTTCGTATCCGGTGATGCGGCTGATGGAGGGAGGAACGTTAGGTATCTCCATGCTTTACTTCCTTTTTCGCGTGCGAGACATCGCCAAATCAGGCAGGATTGGGCCAATATCTTGGACGCGTTGTGTATTTGTATATATTGGATGAAGACGTGAGGGATTGTATTTTATTAAAAATATATTCACCCGCTGAAAGTAACACAGTTCCTAATGACGGATATGCTGCAAGCACATTTTTTCAATAATGTGTGTTAGTAATCATATTCAGCAGGAAACGCATTATGTTCATTACATACGTTGGCTCTAAATCCGGCATTTATTTTTATATTTATTAATAACATAGCATGCATTGGGAACTTGTAAAAGGTGAAGGAAAAAAATGTAAAATATGATTGGTACCGCTGACAATATTCTACCGATGTACCCAAGTATGTTGGTAGCACTGCTCAGTAACCCCTTAACCCAGTTATTTATTTATTTTTCCCTTGATATTTTAACGATTTAATTATTAAAATTTATTAAGATTTGATCTGACGAGGGCTTCAATTAAAATTATATGCTAAATGATGATGTAACCGGTAACCTGCTACTTTGGAGTCAAACAAGCTGATTCAGTGCCATGCCAGGAATGACAAGGACGCAGGCGTATTGTGACCTTTTCCGAAACGAAAATAATTATAACAAAACATAAGGTGTCCTGGGAGGAATAAATTTTATGGAATATAATGAGAGAACGTATCTTAATAAGTTCAAAGGCGTGGATAAATTCGGACGAGTAATAAACGAAATTTAGCACTCGGACCTTTTGTAAAAACGGGTAAATATGAACAAAATTTCATTGTTGGTGAACAACCACAAGAGATAGCTCACAGTACGTCCGAGCTAGAAAAATTCCCAAATCATGAATATGGTTATTTTTCCTTGAACCCACCATTTTTCAATCGTTTAGAAACAGTTGGTAAAAAGCCATCCAAGGCTTGATTTAACATTCTAAAAAATTTGACTGATTCAACATAAAATATTAAAACCAACAAGTTAAATTTATCCACAAGCTCTCGTTTTACATGTGTAAATACTTGAAATATTCTGAATTCCTACGAGTTATGTAGCCTACTTTACAGCATAAACTCTTAGTCCAATTATAACAGCTGTTTGTCATGATATTGAAAAAAAAAATAAAACACCGGCTTCTTCCGATCTCTTGGAGGATTTTTTTTCCGACAGGCATAATGTCAATTAAGGTTCATAAAAATGCCATAAATCTGTCAAATTACACTGATATTATCAAATTTCGCTTCCGAATATGTCTCTAATAACTTTCAATGAGTTTGGGAATTTTTATTGAACTTAACCTATTCCTTTAGTTACTATTGCTGAGAGCATGTAGCGTAAGAAATATATGATCCCCTTATCCAAAATAATTCCATTTTATTTTTCCCTCATTCCTTGATTTTTCAAATGTTAGCGCTTTGGGGGGGGGGGGTTGGGGGGAAGAATACACCGTATTCTCTGAAAAAATATTTTATTGATAACCGCTCTTACAGAATATGCTTTGCCTATTTGGGTTTGTCGTGTCGAGTTTTCGAACTTAGGGGAGATAAGTCAAAATAGTTCTTCTTCTGCTGATACGAGATTATAGAAAAAAAAATTATGCTAGAAATACGCCCGTATGGCCTCTTCCTACGGGGAAGGCATTAAAAGCGGAATATATTTTTGAATAATAAAATAAAATTTTACAATTTAATCGACTCACAGAACAGGAAATGTCGATGTGTCAATAAATCCTAGTGGCATAGTGACCTCTCTCCTTATCAAGTAGGCAACTAAATAAACAGACCTCGAAATTTAGCTAACGCAGACTGGGAAAATTTTCATAATAATTCTAGATAATCGGGAAATGGCGACAAACTGCTTTCAATAGTTTACAAATAATGAAAGATAATCCAGCGTAATTCGCAAGTCGGTCATCTACCGCTTAATTATTATAAATCTAGATCTGTATGAACCGTCTCACTAAAAATGAACTGGTCAGTGGTTTCATATTACCTTTGACTAACCACTTTAAGTAAGCATTTGCAAGAAATATTAGGGAGTAATAATAATGTAACGTCGAAATGGTAGACAATAAACGTGCTTTAATTATAATAATTAAAAACGTGCGAGATACCTAAGCAAAAATTTTAGTGAAATTCCAAAGCTCAGATTTAGGATATAAAGGGTGTCCCAGAATTAACGCAAGATTTGAATTTGCCGCCATTTGTGCAATAAACCCTAAAAAAACATTTGACAGCTGACGGTTTAGGGTTAGTAAAAATGGAGAGTTACACGATAGAACAACGTGTCTTTATTGTTGAACATTATCTCAAAAATAATGAAAGTTTGGCGGCCACAGTTCGAAAATTTCATAAAAAATATGGTAGGAATAGTGTTTTGACTTCATCAACTGTGAAGAGATTAATTAAAAAATTTGGGGAGACTGGATCAGTTGGAGACACTAAACACACTGGTCGTCCAAAAACAAGCCGTTCAAATGTCAATATCGAAGCAGTGCGTGAGAGTGTTGTTGAAAATCCAGGAACATCAATTCTGCGTCGTAAACACAGTTCTTTGTGCCGAAATTGGATGATATTGGTATGGCCATTATGTGGTTTCAACAAGATGATGCCACATGCCATACAGCCCATAAAACAATTAAAATACTGCATGAGACATTTCCAGGTCGTATGCTCTCTCGTTTCGGTGATCTGAATTGGCCCCCTAGATCGTGTGTTTTAACACCTTTAGATTTCTTTTTATGGGGTTATTTGAAGTCAAAGTTGTATGTCGACAAGACCACATCCACCCGTGCATTAAAAGAGGAAATTCAACGCTGCATCAACGAAATTCAACCACATTTATGCCAAATGGTCATGGAAAATTTCGACAAAAGAGTGCGTATGTGCCAGCAAAGTCGTGGAGGCCATTTGACCGATGTGCAATTCCATAAATAACCCTATCCTATTTACTTTATAATTCAATAAAAAAATAACACCAAAAATACTAAAAACTGTGTTTTCTATTTAAATCAAATCTTGCGTTAATTCTGGGACACCCTTTGCATATGTATTTTAGAGAGCAGACTAATGGGCATTAATTTAGCTGGTCTTCAATGCCAAGCCCAAAGAGCTTATCATTTTCAACTACTTTCATTCGTATACGCTGATTGTCTTTTGTATAAGTAGACGAATAAAAACTTCATACAGCTCACAATAAAGGCATATTTTACAAAAAATACTTTACATAGAAGTTGCTGGGTGAGACGGATAGAGGCAGGTTTAGAATGCAATTGAGAATTTGCGGAAGGAATCCAAGTATTTTACAGCGTTTAAATAGGGCTACTGGATTATACCTGAATTTCAGAGGGTAATGTCTCTATGGTTACTTTTTTTGTTCTTTACTTCGGACGCCTGTAGAATGCTTGCTGCCTAGGCATATTTTTTTTTTTATTTCAAAACCCTTTTATTTTATAAATTTTTGCAAACAGATGAACAAAATTCAATGAACAAGATTTTACAATTTTCTCCTCGTGCTGTATACGCAGATGCATTTGAAGGAGGTAAGATATACAAATACAAATTTCTTTTTGAAATTAAAAAGTCAATAAACAATATACAGGTGATGGGGCTCACCTTCGGTTTACAATGTGGGAAACTTACAAATTAAACTTAAAAACTAGAACCTAAAGACTAAAGCGTTCCTACCACGGCAGCGTCCTGCCATCGATAGGGGAACGGAGCGGGGGTTATCGTGTTAAACACCGGGTTTGACAAGTACTGTAGTGAGTCGAAAATTTTGATATGTCTACGTTAAATTAATTCATCCACCGTAGGCAGATCAAAGACCTAGTGAAGCTCACTGTTTCTCTGTTGCTCGAATGAAGTATGTCTGACCACTTTCATCAGTATACCGTTTTGGAATTGTTGGAGTCACCGAGCTATCGTATACGTCAGATGACTAAAAGCGGAGCACCGTACAGCAGAGCAGGTCTGAGTACACTCTTACAGATCATGAGCTTTAGGCGCATTGATGTATTGGGGGAAGTCAATAAATGCCTAAGCCGGTAAGACTTCGTGCGGGTTTGCTTCAACATCCTCGCAAAATGGTTACTAAAACGGAGGTGTCTGTCCATTTTAATGCCCAGATATACGAGGCTGGTGAGTTTTGCTGCGTTCCTATAGTGTATGTAATAGGCAGCGGACTTTTTCTCTTTTGGAAAGACAAAATTACGCAGTCAGTCTTACCCGTGTTTACAGAGTATTAAGTCTCCCCAATCTCTCACTGATCTGGTTACAGGCTACTTCAGCCTGTCTAAGAGCTACCTTGGCGCTCTTGCTGCTAATGTACACAGCTATCTCATCTGCGAAGGCAGTAACTGTTGTGTTTTTATACTGGGCTCCGACAATCTCAGACGTGTATACGTTGAACAGTACAGGGGATAATTCTTAATCTTTATTTTATGATTCATTGACTTGATAGATCGTCCCAAACGGGCAAATACTAGTCATGGAATATTTAAAATAGATTTACTCAATGGGTTTTCCCCTCAATGAAATCACACCCACTATTCTAAATGAGTCAACAAATAGATAAATAACTCCTTAAGTCTCAATGCTTAACCAACAATTCCTAATAACGATTGGCCTAATGAAAGTAGTTAATAAATCTGTTTTTACCTTACCACAGGTAGAAGGTCTAAGGCTACCTTCTCAGGTAGAATTAACTGTCCTATAAGCAGGTGCTCCTGTGGCCTCCAAAGGCCTCTCTTGCTTACAAACAAAATGTTATTCTCAGGCATTCTTTTCTAGGCAAGTACTTCTTGGAATAAATAAGATAGTTTTCACTAATTATAATCTCTTTGCATATCTGAAGTATGCACACTCTCTCAGCGTTAAATTTGTAATGAAAACATATTATTTTAAAGAGAAAGTCGCAAATAATAAAACCATGATAACAGCAAGTTATGGTATCCTTTTTTTTATATCATAATTATGCAGGAAAGTTAATTACAAAATCAAAATATCCAGAAATAAAATTCAAGGAAAATTATTGCTTACAAAGGAAAAGATTTTTGATGACAAACAAATGAAAAATTTGTAGTTGTAAAAATTATTTATTAGAAAACAGATTAAAATCATAAATAAATTCAAAAAGGTTGCTCAACATTGAAAATGTCAATTTTGTCATGATTCAAAAGGTTTCAGTCAAAACCTAGTCACTTGAGTCTTTAAATGCTTTAAGACCCTTAAACTCACCATCGAAATATTAATGACATTAAATGTTATTTTAAAAAATTCACATGATAAAACTCAAAAATTAAATACAAATTTAAATATAGGTAATGTTCTCAGCTGAAGTTTAATGATTGAAAACTTCTATAGTGTTCTACATTGTAAACTTTAAAAGAAAATTCTTGTTGAAAACAAAGATTGAACCCATTCATTGTAAAATAAATGTTATGCTTATTAGACAAATAAAGAGAAAATATTTATGGAATGGACAGTTAATTTGACCTTCCATAGGCCAGAATTAGAAAATATGCCCAAGTTAACTATCACTTCACTGATTCAAACCCTCTGGTTCTATTAACAATACTTAAAACTTTTGAATTATGATTTCAATTCAGCTAACAATTACTAAATAGTTTCCGTTAGACTTTTGCTATCATGATTAGTTGAGCCAAGGTATTAGGCTCAATGACATAACAAGCTGAAAGTTGATCTTTAAATTACACAGCTTGAGCGACTGAGATTGCTCAACCCCCTGCAGGAAATATATAGGTCAGAATATGAGAAAAAAAAGCAAGAGTTCTTTTTATACAAAATAGTATTTATTTGGCATTCAGAACAATGGGTAAACTGAATTAAATACCTCTCAGCCATAACATAAACTTACAAAAAGTGAACAGATATTGTCCATCCAGACATCTTAAACTATATTTCCTACCAAAATTGCCTTAGATAAAATAATCTTTTATTCTACCAAAAGTAGAGATATACATATATGTACATATTCTCAGTTCGTAATTTAAAATTTCTAATACATACCTATCTATTACAATTTGTAAATTATTATTGCACTGCAATAAGAATATAGAATAATTATGAGATGCCTGATTCAGTTTACATTGTGGCTATAAAAAAAAAAAAAAGGAAAAAATAAATAAATACAGCAGTTTACCTATGCTTCTTTGCCTTTCGAATATATATAATACATAATTTAAGCAATAAAATTAAGATTACAAAATGTAAAAGAAGACTATTGCTTATTATGACTAGGTTACTGTAGATAGGAATATACAAGAAATCATTTATACTTAACAGGCAAAATTATCCAACCGCAATATAAATATATGAGCATTCTCCTAACTTTTTTTGTACTAGAAACAACAAACATAAGGCATGATATGTAAAACCTTTTAAAAACTGACTGCACCCCAACAATAATGCCTCTAGAGTCAAAAGGAAAGACATTGCATTTTATTTTACCTCCACTGAGAAAGTTAACATTATGCAGATATATCACAATAATGCCAATAACGAAATTGATTTATAATCATAAATATCACTCACACAAGATTGTGAATTCCATATTGAAACTAAACATTGTATCAACACTGGGAGTCACAGCACTGACAAATGTACTGAGTGTTTTAACATTATAAATTTTTGTTTGTTATCAAACCGACGCACCTATATCACTCTGATAGCGTTTCGTTAAGTAGTTAGCAGCAGCTGCCATATGGTTTAATGATCGGTGGAGACCGAACAGGTGTCTCTTGAAGCTATCTTCAATCTTGTTTATATAGTCCGGTTTAGCCTCTGATTCCCCTTCAATTCCTGAATCGTTCTCGTTCCCTGCTTCCGAGTCTGTATCGCTCAGGGACTGAGATGAGGACAGCGAAGCTGTTGACGGTCGCCTCACATGAGTCTTTGGGGTGGTACTAGCTGCTATTGTGATGTCTTCTTCTTCAGCATTGCCCTTCTCTGCACCCCATAGCAGTTCGTTCTTCACGCTGTTTACCATATTATACAGGCGGAACAGGTCCGTTGAACTCAAGTTGTCTCTTTCTGCTTTCTTAGACTGAGACTTCAGACCTGCAGTGTCCTCGGAGTCTCCGACTTCGAGATCCATAAGCCTAGAAGGCACTAATATAGTTTCGTCCATTTCTTGAACAGCCTGAACGAACTTTTCCATTGCCTTCATAATGCTCTGTGAAGAGAATTCGGCTTCCTGGTGTGGGACAGCACGTCTGTACTTCCTATAAATAGAAAGAAAAAAAAGGAGGTTAGTTTATTGTAGATGACAAATTATTAAGGTCTACTGTACATAGCTAACAGTAACTGATCAAATATAAATATTTTAATAGCAAAAAATCAACTTTGAAAGATGAACCAATAGTTTAAGTGTAAAACTGTGAAATTTAATAACTAACCACAATGGCATACAATATGTTCATAATTTCAATATAATGTAATTTTAATTTCAAAAGGAAAAGACAGTAGCCTATTTCATTTAATGCATTAAATAAAAAATGCTATAAAAGGACTTTATACACATCCTGTTGTACTTTTGAGATTGGTAGGCTATGTTGAAAAACTAAGTATTCATTGCATAACCCAATGAGGTAAGGCTATTACCAGACATCTGACCTCAAAACGGAAGATTTTAACTCTACAAAATACTTAATAAAAAAAAAGAAATTAATTAAATTTAAAAATTACTATTAGTTTTAGAAAGATTAAAATAATGCAGAAACCACGCCCAGATCTAGACAAAAAAATACTACTCAACCTCTACAGTTCACATTAACAGATAAGTGAACTATTTAACTTTATTTAACTAAGAAACTATTTTAAAATAACGAAGATTGCGAGGAGAAGATAGATTGCTCAATAATTCGAACGAGTCCTGTTGCTTTCACTCTCCTAACTGTGTCACAGATTTTTTTTTTTTTTAGACGTTTTAAAGTTACAAAAAATATAATAATCTTTGAAACGGCCTCGGAAAGAGAAACTTGTTTTTATGGCACAATTCAAATGTCCATGCAAACGTCACCTGAGGATGTGAAATGGATGAGCATTCCAACATAATTCAAAAACCGCACGATAGGTTATACGGTAAGTTAATAGTTAGTCGTGGGATTTGATATGAGACAATGAAACATTGGGAACGGTCTTAAGTCGGTGAAAAAAAAACTAAGTTCAATTTTTATCATATAAATTCTAATATTTCCCGTGTGAGTAAGGTTCACAACCTTCGACTGGGGCGAAGGTTCCGGAGCAGACAAGTCGAAACATCGCTGGTAAATACGAAGCGAATTTAATATTATTCATTTTTGTTGTGTTTTTTTCATTGAGTTAAGACGATTCCTAATTGTGTGACAAGCATGGTTAGAAGTGTCATACGACACTAGATATGGTTGAGAGGAAACATACCTGTTAGTATCCATGGATATGGTGAGTGAGTCTGCGGCAGAGAACATAGATGATGAGTTGAACATTTCGTGCGTCAGCATTGCCACTAAGAGGACATGCTCTACAAGAGATGAACAAGAACGAACTAACAGGCGACCGAACTGAGACTGGCAGAGACTGGCTGGGACAGCTGAGCAGTTAGCATCCCCCCTACTCCCCTACTCTTTATAAACCATTTACCACTTCTACTCCTCCTCGCCCTTGGAAACAGGAGTTTTTTTAAATATCATGTGTCTTCGTTCGATCCCCGGCTTTTTTTTTTGTTATGTTTTTCTTAACGACGGTGCACCGGAATATTTCAGATGACATGAACTGACTGCATACAATATGATGCGTGTGACCTGTCGTTCATTTCAGTGAGCCGTTCGTTTTTACGCCGGTCATTTCAATATACTTGGTAGAGAGAATAAATAATATGCAAATGTATATTTTATGTTTATTACATAGACATATATCTTTTCTGGTGCTTATTACAAATATATATTTCATTTTTTTCCGAGATGTCAAAAATTGGAAAAACGAAATGACACATAAGTACGTGTCATCAAGATAAACGAACGACTCACACAAATGATCTGCTGTAGCTCATAGTATGAAGGTTCCTTTGAGCATATGTGACCTGTACATTTCTATTATTATTATTTACTTTAGGCCGACGCCACTCGAACGTAGCATTTGTTGGGTTGGTGCCCCCCTTTCGAATCGGCCGCCGTTGGATCACGCCACCCCACGCCAGCTTCCCATTGGCCCCTGACCCAGCGCATGACTGTCACGCCGTGTCAGTGTGAAAGCCGAACTTTTTTTCTTTATTTTTTATATTTTTTTTAATATTTACAGTTCGATTACTCTTCCCATGAAGTGGACCGGTCCCAGCACAATTTTACAACAATATAGTTTATATGTGCTATAAGTATAATGCTGTGGTCAGTAGTACTAATTTAGACCAATACGTCACCGTTAATGGAACACTCAATCGAATTCCGCCCCTTCAATTACGCAGCTCTGTTGTACGTCAGACGTGTGAAGATGCATCACATATGTTTTCCTTTTCAACACATTCTCAATTCAGTCTTACGTTGGCTAGTTTTCGGCCAACAATTATACAGCTTGTTGATTATACAGGAATCTTTGTCTATGTTTAAACAATGCCTAATTAATGTTAGGTTAGTTTGTACCTAGGAGAGTAAATCTGATAAAAATTAACAGTTGACAAAAGTCGGTTTCTTAATTGATAATTTTTCAAGTCAAAGATTATCAGAATGTATTTGATATTTTAAGATCTGATTTTAGTCCTTTCCCAGGCTGTCCTTTGCCTCGGATTAATGATTAATGATGCTTCGATTATTTTTTTTTTTGTTCAACATTTTAACTATTTCAAATACAAGTAAAGTAAAACGATTTAACAAAGAAAATGAACCATTTTGATCAATTAATTTATTTGTTCCACCAACATAAACCAACGTGAGGCCCTTCCCTACAGTATGCACTATGCTAAAAGGTTTGTCTTAATGAAAATTAAGAGTTTGTTAGTTATCAACCCAATATATACAGCATTGTTTCTGGCACAGAACTATTTATTTTTCAACTTAGTATAGCTTAATTCGTAGCCAGACCTGAGCCCATAAATGGTAGTTTTGTTTTAACTTTTATTGTGTTTATAATTTAATACTTTTTTTTTAGTATTTTTATTTTTATGCAGGAAATACATTTTTATTGTCAACTGTGCAACGTTCTTTATACTTTCAAATAATTGTATTTTAGCTCTCAATACTGATTTTGTTTTGAAATGAAATTAATTATCAATTTAAACTAGTCCCCATTAATAATATTTATTTAACATACATACTTATGTTTTTCTAAAACGTAAACCCTTATTTTTTCAGCGTTCTCCCTTTTCGGGAATTTGCTTGTTCAATCTAGATACATCAAATTTTACATGTAGTTCCAGTCTTGAGGAAGACATAACTCGTTGCCAAGAGAATCTACGCATTTTTTTTTTGTTGGACATTTGTCATAATTATAAAAAATATCTAACAAATTATTATCGATTTATCAATAAAAAAAAATCTGATAGTCATCAAACATTGAGGGTTCACACCTCTCCTGGCTGATATTTCGAAATATATTTTACATCAAAGACCTCGGACATTTATTTATTTTTTTTTTTTTCCTCTTATCGGAAGTGCCAAGTAAGTCGTTCATAACTTGGCCATTTCGAAACACAATGAACTTTCAGCATGGCCGTCCATTAGCATAGAAAATTCAGTCTGGCTTTTTGACCTTAAAAGCGAAAATAAATATCGATAATGCTCAACTATTCACTTTCCCGTCTATTTATCATAGCGTCGATATTCACGTTAAATATTTTATTGAATTCATTACTCGCCGATAAATTGAATTGTGTATATGATATTAGTTGTGCAGTTAAAAGACAATTTTCTCCTGATTGCTTTCTCAAAACTGTGATCCTAGACTGCATTCCTCTAGTCTTGTATATTATATTACATGTCTTATATTATACCCCTCTTATCTAATTCGAGCGACATGGGAAAAGCTTTAGTTTCAAACATGTACGGGGTCTTAAGTCTATCTGGCTGCATGAATGTATGTTCTGTAATATTTACCATACGTATGTTACAATCTATCTGAAATTTTAAAGGCTAACGTTCAACGATATCCCCGATTACGCTTTGAAAACAAAATATATAAACAAGAAAGAAATCCCGTTTTGTTTACTTTTAGGATTTATCTCCTAGTTCGTAACCTATTTATGATTTAATGTTCTCAATTTCAAATTAGTTCAGGGGCGATTCATAAACCAGAGACGACAACTTGAAAGTAAGTTTTTTTTACAATTCTATTTACAATTTTCGAGCGAGATGGATTGACAAATAACAATCTAAACCACCCAATAGCCCTATAAACAAGCAATTATAAAAACCATATACCCCCCCCCATATAAACGGTTTATATCCGGTAAAATCGTTTATTATTGACTGTCGTTAAGGAAACAAACATTAAATTAATGTGAATCGTTAATAGTTTTTAATAGGAAATCGTAAATGCGGTCTTTATTCTAAGGCATTGCATTGTTGAAAACAAATGCGCAAAGGTTGTGGGAAAGTTAAAAAAAAAACGGAACAATAAGTGTGCAACGTTCTTTATACTTTCAAATAATTGTATTTTAGCTCTCAAACAACCTATAATGATTTCGTTTTGAAATGAAATTATCATACAGCTTGAGTTTAAATCTAAGGTCATAGCTATTTTCTATTATTATATATTTGCATATATATGTCTATTTTTTTTTCTATTTCTAATGAATACTTTGAGATCGTTTATCTATCTTAGGTGATTCCGAATTTGGTAAATAAATTTAAAATATTCATACAATGATACTTTTTTACTGATGATTTTATTGACTGCATGTATTTTTTTTTTTTTTTTCCTTTCATAGCCCCTTTAAATTTACAGATAATTATATATAATTATTAAGGAAAGGAAAAAAAACAAAAGGTATTTTTATTAATCGGGGCTTTAATGGAGATCTTTAATTTCATATCCTTCTCAATATAAAACAAAAATATTTATTTGTTAATTACTAATTAATTTATTAACGATGCTTCATTATTTATGATTGAGCTGGGTTTATTGGGCCATCAAATGAAACTACCGTGACAAATATCATTCCTCTAGTAAAAAAAATCTGTTTGAGTTTAAGTTCCGGAACACGATGTCAATGGCAGTTTTAATGTCTTCTTCTTGTTAGAGATTGAAAAAAACAACATCTCATTTTACTTATTTTTAACTCGCTCGTGTTTTATGGAGTATTTTCATGTCTCCTTATCGAATTTGTCCTCCGTGAAAATATTTCATGTCTCTCACTTGAAGTGGCGACTCGCAAAGACCAGGACGGACAGATGCGCTGGTGAAAACCTAAGGGTTTTGATAACGAGATAAATCAACAAGACCCTACAAATTGATTTTCTATCAATTATGAACGTTTTTTTGTTTTTTTTAAATGCATATAAACGAAATGAAGGGCTTATATAAATAATTAACACGATTAGTAGCCCCGTGTGCGAGCCTCATGAGTTTCTTAAAACCTGGTTAGATGATTTTGAAAAATCATTCACCTTTGTTAATTCTATTTGTTATAAGCCATCTTGATCACTGAAGCAAATGACAATGATTGTATAGTAACAGTTAAAATATTGACCAATAGGCGGTACCTCATTTGGTGTTCATAGAAATCAAATCGAAATAGATTAAATACACAATTTCTATTTTTTGTAATAACTTTGCAATTATTTTTGTGTTACTGGATCTGGTCTTTAATCTGAAAAAAAACTTCGGATCCTGAATAACTTCAGAGCTGAAATTAAAAATTAAATGTAGTTGTCTTCTGATGTTTCTTTTCTCAATTGTAGTCCTGAGGATGCCTGAATAGGCGGAAGGACGATGTGGTAAATAGATAATAAAAGATATTTTGGGAGATAATTCAAGTTTTCATTGTTTTTAACTATTATTATATTGATATTAAACTAGTTTTAACACAATATAAATATGCAAATATCTCTGTTTGAGTATTACTCTGAAGAATAATTTATAGTCAAATTGCAATTCTTTCACATGTTTTCATAGGTCTTATTTATTTTTCTTTAATTTAGCTAACATCTATTCAGCAAATTTACATGTGTGGTGGAATATGCACACAGACAGACCTGCATAAGTTTCGAAGCAGAATCAGAATCGAAGCAGAAGTTCGAAGAAGAAGAAACTCTCCCTTCTGAATCGACAACAACGATTTATGGAAAATAAACAATAATGTATGTATTTGTGAAGGTTGTATTGAGTAAGGGAGTCGTTCAAAATCAGTTGATGCAGCCATTATGAAAGCAAAATAAACAAAAGACAAATAATGTACATCCAAGAGATACGAAAGTGCAAACATCTTGGTTTATTTACTAAGATGCTTGGTGTTTTTATCTCGCGTTTTACATTTTAATCTGTCGGGGGCTAAGGCCGTGTTTAATTCCATGTCTATGTAATTCTTTCACAGTTGTCGATTTGTATTTATTTAATTATAGTTTCATCGCTTATGAAGTATATCCCTCGTCTCTTATTGATTTAAACAGTTAAAAGAAGAAAAAAAACTTTCCAAAACATTGATATTTTTTTTCTCTCTAAACAAATCTCGATTTAATGTTTAACCGACTATCCAGCTTTTCAAATATTTTAAAAGTGACTCGAAAATGATAAGTTAGATATAATGTGCGGGGTTGACTGAAAGTTCAAGGTTCAATTGTGAGGTTATTTTTGACAGTAAAACCGTCAATTGAAGGAGTGGTCTTCCTAGAAAACTCTTTAAAACGCAGTCAGATGCCTGAGCGGAATTAATGAGATTTTCTGTCTTTTATGAAACCATCAAGGTCAATAAAAAAGAAAAATGCTGAAAATAAATGCAACCCCATGAAAAATAATCAAAGAGGAAAATTAATCAATTACTTAAAATTGAAAAAACAAAATTCCTATTAATTAAGGTATCAAATTATTACAAAATATCATTAAAATGAGCGTAATTTTAACCTTTAATAAAACACCACACCTCAGTTATCTTATTTTTTATTGGCCATCTGTTCCAGTGATTGCAGGCGTATCCCATAAAAATCAATCGAGTCAGTAATTGGATTAATTAAAAAAAAAAAGTCTATCATGGTGAGTATGGTATCAGATAAAAGCTTCAGGTATAAATAAAATAATATGTAATGTTTGTTAATGGTCTATAAGCCAGAAAACAGTTGGCAGTTTTTTTGTACAGCCGCTGTTAAGCCTAGAGGAATGTGATTTTTTGTCGAAATTCTATTCTCAGAGTCTTCTTTGTTTTCTATATCTACATAATTTAGAAAAAAAAACTAGTAGACCCTGTTAACGTTGTGTTTTATATTCTGTTGTATCCTTTTTGCATACGTATATCTGTTTTATCTATTATCTGTGAAACTCTGTAATCCAAACCCACATTATATTAACAGTCTGGTTTAGCACATTACTTTGTTTTGTTGTTATTAGAAGTCTAGAGTGTCCGTTACGCATTAATAAATTTTATTGATATATAATGCCTCTCTTTCATCAATCTAAACCGCTATCCTAACCTAACCTACTCATTTACTGCTAACAATGAACTCACAGTATAATGATAATAACCCCATCAAATACGATTAAAAGGTATTTCGTAATTAATTGATTGGAAATTTCGACGCCTTAGAACATGTAAATATACGAAGTTGGCGACGTGAATGAGGAATAAGAAAAGAAATTATACATGACACTTGAAAGGGCCGGTTTTGTTAGGGCTTGGTTGAAAGTAGCGCCAATGGGAGCGCAGCACGCCAGATGCACTCTCTGCTGTGGTTGGCTGTTGCCATGACTACGCATCACCTGATCCTGGGGCCGTTAGCTTCCAGGGCGCATGTGCACAGCAGGGTGTCTAAGCCTTCTCTTAGATTTTAAATTACGTAGAAATCAACCTGAAGCGATCAGCAGATCACAAATTTATAGAAGGTCCATTTTCAGTGATTTTTTTTTTTTTTTCAATTTCCAATTAGTTCTGATTGGAAAAACCGGGTAAACGCGATTCAACCTGCTAAGATTTAACTGTTTACAGGCGAAAAATATTTCTGATTGAAACGAACTTCCTTGTTGGGTTGATATCTAGATAGTGATTGAAAAGGACGAATGTGGTTTTAAAGTTCATTTTAAATTATGCAATAAGTGACAGTGGTTTTTTTTTTCTATTCAGGAGATATTGTCATTTAACGTTTTTTTGTTTTTTTTAAATGGCCCTGAATTTTCGAGTCCATCGTTGAGTATTATGATCGTATGAGTATCACTGTATAGTGAGTCAAATATTAAATACACAATATTTTATAGAAAGTTAATCTAGAGAGAGTAGGGCGCTTAGAGCGGCCCAATTATATTTAATTTATTTATAAGCGTAAATATCTTAAACAATTATGTTAAAGATCAAAAATACTGTAGTGGTACTTTCTCATTACGCCGAAATAACCAAGCCTGTATTTAAATCTTATTGTATGTTTAATAATAACTAGACTATGTTGTTTTTTTAGTTGGTGGTACTGGATAATGGAACAATGCTGATATATTTTAACCAAAATAAGTTGCCTATGTTGTTTAATAATAATATTATTAATTATTATCGTAGGTTGAAAATACAATTCTCTATTACTCGAATAATAATGTGGTATCTCTGAAATGATTGCATTCCAGGAAAGCTTTACAAAATAGTAAATTAAATTAAATTGGAATCGGATTCTCTCTTAATCGTTTTCATAGTATTTATTGGAAGCTTCACATCGTATTTAACTATATATATTTTTTAATTCAATTAAAAATAAATAATAAATGTAAATATTTCAAACGCATTGGCGTATGATAATTACTTTTTGATGAATTTTATACAAAACCTCCAAAAAATAAGACAAATAAAAATAGTGAAAAATTGAGTTGCATAGCCTAGTCCGGCCTTCAGGCGCAAGTAGGCGAGCCCGCACAGCACACCTTTGCATTGCAGATGTCTTGTCACTGGAATGCACTCCATTCAACTTTCGTTTTCGAAAATATTTTTAAAATGGATATTGTTAAGTTAAGTTACATACCACCACGTATACTTGATGGTAATATTAAGTAACCTTTAGGTGTTTTTCCCCCACATTTACAAAATAAAAATAATTTTATGCTAAAATACAATGTATGAAAAGAATGTTCATGAATAAAGCCTTCATTAAAGTGCACATAAATTAGAGTTTAGGAGAAAATATAAATAAAAACCTAACGACAAAAATAAATGAATAAAAACTAGACGTCAATAGAAAAACATTTGTTCATAAATATATTACGACCTAGGCCCTTATGTTTGGGTAAATTATTTGTGTATTCTTGCTATGTTTCCGTTTATTTATAAATTCTGTGGTTGTGGCTTTTAAAATACCTAGAATGTAAACAGCTTGGTATACTTAACCATTGTAGTGTACATTTGTTAGTTGAATATTATTAACAGACACCTATTTTGTAATATTTAAAGTTTCCTCGATAACGGTGCCATTGACTAAGCTGCAACTAGGTGATACTTAAGTTAACAATATTAGTAATATCACCACCTTTTTTTTAAAAGTTCTCTAAAAAATTACAATGCTCTTATCCAGCATTAATGATTGTGGTTTAATAGCCTATGGAGGATTCCTCCAATGAAGTTCCTGGAGAAGTCGGGGGCTGCAACTTTTAGTTCTAAGGTTCTACTTCATTACACAGGAAGGGAAACAAAAAAAATCTAACCGCAATTACCCCCGACGCACAAAAAAAAAACCTCAGCGAGAACCAGGTAGCATTGGGGTCAGCTGGCGGAACAAAACTTGTGGCGTCTTCCCCCCATCTTCATAGCCCCTTTAAATTTACAGATAATTATAGATCCTCAGGCGAATCTGTTTCCAAGTTATTTTTGTATTTCCTGTAGCGTCTCTACATTATATACAGGTTTTGTTTTTTTATAAAAAATATATAATGAATAAACAAGTATAATCATACACATTATACGTGACTGGACTAAACTGACTAATAAAGGTGATGGGGCTCACCTTTTTGATCAAACTTAAAACTAACTTACGTACTAATTCTTAACCTATTTTTTTCCCGACAGTCTGTTGCCATCGATGGGAGAGGGGTGGTGGGGTGATAGTGTTAAACACTGGGTTGGTTAGGTGGTTCAATGAGTCAAAAAACTTGATGTGTCACCTGCGGATGAGCTCACCCACCGACGGCACACCAAGCTACGGGTGCAGGTCAGCGTTCTTTAACCTCTCGAGAGAGGTATGTCGCACCGCTTTTCGCATGATCCCATTCTGGAAATGTTGGAGACATTTGGCTGTATCGTCAGTCTAGTGGGTAAATAGCGGGGCACCGTACAGCAGGGCTGACTGGAGGACACATTTCTTGAGATCATCAGTTTGAGACGAAGCGACAGGTTGGGTGAAGTTTGTGGCGTCTTTATGTTGCGTGTCCACTATAAACCAGTTTTGTCGCATCACCTGCACCGAGTATAGTACTTTTTGTTTATTTTGTTGCTTAATCTAAAAAAAAGATGAAGTTAACGATAATATTAAAAGTTGGAGATGGCAATTTCTCTAAAATTATAATCTATAAATATTATAGTTTCATTTAAAATGTTTTCTTGTTCTCGAGAAATGATTTGGCTACCCACCAGTTATCGATATCTTTTTTTTTTTATCACCATCAGCAGGTCCTTCTAGTACAAGGATCCGATCACCCTAAATATTTTATATTTCTCCCTCATACTAAGATTCTAACTAGAGAGCTTACGGAAAAAAAAAAAAAAAAATCAATCCTATTAAAATTTAGCTATCTGTCAAACACAAAGGCCGAGGAGTTGTCTGTAGCCTGAGAATTGCGATTAACAACAAAGAAGTGAGGGCTCAGGGGCGTTAAAAAAAGAAAGAGATTTATATGATTTGTTGAAAGGCAAATAATTTCATCCATCAATATTACAAAAACCACAAGCTGCATACTGCACAGAAATGCTCTCCGTGAATTTTGATACTTTGAAATTGTATATATTTTTATGTACTATACAGCCAAGGAACTAGAAACGAATGTTGACCCCCAAAGAATGATTGGCGCCTCTTCCAAATATAGAAAAACCCTAAAATATACCCTCAGGGGAAATGAAGGGGAGAAAAAAAAACAACTAACATCTTGGAGTACAACTGGAACAAGGGGTAGCATTTAAAAATAAAACTACCCTCACGTTCTACCTAGTGGTAGGGTCGTTTACTAAACCAACTACGACTGTCACCTAAATAGACAAAAAAGTTATTCCGGGACAAAGCTCCTATGAATACCAATGATGTTCAGATGACAAATTGACATCGGGCAAATAAAAAGAACTATTACATCACGATAAAAAAATAATGGCAGTGTAAAATAAAGTGTGAACCTCTATAAAAAAGATATATTATATTAATAATTATGAAATAAAATTAAAATTATTTAACCGCTTTTAACAAATAAAGTCATAGGTGGATCCACCTTTAAGAATCCAAAACAAAACAAAATAATATTCAGATGTCTGTACAATTTAATGTGGGAATAAATAAAAACAATTATATTAATAAAAAAGGAAACAAAAAAAGTGACACGCAAGCTGGAAGCCAACATCTATTATATATATACATAATAAACAATTGAATAAACATATTTATATAATAAATTTATTAAATATTTAAATAAAAGTCTGAAAATAAAATACATGAGAAAATTAACGCATTACATGTAATGAATCCATAAGCTAATTGTACAGAATGCAAAGAAAACCCATTTGAAGACCATCTCCAAACATAAACATTTATTCAAGAAATATTTTCTTTTTACAGCTCGTGGTGTTGTGGGGATAAGCATTTTTGTTCGATATAACATTGCCTACCCCAAAGAGAAAGGCTCTACTTTCAAATGGGTGTCGGATAACAATCTTTGTAAAGCCAAAACACTCCATCGTTCTGAGGGGTGGGGGGGCAGAGGAATAAGAAGTTCCCCGTCCTGGAGTTAGATGTCGAGGAGGAGGAGGACAGTTCCTTTAAGGATGCTGTTCCGGAAGTCGTCAACGGCTCCACAAAACAGACCCCTCAGAAAAGAAGAGAGAAATCTTCTGTCCTCGCCACAACTCAATCTATCGTGACGTTAAACACCCTCCATGGCGGATGAAATATCAACCACGTTTTTAAAGCAATGGGTCTCACCTTTGAGTTACAGGGGGGGGGGACTAGGCTGCCTGGGAGGCTTCTTGATCTCAAGTGGGTATTTAGCAGACAGGTTGTGTTGGAGGCCACCAGTTAGCTTAAGACAGCCATACAGTCTTCCATGTAAGGTTGTGTTGGAGGCCACCAGTTAGCTTAAGACAGCCGTACAGTCTTCCATGCGAGGTTGTGCTGGAGGCCACCAGTTAGCTTAAGACAGCCATACAGTCTTCCATGCAAGGTTGTGCTGGAGGCCACCAGTTAGCTTAAGACACCCATACAGTCTTCCATGCGAGGTTGTGCTGGAGGCCACCAGTTAGCTTAAGACAGCCATACAGTCTTCCATGCAAGGTTGTGCTGGAGGCCACCAGTTAGCTTAAGACAGCCATACAGTTTTCCATGTAAGGTTGAGCCGTTTACGAGATGGGTGCGCTCGGGTCTGGGGCCCATTGTGTCCATGCGTGTCTTGGTGGGACCCTCCCTTGGCCGGGGAACTTGTTGTTCTCCTGCCTTCTTGTTGGTTCTTCTTTGGCTGCTCGTTTCTTCAGCAGCTCTGTAGGGGCAGTCTCGTAGATATGCGGTCATTTCAACTCAACCTTATCGCAAGGGCATTGAACATTCCTCTTGCGAGTATTCAACGTACCTCTGCCACGTAATGAAATGGTTGCGAGTAAGCCCAAACTCCAGCCGGAGGTGGCATTGGGGTATACCCCTCTCCTCTCGGAGAGTTCCCTCTACTCAAACCAGCCAGTGGATATGACCATACCAACAACTATCCGATGGAAACACGGGTCCACAAAGATTCTTAAGAAAATTCTTTTCAATTATCTCAAAGACTACCGTGAAGACAACAACATCATTCCGTCTGATCAGACAGGATTTCCTTAGCATCCTTTAGGCCCTTAGCACAAAGCATTCCATTGCAAAGCTACCGTTAGAAGCTTGCCAGAACCTCAACAGAAACTTATTAACGGCTATGATTTCCTTCACTCCACGCAGGCCTTTGACTCAGTGCCCCACGAAAGACTGGAAAATGGTTTGCGACCGGGAATGACCGGTCAGAAGGGTTAGAAAACGCTGGTTACTTCTACATCGTAGGAATACAGAGGAATACGAAACCAGCCTAGCTCGAGTTAGCATAACGAACACTACTCATTTGGAACACTATTCTATCCTCTCTCTCTGCATTGGCGCTTGCTGCTCTACTGAAACCATGGCCTTCTCATTCAACGACCCCTGCATCTCTCTCTCCTGACCTCGCTATGTTTTAGTCCGGCGTTGTCAGACCCCACACCTTCCTAGTGGGAATCTCTGCCTTCGTCTCGCTAAAACTAGCAGGGACCTCTCCCTCGCGGATGACGGTTGCCGTGGCCCTACGAATTTTTACCTAGTAGCGTCTCCCACGGCAATCCAGTCTGCTTCTCTCCGGTTCACACTCGCCTTTGGGATCCGGACAGTTTTCGCCTACCCTTAGATACCGAGTGTGAATTCGTGGTCATTCGAAGACCACATAAACTACCTATAAACCTATCCTGTACCTCTTCTCCTGAACATAGTGCTTTGTCGGGGCACACACCTTCTAAGATCTTATGGAGTCAGATCTAAACGAACTAAGCTGCCCGCCGACTAGGCCGGCAGCCAGGGTGAAAGACCACAGGTTCACCCGCTCTATCTCTTCCATGGTGCTCGCCGGACGGCGGCTAGAGGTTGTAGCGACCCTATCCCGCGACGGGCGTCTCCTCCTCACCTTGGGGACTCACATACCAGAGCCCGTCAGTGGCCATTTGTAATTTGTGGAAACAGAAACAAGTATGGATGAAGTCTTACCGGCACACACACTTGATGACATCCCTTAATCTATCACTGCAGCCTAAGTTTTATGTTTTATTACTAGTTAATTTATTAATACTTTTTCAAGGGGACAGTTTAATTTCCCATCAAATAGAAATACCGTTGTTCTAATAATAAAAAAAAACTGTTTGAGTTAAAGTTGCGATGTTAAAGGGAGTGGAAGACATTTTTCATGGCTTTCCAACATCAATCGGGACTCAGTGAGTGTGGATTCCACGTCGATAGCTTAAACAGAAGACTCAACTAGAACCGGGACAGGCAGACGGGCGGATGTTTGACTCCCATTGTTTGCCTAAAGTGGCGAGGGCAGGTGTAGTCATAACCTCACCAAAAACAATCTCACATGTAAAACATTTTCTTTACTTGAATAAAAATAAATTGATATAATTCTTCTGTTACTGTGTGTTCGTTATTACTGTATCGTTATTATAACCTTAACTTAATTAACTTTTTATTAGTAGTAGTTACATGAGTACTAAAAGAGCATTGATCAGCTGGTTTATAAAATTTTCATCGGAAAAATTCCACTGCCCACAGCTTCCTATATTGTCAAGGTTTCTCTTCCCACCAATATCTGAATAATCTGTATATATATATCTCAATATGTATGGCAATTTTATAAATATCATAAATGCCGCACGGTCCTTGTATAGAGAGATACAATAAAACAAAAGTGTTTTGTTTTTGTAATCCATGAGCATGTTGATAAAAGGAGCTGTAATGGCGTAGAAGAAGTGTTCACGAGATCATAAATCAGATCCGAAAAGGAAATGTTCTTCACAAGCGTTGTTTACGGACGAAGGCGCTAGATCACCAAAGGTACTTGTCATCCTGCCTTAGATGGACCGCAAGGTCCACCGTCTGGGATGTCGGTTCATCTACGCAAACCCAAACGTAATGCGGGGAAAAAAACAAAAAGTAAAACAAAAGAATTTCGGATCCCAAAATAATTCGCAGATCTAAACCTCACGGAAGAGGGGTGTCACTGGAAGTTTGGGGGGAAATGCGATTATTTTTAATAGAGATTTATAATATACATTATATTTAAATTTCGTTTGTATGTCTCAAATTTAAATCAATTTATACCCAATATTGGCAACAATAAAAATGAAAACTTTTTATAATATCCAATGCAACCAGCCTAAAAACAAACTAGCACGCTCTTAGTTATATCTTCATACTTCTTCGGTGTTTTTTTTTCTTCAAAACCCCTTTATTCAAAACATTTTTACAAACAAATGAACAATAACACGAACAAATTTACAGATTTATGGTTCATTTTCCTGCATAGCATGCATTTGAAGGAGGGTAGAATTACAAACATTTTTCATTTTATAGTTAAAATTACAAAAACAATAGACTGGACTAGGTGATCGGGCTCCTCTTCGGGTTACAATAAGGGAAAAACCAAAAAACTCTTCACAGTGTTGTTATTGTTTTTTTCACAGCCCCTTTAAATTTACAGATAATTATATATAATTATCAGGCGAATCTATTTACAAATTATTTTTGTATTTCCTGTAGCATTGCTACATTATATACAGGTTTTGTTATTTTATAAAAATTATATAATGGAATAAACAAGTACAATGATACACATTATACGTAACTGGACAGAACTGACACAAAGGCGATGGTGCTCACCTTTTTGATCCTTCACAGTGTTTATCCAGATCGCATACGTCACTTTCACCCCGCACATAAGCTCAAGGGGAAAAACAGCCATCTCAATCCCTTTCCCGCCTGTCAATAATAATTCAACAAGAATATTTAAAAAAACTGAGAGTAATATTAGACAGTCCAAGGTACCATACAACAGTAAGTTGCACGACTTACTCGAAGGATATTATATTATAGTCGTTATAAAAACGATAACCATACAATTTATAGATCAATGTAAACACAGCGAGAACTCATTATTTGAATATTGCTAACATGGATAAAATACCCGAACACAAAAGCTAAGGGGATAATATATTATAAAGAAATGTTTTTCTATCAGCGGCTAGTTGTTTTATTAATGCTAGAATATTAAGGGCATATTAGCATATAAGAGTATTTTTATTTATTTTTATTTTTTTTATTTTATTTTATTTTTTTCTAAGCTCTCTAGTTAGAATTTTAGGATGAGGGAGAAATATAAAATATTTAGGGTGATCGGATTCTTGTACTAGGAGGACCTGCTTGAAGGTGGTGTGAAAGGAGTAAGGAGTGTGGGAATCCTCGGGGAGGTTGATTGTTACGGTACAGTGGTGAGAGTCCACTGGTGGCGGGGCCTAGAGTCTTCTCTAGGCATGTAGTGCAGTCGTAGTTAGTCTGATATCAGTGAGGGTGCCCCTTAGAGGCTTGTTGTTGGTGGGCCACGCGCCGTGATGTCAACCATTTCTTCTGCTTTACTCGATCTTGTGAGTTGCCATCATGCTGGTAGCGGTGGGGTGTCATGTCTCGGAATAGAGGGTTAGTATTTTTATTATGTAAATATTGGGAATAAATTGATTTGAAATAAATAATATAATTAAAAAAACGGGTAAAAAATAAATCTAAATAGCGGGAATCAAAAGGCGAGGCAACAAGACTGTTCAACTAGTAATGTTTTTCATCTTTATTTTATTTATTTAAAAACAAATTTTTTATTATTATTATTTTTTTTTAAGAATTTCTGTGGCGTTAATCCACCGGACTCCGGCCTGGCTATACCAATTCATGTTGAATGCGATGAAGTTAATATTTTCATTAAAGCGCTCATCCAAAACGTCGGTTAAATGGACGAACAGCTGGGGTAAAATCGATAAACCCGTTCTGAACAAAGAAGCGATGGACTCACACTATCTCCATTCACCAGTTGACACTTCTAATAATATAAATACCTTTCCGCACATCCGAATCCTTTGGTCGACTCCATATCCAGTAACATTCATCCTTACAATCCTCCTCGACGCCTAAAACGGCGGTGGCCTCGCGACCTATTATAAATAGACATTCTATGTCATGGGGTCCTGGCACTGGCCATCATCCCCACTCATGTCCTGAGCGTGTGTGGCTCTCTTGCCCTCTCTGTGGCCTGCGCCGGATGGTGCCACGGCCGGAGAGGGGGCGGGGGGAGCTTCGCTGCTTCCGGCCTTTCCGCCAGCTTGCTGGGGGATTGGCTTCGGGGGCGGGGGGGCTCCTGGGCTGAATCTGTATGTATATAGGTATGAATGGACTGTATATAGGTATGAATGGAATTGTATATAAGGTATGAATGATCTCTCAGCACAATTATTAATGCTGGAAAAGGCAAATTGTAATTTTTTTTCAATAAAGAATTTATATATAATAATATAAATAGTCCCCTGAAGGCCCAACACGCATTATATATTATGGATGAGGACGTCGAAACCTTTAATTTGATACCACACATAATATAATCGGAAAACATATTTATTAATTACTAATAATGGATTAATAATTTTCGTATGTATATGTGTAGGGTCGTCACGAGGGGGGTGCCTAGCTACCCTAGCCCTGGTGACGACGTGAGGGTTGATTAGGCTATGACCTGGACAATTGTTTCATGACGGATCTTACTATCTGACTCCATTTTTGGTAGGTATGTGGCCCGACAATGCACTATGTTCAGGAGAAGAGGTATAGGGTAGGTAGTGCAGGTAGTTTATGTGGTCTTGGAATGACCACGAATTCACACTCGGTATCTGAGGGTAGGCGAAATCCGTCCGGATCCCAAAGGCGAGTGTGAACCGGAGAGAGGCAAACTGGATTGCCGTGGGAGACACTACTAGGTAAATTTTGTAGGGCCACGACAACCGTTGTCCGCGAGGGAGAGGTCTCTCCCATGGAGGTGCTAGTTTTAGCGAGGCGAAGGCAGAGAATCCCACTAGGAGAGTGTGGGGTCTGACAAGGCCGGACTAAAACATAGCGAGGTTAGGAAGAGAGGTCCAGAGGTGTTCATAAATGAGAAGGCCAAGTTTTAAAACATCAGTGCTGCCGCAAGTTCACCAGTTAGAGAGCCGTCGTGAGAATGATTTACAGGCAAAAACCTGGGTCTATTTATACCCGGCTTGCATCGTTAGTACCCAATTATGTGACTCGTTATTGTGCCCAATGATATCACAGTATGCGGTGGCCCCTTGTTCTCGTAGTGACTCACAGGTCGCTTGCTACCTGCTCTGGGTAGAGGGTGAGCTCTTTCCAGCCTCTAACTGGTTTGTTTGCAGCTGCGTCTTTTATTGTTTACAACATTTACAATGACTTATGGTTTGGTAATGTTATTTAAATTTGTTTAAATTAATTTACTACATATATACAATAGAGTATATGGTGATTTATCTTATGTAGTTAGCGGTCGCTACAATATGAATCTAGAGTTGTATCGCGACTGTACTTTTGTTTTTGTTTTGTCAACTTTAATTAACTATAGTCCCATAACATATTCCATATTATTAAGATTAAGAGAGATCTGTAATTTGATATTCTACTCATTTCGATAGATAATATTTTTTATCAAATGAAACTTGATAAAAAAAAGTCTTAAATATAATCATCAATTGAATTATAGCTTCAAAAACGGTGTATGTCACAATTTTAATGCATTTTTCTAATTATAGCTATTAAAAAAATAAAAATCCTTTTAAACAGGAACTAGAGGTCTTTAATTTAGTACCCTATTCAAAACAATAGGATTTATTTATTATTATTAGGATTTATTTATTTATTAATTAATTATTACTACCTCATCCATGTTTCTGGAAGTTTTTTTCATCTGTTCCCACTTTCAAAAGAAATATCATTATCAGAACAGAAAGACGTACAGGTGTAAACAAAAAGGTTTCAGAAATTGAAAAAATAAACAAAGCCCTAGAAACAAAGTTTTCTAAATCAGATTATTCCAAATTCCAATTATTTAATTAAGTGGAGAAGTAAAATAAGTAATAATTATTTTATGGATTTTGAAAATGAGTCCCACAATTCAAAGGTCATTTCTTCATATGGCTTGGCAGAATTATTAGTTATTAACTATTTAAATCACACATTTTGGTGATTGCTTTGGTATGAAAAGTATATTGTAATCAAAATCAAAGAAAAATTTTAATCAATTCGGAATATCAGTAAAAAAATCCGTGAATATCCAATGAAGCCATGCCATCTTCTTCAGACATCTTGGAATACCAGTTGAACCAACGGAATATAGAACTTAAATGGAATTACTAGTAACTTACTTAAAATGCAGAGAATTCAAAGTAAATTCCTAAGAATCCTAGGCGTATTACCAGCTCCCGACTACATACCACTGACATTGATTTCATTTATAACGCAGTAAAAGAAAGAACTCACAATTATCTAGAACACTGTATGTGCAACAACGGCAGAGACGGCTAACAAACAGCTATATATATAATTATTCATAAATTGAATTGTATTGGATTATTAATTATTTGTGATATATATTAATAAAATATATACTTTATATATATATTATTTATTTATTAATAAAATTATCTATTGCGGGGAGACCGGCAAGCGTCTGCTCTCACCCCCCACCCCTTGGCTACATAGCCCATTCCCCAGCCCCTGTCTCGCTGTCTTATCTTGCCTCTCATTTGGATTTGTCCTTGTTAGTTTTCGAGCTAATTACACAAATGAGCGAATAAGTTGAATAATGTAGGTAGAGAACAAAAACGATAATAGTATTTAATGTTATTAAAAACCATAAGTACCATAATATAGTTTGGTTCTTCAAGTTGTGGGATTCCTTTATACTGTGATTAAAACACATCCATTGTGTATCAACAATTAAGAAAATTAATACATTGCTTTAAAATGCAATTCAGTTTTCATTTGTTTGACTGAAGGTCCACCTATATAAAAAAAAATTTTCTGGAGGAAAACAAAACAAGAGTTTTTGAAAATGTTGTTCGTCATGTAACAAATCGATTACAAAATGATACATAAAATAATCCACATAATAATCTTATTAATTTTCGGCAGAGTTTTATTTAATTCCTAATATGAAGTAGGTGTATTAAAGCAGGAAAATAAGAGATACAGAAAAGTAATCTCGTAGTTCATAACAGATTTTCAAATTATATTCTGAAGGCGAATATTATTAAAATGGGATCAATGGGTTCGTAGTGATGCGAGGATCCCACAAAATGTTTTAAGCTTTTGTCTTACTTTTTATTCTTCAATTTTCTGGTTTTGGTCACGGATGTATTTCTTTATTCTAATCCTGAAATAAATTTGTCCAATGCTCACTCTTCATTGTGGAACAAGTTTCTGCGATTGTCTTCTCCAGACATTGAGAAGTGGGTCGATTCCACAAAGCTATGTTTGAACAATGGGTAAGTAAATTTTTGAAGTAATGGCTGAAGCTGCTTTTGAGTTTGCGTTTAAAGTGTTCATTTTAAAAATTGTGGCACAAGGGCTGTTCTCGTTGTCGATATTGATTGCCATTAAGCATCGCTCACATTTTATTTTCCTCCCAAGACTTCGCACTACTTATCCTGCAATGTATTTCGCAACTAAAGTTAAAAAAAACTGGTTCCATTAGTTCGGGGGGGAGCGTTTTCATCTTCATCACTTTCTCTTGGAACGTTGGACTCCAACAGAGTTGATTTCGGCATAGATAAATTTACTTTATCTTCACTACTTAATTAATTCCCAAAGCTCAATTCAAGAAGGTCTGTTTTGTCAAGTGGTATTGGGTTTTCCACAGCTAGCATCACAGTTCAGGAACAATCATTTTTCTGAAGAAGTGGTAAAACTCAAAAGCAATTGGTTTATCATTATCCTCTCCTTCTGGTATAACCAAACATTTTTTCTAAATTATCTTGACTTATTTCGAACGTGGTTATATACTTCGATAATTTGTCATGTTTTACAAGTCTATCATACATATTGCGCATATTGCGTTGATACAAACAAGAAAGCAGTTACCCGAGGTCCATTAAGTACCAGGCTGCCATTTTTTTTTTTTAGGCATTGAATGGAATTTTTTGACTTCGCAAACATGAGAAAAATTTCAACTTCATTTCTTTAATGGATGGTTTGTATCAAATACTTTCCTCTAATCAAATATTGTAATCAATTCGATTGTACCAACACAGTCTCAAAGCCGAGAACGTTCTTTGCTTTACAATACTTCAAAGCATCTACCACAATTTTACTTATATTTTAGTGGTGCTGATAGTTAGACTTTAATTTTTTGATTTGTAAGCCAGACTGTTGTTTTTAATGTTAGAGCCTTAATTCATACCTTCGATTTCTTGCAATTGCAATAATTTCTCAAAAACAATCCAACTGATTACTATCCCATCCGAATCCATGACTTTGTTGCAATTCATGGAGGGAATTCCGAACTAACTTTAGCACGTTGGATGGATCTAAAAAAATATCCAGTTGTAAATTGTATCAGCAGTTAGTACGGGTCTTTGAAATTGCAAGCAAATCTTACAAAAGGAGAAAAATTGGATGACGTACCATTGCAATTTTGATGTTTACGTCTGATAGAAGTTGCAAGCATTGAAAAGTCAGAGACTAAACATGTTCCTCCGGTGATTCCCTTATCATAAAAGTATCCCAGAGATATTTTCCACAACGCATTGACACAAACAAGATTTATGACAAACTCAAAAATTCATTTGCTATCGGAGCTTTGTTGTCAGTATTTCCACATCCCAATCAATATGCTGCCGAATGACCATTGCTTCAAACATCAAACCTCACACCACTTGGCACTTTTCTTTGAGCACTCTGAAAACTTCCGAGCTAGCACCTGGTGTGGCATTTATTAGAGGATACCACTTAGCTATTGTTCGAGGATGGGAAAGGCAAGTCTCAAAAGCGTGTAGAACAAATTTGAATGCTTTAAGAGATAATAAATGTAAAGTCGGCGCGAAATTTCGTAGGTGGTCATCGTAAAGTTTCTTTAATTCGGTATTGATGTGATTTTGCGATTTTCTCTGCATAAGGCTTTCGAAATACTTAATAAATCGCCGTGGTCCAACTGAATAAGATTTTTTTTAATTCTTTCAAGATATCTTTTAAATTAGCCTCTGTAGCGCCCGCTAACTACTTAAGTTAAATTACCCTATACTCTGGTGCATATATAATGTATTGTAATTTAATGTAAATCAAGGTAAAAGCTTCTAGTAATAAACCACGCGCGGGACCGGCAGTCGTAAAACAAGTCACAAGAGGGTCGACGGTCGTCAGCAATAAACCTGAGAGGGTGAGCCACCTGGCCATCATAAACGAGACTCTTTTAGACCAAGGGTTTCCATCTAGCAGCCATAAACGGCCATAAACTAAGCGAACCTTGTCTCCGGTCACGCGCCTTGTGACAGAGGTGCAGGTGTGCCATCATAAACATACCCCTTTCAGTCCGGCTCCACCTTCCGGTAGGAAGAGGAAATAATATTTAAACCAGGGCTTTGCACCCTGTAAGCCCACGCAGTCTTTCCGCGTTCACTCGGTGACACTTTACGCCCGGGCCACTGACCCGGGAGCTCAGTCTTCTACTCTCTATCTCTCCTCATCCGCTGTTACTCGGTATCGTTTTACGCCAGGGCCACTTGGCCCTGGAAGTCAGTCAGTCCTCGTCACCCACTCTCTCCTCAGCGCCTCTGCGTCTGGCACCTTGCCTTTCAGCCTCCTTGCAGATCCTCTGCCGACTTGTACCTGTGATGCTGCCGGTCTCCCACCCGAACTCTGAAAACTGGTCTTATTCTTTATGAAACCTATGTACCTCTTCTCTTGAACATAGTGTATTCTCGGGACACATACCTATCATAAATGGAGTAAGATATTAACGCCGACATGGAACAATGGTCCATGTTATAAACTACAACAATCCGCACTTGTCACCAGGGCTAGAGTGATTAGGCACTCCCCTAGTAGCAACCCGACAGCCACTTTTAATTTTACACTCTTCTGTTTCAATGTTATATTCCTCAATTTTTTTCTTGTTTCACTTAGTTTCTGTTTGGTGTTTTCAATTTATTCTGTAGTTATTTCCAAATCGGATTTTTTGATATTTTTATTGTGGACGAAATCGGTGAGAGAACACGCTGTAAAATACTCCTTACCTTTGAAGTTAATAAATTTTATTTTATTAATCGCTATTATACATAAATACATTTTACTTAGTCAGAGAATGCCATTATCAGAATGATGGTCTCAATCCAATAATGAATACGGCGAGGTCATTGCCGATTTGGATGGCATTGAAATTGTCCTGTTAGCGGAAACTGTGGTGGCCGGGACGCTCTCTCTTATTCCTCGATAAGAAATTGTGGCAGATGAATTTTCTATCAAATGAAACTTTCATTAGAAAGGGAAGAAAACTTTGTAAAACCTGGTAATCGCTGTTTTGTTTAATAGTTGCACTTTCCGTGAGCAGTTCGCAGTCGCTCAAGTTGTACCATCTACATTTTTATCCATGTTCCGTTTTGTTTTTTTTTAATTGGATTTGATGGGGATTGCATAGGTTCTGTGCATCACCACGCACAGAAACCGGAGTAGAATGACAAGTTGGAGAATTCACTGTGGATGAGCTTTGAGTGTATCTGACGATGTTGAATTTGAACGTGTTGCTGATTCTGCAAAGCCTGTATCTCCAGACATTCTTTTGGGGAGACATTGCCCTGAGGTTTCCGGTGAGCACAACGTCTTTTAAAAATAGCATTAGATCGAAGTACAAAGTGTAAGACAAAATCACCAATATCAATTGCTTCGTCTCCTGAGTTGTGTTCTGTTCCATATAATTATATTATCTGTTCTTTTTTTTAAGCATTTGGCTACTGGCTCTCCCTTCAAAACATCGGGATACTCCTTCAGAATTTCTAATGTGGCGGTTAGGAGAATCATTAAAGAGACATGCGCTGCAATTTGGGACGATGTCCATACTGTACAAATGCGCGTTTCGAAAGAAGACGATGTTATTACTATAGCTGACCAGTTTTTAAATAGATGGAAATTCCCAAATTGTGTCGGCGACATAGATGAAAAACGCGAAAAATCATTGAACATGTATTGAATTTCCCATGTCAGATACAATCTTATTCGACATTTAACTCTATTTCTGAGGGTTACAATTTGGGGCAGATGTTCAATGGTTATGTGCATCTGCTTGTTACATAACATAAAAGTTGGTAAATAAGGGGCACTAGCTCACTTCTTTGCTTCCTCTGGTGATCAGCCAATTCACCATGAATTGGAAAACATATTTGCCTCCCTTGGCAAAATCAGGGCTGTCAATGAAGCATACGATGTGAAATTCAACACATTTCTTTGTATACAAGAAGAGATTTAATGATCTCATTCGATACCTATAAATTTCAATGGTACAGCTAATACTAACAGAGTAAAAAAAAACACTCTTTGAAACGGCCTTCTTTTACCGGCAATTCACAAGGTAATCATTTATAAAAGCAAGTGAAATTGTTCAAGCCTGGCTCATTTTCAGGTAATTCTAATTGTGTAATTCTATCCCATCAAAACAAAATCTAAGTTCATGTGTGTAATTCAGAGCTTTGTAATTTTAATGTCATTGTCTGTCAATATTAAAAAAAATAATTATATCATGGTACCATGAAGATGTGATAATTTTGTTTTATTGTAATACTAATAAACATTATTAAGCTGTAGTAATGTTAAAATATTTGTATTAACTTACCTTGAGCACCTATTTCCTCAGCAACACTTCCCTACAGTTTCCTCTGTACGCCCGCCCTGATGGGGGTAATTTTGTTACGCATATCCCACAAGGGAGGGTGTTCTTGAACGTCACTAATTAGTTTTTCGGGGTCCATAGTGAAACAAATAAAAAAACTAACTCAAAACGTTTCACGTAAGATAGATGTAACAGCATTTGTTGCAATGTTCCGCCGAATGGGACCAGAATATCCATTGGATCAGGCCATCAGTCCGGAAATGCCTGACTTAGGGAGTGTGCAGCAGTGAAAACTAATGAGAAAAGTGACCGTAGAATAAATTACTAATTAAACTGGATTTTCGGGACTTAATTAATTTCTGTGCCTGTGTACAAGTGTAAGTGCCAAGCCTTCATACTTGTACAGTGCACAATTCTTTTGTCTAAAAACTACTTTTATATTTTTTTAAAGCTGATTTTTAATGACAGGGTTGGCTTAGAAAATAAACTCTATTTTTGGTAAACAAATAATTATTTTTCCACTATTGTTTAATTAATATTTTTAAAACACGAGCGCAGACCCATAGGGGTCTCTAGATACTATTTCTTAATAATATTAAATAATTTAAAAAAAAATAATAGTGAGGATACAGGATCCATGTATCAGATAGTAAAATTATACTTTTAGTAGGTTTTAGGCTTTGTTAATTTATTTATATTTTTATGTCTCATAAAAAAGTTGCCTCTAAAAAACGGGTGATGACATATTTAGGAAATCCTATTAAATTTTCCAATACATGTTTTTATTAATGCTTGACTCAAACAAACCATTATCGAGATATTCAAGGACAAAACTTAAAAAAAAAAAAAAAGAGAGAGAGAAAATATCATATTGCAGGCCATTTTTGAGATATTGACTGAAAAATAGATAATTATTTTGCTTTGAAATGGAAATCATTTTTATTTTTAAAATAGCAAAGCCTTATAGTGGTAGCATTAAAATAAACTCAAAGATTTTATAGCGAATAAAGTTTTGAGAGCTAAAAATAGACACATAAAATCATAAATCTTTAATAAATTAAATTAATTTTTTGAATAATGAGAAAAAAAATTTTAAAAACGTGAGGCCATTGATGAAAGGATATAATCCATTATTATAGGACAAAAACAAAGAAAGTAAAAATAAAAATATTCATCCCCAAAAATAGAAAATAGACATTAGAATAGGTATTCAAAACATCTCTGGACATAGCAGCGGTATCTCTTATCAGTTTTTGAAAGCATAATCCTTCTTTAATACATTAAGGAACCTATAAATGACCAACATTGCAGAGGTAAGAGCGATTTTTAGAGGAAAATAAATTATAATTAAACATCTTTACTTAGTCACTAATATTTACAATTTATTACAAACAAATAAACATTTATATATTTGCTATAAATATTATGTATATTAGGCCTATATTTATCATAAGTTGTTTAGAATAGCTAGTTTATTGAACTAATAAACCCAAATCAAGTTTCAGAGCTATTTATTTATGGGCTATATTTAGATTAGAATTATAAAACACAATACTGATTCAAAATTTCAACAGTATTACATTAAAGTTGTTTAAATTCTGAAAAGAATGATACCCAGCCCCCCTTTAAAGGATTTAAATCCAAGCATGGTACAATGTATTAAAGGGAAAGAAACAAAATGAATAACTAAATTTTTGGTCACTTTTTTAAAATGCATAAATTCTGAAAAGAATGATACTAAACAAATATGTTTAAAGTTTAAAATGAACCTGCTGTAACAAATTACATAAAAAACATGACACATTTTTTTTATCTTTGCATCTTGATTTTAAGAGTAGAGTTATTTTAAATATTTGCTTTGTTATTTTTTATTAGAAAATTCCAGTAAAATAAAGTACAAACTAATCTCCAACGTCCAACAAGTGGAGGAACCTCCACTAAGATCATTGTTGACAGGAGGTTAAGCGCAATAGCTACTTAGGTGAGTAAGTTATGTAAAGTGTACAGCAATTTAAATACCTATTGAATAAACATTTTACTCTTTTGCTATTCACACATACATTCAATTTTCAAAGACATTTAGAAACAAAAATAAAACAATAGTTATTGCTCCAAATAGTGATCACCAACAAAATATTGTGAGGTGAGAGAGAAATAAAAATACAAAGGAAGTATCTCAAAAAAATGACAGCAACCTATAAAATTTAACAAATAAAGTACTGACCGATCCTAACTCAAAAATGAATTTAGATTTTACTTAATGTTAAAATTGAAACCAACCAGAAAATCATTAATTTGATGAAGGGGCTTTCCGAGACTACACATGTCATAGATTGTTCATACCAGATAGATGTCAGAAACAATTTAAGTCAAGAAAGGAGTGGCATTTCTTCACAAATAGCCAAGGAATCGGACTTGATAGAGAATGGGTTCAAGTATACTAATATGAAATATAAACAAATATTAATAAAGGTAAAAATCTAGAAATATATAGTAGTCTTAATACTTTTAAAGCTAATGTATATATGTATATGTGACATATGGCCATTTCTTTCTGTACAAATCACCATTTAATTAAGGCATAAGAAAAAACGATTCTTTTTTTAATTTATAACTTTCTGATTAGTTTTTCATTTTTTCAGGATCAAAGAAAAAAATGATTTGATACTTCACAGAATAAATGTCATTAGTTCATAAAAAAAATGGTTTTATTGTAAAAATAATTCTTTTAAAACCATAGTAATTTTGTCGACTAAACCAAATTAAATATGTTATTGTCCATTATGAAAATTTCACAATATAAGATATTAGAGCAGCAATTAAGAAATTCAGTTATCAATAGATGATAATAATCAATCTTCATTGTATTGTTATTATGGTGTGTGCAAAAGTAGCTTGATGTTCGATAAGATATTAGAGCCATTCGAACCTAAATATAAATAAAAGGCAATAAGCTATAAAAAACACAGAGTAAATTCATGAGAAATTAGGAGGAAGAAGAAGGCTGGTTGAACTCTGAAGGTTAATTAGAAAGAAACAATAGATCTTTTGACCAACGTTTCGTTTTAGCTACGATTGGAATTAAATAGGTCAAATTATTGGGCCTGTTCTTAATGAGGGAAGCTGAAAATGGGATGTATAGGTTAGAAAATATTTAACATTAATAAGATATAGATGTTCTATTATTATTATGAAATTTCACAACTTTTGGAACTATTTGCACTAATTAATGTTCAATTGGCTTCAACGGATTGGCTTGTATTGCCTGATCTGATGTTCTACAAGCCTACACCCTTGAGGGACACTGTATTCACATCTCCGATGCTCAGGAATATAGTAAAAACCTCGAGGACAATGGGAAAGAATCATGAATCCATGGTTACATGTAAAATAGGTCGAGCAATCATCAGAGTTCTGGAAGAATAGCTTACCATTGGGGTCACATCTTGCATTCGCTGCAGGTTTAATGTTATTGTAAACATTGCCTGGCACTGGTCGATGGTTGGTTGCCTGTGGTATGTGGTTATTGGTAAATGTGGTTGTTAGGTCAGGTCTGTACTTGTTCGGTATACTCCTACCATTGTATCCATAATAACCAAGCCCGTGGCGTCCGTACCATGGATGTTGTTGATTTTTTATTTCCTTTATACTGGATAAGATGTTGGTACTTTCTGGGATATTTTTCTTATCATTGCTGTGCTCTCCTGTACCGGAATTCGGAGATATTGTAGACCTGTTATTAAACCAGTAGCGTGGCCGAAATGGTGACCACCACGAATTATCTTCATCATGATTACGATGGTAATTGTCTTGTTTGAAAGGCTCATTTCTGCCTTGATAGCTGTTCAGACCTCTCCCTCCAGACCACAGATCTTTATTACCAACTGCTTCTTTTTTAGAAGATTTATCATTACTATAATATGGCCAAAAGTAGCTCCAAAAACCACTTTGATTTTGATCCTTGATATTGTAATTGCTTTTATTATAATCTGTATAATATTTGTTGCCAGAGTCATAATTAGATCTATGATAGTTATTCCAATACATGTTATATAAATAATATAAGATATTAAATAAAGTTGTCAAATTTGATTCAGTTACTATCACACCAGTGTCAGGTAGATCTCCTTCTACCTTGATGTTTTTATTAATGGCTTCTAGTGGAGGTAATCCTCTCACAAAAACTGGATCTTTCTGGATGCATCCAGCGCCTCTCATATCATCATCTCTCCCTAATCCTAGTCCATTCTTAACAGCTTCATTTACCAAATTGTTACTGACCTTAGGCTGTTTATTCTCCTTTTCTCCTGTGTTATTGTCTACTTGATCACCATTAGCAGAGACTCGGTTAACAGGTGCATTTCCTTGTCTGGGTCTGCTACCTAAGTATTGAAAACGTCTTATAAGGGGTTTTATATGGGGTCTTATAAGGGGAACTGGTGTGTGGTTCTTCTTTTTGTGAGCTTCATTAGTAAAAGGTTCCAGACATTTACTGCTGTGCCTGATGACTTGTTTTCCAACTGCAGTGTGTGTCACGGTGTCATTTCTTCCATCATCCTTTCTGATTTCTGTGACAAGGTGTTCTATCAACGGAGCAGATCTGCAATAAAAACATTTGAAATATTTAATTCATCTTCAGAATAATAGAGTTAATATAAAATGTAATTTAATTTTTTATTAAAATATATACATTTCAGTGAAAGATTTTAAGCTCAATTTTTTTCCTAGATTTAAATGTTTGCTTCCTTCAAAAAATATTTTTTTTATTATACATTGTAGCGACCGCTAACTACATAAGATAAATCACCCTATACTCTATTGTATATATATATTGTAAATTAATTTAAACAAATGTAAATAACATTACCAAACCATAAATCATTGTAAATGTAGTAAACAATAAAGATGCAGCTGCAAGTCAATTAGTTATAGGAGCTGGGAACCCGCTACCCACAGCAGGTAGTAAAGCAACCCAGACCAGGCCAGGCCAGGCCTAGGGCTGCCGAGAACAAAGCCCCACCACATACTGGGATCTCATTGGGTACAATAACGAGGCAGATGATTGGGTCCATAGACCCATCACTGACAAATCATTCTCTCGACGACTCTCTAACTGATGACTTGCAGCTGCATGGATGTTCAAGACTTGGCCTCCTCATTTATGAAAACCTGTGGATCTCTCTTCCTAACCTTGCTATGTTTTAGTCCGGCCTTGTCAGACCCCACACTCTCCTAGTGGGATTCTCTGCCTTCGCCTCGCTAAAACTAGCAGCTCCTTGGGAGAGACCTCTCCCTCTCGGACGACGGTTGACGTGGCCCTACAAATTTACCGAGTAGTGTGTCCCACAGCAATCCAGTCTGCCTCTCTCCGGTTCACACTCGCCTTTAGGTTCCGGACGGATTTCGCCTACCCTCAGATACCGATCGTGAATTTGTGGTCATTCCAAGACCACACAAACTACCTACACTACCTACCCTATACCCCTTTTCTTGAACATAGTGCATTGTCGGGGCACATGCCTATCTAATATGGAGTCAGATAGTAAGACTGTCATGAAACGATTGTCCAGGTCATAGCCTAATCAACCCTCACTTCGTCACCAGGGCTAGGGTAACTAGGCACCCCCCTCGTGACGACCCGACATACATCTTAGAGAGTAGCACACAATACATAAAATTCAGTTAATTATTCTTATTGTAGGTTTCATACTTTTTGTCAGGAGGGAATAATGTGGTCACCGGCTCTTTATGTGGAGTATACTTGTAGTGCAGATGTTCTCCATCAGGTGCTAAGGCTACTTTTCTCTGTGGTGGACATACTGCTTCACCGATTTTCACTGATGGTACTACATCACCGATCTGTAAGTAATGGCTGATAAGTAATTAATAATGAAGATAATTCTAATCATACAAAATATAGCAATAAATTTTGTCAAAAACTGTATTTAAATTTTGCTGTGGTTTGGATACTAGTGTTATTTATTATTTCTTCACTCTTTGCAAGAGTTTGGGCAAAGAGAATTTGTATTGGGAAGGTTGATCACTTGTGCAGGGTAGCTCACTTAGTAGAGACCCCAACTGGTTATTGGGGAGGTTCCGGGTTCGAGTCCTGACCCTGACTGTATATATTTTATTTAGCTAATAATTATTAAAACCTGTTTGTAAAATACGTTTTAGCTCTTGAATATCAGAAAATATATAGCTTTTCAATAAGTAATGTATCAAATTTGATTCCAATTATTAGCCAAAAAAGGAGATTTTGACATAGCAAGACAACTCCATAATTAATATCATAAATTTATTTTAATTATAGTCACTAACCATAATTTGTTTTTTATCACTTCTAGATCCATAGTTCAAAACATTAATTTCTAATTATTATAGATTAAATATAAACACACTTAAGGAATAGTCATATTTCAAATTATAATAATGGTGGTTTTTAAATTTAAGTTTTAAAAACCATATTACCAGGGGTTAGTAATTAATGAAGATAAGGTTTTGGCTTTAAATTCCTACATGGTGTAAGTGAATTTCACTTCACTGCAATGAATAAAAGTGGTCTTCCCTCATTTCTGTCAGCGCCAGTTACAGTATATTTTGTATTCAGAATCCTGCAATCTAATTTTTCATTAATGCTTTGCCCCTACAATTTCATCAAATCAAAAGAACAAAATTTTACTACAGGCAGGAATCGGAAACAAAGCATCTATCAATTAATTCCTTATACGGATATTTAATTCCTGATATTTATTAGACAACCTGGTAAGATTTTCCTCTATAAATATTAACAAACCTTACATTTTTATTTGTTTTTTTTAAATCCAATAACAGAACCAAATTCATTTTTTCTCGTATTAAAATATCCTTAGGACTAAAATAATACATACTTATACATATAACAAATATATATATAATATATATTTAAGCCATAGATTTGAACTTTAATTTCCAGAAAATTAGGGTATTACTTATTAAACATAAAATATGACAATTTAAATTCAAATAATATCCACATTAAGAATATCATTTGTTTTTGATATTCTTGCCATTAAAACTTCTATATTTTTACTAGTTCAGTTAATAGTTGAGTGAGTTAATTATTTTTCTTATATTTAAAAATGGTGTATTTTTTAAATTTTTTTTTTTAAATATAAAAAATCTGATCTATAATCTGATAAAGTTTATGGACATGTGCAAATTCTGCATCAAATTAAAAAAAAAAATGACTGTTAATTTAGAATGAATATTCATGAAGATATGTAAATCCATTCATAAAAAATTTTAACCCATGAAAGTGAATTATACCATGAGCATAAGAGACTTGTTAAATATATATTTAAAATGCATGTTGATACAAAGGTATAATAACATTTTCACTCTGGGATAGCGTCCATTATCTTTTGAAACAGCTAACCAGGGTCGGACCCAATTTCAGTTTGCTTGACGATATAATATGACATGAGGTAAAAATTAATTTCCACACTATTTTCTTAAGGTCTTAACTTAATTGAATTTGGTCAATCAATTAGAGTTGTAATAGAAACAAAAATGTTAAAATCTTTCTATTAGACGATCTATCTTTATTATCTCACTGGAATTTTAAATCTCTCATGAAGTATTAGTCTGGCTGTTGTATCAATAAGTTGTATTATTAATTAGGTATCCAAAAATACAGTTATAAAAAAAAGGTGGGATAAAACATGGCTGATAAGAGGTTCTTTAATATTGAGTTTACTAATTAAATTAAGTAAATAAAATAAACATGTAAGATGTGGGGGAAATACGATGCAGTGGTTAATTAACAGCTTCATTAAACCTAAAGAACATGGGTTAAAATCATTAGACAAACAGTGAATTTTTTCTTCATCTGCTGCTTCATGAATTATAATTGTGCGCCTCTGATGAATGAAATAAATTCCATTGCCATTTAGGGATTTTAACCGAGAACCTTCAAATTATGAAGTATATGTATATATAATATTTAGTAGTAATTGTGAGTTTGATGGGAGTACAAAGAACATAAGGTCAAATACTATATTTTTTGTTTTAAATTACTAATATACAAGTTTAGTTTTAGTATTAATAATACTTGAGCGCTCTCTCTCTATAATGGATAAGCTTCAAAAATATCTCTGGTTGAATGGGATCTTACTTGAGGTAAAAACTTATATGGTAAGATGACCTGACTATTTATATACTTTTTGTACACCAGTTGTATATAACAGCATTGTGAAGGTTTGAAGGGAGTGAAAATATTTTCACTTCTGTTACGATTTCTGTTAGGATCTTTACTAGATTAGAGAAGTTGGCACTTTTCCATTATCATGGACCCCTTGTAATGGGAAGGTTGTTGTTTATTGTTTATGAAATAACCTTGCCTTCTCTGAATAGTAGTGCACTACAATGAAAATTTACTAGATTCCACATACTTTTCTGCTTAATGTACTAGATAAAGAAATTAAATTATACCTACAAAGAAAAGGATGAAGCCTAGGATGAGATGAGATGTGGTCACTGGCAACATTGGCCTACGTCAAATGGAGAGTCTATGGTTCCAAGGATGTATTTATTAACTTTGCCTGCTTTTGTTTACCGTTAAATATTTGACCATTATTCAAATAGGAAGAAAATAAATGTAAACAGTTAGCAGCTGTTCTGCATTATTTAAATTTCTAGTCCTGTTGCAGCTATGAGCTTGGCTGATAATTTGGGATTAATGCCCTTTTGTACTCCATCTTAGTGCATGATGGGTAGTCAATTAGGTTAACACCCTTTTGCAGCCACAGGGGAATGCTGAATTCATTCTCTGAGGAACCACCACATAGAATAAATTGGCCTCGTTCGTACTGACTTTGTAGTCATTTTGGGTGGTAAATTTAAACAGGAATAAATTAAGGTCAAATGGTGCAAAAAATCAGGCTATGGCTCTAGGTTCTAGTCACTTCTTCAGATTCTTTCCAGACTTCCCGGCCTTAATCCTAAATGACCATCCTATCACTTTCTGATCAAACTCTTTTCTGGAAACCATATATTTTCTGACAGTCAATTGGTGCCCTTAAGCTATTCCGTTGCTCTTGTCATCTCCTAACCTAGCTTATATGTCAAATCTTGGTGTCTTCTCTCATTTTCCCTACTTTGACTGCAGATATATGGTATATGGAGGATTCTATATAGGACTTGGTGACACATACAAGTGATTTATGAACAGTTTCATTCAAGTATATGTTTTCAGAACTCTGCAGTGCTTCCATATCGCCCATCTCAACATCAAGCTAGGGAGGCACTTCCTCTTTCTATGGATAATATTTCCTTAATGTTTACCTTTTATGAACCAATAACTATCATAGCTCTTCCTGTGCGTGTAATCTCATACAATTTACTCCAACACAAAATCCGGCATGCATGTTGTCGGGGGGGCGTCACTAGGGGAGTGCCTGATCACTCTAGCCCTGGTGACAAGTGCGGATTGTTGTAGTTAATAACATGGACCATGTTCCATGTCAGCGTTAATATCTGACTCCATATTTATTGATAGGGATGTGTCCCGACAATACACTGTGTTCAGGAGAAGAGGTTCAGAGGTTCATAAAGAATAAGACCAGTTTTCAGAGTTCGAGCGGGAGATGTGTAGCGTAATAGTTACAAGTCGTCAGAGGGTCTGCTAGAGGCTGTGAGACAGGGACGGCGCAGAGGTGTGGCAGAGAAAGTAGGCTGACGAGGAGTCTGTGTGTCGGCCTTCCAGGGCCAAGCGGCCCTGGCGTCACGACCGAGTAGAGCGGCTGAGGAGACTAGGAAAAAGAGTGGTTTTCCAGGGCGAAACCCCTTGGTTTTAAATATTACTTCCCCTTCCTAAAACATTACTTCCCTTTCCTACCGGAAAGAGGAGACTAGCTTGAACGGGGTATGTTTATGATGTCACACCTGCGCCGAGTACGTGCCCCTCGTCCCCTAAAGAACTGTTTATTGGCATGGCTTTTAGATTTTATGACCGCCGGAAAGTGACCGAAGGTCTGCCCGGTCTATTTTATTAGGGGCAGGTGGCTTACCCTCTCAGGTTTTATTGCTGTCCTTCGACCCTCTGTTACTTGTTTCACGACTACCGACCTCTCTATGATTTATTACAAGAAGTTTACAAAGATTTGCATTTATATTATAATACATTAGTTGCACCAGAGTATAGGGTAATTTACATATATGGTTAGCGCTCGCTACACATGTCAATAAATATTCTTTAGATTAATTGTGCTAATTTGTTGAACTAGCCATGAGCTGCCTTTGATAGAGTCTGTCTACCTTGAGATTTGGAGAGAGATGGGCATTAGCCCAACATTCTTCCTGCCAATCCCCTCCACTTATTCTCCCCCTTTTCAATTGGTTCCAATCCAATTGGAGTGGGAAAAGGTTGTGCAAGCACCCTTGCCTTACGAGCAAACTCAACTTAGTCAGACTATATATACTCTGCATCATCTTTAAAATTTATGATCAAACAATAGGTACAGATAAATAATATACATTTCTGCATTATAAAGATATTTGTTTCTTTATTGACAATAGTTTTTATTCATATTTCAACCTTTTAAATTTATACTATACTGCCAAATTATATTTCCCCTCTCCTATACTTGCTTGATTAATCATGAGGGTGGTAGATAAATTTACATCCCACATAAGGTATGATAGTCCCACACCTTTTAGTTTCCGGGGAGTAATATTTACCCCACTTGCAGAAGCCGAGAACAAATCGACCTTTGATACATTTGAAGTAACCAGAGCAATCTTCCGGGTTCTGATAGTACACAGGTCCATTTGTAGGGCACTTAGCGTCTATAAATGGAATCACTGCATTATTACTTGCTCCATTAGTTGGATTGTTAGGCTTTGGTTGTTGTAAGTTTCCAGTACCCGATGGGAAATCAGGTTGAGGGTTATTGCTTCCAAGTGGATTTCCTAAAATATATATATATATATAATTATAAAAAGTAGTTATTGAATGTTAACAAAACATAATTTTCAACATGCTCTTTGTGGCCTGGTGGTCGAACTACAGAGGTCTGGGTTTGAATTCCAGCTTCTCTTAGGATTTTTTCTTTAGAGGATAGCCAGGTCCAGGGTTCACTCACCTTTCTGAGGATAAATGAGTAGCTGTTTAATAAATGAAGCACTGAATATAGCCTACAAAAACAAAATAAACATTGAGAAGTAATGGCCTAGCCTTGACCACTCTAGATCCTCAACACCATTTAACGGCCATGCAAATAACCAGACTGACTCTTCATGACACAACCCCTTATGGTTAAATAATTTAAAAAATGGCGGAATTTCAATTTCCGCTAATAATTTGGTTTTTGAACAAGTGAATAATGACCATTGGCAGGTACAGTTTTGTTGTCTGTTGTGATGTGTAAAATTGGTTAAATAGTTGCTCAATGTCAGACAAGTTTGGAGAACCATAAAAATAAAAGTTTCAATAATCATACTAATTATTACATCTTGGTTGATTTCCTAAATTTCTTTGAATTATTTGGTTAACATTCTCATTCAAAAGCAGTTTTTCTAAAACCCCCCTTTTAGTAATACTACAATGTACAATACAGTAATTGTTATTATTTGCAATGGTAATTATTTTTCAAATGATTACTTTTATTTTTCATTAGGGCATCTTATGAAACTACCATACTAATCACAATTTTACTGACTATGCAACTGTAATTTAAAAATGATAAAACAAAAATTACGATTTATTATTCAAAGCAACAAGATACTTAAATATATTATAAAGGAAAATATAATTATTTTTTTTTGGTTATCAAGTAATTAATTAATTAACAAACCTTAATTTGCACTGAAAATATTTTAAGTCAATGTTATCTCCAAATAAAATTTCATGTTTATATATCAACCAGGGGACTCACAATTTTCATTTCGGATAGACAATGGAATGGATTTGTGATTTTGAAATAATCAGCAAAACCCTATTTAAAAATCAATATTCTAAAACCTGCTACCCCCTAAGAAAATTTTTTTTTTTTATCATTTTATTTACAAGTGCCTGTTGTTTGAAGGAGGGAATGGCCTAAGCATCTATCGATATAGAATAGCAAGTATTATAAATCCATTAAAACATTTGTAAATATTAATTATTGATTTTGAAAGAGAGATAAACTAAAGGCTCAATTTTATATTGGCTGGCTTAGTTTCTGTTTTATAAGCATTGCATCCATTCTTTCTTATGGCATTGTATCTAAATACCTTCTTAATTAGTTTTCTCTCTAGTTTTCCCTTTTATTTCTTATTCACTTTTATTTTTGTTATTATTTGATGTAATCTACAAGGCACATTGCCAATATGATTATTCTAGCATATTCATACATAAAATATACTGTAATGAGGAAAAAAAAAAAAAAATCTGGGCATTGAAAGTTCTTAGGCTTAGTTCAACCCCAAGCGTCTAGAAAACTAAACATCCGAAGAAAGCAATGATAGAAGAAATTTCTTATGTTAGTTATTTGTGAATGATACTTCCACATTTGAAAGGTACAATAATTTCTAAACATACCTTGATACAAATCGTTAATATTTATATTTATGTTAGTGTTATTGACACTGTTACCTCCACCATTGGTCCCTTGTCCGGTGGTAGATCCAGTACCTCCATTTGTCCCTCCTTGATTGATGGGAACCCAGTACCCACCAATACCATTACCACTTAGATTTGACGGTTGCTGATTTCCATTGGTACTATTTGTGATATCCCAGTCGCATACTTCTAAACTGGGATTGAACCTAAATTTATAGATTGAAAAAAAAAGCACATTATAAAAACTATAGTATAAAACCAGTGAATGAATAATGAAAGTAGAAGCCGCAAGCCATATAGGAGAGTTGGTAACTCCTACTCCCACTCCAGCAACCTTACCTTATGGCATTCACCCCTGTTTTATTTACAAGAAAGGTTTCTCTGAATTGACTTTTTGTTTTCTTCTCTAACTTTGTTTGGCATTCACCTCTAATAGATAGTGTTATTGTTGATTGTTGATTGATTGTTGTTGATCATTAAATTAAAAGGATTTTTTTAATCAGGATTAGTGGAAAAAAAATAGTGAAATGCCATGTGCCCATGAAGGGTTGGTTGCAGCACCAAAATTCAAAATAAGGATGATGTTCCTCCAATTAAGTTCCATTTGTGAGTACCCGTATTTGTAATACTCTAAATATGCTCTTTCGACCTTCTGAGCTGTCCAACCACAGGCTAAAGAAAGAAATACTTTTGACATTTTCTTTTTAATGTTATTTATCCCACATGCATGTTCCGGCAGAACTAAATGGTCCGGAACAACTTTAGTAACCTACTTGAAAAGGGTAATTCGTCCCAAAACATGTTGTGCTGAAAAATAACATTAAAAAGAAAAAGATCAAAAGTTTTTCTTTATTTAATTAACCTTGACTTAATTAAACCATCCTAAAAGCTTAATTCTTTATTTAATTGGAATTGGATAGCTCGGAAGAGAAGAAAGAAGACATTTAAAAAAATATACAACCTTGAAGCAAAAAATTATATAGTAAACTTAAAAACTCTAAATGGAAATAGCATTCTCGAATCAGGAAGGAAGATAGGGTTTCAAGGGTTTTTATGAAGCAAAGAAAGCACTTTAATGTTTTACAAGATTTGTGTTGAAGGAAGAAGTTGCTTCAGTTTTTCCCTACCAATAAAATTAGTCAAGATCTCAAAGATTGTCTTCCTGTATTTGTGCCTGAGGAGGTAGAAACAACAATGCTGTAGAGAATTTACGTAAACATTCAGAACTATTCTCAATTAAAAGCAGCTCCATGAAGCATCTTCAACTAGTGGGAACGCCATACCTTTGGACAAGATAAACATTTTACGTCCATACTCACAAACAGAGCAGTCTGTCCAATAGAAACTATGAACAAGACAGTAACAAGGAACACCATGGTGGATGAATATGTGAACATGGGGAAAATGGTGAGTTCAATGCACTGAAATATTTTTTTAAATTATACAATTTATTCCAATTCCTCTCATATATATCCTTGCAGAAGAAGAAGACTTTGATAAGGGAATAGAAGAGGAACCAGAGATGGAATTAATGGAAGATTTGCGAATTCCTACAACTGCTCAAGATGAGATCTCTTCCTAAATTGATATTGAAATATTAAATTTAATGAATGTGACAAGCGATATACACACATCTCTATATAAGTTAATGAAACAGAAATCGTACACATTGTAAAAGAGTCAATATTCCTCTCAATTTTCTAAAAGCTTAATCTGCATTAAATGCTCCACAAAAGATGTATTCTTTGAAATTCTCAATATCAAACTCCAATAATATGTTCATCTAATGTCAGGCTTCATTGTTTGGAAACTCCAAAATGTGAACATTGTTTAGAAGCAGTGGAAAACTCAGATTTGATGGATAGAAATGTGCTATATGCTGTGAAAGATTGTGGTGGATTAGTTTTGCCAGGAAACAATGTGTTCAAAATATGAGAATTGTGTAAAAGAATTTTTCGAGCAAAAGAGAATGAAAAAAGCCACATAATACGTAAAGAAAGCTCTTTACCAAAAAGGCATATATTAGATTCGGTAGAATCCATTATTTCACTCTTACTCAAAAAATATACAGGGAGACAGTTTTTTTTCTCGGTGTGGTCAATTGTCATCAATCAATCAATGATCAATTGTGTGGTTGAATACTCTCACTATTCACTACTTGTTAGATCAATAGGACTATTGTACTTTTGAACTAGAATTTATCATTATTTTAAAAAAATTAATGACAAATTCAATTAAAAATAATATATAGATATTAATAACAAACACATTCTTTTCAGTGGTCAATAATTGTTTATGTTATTTTAATGGCATTTTAAAGTTCATTTTTGAAGTTTTAGCCTTATATAAAACTATATTATTTTGTTTTTATTGTTATAATTTAATACTAGATGGTATTTAGGATTAGCAACAAAATTTTCAAATCCATTAATTTGGATTTCTTCTAAACAATGTTTGTTAGTAACCCCTTTTGAGATTGCTGGTACTTTATAATTTATTCAGGATCTAGTAACAATTTATTAAAACTATTTTCTTCCCATAATTCGTTTATAAGTTTTATTTATTTTTTTTAAGTGCTAGTAAGCTCAAAAGCAAGTTGTTAAGAAACTTTTTTTTAAGATGTTCAAATTAATTGATTTGAAGATTCTGTTTTTAATGTTAGATTATAAACTTTTCATGACCTTTAATTATTATTAAATCGAATGTTTATTTTTGCAATGATCGAGAAACAATGGTAGTTCTGTGGAAGCATGTGAATCGAAACTAAATAATAAATAAAGACGTGAAGGGAACTCTGTGATGGGAGTAATTGGAGTGGGGAGGAACCAAGAACCAAGTTATGGTGTCAAAGCTCCTTAGTCGACCCTAGCCTTGGAATAGCCTTGGAAGCTGCTTCTACTCTCTTTATGTATTCTGTGTATAAAACATAACAAAGTATTATATAAAAAATATTAAGATTATTAAAAGGCCAGTTTTACCCTTTAAATGAAATGGTGAAATGGCGAGGGAGGTGACAACCATGTGGATTTGGGAGGCCTCTGGGCTGTTTGTAAATATTGTATGAATGAGAGATTGAATGATGAATTGTAAATATGGTATGAATGAGGACATTTATCTCAATTACTTATTGCCTAATAAGGCAAATTGTAATTTTAGCACAATAAAGAAGTTATATATATATAAATGAAATGGCTAATAAGAATGCTGACTCTTGATTTATCTGAGACCAACTCAATATTTATACTTTCCCCCTTAAAGTAATATGATTTTCAAATTAAGTTATTGTGTTTATGAATGAATAAAATATCAATTTTAATTCAGGCATTAAAAAAACAAAACAAATTTTTACCTCCCAAAAATAAATAAAGCTAGAAATAGAAATAAGTATCTATATGTATGGTTTTAACGTTAACTTGCAACAACTCCCTCGGTGACTCAGTGGTTTGTCTGCCTGACACTAACTTGAGAGACCAGTGTTCGACTCCTAGCTTTCTCTAAGGATTTTATTCCTTAGGAAGAGCTGTCTAGTTCAGTGTACACTTAGCCTCATTAGGTAAAATGTGAATTCACTTGAAGATTTAATTTAATATTATACTCAGTACAATTTGGCTCTTTTGAAGAACTCACAGACTGGCAGGCAGAGAAACAGACGGACAGATAAAAATTATTGCCCTGTACCTGTTTGAAAGGAGACCTACTCCCTTCTAGGTCGATTACTAATTCTACTGTACAAACATATTATACGAATGTCGAGTATCACCAACTAAACCATTTGTTAAAAGTAACCATGTCTGTAATTTTCCAATCTATGAACTGTTCTTACAGAAAAACAGCAAACATTGAAGTACATATTCATTACAGACTAGAAGAGTCAGAAAATTAAGTTATGGACATGATAATCCACCAAGAACCAATAGAAACCGTTAAATATTTATAATACCAAGTTAACCCGAAAGTGAGCCCCATCACCTAGTCCAGTCTATTATTTTTGTAATTTTAACTGTAAAACGAAAAATGTTTGTAATTCCACCCTTCTTCAAATGCATGGTATGCTATGCAGGAAAAGAAGCCACAAATCTGTAAATTTGTTCATGTCATTGTTCATTTGTATGTAAACAATTTTTTGAATAAGGTTTCGAATCAAAAAAAAAATACCAAGTTTTCGCTGGACATCTGAAAAGTATTGGATTCCCACTACCATCACATTTATAGAATGAATGACGATCATCAGGATTAGGAAACTGCGCTTTAGCTACGGCAGGGCACACAAATCTTCTCTGCTGAATAGAATCTCCAATCTAGAACAGACTTTGTGTTAGAATTAAAGTTTACTTGTTACAAAGAGTCATACTATTTATCCTTAAAAGAGTTTGTTTGAATGTATATTCGCTATTTATGTGCTGACCATTTGGGAGCAAAATTGGCAGAGTGATTAATTTGCACAAATGGAAATTAGCCATAAAAATTAAAAGTTCAAATTTCTTTTTCTTAAAAGGTGGAAATTACACATTTTAGTTTTGTTCATTGCCCTCTAACTTCTCCATCAAAAGAGCTACAATTTTTGGTTGCATACTGTTTTAAATGGGAGGAGACCCCCGATATTTCTTCAGGTTACACTGACATACAAGTGGTTACTATTTATGGGATATATTACTTTGAAGTCAGAATTCATCATATCATAAAATTTGTATTAAACTATCTTGTAAAATGTATAAAACCCAACATAAAATGAAATCATGAGTGAAAATGTCATATGGTTATATCTAATTTTCTGGTTTACCGAATTAAAAATATCTGAACCTATCTAACAACTAGATATCAAAACTTACAAATATATTTTTCAATAAATCCAAATAAACGTATGTCCCATTCCAAACACCCAAAAGCTCTTGTGCCCTAATAAAATTTTGTGGGCAAAGTTATTGATTTATCAAACTAATTAGTACACAAACAGCAACTAAGATTTAATTATAAGATTATTTCTATCTGTTTTTCCCTGTATTAAAATTTAAAAAGTACTGTTTAAATTTAATATTTATCATTTACTATTGTCATTTTGTGCCTTTTCATCAATTTCCCTTCTAAATGAATTTAATCTGCTTAGTAATTTAATATAATAATTTATTAGTTTTGTTTAAAATAAATATGTAAATTATGGGATTTCTATCATGTAACTCTTTATATTTTCTTTTGCTAACTTCCTTTGAAATTAAATTGGAACATTATTCCTGTTTAAAAAACAGGATTGATGAAACAGTGATACAATAAAAAAAGTATTATTGAATATATATATTTTAAAAAAATCCAAAGTGACAACCTTCCATAAATAGAGAGGGACATTATTTCACCACAACTCATTACTTGGACATTTCTCATTATATTTCTTAATACTGACAGACTCCATCATTATATGGACTATTGTATTCCATGATATTGGTTATGTATAAAATGTATAATTGATTGAGTATCGATGTATATTTATAGTTTGTTATTATGAGACAAAATTTATATTCTTACTAAACAACTTGTACGATTTATGAAAACAACAACATTATTGCCCCTTTCATTGCCATGCAAAACAGAACTGATAGTGACCCTCTTATGTTACTTCCAAGAAATTAAAATCTATTAACTGTTCCAAGAATTTGTTGCCTCCCCCATTTCTTTTTTTTTTTATTATTTAAAAGATTTTTTACTTAAACCAATTAAAATACTTTTATAAACAACATCTAGAGATACATATATCATTTGGCTCGTTGCTAGTTACTTAAATAATTTTGACAAAAATACTTATATAGGTCGTGAATAACATTTTATAACCTTTACAAAATATTTTTATTCAACAAATAAGAGCTTTTGACAACTCTACTTTGTCATCTTCAGGCTATAAAGCACCAAAAAGTTAGCAATAGTATTACCTGGCAACATCTATTATAAAATTAAATATTCCTATAGCTTTTTTTTCAATAAATAGTTAAAATATACTAAAAATAATAAATGGTCAGATTTAATAACACTTATAAGTTTAATTTTATAAAACAATTCATACATTTTATCAATAATAGATTAACTATTTTAAGAATAGTGTAGGGTTTTAGTAAGTTTTGTTGTATTTTAATAGTATTATAGGAGTTTTGAAGGTTTTTTTTTTTGCAATTTATTAATCTTTTTTAGTTTAAAATAAACCAATGTGGTATTTGTCAAAAATGTTTGTTTAATAAAAATATTTTGTAAAGGCTAAAAAATATTATTCAAAATCTTTAAAAGTGACTTCTTCCAATCAGCACTAAATTACCTAAAAATACTTAAATTTATTTATTAAACCATAACATTTACTAAAAATCAGCTCTTAAACCAATTATCATTGTTAATGTGTAGAAAAAGCAGAATAGTGATTCTTAAATGGGTTTATAGGAGTGATGTGGTAAAGCTTAAAAGTCAAAGAGAAGCAGGTCAGTTAATAGCTATGGGACAATTTGTTTTCCAGTTACCATATTTCAACTAAAACTTATACAGCGACATTTAGACATGAGTGTTGCGTGACACAATGAAAGGCGGGGCACCCCCTGTGTATTTTTTGAAATATGGATAGAGGAAATTGTCAAACCACTTATAGGCAACACTGGACATCTTTTTCCTCTAAAAATACCACCACTGAGTAGAGAAGAAAGGTTACTCAAAAATGGCAGCTTTCAAATTGAGACATTACTTAATTCAAGCTATTTTGGTGAGAGTAATTTTATAATTACAATAAAAATATCCTAATCTCTTCCAAGCCTTCTCTAACCAAATTCTTTTTCATTTAGAATGAAGAAGCTAAAAGGGGATGCCCAGTAGACCCACAATCGAAATTGTGTCTGGGCAATTGGATACAAGGACTTATGAAATTGGATGCAGGTAAGGTATAACTTGTTTAGGATAAGTTTACTCAGCAACCAATTGATAAATATTTATTGTTAAAATAGTATTATGTTCTAGTGACAACACATTGTTTTTGACTGAACTTAATTTTGTTATGCTATATAAAAAGTAAGGTACATTGAATGTATTTAATGTTAGCTTGAAAAATTCTCTTAAAGATTTTTTTAATAAGTTTAATTTTGATATAAGAAAGTTTAACTAACATACATAACAATTTTCTATGATTTCGTTTTTAAATAAATACAGCTATTTACCTTGTCATAATCATGTTATTATATTCCTATCTGTTTTCTCATTTACACAATAACTGAAAAAGGGTTAAAATTATCAACTAACTGCCTCATTATAAGTCAGTTAAAGATGATGAGTAGACAACTGATCATATCTGATAGTAGGGTCACCATACCTCATGCTTACAACTACAATAAAAATATTGATACTTTTATTTATTAAACATAAAACCATCATTTAAATGTTGGAAAATAGCAAGAAAACACCATAGGTTCTAAAAAAATATATTTCTCTATACTATTTCTAAGATTACTGGAGGGGGGTGCCCACTTACCCCCAACAATATGGAGTACTGTGAACCTGTGTCTATTCTACAAAAACTTTTCATTCCAAACACGTAATTAGTTTCAAGAAACTTTATTATTTTAAAGGGTAATATCTATTGAGCAGTTCGATAAATTTCCATAGTACACAACAGGAAAATTATAGCTAGCAAAAATGTTCAAGCTAAAAATAAATTTGTAGTGTTGCAAAATTGTTATCTGGTTATCCCGCCTTACCTTTCCTTTAAAACTCAGATTATTCTATTATTTTTATAGATGCTATAATTGAAAACAAAGATAGACCAATATATCTAAACAGGTGAAAGTAGAGCCTCTCCCTTACCCACTTAACCACTTACTAATCTCTCAGATTGACTAATTATTCTAACAGTGTAATAATTAACATAATATCTTCTGTATTATTTATTTATTCCAATAACAGGGAGAATATTCAATAACTTCTAAAGTTGATGACCATGCTGCATGCCATAGACATAACCCTGTTTCCTTTAACTAACCCCTTGATAAATATTGTGAGGGAAATTAAATTATCAATCAAAAAATGTATTAAATCTTTACCTGATAAATTCACAATTTGTATATATGAATAACTAGTGGTAAAATGATAAAATGAACCAGTGAAGAAATGTATGATAATCTTAATATTTATTAATTGCGTGAAACACTTACTAAAAATTGGATGCAAAGAAGTGTGAAAAGCAATGAAAGCGTGTGATGGAACATTGATCTTGTTTTGTTAAAAGCTAACGAGAAACAGACTAGGTATTATTGTCTGTCCTTTATTTGTTATAGTTTACGTCTTGTTAAATATTTGCACAAGTTTTTCAAACTGTATAAAAAAACCAGTAATATCCAATATATATAACAGTTTGGCATGTTAATCTTGTCTCAATATATTAATCAGGTGTATAAAACAATAATTTCTATCTGATAAATATTTCATTGGTATCTTAATCTAGTCTCAATCCATTGATCAATTTTATTTCTCAATGGTAAAATATTAATAATTTTGTTAACTTGATTGGTTAATACTGAGAATATTAATATTTTTACAAAAATGAAGAAGTTTCAATTTATATATTTCTATACATTTATGATAATACTATATATATGTTTAGAATATTACATGTATAATTAATACAGTACTAAAGCTGCTTAAATATTATTGGTAAATATGAAATTGAAGAAAAACTTGTTTGATCACAAAAGAAACAAATTTCAGTCCTGACATTGCAATACAGCATCCAAACCATAGACTTAAATCAACTGAAACGATGTTTAAGAATGTAGATTTTATAAGAATTTTATTTAAACTTTTAATTAGATCACTTCAGTATTCCACAGGTTATCATCTATCTGAAATCCTTCCCATATACAATTCACATACTTCAATCGTCTCCATACCCAGCTATTCTAACTTTTTTTTTAATCAATCAATCCAATATCGAAATCACATTTATTTATATTGGTGTAATTACATAGAAACATTGAAAAAATGTTGTTTTTCTCCCAGCCAAGTCGGAAATTCACAATATTATTATATACCATACACCAAGTATATTTATGAGAATAAGTATGAAAAAATGGCTTTGCATGATTTGCTGACATAAAGGAATGAAATACTAAACAAGATTTTTGATATTTTCTTTAATTTGCATATTTATGTTTTTAAATGATATTTATTCATATTTTTGTAAATTATTTATGATCCAGCAAATAATTTAAGCTCTAAAACCCAGTTTTATACCTATTCTAAAGTAACAGAGTAAAATGAATACAAATTGATTATTATTAAGAATTAAAGTTAAAAATACAGATTTTTACAGAGCACAGGCTCAGATGTCTTAATGTTATAAGTCACTTTTTCTAACAAAGAGATTTTTCACATTCCAGAGTTTATAAGTACTATAAAAAGACACTATAAGTATTAGCCAACTGTCTTTTTGTCTTTTGTTGGTAATACGTTCACTCTTGTAAAGCAACATTTTGATTTTTCATATCACTATAGTACTCATAGACTCAGGAATGTGAAAAAATCTCTTTGTTAGAACAAGTGACAACATTTTGACATCTGAACACAGAAATATCCCTTTAAATTTTAAAAATATAGACTGGTGCTTCTACCTACTTCATATTCCATTTATTACAATTAGGAGTATCACTCAAAATGGATTGCAAAAGTTGAAAAGTAAATAATAAACTATTTGACACGATTATCAATAGCCTACTATTAATTTTTATTTTTATTTTACTTTTAAGTCATTATATATATTAAACTAGGGAAAACTGAGGGGGAATAGGCCTATAGTTGAGCAATAATGTGGAAAAATCAAGAATTTAATTTAAAATTTAAAAAAAAAATGTTAATTCTGAAAAGATACTAAACAAAAACATAAAGGATTTAAAATAAGCCAAATGTAATGCATTTAATAAAATATTGATAAATTTAGATTTTAGATATTTAAGAATTTGTATATTATTATCAAGAAACCATTATTGATAGGTTGTATTTTCCAAGCTGCTACTTCATAATAAACACCTGACTTGACTCTCATGTAATTTGAATAATACCCGATATTCTGTTATGAGTGTAACCTGCCACCACAAAAATGTAAAAATAAGATTAATAGATAGAAATTGAATATATGAGGGTGGTCAAGATGAAGGTGTCCTTACGTACTGCCATAAAAAAAGGTTTGATGTGGAGGCAATAAACCTCTGGTATGCCCAGGCACAGAAGAAAAAGGAAGGAATCAGGTCAAGGGCTAGATGGCTCAAAAACAGGGCAGTATCCATAAAGGGTTAAAGTCGCATACTCGCTTGGAATAAAGGAATGTGAGAAGGGAAGTTTGTTCTGTATTACACACAGTGAGAATTGATCTAGAGAGAATAAAAAGGACGCAGCCCGTGATTGGGTGAGTGTTTTTGAGTTAAAACTGAATGGAAAAAGAAGATCTCTCTCATTTCTTCTACGTCTCTGACTGCTTTCTGGCAGAATGCAGAGGCGAAAGCATCTCCGAGGCTGATGAGTAGAGGACACTGTATTACTTCCTGACGGAACTGGCCAGGGGCTTGCATACAAGTGTTGTTCGTGTTGATCATTGGAGACCGCAGTGATTTTTAATTTCTAACGTACTATAGCCATTGCCAATAAATGTTAATACCATGCCATAATTAGAGCCAATTAAATTGAATATACCTATGAAGAAAATTCAATAATTAAGATCAATGTTTATAAGTGTGAATTATTTTTATTATAAACTAGTCATATAATAAGGATATAATAAGAAAAGTTATATTTTGATATTTTCTATCAGTAGAGAATAATTGATTAAAATTATTTGGTAAAATGAATTAATGTCATACCATCCAAGTAGCTATGTCTAATAAAAGAGGTAAGATTTGAGTTTTTGATTATTAATTGAGGATTTTCTATGTGCCAAAATATACTTTTAGTGAACAAAAGGTGGACTAAATTATCGATACAAATCAGACATATTTTCTTTTTGTTTTATTTTTCTATTCATATCTAAAGTATTATCAAGATTTATAAAGGGCAGAGTGTATTATAGCGCTAGTGGCTTGGAAGTAGTCAGCCGGCATCATAAGGCGTAGGTACTTTTACAGCGGTATAGCCTAGGCTCTGGCTTTACACATCACAATGCTCAGTCAGCCGATAATTGTCAAGAAAAGCTGATAGAAAAATAGCAACATGTTCAGAAATTAATTTTATTGATGAGATCTCTTTTCTACTATAAATGAAACTCAATGCTTAGACAGAATTGTATTTTCTCCTCTATAAATAGTAAACAAAGAAACAAATTGTTCAAACAAATAAACAGACGGAAAAAACTAAGGATTGCATAACATAATACTGGAGATAATTATTTTACACTTTCTCTGAATCATTTGTTAATATTATCTTACTTTGATGACTAGGTTTTTATTAGCTATGTATGCATCGCAGCTTTTTCTTTTTTTTTTAAAGATAATTATTATAGCAAATGCTGTCAAAAAGCAGGATATCATAACGTTTGATTTGATTCGTTCATATATGAAACATGACAAAGTGTTTAATAAAAAGTTACTTTAATAAAATATTTAAATAACTAGCAGTATATTTCATGTGTATATACTTCCCAAGTTTTGCATTGTATTATTTTACCATATTTGCATTTTGCAAGTAGTCGATTTACAAATACTTTTTCCATCATAATGATTAATATATCAAATTAAAGATCTTGATGCCATTATAATATGTAATATATGTCAGGACTTTAGTAGACTGTAATTATGAAAACTATTAAAATCATTTTCATCATAAAATCATTTTGCAGTTATAACTCACATTTAAGTTTTTTTGATTTTTAAAATAAATTTGTATTGGGTTTCAGTCGTGTCTATGGATGTCTGAACAAAAAAATGGACTGAACATTGCATTTATTTATTTTATCTCCAATTGAAATCGGTTATCCTCTCTCGTTATGATACCAGATCTCTCACATCTATCCTGCATTTCCCTTTCCACAGATCTGCCTTTTTTGATCAGTCTTTTCTAATACTACATACAAACCCGTGGAACTCCATTCCTATGATTATTCCTCACACCTATCACTCACAATCTTTAAATCCACTTTTTATCATTACCCCCCTCATTAGATTCATAATCTTATATATGTATACCATATGTATAAATATTATCTTTCTGTGATGTTATCCTTCCCCTAATTCAATCTATCCATCCACACTTTCTTCATCAATTACAATTGTAATAGAAATGAATTCTCTTTTATTCATGATATATTTTGTTTATTTTTTATTATTCCTTTGGTTGATCGTGAAGCTTTTAAAGGATAATCATGAGATTTGCTTTTAAGAGTTCTTAATTGTTTTCTTTCTGTTTTGAGTTTCTCTTTCTTCAATTTATATTTTATTTACTTGTAAAAGCCATATCATTATAAAATAGTGTCCATCACAAATTCTTGATTGAAATTGTATATTTCTTATATATAAATTCTACAAATACTTGGATTAACAAATATTTACGATGAATTTGTAACAATATTATATAAGATCAACTCCTTGCTATGAAGAAAACCTTGTTAGCAGTAGAATAAAATAAACAATATTTGACAAAGAATACAAAAATCTTCAAAATTTGGCAATGGTTTTTCGTTATTGAAACATTTTTAGCTAAAGAAAAACAATTTGTTAGGCCCGAACCTGAGACTTTCCAGGGTTTGTTCAAAAAGATGCTTAAACACCGGACTTCCTTGGGGCATTGTTTCAAATGATCTCCGTTCAAACCGGAATAACAATTTTGAAACATTTGTTTTCAACAATGTTACTTACTTACAAAAATCCTAATAACATTCTGTCAGGAACTTGTTAGAAATATTGTCAATAACAACAAATCTGCTGTAGGTCTGGAACCGATAGCCAATATGTTATTTTGGTAACATTTCTATCAACACACAAGCAGAATTCATCAACTTTTTTAAATTAGAACATTCTGAAACATGGGAAATAAGATTGCTGCTGATGTTAGTCACAAATTGTATTACCGTTTTCTCAGCAGATTACTAGACAAAAACAACTTTATTATGGTAAAATTACAATCTGCCTCATTGGGCAATAAGTAATTGTGATAAATGTTTTCATCCATACCATATTTACAATTTTCATTCATTCGCTCATCTATACTTTACAAACAGTCCAGAGACCTCCCAAATCCACATGGTTGTCACCTCCCTCCCATGCGAAGAGGAAGCTGAGTCTTGGGAAGTCCCCCACGTTACTCCGTTATCCGCGTCACCGGATACGAGCTAGTGGAGGCTGGCCAAGAGCGCGAGAGCCACATACGCTCAAGACATGATTGGAGAAACTGGCCATTGCCAGGAATCCCACTGTTACGCATTTATAGCAGGTCACGGGGCCACTGCCGTTTTAGTCTCCGAGGAGGATTATAGGGATGAGTGGTGCAGTGCAATGACTGTGCTAGGGAATTAGGGTGGTTGGATAGGTTACTATGGAATTTCATGAACTTGGAAGGGATGAGTTCGAGAATATAAGGTATATTAAGATCGTTATGAAGGTTTTTGTTGCTGACGTAATAAGGGACATTTACTATTGTTCTCAGGACTTTTGATTGAAAGGATTGGATACGCTCGATGTTCGACTTTTTTTCAGTCCCCCATAGCTCTATTTCGTATGTCCAGATTGGCTTAAGTATAACTTTGTAAATTAGTAATTTGTTTTCTATTGAGAGATGGGATGCCCTTTGAAGTAGTCTGTGCAGTTGTCCAAAGCGCCTGTTAGTTCTTGTCTTTTTAGCCTCTTATGTGGGTTCCAGGTCAGCCGTTTGTCGAGATGGAAGCCTTAGTACCGTACTAACTCGGATACAGGGAGAGGAATGGAATTAAAAGAAACTAGTGGACAAGACTTGCGGCAGAGGGTGAAGGTAATGGGGCGACGATGCCTCTGCAGGTTACTGAAACAATAACTTATTAGATACATAATTGCTATCCAAATATTTTACCAATAATATCTTAATGACTATCAACTTTTGTTTTGTTAAGCACCTTTATTCTGAACTATGATTTTCTAAATCCCTCCAAGGGCTCGAAGGGTTAACATTCATTCGCCCTTAAAGAAAACAACCACCGGATGAAAACCTTTTTAATTACAGACAATCAGCCGTGGGAATGTAACTGTTGCTGGTACAGAAAGGTCTGCACGAAGTACACGCTTGAAAAGACGGGCTAATTTTCTGCATGGAGCAACCGCGAAATTAATTTCTGGAGACGGAAATGGCTCCACTACTCCAGCCAGACTATCGATCGTGTGGAACTATAGCGCTTGTCTACTACTATTTATAGAGATAGACTCCGTCCTTTCAAACTCAAATTTTGTAGAGCGGACCCTTGAGGTGAAATTCAGCCCGTTTGTATTCCAGACAGATAAAGTCCGTCAAGGACACAGGCCAAAATGGCCCGTGAGCCTAAAAACTATTTTTTGCCATTTTCTTCTGATTCTGCCCAATATATTTTTGGTTTGACTCGACCACAATAGGTCCAACAATTACAGAAATCAAAAAATAAATCGGACCATGTTACGCAGGCATGGAAGTTTTAATTGGACGTTGAAGAACCACAAGTGTTGGAAATATCTGTACTAAATTCTTCGCATGTGGCCTACCAGAGGGGCTGCAACTAATACTCCTAAAATATTATCCTGTCCATAAGAAAATCATTTTTAGACTGTGCAATGCATTTTGTTTTTTACATATTAAAAGCTATTTGGTGGATATTTATTACTTATTAGTATGTTTGTTATTTAATTGTAATCTTGAGTTTTATAATGCCAAGATAATGTTAAGAACAATTAGAAGGGGCCTGAGCAGAACTGTACACCTGCCTAGTGACCGCATCCCTCCTTACTTCCCTTACTCCCTACTTCCCAGAACTATGCTTTTCTTATACATATATGTCTCAGCTTTAGCCCCAGGCCCCACTCGTCCCTAAAGATCCCTAACATCCCAACAACAGTATTTTAAACTCTTAATATTTGTATGTACCAGTGTTTTGCTTGTACTTCATAATAAAGCTTTTCTTTCTTTTATTTCAAAAGACTCTCCTCTACAAAGATTATTTAACTTATTGAGAAAATACGACACGTGCTTACACCTCGTACTAATCTCTTCCTAGATGTAGTTATTGGATCAACGACATAAGATTGTTATCAATTCATGAAGAAAATTGGAACAACCGTTTGTTGAAGTAATTTACATATGCAAACAGAGTAGTCCCGTATATCACTGTCTGTTATAAAACTATGTATTTTGTGAGGAATGTAACAATGCGTCCTCTGTACAATACTTTATCATACAATGCATATTATATAACGACACCAGAACAGAATACAGAATAGAGAGCGCGCAACATGAATCAATTAGAAACGATGAAACTTCCATTCGTAATTTACTTGACTACACGACTGAAACAGATACAATATTACACTGTATGCATATTTCTCGCTAATGGCCAGGAACGGTATAAGCGCATAATAAATAAATAAAAATTTACCGTCAATAGTTTAATTGTAAAAAAATTAAAAGATCACCTGATTCAGTTAGAACTATTGTCATTTGTCTCTTTGTTATTTTACAATTGAATGAGCTAGTAAAGTTAATGTTCATAGACTGTGTTAGCTGGATCGATAGTTAAGTGGTTCAATTCCCGATGCGGGTAGTCGATTCATTTTCAATCTCATAAATCACAGCCAGGAATTGGTCCTTCCTGCCTTCAATGGTATCCTTGAAGCAGTCAACTACCACGAGGGAAAATGTCTGATGCAGGACTTGAACAACTCGTCCCTGTAGTGTTTGTATTTCAAAGGGAGAGGTTCCGAATTTTATCCAGATGCATTTTGCAGATTTCCTAACCCAGCTCAAAATTTAAAGCTCCGCTTTTTTTTTTCTCTGATAATATAGAAACAGTTTAAAATTTCCGGTAGATAAAAATGACTTGATAGTATCACACAACTATCAAACTTCAATTTCTCTGTTTGTTGAGCACTTGGGATATATTGTAGCGATAATAAGCCGTGTTTTGTAAAATTGTTCCGTTCTAGCAATCGTCATCTGTATGTACTGTGATGGAGGCATAATTAGCTACCTCCGTTTTTGTTTATATTTAGTAATTAAAATTATAAACATTAACATTGGAGGAATGGTAACTTTGACTGTACTAACTAATTAAGGGTTCAATATTGTTATGGTTTGGGGGTTGTCACCTGTCTACGAGGGCGTATACAAAAGAAACCGAAATGATATTTAGCGGAGTTTTTCAAGTGTCGGGTTTCGCCGGAAGGACCGTGTAAAGCTACTTTTTACCAGTCAGTATGCAAGTGCGGTCACCGGAGAAGGTCCCGTTCTCCATGTGTTAATTTATTTGTGTCTAATTATTTTTTGTGATGGTTGATTTTCGTGAACAACACGATGCTGTGAAGTTTTGCTTCCTGCTCGGGAAAGCTGGCACAGAAACTCTTGAAATGTTAAAAGTGGCCTTCAAGGATGATGTTATGGGGAACACTCAGGTGTTTGAGTGGTTTTCCCGTTTTAAAAGTGGGGTCAATTAATGATCAACCTCGTCTGGACGTCTTTCGACTCCCCCGAACAATTTAGCCAATGGAAGATTCCAAATTTACATCGCCCCAAAAAAGCTCGTCAGGTGAGATCAAACATTAAGACGATGTTAATTTGTTTTTGCAATGTGAGAGGAGTGGTCCATTTAGAGTTTGTTCCCAGGGTCTACCAGGGGTTACCAGGAAGTTTTGACAAGATTTCGCAACAGTTTGTGGAGGAAAAGCGTTATGATTAGTGTGCAAAATCCTCCCTATTCACACGATCTAGCGACTTCTTTTTATTCCCCCAAATAAAAAGATACACACAAGGAAAGCGTTTTGCGGACGTCGAAGAAATAAAGACAAAAAACGACGGAGGCGCTGTCATGAGGCATCACAAAAGAGGAATTTAAAAATTGTTTCGAAAAGTGGAATAAAAGATTGTAAGTGTATCGACTCCAATGGAGAGCAATTTGGAAGAAATTATAGTTTTTTGTTAAAAAAATTAAATAAATCACTTTATACAAATTTCGGTTTCTTTCGGGCACGCCCTCTTAGGTCGTGACCTAATCTGACAGAAATATGAACCTCACCAATATTTGACCCTAAGGGTTCTTCGCTATGGAAGATTTTCTGTTTGAAGGGATTTGAAAGTATTAAAACTGGACAGAGGCCTTCTTACTATTTTGTAGATAATGTTATCTTAAAATAAATATTGCATGAATTTATACCCATAAATATATTTTTGAAATTGAATTATGCATTTATTCTTTATATTGGCGACACACTGAAACTTTTCTTGAAGAGATTCTTGTTTGTTTTCAAATGTTTAACATGAAAGAAACTCTTTCTGCACCGTTGAAGAGATTCACACCCAACAGATCTATGCGACTGGAAGTAAACAAACCGTTCACCCGTGAACGCCCGTGTTTCTGCCTATTAGCTGTCTCTTCGCTATTAAATATTTGAATCCAACCATATCTATTTGCAATATTTTGAAGATTCTTTGTAAGGCAATGCATAATTTTTAGAAAGTTTTTTATTTACAAAATTACATTTGGTTATCCCCCATTAATAATTGTGATTTAAGAGCTCATTCATTCCTTATACACAATTCCACTCACTAAATTTGTACAGTTTACATCTATAAAATCTAGCTATGAGTCACCATGCTCGTGAGGATTCACCCCAGTGAAGCTTCCTATGCCACACTTTCCGACTGTTTCGCTACGTGGCGAAGTCCAGAAAGATGGCAAGACAGCCACAGACGCTCAGGACTTGATTTGGGATGGCGTCCAGTACTAGTACCCCATGACACATAAATACAATGAGGAGGATTGTATGGATACTAATGTAACCGCTTAAGGAGCAGTATAGGATTTAGATGTATGGAAGGAATTTTAAGGACTGTAGGTACATGGAGATCATTGTGAAGAGATAAGTTTGTGATGTAAAATGGAGCGTTGACTTCAGCTCTTTATCGTTTGGATTCGATTGATGTTAATATGTTTGGCTGTACCACACAATTATAGTACACATGTCAGAATTGGTTTTAATAACTATTAGTACGAGGTTTGATCATCAACGAGAATTTTGTTTATCTTAAAGAAATGTTTTTATTTATTCATCGATAACAATTATGTCCCCTTCAAAGTAATCCCCACAGAAATAATACGGTTGTGCCAGCGCTTTTTCCAATCTTCGAAGCACTTTTCATACTCACCTTTCGCTATAGCTCCTTCAGTGGTTCTTCTTTTATCTCATTAATGATGTTAAAACGCCACCCTTTCAAGTTTTTTTTTCAACTTCGCGTGATGAACCCTGGAAAAAATTAACGAATTGGGATGAGAGTTATTGCCTCACTCACGGATGATGTCCAAAATGCCATCTCCAGATATTTTGCTCAAAAATCAATTGATTTTTATTGATTCGGCATTGAAACTAGATGACAAAAGGTTGTTGATAACGAGGGTGATTACATCATTGATTAAAAACAAAAACTTGTTAAAAATATATCTGTTTGAACTGTAAAAAAAAAAAATACTTTCCGGCCCCCTATTGTTTCGTCAGTAAAATAAAAAGTAAACTAAAAAAAAAATCATTAATTATCTTGTGTCTATTTATTAGTAAAGTGATAATATGGGGACTATTTTATACCCAATAGATGGGTTTTTACCTCGACTAATACATCCCTAGATGTTGTTGTATCAGCAATGGCATAAGGTTGTTATCAGCTGATGGAGCAAATCGGAATAACCATTTGTTGTAAGTAATTTACATGTACACAGTGTCAATTAGAAAAGCATTCAATCGTTGACAATAAGCTCCTCCTGTTGTTTCATGAGTGGATACAATTCCAATCGACTCACTCAATCTCAAACGAGTAATATTTTAAATATGTATCACATCTAGTGAAGTGTGCCTGCCCTACCTTGAATCGATAAAAAGCGATTAGAACTTATAATTAAAGACTTAATAGCAGTTAGATTAACTTGAAAGCTTTGGCTCCGTCTCCCGTTCGTTTGAATTGGCCAGACAGATCAATACAGAACCAACTCCCATCTTCCAACTTCACTCTGTATTACCGACAGTTCTCCTCCGTGGCTAACATCTACAAAGGAGAGATATATGTCAAGATCTGTAACTGTGTGTGCGATGATGTAACTGGGGGATTCAAGTTAAAATTTTTTTTTTATTCCATCTATGATTATTTTTACTGACTCGAAATATTGTCGACTTTATTTATTTCAAATTAAGAGAGCAACAAAACCCTTCATAATGATCTTAATATACCCTACATTCTTCTTGAACTCATCCCTTCCAAGTTCATGAAATTCCATAGTAACCTATCCATCAGGCAGTCATTGCACTGCATCGCTCATCCCTATAATCCTCCTTGGAGACTAAAACGGCAGTGGCCTCGTGACATGCTATAAATGCGTAACGGTGGGAGTCCTGGCAATGGTCAGTTTCTCCAATCATGTCCTGAGCGTATGTGGCTCTCGCGCTCTTGATCAGCCTCCGCTGGCTCTTATCCAGTGACGCGGCTGACGGAGGAGCGTGGGGGACTCCCCAAGACTCACCTTCCTCTTTGGCATGCGAGGGAGGTGACAATCATGAGAACTTGGGAGGTCTCTGGGCTGTTTGTAAATACTGTATGAATGTGCGAGTGAATGAAAATTGTAAATATGGTATGATTGAGATCATTTATCACTATTACTTATTGCCCAATAAGGCATATAGTAATTTTATCATAGTAAAATTGTTGTTATATATTCCAAATTAAGAGAGCTTAGGTACTCAATTGTACAAGCTTTTTTTAACAAGATCCTCCACTCTTACGGACACCAAGCCATCTCTATCATGCGGGATAACTTTGAACGTGAGATCAGAAGGTCCCGGGCTCAAATATTTCGTTTTTGGAATAAATTATTATTATAAATTTTTTGATCAAACACAATGTCAAAACAATATTAACATTTTATTCATTATTTTAACCTTTGCCCTTTCCTATTTTTTTTCTTAGGCTGTTGAGTTCATCCTGAGAAAATCAAAAATAAAGAAACATAACAGTGAAAAAGAGGTTTTTCTAATTTCTATATAAACGAATTCAAGGAACTTGTTTCTGTAGCTCAGGTTGGTTCTTAGTTATAAATATATTTACACCCTTGTCTTCGCCTTTTGGGTTGTGTATAGCGTGCACCATTGATGCTCATCGAAATAATATTTTATTCATATGAACTTTCACTAATTTGATTATTTGTTACTTACCATGTCTGTATCATTAAATATAACTGATAGGTCACACACTATACGTAATATTATTGCGGAATTATCTGATCAACTTTAATATGCAAATTGATTCATGAATTCAAGACAACTACGTTCCTCTCTTGGGTGTGAAGAGAAACTGATTGTTTGACCTCTAAGAACTGACACACGTGTACACAGTCCATTTCCCTATGCCTCCTCAATCCTTTTCACTATTCATTGCTTTCGGTATACGAGGGCTTTCCTTTGTTATATTAATTATTATTAACAAAATTAATTATTTTACGAAATTAAATACCACTCATTTATTAATTATTGTTATGAAACAGATTACGAGTGCAGTATATACTGGTAAGTATGGTACTCCTGAACAGGAAGTGGGTAGAATGACTTTCATTTGCTATAGTTACCCGTGTCAGAGGTCGAAGTAAGGCTTCGTGGGAAGTCAATTGGCTATTGCCCCTTCTAACTTCAGATGCAACACTGCCTCACTCATGAACGTTACTGAATCTTTGACTGTTCATTTTTAGGCGTGAATACGTAAATGAGTATAAGACGTCTGTTGGGAGATCGGCTTAGGTTGACACTGGTTACGTTAGTAGTAACGATAGTTGACGGGTTACGTTGAGTTTTCATTAAGCTCATTTGACGGTAAGGTGACGACGCAATGTCTGGATCAGGACCCGAAAATAATGATGGGGTTAAACATGATTTGTAATTTATTGGTTGACAAACAACTGACCTGGAACCCACATACGAGGCTAAAAAGACAAGAACTAAACAGACGCTTTGGACAACTGTACAGACTAGTTCAAAGGACATCCCATCTCTCAACAGAAAATAAATTACTAATCTACAAAGTTATACTTAAGCCAATTTGGACTAACGAAATAGAGCTACGGGGGACAGCAAAAAAGTCGAACAACAAGCATATCCAATCCTTTCAATCAAAAGTCCTGAGAACAGTAGTAAATGCCCCTTATTACGTCAGCAACAAAACCCTTCATAACTATCTTAATATTCCCTACATTCTTGAACTCTATCCTACCACGGTTAAGTACGGCCAAGGTTAAGTACTTTCTTACTACTTACTTAAGTACTTCAAGGTAATATATTTCTTAATATTTTTTTTATTATATGTATTACTACATTTAGTTATAATAATATTAATTGATGTTGTGGTATATGAAACAATTATGAGGCACATTGGAATAATAAGGGACTTGAGAGCTGATGCGTGAAGAAAACTTCAGGTCAAATTATAATACATCAACACATATCAGGCTACTTTATGGCTGCGAAAAGGATTTTAATGGCCATGTTGTAATGATTGTACACATAAGCTCTAACATTCATTACATATTATCAATCAGTCCACAATTTATTATACACTGACATGAGCGCTTTAAGCGTCTATACCACCATTCTCGAGTATTTAAAACGACAACAGAGTCAAGATATATAGTAAGAATATAAAAAAAAAAAAACCTGCAATCAGCTGTTCGACATAATTATCTCATTTATTTGTTAGATACTATGTCTTTGGGGGACAGCAAAAAAGTTAAATCAAGCGTATCCAAAACTTTCAATCAAAAGTCCTGAGGATAATAGTCAATGCTCCTTTTTACGTCAGTAACAAAACCCTTCATAACTATCTTAATATACCCTTCATTCTTGATCTCATCCCTTCCAAGTTCATGAAATTACATAGTAACTTATCCAACCACCCTAATCCCGTACCACAGTCATTACACTGCACCACTCATCCCTATAATCCTCCTCGGAGACTAAAACGGCAGTGGTCTCTTTTTCTTTTCAATTTTCTTACTGTCCCAATATCAAATGTGAGATTTCATGGCCAGCAAACACCAGAACAGGCAGACACATGGGTGTTTATGGTTCAACGTTAAGTACATGAATTAAGATCACCAATCCTCGGATCTACTATTACCTCTCTACTAGTATATCTGAATATATATATATATAGTGAACTTCCTATTTACAAGTGGACGAATGGGAATAGGAAACAATGCTATCTGTGATGGAATGGTGAACCATTGCCTCTATTGTCACACTACAATATGTCTCTTATTACTGGTGCTATTGTTGACTTGATTTAATCATGGAATGGAGTCTTATATAAAAGATTATAAGTGGTTACAATAAGCTTAATTGTATCAATAAAAAATCAATACCAATCAAAGATTGTCACAGTAAGATCGAATACGCTCTAAAGATTTATTTTATATTTCTGAACGCTTCTATCCTGCTAGGTCAGTTGCGTGTCTTAAATGTTTAAATTGTTGTTGGTACGAATTGATTGCTCTAAAGAAATTCAGCGTGACTTGTACTGCTTTGTTAGCGGAATGGGCGAAATTCCCACTGTGTCCTAGATAGCAGCATACACCTTACAGGATTAAGGTACGAGCAAGCCACGTTAAACCCTACCCTTCGTGGTACAGATGCAAAATCCAGCAAGCCTATATAAATTCTGTAGAACACTGATCTGGGGTTCATTTCACAGCACCTAACCTTCTTAGTTACCGCCCTTCTATTAATAATGTTTATTGTAAACTATGCCATTATTGTTAGCTGTTTCTATTAATAATGTTTATTGTAAACTATGCCATTATTGTTAGCTGTTTCTATTAATAATGTTTATTGTAAACTATGCCATTATTGTTAGCTGTTTCTATTAATAATGTTTATTGTAAACTATGCCATTATTGTTAGCTGTTTCTATTAATAATGTTTATTGTAAACTATGCCATTATTGTTAGCTGTTTCTATTAATAATGTTTATTGTAAACTATGCCATTATTGTTAGCTGTTTCTATTAATAATGTTTATTGTAAACTATGCCATTATTGTTAACTGTTTCTATTAATAAAGTGTTTTTAGGCCTGTACTGTTGTGAGATCATTAACTGTAGAAAATATGTACATACATACAGACAAACGAAAGATGATTGCTAATGTTTAATCAAATCACCCTTCGCCCATTGCAAATAGGCTGAGCGATAAAGGAAATGTTTGTCATTTGTATTTGGTGTCCCAGAATTAACGCAAAATTGGAATTTCCCGCCATTTGTGCAGTAAAGTGCTGGCAACCCTAAAAAAAAAAACAATTTGACAACTGACAGTTTAGGGTTAGTAAAAATGGAGAGTTACACGATAGTACAACGTGTTTTTATCGTTGAACATTATCTCAAAACTAATGAAAGTTTGACGGCCGCAGTTTGAACATTTCATACAAAACATGGCCGGAATAATGTTTTGACTTCATCAACTGTGAAGAGATTAATTGAAAAAATTAGGGATACTGGATCAGTTGGAGACACTAAACACACTGGTCTTCCAAAAACAAGCCGTTCAAATGTCAATATTGAAGCAGTGCGTGAGAGTGTTGTTGAAAATCCAACAAGAATTGCAAATTTTAAGAAGCTCTCTACAGCGTATACTCACTAAAGATATGGGTCTCCATGCTTACAAAATTCAGTTAACACAACAATTGAAGCCTAATGACCATACACAGCGAAGAGAGTTCGTCGAGTATCGTTTCGGTGATCAGAATTGGCCCCCTAGATCGTGTGATTTAACACCTTTAGATTTATTTTTATGGGGTTATTTCAAGTCAAAGGTGTATGTCAACAAGCCATCATCCACCCGTGCATTAAAAGAGGAAATTCAACGCTGCATCAACGGAATTCAACCACATTTATGCCAAATGGTCATGGAAAATTTCGACAAAAGAGTGCGTATGTGCCAGCAAAGTCGTGGAGGCCATTTGCAAGATGTGTTATTCCATAAATAACCCTATCCTATTTACTTTATAATTCAATAAAAAAATAACAACACAAATACTAAAAACTGTGTTTTCTATTTAAATCAAATCTTGGGTTAATTCTGGGACACCCTTTAGTTCAGTGTTAGTTACTAGAATTTTCATACTCTTGAATCATGTCATAACCAACAATTCAACCGAAATGAACTGGCCACAGTCGTTATTTATCTGGTCAAAGCAATGTGGCTCATTTGTCAAAGCACCGTGTCAAGAAAGAAAGCTCTTCCATTTTTCTCGGTTTTTTTTAAAGAAGAGACTGCAGTCACAAAAGATACGATTGAAAATGAAAGCAGTTGAGATTGCCTGCGACTAGACAGTGACCCCTCAGATAGCGGGTCAGGTCCCCAATTATCTAATACAGATAGTGGCCAATTAGTTCTGCCCATTGTAACGGCCGTTTGTACAAAATGGTTAATTGCATGTAGAATGGATAATTATTTCTGCTTATTGCTGCAGGACTACCAGTCCCAACAATGCCGATGGTGGAGGCTATCCTGCCGCATCCGTCTAAGCGTTGGTGCCTAGAAGATCTACTTTATAACAGTAGAGTCTTTGCTGCTCTCGGATTCTTCAGCCAAATACTATAATAACTGAGGGGATTTCTAATATCGGTAGTTCTCTACCAACTAGAACTTGGCCGAAGAAAAGTATATCGTGGGAGGGAGGAGGTCCCCACTCGTGCATGCCGGATTAGTAGAGCAACCGAAAATTGAATGGTCTTGGGCCCGAGTATATTTCTGACAGAATATTGTTTATTGTCTAATAATCGTGAACTGTAATGTGCGGCCTATTTACTCATCAACAGTTGGCAATAATGTAAAAATTATTCAACCGATCTGAAATTTTAAAGGTATATTCTTCAACAAACGGAAAATCGTTAAATATAAGGACTATTTCTCACATATACGCCATAATTTTTTTATTTTTGTCTTTACTTTTTTTTTTTTTTTTTCTTAGCACTCAAACTTATAAAATAGGATGTGGGAAAATTATTTTGGGCTAATGAGTGCCTTTCACTAAGGGGAGTCCCCCATTTGAAGGATGTATGAGAAGGATATAGGGTGTGGAATGCCTAAAGGAGGCGGGTGGAATCAGGAAGGTAGTGAGAGTCTACCGAGGGTGGAGCCTAGGGGTACCTAGGCAAGGGTTTGTAGTCGGCCAGGTGAAGCCTGGCCAGCCCCGGCAGGGGCCTGAAATAAGTCGGCCTCTCGGCCTTTGTCTTTACAACAGCGACAGGGCTTTTTATATTAATTTTTTAGTTGTTATAAATAAATAATACTGGGTAGTTTAAGGAACGGTCGTACAAATATCTCTTAGTATGTTACTTTACTTCCTATATTTCATTTACATCAAATCGAACCTCACTGTTTTCTAGGTCATGGGACTAACTAAATGGTCTCAACGAACAGACACAATGATGAAAACAACAAAAAGAAACCCAATGAAACCCTAATAAAATACAATTACAATCTATGTGCAATACAATTTAATTATAACACCGATAAGGCCATCTCATTCCCTGGAGTTCGTTGCCCTTCTATTTTTAGGTATATTTGCTTGTGCATCTGCACTACAGTTTTTTTATTGTTTATTTCACCATTTAAGGTATTATTGATGTCGTTTAATCATATATGAATACAAAATATGTTGAAGTTTCGTTGATTTTTCAAAACCAGAAACTCCAAATGTTTCCACACCTTATTCATTGTTCTCGCTAAAGACATGAAATTCTTCAACACAATGATGGAAAGACGAATAAAATGTAACTCCTCAAAATAAAAACTAAGCATCATTAATTAGTCAGCCAATAACTTGATAATAAAAATGCTGCCTTCTTTGCGATCGCAACTTAACCGCTTTTTTTAGAGGCATAGGGAAAAAAAAAAAAAGAACTTATATTTGGGAAAGCAGACCAAATGGTGGACATTACGGCCCTTGGCCAACCAACAACAAGCCTCTAACGGGCACCCATCACTGCTATCCAAGTGAATGAGCTTGCACTACATGCTTAGAGAGACTCTAGGCTCAGCCTTCAGTGGACTCTCACCACTGCACCCTAACATTTCCACCTCTACCGAGGCTTCCCATACTCCTTAATTCCCTCACTCCACCTTCAAGCAGGTACTCCTAGTAAAAGGATCCGCTCAACCCAAATAAATTCCTTTATTTTTCCCTTATCCTTAATCTTAAAAATGTGAGAGAAAAAAAAAAAAATATGTTAAGTGACAGGAAACTAATTACGAGGACTGTAAGATGAACTAATTATTTTTTATTATATATGAGCTTTGGACCGTCCCAGTAATCTAGCTGTTAGCATCCCGACTTCCAACTGCGGAGACCCCCAAAGATTTTTTATAGGGGGGTTCGGGGTTAACTCAGCCTCTTGAGGATTAATGAGTAGCTATTTGAATAAAAAATTAGAGAATCCAATTTAGAAAACTGATGTAACATTGAGAGGTAACGAACTAGTGACGTCACCCTTGGGTCGGAGATGTTACGCGACGGGTTTATTTATTATTAATTATATGACCTATGACTGAATTATATGACTCGGTTGGTGGACTTGTCTGGAGAACACTCTGGCAGTACAATCTCACAAGAGGTCAGCGTATCCCTCAATACTGTATATCGCGGATATTGCCAGAAAAAACCCGATGTGATTTTTCAATGTCAGAGCTAGAGATACCTTGGCCTGCTATTTCAGGCAGCTTTAAGAAGATTCCTTGTCACTGCTCCCGTTGGACGGGGGCCAAATTTGTTCTGTATTGCACACCGATGCAGACCACAGTTTCATTCATTCTGCCGGTGGGAGCTCTCCATCACTCCGGGTCCATTCACTTCCAGAATAGACTACGCTTATTTTAACACGTATCGATTAATCAATTATATAATAATATATTAAGTCTTTTGTTCAAGACGCCATTTCGATGCAGCATAGGTACATCAATTATAAAACAGAATGAATCGTTACAGTCTTGGACTGAGGCCAAACGGATGTGATGCGCTTGCATCAAATTAGAAAAATATAACGTCCTTTTTTGGGAAAACAAATTCGATGTAGCTAACATCAATTAACTTATTAATGAATGTTAATTTACTTTATTGTTTATGCCTGTATAGCATACTCGGTGGTGAAATAATAACAATAAGTCACAAATGTATTATAAATTAAATGAATACAAAATTGAACTAAGGACCAACGGTCGACGTTATATAGTTTCTTCCAATAGGGACTTCCAAACTTTGATAGTTGATAGCGGCCATATTGTTGAAGCTGCATCTGTCGAATTGGCTGTCATTTATTCAATCTGTTTTACCACATCACCATGGACGGATATAGCGTTCAACAACACGTGCAAATTGTTTTATCAATATGGGTGTTCTGTTCGGGCAACGTTCCGCGGTCGCCATAACCGTCCTACCGAGAGGACTATTCGCAGTGTGGTGGATACATTTGAGTCCACTGGTTCTGTAAACAATTAACCAACACCCGTACGTCGACGAAACGCAAGAACTGCCAAAAACATCGACAGTTATGTAATATTCCTTTTTACCTAAAAATGTGTACTTCAGTCAAGGAAGGTCAACCCTTCCTTTGTATTTGTCCCTCTTTTACAACCCGTCTAGTTCTCAACTACCTGCATCCAGCAACCCACATCCAAAAAACCAGACACTTGTCCTTAAACCTTCGTCAAGGAATGTTCTAGTGATGTAATTCATTAATATTTGTATATATACCAGTGTTTTGAATGTTATTCATAATAAAGTTTTCTAAAATACTATCCTCGAACAAGATTATTTAACTGACGCTGTTCGTGAGAGTGTGCAGGAGAATCCGAGGCAGTCGATTTCGCGTCGCTCACAAGAACTTGGTCTTTCGCAGACCACAGCTTGGCAAATTTTGCGTCATGATTTGGGCCTGCACCCGTACAAAATTCAATTGACCCAGGAGAATATATACCTGCAATAATAACCTGGAGAATTTCTCTCTATATATATATACCTGCAATTTCAACGATTAATTTCCTATTTGCCTGAATGTTGTAACGAAGTGACATCTTCGGCATTCTTGAGTTAGGCGTCTAAACGGTCTTTCTGTTGCATCTATAGGGAAGGACTTGTTGGAACGTCTGGGTCAGGTACCTGCGGCGCTATATTAAAGATGGGCTCAAATATTTATATTTCAGACAATTCTTTAACGTAGAATACTTTTTGTTTGCTGGACTATTGTGAGGAAAAATCGTCACAAGCGGAGTGTTTTGCTTACGTACTCAGAGGGTCGATGTACAGCACTGAATAGACTGTATAATGAATGATATTAATAATAACTGACAAGTGAAGGACATTGCAAGCACAAGCTGAATTAGTTGATAATATGTTTAGAAGGAGAAAATAAAATATATGGATTTGGAGGAAAGACTGAAAACGATACATCAGGTAGAATGAAGCAGACCTGTATTTAAACCCTGCAGAGCACTGACACGGAGTTCAGTCCTCAACCTCACCCCTCTCCTATATTCTTTATTGTAATAGTCTTTATTGTAAACTATGGCATTATTGTTAGTTGTTTTTATTAATAAAGTGTTTTCTACAGATCTAGTTCTAAAGTCCCAACAAATATTCAATGATAGTGTTCAGGCTGCCAAGACATTTGATTTTATATCATGCCCAGAAAGAAATATTTTGTTTTTGGTAATTACAAAATATTTTTTTATTGAATTTTTTCCTATTTATTTATAAATTACCTTTCATTATTTTTATTAGGGTTATTTTATTTTAGAATCATCAGGGCATCAAATTGGATCGTATAGGCAAAATGGCTCTTAGCAAAACATTAATGTAGTAAAAATAGCAAACACGCTGTAGAAATTGTTAATGAGGATGTGAAGATCATTAATTTGAGAACCAACTCAACATTATAGAAAATCGTTTTCTGAAATATAAATTTAAATTAATTATTAAATGATTGCCATGTTTTACGTTGACAGCTACATTTTCCATGTCTTCTCAAAATCAAATCGGACCTCGCTGCTCTCTAGCATGGTCATGGTCTCAACGAACAAACACAATGACGAAAACAGTGAAAAGAAACCCAATAAAATAAAAAACCCTAATAAAATAAAATTACAATCTATGTGCAATACAATTTAATTATAACACCAATAAGGCCATCTCATTCCCTGGAGTTCGTTGCCCTTCTATTTTTAGGTATATTTGCTTGTGCATCTGCACTACTGTATTTTTATTGTTTAGTTTACCATTTAAGGTATTAATGATCTCGTTTAATCATATATGATAAAATATGTTAAAGTTTTGTTGATTTTTCAAAACCAGAAACTCAAAATGTTTCCACGCCTCATTCCTTGTTCAAGCTAAAGATATGAAGTTCTTCAACAACATTTGATGATGGAAGGACAATAAAAATTAAGCATCATTAATTAGTCAGCCAATAACTTGATAGTAAAAATGCTGTATAAACAACTGCCTTTTGCGATCGCAACTTCAACCGCTTTTAGAGGCATAATAATTTATATACCCGATGAAGAGCCTAAATACGAAAACAACCAGATGAAAAATAATTAAGTGTTATTAATTAATCATTTTGTGTATGCATACACATCGCACTTGCTAACTTCACCCAAACTGTCGCTTCATCTCAAATTGATGATCTATAAATGTGTCCTCCGGCCAGCTCTGCTGTACGGTGCCCCGCTATTTACCCACTTGACTGACAATACAGCCAAACGTCTCCAACATTTCCAGAATGGGATCATGGAAAAAGTGGTCCGACATACCTCCCTCGAGAGGTTGAAGAACGCTGACCTGCACCCGTTGCTCGGTGTGCCGTCGGTGGGTGAGTTCATCCGCCGGAGACACTTCAAGTTTTTTGACTCGTTGCAGCACCTGACAAACCCAGTGTTCAACACTAAGACCACACCACCCCTCCCGCATCGATGGCAACAAACTGTCGGGGAAAAATTAGGTTAAGAATTAGTATGTAAGTTAGTTTTAAGGTTAATCAAAAAGGTGAGCCCTATCATCTTTATTAGTCAGTTACTATGAGTGCATTCACGTATAATGTATATAATTATACTTGTTTATTCATTATATAATCTGTATAAAATAACAAAACCTGTATATAATGTAGCGATGTTACAGGAAATACAAAAATAATTTGTTAATGGATTCGCCTGTGTTGAAATATTGTATCTCTTTGGTTGATGTAGGCACCCATGGTAAGGCAGGAGTTTATATAACAGTGTGTGTGATAAAGTTGTTCCCAAGTAATGTGTGTGTAATGTGCTGGCTGTGCGCCGCTAGTTTATTATATTTTTCCCTTGCCTGAATCATATAATTTGACAGCCTGAGGATCCATAATTATATATAATTATCTTTAAATTTAAAGGGGCTATGAAAAAAAAAAAATGCATACACATATATGCAAAATTTTGTATTATAAAAATATATTATTAACCTCCGTTTTGTTATATAAGCGTTAATTATCTATACATTATTCACGCAGCAAAGATTACATCCTTAAAGGTCAATATAAGGATTTTTTTTTACGAACTAAATTATACTTTTGATAAATATTAATACAAATTGAAAAAAACAATCATTGGTAAAACATTGTGAAAATGTCCACCCTTAAAGGAACTTAACTTCTTACCAGGAATTGCTTGCTATTAAATTACAGTACCACATGCTAATATGATACATTGTATTGTGATTCTGGTATTTCTTTTTAGATTTTATCTGGCGAGGGAATGGTAAAGAATAAATTGTTTGATAATTTTAATTTATTCATTTATGACGCACAACATGTGCTGCCTCAAAATTAACTATTATATGAAGAATATTTTGCACTATATAGCGGCACTATATGCATACTAGTAGTGGTTTTGGAAGGATATAAATCAAATAACAAATCTTACGTCTCTCGACTTGCTTATTATTATTTTTCAATATCGTCGAGAGACAAAAGATTATTTAATTTGAGTTTTTTATGTCCCCTCAACCAGGGTCTATTAATAAAAACAAATGGTCTATTAATATTAAAAAGAAATAAATGGAAAATATTAAAATTTATTGTAATTTTTTCGATTTTAATATATTTTTTTTTATGATAACAGCTTAATTATTTCCCATGAAATTGTTTGTAATAACCATGACAATAAATTACGAATCTCACGTAATCCTTATAATTAAGGATATACAATGATGTCATTAATATTTAAAAACAAAATCAAAATTAGATTCCGTATAAAAGTGGAGTTAGTTGCTAAAAGTTTTAAAAGATAAGTTATATTTCCTTCTTTATCATTACAAATTCCTGCATTTATTACAAAACCGATGCATACTTATAATTTTAATTATAATTAATTTTAAGCCACGGTTTCAGGTGGATTGAATCATTTTTATGTATAACAGACAGTGCACCATGTTTAGAATATGTGTCTCTACCTTCAATGTAACTATATACATTCTCCTAACTGACTCAGTAGATTTTATAAGATACCAGTGTGTTATCATATAAGATTACATGTTTGCCTCCTGCATATTACATCATATTAAACATTGGTCTTTTCGAGGGTGTGGTCTTTGGCCCCCTTGTTTATCTAACGATAAGGATTATTTTATATTTCTTCGTATTTTTTTTTTCATTTTATTTACTTTTTAATTAGAATTTCGTTACAGACCATCTAGAGTAGCAATCAAATACTGTTTCTTTCTCTTTGATAAGATAGCATGAACTTGAAACCTCCTTTTATATAACTAACCTTTTTTTGACTCAAACAAACATCTAAATTAAATTACAGAAAATCTATAAGTGTATTTGCTATTCACATCAGGACTTATTTTTTATTAGCATTCAAATTCATAATTAGTTTCTCTAACGTGTCCTATCTATTGATTCTCTTCAGGGGACGTCAAATCTCAAACATATTATAAATTTTCTTAGTCAGCCAATACCTTTACATTGATACCCTATACTTAAGTTATTTTTTCATCAAATAGTAATTAACTGATGTCATCCTGACAGTCATACAGACTGAGGTCCAACCAAGAAATCTACAAAGACTCAAAAGACCTAGAAACGGACATAACGATCAGGAGACTGAAATTCCACGGACATATGGTAAGAATGGCCCCGCAAAGACTAAACAAGGAAATATTCTAGAAAATCCGAAGATACAAAAGCTCAAGGGGATACACCAAGCAGATGAAGGAAGAAACGGAAAGACTAGGAATAACGGACCGGGATTGTCAGGACGGAGAAAGATATAGGAAAAGACTGAGGGAGATCAAGGTTCTTGTGGGAAAGAAAAAATCGAAAAAGGGAGTCGCGTGGACAGAAGAAAGAAAACGGAAGCACGTAGAGATGATGAGGGGGAAATGGAAGGAAAGGAAAAACAAGAAAAGAACCGAAATTAATGATATTCGCGTGGTCTTTAAGGTCTTTCCGTGACAAAAAAAAAAATTAACTGATTAATAACGATTATTTTTCATCGGATTGCTTTTATTTTTACCCTCAACGGTAACTATCATGCGTCTAAGAAAATCCGTTATAAATTTGCAATAAGTATAGTTCAAAAATAAGCTTTAATTTGATACCTTTTACTCAATATGAGAGAAAAATATTTCTTATGAAACACAAATTAATCAATTAACTAGTGGCCTTTGATTTATGGGGTTGAAGATATTTTCCATAGCGATATATCATGTTTATATGTTGACCGGGAGTGTTACAGTGAGATATGCTCGGATTAAGCAATTTACTACTCATGGGAGAGGTGTAGGATATAATATTGTGTTTACTCAAGAAATGTAATTTTTTAGGATAGTCCTATAAATGTTTGATCAATGATAACCGATGCGATATTAGGCGCTATGTGTGGATATACCTTTGGCGAGAGATAGCGTTAAATTAATTTTCATTGCACTCGAAATAAAAAAAAAAAATTAAGGAAATTTTAGCTCTAGAGCCACTTGTAATACAAGACTACATTGTATGCATTTCCCAAAATATTTAACGAGCATATCCATCATAAATTTCCTGGCAGTAGATGTGAAAGGATAATAAAAATAAAAAGGAAATAAATAAAAGGATAGAAATAAACTATAAATCGAAAACAATTAGGCACTACATTCAAACAGATGATGGTATTTTGTATGTTTGTATGTTCTTCAATACAGGGCGTCAAAAAATGAATGTGCAGAATCAAACAATTAAGTGTTTCAATGATCTTACTAATTACTTGATTAATTTCTTTTTATAAAATTATTTTTATTAGTATACGAACTCAAAAGCTAATTTGCATCCGTAGCCACAATATTTTTTTTTAATATTTGATAAAAACATTCTGTTATCGGATTTTATGATTTTTAATGATAGTCCTCTAAACTGACAACACATTCACGTATTCTTGAACAGTTCGTCAAGATCTTTAATTTGAACCGTTCCCAATATGGTACTTATTACAAGGTAGTTAATTAATAGTTATAAATTAATAGATTTAAAATTGCTTTTGATGTGTCATCAAATAGAATCTCGATATAAAATTTCATGTTCATTGATCGAGCAAGGGCCTCAAGATCTCGAGGACAGACAGACATGGAGAAGCACAGATCCGATTTTGAAAAAAATCAACTTAACCCTGAAAACTGGCGGAGCCACTCACTATTGGTTCGACTAAAATATATCTTTATTTTTGTCAATTTGTTAAAGTTGCCTTTTACTTTCTCTTCTTGTATTTTCTGTTCATTGACGGCAGGAAAGAGTCTGTTTGTAAAACAAACTTTCCCAGAATTAGATATATGTTTTCATTTCTTTGCGGTATAGCTCTGAAGACCAAAACCGCAGCGGTAATCCTTATTGAAGGATATGCAAGTTATTTTTTGTGGCTGTGGGGACCTCATTAGAGACTAGGCCACCTGCCAGGCTTTTCATAGGCCCTCTAGAAATACCTTGTACTTCACTTAACACCAGTCGGACGTCTCTACTCCATATTCAATATGGCATGGCCATTGTCTCTTCTTAGCGGTTTATCATCTTCCAAGAGCTATTGCAGGAACATCAGGACTTAAAGAATATACTGAAGGTTTTCCCGATTTGAGTAGAAATCTAATTAAATTAACATATTTTATAATCGATTTTTTTCTGGCTGGGGAACCTCAGAATCAAAATTGTTAGCCCAGTATGTACAATTATGAACTTCCTGTCGTAATCCTCGGAACGCTAGAAAAGTAAACATTAATATTTTAACTCCACTCGTCCTTCCTTCGAATGCCTTCACTGCTGTATTGTGCTCATTAATAACTAACAGTCGGGGACTCTCCTAGGTCCCGGATTCTAATACCGATCTCATATCTCCTTCACCCTCCTCGATCTGCCGATTATGGATGTTGATTGGGTCGTCACGAGGGGGTGCCTAGTTACCCTAGCCCTAGTGACGAAGTGAGGGTTGATTAGGCTATGACCTGGACAATTGCTTCATGACGGGTCTTACTACTATATGACTCCATATTTGATAGCCATGTGCCCTAACAGTGCACTATGTTCAGGAGAAGAGGTACAGGGTAGGTATTGTAGGTAATTTATGTGGTCTTGGAATGACCACGAATTCACACTCGGTATCTGAGGGTAGGCGCGGATCCCAAGGTGAGTGTGAACCGGAGAGAGGCATTGCCGTGGGAGACACTACTAGGTAAAGTTTGTAGGGCCACGGCAACCGTTGTCCGTGAGGGAAAGGTCTTTCCCAAGGAGGTGCTAGTTTTAGCGAGATGAAGGCAGAGAATTCCACTAGGAAAGTGTGGGGTCTGACGAGTCCGGGCTTAAAGTGAGGTTTAGGAAGAGGGATGTAGAGGTTTTCATTAACGAGAAGGCCAAATCTTGAAACATCAGCGCACCTGCAAGTACCAGTCAGAGGGCCGTAGTTAGAATGATTTATCGGCTCAAACTAGGGGGTATATATAGCCCCCTGTAACCAATGATCTGGGGTTTTATTCTGACTACCTGACTCCCTTCAAGGGCCTCTGAGCTAGTTTTTTGCAGCTGCTTCTTTTATTGTTTACAATATTTACACTGGTATGACTTATGGTTTGGTAATGTTATTTACATTTGTTTAAATTAATTTACAACAAATTATGACCAATTTACAATATATATATATACAATAGAGTATAGGGTGATTTATCTTATGTAGTTAGCGGTCGCTACATTAGTAATTATAAATACTTATGGGACCTATAGCGTGACAAATAATTCTCATTTAAAAACTGTACTCTAACCCTTTACTCCATTCGTCTTCTATTTCATTTACGTAAACAGCCCTCCGAACACACCAGTTATTTGTTATGTTATCTAGTTGTATTTTTCCTCTCCATGTCCTCGCTTTTTTACTGTATAACATCGAATTCCAGGGGGGAAATCTACAGATCTATCCCTACTACCCTTCGGTTAAAAGTGTACTCCTGTCCATCCCATTTCTTCCTCATTGGAGAACAAAGTATATTGCTCCGGTAATGTTATCGAGTGTGCCACCAGGGCTTGCTCGGTAAACTCAAAGATGCCCTTCCATCCACCTCTTTAAAAAAATAGCATATCAACAATTATTACCGCATCTGTTTCATTCCTATAAATTGCTAGTGTTCCCCAGGAGGTCTACTGTTCTTCTTTTCTCTGTCTTTTTATCAAATTCTCTGTATAGAAAATTACAATGAACAAAATAAATAATTTATGATTTACATATTTCTCCTCTTTCTGCATATACGGATGCATTTAAAGGAGTGCATAATATAATACATTATTTTTGAAGTTAAAAGTCCATAGTCACATACACACACTAGGTGATGAGGCTCACCTTCAGCTTACAACCGAGAAACTAAAAAACTAAAACCTATACCTGATATGTCTATTGAGACTTCTACCATTCATCCAGTCCCTTCAATACAGAACCCTCCGCAAGATGTTGCTCCTTTCTTTAGCAATGTCCGTTCACTCTGGTCTCGAAGTCTCCCTTTCATCCAAGATCTAACCACCTCCCGCTGATAGAACTTCCGTACCCGCCCCCCCTGGCCAATGTAATCCTAAATTCTCTGTTCTGCCATCTCATCAACCTATAGTGACCCCTAACCCCTCGAGACAGTTTTTACTTTCGTTCTAAGCACTGGTTAAAATATTATGGTATTGGTTCCATGGAACATATTTCAAAAATAATATGGACGAAAAAAGTAATAAGAATATGCATTCTACGTATTTGAATATAAAATAATTTGCAATAGCACAATAGCTGTTTGTTCTTTTGACTTTTCCCTTGTCCAGTCAGAATAAAACCGTTATTAGAACCGGAAATCGAACAGTATGAATAGTCAATACCGTAGACTGTTCTTAAGGTTTCACACATGACTTTACTTGATCTCATCAGATTAAAATCGATCATACCTATTTAAATAGTGGATAGAAGGAATCACATTTCCCCATCCCCACCCCTGACCAGTATAACACACTAACAGGGTCCATTATCCCTAAGCAGTCGCTCTATAGAGAGTGCTGTGGCGGTGGCCATATGCAGACGCTTCTGTTATCCCATTACGGTATAATTGAAACGGAAATGGCATTAAATCCTTTGTTAGCAGCTTCCGGTCTCCCTGATCGAGTCACTATGACTGGGCACCCTTACTTTCATCTCCATTGGATTGGGAATCCAATCCCCTCCGCCTTGGCCGACGATGTTTAAACTCATGTCAAAAACCGCTTTACAAAAAAGAGTCAATCGATATATGCATATAATAGGGGGACCGGAAAGTAATGTCGGTTTTTTTTTACATTAAAGACAAAAAATAAATTATTAACAAGTTTTTGCTTTTGATCAATGATGTAATCACCCTCTTTATCAGCAACTTTTTGTCATCTAGTGTACAAAATTTCAATGCCGAATCGATAAAAATCAATTGGTTTTTGTGCGAAATATCTGGCAATGGCATTTTGGACATCACCCGATTTTTCAAATTTTTAGCGATCGGAATTAATGGAAATCCGACGGCGAGTTTAGTGGAGATGAAAAATGGGTCCTCTATAATCCAAAAATCTCTCTCCGCATGAATCGGCACGAAGTACAGCTAAGCCAGGATTACACTCCATAAATACGCTTTTGTGCGTTTGGTGTAGTATTCGAGGGGTCGTTCATCGCTAATACCTGGAAAAACTGTGAATGCAGATCTTTACAGTGAACGATTGGATCGAGTAAATCAATCTTTAATACAAAATTGCCCATTGCCAATAACAAAAGGCGTTATTCTGCAACACGATAATGAAAGACACCACTGCGCCTATTTATTCCGCAAGAACCCTGGAAAAAATTAATGAATTGGGGTGGGAGGTATTGCCTCAACCACCATACTCGCCCGATATCGGATTTCCATTTATTCCGGTCGCTAAATTTTCTAAGTGGCTAAAAAATTCAAAATTTGGATGATGTCCAAAATGCCATCTCCAGATATTTTGCTCAAAAACCGATTGATTTTGATCGATCAGGCATTGAAAATTTGCACACTAGATGGCAAAAGATTGCTGATAATGAAGGTGATTACATCATTGATCAAAAACAAAAGCTTGTTAAAAATTTATGTGTTTGAATTTAATGTAAAAAAAACGACATTACTTTCCGGTCCCCCTAATATATCAATTGTGACATCGATGTGAATTTACATGTCTTTCTAGCTTGTAGAGGGTATTTACAAATGCCACCAGGACTGTCCGACAGTCGGGTGAAAACAATGATTTTTGGTTTTGATGAAACCAAAGAAATTATAATGACCATTAATACGAAACCCTTTATTTAATTAATATATACCGATTGATTATTACAGATTCCATAATAAGGGATCTTCACATAAATTCACATTGTGCCTATTTCTAATTACTGTAGCGCAGCTGCATTTAATATTACAAACGAATACTCTTGTCCAACTTGTTATATTATTTCATCATCGTGTATTCATCGAAAACCGGTTTATGGATTCCAGTAAATAAAAAAAAATACATAGTAAACAACATAGTAGCGGTTTCTCTTTTACATGGTTGTATGTAGCTATAGGTTTATAAATATATTTTCTGAGAGAGCAGTGGTTGAACATACAGTACAGTTAAATGATAAATAATAAGAAAATTGTAAATATATTTGAAAATTAAAAAAAAAAAATCTCGTTTTGTTGCAAAAAGTAAATATTAACAGTACAAGAGAATAAATAGACCCTGAGTTAGCAAGCGCCTGTCTAGGAGTTTAAGAAATAGGATAGTTTTGAAAGTAGGTAAGGATGAATCATGGCAGACATTAGGAGGGGGAGAATTCAGGAGAGTAATCCGCCATGACCATACATTAATAAGCGAATGTGATAAATGATATATCAATCTATATTTATTTACTATAAACGTCTATATATATTTATTTAAGTGAAATATTTGAGGCTAGATAGAACAAACAATTACTCAGTGCAAAAGTTTCCACTCTCTAGAGATAAGATAGTGCAACTAAGTGGCACTCAATGTCCGTTATCAGCCGGGGCAAGGACTAAACCGATATCTTTTAGGGTTTGTCAATTTCACTTTTTCCTTTTACTATTCACTTAAAACATACTATATTTAGTCTTCCTAGCACATTTATATAAGTATAAAACTACTACGTTACTCCACGGATCAGCAGCCTAGCTAATATATTTGTTATTATTACAAAGATTTTTTTCACAATTTTTAATGAATACTTTAAGGTACCCCAACCGTGGGAATTGGAAGGTCCATGGGCTTGAGCCATATGACCCTGTCTTCTTTCCTTGTCTAATAATTATTAAAAATAGTAACATCAATACTACAACTAATATTCCATAAACTATTGAAGTCTGTAGATTTCGAAGGAGGGGGAATATGAGGTATGTAATGTTGTGGATTAAGAGCAAATGCTGAGACCCGTCCTGACATTAATACACCCTCTATCCTCTCTACGAATTCCCTCTAAATTTTAAAAGTGCAATACAAATCCTGATCCCACTCCAAGATCCTAGTACCAAGATCTACACAACCATACAATCCTCCTCAAAGATTGAAGTGGCAATGGCACGAGATAGCTTGCAATTAACCCGTTATTGGGAATTCCGGCACTGGTCAATATTCCCCCATCTTGTCCGGAGCGTCTGTGGCTCTCGCGTTCTCTCTCTCTCATACTCCTACTATCTCATGAAAAAGTGGCTTCAGCGCGGGCGATTTTTGTTTCTCCGTTGTTCGGGAAATGACAGGTGATTTTAGGATTGTTGGGCTTTGTAAATAGGTTTATATTGTATGTTTGTATATTGTGAATACAGTATGAATAAGATATTGAACCCAATATTTTATATATGGTACAAGTGAGATGATTTATGTGCCGTAAAGCAGGTAAGCTGTCTCTTAAGTATATTTCATCATCACATAGCAGCCCCCTCTTCTGGGCTTAACCTTATGTTGGTGAAATGCCATGCAAAGTCATTATACACTGATGTGAGCGCTTTAAGCGTCTATACCACCATTCTCGAGTATTTAAAAAGACAGAGTCAAGACATGTATTAAGAATATTACAAAAAAAAACCTGCAATCAGCTGTTCGACATAATCATCTTTAATTTGATTCCTTACTCAGAATCATTTATTTGTTAGATACCATGTCTTTGGGGGACAGCAAAAAAAGTCGAATTATGCGTATCCAATACTTTCAATTAAAAGCCCTGAGGATAATAGTCAATCCCCCTTATTACGTGTGCAACAAAACCCTTCATAACGATCTTAATATACCCTACATTCTTGAACTCATCCCTTCCAAGTTCATGAAATTCCATAGTAACCTATTCAACCACCCTAATCCCGTAGCACAGTCATTACACTGCGCCACGTCCATATAATCCTACTCGGAGATTAAAGCGGCGGTGGCCTCGTGACCTGCTATAAATGACAGTGGGAGCCCTGGCAGTGGTCAGTTTCTCCAATCATGTCCAGAGCGTCTGTGGCTCTCGCGCTCTTAGTCAGCCTCCACTGGTTCGTATCCGGTGACGAGGAGTATCGTGTGCCGTAAATCAGGCAAGCTGTCTCCTAAGTATATTTTATCACCACATAGCAGCCCCCTCTTCTGGGCTCAACCTTATGTTGGTGTGATTCCATGCAACGTCTCGAGAAGAAAGCTTTGTTAATTCCTTTATTGTGCAATAATTACAATCTGCCTTTTATAAGGCAATAAGTAATTAAGATATATGCTCTCATTCGTACAATATTTACAGTTCATCATTCACTCGCTCATTCATACAATATTTACAGTTCATCATTCACTCGCTCATTCATACAATATTTACAGACAGCCCAGAGACCCCCCAAATCCACCGCAAAGAGAAAGCGGAGTCTTGGGGAGTCCCCCACGCTCCTACGTCAGCCGCGTCACTGGATAAGCCAGCGGAGGCTGACCAAGAGCGCGAGAACCACAGACGCTCAGGACATGATTGGAGAACTGACCATTGCCAGGACTCCCACGCATTTATAGCCGGTCACGAGGCCACTGCCGTTTCAGTCTCCGAGGAGGATTATAGGGATGAGTGGCGCAGTGCATTGACTGTGCTACAGGATTAGGATGGTTGGAAAGGCTACTGTGGAATTTCGTAAACTTGGAAGGGATGAGTTCTAGAATGTAGGGTATATTAAGGTCGCTATGAAGGGTTTTGTTGCTGACATAATAAGGGGCATTTACTATTGTTCTCAGGACTTTTGATTGAAAGGATTGGATACGCTTGATGTTAGACTTTTTTGCTGTCCCCCATAGCTCTATTCCGTATGTCCAGATTGGTTTGAGTATAACTTTGTAGATTAGTAGTTTATTTTCTATTGAGAGATGGGATGTCCTTTGAAGTAGTCTGTACAGTTGTCCAAAGCGTCTGTTTAGTTCTTGTCTTTTTAGTCTCGTATGTGGGTTCCAGGTCAGTCGTTTGTCAAGATGGAAGCCTAAGTACCGTACTGTCTCGGATACAGGGAGAGGAATAGAATTAAAATAAACTAGTGGACCAGACTTGCGACAAAGGGTGAAGGTAATGTGGGAACATTTTGCTTCATTAACTTTGATCCGCCATTGATTGCACCAATACTCGATCTCGTCAAGGTGTTTTTGAAGGTTATGGGATGCTATGTCGGGGTCTGGATGGGATGACAAGACTGCAGTGTCATCTGCAAATGTGGCCAAGAAGGTATTGGGAGTAGAGGGGACATCAGCGGTGTATAGGTTATAGAGGATGGGGCCCAGGACACTGCCCTGTGGAACTCCTGCACTTATGGGATAGTAGTTAGAGTATTCTAAACCACAGCGGACTTGGAAGAAGCGGTTTGAAAGGTGGGACTGTAGGATTAGGAAAAGGGTCTGTGGTAAATATCTTTTGAGCTTGTAGAGCAAACCTGCGTGCCAAACCCTGTCAAAAGCTTGAGCTATATCGAGAAAGGCAGCAGTGCAATACTGTTTAGTTTCAAGGGCTGAGGAGATGTGATCAACAACGCGAAGGCCTTGTTGAGCAGTGGAATGTCGTTGGCGGAAACCAAACTGGTGTGTGGGAAAAAGGTTTTTGGATTCAACAATGGGAAGTAGACGTTTTAGTAGGAGTTTCTCAAATATTTTTGAGAAGATAGGGAGTAGGCTAATTGGACGATAAGATGAGGCGTCATTGGGTGGTTTACCGGGTTTGGTGAATAGGACAATAATGGAATGTTTCCAGAGGAGAGGAAAGTGCGTCGTTCGGATTATGCAATTATATATGTAGGTTAGGAAGATTATGGCTTTAGGAGGAAGTTGTTTGAGAATTTGAGGAGTAAGGAGATCATATCCAGGGGATTTTCGGTAAGGTAAGTTTTTCAGAAGGTATTTAACCTCAGAGGGGTTAACGGCTTTTGGTGGAAGAGAGAGAGGAATAGGTGAAGTGAGGAAATCTTCCACAGTTGTGCTGTGAGTATGGCTTTGATGAGAAAGGTGAGGTGTGAAAGTATGGGTAAGATGCAGAGCAAATTCCTCCGACCTATCCCCATCCGAAGCCGCCCAGGACCCATCATCACGACGGAGTGGGTGTGAAACAGGTTGATACTTTAGGATTTTTTTGGTTACATTCCACAAGGAGTTATCCCTGGTGGACAGAGAGGAGAGGTAGGAATTGAAAGAATCGGAACGGAAGGATGCCAATCGGCAGTACTGATTGTACGTGCGACGATCAATAGGATGCCGGGATCTTTGCCACACTGTTCTGGAGCGGCGTTTGGATTGGATTAGATCTTTGAGATGCTGAGGTAAACGATTATGATTGTGGATTTTTGTGTGACGATGGGGTGACGATGCCTCCCAAGCCGACCTCTGGACCAGAGTAGTGAAAGAATGCACTGCATCGTCTAGGTCTTGGGATGTTTTCAGGGATAATTTGAGGTTTACGGACTCTGTAAGAAGCTGACGGAAGTGGTCCCAGTCAACTGGGCCCCTAATAAATGAAGGAGGAGGCAGTTTGTGAATTGGTCTTTAGGAAATGGTTAATAATAAAGGGCTATGGTCGGAGGAAAGGTCATCGAGGCGCTTGAGTGAATAGTTTAGTGTTCCTAAACTATTGTAAAAAAAGAAGTCAAGGAGATCAGGATTTCGGTTGGGATCTGATGGCCAATAGGTGGCTGTGTCAGGAGTGATAGTGGAGCAATGTTTCCGTGTGAGTGCAGACAGCCAAGCACGTCCTCGTGTATTTGTGGATCTTGACCCCCAGTGTTGGTGCTTCGCATTAAAGTCCCCACCCACAAGGAAACGATGTCCGATGGAGTCCAGAAAGGAGATGAATTGGGAGTCGGAAATGGATTTATTGGGAGGGCAGTACGTTGATGCAAGTGTAAGAGGAAAAGTGAAGGTGGTGATTGACACTGCAGTGGATTGAAGGAAATCATGTGATACCAAAGGAACTATGTGGTGGGATATGGAGTTATGGACAATGACAGCGGTACCTGCATGAGCTGTTCCATCTGGGTGATCAGTACGATAAGTCTGGTACTGTCGAACGGTAAATGGTCGTTTGCTCGTAAGTCTTGTTTCAGTAATAAGAGCTACGTCGATCTTCTTGTCATGGAGTAGTGCTGTCAGTTCGTTAGTGTGGGTGCGAACACCATTCGCATTCCAAAGGAGAATGGATAAGGAGTCAGAAGGATCCACTTATGGATTTTGTTTAACGGGGATAAGGTAGGAGACAAGATTTGTAAGAAGGGAAATGAGAGGGGTAATTAGGGTTCTGAATTCTGTAAGGAATGATGTTAATAGGCTAGTGAGATCTGAAGAGCTTGGAGGTGAAGGAATATGCGAGATGTGTGGTTGAGGATGGGATTGGGTTTGCTGGTTGGCGGGATGAGCGGAATGCTGGGGAAGAGATACTTGCGGACGAGAAGTGGGCAGTGCCTGTGACTGCTCTCTGTTCCGAACGGCATCAGCAAAAGAGACAGAAGGCCTCAAATTTCTGGTGGGGGCGCTTCTTGAGCTACCTGTTACTGGCTTCTCTTCTTCTGGCCGGCGACGTTGTTCGCTCCTGGACTTGAGGATTCTATAGGCCTCACAGCCCTTGTAGTTGGCCGGATGGTCTTGCAGGCAGAGCACGCATACAGCACGCGATTTTAGGGGCTTTTTGCACAATTCGCTTTTGTGCTGCCCACTACACTTTACACACCTAGGAGGGTGGTGGCAATACGATTTTGTGTGCCCATATGCCTGACAATTATGGCATTGGACGATGTCTCTATTGGGGTAAGGTTTTTCGACCTGTATTCTTGTGTAATACAGGGTTGTTAATTCATAAATTTTCTCCACGCCAGGTGTCCGCTCGAGATCTACAAAAAATAACGGTAATGCCGTTTTGGTGGATTCGTTATGTTGTCTGTCCTCACGTAAAACGTTGGTTATTTGCCGAACTTTGAACCCCAGAGCTGATAGTTCGTCTTCAAATTCATCAGCTGGTGTGGTCGGGTGCAGATTTCTTATCACTACTCGAAGCGATCGTTCTTGTTTCAACTGGTATGTATGGAAGTCTGCATTGGTTTCTTCCAAATACTTAATGATCGCTCGATAAGTATCCGGAGTGTCTGGGGAAATTTTTGTATCCCGAGAGCGATTGAGGCACGTATATTTTCCGGTACCTACAACTTTGCTCATTTGTGAGCATAATAGTTTGAAATTGCTAATATTCCTTACAAATATAGCAGGCGGCTTGGGCTGTGTTGGTGTTTGAATAACTTCCATGTCGTCAGGTTGGCTATTTCTCAGTACCTCGAAGCTATTCGGTGTGAAGAATGGAGATTCTGCTACAGTTTCTTCTTTTGAAGTGCTGGCAAGTGGTGGTAGATCTTCCATAGAGCTGGCAGCAGATGAGTTTGTAGGGATGTTCCTATTTGAGCGTCTGGGTTTTCGCTTTACTGGCGACGTTGGTGGAGTTGGACCTAAGGACCTCGATCTTTTCTTTTTATTTTGTGATATTATCTGCTGATAAAATCTCATTTTGTCATTAGCTAAGATTTTTGTTAGTTAAAAAAAAAGAAAATAAATAAATAAAATACGTAGCGCCGGTGGGATTCCAGTGGCGAGTCACCGGTCTTGGCTCTGAGCCACCTATCAGGTCTGGCTCAGAACGGCTATGTATCGTTAACGACGGCTGATGCCTCAGTCAAGATGGCCGACTACTCTCTCCGATGTCACTATTATTTACACTTCACACCAATGTACTAGCGATCTACTCACTTATTGAGGGCTCCCTCGTGGCCACCTCACTTAAGTTGCCAGTTGACACAATCCCAAAGACGAAAAAGGGTCTATAACGGTAGTTATCGGTATTGATTTGGAGAGCGATAGTTGTACGTGGTTGTTAATAGTAGCGCATGCGCAGAAACTAGCAGAAGAAAGCTAAAGATATTTGATATTCCCAAGGCCTCAGCTCTTGTTGGGTTAGTCCAGAGCAAGAGAATCCAATCGAAGGATGTCCCGGGTTCAAGCCTCGGTCCTGTCAATTTTTTCTCCTTTAAAAGACAATGACTCACTGACATTACAGAATACTTCGTAACCTAGGGTTATTAGGGTAGTAGGGTAGTAGGGTTGCTGTCTTCTAATCGCGGAGAACCTGGTTCCATACCCCGTTAGCCTCTAGGGTTTTTTCTTTGCGTGATAAGTTTGATAAGAGTTAGCTCAGCCTCTTCCGGACAAATGAGTAGTATTTGAATAATGAAAGTAGCAAGTCCTATTAATAAACCCGAATTCACGGTTTAGAGGGGTCTAACCTGGGCATTGTTACACCTAGTCCTCATTCCACTAGCACTTACTAAATACGGTTACTAAATACCTACGCCATTTTGTTCCTATATTATATCATAATCAACAACTTATCAGTTCCTAAATCAGCTGTATGTTAGGGATATACTATGAATATTAAAATTTACTACTTATTACAACATTTTGTCGACTTCTTTATTTAATAAAACGGATCCATACAAAGACGGACGGACGGGTTGGCAAAAGAGTATTGTTCCTATGCATGTTAAAATATATAGCTTGCAACCCGGGCCCGGAAAATATCGGGGTCAAGGTAGCCTTGCCAGCCGAAGCGTTAATATATTTTCCACAGACCGGAATGACACGAATCAGGTTCCGTTCGACTGAACATGGTGCAAAGTAGCTAAAATATATTTGGTTTAGGTCACACTCAGGCAGGAAACATGTCGTGAATACTCAGCCGGTACGAATAGGTTCTACTTCCTAACAGGTACACGGGCCTCATACAATTCTGATTACGGTAAGTATGAGAAAAACAATGAATGGAACGTGAAAATATCAGTCCTCTTTCTAAAGGGTGTCCCAGAATTAATGCAAGATTTGAATTCACCGCCATTTGTGCAGTAAAGTGCTGGCAACGCTAAAAAAAAACAATTTGACAGCTGACAATTTAGGGTTAGTAAAAATGGAGCGTTACACGATAGAACAACGTGTCTTTATTGTTGAAAATTATCTCAAAAATAATGGAAGTTTGCCGGCCACAGTTCGAAAATTCCATACAAAATATGGTCGGAAAAGTGTTTTGACTTCATCAACTGTGAAGAGATTAATTGAAACATTTATGGAGACTGGATCAGTTGGAGACACTAAACACACTGGTTGTCCAAAAACAAGCCGTTCAAATGTCAATATCGAAGCAGTGCGTGAGAGTGTTGTTGAAAATACAGGAACATCAATTCGGCGTCGTAAACACAGTTCTTTGTGCCGAAATTGGATGATATTGATGTGCCCAATATGTGGTTTCAACAAGGTGATGCCAAATGCCACACAGTCCATGAAACAGTTCAAATACTGCATGAGACATTTCCAGGTCGTGTACTCTCTCGTTTCGGTGATCAGAATTGGCCCCCTAGATCGTGTGATTTAACACCTTTAGATTTCTTTTTATGGGGTTATTTGAAGTCAAAGGTGTATGTCAACAAGCCCACATCCACCCGTGCATTAAAAGAGGAAATTCAACCACATTTATGCCAAATGGTCATGGAAAATTTCGACAAAAGAGTGCGTTTGTGCCGGCAAAGTCGTGGAGGCCATTTGCCCGATGTGTTATTCCATAAATAGCCCTATCCTATTTACTTTATAATTCAATAAAGAAATAATAACTAAAATTCCAAAATCTGTGTTTTCTATTTAAATCAAATCTTGCGTTAATTCTGGGACACCCTTTACTAACTAATCCCAGTTCTCTCTGAATTTTTAACTTCCTCTAGTCAACTAACAACTAAGAAGCTATTTAAGTTTTGTTTTCTCCACGGACACATTCATTAAAGTAATGCTAAAAGAAATTTAAAAATATTCCAAATAGTAAAGTTAAAGGTTGTTGGCCCACCCGTGCATTTTATGCCGCCTGAATAAATTTCAATAGTGATCATGGCAAATATTCTAACTGTTTAATTGTTTTTTATTTGTTGAAAAGGCAATTTTTAGAAAACGAGAGGGTCGAACAACTGATGATATTTTCGGATTTCGGCTTAGACTCATGAACTAATGACGTTTTGACATACTCACAATGTATTTCTGCATCAGGCCCTAATATAGATGGGTAGAGTGCAACATCTCACTCCGTCTACATATCTACATACATGACATGTCGAAAATTTTTCCGTTAATAAATTTTATGAAAATCTTTCTTCATAAGGCTGAGCACGGCAACAATGATTTTGATAAAAATACCGAGTACCTTTGTCAAAATTATTTAATAAGCATTCAAAAAAAAAAAGTATATATATACTTGAAACACACAATTTAGTTCGTAAAATATTTAATACAAATAGTAGGTACAATGAAACTCTTTCAGCCGTTAACGAGTCTTCAAACCAGATAAACTAATTAATTAGTACTACTGATCTAGTTCTCACTACTTTCTAATTTCAAAGATACGAAACGCTCTGAAGAAAGTATAAAATACTCGCAGCTTCTTTCCAGCCAATTGACATTGAAGATGGTATTGTTCATTATCGGTTATGCAATGTTCAAATCGAACTTGGTACCTCTCAAAAGATTGGAACGAGACCGCAGAGGCCAAGGTCAAGTACTTAAGATACAGAAATATATTTCTTACTATTTTTTTTATTATGTGTATTACTACATTTAGTTACAATAATAATATTAATTGATGTAGTGGTTAAAGAAACAATTATGGGGTACATTGGAATAATTAAGGGACTTAAGACTGAAGAAAACTTCAGGTCAAATTATAATACATCAACACACATGAGGGCAACTTTATGGCTGCGAAAAGGATTTTAATGGCCATGTTGTAATGATTTTACACATAAGCTATAACATTCATTACATATTATCAATCAGTCCACAATTTATTATACACTGACATGAGCGCTTTAAGCGTCTATACCACCATTATCGAGTATTTAAAAAGACAACAGAGGAAAGACATGTAGTAAGATTATTACAAAAAAAAATCTGCAATTAGCTTTTTGACATAATGTATTTTATTTCATTATGTATGAGACATAATGATGTCTCATTGATTTGTTAGATACTATGTCTTTGGGGGACAGCAAAAAAATTGAATCAAGCTTATCCAAAACTTTCAATCAAAAGTCCTGAGGACAATAATCAATTCCCCTTTTTACGTTAGTAACAAAACCCTTCATAACGATCTTAATATACCCTTCATTCTTGAACTCGTCCCTTCCAAGTTCATGAAATTCCATAGGTAACCTATCCAAAAACCCTAATCCCGTAGCACTACTCCACTCATTCCTATAATCCTCCTCGGAGATTAAAGTGGCAGTGGTCTCGTGGCCTGCTATAAATGCGTTACAGTGGGAGTCCTGGAAATGGCCAGTTTCTCCAATCATGTCCTGAGCGTATGTGGCTCTCGCACTCTTCTTCAGCCTCCACTGGCTCGTATCCGGTGACGCAGCTGACGGAGGAGCGTGGGGGACTTCCCAAGACTCCGCTTCCTCTTTCGCATGCGATGTAGGCGACGACCATGTGGATTTGGGAGGTCTCAGGGCTGTTAGTAAAATGGTATGAATGAGAATATTTATCACAATTAATTATTGCCCAATAAGTCAGATTGTAATTTTGAATTGTAATAAAGAAGTTTCAATATTATTAGACACCATATAGTTACCCTTTTATTATTTTCACGGGTTTTCTTATACTTTAAGCATAATTGAGACATCGGATAGAACTAATGTGCTAAATATTATATCTGTTAAAAAATCAGGGATTGAGTTAAAGTTACTAACACGACGTTAATGACTGATCAATAGCTTTTTGTAATTACAGCTTTGAATAGCCCACACATTACATCAGTAATTCAAAGGTTTATCCTTTGCTACAATTCTCAAAATTATAGAAAAATTTTTCTTTTCCTTCAAATCAAACTAATTAATTATTGACTCTTACTCATGATTTATAGAGATGTATATTTTCATGTATGATGTATGACCTCCGGAGGACATGCAAGTAATGAAAAAACATTAAATAGGTAATTTCTACTATTGGGTCCTAAATCTTTATTCCGACATTGCACTACCATATTGGTCATATTGCCAGTAATCATAATCATAATGCATATTGCCATACTTTTATTGGCAGCATGGTAGCAGGAAAATACTCATGGCCTCCAGATGACCTCAGCTGATCGTCAGCTAATGATAGCCATTTGTGTAAACGATTGCCTCTAAATATAGCCATGTATGTCGAGCCATTCGCCGAGGATACACAATGCTATGCACTTACGATCTTCAGCTATCATTCAATTTCATTTTGTAGGTATTCGTTTTTTTTTTTAAATCAAAACCCTTTACGTTTTCATCAGTATCCATGCCTGTCCTAGTCGTCATGACTCTCCATCTTAAACTATAAACATGAAACTTTACATAACGGTCTCATTTGATGATTCGACGACATGAAAAATGAGTAAGGGGGACCACCATCGGCTCATCCAAGGATTTAACTTTTGGCGTGGGCTCAGGTCGTGGTAGATTCAGCCTCGTGAGGTCAAATGAGGAGGAGCTTCTTAAATAAAGAAGTAGCGAATATTTTTCAGAATAATTAATTTAATCCTGAGGATATGTCTATTCATACTTACAGCGCCACCTACCAACCTTCGGCCAGTCTCTTCTCGGAGGAGTTAACTGTGATTTTTTTTTAAATTAATTAATTGATTACTTACTTTTTTATGGAATAATGTAATAAACAAGTATAATGATACACATTATACGTGACTGGACTAAACTGACTAATAAAGGTGATGGGGTTCACCTTTTTGATCAAACTTAAAACTAACTTACATACTAATTCTTAACCTAATTTTTCCCCGATATCTGTTGCCATCGATGTTGGAGGGGTCATAGTGTTGAACACTGGGTTGGTTAGGTGCTGCAAAGAGTAAAAAAACTCGATGTGTCTCCGGCGGATGAACTCACTCACCGACGGCACACCAAGCAACGGTGTAGGTCAGCGTTCTTTAACATCTCGAGAGAGTTATGTCTGACCACTTTTATATAATTTTTATAAAATAACTAAACCTCTATATAATATAGCGACGCTACAAGAAATACAATAATAATTTGTAAATAGATTCACCTGAGGATCTATAATTGTATATTATTATCTGTAAATTTAAAGGGGCTAGGAAAAAAAAAGTTTTTTTAAATCATTATTTTTGAAGGGGCTCCTTGGAAAGTTAATTAAATTAGTAGTTAAATGAGTAGTTGTAGCTGTATTATATTACTTAGTAATTTTGATCAACAGGACGTGAAATTTTTGCTATTAATTCCGAGTCCTTCACAGGATGGATTACAATTTTTAACATTAATTCTATATCTGTGACACCAGTGTAAAGGGGGTTAAGTGTAAAAATAAAGTTTTTGGGTAATTCCAATTAAAAGTTTTCTTTTTTTTCTGAATTCTAAAATCTTTGAGGTAATATAACATTTTATACCATATTTCTCTTCATGTTGTACAGGTTTAGGATTGTGCTATATACACATCTGGTGATATTCAAAATCCACAACATTGTTCAGTTTCCATAAAAATCCACAAAAGGAGGTTAACTTTTCACTGGTCCCCCAGATACTATTACAATATTACATTATAATTGATTAAAATACCTCTCTTTCAACATTTTTAGTTACTATTTAAAATATTAACTAGTTTGAGCTGCCTGATCTAGGGAAAGAAACCATCATTGTTCTATCAAGAATTCGAAACCAAATCATTATATCATAACTCTTACCTATCACTCTATGCCTACCTCAGTAGTGTCCCTGTTAAATCATTTCAGTGACAATATTCGAGGGGCATTGGCCTTTTTTTCGCAATATGCAGATTAATTTAATTCAATTCAATTATTATTAATTATGAGCACTTAAACATTTATATAGAAAGGAATTAAAAATTATATATCACGACAAATTCAAAAACATATTATACAATTAATTTCAAAATCAACTTTATTTTTGTTTTTTATTACATAGTTATAAAGAAGAATTATTCATTTCTCCCTCTTTCCTAATACATAATAAAATTTTACACAGTTGAAGTAAATTCCTACGAATATATATTATGCATAGGACTGAATGCAATAACTTCACCATTTTATTTTTTTGTATTGGGAAAGAGTTCATTGACTAATATATCATTAAGTCATTTTTGAAAACACCACTTAAAAAATGACTGCCTATATCCATGAAGGGTCCATATGGAAGACGGAGCCAACGCCCATCTGGGTGGACATGCTACAAAAACTCTGTTATTTTAGAAGATAGTTCCATTTGACACCACGATTGTGCTAAAAGTAAAACCAGTACCTTGAATAATAATGAAGTGACATTAATTAAATAATTAGTAATATGCGAAAAAATGACTGCCTATATCCATGAAGGGTCCATATGGAAGACGGAGCCAACGCCCATCTGGGTGGACATGCTACAAAAACTCTTATTTTAGAAGACAGTTCCATTTGACACCACGATTGTGCTAAAAGTAAAACCAGTACCTTGAATAATAATGAAGTGACATTAATTAAATAATTAGTAATATGCGAAAAAATGACTGCCTATATCCATGAAGGGTCCATATGGAAGACGGAGCCAACGCCCATCTGGGTGGACATGCTACAAAAACTCTTATTTTAGAAGACAGTTCCATTTGACACCACGATTGTGCTAAAAGTAAAACCAGTACCTTGAATAATAATGAAGTGACATTAATTAAAAAATTAGTAATATGCGAAAAAATGTTTTCCTGTGATATTGAGTATAGTATCGCATTAAAATATGTATTGAGTGTTGTCAAAATGAACTTTAACCACCGAACGTCATTAAAAATATCAATAAAAGTGAATTCATTGAAATTCTCATGTAGGGGCTACATTAATTTACATATTAATTCCATTTGATGATACAACGTTATGACAAAAATAACCAAGGGTAGCCCATTAATAAATTAATTCCTAAATAAATAATCAAAAGATGAAAAACGTTTTAATTGATAATACTAAAGTGTTAGCCTTTTTTCGCAATATACAGATTAATCAATTCAATTATTATTAATTATGAGCTAAATATTTGTAAACCTGTATGAGTACATAGAAATGAATTAAAAATTATATAGTACGACTTTTTTAAAAACAAATTATACGTTTAATTTCAAAATCATCTTTATTTTCTATTACATAGTAATAAAGAACAATTACCTGTTGAGGCGTTTGTGGATCATAATTACAAAAGTCATTAAAAATTTAGTTAAAACTAAAATTAAATTATAAATTAAAACATTTAATTTGAATTAGAACTCTTGTACGTAAAATTCTTGTAAAGTTCTAAATTTTAATTAATAATGCTGTTTATTCATTCATATTGATTTTTGAAATAAAGATCTATCTCTCTATATGTATATTTTCAAGCTCTATGCACAGTGATGGTGTGAGGCAGGACTTGTTGATGGGCAAGATGATGTGCTTAACGGGAGCAAGGCTGGAGCAACAACCTGGGGATGAAATCGATTAGATGGGGAATGTGTCCGGAGGGAAGGTCGTGGTTGCGGTAGGTCTGCGCAAATCCCTTCTGGATAACTACGTCTCTTAGCAGATGTAGCAGATGTTGTGGAGTTAACAGGTGTCTTTGATCTTACTTCATTCACAGACTTACGCAGGATAAGAGAGCAATTTGGAAAAGACACACGAAAATGAGACGGCAAACGTTCAGTCAACGGTGAGAATTATTGGACCATTTATTAGACCAATTTTCAAAACATCACTTGTCCGAGAGACAATTGGCATAGAAGCGTCTACTGAAGCAAATTTGGAGTTATGGAACGCATATTTACGACATCAAAACTGTACAGATTTTTCGCACGCAATCATACCCTTCACACTGACTTAAAATTTCCTTACGTTCACGGCCCTATAACGTTATATAGAAACTTTCATGACAAATTGCACAGGCACCCAAACCCACTGATACCTAGGACGGTCTACGTCTGGCCTACCTGGAAAAATTCAACAACGATTCAGGAGAGTTTGGAATTTAAATCTTCTTAATTATTCACATCTTCAAATTGAGCTTTAACAATTTAGCAGTCACTGGATGTCCTTCCTCTCCCTTCATGTCAGACATTTTGTCATATTTACAGCACATTCGCTGGTTGTGACCCTAGACACAGTTGTGAATGAATAAATACAGTTTAATTGACTTATTACTAACAAACAACTCTGTCAATATCAAATATATATCAAATCTTTAGCTCTAGCAATCTTGCAGTACATCGCACCAAGGGCGGAGTCTGCCAGAGGGGACTACCGTGTAGTCTATTGGCTTACATTTTTCGAGGATTAGTTGATTACATTGACTTTACCAGGGCTCGTACATGGAGAGCTCAGAGCACCTGACCGGAGATTCATCAATTAAGTGTTTTCAAATAATTGCTATACCATATGTTGAGGATATGAACCAAATATTTCATAACGTTCGTTAGGAGTTCATTTTGTATTTTGTATTATGCAGAATGATGTTGGTAAACAGTTTTATAAACAGATGATTCAGAAAATGTTCAATGATAACCTCTAATCACGAACGGACTGCAACCTAAGCAATATTTCCTAATATCTTAGTCAGAGTTATTTCTATAGTATCTGTATATATACATATATATATATATATAAATATATATATATATATATACACACATATATATACACTATATACTCCTCTGTCTTATATATATATATATATTGAAACCTACCTCATTTTTTACCATTTTATTTTTCTAATTAATTAGATCAATTGACCTTAACTAATTTGGTAGGTCCGTCATGAGATCTTTAATTCAACTTGTTTTTATGTCTTCGACATAGGAAATTATCCCGATTGAATCGCCCGATCTCAAGGCTAATGTTATAGTTATTAATAAATTGAGAAACTGGGAATTGTGAAATATATACAAGTAAAATGATTATAACAAATACTTATAATTATAAATAGTGCTGACAAAAATTATATAAAAAAATATTCATTTCCTTTTGAACAAGGATAGTTACTACTAATTAATTATATAAAAAAATGAAAATTGAAAATTGAGCTCAATCCCTTTCAATGGATCCATAATAAAAAAGCAATATCAATATCACCCAATCGATGATATCCGTGTAATCTTCTTCTTCTTTTTCTTCTTCTTCTTCTCCTCCTCTGCTTGTATTGATGACCGTCAACGGAACGGGAGCTTGCTCTGCTTTGCTCTCTGGCTCTTAGCTAAGACTGGCCCTTTATCTCATCCCCACTCCTAAGAGCATAAGGGCAGATGCTGGACAAAGTGGGAGGGTGGCTGGTCATGATATTCTCAAATATCATGAATGTTACAATATATATATATATATATATATATATATATATATATATATATATATATATATATATATATAAGACAGAGGAGTATTCGAATATGCATATATTGATGTTTTGCAGGAAGTCAACTGCTCCAGGACATGCTCGTATCAACAGTAGGGCGTGTCTTCAGATCGATAAGGGTCTCGTTTGATGTTCTTGACGTCTCGTGCGGAAACCCTCCATAAACAGCTGTCAGTATTTGGACAATACCTCACGTGAAAATACATTGGCCTAGGCACAGGTAAGGATTAAGGGAAAGCACCCCTCCCCCAAATTCACCGAATCGAATTTTGAAAATACCAAAAAAACTACATGATACAATCCAAGTTAGCCTAAAATGCCTAGTATTTAATTATAAATACTATAAGCATACTTACAGGGAAAGTGTCCCCTTTCCTTTTACGTCCCCTTTCCTAGTCCACGCCCCTGAATGCAAACATATTACTCTTCTCAAAAAAAAAAAAAGTTCACACTCCAGTGTGATGCAGCACTGAATTAAGGAATTCGTCACGATTGCGAAAAGTATTTAATTGACAGTTTTTATGATTCTAAGTAATTATGGTACCGTAACATATTAAATATTATTAATAAGCGCGTGGAAATCTTTAATTTGATACCCAACTTATTATGACAGAAAAGTATTTTGAAACTGTTTATTTATGCTATATATTTTAAATAATATTTTATTTACTTATACGCATAAATAAACTGCTTAGTATATTTAACCAGGAATTGAAGATAGGAAATGACTGTTAGGTCTAAGTTTATTAATGGACAAAGTTTCGAAATACTATGATACCTGTATCAGGTCCTAGCCTAGTGTGAAATGGCTGGAGAATGGAAGTTATAGAACTGTAAAATACGATTGATCAGGAGGGTTTAAGTTATTCACTCCGTTAAATCGCTTACAAGACTGTGGCAATTAACCATATCACTGGTTGTTAATTGTCAAAAGAATATCATCTAAAGAGAGAGAAACACATATTTATATTACTAATTTCAAAGATTTAGGTACATTTGATGTAACGACAGATTTGAATAAGTTATATTCATTTTATTCTAGTTAGTTTTTACAAAGAATAACATCTAAATAAATTTTAATAATTACCATTCAAATTAGTATTATAATTCAAAGCCAATGAATATTCTTAATATAATTTTTTTCTCTCCAATGGTCCCCAATGAATGAATTTCGTCATTTTGACTTTACAATAGATGGTAGTCATAAGTTTGAACTTGTTAAGATGTTTCCAGTGGGTAGCTATCTACAGGTGATCACTCTGTTTCAACGCCGTTATTTTATCGATAAAAGTAAGTGATGCAGGTCGATCAGATAAAGCAGAAAGAAAGACAAAATTGAATAATTTAATATTGTTGTAAATATGTTGTTTTAAAATAACGTGGAATTTCTTCGTTAAAAAACTATTAAAATAATTAAGAGATGTGGCTCTTTCATTATTATCACGCATGATTGAGTTTGTGTTCCTTATAAAGCCGAAATGATAATTGTCGGAGGCGTCACTAGGGGAGTGCCTAATCACCCTAGCCCTGGTGACAAGTGCGGATTGTTGTAGTTAATAACATGGACCATGTTCCATGTCGGCGTTAATAACTGACTTCATTTTATTGATAGGGATGTGTCCCGACAATACACTGTGTTCAGGAGGAGAGGTTGAGAGGTTCATAAAGAATAAGACCAGTTTTCAGAGTTCGGGCGGAGATCGGCAGCGTAATAGTTACAAGTCGTCAGAGGGTCTGCTAGAGGCTGTGAGACAGGGTGGCGGCGCAGAGGTGTGGCAGAGAGAGTAGGCTGACGAGGAGTCTGTGTGTGTCTGCCTTCCAGGGCCAAGCGGCCCTGGCGTATAGCGACCGAGTAGAGCGGCTGAGGAGACTGGGAAAGAGTGGGCTGCAGGGCGCAACACCCTGATTTAAATATATTTTCCCCTTCCTAGTGGAAGGCGGAATCGGCTGAAGGTGGTATGTTTTATGATGCCCAGGTGGCCAATCCCCCTTAAGTTTATGACTGTTGGTCTAAAAGGGTGTGTTTTATGGCTGCTAGGGACTCACTTACTTAGGTTTTATGACCGCCTAGAGGCGACCGTAGGTCTACCGGGGTCTATTTATGACAGTCAGGTGGCTTATCCTCTCAGGTTTATTGCTGGACCTTCGACCCTCTGTTACTTGTTTTATGACTGCCGGTCTCTCCAGGATTTATTACTAGAAAACAATGTTTTACATCTAATTACAATACATTATATATGCACCAGAGTATAGGGTGATTTAACACTTATGTAGTTGAGTCACTACAATAATTATTTTTGTCGATTCCTCTCCTCAATCTGAAAATTTACTTATAATTAACTAATGGGTGGTATACTAAACTACACCTTATCGAACACCGATAGCGAAATTTCCAATTACTGAACTATGTGGCGTGAGCTACTTGAGTTGGTTCCTCGTTAAGTGTGCAAATTAATAATTGAACGGCACCACGCTCAAGATAAGATAAGACGTTTTTTTCAGAAGTAATTAATCTCGTAGAGGTTGTTAAACTTTTTATTAGGCATAATCGGTGAAAGTAAACTTCTATATCCAACACTGAGATTTAATTGGGCTAAGAACTATCAATCATTGGTTATCCGAATGGAAAAAAATAAAATGTAGATTAACTTTTTAAAGAACCATGAAACGTGCATGAAGAAATAAAATCTAAAAATATATTCTGATTGCTGCTTAATCAAGTAATTGCACAAATATGTTAATAGCACATTTTTTTTTTACTTGTTTATATTGTTTATATTTTTAATGTAGTTTTTATCAGTTAATGTTATTGTCAGTATTGGAAGTGTAATTCCCTCTGGTATGTTATTGTACGGGTATTTCTTTGGAGAATTGGATACTCCTGTTGAAGGACACGTGACGAGAATGTATTCGGTTTCCTTTTAAAGAAGTTTTAAGTTTCTTAAAAAAAAGAAAAAATGTTCAATCACAAATCGGTATTTTTCTTTCTCGTTCTAATTCTTGGTTGTAAATAAATGGATTTATAAGCTAAATAAACTTTTCACTCTTTCTTAACTTACTTACTACAGGGATTTCAAAAGCTTGATCCTATGAATATAATACTTTCAAGTTTAGGTTCACCAATTCTTAATAAAGCGTGAAGATATGTAGCCTATATGGAGGAACAGACAGTCTAAAAAAATTCAATTTTCAATACCTGTTCAGCAGTTCTTGAGATTATCTCGTACAAGGAAACCAATTTTCCTTAGCCGGTGTTGCCCGAGTATTTATTAGACAGGAAATAGAATGAATTCTATCTACAGCGTGTAATCGAAATAATTTTATTCACACGTAGTTTAGAGTATAGGTTCAGTATACAAATAATGAAGTACAATACTTTATAAATTCACTGTCATATGAATTTAAATCGAAACTTCAATATAAACAAAAATTGTAAGTTTCGATTAAATTCATGGATAAACCCACCCTTGAGTAAGCGTCATGAAATTCGTGGGAGATCTTCATACCAAGGTACTTCGTGTACTTTTTTACCGTCGCTATTAAGAGTGTAACCTAACTCAATGGAAATTGCAATATCTTAAAGTTAAAAGGGTGATTTATTGGAATGTATAATATCCGTTGAAAAAAAAAACACACACTCCTTTTCTTGTAAAGGTTCTACTGAGTTCTATTTGACCAAAAATTGGCTAAAATGTCATCGAGATTATCACTAATTATCTCTGCAACCCAAAAAACTAAAAATTTGGCACTAATATCGCTCATTTTGAAAGTTCATCCCTTCTGGTGCTCTATACTGACTGAACATGGTTGGGATTTAAATGGTACCGGGAGTGCCATTAAGCATTCCATCTTACCTGAAAACTATGGATTCAAGACATTGTAGGTAGTTTTTTTACTATTTTTACATGGCTATCACCTCTCACTTCACTCCCCCCAGGGCTGTAGGGGTGCCTTTTCCCACAGCATTTTTTCCAGGATGTAAGTCTTCTGTTTACAAAGTATGGTGTAAATGGCTTCAGGTATACCAAAGTTTGAATAAACACTCACATATTCATTTATATATCTGTGGGGAGTGGCACGCCACCCAATATTTTCCGATCCCCTGCAAGACAGAATCCTCCGAAGGATAGCCAATGCTCCCTTCTATGTCTACATCCGCACCATTCATTCATCCAAGACCTAGCAACCTCCCGCTAACAGAGCATTCACGCCTTTCTGGCCATTCTTATACATATGCCAATACCATGGTCTCCCGTATAATCTTCAGCAACCAAGAGCCACGCCCAAGATGGAAATGGCCCCGCGACCTCCTCCAAACTAACTAGCACTTTGTATCTTGTGAACTCTGTGTATAGAAAAAGTGTCTAGTGAAGTGGCTTCGGCTGAAGAGACTTTTTCCCCTAAAGAAACAAGACGTTAAACTTAAGCCATAAGAACTGCTTGAAATTCGTAATACGGGTTGACTACATGTAAATATTCTGATGATAAAAATATTTTATATCTGTACCTCGTGGGTATAAAACTGTTAGATCTAACTACACAGGAAAGTACAGGTTTCATTTTTAAAAAATTTCATTTTATATAAATATATAATGTATGAATAGAGCCTGGTCAAACCTGCTCCCCAGCAAAGTTAAGGAAATGTTCTTATTTTTATAACAGACATATGATTCCTTATAATTATTAAATTCTAAAAAAATGAATTTTAACCTGAATGCCCACTAATAATTCTCACGGGTCGACTATAAATAACAAAATATTTTTATATAGGTCCGGAATTTAAATAAGATCTAAAATAGTAAAGGCAAAAAGTTCAATATAAAGTCGACATTACGAATTAATTTTCACTTTAATCTAAGTGGATGAGAAGATAATGGGTTGTAGAAATAAAAAAAACTAATGCTGCAGCCTAACTGAGGCACAGTATTGTATACAAATGAGCTAGAACTGATGACTACTTGGTCTGCAGGTCAAGGTCTGGAGGCGAGAATTCACTGCTGCAATACTTACTTGTAACGTACTCAGTCAACATAAAACTTTTTTTCGGGCTGTGGTAACTGTTCTAGTATTACAAAAAGTAATACGTCTGTAATTTGACCATTGTTAGACCTCTTGAAGCTGATTTAAACCTTATGCATTAAACATGCATTGCGAAAAGATTAAAAATGACAAAAAAATTAATAGCTTTCAGTGACGAAGAAATGAGTGTTTAGAGTCACTTGTCGGGAACGCGTCGCTTAATATGGCTGGAATACCAACGAAGCCCGTATTTGACTTTAAGCGTTCGCTCTTGATGAATTTCAGTTTAGTTCGAAGGAATTTGTCATTAAAGAGGGACGTCTACTGTCCTATATAGCGCTATTTAACTTAACAATAACAACTTTATTATGATAAAATTACAATGTGCCTCATTCGGCAAGAGCTAATTGTTATAACTGATCTATTCATACCATATTAACAATTTTCATTCACTCGCTCATTCTTACAGCATTTACAAATAGCCTAGAGACCTCCCGAGACGCATGCTTATCACCTCCCTCGCGTGTGAAGGAGGAAGCGGAGTCCTGGGAAGTCCTCCACGCACCTCCGTCAGCCGCGTCACTGGATGAGAGCCAGCGGAGGCTGACCAAAAGCGCGAGAGCCACAGACGCTCAGGACATGATTGGAGAAACTGGCCATTGCCAGGGCTCCCACTGTCATTTATTTATAGCAGGTCACGAGACCACTGCCGTTTTAGTCTCCGAGGAGGATTATAGGGATGAGTGGTGCAGTGTAATGACTGTGGTACGGGATTAGGGTGGTTGGATAGGTTACTATGGAATTTCATGAACCTGGAAGGGACAAGTTCAAGAATGTATGGTATATTAAGATCGTTATGAAGGGTTTTTTTAGTGACGTAAAAAGGAGCATTGACTATTATCCTCAGGACTTTTGATTGAAAGTTTTGGATACACTTGATTCAACGTTTTTGCTGTCCTCCAAAGACATAGTATCTAATAAATAAATGAGATAATTATGCCGAACAGCTGATTGCAGGTTTTTTTTTTATATTCTTACTACATGTCTTGACTCTGTTGTCTTTTTAAATACTCGATAATGGTGGTATAGACGCTTAAAGCGCTCATGTCAGTGTATAATAAATTGTGGGCTGATTCATAATATGTAATGAATGTTAGAGCTTATGCTATAAAGTTGCCCTCATGTGTGTTGATGTATTATAATTTGACCTAAAGTTTTCTTCACGCATCATCTCTTAAGTCCCTTAATTATTCCAATGTACCCCATAATTGTTTCTCTAGCCACTACATCAATTAATATTATTATTATAACTAAATGTAGTAATACACATAATAAAAAAAATAGTAAGAAATATATTTCTGTATCTTAAGTACTTGACCTTGGCCTCTGCGGTCTCGTTCCAATCTTTTGAGAGGTACCAAGTTCGATTTGAACATTGCATAACCGATAATGAACAATACCATCTTCAATGTCAATTGGCAGGAAAGAAGCTGTGAGTATTTTATACTTTCTTCAGAGCGTTTCGTATCTTTGAAATTAGAAAATATTGAGAACTAGATCAGTAGTACTAATTAATTAGTTTATCTGGTTTGAAGACTCGTTAACGGTAGAAAGAGTCGAGGATCTGAAGTACAAGTGACCACCCGATTTTAGACTGAATGAATCCGTGTGTGTGTGCGCGCGCTATTTAGTAGATTAAGTGACATGCCAAAATCGTTTGGAATACTTTGAAAAATGGCATAAGAAATAATAATGTGATAAAAACGAGGACTAATTAAATGAAGGACGTTATTAAAACAAGCAACAGGGGTAAAAGATCCAAGATATTCTGATGCCTTCTTTATCATTTTGAACCCATTCTTGATTGTCAGATCTTAAGCCTTGTTCCCATGGGGTGTGATTGTCACGTCACCAGGTGCTCGTCAACACGCCATTGCCAGACGTTCTTTCTTAAGTTCCGTTTGTTTTGTTTGTTCTCAACTTTGCCCTCTGTAGTTTTAGTTCACCTTTCTGTATAGATTGAGTACAGAGATCAAGTCATACTGTCGTAATCATACTACTCTTGCTTGTATAATTCGTTCGTACCAGCCCCAGTTCTTCTACTGTTTTTCACTTCCATCGCCAACTTCCTGAAAGTAGCCATCAGATGATCTTTATTGTTTTTAAGTTCTTTCAAAAGAACACTCCATACTATTATTTTAGTACGTGAAGCATCATATACCTTGTTCCTATCATAATGTCCTTGATATTGTCGATTCCATATAGTCGTGCATATTCAACAACTCCATTATAACTTCATTATTCGACTCCATTATAAACTACATACAACCACATGAACATTACTTCTTCAAAATCAAACAGGTCGTGGGAACGGATGTGTTGTTAGCAGTGCTAACTTGTCATCTCCTACAAACCTTTGATGGCGGAAGCGTTTACCGACACTCCACGAGAAAGGGCGAACCACCCCGAATCACCTCTAGACATGAGGAGTCTTAACGTTCCCATGGCGCGTGGTAAGACGAACTACGGACAATGCTCGCCCATCTCACGTGCTACCTACCCATTTTGAGTGTCAGTTTTCGTCGCGGTAGAGATCCTATTGTTAACGATTATTAGCCAAGGAAAAGATACACCGAGGTAGATCAATGATAGAGCCCTGGGTACAAGGGAGGTGATGGATTCGAATCCCGATCCTGGAGTAATTTTTACTTTGGTTAATAATTGAAAAAAAATATAATTTAGGCACTAAAACAGTAGTTGGTGCAGACGATTTGTCAAACCAAAGTTGTTTAAATTATATATTCATATATATTCCCTTAAAGAACAAGTTCTGCTTTTTGATGCACTATTTTACGGAGTAACATACGTAAGAATGTTGACAGCATTAATATCCCATAAGAGAGGAAGACATTGCTCAAGCTTTTGACAGGGTCTAGCACGCAGGTTTGCTTTACAAGCTAAAAAGATATTTACCACAGACCATTTTCCTAATCCTACAGTCCTACCTTTCAAACCGCTTCTTCCAAATTCACTGTGGCTTCTATATTCTAATTACTGTCCCATAAAGCAGGAGTTCCACAGGACAGTGTCCTGGGTCCCATCCTCTATAACCTATACACCGCCGATGTCCCCTCTACTCCCATAACTTCTTGGCCACATTGGCAAATGACTCTCGCATGCGAGGGAGGTCACAACCATGCGAGTTTGGGAGGTCCCTGGGCTGTTTGTAAATACTGTATGAATGAGATAATTTATCACAATTACATATTGCCCAATGAGGCAGATTGTAATGTCATCATAATAAAGCTGTTTTAATAATAATAAAAGAGGAAAGAATGTATCTCATTGTACAGACGATTATTTCTATTGAGACCACTAACCTCTGTATCAACTATTATTTATGATAAGTATTTGACTGCCTTTCTTTAATAAATAGCCAGATGAAATGATTAAGTGATTATGTTCACCTGTACGATGGGGCACAGATCAGTGAAGCAGAACTGCAAACAAGAAGTATAGATCAAGCATTGGCTGGAAGCCGAACCTTGTGGTTTTTTTTTTAACTTCCTTCCTCTCCTCCTTGCGTCCTTTGCAGGCTTCATACATTTGTTAAATATTATTTACATATACTAATATTTATCTAAATGTACTTTTGTATTTACATCTAAAATAAAACAAAAGAAATAAATGTGATAGGGTAAGGCTGAGAATTGAAATTAGTAGTAAGCATGCAATAAACATTTAATGCCACTGAAAATCAGATAAAGAAAAAAATAATTTTCAATCTACTTACTTTTTCACATTTTAACGGTGAGTTTAACATTTTTTTTTTTTTAACGCTTTATGAAATTTTGAAATTAGCGATGGCTTATTGACTTGCCAGTTTCCTCTATTTTCTGCGACTTAGTATAGTAGTGCTTTTCTACATTGCGTTATAAAGGGTGTCCCAGAATTAACGCAAGATTTGATTTAAATAGAAAACACAGTTTTTAGTATTTTTGTTGTTATTTGTTTATTGAATTATAAAGTAAATAGGATAGGGTTATTTATGGAATAACACATCGGGCAAATGGCCTCCACGACTTTGCTGGCACATACGCACTCTTTTTTCAAAATTTTCCATGACCATTTGGCATAAATGTGGTTGAATTTCGTTGATGCAGCGTTGAATTTTCTCTTTTAATGCACGGGTGGATGTGGGCTTGTTGACATACACCTTTGATTTCAAATAACCCCATAAAAAGAAATCTAAAGGTGTTAAATCACACGATCTAGGAGGCTAATTCTGTTCACCGAAACGAGAGAGTATACGACCTTCAATTTTTGGCTTCAATTGTTGTGTTAACTGAAATTTGTAAGCATGGAAACCTAGATCTTTAGTGAGTATACGTTGTAGAGAGCTTCTTGAAATTCGCAATTCTAGTCTACGACGCCGAATTGATGTTCCTGGATTTTCAACAACACTCACATTTGAACGGCTTGTTTTTGGACGGCCTGTGTGTTCAGTGTCTCCAACTGATCCAGTCTCCCTAAATTTTTCAATTAATCTCTTTACAGTTGATGAAGTCAAAACACTATTCCGACCATATTTTGTATGAAATTTTCGAACTGTGGCCGGCAAACTTCCATTATTTTTGAGATAATGTTCAACAATAAAGACACGTTGTTCTATCGTGTAACGCTCCATTTTTGCTAACACTAAACTGTCAGCTGTCAAATTGTTTTTTTTTAGGGTTGCCAGTACTTTACTGCACAAATGGCGGCAAATTCAAATCTTGCGTTAATTCTGGGACACCCTTTATTAGTGCAGTCGTAAATTAACTGTAGATTGGTTAGCTGGGATGTAAATTTGACAGATCAAACTTTGTTCAATATATTTGAATTTAGGTTGGTAAGTCTATGTTAACTCAACCGCATCATGTCAGTGTTAGGCCACGTGAAACCTGTAATGGTAGAGCCAGTACCAATAGTAGCTTGGATTAAATGTAGTTTCAAAAAAAAATAAAACTGAAAATTTCATAAACTTTTAACAACGATCAGTAACTGTTCGCTCAGTAACTTAGACTAATTGAAATTTCTTCATTAACCGGGAATAAAAATAATTTACAGTATTCCATCAACCAAATAAATTTATTTTGTCTTATGCATAAGTATTTTAGACAAATTGTAGTGTTGTCAAAAAGTGTTTGTGTCTGCTGGACACATTGGCCAATTTGAAAGTGTTCCTGGCTTAAGTGCAGGCGATCATAGCATCTCTTCATGAGCTCTTCTGTTTGACAATTCCTGACCCAACAAGGCCCTCCTAACACTATCCGGGGTATATTTGTTTGGTGTTTTTGGACTCTTGTCTTGAGGATTTGCTGATGCAGAACCGTACAGAACAGGCGTAATTACGTCTGAGAGTCGTAAAGTAAGTTTTATGTCTGTTCTTGGCTGACAACTGTTGTTGTAGTTTGTATGTTGTTTTGCCTCCAGGGCAGTCGTCTGTCTAAATATACTCTGACCCCTATTGTTCCAATTGATTGGTATTCCATCTATTTACACACTTATTTATTAATGTGTCTTTAGTGTGAATAAACTAAAGAATTAAGTAGCAGAATTTTCAGTATTAGATTTGATTTATTTTTGTAGTGGTTATCTAGAAATTTGTAATATTAAAACACAAAATAACATACTACTTGCTTACGTTGGGCTAAACGATCATACTCCGCAATTTCCGTAGGGTATCGATTCCTTAACTGATTATGCTAAGTGTTTTTTTTGTTTTTTTTCCTTCTTAACCCCTTTATTAATCATTTTTTAAAAATAAGTGAAGAAGTAATTCAGTAAACAAATATTACAATTTCTCCTCTTACTGTGATGCGCTGATGCATTGGAAGGAGGATGGGTTTTAATAACAATATCAGTTTGATGTTAAAAGGTCTACAAATATACAATACTAGGTGATGGGGCTCACCTTCGGGTTTCCCTCCTAATATCCGACATGCTTCATCCTTATGTACCTTCAAACCCCTCATTTAATTCCTTACCACCCAGACAGACGCTTTCTAGGAAGAGAATTGTTAACTTATCGCTACTATTACTTTTTGAATTCATTTCGTTTTGTTTAGTGGGGGGGGTTCTGGGGCGTACAGTTTTACTTATGTTAATGCTACTTATCTTTTTCTCTTTGTAAGGAGTTATTTGTCTGTACCATATTGATATTTCTATTGGACATGGTCCAATAATAATATATTTTTTCATATCTAAACCAATTCATACGTTAGGAAATGTAGCAAAATATTCAAAATGTTAAATCGTTACTCATAACGGCCAATGTTTTCCCGATCTAAACTAGTTTAGTCTTCATTAACGAGGAGTTGGAGGACAGTATCCATGAGATAAGTCTAACTGTTCGAGTCTTTGCCCACTCTTCAGATCCTGTCCATGGTCTATGTCTTAGTCGGTAGGTGAAAGAATGCATCCTTGCCTCACTCCTTTGTATGGTTTGTACAATTTTGACAATTATGATATTTGTACAAGTTTAGATTTGCTCTTATTATTTGCTGTATTATTTTCATTTAACGTGTTGGTGATTATAAAACATAATTTTTTGAATAAGTAGAATTCAATAAGCTGCTGACGGAGAAGCGTGGGGGACTTCCCAAGACTCCGCTTCCTCTTTCGCATGCGAGGGAGGTGACAACCGTGTGGATTTGGGAGGTCTCTGGGCTGTTTGTAAATATGGTATGAATGAGATCATTTATCACAATTACTAAAATTGCCCAATAAAGCAGATTTTATCATAATAAAGCTGTTTAATAATCATTTAAAATAACATTGTTATTGTTCAAGGTGGTGATGATCGACTATTAGGGATGTTCTCTCTGTTACTTCCTATGTTGATTAGAGTTTAGAAGAGAGATAGAACCAAGCAGTATAATAGTTGATTGGCCTTCTCGTGAGATATGTTCCTGGTATAAAACGAATGAATCTTCCATTCCGTTCATAGAAAGTTGAAAATTTGACTTAAGTTCGAAGTTTTCCACAATTTTCGCCATTATGCCCTGATGAGCAAGCCTCCGGTATTGGAGACCAGTTGGTGTATAGTCTGAGGGAAGACGGCCAGGTGCGAGCAGCAGCGGGTGACCTCGAGGTCTGAAGCCAGACACCGTGAGGCTGTAATAAGACAAAGCTATATGGTGGCGTCTGCGACACAGATGTGCTTCTCTTGTCTCTCAACATTCTATTTCTTTGTGATATCGTCGTTTGTATCTGCATTCTGTTCAGACTGCTGTTCTTACATGCTTATATCGAAGGAGGTGGAATAAAGATAACTTATCATTTGCGGATTTGAACCCATATTCGCTACGCTAGGTGTGAGGCCATTGCTTTTACTTTTCTAAATTGACATGGAAACCGCGGACTAACCCAAGAACCACTGTGAACAAGTTAGCACGAGGGGAATATAGCAGTTTCTTCGTTTTTGACGAGGTCCTGTGATTTCCCTTGACATCAACAACATTGACAATTTATGAGACATTATAGCTTGGAGAGTTCACGAAGGCGTTTAACTAGAAATCTGGCAAGAGGGAATTCAAGATGGAAATCCTGCCAAACAGAATGCTTAAGGTGATCAGGCAAAGCTAAATATTATAAACTATACAAATTTTGAATAGAAATAGAATAAATTATTATTTTGTCTCAATTCAAAGTAATAATTTTCTATACTGAGAGTTAAATGGAAGTGAGTTTATAAATGAGTTGAAGGCTTTGTTGATAGAACGGCTTGGGTTTACAAAAAATATGTTAAGTTTCCATCAAATTTATTAATCTCCAACGTTTCGATATACTGCGTACGTCTGCATGAGGTCCTTGATGTCACTTGTTTAAAAAGCTTAGAAGAACTGAATCAACACCGGCCTCCTTCTCACACAAGGACTAATGCGGACATATGTGGTATGTCGTAACAGCGTCCACTTATAAATTTTATGAAAATCTAACAACCAAAGGATGATAAACCCCACCAAAGTGCTATAAAAATATGATCTGTAACTTACATATCCAACAACGTCCTATGAAAGAGTGACGATAATAAAACGAAGCATTATCGATCCTAGCTGAAGGTTTGGTTTAATATGAAATGCAAGCACTCCTTGCTATGTGCATATATTACTTTCAAATATGTAGATCATTCTGACCTTGGCTAATCCATAACTGCAGTAAAATATCTTCGTCAACAAGTACGCATAGTAGACCTAAAGAACCAAAGATTGTATAGCTCGCCAGTATTTCTTGAGCAGGAAATATAGATATCCTGCTAACAGGATATATACAGGATATCTGTATTTCCTGCTACCAGCCATAGTCTATAAAAGTGTGGCAACATGTAGATAAACAACTCCGTAGTGCAAGTAACGATTTGAGAGTCATCAATAGAAAATCGCGTATTTAATGTAGTTCAAACTGAGTTCGTCGTCACGTTCAAAACGTGAAAACCTTAAATTTTCAAAGGTGTGTCTGTATGTTCTTGCCAGACACTTGTTCTAGAGGCAGGAAGGTGAAATTTAACATTGGCTCAAGGTGATTTGGCAGAGCTAAATATTATAAATTTTGAATGAAAGTGTCTATAAATTTGTCTCATTTCAAATTAATAATTTTGTATACTGAGAGTTAAATGTTGGAAGTGAGCTTATAAATGAGTTGAAGGCTTTGTTGGAAGAACGGCTTCGGTTTACGAAAAAGATGTTAAGTTTCCATCAAATTTACAATAATACAATATAGCATAACAACGTTTGGTATTGGGAACACATGAAAACTATATCCAACAAAATACTCAGTTAGTTAAAAATACATATAATATTTATAGTAGGATATCAAAATAGAGACATCGACGTCTTAATTAAGTATGTGTATGTTGAATTGATTTTCTACTGTAACTACAATTACAAAATTCATTAAAACTGTAATTAACATCATGTTCGCAACTCAACCAGTGCCCCTGTTGTTTTGCACAGCAGTTTCAATGTTTTTAACAGTAGTTCAATTTTGCGCCCTTACGGTGCTAAAAACAAAAGCGACCTAATGAAAAACTATAAAGGGCATAGGTAGTTTTCTGCCTTTTCTTAAGACCTTTGAAGCTGGATTCCTGTGCAAGAAGAACGCCAGCAATCCGGTTTCTACTTGAGGCGGCAGTACAAGGTCGTGGAAACTGTCGGAGTGCTGGGGTGTTGGGCGTGCATGTGACGGAGCATTTTCAATGTCAGGCAGTATGTACACGCAATTAGGCGATGGGGGGGGGGGGGGAGTAAAAATAGCAAATTACTATGCACATATTTTATATCTTTCAGTTTTTTACTTGTTTACGTTACAAGTAGATTATCCGGCGCGTATAATTTTTAGTTACGAGCTCGTTTTTACCTTATACACAATTCCGCTCACTCAATTTGTACAGTTCACGCTCATATCTACATTCGTACAATATGTCCGTACAGAATATGCCCCAAAGATCCGCCGAGTGAAGCTTGTGGAGAAGTTTGGGGTAAGACAGCTCCTCCCGCCTCACGTTCAAACGATTCTTTATGTAGCGAAGGCCAGTTAAATAATCTTGTAGAGGAGAGTCTTATAAAAAACTTTATTATGAATAACAATAAAAACACTGGTTTATATACAAATATTAATCAGTTACAGCGGTCAAACATACTTTAGTGAATGCTTAGGCAAAAGTGAATGCTTAGGGCGACTTGGCCCTAAGCAGGTAAGAAAACGGTATGATTTTAGGGAACAGGAAGGAGTTACTTACAACAAAAGGGGGACTATAAGTCTCAACTGGGGTACACGTTTCTACTAAAAATGTAAGATATAATGAGTATTATATAACTGGGCAACAGAGCCACAGACGTTCACTACGTGAGCGTGGACGGTGGCCAGTGACAGGACCCCTTTACTGTACTATTCACAATAAATCGCAAGTATTACTCCATGAAGAGGAGTTTGCAAGTGAGAAATTTGCTAAATCTTGAGGTTGTAAGACCATAAGGCTGCAGGTATATGGAGATCATTGTGAAGAAGGAAACAGTTAAAAATATTGTTCTGAGGATGTTTGAATTCTATTGATGTTCAAAGTGATGTTTTCAATTGAGATTAGTGTGCAGTAGTCTGTAAAGTAGTCCAAACCAAATCGGTACTTATTGTACAGCTTTTTGTCATGCGATAATTTAAGCTAAAATATAGGGTCACAACCGTAGAAGGGTATTCTCCACTTCTTCATTAGTTGATCGTTAGTCATCTCTGACCTCAGCACTAATGACACTGACGACCTTGTCCCTCAAAAGGAGTCCCCTTCTATACACTTCCTAGTGTAACAATACCTTTGACGATTGTAGCTACATTATATATTATACTGTCTGATTAAAAAAACAGATGAACATTACTATTGCATGTACGAAATTACATGAAACGTTCTTATAATGTTTCAATGAACTTGGAAGAATTCGCGTATTGATGGTATAAACGAAAAAAATTGAAATTTAAAAATGAAATCATTAAACCGTCGTTCACTCATAAACCCAATTTTCGGTCGGGTGATTTACCTACTGAGCTGTTGCTGCCTAGTCAATATGTTTTTGATGGTGTGGAGTGTATATAATAAAACATCTCCTGCCTCTTCACAGCTTTATTGATTTATACCTCAGCTTTGTCTACGGACAATGCTGTCATCCTAAAGGTTTCTAGCTGAGGGTAATCACACCATTGGCCGGGTTAGCTATCAAGCGACAGTTATATAACACTAATTGTTAGCTGAAACGTGTACTTCAGTTGAGACATATGGTCTCCCTTTTCTTTGTCTTTGAACCCCCTCCTAACCCTTTGCTACCTGCTAGGGCCAAAAGATACAAACACTGGTGATTTAGCCTTCCTAAAAGAATGTTTTAACGCTTTAACTGAATAATATTTGTATATATATATATATATATACCAGTGTTTTAATTGTTATTCGTAATAAATTTTTCTTAAATACTCTCCTCAAACAAGATTATTTAACTGACGTTTCAATTCACGTATCGGCAAGTGCTATAGTTACTATCAGCTCGAGAATGACTGCATAGACTATTTAAGTAATAAAGATGTGGAGAGACAGAAGGTGTTTTACTTCACAGTCATTACAAGTGCCCTAGTTCATGAAAGCTGCAAGGCAAAGCGGAAGAGATTTAATATCGAACAGGCTTTTCTTCGTCCAGGGATAGGCCCAAATCTTTTTAATTGAGGCTAATGATAAATACCTGCTCTCAAATCAAATAAGCAATTAAAATAACAACAAAGTATTTAATTCAAATTATGGGTCCAAGTCAAAGTCCAGTCTTTTTGTACGTTACAAACATATTTGAACACGTTTACCCAATATTTATCGTTTAAATACTCTACTGGTTTCAATTATTTATAGGGTGTCCCAGAATTAACGCAAGATTTGATTTAAATGGAAAACAAGGTTTTTAGTGTTTTTGTGTTGTTTTTTTTTTTATTGAATTATAAAGTAAACAGGATAGGGTTATTTATCGAATAACACATCGGGCAAATGGCCTCCACGACTATGCTGGCACATACGCACTCTTTTGTCGAAATTTTTCATGACCATTTGGCATAAATGTGGCTGAATTTCGTTTATGGAGCGTTGAATTTCCTCTTTTAATGCACGGGTGTATGTGGGCCTGTTGACATACACCTTTGACTTCAAAACACCCCATAAAAAGAAATCTAAAGGTGTTAAATCACATGATATAGGGGGGGGGGCAATTCTGATCACCGAAACGAGAGAGTACACGACCTGGAAATGTCTCATGCAGTATTTGAATAGTTTCATGGGCTGTATGGCATGTGGCACCATCTTGTTGAAGCCACATATTGGCCACATCAATATCATCCAATTTCGGCACAAATAACTGTGTTATCATGTCGCGATATCGAGCACCAGTCAAATTCACTGCTTGACCAGCCTCATTTTCAAAAAAGTATGGACCAATGATGCCTCCAAACCAAAATCCACACCAAACAGTGACACGTTGTGGATGCATTTGTTTTTTGACAATCACATGTGGGTTCTCCGAACACCAAATGTGACAATTTTGCCGATTAACAAAGCCTCAAGATGAAAATGTGCTTCATCGCTTAGGATAATTTTGCTCAAAAAATCAGCATCCACTTGTTGATGTTCAATAATCCATTTAACGAACTCTCTTCGCTGTGTATGGTCATTAAGCTTCAATTGTTGTGTTAACGGAGTTTTGTAAGCATGGAGACCCAGATCTTTAGTGAGTATACGCTGTAGAGAGCTTCTTGAAATTTGCAATTCTTGTCTATGACCCCGAATTGATGTTCATGGGTTTTCAACAACACTCTCACGCACTGCTTCAATATTGACATTTGAACGGCTTGTTTTTGGACGACCAGTGGTTTAGTGCCTCCAACTGATTCAGTCTCCCTAAATTTTTCAATTAATCTCTTCACAGTTGATGAAGTCAAAACACTATTCGGATCATATTTTGTATGAAATTTTCGAGCTGCGGCCGCCAAACTTTCATTATTTTTGAGATAATGTTCAACAATAAAGACACGTTGTTCTATCGTGTAACGCTCCATTTTTACTAACCCTAAACTGTCAGCTGTCAAATTGTTTTTTTTTTATGGTTGCCAGCCCCCCTTTTTTTTTAGAGTTGCACAAATGGCGGCAAATTCAAATCTTGCGTTAATTTTGGGACACCGTTTACTTCAAAAGAAAAAAATGATAGGCAATAATGGGACTTGAAACCGGGATCTTCACAATATCTAGTCGGGGGCTCCCAACTGAGCTAACCTGTCTTGAGTGTCGGAGCTTCTCAATATGAATTCGCTGTCGCTAAGACCCCCTATTTAGAGTAAGCAATGTACCCGAGAAATATTTTTTCCATTGGCTGTTAATTATTATCATTTATAAATAATAGTAGTACCGATGTCACTATAAAATATTTCTCATTTAAAAACTCTACTGCTTGGTTTTCATTTTCTTCTCCATTTACGGCCCTTTACGACGAGGTCTAAAGGTCTCGTGCAAAAGCCCTGGTAACAAAAGCTGTGCTCAACAATGCACTCGTGCTATAAACACGGCATGTTGCAGTTTCAATAGTAATTTCCATATGTCACACGCGAGTTGGTCGAACATGCGATACTCGCCATAGTTCGATATCTCGGTTCCGACCTTGGAAGGAACTCGCGTTAATATCTAACTAATTCATAATTGAGAATTAAATGATATTTAAATATTTTTATAAATATAATTATACAGTCACACCCTTTCACGGTTCTCTGAAGTTAATAGCGTTGGACAACAAAATTACAAACGAAAAAATACACCGAAGTACCAATAATAATAAACAACATAAGTTATGTTTATACCACCTGAAAGTGGTCTACCGAAAGCAAGCTATTTCTATTTTATTTAATTAAGTACAAATTATTTTTTTGGTGAAATTTTCAACCTTGGTTTGAGTACCCAAATTATTTTCAAGGTACATTTTTCGTTCTAGGTAGGCGAGTGGTTTCTCACTCCTGGTGGCTTCCATTTTCTTCGCTGGGTCACCCTTCCGCTTCCTTCTAACTAAACCGAAGCATCTTTACATATCTCCTTTGAACGACTTACATTAACTCTCAGTGTTCCTGCTCTGTACTCTGTGTATGGGTTTCCTGGTTATTGACCCTGGGTACTTGCTTTGTAGAGTAATGCCGAAAATGCTATTTCCAGACACATTTTCTCCTCAGAAAACCGACTAGAGCTATAGGGGACAGCAAAAAAGTCAAATTTATCAAAAGTCCTGAGAACAATAGTAAATGCCCATTATTACGTCAGCAACAAAACCCTTCACGATGATCTCAATATACCCTACATTCTTGAACTCATCCCTTCCAAGTTCATAAAATTCCATAGTAACCTATCCAAACACCCTAATTTCCTAGCACAGTTATTGCACTGCATCACTCATCCTTATAATTCTCCCCGGAAACTAAAACGGCAGTGGCCTCGTGACCTGCTATAAACAAGTGACAGTGGGAGTCCTGGCAATGGCCAGTTTCTTTAATCTTGTCCTGAGCATCTGTGGCTCTCGCGCTCTTGGTCAGCCTCCGCTGGCTCTTATCCAGTGACGCGGCTGACGGAGGAGCGTGGGGGACTTTCCAAGGCTCCGCTTCCTCCTTCGCACGCAAGGGAGGTGACAACCATGTGGACTTGGGGGGCCTCTGGGCTGTTTGTAAATACTCTATGAATGAGCGAGTGAATGAAAATTGTAAATTGATATGAACGAGATCATATAGCACAATTACTTATAGCCCAATCAGGCAGATTGTAATTTCATCATAATAAAGTTGTTATTAAAAAAAAAAAAAAAAAAAAAAAACCCCAGCTTTGTTTAAATTAACTTAATTCTTATGAATAAACTTAATTTATGGAACAAACATTCTGTAATTTATACTTATTTAAAACGGCTTTGTGTTACAACTGTTCAAATAAAGTCTGACAAAAAAATAACCGACTAATGCCCAAGTTGATTTATCGTTTTTTGCCTAGGCATTCGTGACTGAACCCTCATTATTTTCAATAGAGTCGCTTTTATATGCACCCAAAATTTAAGAATAACTTTCATATCTTCCTAATTTTAGATTGGAGTTATCGGTAAAACTCAAAAAAAGGTTTCTAGTTTGTTTTTTTTGTTCGTGACAAGGTTCATTTACGCCCGTGTTTTTTATTCAAATAAATAAGTGGTTAGTAATAAAAAACTGAACTAAAGCCCTCCACTACTAGTATATTCTTGTGATGTGATCATAAAAGTCATAATCAAAGATCATAATCAATTGTTTCGCCATCCATACATATATTTTTTAAAGGTTTTATCAATGTTTTAAGTTTATTAATTTTGTACCGTACACACACATATATGTATATATTATATGTCATCACAGTCATCATGACCATTAATCATAAATAGGCTCTACATCAATAATCATCACTTGTTTTATTTGATGCCACTTAAAGAGTAATTATTAGCTGAAGAAATCATGGCCGTGTCTCGAAGCCCACATCTTCCCATCTCCGGTCGGCCACTCCCATGTCTGATTAGTATTAAATCTCATCTCACTATCTTTATCTTATGATTATTAAAACAGTGGGATTGCATACCACAACTTATCAATTTGCTTATCAGTTACTAGCAACCTAATGAGGCCGTATTGAGCTACTGGCAACCTAACAAGGGAACATTCCATAAACTTCGAACTAGTACGCTTTCAATTAATTTTTTGAGTATAGCATTCAGACGATTATTTCAGAATACACTTTTTTAGTTCAACATTTTTCGTAATTGTTTTTACGCTTTAAGTCCACTAGTCTTACATAAATTTATTACGAAAACGTCAAAAGTTGAGTAAATCAGGGTTTTATGGCAAAAAGCTTTAAAAAATTATATCTTGGCAGTCGATAGGTATATAAAAATGTGGTTGGTGGTTTTTGACTCCAATTTTGATGCTTTTTTTTTTAATTTAATATTTCATAGGATTGATGAAGTACACTGTGTAACGTTAATCCAATATTGGGCAGCCATGTTCCATCAACGAACTGTTTTTCGTCCTTTTTTTTTTTTCATCTCGTTGAATAACCCGCCACAACATTGATCAGAAAAAGAATGTTGCCAAATTACTTCCTGCCAAGATTCCGAATGCCCCTCAGGGCCGATCTAGTATTCCAAGTTCGAGCCCCCAGTGCATTGACCCGGCCCCCTCGAAAACACTTCAGCGTATTACCTAGCTGTGTTGTTTGTAAAGAGTCGTCGACATCGTTCAAGGCACATTGTGGAGGGAGGTTAGGCTATTCAAGGCGACGTGTCGATGTTTATGTTCATTATGTGTGATCCGAATCAGTCTGATCTGACGATGCCTAGTGACATATTACTAACAATTTATACTCAAATGAATGGAGGAACGTGATCACTCTCTCTCCATAATGAAAGCTAATGATATTCAATTGGCAATGCTTTCAGCCTGTATTTGCGTACGCCACTGCCTTACAAATATGCAATAACAATACAGATTATTCCAAAGCACTCATTTCGTGCGATTGAAGTTGAAAGAAGAAGTTACTTTTAAGAGTCTGTCCAAAGACTAAATGTATTTTACGCACAAGCGTTTTCGGCAGCTAATACTACCGTTTTCAAGCGCTAACAAATGATCACATACCACAACGTGATACAAATTATTTAAAACTATATAATACACAGATGAGAAGGCAAATGAAATATAATATCTATCATTGCAAGGTAATATTAAATATATAATTTTAAAACCCCACCTTAGAGAGTCTATCTTAAATTAGAAGACTAGTTATCAATACGGAGTAAGACCTGATACCTACTTCAAATCTGTTCACCTGGAGTGTATGAGGCGGGTCTTCCGAAAGAATGTTTCATTTGAAGTGTTGTGCCAACTAAATAATAATAGAATAAGTGAACAAATAGAAGTTATCCTCTTCTGGAACCAGAAAGCACCCGCCTACACAATATTTTATTAATAAATCTTCGGCGTCCGTATAGAGAGAGGGGATTAATTCACAAGCCCGACACGACCGGAGCTCACCAGGAGCGCGGGCATATCCCGGCCCCGTTGCTCTGCTCGAACGATGGTTTTCTTATTTAATTACCTCTGCACCTCTCTTTCATAACCTAGCTATGTTTTGGTCCGGCCTTGTCAGACCCCACGCCTTCCTAGTGGGAGTCTCTGCCTTCGTCTCGCTAAGTCTAGCAGGGATCCCTTCCATGCGGACGACGGTCTCTGGGGCCCTACAAAATACCTGGTAGCGTCTCCCAGTGATCCAGTCTGCCTCTTTTCGGTTCACGCCTACCCTCAGATACCGAGTGTGAACTACCTATAAAACCTAGCCTGTGCTCTTCTGCTGAACATAGTGCACTGGCGGTCACACCTAAGATATTATAGAGTCAGATCAATAAAATAATACGAATTAAGCTGCCAGGTGACTAGGCCGCCATTAAAGGTCAAATACCACAGCATTATTCATTCATGTTTCTTTCTACCCATCGGGCAGTTGCTGGACGAGACCCCCGGCCGGCGCCCCTGACAGCATTAATTATGTTTATTGAGAAAAGTATGATTGGCAGAATTGAACAAATTACTTATGTGCAATAGTTAGGGCCGTGTGTGATGACCAACCTCACTAATGTTACCCTCGTCCGCGTCGTGTGGTTTTATATTTACGGCAGGAATAAATATAACATTATAATTATTAAATGAATTAATTTTTTTTATTTGATAAACGGGGGTGTTGAATGATGTGTTGTTGGCTAAAAATGTTTTACGTTGATAATTTAGAACCAAAATCATATTTCAAAGTATAATATTATGTATTGTTTATTGATATTTTTGATGAAAGATTTTTAGGATTAAGTTTTTTTGAGTGTCTTTTGTTTTTAGTGTTCAATGTTAGATTCATTTCATCCCGGTGCTGACATGAAATTGTTGTTAATGGTTATGATCACTGTGTCAACATACATCATACGGTGATTTATTATTATCGTTATTATAATTATCTGAGATGAGTCTATGTAGTTGTTGAGATAACGGTATTGTTTGCTGAATAAATTATGTTAGATTTTCTTTCAATTTATCAATGGACGACGTTTGCTTATACTGTATGTTTGACAACAAGGTAATTCAATTTGTCAGTTATATATTATAATCTATTTACTTAAACTTATATCTACATCTTATTTGTATTCTTGTGAATAAACGTTGTCATTTTTCAATTTCAACATCTCAATTTCTTACTTGTTATCAGGATCTGCGGAAGACAAACATAGTAATCTAAAAGTCGTCCAATAATGCAATTTATGAAAATTTTTGAAATTATGAGCTCAATTCTGAAATGGATTCCTGGTGGTTTTGGACTGGTGAATTTATTGCAATGAGGTTGTCCGAAGAAATTGTGAGTCAAGATCTTTGAAGGCACTCCTCGAAAAGAGGATCGAATGGGAAGTTTGAAGGTGAAGAAGCTTATTTGGTGGAGGGTGAAGGGGTGCTGCATCGAAATACGGTTCAAGATGATGACAATATCATCAGTATTCAAGACTTCCATCAGGTTGACTTTTGGTTGTCGATGACGATGAATTACTCGAGAGTGTAAACCAGGAATGTATGTAACCAACACAAGAGGATTAGGAGTTACAACAGGGTCTTAAAATGCCACCGTAATTATATTCATTTTTTAAATAAACTAGTTTTATGCATAAGAACCTCCGTAACAACTGGTACATACACCCTTAATTTATTAATATAACTATACAGTGACATTGTCATAAAACAGTCACAATTTGATAATAGAGTGAGCCTGAATAATTCGTGAAGTAAGTTATCGATGCATGGGACCTGAATCGACCGCATCCAGAATCACGGAGTGAAGGCTCCGAAGCTTGCGGTCAGGCGATGGTTGTGGTCTGTCTGTGTGATGGCTGCAATTCGGGCAAGGAGTGGCGGATCCACACTTAATAAAGTCTTGTAGCTAGCACTCTCAACTAGTGGATCCGTAGATCACAAAACCTAAAACCCTGTATCGATAGTGTAGGCGATCCACAGCCCAGATTATATTTGACATCCAACAATAAATTAATCGATTAACAATGGAACACTTTTTGAAATACCATTTCAAGTTCTATGTTCCCCGGACAGGGATTGAATAAAAAAGACATTAAAAGAAAAATAATAAAGGATAATTAATTGATTGATTGATTACATAGTAATTAAATCATAAATTCTTATCATAATCTGTAGGTTATCAAATTAAAGGTCTTGATTTTATAACTAATAACATGTAAAATATGTTGATTTTTAGTAGTATATAATTCCAGCATCGTTAAAACTGCCAATAAATTCGTTTTCGAAACCAAAATAGAACTTTTAATTGTGCAATGCTTCTATGAGCACTTTTGAGGTTTTTGAAATATCATTTCAAGTTCTATGTTCCCCGGACAGGGAAGTAAAAAGGACCTCAAAAGAAAAATAATGAAGTGTAATTAATTAATTGATATATTACTTAGTAATTTTATAATATTCTTTATCGTACTAAAATTACAATCTGCCTTAGACAATAAGTAGTTGAGATAAATGTTCTCATTCACCATATTTACAATTCATCATTCACTCGCTCATTCATACAATCTTTACAAAAAGCCCTGAGGCCTCCCAAATTCACATGTTTGTGACCTCCCTCGCATGTGAAAGAGGAAGCGGAGTCTTGGGAAGCCCCACCCTCCTCCGCCAGCCGCGTCACCGGATAGGAGCCAGTGGAGGCTGACGAAGAGCGCGAGAGCCACAGACACTCAGGACATGATGGGAGAAACTGGCCATTGCCAGGACTCGCACTGTCACGCATTTATAGCAGGTCACGAGGACTTAATTAAATCATAAATTCTTATCATAATCTGTAGGTTTTCAAATTAAAGGTCTTGATTTTATAACTAATAACGTGTAAAATATGTTGAGTTTTAGTAGTCTATAATTACAGAATCATTACAACTGTGAATAAATCCGTTTACGAAGTCAAAATAGAACTGTTAATTATGCAATGGGTTTAGGCTTGTTGAACAATTTCTTTAGCTAGAGTTTTCCGTACATTAACTAATTAAAGCAGTATTGATCACAGTTGCTTGCTCTGGAGTTTACAGAATTAATTAAAATACCGCAGAGTAAATTTATTGAGAATATTTAAATGGCTGCCTAGTGTTGTATTATATTTTTTTTTATATTCGGTAAACACCTTTAGGGCCTCCATGATCCGTCAATAAACAGGGTGACAAATAGTATTAGTTAAAGTGATTCATGGGACAATAATAATTATGAAGGCATAATGGTGTCATTGCTGAACTGTCAGTTCGTAGATATGGTTCTGTATTGGGTTATCTCAATGGCCGTGTACTGTTGCTGATTTGGAACGTCGCTTTGTTCAGTCTTATATCTTAGTTTATGATACCAATAATATTATATTATGTTGAGTCATGAGTATTTGTATTTAATAAGAAGCTTAAAAAAAAAAAAATGGATACATTTGTATAATTATAATATACAATCCATTAAATATAATGAATGCATTCATTAAGCTAAGTATGTTTTTTTAACTATTGGATAAAGTTGTAGTTTTATTGTAATTTTTTATGTGGCTCCTCCCACTTTTTAAAATAATTATTAACTAAAGATAATACTATTTTCGTGACTTGAACCCAAGACCTAGTTCACCTAGCAAGGATTTGTGCAAGGGTCACTCAGAGGTATTGATCCCAACAGGCTTACAGGATGACCAAATATGATGCAATGCCAGAGAATAAGTCCGATTTTATTTTTTATAGAACCAAAATATACAAAAAAACGGAAATAAATAATACAGTTTCAATAAGTTCCTTGACTAATAAAACCTTAAAAAGCTTTAGTAAAAGAACAATATTGACCACATAAGTCGATAAACTCAAGTTCCAGTAGTTAAGGAAAAAAAACTCTTTTTGAATATAAAATTTTAAAGATATTAATAATTAGATCTGGCGTCTGATTATTCAGAAGTTATACGAGACAAGCAAAGACATTGCAGATTGAGTAGACTTAAAAGGGTTCGTTGTAAGAAGAAAAGAATGGTTGGTAAAAGAAGAGTTGCAAGAACTGGAGATCACAATGTTCAGGGTTCGAATCCCGACTTTTTTTGTCGTCAGTTAAATAATCTTTGTAGAGGAGAGTATTTTAAAAGAAAAAAAAGAAAATCTTTATTATGAAGTACAAGGAAAACACTGGTATATTCAAATATTAAGAGTTACGTTACTACATACTACTGGGTGGGATGTTGGGGAGCGAGTGCCTGGGAAACAAGTGGGGACTGGGGCTAAAGCTGAGACATATGTGTGTAAGAGAAGGGTAGTTTCGGGAATTGGGATGGAGGTCTTGGAAGGAATGCGGTTGCTTACTTAAAAATATCAGTGACTTCCATGAAGTCACGAGGCAGGTATACACTAGCTTCTACTGTTAGCATTATATATAACATTAGCATTATAATATTCTTAGCATTATATAACTGTCGGATAGTAATTCATTTTACAATTTAGCCTGCTCAAAATTTTCCAAATTTTGACTATACTTTTTTCCTTTACAGGTCCGCAATAGTAGTATGTACAATATACTGAGAAGGCACCATTTTGCCGATGTAAATGTCAGCGAAAACCTTTGACAGCTTTAATCGTCCATATTTTGTGTCGATTGATCCCTACCAAATATTTGTACTAGCGACCTGCCACAATATTTGCACAGGGTGAGCTAGCGATCTGCCGATACCAAACTCTGAGCGTTATATACCGTGTTTCTCATAACGCAATATACTCATCAACACGAAGAATACCATGTTCTATTTTGCCGTTCGTGTGGCTATTATATTTTTTTTGTCTGTCATTGATCTGTTGCCATAAGGACGACCTCGGCATTTAGGCTAGTGGCGGGCCTTTTCTAACAGAACTATGTTACTCAAGGTTTAAGCTAGATGTAACAATATACTATATCACTGGTATGGGGAAGTTTTAATAAGTATATTCATTATATAAGTATAATAAAAGAAAAAAATCAAACTATGATACATCACACAATTAATGGTTTCGTTGCGCCTGCAAAAACGATTTTAACGGAATAAAATGAAAGATCCCAAAGAATAACGGAAATATCTCTTAAACAGGGAGACATATCATACTAACATATAATAATGTTATTGGTAAAACGAAACTGAAAGAAAAAATTAATCATTTATAAGGAACGGATCAAACATAAAACAAAACACACGTTGAGGTGTTAAATCACACGATATAGGGGGCCAAATCTGATCACCGAAACGAGAGAGTACACGAAATGTCTCATGCAGTATTTGAATTGTTTAATGGGCTGTATGGCATGTGGCACCATCTTGATGAAACCACATATTGGCCACACTAATATCATCCAATTTCGGCACAAAGAACTGTGTTTACGACGCAGAATTGATGTTCTTGGATTTTCAACAACACTCTCACGAACTGCTTCGATATTGACATTTGAACGGCTTGTTTTTGGAAGACCAGTGTGTTTAGTGTCTCCAACTGATCCAGTCTCCCTAATTTTTTCAATTAATCTCTTTACAGTCGATGAAGTCAAAACACTATTTCGACCATATTTTGTATGAAATTTTCGAACTGCGGCCGCCAAGCTTTCATTATTTTTGAGATAGTGTTCAACAATAAAGACACGTTGTTCTATCGAGTAACGCTCCATTTTTACTAACCCTAAACTGTCAGATGTCAAATTGTTTTAGTGCACAAATGGCTGCAAATTCAAATCTGGCGTTAAGTCTTGGACACCCTTTATTAATAACAAGATAATAATTAATTACAATTATATTTAATATTTTATTTTGTTGGCTATATTTTTCAAGTCCTTCCCAATATCAAGTATTTAATAGAACAGGCAAACAGACAGATACACTAGTAAAATGTGGTTTAAAACGAAACCCTAAAATATATTTACCTATGAACTATATAGTCTAATGTCTGTGGAATGTTTTAGTTGAGACGATATGTTTAAGATAAAAACAAAACTGAACCAGGGGCGGGGAGAACCAGTTTGGAGAATGTCGGGAATGTGACGGTTGGTCGCAAGTGCATCCGTCGGTTCCAGTTTCCTTTCTTCTGTTCCAGGCAGATCGCATAATGGTTTTTGTTGTTTTTCTGGGGGGGGGGGGCTATGCATAAAATCTAATTTTTAAAATTTAAAAGATATGAATATTTATTTATTCTTGTATACTGAGTCAGGTTGTTGATTGAGTATAGAAAGTGGACACAAACTTGAATGTGTATTTTTTTTAAATACTTAACTAAGGAGACTCGAAAAGTTCCATTCCGTCATCTTCACCATTGTCACAGTTTCATCAATATAATGATTAAAAATATAGGACTTTAAGTTTAATGTAATTGGTAGCTTGCAGTACAGCTACCTCCGATTTCTTCTTAAAATATTAACAAGAGCTACCAATTACATGCATTCAACCGGCTGCAATTTCATTGAGGAGTTCTATAATGCTTGCTTTATATGTAATATTTATAATCTTGCTAAGAACAAGTAGAAGGGACCTGAGCAGAACTGTATACCTGCCTGGTGACTTCATGGAAGTAACTGATGGTTCCCTGTTATTTTTAAGTAAGCAAACCTCCTTACTTCCCTTACTCCCTATTCCCAGAATCTTACACTTTTCTTATACATATATGTCTCAGCTTTAGCCCCACACTCCACCTTAAAACAGGCACTCCTAGTAAAAGGATCCGCTGGGCCCAAATACATTTTTCTTTATTTTTCCCTTATCCATAATCTTAAAATTTGAGAGTTAAGAAAAAAAAAACCCCAGACCACACTCTTCCCTAGACCTTCCACCCAGTATGTAGTAACGTAACTCTTAATATTTGCATATACCAGTGTTTTGCTTGTACTTCATAATAAAGCTTTTCTTACTTTTATTTTAAAAGACTCTCCTCTACAAAGATTATTTAACTGAGGCACTATGTGTTTTAGTCCTTTAATTGGTAAATCTGTGACAATAGTAGAAGAACTACCACTTTGGTGATATTCTTAGTTTTTGATTCTAAAGCACGATACAATTTTCAAATTCCGATAGTTGTTCATTAATAGAATATATTAATATATTAATAGAATAGCACAAAATAAATTTATAAAGGATTTAAAATAAGCATGTTATATTGTAATAAATAAACGACTCCGGTTATATTTTTAGTGTTTTAATTTTGGAACTCAAGACAAATTCGTACTTCTGATTGAAAAGAATGACAACAAACACGTGTGTAGAATTTAAAACGGACCCAGTATAATGCATATTTCATAAAAACGTGGCACGTTGAAAAAAAAATGCAAAATAAAAAGATAATTATTCCTAATTAACAGCCACAGATAAAATGACTGGCGAGCTTGGGATTTTTTTCTTTGTTTGGCTATTATATATAATAGTCGGACCAATATCAATACAACAAATATTTCTCATTATTAATATAATTATATAATATTCGATAAATGGTACAAAATTGAAGGATTTCGTTTAATACCACCCCCGTTCATAAACCTTAGTCACTGCTGAGAATCTACAAGAACTGTTGTAACCTGGTAAATACTTCCGCCCTTCATCACTATTAGACGATTCATAACATTCCTCAACTTCTTCTGCGAAAGTTACCACCGGAGGAAGTAGAAGAATTCCTCGTACCCATTATCTGGACAACGTCACGCTTAAAGATGAATGAAATACAATCCACAATAAGTGTTGCGGTCTATTTTTTTTTCTTTTTATTCCTACATCTGTTTCTCATCATCCCGGTTGTATCAGATTACTACAAAGAAACAATCAAACTGGTCGGAACACACCAGGAATTACTTCATTCTGCTTTTGTGTAGCACTGTTCTGTTTTATCAGGAGAGTTATTGAACTATAGGGGCTTGATTCCATATTTGGGTTTATTCCTGGCGGTGGCTTGTGACTTGTACCGGTCACTGGAACGGCTGAATAGAAAATAAAATAACTAACATATATGCAAATATCTGTCTAAGATTATTATTAAATAGCTGAGATAGTAGGAATGCATTTAAGTAGAGATCGATAGTAATAGAAAGAAAATAATTCTTAACCAAAATGTGTATTTAGTATTTAGGTATGAGTATTTAGGGTAGCAGGTTATGACATCGGTATATTACCCACAGGTTCACTGCAAAATTTGAGGTATTTTCTAGTTTTATGGGACGGAAATTATTTAAAAGGGGCGGAGACGATGTGACAACACAGAATATGTTTTCTTTTAATAGCTTAGTGTTATAGTGTATTGCGCAGGAATATGTAATATGACAGTCCTCATATTTAATAATTGTGTGTGGCTAATGACTTCATGTATAACTCATTGGAAATTCCAACATGAGTAATATTGACTGAGAAAATCGATGGACTCACTCCGATAGCAAGAGACTGAAAAGAATGTAACTTAAATATTCGTTCTTCACCTCTGAATTTATAGAGTTTTTATCTAGACGTTGAGGATAGTTTATAGCAAATCTTTATTGGATGTTTTAATTACTTTAATCAAAATCGTTAAATTAAGCAATGAGGATGCGAACATGACAGGACAAAGCTTTGGTGCATTCTCGTAGTGTGTCAAGCAACTTTCCTAACACTCTAGCAGCATCGAGAAATTTTACAAAGGAATTCATAATATATTTAAATGTATTATAGGTTTTATATATATAATTGGACATATTTATATATGGGAAATGGGGTATCAGTAATAGCCGGTTGGGGATTCATGAGAAACAGTGTTTTGAATAATTGAAATTACTATTTAATGAACTATAAACAGTAGAGTATGATAGTAAGATGGTGCGTTCCCTTGACAACCATCTGTACACTGTAAGCACCCATCTCAGAACGAATTCTCTTGGCCTTCCAACAGACCTGGAGACCTGGGGTGCTCCACAAGATGACGAGCTTGTCGCGTAACCTTGCATATCAGGCTCTGCTTATAGGTCCAGTCTGCCACGCACACACAAATATAAATTGTTTTAAGACAAAATGTCTTTGCTTGATTTTGGGAAGAACATATATACATGCGGTGGGAATTTGTTTTGAGGTATGCTACTCCAAAACGAAATCTTTCATATGATATTAAATCATATTTATACTCGTGATAAGAGCACTTACTTTAAATAAATGTAAAAGTGTATAAGTATATTTTTTATGGTTTCGTTGATATTGAAAAAAAAATTGAAACAGTTATGTCTGTCAGTACTTGTCTTTCTTGATGCGTGCTCCCTGTGCTAGCTAGAAAAATTAAATTTTCCATGGAGGTCACATTTGATATTGAGAAAGCATAAAATATGATACGGGCATAGATCATAAATTAGTATCTGTCATTAATTAAATAATTAGAGTAGGAAAATACTCTAAATATTAAAGTCATTAATAACACTATCTTATTTGTATTATGTTTTTTCATACTATAATAGCAAAAAGAAGTTAAAACTTTCATTAACATAGTGTTTGCTAGTTTAGATCATCCATTGAAGTATTTCAGAGTAGTACTGAAGTATTCTGCAGTCTAGTGAATAAGCGGCATCAAATAAATAAAACCAGCTATGTGCAAAATAATGAAGTGTGATAAAAAAAAAATGATTTGCCATATTGAGTCTTAAATGGGCTATTATTTAAAGAAGTCATTAAAATCGTTTTAATTCGTTGACTGTATGTACTAAAGAGTAAACTCGGTATTTCTATAAAATAGCCTTTTTTTTTCTTTTTTTTATAATTGTAAGTTATTACTAGGAAAACATTTAAACACAAGCATTATTTATTTTATAGGTATTATAGAAATACAAGGTTTTTACCGTCACAGAGAACCGTTCTTAACGAAAAATTTGTCCTACTATAGACAAAAGGCTGACGTGGACCCAACACACGGCTAAAAATACAAGAACTAAACAGACGCTTTGGACAATTGTACAGACTACTTCTAAGGACATCGCATCGCTCAATAGAAAATAAATTACAAAGTTATATATTTTTTTTTTTCCTAAGCTCTCTCTAGAAAATTAGGGATGAGTGTAGCAACGATTGTTTATTAGAAATATTTCAATATAATGTAGCAACTCGAAAAAAAATAAAGAAAGAAATTTTCTCTTTCTAAAATGTTCATACTTTAAAAACATTCAATAATTACCATTGAACGAAGAAAGGTCTCCCTAGACACACTTGCATTACCATGTAGATTACAGTCGTGAGGCCAACTAGACTGCAATTTCACGAAAGGCTGATTTCCTTAAAAAGAGTGAGAGAGTATTCCTTCCGTATATTGGAATGTGTACAATGTAACCCGACGTGTTGTTTCGATTGTATCATATTTACTTCCCTTAGAAATCGTTTTGGTCCCAATTTTATGGTTCCACTGTTCTTTTTTTTTTTTTTCAAAACCAGTAAGTTTTTCCCGTAAGTACGGGTTTCTGTCCTTGTCTGTATAAGGTAGATAAGGTAGATGTATAAGGTAGAGGCATGCGATTTTATACGTCGCTTCTATTTCATAAAATAAAAACTTGGAGAATAGAACACACTGAACGTAAAACATGTGCGTCTCATTAATTAGATAGCTGCCTCAAGGATGCCCAGAAGACAGTAAGGATGCCTGCCACGGACCCACTCTGGAACTGGATTGGATTTCATTCTAATCCAAGATTTCGTGATCGGGTTTGATATTTTCTCGGCTATGGCATTGCTGTTCATCAGTCATCAGCATTAGGTCACATGAGGACAGAAACGTTACTGGAAACTGTGAAGAGTAGAGATTTACTGGGGAGTCTATAATGTGAAGGTCTAAACAAGAATCGGACGTACAAATATGGTAATGGGGATAAAAAGGTACAGTACAGCGGTGAAGGGAGAACGTGCTGCTAGGTATTTAGATGACAGGAGATGATTATTATTGGAGTAGAGTGGAAAAAAGTTGAAGAGGATTCATTCAAAAGTAGAATCCAATGGAAACTGGGGAGGACGATACACTAAAGGGGAAAAAGTGGTCATCACTCCCGACATAGAGGCGAACATTCGCAAGTGCATGGGACAGCCGCAGGAACATCTGGCACTGGCGTTTCCTGATTTCACAATTACGACGGATGCCAGTGAATATGCCTTGGGAGCGGTTCTCTCACAGGTGGGGGCACAGGGGACCGTCCCGTAGCGTACGCCAGTAGGCACCTCACAGAGGCGGAAAGTCGGTTTAACGCGCTGGAACGCGAGTTACTTGGGATAGGCTGGGTGATGTGTTCGGAAGAAGGTTCCGGGTGCACACAGACCACCGTACGCTACAGTGGGTCGGTAAACTGAAGGAATCGTCGGTGGGGGTCACTCGTTAGAAAGAGTTCCTCGGTCAATATAACTTGGAGGTAGCATATAAGTCCGATAAAGAGAACGTTGTGGCGAATTGGCTGTCCCGGGCGATGACAGTCAACGCAGTAGAAGAAGATCAGGAGGAATCAGGCAGGAACGTACAGAATTTCTTGCGGGAATAGGCGCCGGAGAGGGAAGGCAACCAACTCGAACCAGGGTCGGCAGGAGGAGGGAACTCGATGGATTACAGGCCTGCGGACACGGAAGAGCGCGAAGAAATCATAAATGATAAGCGCCACCAGATAGTCTGTAAGACCTCGGGGCCCATGAAGATAGCGTACGGTAGTTATCGACGATTCACCACCACGACCATATGGTCGTCGCCAGGAGTGAGCAACGACCAAATTTGTCGTGCCCTCAAGGATGCTTCCAAACCAGGGAGGACTCACTTTTTGTAAGTGGGAAACATGACAATGGAAAAGATTATGCGGCTGTGGCGGACGGAACAGATTGGGGTGGATCGAACATTTAGGTATTTAAATGACAGGACATGATTATTATTGGAGTAGGATGGAAAAAAAGTTGAAGAGTATTCATTCAAAAGTAGGATCCAATTGAAACTAGGGACTATACACTAAAGCATACAGGAGAGTATGGGTACTGCATGAGATATCGACGATAAGAAAATCGATGTGTGGCTATTACGATGGAGTCGAGAGATAAAGTATTCAGTTTAGTTAGTTGGTTTTCAAAAAATATAGTTTTCATAATTGTGTTGACGGTTTAGTGGACTATTAGAAAAAGTTAATAAAACTATAAATCCAATCGTTAAGATAACCCTTATTTGTATAATGACACTACACTTAAATGTTTTCGTCCGTGATTAGTCCAAACCTATTCGAAAGTAGAGCCTCTCCCATCGAGTTTGACAAAAATCCGCTGCCGGTATCATTGAACCTTTATTTAAAATATCCCCTTGATATAATCTGTAAACGTCGAGCTATTGTCGATAAGAAAGTGAGACCCCTTGAAATTTCGAGGCCTTTCCAAGGTAACATGTACCTTCATTCATGTCATGATCCAGTTTATGATAACTTCTTCAGATAATTGTCACCTAAATGTTATAGATAGATTTCAAAATGGCCTGTTTCGTCGACTTTTATAAATTAGTTATGGATATTGAGTTTAATTCTATCCAGCCTTCGTTTTCTTTTACGCCAAAAATTGTTTTTGTTTTTTTTCTAACAGATCAGAATGCAGTTTTCACAGAGGTCAAGGATGTTAAGTATAGAATAATAAAATTGCATTTTTGCACAGCTTTACATTGATAGAGTTAAACCGTAAGAAATGTTTCTTTTGTGCATAATAATTTTCGCCCTTGAAATATTATTAACGAATAGAAAGACAGAACAGTTTTTGAATAAAACGATTTTCCACCGCAACTGAACAATACGTCAACGAAACATGCTAAATATATAAATGGAGTTCAAATTGCATTGGAGTACTTATATAATTTTCAAGGTTCTCACCTAGCGCGTGCGGTCACGCCATATTTATTTAGGCAATATTGCAGGTAGCGCGCTGCTATTTCGTCATGAAAAGTCTTGGCATGTCTACTGTACTTTAAAGTTAAGCTTATATTCCGAAAATTGGTCTATTATCTTAATTTCATACCTTAACCAAAACAGGACAATTCATTGCTCGTAGAAGAATGGTGAAACTTCTTCATAATATAATTAAATAGTTTTATTTATACACATTGGTGGTTCTGAAGAAAAGAACTATCAAAAAGGCTAATCTACTCTATCATCAGCCAAAATGTTTTTCGTTTTTATGAAATGCATAATACCAGGTTTATTAATAATTTCACATATAGGTATTTGCTATCGCTCCTATCGCCGCCTAGTAAAAAAAAAATAAGTTGATTATCTAAAAATGTTTTATGATGAACTCCCTTGATTTTATTTAATTCTTAGATTCGTAATGGGTTCGTAAAAACTAGGTAAATTTGTATTAAATAATGTGTCAAGAACTTTAAACCTAATTCATCTTAGCTGCACGTAAGGTTTACAGTCAGTTCAGTTGAACTGGCCCAGATGAAAATTTTTTTTTCTCTTTTTTTATGATTTAAAAAACTGATTGCTCCAAACGGCTGCAGTCTGCATTCTGCAGGGGGGAAGCACAACTGATTGTATTAAATAGTAATTTATTTTTGGTATATAAAGCTGTGTAAATTGAATGCTTTATTGATTTTATTGTGTAAATTTACGCAATTTTCACTTTATCGCCTCAATCATTAATTTAATGTTCTAAAATTAACTAACCACTTAAAATGATATATATTAGATTAAAAAATGAGATTTTTAAAAAATGTGGACTTGATAGGATGAAAAAGAGTTGCGGATCTCAATGCAGCGGTGAAAAGACTCTAGGAATTCTCATTATATCTTCACCAGTTATCAAGCTATAAAGAATAGTTATCAGTTAATACACAAGCGCTTTCAGAAGCTTATAATGTTATAGCTATCAGGACATTGTAAGAACTCTCAGAGTAACACCGCTCTACTAATAAGAAAATGAGATTTTCTTTTCGAAGTATGATTCGGCGATAGTATACAAAAAACCTTTTTCATAAACATCATTGTAAATTAGATCTGAAACTACATCTGGTGAAATGTAAGTAGTTATTGTATAGTGATGTGCCTTAATAAGTCATAAACAGGTATTTATATAACACTCCGGAAGGTGGTCAGAAGGCCCTTACTGAACAACACACAAATCAGCAGCTAGACAATGTTCAAGGGATGGGCTACAGGGGATACATTCGTTACAACATCTGAGCAACCCAGTGTTTAGCACCGTGGCCCCACCACCCTTCTCCAAGCGCTGCTAATGACGTCATGGATAAGAATATAAGTTGTAAGTTTTAGTCTTAAGGTTATAATCAACAGACGAGACCCATCACTTGTGAATTTATTATTGATACTGTTTAACCTTGAGCCAATTCAACATTCTTTTGTTAAATCTACAGAATTACACGGGACGTACATGGAGTATGTACAAGGTACACTTCTAGTTTATACTCGCATACCTATCCGTGCCATACAAAACTAAATGTGACGCAATACCTCATGAAGAAGTAGGGACGATCGAAGGTTGCCATCATTGTTGTTAGGTGGCGCTGAGGTGTTCAATTAATCGGATTCACTACTTCTTTATTTACATAGCTGCTCATTTATCTTCATGAGGCCAATTTAACCCCGGCCAGTCTTATACCCAAAGAAACGATCGTTGGGTGAGCCCACAAACAGAAGAGCCCACAGTCTAACCACTGTATATAAAGCAAGGGGTATAGATAAAAAAAAATGTTTGCGTCAGTTTATAACGAGATGTTGAATAAACTGTTTGAGAGCGCTCAGACTTTTGAGCCTGATTTAACGAGCTGGAAGTGAAATATTGACTCGATTATCCCGTAGGAGGAAACTGTCTTGGGAACTATGCGGCAGTGAAGGAGGAGAGAGGATGGCGGCGGTTGTTTTATTAGCTGCAGCAAACCGGCGATGACTTAGCGTGAATGAATTAGCTCTAATCGTCAGCAATCTAGCTATTGCTGCTCAAGGTTCAGAGCCCAGTTCACAGCGAAGTATCTGCTGCGAGATCTGTGTCCTCTAAGCAGGAGTTGTCAAGGGTCAAAATGTACTTGTAACTACCGCAACAGTCGTTATCATCTTCATTTATAGCGAGATCGTCGATAGATTCGCTTCTGGGCGGAGTTAATTTCGAAACATTTCACAGAAAAATGAGGTCATTATCGTCTCAATGCCCAATTACTGAGAATAGTAAACAGGGGTGCATCATTCAGTGCAATGCATTCCCATGTGTCTTTCTAATATTAAAGATTACTTATACTTCTCATAAATTTTCCTTCTATATATTGTGAAATTTTCAATTTAATTTTATTGATTTTGATAAAATTACTTTATTACAACTGCCTTATTGGGCAATAAGTAATTTTGCTCAATGATCTCATTCATAGCATATTTACAATTTTCATTCTCTCGCTCATTCATACTGTATATACAAACAGCCCAGAGACCCCCCAAGTCCACATGGTTGTTACCTCCCTCCCATGCGAAAGAAGAAGCTGAGTCTTGGGAAGTCCCCCACGTTCCTTCGTCCGCCGCGTCACTGGATAAGAGCCAGCGGAGGCTGACCAAGAGCGTGAGAGCCACATACGCTCAGTACATGATTGGAGAAACTGTCCATTGCCAGGACTCCCACTGTCACGTATTTATAGCGGGTCACGAGACCAATCTCGTTTTAGTCACCGAGTAACACGCACCCTTACACTCACATGGAGCTCAAGTTTACGAGACAGAAAAAAGTACAATAGAATGATTTCAATCAAATAAAGATTTTTCACGGACAAAAATGAATTTTTATGGCTGCATATTATAGTCACGTGACACTAGCAGACTAGTAGGGCGTATTTGACCCTATGGACTCGCTCTGCAAAGTTTTAAAAATGGCTATTGAGTTCGAAGGCACTTCATTAAAATCGGCCGCAGACTATTTCGCATGTACTCCACCCTCAAGACTGACAGTACTTAGCGAAGTCTCACCACTGATATTGGCTTCTTCATTCGTTATATTTTCAAATATTTGGCTTAGTGAAAGATACAACATGCTATAACTATATCTCTAGTTTTTGTAGGTCACTTGAAGGAATTGGTATAATTGAGTTTGAATGTTGTAGTTCTGAAAGAAGAAATAACTGTTATCATAAAACATAATGTTAGGGAATGATTCAAGTTAAAAAAAGAGTTTCTTTGAAAAACTCTGGTACCAGTGTATACCGTTAGTTGCAATAAAATTTATAAATACTGAGGCCGTTATTGAGTAGAAATCGGTGCGATGAGTAATTCGGGTCCTTTTTTCACAATGATTGCATTCTCTGGACAGTCGCAAAGAGGCAGTAAATTTTGGCTTTCTTCTTTAAAAGAAACCACACTAGCAGGAAAACATTACTTATTTTTCCTAATTATTACTTTTCCTCTTTTTTTAACAGCTAATAACGAAATAACGTATCTTCTTTGTGTAGAAGATTATTTTTTTACAATTATATTCTTTATTGTGCTAAAACTCGCATGCGAAAGAGGAAGCGGAGTCTTGGGAAGTCCCCTCCGCTCGTCCGTCTGTCTCGTCACCGGATACGAGCCAGTGGAAGCTGACGAAGAGAGTGAGAGCCACAGACGCTCTGGACATGATTGGAGAACTGACCATTGCCAGGACTCCCACGCATTTATAGCCGGTCACGAGGCCACTGACGCTTTAGTCTCCGAGGAGGATTATAGGGATGAGTGGTGCAGTGCAATGATTGTGCTAGGCTATTAGGGTAGTTGGATAGGTTACTATGGAATTTCATGAACCTGGAAGGGACAAGTTCAAGAATGTATGGTATATTAAGATCGTTATGAAAGGTTTTTTTACTGACGTAAAAAGGAGCATTGACTATTATCCTCAGGACTAATAATCTATTGTTGCTCTCTATATATAGATTGTTTGTGAAAGTTTTGTGTACGAGACGGTCAGTAGATTTAATTCAATTCTATAAACTTGTTTTTGTGAAGGTCCTCGCGAAAATCTATACAAGAAAGTATAGCACGTTAATGAATAACAGAGTGCATGGTAGTAAAAGAAAGCAGTCTTGTCAAAATGGATAGTCGAATTCCAAAAGTCATTTTCAAAGCTTGGGTATGGATTGATTGGTAATGGGACGAATAGAATAAGGAGATGAATTAGTAATTGGTCAATGTAAATCCAGTTGCGGCCAAATACTGAACAGAACTAGGTGCCTCTCGATAGCCCAACTCCCATGCTCTGAATGGGAGTACACAAGCAGTTTGGTCAATTAAAAATTAAACATTTAATTATTTGACCAATAGAAAAACTACTAAATCAAGCAAAATAATCATTGTAAGACCAACTTGTTTGCCAGAGTTCATTTTGGCTCTATACCTGCTTCATTATCTGTACCTTTGACATACCCGCATCCCTTGACACAACGACGTCAACTTACTAGCAATACTCCCAACACACATGCACTCAACTCAAGCATCTCGAACACTTCAAAATTACTTTACTCCGTGACTTCATTAGAACATCATACATGCATACTTGCAAACTGCAAGGACATCCGAACCCACGGGTACAAGTACTGCCTACACATGACTTACCTGGTGACATTCATCGACGACTAAAACGATGGAATGTATGTCTTCTAAATTAATAACAATAAAATATTTTCAAACTTAGCTTAAACAATATAGGGGATGTTTCTCACCCGATGTCAGCCATGCCAGTTGCCAGTTAGACACGTTTTACTTTTTTATTATTTATAAAGGCAAGAAATCGGCTGAGGCTCACAAAGAGAAATGTGAAGTGTATGGTGTTGATTGCAGAACGCACGTGTCAGAATTCGTGTAAAAAATTTCGCTCTGGAGACCATCTGAAGTTGATGATGATAAAATGAAAGCCATAATTGAATCGAATCGTCATATAACTGTGCGAGAGATTGCAAAACATGTATCACACACAACAATTGAAAATCATATAATTACAGTAAATTAGCACAGCACAGTAGCGATTCAAGTTATAAAAAAAAAAATGTTTTCATCAGTATGGTTCAAGAGGTCGACATCTCATAATATGTATTAAAAACAACATGCACATTTATCATTTATATTCTATTTCTTCTCTACATATCTTCAAGTATTTTTTTAAATAGCAATTTAAACTATTTCGCTCTCACCTTTCTTGTAACATACCTTTATTTATCATAAATTAACCTTAATCTTATTCAATGATTATTGTGCCTTTATCAATCATTTTGTTGATTAACTTTCCCCTCTCAACAAATTCCCCACACACTGGTTTTCATTTCGATTTCTCATTTGTAGATATTAACTGCAATAGTCATATTAAGTTTGTACATATATTCTTTCAAATTATAAAACTTGTAGAACTCATTTACATTATATTATATACTTTGTTTATATGCATGTTCCTATTTTTATACTTTTTTTATATATTGTTAGTCTTCATTGGAGTACACATATATTTTAAGTCAGGAAAAAATCCTAATGGCAATAATAAATAATATAGTTTATTAATAAAGCAAATAGGAAAACATTTCTTCATAGTATATTATGGCCTAAGCCCTTATGTTTGGGTAATTTATCTATTGTCATTGGTAGGAGTTCCAACTAGGTGCTGCGTTAGTTAGTACGGGCGCTTTACTAACAAATTGAAAACGTTACTATGAATCCACCCTTACTAGTTATCTAGGTCAGATGTATGATGAGGATAACGGCTAATTAGAAATTAGAGTACCGTTTATCCGACTAATTGTTAACTACTCACGGCTCATTAAGGAATTTATCGTTGCAAAGAACGTTCAAAATTAAGCGTTGAACTGTACAGTGAGTGATACAAGAATAAGAGCAGGGCGTTGTCTTCTACAATGTATAGATACAGGGCGAGGAGAGCCTGTATCCATTGAACCAGTTAGGGCAATAATAGGCTACTAACAGATGTCAACTACAATGAGCCGCCACGACTGAAGATCTTAACATTCCTAATGCGGATACAAAGGGTACCCGACCCTTCCCTTGGTAGAAGGTCCTCTACTTTCTGGTATAGGGCCATCCTTGTACTTTTCTTGATAGGAGTGCCTGGTGCAGACATCCATTCTGTATACCATAGAAACGTTCTTCACAAATGAATTTGACAAAAGTCTAATATCTCGACAATTTTTTCAATCCAATAACAGTATTTTTACTTGGCTTGTCAAATTACCATCGATGCTTCAAATCAATATCTACACACTAAAAAAATATGCTAACTATTAGATTGGCGAGAAGGTGATTTCGATTTGTACTAGTAGATAGCGCTATGTTTGATTCGTTATTCTTTTGTCAATGTTAGAATTTTGGCAGTCGATATCTTTAGGTTGCTATAGAAACAAATTCCGTGTAATTTTGTTTTCAGCTGTCAGTTTACGGTCAGTTTTAACATGGAGTGCAAAAATAAGTATTTTTGACACATTTACACACATCCTTGGCTTTCCTGGGCCATTTTATTCCTCTTGCCGGATCCCGTTCTTCGTGTTCGGCAGCTAACAGTTGTTGAATGGTATAATTACGATGTGTAAGAGCACGGCTATTAAATAGTTTTAACGTTTTTTTTTTCGTTTTTTTATTACATTAATCGACTAAAACCCCATCGCGTAATAAACGATACTAATTTTGTTTTGATAGAGTATTTCATATGACGGGAAAGCATTTACTTTATTAATTTCAAATAATTTTTAATAATTGGCTACACGTAATTTTTCTTAAGGTTGATTTTTTTCCAGCATGTTTAGGGAGGGGGGGGGGTATCAATTAAAACTTTTTTGCTATCAATCCTCTGTGGGAAACTGGGTTTGGAAAATAAAATTGAACATATACTGTTCATGGCAGTTTTATGTGTTTACGTAGTTTTAGTGCACTCAAGTACCAACTCCTAATGTGTCTAGTTTGAACAGGGCAGTAACAAAGGCATGAGGGTTCCTGCTTTTGAAATAATTATGAAGTAGTGTAACTGAATTTTATCATTCGACCAGCTATGGTCCACTAGGTAGTTGAACAGCTTCTTACTTCATTTCCGGTGAATCACGACTGGATAAAGAATTCCAACGAAATTAAAGCAGAAGTATTCGGAAGCGATAAAAAAAAACTGCAGTCAATGCGTCAATACACGGTTTTCCCAACTTCTTATGAGGTTTTCTGACATGTTGGCACACCTGCTAAGCCGAGTTGATACGACTATTTCTGTATATATTGTTTAATTATACTTCTTAATGTAAAGTATTTTAAAATTGTTTGCACGTGAAACTAAAACAAAATGCCTACTGTATCGTATAAACAACACTGAATGTAATCTTTGTAATAAATTTTCGTAATTTAGTACCGATGTCTTTGATTGAATGGTTCTTCACAGAATATTACGTTTGTTTAAGAATAATTTATGTTTTTATTTCTGTGTGATATTTGTGTTAAGTTCTGTGCTTATGTATAGTTTTTACGCACTGCTTTTTGTTTAATCTTTGAAGTAGATTTATTACGTTCAGATAATACACGTAACCCTGTGCCACTTTTCTCTAACTCCTGTGCAAAGTATCAATATGGCATTTTATGAGTATCTATGGTGAGCAAATGTCTCCTGAATTATAACTCCGGTTTTTATATTATTTCGAATATATTCTTGGTGATATTTAATTAAATTTTATTGGGTTAAACAGACTAGAAATTAGCGAGCTACCTGATTAAATAAACTTTGTTTAGTGATATGAAATACGCAGGTTGAAATACCAAGACAAATGTTGAATTTATCTCACCTGTGGCTTTGACCATTCATACCCTAATATATGCTACTTCTATCGTCTTAGGCATTATATTAAATTAAAATAACATAGTTCTTAATTATTATTGTGGTGGATTTTTTTTTTTTTTTTTTTTTTTTTTTTTTTTTTTTTTTTTTTTTTTTTTTTTTTTTTCTTAGCTCTCAAACTTATAAATTAGGATGTGGGAAAATTATTTTGGGCTAATGAGTGCCTTTCACTAAGGGGAGTCCCCCATTTGAAGGGTGTATGAGAAGGATATAGGGTGTGGAATGCCTGAAGGAGGCGGGTGGATTCGGGAAGGTAGTGAGAGTCTACCGAGGGTGGAGCCTAGGGGTACCTAGGCAATGGTTTGTTGTCGGCCAGGTCAAGCCTGGCCCGCCCCGGCAGGGGGCTGAAATAAGTCGGCCACTCGGCCGGAAGGTCTACCCTGCTTAAACAGGTAGATGGGGTCTTGTAGCTTCGGTTGAGTCGGCCGGGAGATCGGCCTCGATATCTCGGCTGGGTGTAGTTCGTTCAGTCATCGGGTTCAATGACGTCGATCATCCTCCAGGCTTCGGCGGTCCAGCAGTGCTTCCATCTGACGGGCATTGGTGGTGGTTGAAGGTCGGAGAATAGTGGGTTGTGGCTATGTCTGAGTGAGTCAAAAAATTTGATGTGCCTTCTCTTGATAAAATCTTGAATGGTGAGCACTTCAAATTTTTTATGCATCTCGTCTGCCTTCATTCGGTCGAACGGGGTATGTTTGAGGGAGGTGCGGAGAACTCTGTTCTGAAATTGCTGGAGCGTTTGGAGAGTGTTAGGAGTCAGATACTTGAAGAGAGGGGTCCCATACATCAAAGCAGGTCTTAGGACGCTCTGGTATATCAGCAAATAATAAATAACACTATTTGTGGTGGATCGATCCTACAATTTTTAATAATTATTAACCAAATAACAGCAGTTGCGAGAGGTAAGCTAAAGTGAGAGACCACTCACTGTTGACTAGGCCAGTGTTCGAACAGGGATAGCTGAAGCGAACCTCCGTTCGTCCGGGTTCGTTAACTCGAGCTCACTCAAAATATTTTTTCTTTGGCTGGTAATAATTAAAATTCGGTATTCTATCCATTACTTGCCTACTACCTTGTCAGCTGTGAGTTAATGAGTTTTTAATTCAATTCATTCTCTGAACTGATTTAATGTACTTCTTCCTTGGCATATGAGGTCTCTACTTGTAAAGACTTGTCCGCGTCCATCCTTTCAGGTTCTCCTTAGACACAATACCTCAAATCTTGTTTCGTTGGACATTATGGCAAGACATTCTTCCACGGTGTTTTAGCGGTGGTTCTCTTCAATGGGTTCAATCTATTGGTTTTAAGCCGAGGTCGGCTCGGTTTTTTATTGACATTCTGTATTCTTTCCCTGCGTGTTATTCTTGTTTTTGTCATTATCTGAGCTTTTATCAGGTGCCTGCCCATTTTATCACGTGCATAAAAAAATTCATTTCATCTCTAGACTACATGGTGACATGTTTCCTATCATCTTTAAATTAATTAAAAAATACAAATTTTTAAAGTCTTCTTAAAGATTATTTCCGGTTTGTTAGTTGGTCCCAGTAGTCTGTCTATACATCTAACATAATCTACATCATGAACACTTTCAAGGCATTTTCTTACAACGTTTCAGCATATCTTCCTTCCACTTCACATTACTGATAGCGTACTGCTCCTTTCAATTCGCTTATTTTCTTCGAATGAGTTAAATAATGGTTCAAAGTGGACTTTCCATAATATCACCTCTGCCTGACTACGCCATATTATCTTAAATTAGACATATAAACACTAATTAGACCAATAGTCTAAATTGCTTTTGCCAATTGAACCTGTGGGTTCACATAATAATATAAGGGAATTATTTGCACATCTGGTAAGTACGTTCTGGCTTCGAATCCCCCCCTGGGTGTAACATGAATTTATTTCACTTCCATAAATAGAAGTTATTATACACCTTTTAGGTCTTAAGGGCGTGAATAAATGAAAAAACAATTTATCTATCTGCATAGATGATATTACACAAATAAATATTGTTTTTTTCCATTGGTCTAAAATAGGTTCGAACAATAATGGCAGGAGTTATTTGCAGGTAGTTGAAAGAATGCACCCCTCCCAGGGGCTCGACCGTAGTATATTTAATTTCTTTGGCTCACTTACAAACGTTGTTTTAAAAAGATCTCATTTAAAAAAAAAAAAAAACTACCAGCTATTTCTTGCTCCAGCGGGTTGTGAATGCAACGTTTCTTTCATGAACGTTATCATGAGTGTTTCATTCAAACACTTCTATTTTTTCGGATCAAATACAAAGTATGCCCAGAAAACTTTTCGTACGGATAACTCAATGAATTGTTTTCATGTCGAACATTTCAATACAAGCCTCAATTAGTTTCACGTTAGTAGGAATCTATTAAGTCGAAAATTCAATCAAGAAGTATGTACGTTTAACATAACAGTGGTTTTTATTTTTGATTTTAGTTTGTAACTTTAACAATATCTGTACTGTTGATTTAATCATTTAAGGGACATAATGGACTGTTTAAGCTTCTGTAAAATAATTTAGGTTAAAAAATAATGGTAGTTTTCTAAACCACTCAAAATCATTAATATTCGTATTTTTCCCCGCTTTGAATATTAGATAAGATTATATACCCCTGTTGCCAAACTTAAAAGTCTTTTATAAAAAAATACTATATAAAGTTTAAACAATAGACTTAGAGGTTAGAATATATCATATATTTTACCACATAATTAACATCAAGCATATTGTAAATTAGCATATAATTGTTGTATTGCATTAATTAATTGAAAAAAGTTAATAGATCATAATTTACAAATTGGGTGTTTTTTTTTGTTATATTGCAGCGTATGTAATGTCACCTATTGGTTGCTATGACAACTATAATAATAAGTGCAAATACTTGGTGAATATTTCAGCAGGGTGCACTGACTGTTGAGCTCTAAACCGAAGAAAGTAGGGAAAACAGTGATGCACTTGCTCTAGTATCTGTGAAGAAATATCCCTTAACTAGGGCTGCAGTTCTACTTCCTACTGCAGATAAAGGTCAAATGATATCAAAAGGTAACTGAATACTATTGGGATATTCTCTATAGTGTTGTAATGCCTTTTATGAAAGTGTAAGTTATTAATGATATGATATTCTCAATACTGTAGGCCCCGTGAGGGAATAATGCAGCGACACCGGTAGGGGAAATGTCCCCGTGGTGGGGATGTGCAACCCTGCGCGGGTGGTTTATCTATAAGGCGGTGCGCCCGCGGGCAGTTCTAGTCCGTGCTTCTTCAACCGTTAGCTCTGTACTTCTTCTTCCACTTCCTTTCCGCTAGAAATGGGTCTCAGCGATTTCTTCGGCATCAAGTACAAGCTCGACAAGAGCGAGAAGTTCGACGAGTTCCTGGCCGCCCTAGGCGTTAGCATGGTGACCAGGAAGATGGGATGTGCCGTCTCGCCCGTAGTGGAGCTGACCGAAGCGGACGGAGGCTACGCTCTCAGCTCTAGCTCCACCTTCAAGAACACAGTGATCAAGTTCAAGCTCGGCGAAGAGTTCGACGAAGAGACCGCCGACGGTAGGAAGGTCAAGTCGACCATCACCCAGGACGGAGACAACAAGCTGATCCACATCATGAAGGGAGACAAGGACTCAAAAGTCGTCAGGGAGTTCACCAAGGAAGAACTTCTCATGACCCTGACTGTCGATGACATCGTCTCCACCAGGAACTACAAGGCTCTCGCATAGTGATTCATAATTATTCTGCCATTATTTAACCATTATGTTTTACAAACATCATTGTAATTTAAATATTATTAATATATAATTTGTGTTAATGTAATTTTGTTGGTTTCTTATCGCAATTATAATCACCTACGATCACTGGGCATTCCAGGCTGTTGACCAAATCAAGGTAACTTATTAATAATTTTACTTAAAGCAAATTCTAATTGGTGAATAGAAGGGTTTCTTGGTAAATCGGCTTAGTTTGAAGAAAGAGAGTTGTTCGGTTTTCAACAATCATTTTTCGACTTATTATGGAAGCAGGTCCTTGTGTGAGTTTGTAGGGAGTGTTGATTGTTTTAAACATTTCGGGGGACCTGGTGCAGTCATAGTATGTCAATTGTACATTAATACACTTGATGAAAACCAAACAACAATTCTCATTCGTCACCTAAGCCGATATCAGAACAAGGTATTCCACTCGTTTACGGCTGACAATGATCTCATGGCATAAAAAATAATAGTTTAATGATATAAATACATTTTTTGTAATTATAAAGTAAAAAAGTGCTTACCTGGTAATGAACAACTATTGATATTTTGGTACATTTTACTATAGCTTTTCCACATGATTTTTTTTTTTTTAATACTGAAAAACGTCAAAAGGAGAAGCTGGATAATTTTTGGCAAATAATTATGGTTCAAGAATTATTCTTCCCTAGAACTTTGCTTTATCGCAATGTTAATGATTTCTTTGTAAAGGTAATGTATTGGTGATATATCTTAAGCTTCATATGTCGGTCAAATCCCATCTGCTGCATTCATTGATGTCACCATACCTATGCCCGCATCTTTTCTGCTGAAGGTAAGTTATAATTTTATGTTTTTTTAAATAATAAATCATTTCATTTAGTGTGATGTGCTGACCTGTTGGTGACCTGGCTGGTGACCTAGACTGTAGACTGTCTCATCTTACCCGGAGGAGTGCCTGAGCATCCCAGAGCTGACTTTAACCGAGGCCATCCATTCCTTACCATCTAGATCCCTATTATTTTTATATTCGCGATAAATGTTGGGCTATATGGATTAGGGATGAGTCACCCTTGCCCAGAATCCCCTCTAAGCACTAAAAACTAAACTAATTGTCATTGGATCGTGGAAATAGAAAGAATGAATGACTACTTCATTCTTTCAAGTGCCAAAAGAACCCTTCACCCTTCTGGAGGTCAAGGATCCGTCCCTTCCCTCCAGGGTAGAAATCTTCGGAAGGTGAAATGGCTTAACATTTTTGATTAAGGAATCAAACATAAATCAAACGTATGTATTTCTTGGGGATTAAAAAAAAGATGAAAGATTTTTCATTAAAATTATCCAACGAAGTTTCGAGTGACTTCGTATGTCTGCACCAGGTCACAGACTAAGAAGATAGTTAGATGTTCGAAGTAAGATTACGCCTGCTTAAAGCACATTCACCCTAGGGCCTGATGCAGGCATGAATAGTATGTCGAAACGTCGCCTATAGATAAATTTAATGAAAATCTGTTATCAATTTTTCACCAAATAATGTTGGCTATACTATGACTAAATATGAGCTAACTACTAAAGTGAAAACTACCGAACTTGTACTAAGTATAACTAATAATAACTAAATAATAAACTAATATACTACTAAGTATTATACTTCTGGGTTATACATAGGAATGCGCAGAGAGTATGGCGTTTCGGTGATTTTTTTCATAACCATGAAATCCTTTTATTGCGTCGTATAGATTCCACTATTATTAAAAATTATCAGCCAAAAAAAAATATATTGTCAGGAAAGGTTTTGAACGCCATTACCCCCAATTGCCAGAGGACCGGAGGTCTTGGTTTCGCGTCCTCGATTATTTCTTATATTTAACTAAGTAACCATTATGGTTTAACCTGAGTCTTTCCGTCATGTTGCGAGTTTCCTGTTCAAACACTGAGAGCCATGGAATTTCACAAAGTCTAATTTCATGTGCGAAAGCCAGGAAAAATATAGTCGTCTCCATTTAACATGAGTAAATGTCATTATTGAAATAACATTTGATGTCCCAAAGCTAAAAAAATGAATGGCCATTAACAAATTAACTATTAATAAAAGGAAAAAAAAATTCACATTTAGTACGGTATCAAATAAAAGATCTCGATCCATATGTAATATATGTTGCGGTTTAGTAGACTTTAATTTTTGTATGACGTCTTTGAAAATAAAGTGTTCTGACATTAATGTGACTAAAATACAACATGAAGAGAAGTATCGGTAAGTATTGGCAAATAACAACGGATTGACAGACCCCAAACGTTCTCAGCTGTTCCTCTGACGTTTGGTGCAGAAATAAAACCACAAGTGGGTCTGTGGTATAGGTCGCTTTTGCCAATTGTTGAAAAATTCTTTGTGAGATTATTTTTAGTAATACATCCTGCAGAAGTAAGGTAATTAATAGAAATTAATATTTTATTTTTCTGTTGGTAATTATAAAATGTTATGCTTGCTTAATAACGCCTTGAGAATGTTTAATGTTTCGATTAAATTATGTTTATTGATCCTGACAAATCAACATCACGTTGAGAAAACTACAAGGTATTCCTAATAACCATTATTATTAAAATATATACAAATTTATTTTTCGATCGATCGTAGTAAAATCGATTTTTCCTCATCCTCACGAGTCATTCTCTTGTGGAAAAATCATTTGCCAAACAGTTGATAAAATGCATCTACCATCGTAAGATTGTCTCTGTCCAGTTTTTAGACTTCAAACTCAATAGAAATTCTTCAAATGTTGCCCTTGGGGTCAAATACAGGTCAAGCCAGACCATGTCACGCGTTCGTGAACTCAAAACTCATTTTTTGCCAGTTCTGAGACTCTGTGCAATACATTATAAGTTTAAGTCGACCATCAGAGCATGAACAATCAATGAATAATCAAACTCAAGAAAGAGATTCGCTTCTGTACGGAGATACTTTCAAAAGATTTTACAGGAAAATGTGATCATAATTATGTAAGTAAAGCCACGTCATTCATTTCATTAATAAAATAATGTTTGATGAATAATCACATTACTTTGTGACTATAGCTACTATATACACAGGTGGTCTGAAAAGTTTCCGACCTCAACATGAAGATGATAATAAAATAAACAAAAGCTAGTGAAATAAAAGCTTTGTTCGGTCGGAAACTTTTCAGACCACCCTATAGTATTAATTAGTGAACTTATTTGTGACCAAACACAAACCACGGCCACGTGCTTACAAATGGAAAAAATAAACAAAAAACGTTATTTAAATAATCACCGGTGGGAAAAGATCCAAGAAAATGTTGGTCTTTATCTTATTAAAACAGTTTTCACTTGTCAGGTCTCAGTTGGTTCGTTAAATATTTTCAATTAACTCCACAACTACCCATTTTGAGAAAAAATGTATTTATTATTATTAGTTTTCGTTTTAGTAGAGAGCCTGTTTATTATTAATGATTACCAGTCATTAATAATATTATATACTGAGATAGATCAATGATAGAACCTAGATGCAGGGGAGGTGACGGGTTCGAGTCGTGTTCCTGCCATTATTTATTCTTTTGGCTAATAATTGTGAAAAATATAATTTAAAACAGTTATAGGTTTGACAAGCCAGTAGAGTTGTTCAATTTATATTTATTTTCAAAAAACGTTCTGCTTTTGTTTAATTTAGCATGAATGGGCGCTGTACTTGATGCCAAACAAAAGAAAACAACAAAACAAAGGTCGGCATACACCATTGTGTGGTATCAATATCGCTACAGAAGAACCCATTGTTTGCCCCTTTGGTAGTTCGGTAAATATCTTTTGTCCCCTCTGATGGCATGCAAACATCATATTGAAAATTAATCATCAGAATTCATCAAAAGCTTTTATTACCGTACGGCGGTAGCTAGCCACTTCAAATCGAGAGGCAACACGTGAAAATATGTGTTCCACTCCTGCTTTTTACATCACAATTTTCGTCTTCGCTTAAACGTACCCAGTTTCTTTTGAACCAAATAAGGTGCAGTTAGGTTTAATTTATAATCCCATTAGTGTGTCATTCTAATAAATAGTGAAGGTATATCCATGCCGAATTCAAGCTATGCCATGACACATTTCTATTTTATATTTTGATCTTGTGTTTTTGAGCTGGTCTATTTTAAGCTAGAAACATTTAAATTTAAATTGAGGTACCATTTCATATAAAGAAGACGTGAAAATATTAACCATTTCCATAACATATTAGTAACTGTCCTGTAGTTAATAAGTTCATAGTTAATTACTTGTAATAAAAAAAAAATTGACCTATAAAATAGAATAGCAAACTAAACACCTCGAATGTTCTGATCCCTTACTTGTATCAGTTATTGACTGTAGTGCACCATTCATTCATTCAAAAAGTGATTAAAACTATGATTAAAATAGTTTTCACAACCATGACGAAACCATTACATTTCAACTTGAATTTTTCCTTATTACTATTTATCAGCTTTGATTTTTTCTATTACTAATACATTACATAATAAAAGTTGTAAACTACGCCAATGTGCTGGGGGAAATGCTTATTATACTCGGTAAAAATTAATAACCTTTCAAATTTCATTGTTCAAATAAAATATTATTATTACCAAGTAGACTTACAGTGGAGTCGATAATTTTTTTATTACTAACCAACAAGACAACATTATTTAAAACGTTTCTCTTAAAATTCTCTACAAAACGTTTTCTATACATTCTTTCTAAAAAAATCATTTACTCCCACATACTTGAAGAATGCATTTCGAGGAAAAAAATTAAAAATTAATAACCTAACCTAACTTGAATCTATTGAATGCCAAATAGATGCACTAAAGTTAATGGTTATGTCAATAATTCAAACAGTTGAAACTTTGTGTATGATTTTATAATAAAGTTTGGAAGAGTTCATTTAGCCTATTTCAGAAAATGTGTGAAGTGCCTCTGCTTTGGGGTAATAATGCCAAGATTTTAGTTAAATAACCTTACCTTCACATTAAGGCCAAAAAAAAGTACAATGGATGAAAAAACCACCTGTTATATTTATTAATAAAACTCATAGCGAACAAATAACAATTATAAACGTAATAAAAATAAATGCCATAACAACAATCGATTACTGGGCCTTGTAGATCCTGTTGGCAACAATATCATCGACGGACAAGGAGATCTTGAGCTGATCTTTGCTGAACTCCCTGACGACTTTTGAGTCCTTGTCTCCCTTCATGATGTGGATCAGCTTGTTGTCTCCGTCCTGGGTGATGGTCGACTTGACCTTCCTACCGTCGGCGGTCTCTTCGTCGAACTCTTCGCCGAGCTTGAAATTGATCACTGTGTTCTTGAAGGTGGAGCTAGAGCTGAGAGCGTATCCTCCGTCCGCTTCGGTCAGCTCCACTACGGGCGAGACAGCGTTCACCATCTTCCTGACGATTAAGCCGACGTTGAGGGCTTTGAGGAAAGCGTCGAACCCCTCGCTGCTTTCCAGCTTGTACTTGATCCCGCAGAAGTCACTAAGTCCCATGTTGATGTGCGCAGAGAACGGACTCGCAGCTACTGTTCACCGGCGAGAACTGATGAAGTAGCCGGCTTTCCGATAACGATCTGCTCAAGTAGTGCTCCCACCACAGAACATTTTCTCATAGCTCATTAATTTTCTTATCGCTGTTGAAATTCGAATGTTCATTCTCTTTGCATGATTGGAATTCAGCAACTCACTGTTGGCTGTCACATTATCCATGCTTTCTAATCAATCCAGCCTTGGATTCTACAATGCCTAGAGGGAAAACAATCGTTTGCTACCGACAGTTTCATGAATGACCATCCGCCATCTAGCGTTTTAAGTCATAATTCAAAAATTGAATACAAAAATAAATAAATTGCGATTATACTAAGGCAAGTAAATTTAAAAAACTAAAAAAAAAAAACAGTTCAGCTAGCTAAATAGAACCACGATCGATAGCCACTTGTCCAAAAATAAATGCTGATGCCGGCATTTTTATCAGTAACTAACAGAGCCTATCAAAATCAAAACAAATTTTATATTTGGAGATGGGAATCCATAATTGAAATTCCTGACAACATTTGGAGAATATATTTTTAATTTATAACTGGTTGAACTGATAATGTCCTCAAACTATGAAATATTAGTTACATATCAGTTGAGAGTACATACTTCAAAATAAATAATGACTAGTTAGAATAAAGTAAATTCATCAACTGACTGTTTAAACCAAATTTGAAAAAAAAAATAGTTTAAGTTTATTTTTGTATTAATTCAAATTTTATTTTAAAAATATTCCATTTAAAATAAAAACTGAAAGTAAATTGACGTTATTTTTTTCCCATCACTGCTATCTTTGGCCACTCCTGACGACCCATAACGTTTGAGAGTTTTGATTCGAGTACATAATACAGCTTCTGTTATGGGTTCAATTTTTCTGTATTTTTTTTTTTGTTTTGTTTTTTGGCTTTTAAACCATCTCAACTCTTTTTTATCTGCCTTTGTCGAAATCAACACTCTCCTACTTACTTATTTACTTCAGTGAAAATCTTTCAGCATCTTCCTGACTCGAAAGTATACCTTTTTCCAAAAAACTCCTTTTCTCGTCCTGTTCTCATTTCGCTATGACATGCATTCTCATTCTCATTTCGTTTTGAACGGTTCTTCCGTGAGGGAGAACTCCTCACATGCTCAAGTACTATCTCACAGTAAATCTTATTAACTCACTATAAAAATTGCAGATTGCGATTTATTTTCCATAATTGACTAAACTACAGCGTGACACTAATCCTAATCACAACCTCCTAAAAAAAAAAATAATAATAATATGATCCATTCAATGATAAAAAAAAAAAGTCAATTTATAACGTTAGAACGTAGAAAATTCAGTGTTATCAAGAAAGGCACTTGATCCTCTGATAAATCCATCAAGCTTGAATTATCATTGTTTATTTCGTTTGAACTTGTTTGATTCATTACCGCACGACATTGATGCATGATTAAGGATAATCGAAGAGTTTTCTAATGCTTGCTTTAAATATAATATTTATAATCTTGCTAAGAACAAGTAGAAGGATCTTGAGCAGAACTGTATACCTGCATAGTGCATATTTTTAAGTAAGCAACCCTCCTTACTTCCCTTTCTTCCTACTTCCCAGAATCTTACCCTTATCTTATACATAAATGTCTCAACTTTAGCCCCAGACCTCTGTGCCTAGACCTTCCACCCAGTATGTAGTAACGTAACTATTAATATTTGTATATACCAGTGTTTTGCTTGTACTTCATAATAAAGCTTTTCTTTCTTTTAAAAGCCTCTCATCTTCAAAGATTATTTAACTGAAGGATAACGTTATTAGTTTTTGTTACTCTAGTAAGACTCCCGCTAGGGAGTGAGGGGGGGGCCGAGTTTTTGGGTTACCTTGTTGCCTTTACCATACATATTGCCCCGTTTGAATGGAGAGGTTCTACTTTCGTTGGAGTACAAGTAGTAGTATGTACGTAAGTATGTCCTGCGGTGGTGGTCGTAAAAATTATATAGAGCAGTAGTCATCAGAAGGAGGGTCCAGGTCCACATCCGGGGGGCAGGTAAGTTTCGTACGGACCGTGACGAAAATGTGAATGACAGAAAATAATGGTTTAGTGGACATCGATTACTCTATAGGCGGTAAACGTGGACCGTCACGGGTTTCTTCTCCCTAAGTAGGAATTAACTTGAGAAAGAGTAAAATTCATAAACTCTGAGTTCGTGTTCAAATTAAAAATCACTTACGCGAGGAGCCATCAAGTTTTTTTTTTAAGTAAGACAACAACTGATTTAAAAAGTTTTACTGACCAAATCAGCTAGAGCAGTTGGAAGTGGTGTGGGGGGGGGGCTTAAGGTTTTTGGACCCCGCGGAAGTTTTGAAACGGAACTCCGGGAAAAATAATTTGTGATCTCTGCCTTAGAGAGTGCAGATTACATCTTGGTTGGAATACAACAGCGGTAAGTATGAATAGAAAATTAAACGCGAGGCCCCGTTTAGTTTTAAAATTACCCACCCCCAGTTCAGAAGGTATTCTATATTTATATTTTCTAACCCCCCCCCCCCCCATCCCATGGTCGACAGTTATGTATTATATATAACCTTATTAATAACAAATGGTATGTTTATCAATAACATCCTAAGAACTGTATCTCTTAACTTATAATCAGCTCTATTGTAATTATCAATAACTTATTTTCCTTTCCCAGGCCCCCATTCTGAATATCTGTCTCCCACGACCATTCAGTAATATCAGTACTATTATCATTACTGTTATCATTTTCATGCACACATAAATACCCCTAGGCCAGAGTGTCCTTCGGGCATTCGAGTGGCTAGTAAGCTCCCAGTTGTAGCCATATCTAATTGTACATATTGTGTTGTATACCGAATAAATTTTTTTTTGAAGTCTTGCATAGTTATAATTGACGACACAGTAAATATGGTAGCACAGAAAGAGTTCCAAAGCTATTCCAATAAATAAAATACAAATATCCCAACAGGTAAAATGTGAAACCTGTATTTATAAATAACACTGAATGAATTATAAGACAAATATTTTACCAGAAGGCTTTACAGTTTCTCTAAATTTTTATTTTTGTGTTTACATTTGTAATGGTTTCGCCAATTCGGGCTACCTCAGGACTGCGTGCAATATAACATCCGCATGTCAGTATTTATATTTTATGTATAAATAGTTACTAACGTTTAATTTTATTTGCATTAGTAAAAATATACTTAATTTAATAAAGTTCAGAATTACTTTGAAAAAGAAAACCCATGTCTTCAGATGTCACTTTTATTCCTCGCACAAAAAAAAACTTAGTAAACGCGCCAGTAAGTAAAAAAACAACCTAACTTATAAAAAGGAATTCACATGACATCATAAGTTCGTGGAGTGGATAACGAACGTTACACCCAAGCGTTTTTTTTTTTTTTTTTTTTTTTTTTTTTATTTCAAAACCTCAAAACAAAATAATACAATGTACAAAAATAATAAAATAATTGGATTACAGATTTCTCCTCTTTCTGCATTTACATGCATTTGGAGGAGTGCATAAATATAATAAAATTTGTATTGTGGACACCCAAGCGTGTGCGTAGCGGTTTTTTTGGGTGCTCGCGCAGCAAAGAATAACGAACTGTTTTTTGTTGTCCCCCTCCCCCCCATAGCCTCTTTAAATTCACAGATAATTATATACGATTATAGATCTTATATACTAAACCGATTCTTTTACTAACATTTGACGTTTGCGGATATCGAATATAGAACTGGAGTTCTTATTTTCACCTGCGCATTATAGCAATGTCGTATGTAAATTTTCATTTTCTAATACGTATTTTATTATGCTGGTGGTAATGAATAATGAAACCTGGGTATTGAATAATAAGCCAATTCAATTAAGTCATTTATTCGCATTAGTTTTGTGTGAAAATAAAATCAGACAATAAATAATTAATTAAAATGTTTATCGATCAACTCAAAACATTGACTATCTTTACTCTCCTACTATGGGCCGGCATTTAATTCATCTCTCTAAATGATTTCCGGTCAAATATCAAATGAGACTGTGACTTGGAGGTCTTGTGAGTTAGCGAGTGTATCATCGCTACCCCTTAAGAGATCCAATTTTTTTTTCCTCAAAAAAACCTGTAATTTATTTTAGATATTTTTGCAATGCTTGGAATCTACAATGGGTTGAATCGGTACTTCTGCTCATGGTGACATGGATTAAATCTTTCGAATGACACCACTTTTTGAGAAATAAGGGGTACAGTGAGTGACCCAGCTCTTCGCCGCTAGCGCTTAAAAGTACCTGCACTTTCCTTTTCTTGGTCTTGTCGCTGAACTCCACAAAAGGCTTCGACGGTCTTCCTCGGCAGTTCGAAGATGTTGGTTAAGGATGAGGCAACGACTCCGAGTTGAATACAATGCCATCTCTTCCCAGCCAGTCTTTAGTCTTATAATGGCAAGCAAACGCGTCAATTCCTTAGCTGAAAACAAAAAAATTAAAACATTAGCACATAAAAAAGTACGGTATTCTATGAAACTACATAATTCGACATTTCAGAGGAAAAAAAAAATCACCAGTCTAATGAATTTGAAAAATTAATGAAACCATTAAATACTTCAACAGTTAAAAAATATACATATTTCAACGTTGGAACTTAAGGAACAAATACACATTTACCTCAACTTGACTGATCCATTATTAGATGTGCGGACTGTTGCGTACTTACGACTAAAATAACGAATGCTCAACAAAAACAACGTTATCTCTCTGCTCATTGGACCACTTTAGGTAAACACGAACCGTTGAAAGAAGATTAAGCTCTCTCTTAATAAGAAAATATAATGTTTAGGGCGAATTGAAAAATTTATTTTTGTACACCCTATTTGTGCATCCATCCCACTTAGGGGTGGCACACAATGGGTGCAGGTCGGCATTTTTTAGCCTCTGGAGAGGTATGTCTGACTACTTTTCAATGATACCGTTTTGAAATTGCTGGAGACTTTAGCTTTACTGTCAGTCGAGTGATTATATAACCGTATATATAGTATATGGGTCACCGTACTGCAGAGCTGGCCTGATCAAACGTTTATATATCGTCAATTTGAGACGTTATTGACAAATTTGGTGAAGTTGATAAGTGCGAAATCGGCTAAGACTTAAGACGTACTTTTTTTTTTTTTTTTGAGAGAGAGGTCAAAACATTTAGTCCCCCACCCCATTTTATTTTTGACGACCTGTCAAGGGGGAGGTTTATTATTTCATATTATTATGATTATATAATGATTTTACTTTCACAATGATCTGAATATACCCTATATTCTTGAACTCATGCCTTCCAACTTCATAAAATTCCATAGTAACCTATCCAACCACCCTAATTCCCTAGTACAGTCATTGCACTGCACCACTCACCCCTATAATCCTCTTCGGAGATTAAAACGGCAGTGGCCTCGTGACCTGCTATAACTAAGTGATAGTGGGAGTTCTGGCAATGGCCAGTTTCTCTAATCATGTCCTGAGCGTCTGTTGCTCTCGCGCTCTTGGTCAGCCTCCGCTGGCTCTTATCCAGTGACGCGGCTATCGTAGGAGCGTGGGGGACTCCCCAAGACTCCGCTTCCTCCTTCACAGGGAGGTGACAACCTTGTGGACTGGGGGGGCCTCTGGGCTGTCTGTAAATATTGTATGAATGAGCGAGTGAATGATGAATTGTAAATATGGTATGAATGATAACATTTATCTCAATTACTCATTGCCTAATAAAAGGCAGATTGTAATTTTATCTTAATAAAATTGATTGAAACCGGAAAGATTTTATTAAAGTTTTTATTATTTCCGACCTATGGCAGTTTATAATGTCGGGCATCGCCCGCTGATTACTGATATGAAATGACAGTTATCTGGGTCAGGTGTTTGTGGTCCATTCTGCTTTTATTGTGATGGTCGGATTGTAGAACCCATTTTCTCGGAGCTGCTGGGGTTAGCTACATACTTTCTCCGTATAATGTGGTTCGGTCTGGTTTATTGCGGTGGTTGGTTTTCGAATATAGAATATAAAGTTATTAGAGATGGCTCCGCACTGCAATCCATGAGTATTGAAAAAAAAAAATACCAAACACATGAAAACAGGATTTAAAATGAGCCTGGTATAATGTAATAAATGGAAAGAAATGAAATTAACAGCAATGTTATTACATCTCAACCATAAATATACGGCAGGTATGTATGTATGTTCTACGATAGCAGCAGTAAAAATGTTGGAATCGGTCCTAAATTTTATAGGTACATTTAACAACACAGTACATTTGGGACAATACGTCGAATACGTCTTAAAAATCGAATAAGATCTGTATCTATTAACTAATCAGTTTCTCTGCGGATTTGCAGAGAGTTAAGTCTTAGAAGGTTCTGTTGTTTGTTTTTTTTCCATGGCTAAGGGCAAAAAGGAAATTGCAGACACTAAAATGAAAAAAAAATCACTATGCAGTTTGAGTCGTTCAAGCCGATTCCCCCCCCCCCCCTTTCATAGCCCCTTTAAATGTACAGATAATTATAGAACCTCAGGCGAATCTATTTACAAATTATTTGCGTATTTCCTGTAGCGTCGCTACATTATATACAGGTTTTGTTATTTTATAAAAATTATATGATGAATAAACAAGTATAATGATATACATTATACGTGACTGGACTGACTAATAAAGGTGATGGGGCTCACCTTTTTTATCAAACTTAAAACTAACTTACATACTAATTCTTAACCTAATTTTTCCCCGACAGTCTGTTGCCATCGATGCGGGGGGGGGTCATAGTGTTAAACACTGGGTTTGTGAGGTGCTGTAACGAGTCAAAAAACTTGATGTGTCACCTGCCGATGAACTCGCCCACCGACGGACGGCACACCAAGCAACAGGTGCAGTCCCATCCCCCAAAAAGCTCCAGCAAGCATTTTCCATCCTTTATGAAATTATTATTATAATTGTTCCCTAAAATCTACTCTACAAATGTATATTGGAAGATAAGCAAAAATGTGTTTTTTATCCACATCCTTATCCAGTGACAAATCTTTAAAATCCTCCTCACAGCCTAAAACGGGGAAGGTCTCGCGATTTATTGTAATTAAAAATGTAAGCTATCATCCCCCCCGAATGTCTGTGGCTCTCTTGCCTAATGACGAAACGGTCGGAGAGGCGGGGGAGCTACGCTGCCGTCGTGAAAACATTATAGAAAATAAAATAAATTAGAAAATTCGTTTTAATAAGAATACATTAGTGGGATTAATAACCCATGGATCGCCTAATGTCAATAATAATCATTTTTTACATATATAATCTGACGGGTGTGAATTTAAAAAAATTGATAGATTATAAGCGCGATAGCCTTAGGCCGTAGTTGACTTAAAGCTGTTTTCGTTTAATGACGATAATTTTATTTATTAACTAATATAAATTATTAATTTTTTATTATGATTATAATTAGTAAAATTACAGGGAAGATGAAAAGTGTTCCCGACCACAGGCCAAAAGCAGAGCGGGGCCGGAAGCTATAAGTTAGATAAGTGTTTATTATTATAGTAATGGTAATAATAGATTTACTACGAAATAAACATAAACGAAAACACTACACTTCGAAAGTACAGCCTCTCCCTTTTTGCCCAAAACAGACCCAATATACACATACTGTAATCTATATCATTGGTTCTCGGCGGGAACTATTTGATTTTACGGGGGGGGGGGGTAAAGAGTAAAAACTAAAATAAAATTATAAACAAATTTTTGCAGAAGTTTTTTATTTAAACTACCTTTCAATCTAAGCTTCATTTCCTTTTAACATTTAATTCATACCATCATATGTTTGATGATGAATTTTGATGTTTAGTTGAATTGCAAATTTTCCTAAGGGTTCATTTTTTTTTCTATTATCCTAATCATTCATGGAAATGAAAACAAGAAACCCTTATATTTTTAACTAAGGGTCTGCCTGTATGTCTGTCCATTGTTAGTCCCCAGCTCGAGGTATAAAAATAAAATAAATTTTTTAGGGTCCCTGTGATTACCAACTACATAACACTTATTTTCAAATAAGATTAATGACAGCATTTTTTTTTTTTTTTTCAATAACGTTTAAATAAAACGTCTGGGACCGTGGTGATAAAATTACACAAAACGTATAAATGTAGGAACTGTTTTTTTAATGGCTATTAATAGAAATTATTCCATGAAAATTATGAAATAAATCACGGAGTTATTAGTAAGATCGTCGAGGTGTTTTACTTGTAATGTTTAGGAAATCATAAAAAATAAATTAATAAAATATTAGCAAAGAGGTAGGAATATTATCTCTGTTTACCAGGAAGCTATGCACAGTCGAACGTATTTTGTCCTTGATGAACAATTGTGATCCAGTGATAAAATTCTATTACATGCTGGAACCTCGTTAATTATTAAATATAATATAGTATGGAATTCAAAGAAATTATTATTTAAATCAATTATTCTTCAATAAAATATAAGAATAAATAAGAAGCTGAATAAGAAATTATCTAACTTGGTACTTTTTTTTTTTTTTAGTTAAAACCTTTTTGTTCTCTTAATATTATTATCATTAAATATTAAAATAATACCATTATTTTCATAACTTAACTGTATTATCAAATGGAAATGAGTGTTAGCATAGATTGTGTTGTTTACACTCTGAAGTATTAATTCGGTTTGGAAAATGCATCTGTAAATTCTGAATCATATTGAATTCTAACTTATTCGCAAGAAATCTTACGATAACTTAACCCGTGGAAAACGCATGATGACTTTAGCTGTCAAGCACCTGTTTAAAAAAGTATTTGTTGTTTTAAGTATTTACTTACAACTTTTATTATTAGTAGTTCAGACTTATTCCTTATGTTATGATCCACCAAGTAGATTGAAACCCCCTAGAGTTGAACCTAGGTTTAGTAAGTACACCCAAGAATTTCTCGTAAAAATACTAATTAAATTTAATTAATCATCTGCTCTTAGTCGTTAGTATTAATAATACAAACCAATAGTTACTAAACTTCATTTAGATCTATACATCTTTCGATAATGAAGCATTTAAAAAAATCTATTAAGAATTCACTGGCGATAAATCTCCCACTGGTTCCGCCCCTCCCAACATAACTTTAATACATAATTATGATACAAATCAGTTAAAGTACATAAAGTCTGTATGATAATCATACAGACAGCAACATAAACCATAAAAACAATGAATCCTTTATTGATTTTATTTCTATAAAGTTTTACATACCGTTATACATGTCTATTGTTAGTATGTATACAATGAAATTATTCATCATCTAATACCTCATTGTTGAACGGCTGTTTTTTTATAGTATTTTTTTTAAATCGGAAGCGGAAGTTGGAAAAAACACAACCGTCTTTTGTTGAGCGAAATTGCCTTGACAATGAAATTCCCAGGAAGTGTGACTAACAGCAGCCTCCTGACCTACCACAGAGTCAATTTATTTAGTTTTTATAAAAAGACTTCTATGGCTTAACATTTCTATACCATTTGTTATTTATAGTAACATTCCAAACAAATATCATTCCAATAACTTACCAATAGAATTATGTGCTGCCATTACAGGAAATGTTCTTTTACCCTTTTAAATTTTCTCATGAATATTTAATCACAGTGAATAATACTTTTTTGAAATAAATTATAAATTTTTATTACCTCAGGAGTATTTTCTTTGATGTTATTTCTCAGAAAATCACAAACTATTCAAGTCCAGCACCACCATACACTTACCTTTTAGAGCACGAAGTAGCTTATATATCAATACATTTTTTTTTATCAGACCAGAACAAGCAAAATTACAGTTTAGGGCAGAAAATGTGGGTTATCTATTACAAAAAAAAACTTACCTGTTGTTACCAATAATTGTTAACTTATATAAGTTAATAAAAAAAGAAAATTTTTGAAGGCTTACATTGAGTAGAAAGAAACAGGAGCAAGATTTTGAATAATAAAGATAGTTGCAGATAAATTAAAAAAAAAAAAATATGTTATTTCCATTTTTATCAAAGCCTTAAGTTTACGAATGATATTAAAGTTTAAGTGTTGCTAGTTGTAAATGATTCTAAATTTTTTTTCTTTACCTTCATCCATACAATAACTGAAAGAATGTTAAAAATATGATGCAAAACTATTCCTTAAATTCTATAATTGAATCGCTAGGAATTATGAAAAGGCTAAAATGCGGATTAAAAAGTCCATAGTTTACTGATGTGGACTTAAGACCTGGTGATAGTGGGATAAATAGCTCATAAATATTTGAAAAAAAAGGCAACATTTAACACAATACGTATATTAAAAATATTAAATTACAATTTTAATTATAAAAGAAAATTACAATAAGTAGGAAGAAGAGAATGAAAAAAGTCACTATGCAAGGGCCTTATAGGTCCTGGTGCAGACGATGTCATCGACAGACAAAGTCATGACTACCTCGTCCTTCTTGAACTCCCTGATGATCTTGGAGTCCTTGTCTCCCTTCATGATGTGGATCAGCTTGTTGTCTCCGTCCTGGGTGATGGTCGACTTGACCTTCCTACCGTCGGCGGTCTCTTCGTCGAACTCTTCGCCAAGCTTGAACTTGATCACTGTGTTCTTGAAGGTAGAGCTAGAGCTGAGCGTGTACTCTCCGTTGTTTTCGGTCATCTCCACAACGGGTGAGACTGCACTGCCCATCTTCCTGGTCACCATGCCGACGCCGAGGGCCTTCATGAACTCGTCGAACTTCTCGCTCTTGTCAAGCTTGTACTTGATGCCAAAAAAGTCGCTGAGACCCATCTTGATGATGAAGAATAGGAAGAACCGTTGAGGTAATACAGTAAAGGACTGACTCACTGACTAGTGGACAAGGCGCACGGACTAAAACTGATGGCGGCGGAACCGGCTTTTTGATAACCCCCTTCTCAGGGCTGCGCTCAATAAAATTCCCCACCACCGATATATCCCCCTCCCAATTCCCTGCCTTTCCCTACCTCTCCCATACATACATACATAATATATTCATATATTATATATGGACTTGCAATTTTACAATATAATTGTCATGTTGTAAACTGATTTGTATCTATTTACATCTATTCTCTAATGATTTATCCTTTACTTCTTATGCATATTAATTGTTTTCTCAATAATATAAGAATTCTTAGAAAATACAGAAGTCCTTGCCAGCCAGGAATTTTTTTTTTGAGGGCTATACAGCTTAAAAAACAATACTGTAGTATTCCTTTATTCTAATAATGGGTACTTATCATTAATTGCGACCTATGAAGGTTATGCTAGACCGGCATTTTGATGTGTATTATGTAATCTACGAGTCTTTCTTAGCAAATACTGACTTGATTTTAAATAATAATTAAGAACTGCACTTAATATTTGTAATTCAATACCACATACAGTACGCCAGTCATGCCTACATTTAATGATATAATGTACTTTATTTGCAATATATATTCAGGATTTCGGAGGAGGAGAATCCATACTCAATCGCCTTGGCTACACCACTGGTTGTTCATTAAACAATAACGCGTAATAGATTTGCAACATTAGACATGAATTTTCAAATATTTATTTTATACATGATGTGTAAATAATGTTCAATGAAGCCTTTTTTTTAGCTAGAAATTGTACTGCAATCATTGAATAACATATAGCTGTGTGTGGCAATCAGTTACAAATGTTAAAATTTTGTTAAATACTCTATTAACGCCTAATAAATTGATTAATTGAATTATAAGCATCAATTAAACTTAATCTCCCGAAATCTGAGGTTTTTATTATTATAAGCGGTGGTAGACATCAGTACAAGCAAACATATATATATATGTGTGTGTATGAGGATATAATTCATAGTGGAAAACATACGAACATGCAAAAGAAGTTTTTTAATAGTTATCATAAATTAGAAGTATTTTCGCCAACGTAATACTATCAGAGGGAAATTATTCTGAAGGGTACTCGAGCGTTGCGGGAAAATCGTTTTTAATTTGGGAATTAGTCACCCTATCATCAGTTAATTTTAAAAATGTAATTGTGACGTTACGAAAATGAATTTATATTTATAGTATACAAAGTTGGGTGCTTTAATAATAACTGTGGATATTTTAATTAAGTTTTTTTTAACTTTTGAAAACGAAAAGACGAGCCTTATCGTTATCAACAGAAAATTCTTCAACTTGACGGCGTTGATAAGCTGTACATAACAAAGATGGCGGGCAATGGGGTGGGCTATTTATTACTGTCGCAGTTTTTATTATTATGTATATGTAATTATGTCAGATCAGAATCGTCCGATATACGCCTGGACGTCAAAGCTCAAACCCTTCATCGAATAGACAGTTTTAATCTATTAGTGTATACATTTCTGCTGACATGTACAGTTTTGACAATATGGCTTTTTAAACACAGAAGATTAAGATTCATACATGAGACTGGATTGGCAGTCATTTATGGTGAGTTTTTTCTTTCTTATGAAGTATATTAGAATATCCTCTGAACTGTCTAATGACTGTGTGAGTATCCGATACCATAACTGTCAAATGTCTTGTGGTGTCTTGACATGTCAATAAATTACACCCCCTTAAAATTATATTGAGAAATATAATATGCCAGTGACAAGACCGACTTAATTCAACGTAGATTATAAGCAGTTGTTTAACTGACTTATTTTGTTTGTTTTAGGACTACTTGTTGGATGCTATATAAGATATGCTACACATTTAACTCCACTGTCTCATTTAGCTGTAAAGGCGATTGATACTAAAGAATACAATGACTCATTACCTCCTGACACGCTACGATTTATCTTCAATTCCAAAGATTTACCCAACAGAACCTATGCATACGCATTCAAAGGTGGACTGGATAAGATAACTGGGAATGCAATTGACATCAAGGTAGTGTATACAAATGGAATAGCGCTAAACTGTTTTTTAATGATCAAAATTTGGACGTAATTGTTTCATTAGAAATGTCTAACTTTTGTCAGTTTTCTATACTTAAAAATGGATTATGTTATTAGTTTATTTGTGGAGCTTATATCGCATTTATCCAAATTTCTCCTGTTGTGTAATTTTTCTTTTCAATTTAACTTCCCTTTTTATGATGTATAATTTTCATAGAACAATACACAACCTAATAATTAACAGTCCCACTACCGTTTAAGTGTTTTATTATTAAAGGCGACGTGTGTTTCATATTGCAAAATGAAGAACTTAATATTTTCATCCTTATTTATTTTTTAATTAGTTTTATTTAATAGCATAGAACTTTGTGAAATTTCTTCTTTTTCTCCAAGATAATTGTCACCTTTTGGGTAGTTAATAATTGAATTTAAGATATAGTCACACAAGATAAACAATTATTATGTGGTTAGTTTGGAAGTTAATAGCCGTCATGAAAATATGGATTAGTTGCATTCTATTTGTAATGTTCGGGCTACAAGTGTTTATTAACAATAAAATAGTAAGTGTGATTTGTTAATAATAACATATGCAGAATATATATTTGAAGTATGAGATATGAAACATTATTATCTCTTCAAAAACAAAATACTATATAGCTCACATATCATAATCGGCCTTTTGTTGGTTTTCCCCCTAGGCAAGATTATCTTCGTTCACTTTGAAACCTTAGGTGTGAATCGTACTGCCAAAAATGCACAATTAATTAGATTGTTATAATATCTCATTTGTTGAAAAATTAAGTTTTACAGAATAACATAGATAAGTTATACTTTTATTATAAGATAAGTATACTTTTATATATATAAGCGAAATTAGCCCCTCATCAGGGAACCATAAAAACCATTGACATATACCCCTCTGGAAATCTAATAGTGCATTTTATTGTACATATCATTGCGATTTAGTTTGACAGCTTCTAGCTAATCCTTATTGCAATTATTTCGGCTTTCTTGATAGTGGTCTCTCCTTTACTGAAGAGGTTACTTCTTTTCCCTCAGGAGGCTAAAAATATCTTATCCAGGCCCACCCCATCAGAATAGCCATCGAGGCATCTTTTATTCAGACTACAACTAGTATATTATTTGTACCTAATATTATTTTTATTTGTATTTTTTTTTAGGCCACATTTGATCCTGAGCTATTTTTCAATATTATTCTGCCACCGATAATATTTCATGCTGGTTATTCTTTAAAGAGAGTAAGTAGTACTAATAATTGTAATAAAACCTGTAATCACTCAATTAACGAATAGTTTATTTTTAAACAATATAATCCTATGTATGTTTTAGAAATATTTTTTTCGTAATCTTGGTGCTATTCTTACATATGCTGTTATTGGATCTGCTATATCTGCATTTGTTCTTGGGTATGATTATTATAAATTACACAGTTTTGATGATCACATGGTTTCACGTTACAGACTTGATTATAATCTCTCATGTTTCAGCCTCTTGATGTACGGATGTGTTCAGTTCTTGCCAATAAGCTTGAAGGATTCTTTTACATTCTTGGATGCTCTAACGTTCGGTGCTATAATTTCTCCTACCGACCCTGTCACAATATTGGCTATCTTTAACGATTTGAAAGTCGACGTAACTCTTTATTCTCTAGTTTTTGGAGAAAGTGTTCTAAACGATGCCGTAGCTATTGTACTCAGCAGGTAATTTTGTTTATTCAGTGAGAGTGAAAAAAATATAAAATTTCATTCAATCTTAAATAACAATTCTTCCTTCTCTCCACAATATCATTCAATCTAATAAAAATCATAATTATACTTCAGTAATAAAATTTTCTTTTTGTTTCAGCTCCATACAAAACTATGGAGAGCATTACCAAAGTGGCTCTGGGCAGTTTGAACTTGAAGCATTTCTTAGAGCGGTTGGCGATTTTGTTGGAATATTTTCTCTTTCACTGTTAATTGGTGCTTCGATGGGATGTAGTACAGCACTGATATCCTTTTGTATATACATGGGTATAATTTATTGTATTTTTTTTTTTTTTTTTGAGTAAACATCTCTAGGACCTTTTAAAAATATATAATTATCTGACCTAAAAAATAAAATAAAGGTAATAATGAAAGCTATATCTCAGAGCCATGCGCCAACGTTGGGCCAGTTGGTGACCTAGTAAAACTTGTCATAAAAAATAATAAATTGATTAATATGGCCTGCCAATCAGCTGAGAGAAATAAATGCCATATTGTTGGAAAGCATGAACGAGGTCTCAGCAGCCAGGGCCTCATCTACTCCAAAAAGATACTGGAGGTTACTACTAGTGCCAGGGCCTCATCGCTAGGATGACCATGAGCAAATACCCAAGTGATAAGACGAAGGGGAGTTTTGGATTAAATTTGGGTCAAGTTGTCCCTACTGGGCCTTACCCAGCTGGAATTTTCTTGGGGAAGGCAAGTGCCCAGCCTCTTTTTATAAATGGAGGCGGCCAGTGACCAAGTCTAGATGACCTGGGTCTTCAAGTTGGTCCCTGAGGTGAGTTTCGTTCTCTCACCCATACCTGGCTGAAACAATGTCACAAGATGTTCATGGTTCATGAAGAAAAAAAAAAGTGTTTGGATCAACTGGTATAACTTATGCCATCGACATAGCAGGCCTGCTTCACCTTCCATCGCTACCAACAGTCAAAGAAAATTCATCTGTTGGTCGATTCACTAGACCAATGGATAGGTAGCGAGGTAGAGTTTGTTGATACAAGCCTCTCCTACGGTAAAACCAAACCTCTGGTTTTGTAGGGGCCTTCTACTATATAGGACATTGTGAGGCCTATAGCCATCTAAGCTAATCAAGTCTAAAATGATCCTAGACTTCAAGAAAGATTCCATCAATGGATATTTGCCAGTAGCGTATCAGGGTTTCGGTTTAGTCAGCTGGTCACCTTGTGTGACCACCCTATCGATTTTTTTTATTCCTAGCAACATGTTAAGCTAAATAATGACTTGACAATTTCATGGTTATGTCAGAAAATTTATTAGTATTAAATTAGTATCTATTAATTATTATTAAAGCCACCTCTGTGAAGTGGAGGTCAGAATGCCTGACTGCTAAATATGAAGATTTTTTCTGAGGGGGAAGGGTCTGGTCTGTTCGGCTGGCAAGGTTAGCAGTTACTGTTGTAGACCCCTGATATACTGTAAGATTTCTTTCTGTGTAATCATATATATATATTGTATTAATTATAATTGATCCTTAACTCTTCTATACCTGACAAAGTTTACTCGAATTCGAGATTTCCCGTTGTTTGAATCAGCGCTGTTTGTATTGATGTCTTATGCAACATTTTTAATCGCCGAAGCATCAAACCTCACAGGTAAATACAAATAACTATTATTGTTACGAGTTGAACTATAGATTATACAATTGTTTTGATGGACCTTATAAAACTCATTTAATATTTTTGTAGGTGTTGTATCTGTCTTGTTTTGTGGGATCTTCCAAGCTCATTACACGTATAACAATCTGTCAAGAGGTTCCAGAAAAAGGACAAAACAACTCTTTGAGCTTTTGAATTTCCTCACAGAAAATTTTATTTTTTCATACATTGGTGTATCAATGTTCACATTTCCAAACCACAAGTTTAATTTTGGGTTCATTGTTGCTGGATTTGTATCCTTTCTTTCATACAACATATTTGCAATAATTTTATATTTGAATGTTCACCCCAAAATATATTGTTATATGTAATTTTATTTGGGCAATATAGATTAATTATGAATAAATAATTTCTATCTTAATTGTATGGGTGTTGACATTTATAATAAAAAAAAAATACAAATTTAAAATGTTTTGTTAAAAAAATATAAATAAGGAAACTTCAGGGTGGGTGAATTGGAGTTTCTATTGGCGATTTCTTAAAAATTATTAACTATTTGTAAGCAATATATGTTAATAGTATTTGGTTGTCTAAAAGATAACAACAACAAAAACAAAACGTAGAATTATAAAAAAATATAAAAGTAAACAAAAGAATCTTGCAATTAGTTTCTTATTTTACTGTCAGCTATCTATAATGGTTAGAATTTTTGGTTATACTACAATGACGTAGTGTAACTCAGTGAATTTTCATCTTCACAGCTCTGTAATAACATGTTGGTATGTGGTATCACGGTATTAGTCAGAAAACATAAAAATTATGATATCTAATAAACTAAAAAATGACTGCATCATAGACAGTTTTGAAAACATATCGCAATTGGAGATGTTTTCAGATACAAGACCAACAAGATAGTAAATAGTCACATAGTCGAGGGACGACATTGGATGGCCTAGCATAGCTCAAATTCTACTGTATACACTGTGTCTATACTTTCTCGGGAACTTGAACATTCCATAACGCTCTCCACTGTTTCTTTATAACATTATTTCCTGATGCTCATGGCATTCCATGGGTGACTTTCACTATGACATCACTTGTTAATTTTATAACATAGCATAGCCATTGAAGCAAAGCCTTATTGCAATGTTTATCAAATAATATATCATATAATATATAATATCAAATATTTATCAACCTTCATCAAGTATGCACTAGAAGGTCAATGTTTCTGTCGATTAGTCTTGTGTTTCAAATATGGAGTAGCCAATGTTTTGCTTGGTTGTGTTGAAGAGTTCATAGAGACACAAGATAAGTCATCAGCTTAACTATTTACAGCAGTTACATTATTGGGGTATAATCAAGACTTCTCAATAAGTTAGAAGATTGTCAAAAAAAAAGACCGGTAAGGTTCTTTTGTCGTTGTTTTTATTGTATATTCCTTATTGTATTGAAATAATTTATAAATATTAACTTTTGTATCAATTATTTTTATTTTTTAAATGATGAAACATTTGAATTCTCTAAACTGCACTGGTAATCACAAATCCTTAGTTTTGATATATTTCATTTCTTTTAATAAATTAATTATATTTTTTGTTATATTTCAATAATTACTCAATAACTATAAACGCACAAAGATTTTTTCATCTATTCGCAATAAAACATTCTTATTAGCGATGTGGCGATATTTATTGATAATGTCCTAAGACAATTACAGTATTTTTTCAATTTTGAAAATCACCTCAATATATTAATGGTGGAGGAGAATATTAATTGTTCAAAATTAAAATCTTCTCTTCTTTCTAAAAGCTAATGAATCCAATATTTTCCTTATGATATAGTAGGTTTGTACAGCTATCAGTAGGGCTGCCAACATTTACCCGCTGACTTTTCTTCTTAATCTTGGTAGGAAGCCTCGAATCGCTATGAATTTTCAGCACATGCTATTTTTTGCCGGTAAGTATTCTAACAGCTTATAATTATACTCTTATGTAGGATAATGTTTGCTTCATAATTATATCTTTTAATCAGTTGTGAAAGTAACAATAATAATTATAAGCAAAAGAGAGAGATAAGTTGTCCAATACTAATTGTATGACTTTGAAATTTCTAGGATTACGAGGAGCGATGTCATTCGCACTTGCAATAAGGAATACAGTATCGGAGGCTCGCCAGGCGATGCTAACGACTACTTCACTCATTGTTATTTTCACTGTCATCATTCAAGGAGGAGCAACTATGCAACTTTTGTCCATCTTCAAGATCCCGTAAGATATAGAGTTGAATTTTACCATAAATATTGTTGTGATATTTAAACTTTATATATCAAGAATAAAATAAAAAGGGCGATATTCAAATCATGTATCAAGAAGGCGAGCTAAACAAAGGATGATGTTACGAAATAACAACGGAGCGAGAGCGATAGCGTCACTCTAGTTTTGGGATCAGCCCGGTATATAAGTATATGACTAGTGATCATAGTAAAAAAATTTTATAAGTTATTTGTTGTTGCCCTTGAAGCAGAAGGGAAGAGAAAAAGCACCAGGAAAAAGAAAAAAAGGAAAAGAAAATATTGACACGTAATTAATATAAGGTTTTTTTTTTTGTAATTAAATATAATCTTTTGCCAGAATTATTTTTGTTAGAAGAACCTTAAACATCAGTTAATAACTAATAAAATAAATTTAAAGATAAGGAATAAAAATAATTTCATTAAATAACGTAATAATATATATGGGTGGGTTTAAATCTGTAACTGCAATCTTCTCTTAAATAAGTAGTGTTAAACTGCCAGATACAAAAGCATTTTTGTTCTTGAACCTAGACAGGGTTTTATTAGTTTAGTGGGAGGGGGGGGTCGCTTATTTTGATATTAACGTTATTAACTGAGAAAAATAAATTTCTTCTTACATTCCGTACCGGCAGAGTTTCCTGGGATAATAATAATGATTATTCTAATTCTGCTGCAAAATTTTCAAATATTAAAGTATCTTTAGTAAATAACAAACAAAGCAGTTAGCTAAAGTAATTTATTGAACTGTAGACTGTTTGAATCTTATAGATCTCGTGCAAGAGATCATTTTTATAGCAAGTCTGGATAAAAGTACACTATTCAAGGCACAATTATATGCCTTGCAGCCACAATGCAATGATTATCATTCTTTTTAAATATTTCACTAGAAATTTCTTACCCAAAACTCGTATATCTGAACTTTTGTTCAAAATAAATAAAGTTTATAGGCACTAAGTAAATGGTTAATGGTTCTATCTTGATGTAGTTAATTTAAGTATGTAATTACCATCTGCAAAGCATCTTAATTTTACTAATTTAAACTTACCTGTTTTTGCTTCAAGTTTTTAGGCTTTTTGCCTTATGTTCTTCAATGGGGAATATTGTTATTATTCTGGTCAATTATTTCTATTATTATTATTTTCTCAGTGTAGGCGTCGATGAAGAAGTGGAGATGCTGCCTTACTCTGGGCCCGGAGGAGGACGAGGTGTAAGTGTCCATAATATATTTTTGCATGCGATAATATCTGCATGAACTCATATTACAAAGCAGCGTAGTACTTATATGTTATTGATAAATTATCTTTGGCAAGGGTGTAAGGTTGACCCGTTTTGATATTTCAGTAGTTTTCGATGAGGTGGGCTTTATCTATACCAGTGTTTCGCACAGGTTGAAATGATATTTTGCGCACTTGTTTTAATTGTTTTCATTTTTTTGTTTTTATTGAGCACAAAATGCACTTTTTTTTCTATAGATTTGAGCTTCAAGTAATAATACTAGTTATATTTGTGTTTCTACGAGATATCTATTTTATTAGATTAGTCATTATTACTTGTTGTAATTTATGTTTTGTAATTAATTCACTAACTGTGATGAGACAAGTAAACAAAAAAAAAAGTGAATACAAGGCTGTTTTTCTATCGCTTTATTTATCTTTGTATATAAAAGTAGTTCTTTAAATATGATAATTTAGTTTAAAGTATCATATCATAACTTAAAGTTACTCCTGGTTAGTAAATATAATAAAATTTAAGATTAAGTCAGATTTTATTAATGGTGTTCACCAAATTTGAGAGGGAAAAAGGGATAAAATTTGAGGTCGGATCCCCACAGTATTTGTTTAATGGTTGTAAATAGTAATTGACTACATATGAAAGACATACAGGCTGACCAACAGATGAAAGATAATAGGCATGTACCGGTTTGATAGTACATCTAGGCCTTTTACCTTTCTCTAGGCTTCCCAATCATTTAGTCAGTACATTTACTGATTATGTATAAGTAACAAAGTTATTTAAGAAAAATGTATGACATTTATGTCCATCCATCCATCCATGACATTTTCTTTTAAGTGGAATAGCAAACATGCTGTATTTGTTTGATCATCCTGGAGGCAAGTCTAGCCCACTTTATCTTGTTCGGTTTAATCGGGCCACTTCATATTCCCTAAAATGGAAAATAACCTCCTGTTTCATACTTTTCTTTCTTCGACTATACCATAAATTCTGCGGATGATCCTTCTTTCAAATTTGAGTAGTTTGTTTTCACTTGATAATTTTTTATGCTTCCAATCTGTTAACTAATGCTGGGTGGATGTGATCCTTGAACAAATATCTCCATAAAAAAATATATTCAACCTGCTCAAATTATTATTATGTTTATTAATATATTTTGTCAAATTAATTAAATTGTAAATAACAGTTATAAATTATAAAATAGTCCTTTGAAATTTGTTAATTTAACTAGTTAAAATTAAAAACAAAAGGATTACTGCCGGATTGCAGAATGGTATAATTATAAAACAGTTTTATTGTCTTTCCACAACTGATAATTTCTTCTTCAGCTCTAATCTGTCGGAAGCGCTTTTTCAATAAATCAAAATTATCCGTTGTGGAAAGACACTAAAGGCGTTTTTAAGTTAAAATGTTCATATTTCTACCAGCTAGTGTTTGACTCCCGGGATAGTATTGATTAATTGCATTAAAATTATGTTAAAATTTTATAGTTAGAAATTTTTTAATTTAATTTTTTTTAAATTTAGCCTTACTAAAGCTGAGAAGTATTCAATGCAAATAATTCTTTTCTCTTTAAAAAAACACAATAGTTGAATTTAATTTAAAAGTGAAAATACAAAAAAAGTATATACATACATATAATTATTTATTTGCCTTTGCAATTTGTTTGGATACTGTCTCATGCATGTGTTTTTGTTGCTATCCTTAAATACACTTCGCCTACCCTGTAATGTCGCAGGCGTCATACGATTCAACGAGGGACATACTTAGGGTAAGTAATTACTGTCATTTTTTTTAATGGTGTCTGCATAAAATTAATATCTATTTGATGTAATTTTGCTATAACTAATACATTAATATAATTTATAGTTGTTTAGTATTAAGGAAAGAAGTTATTTATGTGTAAAGCTTGCATGATTTATTTTTAGTTCTGCCACTTAATTAATACCCAATTTTCTATTTTTATCAATACTTTTGAAAACGCTTCGAGCTGTATCTTAGTTCAAACGAAATATAAGTTTTAAGCTTCGAATAAAATTTCATTATAAACTGAGATATTTTGCTTATTATTGCAGTGTACGTCACTAATCTAAACTAATTAAAATCTACAGTGCACGTGTCTGCAAAAGCAACAATAAAGATCTTGTCACATACTTATGCTTTAACTACATCTTTCTATATTCTTTTATTCTTACAGTAATTTTTGTTTAATCTCCTTCCATTCATGTATGTTATTATGTCATTCTTTTATTGCTTCAAATTAAAACAAAATGGTATTTACTACGTAGTTGCATAAAAAAAGATAAGATTTTCACAATTAAAAAATGTTCTTTATAATTAATGTACTCTATAATGTAATTTTTGGGAGAAGAAACCAGATTTGTTTTGGTGTAAATTGTCGTAGCAGTACCGGCAAGGAATGTGTAAAAGTTTGGTTTTACAAGAATGTGGGTGATAATATTTTTTTCTTATAGATTGAAAACTAAAATAAACATACAACAATAAATATATTATTGAGTAGACAAAGTGGACCAGGCTTAGGCCACTTCTGAGCTATCACTGCACGAGCACTGGCTTAGTCAATATCGAAACTCCTTAACTTTCCTCGGGCCTAGCAAAAGTTTGCAAGATATCTACTAATTTTGGTCGAAATCCGACAGTGGGATTATCACGACAACTAGTAATTTGTAAGAATTACTCTGCGTACATTATTCATCCCACAATTTAATATCATTTCAACAAATTTATATCAATAAAAACATCTATTAAGAAGAAGAAAGCATAAAAGTTTTGATATTGTGGGTTTTAAAGTGAAGAGTTCTGGTTCAAGGAAAATTGATGACTCCTACACAGGTGGTCTGAAAAGTTTCCGGCCTCAACATGAAGATGTTAATAAAATAAATAAAAGCTTTCTTAGGTCGGAAACTTTTTAGACCGCCCTCGTACTTACAGTTCATTTTTGTTTTAGATTTTAAATACAAGTAAGACTGTCGCCATAAAAAGAATTTATACACCTTTTACAATCTAAATTTATTTTTCGGAATGTTTTTTTCACACAAAATATGTAGTTAGATTTGACTAAGCATAGATGTTACGACAATTTATGCCTGATAATTCAGCTGCTAATTTTTTTTTTTTAGTATATGATATAATATACTCGTATTTGTCAGCTTTGTGATTATAATTTAATCCGTCTTTGTTAAAATTTGACTTTTTTATTCATAAAGGCTCAAAATATATCGTCAACAAATATTTTTTACAATAAATATGTGTCATAATCATACATAATTTAGTTCTAGTGACTGAAAAAATTATTATTGTTACTTATTAATGCTTTTTAAAGTAGCTATTTATTTAATCATAGAATTTGGTTTGTAACTAACAGCAATTGTTTTTGCACAAATATGTTCATTCGACTTAGAACTGGGCTATTAGTTTTAGGCACATTTTAAATTCTATTAGTAATAGTTTAAGGTCCAAAGAATAAAATATATCGTATGTTTCTAATATTTTATTAGAATAAATATTACAATATTAAATAGTAAAATTTATAGTCAGTATATGTTAAATATTTGACATATATAATGCTTTAAAAATCAAACTGACTCAGAAAATTACAAAGACTAAATTGAAAAATGTATCTCTGGTGTTGATTCTGAGGTTGAATGAGACTAGGAAAAGAGACACAGCTGTTGTTTGATATGGGATAGCTCAAATGGAAGAGTGCCTGGAAATCAGGAGGTCCCCAGTTTCAATCGTGAACCTGCCACTAATAATTACATTACTAAATAATCATATTATTAAATATTTTTATGTGTTTAATTTATAATTCTGTTTACTGCAACAGGATGGAAATGAAACACCGAGTAGCCCCAGCGTAGGAGAAAAGGCCTGGCTTGCCAAGCTTTGGGGAAACTTTGATTCCAACTACATGAAACCACTTCTTACTCATTCACGTCCGACACTTCTCGAAACTTTGCCTGTCTGTTGTAACCCTATCGCTCGAATACTTACTACTACTCAGCAATTAACACAGGTAAGATATCCGTATGTTTCTGTGATTATTATAAATTATTATAGCTACTTTATCGCAAAAATTAACTATTATTAATTCATGACTAGATTTAAAAAGCAATAGTTTTTTTTTTAGGTATATAACTGCATTTTTTCAAATGTGGAAATAACATGATTATCTAAATATTAAATAACTTATTAATCTACTACAAAACAATATAAGCTTACACAATGAAACCTTCTTTGAGTTCTTTCTACAGGTATCAATTACTTTCCAGGATGTACCTCTCTAAAACTCTCTGTTCCCTAAACAACAGCCCTTTTGCCTGACAGGATCATAATATATGCTTAGGTAAAACAACACCAAATACACTAAAAAAATGCTCATCTCTAGATACACTCTTACAGGATTGCCTTGCCTAACAATGTTTGTGGGGGATTTCCCGAGCATGCCCAACATGAATATTATTGTTAAAATTCACCTTTATTAATGTTAAAAATAAATGATGAAGTTGTGATTTTGATTAAAAATTAAAAATGTCCCATGCTATAACATGATTCCAAATGGAAAAAAGTTGTTAGAACTAAATAGAACCAAATAAAAAAATTAGTTGTTACAGTATTGAAAAATATTACCAATGGCGTCTCATATTGTTAAGCTATTATTATTATTATTATTATTAGATTAGAGAGTAGGTGTGTGTTAATATATTAACAGTTGAGAAGAAAAACAACCTCTAATGAAATGTTTTGATTCACTTAAGTAACTTTATTTCAGGAGCCGAGCAGATTGGACTCAGATTCTGATATATGCCCCGAGGATCCTCAGGATGGGCAGCCTCGCAGGGATTCGTCAGCCTATCGGGTAAGTGTTTCATTTAACTCGGCTATCTAAACACGGCTGGCTATCGAACAGGCATTTTGTTTGCTAATTTCTGTTCTTTTTTTTTTATTAATTTTTTTTTAATTCAAATGTATGCGGTTATATTATTAATTTATTTGCTGTTCTCTTATCATAGACAATGAATAGTATAGGCCATATATAACTTGTAGAATTTATAACTGGGAGTTGTCTGTCATTGAAGCTGTAGCTTTCGCTTTTAAATACATTTATTAGTATTATTTAATTGTTTTATAGGTAGGGATTAGAATCGTATAATACAATGGGGATACAATAAATAAGGACATCAAAAACAAGGAATTTTTCATGGAGTGATAGACAGACATAAGATTATTCTGCCTCCATATTTTATTTCTGATATTACAGGCAAGACTTGGCCATCTCTGTGCCCTTGTTTTTAGCTATGGCAGGGTTTTGTTTTTTTTCCACTTATAAATTATATTATAATTATAGTACATATCACACTGCCATTGTTTTGGGGTCAAATGATAAATTCCCCTATTGAATGTATGTGAGTTACAGTACAATTCTGCTACAAAAACTGTCCTTGGTTAAGACTCGTTACTTGGTTAAGATTGTTAAATATAGATCGGACATAAAATAATCATTTTTGTTTTTTGTTTTTTCAGTTACAATTTTTAATATAACTTACCTATGAAGCGAACAAGGCATTTAGTGAATTAGTTTTGGAAAACCAAAGAATTATACAAAATATAGGTATGATTAAAAAAACAAAAATAAAAAGTTAAGCTTTAGCATTAATAAAACTGTTTCGGTGAAATGGCTAAATCGTTATGAGGTGTTTTATACTATTTTTATTGTATTAAAGCTTAAATTTTAAAAGCATTACAATGGTATTTTGCAAGTATGCTTATGATGGGTATCAATAATTCATGATTACTGCTGCATGAATTTTTTTAAAGCTTGGTAACAATTGTTATCCAAGATGAATTAATCTCAAGGCTTGAATGCAATTGCCTTTTAATAAATCGTAAAAATATGTTTTATTTTGAAGTTAAGAGCTAATGCATAAATGCTTACTAAAACCTGCCTTAAAATTGTCTTATATATTACCATTAATTATATGATCAATTTTCAATGACTGCAATGGTTTAACAATTTGTTTTGTTATAAATGTCCGTCCTTTTTGGCATTTCACCTTTGAGCTATTCAAGGGTGAAGGAGTGACCCATTCTTAGTCTGGCATGGGCACCCATTAGAATAGGGGTCAGTATTTGGGTGGGTGGCTGCTCTCCTTGTACTGTGTGTCGTACAGCTCTTAATAGTTCGTGGATCTTATATTTAGTCGCAATCAGGACTCATATGCAACAAAATGTATTTTGTGGAGGCTATAAAGCACACAACCCTTTAAAAGTCACCTCTTCCAATCAGAACCTAAATTACCTATCTTATATTGAAGTCAGAAAAGTACAAGTGTGAGCCCTCCCAAATATTTATTTTAAGTATAAAATATAATTTATTTATTGGTGTTGATAAATGTTAAATCATTCATCAGCAACAGAATCTGCTCACTAATCAGTAATTTATTAAACGCATTAGCGCTATTAACAGAGCAGCTAAGGGTGCCGTTATCAAGTAATAATGATGTTGCCAATCAGGGCAGGGCGATTTGGATGGACCTACGCCTATAGGAGATGACGATTGGCAACATCGTTAGTACTTGATAATGGCGCTAATGTATTCAATAAATTACCGATTTGTGGGCCGATTCTGTTGTTGATGATGGATGATATTACCTAACTAAACAAATAAACAAGCACAAACATCTTAAAATGTTTAATCAGTCAGAAAATTTCCCAAAATACTATGTAAACTTGATGTACTTTTTTGAAAAAAATTTGACTGAGACTACGGTGGTGGATTAAGTGTATGTTTTTGTTGTGTATTGCATGCTCTGACAGGAAGAAGCGGTCAGCCCAGAGCACCATCACTTCATGTAGTCACAACTGGTCAGTTTTGCACGCCTTCTTCTTCTTTTTCTTTTTCAGTAATCCATTTTGTTCTTAATATTTTCCATTATTTTTACTAGCGAGCTCTATGGATTCATGTGTCAGCTTATATTGTAGTTATGAAGTAAGACACTTCACAGGTGGGTCATTTCAGTGATACATCGGTTTATCAGTTATTAGTTATTCACTAAAATAAAGGATCGCACCCTCCCACTCCCCTTCCCTCTCATCTTTATGTTTTATAAATACTTCCTGCTGCGGAGCTAAATAATAGTATGTCATCCTAGAAGACATTAAGCAGTTCTCAGAACAAAATATTGTTGTGATATTAGATATTGTGGAGTTTTGTATAATGCTTAATCCAACCTTGAATCGGGAAGGCAGGTGAAAACAAATGAGAGTGGGAAGAAAAAACAAAGGACAGTCTACTGGCAGTTGTGATGAGAAAAACACACAGTATTACTCTCTAGTTTTTAGCCGGTGATAATAAATTAGTATTGTTGTGGTTGTGATAATAAAAAACACACAGAGATACTGGTTGTTGTGAAGATAGATGAACACATAAAATTACTCTCTAGTTTTAGCAGTTATAAGGAGTTGTTGTTGTGGTTCTGAGAAAACATACAGAGCATTATATTCACTCTAGTTTGAAATCAGCCTGATATATGTAAAAAGAAGACCATTGAAAAAGAAAAGGAATCAAATTAATGGACAAGTAATTATAAAATTAATATAAGTATATTTTTTATGTTTGTAAAATTAAATTCATCTTTTTGCCAGAATTATTTTGTTGATAGAACCTAATATTAAATAGCAAATAAAATATATTTAATATTAGAGAACATAATAATATATTGCAAGAATAGTTTACTTATTCTTATTTTATTACAAAATTTAACTTTCTATTTAAATATTTTACATAAATTTATAGATATAACCTATATGCTTTAGTCTTTAACCTTACATCATGTGTAAAACGTAAAAGTTTAATTACTATCCCCCCTAAGATTCCTGGGTATTATTTTATGTTTTGTTTACTAAATATATTTCTTTTCAAAATTACAAATATCTCACAGAAATTTATAATTATAACATATAACCTTTGCGTAATTCACCTAACATGTTGCAACCATTATGGCATGGTATATTGACCGATGAACTGATGGATCATTGAAATGACCCGTTAGTCTGATAAAAACAGAGCTGATAACATATAACCTGGCTCGAGAATGAACTCATTTGTACCTTTTTAACTTTTTTTTTTTAAATTGCTAAACATGCTAACTCCTCCTTATCTATATATAAGATGTTAATTCAAAGTTAGATTGAATGAAGGATTTTTGGTTTCTTTTTGACTAGAATGTAAGTTAGTTTGAGTATATGTTGCATGTCAGTTTCTATGTGTTATAATTTTCCATTAAACATTAATTATAATGGTCTTATTTTTTTTTCTTTAACAAAAATCTGTTAATGTGCCACAATTTAGCTAATCTTTCAAAGATACACTTGTTCAGTTAGATGAGACGGCTCACTAAAAACGTGTGTACCAACCATTAATTTCATGGAAAGACCAGTGACAATTACTTAACGTAAGATTTTTCAATAAAACTCTGAAGTGTAAGCTCGCCCTGCATGAGATTTTTTTTTTTTTTGAAAAATACTGACATGTCTTAGCATTTTATATGGAGAATAGCCATCTCCTACTACTAACTACATAAAACCTGGGTTCGACTGTTAGGTCTTTTTCTGAGGGGATGTGTCTGTTCATGGTACATTCAGCCTTGTAACAGAAAATGAGTAACTACTTGAATGAATACATAGCAAATCTGGTCTAAAATACCCAAATTAAGGTTGAAAGGTAATAGTCTTGCACCAACATACCTACAGTCGAGCTCCTCATCGCCAACTACCAACTACGGTGACAACTTCAGCCTTATCACTTCGTGAGGTGTTATTGAATTTAAAGTGGAGAATAACTTGGGATTTAGATTTAATTAAAATACATTATTCAGTGGACACTCAGAATTATAAAAGTATGATCACTTTAATCTAACACACATATTTAAATTTTATTTTTTTTAATAGTGATCACCTAACTGATTTAGTATACAATTTCACCAATAGGCTAAAGGTAATCTGTATAAGTTCGCTGAATGGATTGGTCATTTCGGAAATGTGCAGCCGTCATAAACATTTCTGAAGTTTGTGTTCTGCTGGTTGTTTACCGACTATGTTATTAATATGTTATTCTTGTTCTAGACCAGGGCGAGTCAGAAGTCTATGGTATTTTAAACAGTTTAATTTAATGAAATTAATGCCAAATCCATTAGGGCGCAATGATTTACTAATAAACTTCTTTTTTTATTACTTTTTGGCTAATTAAGAGAAAGAAATATTGAAACAGCCAGGATCTTATAATTTCTGTTCCAGCGCTCTACTATCTGCACTACCCTGTTGTTCTCAGGTCATGTGATAACTATACTGTTAACGGCTCTCGTTATAATTACCTGCTAACATCGCATTATATTGTTGTGATATTTTAAAATGATGATTTTTAATAGTGTTTGTTTAAATAAACTCGAAATTAGCGAGCATTGAATAACGATCCGTGATTCATTTTTGAAAGTATGAACGTTTTTACTGTCGTCATATTAATTATTAATAATTGAAATAAAAATAATATCATATTTAATATAAACATTTATTATATAAACTTCTAATTTAAGCAAAGTAATAAATATCCGAACAACCAAAGAGATGAAGAGTCAAGAAGGCAGTGGTAGGTAATATAAAGATCCGCAGGACAAGGAAAAGGTCTCATTCTTTCGTCAGGAGCCCACATTCTTTCATCAGAGGCAGGCAGAGAAGGACCCAGGTAGCGACCCTACCAAGAAGAGAGACGCTAAGGCGCCTCGTGGTTCATCAGAAGAGACTTTCACTTTCACTCGGCACGAAGACGTCTGAACCACGCGCGGAGATTAGAACAAGCATGCTGATCCGCGGAACCACACGAAGATCAACACAAAGATACACTGGCCAGTATAATACGTAATTTTAATCTTAACAGTAATTTTTAGTACGTACGTAATTTATTATTTGTATATCAATTTTTATATCTTAATGTGTGTAAATGAATCCAATAAACCTTTTGCCAGAAATTTCCTATATAATTATTAACAGAACCCTGAATTAACGTAAAAGTTATAAAATATAAAAGTTTTTTAAATTATATGAAAAAGAATATATAATTAAATTATTATTATTAATGCATCAAGCAAATATTAGAATAATATGTATTTAATATTTAATACACTTTTATAATCATTGAGCCCAAAGGGAGATGTTTTTCTTTCAGACAGGTACAGGGACGATCTGTCTTTGCATTCTATAATTTTTTTTTTACAGTACAGACTTTTGACTCGCCCTAGTAATTTGAAGTGAATATAATGTAAATATGCTTTTTTTTTATCTTTATACTGAATGCTTTTCTATAGCTTCTTTTTGTTTGTATATTTTTTATTATTACAGCTTCTTTCCTTTTTTTGTTTTTATCTTTCCTTTCAGAGCCCAAGAACTATTATTATAAGCCCTGGACAGATAACTCCCATTAGAGGACTGGACGCATGATAAAGGCTGCATGGCTCGTGGCATTAAAGCACTATTCTTCTTTATTGCTAATCTCTAGAGATGCTATTGTATTGATATGTTTTTGTTGTTGTGTTTTTAAACATATTCTCTAGTAATGGATAAATTGAATTTATATTTATATATCTGTGATTGAGTAATGTTAAGTGATAAAAGTAGAATGTTTTGTTATTATGTTTAATATTTTTAATTATGTAGTTGTGCCGAGAGTATTCTGTTAGAATGATTTAAGAAATACTTGTGTATAGTGTACATTGTTATTACATAGAATAAATTTAACTTATAAGATTATAAAATATGATGGCTGAAATACAGTAGACTCTCCCATGTCTGGACTAATATGGGGGGAGGATGATCCGGGTATAGGACATGAAAAAAATTCATGTACATTAAAAAAAAAAAAATTAAGATGAGTTCAACATAAACTTCTTAAAGAAATATTTATATGAAGTGGTTGAAATGCAGCATTAGAATCTGCAGACAATTTTCCTCCACGAATAGGTAAAATTACATTATGTATATTTTCTCACTTGCTTGGCCAACTTTCAATGAAAGGCCTTGACTAAACGGAAAATCTTTGAAATGTAAGCTTAAAATCTTGACTAAGCTTTCAGCATTTTCTTTATTAACATACCACAAATTGCATGCAATGCACTTTCCCCTCTGCTGACTAAACTAAAGAAAAATATTCTTATAACAACAATTAGGTTTAAAAACAAAAAAAAATGTCTACTCTCTCACAAAACACAATCTATAAATGTTTATTAATCAAGAGAAAACTCGTACATCGAGTAGGAACACTTTACATAACTAGTTTAGTTGTTCACAAGGAATGTTCTCGTATTGTTTCTTGATACCAACCAAACGAATATCAAAGTACAGAGAAAACGCGTCGTACACTTTCCTGAACGTCTCTTTTTGGCACTGCAGTCTGGAGCACAGGATATTCTGGTCCCTCAGTAGCTGGTTCAATAGGTTGTTCCCATTTGAATCACTATCATCATTTAAGAGATGAGTAAGTTTTAAACAATCAAGAGATTGATCTCCCGGCCGACTCAGTGCAGCCCCCTACAGGGGCCGAGGCCAGGTGTGACCTGGCTGACTACAAACCAATGCCTAGTACCCCTAGGCTCCACTATAGGTAGACTCTCACTACCTTCCTGAATCCACCCGCCTCTTTTAGGGAACCCATATCCTTCTCATACTTCCTTCAAATGGGACTCCCCTTAGTGAAAGGCACCCATCATCCCAAATAATTTCCTTTATTTTTCCTACATCCTATATTTCCAGTTGAGAGCTAAGGGGAAAAAAAAAATCAAGCAACACATTTAATTACTTCTTTATCCTTAATTTGAAGGATGTAATATTTTTTGGATCATCGAATTTACTTATTAACACATTTACTTACTTCTTTATCCTTAATTTGAAGGATGTAATATTTTTTGGATCATCGAATTTACTTATTAACACATTTACTTACTTCTTTATCCTTAATTTGAAGGATGTAATATTTTTTGGATCATCGAATTTACTTATTAACACATTTACTTACTTCTTTATCCTTAATTTGAAGGATGTAATATTTTTTGGATCATCGAATTTACTTATTAACACATTTACTTACTTCTTTATCCTTAATTTGAAGGATGTAATATTTTTTCGATCATCGAATTTACTTATTAACACATTTACTCACTTCTTTATCCTTAATTTGAAGGATGTAATATTTTTTCGATCATCGAATTACAATAAACGGCCCTTCATATGGCTGTTCTAAGCTTGCTCTGACACGATCCACTCTAATGAAGACGTGTGTGTCACAAGTCTTTGTGAATAAAAGTAGCTGTTTTCTTTTTATATGACACTAGTCTCAGCCACAGAGACTAAAGTTGGCATATCAGGACTAGACTTGAGAGGTTTAAAGAAATTATCTGGGAGTCTCAAAGGAACTCCATATACCATTTTTGCCTCATTCAAACAAGTTCTGAGACCTAGTTGAGTCCATTGAGGATTTCCGTGTGCTTTGGTGGCTACTTTTAACATTCAATGAAAACGGTTGATCTTTCCTTTTGACTGCGGATGATAGACAGTTATGGTTTAGTTTTGTCCCACAGATTAATGTTAATGACCTAAATTAAATAACTCGCATTTAAATTGTATGCCCTGTTCACTGATTATTGTGGCAGGTGTTCCAAACTGGGGGTCAGATCCAATGTTTGTAGAAGTTTCACACATTTTCAGCTGACGTACCTTTTAAGGGAATAACTTCAGTCCGTCCAATAAATCGGTCGATGCATGTATTCTTTGGATGGCAGCAGTGGTTCAATTAGGTCTATATGAACAGTGGCAAATATCTCATCCAGAATCGGGTATTTCTGTGGAGGTGCCGTCACATGTCTGGAAACTTCTTTTGGCAGGCCTTATACGCATACCATGTTTTAGTTCTTCGCCCTGTGTTTGTGCTTCTACTATGTAGGCATAATCGATTGCATAGCATCCCTCCAACTGAGACATGTAATCTACTATCTTACTGTCTTTGCATGATACATGAATTAAGGTAGTTATGAACTGGTAAAGATATTGTAGTTGATGAAGAGATGCTTTGTCATTCCGTTGTTTGAAGGCAAAAGTTAAGGGTTTGTAAATTACTAACAATCTGCCATGCATCAGATATTTAAAATACTTGATAGACATGTAGATAGCTGCCAACTCTCTATCGTATGTAGAGTATTTGCACTGTGTTTCAGAAAACTTTTTGGAGAAAAATAGAATAGGTTTCCAGGATTTTTTTTCCAATTGTTGCAGCGCAGCTCCAGCTGCTAAATCAGATGTAACAAAAAGTGCTAGTTCAGAATCAAAAATAGTTTCAGGCGACCATCGAGTCTTGGTTTTTATCATTTTTCTTTGCATCCTTAAGGAAATTAGCCAATTGCAGCATGGTGTAGATGCCTGCGCTAGAAGTTCAGCATTCCTAAGTAACATCTTCTTTTATGGTTAGTGGTAATTTATGATTGACAATGGCACTCACTCTGTCAGGAGCATGTCTTGTACTATTCGACAAAATAAGGTGTCTAAAAAAAAATTATATTTTCCACACCAAGCTCTGACTTGCTAATGTTAATTTGTAGACCATAGTGGTTGAGCAGTCCTAATGGTATAACGTTGAATACAATCCAAAAAGTGTAATTAGGGCTCTTTTTTGACTTGGGATTTTTTGAACTGGGGACTAAAAACAAAGTCCACTCCAACTGTCGTCTCACTCCCAGGTCAAACGAAGAACTTTGGTTCTGAATGTCAGAATTTTCGTGTTGTTTGCCACAAATAATTTAATTCCTGTATGTTTATTTGTTTGAAGGTCATTAACTGATAATGGAAACATATTATTTCTTGTATGGTTGTCTCGTTAAGTAAACAATATTTTTGACCTGGAATATTTATGGCAGCACAGTCGGTCTGCCATGGGGAGTTTCCATTTACATTCTGGTGTGCATTTGGATGGTAACCATTTTTTTTCCATAGCGATAGTGTCCAAAACAGTGTTTTCCTTTTGGATCCTAACGTCTTTTTTGACTGTTATTATGACAATGATTAGATGATTTATCCCTCCTTAAATTACAAGATGATTTGCATGATTGAATTACAGGTGATTTCTTTAACCCTCTCAAGCCTAGTCCTGATATGCCAACTTTAGTCTCTGTGGCTGAGACTAGTGTCATATAATTTTTTTTTTTTTTTTCTTCATAGCCCCTTTAAATTTACAGATAATTATATATAATTATAGATCCTCTGGCGAATCTATTTACAAATTACTTGTGTCATATAAAAAGAAAACAGCTACTTTTATTCACAAAGACTTGTGACACACACGTCTTCATTAGAGTGGATCGTGTCAGAGCAAGATATTTTAGACTCAAACTCTGATATCCTTTTACCTTTTTTTTTTTTTGTTGTCATCGTTTCTCACCCTCTTGGACAATTTTTAAGCCTTCCCTTGACAAAAGTATATTTATTTTTTTCTGTGGATGACACAATATCATTTTCCACTATTTTGATATCTAATTGTGCTAACAAATAATTAAATTTAGTACCATCTTTAGTAATTTTTCCTAGCTCGAATTGGGGTCTGACCTGACAAAAGCAAAGGTCAACTTCGCTTGCCTTTCCAAAAAGGGGGTAGTTTCACATTCAGCTTTTCTATGTTCTTGGTATCCGATAAAGATTCACTCTGTTCGTACGTCATAATTGCCAAATAATCATTTCTATTTAATATGAAACAGTCTGGTGTTGCCAATTGTTATGATAGTTAGGTTTAAAAAGAAAAAAAATTCCACATTTTCACAAAACACAATCATTAAATGTTTATTTATCCAGAGAAAACAGTTTTTACTTAACTGGATGTTTGTATTAAGGTAAACAGGGAAGGTTCTTGTATTGTTTCTTGACACCAACCAAATGAATATCACAGTACAATTATTATTATTATTCACAAACAGTCTTAATATTGTAGTAAAAATGACTTAACATTAACAAACATTATTTTTAACAAATTTTTGTATTACCTCATTGTTTTGGTTGTATCGGCCAAGGGAGAGGCTCTACTTTCATTCTGGTGCAGTGGGATCATCTCTTGTCTCACTGTATGTTCTTATTTTAGCAGTCATAAATGTGATTCAATCTATCTGAAACTTTTAAGACATATTCTGATAAATTGCAAATATGCTTTTTATGTTTGTTTTTTTTTAATATGATTATGGAAAGAATATGAAAAAAATTTAAAACTGAAAAATGTTGGCTATAACCATACATGACTTCTCGAGTCCCAGATCGGAACCTATTCAACATCATGTTCTGATTCTTTCCTCATGGTACCAGTTGGTAACACAAAAATGGTTTCAAATAATTCTAATCTAAATGCTTAAGTTTTGAAAACCAGCAATAGAAATCCCGTTATTAATATAAGGTATTTATATGTCAAATGTTCTAGCTACTTACAATTTTTTTTATTTGTTGACAAGACAGTTTTCAGTGACCTAGATGGTTGAACAAATAAAACGAAGTATTTTGGGTGATAAATACCGGATAATCTTTTTATGATCACTTAATAAATATTTAAGAAACTCACACCGAGTCCAAACACTATCTCTCAATCGAATCTTCATATCTTGCTTGATATCTATTTAAAAAATAAAAAATTGATTCATAATTATTTTATCTCACTTTGATTTAGTCATTATTATTTTAACGGTTAGTTAATTTGCTGATGGCTTTTAACTTCTTTTCTATTGTCAAGACTGCTCACTTTCTTTTTCATGACATTGCTTGTTTCTTGTTACTGCCATGACGTAATGAAAACTCCTCTTAGACAAGGAAAATTCAGATTTGGATAAATGAGAGGTTGTTGGGCTGCCAGTTCGGATATGGAAAAGTCTACTGTACTAAAGAAAAACATAAAGTTCTCTTATTTATGTCAGCCATAAATTAATATTTTTGAACAAATGACAATTTTTATAACCCAGATCGCTTTTATTCTCTAAGAGCATTCTCAGTATTGTTTTTGGCATTTTGCATGGTTTAAACCAGAAAATTTTACCATCCATTAATTATCCACGACTGAATATTATTTGATGTTTCTGAAATATATATTCTCCCTCTTATTATAATTTCAAAAATAATAATAAAAGATTGTGTAAGTATTTTCCTATGAAACTAATAAGTTAGTGAACAAGAAAGTTTAAAACTGCATTGTGATTGTATTGGTTAAAGGAAATTTATGAATAATTATAGTTATTTTATGTCGCTTAGTAAAAATATGCCGAATGGAGGGGAGCCAGTTTTTCAATCAATGCTTGTATATATTTTTATTTACAATGAAATGACCTTTTATTCGTTGTTTCATTAAATAGATTTTTTACCTCTGTAAGTTATGGCAATGTAATAATTAGATTGTTATATACAGTAGAGTTCCAGTTATCTGGTACAAATTGCTACTAATGAACTGAAATCCAAATAATCGTGACTAAAACAAGTGCAAAAATTATCATTTATCTCTTTGTTTATTTTTTGGGATTTAAGGTACTCCCAACACAAGACAATAAAGACATGTTATAAATAACTTACTAAGCTTTTGGGCCTTTGTATTTTTACTTGTTTAAAAAGGGCCATAGTTTTTAAGTCATTTTTAAGATTTGTAAGGGAAAAAAATTAAATCAATTAATTAGTAACTCTATGGAATCTTAAATTTTCTAGCCAAAACTACCATTGAAAAACGTATTTAAATTTAATTCCTAAAAAACAGCCTTCTGATATTTTGTTATTTGTTTACCTAGAAACAAAAATTTCATCAGTTTTGTTGTTTGTAGCTTTCTTCATTTATTTTCTGCATCCTCTCTCTCTCAACATTGGAAATATAATTATCTAATTCTATTAGTGTAACAATTCATTGCATCGTACATTACACAGATAAGTGGAGTTCTATTGTATACTTCTTTTGTTATAGTTTCTGTTTTAAATTAATCATGAGAACAAATTTGTTGACAAAGTATTTCAAGTAGTGTTGTGCTTAAAAAATGTTTGTTTGTTAAGTATTAAGTAATAATTAAAAACAAACATGTAATATATTAATAGTAATGTATTAACTGTGTTGTGATATTTGATATATAAATTTTATTATAGAAACATTTACATATATTATAAGTGTTACATTGTAAATACATTTGATGCTTATGAGGTTAGACAGAGAAAAAATTTCTTTAGTTTTTGTAGGTTTTTTCTTAATTTCTCGCCAATCATTTTTTGGCTTCTCTTAAATTAAAACAAAAAAAATGTTTCTTTCTTTGCAGCAGGAGCGTGACCTCAGCATGATCCAAACTCGAATAAGCCTTCCTGGTTTGGGAGGAGGAAAACCTCTATAAAGGAATAGTGCAAATAATTGAAAAGTTCTAAAGAAAAACCAGAGCTAACTAACTATTAATGACAATTTTGATTGGTCGTTTCTCTTTCTTTTTCAGTGGGGAGATATTGTCTTTAAATGTAGGGTATATTTCAGGATTTATGTCCTTTGGTAGTTTCCTAATAAGTTAAAATATTTTTGAAAATCTGTGCAAGGTGTTTAATTCTATAAACAACATTTATTTTTAAATTATTAACTTTGTTGTCTAAATATGTTTGTACAATAAAGTATGATCTTGCCGTTGATGGGGTTAGATTCTAATCCTTAAGAAAAAGCTTATTGAAATTAGATGAGAGAGGAGAAGCTTCAAATAATATAACAAAAATCAAAATGTTGTGAGCCATAAATGTAACCATTTTTTAAAAATGAGGTAATTACATTTTGTTTTTTTGATCTATCGAATTGTCAATTCATTTAACTCTGTAATTATTCCCTTAATTATGTGGAGCACTTCCATGATCCACTTTGTCCCATGTAGCAATCTTTTGTGATAGCCACATCACTTTTCAGTTCGGTTTTTGTGACATTTTTGCCATGGTTGTAATAAGAATTCGACTAAAGGTTAATCTATCTAAAAGAATAAAAGGTGATAATATAAAAAATGTAGCAGCTAAATGCTAGGAAATTTTTTTTTGTTCGTAGTAAGGCAGCTCGAGGTCATCCTAGTCACATCCTTCCTAGGTACCAGAAAATGAAAATCAGATTGCTGAAGCGCATATGTTATAAATAAAATAGACTACTATAGCTCCCCCCCCCCAATCCTATTGATTGTCATAAGAAATACATGTAAACTACATGGGCCAACAAACTCCAAAGCCAACGGTTTCAAAGCACTGTCAACTTAAATCATGAATGATCAAATTCCGATTCCCTAAAAGGCTGAAATTGTACTGTAAAATGATGAAAACAAAAATTATACAGGTATGGATTAATAAAAAAAAATGGTTATTAATTTGGTATGTAGTAAGTAGACAGCATGTGATGTGTTTTGATGTCCTATCTAAATCTGATATCTAATTCCCAACAAAACATATTACATATTGTTAATGAGGAAGTTGAGATGTTATATCTGATGCCATACTCAGGATGGTGGGAAAATATTTATTTTTTAATTATTAAGCAATCATATTACATGTAGTTGGAAGTATTTTTTTATGGTTAATTAATTTTATGCCTCAAGGTCAAAAAAGGAACTTGCAGTGATCAGAACAGACTGATACAAGGGTTTCTGATTTTTTTAAATAAACAAAACCCTAAAAGTCATCTTTTTGTAAATGAAAAGCCAACTTTATTTTGGGACTTAAAATCCCCAAGAATAATAAACATGTCAAATCTTTCATTGGCTACCGTGAATCTACTAAGCACATTACAATTGTTCAAATAATGTCAAACAGCCAGGTCTTACTATACATACCTAAGATCTATTTATTTATCTGGTTTATTTTTCAAAGTTATGAATTATTATTACCAACTACCAGTCGAGATTAGTTATATTATTGTTACAATAATTACTAGTATAAGAGAAAATATAGGATGCCTTTACAACTGTGCTAACCATGCCGAATACCAGCAATGGCATTATCTATTCCTTAGTTAATAGGTCTCGGTAACTATCTGAAAGCATCTAAAAATACAAAAATCACTTTATCCAATAATTATTAAAATTTACACCAATGAGTTTACATACTACTACAAATAATTATTAATTGTATTCACAAAAATATAGTTTCATATTTAACAAAACAAATTAAACATGCTGCATTATTGACTTAATGTTATCTTTCTTTGTATATAGTGAATATTTATGGATAAATAAATAAAAAAGGACTAAAATAAAGTTTACATAACGTTAGCTGGTTTTTCTTTTGAACCCTTCGATGAGTAAAATAAATTTAATTTATTTAATAAATATAAATTGGTATTAAGCATAAAGTGCTTTAAACATTTCCTCAGGTTTAAAAATCTGTGTAAGAGTATATTCAAAGATAATCTTATTATGTGTAGCATAAGTATGCTTCATGTATTTTAATCCGATGTCAAAACATCACGATTATTCTCGTTATTGTCTAATTGTAATTCCCTTAACAATTCAATTATTGTCATTAACACAATATATCTATTATTGAATATATTGAAAAAAACTCTTATGTAAAAAGACTGAACATTTCGGAGAGTTCTGTACTTAAATTTAAATTTCATATATTCATACTTCTGAATGTTTTTACGTTACCACATAAGAAAACCTGTATTGCGTGGTTATGAATGATTGTCATTCATATCTCAACCAATAAGGTATTTTTACTCTCTTCAAAATGGAAAAAAATCTTTATTGATAGATAAAGATTTTAATTAGACTATTATAGTATAAAATATGTTTAATTCCACCATTAACTTGGTGTTTTATCTGCAACAGCACAGTTTATTATATCCTAATTGTTTTTAAGTATCTGCTCATTGTTTTAAGATTTAGCTAGTAAATAATATGGAATATGCAATTTTTATTGTTAACAGATTTCAGTTCTAGTTGTGAATATTTTATGTTGTGTTTAGTTTTGGCTGTGAAATTTTCATTACCTTGCTAATTGATTATATCATTAATTTAAAAAAACGAAACATATTTATTGTATTATTGAAATTTTATGTAAGAAAAGATGATATATATATATATATACATACACACTTATGGCTGTACCTATTATTAAATGATTATTTCTGTGCAAGAACTGTATTTCTTATTTTGTCTGTAACCTGGAACATTTCCCCGTGTCCCGGTACTATATAGTCGGCACACTTCAAGATGATGTTTCTGTTGTACCTTTGAAGAACAGGAGATTCGCTGACACTCACCCAGAGGTAGTCATGTTCTAAATCTTCTTTCTTCTCAAACAGATCTCCTACAAATTGTGTTAAACGGTGAGTTCATAGTTAGCTTAGTATGTATTTGTTAGACATCAGATTAGAAATATGAAAGAAAGATATCATAGTTTTATCAAATTCATTTTTTAGTGAAGTCTCAATGCCACCAGTATGTTTTTTCTGAGAGAGAGAATTTCTCAATTTCATTTTATCAGTCTCAGACAGGTCAGTCTCATTACATCCAGAGCGCTTCTAAACTAAAACTAAATTACCATTAATTCTACTCTGAGTGTTTCAATCATTCACATCTTATTTCCATCTCCAGTCCTCATATTCCATAAAATGAAAATAATGTCAGTGAAAGTATTTTCAGTAAGTTAAACATAATATTTCAATAACATGTAACATTTCTGAACCTAATGAATCTTTATTTTTTTTTTTTTCATTTCATTCTACGGTATTGGTTGTTATTAGATTAACTTTTAGTTTTGCTTGTTCTTAAAAATATTAATACTAAATAATGTTAGTATAGTTAAAATGGATTGTTTCCTATTAAGTCTAACCATTGACTGTACTAACTAACTTGTAGTTCAGCATAATTTCTGATCATATTAAAAATAGACCTCAATCTACATATAAATGTTAAGATTGACAACCATACTTCTACATATGCCATCTGGCGAGCGCCTAGAAAGAGATAATATGAGGTGAACCTGTGGTCTTTGACTTTTGCTGGCGGCCTACTCGGTGGGCAGCTTTATTCGTATTGATCTGACTCCATAAGATCTTAGAAGGTGTGCCTCGACAGTGCACTATGTTCGGGAGAAGAGGAACAGGGTAGGTATTATAGATATAGGTCTTGGAATGACCACAAATTCACACTTGGTATCTAAGGGTAGGCGAAAACCGTCTGGATCCCAAAGGCGGGTGTGAACTGGAGAGAGGCAGACTGGATCGCTGGGGGAGACGCTACTAGATAAAAGTTTGTAGGGCCCCAGATACCGTCATCCGCAAGGAAGAGATCTCTTCCAAGCAGGAGCTAGTTTTAGCGAGGAAGGGAGAGATACCACTAGGAAGGTGTGGGGTCTGACAACGCCAGACTAAAACATAGCAAGGTTAGGGCAAAGAGATGAAGAGGTAGTTGAATGAGAAGGCCATGGTTTGAGTAGAGCAGCAAATGCCAGTGCATAGAGAGATAGAGAAAGCGGTGTTCCAAGTGCCGGTTCTGTAGGACTACCGCCAGTCTCGCTGCTTATATAGGCAGGCCAGCCGTGGTGAGGGGTGTTCCTCCACCTAAGGCTTTTTCCCGAAGGACCGAGAAGAAGGGAACTTCTAATTATTCGTAATTAAGAGGTTGACACAACACATGTAATGCTGTAAAGTAAGCAAACTAACTCTCAGTAGATTTAAACCAATGTACAACATGGCAGCCCCCACTAATGGACTTCACTTAACATTGGTGAGATACCTTACAAGGTTGTAAGAGGAAAGCTAAAGAGATTTTTGGCGTTGACAAGGGTATTTATTGTTCATGCAGGATAACTTAAGGTAGAGCACCCGACTAGAGATCCAAGGTTTGAGCCCCAGCCCTGTATGGATCTTCTTTCTTTGTCTAATAATTATCTACGTCACAAATATAATTCTCACCAACAATAGCTACTAAGCCGTTCACTGTCTTAACCAAAACTGTAACATCACTGAGTGTATGGCCAGGTGTAGAGATTATTTTGAGCTCTTCGCCATCTATGTGATAAGCCTTACCTAAAATCAAATTCACCTTAGTTTTACAATGACATCAAGGAACAAAAATGTATAATTGTAAGTGATGTTACCAGAACTGAATGGCGCATCAATATAGAAATTTTTCTTGGATATGCCATGTCCAACGATATGGGTACTGTTTAAAAACAAATTATTATTTCCACAATGATCAGAATGGCCATGAGTGCTGACAACATACTGGATATCTTCCGGTTTTACTCCATGCTTCTCTAAACCTGTTTAAACAGAAATTTATGTGGGATTTCTTGAATATTTAATATGGAGTTGTTTAAACATTGAATGATAAAATATATGAACTTTAATAAACATGCTTCCTTTACTTTTAACATATCATCATAAGCTATTCTATTTGTTGTGGCAGTCCCAAATCAGAATGAATTTGGGAATCCTTGAACCACTGCTAGGAGTGTTTTCTTCTGTACAGGACAAACATAACTAACTATGTTGGTAAGGTAATAAGTTAAATCTATTTTTTATGAACGTTTACAGTTGTTATTACATCTAATTTTGTTGTTAGTCATGTTTAGTCTTCAGGGAAGTCGTTTGTTTAAATATACTCCAAGATACAAAATATTCTGATCTTAAGAGTTCCAATTGATTGTTATAATGCATAAATTTCTATCGCACTTAGGTCTTCTTGATAGCGTGACAAGTTTTGTTTCGCAGTTCCAAGGATTAAGCTGTAACTTCCATATTTTTTACCAGAAGGATACTCGATTGAATAATTTCTTCTGGAGGTTTGTGATTGAAGCTTCAATGGTCTCTGTGGCACAGAAATAAGCTGCCATTGGCAAACATGCTGAAAGGTTATACAAGAATGAATAACAAAGTAGAGGGATCAGGAAAATCGTATTAAATCTTTCTAGCTGTGCTAAATGACTTTCAACCAAAAAGATGGTTACTATGTTAAGATAAAAATATCATGTTAAATATATACCTTCTAAAATCAATGCGCTATCCCAAGGAGTCATAGTGTCTACGATAACATTATATTTTCCTTTAATCAAAGTGCAAGTACAGTTCGCCTCCATTCCCTCCTTGACTGCTTTAGAATAGCCATTTTGGATTATCAATACTTCATATGCCATATTCAAACCTGAAAACATGGCAATCTATAATTATGTTTAGGTTAAAAAGAGATATCCAATAAAACAATGTTCACAAGCACTTTCGGGTAGCATACCCGGAGATTTCCAGACACATCACTTGATAATTCCAGCATGACTGCTGACAACACTTGTGAATAAAAATATACAATGTGGGAGTATACAAGAGTTTAATTTTTTTTAATTATCAAGAATATTATAAAAATAATTATCAAGAGATTATAAGGGTTTATAACTTAAAGGTAAACCAAAAATTATATGAACCAGTTATTTGGAATGTGTGAAGTTTGCATTCTACTTTTTTTGTAATTAGCTTGTTCACGAAGAAGAAAATTAACTTGTTGTCTAAGCCTACTTTCAACAGTTACACCATTCAGTAGTAGAAGAAACTACTTGGATCTAAGAACTGTACAAACATACTGTAGTTATCTAAACCATAAGTGTACTTATGCTTGTAATTATAAAAGTCAAAGTATTGTGTGCTTCAGTCTTTTATTGTAACTATTGCACTTGTACTCTCTACAATATGAACTATCTCGAGAGAAATTTACTATTGAATGTAAGTGTTCAAAAGGACTTTTGCGACAGATCTTTAAAAAATCTATTGTAAAGGTTTTTTTTTAAAACAGTCTTGAATTTTTTTAATGTATGTAATTCCATGCAAATGTATTATTGAGGTTCTAGTTAGCAATGCAATGAATCTCATGCATTTATGTTGGGCAATTTACATTGTTTTTTATAATTAGTAGGGCATGTGTTTGATACAAACATTAAGTAAGAGAGATTTATAAAGAAATATAAACAAGCTTCTAATTACCTAAATTTTTAAATTAAAGAACTTCTTATTCATTACCAAATACAATGTTTTTAATAAGCGAATCAATCATTTTATCGCAGGGACTGATTTTGCGCTTCAGTATAAGTTATTTCAGTTAATCTAACTGTTAATGTGTTTAAGACATTTAACATGTTTCCATTATATAGGTCGGTCTCTTTATTTGATTTTTCTTCTCGAATTCTTTATTAGGTTTTCTTTCAGTGAATAGAATCACTCCGGTTTTAGTTTCATTTGGTTTATTCTCTATCTGTTTAATTGTTTACAGCATTTATCTATTGTGATTTGTTATAAGTGGTTTGCAGTGCTGTATATTCTGTAAAATGGCTACATCGTCTGCAATATTGCTGTTTCTTTTTTTGCTTTGAATAACATTTATTAATAATTCAACCCAAAAGAACCTCAAAACTGTGCAAATAAAATTTCACTTGGGAACACGCAATATCACTAAAACACATTCATTTGCGCATTGTAATCCATATTATTATCTGGTAGATTATTAAAAGAGTGTAGGTGCAAATACAAAAATGGAACTAGAGTTATTTCTTTTATGATATATTTATCACTTTAACTAAATTTTATATACAAATAAATTATAAAAAGTATAAAAAAAAAAAAAACTTGTATAAATATAATTACAGTAATTTTTGGTTCTTAATTTGGTACAGAATACAAAAACAGACTATTCTTATAAAATTAGATGCATTTCTTCCCTACATTGATGTAAATTAATATTTATAAGAAAGACAAATATGAACAGTTCTATTCGTCCATTGGTATAAACAATTGAAAAAATAATCATTATAACATATTTATAAAAAATGTTACATCAAATACAAAAGTATTGTACATAACTGAATTACAAGAATTGTTCTATTTGTACCAGTAATAAAAAGGTTATATTTAAAGTAAAATTTAATTTAAATAAGTACCAACAATTTGGAATGAATATCAATACCTTTATTACGTAGGATATCATATAATCAACATTCCACTTCATTGCAAAAAAAAATTATACAGGTAATAAATGTCTTATCATTAAAATCGAATATTTTCTGTCATCTTATCAATACCATTAGAAAAACAAATTAAAAATAGTTGAGCATTTTATAATCGTATATTTGACTCCATCAGTTACCATAAATGGATTTCAACTTCAAACTATTGTCATATACATAAATTCACTGGTTCAGAGACTAGATTGCTATTTGAGAAATAGCAAATATGTACCCAGAAAAATACAAACATTTTCTGTGTAAAAACTCTGATAACTATACAAAAGAAATCAATTTGACATTTATTTAATGATCAGTAAATATATTATAACACTGAGTCTTCCAATTGCTACATCACAATTATTTTCTTCAAGTTCTATTGCAATATTTTAACTTAACTTGATTGTATGCCATTACATCTGTTATTATGTATTTGATACATATTTTGGCAATACTTGAAAAAAAAAGAAATTATATAACATTGATCACTGATGTTAATAAAATATTTACACTATATATCACAGTTCCAAGAATAATTTATGAATGATTCTACATCGGTAAGACAATTAGGTCTTCTTGTAATTATTGGCCTGCTTTAAAATTTGAATATTTTCATTAAAGAGGTTAGGATTTTAAAAATAGAATACAAAAGTGTTAACAAAATACTCGACTGCTAAAAACAATAACCTTTAGACTGCATCTTTTGAAATTAAATTGCAATAATTTAACAGCAATCTTGAGATTATTTAAAAGTGGATTACAACTGAAAAATTTTACATTAATTTTGACAAATAACCAAGGAATATGATTAAAGCGTTCTGGTTGGTTTATTTAGTGCAGAATTATGTCCTTGGGATTGTTTAAAGGATGAATTGTGGCCAAGTTTTTAGTTGGGCACCAATTAAGCGGATCATGTTATCTGAAAAACTGTAATATAAAAACAAAATAGTTAAGTAGATTTAGTTCGAGGGAAATAATTTAAAAAAAAAGAAGTACCAGATATTACATTTATATCAGTGACTAGTTTGAACAGAGAATGCGCTTAATTCCAACGAAAAGCTTTAGGAAGCACAAAGCATAATACATAGATTGCCATGCAAGAAAAAATATTTCTCGGTGTATAAGATTTTATTTTTAAAAATCAGCTTGAAAATTGACGAGGGTCTTAAACTACCAAACACACATTCTTCCTGAATTTTCTTATTGAATAAAATATATTTGTTTTTTTACATAATTGAATAATCAGTAACATTAGACTTTGTAATATAAAAAATCTCTGTCAAGAAGAATGAGAGGGGTAAGGTAAGTGATGGTTAATATCTGTGATTCTTTTTTTTTTTTTAAACTAATGATTCAAAATAACCCATAAATGTTTAAAACTAGCGAGTTACTTCCATACTACTAACACAAACTGCCCATTAAACTGATTAAACGATGCCTTCAGAAACACCTGGCACTGGTATGAATAGGTCTGAACTGAAGCTCCACCAAGCTGAAAGACAAAAAAAGCGACACGAGTTTAAATATTTGACAGCAAAAAAAGGCAATATCGATTACAAAAATATCAGTAAGGTCACTTCAGATATTAATTACAGTCACCAAGTCCTTGTTAGGAAAGCTAAATTTTCTTTTTCAAAAAATTCCACAAAACAAAATACAATGTGGCAATCCTTTCTTATTTCAGTTTGCAACGGTAATGTATTTGAATGATATACAGATGGATGATTGAAGATGTATCCTTTAAATATCTGACTAAGGTGATAAGATATATTAATATGGCAGAAACCACCAGGCTGTGGTGAGAAAATCGGCCAACCTCCAAATAAAACAAAAAAGACAAAAATTATAAACTAGTGGTAAAAACAGATAACGCTGTAGAGGAAACCCTCCATACACACTTTAACATTATTTTTTTCCTTGAAACTTTTAGTAACAAACTGTTAACAATTCACTATTACTTATTGCCCGATAAGGCAGATTGTAATTTTATCACAATAAAAGGTATTGTTTGATATCCAACTGTTAACAATTAAGTACCAACTTTTAAAATTATGAGGTGAATCACATTGATAAGTATAGCAGTTAATTGAAAAAAAATTTGTACATATAAACTACCAGGAAAATATTTCAGAAATCAAGGCCATACTAATGATCCCATAAATGTAGAATCAACTGTTAAAATATATAAACTAAACTGATATAACATTTAAAATATTACATATTATTCCTTTAAGGCGATGTAGATCATGAAGATCAATCAGTGCAATCCAATAAGTTAAACTCTTTACATACAAATTTTCTAGCATGAACCTAAAACTAATTAAAAAATTAATCATTCCTGCAATATTTACAAATAAAGACTACATGAAGCCACTCAATACAGCGCCTAATGAATACAATAACTAAACAATGCCAAATTTGCAGTCATGGTGGCTCATTCAGTCATAACATGATATGCAAACATTTTCTTAACTAAATGCTTAGAGAGGCTTGTACAATATTTTAAAGCATAGATGGTTTTAATTACTTCTAGAGACTATTTTTACCAGTTATCTAAAAAATCAAAACCAGTCTTTGGGATATCATCCGAAAGGTCCCCATCCAACAGGCCTCTCTGTTCAATGAGAGCCAATTTCGCTGGAGGTGGAGGAGGAGGAGTCTTTGGTTTAGCCACTCCTTTGGAGCAGACTTTTTCATCTTTGGAACTTTTATTTTTGACATGTTTACCAGCATTATCGGTCCCTTTAGTTAAAACATTTTTTGTTTTCCTCTGTGGGCTCAAAACATCAGACTTCTTCAGTGGAGTTTTGCTCTTATCTGGTTTGACATTAATATGAGTGAATAGATTCAACTGACTTCGAGAGAACCAAGAGAAGTTCGAAATTGGTCCGAGATCTTCATAATCCTAGAGTAAAGACATTATTAAATTAAATCACATAAAAGCAACATAAGTCTAGAATCATATCAGATGTCGAAGTTTCCCTCAAATGATTCATAAAAGAGAGAAAATAAAAACTTACCGGGACTGGACTGTATTCATACTTTTCAACCAAACTGTAATCTACAAGTGCTTCATTGATTAATTTGTCCTTCGCTTTTCTATCGATTGAATTCCAGCTTGTTTTGTTTTTGTCTTTTATCCCATCTATATCTTCGGCTATTTTTTGGGCTATGGGGTTAACTGATCGGAAATATTCAAAACACTGGTCTTGAATTTCCATAATCTAGAAAATGAAAAAACCTAAGAGAACTTAAATGTGGCCTTTGCTTCAGTGACATAATAATATTGACAAATCAAAATTCATTCAAGCAAGATAGAGGTAAAGGATTATTACTGAGAAAATACACATGAAAACCTGCAAGGTAATGGAGATAATAGTAACATATTCATCATTACATGAAAATGGTTTTTATAAGTTCTTTAAAGTTCATTGAGCATGAGAAGAGTATAACTAAACATATAATATAGTTCTATTACCTTAATTTCCTACCAGAGCTGGTATTTTATTTTTTTGTAATAAGGGAATATTTAAAAAAATATTCTGAGTTTCGATAGAAGAGGAAGATTATTAATTGAGTTCCTAAAACGAACTCTTGTAATAAATACTAAATGGACTTCACCAATACTTACTGTCATGAAGCAGATATCAATGCTTTGCCAGAAATGACAGATAACAAGAGTTAACAATGATTCATTCTAACCACGACTTGGAAGTTGATTACGTATGAGACGGTCTCCCCTCTCAGAGTGTAATACTGATGCTTCCCACTTCTCATATAAGGCCTTTACATAATGTACTTTCTACTAAACAGTAATTCAATGCGTTTAGTAAGGGTCTTCGTCAATGTCCAAAAAAAAAAAAAAAGGAATACTAGTACTTCTTGTTATTTTAACCAAAACCTGTTCAGGGTCTTGTCAAACCTTGACATTTCTGGTAGATTAAATAATTTTTACGAGCCTTCGGACTGGATAATTACTAATCATATTGATAAAGCATTTTGTTAATTGGTGCTAACTACCAGAAATTGGTTTTATTTGATTAATAATTCAACTACCCTTCCTCAAAAAGGCCTAGCAAAAAAAGCATATATGCCAGGAGATCAGAGACTTGGAAAGAACGCGTGAGGCTGGCCGAAGACCCTTGAGTCGCACAAAGCATTTTGACGACTATCAGGCGTTCAGGGTACTCCGCAACGTGACAGTCCGACAGGTGAAATCCAAGCACTTTCATGAAGCCCTCTCCTGCGGTTCTGATTCCAAATCCAACTCCTTCGAAAACTATCCCTCTGTGACTCCTCTGGGTTTCCTCCTCAGAAGCATTCCCCGTTTCACCTGATGAGCTAAACTCAAATTTGTGCCTGTCTACTCAACCACTTCGCCATCTGCCTCATCTTATAATCCTTGGGAGCCCTCATGTAATGGTAATGATTTTTATTTTAAATATGCTTCTCTCACAGACCTTATAACCACCGTAATGTGACCACGTGCTAACAATGCTGTTCCTGACGGAGTCCCCGTGAAGTTATTAAAACTATGCCTTACAGTCATCCTGCCTGTTCTCATTATTTACAATTTTCCCTCCTACATTACCTCTACAAACCTCATGAAAGACTAGTTCAATCATAAATCTCCTGTTTCCTTGAACATTCCCAACTTCTCGACCCTTTTCAATCTTGTTCCCGTCCTGGTTGCTCCACACAATCTACATTAGCTAATATCATTAGTGACATTCATTCTAGTATTGATCAACAAAAAAAATAGTCCTAATTCTCCTAGATTTTTCCAAAATAATTGATACTATAGACCTTCTTTCCAAGTTAAAATCATTAACCTTCTCCGATACATCTATTCAATACTTTCGATCAATTCTGTTCAACCGTTCACAAGCACTAACTATCCTTAATCGACCCCTATCTGCTTCCCTCACTTTCCTGGCGATCTTCCTAACTCTATTCATCATTGTTTCCCTCACCTGGCAAGAACCAAATCTTTTTATTCTTCCCTCCTCTGATTTTTTAGCTGCATTTTCCCTGATTCAGGGAGACCTAGATCTGTTCAGTGCCTGAGAAAACCGAATAAACTGAGATTAATTGCAATGAAACCCAGGCATAGGGTCCAGTTCCCCCCTAAGACCCTTTTCCGATATTCCAACTTTAAACCTTAATAACCTTTCCATTAAATTCTGTTCCACCGTCAAAAACCAAAAGACCAAACCCTCTCTTGGAACCAACATATCTCTCAAATTTCTCGTCGTTCAATAGGTACCCTGTAACAATTCCATCGCTCTCGCGATCTCCTCCCCCAACCTACTCCTCAACTCCTTGTTTCCTCCCTTATTTTCCCTCATCTTGACTATGGCTGTGAGGTGTATGGAGGACTCGGGGGCAAGTTGATGCGAATCATGAATTGCTTCGTTAGATTTGTCTTTGGGACTCCACGACGCTCCAAAGTCTCTCGCCTCTACGCCGAGTTAGGGTTGCTGTTCCACTTCTTCCATGCACAATATTTCCTCGGTTCATTCCTTTTTCAAGCCTTCCATTCACGTCACCCCCCATATATAAACAATATTTTACAGTTCAAAACCTCAGTCCACTCTCGGAACACAAGATCCCGTCTCTCTGACCTTTACACCCCTGGCCACACAACTGCAGCATACGATCGGTCCTTCCTTGCTCGCCCTACTTCCCTCTGGAATTCTCAACTTCCTAATATCCGCCATGCTTTATCCCTATGAACCTTCAAAGCTCTTCTGTTTCAAAACCTTTTCAATAACCAAAGAGACAAGCGTTTGTCTGGGAACGATTTACTCATTCATTATTTTATATTTCCTGGCTGTTATTTTTGTATTAATTATTTTTATTTGATCGTTTACTACATACAGATAAGTGTTGGCTACGAGATTGTATTTCACTTTCTTTTGTATTCATTTTGCTGTTTTTTTATCTAATGTCTCACTGTACAAACTTCTACATATTGTTGTTGTGCACTTAATTTACTAAAACATTTAAACATTTTTTTTACAATTATTATTATCATTTCAGAGGTTTACATTGTCAACACTATTTTTTTTCCAGAAGTGAATTTGTCTTCTGAACAATTATGTTATTCGTATGGGACTTCGTCCCGGAGTAACATTTTTTTCCTATTCTATAAGTAGTGCATCATGTGTTTGCATAACATATTCATTGGTTATTCGCGTCAACATTCCTTTCTCATTTTTCTTGTTTTTTATTTGATTGTGGTGTCATGGCTTACTCTACAGACTCAGAGTACTTGCGATTAACTAATCACCCGATCATACTTATCTACTGCTACAGCTTATGCCTCTACCATTTCTAGCACATGCTTGTGTACCCCAACTACTTCTCCAACTTTGTAAACTATCTATAGAAAACAAGAGACTGGGCAATCATTCAGCCTATCTTCTTTCCTACCAAATTCTAGGCCCTCCAATACGCTTTGTATCCAGTATCCACGCCCTGTCCATCATACGTCTAGAATTTCCCCCACTTTAACTAACCAGAATTTCTATTTCCACCTCTCCATGTAACAAATTACCTGCAATATCCCCCACATTACAACCCAATCTGATTTCTCATGTACTTAAATTACATAATATGTGATTATTATAATAATATTGCAATTGTAATTCATAAGTGGGAATTTGCTGGACTCTCGTTTACCCCAATGTTTATTCGAACACTTAATTCTCCTATGACATTTCTATATAATCCAAACCCTAAGGCATAGGCAGCATAGGAACGCGATTATGACCTATGACCCTCAAAACTCATTTTTTTGATTCTGTGCAAGGCATTACTGGTTTAAATGGTTCTTAGGAATTATTAGAAGGGGAGGCCCTGATCTGTCTTTCATCTACTATTTTTTTAATATAACTATATATATATATTAAAAAAAATTTGTGTCTATTCATTAGTAAATTGTATGATACTGACTGAATTTGTGAAGGGAACGTTCCTAGGTCAGTGTCCATACCTAAAACCCGTTAGATGGATATAACAAGGAATTCATCCGTGGATTAAATAATTTTAATTGTTCTTTTCTTGATAACCCAGTACTCTTTCTGTCTCTTTGGGCGCTCTTCTGTGAACGACGCACAACTGTTAGTCCGGTGTTTTATTTGTTATGAAATCTGTATTTCAGATTACATTTACATTGGATGAACTGTGCCTGTTCTACATTCACATAGATAAATAGAAAACATATATATAAATTGCTACTAATGAACTAAAATCCAAATAATCGAGACAATTGCAAAAAGTATTATTTATCTTTTTCTTTATTTTTTTGGGATTTAAGGTACTCCCAACACAAGAGAATAAAGACATGTTATAAATAACTTACTAAGCTTTTGGGCCTTTGTATTTTTACTTGTTTAAAAACGGCCATAGTTATGTAATTTTTAAGATTTGTAAGGGAAAAAAATTAAATCAATTAATTAGTAACTCTATGGAATCTTAAATTTTGTAGCCAAAACTACCTTTGAAAAACGTATTTAAATTTAATTCCTAAAAAACGGCCTTCTGATATTTTGTTATATGTTTACCTAGAAACAAAACTTTCATCAGTTTTGTTGTCCTTAGCTTTCTTCATTCATTTTCTTGTGATATTTGATGTATAAATTTTACTATAGAAACATTTACATATATTATAAGTGTTACATTGTAAATACATTTTATGCTTATGAGGTTAGACAGAGAAATTTTTTTTTTAGTTTTTGTAGGTTTTTCCTTAATTTTTCGCCAATCTTGGCTTCTCTTAAATTAAACAAAAAAAAATGTTTTTTTCTTTGCAGCAGGAGCGTGACCTCAGCATGATCCAAACTCGAATAAGTCTTCCTGGTTTGGGAGGAGGAAATCCTCTATAAAGGAATAATGCAAATAATTGAAAAGTTCTAAAAAAAAAATGAGAGCTAACTATTAACGACAATTTTGATTGGTCGTTCCTCCTTCTTTTTCAGCAGGGAGATATTGTCTTTAAATGTAGGGTACATTTCAGGATTTATGTCCTTACAGCTGATAGATTAAGTGGTAGTTTCCTATTAAGTTAAAATATTTTTGAAAATCTGTGCAAGGTGTTTAATTCTAATAACCATTTTTTATAAATAGGAATTACATTTTTTTTTTGATGTATCGAATTGTCGATTCATTTAACTCTGTACTTATTCCCTTAATTATGTGGAGTACTCCCATGTAGCAATCTTTTGTGATAGCCACATCACTTTTCAGTTTGGTTTTGTGACATTTTTGCCATGGTTGTAATAAGAATTCGACTAAAGGTCCTTCTTTCTTCCAATGCCAGTTGTCTCATATTTTTAACTTTTCTCATTTTAAAGTTATCAAATCCAATATTAAACTATTTTAATTTATTCATTGATATTATTTAAATGATAAATATTAATATTAGATAAAACGCAACAAATAATGTCCATCCCTTCATAACCGTGATCCACGTGTCGTTTACCGCCATTTTATGCCCGCTAATTTCAAATCAAAGGGAACATCATAGAGTTCACAATATCAAAAATATCACAACATTCAGGTCCGCTCCGATTTAAACCTGAAAAAATTTGAGCCTGTCGATAAAAAATTTTTTATTTCACTTCACTTTTGATTTTACTTCCACTTTTTCAATTTGCATTTTCTTACAACTAAATTACAATATCAAAATATGTGTTACCAAAATTTTACATGTTTCCAAATGTAATTAATTGTACAATACAACATTTTAACATTCAATTATATTACAATAAATTTTCAAGTCTTTACATTGCTTGAATGACATTGTTTTATAATAACGTTTTCAATTAATTTTAATTTTTTACATGTCATCCTATTAGCATTATTTCCATTTTTTTTTTTTTTTTTTAATAATCCTTGGCCCAGAAAACGTCCCTGAATGAAATTGTTTTCAAAGTCCTTCAATTTATTAAATTTCATTTTGTTCAAATTAAACCAGCAAAAGGAGATTTCACTAAATTGAACTGAAATTTTAAATTCTAATTTATTCAAATCTTTTACTTAATTTTACCTAATGTATTATTCTAATATTTATTATTTATATATATTTTTATCATATAATTTAACTTTTACGTTATCTCAAGGTTCTGTTAATAAAATTTAGGAAACTTCTGACAAAAGGAATAATGGTTTTATTTACACACATAGATTTAAAAATTGATATACAAATAAATTACGTACGTAATAAAAGAATACTATTAAATCTAACATTAAAATGGTACCTTATAATTATTCGTAACGTGATACTAATACTGGCCAGTGTTTCATTGTGTTGCTTTCTTCGATGGTCGTCTTCTATTTCGTGATTCGGATAAGCGTCTTCTAAGCTGCAGCGCGTGGTTCCATACGTCTGGGGCCGCTTCTCTCTGATGCACCACGAGGCCGTAGCGTGGGTTGCTACCTGGGCTTGCGTGCCTCCTGTGCCGGTTCCTGATGAAGAGTAAGTTCTGCCCTAATGCCGGGTCAGACACCAGTGACCTTTCGTTGCCATCTTGACCTATTGGCCTCTTTGGTTGTTCGTATATTTATACTTTGCTTGATTTACGTAGTTTAAAAAATAAAATATTTATATTAAATTATTGACATTATTTATATTATTAATATTAATAGTTAATATAACAACAATAAAAACGTTCATCCTTTCATAGGCATGAACCACGAATCATTATTACGTTCTTCAACGCTCGCTAATTCCGAGTTTATTTCAAAAACACAATCAAAAATCATAACATTAAAATATCATAACAGTATTTTTTAATTTATTTAAAAATTCTACCGGGTCAGATTTTTTAAAATTTTGAAACTAACTTATTATGACTATGCATTACTCATAATTATTTCAGGACCAATCACTAATTTAGACTCACCAGACCCACTTGACATAGCGACTGTATTTTTCTCCATTCCACTTCATTACCTTTATCAATACTTTCTTTTTTATAAGTCCCTAATTCACTAATAAATTTTTGTTCATAATCTACCAATTTATTGCTCATCCATGTTGTTTGTTTATCAAATTTATTTTCCGTTTCTAACTTATTTTCTTCTAAATCAGTTCTTTGATTTTCTAGTTCTGTTTTTAAATCCGTTTCTAATTGATGTATTTTTTCATCAAGTTTAACATTCAAATCTTTGGAAGAGTTTTGTAACTTTTGTTCAATTATTTGAAATTTCTTGTCAATTTTTAAAAAGTTTTGATTATTTTCTTCAAAACTTCATTTATTTTCTTCTAATATTAATTTTAACATCCTATCTATCCTACTCTCCTCCTGGCTTGACTCATTTACGTTTTCCATAACTGAATTAGAAGCAACTTTTATGCCCGCTAATTTCAATTTCAAATCAAAGGCAACATCATAGAGTTCACAATGTAAAATATCACAACAATATTGTTAATGAGGAAGTTGAGGTGTTATATCTGATACCATACTCAAATTGATTATATCATTAATTTAAAAAAAAGAAACATATTTATTGAAATTTTATGTAAGAAAAGGATATATATATAGTTATAGTGCACCCGTGCTAACATTCTAAGAACTATGAATCACCCCTTTGCTGACTCTTATTTAAACCCCGTGAGAATCAGAGAAGGAGGTCAGTCTATTGTATCTCATTAGCCCGTCACTATGCTAGATTAGATCTGTATATTACCATGTCATTTATGTTTGTTATTCAAAATAAATCTTTTTAAAAAGTCTTGTGTGCTTTGAAGATATTTAACTGGCGCCCGAACGTGGGACTTGGGAGGAATTTTGAAGGTATTTAAAGTAACTTTGCGGAGCTTAGAATCGTGTGTAATACCGAAATCAAGCAGCATAACTACTTCTCTCCGTCTTGAGGAAGATTACCACTGCGTATACAAGTATAGCAAGCATTCTCCACGACTACAGAGGTATCTTTCAACTTTCTGAAGATTTTCAAATCTTATCACCCGAGTTTCAAAACTATTTGTTGAGACTTCGCAGCACCAAGGAAGAAGATTTTTCCACTGAAGACAACATACTTGATGGTAATTATAAGTAATTATAAGTTTATTGTATGTCAAATTTACAGGATAGATTAAACCAATTAAGACAAGTATATACAACTTTTAATCTAGATAATATTGATCAATTACTATTAGAAAATACAAATTCAGAGATGGCTATGGAAATAAAAGATCATGATTTTAAATTAATTCCGGAATATGATGGTGATCCTTTACAATTAGTAGATTTTATTAGAAATACAACATTTGTGTATGACTTATATTGTAAAGATAATAACCAATATAAAGATATAAACCATTCAAAATTAGTATTAACTTTATTAACTAAGCTAAAAGGAAAAGCAAAAATTGCAACCTATGATAAGGAATTCACTAGTGTGACAGAAATTTTAACATTCCTTAAACGTAAATATCAAGATACGCGAACGAGAGAGCAATTAATATCAGAAATACTCAATACTAAATCGTACCATAACGAAAACCCACATGATTACTTAGAAAGATTAGGTAAGAAAAGATGCGATTTATATGCTCGCGTGTATGCCGACTCGGAAATAGTGAATAAACAGTCGGAAATGGAAAGATACGACAAACAGATATCACATCACACCGTTCATAATTTACATCCCTCGCTTACTGATTTTATTTATCATATTAAATTCGAGACAATCGAAGATATTGACGAAATCTTAAGAAATAACGCTGCGCACATTGTGCATCGGGTGTACGGTCCGGGTAGTCGAAAAGACAAACACCACCAACCACACCAATCGAATTATAAAGGCAAAAATTTCGATCCAAATTACAAACATAAATATGAAAAACAATTTCAAAAACAACCTCATGAACAAAAACAAGATTATCAACATCAACAAAACCAAAATTATAAAAGTTATCAAAATGCACAACCAAATTATCACAATTACCCAAATAATCAACAAAATTATCAAAAACCTATTCATAATCAATCATGGGATCCAAAATCTCAACATAGATTCTTTAATAAACCTCCATCCGGAAATTGGAGAAATAATCAACAAAAAGTAGATCCACCACAACAAAATGATTCAAATACGGTTTCGATGAGAACTGTTTCTAATCGCGTACATTACGCCGAGGATGAGAGAGATGAACAAATTAGAATATTAACTGAAAGAGTAAAACAACTTGAAACTAATAAAGATAATTTTTTAGACCAAGGTCCGAACAAAGGAGAACCACCGGATCGAATGTAATTAAAATAAGTGACGAAGTTAATTTTTTAAATAATTTACCACAGCTCTTGGATAAAGAAAATAATAAATGGTTAATTGACACAGGAGCAACAAAAAATTATATTTGTCCCCAAGCAATTCCGAAAGATGCTAAAATAAACATAGAAAACTTCGCGATAAAAACCCCTACAGGACGAGCAGAAGGAACACAAAGTGTAAACCTCAACCTGCAAAATCTGATAGGAATTAATCAAGAAGTAAAGTTCTTAGTTTATCCTATTAGTTCACGGTTTGATATTTTACTTGGGTACGAAACAATGAAAATGTTAAAAACTAATATAAATTTAGAAGACATGGAAATAAAAATAATGGGAATAAAATACAAACTTGAAAGAGACGAAATGTTTCATATCGAAGATACTAATGAAATTAAAAATGTTATAAGACACGAACACATAAATTCGGAGATAACGGAAAAACTCACAAAAATATTAAGTGAAAACGGTGAAATATTAAAAACAGAAAATGAAAAATTAAAACCGACTAAATTATTAAAACATAGAATAATAACTACGAATGAAAATCCGATTTATACACGAAATTATAGATATCCGGAACAATTTAAAGAACAAATTAACGAAGAAGTTGGAAAATTATTAAAAAACGGAATAATTAGACCAAGTAAGTCGCCGTATAATTCCCCTTTGTGGATTGTTCCAAAAAAAATGGACGCATCGGGTATAAAAAAAGTTCGCATGGTAATCGATTATAGAAAATTAAATCAGGCTACCATAAAAGATAAATTCCCGTTACCCAATATCGAAGATTTGCTGAATCGATTAAGAGGTGCAAAAATATTTTCGACTATTGATTTAACATCGGGATTTCATCAAATAGAAATGGATGAAGAATCTATTCCAAAAACAGCATTCTCTACTGAAAATGGTCATTACGAATTTGTTCGAATGCCATTCGGAATAAGTAATGGACCGCCGACTTTTCAGAGAGCAATGACAATGATGATATCAAATATTCCTAATGCAATGGTTTACGTTGACGATATTATTATTTATTCAAAAAATGAAAACGAACATTTAAGAGATTTGGAAAAAGTTTTCAAAGCATTAAAAGAACATCAGTTATCAATTCAATTAGATAAAACTGAATTTTTCAAAAAAGAATTAAAATTTCTCGGCTATATTGTAACTGAAGAAGGTTTAAAAACAGATCCGAAAAAGATAGAAACTATAGTAAACTTTCCAGTACCTCATGACGAAAAGTCGACAAGACAGTTCTTAGGTATGACAGGATACTATAGGAAATTCATTAAAGGATATGCAAAAATAACTAAACCTATTTCAGATTCGATTAAAACAAAAATTTATAAAACCGAAGAGATAAAAAGGGCTTGTAAGACATTAATAGATTTAATGGCAAATGCACCAATTTTAAAATACCCCGATTGGAATAAATCATTCATATTAACTACAGATGCTAGTAATAAAGCAATTGGAGCAGTATTGTCCCAAAAAGACGATGATGATATTGAACATCCTGTAGCATTCGCTTCACGAGTACTACAAAATGCGGAAAATAATTATAGCACTATCGAAAAAGAATTATTAGCAGTTGTATGGGCGACTCAACACTTTAAGCCTTACTTATACGGAACTAAATTTTTACTTCAAACCGATCATAAACCACTAACTTGGATATTTTCTATGAAGAACGGTAACACCCGAATCATGAAATGGATTTGGAAGTTGCAGGAGTTCGAATTTGACATAAAACATGTTAATGGTAAAACAAATTATGTAGCAGATGCTTTATCAAGAAATATAAATGAAGTAAACCACACGGAACCAGAGGATATGGATATTGATGATGTAAATATTGATATTGATGTATTTATTGATGACATATTACAAAATCAAGAAGAAGCTGCTGAAAAAACAACAGAATATGAAGCAATTATGGAGGAATTAATAAATATTCCATCTACAGCGGAAAATGCAGAAAATCAATCAGATCTAGAAACTATTCATTCACAAGAATCCAGCAATGAACAAACTTGGATATGTGAACCAGATAAATGTATAAATGTAGAAAAAAATCAAATTATTATCATTAGAGGAAACAAAGAAGACATGAAGTTCTCTAAGCCATTTGGAAACAAGAGAAGATACGAACTCATCATTAACAGGAAAGATGACTTGCAAACTCTACTCTACCAGATCGTAGAACCGGACAAGACTTACGGAATTTTCTGTTCACCGAACATAAAAACTTTAGAAAAAACTTACGATGAATACTTTAAAGAGATTCAAAATATAATAGAAAACGAATTCCCTTCTGTAAGAATAAAACGTTATTTTAACTTTATCAATGACGTAGAAAATGTAAATGAACAACGCGAAACTATTGAAAACTATCATTTAGGAAAAACTAAACATCGTGGAATATTAGACACTTTTGAAAAATTAAAAAAACAAGTTTATTTCCCCAATATGAAAGACAAAATTACAGAATACATTAATAAATGTGAAATTTGTAAAAAATCAAAGTATGATAGAAAACCTATCAAAACTAAATTTCAACAAACCCCAACACCAGAAAAACCTTTTCGAGAATTAATGATTGACATTTTGAAGTATGAAAGGAAAATAATATTTACTGCTGTTGATACTTTCTCAAAAAGATTGTTCGCACAAGTTATTCCAACACACAATGCAATCAATATTTGTGATTGTTTACAAAATTATTTATCTCATTATCCTACGCCAGTACAGATCTCATTAGATCAAGGCACAGAAATGAAAAACAATTTAGTTAAACAATTTTGTGACCACAATGATATTTTATTACATTATACATCCACTAATCACTCAAATTCTTTGGGATTATTAAATAGAGTTCATTTAACACTAAGCGAATTACTAAGACTTATCTCGCATGAGAGAAAATCTTATTCATTTGAACAAAAATTAAAACTTGCAATTATTGCGTACAATAATACCTTAAATAACAATCTAAAATTAACACCCAATGAAATCACTTTCGGATTTATAAAAGAAAATAACAACAACAAAAATATTAGTATAACAGAACTATACGTACAAAAGTATCATAAAGATTTACAACTTTTGCATGAATTAGCTCACACAAAAATTAATGAAGAAAAGATAAAGCGTACAGAAAAATTAAATAAAAATCGGGAAGATCCACCTGAATTAATAAATCAAGAATTTATCAAAGATACTCAATCGAAGATTAAAAGTAGAGACAAATTCAGAAAAGTAAATGTGTTAATCCAAGGCGCTAGGCAATTAACAACACATGTTGATAACGTTAGGAGACCCAACAAACGTAAAAAGAGGAAACATTTTGTTTCAGATGAAGATTCACTACATGTCAATAATTCTGATACTTCATCTTCAGAAGATTCTGACGATAAAAGTAGTAGATCTCACTAACTCTCCAGGAATTCTCCATTATTCTGTAAATAATATTAGAGTAGTTAATCAATATTATGAAACTTATCATTTTTATAATTTAAGTTTATTAGAAGTAGAAATAATAAATATTGAAGATCATGTTACTAACTTTAGATCACATAAAATGTATCATTTGCTAAAAGATTTAACAAACGAAGTTTTTGAACAATTTCAATTAATGCAACAAAGAGATATTAAAAATCGTCATAGACGAGGCTTGATAAATGGTCTAGGTAATGTTATTAGTTGGATAACAGGTAATATGAATAATGACGACAAGGAATACTACGATAAAATAATTTCAAATGTAGAACAAAATAATTATAAGATTGAACATAACATCGAAAATTCTGTCAATATTAATAAACGTCTGATTGAGGATTACCAGAATGAAATCAAAACAATTAATAAAAATTTCATAATTAATAGACAAAATTTCGAATCGCTAGGACAAAATGAAAAAGCTTATGACTTATATATTCACATCATGCATTTATTAAATAAAATTAAAGATTTAACTTTATCTTTAGAATTTTGTAAGCTTGGCATTGTTCACACCAATTTAATGATTGATGTAATAAAAAATCTACCAAGTAACATAAAACTAATCTCAGATAATACTGAAATTCTATGGACAAATAGTAAAATCTTTTGTTCAACTCATCACAATATAATCCATACTTTTATCAAATTACCAATTCATGATGAATCCTATAAAGGATATTTTGTGATATCAGTACCAAGAATTATAAACCAGACAATTTACGAAATTGATTTAAAAACTGATCTTTACTTACAAAAAGGAGCCACTCTCTATCAAGGAAGTTGTATTTTTATTGACAATTATTACTGTATAAATCTTAATAAAACAGAATCAAAATGTGTTTCATCTATTGTACATAACGGAAATTTAAAAGAATGTAAACTAGTATTAAGTAATCAAAATAATATAAGATATTTAGATCATATTAAGCAATATATCACTGTAAATATTAAAAAAATAACAGATTGTCATAATAACACTGTATTTTTACCAAATGTAGGATTAATTAATATTAGTAAGGAGGATTGCTTTCCAGAATTTAATAAAATTTATACTCATGATTTTAACACTATTTTACAACCATTTTATGAAAATGTAATATTAAATACAACTATGTTAGAAACAAATAATTATACTATACCAGAATTAGAAATATTGTCCTTTGTAGACAACGCTAATATTTATCATTATTCTTTTGTATTATGTATTATTCTAATCATTGTACTAATTAACATTTTTATTTATAAAAGAAATTGTAAAAAGATCCAAAATTCAAATTTACCTTTAAATAATGTAAAGGTTTCAACAACACCTATTACTATTGATGATCATAAAGTAATTTTAAGTAAATTGTATAAATCAAGTTTTTAAAATGTAAAAATTAAATGTTTGTTTTGACCAGAGTTCAAAACTTAAGGCTGCGGGGAGTTATAGTGCACCCGTGCTAACATTCTAAGAACTATGAATCACCCCTTTGCTGACTCTTATTTAAACCCCGTGAGAATCAGAGAAGGAGGTCAGTCTATTGTATCTCATTAGCCCGTCACTATGCTAGATTAGATCTGTATATTACCATGTCATTTATGTTTGTTATTCAAAATAAATCTTTTTAAAAAGTCTTGTGTGCTTTGAAGATATTTAACTATATATATACACACTTAGGCTGTACCTATTATTAAATGATTATTTCTATTCAAGAACTGTATTTCTTATTTGGTCTGTAACCTGGAACATTTCCCCGTGTCCCGGGACTATATAGTCGGCACACTTCAAGATGATGTTTCTGTTGTATCTTTGAAGAACATGAGATTCGCTGACACTCACCCAGAGGTAGTCATGTTCTAAATCTTCTTTCTTCTCAAACAGATCTCCTACAAATTGTGTTAAACGGTGAGTTCATAGTTAGCTTAGTATGTATTTGTTAGACATCAGATTAGAAATATGAAAGAAAGATATCATAGTTCATCAAATTCATTTTTTAGTGAAGTCTCAATGCCACCAGTATGTTTTTTCTGAGAGAGAGAATTTCTCAATTTCATTTTATCAGTCTCATTACATACAGGTGCCAGAGCGCTTCTAAACTAAAACTAAATTACCATTAATTCTACTCTACTAGTGTGTTAAGCAGAAATGAATACTAAATTAACCTCAGTTCTACACAATGATAGAATTAGTAGCCAGTTAATTAAAAAAAAATTATAAATTATTAATTGTAGCATTGATGCCACTGTTATTTACAATTATTAGCTAAATTGATTTAGTTTGTCTGAATACTGCAACCAATGAGTTCATAATGTAAAGGCAATGTACGTTAAATATTTAATATTGAATACATGTTATGCTGTGAAGTAAGCAAACTAACTCTCAGTAGATTTAAACCAATGTACAACATGGCACCCCCCTATGGACTTCACTTAACATTGTTGAGATACCTTACAAGGTTGTGAGAGGAAAGCTAAAGAGATTTTTGGCGTTGACAAGGGTATTTATTGTTCATGCAGGATAACTTAAGGTAGAGCACCCGACTGGAGATTGAGAAGGATCAAGGTTTGAGCCCCAGCCCTGTATGGATCTTCTTTCTTTGTCTAATAATTATCTACGTCACAAATATAATTCTCACCAACAATAGCTACTAAGCCGTTCACTGTCTTAACCAAAACTGTAACATCACTGAGTGTATGGCCAGGCGTAGAGATTATTTTGAGCTCTTCGCCATCTATGTGATAAGCCTTACCTAAAATCAAATTCACCTTAGTTTTACAATGAAATTAAGGAACAAAAATGTACAATTGTAAGTGATGTTACCAGAACTGAATGGTGAATCAAAATATAAATTTCTCTTGGATATGCCATGTCCAACGATATGGGTACTGTTTAAAAACAAATTATTATTTCCACAATGATCAGAATGGCCATGAGTGCTGACAACATAATGGATATCTTCCGGTTTTACTCCATGCTTCTCTAAACCTGTTCAAAAAGAAATTTTACGTGGTATTTCTTGAATATTTAATATGGAGTTGGTTAAACATTGAATGATAAAATATGAACTTTAATAAACATGCTTCCTTTACTTTTAAACAATTTTAACATATCATCATAAGCTATTCTATTTGTTGTGGCAGTCCCAAATCAGAATGAATTTGGGAATCCTTGAAGAACCACTGCTAGGAGTTTTTTCTTCTGTACAGGACAAACGTAACTAACTATGTTGGTAAGGTAATAAGTTAAATCTATTTTTTATGAACGTTTACAGTTGTTATTACATCTAATTTTGTTGTTAGTCATGTTTAGTCTTCAGGGAAGTCGTTTGTTTAAATATACTCCAAGATACAAAATATTCTGATCTTTAGAGTTCCAATTGATTGTTATAATGCATAAATTTCTATCGCACTTAGGTCTTCTTGATAGCGTGACAAGTTTTGTTTCGCAGTTCCAAGGATTAAGCTGTAACTTCCATATTTTTTACCAGGAGGATACTCGATTGAATAATTTCTTCTGGAGGTTTGTGATTGAAGCTTCAATGGTCTCTGTGGCACAGAAATAAGCTGCCATCGGCAAACATGCTGAAAGGTTATACAAGAATGAATAACAAAGTAGAGGGATCAGGAAAATCGATATTAAATCTTCTTTCTAGCTGTGCTAAATGCTTTTCAACCAAAAAGATGGTTACTATGTTGAGAAGATAAAAATATCATGTTAAATATATACCTTCTAAAATCAATGCGCTATCCCAAGGAGTCATTGTGTCTACGATAACATTATATTTTCCTTTTATCAAAGTGCAAGTGCAGTTCGCCTCCATTCCCTCCTTGACTGCTTTAGAATAGCCATTTTGGATTATCAATACTTCATATGCCATATTCAAACCTGAAAACATGGCAATCTATAATTATGTTTAGGTTCATAAGAGATATCCAATAAAACAATGTTCACAAGCACTTTCGGATAGCATACCCGGAGATTTCCAGACACATCACTTGATAATTCCAGCATGACTGCTGACAACACTTGTGAATAAAAATATACAATGTGGGAGTATACAAGAGTTTTATTAAAAATTATCAAGAATATTATAGAAATAATTATCAAGAGATTATAAGGGTTTATAACTTAAAGGTAAACCTAAAATTATATTATGAACCAGTTATTTGGAATGTGTGAAGTTTGCTTGTACTTTTTTTGTAATTAGCTTGTTCACGAAGAAGAAAATTAACTTGTTGCCTAAGCCTACTTTCAACACTTCCACCATTCAGTAGTAGGAGAAACTACTTGGATCTAAGAACTGTACAAACATACTGTAGTTATCTAAACCATAAGTGTACTTATGCTTGTAATTATAAAAGTCAAAGTATTAGGAGCTTCAGTCTTTTATTGTAACTATTGCACTTGTACTCTCTGCAATATGAACTATCTCGAGAGAAATTTACTATTGAATGTAAGTGTTCAAAAGGACTTTTGCGACAGATCTTCATCAAAAATCTATTGTAAAGGTTTTTTTTAAAACAGTCTTAAATTTTTTAAATGTATGTAATTTCATGCAAATGTATTATTAAGGTTCTTTTAGGTAGCAATGCAATGAATCTCATGCATTTATGTTGTGCAATTTACATTGTTTTGTATAATTAGTAGGACATGTGTTTGATACAAGTATTAAGTAAGAGAGCTCTTATAAACAAATAAAAACAAGCTTCTAATTACCTAAATTTTTAAATTGAGGAACTTATTTATTACCAAATACAATGTTTTTAATAAGCCAATCGATCATTTTATCACAGGGACTAATCTTGCGCTTTAGAATAAGTTATTTCAAAATCTAACTGTTCATGTATTTAAGACATTTACACGTTTCCATTATATAGTTCGGTCTCTATATTTAATATTGCTTCTCATATTATTTACTAGGTTTTCTATCAGTGAATAGAATCACTCCGGTTTTATTTTATATCTGTTAAATTGTTTAAAGGATTTATCCATTGTGATTGTAGTGGTTTCCAATGCTGTATATTCTGTAAAAGGGATACATCCTCTGCAATATTGCTGTTTCTTAATGTATTAATAATTCAACTCAAAAGAGCCTCAAAACTGTGTCCAATAGGACTCCGTTCAAGTATTTCAAATAAAATTTCACTTGGGAACACACACTTTCACTAAAACACATTTTTGTAATATGAGGAGATTTAAAAAAATATTCAGGGAGTTTCTATAGAAGAGGAAGATTATTAATTGAGTACCTAAAACGATCTCTTGTAATAAATACTAAATGAACTTCACCAATACTTACTGTCATGAAGCAGAATATAGGAATAGTATGATATCAATGCTTTGCCAGAAATGACAGATAACAAGAGCTAACAATGATTCATTCTAACCACGACTTGGAAGTTGATTGTATGAGACGACACATCTATTAAATACTTTCGGTCATTTCTGTTCAACCGTTCACAAGCGCTAACTATCCCTAATCAACCCCTACTCCCTCCCTCACTCTTTCCTGGGATGCAGCCTCGGGATTGGGCATTTCACCCCTTCTTTTTAGCTGTCAGATAAACGATCTCCGTAACTCTATTCATCATTGTCCTCCCCCCCCCACTTTTCTGCTGGCAAGTCCCAAATCTTTTTATTCTTCCCTCCTCTGATTTTTAGCTGCGTTTCAGATAACCTTCCCATTACTTTCTGTTCAACCCTCAAAAAACTAGGGAGCAAACCCTCTCTTGGAACCAACATATCTCTCAAATTTCTCGTAGGTCAATAGGTACCATGAAACTATTCCATTCTCGCAATCTCCCCACCCAGCCTACTCCTCAACTCCTTGTTCCCTCCCTTATTTTCCCTCACCTTGACTATGTGTGGTGTATGGAGGACTCGGGGCAAATTGATGTGAATCATGAATTGCTTCGTTAGATTTGTCTTTGGGACTTCACGACGCTCCAAAGTCTCTCGCCTCTACGCCGAGTTAGGGTTGCTGTTCCACTTCTTCCATGCACAATATTTCCTCGGTTCATTCCTTTTTCAAGCCTTCCATTCACGTCACCCCCCATATATAAACATAATTTACAGTACAAAACCTCAGTCCACTCCCAGAACACAAGATCCTGTCTCTCTGACCTTTACACTCCTGGCCACACAACTGCAGCATACGATCGGTCTTTCCTTGCTCGCCCTACTACCCTCTGGAATTCTCAAGTTCCTAATTAATATCCACCATGCTTTATCCCTACGAACCTTCAAAGCTCTTCTGTTTCAAAACCTTTTCAATAACCAAAGAGACAAGCGTTTGTCTGGGAACGATTCACTCATTCATTATTTTATATTTCCTGGCTGTTATTTTTGTATTAATTATTTTTATTTGATCGTTTACTACATACAGATAAGTGTTGGCTACGAGATTGTATTTCACTTTCTTGTTTTCTTTTGTATTCATTTTGCTGTTTTTTTATCTAATGTCTCACTGTACAAGCTTCTACATATTGTTGTTGTGCACTTAATTTACTAAAACATTTAAACATTTTTTTTACAATTATTATTATCATTTCAGAGGTTTACATTGTCAACACTATTTTTTTTCCAGAAGTGAATTTGTCTTCTGAACAATTATGTTATTCGCATGGGACTTCGTCCCGGAGTAACATTTTTTTCCTATTCTATAAGTAGTGCATCATGTGTTTGCATAACATATTCATTGGTTATTCGCGTCAACATTCCTTTCTCATTTTTCTTGTTTTTTATTTGATTGTGGTGTCATGGCTTACTCTACAGACTCAGAGTGCTTGCGATTAACTAATCACCCGATCATACTTATCTACTGCTACAGCTTATGCCTCTACCATTTCTAGCACATGCTTGTGTATCCCAAGGAGCCCTACCCTGTTCCTGCTAACTCCTTTTTGTCTTATGGCTACAAATTTGCTGATACCTCAGCCAGATTCTCTTCTCACCTCAGACCTTTGTTTTCTGGAACTTTGGCTCTCCAAATGAGATTCAGGGTGAATGTCAGAAAGTCCTCTCATCTCACCTTTACCCTTCGTCGTTTTTCTTGTGATTTATCGTTCCTCTCCAATCAAACCATACCAGAGCATGAAACTAATAGGCAATAAAAACTACTTCTCCAGAGACTGGGCCAACTTTGTCAACTATCCATTGAAAATAAGAGACTGGGCAATCATTCAGCCTATCTTCTTTCCTACCAAATTCTAGGCCCTCCAATACGCTTTGTATCCAGTATCCACGCCCTGTCCATCATACGTCTAGAATTTCCCCCACTTTCCGTAACCAGAATTTCTATTTCCACCTCTCCATGTAACAAATTACCTGCAATATCCCCCACATTACAACCCAATCTGTTTTCTCATGTACTTAAATTACATAATATGTGATTATTGTAATAATATTGCAATTGTAATTCATAAGTGGGAATTTGCTGGACTCTCGTTTACCCCAATGTTTATTCGAACACTTAATTCTCCTATGACATTTCTATATAATCCAGACCCTAAGGCATAGGCAGCATAGGAACGCGATTATGACCTATGACCCTCAAAACTCATTTTTTGTCAATTTTGGATTCTGTGCAAGGCATTACTGGTTTAAAGGGTTCTTAGGAGGCCCTGTTCTGGCTTTCATCTACTATTTTTTTAATAAAACTATATATATATTAAGAATTGTTTGTGTATATTCATTAGTTATTTGTATGATACAGACCGAATTTGTGAAGGGGACGTTCCTAGGTCAGTGTCCATACCTAAAACCCGTTCATGGATGGATATAACAAGGTATCCATCCCTGGATTAAATAATTTTGACTGTTGTTTTCTTGATTACCCAGTACTCTTTCTGTCTCTTTGGGCGCTCTTCTGTGAACGACGCACAACTGTTGGTCCGGTTTTATTTGTTATGAAACTGTATTTTAGATTATATTTACATTGGATGAACTGTGCCTGTTCTACATTCACATAGATAAATAGAAATATTTAGAACATATATATATATAAAGTATAGTCAACATCCTAAACTTACAAAATGAAACTAGTAAGTTACGTTGGTTTTTTCACATTAAAACGATTGTTTTACTTGTATTTGTATTATGTGTTTACTGATAATTTATAATAATTGAGCCCTTAATTTTTCTCTTTTATTTCTATCATTTTCATGTTTCAGTATTGCTTGAGTAGCCATCCAAACAAACCATGCTATGTATTGAGGTTCAAGGAAATTGTAATGATGTTAGATTGTGGTTTATCGGCCCAAAGCGCATTGAATTTTTTACCTCTTCCGTTGGTTCCTAGCGCCCGGCTTTCCAACTTACCTGCATGGATGCCTCAAGAACCTGTCGATAGTCTGCTAGAAGGTGTAAGCAAAAATGTTTTCATTTACTACAATATAGATTGTTTAAATTGAAAACTTGATTTGCATTCAATTAATCTAATTATTATCAATTAGGAATTGAAGGACTGCATGGGAAGAGTATTTGTGGATTCGGCTCCTGAATTTTGCCCTCCCTTGACAAACATGATTGATTTCAGCGAGATTGATGTAATTTTGATTTCAAATTATTCATCAATGTTAGCTCTACCATTTATTACTGAACATACTGGTTTTAAGGGCGTTGTTTATGCTACCGAACCAACTCTTCAAATTGGAAGGTATATTTCATTTAATTGAATTGTTGAAGTTAAGAAAAATGTTAATAAAAATAAATATATAAGGATTTAATGTTTATTTGTTTGTCGGTAATCAAATGTCAGGTTATTAGTTAGGGGGGGGGGGGCCCGCCGCGGGGCTGTCCGATGGGTATAAAAAAAAAAGATTAAATGGGTGAACCTGTAGTCTTTGACTGTTGCTGGCGGCCTACTCGGTGGACAGCTTTATTCGTATTGATCTGACTCCATAAGATCTTAGAAGGTGTGCCCCGACAGTGCACTATGTTTGGGAGAAGAGGAACAGGGTATGTATTATAGATAGTTCATGTGGTCTTGGAATGACCACAAATTCACACTTGGTATCTTAGGGTAGGCGAAAACCGTCTGGATCCCAAAGGCGGGTGTGAACTGGAGAGAGGCAGACTGGATCGCTGGGGGAGACGCTACTAGATAAAGTTAGTAGGGCCCGAGATACCGTCATCCGCAAGGAAGAGAACTCTTCTAAGGAGGAGCTAGTTTTAGCGAGGCGAAGGGAGAGATCCCACTAGGAAGGTGTGGGGTCTGACAACACCAGACTAAAACATAGCAGGGTTAGGGCAAAGAGATGAAGAGGTAGTTGAATTAGAAAGCTATGGATTGAGTAGAGCAGCAAGTGCCAGTGCAGAGAGAGAGAGAGAGAGAGCAGTGTTCCAAGTGCCGGTTCTGTATGTTCACTTCAGGTGCCGGGTTCCGAGAGTATGAAAAAGCCCCTAATCTGGGCCTTATATTGGCAGGTCAGATGAAGAGGTACCCCCTTTGCTATAGTGGGCTTCAGCTATTTTGTGCACTAGTTCCCCCCTCTCTTAACTGACGCCTAAGGTTTTTATTATTAAAATATGGAAACGTAGGCGCGTATTTTCTGGGCTGAGAAGAGGGGAACTTCTATTTATTCATGGTGAAGAAGTTGGTACAACATCGAGTATAGTGATTATAATAGTATACTACCTTGTGGAAAGAGAGGATATTTGTTTTTTGATTAATGTTTATAAATTTTTTTTATAAAATTACCTCATTTTAACAGATTATTTTTAAAAGAACTAGTCGAGTACATAGAGCAGACACCCAAAAGGAATCAAGCCAAATACTGGAAGGACATCCTACATTTGCTCCCAAATCCTCTGTGTGATAGCTATAAACCCAAATCGTGGAAACGGATCTATAACCAACAAGAAGTACAATCGAGTTTGTCAAGGATAAAAGTAGTCGGCTATGATGAAAAGTTGGTAAGACAATTTACATATCTGTGCTCAGATGGCAAAATGTTATGTCACCTTTCCTAACAAAGATATTTTTAAATACTCCAGAGTCTATAAGTAATATAAAAAGAGACTTCAAGTATTAGCCAACTATCATTGGTAATACATTCACTCTTGTAAAACAACATCGTGTTTTCTTATAACATTATAGTACTTATGGACTCTGGAATGTGAAATAATCTCCTTGTGACTTACACAATTTTGCTATCCGAGCCCAAATATATATCATTGATAATTATATTTGTATGCTAATAATTTATATTTATTATAATAATATTTAATTTTTAGAAAATATAAAGGAAATATTCAAATAGTTTTTACAAGTTATACATAATGTTTTTATTTTAATTTATGATTTAAGGTTTTTTTTTGCACAATCTAAATACTTTAAAATTTTTTTTTTATTTTGAAATATAATTAATTTAAATTCTATAAAAGCAGTTTAGTTTGTATTAGTGACAGATTTCTATTTGTGGTTCCTGGTTATTATAAATGATCTTTCTATTTAGATAACCCAGGCTATAAAATTCTTGGAACATACCATTCTTTTAACTATGACTTACTACCCGAATGAGGGTTGACATAGAAATGGTTGTCACACTGGTAGACATAGGTCTGTTAACCTCAAAAATATGGAGGCACAGAAGAGGATTTCAAATTTTGGGTTAGGTTGGCCAATATTGCCCTTCTTATGTTGCATCAAGTATGTCACAACAAGAACCTTCCAAGTCCTATATTCATACATAAAATCTGTTCTGAGGGGATGAGAAATTTGGAAAATCCTAATTGAGTCTTAGCCCAGTTGTAATTATTTGCAAATGGTTTGGGAAGAATCCTTGCAAATAGATAGGACCGAAAATTTCAAAAAAAGAATCAGGAAAACTTACCATTCAAAAACCTACAGGAGAACAGTCAGGTTTGAGAAAATATATCAGAATAGGCGATACATTGAGAAAGAAAATGTTCTACTGGATATGAACCCACAAGAACGGCTCAGAAGATATGGGATACCAAGGAAAGACAATTTAAGGGGGCACACGACAATACAAAAACATGGAGAACAGGGCAGAGATGGATGGCGACACACAATTCTCGCAACATTTGATTCTTCAGATTGTCCTAAACTATCTCCTCCTATATTTCTTTGGAGTCACATCATGGATAAAAGGTACCTACCCCTTACTCCATGTATGTCTTTTGATTATGCCAAACTTTTTTTCTCTGAATAACAAAAAAAAAATCCTATCCATTCTGAATTCAAATTAAAATAACATTGACTATATGATATTATAAATATGTTTCTGTAATTTAATCACTTTATAAAACCATTTCAGGACGTCTATGGAGCTTTGAAAGTTACAGCTGTTAGTTCAGGCTATTGCCTTGGCAGTAGCAATTGGGTCATAAGTTCAGATTACGAGAAAGTGGCATACGTCAGTGGGTCATCTACATTAACAACACATCCCAGGTACGGAATCACATCAGTAATAGATTTGGCACTAGCATTATTCTTATAACGGCAGATTGTGATTGCTGCTATATATTTGGCTTGTTTTAATAATAAACAATCTGAATCAAATGTTAGGGGATGAAAGCTTTAATATATACCTTACCTAAAAATGAAAGTTAAGTGAAAAGTAAAAAATGTATGAAGACTTAATTAAATTAATTGACCTAAATTAAATAAACAAATAAAACAATCATGACATCTTGTATTGTAGCATGTCATTGATTTTTTTATCAGATTAATTCTTTTCAATCTATTATTTACTGCTAAACAAATAAACTTAATGGTAGTCGACTGACTAATGACTTAATACAACTTACAATTAACTAGCTTAAACTAACGGTATATGGGAATATTGAACAGTTATTGTCCTGGGGGAGGGTATAGAGAAAGTAAGTCTCTCTCGGCCAGACTAAGTTATACTTAGTTATAATAATAAGTTATTATACTTTCTCTTGTATTTTGACAAACATATAATCAGTATATTTGAGGCGTTGTAGAATATATATTTAAAATTTTATTTCAATTGAATCATTGTTTTATTTTTATCTGCTATTATAGAAAATTTTGAGCTTGGCAATTATTTATTACCTTAAGTTTCTGAAATACTTTCTTTTGCCCTGTACCAAAATTGAAATTGATAATTTAATTATAGATATCAATTGGAGTAGAAAGCAGTTAATTTTTCTATTGTTTATAATAGATTCAAGTTTTGTTGTTTTTTCAGACCAATGGATCAGACAGTTCTTAGGAATTCAAATGTTTTGATACTTACCGGGCTGACTCAAACACCAACAGCGAATCCTGATACCATGCTCGGAGAGCTCTGCATGACAGTTGGTAAAATATATTTATTTTTTTATTTGTATTGAATTGTTCTTTTATTTTGGGTATCAGTTTTAATAAACAGTGTTACTTAAATGAATGAAATAAAACATATTTTTTAATTTAACATAATTTTTAACTATTCTTCTGAGAATTCCATGTAGTTAGTTGCAAATCCTAAAATTGTTGGAAAGTCAAATACAACTATGGCAATTATATTTTAATTGACATAGTTCAAGTTTAAAATAAATTTAATTGTACATTTTTACTGGTCCTCCTTGTTGGCTGGTGGTTAGATTGCCTGAATTAGGGAAAACTTCAATTCCTTGCTTCCACGTAAGGATTTTTTCCCTTCACCCAGCCTCGAGAGTAAAAGTTAAGAAGGAGAGAACCTGATTTTAAAAACGAAAAGTTGGTTGAATGGAAACAACCTAGTACCAACTCCTCAAATCCTCCTTTAGTAATAACCTTATCTCTTTATGAAGTGTCACAGCATTTTTCTTTCAGTAAAATTATGTTCACAATTTCAATTTAATTCAGAAATCGATATATTTTAAAACTGCTTATTAGCATTAACTAATTGAAATTATCTTATTATTTTCGCTAACTGATAAAGTAAATAATCAGTATTGTTGTGATGCCTACAATTTTAAAATATATTTTTAATATTTTATTTATTAAGAAAAATTTATTTAAGTTAAGATATCTCAGGGTTTTGTTGTGATTCAAGTGGATACATTCAGTTACTCTTTAAATGTTTCATAATTACAGTTGACTTTAAAATTAATAAAAAACATGACTATTCGATGCTGCTGTGTGGTGCATGATCTTCTGATTCCTGGCTGTTACACTCAGATGTCAATCTGTGATGACCTGATGATGCCTGGCAATGAGAGACTCCCTACTCCCTAACTACGCTGCTTGTGCATGAAGGGAAAAACTCTAAAGAGGAGGGTTTCTGCGCCTACCCAGTTTCCAATGTGTCATGGGAATTTTCAGAGCATACCTGGGTTTTTTTTTGTATAGTAGGGGTAACCTGCCTGGTATTTGGTCTACAAAATATCTTTAAGAATATTCCTTTTATTTTTTTAATTCACTACAATTCTAATTTAATCTGTTAAAAAATTTATTTGCTTATTGTACAGCATAACAATATATAAATATTGATACATTTTGACATGATCAATTTTGAGAATTTATTTGACCATGCATGAACTGTCACATATTTATTAACTTTTATGAAAATTAGTGTTTTTACTATTGATTAACCTAACATTATTTCCAGGATTCAATAAGAATTTTTGAAAAAAAATTAATTTGGGTTTTATATATTATTGTCTATTTAGCTGTGACACTACGAGCAAATGGTAATGTACTGATTCCATGCTATCCTTCGGGGGTCGTGTACGACTTATTCGAGTGCCTCTCATCGCATCTTGACAATTCTAGCCTCTCGACGATACCAATGTTTTTCCTTTCGCCAGTTGCTGATATGTCACTTGGATACTCAAATATTCTAGCTGAATGGTTTGTATTATCCTTAATAATGATGTAATTGTATGAGTTCTTATTTTTTAATTATGTATTTATAAAGTAGAAATACTAATTGAACTGAGATACTAACATAGCTAGTACAAATACAAGTAGCAGCTGAATACAAATCTTTCACTACATTAAAAATTGTTTTTTTTTAATGTAGATAAAATATTTGAAATTGAAATCAGCTTTAGAAAGATTCGATACACCATTGATTTGTTGTCTCCTCCCCCAAAACTTTATTTTTTGGATTACCTTTGAAATGATATTTTTCTTACTGTCTCTAATGTGTCCTTAACCATTCCAAAAAAGGCTGAACATTAAATCTTAAATAGCTCCTAAGCTGGTTTTAAAAAAATCTTATTGAGGTGGTCCGAAGTTTTTTCACTTTAAAGATTTTTTTGCACACTTCTTATTTTTTGTCACAAACAATTAATCAGAATATTTGGAGGTGTTGCGAAATACATATCTAATGTGTTACTTTTTGATCTGCAAATTTATGTTCAGTTATTTAGTGTTGCAATTAGAAGACCAATTGGTCTATTGACCATTACTGTTGTTCTTTTTATTTTACTTCATATTTTTTATTCTATTTTGCCCTTAAAGGTTGTCTCATTCGAAACAGAGTAAAGTATACTTGCCAGAGGAGCCTTTTCCTCATGGTTACCTTGTTAAAACAGGACGACTCAAGCATTATAAAAGAATATACTCAGACGGCTTCAGCACAGATTTTCGACAGGTAATAGTGAACATATATCTAATTAATATTTTCTATGGAAGATTTTGTTAGGATATTGGCTTATTTTGATGAAAGAAAGTTGTAAAATTTTCATCAAATTTAGTGTTGGGGCACAAGGTGGTCGATGAACTGGCCTTGCTGGCTGCCTAGTCGACCCATTGTCTTCAGCAAGGAGTCGAAAACTAGTATGTGATCTGACTCCACATTGAAGTTTGCTCCGACAGTGCACAGTAATTGGGTGGAGGTAGAGGAATTTTATTTGGTCTTGGAATGACCATGATTTACACCCGGAATAGATACCGATCAGATCCCAAATGCAAGTGTGAACCCAGGAGTAGAGAGAGGCAGAGTGGACTGCAGTGGGTTTGCCACTAAGAAGTGTGTCGTCCAAGTGCCTTAGCTCAGGTGTCGTTCTAATGGAAGGGGGAGTCTCTTTCAGGAGTGCTAGTCTAATGGGCAGAAGATGGGAATATCCAATAGGTGTAAAGGTTATTAACGCCGGAATCAGACTAGTATGAAAAGAGGAGAGAATGTGTAAGTAAATAAAAAGGCCATGGTTAGAATATAATGTAGAAGCTAGAACCAAGACAGTGAGTGCAGAGCACAGTTCAAATTAAGATCAATATTAAGACTGAGACTACTTGAGGTTGCTAAACTCGGGTTTTATATAGACGAGGCAAGGGAAGAATCAATCAGAATTGAGTGGCTTGAGCATCTTACGTCATGGTGAACCAGTATGTTGTCTGCAGACTGCATTAGCACTCGGCACTTTATTTCATTAAGTTTTACTGAAGTTTACCGTGGTATGAATACGCGTACATTTTAAAAATAATATTATTGGTTCTTCAGAGGAGAGGAGCTTCTCCCGGTGAAGAAAGTGGTAATATCTGCCGGGAACTCGCCAATGCATGATGGGTGTCAGTCAGTGGAGGTGGAGGCATGCCATCCCACCATATTGCCATCGGACGATGTTGTCTGATTCAGTTTCTAGTGGTAGACAGTGGTAGATTGAATAGTTCGCATATTTTTTTTAATTAGTGTAAAAGATCACAATAAACTCTTCCACTTATTTCCATCTCTCATAAAGACATGATACAGATTTACAAAATGTCATCAATAAATAAATTTGATGATAACATTTTTCTTTTATCAACCAAAGCTGGTTTTGTCAAATATTATTTCATAACTAACTATTAACTTGAAGTTTATTAATGCTAAGATTTGATTATTTCAGCCTTGTGTCGTGTTCTGCGGCCATCCGAGCCTACGTTTTGGAGACGCAGTACATTTTATCGAGCAGTGGGGTAACAATCCTCTTCATGCTATTATTTTTACAGGTTGGTGAAATTATGTTTGTCAACTCCTTTTCTTTATTGACAATGCATTTGATCATTTATTTGTGTTGTGCTGTACTCAATTACAGAACCAGATTTCCCTTATATGGAGGCCCTCGCTCCGTACCAGCCTATGAACATGAAAGCAGTGCATTGTCCCATTGACACTAGCCTCAGCTTTACCCAAGCTAACAAACTTATCAGGGAGCTAAAACCTAGCACTCTCGTTGTACCACAATGTTACACAATACCTCCTCCGAACCACGCACACAGGAGTGAGCTCGTCATCGATCAGGTAAATTCTCCTAAGAATGAATATATTTATAAACATTAGCTTTTAATATTTAGTTCAGTGGAAACTCAATTATCTGCAGGTCATATGATCACCGCAGTGACGGATAACATAATTGATTGATAACAGAAACTCCCCTGCCCCAGATACTGTCCATTTGTTGTGATGATCTATTAATTATAATATTTTACACAGATATGCTGTGGTGCTGCAATTACATTTTGGGCAGAAAAATAATCGAAACATAGTCATGCATAATAAGGCAGTTCTTTATTGTTCTATGTATGCATGTGTATATTCTTTTTTTTTAGTCAAATTAAATTTAAATACAATATACAGTAACTTGTCCATACAGAATAAAACCAAAATGGCAACTGAAATTGAGATAAAAAAAAAACTACTGCTAATACTAATGGGCTTGGTAAGGGAGGAAGGTAATATAAATACAATGCAATTCACATATAAAGTGTAAATGAGCCTTTAGATTTCCTCTGCCTTTGACATTTTCCGAGTATTCAGTATGAACTATGACTAAAGAGCCAAGGTGTTTACTTCGTTTTCTTTCTATTGAATTATTGTCTTCACCTTCCTCCCTTACCAAGCCCATTAATATTAGCAGTAGTTTTCTTTTATCTCAATTTCAGTTGCCATTTTGGTTTTATTCTGTGTGGACAAGTTACTGTATATGTTAAAAATGTCCAAAAAGTTCCATACTTTTTCTGTTGCTGAATAAATGAAAATAATTGAACAAGTCAGTTAGATATAAGAATACCACAATGGATGAAAATTAGCCAATCAAGAATCTGAAGAACTGAGTAATGAAGATATTGTCCAGTCTAATGGAAATATTTTAATATTTTTAATTTAAAAAAATATAAAATTTATTTAGTTTTATTAAATGAGAATTAGTAATTTTATTTAGATAGATGAAATTATATTACAGATAAAAGTCATTGTAAATAACGTGTTGCTGTGAAACCCATGACATAGACTAGCATGGACAAAGGATTCTGCTGGAAAAAAACGTGATGTAGGTGGGAATGACACCTTGAAGAAGAAATGTTACGCTACGAACCTGGGGGTGAGGGAAAACAGCTATAAAAGGAAGAGGTTAAGGAGATTCAAGGTCACTCAGTCTTTTATGGAATACTAGCAAGGAAGGATGAGCTCTATTTCCTTCTGGACTCAGTAAGACATCAATGAGATGGGCGTATGCATGTGGGGCATAGCTGGGAGATTGAGATACTAGGTGTGAGAAGCTGAGAGAAGACGACGAGGGAGTGTTGAGCAGTGTGTGTTGAAGAGGAAGGACCAAGGAGCAGAAAAAAAAGGAAACAGATGGAAGAATTGTATCTCGTCAAACCAATCCAGGGAAGCATTTCAAGACAATCACTGTGAGTACCAGATTTAGTTACATTTCTTCAAAGAGAGGAACAGTTATGTCCACGACTCCCAGTGTAATTTTAGATATTAAGGGGCTTTAGTGTGTAAGAGTAGTAAAGTAAAATTAGGTTTAGCGTGTTTGAAACCCAACCTGAGATTTTTATAAAAATTTATAATAAAATTAAATGTGTCATAAACTGGTCTTATTAATACTTGAAAACCTTATTGTGTGTAACAAGCCGTTACAAATTGTCAGCCACGTGTGACACTATTTTGAGAATCTTATAAATAGCATAGTTGTTCACTTAATTTTGTTTATGTTAACTTTACAACCCTAAGAACAGGTCAAAATAACTTAAAACACAAACGTGTATTTACATATCAGGTTAAATTCATTATTATATCACTTTTCATATCGTTATATTTGTTGCCCAACATGAGGCCTTTTCATTTTTTTGTTCTATTAGAACAACAAAAAATTAATAATATAAATGTAGACAAAAGTTTGAAAGCTGACAGTGACGGTGAAGAAATTGCAGTTAATAAAGTGCCGTCAATTTCAGAAGTATTTTTTTCTAATGATCAGGTGCGGAATTTGGTTTCAGCAAATAGTGAAATAAATACAACAGAATAATCGATGGTTTTAAAAATTATTGAGAACATTTAAAAAAAATCTTATTCTTCCAATTTAAAGCAAACCAATAAATAATTATTTTTTGAAAACATCAGCAAATGGATCATAATTATTTATGTAATAAAACTTACACTATTCTTGTCTGATTAATTTGTAATAATTATTTTATATAGATTATATGTAGGTGCATATGACTTTTATTAGACTTTGTTTTTAATCCAGATACAACAATGTTCATGTGTAACCATCTGAATCCCCAGGTCCCTTGAAAATTGTTACAAGTGAATTTCACTTAATTATAATTAAGTTGATTTTGAGAAAGGAGTTGTCTGTTGAAATAATTTGTATTGAGGCAGTGTTTTTGACCTGGCCACCAAGGCACAGGTAACCTGGTCTACCTCCTGGAATTTTCCGGACATTTAGGGTAGGTTAGGTTGGCCATAAACTCTAACCAATTGTGTTGATATGAAAAACTTGAAATAAATAAATTTATGTCCTAGAACCATATAGAACCCTGAGAATACTAATTTAAACTTTATTTAAAATAAACTATTATTCATTATGAATGTCCTTTTAAAAAAATTAATTACAAATATTTTAACAAAGAAAGAATCAGTTCAATTTATTATGTACAATTTCATATCATGTAATCACTATATTCATATAACTTTCATTTGAAAAAGCTAGTCTATTTTTTGTGCTGATGTGCTGTGTATCTTCCTCTTGTTACTCGAACCATTCAATCAATTTGGAAAGCATAGCTTCAACTTAGCTATTTAGACTTAGCTAGGTAGACTTCTCCTTATGTTCTCTATGACTTTATTTATTCACTGACTTATTTCTTTGAAATGTTTTGACCGCCTGAAACAACCCTGATTTCAGTATTGTCTTTGGCACCTCCCAATTCGTTTGCTATGTTACACCTACTTTTTTCTGCCTTGGGCCTCAGTTTATTTCATCATGTTTTCAAAATTTTTTTGGGGAAATCCAGGTTGTATAGTTTTTCTGTAACCTCTGTAGTTTGCATTTTCAGAATACAACATTCATTCTTGTCTGTATCTCTCTTTATGTCATTGACTGTAATCCCCCTGATATACTATTTTGTCGAATACTACTATATCTATTTGCTGTCCCAGTTACCTGTTACATAAGAGAAATTAAGGGTTAAAAATGGGATTGACGACCAATTTTCTTCTGCATATGCGGTAATGATATTTTTATGGTTAAATTCATTTTTATTTAAAACCTTTCACTTAAGATATGGTTTGGGACAATGAACCTGAAAATCCACTGACCCTTTGTAATAAAATCAGGTAGGCACTTGAAAAAGCTAAGAAAGGCGTTACCCTGGAAATTAACTACAACCCTTGTTAATAAAAGTAGTTTGCCACAGAGATTTCCTACGACATGATGAAAAATTCCTTTTATGGGTGGAGGCAGGCTGCCTATAAGTACTAGTGTTTAGAAGAGATCTCTCTTATTGGCCCTTACATCTTACTTCTTTAGAGCTTAGTGATCCTAAATCCTGAGTCTTACATCCAAGTTCTGTGAGTCAGTTGAAGTTAGAATTCCAAGTATTGACCAAGAAGCCAGGAGAAAGATCATACATACACCATCCAACAACCCAAAATATTCATGTTTTTGTATTAGGTATTTTTTATTTTAAGTATACAACTATGTAGTCGATTGTAGATATGAAACATTTAAATAGTAACCTTATACATGTATTAGAACCACAACGAATCCTAAGATAAACATAACTTGATCATTATTAAATAAATTGTTATTCATCATGAAGTTTTATGAATGTCCTTTATTATATATATAATTTAAAATTGTAGGAATATCTATAATACTTTTTATTGAAAATTATTTTTTTTTTATACAATTACAAATAATTTGAATCTGCTATTACTATGTTTGCAGGAGAGTCGCTATGTCATATCGATTCAGAGAGGTGAAGTGGTTTCATTAGCAGTGAAGAGGCAGTTGGCTAAAGTCAGCCTATGTCCGATCCTTGCAGATAGGATTACCTGCACTGAAGTGCGACCAGGAATATGCTTAGCAACATTGACTGCGGCACTTCATGTCAAAGACAATCAGCACAAGCTCATGGTATGGAAATGTTTTCTGATAATGCAGTCATTTTAGTGGGAATGTTTTAATTTGATAAGGAGGCATAGCAGGATAGTAAGGCAAAGAGAAATTTTGATAATACAAAAAATAAAATTTATGAGCCATTAATCTCAATTTTATTATGTTGGTTTTTTTTGTAAATATTTTATCTTCTGCGTTGTAACAAAAGTCCTTGTGCAAGAAAACATTGCTGCCTTTAAATAACTTATTAAATCCTTATTTGACACATTTGTTTGTATAATTTGTATCACTGTTTACATTGACTAATGCTTTATTCAATTATGTAGCCCGATTGCCTTTGTGTTTCATTTACATATATATTGCAATGAGAATAAGAAATTTTGATTTGCAGACTATGAGAGGTTCAATTCTGAAGTCGACAGCCAAAGAAACTTGTTTGGTGGAAGGTAAAGAGGTGCTGCATCAATATAAGACAACACTTGCTTTGTTTCAAATGATATAATGCTGGGAATGGCAGTCTTTAAGACGCACCTTGATCAGATCACCCTTAAATTGTCAATGATAATTAATTATGCAAAAATGTAAGCCAGGGTTTATATGTGACCACACAAGAATTAGCGAGTGCAATAAGGCCTTCAAATGCTATAAAATAATATTCTTATTCAAGTATATTAATTTTATAAATAAACTAGTTATATGCACTTGAGCTTTTGTAGCAACCTGGTATTTAAGCTCTGGCTTTTTTACTGGTGCAAAATAAAGCTCAAATGTCATTTACAATTTAAATATCTCCACGGTTAAATACATAATAATCCATTAAAGACGGTAATTCAAAGAAAATCCGCAAAATAAACTTTACACAACAATATGAATTGCGTTCTTAATTTGGTCTGAGGTGAAGTGGCCGAGATGGATTTACAAATAAACTAAGTCACTTTTGGACTGAAAAGCTCAACAGTTTTCTTACAATAATTTAATAAGTATAGAATCTATTCTCTTTTTCTTTTTGTCCTTATTTCAATTTTTATACATTTAAAAAAATACAACTAATATAACAATTTCTTAGTTGGTGAACATTTAAATTTTAAAAAAATATGTAACTATATTGTAATGATTTTTTTATGAACAAGTTTACTTTAAAACGAATAATAGTTAGAAAGTGCAGGGAGGAGGTCTCCACAAACGTAGTATAAACCCCAGGTATCCAGGGATTAATTGTCCTCGGAATACCAAGAACAGGGTACGTTTTTTATAAATTATTTATACATATCCTTATAATTGGCACCGAGTGTATTAGTAGGGAAAGTACAATTCATAATGAACAGCAGTATGTTTTATTATACTTCATTTAATATTATCAGAGTACTATTGGTTATAGTGCATAATGTTTCATATTGACATAATTAGGTATAGAAATTCATATATAATTTAAATAATAGCTAATAAGTCACACTGATCTAAAATTTGTGGAAAATGGTGAATGGGCGTCACTCCAAATGATTCTAGTTTTTTTTCCCTCTAAGATCTAGCACAAAAATAACCGACTCTTTCTACCTGGAATTGGAACATACCAATTATCCTTTCTTTTCCCTGGTCAATTGAGCCCTTGTATTAGAATACATATTCCCGCTTTTCTATGTTACTGGTTATTAATTTTAAAATTAAATTAAATTAGTCATAAAAATATTGTTACAATATAATGGGCAAAGAGAAACCTGCAGGTAGCTTTGTTGTTTTATAAGTCAAAGGTAGCAAGAAGAAAATTGTAAAGAAACTTTTGTAATTTACTTTTAAAAAATATTTTAGGACTTGCCAGAAGAATCTCCGAACGCTCCTAAAAAGCTAAAACTCTCGAGATCTGAAGGTGAGGTATCCAGCACTGCTTCTTCGGCATCAAGATATGAGTGGGGTAGTCTTGATATGGATCTTTTCATTAGGAAACTGAATCAAGAAGGCATAACAGATGCTAAAGTTGAACACAACAGCAATGGGTACATCATTCATTTGGTGCGTGTTCCATCACTATAATTTTTCTTGAAGTAAACATTTTCATCATTTGTAATCTAATGCAGATTAAAATATCAATCCCTCCAAATATTAACAGGGTAAAGCAATTATTTTGTATTAATAGACCACTAAAGTCATAACATATAATACATGCTATTAATCAGGATGCTTTGATCTTAATTTTTTACCTTATAATTGATATGGTAGAAAAATATTTATTTTTAAGCACCCTTCCTTATTTTTCATGTTGCCTGGTTTCAATTTGATGACATTGTCATGTAAAATATCATACCCCCAAATAATTGCTGTTTGAGTTAATATTGTGACACTATTATTCATTGTGAATGAGACTTTTAATGATGATTGTAATTGTAGATTGAAAAAACAAAACAAAAATTACATATTGTTAATCAGATTGATACCCTAATCAAAATGATAAAAAATTACTTTTTCGTTGAAAAACACTTATCTAATAACGATGGAATATTTTTCATTTCCTTCCAATATCAAATTAGACCTTTATGTCGCTAGGTTGAACATGGGAGGGGACTTAAAACAGTCAGCCAGACCGGTGAAAACAAGGGTTTCTGAATGAGAAATTTTTATTGTGGTATTGGTCCACACTATTATTTGTCATCAACAACCAAAGGGTTTCTGATTTCTGAAACATCGTCTCGGCTGTTTATGTTTTGGTTAAGATATAATTACTGCAAGTATGAAAAAAAAAAATGAATGTTGGCTCTTTATTCATTAACCGACCTGGTTCTCTCGTGAATTTCTTTTTTCATAAGAACATAGCCCTGAAAATAAATGTTTTGAGATCTAGTTACCTATTCCCTGCGACCACAGATATTTATTATTTATTAGATACATGATTAATTGATGTATGTATGTATGCTTCAGCAAGAAGAAGATACACTGATACAAGTAGAGGACAAATCAACTCACATCTACTGCGAAGCAGCAGATCACCAGTTAAGATTAAAATTAAGGAATATATTGATGCAATGTCTTAACTCCTTTTAATTGCATCAGACTGATACTTTATTGTAAATATTAATAATTATATTTGACTACTGATGTTACTGATTGTAATTATCTAAGCATTGTTTTTACTTTTTTTTATATCAGTATACCAATGGATTGATACAAATTACCAATAATTTTCAGTAAGATTATCACGCTTGAAAGCAAATGGATGCTTGCGGTCTTTGTAATTTATTTTCTGGCTAATAAATTATTTTGATGTGCAAGAACATTCCATCGTCAATGGAACCTAAGCATAATAATATAAGTTTTAATCCAGAAAATAAAACACCCGTAACAGATTAATATTATAAAAGTATCTAATAAGTTATGTTTCTATTAAATATATTACTTTTGATGTTTTTATTTATTAGATCTAAATGGCTAATAGTTTTTATATTGACTAGAATATATTTATTATTGATTTTATTTCCTATTTTCCTATTACCTGGATTCTTAACATTAAAATATGTTTTTTTGCTTTAAATTGACCCAAATGGTCCTGATCCATCAGTGCTATACTATTTTGTTAATAAAACAATTGTTACATTACAACATGTGTTAATTACTTTGGGTATATTTTTTATTGTTACTTTTTATGATACTTTTAATTAAGAAAAACTTTATTATGATAAAATTACAATCTGCCTCATTGGGCAATAAGTAATTGTGATAAACTTTTTCCATTCATACTATATTTACAATTTTCATTCACTCGCTCATTCATACAGTATTTACAAACAGCCCAGAGACCTCCCTAGTCTACATGGCTGTCACCTCCCTCACATGCGAAAGACCATAACCAAGACAGTGGCTGGCTACACCTTGTATTATTGTATTATACTGTTAATTCTCGAAAAGCTAAAGGGCTACAAGATAGCATCAATGTCTGTTAATTCTTTGAAAGTTATGATAAAGGGCAATGTATGCTGCACTTGTATGCAAGTGCAATGTTTACAGTTATTGCAGTTTAGCCAAAGAGAGTTAAAACTGGCAAGGTGTTCCTTCAATCATGCAGAATCTGTTTGTAGGGCACCCAACTAGATATCGAGGAAGTTGCTGGAGTCCCGACCTTGTCAGCATATTGTTTCTTTAGCTAATAATTATTAAAATAAATGCCTTTATCTATCTATCTGATGTTTCTTTGATTTGTTAATATTGATAAAACTGAAACAAACATATTTTTTGTGAAAATTAGATTTGTTATCCCATGTAAAAATACCTCTTTACTGTGCAGGATTGATTTCCCGCTGGCTTCCATAGCCATCACTCAGAGGCTTTGGCTCTCTTTAGGTTTACAAGTCAACAAACTTTGAAAATAGTGATTCTTCTCCTTCCACACTATAATTGATATTATATTCCACACAATATAAGATGTAGGACTCCATCACTGGAAGCCTGCTACTAGCGGCAGATAGGTACAAATAATAGGCTCAACAGTTATATGAGAGGTCACAAAAATATTTTGAAAAATCATTTTACCCCAGTTTATGCTGTCATTCTTTAATGACAAACTCATCATCTCCAATATTGGTTAAACTATGTTTTTATTATTTACCTCTTAAAAAAAAAAAATTCAGATCGATAGTCGTCGAACAGATCAACTCTTGTCCCAACCAATTCTTCACATTGGTCAAAAATCTAGGTTTGGTATTCGACCGAATTCTATCCTGGAAAGACCACATTCATCAACTCTCCCAAACTTTAAATCTTACCAGTTCCTTATCCTTAGCTCCTTCCAATCTAACAATGCATAATGCTCCTTTATTGGTTTATTTATATACTATTAACTTCTTTCTTCTAGTAATTCCTACATTTTCTCAGATGCAATCGTCAGTGAATATCTTTCACCTTTATTCATTTATGTTTTTTGTTTCAATATAATGCAGCTGGTTCATATGTGTATATGCCCTTTATTAGTTATAAGATAATCACAACACAGCAATGTAATATTTTTCGTTAGCTAGACAATTTTACATATTCCCAATCATTATTCTTGGGGGACAATGTCGCAGAATAAAGTGCTTTTTCCATTTAATTATTTGATATTAACAAAAAACAATATTTTCTTAATGGCTTTTAGTAAGGATTCAAATTAAAGATCACTGTGTCCTAATTAACAATATATAATTTTGGTTTTTCGATCTATAATTACAAGGAGTGATTAGAACTGCCATTAACATATTGTTTGCAACTTGACAATAGTGATTTTTTTGTGACATGTTCTTTTATTTACATTTAATGACCTGGTATTAATATTAATATGCATTAATAAAATAATAAACATTTTTCTATAATATTGAGTATATTATAAAATTGAAGATCTTAATGTCCTAATTTACTGAGTTTTCAACTCCCTTCAAATTTTTCATAGCAGACCCTTAAGGTCTAACACAAGTCAAGTTCGTATTTCATCCAGATCATGTAACACAGTTAAGACTTGCGACTAAAAACTCATTTTCTATCACTTTTAGTTTAAATCGACCTAAATGTGGGCCCTATTCCACCTGCACTTTACAGGTTTGTTAATAAAACGATTTTAATTAAATAATTGCATTTATTATTTTGTGTCTACTAATTAATAAATTTTAATGATACTAAATTCATGACCTGATAACTATTCTAGACCCATGACCCCACCCAAAACAAGGTAACACGCTTACACCTAATATTACTAAGAAAAAAATATTAAGTTACTGAAGTGTACAAATCATACATACCCATACACAGTAGAGGACAAATCATCTCACATCTTCTGCGAAGCACCATATCACCAGTTAAGATTAAAATTAAGGAATATATTGATGCAATGTCTTAACTCCTTTTAATTGCATCAGACTGATACTTTATTGTAAATATTAATAATTATATTTGATTACTGATGTTACTGATTGTAATTATCTAAGCATTGTTTTTACTTTTTTTATATCAGTATACCAATGGATTGATACAAATTACCAATAATTTTCAGTAAGATTATCACGCTTGAAAGCAAATGGATGCTTGCGGTCTTTGTAATTTTATTTTCTGGCTAATAAATTATTTTGATGTGCAAGAACATTCCATCGTCAATGGAACCTAAGCATAATAATATAAGTTTTAATCCAGAAAATAAAACACCCGTAACAGATTAATATTATAAAAGTATCTAATAAGTTATGTTTCTATTAAATATATTACTTTTGATGTTTTTATTTATTAGATCTAAATGGCTGATTGTTTTTATATTGACTAGAATATATTTATTATTGATTTTATTTGTATTTTCTTATTACCTGGATTCTTAACATTAAAATATGTCAATTATATAGTGAGACCTCCTTTCAATTTTAGTACTTCCTAGTCCTTTCTAACTCAACAGAATTTCTTTAAATTTTGCAAACCAAACTTATGGCCAATTCAAGTCATTAATACTTCAAAGTCATGATGCCATGACCTGTGGCACTAAAAACTTATTTTTGATCACTTTTGGACTCAGTGCTATGTTTTTTTGCTTTAAATTGGCCCTAAATAGTCCTGATCCATCTGTGCTATACTATTTTGTTAATAAAACAATTGTTACATTACAACATGTGTTAATTACTTTGGGTATATTTATTATTGTTACTTTGCATCATCATTATATGCAAGTATCATGTACTTTTAATAAAAAAGAACTTTATTATGATAAAATTACAATCTGCCTCATTGGGCAATAAGTAATTGTGATAATTTTTTTCCATTCATACCATATTTACAATTTTCATTCACTCGCTCATTCATACAGTATTTACAATCAGCCCAGAGACCTCCCTAGTCCACATGGCTGTCACCTCCCTCACATGCGAAAGACCATAACCAAGACAGTGGCTGGCTACACCTTGTATTATTGTATTATATTGTTAATTCTCGAAAAGCTAAAGGGCTACAAGATAGCATCAACGTCTGTTAAGTTATGATAAAGGGCAATGTATGCTGCACTTGTATGCAAGTGCAATGTTTACAGTTATTGCAGGAGTTTAGCCAAAGAGAGTTAAAACTGGCAAGGTGTTCCTTCAATCATGCAGAATCTGTTTTTTGGGCACCCATCTAGTTATCGAGGAAGTTGCTGGAGTCCCGACCTTGTCAGTATATTGTTTATTTAGCTAATAATTATTAAAATAAATGCCTTTATCTATCTATCTGATATTTCTTTGATTTGTTAATATTGATAAAACTGAAACAAATATATTTTTTGTGCAAATTAGTTTTGTTATCCCATGTAAAAATACCTCTTTACTGTGCAGGATCGATTTCCCGCTGGCCTCCATAGCCATCATTCAGAGGCTTTGGCCCTCTTTAGGTTTACAAGTCTGCAAACTTTGAACATAGTGATTCTTTTCCTTCCACACTATAATTGGTGCTGGAAACAAACATGAGTCATGCAAAAAAACAATAATTGTTCTTTCAGGCTTGAAGGAATATTCCCAGAATTGTTGTTATTTACTCCCAACTCCAGCCGTTTAGTTTTAACAATTAGTAGCAAAGATCACACCTACAGGCACATATTGTGGCATTGAACTACTTCTGGTGTTATCTTTGAAGGATATTTAATGCTTTTTAGTGTCTGGTGGTTCCAGTCCCTTATTTTACCTAGTGGCATAGTAACTACTAAATACTGTCCATTTATCGACTTATAATAAAAAATAAAACTCCTGACATGTTGAGTGGAGTGCTGGTGAATAGCAAAGTAGATTTGCCATATTTTTTTTTCAAAATTAGGTACCCTTCCTTTTTGGCTTGTCTATGTTTTCTCATGTCAGTGTATCCTGGTGATTGTGGGTCCCCTTCCTCTTTGACCTAGAAACATCAAATTTTATATTCCATTTAATTACCTAATGACATGAAAAATATTTTCAACTCAATGAAACATGATAAAGGGTGATTAATTAATTAGTCAGTATAAAAAAAGTAATGTTTTTCTAATTGAGTAGGGTACCCAATAAAAGATCTTGTTGCCCTAATTAGTTTATAAATAATTTATGTTTTCTAATTAGACAAATTTTGCTTTGCTTTTCTATAATTAGGGAGCCATATTTGGCTTTGCTCCTGGATTGAATGGTTTTCACCCTTCATTAATTATTTTCAAGAAGCTTCTGGTGTTTTGTTTTCCACGTAGATATGTCAGGTATAAATACAGAAACTGCATATCATGCAATACAAGGAGCCGTAAACAGCTCATTATATATGTTACTGTATTTATTTAATTTTAATCAATATAAAATTAGATAGGGGTTAAGGAAAACAAAAATTGGCATGTTCCTCTGTCTAGGATAGTTTTATTTTCTTCTAATCTCTTGCTTTTTCATTCTGTGGGCATATTTCTCATGTCTCCTTGTGCTTCTGTGTTCTTCTGAGGTTCTATAAGGACAAAAAAAATTAATTACAATTTTTTTTTTAATATTTTTATAAAACACCTGTGGCCGTGTTTAGAAATCCCCATGTACATTATCAATCATTAGGGTGTGTTAGAGAGAAACACCCGCGTATACTGATTGAAGCAATTTTTCAGGCTTGGATACATTAACTATCTATATTAGATTAAGGTGAGCCTCATCACCTAGTATTTATTGTATATGAACAATGAACTTTTTACCACAAAACAAAATGTATTATATTTATGCACTCCTCCAAATGCATCTGTGAATGGCAGGAAGAGGAGAAATTTGTATCTCATACATTTTATTATTTATTTTATACATTGTATTATTTTGAGGTTTTGGATGAAAAAAAAAATAATAAAATAAATAAACTATCTATATCATGTTAGGAGCATGAAGTAGCCACTCCCCCTGGTTTAGTGGCTAGCACGCCCAATTTGTGCGACGGAGCTATCCGGTTCGAATCCCACGGACCTCCAATTATTTTTTATTTACTATCTCATCTATCAGCACCGGCCGTCTTCTAAAAACTTTAATTCGCTGAAAAGTGAACTCATTCCAATGCAAGGAAGGTCAAGGTAAGGTCAGTCCCAAACAAACAAGGTCAAGGTGTCAAGGTCAGTCCAAAACAAGCAATAAAAAATTTGTTCAGTGAAAAATACGATTCGACGTGAGAGAAAAGATCCGACTCGAGGGCAAAAACCCGTGCTGGAGCGTCTATCGGTGCAAAATGTAGTCTGTCTCTCGTTTATACTGATATGCACCAACCGCCGGCGGTGTCGGTTTAGCTCACGATTGAACAGAACTGCAAAATGTAGTAGAATATGAGCACAATGAAAAGTTTTACAATAGAGTAAAGGGTGAAGTCAACACTAGCGCCTATGTAGGAGAGCAAGTCGACTGTTGTTGGTAGATCACTTCCTACGACGGTTTTAATATAGTACAAGACGAGAAACAAAGAATATGCAATTTTTCGAAGAAAATGATGACAATTCTTGTGTTTATTCACGCTACTTTAATGCTATAACAAAAGGGATGTTTAATCTACTAAAACATCAAAGTGATAGGGAAAAGATAGCAGAAGCATTAATAGAAGAAATTAAATTAAAAGGAATACGTATTCCAGTCACGCGATTAGCGGAAGCGTTTGAAAATAGCCTACAGTATCTATTCCTTCGAGCTAATAAGAAAAATAATGAAGAAATACAATGTCGGGAAAAATTATTGCATTCTAGGTACAGCGACCTTAAAAATCATGATACTGTTTCACAACAGAGCAGTGTTGAATACTTGATAAAACTGATAGGGGCTATTGAAACTCTCTGCGATGATTTTCATATAGTGGGCATTGAAAACGATGCCGATTACCATAACTGGGTCCCTCCCGCGAAGCGTATTTCGATACGTGATCTGGTGGAAGGGACATATAATGGAAACATCGAAACAGACGCATTACGAATATTCACAGACGGGAGTAAGAAAGAGGGGGGAGTAGGGTGCGCGTTTGTTGTATATAATCAGCATAACTCGGTCGAACATGTAGGAAAACAACGCCTTGGGCCAAATTGTACCAGTAACCAGGCAGAAACTATGGCCATTATCGACTCGTGTAAATATGTACTAGCCACTTCTCAACATTATGAGAAATGGCATATAATTACAGATAGTAAAGGCACTCTAAATCGCATTAAAAACATAAACGTGCACGATTCCCTGATAGAGAAATTGTGTCGGCTCCTGTTAGAGATCATTGACAAAAAAATTGAAATAAAGCTGTTTCATGTTAAGGCCCACAAAGGGAATGAAGGGAACGATAAAGCTGACGAAAAGGCCAAAGAAGCAGCATCCGACAAAACCTTAGAGATCAGCTTCGCACCACCGACGAAGCCGTCAGATACTAGGGACCACAGTCCTATGGACCATCGTCACCACAGATTTGTCACGACTTATGTTAACTATTTGCTATAACGCAAAATTAAAAGAAAAAATTGGCAAATAACACCATTATGTTCTTATATCGACACCAACATACTTTGAGGCTCTCGTGTGGTGTAGTGGTCAGAATAACTGCTTCATGATACACATGTCTAAATCAAAACTAGCTTTTTTAAACTTCCATAGGTAGAAGTGGGTGTCTAATAACCAAGTAGTTCGTTTCCAAGCACAGTAGGCACACATCTCCGGTTTTATAGCACATACAATATAGAAAAGCCTTATGGCAAATGTTTCGATTGAACACTATTAAAAATAAATTCTAATACGAAACAGATTTAATGAAATAACTGCCTCGGGGTAAAGTAATTGAAGGCTTTTATAAGAGAGTGCCGCTCGGCGGTCAAACGCAAACAGGTAGATATGTCGTTGCTTTCACTTGAATACCTTTTTTTTTAGTATAAAATTTACGAAACGACCGTACAAATAGAGGTTTGAATTTTCTACAAGTTATGTACAGCATATTTCTAGTTACTCCCCATAGTTAGCTAGCTTAGCAACTGTTGCCATCTTACGTCGTGTACCTTTTCAAAATTGCTGTTCACAATTCCATTTACTCCTCGAGAACTGACCTCCCAGGACAGGTGTCCTTTAGCGTCTTCACCTCCAATGAATGTACTGTCTATCATCGAAGTCATGAACTAGACATCTGGGTGAAACCAACAAAACTGATGGGGTTTTAACTTAAGATTTTGTGTATATCATTAAAATAGTATACTGAAAGTCATCATTTCAAAGTATATTGTGTTGAAATACTAGTATTTGTAAACTTTTACTCTCCTAAAGTTTTCATGAATCTCATGAACTATATTACATACATAGTATATTAAAGATTTTAATACATTCAGGAATACTAATTTGAACAGAGGGTGATATTTTCATTTTCCAGCACACTTTCTCTAAAATTGTTATTTCAACATTTCTCGGGGTCTATTGGGAGTAATAACAAATATGTTGTACAGATCGTGTAGAAAATCCTCTATAAGGTTGGGTACAATGCATTTTGCACTAAACTGCACTGAAAAAAAGGTATTCACGTGAAACCAACGACGTAACTCAATTTCAACTTCACTTATGACATTGTCGTATTGTTGTTGGTCCGTAGCGTCCATAGTACCAGTTAGTCAGCTAATAGCCGTTCCTAGTCCATTTATCAATCCACGTCTTTGTCTTCTATTATGATTTCTCAGTAAGTCAATTTTATTCTTGATTTCGTGTATCATATCTACTATCAAAGGGTAGGTTGTTATTATAGAGTAGAGTATGTTTTTGTTTGTTGGTCAGTTCTGAGTCTAATAGGATAATGTTATAAAAGTAGTATGTCTTGAAGTACCTTTCAATTATTTTTAAATTGTTTAATGTTAGTGTACCATTCCGTTAATGTTAGTCAGGTCAGTGTCTTTATTTTTATGTGAAAGATATTGCCGGTGTGTCAGATGTTTCGTGCGAGGTCTTGTTAACTTGTTTACATGCAGCCGCCTAGTAGTTTCTAATGTACTAATGTGTTCTTGTATTCCTTGCCATTGCCCATTTTTATTTTCGTTGGTGTTGGATAATGTTCAATTTATTGTTTGAATACTTCGCAAATCTTTGTACTGGTCATGTAAGGTATAAGTCTAGCAAAGGTTCGTTCGGAAAAGGTGTCTACTATGGCTACAATATATTTCGATTCATAATGGAGTGTGTGTACCGTTAATTCTTCGAATGGTCTGTTCGGCGTCGGTGTAATCATGAATTTGGCTTTTTTGAGTTGGTCTACGTTCGTACTTAGTTTTTCTGCATATTACGCATTGGTTTATGTAGTCATTGATAATTTCTTTCATTAAGGGGAAGTAGTGTGATTTTCTCAGTTTGTTGTAAGTTTCAAGAGTTTCTATGTGTGCAGTTTTTCCAGTGTGATAGTTGGTTATTAGTTGTTCTTTGTTTTCAACGTCCCTTGCTATATTTTTGGATCTCTTTAATTTCACAGTTGGGTAATTGTCTTGTACCGTTCGTGATATTATCTCAAATGTTTCGTCGTACCAAGTATTCAGAATGGGTAAGGATGAGTCACAGTAGATTCCATAAGTGGTTTTCGGTTGTAAAATTTGTTCAAACATATCTTGTTGGTTTTGTATAGTCAGTTCATCTCTTTGTTTCCCAAATGGTTTTGAAAAGTTAATAGCTTTTTTTCCTTTTTTTTATATTTAGTTGGTGTTTTTCTATAGCTTTTTTTCTTTTTTTTTTTATAATTAGTTGGTGTTTTGACACCATTGAATTGAATTATTTTTTCGTCATTTACTATCCAAATTGGATCATTTGATGATTTTTGTAAGTGTATTGTTGCTCCGCATGGGCTTATCTGGTCATTTTCTGTTGGGGTATTTTCCATTTATTCGTCAGTAATAAGTTTTGTGTTTTCGTTAGTTTCTTGTATAATTGATAAATCAAGTCTGGCTTCCCTTATAATATTCAGTCTGTCTGTAAGTTTTGAGTAAGTCTTTATAATTACCGAATACAACCGTCGTCTTCCTTCAACAGTCTCGTTCAGTAAACTCTGGAGATATATATCAAAATATACCAGTGTTCTACTCGTCCTGAAGTCCTGTTAATATAACATGGGCTTCTCATGGATCGAAGTAGAGGATCTTGCCTAGATTCTTCCGAAGTTACTCTAACACTGCCAAAGTAACCGCTGTAGTAGCCGATCAGTTTGATGACCTGTCCAGCCGTGCAAAGACCCTCTATACCATCCCGGTAAGCTGTGAGGTCAGCTGATTCATCGCTGTTAACATGGTGCTCATCGTGTTGAACATGGTGTCAGTGTTAGAGGTGGGTTAAGGGAGGAGTACGGGTATTTCTTCTGGCACCCTGTTTTGGCCGGAAGTCACCTGTGAGTAGGAGGCAGTTTGTCGTGGTGGAGGGGGAGGGAGAGGCATGTATGTGGCCTTTTTCGCCGGAGATGTTTTGAGCCTGGCGTCGGAGCTCCGTGGCCTGTAATTGTTTAAGCCTATAAGGACATTGTTGGTAGGAGGCTACGTGGCCTTCCCTGCAATTTGCACACCGGAGGGGTATTGATTCGTCCCTGGAGCAGTCTTTAGTCTCGCGAGGCAGGCTTCACCTCACACACTTGAAAGATTTGAAGCAGTGTCTCCGCGTGTGGCCGTATTCTTGCCAGCTAAGACACATGGGGATGCCTCTTCCGTCATTAAATGTGCTCACTCTAAAGAGCACATTGTTTCAGTGTCGGACCTGCTTTATTTTCTCCACCGTCAGGGAGTGATGGTTGGAGCGGCGTAATCGATACACATCGATTATCCCTCCAGCAGGTGCGTTGTGTCCTTTAATTTCCTCTGTTGGATGGTTGAGATCAAACCCATGTAGGAGAAACTTTTTGTTTAGTTTCGTTCCTCTGGGGGCGTACGTATGAAAGGGGATATTTAATTTCCTAAGAGCAGCAATGGTTTGCTGCTGGTCATTAGTGGAGTGGCAGAACACTTTCATGTCCTGCTGGCTTTTAACTCCTGTGTAGTTTTCTACATTATTTTCAGCTAACAACCTGGTAAGGTCGTAGCTGTTTATATGACCGAGTACTGTCAGAATGAAAGGCATGGGTTGATTGAGTATAAGTAATAATTTATTAACCTTAATTAAGTACATTTATGTCACAAGTTGTATAGGTTATAGCTGCCGACGTACATTGTTCAACTGACTACCCCCACCCGGCAGGATATGAAGTATCCCCCGTAGAGGGCAGCACTTACTGATGTCATATATATATATTTATTTACTGCCGAAGGCTCTGCAGCGGTCCCCAAGGTCACGCGTTACGTCATCCACTCAAGGCTCTAAAAAAACTAAACGCAAGAGTGGGGGTGTTGCTATCACTATCAGGCTTGGACCTGTTTGCTTCTCCAGTATAAGATCTGACTTTGCTGGTATATCACCCCCTTATACTTGTTGTGTTGTATCCCTTGAGAAAGGTATGTTAGATGGTTTTTGTGAAAATCATTTGCATTGTTATTTTAAATTTGTTGATGCAATATCTTATATAGATTTAATTACTTATTATACCTCATTGTTATCTGACCTTGGGATAACCTGTTCTTGTGAATCTATTAAAAATTTACGAAATTACTTAACTTACATAACAAAGGAGGATGAATATCCATATGTTGAAAATGTATCAACATCTTCTTTTCATTTTAATTATAGAGCTAAATATTATATGCGTCAAATGATAACCTTTGACATTGCCCATCCATTTGTAGTAGCTAATCGCCAATATTATAAATTTTTGCAATCATTGCATCAGTCATTGCATAGCAACTTTGTTAAGTCTTATTCATATATTGGACCTATAATTATTCCTGATATAGATTGGTGTATTGATGTATTTGAATGGTATATTAATTTTGTATCTACCCCTTATTACTTTAAGAAAAAACATCTATATTTGTATGGTGAAACAAATGTTGGAAAAACTACTATGGTCAATTTACTTATGGCATATCTGGGTAATAGAGTTTTTCATGTTCGTGGATTACACCCTTTCGGTGGTTTAACGTCTAATCACAAGTTATTATTTTGGGATGAAGTTCCTTCTAAATTTATTGATTTAGAGCTTTTAAAATTAGCATTCGGTGGTTCCACTTTTAGTATTAATCAGAAGTATGAAATAGAACGTGAATTTATTATAACATTTCCATGTATATTAGTATCTAATTATCCACTTATAGATGAAGCGTTATCTTCCCGGTTTAAAATAATTAATGCTCGGTTACCTATTTTACAGGATTTCTATTCAGAAAAAACCTTTACCGTTATAGACGTCCCTACAGTTTTTATAGAAGAAGATGGTACTGAGGAGGAAGAAGTTTTACCGTCGACGTAAGAATCGTAATCGTTCTATGAATTATAGTTTAACACCTGTTGCTTATTTCACTCATCGTTATTCTACACCTAAAGGATTTATATCTACAAACGGTTTTTTTTCAACTCTACCTAGTCCAGCCTTTGCATGAAAAACCTAATCCACGAACATGAAAAACTCTATTACCCAGATATGCCATAAGTAAATTGACCATAGTAGTTTTTCCAACATTTGTTTCACCATACAAATATAGATGTTTTTTCTTAAAGTAATAAGGGGTAGATACAAAATTAATATACCATTCAAATACATCAATACACCAATCTATATCAGGAATAATTATAGGTCCAATATATGAATAAGACTTAACAAAGTTGCTATGCAATGACTGATGCAATGATTGCAAAAATTTATAATATTGGCGATTAGCTACTACAAATGGATGGGCAATGTCAAAGGTTATCATTTGACGCATATAATATTTAGCTCTATAATTAAAATGAAAAGAAGATGTTGATACATTTTCAACATATGGATATTCATCCTCCTTTGTTATGTAAGTTAAGTAATTTCGTAAATTTTTAATAGATTCACAAGAACAGGTTATCCCAAGGTCAGATAACAATGAGGTATAATAAGTAATTAAATCTATATAAGATATTGCATCAACAAATTTAAAATAACAATGCAAATGATTTTCACAAAAACCATCTAACATACCTTTCTCAAGGGATACAACACAACAAGTATAAGGGGGTGATATACCAGCAAAGTCAGATCTTATACTGGAGAAGCAAACAGGTCCAAGCCTGATAGTGATAGCAACACCCCCACTCTTGCGTTTAGTTTTTTTAGAGCCTTGAGTGGATGACGTAACGCGTGACCTTGGGGACTTAAAATATTTCGAGCTGGGTTTGGGAGCCGCTTGTACGGCAACCGTAGTAAGAATAGAGGTTGCCTGCCGCCGCTGCAGAGCCTTCGGCTCTGCACCGGTTTGCCTAGTCGGCGCCGTGTTAGTTACATCCTTTAGAGTTATCATATCATATGCATCAAAGGTCCCACATACATCTACTTTATTTAATTTATGACTGAACATGCTTTTGATGCTGCGCGTCTATGAACTTGATATCCAATTTTCTCAAATGTGTTTCACAGGGTCCCCAAGCAATAGGATCAATCTCGTCTAGAAGTCCAGTAAATTTCTGAAAAGGTAAATATCACATGACATCTCCGTTTTTGTTTTTTTTATTGTAATACATAGTTTTCTTTTAGATATGCTGGCTGACGACTGATTCGTCCACTACGAGTTACATATGTGTCATTGTAATTATTGATATCTTCGCTCTGGCTTTGGTTCATTAATTGCTGATCTGCTGGATCGGCTGTATTATTTACCTTACCATAATTATTTGAATTTTCCGAAATTTGTGGTTTAATATTTTTATCAAGTCTATATTCGTTACTTTCTATTTCGAATGGTAGGCTAGTATCATTTCTTAAGTGTATTCTAGTACGCGTCAATAAGGAGCCGCCCCGCCCTCTGTCTTAATTTGATAAGCCCTATTGTTTATGTTTCTATCTATTATTACAGCCCGATCCCACATTCCTTGTTTGTTTCTAACTCTATCATTTTCTCCTTTTTCGTATTTTTTCAAATCTTTGGCTCGTTGATCATGAAAAATTTTTTGTTTCCTTTGTCTTTGTAACAATTCACCTTTTATATATAAATTTTCTTCACTTTTAAACTTTGGTATATCATATAGAACACCATTCACATTTTTACCTTGCATTATCACATTTGGAGAAGGTATTGTATTAGATATTGGTGTGTTGTTTAATTCTAGTATTGCTAAGTACACATCTTTTTTATCAAAATGAGCTTTTCTAATTACATTTTTCACAGTTTGTATGTGTCGCTCCACCATTCCGTTACTTTGTGGATATGTTGGACTCGACGTAACATGCTTTAATTTCCATTCTCTTGTAAACGTTTTAAATAGAAAACTCGAAAATTGTGGGCCATTATCTGATCTGAATTCTTCTGGTATACCCCAGTGTACAAAACCAGACTTTAATGCTTTTATAACTGTTACACTAGTTTCATCCTTCAATGGTAAAACATCTACATATTTAGAAAAATAATCCACAACTAACATGTTTGGTTTTCTATCAATGTAAAAAATATCAGCTCCTACTGTTGCCCATGTTTTATCTGGTATTAATGTTGGTATTAGACTTTCTTTCTGATTTGATCGTTGGAACGTTAAGCATGTTTTACAGTTGTTTATGCAGAACAACAGCAGTTCTGCTCCTTTGCTGTACTATATTTATTTCCTCTTCTTCTGTACCTCGCAACGTCTCTATTCTTTGTTTTGCTAACTCCGCCACTTTGCCTAAATTAGTACATTTATCTAGTGTTAGATCATCTTCCCGCAACAATCTATCTTTCACTTGTTCATCCTGTATAACACTTACAATTTGATCTTTTATAAGGCTATCCTTCAATGTTTCAAATGCACAATCAACACTTAACTTTTTCAAATATGTAATGAAATCATCGAATGACTCACCCTTTCTCTGTTTACGTTGAAAAAAATTAAATCTTGCCACCGTCTCGTTTTTTTTAGGTATGCAATAATCTTCAAAAGCTTTAACTACAATTGCGTATTCCTTCTGTTCTTCTGCCGTTAAATTGAAGGTTTCATATTTATCTTGTGCATCTTCTCCTAATACGCTCAACAGTATACCGACTTTTACTTCATCTTTTTTATCTTGTGCTTCGATAGCCGTCAATTAAGTAATGATTAAACTTTCTATACCACCTTTTCCATGCTTCTGCTATATTTCCTTCGAAAATAAATTGTTCTGGCGGTTTCAAATTCACATGTCCTACCGACTGCGCCATGTCAGAATGAAAGACATGGGTTGATTGAGTGTAAGTAATAATTTATTAACCTTAATTAAGTACATTTATGTCACAAGTTGTATAGGTTATAGCTGCCGACGTACATTGTTCAACTGACTACCCCCACCCGGCAGGATATGAAGTATCCCCCGTAGAGGGCAGCACTTACTGATGTCATATATATATATATATATATACTCACATGACAAGTATCAGGGGAGGTAGGGGTTTTGGCTCGGAGGAAGGGGGGAGTGGTTGAAGCCGCAGAAGTGCTAGCCTCTGATTGCTGGCCTGACGTATTAAGCGGTGTAAAGGAGTTCGAAGTTCGAACTCCTGATCTTTGGGGAAGAGTACGTTTGCTGCATACTCTTTAAGGTAGTTGGAACCCATCTACTGTTGTGGGTTTAGACGGAGGGCTAGCAGGAGAGTCACTCTCCTCCTGGGAAATCTCCATGACCTGGGTTCGTGGGTCTTTGGGTTTTACCATATTTGGACCGCGGTCCAAGTATAAGTAATCGCCCGTAAACAGTCACTGGACAAAGGAGTTGAGCGTTACCTGTGGCCTTCGTCAAAGGCTAGATCGCAACCGACCGACTCTGAATGGACTCATCACTGGCGTGAGGCTGACAGACGAGTAGCAAGGTGCTTTTTTTTCTTAGCTCTCAAATTTTTAAGATTATGGATAAGGGAAAAATAAAGGAATATTTATTTGGGGCGAGCGGATCCTTTTACTAGGAGGACCTGTTTTTAAGGTGGAGTGAGGAAATTAAGGAGTGTGGGAAGCCTCGGTAGAGGTGGAAATGTTGCAGTGGAGCGGTGAATCCGGTGATGGGTGAAGTAGAAAGATAAGAAAAAACTCATTTTTTTGTACATTGCAGCGCATTCTGTCGGGTGGTAAGTAAACTAACGGGCCATAGCCGGTCAGCTGCTCTTTTCCTTGCTAGACAATATCGATTTGGTATCTCACAGGAGTAACTAACTACTGGCACCTCTTGATCTATATACTATTTATTTAATTACAATATTACACATAATTAATAACAATATTAATTCCAATCAAGTTTAAATAGACGTACCTTTAAAGTTTTTTAGGAAAAAAAAAACTATGTGAAGAAATATATAATCGGGAAAAAAGTACAAGCAAAAACTAAAATGGTTTCAAAATAATTTTTTTATGTTTACCTTTTATTATTTTTTAAATTAGGGGGGTTTTGTCTATATTCTAGAACTATTTTAGCTGAATCTTAAGTAAAAATGTCAGAAAAATAATTTAAGATGAAATAGACCGATAACCTAAGGGATGTTTTCTCCCTCAGAAAATCGTACTAAATTCGATTCTATCTTAGGAGCCATTTGAAGAAAAACATCCCTTAGATTAACAAATGTGTGAAAATCACTGTCAATTGAATTCTATTATTTTAAGAAAAACATCCCTTCAGGTTATCAATCCCGAAATGCTTGAAAATTGTAATAAACTGGTTTCTATCTTTCAAGACTTTCTGAAAAACAATCTGTTAGGTTATCACTCTGGAAAAGTGCATATTTAGTAAAATTATTCTAACAACCAAGGCATTGTTGAAACGGAATAAAATTGGATGGTAGCAGGCTTACTAGATTTTCGGAGCAAAAACTGAGATTAGAGAGTAGCATCTGTTTTAAGCTTGGTGAAAATTGCTCCAGGGATTCCATTATTATGCTGGAATACACTCTTATCCATTTATATAGATAGACATTGATTAATATAAAAAAAAAAATGCTATTTCAAATAAATGGATTATTTCTAAAATATTTCAATAAAATTAAATGATTCTGCTGAAAAATATTTTTAAAAAAGCCACAAAATAGTGAGGGCTAATAATACCTGGATTATCATACAGTTTTCAGAATGTTCATATTTTCCTCTATACTTAATTGAAAATAAGTTTTTATCTGCTTTTTATAAGTGAAAGTTGAATAACAATGCAAAATGAAGTAAATTAAATAAAAAAAACAAAGCGAGTGTCTCGGGCTCGGAGCGCATGATAGAAGTGGAACTTCAGAATCGCTTGCTAAGATATATAAGGTGGATAAAGGTTTAGTTATTAGTACAAGATTTATAAACTATTAAATAACTAGTACAATATTAATAAAGAAAATTATTCTGTTTCTCACCTGGCAGTCATTTTCCTTTTAATAACATTCAAAAAAATGGGAGAGGTCATTGCAGCTCAAGAAACTTTTCCCCTCCATTTTAACACAAAAATATATTAAAAAATCAACAACATAACAACAATAGAGCGAATTCAAAGAAGTTAGTAAGGATCTTGACAGCCAAGACAGTACGTACCTCCACGGAAAAAAGGATATATGGGTTCGATGGTACCTATGGGTAGTAAGGGACCTACCATCCGACAAATAGACACTTGGTCTAAATACACCCTTCACCACTGCCTGCCTCTCTTTTGTTAGCCTCAGAGCACAAAATTTAAAACTTGAAGAATTAAATCTGTCAAGTATCAAACAATCTCTTTAGGAATATTTCGATTTAATTTTTTGCTATGTGAGAATAATAAAACAGTTTGTTTGATGTTAATGAAGGGTTATAAATTGAAACGAGAATAATAATTAAAAATCAAAGAAAAAAAATGACTGGCAAGATGTAGGACTCCATCACTGGAAGCCTGCTACTAGCGGCAGATAGGTACAAATAATAAGTTCAACAGTTATATGAGAGGTCACAAAAATATTTTTAAAAATTATTTTATCCCAGTTTATGCTGTCATTCTTTAATGACAAACTCATCATCTCCAATATTGGTTAAACTATGTTTTTATTATTTACCTCTTAAAAAAAAAAATTCAGATCGATAGTCGTCGAACAGATCAACTCTTGTCCCAACCAATTCTTCACATTGGTCAAAAATCTAGGTTTGGTATTCGACCAAATTCTATCCTGGAAAGACCACATTCATCAACTCTCCCAAACTTTAAATCTTACCAGTTCCTTATCCTTAGCTCCTTCCAATCTAACAATGCATAATGCTCCTTTATTGGTTTATTTATATACTATTAACTTCTTTCTTCTAGTAATTCCTACATTTTCTCAGATGCAATCGTCAGTGAATATCTTTCACCTTTATTCATTTATGTTTTTTGTTTCAATATAATGCAGCTGGTTCATATGCGTATATGCCCTTTATTAGTTATAAGATAATCCACAACACAGCAATGTAATATTTTTCGTTAGCTAGACAATTTTACTTATTCCCAATCATTATTCTTGGGGGACAATGTCCCAGAATAAAGTGTTTTTTCCATTTAATTATTTGATATTAACAAAAAACAATATTTTCTTCATGGCTTTTAGTAAGGATTCAAATTAAAGATCACTGTGTCCTAATTAACAATATATAATTTTGGTTTTTCGATCTATAATTACAAGGAGTGATTAGAACTGCCATTAACATATTGTTTGCAACTTGACAATAGTGATTTTTTTGTGACATGTTCTTTTATTTACATTTAATGACCTGATATTAATATACATTAATAAAATAATAAATATTTTTCTATAATATTGAGTATATTATAAAATTGAAGATCTTAATGTACTAATTTACTGAGTTTTCAACTCCCTTCAAATTTTTCATAGCAGACCCTTAAGGTCTAACACAATCAAGTTCGTATTTCATCCAGATCAGGTAACACAGTTAAGACTTGCGACTAAAAACTCATTTTCTATCACTTTTAGTTTAAATCGACCTAAATGTTGGCCCTATTCCGCCTGCACTTTACAGGTTTGTTAATAAAACAATTTTAATTAAATAATTGCATTTATTATTTTGTGTCTACTAATTAATAAATTTTAATGATACTAAATTCATGACCTGATAACTATTCTAGACCCATGACCACACCCGAAACAAGGTAACACACTTACACCTAATATTACTAAGAAAAAAATAATAAGTTACTGAAGTGTGTTATATCAAACAATTTCATTGATCTTAGTTCTAGAGGGCTGACGTTCTAACAAGAAAAGATCTGTCACATGCTTACAGGTGGAACGTAGAAGTTCTATGAGATTGTGAAACTTGGTAGAGGAAGGATGGTAAGGGATACTGGTAAGTACGATAGTAGCATACACTCAAAGAGGAAGTTCATTAATAAGTGTTAATAATCCCTTACGATATTTCTAAAATATAAACCTTAAGATAAAGGTATACAGTCTTACCTCCATTGGTGTTGTATTTCAGTGAGTGAGTGATTCCCCCCCCCCCAAAAAAAACCCCTTTATTTAACAATTTATTACAAACAGATGAACAAAGTTCAATGTACAAGATTTACAATGTTCTCCTTATGCTGCATACGCAGATGCAATGGAAGGAGGTAATATTTACATAAACAAAATTTTCTATTTGAAGTTAAAAAGTCAATAATAATACACAGGACTAGGTGATGGGGCTCACCTTCGGATTACAAAGATGGAAACTACAAACTAAAACCTAAAACTAAAGCATTCCTGCCATCGATAGGGGAACGGAGCGGGGGTTATCGTGTTAAACACCGGGTTTGTCAAGTACTGTAGGGAGTCAAAAAATTTGATATGTCTACGTTGAATGAATTCATCTACTGTAGGCAGATCAAAGATCTCGTAAAGCTCACTTTGAGTGAGTGATCCATGAACCTTGATCGTGAAATGTGGCTGTGATATTAGTTTCTGAGAAATAAGCAAATAGATGGGGGGGGGGAACCCCTCAAATTTAATGGTTATTATAGGCACATCACATGGAGAACATATTGTTGAATTTATGAAAGGTCATGTTTATATAGAGTATACATTAATAAATAGATTTAATTTTAAAAAAAAATCTATTTAGTCTTGATTTTGCCTTTTTTAAAAATGTTTGAGCTAAAAAATGCCTTGAATAAAAAATTTGAAAAATAAAAGTACTTGTGTGATAGGTTTGAGTCCTGAACCTGCCAGTATATATTTTTTTTTGGATGTTAATTAATAATAAAATATTATCAATAATTTACACATTGTGGTATAAATATAAATTCCACTATTATTAATAATTAACAGTAAAGAACTGACGGTGAAGAGAACACAGTGTAAGAGCTTAACCAAAGAGGATTTAAGTGTAAATATCCACTCGTGCTGGCAAGCTCAGTTGGTAGACTGGATACCATTTTAAAGGGGCAGAAACCCCAGATATTTACTCTGTTTACGCTAACATAACGTCAGTTGGTGTTTATGAGATAATTAAATCTGAAGTTGGAAGCCATCTATGCAAAATGATTAAAATATCTCAGCAACTAAAGCTTTCAGATATGTAGTGATAGCGATAGACATACTCTGAATTTTCTTTGAAAATTATCCAAAAATGAATATTGTAGCTTGTAAAGCAGAGGTAAATAATAACTAAAAGTGATAAACATATGAATAAACACTATTCAAATAAATTATTCTGTAACAAAGTAATATAATACATGCGAATGTGCTATCCTAGTCATGTCAATCATCTCTCTGGTAATTCTTTTAAATCAATTACAAATAAAAAATAAAAGTCTTTTATTTTATTCACACCTGTTACAAAACTGTACAATCAGCGTTCAGCGGCCAATGTAATAAATAATAATCGCCATGATGGTTGTATGGGAGGAAGAGCAGCCAGAGTTGTACCCTCCTCTAATGAGTTTATTATTACTTTACTTATTATTATTAATTATTTATTATTACTTTACTAAAGGACAATAAATAAACAGAATCTTGTTTAGTCTGGTAATAAGGCTGGCAACAAATAACCAATGGCAAACCGTTTGTCGATGTGAGGATACAATATCAGGTGTTGTCTTTTATCTGTAAGGTTTCTTCCGTCAAAGGGATTTGCTTTACCATCCACAAATCTTTTGACCAATCTAAACATGCTCCTCATCTTTACAGTAAATGATAAGATTTCTAGTCCTTAGCTACTTTAAAGCAAATATTGAAATTACTAATTATTCATAAGTAGTTAGTTAGTTCTTACTTTCTGCTGAATTACTAATTTTAATTTTTCATATTTTAAATTAATTTAATTAATTATAGTATAATTAGTTCATATTTTTCAACTACCACTATTATTCAAAGCTATTATGTACATGGATATAGATGTCCCTGTGAAGGCAGCCACATCTAATACTTCATGATACAAGATGACAGAACCACAACTTTTCACAAATGGCTGGCTTCCCATGTGTTAATTTATCCTTTTATGTGACATTCTTGCAAATGATTTGTATTGGTTTGGAACCAGCATAACATCAAAATTCAATGTCCCACAGTTTTTTTTGACCCAGGGGTTATAGCAAAATTTAAAACAGGTAATTGTACAAAAATTACACCAGTTAATAATCAAAATTTATTTAAATTACCATGTTAGTAGATTCACACACACTAAATAATTAAATAACAAGATACAATGTCAATAAATATTATTACTTATTCACTAAAGGAAATATTATTACAAGTATTGTTAATTGCTTAAAGGAAGGTTTTAAATGAAAATTTATTTCTTTTGTAAAGACATTATACTCCTCTTTATATAAAAAATTATAGACTAGAAAAAAATAAATAAATAAAATTAGTACAATTGCTTCTAAATAGATTTGGAAATTATGATCACAATGAATAACTTATAATTTCATTAAAGCTTACCAAATACTAGAAAGTACTATGAGAGTATCTTCTCATTTCACATCATAAAACTGTTTAAAAAAAAATATGGAAATTTAAAAAATCCGTCCGAAGGCCATACCAGCCGCAAGACCGACAATGAACGTCGCCATGAACACATGTATCTCTTCAAACATAAAATAATTAGGATCGTTAAGGACTTTAGTATGGTACCATTTCTTAGCTTTCACCTCTTTCTTCTTTATCGCTTTCTCCACTTTTTCCATTTTTCGGTCAAGGTATCGCTCAACCTGAATAATAATAAAATGTGATCACCTCATTCAATCTTTTACTCATATAAGCAATAATATTAGTGATGGACAACTCATTAAAAAAAAAATTTTTATTTAACTAAAACAAATGTTAATAACAATGTTTACAAAGTGTGTTAACTTGTGATGTAACTTATAGTTAAGAACATAGAGATTCTGTGTGCCAACCCCTCAGTCCCTTTCAACTTTTATGGCTGTTGGCAAATATTAGTTCATTTAATTGATATTTTATTTTAAAAATGAATAATGGTTTTTAACAGTTTTCTAATGTTTAAACTACATCCCAAAGTCCCAACACTAATTAATATCAGCCAAGAACCCACTTATATAGCCTCAGAATAAAAATTGACATTTGAAAATAAGTATTTATTTTTTAAATATATTCACATCATTTGTCTTATAATAAAAGAAATTAAATAAAAAAACAACAAAAGAAGATACAAAACTACTGTGACACTGACTTTACAATTAAAAGACATATAATAGCATAACTGTAATTAATACAAAATTCTAAGAAGATGCCATCCCAATAAGAAAACCACCAGCATATCCAGCGGCCATGTAAGTGTTTTCTTGTGCGAATCGTTTCACCTGAAAGTAAATGGTTAATGTTTGAACTTTTTATATATTAATAAACATTTTTTTTTTTTTCAATGAAATGATTTTTAATGGAACAGTTTTATAATCATGGTGATAAAAAATTAAAATCCAAGAGGTTTTGCTCATGAAGAGGTAGAGCCGACTATAGTCTCTCACCGCAGTTGGTAGTTTGGCGCTGAGGAGCTCACATGGCCGGCAATAGGATGTTATCTCTCGACCTTTATTTCAATTATTCATACACGCTGACTGAAACCTGGCTCAGCCATCTTTAGAAAAATCCTAAAGGTACTCGGGAAAGGAACTTGGGTTCGTCTCTGCAGTTAAAAAGCATCCTTAACGCTATGCTATGGAGATGGTTATGAAATATGATAATTATTGCTGTATTAAATGAAAATCGTACCTACAATTAACATTAGTTAAAACACCAAAACAATAATTTCGATATGAACATAATAAAGTAAACCAGCATATTTAAAGAATAAATTGAAAATGTATTTACGTCTAAAGAACTAAGAAGCTTTATCCAAATACAGTCATATTTGAAATAGGATTTTATTAACTTGTTCCACAGGTCCATATTGTTGCCGCCAGCCTCAGTTTATAAGACTGGTACTAACAAATTACATCAGTGATAATGGAGACCCAGTCAACTACCTCAGGAGGTGAGGTAAGGACCACGTTAGAGACAGGATTTCATCTGAATATAGAAGATGGGATCAATAGCTGGTTTGCAATCAATAGCTGCTAGCAGATATAGACATACTATGATAGACATACTATGCATCATGCCCTTGTGTGAGAAGCAGGTTGATATGAACTGTATAAAGGCATTGGCTAACTAACGTTCAGTTCACGCAGCATGTCCAAATATTACCCATTAATAATTTTTATGAAAACCTATCAACTAACTCTCTTCCATCAACACAAGCAGACGTTCCAACAAAATCTTCAACATTTTAAAGGCCTAGGCCGCGCCAGCTTCTTGAATACAACATGACATCTACTCCCAGATGAACTTCATCTTGACCAATGCTAGAGGGATCAAGAGGATAACAACTTGATTGCCTTTTCAACAACACAATAGGGTATCATAGACAGGTGGTACACTGAAATTGCAATAAACCAAAGTATTATACATTTAGTATAATAACACAATAAACATTTAAAATGCCAGATCAAGTTCATATATGAAGACTGGACAGCAATAACCCAAAAGAGCAAGCCAAGTCTCATTGCCAACAACAGGATTTCTTGGCACCGAGTCCTTTTTCTTAGTGTTAATTCTTTTGGTGGAGACTGCTTACATTGATTTAAACAAAAAAACAATTTTTAATTTCATATTAAAAAAAAAATGTATTTATAATTATTTATCTAATAAAAATTATCTAATTATCTTGACTGATACGAGAGATAAGGGGATTTGCCAGTGAGAGTATACTTGGCCTGGGACGGTTGGCCAGGCCAGGCGCTACGTGACGTGATATCCTACAAAATTGTTTTAAGAACCGACAATATAAATCACGTATTTAATGTCGTTGCTACAGATGTTCACAGTTTTTTTTTCCAAAAATATATTTATGGTCACCGAGATGGTTTAAATAATGAAGTATTTTTTATTTTAAAAAACCGTGTGTAGTTTCTTCACCATTTTTAACAAGTATTTAAGAAACCCATACGTATCTCTAGATCTCACCACATCCTTACGTCAATTATTTTAACATCCTTTCATTGGTCTCAATTTTAAGTGGATTCCTATACGTCATCACTCATTTAAGTGGAACATGGCTGTCAGATTGTGTTCTTGTTCCATCTTCAGGTACAAAATTTGATGCCTTCATGGTACCTCGGAATTTGTTTCCATTCATTTTTCTAACGACCCCGAATATTTTCGCATTGTAAATAAATTTCCACCGATAAAAAGAATTTAAAACATCAACACCATCTCCTTTTATCGATGTTCCCTTCTTTACAAATACATGTTCACAAATATTCATATTTAAAGGGTTTTTGAATTGAAATAATGAACAGAAGTTGTTTTAATAATAATTTCCACATGTTTCGAAACCTCCGGATAATCGGTATTCCCCTGCCTAACAAAAAATATAACTTATTTCATGATTGAAAAAAAAAAAAAACACATTAAAATTATGAATTGAATCGCCTAGTTGAAGATATATTCGAATACATTGATTTGAAGGTAGTAGAACTCAAAAGTGTTACGAGGTTTGAAGACGGCCTCAAAGCGTGCAAGAAGACCATGAACCTTCAACTTACACAACTTTCTATGAACAACGAAAAATTCTCTCATTTTAAAATGCCTAAAAGTGAGGTAGCGAAAAATGAACTAAATATCTTCTATTTATAACTGTAGAATAAGGGGGGGGGGAGATCAGAATCTTAAAACAGCAAATAAGAAAAAAATAAAGAGAATTTAAGACATAAGGGAGTTTTATAACGTTTATAACTGGACGGAAAAAATATTTTTGGAAGAAACGTTCAGATTGTCGACTCAGCAAAAGGCCGAGCCGAGGCCCGTTATCAGCCTCACGCGTTAGGCGTTTTATCTCAAGCGAACCCGAGGAATATTGTGAAGTAAGCAAAATTAAATCAAATTTTCTATTTCACTGGATAAACAATCAGAATAATAAATCCTTACTGTTTAGTACTTATTGAGCAGGGGCAGCGATCAATCTTAAAAGCCAGGACAAGTTTAATTTCTTGGGACTACTATATAAGTTTTATAATGCTAAGATAATGCTTAGAACAAGTAGAAGGGGCCTGAGCAGAACTGTATACCTGCCTCGTGACTTCATGGAAGTCACTGATGGTTCCTGTTATTTTTAAGTAAGCGACCCTCCTTACTTACCTTACTCCCTACATCCCGGAACTACCCTTTTCTTATATATATATATATATATAAGTAACCTGATATATATATATATATCAGGTTTAGCCCTAGACCCCACACATTCCACCCAGTATGTAGTAACGTAACTCTTAGTATTTGTATAAACCAGTGCTTTGCTTGTACTTCATAATAAAGCCTTTCTTTCTTTTCTTTTAGAAGACTCTCCTCTACAAAGATTATTTAACTGTCGACTCGGCAAAAGGCCGAGGCCCATTATCCTCCTCACGAATTCCTCCCTAAATGAATCTAGAGCACCCGCACCCGCTCTACGAGAAAATATAAATCCTTCCTCGTATAAATGCACTCAACTGAAGGACCTCTAGATGAAATCTTTGGCGAGATATAGTTGTCCTGTTGCACGTACAACAGCATGTAAGCTTCCCGAAGGCCACAGTCTCATCTATGTAAATGACGATAGATCTCCATTTTAGCTGATGACTCAGCCGACACTCACCGTACTCTTTAATAGTCCCAGAAGAACAAAACTCAATGTCTAGAGAGTTTCATATTAACACTTAAGTAACCAACGAATGGCCTTAACCACTAGGCTGTAGTAAGCGTTGTGCCCTATTCCCCTCATTAAAAACCTATAAATAAAATATATTTAGAAAATTAAACTCAATATCAAACAAAATACATTAGTTTGAATTATCATTTATGGGATTATTAGATGTTTAAAAACAACCCATCCTGTAACATAAGGCTTTCCGTGGGAAATAATCGGAGACCAGAGGTGCTAACAATTATTCATTTAAAACAAAAAATTTCCTCAGTTATATAATGCTAAAAATAGAAGCAAGTCCCTTCTAGTGTATACCTGCCTCGTGACTTCATGGAAGTCACTGATGTTTCCTGTTATTTTTTTAAGTAAGCGACCGCATCCCTCCAAGACCTCGCTCCCTATTCCCGGCACCCTTCTCTTATGCATATTGTCTCAGCTTTAGCCCCATACCCCACTAGTCCCTAGACATAGACATTCCACTCAGTATGTAGTAACGTAACTCTTAGTATTTGTATATACCAGTGTTTTGCTTGTACTTCATAATAAAGCTTTTCTTTCATTTCTTTTAAAAGACTCTCCTCTACAAAGATTATTTAACTGACGATCTGAACGGTTCTTCCAAAAATATTTTTTCCGTCCAGTTATAAACGTTATAACACTCCCTTAAATTCTTAAATTCTCTTTAATTTTTTCTAATTTGCTGTTTTAAGATTCTGATCCCTCTCAACAGACAGTTTCATGGATATGTTTTTTGACATAAAAAGCAACTATTAAACGAGATATACGGGCGTCAATGACCCTTGTAACTGGTATGCCCTTAAAATTAAGTTTAATTTTCTAATTACAATATCGGAAGGTAATAAAAAAAATTTAACGATTATGGTACCTTTGGAGTCTGATAATTTAAAAGGAATCATTTCCATGCTTGAAATTCGTACATAACATTGACCGCTATTAAGCCATCATCGCTGCTGAATAAATCTCGCTTATTTGTTTCGCTTGTTTATAAGTTAATTTTGATCTTCTTTTGAAAATATGAATACTCAATCGTTGCCATGAGATAATTCACCATTTATAATGCAACATGAATCAACCAGCTTAGGCTAACTACTATGCTTGGATTCAACTAACTAATATGCTCTGATTAGAGCTAACGAAACCGTTGAAACTAGAATTTAAAATGTGTAGTTTATTCACTTGCCGGTCTATTCGTTTTTGCCAATGCTCAAGGAAATACATATTCTAATCTAAGGGTTTAAGTATTCTATTGAAACTTTTTTCTTGATAACTTTGAAATGACACTTTATTTCCCACCGCTAGGATTTCTTGAAAATATTAGCGATTAAGCGCTTTTAGAAATCCTATTAAAAAGATATTTTTAGTCAGCCTAATCGTTTTTACATAACGGAGCATCTACTTATTAATAAGTGTGTCATTACATTATCAGCAGACAACATTAGCTGCCTGATAAATGGTGAATTATCTCATGTTTGAGTACTCATCTTTTCAAAAGAAGAACAAAATTAACTTATAAACAAGCGAAACAAATAAGCGAGATTTATTCAGCTGGGATGATGGCTTAATAACGGTTGATGTTATGTGGGAAATCAGCTATAGAAACAATTCATCATTTAGAGGTCTTTCTAAACCATATTATAATTTGTAGGTTACGTGATTTTAAACGTTTTCAATTGATTCACAAATGGAATTATGGAAGCCATACCGCTCGTACTAATTCAATAATATGTTTTTAATTTTTTACGTTTTTATCTCTTCTTGAGAATAGTTAAGATAAGGGGTCTATAATACTGGTGTGTCATTAACTAAAATATATTTCACTTGATTAAAAACTGTACAATTTATAATAATAAATGCTAAGACCAAAGGAAGGCGGCATTCGTGGAAATGTTTCAATCGATCAGGAATTTCACAGAGGCATTCATACAACAAGATTACGAATCAATTATTTTTTGTTTAAATAAAGGGTAGCCCACAATTAACGCAATATTTGAATTTGCCGCCATTTGTGCAGTAAAGTTCTGGCAACCCTAAAAAAAAAACAATTTGACAGCTGACAGTTTGGGGTTAGTAAAAATGGAGCGTTACACGATAGAAAAACGTGTCTTTATTGTTGAACATTATTTCAAAAATAATGAAAGTTTGGCGGCCACAGTTCGAAAATTTCATACAAAATATGGTCGGAATATTGTTTTGACTTCATCGACTGTAAAGAGATTAATTGAAAAATTTAGGGAGACTGGATCAGTTGGAGTCACTAAACATACTGGTCGTCCAAAAACAAGCCGTTCAAGTGTCAATATCGAAGCAGTGCGTGAGAGTGTTGTTGAAAATCCAGGAACATCAATTCGGCGAATATGTGGTTTCAACAAGATGGTGCCACATGACATACAGCCCATGAAACAATTTAAATACTGCATGAGACATTTCCAGGTCGTGTACTCTCTCGTTTCGGTGATCAGAATTGCCCCCCCCCCCTAGATCATGTGATTTAACACCTTTAGATTGCTTTTTATGGGGTTATTTGAAGTCAAAGGTGTATGTCAACAAGCCCACATCCACCCGTGCATTAAAAGAGGAAATTCAACGCTGCATCAACGAAATTCAACGACATTTATGCCAAATGGTCATGGAAAATTTCGACAAAAGAGTGCGTATGTGCCAGCAAAGTCGTGGAGGCCATTTGCCCGATGTGTTATTCCATAAATAACCCTATCCTATTTACTTTATAATTCAATAAAAAAATAACAACAAAAATACTAAAAACTGTGTTTTCTATTTAAATCAAATCTTGCGTTAATTCTGGGGCACCCTATATAATAATGGGAAATCACCTCACGGGCTATTAATGTTTACAGAAGTTCAAATATTTAAACACAGGGATAGGAAAACTTTGAAGACTACAACGCAAAGAGAAATTATGATAAACAAAAAATATTAAGTTTTAATAATATTAATATTAAGTCTAGCATTTAAGGTCTTTCAAGTCGAGTTAAACATTTTTTTTTTTTTAGATTTTCAGTGATCGAGATGTTTTATAAGATAAAATGAAGTATTTTTCAAATATTGAAGAGTTGTAGGAAATAAATAATTACGAAACTTCCAGAAAGGGGAAAACAGAAGTTATTAAATATGAAGAAAGGGAGTGGGAAATTTTTAGGTGCGCAGTTGGCAGCAGTCGGCATGAAATGATCGATAACCTCACAGAAGGTTGTGAGCTCGCGAGATTCCTTCAGTGGGGATGATAGCTAGTGCCTTGCTGAACTGACTAACTTACGTTCGTTGCATGATAAATACTATTTTATTAAACTTGGGCGCCAGACTTATACATAATATGTATCAAACGCTTAAGCCTCGAGTGGTGTTCGTACTGGGCGGCCCCGGAGCAGGTAAAGGGACCCAGTGCTCTAATATAGTTAAAGAGTACGGTTTCGTACATCTGTCTGCAGGCGACCTCCTCAGGAACGAGAGGCAGAATCCTTCGTCCGAGTACGGGGAGCTGATAGAGACCCACATCAGGAACGGGACCATAGTGCCGGTGGAGATCACCTGCAAGCTGATAGAGATAGCTATGCAGAAAGCACAGACGAACAAATTCCTGATTGACGGCTTCCCGAGGAACAAGGACAACTTGGATGGATGGAAACGGGAGATGGAGGACAAAGTGGAACTGCTCTTTGTGCTGTTCCTCGACTGTCAGGAAAAGGCCTGCATCAACAGATGCCTGCAGAGGGGAGCTCACGGTAGTGGACGTTCTGATGACAACGAAGAAACCTTAAAGAAGAGAATACAAACATTTTACAACGATTCCTTGCCTATAGTGGAATATTACAGGACATTAGATATGGTAAAAACCATCGATGCCTCAAAGTCGAAAAAGGAAGTTTTTGAAAATATTAAAGTAATTTTTGATAAATTATAAAAACTTTATGGATTTTTTAAAGAGGTGAAGGGCTACAAAATGTGAGCAGGTATTAAATGATATATTTCAACTATTTGTAAAATGAAATTTAACAGCACCAGTGTTATGTTAGAAGCATGACAGATATTATTCTTGTGAAGAATACAAATAAAAAATTTTTCCTAGACCCCAACTTCTATCCTTTTGTTGTTACATTACTGTTCCTAACAATAACTAATATTCAGAAACAGAGGATCATCGGCATTTAAACTTGACTTACAAGATAGGTCCTGCACTGACTGACCATTACAGGTTTTAATCCAACTTTTTTAGGTGATACTAGATCAAAAAATAATTGATATGTGCCTCTTTGGACGGCCTAAAAAAATGATTTAAGAGCTTTGGTATTTACTGCCAAATATATTCATTAACGGATAAAAATGACTTGTAAGTTTTTAACGCATAAAACTGGAAATGGCTAAGAAATTGTCCGATCTTTGATAAGATATCTCACATCTTCTATGCCCTAATTGATAGTTGATACCCAGTGTGTCTAATTATAAATAATTAAGTAGGGAATCAAAACTTTTGATGCTTCAAATTATTTTTTTAGTTCTAATATGATTTTAGGATAATCTTGCCTTTATTTTGATGTTAAGTTCTTCAAATAGTACCTAGTTACATAAATTTGTAACTACTGGGATATTGATATTTACCTAAAATATTTGTACAACTTAAGAGACATAAGTGATCATATATTGAATGCTGAACGCAAGAAGTGCTTAAATAAAGAGCTCTACCATCAAAATTTGTAATCTTCCCTCATTTTCGATTGCCCTTTGGTTGTACCATATGCTTAAAGACAATCCATACTATTTTCTCAATTCTACTCAAAATTCCCAGAAATTATCTATGCCCATAAAATAGTTACCAAATGATAAATTTCCAACAGCTAATGCCAGAATAATTAAATTATTATTAGGTTTTGAGCAATGTGAATATTAGATAGCTCACAATTGTTCACATTTATTGTAAGTGGCTAAAATATTGAGCTTTATTTCTGAAAAAATAATCTTATCAGATTTTAGAAATTTGTTCCTGGCTACAGAAGGCAACATTTTCAAAATATGATTTTTTTTCTGATCAATAATATTTTGCCAATAAAATAAAATGTCAATTTTTAAAAATGATGTTTTCACCATAACAATTTCAAGACTTATTGTATTAATCCTACCCTCTAGAAGCCCATTCTGTACAACAGAAATAAATGGAAGGAAACAAGATGTACAAATAAAAAATTCAAAGAGTAATCAATATAACTGAGATGCCAAGCGGTAGAGCCGTTTATATAAGCACTCTTTTGTTAAGTACCTGTGTTAATGTTTGCAACAGGGGAGTCTTACCTTTACGAAATTGAAAGATATTTTTATTCTGGGGCATAGTTTCCTTAGAATAACAAAAATGAACATTGTCTAGCTGACAAACTGATACATTACATTTAATTAAAATCAATTAAGGCCAATTTCTTTAGATAAATAGTATTAGTTACCACAGAATACGAAACAAAAAATATAAATATGTTGGAAGTTCATAATTAGCCATGTGTGTGTAGAACTGAGTTGATGAATATTTGAGAGCTTATATGGCAGCGAGATATTTAATCTTCATAAAAATTTATTAATGCAAAACGTTTCCCATACTATACATGTCCGGATAACAAGGATGATACACAAAGTAACATAGTAACCTTTGTTACTATGGGGTTATAATAGACATAGAAATTATTGAGTTTCTTAACTAGTACAAATTTATTAGAGCTGTTTACTATCAAAGACATCTTGAAAAACTAAGGAATGGGAAGGATTGGTTGATTACCTGGATGTGACAGGTAAAAAAATTATTACTATGTCTACTTACTATACATAGTAGGTATGTAACTTCAATAATGTATAGTCATATTACCTAATTTAATCTCCCCAGTTTAATGATGGGTGAATAATAAAAATAATTATTAACAATACTTAAGAAATAGGGACTAGAAGAATTAATATTTAGAGTGAAGGATAGTGTTAGATCCTGGTGGGAATGGAGTGCCATGTATTTTTTAGGAATAAGCAGTCAAATGCGGATTTCTGGATTTAATTAATAATTCAAGGCGGTTACCGCAAAACTACAGTAAAAATGAGAATAAGAGTTTGTTGGGAATCAGCCTAGATTGATGAAAGACTGTTGTGAGGTTTTCACCAAACTTATTTCCACGAATGCCTGCCGACAACAAACCACTTTAAGGAAAACCTAACAACTCGCTTCCATCAACCTAAACCGATTTTCCAACCAACTATTCTACTGGTTTATATACTCATGGCTAGCAATGAATTCAAACCATATAATTTAAAGATCTGATTTAACAGCAAATATATCAGCAAAGAATCATAGATTTAACATAACTACTTGAAAGGCAGATTTAAAAATATATTGTAATGACATTTTTATTAGAAAATTAAATTTATTTATTAGAATCGGATTGATTTTCAAAAAGTAAGTTTTTGGTTGAAATAATTTATAATAGAGACCGTGTTTGATACCTGGTCAGGATGCATATACTTTTATGAATGCCCCTCCCCCCAACCATTTAGGGTTAGGATGCGGCGAACCATAAATATCAGCTTTTAGGAGAAAGACATTGATCACATCATTCCAGCACCAGAGATATCGTGAGCTACATGACATTGAATTGGCAATAGTGAATGAGTCCATCCCTCAGATATACGAAAATTCTTCCTGACAAATCCCGTGTCAACTTGATATTCCTACAGCACACTTCCTCATTGATGGCAGTAAGCAGTCGGAGCGGGGACCTTCTAGGTTTAAGTTAGTATTAGGTCCCTCAATTTGTACCCTGAAATTGAGCCCTATCACCTGGTCCCATCACATTTTATTTTGTTAATGGTAATCCGATTTTGGTTAGCTTCTAAGACTACATAACTACAATACAAGGAGCCCCTTTTAACTATCATGTAATTGTGTGTATACTTTTGTTTTACAAGAAATAAGTGATCAGGGGTTCAGGAGAAAAACCAAAAAAGATTCAGAGATAAATAGTTAAAGAGAAATTTATTCAATTCGAACTAAGTGTCAACTGTTTTTTATTACTGTGTTATTTTACTTCAAAATTAATATTCAATCACAATTCAGTTTCGGAATGAGTTGAAACATAATACAATTTACAGTAATAAAGCAAAGCTTAAAAATGACAATCCACATTAGCACTCCAACTATCAAAGCCCAACAATATAAATGCAGATAACTTAAACCCTCCAATAACTTCTGAGTTATTATGTGTTGGAATTGTTTTTACAATGTTATTGTTTATAAATGGCTAATGTTAAACCTAATAAGAGATGTAATCCTATGCCAACAATTAAATAAATTTCATTTATAATCATTTCACCACAAGAATCTGTAAAACCACATTTGCAACTCTAACTTAATAAAGATACAAAATAAATTTGATAAACAGTAGATACTATTTTCACAGTAAATATAACTCTTAATATTAAATTAAAATGAATAAAAAATCTGAGCCTTGCGAACGATTCAATTCAACGGTCGAATGGCCTAATAACGAAGCAGTAATGTTTAATGAGAGGAACCAAAATTAGTTTTAAGAAAGTGTACTTAGTACAAGATAATTGAAATAAATAAATAATATAGCCCCAATATTATTTTTTGTTCTTGTAACCATAAATGGCTGTCAAAGTGAGATGGAAATAAAGATATATATTTTTTTAAATATATATTGTATATCATTCATAATTAGTTGTCAGTTCTGAACAATTTTAGACTAATAAATGAATTTCATTTGATGATTTAATAACTACTTCTTCAACATCTGTAATATGTTTAATTAGAAATAAACATATTGGGCAGATGACTTAATGTCTTGATAATTATTCAATACCATCTTGTGATTTAATGTTGTCTATTTTTGAAATATCACTGTTAAAAGAAATATCTCCTGCCGAATCGTTCATCAGTAAAATATCTGTTCGTCTAGAGGATATGAATAGCTAAAGTGAACCAATTGATACTAAATTGAATGAAACAGTGGACATACTATTAAAAAAATATGCTCAAATTGATTATTATTGATAAAAAATTATAAATCAATGCATCAATAAACATTTATGATTACTTCAGGGTTATAAAGACTACAGGCTTGTTTTGGTTATAAAGGTTATGTTACCAACAAACTTGATGTATGTTCATCAGTTTTATCTTTCCGACCTATTAAAGAAATTATCATAAGAGAACAACATAAGTTATTTTAAAATTTACACCGATAATTGTACATTGAATCCAAAGAACATAGGAATCTTAAATTTGCCTGTAATTTTTTTATTTCTATCAGAAGTTGTCATCGACTGAGGAGAGTTTTGCTATTAGGACTCATACAACAAAATAGTGTTTTGAGAAGTGTAATGTTTTCTTAGTCTTGTGACTGCATTGATATAATTTTTTGCAGTGAAACTTTATACTTCAATAATAAATGTTCCTTAAAAAAAAAAAAACTAAGTTTTAAATAACCTTATTAATACAGAGGTTGGGGGGGGGGGGGGGTATGAGGCCTTCTGGGAGAGGTAAGGAGCAAAATAATATATTTAAAAGTACAGAAATCTCAATGGAAATTATTTCTTTATAATTAAAAAATCCATTTTAACAAACTCAAAAAATCAGCTTTTAATTACCACCAAACAGAGTGACTATTTCCCATGGGGCGAGAATTGTCAGGATACTTTCCTGACCAAGAGGGAATTTATGATGAAGTTAGTGTAACATTATTATTTTTTTTTTTTCACAAATAATACTTCGTGAAGTCATAAGTTTCCTCTGTCAGGAAACTATCTGGACAATTCTCACCCCATGGGCAGTAGTCACTCCGTTTGACTACTTTGATCAAAATGAAATAAATTGAACTTGGCTTGATCTTTAAAAATAAGATATACAGGATAAACTAGAGAGATCGTTACTAAAAACAGACAAATTCAATTTCCAATTTTTTTCTTTAACTAGCTCTATATCACCTTTGCGTGCTCACATATTAACAGTGCACACATACAGTTTTTAAGCATACTGTCGTGCCGAAGCAATTTAATTCACACATTACTGTGAAATTAATGCTAGTATGTATTCAGATAGCAACGACGGATATCTACAAAAGAAAATGTGATACAGTAATCACGATCTAGGTTATCCTGTATATCTTCTTTTTAAAGATTAAGTTTAATTTATTTATTACCTAGTGTAAGAAAAATATATTTGAAAACAAAATAGACGATCTTAGGAACATTCATTCGCTGATTCAAGACTTACAAAGGACCACAAGATGGACGAACATTACTGTAAGAATGTGTGCACTATCAATCTGAAATAAATGTACACCCAACCATACATACGGTGCCCTATGTTCTAACACCGGAGGAGTGCACCGGGCCTAAGTGCGGAGGGTCCTTCAGCAAGCTAAAGCTTCATTCAGTCCTTAGAGAGTTATATTGTTAAAAGGGTTATATAACCAGAAGATACACGATTGAGTGCCATAGTAAGCACATATTCTACCTTAATATAGGAGTTGGGTAAATAAAGAGCTTTTGAACAGTAAATTACTATAACTCCACCTGATTTGTTTCCTCCCTTGCCACACCACAATTCATAAAAACAGAATCACAAAAAAAGAGTTGTGTAACTTACTTTATCCATCAATTTGGGACCCTTGTTACTGGCAGACGCTTCCATTTGATCACCCACTTCATTGGCCTTCTTGAACAGACGATCCCAATTGACTTTGATATAGCCATTATGGTTGGCGACCTGAAGGAGGATTATTCCACCTCCAAGTGCAACAGCGGCTGCTTTACCAACTTTCATCATTAAATAGCCAGTAAACCTGGAAAATTTTTTGCTTCATTTAACTATTTTATAAATTAAAGGGTTGAAAGAAAAAGTGTTAATTTTTCATTAACACACAATTACAATTTGTTACAATTAGATGCTTCTCTAAAGTTGATTTAGCAATCCTTGAAAATAAGCAAAATCAAGTTTGCTTTTGGCCTTCACAAGTGGAGTGAACAAACTAGAATACATATTGATAAAATATGGTTAGGGCCACCAAATACTGCCCAAGCTTGGAGTACATAAGGGCATAGATTCCCTCAAACAATATTTTGTTTGAAATGGTTGCCACCAGTTGAAATTTAAAAATAAAATACAGTTGTTTTCAATCTACGACTTATTTTTAAATAGTATGAACTTTATGTTAGAATGTAAAAGAAATAATTATTAAGTTAGAATATAAGTATAAGTATTTAATGAAGGATTTACGACAACAATTTCTATAAGCAAAATTATATCATTAATGTGGCCTCATTGCACCGGAGACGACTGCAATGTCAAAAATGCTAAAAAAATAATAAACTACATCATAGCCATACAAAATCTAATTTAAATCATTTTGATATAGGTTCAAGGTTGTTAAAATAAATATAATGCTCGATAAAGCTAATCTCATAATAGAAAACAAATCAAAATGAGCCACCTTCATCAAATAAACTACAAGACTAATCAATCTCTTCTTTCATACTATATTCGATAGAATTCATTATTGTGCCAGCTTGCCATGGCCACCTGGAATGTTAACATACCTGAGTTGAATTAGCATTTATAAATGGTTTTACAATATTTGATTTTACACTAGAAAGGAGTAGTTACCTGAAGGTTTTTCTTAAGGGACGTAGTCTCACAATAAAAAATTCATTATTTTAAAAAGATATTAACTGCCTTAATTAGATACCAGATTAGAATACCAGGGAAGAGTAGTAAGTCATAGCAAGCATATTTAGCTACAATGATACTAAGTTGTTTCATAAACCAAATATACTTATCATCATATTTTGTTCCAGAGTAATTTTCCGGCAAAGTTAAATAAAAGTTTGCATACAATTCTAAAACTGTAGACTTACTCCGGTTGCAAGTGTTATTAACAAAATTGTTTGTGCTGTTATAACAGTTAACTTTGTTCTTAAGTTAGAATTATAATTTAAAGTAACTGTCACTGATCATTGAATTGGTAATGACCTGCCTTTTCTAGCTGAACATATATTGAATACCGGACCGGTAGTGCGTTAATGGACGGTTCCGAATAATATTTAGAGCTGGCTTTATATTGTTATCAACATTGGGGCCCTCTATTTATTATTTTCCATAAAAAATAGATATGTAACAGCTTATCTTGAAAGTGCTAGCACACCCTCAAAGTTTGTTGCAAAAAGTGGAGCAATTCCAAGGGTTACCAATAAATAACTTAAAAGTAGTTAAATTATTATAAATGATAATAATTGGGATATACTGTGATTCAAAATGACTATTTTCTTATTTGAATTTATTTGCCGAATATTCATTTGGAGATCCTATTAACATCAAAAATAGTCATACCATTAAGTTGAAATAAAATAATGTGAATGAGTAGAAAATTTTACAGGGAAATCAGCTTAGGTTGATAAAAGAGATTAGTTATATTTTAATCAAAATTATAATTGAACATTTTGACAAACTATGTAGGCGTGCATTTGAAACTAATGTGGGATGGTACGGCTGTTGACTTATAAAAGTAGTTTGGGGAATTTAACATCGAACAAGTCAAAGTCAAAACATCGACCAATAGTAAATTTAATGAAAACAAGACAACTCTCTTTCATCAACATAAGATGACTTGCCAACAAACTCATGTATGTATATAACTATCCTAATAACGAACTCACAGTATAAAATTATTCAAAATGGGTTCCATGTAACTTTACTTACCAGCCAGAAGTGCAGCCAATAATAAGTTGTTTGGTAGCTGAAGTTTTCCCAACATCTTTAATGATTTTCTCGACGATATTTTTCGCTTCTTTTTCCACATCCTCCATTGTGACTGGGCGTTCGGCAGAATTTCCCGCAACAGTGACAGTCGGCATAATCAACTATCGTTGTCAGCAGTGATTTGTTATTAAATGACTCCTATGAATAATAATGAAGACATTAAGTACGAAGTCATTCTGATATGACGAACGAACGACTCGTATTTCAAATTAATCTTTTATAAAATATTAGTAACAAATATAAATAACTATTGAAAAAAAAAAAATCTGTATATCACTACCTTTGAGAGATGGAATCGTTCAATAAATGAACACAAAGGTAAGTTTGGCAAGCAACCTCCTTGCTCAGGACAGATGAGATCCTGCTTGACAGCTGGCCTCACTGACTAAGAGCTATAAAAAAGTTATTGTCTCATTGTCAAAACTCCTGATTACGTTATCACAACTGTTTTTATAATAGGAGCCAAAAAGTTTTTAAATATAAGAATTTTTTTTAAGTCTAAATAACTGCTTGTTTAAAATAATAATTGACGTTTAAAAAAATCAAGTCAAGCGTGATGTTTCACACAATGAAGATTTTCGTTACGGAGAGGAAAACGATTTTTGTTCTTATAGCCCAATTTGTTTTTGTTTTTTCAAATCCCTTGTTACAAAATTATTTACAGAATTTGCTATTGAATCTATTTACAATTTATTCATTATATTTCCTATAGCTTGGCTGCATTTTATACAAATTCTCATTTCTACACATTGTGATCTGCATTGTACAAAAATATAATGTGCATTATACATTAATTTACTGAAATTATTAAAAGTGATGGGATTCACCTTATTTTATAGCCCAAGTCAAAAAACATATTCTTTATTAATGACGACGGCGATATCTATAAATTTATATTCTACTGAATGTGATAGAAAAACATAGGCATATTTTTAATTATTAATTAATTAAATAATAACCCTTTACTATTTTTCATTGGATCGCTTTTATTTTTACCACCTTCATCAAATAAATAAAACTTCTATACAAATTGTACTCTGAAACCCCTCCATGTGAGACTGGAGTCGCGATGGAGTTTAAAGACGATTAGTTTCGTAAAGTCACAAGGACTCAAGATACATCTTATTAAACAGGGCGTGATATCTTTAATTTAAAACCCATATCAACCCTATTCCATATCATAGTAAAATGTTTGTTTTAATTATCAAGTCAGATTGATTAGTTGGTTATTTACCTTTTGTCGATTCGATACCATATTTTTTATTACTGCTTAAATGTAATTCGTAATTATTATCAATTACAAATACCTTTGTACAACTCTTCTTTAAACCTATTTCTTCAGAGTGTGCCCCCCCCCAGCCTTCAATAGATCAGTAGCTGGTGAACTAACTTAAGAAAAAGGACACTTACAAATATATTTAATTTTAACTAACGTGAAATACAAGTTCGTTTAAATTTTTATATTTATTTAGTGGTTTTAGTTTGTAAAATATTAATTACGTTTTTTATTTGATACGTTACACAAATTGTATTTCACAATACCGCCTTGCGCCTGCGTTAGAAATACTGAAACCTTCCTTGTATGTTATCGAGTGATGCTTCTTTATGCTACCATGCCTGTTTATGTTATATAGTGATTTCAGTAATTGAAAGATTTTTTTTTAAGTTTCAAGTGCTTTGTGTCCAGAAATAGGGAGTACATGAATATTAATATTCAGTGCTGAAGAACGATTAGTTGAACGAAATCAAGTCTTGGCCCATGCTCTTAACTTGAAATTTTAATTAGTTGCTGTTTTTTTTGGAAGTTTACACAATATGAGTGACGATGAAGGGATGGAGTCATCAGACTTCGATAGTGGAAGTGAAGAGGAGATGCAGGAAGATGAGGATATACCTGTCAACTGCTTTTTCTGTGGAACAGTCTCATGTTCCGTTGGAGAATCTGGAAAACACTCTCTTCTAGACCATTCCTTTGATATTAGGTCTTTCATAATGAAAAGGGTTTCATCTCACTATGACCTGGTAAAACTGGTCACTTATTTAAGACAAAAAAAACCTACTACTACAGCATTGGAGGCACTGGGTGATAGTAAACCCTGGGCATCGGATGACTACCTGCGTCCCGTCTGCCAGGATGACCCTTGGTTATGGGCTGATGATGGCCTTGTTGTTGATGATGATGATGATGATGATGGTAACAATGAAGATGAAGATGATGAAGACATGGAGACTAGCCATGGCAATCCTGAGAATGGGGTGGTCACATTGACAAAGAAGAAGTTTGATGAATTGCAAGAAAAAAACCTGAGTCTTGAAAATCTCTTAAAAGAGCAGGGGAAGAAAGTTGATGCTCTGAAGAACCTAATCAATGAGGACTCCGAATCGAACGGTGCAAAACCAGCTAACCATGTTGATTCCTACTTCGAGTCTTACTCAGATTTTGATATTCATCGGCAGATGCTTGGAGATTATCCACGGATGGTAGCCTATCAGCATGCAATTGATCCATCTCTGTTTAAAGGGAAAACAGTCCTGGATGTTGGATGTGGTACTGGGATATTGTCCATGATGGCTGCCTCGAGTGGAGCTGTGAAAGTTGTTGGGGTTGAGAACTCGGATATATTTGATGCAGCAGTAGAGATAATCAGGGATAATGGATTTGAATCCAAAGTTACTCTTATAAAAGGTGATATAGAAAACATTTATTTGGGTGAAAAATTTGATATCATAATTTCTGAGTGGATGGGATACTTTCTTCTGTTCGAAAGAATGCTAGAATCAATCATTGTAGCAAGAAACAAGTTCCTGAAACCAGGAGGTCTTCTATTGCCCAACAGTTGCACCTTGTGGCTAGCAGGCTGCTCTGACCTTGTGGCACACAATCAACGTACTAAATGCTCCATTCTCGGCTTCACAATGGAGCCACTCAAGCGAGCTGCACTTAGCGAACCTGCTATTGAGATTATTTTACCTGATAAAATTGTCACGCAGCCTGTACTTATCCACAAGATTGATATATCCAATGATTCAACGAATCGTGATAATTGTTGTTCCTTTTCCTCAGATTTCAATTTAGAGTTCACAAAAGATTGTGAACTGACAAGTATTTGTGGCTGGTTCGAATGTGCATTTGAGCCAACTTTAGCAGTATTGTCTACTTCACCATTTAGTCACCCAACTCATTGGGCGCAAACAAATTTCTATTTCAAGGAACCCGTGAAGGTTAAGGCCGGTAGCACACATGCAGGTAAAATCGTTGTCACTCCAGAGCTCGACAGGGCTGTACTGGTAACAATTGAGCTACCCTCATTGAACATGAAAAAGACTTATTCTCTCCATTGAATGATTTTGTTTATTCGTGTGATTTTGACTGGTATTTTATACCTTGTTCGTATTTTCATCCCTTGGCTATTCCAGTCCCCCAACATAACAAGGGAGTTCAGTTATTAATTTTTTAACTATTAATTTTATTTCTGCGGAAAGTGATCGAAATCAAATGATGGAAGTTCATCGAAGCCTAACAAAATGGTGCAAGGAAGGGCTTGTTTCTCATCGTAATTATCTGTCTTTTTGTATTTATATTAAAGCTGTTGGAAACAAAGGCATTTTTCCGACTCATTGCCTTGGTTAATTGAAGGTTAGCTAAGCCTGTAGGCTGCTGGTCCAAGGTAATGGTCAAACACAAACAAATTTTTTTTTTTTAAGTATATTCCAAAATATTTTATTATGATTTCATCATTTTATGATGTAAAATAATTAAAATATTGATGTACATTTTTATTCCATTAAATATGTAATTACTAATATTATAGTAATAAATATGTCAATTTAAAAAAATATATTTTTGGTTTTAATTTGCACTACCTTCTTCAAACCACAAATTATAATTATTTAAATTAAACACATTAATTTCTTTAAAGTAAGATTAATGCATACCACTGAAAAAAAAAAGTGAATTACATACATACGTATTCATTTTTTACCAAAACAACTTATAAAAGATCAAATTGTGTAAAATATTTTTTAAAAAGTTCCACCTAGTAGTATTGTAAAATTAAATCCATGGCACATAAGCTCATGAAGAGGTAAGTAAGGCTGACCAATGTAAACCATAGACGGTAGGTAAGTGGAGCTGGCAAGGAGCTCGACCTTCATCTCACCTTTTTATAAAAAATGAACTTTTTTTTAGTTTGTATTGTACATTTTATTTTATACTGATAGGGATCAACAAACAAACAATATTATTGGACTGCGTAAAATTAAATTTTATCAGATACTTTCTATGCAGCAAGAATCTTCACTGTCATCAATCCACCCAATTTCTGCAGGAGTACATCGAAGGACAATATTATAACCTTTTTTACTATCTACACTGCTGGGTTACTGATTGCTGACAACGGCTACTTTCACCAGTAATACTATGAGAGAAAAATTATATACATGTTTTTGCATAACTTACAAAATCACGTGTACAAAAAATAAGCTTCTGGGGCAAAACTTGGTAAATACAAATAAATCAAAACATATAACTTTACACTCCGGTATAATACTTCTATTGAATCTTTCTATCCACCGAAATGACTTGTTTATTTAGTACAAAAGACATCAAATCAACAAACAAGACAACCCTCAACAAAATATTAAAGAAGACGAACACTCCACAAATATTTTACATAATACAATAGAGGTGGATGAGAGATCTTTAGTAAGTTATTGAACTGTTCATGGCCGGAGAGTACACCACTGGGTACTCTTCCTCCCACAAGACCACCATGGCAATTATTACTCGTTACATTGACAGCACATCTGTTCATTGTACATTTATGTATCAGGTGTGAATTTACAAATAAAGTTAGAAAAAAAATTTCTTAAGGCAAATATTTGAAATAGATGACAATGTTCTGTCATAACATGAAAGAGGAGCCTTGTTTATTTTAAATAATAGAGCTTAGCATAGCAAGGCTTAATATTATTAATTGATAATAACAATTAGAAAGGATAAAGAAAAAACACAGATATTACAAAAATTATACTTTATAATAAAAAAATTTACAATATATTACTAGATCTTTAGAACTGCATATACAACACAACACACATTAAACTTATTTATATATAGATTTACAGATATTAACGCATTCATTCATTCAAACTCAGTTGTATTGTTCTTATTGTGTATACATATATATAAAAAAACTCGTATATACATATTAATTGTAAACAATATCAACATTCTCAGGGTTATCATTATCAACTGACTTAAATCAAATCATGTCATTAAAATAAGACTAATGTCAATCAGTTAATGATTTTGATAAAAAAAATACATAAATAAAAAACAATCATCTATAACATACTATATTTCAAAAGGGGAATTGAATGTTTGTTTTCCGTGCAACTTATTTTGCGCATAAATGCTGATTAAATAACATCTTTGCTGTTAAGTTACATAAAAAATGGCTTATTTATTTGAATGTACAACTAGAATAAATAATATTCGTGACTGTCAACACAAAAGAATTTAAATTGTTTTGTGTTGTCAATCACGATGAACAAGTGAATTGATACTACTAGATTAACATTTAAATACCACAGTTACCTTCCGTCCCACATACCAAATGACTATTTCATTGTTGAGCATATACAAAGTGGTATAACATAGTGGCACTATGATACTTCCTTTCCAAATAACGTATGTACACTCATCTCATTTCTACTAGCTCGTTTTTCTTTTGGTTTAAAAATATTATTTGAAGAAATATAAAGTATCTCTACATATATATATATTTATATTTATAAATATAAAACATGGTATTAAAGCATCTTAGCAGATGGTAAACAGACATCCTTCGCTCCAATCATTTAAAAATTGTGGATGTCCAGGGAGGGATGAAATCGACGATAGATATTTTCTCGATGACGTTTTCATCTTGGAATATAATAATTAGTTATTGTTATTGTCCTTCACTTTCACTGTCACTTTTATCTGAAAAAAAAAACACAATTGAAAATCCATATAAAATAAAAAATTGCAATCATGTTTTTAAGACGTGTTGGAAAAAAAGTTCCATGTTGTGATACAATTAGAAATTTTAAGCATAATTTATTGTGTTCTTTTCAGCACATTGTTTTCATTGTAATGTTTATGAATAAACTTAATTATTCATTAATATGTATTACATGGAAAGCTACTACTGGAAGAGTGCAGAGGAACTGGTAGATCATGCATTGATCGTGTATTTGTGTAAGTGTTAACTCACAAAAAGCTTATGACATGTTCTCTCTCAGGGAAATATGTAATATATTATGAGAGAAAGTTTTTGCTCCGTTCTATAAAGTTCTATAATTAAAAACAAAAAGCAAGAATAAACCTGATAAAAGGCTCTTACAGATAGTTTTGCTATTACAAAATATATTTAGCAGTGTTTGCACTCCCTCCCTTCAACTTTATTATTATAGTCTCTTTGTTGAAAATATGCTATAGAGGAAGCGTGAAATAATGGGATTAATGAAAGGTGCTTGCATAATCTATATTGTCGATGACTAATTGGTCATAAAAATGACTCATTAATGATGCCAAAGCTGTTCAAGGCTTGAAATATGAGTATTCTACATTCAACGCCTCAACACAATCTTCCATTTTTCGAAATGGGATTTAGTGACATCTGTAACAAAGCCCGCAAATTTCTCTGTCAAAACCAACCAAACGACAAAGTTTTTTCTTAATTAAAAAAAAATTATATGTATCCTCCACATGACCAGTTGTGAAAACCATAAAACAGCCGTTATATCTTTTGAGTAGCTATATAATTAATAAGCAATCCAATTTTTGTTGACAAAAGTAAAGGTTTTTCTTCCAAGAGCCCTGGGAGTTGTTAATATTAGTGGTGTTTTCGGCTTTCTTTATCCTGAAGAAGATGCAGTAGTGAAAACTCGACCATTTTATACCTCAGCAACAGAAAAAGAGCTGAAAAGGAACCGATGTTACCATGCGGAAAAAGCTGAAAACACCACTAAGAAGTAAAATAAGTAGGGTTAGTAGATGGGCGAATGAAAGTGAAATATATATGATATGTTTTGTGGTAGGGTGATGATGGGTTTTTAGTAACCACTCAGTACCTTTCACCGATTGTGCAGTCCTCCTTATTATAACGTCATATGTACACTTACAAATTACCAATAGTTATTTCAGTACACCACCATTACCTTTTTTGTAAGATTACTAGCTTGATTAAAAAACATGGAAAATAATTGCAACCCTTAAAATAGCCATGTGATATTTTTATTTTATTTTTAGTCCTTTTCCCGCACTATAAAACGGTTAGAAAAATATTATTTACCTTTCATAACCAATATAACCAGTTTTTCATGAAGTTTTAATCCCGTCTTCCATCTCTGAAATTAAGAAATTTTCTATTACTGTAAACAAAGCCCTATTGAAAAAGATTGTTCATTTTAAACGATAACTATCACCAAGTTTAGTCAAATAAATTAATGTTAGAGCTTTGTTTAAATTATCACATTTTCAATGTCAATATTAAACCTCAATATTTATTCAGCTATTTTTATTATAAATATAATTAATGATTAAACGAATTCTCTATTTAGTAAACTGATTTATTTCTCTAGGTTTAATATGATCAAAAATTATTTTTTGATTTTAGTTAATTAACGACATTAAGCATCAAGCTGCTTCACAGGAAATGATGAAAAATTACCATTTATTTTATTCTGGTAGGTGAAACATTGAAATTTTGTCAAGATTTTATTTAAAATATATTATTTTTGTCATAAACATATAGAAATACAAACTCTAAATAAAGTAAGTTAGAATCGCAAATCTTTCCCCCACAATAATTGTTTCTATACTGCATCAGAAAGTATGAAAAATAAATTTAAACACAAGTCAAAAGTGTTTCATTAACTTTTAACATTTCTTATGACACAGGTCAGAACCTATTTCTGGTTTTTCCACTGTGGCTAAGGACACACAAAAGACGGTAACACAAAAAGAATTTCATAAATATACAAAAAACTGAAGTTTTTAAGAGCCAACGATATAAATACTATATTTAATCTCTTCCATGCTGCTTTATTTAAGAAACTTAATAATACAATATAGCTCAAAATTTAAGTTGTTAAACAATTTTTTTTTTAACAATGGAGAAAATTGGTGAGGCTACTGATTCTCCAATCAACTATAGGCTGCTTAAAATTCCCCATGAAGTATGAATTTATTGACTCATTTGGAAACCAATTTCTGACACCGTCTCATTCTATTTCTAAAGATTACTATGTATTGTAATGTAAAAATATGTACACAATTCTTTATAACGATGATTGTATAAAAACACGACTTTTCAAAAATTACCTTTCTTTCCAGGATAGGCATGCCTCTTTAACCTATCATAGAGATCTTCTTTATTGCCGTATATGCTGGCGTTAGATCTTGCTAAGCTGTTCATCTTGCCGTTGTGCATTCCTGCTGAACAAAAGTTAATGTTTTAATGGATATTGTAATGGTATATTATGAGACCACCTTAATCTGTTAATTAGAAATATTATTTTTTAATCCGATTTCAAAATAATTTTTTTTTGTTTGAATTCAAATTAAGAAGAGTATACTATTTAGAAGATAACAGAATGGAAAGTGAAAGCATTGCCCATCCAGCTGAGACACATCACCTTTCAGGAATACTTCTAGCTAAAGCCAAGATAAAGAGGTTGCCCAGTGAATATGGGTGATAAAGGAATGTGGACAAAAAATTATTATGTACATAAAATTAAACGATCAATTAGAAATATTTTAAAAATATTGCTATACCTTTCATATATGTTTCATTGTAAAAGTTAGGCATTTCCCAACCATCCTCTTCATCATCGTAGTAATGAGCATACGTGGAATGGTGTGAAGGTGCAATAGATTCAGCATACGGTGCTGCTCCATAGTAGAAATTCACTTGTGAGCCGGTATGATCTGGGCTCGTTTGAGCGATCAATTTTTTGGGTTCTTTTCTCCTTTCAGACCTAAAGTAAATTCATTGATAATAATAATTTAATTAATATAAATTATATAATGCTCTTTGACCATAAAATTCTCTATTTGTGATAATAATTTTTGGATTGAACTAATAGTTATAAATACAAACTAATAATTATTAATGAAGAAAGTATATATCACTTGGTTGGTATAAGTACCTGGCACATATCATCCATACAAACAGGGCAATGACGATGAGGAATATAACGGTGGCTGCTATGCCGCTAGCGATGTATGCGAACTCTGATTTATCCTCGCAGTGTGGCCCAATAAATGAGCCAACACATCGGCAAGAGGGAGTTCCCCTTGAGTCTTTGACGCAGGTTCCCTTGTTCTGACAATAACCGTCACAGACATCTATAATTAACAGATTAAATCAATGTCAAACTTTTTTTTTCTTTGAGACATTATCTTAAAGATAAATTAAAATGTGCGACTTGCCTGTGCAAATTTTTCCAGTGCCATTATAGCCAGGTTTGCAATCGCACTTGAAGTCATTAGTCTCTGGGATGAGCAGACAGTAGGCATTAGAGTCGCAGAGCATTTCGGGTCCATTCATTTCGCACGGGTTCCAGCAGTCAGATTTACTTGTCTGCAGGTATAAATCGAAAAAATATAGAGGTATTGTTTTATATTGTAAAATATAAATTAAATATGATTATAATACAAACCGATCCAATTCCTTTGGTACTGGTGTTAGGAGGACAAGGTAAGCAAGCTGTCTGCTGAGATGCTGGCTGGTAGGTGGCTTTCTTACATGTGATACAAGTGTTCAGACTAGCATTCAAGAATGTACCTGTAATGGGTAAAAAAATCATTATTTAAAGAAATATGAATTTATTTGAGTACACAGGTGGTCTGAAAAGTTTCCGACCTCAACATGAAGATGATAATAAAATAAATAAAAGCTAGTGAAATAAAAGCTTTGTTAGGTCGGAAACTTTTCAGACCACCCTCGTATGATACTAATTACCTCTAAGTCAAACACTGGCAGCAATTATTATCATATTATTATTGGCAGCAAAATGATCATAAATTGCATTAAACTCAGTGTAAATATATATACTCATGATGTTAATTAGAAGAGATATTTTTAGTAATTAAAGTGTTTTTTTGTAAATCCAGTTAAAATTTAATTATTAAATAGAACCACAGCTTTAGACCTTATAAGCAAGAGTGATAATAAGAGTTTTGGAAAACAATTTTTTTGATGTAAGGAAAAATAGTGCCAAGGCTAATACCATTTAGTTTACACTTTTATTTAGATTTTTAGCCAAGGTCAAAGGGAGATGTTTTATTTTAAAACAGTTAGAGATATTAATCTCTTTTTTTTTTCATTCATAAGTCTGTTCAACAATGTTGGTAGCAAAAATGATACAATCAATTTGAATTTTTAAAGATGCAATCCACATCTCCCTGGTATACATTAATTAACTTTCGTTTAAGATGCAAGGGGAAACAAATGGTCTTGTTTCTCTCTAATGTTTAAGCTTTCACAACGCACAGGTCGTTTGAGCTGATTATAATAGTTTTTTCAATTCAATATTTCAGCTATTTACAATTTTTTTTTTGTTTGAAAGTTATTTACAGTGATCAAGGTAAATTAAATAAATAAAAAAGAGTATTTTTGGCTATAAATACCGAGTGTTAATTATCAGTTATTTACTGTTATTTTACAAGTATTCACGACAACCTAAGACTTTTAATTATTACAATCAACGTATATTAATACTCAAGTTTTAATATTTGTTAATATTAAAAAAAAAATAGAACTTTTATCTGTTATTATATAATAATAATATGTTACCAGCAAGACAGACAGGAAGAGAGCACTCTTCAACATTTGCAGCTCCGACCCTCGCTGTGGTGCGCCCTGCAGGACATGCTGAGCAGGCAGCCTCAATACCTTGGGTCCTGTAGGTACCGCGAGGACAGGGCTCGCACTGTCCTTCCAGTCCCAATTGCATTCCTGAGCCGCACTCATCTCGGCATTCCTAAAGCAAACATACATTTTTAACACATTTACAAATATGACCTAAAATTTCGCAATTGTTAATAAAGAAAGATCGAGTCGTAAATTATATCATAGACAAGATAGGAGAAAGAAAGGTTGGAGAAGAAACCTTATCTATTAATACTTTAAGGGTTCAAAGGTCCTTAGAATAATTGAAAATGAACTTAATTCTTAAAAGTGATTCTCTTTTATTGTGATTATTTTGTATAATTCTGTATTTAAGTTATTAGTTTTTAAATTTTATTTTATTTTATTTATCATTATTATTTTAGCAATTTTATTTATTTTTTACCTGTATTGTTTTCTTCTTTGAATCTGTTTTACTCTGTGTAGAAAAAACATATAGTTCAATTATGTAGAAACTTATTAATATTTATCTATTACGTCTATGTTAATACCAATTATACAATGCATACAGAAAAACAAACTGTCTTCATTCCAGAGATGCTGGGAGCGGAAAAATTGTAAAACATCTTACAGTCAATAACAACTTCAAATTGGAACATTCTAAAAAGAAGGAATTTCTTACTTCCTGAGATACAGCTTCTGTTGTCCTGGTCGTCTTACCAAGGCCACAAAGCAAGCACTTAAAGCTACCTTCATTCGGTTGGAAAAATCCATGCCCGCAGCTCCTGCAAAGACCAGCTTCATCGTCATAATATTTTCCAGCCGGACATCTCTCTGTGAATTTAAAAATTTGTTATACTTGTATTCTGATATGTATAAACAGCTCCTCTTTAAGGTAGCTCACAGATGCTGATAAAGACACATATATAAAAGTTACCTTTGCAGTCAGCAGCAGAACGTGCTCCAGGCGCTATGGTGACTCCCTGTCGGCCAGCTATCGCAGGGCATACAGAGCATTGCAACTGACCAGCCTCACTCTGGTACGTACCGGTAGCGCAAGGCTTGCAGCTACCGCTGTTCTTATCGAAGTATGTTCCGACTGAGCAAGCCACTGAAAAGAATATGGTTAATCATTACTTATTATAAAATTTGGTCACATTACATAAGCTTATAAAAATATGAAGTACTGAACTTAATAAAAAGTGTGAATTATTTTTATAATTAGCTGGGGTATATCACCAGTTTAAATTTTAATAATTATTAGTTAAAGGAAAAAAATAATGTTATGGCCAAGATTAGAACCTGGGTCCTTTCGATTTCCATTCAGAAAAAAATTTATAAAATGACTATATCTTAGTTAGCTCTGAAAAAATATTGTATTTTGTGATTTTTCAAGAGATAGTGAGACCCATAAAAGAAGTATACAGAAAGATGACATTGCCAGTAGGTGACTGGGTAGCTCGATCAAAAGAAATCACATTATGGGTACAGATCCCATGTCATTACTTTTATCTTTCCCTAATAACTTTAGGGATTATTAAAATTCATATTTACTTAATCAAAATAATTATGGGAGAGGAATATTTGAAATTACATTAAAATAAAAATAATTTATGCCAACATATTCAGATGACAACATATGATGAGGGAATAGAAAGGTAAGAGGCAGACAACCCAAGGGCCACCACCTAATTTTAGGTTAAACAGTCTATATGTCATATAAAATAGTATATGAACGCTCCAATACAAATAGAACAATAAAAAGCATGATTTAAAAAATATGTTTTTAAGTTGTTAAATTGTGTGAGAGAGCTCACATATATCATTTAGTAGTGGAATTGTTTTCAGGTGATCTTATAGGTCCATAAAAAACATTAGTAAATGAACTCAGTAACAAGGATTAATTGAGTGATTTTTTTTTCATAAAAAATCATCAAGTAGCTACCACATATTGTAAGTCCCGATTAGACAAATGTCTTAGTAAAATTCATAACTGATGACTTTTCTACTTACCACAGTTTGGAGCCATGACGACTTGTCCCATCGGGCAAGCGTAATCCGATGTGAGAGATAGAGATGCTGGATCAGGCACTGTGTTTGGCAAGATGTCATGAACATCTAATTGGTCTTCTTCAAGAATTAGCTTTTCGAGGAGCCTTTGAACTGTAGATCTTTGGTTTGAATTCAAATTCTCAACGGGATCACTAAAAAATAATTTTACATGAAAATAGGCCAATCACTCTAGAGGTAGTTGAGAAATTATGAAGAAAGAACAATGACTCACTTGACAGCAGGGAATGAAATGTGTACACTATAGGTATCACTGGTTTGCCGAGCAGTTCTGTAAATGATTAAAGGTACTGTTGAAAAATTTATATTTCTTAGTGATTATTCATTAATAAATTATGCCCAAGAATGAACAATACCTGGCAAGTTCAGTTTCTCTTGTTGGTCTTGAATTACGATGGTCACATTTTACATCGATTACAAGATCTTTACATTCCCGAGTTCCTGGAATATCAAAAAATAAAAAATGAAATTTCTATTTTAATTGAAAAATGAAATTGTTATGCATAGTTTGTGTCTAATAGATTGTAAAAATATAATTATAATCTCTTTCTAAAAAACTTATGATTTTGTGAATTTAAAGTAAAAATTATAATATTTCTGATAAATACGTTACCTTCAACAGAATATGAGCAGAAGTTCCAATCCCTATTGACAAGGTTAATAGCGGCTTTCACTTTCTGCCGTAATACACCTTGTCCTGCTTCATTACAAAGAACGGAAGTTGGAAACATCATATTCACCTTGAAGACTCGCTGAGCAGGCTTAGATGCTGAAAATAATAAAAAAATTATTATAAGAGAGCTTTATATAATTCAGTTTTAGCTCAAGTTTTTGAGGTCAGGTGTCCATACTAAATTATTTTAATGGAAAAATTGTGCTTTACATATAAATTGTAAGAAGTGTACTTACGAGAACAGGCTGGATAAATAAGTGGTAGTGCAGGGTTGTCAGTTGGCCTCCAGAAGCCTTCTGCTCCACAGGTATAAAACTTTGGCACAGGCTGTGAGAACGACAAGCCCGAACCGCAATTGATTTCACACACTTTGAATTGGCCTCCAGAACCCCAGTCCTTACACTGCTGTGTACCTCCAACTGGGTCAGCAAGCAACGGGCAGAACTCAGCTGAAAGAATAAAACCAAAATGTTATTTAGAGCTTACACTTTCTCCTAAACTAATATAATATGATATAAATACTTACACAATAGATAAACTCGGAAAGAGCAAGTGGCGGAGTTTCCTGCCTGATCGAATGCAACATAAGCGATCAGATAGGTTCCCCACAACAAGCTTTGTCCTGGTCGATGGCCACTTTTCTCTTCAACTTTAACAACTCCGATGTTATCAGTGAACCTTGGTTCATCCCAAGTGACAACAGCAGAACCATTCTTTGCAATCACCCACAAGTCACCAGGACAATGTTCAACCTTTGGTGGGATCTGAAAAAATAGATGGAAACCATGAAATATTTACACTTCAGTGAGTGTTTAATTGGGAATCAGCTTAGTTCGATGAAAAAACATGTGAGATTTGTCTGTTAAAACATAGTCAATTAATAAATGCGATGAAAATCTCACACGTTTTTCAAACTGTAATGAAAATGAAATTTTCATCCCATTTATGAATGGATTATGTTTTGACATACAATTAATGTCTGCACCAGATTCAGATAACAAGAAATGTTGAAGAAGAAAGGTTATACAAATATTGATAAATCATATACAATGTCGATTAAATAAACACCTGATGATTTTTGAAAGATATGAATCAAGTAAGACAGTTTGAAGTTAATGAACGAACAATCATTTAGCAATAATGGGGAATTGAAACAATTATGAGAAAAGAGTATTTTACAAACTTAATAACAAATGCATTCACAGAATGGTATATTGTATAATAATGGGACATTGATAAACATGGAGCTACTTTTTGATATGGATTTAAAAATAATATAGCTATTTCTGGTGAAAAATAAATGAATAGATGTGAAAATTATTTCATATTTAATAACTTCAAACTACTGCATTTTTAAATATCCCTGTCCGGGTGCCAAATATACTGGATTTTACTAAATCATTTAAATCATAAAATATAACAATCCTACAATTTGGAAATGTTAGCATTAAGAACAAATACTAAATATTTTACTCTAGGGTGAGAAGAATTATCAAAAGCAATTGGTCAAGAACAAAGAAGTTGACATTGTAAACTTATACTAATTCAAATTGTTAGTGTAGATGGAATTTTTCAAGTTCACACCTAAGTAATAATTAAATTCATTAAACAAAAACATTTAGTAATTTTTTTTCTTGATAATTGAAAATATAAACTTTCTTTTAATTTGTTTATTTATTTTGATGAATGAATTAGTCAAAATCAATATAATAAATATTTTAAAACCACTGTATGTTTATTTATAACCACCTCTTATTGTTAATTATTCTTAGCAACAATTTTTAGTACACCCTATATTTTATATTAACTTGTTACTATGACTGATGCAGAGATAAAAAGCATGTCAAAACGTTGCATACAAGTAAATATGGAGAAAATCTATTTTAATGCTCATAAAGCGAATCAAATTTTTTTTCTTGAAAATTATTTGCTTTAAATTGTTCTAAAGTTAGTTTGTTAAAAAGGTATTTTACCTTATCGACTTGCAGCTGATCGCAGTTTGTACCACTGTATCCAGCCGGGCAGGAGTGCTGACTGCACTGTGAAGGAACAGTCCTTTCAACGCCTCCAGTGATGTCGTCATATCCAGACCATGTGAGCACTAAGTTTGGGTACAGTACTGGCTCTGTTCTGCAGTCACGCACCTATGCCATAAAGACAATATAAGAATATTATAGTAAATAGTAAGATGAAATATCAAATATGTTTGGATAAAATTACTACTTTCATACCTGCTTTTGAATATCATTTGTGACATCCAAAGCCCTTCCCCAAACTTGTACTTTGCTCAAGTGTCCTTGGAATCCTGCTTCTGTGTAGGCTTTGACTGTATCAGGCCTTGGCTTGCCAAGAACAACCCAACCACTGCAAAATTTAAGTTTAAAATTAATAATCCATAAATAAACTGGATAGGATAACTAAAATAATAACAGTAATCCTACAGTAGACTTCCAGACTTCTGGTCTAACTTAAAGACAAAATTATTTAAATATATATGTACTTTCCAAAAAAAATATTAAAAAATGGTGAATCAATTTTACTATTATAAACAGACAATCAATAATGACAAAATTGAATAGCTATTTACAAAAAATATCAACTAGGCAGCCAATTTAATTTCATCTGGATCTTTACTGTGTGAGAAAGCTTTATTTTTTTATAGCAATAGTTAGAAGTGAACCCAAATCTCAAGGCTTGTATAGATTACTACAGATTCCTAAAGCAATGCATGTGTTTTTAAAGACTAAAACGATCATTAAAATTGTATATAATTATTAAAAATATGGAATTCTCGAGACTTACAACTCAGGGAGCTGTTTCCCTGTTCCGTATCCTTCAACTTTGCTGGCGATGAGTCCTTCTGTGACAAGGGTGAGAGTGCCTTCAGACCACACTATGGCAACATGATGCCATTGACCGTCATTTATAGTAGCGTATTCATGGAAGGCCAAGAAGACATCTTGGAGCTCTGGGAAGACAGATACAAGGACACCACTCGAATGAGCCTGTACAAGGACTCTTCTGCCCGTTGCCATATATCCTGAGCTAAAAATGAAATGTCATCTATTACAATTCATTCATGTTGTTCATTGTAATTAATTCATGTTTTGTAACTAAATAAGTTAATAAAATATTTCTTATATAGGATGAAAGTTATTGAAATTAATTTTCATACTTGGTTGACCAAAATATTTATAACAACTTACTCAACACTGTATAGAGTAAAGAATATTCCGGATTCATCTCTATGTGCGAACTGAACCCACATAGCAATAGTGAAGCTAGTTTTGCCCGAGAGGAGGAACGGGACAGCAAGAGCTGCACTGCTGTCTGAAGACTCGGGGAAAGAGAGATCGTAATCAACTTGAATAGCTGTAATAGATCAACAGGCTTGTATAATTCTGTTATTTTTGTTTTAAAGTATACATTAATATAAAAATCGATGAAAATACTAACTTTTTCTACAATCATCTCCGGTTAGGTTGAATGGGCACTGGCAGTAAAACTTGTTCGTAAGGTCTATACAGGTAGCAGTTGGTGGACAAGAGTTCTCTTTGCAGTCTATAATATCTTCATCACAGTTCTTACCTGTAAAATAAATTTAAAACAATCATAAAAATACTTATAAATAGAATAATTGTTGTATCTATAAACACAGTGAGATTACAAACCTGAGAACCCAGGAGGGCAGATGCACATGTAACCCGGTCCTGTGTCAACACATGTTGCTCCGTTCATGCATACATTAGCTTCGCAAGCGTCAAGTTCGTACTGGCAGCCAACTCCTCGGTAATCACCAGGACAGGTGCAGTTCAAGCCTGAGCCAAAGTCCTGGCACTTGCCTCCGTGCATACATGGACTGCCCACACACCTCTCGGGTGCAGTCTCGCACTGCTTACCGTCAGTTCCTGAAGGGCATCTAAACAAGCAAACAGTTTTTTTTAATAAATCAAAATATATCAAACTTTATTCAAAAAAGAAAAGGGGAGGGGGAGTATTTGACATTGCATAATAGAAAATAAGTTGTATATTTGCCAACTAAATTAATATTAAAATTGTAGACTGAATTAAAAAAAACAAATACTTACACACAGAAGAAATCTTGGAAGAGATCAATACAATTTGCATCGTTCTGACACGGCCTGTTTGTGCATGAGCCAATATCATGTTCGCACCTTTGACCAGTCCAACCGACGGGGCACTCACAGCTGTAGCCATTCACTCCATCTCTACACTGTCCACCATTGAGGCAAGGGGAAGATGCACAATCGTCTATGTTGATCTGTAATAAGATTAATAATTTTCATTAAAACCATGGTATTATTTTTAATGATATTTTATGTGTGATAAAATATTCAAAAAAATATGTATCTATAAAGTGCATACCTCACACAGCTCTCCTTTGTAGCCTTTATGACAAGAACACAAAAATTTATTATCGAGATCTATGCATTTTTCTGTTCCTTCAGAACTGCAAGGATCAATTTGACATTCATCAATTTCTGCTTCACAAAGTAATCCTAAAAATTAAGAAAAACATTGCATATTAGTTAGTTCATTTAATAATTATGGTTTTTTTAAAATTCATACTATAAAAGAAAATATTTAAAAATTTTAATGTAATTATATGTAAAGGTAACTTAAAAAAATAAATTCAAAACTACAATATTATTAAAGTATTAGTCAATAAGTAAGTATTAAAGTCTTATTTCAAGCCAAATTTTAATGTTTTTTGAGATTTAAAGCATATTCTTTGAAGAAAAGTGAGCTCATGAGTTAAGGGTAAACTGTTCTATTTTAAAATATGAGATGTTTGATTGGTTAAACTAATTTCTGGACTTGAAGTTATTACATATTGTAAACATTATTTAAGCAATAAGTTATTATATATTATAATGAAATTTTCAGGACCGAAAACACAATATATTTTATCTATAATTATTAATTAGAATTCAAGGTTAAAATAATTTTTTTTTTGTGCTTAAAGTAACAAGAATACATTTAGAAGACAAGAGAATGAACAAGTCTAAGATGGGAAATTGTTCGTGGTTTGGACGAGTTGCCTCACCTTTCAGAAAAACCCTCAGGTGGAGAGAATACAAAAGAATTGCCCCACGGGGAGAAAAAGGAGAGAATGAGATTTTGAAATTTAATCACTTGTCCTGAAAAGTGGTGATTTCAGATGTTATTATTTAGGCAGGCTGATATTTTCCAAGATTCAATTTGAATGAATACAATAACATAAACATATAAAATGACAAAAATAAAGTGATATTTAGCATAATGACCTAAGAATCCAGGACGACACTTGCACATGAAAGTGTCAAGCATATCTAAACAGGAACCTCCGTTTTGACAAGGATTTGATGCACAGTCGTCAATGAGGTGCTGGCATTTCTTTCCGGTGTAGCCAGGCTCACATGCACAGGAGAAACCATTAACGAGATCGGTACATTGGCCACCATTTTCGCATGGAGTGTTAGCACAGTCATTGATGTTTATTTCACAATGGTCTCCTAAGAATAATGAAAAAATTATTTTAAATAAGTCATCGCTCCATAAAATGGAAATATAGAATTTCCAGAATTAGTACATACCGGTCCATCCTGGGAAACATATGCATTCATGGGTGAAGAGTTTGTCGATGCAGACTCCATTTTCACATGGTGTAGGTGTACAAAGATCCACTTTTTCTTGACATCTTTTGCCAGAAAATCCAGGAGGGCAGACACATTTGAAGTCATCTATCAAATCTGTACAGTTTGCACCTAGGAGACATGGTTTTTCAGCACAGTCATCTGAAAAAAAAATAAAAATATATATCAGTTAACCTTGAATCTTAGATTAATAAAAATAAATTCTCAAACACTGACAACATTTTGAAGAAGAATTTCTAAGGTCATTGGTGATCAAATGTTAAAAAGTTAAACAAGTTCTTCAACAACTTGAACTTCCACAGTTTGATTAGAAGAATAAATGAGAAATTGCCTTGTGTTACAATAAAACTAGTAAAATCTTAGCACAAAAAATTCACTTTATCATCCATAATTTATATTTATCTTTTAAAATAATTATTATTTAATATGATAATGCCAGGAAGGAATGAATAGACATTGGTGACCAGTCCCAGAAATAAAAGCTATTTTGAATAAAATAAAATAATAATAACTGGTAATCGATGTTATTTCGATCTGCAGAAGCATCTAGGCAGCATTTTGCATTCCCATTTTCCTATACTAGCCTCAGAAACCTGGACTTTATCAAAATCAAAGAAGAAGGCTTTCATGATTTCTGAAGGAAAAATTCTGTGCCGACAATCGATAGAAGGCTGGAGTAACCATGGAGTAGGCAACCATGTTCAGCTCAGAATGGAAGGACTCGATTACATTTACGGAACTGGAAAGCTGATATAGGAGGCCAAGAATTAAAATGGTCTGTAATGTCCCTTCCAATACACAAAAAACTAAATTAAAGCCAGATAACTTCACTTCCCTCCCCACCTTTCTGGAATAGAAGACGCAAGAAAAATAAATGACGATTAAATAATCTTTAATAATTCTTTGAAATGGAAAATATATTATGATTTTTTTTTCAAATAAAAAGTTGTGCTCACCGGTATTGATTTCACAATGTTGTCCTTCCCATCCAGGGAGACATTCACATTTGTACCTGCCTTGCAACAAAGCTGTGCAAGTTGCATCATTTTTGCAGGGGTTTCCATTAGCAGTGCATGGATTAATCTATAATAAGTAAAAAAATACACATAAATAATGATTTAAATACATAAGTAGTATACAACAAGTACCATTAAAATTAAATTCACCGACCGTAATATCACAGTTGGGACCGGTATATCCAGAACGGCACAAACATGTGTAATTATTTATGCCAGGTTCATCTTTGCACATAGCACGTTCCGGACAAGTGTCGTTCTTACAGTCTGATCTTTCTTCTTGGCAATTTATTCCACTGAAACCTGTAATCATAGATTTAGAAGAATTGGGATCATCCAACATACAAACAAACAATTTTTTTAAAATTATTAATCTGAGACAACTTACCAGGTTTGCAAGTACATCTGTATCCTTGAGGAAGATCTTTGCAGACCGCTCCGTTGTAGCATGGCTGTGAGGAACATTCATCAATGTCTATTTCACACCGTCGACCAGAAAATCCAGCAGGGCAGAAACACTGAATACTATGACCTGGAAATAACAGTTAATTTTATTTAAAAAGATTAATATTTACATTTTAATACTACATGTAAATGAAGGGAGAAGTTCTTCTTTCAAACAAGTACGCCTTTCCGAAATTTTGAAAGTTATAGCTCAGAAGCTAAATAAGAATTAATGTTCTGATTTTTAACCCATGGTTGAGTAAATATTGCGAATGTAATGGAAAAAGAATTTGAAAGGTATTTTTAAAAAATAATATTTTTAGAGCCGACAATAGAAATTGTGTATTTTATATGATCAACCTTGAGTAACTTAGATGATTTAATGAGTATTTTAGAAACTTCTGCAGGCTACATGAGTATGTCTTGACAGTGTTACTCCACTATCTTTATTTTATTTATAAATATTTTAAAAAAATTCAATTTAGTTGACGATTTTAGGTAGTAAAATTAAAATGACTTACCCATTGGTACACAAAGACCTCCGTGAAGGCAAGATGTTTCCGAGCACTGTAGAGGATGACAATCTTCTCGAGCAGATGAGCCGGCACCTTTGGTAACAAGACTCGTGCCACATTCAATACAGGTAGCTTGTCCGCTGCGGGTTTGGTAGAAGTTGGCAGGGCAGAGTGCACATGGAGCAAGGCCAGTGTCTGAGTATTGTCCAGGTGGACATTTAGCTGAAACAAGGCAAATAAGTAATAATCATAAATAATAAATTTTTGAGACTTGCCAAGATCTTTGAAAAATATTTACCTCAACCAAAAAATTAGAAATAATATTGCTATCTATAATAATGGATATTTAGAACAGGTTGATAAAATATTAGGTCCATCTAAAAATACTTATGGTTCATGTTTCATGTTATAGACTATGCTAATATTGAGAAATGAAAATAGAGTAATAATGTTGAAGGTGACATACAGCGACATAAGCTCTTTCCAGGAGCTGCTGGTTGGTATGTGTAAGTATTTGCCGGACATGCTTGACAGTCTTTGTAGCCTCCTGTTGGAGGTTCGGAAGTGTAGCTGTTTCTTGGGCACTCTAGGCAGGGGACAAGTCCAGTCGGAGAGTATGTTCCATAGCCGCAGACAGGAACACAGTCATTGATGTTCTTGGATCCTACAATTTTTTTTTAAATATTAGATACATTTTGACAAAAATTCTTTGGATCAGTAATTTAACCTTAACTTAACTTGATTATACCTATGTTGTAATGTTATTTTTAAGGTCGCAATATATTAAATTTATTTAGTTAATAAGAATTTTGTATTAGACATAAAAGTTGTGAAATTTGGTGCCACGTGCTGGGAAATAATGGGTATAGTTGTAGGCAAGAACGATGGTTAACGCCGCCAGCTACGAGGGGGAAACACCTTTAAAAGAAAGAGATCAGATAAACTCTCTCTCTCTCTCTCTCTCTCTCTCTCTCTCTCTCTCTCTCTCTCTCTCTCTCACTCACTCTCTCTCTCTCTCTCTCTCTCTCTCTCTCTCTCTCTCTCTCTCTCTCTCTCTCTGTTTCCTCTGGATTCGAGCATGGAAGGAAGAGCTCTGAGGCGAGTGTGACATAGATGTGCACATGTAGGGCAGGCGATGAAGAGTTAACTAAATTAAGTTTTTATTAAAGCCATTATTTTGTTTATTGTGATCGTAACTGTAAGAATGATGTGCTTTATAAGTACTAAAAAGTATAATTGAGAAAAAAAGGTGAGGTCAAGGTTCCTTGTAAGAACTAGGTCATATTGTTTTAGATCTTCTTTGCTTGGATATGGATATTTAAAGATAAACCCATTTAGAATTTAAAATAAATATAAATAATTCAAGGGACTAATAACACTAATTTATAATAAATAGATGGTTAATAAAGCGCACATACCATCTTCCCTGGTATAAGTTCCGAGAGGACACCTGAGGCATGCTCCTTGCCTGTCTCTGTCTTGATAGAATCCTTTGGGACATGGAGTACAAGTTTTTTGTTTAACAGCGGCATAAGTACCAGCAGGGCAATGCACTGAAAAAATATAGAAAGTTGTTTATAAGGAGATTCTTAGTTAGCAAGTATTACATATATTTTTATGAAAACACACTTATTTTAATAAGTACTTTTAATTATAAACTATAAAATATATAATTTTAAAACCATAGTTACATAAATGGCAAGCTTATAAATTCCTGAAATGTGATGGTTTTTAAAAATCATGATTTTTTTTGTTTGAGAGAAGGTAACGAAAACAGTAGTTCACAGCAGGCAACGTACAGGAAGGAGCAGGAATTATAATTAAATTATAGAAAAAAAAAATTGTTTTCATTAAGAGATAAATTATTTACAAAAAGAATTCATATGACTTTCATGTATTAAAAGTTTTACCCAACTCTTTTATAACAATTATATCTTCTTATTCTATTTTAATGGCTAAAATTAATTTTATAACAAGAACAAAAAATCAACTTAATGATGCAATAAATGAAAAACTTTATAATTTTTATCTATATTACATAAACTTCCTTCTTACAAGCACATCCTTCTACTGACACATCTATAATTAATTAAGTCACTTAATTTCCATTGCTGGAAAATATGGAGCTGCATTTTGAAAATTTGCTTGAAAGTTAGATAAGATTATTATTTCTGCTATTAAGAATTATTATAAGACTTTTTTTTAGTTTCAAATTGCATATAATTGAACATTACCTCATTAACAAACAAATTTATTATTTAACTTTTCAGGAAACTATTCATTAATTAACCAACATACAACAAAATTATGACTTAGGAAGAATTTCGCAGAAGACAACCACATGTCAGTCGGAGACAGATTTAAAAAAAGTGAGAATTGATAAGATTTATATTTTTTAAATTGAATAGTTTTAATCAAAATTGTTCATAAAACTGCAATTTTGGGGAGTTTAATAAAACTTCTTCAATATCATGTTCTGAGTTGTTGACCTGGGACTTTGACTTATTCAAATTATTTGAATCTTAGGTTATAATTGTTGCTGCATTTTTATTTTTATTGAATAATTTATCATTATGAAAAATAGGCCTTATTGGGTATTATTATTAGAATCATTATTACCTTTGTTGATATGTGCCATTATAATAAAAAGTATATGTTCTTATAAGCGCTTATTATTTATAACTACAAATTTCTGTATGTGCTCAAGAAAATTCTAAAAATCATATTGTGCTGTTTGGTGTTGCTGCTCTGTTGAACTGAGAACAATTTATTTAAGATTCAGGCAAAGTTTGTATCATTAAGCTTAACCACAGTCGTTTCTGTGTTGCTAAAGCACAAAAAAATAGTTTAAATAGAAGTATAATTTAGTTAAAAATTAAAAATCACTCACAGCATCGTGGGACTTGATTGGGATCCATATTAAGGACTTCTCCGATGTTACAAGTGAAGCCCCTCGAGATAGTTGACTGGAGAGCCTTCAATGGAGGGCATTGATTGCCAATCGCAGATATGTTCAGAAGAGATTCAATCACAGCACTGGCATAGGGGACTGACAAATCGAAAATAAGATTGAGCGTAGAACCACAAAGATCGTATAGCTGTGGTTGCTTCACTGCTGGGATGATGACTAATGTGAAATCCACCTGAGCAACATAGAAATAATATTTAAATAAACATATTATTGCATTAAAAAATTTAATTCAATCAATCAATAAATATACTTATTTGGACTAATACATTAGTATTTTACATGCTTTTTTAAACAAGAAAAAAAATTTATTAATAATTTAATCCTCTTGATATATTCATAGTTAACAGTCTAGAAGGTCATAGTATCTCTTGGTAAGCTTTTCTATACGTTGAGATAGTGGGGCATTCCCAATAATATTATAATTAAATACTATTATAATATAACAGTTTACCTTAACAACGTTGTCATCGAGCAAAGAAGGAGTAGCAGTGATGAAGGAAACATTCATGTTGACATTAACGGCAGAACATCGCTGGCTGAGTATGGTATTAATCTGACTATAGTACTGAGACATCAGATCAGTATACTGTGGTAAACATGCTGAAGTGACTGCACCGTTAGCTCGGTAAGTCATTGTTGCGATTACGTTGTAATCAGCTTGTTGGGTATCTGAATGAAAAAATTAAATAATGACATTAAGAAATCTTTATGTCTCTGTTGAAAATTGATGTAATGGATACATCATAAGTATTACCTTCAGAAACACAGTCAGGAACAACGGAGCTCGGTGTCCAAGGACTTTTATTGGAGCAGCTGTAAGTCTTTACTGGCTCGCCATCAGTAAACCTAGCATATGTTGAACATATTACTATTAATCATGAAAGAGATATTGAGATAAAATTAAAAGTAAATAAAATAATAAATATTAATTACCTGAAGCCTCGATTACATGTTGCAATACATTGCAGCCCAGCTTCACGTTCTCCAGGAATACAATTTAAAGCTCCATTTGCAGGTGGTTTTAACTCCCAGTCCACGCATGAAGTGGCCTGAACAGCTACCTAATAAAATGCAAACAATTGGTTCTGGTCATTAAAAATGCTAAATCACTAATCTTAAAGAAAATAATTATTTTAAAGAAATAAAGTTGTTTTCCCACAGATTCACATTTTACAGCTACCAGTGCTTTCAACAGCTGAGTTGTTATCTTCCCGTTCTTAGCAAATTATAATACTGAATGTGTAAATAATATATTATTGTAACAGGGACTTTGAAACAATAAAAATAACTATGACCAATGAAATTACCTGGAAATGACACATAGCTTTGTTTCCATATTTGTCTGCAGCGACAACCGTGACATTTTCAAATGATCCAATTGGAATGGTCGCCTTGTCGGGAACAAACATTACAGAAACTTCACCTGACGAATCTGACACATTGACCCTTTTCCTGGTCTCGTTGAAATTAACAACATAGCTGTCTTGTCTGTCGACCAATTCAATTACATAACTCTGAGGGCAGCTTAGAAGAGGTGGTGTTTCATCTAAAAAAAAAATAATTAGTAAATCAGTAGCATTTATTGAAAACAAGAGTGTGCCTGAAACATGATTTGTATCAAAATCATGGCTTACCAGTGACAGTGATATTGATTTCACATATGGCAACATTTCCATCAAAATCATAAGCAACATATTTCACAGCCATGTCTTGGAATGTAGTTATCGGAGTTTTGAATCCATGGGGTTTGACTTCAAGCCTTGCGATAGACCCACTGTTGTCGACAGCTACAGGTTCGGTAAGATTTACTGGTTCTACTCCATGTGGACCTCTTCGAACAATGATGGGATGTGGAGGGCAGTTCTGGAATACTGGCGGTTCGTTGTCTGGAAATATATTGATTAAATTAAGATACATAGAAATTTAAGCACACTTTATATTTAACCATGCATATTGCTTATGCTGATAATCATTTTCAGTTGTGAAGCTGAAATAAAACCCACCAACACATGGAGAATAGCCATAATCAAATCCAAGCAGGGGGGCTCTCTTAGGTTCTTCACATCCCATAAGCTCAAATTTCAAGCAAGCATTGTCCATGTAACTTACAATACCTATAATACAGAATAAATATAAATAAGTGAATTCAAGTTACTGTTTTCAATTAATGGTACATTACTCATTTATACCTAATATAACAAATCGGGCGGAAACATATTTCGGTAGAGTAATCATTGCAAGTTCACCATAGTTGCCAGGGTCTCGCATTGTTAGGTTGAAATTTGGGAAATAAACTACATAATTATCATTTTCTGCTTGTTTGTAAAAAAACCTGATTTCAGTTGGACGTCCGACAATGTCATTTGTCACTACTCCTTTGACTAGAATAGCCTGGAATTCAAAACAGAAAAATAAATGGAAAGCTGCTATTATTAGTAATATATTGGATAAAGAATTAAATTAAATGAAGTTACCTTGACTCTATAGACTTGTCCTAAGTCAACACTGACATAAGTGAACGTTTCTTGTTTCCCACACCAACCAGTGACAGAATTCAGACGGATGTTCTTAGCCTCATAATTTGGCCTGAAAACATTAATGTTCATTTTATACTCCTGTTTAATTTCAAATAATAACTTAAATTTTTTGAAAAAGGGATTGCGATGAAAATAAATTTTACCTCTCAGAAGTTGAATTGATTGCCGAGTCAGGGATTTTTCCAGAAGTCAAACCTAGAGGTTTGACAACAGTGCACTCAGGTTCTCTCATACAAGTGATTGGTCTAGGATTGATTAAAATGTACCCAGGCTTGGTACAACCAAACTGAACTTCGGAACCCTACAATCCAAAAAATAATTTAAAAATTAAATATATAAAAATTTATATTTACCCAATAAAAAAATAATTAATGTAATATACCTGTTCATAACTGTTGGCGACCTGGTAACCGTCTATTGGACGACCCGGATCTTGGCAGACAGGGCCTTCGCAACGCAGATCCCCAAAGTCCCAGATACCATTCGCTTGGCAACGGACAACATTATCATGCCTATCTGTCTGTCCGGCCAGTTTGAAAGTGTCTTGACAGCCAAAGAAGAAAGATGACTGATATCTGGTGTCTAGATGGTTTCCGTATTCAGCTCCTGGAGTAGGCACGGGTTTTCCACAATCAACTCGAGGGCATGTAGGAAGTGCACCAGAGAGCCAGTAATCGGGTACACCCTGCAAAAATGGTAACAAAAAAATTAAAAGTGGCCAAATAAAAATTTTTTTATATTTTAAAATAAATTCATCTAAACTTACAGGTTTAGGATCATAGACGCATTGCCTGAAAGACGCAGTAGCTGTTCTCCTCAGATGTCTGCCTTGGCTACCGCATTGGATAGTGACATTCTGTTTGAAGGGAACAAGTTTTGATTCTTTATCTAACCTGACAATTTCCAATCCTTCATTTTTGTTGTCACCCAGTGATACACATTGTGCATCTGGAAAATAACACAAGTTAGTTTAAAAAATGAAATGAAATTAACTACCATCATTATTAGAGTATCTTTATAAGTGAGTAGTATAGTAATTAAGGCTGGGCATTTTATTTCACAACTTGAACAATTGCTAAAATAAATTTGTTTACAAATATTAGGTTGTAATTTACAGTTTTTCTAATATTACATATTAAATATATATCAACTTTATAGCATGAATTATTAGTCGAGGTGTTGATCCCCCTATTTTAAATAATTACTGGCCAAAGAAAAATATATATCTCTTTTAACTTACATTGACATTCTGGTACTGTTCCATTCCAAGCACCGCCTGAAGAACAGAGAAGAGATGCTGATCCAACCATGACATATCCAAATTTACATTGGAAACTGACTAAATCCATAAAATGATATTTTTCCTGGGGAAAAAAAAAAAGAAAAAATATTTATTTTACCAATAAAGACTCATGTAACAAGATTTCAAGAATTCAAAGTGTACAAGAGCATTATTTCTTACTTTTGTGGACAAAATCATTCCGTTTTCTGGTGGATCTAAAGCAGGACACATGAGAGGAACGCAGGTTTTATTCCTTTGAAATATGTCACCATCTCTTTCTCCAGATTCAGATTTATCGATGAGGAAGCCAGCTGTGCCATTGCTCATGTAAAGTTCATAGCCAACGTTGCACACGCAAGAGTAGTTCCCTGGGCTATTCAAAAATATATTTGAAAATAATATTCATACAGTTATTATTGCCTTATGATGATAACAAACAAAACAAGTAGATACATACCTGTTGATACATTTTTGGTCGCATCCTCCATTGTTTTCAGAACACTCATTAACATCAATACATTCCAGTCTTGTACAGCCCATAATTTCCAAGCGCATGCAAGGCGCGACAACGTAATCCTTAAGAAAGTAACATTAAAATGTTATATAAGCTTCTAAACTATTCTAAACATACTAATAATTGGTTAACCTCTTTTCTTACCTGAATTTTAAATTTAATATACTGGGCTTCAATTGGAACAGGAAGATTCAAAACAGAAAGACTTGGACTCAAAATTCGAAATTCTACAGGTGTTCCATCAGGGTTGGTATAATCCCTCATCACATCGGTAAGGTTATTTGTATACTAAACATAAAAAATTTATGAATAAAACAAAAAATAAATATCAAGACATAATAAATAGGCATGACATTATTTACTTGTATTCTAATTGCTGAGGTAAAGGCAATTGAACCATCAGGTCTTGGAGTGCTCTGTGTCCTAAATCCTCTAATAACTGTCGGTGCTCGAAGGTCAACCAGAACCCAGTTGCCGCCTGGTTCAAGGCTATTTCCACACCAGCCTTGCATGCTGTTCAGCCTCACCATCTTAAAGACATTAGAAATAAAATTAGTCAAACGTAGGACATAAAAAAAGTTAATACATTGGAAGCAATGGTACTAACATCTTTGGTGTATCCTGCTTCCAGACCAGATACTGTAACTGACTCGTCAGGGATTCCTCCGGTCGTCAAACCTAGATCTCCGACTGGCCGACATTCCATACTTCCCACGAAACCAGTGCGGCATTTACAATGGAAGCTACCAGCTGTATTTACACATTCTGTAGAAGCTTGGTCGCATTGGCTGCTGGCGCATTCATTGATATCTACAAACAAAAACGCATGTTAAAACAATTAAAAACAAAAGAACAATTAAAAATCACTTTCCAGAAAGTCCATTTAATTTTTTTGTTACATACCTTCACATCTTGGAAGATTGAGGAATTCCTGGTTCGGTCCACACCTAATTATGCTAGAGCCAATAAGTTTGAAACCTCTGTGGCATTGAATCCTTCCTTCGTCTCCGTAAAAGTAACTTCTGGCTGGGTCAAGAACAAACCCATTTGCTATTTCAGGTATTATGGGACATTGTGATCTTGTGCAAACTGGGACATCACTAGACCATGTCCCGTTGCTCATACACAAAATTACAGGTTGTCCATTTCTCGTGTATCCTGGCTCACACTCGAATCTGACTATTGTGCCATAACTTCTGCCACCACCATTTAAGACTGTTGCATTAGCATGGGCTGTTTCTGGTAATGGTGGGCACTGTGATGCTAAAATTTAAAAATATTAATGTTATAAAAATTGTACTTATATATTTCTATATAAATACATTTTTACTTTTTGAGTGATATAAAGGAGAATATTATCTTACCTAAGCAAGCTGGTAACCTTTCCCACCGACCATCTGCTAGACAAGAAACCTTTTCAATTGGCTTTCCAGACAGGAATGCGAAACCTGCATAGCACTGATACATAGCTTCTCCTTTGAAGGTAACATTAGTAGATCCAATCGAAAAACCATTATCAATTTGTGGCACTGGTCCGCAATAGACCTCTGTAAAGAACAATTACACTTAATTGATGACCATCATATCTAATGAAAACTTGCGAACCTTTGAAAATGATGAAAATATAAATAGTATGATAATGTAGGATTGTTCATACCTTGGCATCGTGGTATGTAGGACACCGACCAGTTCCCTCCTGGCAAACATTCCGTAGTGATTTTGGGTTTTCCAGTAGCGAATTCTTGACCAATCGGACAGGTGAATGTAACAACTGTTCCAAAAGCAGTTTCTCTACTGGATGCTAGAGCACCTTCTCCAGGTCTTAGAACAGGACAATCTAAAATAAAAAAAATTATACTGTATTAAAATCCACAAAAAAGAAACTAATTTTCAGTTTATAATTTATATAACTAATCTACCTGCAGAAAATGTTGCATGCCATCCTTTAGAATTATGAAGTGCATCAGTCATGAACCTTACGAGCATGTCGCCACTCGAAGCTGTCAACGTTATACGTGGTACAGAATTCCCTGAAAATCCATTTCCTGGATGAAGTCTCAGACCGGATGTTGTGACACCATCGTAGATTTGAACGCTGTCAGATGGGTGAACAAGCATGGAATCAAAGCGTAAAGAAATCGGAGCTCTAGAAGGGCTGCGGAGTCTCAGAAGACAATCTTGGTTACTTGGGTAGTTTGACAGTCCGAATGCTGGTGATGTCAGTGTTCCATTGCTGGATACTATTGTGGCTCGACAACCTTAACAAAAAAAATAATGTTATTATTCTATGAAAAAATAAATTTTATGCTTTTATAAATGTTTGCATTAAAAATTAGCTAATAAAAAATGGTACAAATAAATACATTATTGTCTGGAAATATATTTCAGCATTCCATTGCCATTCAGGGAAATTTGTTTTGAAGGTTAAAAAAAACAACAAAATTTATCATATTTTACCTTGGGAATATCTAATTTTGAAACCCTTTCTTGAATCGCCAAGACTAGTTTTGAAGTAGAGGTACAGCTGGTTACCGGTGGACATGACAAGTCTTGGATTGGCTTCTATCTTTCCTGTAAGTCTACCCACAGGCCTGCTCTTCGGAGAATCTCCGTCTCGAATCAAAATATAATCTCTCCCCAATTCAAGGTCTAAGTCTTCAATCTATTAAAAGATAAGAAAAAAAAGTAAGTAATAATTGCCTATAAGCCAAAAAGCATAATAGGCAAGGAAGGTATAAATTAAAATGATTTTGTTCGATCTTGATTGGCTTAAATCTTCTTCACAGAGAAAATAATAACACAGATAAAGTTCTGAGTGAATTAATATTCTTCTTTCTAAATGTAATTCATTATTTGTTTGGGATTGATTTCATTTAATGAAAACTTTTTGTTAAATCAGCATTTATAACTGAGATCATTTACATATATTTTAAGCTAAATGAGTGTGGCAAGGTAAAAGAAAATTTGTATAGACATTAGAATGTAAAAATTACTTCATTAGAGCTTGTTATCATAAGAATTTCTTTGGTTAAAACAAGTAACTCGTTAGCTGTTGAATAATGACAGAAATAGTGTTACTAAATTCTCACTTCTACACTTACTTCTAGTGTTATTATTCTTCCTGCTTGTGCAGTAACTATGTATAGGCACTCCAGTCCACCAGGGTACTTCCTCGGGTAGCCAGGAGAGCTGATAGTTTGCGGTTGAGTTGTTGCCCGTAAATTACCTCCACAGAGTTGTGGTTCAGTTTTCCAGGAGGCTCTAAAAAGTGAAATTTATCAGTTAACTTAAATGTTCCACCTTGGTTTCTACAGAAAATAAATATTTTAGGTAAGTATGATGCAAGTACCTGAATCCTTTCTTTTCAACTGAGGCATCAGTGCTAAATTTTATAATCATGAAATTTGAAGCAGAAACAAATGATGTGTTTGCAATTTCCGGTTTTCCTGAAAGAGTTGCTAAATTTACAGATTTTTCTTCAGTTCTGCCTCCTACTAGGATTTGTACTGTGTCGAAGGATTTTTCAGTATCAAATTCTTGGAACTGGAATAAATAAAATTACAATATAAATTTATATTTCTGAATGAGCACATTAGAAAGACCAAATAACATTTATTAGAGAAATAATTGTGGTACCTGAAGTAAAATGTTGTGGCCGTGTGGACCTTCAAGAGTCCACTTGCAGTTCATTAAAGCTTCGTATTTCTGTGGGTAGTTAGGGCTCTCGACCACATCGCCACTGCTGGCCATGTAGTAGTTGCAGTTCGAGGGGCAATCGATTTCATCGGACCAATCTCCACAGTCGTTCTGTTTGTCGCATTTGAATGCTCCGTTTATACACTGGCCATTGGAACAATGAAAAGAACCTATAAAGAAATAATATTGAGTTTTAGTTGGGTCTTCCCCACAAGCTAGCTCTATCAAAAATTTGTCATGGTTAAGAATGGAAGATGTACTTCTTTAATTATATTCTGCTTAATATACTGTCTATTCTCAATATTGAAATAAAAATATTCTTTATTTATAACTTATTTATAACAAACACAGAATTTAATTTACTTAAATTTTAAAGTCTATTCTGTTATATGAACTCAAATGGTATATTTTATACAAATGAGGGCATTCAGCAGTTAAAGCTGCTATAAACTGCTGGCTATAAGAAGACATTCTTAAGGGGAGCATTATAAGAAATTGATAACGGTAGCATGATCTAAAAAAAGAGCTGGGTTGTATCAATTATATTTTTTTGCAGGGAAATCAAGTTGTTTATTATTTTCAAGATTAATTAACAACTGGCAAAGTATCCAAACAACATTTCCTTGTTCTTATTTAGCATCATCTGGCCCAGTTTTTCTTGTTCACTGTTAAGTTTGTTCAGCGTGAGAATTAAGTTGATATTAGTAGCATATTTAAAATGATGAATATAAATAAATAAAATGAATACAAATTTTGAAGAATCTTATTTAAAATTTAGATGCAATTTCCTTTAAATAATGCTAAGAAATTTACCTGATGGGCAGGCGTTGGCCCTGCAAAGGAAAGGAAGGAGAGTTTCGCAGGTCTGGAGTTCCCATGATTGCTGATCGTCAGTCAATGTGACGTCAACACACTCACCGTAGCTCGAGTCTGGCTGATCCATTGACCAGAAACCTTAAATCACCCATTAAATAAGAATATGTTTGTAATACAATAGTCAATTTGGAGGCGAGTTTGTGTTTTAATCTTGCTCACCTGCATACTGAGAGACTAGAAGACCAGCAGCTGACTCTAGAGTGTTGGTCCTGAGGTCGTCTAACGAGGCGAGGCCTAGCCAGTAGTGCTGGGGCCTCCTGTCAGTGGAGCTCAGCTGCCTCAGGGCTAAAGTAGCGGTCAAGTTGTTTTCTCCATAGGACTCGACTAGAACTAAGTCACTTCCATACCTGCAACAATATAAGATCATGTGTTATATGTTGAGGTCATATGAATAGCATCAATTTTTAGTGTAAGTAATAGGTAAACATTGGAAGAAATATCTGTTAAACTTCATTTCAATAATTCTGCACCACCCGAAGACTCGTGAGAATATCAAATGTGCAAGGTGAAGGCAATGAGAAAAATTAATAACAGGCAGGGGGGAATACAGTTTTTCACAGTAATTGGCCGTATTAGACAGGAGGTGACATGAGCCAGCAGTAACCACACTACTTCATAGAACTACAGGTATAGGAAAAAAAAGTATTGAAATATTTATGTGAATTGTATCTTAATACACATTTTGTTGATCTAGAGCTTAAGTTCCCGAATTTGAAATGTTGAAATATTATTAATGGAGATGGAGCAGAAATAATTGATTGAAAAGCAAAAAGATGAAAGATCTTTTGATGTGTTCTTTATTACATAAAAAAATATCGTGAATGATCTCCTAACGACTTGACAATCTCACTAATCCATCTTAAGTTTTGATTTTTGCCTTGAGTACATGCACCATTGTATCTTAAACACCCAGTGTGAAAAAATGTTAATAATGAATTTCATCGGATTGTCAATTATATCAAATGTATAAATTTATTTCTTGACGCGAGAATCCACACATTCTGTTTTTATTGTCTCTCAAAGTGCATTCATTCGATTTTTACTCCTTTAAACTCACTTACACTTATACAAAGTGCAGCGTTCAAGGGGAGCGTTAGTACCTTCAGTGCAATTTGTTTGTTACATTCAGCTCATTATGAACCTTGCCAAGAGTAATTTATTAAATAAAGAATTGTTGAAAGATATACATACGTACATAACTGAATAGAAGAATTCAAAAATCTTTCATCAACCTGTGCCAATTTCCCAACAAACTACAGTGAAAATTTATATATAACCTTCATTTTTAAAGGTAAAACCTATATAATTACAACAAAGAATAGATAATGCTGCCGAACTGTCTAAACGAGGGAACAATTCACAGTCTCAAGATTGAAATGTAAAAAATATTAAATTTAGATAAATAAAAATTAAAGGATTTATTGAACGGCTCTATCTAACGTTTTTATTATGAATATAAACTTGATGGTATCATTAAATTATTTTCCTGTAAATAATGTGAGAGGGAAGAAGACAGAGAGGAACACCTCAACTATCCAAGGGAAAGATATCTTAAGTACAGTGGGACAGAATGAAAGAAAAAGGAGGTTTGTTGATTTGCCAAGGAAAACCTTCTTTTGGGATAAATTCTTAGAAAAAAAATTAATATAATTATAAGCTAAATAAAAAATATACTGGCAGGATCAGGACCACCCCAGTAATAGGTCGGTGTCTTTGATCCAGACTGGGTTTTAGGGGGGGGGGGGGGGTCATATTTTTATACCTGATCTAGACCGTTCTTTGGATAACATTTTTTAAAAATTTGTGATGTACACTACAATGAATATTGACTATATATTTATTAGTCATGAGTAACACTAGATTTTTTTGGAAAAATCGTTCGAAAGTTAGAAATTTCTATTGAAAAGGAAGAAAAGGGCGAGTGAAAAGACGGTCTTTCTTTGTCAACTGTTATACAATTAATTCCTATAGGTCCATTGAAGAGTGCTTCCTCTTCTATAACAGTATCGGGTGTCGGGTGAAGAAAGCTCTTTCACCGCACACACCGCCGTGGGCCACAGACCGTGATGTTGAGGTCGTCGACAATAGATTGGACGTCATTCAGAGCGTACGATTTGGAGTCACGGAGTCTTTTAATCAACCCTCTACTTTGTAGTAATATGTAGATTTATTAGCACGTTAATGTTTTCGCTCGATTTTCAGTGAAATTAGTAGGTGTCTAATTAATCTTAACCGATTTTAGTGAAGGGTGTCCCATAATTAACGCAAGATTTGATTGAAATATAAAACACAGTTTTTAGTATTTTTTTATTGAATTATAAAGTAAATAGGATAGGGTTATTTTTGGAATAACACATCGGGCAAATGGCTTCCACGACTTTGTTGGCACATACGCACTCTTTTGTCGAAGTTTTCCATGACCATTTGGCATAAATGTGGCTGAATTTCGTTGATGCAGCGTTGAATTTCCTCTTTTAATGCACGGGTGGATGTGGGCTTGTTGACGTACAGCTTTGACTTCAAATAATCCCATAAAAAGAAATCTGAAGGTGTTAAATGACACGATCTAGGGGGCCAATTCACCGAAACGAGTGAGAGAGTACACGGCCTGGAAATGTCTCATGCAGTATTTGAATTGTTTCATAGGCTGTATGGTATGTGGCACCATCTTGTCGAAACCACATATTGGCCACATCAATATCACCCAATTTCGGCACAAAGAACTGTGTTTACGATGCCGAATTGATGTTTGGATTTTCAACAACACTCTCACGCACTGCTTCGATATTGACATTTGAACGGCTTGTTTTTGGACGACCAGTGTGTTTAGTGTCTCCAACTGATCCAGTCTCCCTAAAATTTCCAATTAATCTCTTCACAGTTGATGACGTCCAAACACTATTCCGGCCATGTTTTGTATGAAATTTTCGAACTGTGGCCGCCAAACTTTCATTATTTTTGAGATAATGTTCTATCGCGTAACTCTCCATTTTTACTAATCCTAAACTGTCAGCTGTCAAATTGTTTTTTTTGTTAGGGTTTCCTGCACTTTACTGCACAAATTACGGCAAATTTAAATGTTGCGTTAATTCTGGGACACCCTTTATAATTTACATTGAATGCTACTTATGATGATTTTGTATGTTAATGTATCACGTAAACTCAACTTCTAGTAGCCATTTAAAATAGATAAAATACTTTTGAAAACAATCCGCAATACAGCGAGATCTACTCTGTCCAGTTTTGATATTTTAAGTCCTTTCAAACACAAAATTGTTGAAAGAGAACCTTTATTAGTTAAGTTCGTATTTCATCCAGATCAGGTCACGCGGTCGTGAGTGGTCTCCGTTTCCAGGTATTCGAAGGCGAGGGCTTAAAACAGAGTTCCCTGACTTTGAATTCTTTACTATCTAAGTCCTTTAGCTGAAACCTATAATTAGTTCGAACTCTGACCTATGAGTCCCTTCAAACTTAACATATACTCTTCAAATTTTGTAGTGCGAACCCTTAGCGTCAAATACAGCTCAAGTTCGTATTTCATCCAGACCAGGCCATGACCTGTAACCCTAATTGTCTTTTTCTCACTTCCGACAATGTGACATTCATTTCCTGCCCTGAATTACACAATCATGTCAAAACACAGGTTATTTTTTTTGTTCTTGTGCATATTCGGCAATGAACAACGAATAAAAGTTACACTTGGTTAAACCAGCTTGAGTTACCAGCTTTAGTAAATACTACCGGTTTTGTACAACCTGAGTGGACTGAAGCCATACTACGGAGTTCTTCCTACTGCGTAACTAACAACCGACAAGGTGGCGATAATGGCTGTTTTTAGGGTATCGTCATCTTCCAGTACCCCATCCTTCCGATGTTGATAGATCAAAGACCCACCCGCATGACCCACTTCCGTTTGTCTCACCGTTAGGGGCCTCTGTTGCATCTTCACTGGTCATCCTACCGGGCTTCTTTAGTTCCCGGTCGGCATTCCTTAGTTTACTTTGATTGGCAGTACAGACAATTCAGAATCCTATAGTCTGATCATACCAAAATTATTTTATTTTTTATTTTAAATACATTTGTACTATTTTTGTAATTTACGATATCTTCTCCTTGTGTCGTAGTCAGAATTTCACAGAGAAAGTATCAACAATGGCAGGTGAAATGAACCCTCATAGGTAATCATCGCCCGCATAACCTATCCTAAATTACTTTTTATTTTCACTTATAGAAAGTAAAGTAAAAAAAATATTCTTTTGGCTATATTCCATTGGCTTGTAGAATTTATTAATAGAAAATTGTATACTTACACCCTTAAGGACAGAAATGCAGATCCGATGCACTGACGACTTAAAGATATGAAAGCAGGATATCTGATAGTTCATAACTTTTTATCTGTTGTCCTTTACTGTTATGAAGAAATAGAAAACCACTTTAGTGCAATGGCCATCCAAGTGGTGAGGTTGTCGGAAGGTACTGGTTTTCAAGGATTTGGTAGTTTGACTCCAAGTTTCACCCTTGAGATTATTTAAAACAACTAATTATGACAAATATAATAAACCTCTTTCTTTGACGTACACTATCGAAAGTAAAGCCCATCCTTTTGGGCTTTGGAAACATTTTATTATTATGGTTCTTCCTTGTGAAGACTTTCAATTGAGTCGGTGATTGTAATCACTTTTCCCCGCTCCAAGGTTTATTGCTATTTCATACATACATAAGGATTGAAAATACTTGTATGGCCAACGGAAATCTGCATACATCTACATAACCCACTGTGATTGAACAGAGAAATCCTTGTATAACGATAGACAGGTTTAAAAAGAAATATTTTACATTTGTCCAGATTTGAAGCCGGGCAGGAAGATTAAAAGAGGTCGACAAGATTCCTAAACCAGATCTAGCTTACCATGAGTGTCCTCTATAACCTGATGGGACCTTCTCATTCGAGTAAATTTAAACTCACCTCGTGACTCTTTTTTATCAATTGCGATTTTTATGTCTTCACGGGCTCCAATTAAAGACAGGAAATGCGGGTGCTACCAACTTCTATTTATGGAAGTGAAATAAAAATCACTGCCCACTTAGGAATTTGAAGCCACAACCTCCGTTTCGCTAACCAGCACCCTATATGAGAGCTCTTAAGAATAACTTATATTTCTTACAAGAAAATGATTCGTAATAAATGAACGTCTTTTATTCAGATACACTTACAAAAAGAATCATCAACATAGCATGTCTTGGTCACCTGCTGTTCCCAACACTCATAGTCTAAAACATTTAGTATCCCGTGAATTGAATCAACAACTAAATACTCTTTTGAAGGCTCTATGCCTTAAACTAATAATAATACAGCGTCTTCCAATAGAGACTTCCGAACTTTGACAGATGATAGAGGCCATATTGTTCAAGCTGCATCTGTCGAATAGGCTGTCATTTATTCAGTCTGTTTTACCAAATCACCATGGACGGATATAGCGTTCAACAACACGTGAAAATGATAAAATTGTTTTATCAATATGAGTGTTCTGTTCGGGCAACGTTCCGCGGTCGCCATAACCGTCCTACCGAGAGGACTATTCGCAGTGTGGTGGATAAATTTGAGTCCACTGGTTCAGTAAACAATTAACCAACACCCGTACGTCGACGAAACGCAAGATCTGCCGAAAACATCGCCGCTCTTCGTGAGAGTTTGCAGGAGAATCCGAGGCAGTCGATTTCGCGTCGCTCACAAGAACTCAGTCTTTCGCAGACCACAACTTGGCGAATTATGCCTCGTGACTTGGGCCTGCACCCGTACAAAATTCAACTGACCCAAGAGCTGAAGGTAAACGACCATAGACAACGACGTATGGTCATCTCACGTGGAGGTGGTGTGAACTGGCCACCGATATCGTGCGATTTGACCCCGTTAGACTTTTTCTTGTGGGGTTTTCGTAAGTCGCAGGTCTATGCGAATAAGCCACAAATCACAGCGGTCCTCAAAGCCAACATAACCCATGCCATCGGTCAAATTCAGCCTGATTTATGCGCCAGAGTCATGGAAAATTCGACATTTAGGATGTGCGCCACCCAGCGAAGCCGTAGCAAACATTTGCACGATGTTATATTGCATACATAATGGCAGCAATAGGCCTTTCAAATGAATAAAAAATTTCGATGATATCTCACACACACTTTGTTTTATTTAAATTTAAAAGTAGGAAGAGCTTAATGAAAGGCCCTCTACTAAGAGCTAAGAAGTGTGAGTTCTATTTGACCACCATTAAATTTCAAATGACTGCCCTTACTGAACGAACCACCAAAAATCGTTGTGAGAGTATCACTCGCGTCTCATCATACCGCATTAGTCAAATACTAAACTCTACTTTGTTCCTTCGGGATATTTTCCTTGTATACTCCTTTATGTCTGATTGGGAGGAGGATCTAGACAAGGAGGGTGCATTGTATTCAAATCTCTTTGCCTAGCTCGAGAGAGGACAATCTAAGATGTTGAGGGACTGACCTGTTACAAAGCTGGGCGGCACTCTCCCACGAGTGCCTGATGCTGAAGAACTTGTAGCAATGGAGGCCTTTTAGCTCCCAGCCTGAAAGCAACAAAAAGTAAATAAATAAAAATTTAGTTTAAAGTAAGTTACTATTAATAAACTACAATATTAATTAAATATTACATCATAATTATATTAAGACCTTCTCAGAAGTATTAAAAGTGGAAGCACAGACCAGTAGTCATTATGGATAACAATATTGTTGTTGGGTATGTTATGAAGAGAAATGCTTGCTTGGCCATTATTTTTATACAGGTCACTAATACTTTTGATGGATAAGTAGACATTTTCAGGCGCTAAGATGATTAATGTACTTATATGGGTTCGCTTCAACAAGTTTACATAACTCAGTTCCAAGGTGGCAATCTCAAGCTACTCAATTCCGCTCGTGGTGGTGGACTGAGAGGTAAGAAGAATTTGAAAACTGGGAAGAAGTGAGAATTACATTTTCAGAAGTTCAAAATAATGTCAATAGGGTACATTATGAAAATATTTCGTGATATTGAGTTTTAAAGACAAGGAAACTTCCTACTGCTTCATCATCCAATTTTGATGCAGAATGAATATGCCGCATAAATATGTATGCTATTCAACACAATGTCCCCTAGTCTGAATACTATTCAACAAATATTTATCAGAAAATGTAATTAAGAGTTTCAAACACATTGATGACCTAATTAAAGAATGTCTGATGACTGGATTGATTGGTTAGTGGTTGGATGACCTTTGGCTGGCAGGATGTGGGTTAGGGGTGTGGCAACTGAAGCCACCAATGGGTGTATGTCGGCCAAGCTGGAGCGAGGTTTAAATTTAGCGTGTCTGAATTAGAATGCTTTTTTTCCGCCAACATTGAGTTGTTGGGTGACTTGTGTTTTAGTTTTATGTTTGTTCTGCCGAGTCATGATTTTATTTTTGGTTACAGGATTCAGTAGATATGGTAGAAGGGTCAGTACGAACATGTTAATCGTTATTATAACTAAATGATTTGTGTCAGTGTCTCACTGCTGTTGTTATGGTATTGGTCACAAACCACAGGATGATAAAATAAACAATATGTTTTAAAATAAGAGTTAAATGATTAAGTATTTAGCCAACATGAATTTTCTAATGGTGGTGAGGTTAAAACGGCAGTGAACCACTACATTCGAGTTTTTATTTGTGTATCTTTGTTTTTAAAATTTGTTTATATTTATTAACTATTATTCTGGTGTTTATTAATCATTTTCCTATTATTCATTAAATATTTGCCAATAATTTATCATGTTTCTGGCCACTGAGTAAAGATTATTCATGTAGCATAAATAATGTTTTTGAGAATAATTTATGATTATTGTATTTGAATGCTTTCTAAGCAGCCGTGTTTAAACAGTTAAACAGTCTTGTCCACTAGTTTCTTTTAATTGCATTCCTCTCCCAGTATCCGAGACAGTACGGTACTTAGGCACCATCTCGACAAACGGCTGACCTGGAACTCACATACGATGCTAAAAATACATGAACTAAACAGACGCTTTGGACAACTTTACAGATTACTTCGAAGGACATCCCATCTCTCAATAGAAAATAAATGACTAATCTACAAAGTTATACTGAAGTCAATCTGGACATACGGAATATAGCTACGGGGAGACAGCAAAAAAGTCGAACATTAAGCGTATCCAAACCATTCAATCAAAAGTCCTGAGAACAATAGTAAATGCCCCTTATTACGTCAGCAACAAAACCCTTTATAATGATTTTAATATGCTCTACATTCTTGAACTCATCCCTTCCAAGTTCATGAAATTCCACAGTAGCCTTTCCAACCACCCTAATCCTGTAGCACAGCCATTGCACTGCGCCACTCATTCCTATAATCCTCCTCGGAGACTGAAACGGGAATGGCCTCGGGACCTGCTATTAATGCAGCGGGAGTCCTGGCAATGGCCAGTTTCTCAAATCATGTCCTGAGCGTCTGTGGCTCTCGCGCTCTTCATCAGCCTCCACTGACGGTATCCGGTGACACGGCTGACGGTCGAGCGAGGGGGACTTCCCAAGACTCCGCTTCCTCTTTCGCACGCGAGGGAGGAGGGAGGTGACAACCATGTGGACCTGGGGGGTCTCTGGGCTGTTTGTAAATTCTGTATGAATGAGCGAGTGAATGAAAATTGTAACTATGGTATGAATGAAAGCATTTATCACAATTACTTATTACTCAATAAGGTAGATTGTAATTTTATCATAATAAAGCTGATAAAGGCTTAATTCGTTAGCTATTCATGAACAAGTGAATGCTCGGCTCATTTTTATCGCCTAGCGATCTTCTCTGAACCCAAATTTCTCTTTGAAGGCACACTACCTTCTGGCATGCTTCTCTTCCCTCAGACATCACTTTTCCTTGGCCTGGCAATACTTCTTCGCCAGGCCAATACAAATGTCCTTCGAGGAGAGTACCATCTGTAATATTCAGCGATCGGCAGTTTCTCTAACTGTACCGCCGCGTACTCGCGTACGTGCACAAGATATCAGATTTCGTCTCGGCCCTTGATAATTTATCCGAAGAAAGTTGATGCGTACAAGTGTGTCCTGTTACGTTGGTATTCTGTCCTTGCACTACTTTCTACCACTTATCTCGCCGACAAATCATTTTTTAAATGGTTTTATTACTATTGTTCCTATATTTTTAATTAAGCTCTAATTATTTACCTCCGGTTTAAAAAGATAAACCCAAACTAAAACAATTATCATCTGCAGTTTAACATTTGCAGTGTAATAGAACGTGGAATTGTTACAATAAATTTTCTTCTGTGGGTACCACTCTTTACTGCATAATTTTTTTTTTTTTTTCTAAACCCCTTTAATTAATTATAACATTTTTAACAATTTACAAATTTCTCCTCTTTCTGCGATGCGCAGATGCATTCGAAGGAGGTTGGGCTACATAACAATCTGATTGAAGTTAAAAGTCAATAGTATATATACAGTTCTAGGTGATGGGGCTCACCTTCAGTTTACAATTGTGGGAAAATTTACAATCTAAAACCTATACCTAGAACCTAAAACTAAAGCGTTCCTGCCGCGACAGCGTTCTGCCATCGATGGGGGAACGGAGCGGGGGTAATCGTGATGAACACCGGGTTTTTCAAGTATTGCAGGGAATCGAAAAATTTGATATGTCTACGTTGGATGAATTCATCCACCGTAGGCAGCTCAAAGATCACGTGAAGCTCACTGTTGCTCCGCTGCTCGAATGAAGTACCTCTGACCACTTTCATTAGTATACCGTTTTGGAATTGTTGGAGTCGCCGAGCTGTCGTATACGTCAGATAACGAAAAAGCGGTGCACCATACATCAGAGTAGGCCTGAAAATGCTCTTGTAGATCAATAGCTAGAGACGCAGTGATAGATTGGGGGAAGTCAATAAATGCGTAAGCCGATAAGACTCCGTGCGAGTATGCTTCAACTTGTTCGTAAAATGGTTACTAAAATGAAGGTTTCTGTCCATTTTAACTCCCAGATATACTAGGTTGTTGGCTGGTGAATCCTAGAAAGTCGCGCGCATAATAGGAACAGTTTAAATTTAAGGAAAAAAAAAATGGAAAATACTAATATTAAGCTTTCTCTCAATCCCAGGATTTTGAATGAGAATGAAGAAATAGTTAACACGCAAATTATGTTAGACCCACCCCCACCCCTTGGTTGAAAACTCTCCACTTTAGATCTTTGTAATGAACCTAATTATCATAACCGAAAATATATATACAATTTTTTCAAGGAATTTCCTACTATCTGTTATGTATAATATCAATATAATTATTGTGACCGGGGGCTGACGGAGGAGCGTGGGTGATTTCCCAAGACTCCGCTTCCTCTTTAGCATGCGAGGGAGGTGACAACCATGTGGATTTGGGAGGTCTCTGGGCTGTTTGTAAATACTGTATGAATGAGCGAGCGAATGAAAATTGTAAATATGGTATGAATGAGATCATATATCGCAATTACTTATTGTCCAATGAGGCAGATTGTAATTTTATCATAATAAAGCTGATTATTAATTATAATTATTGTGAATGTATAAATAGATTAATTTAGATTTCATTATATATAAAAATTATCAAATCTAGTTTAGTGTTTAGTGCTGCCAATAGTACCTGTGATGAAAATAAAACACTGCAGCGCTAGCGCAAGGGTTTCATTATCTATGATATTAATGTGTTTTTTTTCATTTTTTCATTATATATAGACAAATAAACCCGTATATATTTCATGTAGTCATTGGTCTACGCCTCTAATATTTCCACCAGAATACCGAGAAGAAATAATTTATGTGGTAATTTTTCATTTAAAACTCCGGCAGACAATCGGGAATTTACGACATGTCTTCAACTATTTATGAGATATTAATTGTAATCTTCAATCGACTAACAAGCTTCTGAGTTAGGCCTTCAAGAATTTCTTCTTGCTCGAAAAGAAGTTACAGCTTCTTTTCTTTCTCATTTAACGCTGAGAGGTTAAGGCACCAAAGGAGGAAAATGCTAATGTTTTCTTTGGATCGGGCAGTAAATGTTTACGAGCAATGAAATACTTTACGGCTCCCAGACCCCTCCTTAGCAGGGCTCAACGGAAAATTCGAATGGGTGGAAGAGTTCCTTTTTCTTCTTCGTCTGCTTCCTCAAGGAAAAAATTGTTTCGTCTGTTTAAAAAATCTGTTAGCTAATCTTTGGAACTGTTTTCTGAACTGAAGGGATATATGTCGATATGTATGGTAAATTAATAAAGTGATATGGTTGTTAGTTTACAGTGTTCTATTTGAATGCAATAGTTTAGTAGCTACATGTATAATTTGGGTACATTGTGGTGAAATTATTCAGTGTCGGTTTCGAACTTTTTTTTGTTTGTTTTAGCAACAAATTCCTACGGTCTCCGTATTAAATAAAAAAAATTCTTGTTGCAATGATTACAATACGGTTCATTATTGTCATTGTATCTAAATGAATTTACTCCATCCGGCCCGGAGGACCATATCTACGAAATAATTTAAGAGTGAGATATGATAATGTAGAATAATAATAAACGTATCATTACATTAATTATTTATTTTCATATATGTTTCTTTATTTTAAAGTTCTTCAACTAATTCTGTGGAACTGGTTTTTCAACTAGGCATTTTGGAAAATTTCCTTGGACCAGCTTTTTCGGTACCGGTTCTGTGCGTGCGTGAAGCGATCCCTAGTCGCTCCCTTGTGCCCTTGAGACCTCCCACCAACTGGGCATCTTTTGTCCCTTCGACCTACTTCAGATGACTTGAAGGGTTCGATCAATAAAGAATAGGCTCCCGAGCGTGGTAAGGAATATCTGGGCCAAGTAGGCCTGGCGTTGCGGTGAAATTACAGGTTTTATTTCGTAATAGAGGAAATCTATACGGACCAATTTGAATCCACTGTATCGGAATGCGGTCTGTTTTCTGAGTTTTTTTAAATAAACAGGTATCCTTTTTTTTTTGGTTGGTTCTCGTCTTATTAGATCTGTATTTGATTACGGACTGGCCTGAGCAAAGATCACGAACGGAGGTTACATAAAAAAAAATCTCTCTTTCATAAGAGATTCCCTACCAGAATATGATATATTTATGTACACAATATATTTTTTGGGGAGGTTTAACGCTCCTTATGTACGAAAATATGGTTTATCTACAGGTTTTTACGGTAACATTTTCTAGAAACTATGGGAACGATGAGTTAATTAACAGCAGGATAACAAACCGCTTTTACTAAAACATGTAGACAACTAGAACTCTGAGAACTTTATTGATAAGCAATGAGAAACAGTATTGTGACTAAGCACGTCAACTGTAAAAATGATGAACAATTTTTTTTTCTTTTGTTCTCCTTCATATCCCTTTGTTATTATAAATTATGGAAATTGGTATATTCATTCTATATAAATGAATCTATTTAACAGTAGGTCATTCATTATATGTTCCATTGATAAAAACCATTGAAAAATTTTTTTTTTATAATTTTACAATGCGATTTGTGATTGTTACAAAAGTATAACGCACATCGTACATTCATTGTCTAACATGTTTAAAAGTGATGGAGCTGACCTTATGAATCATAGACTTAAAACTAACTTACATCTAACAAAGAAATCTTAACCTAATTTTCCCCGACAGGTCTGTTGCCATCGATGCGGGAACAGACTGTCAAATTTCTTTGTTCGGAAAAATAATATTATACTACTGAAAAACACATTAGTAGGGATTGAGAAACGTATATATTATTAATCTACTCTGTACCTCAGCTAGTATTTTATTTAATAATTGTTTTGTTTTTATCATACTATATGTTTCAGAATGTATATAGGAAATTTGTTGTTTTTCTTAAAGAAATATTTTGCCATCTAATTTTAATCAAGTAAGAGTTAATATTTCTTCCTACCTTATATGACCTCAGCTAGGACAATAATGTTTGTTATAATTATAAAATATGCAAATTAGCTTTACTGTTTTAAATTATTCAACTAAGTTTTTGTGTACATCAGATATGTAAAATAGTTTTTGTTTTGATAGAGTTACTCCTTAATGTAATAATGACTTTACCATTTTAAAATTTAAATTATTTTTTTGCAGTATGGTTACCAGTTCGGTATTGATTAACAACAATTCAAAGATAAAATCACAGGTGTACTAATACACTCCTTTTGTTGTATCCAAATCTTATTATTTACTAAATTAAGTGTTGTTGAATGTAATTGTCTTTTAAATATTTAATTTATTTATCTTGTTCTGAATTGTAGCCCTGATGATGCCTGAATTGTCGAAGCGTCGAATGATGATGTCTTATCAATATAAAATATATTGGTAGAGATTTTTTTTCCAACATAATATAAATATTTATTTTATATAACGTATTCGTAAGCGTAAAGCTTTCTTATCGTTTTATAATTCATATCTGCTTTGATCAGATTATTTTTAATGCAGCAGTTTGAAATGAACACACCTAGTATATAGACTATAGACTGTACTCACAACCACTGATAGGAATGTAAAAAAAAAAATCCAAAAGAACTCCTCTATTTCTGTTTCTTTTCTCTTGTCTATTGGGGCAAGAGCTAGCAGACCAGAGGGATAGCCGCCATTGTCTTGTTTTACCACTATTAATGATATCCTCAAGGAAGACAAAAAGAATTAGACATGACAATGGAATTGAGGAAACTGTAATGGCCAGCTGCCCTTGGTCTCAAGGGAAAGGAGGAGGGCTATCTCAGGGCAATGCCATATCATTTTTGAACAATCACCTTTAGTCACTTTACCACAGTTTTGTTTTTTTGTCTGTAGGGCTATTAAGTACAACATAAAAATTATGAATCATCTCTAGTTTGTCACTGTGGACTCTCATTTGATGCAATGGTTACGAGCAGGCCAGGATTCGAACACGATCTCGTGATCTCGAGCTAGGCGCTCTTCGAACTGAGGCATCCCTGCAGTCAGGTAGCATTGTCAATATTTAATCTCTCATGTCCGACACAGTCAAAACCGACACAGGAGACAATCTTTCAAAGGAAGAGGATAAGATACTGTCTATTTAAGCTTAGAGAGAATTGTTAAGTTTTTACTGCATTATATCTATCAGCTGTCTGTAAAATCAATATATGGGAACTGACAAAATGAATGATGCAAGTAGCCAAAGGGGTGGTCCGTACCCCCCCCTCCCCACGTATCATTATAAAGGTATTTTGATTTAGACTCAGGCAACAGGGGAGATTGAAAGTAAAAACTCTGAGGTTTAAATGTGGCAACAGCACAGTTTTTTAAAAATACTCATGATTATGAAAACTCAGCTATGAATGGGGGTGTAATGTACACCTTCCTATCATTAACCATATAAAATCATATACCCCTTCTAAGAGAAATCTTTGGTCACGTGGCTGACACATAATTGTGATAAAAATGGAACCGGAATCTAGTTTTAGTCTTCCGAAGTCCGTAGGGAATTTGAATTTGAGAATGGAAAATTCAAGTGTGGTACTTGCGTGGTAAACAAAAAAAAATCAATCGAAATGAAAAACCTATTTTTAATATCTAAAATTGGCTAAAGTGTACACAACTAATGACAATAGTGTTCAAATGTATTGATTTTGGCTTGAAACAACTCACTGGGTTCATTGGTGAATCGAAAACTTGTTATTTCGACTTGTTTTTCTTCAAAACTAATGGAGTTATAATGTGGAGAAAACCGTCTCGAGAACGACAAATGTGACCTTGAATTTACTTTTCTCTGCTATGTTTTACGACGGACCCAGTCAAAAGATGGCTCACAATGATCTTAAACATCTTCTATCAGATGAAAGATTTCCAATGAAACTGCTTTGTTGCGGGGAGAGTTAAGCTTCTGTATTTAGTTCAATTCCTGACCTGGTATAGGAACCGGTGACTTTTGAAGTAGTCAACTTGTGACCGAAAGTCGACTGTTAACAGTTTATTTCTGAAGGGTTAGGGGGGTTACAAGGAGAATTATGTAAATTTTAATTTACATAAATATTTAGTAATTTAATGGGCTAGTAGCTGTCAGATTAAATGACTATTGTGTATTTATTGGAACTAATGAATTGTATATTATTTATTTTATTTTTTTAACAAAGTTTTATTTGATTTTATTTTATTAAATTAATTTGTGTTTAATATAGTTTGATGACGTTAACAGAAGTACCAGAAATGGTAGTTATATAGAGTTATCTATCATCCATCATATATTCCTATATATCATGTGTGGATTTTGTTTTTTTTTGCGATTGATAATGATAGTGTTAGCAAAGTCGAAAGTGTTAATGCTCAATTTTCGCGGATAGAAAAAATGTATTTAATTATTGATCCACAACCATTGCCTATCAACGTAAAATTGCAGCTTAGACTGAAGCTATTGTTCGCACAGATAGATATAAATACACCAGCTCTCTAACGAATACGCCTAATTATAATTAACATTATGTTTAAATAAAAAAAAAAAAAAATTAAAAGTGGATAAATTTGAATACACCTACTATTGTCATTTGCTAATTTATTCTCCTACCCCACGCAATCCCCCTCCATCGTGACGGCCACGCGCGCACATTCTTCCAATATTTCTTACATGACTAAATTTGGCCGATGTTGGTTTAATCGACCGATTTCTTTATTCCCCTGTTCAAAATGGCTGTTGTGGTTACTCCGTGGTCGCAGAAATCCCTCGTGTTATCGGCCATGCGCTTGCCCGCTGCCGGCCACTCCTAGAGCGATGTCCTTAGGGAACGGTAGCCTCGCGATAAAGTGTCTCCACTAGCAAACAGGTTCTCAGACCGCAAGGACATCCACAGGCAAACGTTTATATGTTAATCAATATCCATCGTTAAAAAAAAAAAAATATACATCTACCCCCACGGTTACCTGGCTCAGTAGCTGCGTCTAAATAACTCCTTTAAAAGTGGGTAAAATCATTTAATTAAAGAATATATTATGTAATTTTATTATTGGGATCTATTACAATATTATGGCATTCACTGTGCCCATATCCTGTGATTCCTCCTACACAAGCTTCTGTCCCTCTTAAACATATATAACTTTGGTCTGTAAACCACATGGTATGTAAGAATGAAGTTTTACCTATTTGCAGTAGATGAAATCTACGAAAACGGTTCACAGATAGCATAATGTAACAAAGTCTTAGTATCAAAATTAATGAAAGTGAAAACGGAAACAAAAACAAACTCATTGTACGGTTGAAATATGATTTGCAAATATCAGAATACCCAGCGGACATATCTTGACGGTATCCATCACAAGCATCTTTCCTGCCATTTACTTATCTGCTCGCTTCGCATGGTGAAGTCTTACAAGAGCAAGTATTGATGGGACAAAAAGAAACTTATCAAGAAAGTAAAACAGTTCCACTATTAACAGACCTTACTTAATATGTAATTAAAAAAAAAAAAGTAGAACTGCAGGGAATGGATGGGAAACGAATGAAGGAAGAACATAAGAGAATAGATGTAATGAAAGAAGTAAGAAGACTGAATGGGAACGAAAGAAGAAGACAAGAAAACAATTATGCAGTAGTTATCCATTTGAAGTAGATAAAATCTACGAAAATGGATCACAGACAAAGACCTAACATAGAAATTATAAACCACACCTACACATAAGAAAGTGTACATGAAAAAAAACAAAACCTAATTGTAAGATGGAAAGGCACGGATATGAGAATATGTTGACGGTATCCATCACAATTATCTCGCCTGCCATTTACTCATCGAAGACACGGCTGGATTTCACATCCAAAGTAACCGTGAAATCGTCGGCTATAAGCGTTTTTTTTTTTCACCTCATAGTAGCATAATTTTTCAGGAGGGTTTTTCCTCCCTCTGACGACATCACATCCGAGCAAAAACCTACTTCTTATATCTCGTTTCTTTTAAGCTGATGAAACACATTCGCCAGGGGATGAAGTAAATATTACATACACCCTGTTATTGGGATACAATAGCTTCATTTTCCTGGGAGTGACGTGTTATTATAGATAAGGCAAGTCAGTTCTGTGCAACTGTTGATGACAGCTTAGGGGGGGAAAAAAACCTTCAAAGTTGGCTATGGTTTGCCTCAGGCAATCCTTGGGTAGGACCCTATGACATAAGCCTTTTTGAGCCTAAACACCAAGTTGGTGGTACCACCTGACCACTCTCTTCTAGAAATAATGGATATTTGGTTATATAGTTGGTTATAGCTAGTAGATTTATTAAATGATGGGATACCCCGTACCCCGATCACACAACGTCGAATGCGGTACTATTTCTATCAACGGTCAAGTCCTACACGCTTCCTCCTGAATATTATAGGTTATGTCGTAATCTTATTAATTAAATATTAGAAATGAACTGAAACGAAAGTGGGTAGACTTTTTAAAACTAACCTCTGCAAAAAGCAGTCGAAACTAGAAAGCCTCACATGTTTCACATAGTTTGGCGATATCAGGTTAAATGGAATAAGTTCATTGCAATTTAGTTTGTCACTGTCTGATGACTACATTTTGTCCTATTTTCTATACTTCCATGAAAAACCAAATCGCCCCCGTTGAAAACCAAAATGGGATTACATTACCACGATAGCCACTCCTACTTAATTTGTCCAACATTCTAAAATAAATGATTTAAATAAAGAATATATTACGTAGTTTTATTGTTGCGATTTATTAAAGCCGTCCTACGCAAGCTTCTGCCCCTCTGCAACAAACTGGATGTAACTTTAGTTTGTAATCCACATGGTTGTTCCAAGAAAAGGGTTTTACCTATTTGCATAGATGGAATCTACCTGAAATGGTTCACTGATCTCATAATGTAACAAAGTGTTAATATGAAAATTATAGACCATACCCAGACATAAGAAAGCTTACATGAAAAAACAAGTCATTTGACAAATCTTTCCAAAATGGATCCTATCGAAAATAAGTGTTCAGTGTACATAGGGTATGTTGGTATACAGGGTTCGTAATTTGTCTATATCTTTCCGGCTGATTCATCCCCGATTACCTCCAATATCTAACGACAGAGCTAATGAAAAATCCAAAACGACACCTTTGAGGCCAACCTATTTCCCACTGCACAGATAACGGACAGGAAACCCCCTGAGGAATCTGACGAACTGTCTTCTTCGTAGCCGTCCAGCCTTGAAGACAAGACGACCCAGTGGTGCCGCTCCCTGTGCTACGCCTGGTCCTATGATTGGTTTATAATCGTGACAAATTATCCTCCCTCTTACCGTTAGGTCATCTGTCTCCCGCCTCAAGACAAAATAGACCAAAAGTGCGGAGGCGGAGGTTATTAGGTCCCATTCAATGCGACCCTTTGTGCCGCACTCAAGAGGACAATACTCTTGGGTCTGGGCTAATTACCTCATTTCGGTCATGTAAGTGTGTGCCTCCAACTAGGCTCTTACGTGAAGGTAATCTCACCCGTGGCTAAATACCCTCATCGAAGGACGGCGTAAACCGCCAGCCTTCTGAGGCAAAAAAGACCTCTTTAAGGCCAAGCGAACCCCATTACTGCCGAGTTGATTGCACAAAAGGAGGACTCTTCTGTGTTTGTTTGTCTGTTCTGATGAAGCTACTGCACCCGTGTCGAAACGTCTATTTAACCGTATAACTAATAAAAGGCACAAGAATTTACCCTAATCCTTCATATCAGCATGACTTGGACTTCTACAATTTTTTTTTAGGTTAGTATTTTAATTATGTTCACATATCCATTATCCCTTGGGGAAATGGGTTTATAAACTAAAATAATAAAATTTAATATAATTAATGATATTCTCACCTCATAAGAAATCGAGCAACAGATCGAATACCTCATAACAGAGCATAATTAGTGAGTTTGTACAAAGCTTGCCATAGTACGAGTAAAGCAATATGTATTTCAGGACTATAGGCTCGATGTAAGTAATTATTAAGAGAGTATTTCGTATATTTGGGTTTTGTAAATTATTCGTGCATGATTGTTTAAAAAACGTATCCGTCGAATTTCATCAAATATGAGAATCAATATTTAAGGCATACCATACCGATTCAATTTATCCTTAGTTTGTTAAGAATAAAAAACTACTACGCAAGCTTAATAAGAATGAAACAGGCACTAATGATATTGTTTATTTTATTGAAAATATTTATTGGTGAGCAATAAAATATGAAGCCATGAAAACAAACAGCCGAGCTGAATTTTAAGATAGAAGGGCGTGGCTTAGATCTAACATGTGTCAAATGATATTGTACAATGAAAACAAGACAGTGTGATTGTGGACTAACGTCATTTCACCAAAGAGTTTAACAGGCTGACATTGAAGGAGTCATAAAACGATAAAAAATCAATTAGCAATTGGCGGGTATGTCGTATAGTGTGCCCATAAAAACAAATAAAAAATGTAGAGTAATAAAAGTGTAAGTGTATAAAAAGGGCTTCTGAGTGCCCTTAGGTCTTCTTAGAATTCAGGCACTTGGTAGGTATGGTAGTAAAAGAACCGATAAAAAGAAGGCTGGAATGATCAAGCTGAATAAGTCAAATGCCATTATGAGTTTTACTAAGGACAATCTGCCATTGATAATCCCGATTTGGTCCCTAACAAATCGAAGATTGATAAACTGTTTTCTCTAAGAGTGTGGTTACACCCACAATATGTACAATACTATATTACATTTATTTTAGTATAAATCATTACCAATTTACAGGGGAGTAGTTCATTTTCAAATCATAATAATGACGGTGTTTGTCAAAATTATTTCATAGTTTTGAAATTTCCAATGCATCACGTCATATTGGGATGTAGATATTTTAGTTCGGATACAATGACTGGAAGTTTTCGTTGATAAATTGAACATGACTCATTTGTTAAACTTGAAATCTATTTAAGATTTAAAGTTATGAATTTTCTCTATAGTTTAAATTTTTGGTCATCAGCACCATTCCTCGCCATAGCTCAGGAAGACGGTGACTCAAAAATAAATACAAAGGTATATATCGATGTAAATATCTACTTTTCGCAAGAATCGAACTCTCGCGTTTCTGTTCCAAATGTTTCATCGCACAATCATTCCACAATATGTTCTACACATTCTGGAGAAACGCCTGTAAATATATTTGTTAAAAATGTAATCTTTTACATCGACTAAAGCCGGTACCCCGACAAACAATCCGCTCGTATCTTATACATTCGCGTATACCTATGAATTCCCAATTTAACTTAATATCTGACCAGTTTTCCTCACGTGTATATATTAGGCTACTCCACAAAAAAAAAAAAAAAACTACAGTTCGACTGCTGGGAAAAACCTTCTTTGACATTACCAACCTCTTCCTCGAACCACATTGGTGGTCATGACGTCATAGCTCACGAAGGCGGATTTGAGCTTTAACTGGAGGAAAGTACTTTCTCTTCTGAGTCATTTCAGTGACTCAATGATTTATGCCTCAGCTTCGGAGAGGGAAAGCATTTCGCTCTCTGACCAGAGGACTTTTGAGGAGTAGGGAAAGTTTTCTCCGTATCTTCGTCACTCAGGTTATTGATATTGGAATGACTCAAGAGAATTTGTATAGCCTATTAGACAATATGTCAAATCAAACCTTTAAAACAACACATCCATTCAATCAAAAGTCCTGAGAACAATAGTAAATGCCCCTTATTACGTCAGCAACAAAACCCTTCATAACTATCTTAATATACCTTATATTCTTGAGCTCATCCCTTTCCAAGTTCATGAAATTCCATAGTAAACAATCCAACCACCCTAATCCCCTAGCACAGTCATTGCACTGCACCACTCATCCCTATAATCCTCCTCGGAGACTAAAACGGCAGTGGCCTCGTGACCTGCAATAAAGACAGTGGGAGTCCTGGCAATGGTCAGTTTCTCCAACCATGTCCTGACGGAGGAGCGTGGGGGACTTCCCAAGACTCCGCTTCCACCTTCGCACGCGAGGGAGGTGACAACCATGTGGACTTGGGAGGACTCTGGGCTGTTTGTAAATACTGTATGAATGAGCGAGTTAATGGAAATTGTAAATATGGTATGAATGAGATCATTTATCACAATTAATTATTTTGTAATGTAATTTTATCATAATAAAGTTGTTGAAAAAAAGCACCAAAAAAATAACACCACAAGTCTTGGACCTTAGTGTGGAACATTCTGAAATCGAAATTTGACATTCTTTTTGTAAAGTTATTATTATTTGTAGATAAATCATTGCAATTGGCTGTTTTTTGTTTTTTTTGCATTTCTCGAAATTCTAACAATACGAATTAGCTGGTTGCATACCCCTTGTACTGTCCCCGAGCCGCATTTTATGGAGTCTTGATCAGTTGATGTTAAAAACCATTCTAAAACTTGAACAGAATGACCACCCTCACGTTTCCAAAAGTGGACAAATATTGGTTTCGTCAATGACCGCTTGTTTCCATCACTAGAAGGTGGAAGGGGGTGTAACGAATCACTTCGTGTAAGGTCGCCACACTTCTTTTTTCTGGAATGAAGTATGTCGGTCGACTTCTCCAGTAGACGGATGTTCTCCATTCTGGAATTGTTGGAGCCTTCGTACGAAATAAAAAATATGATGTAGTTTTTTGGCAAATGTGGAGAGAATACTTTATTTTATAACATATTTTTTTCCGAAAGTTTCTTTTCTAGGGCACAATTTCCGATGAAAACAGCTGTAGAACATATTCGACTAGAGGGAATGTCATGTATTATTGTTTATCAAGCCCCCAAAACACACCATTCCTAACCTCAAAAACTATTTTTCTACCCCATAATATTGAAGAAGTTCAACGTTTGTGATACTTCTAAAAAAGTCATGGATTAAAAAAAAAATTTGTACATAATAATCCATTTAAAAGATATGTTTGTTGTTGTCAATGTATGGTTGTTGTCAGGGGAATCCAGAATGATATGTCTTATGAATAAATCGACTTCAAATAGCCATTATTTTGCTAAACCTGTACAATTTGTCTTATCCTGTTCTCGTATTTTTCCCCCATAGCCCCTTTAAATTTACAGTTAATTTACAATTATAGATCCTCAGGCGAATCTATTTATAAACTATTTTTGTATTTCCTGTAGCGACGCTACATTATATACAGGTTTTGTTATTTAATAAAAATTATATAATGGAATGAACAAGTATAATGATACACATTATACGTGACTGGACTAAACTGACTAATAAAGGTGATGGGGCTCATGTTTTTGATCAAAATTAAAACTAAGTTACATACTAATTCTTAACCTAATTTTTCCCCGACAGTCTGTTGCCATCGATACGGGAGGGGTGGTGGGGTCATAGTGTTAAACACTGGGTTGGTAAGGTGGTGCAACGAGTCAAAAAACTTGATGTGTCTCCGGCGGATGAACTCGCCCACCGACGACACACCAAGCAACAGGTGCAGGTCAGCGTTCTTTAACCTCTCAAGAGAGGTATGTCCGACCACGTTTTAAAGTTTCAATTTGATAAAATTTGAATCTGTGCATTTTATTTTCCGGGGGAGTAGTATATGAGATTTTTTTCTTAAAGAAAGATTGTAAAAAAAAATTAAAAATCAACCATCTCTATATACTCATATATGTACTATTTTTTGCTATAGTTTCAAGAAAACCTCCCCCCCCCTCAATTAAAGTACTCCATTGGTGACTTGAAATGAGTCACTGTGGTACTTGTGACCACAGAAGCGAGCTCGCGAGCTTAAAATGAGTTCCGGAACTGCCGAAGTAATTGGGAGGTAATTATTCAAACGTTCCTCCACCTTGACAGACTAACGGTCAGTGTCAATTACCCATATTATAATTAATCTAGCCGGAGATAATTTATCTCCTATGCAGGCTTATTGTAATTTACCAATGGCCATTGGCGCCTGTTGGGGCCTTCAGAACTCAACAGTGTTATTAGCTGCAGTGTGCTCAGCGGCTCGTTGAGTTATCGGGGGTAATGAGTTCGGGACCAGTTTTGTATTTCGGCTGTTCTCTGCTCCACGAGGGGCTTCGATAACTATAGCCCTGTTCGTGAAAAATCACCTCTGTCAGTAGTTTTATTAATGGGGCGAGAACCAATGAAGATCGGTTTGACCCACACGTGCTGTTTCGGTGGCCCAAGATACTCTGGCATTAAATACCACTGTGTGAATGCATACACCGTGAAAGTTGTCATGAGGGAGAAATGTACAACTCAGTTTAATAAATTGTGGAAGATAATTTGGCTGAGGGAAAACAGTCACATCGATAGTTATATAATGCTAAGAATATTATAATCCTAATATTATATATAATGCTAAAAGCCCCTTCTAGTGTATACCTGCCTCGGGACTTGATGGAAGTCACTGGTGGTTCTTGTTATTTTTTAAGTAAGCGACCGCATGCCTCCCCAAAACAACCCTTCTCATAAACACATATGTCTCAGCTTTAGTTCCAGTCCCCACTAGTTCGCACTTGTCTACCAGACACTAGTCCATAAACACCCGACCCAGTAGTATGTAGTAATATAACTCTTAATATTTGTATATACCAGCGTTTTGCTTGTACTTCATAATAAATCTTTTCTTTCTTTTCTTTTAAAATACTCTCCTATACAAAGATTATTTAACTGATGATCAAAAACTATACTGTTTAGTTTATGGCCACAACTGCCAGAGGGAGCCGAAAGGGATTTTCTGAATGTAGAAAATGATTGGGACCGTCTGTCTGTCTGAACGTTGTACGGTAGCAATCGTAAAAATAATCAAAAATTTGGTAAAGGTAGAAAAGTTGAACGTGCAAAAAGTTAGCACCGTTTCTGAAAGTCTGATCCCTCGTGGTTAAGAAATCTTTAAAGACGGTAATGCTAAATGAAATTCAAAGATATTACAAACAATATAGTTTTGGAAGCCAACTGTTTAATGCCGCTTCCACAAAGCATCAGGGTATATCTTCCCCTTGTAAAATGTATTTTCGATTAAACTTTGACCATGTTTCAGGTGATAAATACTAGTTTTATTTGGTTACTTCCATAAGACAGACCTCAGGAGTTTCCTTTAGGTAAAAATGGAAAAATATAATTGGGCCGAGTAGATTAATTTGTTGAGATATCGGCTTAGAATGATGAAATAGAGGCGACCTACTTTATCTTAGTTTTATGCGTCCTGTCTAAGATCAATATGCTTGTGTTCTCCATTACGCTTTGGACAATCTGAAGCTCAAACCAACGCCCAAGTATCACCAAAGGCAAGCTTCACTAGTCCTTAAGTGTGTGGAAAGGAGTCATCATACTGCCATCATCATACTAGGATCTAATGCAGACATTCATACTAAGTCGAAACGTTATCAGTTAATTAACTTTACGATAATCTAGCATATCTCGTTCATCCAAACAATTTCGCCAGTATTTTAAATATTGATAAAAATGGCAAGGCTACTGGTCAATGATCAACTAGTTATAAAGGGACATTTTTAATCTGATTCATAAAAAATGTAATTATCCTTTGAGGTTTTATACTGGTTCCTTCGGCAATGTCCGTGCTCATTCGTCTCACTCGGGAATAGATGAGGTGTGCTTACTCGACAGCCTGGGCGTGTTGTTTTTCTTCCTCGGACCTACTGACCATACCCGCGGCAATAGAGGATGTGAGAGTCCTCCCCTATATAGAGCTGACCCAGTAGCTCCAGTGCAGGAAAGAAACCAGGGCAGCCTCTTCTTCCTCCGCTGGCTGATGGCTTACCGTTAGCCTCCGAGGGTGGAAGATAAGGGTTTCACTTTCCTCTCGACCGTCACCCGACTGGCAAAACAAAGCAAAAATCTCTAAAATAGTCAATCGAAAGATGTCCATTGGGTTTTTATAACATGGCATTTCAAAACTCACATCAATTAAAAAATTAATAATAATTGAAGTGTTAGATTGGAAGAGATACAGTAGTATAATTTAGGTTTTAAACTGCACCAATCGTTCGTTTCTCTTCAATAATTTTTATTGTTTTCTTCAAGCGCTGTTGACAGCCCAAGTCTGTGGCAATTGAACAATAAAATAGACATTAAAGCAATCAAAATCTAAAAGATTAAAATAAGAATTTATAAACAAGTAAGGACGTAGATGAAAAGAACCATTGCGAGAGATAAGCAGAGGGAGATACTTCGCAGTTCATCGAGAAAATTTTTTTTAAAGAGATCTGACAGTGCGTTTTTTCTTTGCCTGTTAATTATCAATAATTACACAGAATTTTATTATATTTTTGGGATAATAATGCCCCCCCCCTTTACTGACAACGTATCTGTAATCATAGGGGGGAAATTATAACTTTATTCAATAGTTCAATCAATATAATTAATATTTAAATATTAAGTACCTTCTGAGCAGTGACTAGAGAAATCTTAAAAGTAGAGCAGGCATTTTTTTTTTCAAAATGTTTCACCTGTAGGTAGGTGTGTGTCTGCCTGTCGTGGCGATTGTAAAGCCCCTGCTTGACATTTTTTTTTATTTATTTTTTTTTTCATAGGCCATGTCAACCACAAGGGTCATTGACGCCCGCATCTGCCAACCACATTTAACCCACCGGTTATCGTCTGGTTGACATTGATTGCCTATAAACAATATGGTTGGCCTATAAATATGCAATATTATATCGAGATTCCATTTTCGGTGACAAAAAAAACTACTTTCAGCTCCATAAAACAAAATTAAGGGCGTTTAATTAATTAATTGTTGCTAGTAAAAAAAAATAAATATTTTTGTAATTAAAGTGTAAATTAAAGACCTCCTGATTTTTTTTTAAATTGTAATCACAAAAGTTCATTAAAATTGTGTTTTACAATGAGAGATGATATTTGAGGAGTTAATATCGAATGATGCCCAGACGATGCTTAAAGTAATATTAGATCCATAGTATGGCAACTGATGGACAGATTGGTGTCTGCTATCGGTCAACTAGTCCATGCGTTACTTTATCTATCACAATTGTAGTTTTTTCATTTCGTTTTTTTTATTTTTTTTTTTTTGGCCTCGCAACGTGACTTCGGGGCTAATAGCACACTTTCACGGTATTTACCGGTTCTCTTTTGTTGCATAGTAGAGCAACCTGGTACACAAATCACATTTTACTCTGATAAATCTGTGGGTTTATTCAAAACACCAAACAATCCAGATACACGATGAGATAGGACTTGCGATCATAAATCACAAGAGCATAACTTTTATATGGCCCAATGTAAGTAGAAGAGAGGCAGGTTAATTGTCAATTGAAAGTCTCTAATCCATTTCAAATCACTAAAAACAAGTCAAAATGACAATTAATTAATGTTGTTAATGCCGATAATGTAATGAATTGCAGGTAAACCTTAAATAACCGTAGAAATAACCCAATCCCCTTAAAAATGACAAAATTATTATTCATCATAGATTCTCAGGTGAATCTATTCACATTTTACATGTCCTGTATCATCGGTACATTCTATACAAGGTCTGGATTCGGTATAAAAGTTATATAATCGATGATACACAATGTACTTGACTTCTTTGAGTACTCTAAAAGGCGATGGGGCTCACCTTTTTGATCAAACAAAAAACTTAAAAACTAACTTGGCATACTAATTGTTAACCTAAATTTTCCCCAACAGTTTGTTGCCATGAATGCGGGAGGGGTGGTGGGGTCATAGTGTTAAACACTGGATTTGTGAGGTGCTGCCACTCGTCGAAAAACTTAATTTGTCTCCGGCGGATGAACTCATCCACCGAATGCACACCAAGCAACGGGTGCAGGTCGGCGTTCTTTAACCTCTCGAGAGAGGTATGTTGGACCACTTTTCGCATGATTCCATTCTGGAAGTGTTGGAGAGTTGTGGCTGTAGCGTCAGTCAAGTGGGTAAATAGCGGGGCAAGTTTGGTTAGCAATAATTTCTAACGTAGTAATTCATTTCTACCTCATCAACTTCAGAAGGTTGACAAGAACGTTGGTCATCTTTCAGTGAAAAATCTCCAGAACTAAATTTTTTAAACCAATTCTTACACGTGCGTTCTGTTAAACAATCAACACCACAAACTTCACATATCTCTTTGTGAGCCTCGACCGCTTTCTAGCCTTTATGAAAATAAAAAAGTAAAATGTGTCGAAAATGCTTATTTTTACATGTTAAAACTGACAGTTGTAAACAAAATTACAAGAATTTGTTTCTATAGCAACCTAAAGGTATGGAATACCAAATCTCAAAAGAAAAAAATTCTAATATTGACTAAAGAACAACGAAACAAACATAACCATATCTACTGGTGCAAAGGTGACATTGCTGAAACTGTACTTGTTTCTAATTGTTTTGGGTGTAGAAAAGTAAGTTTTTAAGTTTTACAAAATATAGCAAATACGTTTCCTTGATAAATCAGAACATAGTGAAAAGTAAAATACAATTAAAAATAATCTTCATAAAAGATCTGTTTCTGTGACTCAGATCTTTAAAGTTCCGCCCTGGTTAGTGTGTTGTTAATCGCTACAACTGCAGTAATGATAGTATGTTCTAGCGATTGTTTAAAACGTGTTTCCACCATCTCCAGATTGGGATCATTAAACTAAAGATTCCCTTCTTTGTTATTGAAAATGTAATTGTTTCCTTTTCCCTTCTTAATTGAAACAAAACACGAGGATTGTAAAATTACTTACAGTTTTTAAAACTAGAATAAAACCAGAGCCAGTAAAAAAAAAGAAAAGTTAAAAATAGTACCGTTATTTCGTAACACGACTAATAAGTCACGCCTATCTTTAAAAGGCGTCCTTTCGGTGGGAGTTTACGTGGGATCGAGCATGTGGGTCGGGTAGCCGCAAGTAGCCCACAGATTTCCAAAATAGAATGAGAACGAATTTGAACGTCATAAGGCGTCCTCCAGACATATGTTTGGAGGCAAAACATAAAGCATGATATAAATTCGGGTTTTCGGAGCAAATGTAATAAAAAAAATTATTATACCAATAAGTGAAAATTCCTCTGGTAAAAAGCTTAAAACGCTCTCGAGCTTGACAGGGTCTTGACTTCTAAATTAACTGTATTAAGAAACAACAAAAATGGATAACATCGCGCGTTACATTGTCGAATTTTTAAGAGCTAATGAACCAGATTAATACTATATCACAGAAAAATTAATACAGTTTAAATCTTTAAGACGGAAAAGCCAGACATATCGAACAGTTTTAAATTCGACTATGAATGGGACACAAAAGTATTTATCGATGGCTCTGAATTATATTTACCATGGCCAGTATCAGGTTCGCCTGACTACTTGTATTTCGTTTTTAAAGACTCAGTTTGCTACTAAAGTTACGGGGCAGTTAGAGATTGGTTTATAAAATTCCGTTCTGGAGATACGACCTTAAAAGACGAACCGAGGGCGGGACGTCTTTCCGATTTTGACGACAACCTTTTAAAGGCAATATTGGAGCAAAATCCACGTCAATCAACAAGAGGTATAGCAGAAGGTTAAATACATCACAATCAACTGTTAACCGCCACCTGGAGAAATTAGGGAAAGTCAGCAAGTTAGGAGTGTGGGGATCTCACAATCTCAGTGAACGGAATAAAGAAGATCGCATGTCAATCGCCACAAGTCTGCTCTCACGGGTAAAAATTGAGCGTTTTTTAAACAGAATTGTAACAGGTGATGAAAAATGGGTTACCTGTGACAATATAGTCCGCAAAAGACAGTGTCTTGATAAGGATCAACCACCCCTACCAGATCCGAAAGCAAACATCCATGGCAAAAAGATTTTATTGTGTGTATGGTGGGATTGTCAAGGAATAATTCACCACGAGTTGTTGAAGTCAAATTAAACGATTACTGCGGATAGATACGTTCAGCAGTTGCAAAGAGTGCAGGAGAAACTCCATGAAAAGTGTCCTGTACTCGCCAAAATTAATATAATTTTGTTATTTAATGAGAGCAAAATAAATTCCTGATAAAAAAACGGAAGTTACTTTTGACTCGACCTAAATACTTGTATTTCGTTTTTAAAGACTGGGTTTGCTGCTAAAGTAAATAATAATTTTACCCTAAAAGAAGTTAAGTAAACCCCGTCCGAACGCTGAGTAAAAAGTAAGAATCGGTATTTATTTTTCCCACTAAAGTAAATTTTTAGTGAGTGCGCATGTAGGGACTATTGTACATAGAATAGAATAATTTATTCCGAAACAAAAATCTGACAAGTAAAAAAAACTATTACGTTATAAATGTAATGTGTAAACATGTAACATAGAATAGAATAGAAAATATAATACTAATTATAAAATAAAATAAAAATTGTTTCACTGCTTTTAGAAAATAAAGTCATAGATGAATCCCCATCTATGAGAAACAAAAGAAAACAACAACAATATGCAGAAGTCTGCACAGCATGACGTATGGAATTGCAGTAAGACAATGAATGAATCGTTCCCAGACTGACGATCGTCTCTTTGGATGGAGAAGAGGCGTTGGATCGGGAGATCTTTGAAGGTTCGCAAGAACGAGGTAGAGAATCCCAGAGGGTAGTAGAGCGAGCAAAGGAGGACCGATCGTATACTACAGTTTTCTGGGCAGGAGCACAAAGGTAAGAGAGACGGCAGTGGACCGAGGATTTGAACTGTAAAATATTTTTTATATATTGGGGGGGGGGGAATTGTTTGCCTGGAAAGAGGGGAAGAGCCACCCTAGCCCGGCGAAGAGGTGAGAGACATGGGAGCTCCTCGGAGTCCCAAAGACAAACCTAACGAAGCAATAGTATAGTTGAAATGATTCATTTTCAGTCATTTGAAACGAAGTTATGCTGTTTTTAAAAAACGTAATAAGCCCCTGAAGCTTCGTGCCATTAACAATTTACAGTTATTAACAGGAGGATAGAGAGCACAAGAAAAAGAGCGTAAAAATATTCCGTGCAATTAAAAATACAACGGTTTCCTTTTAATGGGCCAGAAGCAATCCATCCTAACACCTTACTACCTACAATTAACTGAACGATCCGGTCTTGTATGATGAGAATGTGTGGATGGAAGGAGATGCGCTACAAAAGCTGCAAGAGGAACGTAGAGTGAAAAAAGTAAACTAAGAAACGTAGTAGAAAGTAGAGAGAGAACCGTTAGGGAAGAAAAACATGGTTGAGCCATTATTTCATGGATTGACTTCTGGAGCCGTCGACGGGCTGACCCACAAGGCACGTCTTCCAACAAGGAAGACCAATGTGACCAATGTCTTCGGCGGACGTTTATTGGGTCGCTGTGTCTTAGGGCCTCGGTCTTCTATGGTGGCCAATTATCGTATCCGCACGTATAGACTTATTTTCAAAGGCAACTCTGGATTCGTTATAGCAAAATAAAGTCCGTATCGAGGTCGAAAAGTTCACTCCCAATTAGGATTGATATTGGGAGGGGGGAACTTAATATTTTTCTCTTCCAGCTTAAGAAACAAACTTGAGCCATTCTGTCCTTAAGCGTGGTTACTAGGACTTTTCGGATACACTGTTAAAAATTATTGTACTTCTGATGGTATCAGTTTAGTATTTTTTTTATACAACCGTGGGTCCAAAATGGATTTTTTTTCACGACTTTAGTAAAGGGTATCCCAGAATCAACGCCAGATTTGATTTATAGAAAACACAGTTTTTAGTATTTTTGTTGTTATTAATGCACGGGTGGATGTGGGCTTGTTGACATACACCTTTGACTTCAAATAACCCCATCAAAATAAATCTAAAAGTATTAAACCACACGATCTAGGGAGCCAATTCTGATCACCGAAACGAGAGAGTACAAGACCTGAAAATGTCTCATACAGTATTTAAGTTTCATGGGCTGTATGGCATGTGGCACCATCTTGTTGAAACCACATAATGGCCACATCAATATCATCCAATTTCGGCACGGTCTACGACGCCGAATTGATGTTCCTAGATTTTTAACAACACTCTCACGAACTGCTTCGATATTGACATTTGATCGGCTTGTTTTTGGACGACCAGTGTGTTTAGTGTCTCCAACTGATCCAGTCTCCCTAATTTTTTCAATTAATCTCTTCACAGTTGATGACGTCAAAACACTATTCCGACCATATTTTGTAAGAAATTTTCGAACTGCGGCCGCCAAACTTTCATTATTTTTGAGATAATACTAAACAATAAAGACACGTTGTTCTATCGTGTAACGCTCCATTTTTACTAACCCTGAACTGCCAGCTGTCAAATTGTTTTTTTTAGGGTTGCCAGCACTTTACTGCACAAATGACGGAAAATTCAAATCTTGCGTTAATTCTGGGACACCCTATATTATACAATACACTATTGTTTGATTTACACAATGAAATTTTTTAAAATTGACGCCATGCAGGAGATTTCTTCAATTTGTTCATTGGTGAACCTGTTAAAGGGATTTCACCCAGTTAATGATGGTAAAACTACTTTCATAAGTTATTTATTTTATGAAAATTGGGTATTATTTTCACCAGAAATGATGCTTCAATTAGGAGGCATCAGATTCGTCACTGCGTCTTAAAATGAAATCAAAAATTATTATCACTATAAAACTTTGACTTCCGTGATATGAAGTTCTTGGAGTTTCCTGCCTCCACGTGGATAAAAAGAGAACGTATCCAGCAGATACTTGTGATCCGGGATCGTGTCTTTGGCTTCGTGACGGAAGAAAGGTCACACCATATCTGACCCTTGCCATTAGAGTACTCCCGAACCTTTACTGTCTTCATAAAGTGTACGTATTTAAAAATGTGTGCATACATGAGCGAAACATTTTTTATCAATTCAAAACTTGCTTGGCACTTTCAACTAAAACAGTTTTATTTAGTTTTATAACTACGCTTCCTCACGATTGTCAATCTTATGCGCTAGTTTTTTATCAATGAAATCTAATTCAAATACTTTATTCTCGTTTTTTTAATTAATTTTTCACTTCATATTGCTTATCCAGACCGTTCATGAATACTTTTTATCGAGGGTATCTTCGATGTACTTTATCGTATAAGTTATTTTCCAAACCATAGGGTTTTTGGGGTAGATATTTCACCCTCTACTTCGTCGTAACTTTATGCATTTTAGTCATTCATGCTCTGTCCGCACCTCGGGATTTCTTGTAATTTTTATTTTCAACAGATTGGGTAAATCCTACTATAGACACAATAAACCTCAGGTGTTTTATAACTCTCAGATACAACGGGAAAATGCGTAAACACCGCCAACGTCGGTATCAGTTGTTACTGTCGTCTGACAAACACCTGTAGCAATCATATTAAGTATCTTTCACGACTGTGATGAATGTGCTAGTGAATTAGGGTGGTTGGATGTATTCATATTTAATCAAAAGAAAAACATTAATTTTAAATTATAGAATGCATAGGAATTCTTTATATCCTTCAGAAGTTGGCAATATGAAGTATGTATTATATAATTAAATGAGACTGGGTATGATGTAACGTTCCTTCTTGTGTAGCTATAAAACTATTCCAATAAGAAATAACCTATTCCGAGAGTAATTACAACAGTTATTTTGCAATGGAACAACCAGTTATCCGGTCACTGAGGGCTTAGCCTTGGGTTCGTCTCCCTGAATGCATTCTGTATTTATTCACCACTTCTGTCCATCGTCCACAACCTATTGTTGTGTGCTTAAGGATGCCGAGTATATCGGGTCTGTATCTATAAGATATTCACTTAACATACGGCAGGCTACGGCCTGAATTTCAAGTCCTCCTGTCTGGCAGGTTCGGGCCCTCGGGCGTTGAACCTAACCTACATCCAAACGAAAAATAAAATTCCACCACGCGTTCTGAATCGGATAACCGAAAAATTAAAAAAAATTATTAAAGTGAAAGGTATCATACTGTTAAAGTTGAATTTATCTGCAGCGTTCTCATATCTATAAACGAATAGCATAGAAGCTACTTTACCCGTTGAAGAGTGCATGTGCGAGCATCACAAAAACCTAACGCCAGCTACTAATTCTGCTTTTAATCATTTTTTAAAGGATTTGAAAATTGGAAGTATTTTGTAATTTTTTTGTTAACTCTCTAGTTTCCTCTAGCTCTTGGGTCAGTGGCGGTCTTCAGGTCTCATAGATTTTGCTGAAGAATTCTATCGCAGTTAGGAAACTGAAGAGTTGCATGATATAGAGTTTGTCATAAAAGTTGAGTGACAAATTCTAGATCACCTTGGGTGCTCTTGAACTTTTTGCTCTAGCAGTTTTGACAAGTGGGTGCTCATAGACGGAACAGCACTATTTATTCCTTTCTAGAGCTTTGCCTGTCAACGGATTAATTTACAGTTAAATTATTGATACACTTATTCGAATATTGTGCAATGCCTGTTTATCTGTCTCACGCCTTGTGATAATGCGTATGTGTCACTTCCTCTCGAGATACCGTACTGCGATCGGATGTAACTGTTACTCGATAGCTCACTCACTTCCGCTAACAACTGACGATGACACTGCTCCCTAAACTTGCCGACAATGATCTGCTAACCGGTACGTCACAGGTCACTCTTTAACCATTGTGTCTGAGAGAGCTGAGTCACCGGTCCTACTAACGGTTCCCAGGCAACCTTCTCCTATCGGCATCTTGTCATCCTTCCTCGTTTACTTCCAGGTCTTGCTGGCTGAGGAGTATGCTGTTTTCGATGGAGAAATTGGATATCAACGAGGAGTCTCCACGCCAGTTAGTCAAACAATAAAAGCTGGATCGGCTCTCGATATATCTAGCAAGGTGCGGTGCCAACTGAACTATTACTGTACTATATCATATTATATGGATCACTCGGATATTGGGTAGTTCTCGTTAACAATATATATTTGGCTAATGATTATTAATAATAACGGACCTACTCCTCAACAAAAATGTACAATACTTTATTCTATTTGTCAAAACATCTCCAGATAGTCATGCCAGTGGCAACCCTGAAGCGCGCTGTCCATCGCAGGTTCTCAAGATCCTCTTGGTAGAGTTCTCCCTCTGCTGTCTTTCGGCCATATGTGATGTCTCAAAGTTTGAAATTGTTGTATATGGTAGGCTGTTCGCATTATCAGTCTTCAAATCCGAATTTTCTGTGGATCAGTGGTTAGCTCCTGATGAACCTGTAGTAGTGGTCCTACATTTGGCTCGACTTAATCCGGGTGATCTCCCTTTCATTTTTCTTTCGCAATGAGACCCTCCTTGAATATCGCCTTCTTTGGATGTGATTCAAGAAGTGATTTCTTGTCCTTTTCCCAAACTTTTTTTTTGGTATATCTTCTGTTGTGTTTCAACATATAGAATCTAGTGTTTCCTTTTATCATTGAGGAGAATCAAAGCTTCAAATCGTCCCAGTTGTGATTTGAATAATATTAAAAGTTAAACAAGTGACACCGATTTTTCTACTTTCAATATTTTATTTTCGAATACATTACACTAATACTGCTATATAGCGTACATGTATTCACAAAAATATGAACGACGCTTGCCTCATACCCGTTTGAAGCTAAACCTCTCTCCAGACTATAGATTTTGACTTGAAAGAAAGTCCACACCTACCATCATAACAATCATTCAGGTTTTTTTTTACTGCCCTGCTTCAGAAACTCTTCAAATTTTTCTACTGCCGGGAAACTCGAATTTACAAATTTACTAATTAGGTCAATTTTATACCTACGTATTAAATTAATAATTAAAATTTTCTAAATGGTCATGTGGGAGAACGTTGTGAAGAGACCATTGTTTTTTTGTTTTCTCCCCTCCACCAAAGGCTGGAGGGAAAGATTTCTCATCAGGAACACGGCGACCGTGACATTTGCCCCACTGCCAGGCGTTCACCTTCCATCGGCTTCTTCTGCGTCACTCCCTTACTTATAAATACATTTCCCGATAAGTCCACACAATATAAATATATATATATTTAAGGGATAGAGAGAGAGCTCACCATTATTTTTTTTTTCAATCTATCAATGGCTAATTTAACATTTATGCCCTACTTGCAATAGAAAACATATTCATTTATGAAAAAACAAAACAAATCAATGTATAAAGATGTAAACAAAAAACTGAAAATTCACCAGTAAAATCAAATAAAAATTGGTTTGACAAGTATCGTTGAATAAATTATTTTTTGGAAAAATTTCTTTGTTTTTTCATATCCCCTTCTTATTATAAATTACGGAAATCAGCATAGACTACATAAATGGGTACATTTACAATAGATCATTATATGTCCTGCAGCTTGGCTACATTTTATACAATTTTTAATAATTTTACATTACGATGAGTGATTGTTACAAAAGTATAATGTACATTTAAAATTGATTTTTTTTTCTTCCTAGCCCCTTTAAATTCACAGATAACTATATACAATTATAGATCCTCAGGGGAATATATTTAGAAATTATATTTGTATTTCCTGTAGCGTCGCTACATTATATACATGTTATGGTATAAAAATTATATAATGAATAAACAAGTACAATAATACACGTTATACGTGACTGGACTGAACTGACTAACAGAGGTGATGGGGCTCACCTTTGTGATCAACCTTAAAACTAACTTACATACTAATTCTTTAGCTAATTTTTCCCCGGCAGTCTGTTGCCATCGATGCGGGAGGGGTGGTGGGGCCATAGTGGGTTTGTTAGGTGCTGCAACGAGTCAAAAAACTTGATGTGTCTCCGGCGGATGAACTCACCCACCGACGGCACACCAAGCAACGGGTGCAGGTCAGCGTTATTTAACCTCCTGAGAGAGGTATGTAGGACCAATTTTCGCATGATCCCATTTCTGGAAATGTTGGAGACATTTGGCTGTATTGTCAGTCAAGTGGGTAAATAGCGGGGCACCGTACAGCAGAGCTGGCCGAAAGCCACATTTATATATCATCAATTTGAGACGAAGCGACAGGTTGGGTGAAGTTAGCAAATGCGATAGCCGGTAAGACCTGTGTCGTACTTTTTCTATTTTATTACTAAAATGAGTAGAGAAATGGAGATGCCTATCCAGTTTTATACCCAGGTAGTGCATTGAGAAAGCTGGTGAGTTCTCTTGCCCTCCTAAACTATACGATTTTGGCAAGGTTTTTTTCCCCTTAAGCAGTCGGTCTTCCCGGCGTTTACACTGACAGTTACACAGTGACAGACTGGGAAGGTTAAATACGGTTTGGTGTTACAATATTTAATGTGAGGAAATACTAAAAGTGTAATAGACGAGACCACTTTTTCCCAAAAAGACTACAAGTATGTTTGTTTTATTCTACTCTTCCTCAAATCCAAAGCGGAGAAAGCAGAACTATTTTTAAAGAAAATAGCTTCCAGGGCAGGGACAAAACCTCCGCTTAACCGCAATACTGAAATCTCGTGGTGGAGTGCTGTACCACCAAAACAAAAAATACTTTTCACTATTATATAATAAAAAAATGTGGAAAATTCAACATTTTGATATTACATATGGATATTTTTGTTGGTTAATGTTTGTTATAAACGTTTCTCTTGGACGATTTATTCTAAATGTGTTTGTCATTCGAAGACTGGATGATTGTTGTAGGACTTATCTTATAACCTTGAGAGATGTAAATTATCAAATTCGAGTCCAGCCTGGTAAAAGTTGGGAAGTCCATGAAAAAATAGCAAGTGTTCCTCGTCTTATTACAACGGAAACAAAGGAGAAACAGTTGGTAGGAAAGTTGATTTTATTTTTGATAATTTTATCGAAATGAGGTTTTTTGAAACCAAATAGTCTGTCAGTCTATTTTGCCCACTTTAAGTGTTGACTTGGGTACGTTCTATATGAACTTTATTATGATAGAATTACAATAAATTTTCATTCATTCGCCCATTCATGCAGTATTTACAAACAGCCCATAGACCTCAATTCCACATAGTTGTCATTCTATGAATAGAATAATTATGTACTAAATTAAGAATAACCTTTGCTCATGTCCACAGAATTAGAGGTTTCGAAGTTTCTTACGAATACTTTATGTATGTTGAGACTTTAGCATATTTCGGTTCTCTCTCTGGAATCTCTACATTGTCAAGATGTGTGATTTTGTTGCATGTCCTTTTATCTGTGCTCAATTTTCCCTAATGGACTTTAGTAATTCTTCAACTTTTCTGTGATTGGCAGTTTTGAATGTCTCTTAGGTAGATTAGGTAATGGCTTAGTAGTTAAAACTACGGCGATGATTAAGAGTTTTTTGTTTAGGTCTTAGATGAAGAGTCAATGTTAGTTTTACTGTCAGGTTGATTGCGGATTAATACCCGGTGACAAAACGAGGACTTATACTTATACCCTCCAGATTCAATTACTGAGTGTTGGTGTTATGAGATGTTGAGATCTGTTAAATTGGTAAAAGTCATCTGCCATGAGAATTAGGCCATTTTAAATCTTAAGGAAGTATTCTCGTCCACCTCGAAGTTTTGTCGAGTTACCCACGAACTATCGCAATCTGCCTGCAGATCGAGATCTCTAAGCTCGATCTTCAACTCGCACCAAGTTGCATAAGACCGCACCGGTGTGAGAATTGGCCGTGTGATTGTGTTCTCTTAGCAATCTGTGACTGTGTAAGGCTCATTTCTGACCCGAATACAATATTCACATACGGGACCGGAACAACGGTAAGTTCTTTCTTAATCATTTCTCATAGCCGTTAGTGGATGAGTTGAGCGAAATAGCGCTCTGAGACAAATATCATTGAGTTTTCTATAAATGCTTATTTTTGTCTAGTAATGCCTCCACGAAACAAATAAACTAAATTGTTTCATCTTCGGTTATTTGACTCATTATATGCTTGTCAAATAATATCAACTTATATCTTAAGTCTCTTTATGTTTCAAAAGCAGTATACATACAGATTTAAGCACTTGCAGTAGGAGTAACGATAGGATTTTGTACGATTTCGAATCGTATTTTAACGATAATGTATATCGTGGAGACTGTATTACTTTACGCGTTATTAATGCAATGTTACATTACAATTATGGTAGTAGAGAGTTTACAAATAAGGCAATAAAAAAAACACATATAACAGATTTGAATCAAGCGAACTTTGTGATTACCTTATAACAATACTGTCCCATGTCAATCTCTTTTACGAGTTTCGTTTATTCTTTGAAAGCATCAATCTCTGCTTCGAATAAGTTGGGTTGGAATCTCCACCATGCTTCCATTTTTTGCTCAATTTAATGCTAAGTAATAAATCCAAATACTAATCAATGACTCGTAGAAAAACAACAATCCTAAGGAAACTGAAAATTTTCATGGGGACATTAAGTAAGGTGCACTTTGAATGATCTGAAAAGTGCGACTCCTTGAAAGTCTAAACCATTTCCGGAGTGGCAAGGAATCGCTGAAATTTTCCCAACAGCTTCTGATTCTGCTGGCAAAGAGGCGAATGAAACATAGTTTACAAATAGGTTATATAAAAAGTCATTAACGAAATCAATTGATATAGAATACATGCATTCCTATTATAAAGAAATTTTCTGTAACGGTCTGAAACAGTACTACATAGCGAAGCCCGGGTATTTAGTCAGTGATAACGTTTACGAGGAGTGATCAAACTCTTGCCACATACAGTAACATACTTTTGAACGTGTCAGTTTGGGAACAAGATGCCGTTACTTGTTTCAACATCGCCCTCAATGGTTCAAGGAATGACCCGCTAGGAAATGATCTCGGATCAAGGTGTGTGGTTGTAGTTTCACTGCACTGGGTTAGGGTCGAGGTAGGGGGCAAAGATTTCGACAGAAGTCCGTCATCCGAACTGACCTAAGCATTATGTTGTATATGTAATAAGTGGGCATATGTGGTAAGTAGGTCCGGATAGAAATCGTTATCAACTATGCAATTTTAAGTGGTTAGTTTCGCTCATTTGCTTGTCAATGCTTTGACGTTAAAAATACTAACGTTATAATCAATAATTAAGGCCTATTCATTGCTCAATTACTTAACGTCTTGCAATGTCCCCTGATATAGCACACTTTGTTGCAATTTCTTTTGTTTTTTAAATGAAAACTGTGGGGACATGGCAGAAAAAGAAGAGAGAGGAAGACCTCGTAGAAGATGGATGGAGGAAGTCATGATTGACCATGGGCCGGCCAAGGCGTTGGACCTTCAGCAGTGATGACAAATTATCGCTGGAGATTTATGTTGAGAGTAACTTCTCGCCACCACTAGAAATATCTAAAATCGTAATCAAAATGGAACATTGTGTGTTACACGTTTCAAAACTCAACTTCACCCAATCCATCAGGTCTACTGTACTATTATAACTTCTTTATTGTGCTAAAATTACAATCTGCCTTATTAGGCAATAAGTAATTGTGATAAATGCTCTCATTCATACCATATTTACAATTCATCATTTACTCGCTCATTCATACAGTATTTAAAAACTGCCCAGATACCTCCCAAGTCCAGATGGTTGTCACCTCCCTCGCATGCGAAAGAGGAAGCGGAGTCTTGGGTAGTCCCCCACGCTCCTCGGTCAGCCGCGTCACCGGATACGAGCCAGTGGAGGCTGACGAAGAGCGGGAGAGCCACATACGCTCAGGACATGATTCGAGAAACTGGCCATCGCCATAGCTCCCACTGTAACGCATTTATAGCAAGTCACGGGGCCACTGCAGTTTCAGCCTCCGAGGAGGATTATAGGGATGAGTGGTGCAGTTCAATGGGGGGATGAGTTCAAGAATTTGAGGTATATTTAGATCGTTATTGAAGGGTTTTGTTGCTGACGTAATAAGGGGCATTTACTATTGTTCTCAGGACTTTTGATTGAAAGGATTGGATACGCTTGATGTTCGACGTTTTTGCTGTCCCCCATAGCTCTATTCTGTATGTCCAGATTGGCTTAAGTATAACTTTGTAAATTAGTAATTTATTTCCTATTGAGAGATGGTATGTCCTTTGAAGTAGTCTGTACAGTTGTCCAAAGCGTCATTCGTCATTCATCATTCATGGCGTTCGTAAATCATCATTCAGTAATGTATTCTTCATAGGGGGGAATTAATTCTCTATCAGTGCGAAAATCCGTCAGATGTAGGTTTCGAAATTTTTATATCATATATCTTTTCCGATAGTAGAAGTTACACAAATAATGGATAGCTCTTTAGGAGAACATTGTACGGGTGATTTACTAGCACTCTACCCTGCCAACAATAAATTACGTACAAAACCTTGGATTCCACATGGACAGAGACTTGGAACCCACTAACGTGCCTCGAAAGACTGCTAAAAATAAAATCCTCTATACCTTATTATCCAATATACTCATCCCTCTTGAAGTAAAGGATACATCACTTCAATAAACTGCACTCTTATTATAATTTAGTCCTGTTATAAATTTTCATTGTGATTGATATAGAAGCACTAGTTTAGCGTTTGTATAATAAAATGTTTATATGTATATAGTTTAATTTTATAGTATGTTTGTTGTTGCTACTTGGGATAAGCAGAGTAGTTGCACAGTAGGAAATGTAGGTGACGTCAGTGGGCAGACATGAGCTTGATGAAAGTTTTCTACGGACCACGCCATCATTCTCAAGGGTTCGAGCTGAGTTTAGCTCGAAAGTTCTATAAGTACTTGCCATATTGATATTAATCCGCTGTTGGGTTATAGATCAACAGAGCTGCGGAGTGTAAAAAGGTGTTTTATTTAATAATATATACACTCCGCATCGGCGACACTCCTGTCGAGTTTATTTATTTATAAAAATAAATCCGCAGCCGGAATAAATATAAAATATTTCACATTTGAAAAGCACATGTTGATTTTTTAAAAATCATGGATAGGCATCTCCATTTCTCTACTCATTTTAGTAATAAAATAGAAAAAGTACGACACAGTTCTTACCGGCTACTTGCTAACTTCACCCAACCTGTCGCTTCGTCTCAAACTGATGATCTATAAATGTGTCCAGCTCTGCTGTACCGTGCCCCGCTATTTACCCACTTGACTGACAATACAGCCAAATGTCTCCAGCATTTCCAGAATGGGATCATGCCAAAAGTTGTCCCACATACTTTTCTCGAGAGGTTAAAGAACGCTGACCTGCACCCGTTGGTGTGCCGTCAGTGGGTGAGTTTATTCGCAGGAGACACGTCAAGTTTTTTGACTCGTTGCAGCACCTAACAAACCCAGTGTTTAACACTATGACCCCACCACCTCTCCCGCATAGATGGCAACAGACTGTCGGGAAAAAATTAGGTTAAGAATTAGTATGTAAGTTAGATCAGAAAGGTGAGCACCATAACATTTATAAGTCACGTATAATGTGTATCATTATACTTGTTTATTAATTATATAATTTTTATAAAATAACAAAACCTGTATATAATGTAGCGATGCTACAGGAAATACAACAATAATTTGTATATAGATTCGCCTGAGGATCTATAATTACCTGTAAATTTAAAGGGGCTATGAAATAAAAAAATAGGTCTATGACTACACAAAGACCGATCGTGGTAGAAAGTGTGAATAAGTAGAAAGTGAATATTGGCTAGATGTACTCGAGTGTGGTGACATCTCCTCTTTGACTCCTTTCATTGAGGGAAACCTATCACAAGTCCACGGCCACCATGTGGAACTAATGGAAACAATTTCCAATATTGAAAAGTCTAATGGGTATTTTCTCGTTCTAGTGTGGTCTGTAGGCCTATATAGGTGGCACTTCTAGAAGAGTTTCATAAATAAAAATAGCGTATCATCTACGTGGAAAGTTACTGCGTTTGCCTTTGGTTTATCAAGTAGAATACTATTAGAAATCACTACGTTTTTGTGACCTAACTCTGGAAACACTTACCCGTTGGAAATCCATAATAATTTCTTTAGATTATGGACCTAGTGGTTAGCATGCCTGACTACTAACTTCCAAGGCGCAGTCCCGATTCACCCGTAAGGATTTTTCCTGTTGGTCCAAACAGCCTCCTGACGTGAAAATAAATAGGTCATTCATTGAAGATTGAACTAGACAATTGGGTTTATAAAACTAAAATAAGCGTTGGTATGTAATAGCCTCGCCCCAATCACAAAATTCTTTTTTGGATAATAGATAAACAACTTTATTATGATAAAATTACAATCTGAATCATTGGGCAATAAGTGATTGTGATATATGATCTCATTCGCTCACTCATTCAGAGACCTCCCAAGTCCAGAGAGTTGTCACCTCCCTCGCATGCGAAAGAACCGGAGTCTTGGGAATTCCTCCACGCTCCTCCGTCAGCCGCGTCACTTGATAAGAGCCAGCGGAGGCTGACCAAGAGCGCGAGAGCCACATATGCTCAGGACATGATTGGAGAAACTGACCATTGCCAGGACTCCCACTGTCACCTGTTTATAGCAGGTCACGAGGCCACTGCCGTTTTAGTCTCCAAGGAGGATTATAGGGATTCTGTGGTGCAGTGCAATGTCTGTACAAAAAAGGATTAGGGTGGTTGGATAGGGATGAGTTCAAGAATGTAAGGTATATTAAGATCATTATGAATGGTTTAGTTGCTGACGTACGTAATAAGGGGCATTTACTATTGTCCTCAGGACTTTTGATTGAAAGGATTGGATTGGATCACAAAATAAACAAATTTGAGAACCCCCACCAAAAAAATTATTAAAACTTCGATTACAAGCGTGGAGCTTGCTAGCTTTTTTCTAATACGAAATAAGAAAAACTTATATTTTTAAAATTAAAAAAAAACAACCCAAATAAACATCTTGTAGAGGACATATCAAACTGGAATGTGTCTCTTCACGTCTTTATCCAACCTTATCTTCAATCTTACTTTTTTCTGGGCTATTTTAGAGTTGAAAGCATTGTTGTCGATTTTCGTTTTAGATCAGAACTAAATGATCAAGAAAAAAATAAGTTATATGAACTATTTACAATTTAGTAACATTTTTCTGGTTAGCCCTAGGATGTGTACTGTACCTGTCCTTTGATCTGTGAGTGCAGGGGGCACTATTATCAGTGAGACTTATGAATAGTTATTATTATTTGGAATGAACTAAAAATGAGCAATTTTTTAGTTACGCCACTGCACTCCTCGGCAGTATGCTAAGTAGGAATCTCTCCTACTTGAGAGAGATTAGTTAGTTTTGTGTCTGTTATTTGGTGAAATGTGAAGACACTGGGATTTCGAACGACTGTTAGTTTTGAGATATCAAGCTACTTTTTCGCAGCTCTTTAAAACAAACTTTCTTCCTTTAAATCTTAATTTAGCCATTATTTCTCAACCGTCAAATCTATGACATAAATAAATCTCCTTGATGAGTATGGTAACATGTATCCCTGGATTAGAGAGATCTCCCAAAGACTCAAAGGCAGCTCAGCCCCGAGACCATAGCCCCCCTCCTCCATGCTAGTAAAGGACAAACCGAGAGCAGGATGTACCTACCCTAGGCAAGACGACTTTGGAGAGCTGTAGAAAGCTGAGACCTAGGTTCTAGGAAGTGAGGAGGAAAGCTTATTGAATGGACCGGCCCACTTAGGAGTGGCTTGGCACACTTAGGACCATGTCATCGGGGCAGGTGTCGTCTCCATGTCTGCCTGTGTTATTTTATAGCTACAGAAGAGCTCGAAGGAGAAGTCTCAACTACGGAATAGATACTGGCAGTTACATGAATTTATATTCATACATAAACGTAATGTAAATGACGGTCGTTAATCTGCCCGAGTCAACGAACCCTGATGAATACCTTGGTTGCGCACTCGCCAACGTGTTTCAATACCGAACTTCGGTACTTATCACAAAAAGCCTTACAGAACAAACATTTGGGAATATGAAGCTTGTGAGAGATTTTTCACAGATGCACAGTGAATCACCCTTGTACAATCTAGGTGGACAAAAGTCAACTCAAAGAATTGATTAATTTAAGATTCCATGACAATAACACCCTCCCCCCATAGGTCACAATTCGAGGTAATAATTACAATTTCGTATGATTATAAATAAGTTCATGCTTTTTTGGGTGTAGACTACTCGAATTTGAAGTGAAAACCCTATTATCCCTATTAAATAAAGTCACAATTCTCTTCATTATTATTTATTGAACTTCAAATTCGTAACCTAACCCCATTAAACATGAATCACCCAACTTTTATATCAATCGGTCACTTTTCAAACGAGATACTATTTTTGTCCACCTAGATTAGCGATTATGCCCACTGTGTGATGGTTTGAAAACAGAAGAGCGTTTTGAATATTCCATATCAAAATAATCGGAATTCAAACTTGTTCCAATATGCTCAACGTTAGAACAGAAACGTGAGAAATTCCAATACCTTATAACAAGACAAATAAGGTAATAAACAAAAAAAAGTCATAAATTAAAAAATAAATTATCAGCGAATCACTTATTACAAAGACTACAAAACATTATTAATGATCTATTTGCCTAGAAAAAAAAGGGTGTTCAGTTTTTCTGATTAACTTCCCGAGTTAAAATTGAAAGACATGAACACTGACAAGCCTGCATAAGAAGCCACCATTGATGAACATCTACCTTGCCTGTACTTGGAACTTGTGAAGAGGAAAAATGGAACGAAGAATATGAAGTGCCGAGTCATACGAGGAACCTTTAAACTAAGCTATCGTTACTGTGAACAATGGACAGCATCGTTTTAACGAGACTGAGGATTGGGCACACGGAGCTACTTCAGCTGCATCTATGGCTGTCCTTGCAGAACCCCGATGGCCTACAGGTGAACCGGAAGACAACTCCCCACCCACACCCACATGTCTAAAATACATAAAGGAACAGAGGAATAGACACATAAAAACTTCAAACCCATTTACTCGAGCAAGTCAAACAATGAACACGCTGCCACAATCCTATCCTGTATACCCTAGTTAAAATATAATATTTTTAAAAAAATTTTTTTGTTTTTTAAACGAACATTTCTTGAAGTTTACAAAAATAGAAAAAGCTTACGGGGACTTTATAATAAACAGCCTGGAACTAACCTTGTACAGGTTATACAAATAACTTCTGTCACCGTTATCGACACGCTGGAGAAACAAAGCACCATTTTTTGAGAGTGATTCTCATCTGTTATCTGGAAACTGCTCCATAAAGATTAGCGGCTAATGACTTTTTTCTTTCTAGAGGAGGGGTGAAAAAGCGATAGTAAAAGTATGCTGTAAAGCAAAAAGTTTGTTGAGTTACCTGAGCTGTTTGTTTGTCTGGAGATAAAGCCTATCTTCAAGGTAGCATGTGACAAAAAAGCTGGAGAGTACATTCAACAACTGTATAAGTATATTAAACTATTAAAATTATGTTATAAATAATATATATATATATATTACTCTGCATTGAGATCTTTTCTGTGCAGTTTTAATACTTCCAAATCCCTTCAAACTGAACAGAAATTTTAGCAAATATTTAGAGCTAAATACGGATCAAGTTCATATTTTATTTTTTTATCACTTCGTAATGCATTTTTGGTTCAAGCCCACGACCATGCCCAAAAGACGCTCACGTGCTTATAGATTAAAATTGCCCGCTTCTAAACGTCCTATTGTGGTAACGCTGTAGCAACAAACTCGAATTTCTACTGCTACTGAAATCAGCTTGACTTAATTCTAGCAGGTCGTTTATGGGTGTTACGTGTACTGTGCAGGGATCTTTTGTTTGTGCAACAAGCTTGAAATGAGGTCTATTCTGATGGAGATAAGTTGTCTTTTATGTTTGCCTACTTTAGCAATCCGTTCTGAGACCGGTCTTATTGGGCTATTTTAGCATTTATTAGATATGGTAGGGTGGGCACAAGTTTTTTGAACTATGTTTAATAGTAGTTTCTATTCATTGGTCGATTTAAAAAAAAGTGCGGTAGCAATATAACACATTTATGTATGAAATGGTTAAATTGTATGTTTTGTCCGCTTGACCGTTTGAAAGATTAAAGTAACGAATTTGGTACGGCGATTCCACCAATTTTTTTTTGTTTATTGTTTCCTAAATTCTCAAAAGAAGGGCTACCTACAATTTTCATTTTCATGCCTTTTTAAAGTACATAAAACTCTCATATTTCCTGTACATACACTGACATACCAGTGGTTACTTTTGAAGAGATATTTAATCCTTTTTCAGAAGTAATCCGGCAGAAGCAGTCATAGTATGTATATTAAAAAATAAAACAACTGTCTCTACAAATATTTATCGATTATTTTACTCGAAAGTTTCTCTAAGGACTCTCTCATGGGTAACATAAACAAATTGATACACGTTTATGGACACATATATTAATATGAAACCATACAGTAATAAAATAAATATATAGATAAATTAACAGAGCAGTCATAAATAAATGATTGTAGAAAGCGTTAATATATATAAAAAGGGAATGAAATATTTCTACGTTCAATGCAATGATACTGAAGTCAGAATAGTCAGATAAATTCATTAAATTGGCAAGTTATCTCTACAAAACTTCGGGTTGAAATATCTTGACAACTGTTATGAATTACACCAATTATTTTATATTTAAAACCAGACCTCACATGATCGAGCGTTATGTAAGATTCATTCTCTGAAGGATGAATGTCCTGTGCTGAAGGAGGTCGTACAGAGGACATGTCCTGTGCTGAAGGATGTCGTACAGAGGACATGTCCTGTGCTGAAATATTCACCAGAAAACACCCCGCTGAATGTACACATTCGCAGATAAAGCCTCATACTACAGGATAGGATGCTGGATGGACCAAAGAACAGTCATTGGATCGGCATGCAAGGCCGCCCGCTATGGGCCATGGATGAACCCCCATCTCTATCACTGCCCACCTTCTCTCTCTCTCTCTCTCTCTCTCTCTCTCTCTCTCTCTCTCTCTCTCTCTCTCTCTCTCTCTCTCTCTCTCTCTCTCTCTCTCTCTCTCTCTCTCTCTCTCTCTCTCTCTCTCTCTCTCTCTCTCTCTCTTCCCCCCCCCCTCTCTCTCTCTCTCTCTCTTTCTCTATATTCTTTTTGTCTTTACTTTTTCACCAATAGCACGAGTCTAATAGGAATTAATTTACATACATTTCAAAGCAATAAAATTCAATCGGCACTCCAACTTGAGAACATCGTCCCCACCTGCTGCCTCGAAATATCACCATGGCAGATAGCTAAGCTTATTTTAATCTTAATACCAGATAGCGTTTGCTACTGAAAAGCTTTCAGCCTAGTGTGTTACTGAGTTGTTACGTACGAGTGTTCGCTATAAACTGTGCATACAGTCTTAAAAAAGGTTGAAGCCTCCAATATTTCTTCTGCTTACAACAACCTCTGGGTAAAAAGGTCACCGTTTATGAGATATCAGAAATCAGAAGTCATCTATTTGGAAGTCGGATTAAAATATCTTGAACACATAGAAATTTTAGTATTGAAACAACTCGAATAAACTACCTCGGGCTGGTGGGTGGTTCTACTTGATGATAAATAAACCGAGTTGCCTTTACTTAGAAAGTGAGGCAACATTGTCAAAATTTGATCTATGTGTGGGTCACGAAAAGTCCTCAAATACTTGCTATTTTCAGTGGTGTTTTTATATGAATCGTTAATAATTATTAACCAAAGAAGAAAAAATATATGTGCAAATCCGGAATCGAACCTTGACAGTACCCAATATCCGGTAGGGTGCTGAACCAACTGAGCTAGACATACACAAGCAATATGATTCCTCTTCCCCCACCGGGGGGGGGGGGGGGCATTATACCATAGTTTAAAGCTAAAGCTAGTCTGGCAATGTTATGTGGCCTTATATGAAATATTTAGATATTATAATACAGATCGTCCATCGTGATGCGATACTTGAAATCAATGGGGAAGTTTAGCAAATGAGGTTTCACATGGCATGGTCTTAAACGTACAGGATTAGCTCAGTCGTTAGAGCACATCCTAAATTTCTTCATTTTATTTTCAAAACATTTCTATTGATGCCTCCGCAAAATTTTAATTTTTTTATTTTCGTGAATCTATGAACTCGAAAACTCTAAAAATGTTAGCTAGAGAAATTGGCCCGTTTTTAAGAATACTTCCTGATATTACAGTAGGTTTTTGATCCGGGCAAAGTTGATTGTGTTTATTACTTTTTTTTACTAAACGTCCATTTTTAGCTCATTTTTTTTGTTTTTTATTGTTTCCAAGTGAGAGAACTAACTGTTGAGAGCATTCCGTGATAAAACACTGTTTTCTCAAAACAGAACCGTTGGTGTCTGGAATTCTTTCCAGTCGGTTGGACTAACTGGTCCAGGAATTCGTTATAGACGTGCTAGTCGTTGGGCCATGCTTCGCTCCCATTTGTGTTCTCTCTCTCTCTCTCTCTCTCTCTCTCTCTCTCTCTCTCTCTCACCAGGGACTCGGTAAAATGAAATATTTTGCCAATCTGCGTTCCTAAATTGATCCCTCTTTATTTGGAGCTAACGATACTTCTGCAATTTGTTATCTGACCGATTTGGGCAGCCGTGAGATGTTAGAAATCACACCAGTCTGATTTTATTATCAGAGAAGATATTATTATTATTGATTACTGCGACTATCTGGTATCCATAGCTACGAATGATTATTTTAAATGAAAATAAATACTCAGGATAATTTTAAACGATGAGTCAACAACGGTAATAATTCTTAAACTTTTTTTTTCCAAAACAATGAATCCAAAACATGATAGAAGAACTAGAAAAATCTAAAAATTGGAATACCGATAAATTGAGAACTATAGCATAAACTAAAAATTAAAAAAAAATATATGAATTTTTATAATTATAAGATTTAGGACAATGTTCATACTGGCAAGACTAAAACCATCACTATAAATGTCTATTTACCATTTAATATTTAATCTATCTGAAAATAAGATAGCAGGACTATTTTATAACTAACAACTGTATTTTAATCGATTTATTACATATGTATATAAAAAATACAAATATTTAAAATTGATTGAAAGTATTTTTTATTCAGTAATAAAATTATTCCTAAAGATAGATGTAATTTCTAAAAGTGAATATTCACTCAGATTTCTAACAAATAAATAAAATTATGTTACATATGTACAATTATAAAACATTTTTACTGCACTGGGTTGGATTAATAAAAATGCCAGTTGCATTTTCTATAAAGAATAATTATTTTTCTTCGTAAAGTACAAGAATAGAAAGTAAATTAATTATTCACGCTTTCAATTTCGAATCAATTTTACCAATCATTTCAAATAATACACGTATAGTCATTATCCGTTTTTTTTACTCGGAGATAATTCTGTAAGTGTCAGTTTGAATCCAAATAAATTGAAAATCGTTTTTTTTTTCTCTCTCTCTTGTTATTAAGAAATAAATCAATTCGCCTTTTCTTCATGCCGTATTAGCTATTTATCAACGCACCAAATTCCCTTTGTCTATGTAAAAATCTATTACATAGCAATATGCAGATTTGACACAGTAAAATCTGAGTCTAGTCTAATTATATATCTGGATTTGATTTATATTTTCACTGCCGCAATTAGACGAGTTGAATAGGAATTGTTCCTATGAAAATATCAAATTTAATGTGTAGTACAGGGATCGTTTCTAAGTCCACTCCTAAATTGGCTATACTACAGGGGGGAATAAAACTCCCTAAACAGTTGGTTTCAATTTTAAATTGAAAAGAAAGATCTAACCTAGAGCGATCATATTCCGCTCAATGCTTTAATTATCAAGCTCAAATGATACTCCTTCAATTTGTGCTTCCTATGATACTTATTTATTGCCGATCCCCCCAAATCTTAGAAGTTAAGCAGCGATTCAAAGTAATATTAAACCTCAAGCTCTTAATTTCTTTGTATTTATTTTCAAATTTTTCAAAAACGCTTTGTCATTGAACAAGGGTATTTCCCCAACCAACTTTCATTACAGAATAAATATTACTAAAGAGTGATAAGTTAGCAGTAACCTTGCTGTTCCGTTTGCAGGGCAGTTTGCAAGGTTAATACTTTCAACTGGTTGAACAAAGAACTACTTGTTTGCTTGTATAGATAAATATACTCACACCCACTCAGTCATAATAGTCCAATAGTAATCATAAAACTTCATTAAAATCATGACTATAATAATTTGTACTTCCTGTGTAACATGTACTGTAGTATAATCAGTAATAAAATTCACTCACCGTTCGGGCATGTGAATAAGGCTGATGGGTTTGTCTGAAAAAAAAGAAGAAAAAACAATTAAATTTTCAATTTTTATTAAACACAAATAGGTACTATTTATTGTTATTATACGATCATAAGGAATTGTTCAAGGTATATTCAAGGCAAAAATCTGAAGTGCTGGAATTATCTTATCTATTATTAATAAAAGGCAAGTAAAAATTAACATATTTTCCAAAAAAAAATGTAATCTGTGAAGATTCATAGGTAAATGAAATATTTTATAACAAACTCAAATACCAATAAATAAAAATTCTTGATAAACGACAAATTTTACAATCGACAGCTAAAAGAAATGTACCTTATTTGATATGTAATTTTAATTAGTTTTATAGAAATTCTACTTCTTTCAAAAGTTTCTCTAAAACAATATTTGCTGAAAACGTAATTAAATTTTAAATTATACATACTGAAAATCGAAAAACAGGAGGAAACTAAAATCGAACCTTGTCCTACAAAAGAATACTAAGAGCAGGCAAATCCTTTGAAATCGTATTGCATTGTAATAGCAAATGGTAGCTTATCTCTTAGTCGAATTACTGGATATTGTTTTCCTTAATTACAATTAGATTAATTAATTAAAACATTGACTAAATTTTGGTCAGTTGACAGTAAATAGTAGTGAACAAATAATCTATTTTATATAAAGATGATAGGAAAGAAGTATTTAATGAGTGGAAACAGTTCAATTTTATTGTCTTTAAAACCATGGAGATATAAAAACTAATTGGCATAACACTTCTTCTTTTGAGAACGACATTTAATAAGAGAAAATTCTTTCGGAGTTATTTTGTTTTGTGTTTTTGTGGCAAGGATTTCGGGATCGGGAGCGCTGTACGGCCTAGCTAATCCCTAATTAGCGGTCCCGGACCAGTTGGCACCCAGTTGCGGCGCTAATGAAGATAACAGCTGAAAACTCGGGTAATAGACTTCATACTCCACTGCGGGGGTAAATCGCTTAAGGGATTATGTCGTCTACCGGACCCTGAAGTCAGGCAACTCTCCGCTTTAGAGCAAGTGTAGAAGACACAGACTGTAGCCTTATTTGAGGTCAATTTTCACTTATTAAGATTATATTTTAAACCTGTCGGCGGTGACGTTTTCAGCTAATAAACGTAATGAAAATGGCGAACGAAGAAAACAACTAGATACAAACTGAGTCTAGAATAGAAGTGTAAATGAATGAAACGATGTCATAACCTCAAAAAATGAAGTCATTGGTTGAAGTTGAAAGGAGGTTTTACCTGTCCTATTTAGCACCTGTTTACTTCACTAATATGGAGGGATACTGGTACGAGTATGCTCTCTGATTTAATACTGAATTTGTGTCAGTCTGGCTACGGTGTAAACATCCTATGGATGGAGTCCATGAAAAGGGGATTTTTCAGTGCTTCCGAAGCACGCTTCATTTTTTTTGTTTTATACACCTTTAATAATTTTATTTACATGTTTTAACAAAGTATTGATTCGATTTACAAAATTGCATTCCGTGCTTATTATATTTACTGTAGCTTAGCTACATCACATTTTTGTGAGGTCACCTTGCTTTTTGGGCTTTCCCAGCGGAAAGCTCGTCTCCACGCCGTCGGAAGGTTTCGTAAGTTGAGACATGCATTGATATGCAGTTGAGACATGCAGGTATACGAGTAGAGCGATTCCTCTCCTCGGCAGTTGTTTCAACAAAACAGTTGGCACCCCGTCGTGCCCTGGTACCCCTCCGGCGAGATTGCCTTGGGCTGTTTCGGGGAGCTAAACATGTAGTTTTGTCCTGTTTACAGATGCTGAGGTTCGTGGTGATTACCTGTTCTAGCGTTGTTATCTGCGGTGTAGTGGTCGGCCAGTATTTTCGCATGTTCTTACCTGTGAAAAGGGAGTCGCCGTTATGAAGGTGGACGTCTCTGAGTTATCTTTCTTAAGGGTCTTGAGGAGCTTCCAAAACTTACGGTGATCGCCGTACAAGCTTAAGGCGCATGTGCCACGTCACATTCGAATTCCTCATCAAGCCACGAATTTGTGTTGGGAGGAGTCAACTTACAACTTATTCTTCTAATTATAGCGCATTGCTATAAGTGGAAAGATATGGTCTGTTGGTTTTCTATAGGGTAGGCGGTTTCAGGCTAAACTTAGAGATACCAGTGCCAGGTGCTTCGATGATAATCTCACTTAGAAAAGCTACCTGCCGATCCTCTTCCTCTGTAGTGCGAAGAACAGGGACCGTATGCAATTGGTGGTAAAATTGCGATCGATATAGTTCCCAGCCCGACTAAAGTCGTACTTCATTGGACGCGAGATCACAACTCTACCATGGACCAGGTGCGGCTGTTTCGTGAGTAGGAAGTAGACCCCTAGAGGGTCGATGTCATTTAAGGATCTCTTCTGTAGTGAAATGTTGACTTTTACAAATATTCTTCTAGCTGGCTTGTCGGTGGCTTTGTTCCACAGTCGGGCATTCAGGTCTCCGACGATCCGGTTGTTTTTAGTAGCACATTATTTGAGAAGAGTTGATAACTCTTGGGGAGATATTGCCCTCGGTCTCTTATGATAGAATGAGATAAATGGGTTTCCCCAGCTTTATCTTCCCCGTCAAGTGGTGGAGCCCGACATCAAATGTAGTCCATAGAGCACCACTTCGGTCCGTTCGAGGACATTATAGCCTTGTAGCCTAACGCCCTTTTCTAAGACTCACGTGTCCGTCAAGACCGTAAGTAGTTTGTGCTTAACCATGATGGCCGATGGCTGGTAGAGCGAAAAGGCTGTTGATCCCAGACATTAATTTACTGATCACGGACTCAAAAATCGGGAGCCAGGTTGGAGGAATGGGGAGTCGGGTGTGGTTGTGGAAGAAGCGGTAACTTCGGCTTAGGAAGATCCTGTGAAGTTCAGAATGGTAATTATTCACGGTTGGGTTCTCTGCTTGAACTCGTGTTGTTGGGGTTGTCGAGCTGTCAGTGGCTTCTTCTTACGGCCTGTTTCTTCTTCAGATCCGCCGCGGCTCGGAGCTTAACTTAGTACGGGCACAACTTCAAGTAGCTCACGTAGTGACCTCCACGGCCCGCGCACGTGACTTCCTGTGTTCTATCCCATTCGGGTGAAACGTGTTCTTTTAAACATCGTACACATACGACACTTTGGCCGCAATGGTTTTGTGTGTGGCCAAACTCGGTACAGTTGGCATCGGGACAGGCCTTTCTGTTGTCTATAGAGGACCACCCTGAATAGCACGAGGTTGATACTACGTATTTTTCAGGAGGTCTTTTACCTTTGTAGTAAGCTATAAAGAATATTGGTGAATCTTATTTTCGTTCTTCTGAAAAAAATTTAAATAAATAAAATAAAGGTGGAATATAATGACCTTCCCTTGTGTTATAACATCTAATCGCGCATCATTTTCATCTGTTGATGGCATCACACGGCATCCGACGAAACACCCTCCTCCCCCACCGCTTCCTCCCGTGCATCTGTCCGGCCTATTATAGAACCATAGAATGTATACACCGAAAGACAGATAAATGGCGATGGCCCGTACTTGTTTGAAGGTAAAGCCTCACTCGGCCTTAATACCCCTCCCTCATTTAATGTTTAGACCCGGGCAGATCTGGGAGGTGAAGGTTATAGCCTAGTTCGCACCCACGCTCTTGTTGTTTTCATTCTTTATGCTAATCAGAATTTATTCTAAATATTATCCTTGTCATATTCAGCAAAGCAGTTTCTTATCGTGGCAATTTTTATATTCTGTGAGAAAGTTTTGACTAAGTGCCGTTTTTACAAGTAACAAATAATTGGACGATTTTCATTCAAGTACAAAGATAATCTCCCATCAATATGCAATTTTGTACGAGCTTGTGTTATACGACTTATACAGTCCCAATTCAGTAGTTATTTAAGAATTTTCGGTGAGAAGTTCGAAAAATTAAAGTTTTTTTTTTTAAATTTTTAGATATTTAATAAGTTTTAAAAAATATATAATATCGGTATTGTTTTTTCACATTCTGATGTTTTTTCGGTCAGATGATTTTTAGATATTTTTATTTTTATTTTAAATAATTAAAACTTAACTGGCAGAAATGCAATGCTAACCAATGAGAATTGCATATTCAAATAAACTTATTTTCTATATTTATATAATTATTATTAAAAACAACAACTTTATTATGATAAAATTACAATCTGCCTCATTGGGCAATAAGTAATTGTGATAAATGTTTGCATTCATGCCATATTTACAATTTTCATTCATACAGTATTTACAAACAGCCCAGAGACTTCCCAAATCCACATGATTGTCTCCTCCCTTGCTTGCGAGAGAGGAAGCGAAGTCTTGGGAAGTCCCCTACGCTTCTCCGTCAGGATACGAGCCAGCGGAGGCTGACGAAGAGCGCAAGAGTGACACGCTCAGGACAATTTATATAATAAAAACAATCATATTCTATTATTCAATGCGTCTAGTCTAAAAATAAAAGACTGACACCTTCGTTCTTGATTGTCAATAAAGTCTTTATTAATTACAAAAAAATAAATAAATAAATTAAGACAATATGATAATAGAAAAACATTTATTTCTAATGTAGTATACCCTAATTCCATAGGTTTTAGTAATTTATCTATGTTAGCAATAATTTGAAGTACAGCTATAAGAAGCCGTATGGTTTAATATTTAATACTTTCCCAACCAGCTCTTCAACTAATGGACGCCAAGGTTAAGTAAGAGCCAGTACACACTGACTCATGGGCTTATGACGTAACCTAGACCTGTACCATACCCCATATTAAGTTTATCGAAACGTCAACCAATAATAAATTTGAGCTCTCTTTCATCAAATAAAACCGATATCTTAATCAACAAATCCACTCCTATCTAAGTTCACGGCTAACTGAAGACTAGACCATGTATATTTATATAGGGAATCAAATGAACATCATGATTTTTTCTGCACTAAGGTATTAGGAATGACATCTATTCCTATAACGGAACAGTCATCAGCAGGAGAGATCCCAGATCAAATACGCGGGAGAGTCTCACAAGGGAAAACATCCTTTAACGTGAGTTGGGATAAAGCAAAAAGTAATAAAATATACATATATATACTGCATTCTGTAGAACCCGGCAAAGGGATTGGGGTGTCGAATCGATTATTGCAGGTTCCAATCACAGAAAGATATCTCGATGTCGATGGCTGATGTTTCCATTTTTTCTGTCCACGGCTTTTCATCAGATTTTGTACGAGCCATTCATAAGAGGTATATGAAACATTACACAATTATTTGCGCAATGACAAGGGATAACAAAGTACGTGGACAAAACGGGTGTGACTAAATCACCCGAATGTAACTTTACTCATTTAGTGAAGCAGTATAGATCGAACAGGGCTTTGTATACTGTTGTAGCACAATGGCCCTTTATCCCAATAATGGTAGTCTTGGCATGAAGTAAAGGAGTGAGCATTGGACAATCGGCGCCCCACCAGCAATGCCGTGTACCTAATTACTCTGTACCCTGGCAATTCGCGTACCTTGAGTGAGGTGTAGGAAAGTGCGACTGGAGCATTTGCCCGAGACCCTCTGGTTAGTGGCCTAGAGCCGTACCAAGTAAGGAACAAATCGAGGCAAGTCCTTCATAAAGGATAAATTTCATGCTTCAAATCAATGTATAAATGTTACAAAGATACAAATACAAAATATCACGTTTTATAACACAAGCACCGTCTTACGTAAATAGCAGGACTAGTCACGATTAGAAGCTTTCAGCGAAACATAAACACTGTAAGGACAACATAAACAACATGCAAACTCTACACGAAGCTATGACAAGAAGAACTTGGAAAAGAGATGGACGAGCGATCTTCTTCAGTTAATCATCACAGGTAGATAAGTAGGTTATGTCGACCATGATGCCAATTACATATTCTATATTATTAATGATAATAGTGGGAATACGATATCTGCTATATTATATAATACGTTCACTTCAAATTCGCTCAACATACACGTTTGACGCTGGTGTCAATTGATAATACTAATAATAATACTGGACAATCGCTAGACAAAAGTTAGGAATGGTGGGCTTTTCTATAAAGTGGGTTCTTGAACCTTCACACGAGCCTCCTACAAATAACCACTTCTTATGAAATCTTAGCTATGGGGTGACCAATAACTCTTCCGTGTCTATGTCTTAAAATAGACGGGGCTTTTTCGAATAGCGGAACCTTAAACAGGGATTGGTTATGGACAGCGCGGAGAGAATTAACTAATTCGATAAAGTGATAGGATATGCAGACCGTAGCTGTTCTTCGGTTCGAACCCCGTTAGTTACTGTCCGGATATTGGCTATTGGAATCTATAAAACAGTTATCGTTACTCAGTCAACAGTTATCGGTACCGAGGTAACAGTTATTGTTCCTGCAATGTCGCGGTGATTCAACTGAGCAATGGCGAGTAAATACCAATGTGTAACTGTTTTAAAATAGATATGTAACTTATGTCTGTGTAGTAACAGGTTAGGGAGCACTCATCTTAAATAATGTTAAGTGTTTGTCACGACTGCGTGGCTAGTTAAGGTGGATAATTTTCACCACAAACAATTTATAATTCTAGTAATTGGAACAAATAAATTATAAATTCATCACACTGTGGGTTAATTATCAGCCGTGAGTACATGAAATAATTTAATTTGTTTTGTATAAATATTTTATAACAAACTAGCAGACTTAGTTCACTTTGTATTTTATATTTAGTTGTATTTATGTATTTTACATATACATGTTTCATCTAACGGGTGTCCCAGAATTAACGCAAGATTTGATTTAAATAGAAAAAACAGTTTTTAGTATTTTTTTAATGAATTATAAAGGAAATAGGATAGGTTCATTTATGGAATAACACATCGGGCAAATGCCGAATGGAAGTCCCAAATGGGACTTTGCTGGCACATACGCACTCTTTTGTCGAAATTTTCCATGACCATTTGGCATAAATGTGGTTGTATTTCGTTGATGCAGCGTTGAATTTCCTCTTTTAATGCAAGGGTGGATGTGGGCTTGTTGACATACACCTTTGACTTTAAATAACCCCATAAAAAAATCTAAAGGTGTTCAATCACACGATCTAGGGAGCCAATTCTGATCACCGAAACGAGAGAGTACACGATCTGAAAATGTCTCATGCAGTATTTGAGTTTCATGGGCTGTATGGCATGTGGCACCATCTTGTTAAAACCGCATAATGGCCACATCAATATCATCCAATTTCGGCACAAATAACTGTGTTTACGACGCCGAATTAATGTTCCTGGATTTTCAACAAAACTCTCACGCACTGCTTCGATATTGACATTTGAACGGCTTGTTTTTGGACGACCAGTGTGTTTAGTGTCTCCAACTGATCCAGACTCCCTAAATTTTTCAATTAATCTCTTCACAGTTGATAAAGTCAAAACACTATTCCGACCATGTTTTGTATGAAATTTTCGAACTGCGGCCGCCAAACTTTTATTATTTTTGAGATAATGTTCAAAAATAAAGACAGGTTGTTCTATTGTGTAACGCTCCATTTTTACTAACCCTGAACTGTCAGCTGTCAAATTGTTTTTTTTTAGGGTTGCTAATACTTCACTGCAGAAATGGCGGCACATTCTTGCGTTAATAAGTCAAACGACACTAACTGTTACATATTTACATAAATTCATAATTTATAAATAACATACACTTCTATACACCTCCTTTTTGTTTCCTTTCTATTATCTTTCTAACTATTGTCACTAAGTATTACCATCGGCTTCACTGGTGGTATCCTCGGGTGCAGGGGGGGGGGACCTGGGCAAATTTCGTATGTACAAATTGTATGAATGCCGTTATGAGTGAGTGGAATTGTGTATAAGTTTTGAGTGAGTTCTTAAATTGCGATAATAATTTAACGATTATTACCGCTGGATTAGAAAATTGTAATTTTTCAAATAAATAGCTTTCTAAAAAAGGATTACGAATAATATTTAGTCCCATATGAAGGAGCGATGATCTATGTGGAAATGTTCTCACAAAAATCTTGAATACTTAACAAACTCACAATAAACGGTCCAACGGTTTTATTATGATGTTTAGTATCTGTAATAATTATGTGATTAGTATAAGATAATGTTAATTGTAGGTCCTTCATCTTAGTAATTGAGGAAGTTTTTGAGGAATGGCCACTATTCAACGGTTATTTTGAGATGCTAGTTATGTATTTTATTATTTTAATGTCACCATTACAAACATGAATTTATTTATTTATTTTTTTTTGTAGAAGTATCGGCACGATTTTAACGTGTTTGAAGTTTAGCTATTAACGTGAAACTACAAACCAAATTGCTGAAATTACACTTTTTGAGGCCAGTGGCTTTGGGAGTGCTTTAGGCCTAAATTTCTGGCTCTTTTTAAGAAAAAAAAAATTATATTAAAAATTAAACCAGATATTATTCCATATAATTTATGTTACATAAGATCATATAACATACCATAGGTGTTGTATTTAAAGGTCTGATACTCAAAATTGAGAGAAACTCAAGCGTTTACTTCAAAAATCAATTAAAGCTATTTTATTGATAAATGAGCTACAAAAACGATATCTTTAAAAAACAAGCCACTTATGGCTTGGGCGTGCCAGCCCTGTCGATTACACAAGTGCTTAAAGTACGTTGAACGAAAACAATAGCTTGGCGATTATTTCCCCGGTTTTATCAGATAGATTATGCCATAATGCTTTTAATTTACGTTCTGTAAAATAACCGGTAATCGGTTCATAATTACCTATACTTTATATTTTCTCTAAGGTTGGAAATAATTATCTCGTGATTTCGTAGCTTATATAAATTACATTACGTGGCCTGAACCGGTCACAGAATGCGAAGATTTCGTTTCTCCGATAGAGGTCCATAATTAAATATTGACGTATTGTGTAAGTGCCAATCTTTCAAATTATAATATGTGGATACTCATATGGTATGTAGTGGGTTAGCACAGCTTCTTTTTGGATTTTGGCTTGAAATCCCAACGCTGACGTCGCTTCCAATGAACTTTCCAGAATATAAGTGCGCCGCTTTATATATTAATAACCATTAATTGTGGTAATAATTATTAGACAAAGTAAAAAGGTAGTGACAGTGAATGGTCTTAGACCCGGGACTTCCCCATTTCCGGTTAGATATACATGTTTATTTCTGTAACAAACGTAACTTTATATTCAATCTAAGCGGGTCTTTAGTCAAATGAACGATTTGACTCTATCGATCCGGCTCATATTTATGAACGAGTTATATATATGGTCCAACATTGTCAAATAGCTTGTCACTTCCTTACGAATGAATTATTTCTGAATGTGAACGTTCTATTTTGATCCTTGTCATGACGTGTTGCTGATCCAAAGAAAACAAGACTGTTGCGAAGATTAATCAGCAAGGTTAATCTGATACAAAGAATAAAAGAGGTTTTACCAATATCTACAATTAAACACATCATAGACTATGGACCTTTATTAATCAGCCAGAATCGATTGGGCTACGGTAAATTTTAATCATTTACAATCTCATTTTTATCACAATACAATCGTCTACATTACTGATGTGCTAGACATTGGAAACGTATACAAATTTACTAAAGCTCAATACAATTTTAAACTAGAATAAATGCATTTTTTTTTTAATTGGGCATTCGCATCTAAGGCCATAGATTACAACAGAAGTCTTTACTTTTGAATCGCTGCAAAACTATCTGAGAGCAAAGTTGCATATGTTAAAATAAAACACTAGTAAATATGAGAAAATTTCATAAATATTTTAATACTCTTAGCTCAAACTAGCAATTTTTTTAATCCAATAATTTAAAATGTTATAACACTACTGGCTCGCACATTTTAGCCCGGATGTTCTATCCACAGAGCTTATCCAATATCAGATCTGTTTACCTGCTCTTGCAAACCTCAGAAAATCGCCAAGATTTTGAGGTTAGTTATTTTACATAGGACAATATTTGTGAAGTTTAGCCCTACAGCAATATTCATTTAGCCAATTGACTTCACAACCCTACTCGGTCAATATGTCCAAACATCTGTTGATTGAGGCACTCAGCTGTTGCCTCAGACGTGGCACGCAGTAAACGTGGGAGATTGTGTCATCCGGAGGGAAGGTTGTCATGTCATGACTAGTTCTTTCTTCCCAGTGCTGAAGAATACTCCACGGTGCATTAATAGTTTTGTGATCGTTATAGGCGACAACTGTAATACACTGGTTACAGATTATCTTTGTAACAGTCTTGTTTTCAGCAACAAGTCTAGACAATGATCAACATAGAACGTTCACATTCAGAAATAATTCATTCGTAAGGAAGTTACAAGCTATTTGACAATCTTTGCCCATGTTAGCCGGATCGATACGAATCGAATCGTTCATTTGACTAAAGACCCGCTTAGCTTGACAATAAAGTTACTTTTGTTACAGAAATAAACACGTATTTCTAACCGGAAATGGGGAGGTCCCGGGTCTAAAGACCATTCAGTATCACTACCTTTTTACTTTGTCTAATAATTATTACCACAATTAATGGTTATTAATATATAAAGCGGCGCTTATATATTCAGAAAAGTTCAATGAAACCAAAGTCAGCGATGCGATTTCAAGCCAAAATCCAAAAAGAAGCCGTAGTTTCTCATATGGTGTGTAGTGGTTAACACACCATATGAGGAACCACCTATTATAATTTAAAAGATTGTCATTTACATATAACTCGTTCATGAATATGAGCCGGATTGATATAGTTAAACGAATCGTTCATTTGACTTAAGACCCGCTTAGATTGACAATAAAGTTACTTTTGTTACAGAAATAAACACGTATTTCTAACCGGAAATGGGGAGGTCCCGGGTCTAAAGACCATTCAGTATCAATACCTTTTTACTTTGTCTAATAATTATTACCACAATTAATGGTTATTAATATATAAAGCGGCGCATATATATTCAGGAAAGTTCAATGAAACCAAAGTCAGCGATGCGATTTCAAGCCAAAATCCAAAAAGAAGCCGTAGTTTCTCATATGGTGTGTAGTGGTTAACACGTCATATGAGGAACCACCTATTATAATTTAAAAGATTGTCATTTACATATAACTCGTTCATGAATATGAGTCGGATTGATATAGTTAAACGAATCGTTCATTTGACTTAAGACCCGCTTAGCTTGACAACAAAGTTACTTTTGTTACAGAAATAAACACGTATTTCTAACCGGAAATGGGGAGGTCCCGGGTCTAAAGACCATTCAGTATCACTACCTTTTTACTTTGTCTAATAATTATTACCACAATTAATGGTTATTAATATATAAAGCGGCGCATATATATTCAGGAAAGTTCAATGAAACCAAAGTCAGCGATGCGATTTCAAGCCAAAATCCAAAAAGAAGCCGTAGTTTCTCATATGGTGTGTAGTGGTTAACACGTCATATGAGGAACCACCTATTATAATTTAAAAGATTGTCATTTACATATAACTCGTTCATAAATATGAGCCGGATTGATATAGTTAAACGAATCGTTCATTTGACTTAAGACCCGCTTAGCTTGACAACAAAGTTACTTTTGTTACAGAAATAAACACGTATTTCTAACCGGAAATGGGGAGGTCCCGGGTCTAAAGACCATTCAGTATCACTACCTTTTTACTTTGTCTAATAATTATTACCACAATTAATGGTTGTTAATATATAAAGCGGCGCATATATATTCAGGAAAGTTCAATGAAACCAAAGTCAGCGATGCGATTTCAAGCCAAAATCCAAAAAGAAGCCGTAGTTTCTCATATGGTGTGTAGTGGTTAACACGTCATATGAGGAACCACCTATTATAATTTAAAAGATTGTCATTTACATATAACTCGTTCATGAATATGAGTTGGATTGATATAGTTAAACGAATCGTTCATTTGACTTAAGACCCGCTTAGATTGACAATAAAGTTACTTTTGTTACAGAAATAAACACGTATTTCTAACCGGAAATGGGGAGGTCCCGGGTCTAAAGACCATTCAGTATCAATACCTTTTTACTTTGTCTAATAATTATTACCACAATTAATGGTTATTAATATATAAAGCGGCGCATATATATTCAGGAAAGTTCAATGAAACCAAAGTCAGCGATGCGATTTCAAGCCAAAATCCAAAAAGAAGCCGTAGTTTCTCATATGGTGTGTAGTGGTTAACACGTCATATGAGGAACCACCTATTATAATTTAAAAGATTGTCATTTACATATAACTCGTTCATGAATATGAGTTGGATTGATATAGTTAAACGAATCGTTCATTTGACTTAAGACCCGCTTAGCTTGACAACAAAGTTACTTTTGTTACAGAAATAAACACGTATTTTTAACCGGAAATGGGGAGGTCCCGGGTCTAAAGACCATTCAGTATCACTACCTTTTTACTTTGTCTAATAATTATTACCACAATTAATGGTTGTTAATATATAAAGCGGCGCATATATATTCAGGAAAGTTCAATGAAACCAAAGTCAGCGATGCGATTTCAAGCCAAAATCCAAAAAGAAGCCGTAGTTTCTCATATGGTGTGTAGTGGTTAACACGTCATATGAGGAACCACCTATTATAATTTAAAAGATTGTCATTTACATATAACTCGTTCATGAATATGAGTTGGATTGATATAGTTAAACGAATCGTTCATTTGACTTAAGACCCGCTTAGATTGACAATAAAGTTACTTTTGTTACAGAAATAAACACGTATTTCTAACCGGAAATGGGGAGGTCCCGGGTCTAAAGACCATTCAGTATCAATACCTTTTTACTTTGTCTAATAATTATTACCACAATTAATGGTTATTAATATATAAAGCGGCGCATATATATTCAGGAAAGTTCAATGAAACCAAAGTCAGCGATGCGATTTCAAGCCAAAATCCAAAAAGAAGCCGTAGTTTCTCATATGGTGTGTAGTGGTTAACACGTCATATGAGGAACCACCTATTATAATTTAAAAGATTGTCATTTACATATAACTCGTTCATGAATATGAGTTGGATTGATATAGTTAAACGAATCGTTCATTTGACTTAAGACCCGCTTAGATTGACAATAAAGTTACTTTTGTTACAGAAATAAACACGTATTTCTAACCGGAAATGGGGAGGTCCCGGGTCTAAAGACCATTCAGTATCAATACCTTTTTACTTTGTCTAATAATTATTACCACAATTAATGGTTATTAATATATAAAGCGGCGCATATATATTCAGGAAAGTTCAATGAAACCAAAGTCAGCGATGCGATTTCAAGCCAAAATCCAAAAAGAAGCCGTAGTTTCTCATATGGTGTGTAGTGGTTAACACGTCATATGAGGAACCACCTATTATAATTTAAAAGATTGTCATTTACATATAACTCGTTCATGAATATGAGTCGGATTGATATAGTTAAACGAATCGTTCATTTGACTTAAGACCCGCTTAGCTTGACAACAAAGTTACTTTTGTTACAGAAATAAACACGTATTTCTAACCGGAAATGGGGAGGTCCCGGGTCTAAAGACCATTCAGTATCACTACCTTTTTACTTTGTCTAATAATTATTACCACAATTAATGGTTATTAATATATAAAGCGGCGCATATATATTCAGGAAAGTTCAATGAAACCAAAGTCAGCGATGCGATTTCAAGCCAAAATCCAAAAAGAAGCCGTAGTTTCTCATATGGTGTGTAGTGGTTAACACGTCATATGAGGAACCACCTATTATAATTTAAAAGATTGTCATTTACATATAACTCGTTCATGAATATGAGCCGGATTGATATAGTTAAACGAATCGTTCATTTGACTTAAGACCCGCTTAGCTTGACAACAAAGTTACTTTTGTTACAGAAATAAACACGTATTTCTAACCGGAAATGGGGAGGTCCCGGGTCTAAAGACCATTCAGTATCACTACCTTTTTACTTTGTCTAATAATTATTACCACAATTAATGGTTATTAATATATAAAGCGGCGCATATATATTCAGGAAAGTTCAATGAAACCAAAGTCAGCGATGGGATTTCAAGCCAAAATCCAAAAAGAAGCCGTAGTTTCTCATATGGTGTGTAGTGGTTAACACGTCATATGAGGAACCACCTATTATAATTTAAAAGATTGTCATTTACATATAACTCGTTCATGAATATGAGTCGGATTGATATAGTTAAACGAATCGTTCATTTGACTTAAGACCCGCTTAGATTGACAACAAAGTTACTTTTGTTAAACAAATAAAAAATTATTGAAATAAATTAATATCAGAATAAATTTTCGTCATGTTAACTTACATGCGCTGTTGGTAACTAAAACAAGCGTGGATAGTTACCATACGTGGTAACTGTGATATATCGTTAATTGATACCGTACGCTAATATATGTTTATGTTAACAAGTGAATTGTCTATGGTTAACTATCGGAAATGGTCATTTATGATACAACGTCTACGGTCCGATGCGCATCGCTTATCATACCATAACGGTAATGAATATGAAGATTGTAATTATCAAAGTGGCTAAGATAACATCCATCAATTAAATACTATATTTATAATATACTGGAGATTATAACTGACTGATCACTCACCATAGGCCCGCATTTTGATCATGTACAAAAAAAAATAGGGTAACGCCTATTTTGCATGCTAACGAGCGTAAAGTAATGTCAGTGAAAAATAAATGAATTAGCAAAAATTTACAAAAGAGTTGAAACAATTGTACAGCTTAAAGAGAAGCTCGGTTTCGTTTATGGATAGGTTCCAGAGGATACTCCCCTCTAGAGAAAATGGACCAACAGAGAAAAATAATTACAAGAATGGCACCATGCAATGTTGAGGACAAATAGAATTACTATTTGTAGGAAACAAAAATGATCATAGAATAAATAATCCAGAACATTTAATTATTTTTTGCAGATGAGAAAAAGTTGAATTTATTGGGCGATTCCTGAAATTGCACTAGATGCAATAATCTTTCGTATTGTTGTAATGACAAATGTCTGCTTAATTTATATGCTACGTGTAAAATGATATGCCAGAAAATTTTATTTGGATTGAAGAAACTATTTTTCTTTTTGTTTCTAGATTATACATATATTAGAAATCCCATTGATGTTGCGAAATTGCTTCTGCCAAAATTTCGTCAATGGGTTCATTTTCTATAGAGGAGAATGGCCCCTTTTGAAATCTGCAATTCTGATTTCGGCCAGCCTTGAATGTCCTTTCACCAGCCTCGTCTTCAGCTGATGCAAGCTTAGCTTTTGTCTTCGATAGAAACACAGGCTAAAAATTAGTGCACATGCGTCAAAAAGCAATTTTATATCGACTGTCCTCGTTGATTCTTTAAGGTAGAGAGCACATCAAATAAGGTGATAAAAAAGAAACCCATAGAAACAATGGTAATAAAAAATCTCGTATATGAGTGGTTTCAAAATACTGTGAGTAGTTTTTCGTAGTAGTTTAAATTAAAGAACTATCTCAGAGTTCCGTAAATATCTCTTGGCACTTTCGTTAAATAACCATCCTAAGGCCTCAGAATTTATAAATCTGTAATTCCTCAAATTTTCAATGCTCTTTAGACGATGAAGATGAAATTATGGTTGGGTGGGTTATATGCTCTGTTGCTACCGTGAGATCACTGAGTCAATGATCCGCTGCATGTCGTCCTCAGCCGTGTGAACTTGGTCAAGAATGCGATCCGAAATGGAAAGTACCATGACGGCAAGGGGCTGTATGAAACGGGTCACGTAGGGGTTCTTGCATATCTCTGACCTATTAGCTTATGGTTCTCCTTCGTCCTCTGGTACGAGTCTGTTCCTCTACGTGAAAGGAAATGAAAGAGGACGTCCATATCACCGGCACTCGACGCACCCAGCAAGATACCTGCATGAGTTCAATTGCTATGTCTTTGAGTGCATCTCGCCGAGTCATACTCGACCTTGACATCTGAGCATGAGACCTCTGCCCGTTTGCACAACCGAAGAGCTAACGCCGCTCAGGCCTGTTAAGAAACAGGATAGAATATTTTATCTGTCTATTGTCTCACCGTTCATTGTCATCTGGAGAAGTTCTCCAGGATAATGTACATAATTCAACGCGTAAAAACAAAAACGGTGACAAGGCGAGAGAGAAATTATCCCTTTCCGGAACGGAGGCACTTTTGTCATTCTTCTTGCTTAACAATAAAGAAAGCTATGAAGGAGGAAGACTAATGATAAAATACAAAGTAGTCTTTAAGGACAGGATTAATGGATTTAATAGCTGTGAAGTGGCACAGTAAAGTTTGGATTCAGAAGCAAAGTATTCTAAACTTTGAGTGAAGTTACTTTCTCAAGTCCAAAGTTTTTGAGCTCGAATAAAGTTGCATTTAGACAGATATTGGTCGAACGCCATTCGTCTGTCTGTTTTTGAACTACAGCAGGGGTCGTAAAGTTATTTTATCGATCTCAAATTTTAAAAGTGCAACTAAATATGTGTTTTAGGACTCTGGGTTACTCTGGGATTGGTTAAGATGTAATGAAAGCAAGAATGCAAAAAAAAAAATAAAGTTGGTCATTTAACTCTAAACTACTCCATTTCTTTCTGTTTGTTCAAAGGTATGTTTTTTTCTTTTGTCAAGGATACCTTAATGAGTTGAACTCAAAGCCAAATTCAAAGATATTCCTCTCAAAAAGTTTCTATTCATTTCTTTTGAGAGGGGAGGGAGAGTAAAAGCGATTTTTTAATGATTAAATGTTTTAATAAAACAAAATCTAGTATTTTTTAGTGCAAAACAACAAGTATTATTACAACGGTTTTCTGATTTCGGTCGTGCAGTCAATAGCACTCTAGTGCCTTGCAGAATTATTATTCTGCAGTGAGCCACCGTTGCTATGTTAACTGCACCGAAGCTGTAAAAAGCGTGGCCAGAGAACCAGAGAGAAAAAGAGCGATACTTGAATGCCCCTGCTAAGTAACCACCAGCCCCTCCCTCCGGCAGAAGAAGAAGAAACTTCGATGAGAGCTGTCTCTGTAGCTACTGCTCCAGGTACTGTTACACCTGGTCCGACAGTTGCGGTTATAGAGTTATAGTCGTTATAGCCGCTATAAATAACCCTCCAACCAAAAACTGCCCGCTATAACGGAACCGTGGATTGTACAACAGTTCCAAGACCCTTTTTGCGGTTTTAGGTATCCATTTCCGGTTTCTTTAATAGAGATTGATTTTCAATATTTTAATACAACCCTTGAACTGAACAGGGGGTGGTTGTGCGCTGCTGGATGGCGCCATTACGAACCCTTACCTCCTGGGCACAGTATACCAGCACACTAAACCAGGGGTGGCCAACCCAGATGTTCTTGCGGGCCACTTTGATAATGCATTATATCTTCGCTGGCCACATATTAAATTATAAATCCCCATATTAGATTTAAACCCACTATGGACATTTTTTTGGAGTGAGAAATTGAAACATAATGAGTTATTATTACATGTAAACATAAATAATATCATAATAATGATACTAAACGCGTCATATATTCACAAGAATATTATTTTAAAATTAATTTTTTCTCATAATTTCGACTTTGGCCATTATAAAATAAATATATTTTGTAAAATTGTGACGAATCTCGCGGGCCGCGGGTTGGCCACCCCTGCAATAAACTATACATATACCAATATCCCAACAAATATAGCCACTTTGTTTTTTTGTTTGGAAAGATCTTTGGCTCAGGATTAATATACAATATGACGGTATCTGAAATATTGAAAAAGTATCGAGAAACAGCGAGATACTTTTGAATGCAAAATCTGGGCCGCATCAAGCTAACAAGTGAAAGAGATTTTATGTGGTTTACGTATTTACGCTGAATGACTCAAAATCGTTGAAGACTTAGGTAGAGCTGCTTCAGGAGTCGAGACTACTTATTATTACAGTGGGGCCATACTGAAGTTTTCAATTGGGCTTATCAGATTCAATGAGAGTCCTGTTCTTAGGCAAGCTGACAAAGAAAGAAGTATCATAATTAAACCAAAAATAAATCGTTTTGAAGTAATCATCATGGACGGCCATCATTTAAGAAGACATCCACTTCGATGTGCAAACTGGAGTTGTTCTGTAGCTTCAGTTAGTTATTGTTGAAGCTTAAAACAGGGGGATTTGCGAGATGTTTGCTCCTTTTCTGAAGGGAAAATTCCCTGACTCTTTTGTTGAAAGACAGTCCTCCATTAGATGGCTGTGGTTAGATGGCAGAAGAGCCAATCCAAAAATTGACTGGGGAGGTTCTATAGGGTTCAAAGGCATCTTTGTTCTCGTAGAACGGTAATTGTCGATACTCCGGGAACCATCATCACATCTAAGGGAACTAGGTTATTTGTTTCGTTACAATTATGATGATTTACATATTTTTCATTTTTTAAATGATGTTGTCCTTATTATAATTTCAATATTAATTTGTTATAATTAGTTTTAAAACTATGCCTCCATTGATAGATATTTGTTGTAGCAAGCAACCATAGTTGGGTAGGGTCATTTTCTTATGTCTAAAGATGTGTATGTTAGGCCCAACACATCTCATTTGATGTCAGTTGTTCCAGAGCTGGTTCTGGAACTAACTGCACCTCAAGAATTATCACTGAGCCTGAATATCACTATCAGATATCATCGTTCTGATTGGGAATCGTGATAATGTTTAATAACGAGAAGCAATTGTTACACTAGGTCTGGCTAATGGCCGGTCATACAGTGTTAATGCTACCGACCCCCGTTGCCATCGTTATTGGACCACGGTGCATTGACCACAAGTGCAACCAGAGCATGCAGTTTACCATAACCATAAGCATGTCCTCCTCAGAGGTGTGGGTAGGCTATCGCTAAGCACAATGGTCTAACGGTAAAGACTGACCTCCATATCGCACTGGGCCACCGTGTCACTGTCTCCATGTCTTTGTATGTACCTTCCGTGGGTGTAGTCTTGTCAGAATATCTTAGCATATGTAGGCCATGTTCTCCACAATGACATATTCAGGGGAAACTAGTCATGCTAGTCCATCATGAAAACTGTGCTTGCTTCTGTATCAAGAATAGAATACTACGAATTATCTTTCGTGGTTGTCAAAATGATCCAAATGATCTAGGAGTTATATCCCTAAACACCATGGAACTCTTCATACGTGTAGTTTAAGATACCACTACAATAATCGCGAAGATATTTTCTTTCTGAAATCACGATTCAGAAGATTTTTCCACTTGATTAAGACCTAGCGTCCTGTACTGCCGATTTCTTAATAAATACTCATTGATTGAGTAGAGGTTTCCAACTGGATAATTTATAAAAAAAAATAATGTTGTTGCGCATAAAATTATTTACTTATTAGCGGTGGAAAACGAGATAATGCAATAAAGGGAAAGAGGAAATACGCAAGTTAATAAATTGATCCAAGAAAATAAGAAAGCAACTCCAAAAAATAATATTTAACCGAACTCAATCAATTTTATGGTCGATGTCAATGTCATTGAAGTTTTTTAAAAAGATTTCTATCGACCAAAGAGAATTAAGTGTTATCATATGGTATAGATGTGCGTTTGAGGGTTCGTGCCCTCAAAGATCAGTTCAAGCATAGTTTTTTTTTAAGAATTTTACACATTTGTATACATATAATACATAATATAACACATAAACTATTTTATTTGTTTTGAACCTAATTATGTTAGCTACTCTTTAATTATATATAGATTTTGTATATAAAATAATATTAAAAAATAAAAAAAAACATTTATCTTTGCACCTATGGTATTATTTTGTTTAATTCAATTGTATACTATCCTGAAAAGTAAAAAGAATGTAATTAAGATTTCCCAAAAAAATAATTGTATAAAAAGTTTTCGTTTCATTTCCGGTTAATCCGTTTTTTTATCCAAACTGGTCATGGTACCGTCGAGGTCGGATTAGCGAGGTTCTACATTTATTTCATGTACGTAATGCTGTTGGGTAAACTGTCTTACAGCCCTAAATTGTAGCAGTTAAATAAATAAACAAGGTGAAAAAAAAATATATTATTTAATTGCCATTAAACAAAAAAAACAATAGGTCTATGACCCCCACGTGCGAAGGAGGAAGCGGAGTCCTGGAAAGCCCCCCACACTCCTCCATCAGCCGCGACATTGGTAAGAGCCAGCGGAGGATGGCCAAGAGCGCGAGAGCCACAGACGCTCAGGACGTGATTAGAGAAACTGACCATTGCCAGGACTCCCAATGTCACGTATTTATAGCAGGTCATGAGGCCACTGCCGGTTTCGTCTACGAGGAGGACTCTGCTAGGGGATTCTCTGAGCTATTTGTAAATACTGTATGAATGAGCGAGTGATTGAAAATTGTAAATATGCTATGAATTATAATATTTATCACAATTACTTATTGCCCAATGAGGAAGATTGTAATTTTATCTTAATAAAGTTGTCTAAAAAAAAAAAAAAAAAAAATACTACCGGGAAATGTACTAAGAAAAAAAGTAATTTAGTACATAATTAATCAAAAAAAAAATATGGCTCTTTGAGGGGTATGTCCCACAACCATAGCTTTATCGGCGAGGGACCAGCCTTTAATAGCATTAACCAAATGACTATGAACTGAGTAAACTATACATTTGCCAATATTTTAAATTAATTTTATGGCATGGCCATATTACGGTTTGTGAATGTAGCCATTTTGTAAGAGCTGAGTAGTTCTTAAGAAGATAAGATCTGGAACAAGAAGACAAGAAGCTAACCCAACCGCCCTACTTTAGCAAGACTTGAAAGTGCTAGGGACAATGCCGAGTGTGTCGTAACTGCCACGACAATAATCATCCTTCACTAATGACCAAAGCGCTTCCAACATCGGCACAACTTTTCATGACAAATATGCTAATTTGTCAATCAAGTCTTTTCAGCTTATCTGAACAAAAAACTTTCTTTTCTAGACTTTCTTTAAAACCATTTAACAGTCTTCGGCAAAGGTTATTTTTATCCATCAGATCGTTTGCATCTTTGATCTTGATTCAAGTGTTTTTTTTTACATAGACCAAACCCTATATTTATTTATTTTAAGACAGCTCAACCACTTTGGTAAATGATAATAATAATAATTACACCTTGAAAAAGACAAGAACTAAACAGCCGCTTCGGACAGCTGTACAGATTACTTCAAAGGACATCCCATCTCTCAATAGAAAACAAATTAACTAATTACTAATTTACAAATTTATACCTAAGCCAATCCGGACATGCGGAATAGAGCTATGGGTACAGCCAAAAAGTCGAACATCAAGTACGTCTACAACAAATCCCTTCATAACGATCAAAATATACCTTACATTCTTGAACTCATCCCTTCCAAGTTCATAAAATTCCATAGTAACCTATCCAACCACCCTAATCCCCTAGCGCATTCATTGCGCTGTACCACTCATCCCTATAATCCTCCTCGGAGACTAAAACGGCAGTGGCCCCGTGACCTGCTATAAATGCGTAACTGTGAGAGTCCTGGCGATGGCCAGTTTCTCCAATCATGTCCTGAGCGTATTTGGCTCTCGCGCTTTTGGTCAGCCTTCGCTGGCTCGTATCCGGTGATGCGACTGACGGAGGAGCATGGGGGACTTCCAAAGACTCCGCTTCCTCTTTCGCATGGGAGGGAGGTGACAACCATGTGGATTTGGGGGACCTCTGGGCTGTTTGTATATAGTATGATTTAGCGAGTGAATGAAAATTGTAAATATGGTATGAATGAAAGCGTTTACCACAATTACTTATTGCCCAATGAGGCAGATTGTAATTTTATCATAATAAAGCTTATTAATAAAATTTTACACCATGTCACAATTTAACAAACCAAAGGATGCATGAACAGTCGAAAAATACTAAGTTATTAACAAATCAGAATTTTCGCATTAACTTCCTTAAAAAAAATATATCTATTTATTTATAAGTGATTACTTAAGGCACTTAATTGTCTGTCAATTAAATATTTTGATGTTCACCTTAAGAATATGAACTTTTTTCTGTTTTCGTGCATATACGTATTGACCTAGAGACATGTCATTTTGCATGTATTCTCCATTTGATGCTGGTTCGAATTCTAAAAAAAATAAATAAAAACCTCATTTCAATTATATTTGTAATGACTTTGAGTAATTGTAGTGTAAAAACTTCCCAACATACCATGAGAATTAATCAATGCTCGGTATCATAGATAATATTTTTTTTGTAAACTTCTTAAATAAGATTAATTTGTCTGCAGGAACAGCACTTTGCTGGGGAAGTGACAGGTGATTTCGGGGAATTCATAGCCTTTGTAAATATGTCTATATATGAATGTGTGTCCGGAAGAAGGGCCTATGTCACGTTTTCCTAATTTTACAAGAGCTTCAATACTGATAACATAGGCCCTTCTTCCACTTCAAGTTTTGTGATTTCTCTCAACGATTGTGATTCTCTTGACCTCTAGCGGCTTCCTTTTCAACTAATAACCATGGCAATACGTACACCACTTGACATAGGCCCTTATTCGACAAAAATCTGAGTTTCGAAAAAATCGTGACATAGGCCCTTCTTCCGGACACACGTTCATATAATGATTTTTTGCATATTGTCAGTATGAATGATATTATGCATGAATACTTTGAATGAGAACATTTATCACAATTATACATTGCCCTATTGGGGCCCATTGTTGTTTTTTTTCAGATTTTTTTTTTTTAAAGCAATATAAACAGTTATTAATGACCCTTTAATTTTGTTCTATGGAGTTCAAAATTTGTGTCATGCCTTAACGTGATCAGAATGGAACACCCATTTCAAATTTCAGGGTTAAAGATTGGACAGGGGAGTTCCGATCGCCAGTACAGACAGACACGCAAGGGAAAACATAAAGGTTCTGGTTTTGAAAAAAATAACTACAAAAACTACTGGTTGCTAACAAGCAATCCAAAAGTAAATTCATTAAAGTTACGCAGCTCTTGCGTGGAGGATATATAAATATTGCAATGGAGTCACAATACGCTGAGACACAGGACTACCTCGTGTTGTACGTGTGCTTGTCCAGTTTTTTCTGTCTACCTATGCGATAATCCAGTTAGCTGTGTACCCTAACTGGTAGCTGGGCCCACATAATCAATGTTACAGGACATTCATTTTGTAAATGGTTGTATAATTCTGTGAAAGTTACCACTGCACTGCATCTACATATCCAGCGGGGGTTTGGTTACTTTCGTTTTGTTGAGCTCAAACGGTAGATTTTTTCAGAAATGATTTGTCGGAATCCGTTCAACCTTTCACTCAGAGGTTTTTAGGCCAATTATGGAAGAAATTCGCGTCGGTACTTTGGGGGTTAACTTTAATCAAGTATCGAAATCGGTTACTTTATCTAGTCCAATAAATTTCATTCCTGTTTATAACTCATCGGAGCTTTTCACAGAAGTGATATTCTGCTTACAAACCTGTTTTTTCATATCCCCATAAAAATTGTACAAAGGTTATTTAAATTATGGATTCTCAGTCGAATATGGTTTTTACTTATATCTCCGTCGTTAGCGTCGCTACATTATATACTAGGTTTAAATTCCTAAATCTCTATAATACAACCCTTCATAACGATCTTAATATACCATACATTCTTGAACTCATCCCTTCCAAGTTCATAAAATTCCATAGTAACCTATCCAACCACTCTAATCTATATTCTGTAATCTATAGTAGATTCTATAGTAATCTATCCAACCGTCATTGCACTGCATCACTCATCCCTATAATCATTCTCGGAGACTAAAACGGCAGTGGTCTCGTGACCTGCTATAAATACGTGACAGTGGGAGTCCTGGAAATGGTCAGTTTCTCTAATCATGTCCTGAGCGTCTGAGGCTCTCGCGCTCTTGGTCATCCTCCGCTGGCTCTCATCCGGTGACGTGGCTGACGGAGGAGCGTGGGGGACTTCCCAAGACTCCGCTTCCTCCTTCGCATGCCAGGGAGGCAACAACCATGTGGACTTGGGAGGCCTTTGGGCTGTTTGTAAATACTGTATGAATTGAGTGAAGTGAGTGAATGAAATTGTAAATATGATATGAATGAGATCATTTATCACAATTACTTATTGCCCATTGAGGCAGATTGTAATTTTATCATAATAAAGTTTTTTATCTCTCACAATATGTATAATTCAATACAGGTATAATGATACACATTATACTTCACTTGTTTGTCATTATTGTTAAAAAGACTCTATGAAGTGATGGGGCTCACCTTTTTGATCTTACAAACTAAATAAACAGAACAAAGTTGATAATTAGAAGGTTTGCGAGTCCGAGAGAGCGGTTTTCTCAAACACAAAGGATAAGATATAAAGTAATAATAATAGATTTTAAGATAGCACGTGATATAAAAAACGACAAAAGCATTCAACAAATATATTTGTTTTTATTTATCTCCTGTTGACCGACTCTGACCAGTCGGCGCTTTCTGGTCTCATGGCAAGAAAAGTTTTTCATAATTTTAACTAATTTTGTTTTTTCATTTTTGAAATATAAATTCGGGGTAAGATTCTAAAAAAAATAAGGTGTGCCCATAGAATCCGCATTTTTTGCTGACTCGCGGAAATTCGCAATTTTGTAATCACTACTGTCGAGATCGATTTTAACAACTATAAAATAATAAAAATAGCATACTTTGGCTATTTCAATGAAAATAAACAACTTTTAACACATGAGGAGGTTATACTGGCATTTCTCTCTCGAGAGGCTAAAGAACGCTGACCTGCACCCGTTGCTTGGTGTGCCGTCGGTGGGTGAGTTCATCTACCGGAGACACAAAGTTTTTTGACTCGTTGCAGCACCTAACCAACCCAGTGTTTAACACTATGACCCCACCACCCCTCCCGCATCGATGGCAACAGACTGTTGGGGAAAAATTAGGTTAAGAGTTAGTATGTAGGTTAGTTTCAAGTTTGAACAAAAAGGTGAGCCACATCACCTTTATTAGTCAGTTCAGTCCAGTCACGTATAATGTGTATCATTATACTTGTTTATTCGTTATATAATTTTTATAAAATAACAAAACCTGTATATAGTGTAGTGACGCTACAGGAAATACAAAAATAATTTGTAAATAGATTCACCTGAGGATCTATAATTGTATATAATTATCTGAACGGTTAACTGTTAACTGGGGCTATGGGCAAAAAAACAACAGTTTTTCTACACACACCATTGATTGGCATTGTACATAAGAATGTTTATTCACACATATATTATTTTTTATAGTATACCCATAATGTATATGGGCCTTAAATATGCCAGCATTGGTTTTATATAAATATTTCTAAAAAAGTCATTAATCTGATTTTAGGGTGTTGTTTGCTTTTTAATCACAGTCAGGGCAACAAAATCTTTAATACGATACTCTACATCATATAGATATAGATACATAATATAACATAAAACCATTTATGTTTTATTGCCAATAATGAATTGATTAATAACCCTTAGTTAGGTATTAAGGACTTGAAAATATTTTTCATTTCGTCGGTTAAACAAATGTATGTTTATAGATCAACCAGGGGCTCACAATCGGCTGTACAGACAGACAGAATCACTGCTTAGCACAAAATAAAATCAACGAAATCTCAAACAAGGTTAAAGAACAGTGTCCATGCATGGTAAACATCTACAGAATGCGTGAAAGAGTTTGAAAATTCGTGAACAGGCTTTAATTTCGTTTCCCAACTGCTTAGGTTTGTATATATTGTTTTCCTTATTTCGCCTGACAGTTAATTATTACGACATTTGCCGGTAATCCGTAGATGAACTTTCTCTTAATTGTACGTCGTGTATGTTCGGAGATGGATTAAGTTTTCTTTTAGCTTCACCGTAAAATATAGTAAATATCCGACATTATTTCACCCACTCCAGGGCAAGAGGTGGCGAAACCGGAAAATTATAGGAAATCCCAGTTTAGCAACACCCTCATTATCTATTAGCTAATGTCACACTATAATGATAACACCCGTATGAGTTTTTTACGTTTGATTGGCGCCGCGAATAACATTTAAATAACCCACCAATTGCTTCCTACTTTCCCTCCACTTTTAATTCGGAAATACTTGATCCGTTCGGATTGAGGGGGGCTATAATACTCGTCTCCTGCTCATTGTTATCAATATTTACAAACATGAACAGATAAAACCACTTTATTATATTTAGGGAATTAGGGTGGTTGGATAGGTTACTATGGAATTTTGTGAACTTGGAAGGGATGAGTTCAAGAATGTAGGGTATATTCAGATCATTATGAAGGGTTTTGTTGCTGACGTAATAAGAGGCATTTACTATTGATCTCAGGACTTTTGATTAAAAGAATTGGATGGACTTGATGTTCGACTTTTTTTCCTGTCCCCCATAGCTCTATTTCGTATGACCAGATTGGCTTAAGCATAACTTTGTTGGTTAGTAATTTATTTTCTATTGAGAGATGGGATGTCCTTCGAAGTAGTCTGTACAGTTGTCTAAAGCGTCTGTTTAGTTTTAGTCTTTTTAGCCTCGTGTGTGGGCTCCATGTCAGTCTTTTGTCGAGATGGAAGCCTGAATACGGTACTGTTTCGGATACAGGGAGAGGCATGGAGTTTTAAAAAAAATAGTAGACAGGACTTGTGGCAGAGGGTAAAGGTTGGATGCGCTTGATGCTTGACTCGAGTAGGTGTAGCCTGTTTGGACGAATAATGCCTAATGCTAAAAATGGTTTGAAATAGTTTTCATGACCAAATTCATACATGCAATTTTACTAACAATGAAGTCATAAATAATCTTTACCATTTCTCGGTCAGTATTTATTATTTAAACACATTGTCGAACGAATCTTATCCGTTGAACGGGTGTTATTTTAATTAAAAAGATGAAAATTAATCGGTTTTCTCAAGGTTAACCAGCAAATCTATATTGTTGAATTTAAAAATAAACAAAACCTTCTATAACTGGTTATGACATTTCTTTGACCAGTTGACTGCTTAATGCATTTACTGTCCCGTGACTCAGAAAATTGTGACATGTTAGCTCTTGCACCGGGGCATGAACTACACACGTTTTCTCGCCTCATTACACTCCAGTGCTCTTGACGTAATATGATTTTTTTCAACCCCTTATCCATAAATGTCAAGCCGGATGGTAACACTGCACTCTACTCTACTCCAAGATAAAATAAAAAAAAACAAAAAAACAATGTTTACTTAACATAAAATAAGCCTTCATGAGACATCCTTGCATGATTTTGCAAATCTTGTAGGACTATATACATTTCTTGACAGCTGCCTTTTTTTTCACCACTACCGTACTTAAGCATATACTTTGTTTCAGCACCTTTATCACCCTTGAATATTTGGTATCATCTTATATATGTGATATATTACAAACTTGTACTACACCCAAAATACCTCAGATTCATCTTATAATGAAAATTATTTAAGTAAAATATAAGAAATACCAAACAAATTAAAAAGTACCGTTTGTTAATTTTTTTCCAATTTTCCATTAGAGGTAATAATTTTTTTTTTATGTTTTTTTTTCATATCCCCTCAAAAATTTTACAAAGATTATTTCAATTATAGATTCTAAGTCGAATATGTTTTTTATATCTCCTGTAGCGTCGCTACATTATATACAAGGTTTAAATTCCGTATAAATTTATATAATTCAATACAAGTACAATGATACACACTTGTTTAAAACGACTCCATAAGGTGATAGGGCTCACCTTTTTGATCTTACAAACTAAAAATAGCTGACCGTTCGTTTAAGTTAATTGTTCTCCAATTTTCATCAATTTGAGGTAATAACTCCTCACAACAGAACAAATTTTGAAACAAAGCCAAATTTGAGAAATTTCATTTAGAGTACGTCGTTAATTATTAATTGAACCGGCATTACCAAAATATATACAACCAAAACCCGAGACCCTTCATTTTGCTGGACTATAACCGTACATGTAAATGTCTACTTCATTAGTCCAGAATAGTCTCACAATTTATGTTTCTGTAATTGGTTTCCCGTTGCATCCACCAATCTGGCAAAGGATAAAGGAGGAAATAATGAACCACAGAGATAACAGGCAAACAGTACAACTAATATCTTCCAGACTCGAGAGAAGTAAATGCCAAGAGTCGAAACCTATTATAGAACATACAGCATCCATCTAGCAAATACCTGAACCTAAAAGTCGCCTTGCTGCAGGGGCAGGTATGCCCCAGGTGGCATCACAGAAGTTCTAGGGTGGCATTTTCTTTGATGCTCTTACTGAATTGGCCGTTGTCCGGGGAAGGTCCCTAACGCACTGAGGTACTTAAGAGACATAATCAAAGATCATGTAGTGCCATTTGCTCCCTACATACTATGATCTAGTCAGTGCCCGGGGGAGGTAGAAATAATTGACCTTTCGGGGCTAGAAGGGGTAGAATTAGCGTACTTGTCCAAAGGTTGAATTTCATACTTGACCAAGAAGCGGGTATTATATTTACCAGCCAGGTATTAACAGAACCGCCATGATAATTTATTTACGAAATTAATTATTTTACACTATTCTTTTTTTAGCAATGCTTCCTTAAGGAACTAACCGAAAGCTAGCATCATATATTCCATATATGAATATTGAAGATATTCATGAATATGAGATCACCTTACATGAATCACACCAAAAACCGAAGTTGAGTTTAGAAAATTATGTGCAATTTTAAATGTGATTCCATTTCAGCCTTCGATGTGTTCTGCCCATTGTTCACTGCCCCCTTTAGGACCGAGATGAGCTCAACCGTGATGTCATACCCAGGCGTGTGCTACCGGAGGTGTTTCGACTCCCCCAGAAGAAGGGAGTGTCGAGGAACTCTACTCCCACACAGCCAAATTAAAAGGCCCCGAACCCCTCTATTGATGCCATCAGTTCCAGGCATTGTCGCCCATCAAATCGATTTAGGCATTTCTAAAGGTTCCACAGCTGCCCTATTACTGGAGCGAAAGCTATTTGTAAGGTGTGTGCTTTTATCTATCAGTTTGCAGAAGCTTCTAGGAAGTTGATAAGTCAATAATTTACAATTTATAGGGAGGATGAGGAAGGGGGATTACTTACACGAAGAAAAGGGCCAATCAAACGTGCATTCCATCAAAGTAGCAAGATGTCCAAATGATTCAATCGATCAGAAATCTTAAAGGTTTATTAAAAAAAAAAAAAAACCCTCTCAGATTATGCTATATGGTTCGCTCATAATATAAACACTATAATTATTAAACCTTAAAAAAAAGATTTTCTAACCCTTAAAATTTCTCAAGACACAGCATATAAGTTACGATTTGAAGCTCTAATTTTCCCCCATGGTTTGATAACAAAAAAATTACTTCAAAGTTTAGAATAAAATAATATAATTTTTTTTTTATTATTAAACAGGTATATTATGACAAAATTACAATCTGCCTTACTGGGCAATAAATAATTGTGATAAATGATCTCATTTATGTCATATTTACAATTTTTCACTCGCTCATTCATGCAGTATTTACAAACAGCCAAGAGGCCTCCCAAATCCCAAAAAAATTTGAAAAAGAAGTATTAAGTTGTAGTCGCCGCGCTGTGGTATCCGTCAGCTGACGAAACAGGGGTGCTCCATACAGCAGAATATATAGGTATTAAAAATAATATTCTATTTCATATGATCAAAAAATAGTTCACCCATAAGTTATGGTGATTGCAAATTGTGAACATTTTAAGCAAGGGTTAATTGGTAAATAATTATATACTGTTAAAACAATCAAATAAACACTGTACTATCGTGTACTTTCCGTATAAAAATGCCTTTTATAACCTTATTTTATAACTACGACATTATTATTGTGACGTCTCACGCGTGACGTGACACGTTATGTAGTTACTATTACGTGAATTTACGGAGGATTATCATTTCAGTTTGCGTTGTCACCCGTCAGAGTCTTTTAGTGTAACTCCCTCACTGGAAGGTAGCAAAATCACTAGTCAGGTGGTAGGCAAACAAAAACATTTTTTTTTTTTTTTTGACATTACAGCCCCTTTCATAACTTATATTTCTAAGGGTTATGTGAATATTGCTTGACAAGCAATCCATTTGAGCAAGTATGAAAGTTTGAGAGCAAGTTTGAAAGTGTTTATATTGTGCTGAAAATCTAGCTGAATGAGTACTATATAATTTAAATTAATGAGAAATTTCCTGACGAAGCAGGATGATTTATACCATATATAAATAAAATAATTATTATTAGGACAAATTGCTGACCAATTGCCGAATCATTAGATTAGGCAATCACTTGTATTATTTACATGAAATTTTTTACTAATATATTTCTTGACATTAATTAAGAGCTAAACAGTATTTTTTTTTTTTTTTTAAGAAACAAAGAGCGTAAACAGTAAAGGAAAATATTCAATGGAACGGTCAAAGAATGGCCAGGTCTTTGAAATGTTTATAAAATGATTCTGAAAACTAATCAGTATTTTTAATAAAATGCCAAAATTAATGAAGTGAAATTAAATAGAGTGAAAAAACAAATTAAAAAATGTAATAAACTCAAAACTTTATTTTTGGGAATATATTTGAATTTATATATACCGATTTTGAAAAGTCTTTCAACTTAGGAGTCAAAAATCGTAAATAGCGTCAATGGTGTTTTTTTTCTTTCTCATAGCCCCTTTAAATTTACAGATAATTGTATACAATTGAAGATTCTCAGGCGAATCTATTTACATTATTTATTATTTTTGTGTTTCCTGTAGTGCCACTAAATTATATACAGGTTTTGATATTTTATAAAATTATGTAATGCAATAAGTATTATGATACACATTATACGTGACTGGAGTGAACTGACTCTAATAAAGGTGATGTGGCTCACCTTTTTGATCAAACTTAAAACTAACTTACATACTAACTCTTAACCTAATTTTCCCCGACAGTCTGTTGCCATCGATGCGGGAGGGGTGGTGGGGTCATAATGTTAAACATTGGGTTTGTGAGGTTGTGTGTTACTTGAGAAAGCCAGGATTGTTGAAGGTTTCTTTAGCTAGAAGTAAAAGAAAATTTTATTTGATTTTCCAATCACATTTTCTCAATTTTTCATTTGGTTGGAATGTTCCAATTTGAGCACCCCATGTTTGTTCAATGTGATAAGAAAAACAGATTGAAGTCAGGTTGAAACGGACGTAAATGCCTATGAACGCTCTTGAAAGCGTCCTGCCTTTTCACTGTTGTGATACCAAAGGTTTTTTCCCTTAAAGTGTACGTCGAAAAGTGCCCTGAGACATGCACTCGAGAACAAGCTTAAGTGAATTAAGGACTGAATAGGCACGAGACCAAGCCAATTCAGGTCTAACTGGTGAAAGTGAATCAGCTATTAAAGGAGACTGCTGAGGATATCTGGGCTCTCTAAGGGTGGGTGGAGGGGGGCATTGGCAGGTCTGGACCTTATGCAAGCCGGGGGTGGAACACTTCCGGACCGGAGTCACGATCTAGGGGGCGACCGGCTGCCTAATTATCTAGCTAACGAGTTCCTAACCTTTGTTTGTCTCTGTCACAGCAAGGGAGAGTTACTCCACTTCTTTGTCGAGGGGTACGAGAAAGTGCGCAAAAACAGGACGAGTTAGAGAGTATGAAGACTTAATCTGTTTACGACGAAAAAATTGGATTTAAGCGAGCAACACATAATCAAAGTAATTATAACCCAGTAAAGTACCAATACATGTTACACGTCATTAGTTTAATAGACAGAACTGCTGATTCAGACCTACTTTGATAAGGGCACTATGTAATGCATATCCCCTCACTCCTTATTCATTCATAACGTTGCCCTCTTTGTGTGAAGATCCTCAGTCTGATACTTTCCTTAATATGATAAAAAACATTCATTGTTTAACAACAATTAATGACTTTTCGTTATTTTTCTGGGGAGTGATGTTATTATTAGCACATTTTTGCCATGTACAACATCCCCAAGCATAAAACACTGTTTTAATTGATATTTGTAGCTATAGTCAATTAAAGTTCCATCACATTAATCAAGGCAACAACATATTTAATTGGATGCTCTTCTCAGAAGGAAAATAACGATGCTAATTAATTAAAAATGATATGCCTTGCATGCGGCCATTTGTAAAGGAGATAATACGAAAATTCCTGAAATATTTTAATCCCATCAACTTAATTTATTTCTCGCTGTTTGTGCAGTGTGAGCTAGAGACAGCCTTCGGTTCTATTTTATACTTCCAGTTCATAAAAAAAGCGACCAGACCAGTCCCTCGGAAGTAGGTTCCCAATTTCTTCTAAACCGCTATAAAACCCTGAGTAAATAACAGGGTCCACTCTGTGGTATTAGTAACTTGTATTTTATAGTTACCGCATGAGCTACATAATACAGTAACTGAATGCTATTTAGAGCGGGTGTTATGAAGGTTGTTTTATCTTGCTAATTGACTATTTCCCAGTGACAGATAGGCAGGGAATTGTGGGAATCTGCACATTGTCACACCACTGGCCCTTGTAAAGCCCAAAAGAACACCATAATTGGACAGTTTAGATGGATTTTAGTTATCGGTTAACTAAGATACACAAGGTGCACTTTAGTTACCAAACCAAGATATTTGAACTGATGAACTGGTCATCAACATTGGGCCTTTGATGGGACTTCCATCACAAATATCACGCCTGTAGTAATTATAGTCTTTAAAAAAAATTACTAACAACACATTGTTAATTTTTTAGTTAATTTCCCTACTCAAAATTATATAATTTTATTTTTATTACTAATTAATTAATTAGGAGATTTTCGGAGATGGCTATATTTGTCATTTCTTCCTAATATCAAATAAGATCTCAAAATAAGTACGATTTTATGACTTGTTTAAACCTGGGATTCGCGATGTCCAGAAGTGAGTGAAAACAGAACGAGTTTCATGTTTTCACGAGCAAACATTCTTTTCGTAAAATAAAGGATGATTATAGAAAAAGAAGATACTACATTTCTTTAATTTGTGTAAAATGCCCTGACGCCTTATCAAAAGTTTCAAATCTCGAAAAATCATAACTTTATCTGTACTGAAATTTATGCTTATTGAAACATTTATATTTGACATATATATTGAAGTGATCAAACTATTGCGATATGTCAACCTGAATTACCTATTGTTATATTTTCCTGACTTTTATTGACCTGTACTAACTCTCTCATTATATGTCCCACCTTGACCTCTGAGGTATACGTATACTGAGGTATAAGGACTACTAAACAATTTCCAGCGTTTAAAGAAAGTGGCTTAAATACTTAAATAGTTTTTAATTAATTGCAATTCGTTTGAGAAACTTGGTTTTTATTCCAGCAATAGTTCTGTTCGCTAGATCATTCGTCAGAACACAGTGTCTAATTGTAAGTTTATTGAATCTAAGACGAACTATGGTTAAAAATTTCACTCCAGATATTTAAATATTGCATCAATTAGAATTAATGCTATGCTAATAGTATAAATACTGATGGCCCTTCAGAGGTAGCTGGACAAGACGACTATAAATAGCTCTGTCAGTTTAGAGAAAAATATTGACGAGACGCTTAGAATTGGTGACTTCTACAACTAAATTATGCCGTATCTTCTGATCTAACACTTCAATTATGATTATTATAATTGATCATTGAAATAGTAATTGATCATGTTATACCCAAACCTCTTCATTACTTAATCATACTTTTCTCACTATGATTTTTTTTTATTGACATCTATCGTTTTAAGGATTTAAAACTGCTCATCCATTTGCAACTTGGTTAAGTACTTTAAGTTTTTCTTTTTTTATTGAACAAATATACATTTATTTACCACTAGCAACATTGTGTCCTTTCTTGACAGACATCGCCAAGCAATCTTATACCGGAAGACGGTCAAAGAATAGGAAGTGATCTCACGATAGGGTGACACGGGAGATTCTCTTGTGTAAACTACCTGATTGAAAATGGCGTGGTTTCTTTCGGAAGTGCCGACTCGACCGGAAGTCTTCCTACCACCATTTAGCAGACAGGTACTTTATCCGACATGTATCCATCGTTTATTTCCGATACCTTCAAACGTTTTTAGACATTTATTGTATTGCTACTTCCAGAATGCTTCAAATTAATTATCCCAAGTCAAGGAAATGTAGTTTGACGGTTCCTATGGCAACACGGATAACCTATAACGTCTCCTGGATACAGATTACATCGATGTTCTGCCAGTATGAATCGTAGTTTTTCTAGTCGTGAAAAGAAACTATTTAGATTGATTATACGTAAGCTAATATTAATAAATTAAAATTTATTTCAAAGCTATCAGTTTTCGTCATTGAAGGAACTATATCCTAAAGAATTTAGACTAACCTATATAGTAGTGGACACCAAATTAGGCGGGTGGGCATTTTCGACGGCCGGATATCTTCACCCTTTTGACTGTCAGTAGCTGGCAATGTTGTTGACCTTCCCTTGTTGCCAAATTACCCCGTTGCTCGATCACATTATATATTACGTATTAAGAATAGTGTAGGCATTAAAAAAAATTGGTCTGAGAAATCTTTATTTTATTATGACGAACTGTGAAACGGCAGGTAAAGTATTCCGAAGTTTTCGTCAGTGAATGGCGAGCTAGGTTATAGAGCGGGAGTTGCCAACCCCGCAATTTCTCAGACCCGCCTAATTTGGTGTCCCCTGCTATATTATGTATAGAAAATATCAATTAATCATTATTAATAACAGGCAAAGAAAACATATACTGGAAGCTTGAGGAGTTGAACCTGGGATATCCTCAATGTATACCCCCGGCTATACCAACCAAGTTTTCATTCGCTGGTAATTATTAATAATCATAAATAATAGTACGGTCTACACCACAACCAAAATTGGTCATTTAAAGTTGAAATATGACAGTTTGAAAAATTCAACAAAAACAACTTAGCTTACATGGCTGTTCTTAGGTGGATTTGATATGTTATGAACGCCATTTAAATATACAAGATTATATTATTAGAATATATATTCTAGCGTGCTTACTGCTAAATTAAACTAAAGTAGTGTTAATAAGAAAAGATTTTTTATGTAGCATACTTAATCAAAACAAAGTGATATAATAAAATATAAAGTCGTTTCTCAGGAAGCCTGATGGCGTAACTACAAACAATTCATTTAATAATAATGAATTTTCCCCACATGCCTGGAGGAAATACTGGGTCGTAAAATAAAAACAATATGCCATAAATTTGTTTTATAAGGGAATTGTTTATAGTTTTTAAATGAAATGAATCTTTAACGTTAAATTAAATCGAGTTATGATTAATAACTTATGAATCGGCGTTATATAATACTGGTAAATGAGACTTTACTAACATTCCGTTAAATTTGAAGTACGATACAATATATATATTTAAATTAAATATAAAATGGGTTATATACTTTCATTATTTAATTCCAATTAGAATTGAAGACTGAAAAACTTGGTTTTTATTCTTATATGTATTTAGTTTCTGATTTTACTTACATTCCTGAAAGGTTTACAAAACTATCGCAGCTACGACACTTATTATTTACACTTTCTTTCACACTATTAGAATATATCATTATTGATTTATTAAAGAATATTATTTACCTGCTGTGATAGAGTAGATCCTAGGATGACGGCAGTTACCGCCAGCAGACATAGGTCCCGCATCCTCTGCAAATTAAGAAAACATAACTTAATAATGATTGTAATAGTATGTAGTATAATAATGAAACAGTAATAATATACAATAACATCGAATATAAATAAATAATATTCAGAAAGAGGTACTATAAGATGAATCGATGGTTCGCAGGAGGTGGTGAATCTCTGCGGTCGGACGCCCCAGCGGCGGAACAAATTGGAAAATAGTTTGTCGGAAACCGCTCAATTACTTACAAGTTGTCAGGGAATTACCTGAAATGTATCGTATGGTTTAGGGTCCGGAAATATCCCTACAAAAATGATTATTTTATGATTATCCGCATCAATAATCACATTTTATGTTTATGCTGGAAAATTTACAACAAGAGAATATCACCTCAACATTCACATTGTCAATTGTATAAGTATTAATGTGCATTTTGGTACAATCAATTCTAATTTATTTTTGACATAGGACTTTGGCAGAGAATTAGTGTTTTTAAGAACTAGGTAAAGTTTGATGTAATTATTTGTTTGTTTTTTGAATCGCCAAGTGTTAGACGTTTTTAGGGATCTTGTTTTTTTAAACTAAAATCCTTTATTATCGCCTATTGTCGGTGGTTATAAGTCCTATATTTAATTAAGAAGTAAATTTTACCATGGTAATTCATAATGGTACCATGGTAAAATAACGATCCCTCAAAAAATAAATAGTGCCATTAATTCTGCAAATACAAAATTTTCTCCTATCAATAGCAATAGTTCTGTTCGATAGATCATTCATCAGACTAGCCACAGTGGCTGATTATATGTTCTAATTATAAAATCTAGGATGAAGTATGGTTCGAAATTCCACTACATATATTTGAATATAGCAACAATTATAAATAATAAATTTCATGATAGGTATAAATACTGGTCCTTCAAAGGTAGCTGGACAGGACGACTATCAATAGCGTTGTCAGTAAATAAAGAAAAGTATTGACGAGACGCTTAGAATTGGTGACTTCTACAACTAAATTATGCCATATCTTCTGATCTAACACTTCAATTATGATTATTCCAATTAGATTATAGACTCTTGAAATAGTAATTGATCATGTTATACCCAAAAGAAATGAGAAATATGCCAGGATTCAGAAACAGCTATAATGTCATGAAAGTTATCAAGCAAGAATTAAGGGAATTAACTATTATTAAGTGGGTAGCAAGAAGTAAAGGGCTGGAAAATAGTCAAATGGGCGAATTAAAAATAAGAAGAGTAGTTATATAACGTGATGTGGTTGGTATCACTATAAAATATTTTAATCATAAACACAATACTTGGCATTAGCCAAAATGATGCTAAAAATGAAATAAATATTATAAATCTGTAAACTAAATCTGTAAACTGAGGTAAATATAAAAAGCATCGGACTTAAAACCCCTTCTTGGGGAACAATGGATATTGGTGGGCAGTAAGCCATCGTTTATTTATTTACTGTTACACTATTTATGTTTTTTTCTCGTACTTTAAATTACTGTGCCTTTAAACACACGAAATTCGATTTAATGTAGAATATACATTCAAAATATCAGATCAATTGGATTATTTTTAAGACTCGTACGTTCAGGGAAGCTGGTGGAAAATATTTTTCCAGCTATACTCGTAAGCTTGTTGGTTTTTCCTCTTACGAAATCCATGCCGGAAGCACTCTTGAGCCTTACACTAATACATTATTCAAAAGCTAATTGCATCAGATAAACATCAAAACCCGTGTAAACTGTGAAGATGCTCTGCCGTTATTGGGCCTTGGGCGAGCCCGGCTAGAGAAACTACTCCTTTTATGCAAATGCCCTGACGTAACCCTAACGGGCCTTCATGTAAATTTGTCCTCAATGTTTCTTTTCTTCGTGTTTGTGCTTTCTTTCAAAAACTATTGTCAGGCAAATTGTTTCAGTAATTGTCAGTACGGAGTCATGTAGCAGCTGGCTTCGGTTAAGGACATTGTCAAATATATTAGTCAATCCACTTCACTTTCAAGAATTACAAGTCGTCTATACACTTATCTACCATTTTGTTGTTTGTTCGATCGTAAAAGCAAATAATTATCTCAAATGGGAGTAAACGTCATAAAACTTATTTTAATATTACTTTTTAGAAAATAAACTACTTATTTACAAAGTTATACTTAAGCCAATCTGGACATACGGAATAGAATAGGACAGCAAAAAAGTCAAACATCAAGCGCATCCAATCCTTTCAATCAAAAGTCCTGAGAACAATGGTAAATGCCTCTTATTACGTTAGCAACAAAACCCTCCATAATGATCTGAATATACCCTACATTCTTGAACTCATCCCTTCCAAGTTCATAAAATTCCATAGTACCTAGCCAACCACCCTAATTCCCTAGCACAGTCATTGCACTGCACCACTCATCCCTATAATCCTTCCCTGAGACTAAAACGGCAGTGGCCTCGTGACCTGCTATAAATAAGTGACAGTGGGAGTCCTGGCAATGGCTAGTTTCTCTAATCATGTCCTGAGCGTCTGTTGCTCTCGCAAGCCTCCGCTGGCTCTTATCCAGAGACGCGGCTGACGTAGGAGCGTGGGGGACTTCCCAAGACTCCGTTTCCTCCTTCGCACGCGAGGGAGGTAACATCCATGTGGACTTAGGGGGCCTCTGGGCTGTTTGCATATATAGTATGAATGGGCGAGTGAATGAAAATTGTAAATCGGTATGAACGAGATCATAAGGCACAATTACTTATAGCCTAATCAGGCAGATTGTAATTTTATCTTAATAAGGTTGTTATAAAAAAAAAAAAATATTACTTTTGTTTATAGAGAGAGAATTTTTTTAAAAATTACATGGCTCATTGCATAAGTTGTCAGAGTCCAGATCGCCTCTAAAACTATATTACAATTAATACATATATATGTCGGAAAACAGAAACAAAAAAGAAAACCTACACAATTAAAAGACTATTTTCTAATGATCCTTCAAAATAAAATTATTCATCTTCTTCCTAGCTCATTCATTTTACACAACACTTTTTACTAGTCCTGGCAAACATACCATTATCAACTACCCTTTGAGTGTTTTCTTTTGCTGTGTTATAAATAAAGTCAATGTCATTGGTATGTAGTCGGGAAATGGTAGTACGCTTACGTTTTGTTATTATTCTTAGAAATTTATAGTTCATAGAAGTTAATAGTAAAGGTTATAATCCAGAATAATTTGATTTCACATAGATGCAATACATACTACAAATTTATGTAGTACTGCAATTGACAAGAAGTTCCAATCTGCTCTTTAAGTACTTACTTTAAGGAAGTAACTAGTACAGCTCGTTAATGAATAAATTTCTTTTGTTAACATTGAAAAGTGTGAGTTTTTTTTTTTTGTTTTTTGCCTTTTAACTTATTAAATCAAATACTGAGGATTCCATTCTTCTGGAAATTACATACAAACGAAGTTTTAACGAGTGAAGGGTTACATTGAAAAGCATTTGTCCAGGTTAATTCTGTTAGTTATATATTTTTAGTATGTCCAGTACATTGGACTGGATATGTTGTAAATGCTAATAAGTCATGTTAGTTGATATTTTCCTTAAAGGTATTTTGTCCGTTGTTGATGTATACAACATTTTAGGCAGGAGTTGAGCTAAACCGTAAGTCACAACCGCCATCAGCTTGGGAGAAAGCAAACATTTCGGTAATGTTTGTCCATTAGGGGCCAAGCCCGGGCAATTCATGGGAACCTGCCTTTAGAAGAACTGACGTCATTATCACATCGTTATCGCGCCATTGCCCCTAACGGGAGGCTGCGGGTCCGCGGATCTAGTGGTGTGTGGATACTGGGTTGGCAACGAGGCGGGGATTTTAACACCCGTAAGAGTATTCCTTTGAAGAACTCAAAGAGCGGGTTATCTATAGATTGGAACTCTTTTCTAGCCAATTTCAGTACCAGGTTAATTTTCAGTATGTATCGCATCTATGTGAGATCAAATCATACTGAATTATATGTAACCTGTAATATTGACTTCCATAAACTGCAGAGAATACATAATAAATTCCTAAGAATAATAACAAATTCACGTAAGCGTAATACCATTTACCTTGTCTACTTTAAACCACCGGCATCGACTTTATTTAATACACAGTCAAACCAAACACTTAAAGGTTTTGTTGAAAATTGTTAAGTGTAGCAAAAATAATTTAGTGAAAATTGTTGTGCATAATGAATCATAAGCTACTTACAGGCATTCATTTTTGAGGACCACTAGAAATTAGTCTTTTAGTTGTAGGTTTTTTGTTGTTTCTGTTTTTCTGAAGTGAATATTTTAGTTTTACTTATTTTTATATTTTACTTTAGATGCGCTGAAAATTAAATGTAATAATCCCGTGTAACTTAAATGAAATTCTCCCTTTCAAAAACATCAAACAGTTCCAGTCAAAGTGCTACATGCAAGACAATAATGTTCAGCCTTGTATTTACTTACTAATTTGTTTGTGTATTTTATATAATAAACCACAATTTAAAGCATAATAGAACTTCAAATATTGCATTTCCGAAATCAGTAAAATTATAATTATTTTAACTTCCAAAAAAAAAAAAAATGAAAAGTTCATGTTTTTAAAAGTAAAAATGATTCAATAGACCTGACATTTCATAAATAAAATTTGGGCACATTTCGCTAATTTCTGAACTTTTTCAAATCTCAGCTAAGACCCTATTTAAGATTTAAAATTCTAAATTTTCTCCATTGCTAAGGAACTAAAAATATAAATAAAGTACCTTTTAAATATTTAGTTTTGGGATAAAAATTATAAATCCCATATTCAATGTAGTTTCAGCCAATTTCAAAAGGTTTTACCGGTCAATATTTTGGGAGTGACCAAAATAGGACTATCAAATACAATCAAGTGTTTTGTAGCAAAATAATGAGTGATGTATATCGTTACTTAGTAATTAATTAAGACATTCACAAGGCCTGCACCTAATCAGCTTTCTATCGCGTTGATTCATTTCGTTAATTTATATTTTATAAAGACAGTTCAGTTCATAATTGATGTGAATTTTATTCGATAAAATAACAAACTTCGTTCCTTGATCAACTATGTGGTATAAAATTTATTGATAGTACATTTTTTAAATGAATGACACGCCTTAGAGGCGATCGCCATTCATTAATGCCCACACATAGCGGAAGAGGAAACGGCTGTCGCAGCAGGTAGGCGTTGCTAAGAAGGCCATTATCCGACATTATTATATCGATTAGTAAACAGCTGATGATCGATTATTAAGCTGTGAGCTATCGATGTCAGCTTACACTCATGGATGAAGAATGCTGCGGCTTATTAACCCCGAAGTAGTTGGCTTCCTCCAGTAACAAGGTCTCTCACGGACTATTTTCGTCCTTACCTAACTTATAATCCTCCGCCGAGACAATAGCGAACCACTTGTGTAATCTTCTAGGCTGCAATTCTCTCAGGCTTTGTTCCCTGTGTGATTCATTTGTGTTAGCGGTGGAAATCGCCCCAGGATTAGGCAAACGCCTATTGTGAAACCGGGCAGAGAACATAACAATTCTGTATCAAATACACGAGCTAGACATGGTCAGTGTTTAGAATAGTTCACAAAAAGTTTTAAGTTAAATTCCTGAAGATAACTTATCAGGAACTAGAAACTCTTGAGTTTTACAAATAAACTGATTTGTTCACAGTTTACCTTTCAGTGTCTCCATATTGAAGCTAAACAAGAAGGATCGTTTTTACCAATGTACATAGAAATTAGGATATGGTTAAGATAAAGTAGGGGTGGAAGAAGTCAGGCTAGAGGCATGATTCCTCATTAATACAAGAGTTGGGAAAATCCAGAGCTCAATATTGAGTCACTGCCTTCATGATATAAATACATGTAAACTCCAGCTGATGATCTATCTAGCTGTGTTTTGTGTGTGAGGGTTACTTTCAAAATAAGTCTTATTTGCTTATGTGTTGTGGCTATCCACTAAAATACCTGGTAAATAACGTGTAATTTAATTAATCTTTACAGGTATGTTTGTTTCGTTTATTTTATATCGTTCAATCGTTTGATGCTTTTAATTCTAATGCCATTGTAAATCTTTACAGATTAATAGAAATAAGTTATTGAATTATTAAAACCAACTTACATACATATTCAAAATATTTGGCATCGTGTTCGGGAGTAACTCGTCTATTCCCTAGCTGTCGGTTTCCGCCTAAATACCAATGGCTTCGAAAGTGCAACATCAGTGACTAATATTTTCCGCAGACTCTGGGTGACGGGTCACGCTCTCTTCCATACCCTGAGCAACCTACCATAATCCCTGGCAGAAGGCACTTACATATACATTTTATTTATCGTTTTAACCAAAAATGTATACATTTTTAATATAATTATAATAATTGTATATCTATTTTACCAATGTCTTGGAGTCAGGAAGGTTTTTTTATTGTAATTTTTCTAATGTCTTAATCGTTTTAGCTTAAATTAAGCCTTTGTTATATCTGGCCATTCCATTATTCTCAGTATATTCAAAATATTTTTTGAGAAAAAAAAACAAAAAAATAAAACGTTAGATTTTACTATAGATGCTGACACGTAATCATATTGCTAACTTTATGGTGTTTTTTAAAAATCTTTTATGGAATCTGAAAATATTATTCAATGCTTGTAAAAGTCACTTCTTCCAATCAGCAACAAATATTCTGTTAAACACCATATTTGTGGTGCTAAGATAAAAAGGTAAGTACTTTTCGCCCTAGCTCCACAGATATGGCCAATGTTTATAATTCATGTATGATATTTATTTGTATGATGAATTTTTTTGGTTTTTCCTTATATAAATGTATAATTTCCAGGTAATGCCTACAATCAACCCCCCTCCTTTAAACGAGCCTGAAACCTACCTAAGCAGTGTTGGAATACTATGAGATGAGAAAAGTGGTGGTGGAATGCGGCTAAAAATGATGCCGGCCCGTTAGAGAACAACCTACTTACCTCATCCCGGCCGACGGGTCCACCGCAGCCTCCACGGGGCCATTAATAACAGACACTTGTTGTTGCCCCGCAGGTTCCTCAGGTGGGGTATCTGTACTACCGCCTACCTGCCTCCTTACGATGGGCTGTATTCATCAAGGAGCTGGAGTGGAAGTTATGGGTTTAAAATGAGCTAGATGGAAGTGTTACAGCAAATTTGTGACATCTCGTTCGTCAGCAAAATGAAAAGGTAGAAAAAACTTATGGAATTTGACAATAATTGTGCCTTCCCGCCATTTATTTTCAAAAAACTTCGAGCACATTCAACTTATCAATGAAAGCAAAAAAATATCTGATGGGTGTCCCAGAATTTACGTAAATGGAATACACAGTTTTTAGTATTTTTGATGGAATTTTTTTATTGATTTATAAAGTAAATAGGATAGGGTTATTTATGGAATAACACATTTGGCATAAATGTGGTTGAATTTCGTTGAATTTCCTCTTTTAATGCACGGGTGGATGTGGGCTTGTTGGCATACATCTTTGACTTCAAATAACCCCATAAAAAGAAATCTAAAGGTGTTAAATCACACAATCTAGGAGGCCAATTCTGATCACCGAAACGAGAGAGTACACGACGTTGTTGAATTGTTTCATGGGATGTATGGTATGTGGCACCATCTTGTTGAAACCACACTTTGGCCACATCAATATCATCTTGTCTACGACGCCGAATTGATGTTGATTTTCAACAACACTCTCACGCACTGATTTGATATTGACATTTGAACGGCCTGTTTGAACGACACTGGACGACCAGTGTGTTTAGTGTCTCCAACTGATCCAGTCTCCCTAAATTTTTCAATTAATCTCTTCACAGTTAATGAAGTCAAAAAACTATTTTAGACTGTGATTCACTTAGACCTAAACACATCCAATAAGATTTCGGCCACGATATCTATCAATGAACTGAAGAATGCTCTATTGTTTCTATGGTATTTAGGCTAATTATCTGTGACGATTCTTCAATAGGATATCATGACGTCTTGTGGGATCTTATTAATCACATTTTTTGAAACCAATATAATTAAAAAAAAAAAAATCATCATTATGTGACGAGCATTGCTGACTTCTAAGCCTGAAGTGGTAAGTTTTACATAAAAATATTGGGCAGGCCTCTTTCAAAAGTATATTTGTTCTAAAATATGCGTGAAAATGATCCCGGACTTTAAGTTATGATGAATATATATGGTTATAGTTAACATGTAAGATTATAGTTTTGATGAGAGAGTATTGGGGGGTATGTGTCGGTTTCGTGTATCTTCAAACGCATTGCTTTTTTTTTTTTCTTTTGTTATTAGTTATTTAGTTTTATCGTTGTTAGTTCTTTTACTTAAGACTAGCTCGTTAAAAAAATCAATTTAAAATACTAACTTAAAATCTGAAGTAATTTGTCACCACCTGAACGGCGGCCTGATTGAAGTGTGACTTGTCCTTGGTGTTCCTAGCATTGAAGCGTTCATACCAAAGCGCTACAGTATTTCGATAGATCACCTGGTCCCTACAGCTCAAAACCTCTCCATGTCCTTCTTTCTAAGTACTAGGCATATATTGTTTAAAAATGCTTCAAAAATACTATTTAGCTCATATTAGTAGCTAGCCCATATTGCTATTAACAGAAATTTCGTAGTATTATGAAATTTTATCCTGAAATGTCTTTATAATAAATACTTTTGTCTCCATGAAAACAATAATTAACCACCCATAATAAAGGAGTCAGATTAGCGAATTTAATGACTCCTATGCCTTGATTAATAATATGTAATATCGATTGGAATCTATGCCTATTATAATTAATAAGTTGCTGTAAAAGTTCTTTTGCATAACACTAGCTCATTAAAAAAATCAATTTAAAATATTAACTTAAATTCTCGAGTAATTCGTCATCATCCACAACTAAAGGGCGGCCTGATTTAAGTGTGACTTGTCCTTGGTATTCCTAGAATTGAAGCGTTCATACCAAATCGCTTTCCCAAAAGTGGTTTACAGGACTTTCTCAACTTGTTCTTCGTGCATTCTCATTCCAATGTAGTAATATTATATGAATTCAAAAGACAGTTGGTGTAGACAATTGAATAAAGAATTGATCCATGTAAACAATGATACAAATCATTTAAACAAAACAGTAAAATATTTAATTGAAAGTTAAAAAAAATTGTCTGCAAAACTACTTTTGAAACAATCTAGTCCAGAAAGTCGTTAACTATTACTGTTTAAGTGTTTGTGAAGCTCTGTGGAGCGTAAGAAGCATTTGTACGAAAGAGTTACATGGAGGTACTATAACAATTGGAAATAACTAAAAAAACGTACACAAAATAGTGTAGGAAAGTTTATTAATTAGATACTTATCTGAAAATTATTTTCGTCATTCAATTAATATCTCTGAGAAAAACTAATTTACCGACCTGTTGTAAAATCCCTTGCAAGATTTTTTTTTGCCGCGCTAGTTTTAATGGCCGATGGAAGAAACGTGTAATTTCATTCAACAATGAACAAAATGATTTATATTTTTTATATACTTTACTCATAATAATCAATTTCTATTCCTTTCATTAGCCTATTCAGGCTTTTTTACGCGTGACTATAGATATGGAGATTAGCTTTTGAGAGAGTGCTCGTTAGCAGTGATAAAAAATGTTTAAATTACGTAATATCTATGGAAATATATTCTTGATGGCCCTTAGCAATGCGTACATGGCAGAGGAGTATTAAATTACTTCACACACTTTCTACAGTTTAAGATTTTATTTATCTTTTTATTGCACTTATGTAATGTGAGAGCCGTAAGGGGAGACACATCATCCACCACAGAAAACACCCACGTCCGTTTACGAAAGTGGAATAAAAATCGACTTTTCTTGTAGGGTATTTGAACCCAGGATTTTCATATCGCACTGATAACTAGAAACAAACGGGAGCTCCCAAAACGAATTATAATTGGAGAATTCGCCATTGAATATCTCTAGTATTTAAGGTCCTAATAATTTTACAGTTAGCATTCTAAAATGTTTCATATGAGCAATTGTTTATTCGTTATGTCTGTTTGAATGAACTCCATGAAAAAAAAATACAAACAAATAATTGACGCAATTACTATGAGTTACTGAGAACCGCTCGAAGCGAAAGGAAAAACACAAGGTTATTTGTTTGGTTCCTGTTATTTACGCTAGTAATAACAGGAGTGCTTCTATCTAATAATCATACGTACCATCTCGGCTCCGGAACAGTTATCTGTTAATAACTTTACAACTTTATTCTACACAATTCCTAGTTGTGTCAATGTTAATTTATGAATTATTATCAACAGCGAATTTGGAACTATCGAAATTGAAACTGAGTTAATACAATATAGATTCTATATAAATGAATCTATTTACAATAGCTCAATATTATAAGTCCTGTAGCTTGGCTACATTTTATACAACCTTACATGTCATTTGCGATTGTCAAGGTATAAGGTACATTATACATTCATTGTCTATACATGTTTAAAAAAATGATGGGGTTCACTTAATGAACTACTTAAAAGTAACTTACATCTAACAAACAAAATCATAACCTATTTTTCCCGGACATTCTGTTGCCATCAATACGTTAATGGTGTGGTCAAAGTGTTAAACATTGGGTTTGTTAGGTGCTGCAACGAATCAAAAAACTTGATTTGTCTCCCGTGTGTGAACTCACCCACCGACGCGACACAAAGCAACGTGTGCAGGTCGGCTCTCTTTAAACACTCGAGAGAGGTATGTCTGATCACTTTTCTCATGATCCCATTCTGAAATTGCAGGAGACTTTTAGCTGGATTGTAAGTCAACTGTGTATAAAGTGGGTGCCCCACAGCAGACCTGTACTTTCAGTTAATTTGTGTACTTTTTTACTTACTTTTACTTTAACTATTTGCCAGAAAATTAACCAGGGCAATTCTCCTCATATCCTGCCGTAAACCTGGTTCTTGAGGATTAAAGCAGGCAGGGTGATGAATGGTAATTATGCAGTTAATTTGTAATTAGGAATCGGCCTCGGTGCGTGGGAAAAGCTACGGTATTGTCTTTTATATGGCAGTCATGAAATTCAGTAAGTAAGTAAAAACTCAATTACTAATTTTAAACAATGTTTATTTTATTTTTTTATGGAAGATATATAGAACATATGTTAAAATCCTTACGGTTTCGCTGTTGAAAAACCTCACTGCAACAGTTAACAAGGTGTCCGTCAAAGCAACAGTGTCCCTTAAGATGATCTTATATTACATATTATCGTAGTCCTAGAATAAAATTCATTTCTTCGTTCATTCTAAATTCAAAAAATTTTAATACGGTAACTTCTACACTCACTACTACCACACTCAAGATCGAGGAGGTTCGGACGAAGTTCGCCGAGCGATATATTCCCTGCCATCATGGCAATGAGTCCATCGATGATCGAACACTGCTAAGCCTCAGAAGAGAATGGTGGTCTAACGAAGCAGCCTCGTCAGTGCAGGCTTAGAGATGCAGATGTAACCTTTGGCAGCCGCAGGTGTGCCCGCCCGCAACAAGTAGGGCGCATGCCGACCCGCAGGTCCTCGCAGTGTGGCAGGTCTCCAGCTTTCTAATTGTCTCCATGTCTCAGTGTTTGTTTATGCTGTTCTCTATCAAAACCCACCCAAAAATGTTTTTACATACTGTTTGAAGATGAGTTGAACGTGAATCTCAAGACAAGTAGGATCCATCAAGCACATATTTTTGTAAAAATTCACTTTTATAGTGTGGCTAGGGTAATATTTTGGAGGAATTCATATTTTATCTTGATAGATGTATGGACTTTATGACATATTCTGATCCCTTCGGAGGGGAGTTACTTTTGTTCTATTTGAAGCAAACATTTAATAATTTGAGAGATGCTAAGACTAAAGACGCAAACATATATTTTTTTCGACGACTCTACATTCAAAGGAACTTGAAAAAAAATGGAAAAAAAACCTTAGATCGGTTTGAAAAGTGTTTTTGTACAAATTTGTTGGGTAACATACGAAGAGACTACTTACAAATTGTTGAAGAACCGCTTTCTTCACATAAGTTGCTGGGTTGCAATATTTCTCTGAAAATTCACTCCATTCAATTCGGATTTTACCCACCCAATAGTTTCAGATGAATACAGGAAACCATTTCATCAGGAAACGCCCTGGATGGAAAAAGGGTATAGTGTCATTGGAAACAGAAGATGCTGGTTGTACAATGAAGCGGAGGAGATTAAGTCTTATCTTATCTCAGAAAAAAAAATTATAGGAATTACAAATAAGTACACAGATACCAGAAAAATGGAATAAAATGAATAAATATAACATTTTCAAAAATTATCTACTTCAACCTTGTTTTCCATTTTAAAGATCTGATGGAATTTTCTTTGCTTCTTAAACAATAGGAATCATGGAAAATTTTCCAAGGAAGAGGAAAAAAAAGGGTTTTTTCTTTCTGCTAAACAACGATGTCTTCATCGAGACTGTACCGACCTCGGTGTTTCTGATACCGGTCCTCCGTTGCGACACCGTCGAGCTCCTCTTGTGGATTCGAATTCCTTCGGAGAGATCGCCGGCCAGTTCTCTTTGGGGCAAACATGTACTCGTGTCTACATCAGTGTTATTTTGTCTGTTCCCTCCACAAGTAGTCTGGTTAAGATAGCCAAACTAATAGACCGGCGGGCCAAATCTCAAAGGGCACTTTCTCGAGTCCAAAGAACGAACAGTAGAGATCTCACAACAGTGAGAAGTTTATTACTTTAATAATACTTTATTAATAATACTTTATTAATATTACTTTATTAATAATACTTTATTAATAATACTTTATTAATAGTACTTTATTAATAATACTTTATTAATAAAATCCTGGCAAGAGAGATGACTGAGTGAGGTAGATAGAGACATTATTGGACTATAGGTGAAAGTTTGCGAATGAGCCAGTAATTGCCTGCTAATTAAGTATTATTGTTTATTTCATAGTTTATTTCACTAGCATAATTTCAAGATTGGATTTGAATGATATGTTTTTTTTCTGTCAAAATTTCTTCAAAATGACACTTTTTCAACTAGTAGCAAAGTGATTGCTTAAAACCAGAAGACGTGTTTTTAATGTGTATTTATTTATGCTTCGAGAAATATATAATTTCACCGACTTCAATCATTTAAAAATATTATTCTAACTTATTAAGATATTATGCATTTTTTATAAGCCTTTCACTTTGAGAAGGAATTGAATGGGCTACATGTGAGCATTTTTATTGTTAACATCGCATTAGTTAACATTTTTAAATAAATCTCGTTGAACTTTTTCAATGAATATGTCAATGATTCGTAACAAACCCAAGGTCTCTGGACATTAAAAAATTATCGGGATTTTACTGCATTTCAATTTAGCTCATAATTTTTATTCACTTCCTGCTCATTACTCCGTGACCCTTGGAGTGGGTAGATCCCTAGAGGCATCCAACGGCGGTTCGCCCGGACATACCCGCGGTCTGGCAGGGAGGTGGCCACAGCTTCCAATCCTCCTGTACCGCTAGTCCTGGAAGCCTGGGAATTCTCCTGCTCACGTACTCCCCCCGCCCCGCGGTAAGGGGCCTTTTCACACTCCCAGCCTCTGGACCTCTAGTCCATCTCGTGGATATAAAGGATTTCTTTGAACCGGGCCTCGACAATGTTCACCGATTCTATAGTCGTATCCGTCCTCCTGGAAGGAGAAAAAAATTAATACGAAACTAGCTGTAAAAGCCTCGTTTAGGCCCACAATGGCGTTTTGGATAATTACCATCGGGATATTAAAAAGAACAATCGTCTATTTTCCAGTAACCATTATTCTATCATTATTATGTAGAAAGTTGCCTTTTATTCTTTGGTTCTAAATAATGCAACTTTCTTCTTGCAAAAAATCAGAGTTTTCTATTTCAAGAGAAGGCCTCGAAAACTGATTTAATTAGATGAACAGAATGTTTATACAATGTAAACTGTATATTTTATTGTTGTATTGATCCAAATATTATTTGTAATAACAGTAAAAAAACAAATGTCCCGATCTTACCAGTATTTTTTTCTACGAATCTTATTAATACAATTATTAATAATTGTAAAATAATTTATTATAAATCCCCAGAAAGTTCAGGCCGACTATATCCATGTCAGTCATAAAAAATGTTCACGTCAATCATTATTATTATTATTCATTGCGAATGCTTAGGAAAATCCACTGAAGGAAATTATTAATTTTTTTATTACTAATTTTTAATAATGTTTAACGGTCATTTATTAGTTTTCACGAATTTGGTTTTATTTTGTATGCATCTTTGAATAACTACAAAGTAACATGTAATAAAATGTATGTTAAATTTGCGAAAATGATGACTTTTTGAAATTATAGTTCGATAAAAAAAACCTCAAATTACATTTTCTTAATGTAAGAACGTCATGGTCCGTAATTTAATACTGTATTCATTATTATAGACAAATGCTTATTTAACAACATCAATACAATAAATAGAATTTATAGCAGGCCACGAGGCCAATGCTGTTTTAGTCTCCTAGGAGGATTATAGGGATAAGTGGTGCATTGTTATGACTGTGCTAGGGGATTAGGGTGGTTGGATAGGTTACTATAGAATTTTATGAACCTGGAAGGGATGAGTTCGAGAACGTAAGGTATATTAAGATCATTATGAAGGGTTTTGTTGCTGACGTAATAAGGGACATTTAGTATTCTTCTCAGGACTTTTGATTGAAAGAATAAGCTTGATCTTCAACTCTCTAACTCTATTTCGTATGTCCAGATTGTATTCAATAAATAAAACATTTAATCGTATTATATGGAGATGCCTTTTCGTGCCTTATCTACAGCAAATGTGATATCCATTTGTTTATATACAGTGGTTTCTTGTCTTGCTTTGAGAAGTATCGTGAAATCATTTAATTCAAGGATATTTAGTAAAATCTCTCTGTCTCCAGGTCAACCCTGTGGATTAATCGTCATGAGCAATGCCAATGCCCGTAACGATTCGACCATTGATCCCATGAGATCAATAACTAGAAAAAAATATGATTACGCATTATGTACAGTTACATGTTATGTGCATTCTATGATAATCGACCCTATGATGGATGAACTTCGTTTCGTCCTTTGAGACTCCATCACTCCTGCGGTGTCATCAATACATTCTTTGACGCGCATTGAGTAATATTCCAATGATGACGTCGAACTATTAACTATCTACTAACCTACACGACCAGATAGATGATGGATTAGCCTGAAGAAGGTTTTGCTACTCACATTTTTTCTAGACAGAAACATATTATTAGTGTTTTTTCCCCTAATCAGTGCAAAGTGGTATTTGAATCCTGTGTAGTTTTCAATTGTCATTTTCTCAGTAATGTCGATAGTATGCGGTCATATTATCCATGAGAAATGATGTAGTGAGAGTAGAGTTTGTCGGCCTGATCGCTACATCAGATGTGCGCCGTCTTCCTCAGTGGTAGAAAGTCGATCATTAGTGGTCCCCAAAACCATGACCTTTTGCAATTTTTACTTTCACCGATCCATTGAGTGTTTCTTTTTCCAAGGCGATGTATCAAAATTAAACTGATCTAAACCTATGGCAGATCGGACTAATCATATTTGCTAGGAGGTATCCTTGTACTAACGTAAATTGATGATAACAAATTTGAACGAGTTTAATTTCACTTTTAACGGTACGCTGAAAAAGTAAATATTGCATAGAAGGGGCTCAACACCATTCCTTGTGGTTCACACAGCATTAACTAATTTTAATGACTTAATGAATGAATGACCGTGCATTCATTCGACTTTTGCTGACCGCAACTGCCAATGACTAGAAATTAGGTAACTAAAAAAAAAAAATGATTATTATTTATCCTTGGACTAATGTCCCCTAAGAATAAGAAAGTACAACATGCTTATGTCCTTCAGTGCCTAAAGCGAGCCACGAGCTAATTACAGTTAATGCAACTTCTAATAAAGTGAATAAATTAGTGATAAAAACAATAGCAACCAGGAAAATTATATGCATGCTGGTTGTAGATTTATAAATGTATGAATAACTAGGCTTCGCTTTTCGATTCACGCTTCACTGCAAGAATTAACAAATATACGATAAGAAACTTAAGCATAAAAATTAAAGGGAAATAGCGAATCTATATTTATTATATTGTGTAAGGGTTATAAAAATGTAACTAAATTATAGGATATAGATTTTAATACTTATTATATAATTAATTATTGTTAATTATTATTTATTTAAAGTGATGAAGACACAAATTAATATTTTGCTCAGAGTAATATCTATAAATGATCAGCCCAAGATGGATTTTTTTTTTTCATTCTTAACGCATTATGTAGAACAGTTGTTTTATAGACCTCCAAAAAGAGAATTTGTAGCTGAAGAAGATTAAAAAGAGAAGCTTTGCTAAATGTTGACTTTTACAAGCCGCAGTTCAAAAATGACAATTCCGCTTTTTCCTGAGTGTTCGCGCCAGACCAAAAAGCAGAACTGAAATTGAAAAAAAATCGAAAATTTTCTCATTCGTTCTGATATTACTCTGGTCAAAATATTAATTCGTGGCTTCATCTCTATCATATAGCAGTATTGTATACAGTAAATATCTTATCTCTAGACGTAGTGTTTTAAGGGCATAACGCTTTCTTCGTAATTGTTTATTTATTACACTAATAAATAATAAAATAAAACTAAAGAAAGATATAGGAAAAGACTGAGGGACATCAACGTTCTTGCGGGAAAGAAAAAATCGAAAAAGGGAGTCGCGTGGACAGAAGAAAGAAAACAAAAGCACGTAGAGATAATGAGGGAAAAATGGAAGGAAAGGAAAAACAAGAAAAGAACAGAAAGTAATGATATTCGCGTGGTCTTTAAGGCCTTTCCGTGACAAAAAAATAAAAAATAAAAATAAAACTAAATAAATAATAATTAACTACAAATAATTATATTTATAACCATTAAACAATATAATAAATATAGATTCGCTATGTCCCTTTAATTTGTATGCTTATGATTCTTGTTGTATATTTGTTAATTCTTTGCAGTAAAGATGAGCCGACAAACCATAGGTACACTTTCTTCGAAGACAAGAATGCGGCAGTTCTTACGCAATTCTCAGCAATTCCGCTATTGCGGATACGGTTATTTGCATATTAATCCCCTCTTCTTTCTGCCATTCCCCTCTCTATCTTTCTCTTCTGATTCGATTAAATAAACTTACATTGTAAACTTGTAGGAGAATGTTGTTGGGATGCCGGTTTTTTTCATAGCCAACCCGGCAAGTATTACAGTGAACATCAGCTCGAACCCTAGAGAATGATGGCATACTGAGCCCAAAATGTTCGGACCTAAATAACGGGCAATAAATAAGATTGTTGAGTTACAGAAGATGTTTTATTTCATAATATGCACACTACATGTGACCGGCACCATCGAAAACTACTTCAGGTTCTAAACAGCCAAATGGCGGTGAATAGTTAATAAAAATAAAAATATATAACATCAATTGTCTTTCAGCAGGGCCTTTAGTCCGAGAGCTTTAATAGTTTTGTCTGAATTAGAAATATTGCAGGCATATAAGTTTTATTTTAAATTTAACAAATTTTTTTTAATGTTTTTCTACTATAACTTGTTACCAGAGATGATTTATATAAAACTGGTGTTATAATGTATTTTTTTTTGTCATATATTAATGTTTGATATAATTGTTCCTTATTTAGTTACATCATTTAGTTCGAAAGTATTGTATCTTACAACGTAATTTAGTTAACCTCAATACCATTTGAGTTGTATATTCTGTTGCATAATACCTCACATTAATACGAAATTATTTTACTATACAATAGAATCGCAAATGTATATTTTTTAAACTGTCTATGCAATACTACACACTACTTCTGAAGACATATATATGAAGTCATGTGATCGTGCATTACTTAACGTTAGCCGTAATTTTTCTTGCATTCAATTACCAAGTCCGTCAAAATTAACGGTACTGTATGATGGTTGATGACCTCCATTAATGATAACTAGCTTATTTAGTGTGAGAACCAAACAGTATTCATTGATACATTTTTTGACGTGTGTGCTTTGGTTAATAAATGAAATTTTAACAAATAAATTTGAATTTCATAAAAAATTGCAGATATCTCTTTCATTAAAAATAATCCGCTCATATCTAAATCCGGACAACTATATATGATACGAATTCGGGTTTCCCCACCGAAGGTCTTCATCTCAAGACCTGCAAACAATAAATTCGTTGTGCAACACACACCGCCCATTGAGACCCCACTGCCGGCTGTCACGCTGAAGAGGAGCAAGAGGAAAAAGGACCAAAATGAATAAAATATATAAGAAGGCCTATTCAAACAGATTGAATAAAGGAGACGAGCATGGAGAAGAAGTGGGAAAAAAAAAACAAATACGACGACGAAATCCCGACAGCGCAATGAGCTCAAAGGAAAGCCGTCTTGTCCTTCAGTGGCCTGCGAGCTTTCTCTTCGTTCCTGGGTGTATGGTTGAGAACTTTATCTATGGCAAGCGTTTTGTATTATATTTAGAATACACATTGTGAAGTCGGATATTGGCACCGCATTAATAAGTAACCATTTTCATTTATTTTCTTCATCATAGATTGCATAACTTTTGAAATTATTCAATGGAAATTATGGCTAATCTATTTCGCTCACTTGAATATGTATGTGTAAAGTAAGTTCCTGCAAGTTGGAAGAAAGAAGGAAGACATCCACATATACTGTAATGGAGAAGAATTAGAAGTGGTGACAGACCTCACATACCTGGGTACAGTGATAGACGGATCTGGGAAGGTGGACGCAGAAATATCTAACAGGATTAACAAGGCGAATGCAGTTTACTACCAGATATGTACCACTGTGGTAGGAAAGAGAGAAGTAGGCAAAGATGTGAAGCTACACATCTTCAAGACAGTATATCTACCCATACTTTTGTATGGAGCTGAGAGTTGGATATTAACGGACCGACAGGAGAGCAGAATCACCGCTGCCGAAATGAAATTTCTGCGAAGGACGATTGGAAAAACAAGGAGAGACCGAGTTCGCAATGAAAGGATTCGTCAGGAACTGGAGATAGCCCCACTGAAAGAGCTCCTAGAAACTCGTCAGATAAAGTGGTACGGCCATGTTATCAGGATGGACGACCACAGAGATCCTCTAAAGACCATGGAATATGTCCCAGATGGCAGAAGACCTAGGGGCCACCCTAGGATGTCCTATCTCAGCTACATTGAACGACTCTGTAAGGCGAGGGGGAAGGACCTCCGGTAGGCGAGGAACCTAGCTGGAAATAGGGAAGAATGGAATTCCGTGCTGGATGCTCCTCTACGCTGAGGGCACTATAGAGGGAAGCTAAAGAAGAAGAATATGTATGTTGACTTTAATCGAAATTAATCTTTAGGACTGGAATTACAATTTTTTAAATAAAATAAATTTATTTCTCATATTACGTAATAAAAATAATGTTATGGTAATATACAATCTATTTGGTCTAAAACGAAAGTCTCACATTATTACAAATGAAGTCTTCATTGAAGTACATACATATTTTATTTTAGGGAAAATATAAATAAAAAATAACGACAAAAATAAAAATTTTAATACCAGTTTTAATGATTCATTTTGATGATCAGATACTGATACAAAAACATTTCCTCATAATATATTATGCCCTAAGCCCTTATGTTTGGGTAATTTATCTATGTTAGCAATATTTCGAAATAATAGATTCTTGCTATTTTTATGTATTTTTTTTCTCTATATTCATTATAATATTTATTGTGCTTCTATATTTTGTATAGCCTTGAGAGAAAAAGCACAACACAGGGAAGTAAATATAAGGTTTTTTTTTTTAAATAGATCGATAAGATCTATTAAAAGATTTGAGAAGATCAATTATTATTAAATTTATTTATTTATAGTTCTTGTGTCTACCCTCCACACGTCATATGTTGATCACCCATACAAAGTCGGTTTTCAAATAATTGTATAATTGTTTACGAAAATAATACAAGTACTATTATTAAGACAATAAAAAAACGCTAGGCCATATAGTATTTTTGTTTGCTAACCTGGTGCCAATCACTTGGGTTTACCCTATGGTTCACTATGCATACAACATATTATTAATCAAAACATCGAGTCCTTTGATTTGATGCCCTGCTCACTATGATGAGAGCATAATTAGTTTATATATAACAAGTTGCTTCACCTAGATGCCTAGTGTATTTTTTATAGGTACTTGTATCATGAGATCTTTTGTGAAAAAAATACTCATAATCAATTTATCTTAAGCACTGGAAGTCGCTTTATCAACTAATAAACCGAAATGTTAATAGATAAAATATTGAACAAAAAAAACAACAACAATTAATAAAGGCTCGGCCGAGATTAAACACATTATTTAGTTGATTCTTAAACTCTATTTTTTTGGAATATCTTTGCATATTGTTTGCGATAGCGTCTCTAATATATACTTAAAGAAGGGACGAGGGGGAATCACGTCTACATCTTAAAAATCTTTTATTTAAAGACAATTAATTTTAATTTATTTAGAGACATTAAACCATGCCTACAGAAGATGGACTTGAGAGCAGTGAGGTCTCAATGGGCGGTGTGTGTTGCACAACGAATTTATTGTTTCATATATAGTTGTCCGGATTTAGACATGAGTGGATTATTTTTGATGAAAGAGATATGTTAAATTTTTCTTGAGATTCAAATTCATTTGTTAAACTTTCTTTTACTAAGCAAAGCACACATCAAAAAAATGTATTAACGAATACTGTTAGGTTCTCACACTAAAGAAGCTAGTTATCATTAACGGAGGTCATCAGTCATCATACAGTACCGTTAATTTTGACGGACTTGGTAATTGAATGCAAGAAAAATTGCGGCTAACGTTAAGTAATGCACTATCACATGAATTTTTTTTTATTGATGAAAAAAATAACTATGTCTTCAGAAGTAGTATGTAGTATTGCATAGAGAGTTTACAAATTATACATTTGCGATTCTATTGTATAATAAAATAATTTCGTATTATTGTGAGGTATTATGCTACAGCATATGTATAAAGGATATACAACTCAAATTATATTGAGGTTAACTAAATTACATTGTAAGAGACAATTCTTTCGAACACATAGTAAATGATGTAAGTAAATAGATTTGAAGCTGTGACATTAGAAATCCGAAAAGTTAGTAGGGAAACGACACAAACTTTTATCACAGCTACCATAATATATCTGTCAACGTATAAATTTTAGACCGACTAATGCCCTACTAACTTATGTACCTGTTTGAAAGTAGAGACTGCTTTATAGTATTTAAGCTTTCCTATTTTTTTTTTTTAATCTGTTCTAAAAGTGATTTTGTTTCATACAATGAGGGGAAAAAATTGTCGAGACCGCTGATCTTTGGATTGACTAATGAATTTTCATTTGCACAAGGTAGATTATTTTAGAATGGATTGAGCCTGACGCACCTAAGGTTGACAGGCAGGCAACGGACTCAAGAGTTCTTGCAGATCGGGCAAGCCTCAGGAGAAAGGCAGGAAGAGGACAGGACTACGGTCACTCAGGATGGTACCTCAGTAATAAAGCGATACAGATTTAGAAAGCATTGGAGATTCAGCAGGCCTTAGCCTGGAACAGAGAACTACATGGTTTGTAGATTCACCAGCTGTAGTAAGTAGCTCTCGGCCAACGACAGTTTTCACTCGGGCCGGATCTGCAACGGCTTTCGATTCCCTCCGGCGACCCTGTCCTTCTTCAGGGCTGTCGTGGCGCATTTTCGGGTGTGATCTCCAGCGGAAATTATAGGACGCTCGAAGACTACGCCTTTCCCTTCCGTCGTACAGTGCAATTTGGGTGCGACATCCTGTTTCACATGTTTCTAAACGATGGTTAGAAAAAGGATACAAACACCAATATGCACGTCAATAGTTGCGAGGCGATCAGAAGACCACATACGAACAACGTAGTACGATTATTTCCAACAGTGGCAAATCTCTAGCATCCACTGCAAACATCCTTGACCCCACGATCTGATGTGACCTGTTTCTTAACTCTGGTTATTGCCCAAACCTCTTGAGGTCGATTTGAACCAAAAATCCATTGCACATAGTCTAAACAGTGCAAAAAAACAACTATCAGTTTTTAGGTTAGGTCCTGACTGGATTACCTGACCAGACTGATCTACGAAATACCTGTATTTGACTCAAAGAGTTCACTCTTTAAAATTTTCTTGTTGAGCATAAAGGGATTTAGAAGTATTAGAGAAAGATTTGATCACACTTTCAACAACTAAATCATTGATAAGATACTTCGTAAACGATCAAGATCCAGTTCTATTACTTTTGATCCCATATTTCTGATATCATTTACAGTTCTTTTAGCGAAACATTCATCAGCCGGAATATATCCTACTTCTTCCTCCGATGATATCCTTCAAAGATACTGTCATAATATTTTATCCTTAAGGTATCTTAAGCGATTAGTTATAGACAAATTCAAACGTATACTTCGTTGTATTATAATTCTAGAGGTCAATATCTTAGAAATGTCCATTCAACCTATCGTAACTTAGCTACGTCAGGAAATGACTCTATTGGATTGTTGCAACAGTTCGGAATATCTAAAAACGATGAGGTAACAAATGTTCTGAATTAATCTGTAGCTGAAAGTCTTCTATCGGAGGCGAGATCAATAGAACAATAGGAAGTGTGAGGCAGCTACCGGGTCTCTCTCTGCTACAGCGTGCCCTATCTTTTCGTCTTCGTGAGTTATAGCCTCTAACGATTCTGCCGTAGTTAGGAAACGTTCCAAAACACATTAGTAAATAGTGTTTGTAGTCTCTAAGGTACTGTTCTACTAGCCAAACATCTCTCTTCCTGTAATATAAAACCTAGTGTAATATATATTGCCAATTCATTCAAGGTACGGTCGTTTTTTCTGTTTTTGTTTTGACTCCTTTCTATAATTCTATACCTCACGTACGTCACCAATCACATATCAAAGCCTAACAAAATTCACTGGCTGCTTGTTTCTTCAAATTTATCTTCAGTATAAGAAAGTAATGACAATCATGTCCTAACCATACAAGTCATTCATACTATATATACAAACAGCCCAGAGGCCCCCCAAGTACACATGGTTGTCACCTCCCTCACGTGCGAAGGAGGAAGCGGAGTCTTGGGAATTACCCCCACGCTCCTACGTCAGCCGCGTCACTGGATAAGAGCCAGCGGAGGCTGACCAAGAGCGCGAGAGCCACATACGCTCCGGACATGATTGGAGAAACTGGCCATTGCCAGGACTCCCACTGTCACGTATTTATAGCAGGTCACGAGGCCACTGCCGTTTTAGTCTCCGAGGAGGATTATAGGGATGAGTGGTGCAGTTCAACGACTGTGCTACGAGATTAGAGTGGTTGGATAGGTTACTATTAAATCACATTAGCTGAAACTCAAAAAAGTTGAAAATTATATAGTATTGTAATATTATTACTGTTTTTCATAAAACATGTCATCTTCATGACATGACATCAGTGATTTCATCCTCAAAAAAACAGTATGAAAATGAATTATGTTGCTGACGGTAATTAGGAGGTAAAGAATGCCAAAAAAAAAAATAGTGAAATCACAGAATTTTCATCCGTTTTAGTTCTTAACAGAAACTAATCGGAATTTAAAAATAACTTTTATGGCCATCCCATTTTTGCTAATTATTTACTGAACCTAAATTGTTCTAATCCTTGAAATGATTATAACTAACACAATTTTTTATATGTAGCTATTCAGATATTTATTTTTGCTTACAAAATTAATAAAAAGATTTTTAATGATATTTTTTATTCCAGTTTTACATCATTAATGTTATTGCTATAACACTAGGGTAGGGGATAGTATTGATTTAAAATATATTTAAAAAATAAAATAAAAAATCAATCTACACCAGGCCTCCCCGATTCCATAAATTGTAAAATAGTTGGTACACCATTCGTAACTATACTAAAAAAATTTAACAGATCATCTGTAGTCATTAATGACAAGAGTAAATTAGTTACGGCGAAGAGGCAGGTATAAATGGTAATTATAAAATGGTTGCGTAATGAACTATCGTATGCATTCTATATATTCAGACCGATCATCATATTAAAACGTTTAATTAGATGTCATTGTTGAGTTGTAATCTACAACAATGGACGCCGCGTGAATTAAGCGGTTCCAATAACTGTTCAGACAGAAAAATATAAGAACGTATTAACGTGCCGATAAAGGCTATTAAACAGTGTACAATGTCTAGTGTCATTTGGTCAAAGAGTCAACTCTATTGTCCTTCTAGGCTCGAGCAAGAGGCATCCATATCATTAGGGACGATGCTAAAAGAAAAAGAATGACGGATCATTATGTCCAGTTCTTCCGGGGTCAGTCGTCGAGAAGTGACCTCAACAACTTTACAGACAATCTACCTTGAACGAGTCCAATCCATCAAGCGAGTAAAGTTCAAATATAGAGTGTGAAAAGAGTTCTTTCGGCTAGAAAAATTATGATGGTTTGAGAAACGGATAGTTGCAAGAATAATCCTAAAATCTATGATGGCAGGCTGAAGGTTGTACATACTTAAACACAAAGTAAGCACAATGTGGCATAAAGGAAACTGGTTGATGAAAAACTAAGAGTCTTGTAAAGCAAACCTTCATATTTGAAGAAAACTTTTGTAAATTATTAAAATGGAAGTTTATAGTTAGCTGTTAATTTAGATTCGAGTGGATGTACTAGTTGGGATGTCGGCCTAACTTGATGAAAGAAAATGGGCGACGTTTCGGCACACTATGGATGTCTGCTCCAGGTCCTTACAAGAAAAGTACCAGAGATGCTAATTGTTGAGAGCTCACCCATATTAATAATTTGATGAAAATCTAACGCCTACTATTCCCACAAAACGATATCCCAACAAAAATATCCAAGCACAATGAGGTAATTCAATAAGTCAAAAGTCCTGGAGCAAAAACTCGCTTGGGGTAGGCTAATTGAGTAAATGATTTCCATTAGTCTACTCAAGTACCAATTGACATAATTTTAAATTCAGTAAAAAAAAACAACCATCCGTAGCACAGTCATTGAACTGCACCAATCATCCCTATAATCCTCCTCGGAGACTGAAACGGCAGTGGCTTCGTGACCTACTATAAATGCATGACAGTGGGAGTCATTTTCTCCAATCATGTCCTGAGCGTATGTGGCTCTCGCGCTCTTCGTCAGCCTCCACTGGCTCGTATCCGGTGACGCGGCTGACGGAGGAGCGTGGGGGACTTCCTAAGACTCTTGCTCTTTCGCACGCGAGGGAGGTGACAACCATGTGGATTTGGGAGGCCTCAGGGCTGTTTGTAAATTTTGTATGATTGATTTGTATGAATTGTCCAATGAGGCAGATTGTAATTTTAGCACAATAAAGAAGTTATATATCAGTAAAAACCACCAATTATCATATTCAATATTTTAGAAATAAAAACACTTGGCATCGCCTGATCCCATATTACTAAACATCCTGTTATGAAAAAAAAATCCTTCTATATAATTATTGAAGTGTCGGAATATTGGAGAAAAGCTATAAACTGCATATTTCCTTGTGAGAGCCTGTGACGTAAGAGTGAGAGGGAAGGTTGAAGAGACAACTCTATGAGAACGTTACAAAACATTACCACCCCTTCAATTATTCTTGGTCCAAATGCAGTCCTACAATAATATAGAAAGCGAAGAGTGATAGTTGCTTCTTTGTTATAAGCATTAGAACAGTATATTGGACCTGAAAGTCATTTCATAGTAAAACCGCATAGAGAACTTTTCAGTAGTTACACAGAACAAGGTAATTTTAACAATTTGACATAATTTAAGGTAGAACTTATTTATTAGTTTGTTTATCAGTATTTTTTTAGTGTTATTATCGTGGCGATACGAATCGGTGACGTGCCCTGCCCTCCTCCAGCAGCTTCCTTACTCCTAGTGTAGATGTGAGGTCTTCAACCGCAACTTGTCTTGTTAATCTGTCGATATTTAAAAACCCCACTACACCCAGTTACATGCAAATAGCTTTTAACTCCGGGTTTGGTGAATTTTTAGACCTCCGAAGATTTTAGAGAGGATCTCGAATCATTCTGCTCCTTGTTTTGGAGGCAAGCACCGTATCTAAACACCAAATAGGTTTGGCCGAAAAATTGTTTTATAGTGATGTGTTTTGATAATACATGGTTTACAATCATGATTTAGTACTAGGTGTTTACTACGTTCCATTTCTGAATTCCCGAGGTTTTTTTTAGAAGAAGCTGTATTTAAAGTATACCAACCTCAGGAAGGAAAACGATCAGGTATCACTGAGATCGACACAGCTGGCGCTATATTTAGAACTGAGGAGAAACTTTGCTTTAAAGGTTCTCTATTATATATATATATTTCATTCATACCATATTTACAAAGACCTCCCAAATCCAGATGGTTGTCACCTCCCTCGCATGCGAAAGAGGAAGCGGAGTCTTGGGAAGTCCCCCAAGCTCCTCCGTCAGCCGCATCACCAAACACGAGACTGCGGAGGCTGACGTAGAGCGCGAGAGCCACATACGCTCAGGACATGATTGGAGAAACTGGCCATTGCCAGGTCTGTCACATATTTATACCAGGTAACGAGGCCACTGCCGTTTTAGTCTCCGAGGAGGATTATACGGATGAGTGGTGCAGTATAATGACTGTGCTAGGGGATTAGGCTGGTTAGATAGGTTACTATGGAATTTTATGAACTTGGAAGGGATGAGCTCAAGAATGTAAGGTATATTAAGATCATTATGAAGGGTTTTGTTGCTGACGTAATAAGGGGCATTTACTATTGTTCTCATGATTTTTGATTGAAAGGATTGGATACGCTTGATGTTCGACTATTTTGCTGTCTCCCCGTGGCTATATTCCGTATGTTTAAATTGGCTTAAGTATAACTTTGTAAATAAGTAATTTATTTTCTATTGAGCGATGGGATGTCCTTTGAAGTAGTCTGTACAGTTTTATGCGTCTGTTTAGTTTTTGTCTTTTTAGCCTCATTTGTGGGTTCAAGGTCAGTCATTTGTCGAGATGGAAGCCTAAGTACCGTACTGTCTCGGATACAGGGAGAGGAATGGAATTAAAATAAACTAGTGTACAAGACTTGCGACAGAGGGTGAAGGTAATGTGGGAACATTTTGCTTCATTAACTCTCTTTACGAAAAGGTTATTTTATATTATACAGCCTATATATAATACAGCAGTGCTGGAAGGCAGCGTTTTATTTATAGAATCATACCTGAACTATTTATCCAACTTATACAAAGGAGGTTATCCAATTTCTTTTACAAATGAAATAAAGTTGACGTTAATAAACGGCAAACGGAAAACTGCTGGTAATTAATTGTAAGGATAAGAATCGTGGATTAGATGATAAAGATTGTGAGATGGACGATAGTTAAACCGGATTAAGCTGGCCGATGCAGACAGAGCAGCACTGCCTAATTAACAGCTGGAGGCTTATCTTCGGATCACCATGACTTGGCCTTCCATGTCTTCCGCAAATCTCATCTCCTCTGATTGAGTGGAGGAGCCACTATTCCTAATTAACGTTTTTTTTTTTTGTTTTGGGTATTTTTTAATGCTATCTTCTTCTTCTCTTTGCTCTATAGCACGCCATCTTCTGACGCCACTTGAGGAAAGGTCATTCAAGTCGTCATAAAAACATCCGTGTCTCCTTATCCTTCATTCCAGTATCCGTTAGTAGAGCATTTTTCTCACTCTCCAATCTTTCAACGCGACCCAACCATTGAATACTTCGAGCCTTCACGGATCGTATTATGATAGTTGAAATCTATTGCATGAAATAATCTTTACTGGAACTTTTCCAGAGTCTGATATACGTCGATGTACAAAGATTGAACCGTATCTCATACCATCCGCATCTGCATCATTCCTTAGTTCCTTCCATCATTCCAGTAATTACTATTTCTGGTCACTACTTCAGTTTGGACATCCCTCACCTTAGTTAAGTCTTTCATATTTTCTATTAGATCAACTCAAGGTACTTATACTTATGAAGGGTATTGTTGCAGACGTAATAAGGCGCATTTACTATTGTTCTCATGACTTTTGATTGACAGGATTGGATGCGCTTGATGTTCGACTTTTTTCCTGTCCCCCTTAGCTCTAGTCCGTATGTCCAGATTGACTTCAGTATAACTTTGTAGATTACTAATTTATTTTCTATTGAGAGATGGGATGCCCTTTGAAGTAGTCTGTACAGTTGTCCAAAGCGTATTTGGCTATTTTCCTTCTAGCAAGAAATACCTCTAGGTACCAACAAATGCCAATTTACCTTCTTATATCCTTGTTTGGGACTAGCTCCGGCCAAATTCTCTTGTAGTGTCATTGCCTCAAGGACATAGTTTATAACAAGCAGCAAGTTAAATTTATTTTTTAATTCCAGTAACATTTGTTATACCTTTTTCATGGATAGTCTTATTCACAAACAGGTAACCATCCTCCCGACTTGAGAGCTACCCTCCGTAGGCTGCAGAGGAGGGAAGTTGTAACGGAGTTGGGGGGAGTGACCTCACTCCCACACCGGCCGCACCTGGGCCATGCAAGGTCGGCCTGCTTCACCGGTCTTATCTCGGAGTTTGTAGGCTTTACTGTAGGAGTAAGTTGCAACGGAGACAATGGCATCTCTAATGAATTTCGTACTTGCATATCCGGCATATCTATAACAATATATCGCCACAGGAATTGAGAGTGTTGGTGGCACACCCCGTCAATGGAAAAGATGAATCAAATCTTAATGCGAATAGATACAATAACTATAAACCTGATTAAAGAATAATAGTTCTGATGTGGTTCAAGAAAGAAAGGAGATCATTTTTAAAATGATAGTGGGCCATCCGAAATTCGACCTCGACAAATCATTGTGGTTAACAACAGTTTCAGTAAATTTCACCCACAAAAATAAATGCGACAATTCAAGCGTGTTGTATAGAACAATTAAGGGATTTTATTGAATTTCTGTAAGCAGAGGAAACAGCAGCTATTAAGTTAGTATATATATGTACTATAAGTCCATGGAAATATAATAGAAGAAACATAAAAATTATCAGCAATGAAGTAATAAAATCTATCATAAAATTAATCATTTCTAAGTTGTTAAAATTAGTTTTTAAAACATAGCTAAGACATTCTAAACATAATATAATACGACCAATCACAATAGAGGTTATTTGCCTATTACTCATTTACAAGTCATACATATAATAAAAACGATAAACACAGTAATAAATTACAATGAAAACACCCTCTAAACTCCAACGATGCTACAGAACTAATAATATTATAATCAGACAAAAACATGGGACTATTCTTTAAATGATTATAAAATTATTAATAAACAAGTACTTATTGGTTACAATAAAAAAATAAAGTGAACTTGCCCTTTAGTTTAAATCAAGCCAATACATTTTATGTTTGACCATCTTATTATCTTTTGTAATTTTAAAAAAATTTCCGGAATTATTATACTTTAAGCTGAATAAATGGTTTTCGATGAAAGTTGTTTTGCATTATATTTAGAATACACAGTGTGAAATTTTTATTGAATCCCTATTGTTAATGCTATTGCCATCACTTTCATTTATTTTAAACTGCATTAATTGTGGAATTATTCAAAAGATATTGTGGCTAGTCTATATTATTCGTTTAGAAACTTATTAATTTTATAATTATTCATTATTTTCCATAATATCGCTTTTATTTTTTTCTTCATTGGAATATTCGAGCAAATTATTAAGCAGTACTGCAAACAGGGGTTGCGAACAAGAAGGTGGCTGTTGTAGTTATAGTCATCCAACAAGTAATTCCATCACGTAAGTAATCAATCAATGAAGATTAATTTTATTGTTTCGTAACATTTTTCATGTAATGGAACCTCCATGTAAAACTTAATTGCCTACTCTGAGAGCTTTCCCTCAATGTGTGAAAGACCAGTGTGACTGGATTTGACAACTGGAAATTATCGTTGATTGTAAATGACTGCTCACTGTTTTAAATTATTTCATGATTGAATAATTAATAATAAAATGTTGGTGCGGTGACTCAAAGCACTCGAAGGACGACCAGTCCTGAGCAGTTATTTTTCAAGCTTCCGTAGCACGCGTGCTCATGGCAGTACGCCCATGACATAGCCTTGACATTTTTTTCATTTCTTTGTTCGCTGTCAAAGTTTGTTAAATAATAAAGAATTGATAATGATGACAATGCTCTGTAAATATACTTACACAAAATAGCTAACCGACAAATTAAAAATCATTGACATAAGCGATACTCTTATTAATATAAATAATATTAATTAATTAAAAAGAAAATTATTTAATAACTCGACAACGATTAGAGACCCTTCCATTCATCCTAAATATATCTATAAACCATTGGAAAACCATTAAAATAACAACCATCCTTTAGCAAATATTTAGACAATTGTTTTGACATGTTAATAGTTACACATCAGATGACTTGGGTCAATGAAATTGAACAGAGTCATAAACTGTTTTTTAATTTTCTGTTCTGTTCTTTGTTTTGGATAATTTCACTAGTAGTTGGATTTGATAGATTGTTATCGATTAATTTAAATTTTAAATTAGAGTAAGCTTGTCAATGTTTATAAAAGCACGAGTTCCACTGGGCAGTGTCCTGTGTCCCATCCTCTATAATCTATATACCGCTGATGTCCCCTCTACTCCCAAAACCTTTATGGCAACATTTGCAGGGTACACTGCAGTCCTGACATCCCACCCGATATAAACTTCAAAAACCTTGATGAGATCGATTATTGGTGCAACCAATGGCGGATCAAAGTTAGTGAAGCCAAATGCTCCCACATTTACCCTCTGCCACAAGTCCTATCCACTAGTTTTTTTTAAATTCCATTCCTTTTCCGGTATCCGACACAGTACGGTACTTCGGCTTCCATCTCGACATAAGCCTGACAGGTCATCCACACACGAGGCTAATAAGACAAGAACTGAACAGGCGCATTGGACAACTTTACTACTTAGGCTGAAGGTTATGTGGACTTGCAGAATAGAGCTATGGGGGATAGCAAAAAAGTCGAACACCAAGCGTATTCAATTTCTTTCAATCAATAACTTATACGATTGTCCACATTTTCGGTAAATTTTATATAATCCTTTACTTGTACACATGTAATTTTAATGATTTTATCACAAGCATGTACATATTGCATTATTTTTTTAATAGTATTTATCATAAATAAAACATACACCTGGCAAAAGTGTGATACACCCAGAAATTAACCAAAACAAATTATATAAATAACAATCCAAGCGGAGTTTTAAATATAAAATTCAATGTCTGTTCAAGTTTTCAACTCTTTGATACTTGTCATTGAAAACTTCGCGTCGTGGGAGAACCAGTAGATTGTAACAACTTAGCCGCACGCTGATGGTTCCGCAATATTAATTTTAAAATGATGTACGTCTTTCTGATACTAATCACCTTCATGATGCATCATCATCACGGTATGGTATGTCAGAAAATTCTTTTATCACTTCAGCATTGGTCCCACAGGGCATGGAAAAGTGTTTGTGTCGCTATTACCTTGATTGATCTTACAAGTCCTATTAGTAAGGCAACATACTCACGGCGCTTCTTTAGTGACTCTCTAAATTGTATCCTTTTGAAATTTACCTGCAAAAAAAAAGCAATAGTATTTTAGTACACTACATAAATAAAAGCTAACAGACATTTTTTTTTTGCATTCTATTTATAATGCTTAAAATACAACTTTAACGGTCAAGAATTAAATCTTAATATTAAGACTCGTTTAACACTGAAAATAGCTCCATAAGAAATTAACTGAAGGTTATTTCGTTTAATCGTCTCCTCACGATATTTCTGGAAGGCTAACATCCACTAAAATTATGTTCTTCAAGTGTTTTTGTAGCTCTTGTTATTGTTGGTAATTACCATACTATAATTATTAAGGTGAATTACAGGAAATATCCCGTGATTTTTTAGACATGAAATTTTGAGTAGCAGTTTTATTTGATGATAAATATATAAAATAGAAATCCTATAACAATAAGTCTCCTTAATCAGTAATTTACGGCTGAAGCAGAAAATATTTTTTGTGCTATTATATTGTTTTTTTTATATATATAATATATATATATATATTATATCGAACTTCTTTATTGTGATAAAATTTCAATCTGCCTTGTTAGGTGATAAGTAATTGTAATAAATGTCCCTCATGAAATTCCATAGTAACCTATCCAACCACCCTAATTCCTTAGCAGAGTCATTGCACTGCACCACTCCCCCCTATAATCCTCTTCGGAGATTAAAACGGCAGTGGCCTCGTGACCTCCAATAACTAAGTGATAGTGGGAGTTCTGGCAATGGCCAGTTTCTCTAATCATGTCCTGAGTGCCTGTGGCTCTCGCGCTCTTGGTCAGCCTCAGCTGGCTCTTATCCAGTGACGCGGCTGACGTAGGAGCGTGGGGGACTCCCCAAGACTCCGCTTCCTCCTTCGCATGCGAGGGAGGTGACAACCTTGTGGACTTTGGGGGCCTCTGGGCTGTTCGTAAATATTGTATGAATGAGCGAGTGAATGATGAATTGTAAATATAGTATGAATGATGACATTTATCTCAATTACTTATTGCCTAATAAAAGGCAGATTGTAATTTTATCTTAATAAAATTAATTGAAAAAAAAAAAAAAAATGTCCTCATTCATACAGTATTTACAAACAGTCCACAGACCTCCAAAATCCACAGGTTGTCCCCTCCCTCGCATGCGAAAGAGGAAGCGGAGTCTTGGGATGTACCCCCCCCCCCACGCTCCTCCGCCAGCCGCGTCACTGGTGTAATATTCTTTACAGTATCAAATTTCCGTTTTTGGAAAGTCCTTTGATCGTAAAATTACAATTTGATTATCCAGGAAAAGGACCAAATTAAAGATCTTTGGGAGGCTAATTAAGAATATGTCTAATATATTTTGTGTTTAATGGTTTTTTTCTAAATATTTAAATAAAACAGATTTGGTCATGGTGAGTAATTCCCGGGGGAGAGGGTTGAGCCAGTTTTTCGTAGAATCCCCAATGCCTGACTTGTACGCACCCCGTCCCTCAAATTGCTTTTGTACTTATAACGGAATAAATGACGCTGTGACTGCTAAGAAATATCCTGTGACTCGGAGAACGAGCGCCGAAGGAAGAAGGACTCGGTGACAAGGAAGGACTCGACGAGGAAGAAGTGACACCTGTAAAGGCCGGATCCCGAACTGGGTCGTCGCTTGGTGGCCCGTTAGCTGAAATGGAGACCCGCTAAAAACCGACACGTCCCTCATGTTCAGCTTTCTAACGTGCCTTCTGTCTTCTTAGAGTCGCCGCTCCAGCCTTCTTGTCCGCGGAGGATTCAATTCGACCTACGAGCCTGTGCTTTGTCAGGACAACTGCAGTCCGGTGCACCGTTCGTCGCAACTTCTTCTGCGGAGTTCTGGCGGGGATGGAAAGTTTCAGGGGTAATTGGGATGTGGAGTCCAAGAGAGTGCCAATAGTTCTCTTATCCTTAAAAAAATCCAACCCAATTCACACGGGAAGGCGGAAATTCCTACTCACAAATACTACTTTTACCATTATGGACTATAATATTTTATTGAGTGTTGTAATAAATAATGATGTGTACAATCTTTACCAACGTGTGCTGCTAGAAGCCCTCTGATATGCTTACTGTCGGGAGACAAAGGGCATTTATTCCATTCATTAAAACCTACTACCATTATAAAAACCAATTACTATAAATAACTTAAACGTGAGTGAACTAAATACTATCACACAGACACATTGGAGCAAAGAATAAATTCTTAGATGACCAAGTTATTAAATGTTAATGAAATAAAAAGTAGATTATTGTATTCTATAAAAATTGTATTTAGTTTGTTAAAATGAAACAAAGCAACTTAAAAAACCGACCGCGACCAAAGAAACTCCATAAAGCTCTAAGGATAAAGAGAAAATTAAATATTTTTCAAGTGTCATTGGGATATTTATAAATTTATTGAAGAATAATACCATAGTGTTTTCTTTTATTTTTTAATGGACAATAACGGTAAGAAATTAAACAAATATGTATTTATAAATAACACTTCAATACCAATAGCAACTCCTAACTTCACCTATTATAAATTAGTAAAAGCTTTTACAACTGAACAATCTTAAGTTAAAAAAATTTTCTTGAAATCGATCAGTATAGACTCTACATGAATCTATTTACAGAAGGTCATTATATGTCCTGTAGCTTGGCTACATTTTATACAGTTTTTATTAACTTTACATTGCGACTTGTAATTGTTACAAACGTTTAATGCACGTTATACATTCATTGTCTAAACATGTTTAAAAGTGATGGGGCTCAACTTATGAATCATAGGCTTTAAACTAACTTACATCTAACAACAAAATCTCTGGTCAAATCACAAAAAACTCTGGTATCCCTTCGAAGCGAATTAATCTTTCACCATTTACTAAAGAAATCTAATATCAAAACACCCGATTTACCGACAAAAAAATAAAATGTTTTTGACAAACCGACAATGTTTTCATTGTTATTCATTTAGGTTTAATTTAACTGTGTACATTTATGGTGTGTATTTGCAACTGCTGCGGGAGTAAAAAAATGACTACTTAATTTCTATTTAATTACAATAATTAAAAATAACGATGATTTTGAAATTGAATTGAATTCAGGCGTTATAAGCTTACGATATTTCAGTTTGTGAGTCCTTGTTGTAATACAAATAATTGTAATAAAAACCTGTCTGTGAAAAAGCTTGTCCATAAATTAATTTATGATTCAACTGTGGGTATGGATATATTCAATTGGAAAAATTTGACTTTTTTTCAGACATTACTTTGATTACTAATTAATTTATTTATTCATAACCCTTCATTATTTGTGACACATCTTTGAGGCATCAAAGGAAACCTATATGCTAAATACCATGGAATTAGGGTTACGAAGGCAATTTTTGAGGCATTTGTAGAGTTTAAAATGACCCGAACGACATATTAACAATCAAGAGGCGAACATTATGGATTACTGGATATGGTATATATATTTTGATTTATGGTCATAGACCTGTCCGTATGTTTGTTGTTCACTACTAATATCTGTAGTTACAAAGTTACAAACACTCTGGCCTATAAAAGTTGTTATGAGGTTACCGCTGCAATCAAAAGTGTATGTTTTAAAACTCATGTAAAGCTTTGACGTCGCTATCGTAATCGAATCGTAAAGGGTACGCGGGTAGGCGAAAACCTCAATTTTGTCTACCCTCAAACCTTAATAAATAATTATAAAATTGGTTGAGTTTGAATTATGAATGTTAACAGTTTCGAAGCTTGGGTGGTCTTGGTGTTATCCGTTCACAAGGTTTCTCTAAGATATTACTTCTTAAATGGAACGGAAAATCTTAAGACAATGTAGGCCAGTTAAATGCTAACGGTTAGAACGGTTTGCTGTAAGTAATGGGGAGCGACGAGTCATGGCTTCTTGCATACAAACTCACCGTCAGATCATGAAGAAGATTACAAGAGGAAAGAAGATCTTAATGGTGACCGATTTAAAACATTAACTATTTCATTGCGATATTGAGATTGAAACGGTAATAAATATGTTAACATCATCACTCACATGTTTTCCTGAGCCACATTAAAAGGATAATGTTTTGGCACCTCGAGCTCGTGATGGTCATTCAGAAATTTACCGATTTATTATTTCTTGTTTTATTAGTTCTTTCATTCAATTTATTTATGGGCGAAAAAACTACAATGATATATAGATAACGAAACTAGAAATAGGCTTACTCAAACATGTAAAACAGCAAATTAAATCCGATTTGTTTTAAATGATGACTTTTTGGTTTTGCTTGCATTTTCCCTTTTTAACTTTTCGAAAGTGCGGGCAAAGTTTTTTCTTTTTTTTTTGTACCTATCGAATATAGTGAATTCATGCAATAACCATTGCCCCATATCGTCATTAAATACGCTATACAAATACAATTTGATTCACCCGTTGTTACAGTGTCCAAAATACTGGTTTCACTATACGTTTGTGTTGTTGTTTTTTCTAAGCCGGTTGATAAGTGGACGAGAGAGTGTTTGAAATGCCGTCGCCATTCCTCGAGTTGTTTGCTACTGACTCCTAGCCCCAGCACTTTTTCTTTCAGCCTTGAAACGCTTCAAATATTTTCACGTTGCCGATAAGGCAAACATATCCTAACGATTTAACAACGCACCTAGTCATTTTAAGGGGAATATTTTTCTAGGATATACGATGGTACCCGGCAATATCACTTGCGTATTAAATTACGTTAGTTTTTAAACGCTCTTGCTTCGAGATTTAAGCCCCTGAAGGGTAGGGTTTGGTATATAGTGGCCTAACTGTAGAATCACTTTACTCAAAGGCAATAAAATTCGACAAAAGGAAATGAGGTGGGGATAACACAGCATATATAAACTTAGACAAACTTGTTCTGCTCTCTCTTACACACACTCCAATGATGAACGCTCCTCCTCTAACTGACCATCTATGACTAATTTAAACCCTACATGGCGCAAGAAGAGATTTTTTAAATTATAGAGTAACTCCTTATATAAAGACATGGAATTATTTTTTATTTAAGTATCCAGTACTTTCTATGCCTAAAGCGGGATCCTTAAAACATTTTTTTTATATATATATAAATAAATAATAAACTTCTTTATTGTGCTAAAATTACAATCTGCTTTATTAGGCAATAAGTAATTGTAGCAGTCTAACCACCAGTAGCGCAACCTCGATACCTTTCAAAGGCTAATATTTCTATTAATAATGTCTTAATAACTATTCTGTCTTATTGTTAGTGAGAAAAAATATCTTATTGCTGCTAAGGTGCATTTGTCTTTCTTCCGTTTATCTGTATGCATGTTTGCCTCTGTCCTTTCACGGCGGTAGTAAAAATTCACACAATCACACAATTACAACTGTCTTTACGGCTTTGAAACGATTTTAAAGACTTTTTGCAATTATTGTCTTTTAAGGGGTCCTAAGGAATATTACGTATTACTAATCAGAACTTTAAGATCTTTAAATATTTTTTTTAATAATTGCTAAGTAGTTTATTTATTATTTAAACTTCTCTATTGTGATCAAATTACAATCTGTCTTATTGGACAATAAGTAATTGTGACAAATGTTCTCATTCATGCCATATTTACAATTAATCATTCACTCGCTCATACGTACAACGTGTAAACAGCCCAGAGGCCTCCCAAATCTACATGGTTGTCACCTCCCTTAGATGCGAAAGAGGAAGCGGAGTCTTGGGAAGTCCCCCATGCTCCTCCGTCAGCCGCGTCACCGGATAAGAGACATTGACAGGCTGACGAAGAGCGTGAGAGCCACATACGCTCAGGACATGATGACAAACTGGCCATTGCCAGGACTCCCACTGTCACGATTTTCTAGCAGGGAAATCATTCCAAATGTTCTAATGGGGTCTACTCCTCGATATTTTGCAATATCAACCATACGAATTTGCCATAATCATGGTTTTGCCATTCCTGATGGAGTCGGTAGGTTAGAGATGCTCGTTATGTGGAGAAAGAAAACCGTTCACAGGAGCCGATTTCACTTCCTGCTGCCGTTTGGAGGCCAACATGAGTCCCATTTAGGGCAGGCCCATACACGGAGCCAGTCTATGAACCATTGTTGTTCGGCTATGAGTTCATCAGGCTCTTGTCTATTATCATATTGTCTGCTCGTTTGTAATAAGGTAATGGGCAGTGCTCTACATATGGTGGTTATTTGGATGGAGGGTCCGGTGTTTTGTATCGTTTCCTACAGGACTAGAAGCCCACATGTTATCTCCCCCGTGTATGTCATTCTGTCTGTACTCTGCTCTTGGGACTTTGTTGCAACAATTGTTCCACCTAGAAACATGAAATCATACGTATAATATAAAGTGCAGAGAGCGAATGTGGCAGGAGCAGAAAATCGATTGGACAAAGGAGCAGAGGTGGAGCATCGAACTACAACAGCGCTTTGGTTCAAACGCTTCAATGCTGGGATTATCTGTCACCAAGACTCACCTCGATCAGGTTGCCCTTCAATTGTCAATAATCATAAATTAATCGAGAGTGTAAACAATATTTAGTTTGTGACGCGAACCTTTCATGTCTTTGGCTTGCAGCTATAATAGTGTCAAATGCCATAAATATTGTCGTTAGACTCGTACACACTTGACTTGCAATTATGTTACTCCAGAACGGAACATGTTAATGTCTGACAGATCAATATTCAGCTCGCCGTCCAGTCGTTATGCTACCCAAGCAGTAAAGCCTTGGGAGAGCTTATCCAGCAAACCCCACAAAGCCACGACGGTGAATTGCCTCGGGTACGTGATCTGAAGGCGGGATGTCCGAGGAAGGCAGGAAGACAATTGTATTGTATTCTGGGGGCTGCCGCGACCGGATGGATTGCGAGGGAACTGGAGACTTCGAAAACAGAATTGGCAACCTCACCCTGTATATATTGTATAGCTTGGGTTTGTATAGCAAATTTGTGTTGGATTTTTAAAATAAAAGATTATTTTTGACATTACAGTCAACAAACTTTACTCATAAAACGTATAACACACTAAAATCAGACAAAAGGTGAATCAAAGGAATCGATCACTGTCTGGAGGTTTTACAGTCCTTATGTTAGACAATATCATCAAATATTGGATAGTTTTTTTTTCAATCACTATAAGAATAACAAAACAAAAAAACCCAGCAAATCACTCCCTCGTTTGTTTTACACACGTGTTGACAACTAGCCCCTTGATTACAGCAATGGCCTTCTGTAGAAGACCGACTGCGTATAAAAAACAACAATAATAATAAAGAGTAAACGCTTACAAATTACAAATTTACTCATCACTTCTTAGAAATTAATCGCGATCAAATTAAATTGTAATTTAAAACACAATTACTACTAAAACAAAATGCTTGAGAAATTATCTTGAGAAATCAGGTCCTGATAAAGAAAATAATCTAGGTGACACCAACATTATTTTCTTGTTGTCAGACATATCTCAACTCTCTCACATTGACCTAACTTTTTTTTTTTTCATAGCCCCTTTAAATTTACAGATAATTGTAGATTTTCAGGCGAATCTATTTACAAATATTTTTTGTATTTCCTGTAGCATCTCTACATTATATACAGATTTTGTTATTTTATAAAAATTATATAACGAATAAACAAGTATAATGATACACATTATACGTGACTGGACTAAACTGACTAATAAAGGTGATGGGGCTCACCTTTTTGATCAACCTTAAAACTAACTTACATACTAATTCTTAACCTAATTTTCCCCGACAGTCTGTTGCCATCGATGCGGGAGGGGTGGTGGGGTCATAGTGTTAAACACTAGGTTGGTTAGGTGCTGCAACGAGTCAAAAAATTTAATGTGTCTCCGCCGGATGAAATCACCCACCTACGGCACACCAAGCAACGGGTGCCGGTCAGCGTTCTTTAACCTCTCGAGAGAGGTATGTCGGACCACTTTTCGCATGATCCCATTCTGGAAATGTTGGAGACATTTGGCTGTATTGTCAGTCAAGTGGGTAAATAGCGGGGCACAGCAGAGCTGGCCGGAGGACACATTTATAGATCATCAATTTGAGACAGTGTTCTTGATTGATTGAGACAGTGAAGCGACAGGTTAGGTGAAGTTAGCAAGTGCGATAGCCGGTAAGACCTTTGTCGTCCTTTTTCTATTTTATTACTAAAATGAGTAGAGAAATGGAGATGCCTATCCATTTTTATACCCAGATAGTGCATTTAGAAAGCTGGTGAGTTCTCTTGCCCTCCTATGCTATACGATTTTGGCAAGGAATTTTTCCCCTTTTGGAGGGAGAAGATTACGCAGTCGGTCTTCCCGGCGTTTACACTGATGTTTAACATGCCCAGTCAAATCAAATGAAACATCGGCCTAACCCGATATCCCAACAAACTCTTCTAAATAAGTAGAATATTCTCTGCAAGAAATGAACTCATCTCATTGATTATTCATCCAAGTTAAGGATATATTGTGTAATTAAGGGATTGGGTCACATAAACATGCCCCTTTACAAATATAATCCTTAGTGAAATCACGAAGTGTTGGATCAAGGTGGTGACGACCCTCAGAAGAAGCTCGCACTGTTATTATTCATTACCTAAGGTAAAGGAGGGTCCAGAAAAGAAAGATCTGTCAGTAGTTAAACCGGAGGGAAAAATCTTTTTTTTTTTCAATCCCAGAAAGAGGAAACAGAATTAATTCCGATGATCTAACACAGGAAGTAATCCAGGTTCGTTCATGTTGAAGTAGACGGAAAATTGATGTCGGAACGAACTCCCGGATGATGTGGGGAGTCGAGAGCAAGTGCGAGAAAGTAACAGTAATACCCCATGGAAAATTGAACAATTCCCGAATACCGGTCGTAATACATTGTAACATTGTAGGCTGTGTCTTATGCTAAACTAGTTTTTACAACCTACGTTATAAAGAACAGTATTTGTTTCCAAATATGATGTTACTAAGCAGGAAATATACACTTGATAAAACAATAATAAATTATATTAACGTCAAATAATATTTACAACATAAAAATTCATATGTTTTCTACACATATACTAATAAATCGAACAAACAACATTAAACGTCTATCATAATAAAATGGACACGCTTTCGGCCAATAGCAACAGAATACAATCCTAACAATAATCTCATTCATCTTACATTGTGCCTAAACAAAACGGGTTGAAAAATAATTCTTTACGTAATATTTTGGTCGGTTTCTCCGCGCTCCGATTGCCTTCGAACCACAAAGGAAATATTCACCGACAGACCACGTTACGTCATCGATCGAAAAATAATAGACAGCCTAAAATTATCTTTCTTTTTTAGCACAAAGATTGGGAGAACACGTCGAAAAGGAAAGCTTTTCCAACCAAACCAGCGTACTATTGTACAGAAGTAACGACAAAGCTGTTTATTTCATATAAGGTAGAACTTCTTAAATCACTTGGCTGAACAGGAGCCTGTTAACAATTTACTATATACTTATAATAGTTTCTAATTACTATAATACTTTCTTTGTAATAATAGAAGAAATTTTATATAATTCCATCATTTTAAAACCAAATGAAAAAAATCTATTTAATATTAATAATGAAATAAGTAATAGTGGAATGTTAGAACCATATCCAGTTTTTAAAATGTTTGTTTAATATTTCAAAACCGTATGAAATTGAAAGGATTTACAATTAGATAATGCAATGGCAATATTTTCAACCCCATAAATCGTGATTATGTGTCATTAATTAATTAGTTTCTATTAGAAAAAATATATCTATTTCTCAATAATTTTTAGAAGGGTATTACATTAAACATTTCGACTACCAACATGGTGTCAGCAACTTTAATTGAAGCAATATTTAATAAACTACTTCCATATGGATATGGGAGGTCTCTTGCCTGTTAGTGAATACTGCATCAATGAGTGAGTGAATGGTATGATATGAATGAGAACATTTGTCACAATTACTTATTATCCAATAAGACAGATTGTAATTTTATTACAATAGAGAAGTTTAAATAATAAATAAACTACTTAGCAATTGTTAAAAAAAATATTTAAAGATCTTAAAGTTCTGATTAATAATATGTAATATTCCTTAAGATCCCTCAAAAGACAATAATTGCAAAAAGTTTTTAAAATTCTTTCAAAGCAGGTATAATTGTGTGAATTTACTACCTGAATTTACAACCGCCGTGAAAGGACAGAGGCAAACAGACAGATAAACGGAAGAAAGACAAAAGTTCCTTAGCAGCAATATGATATTTTTTCTCACTAACAATAAGACATAGAATAGTTATCAAGACATTATTAATATTAATATTAGCCTTTGAAAGGTATCGAGGTTGTGCTGCTACTGGAGGTTAGACTACTCCGGTTACGGTATGGTTAGCACCGAGGTTACCTGTGTAGCAATGGCAGCACACTTACAAGAGGGGAACGAACGCTTCCTCATATACTCATATTAAATTCATTAGAGACGTCTCCAGCTGGTTCGTTAGGCAGCTATATAGTTCTCTTTAGCCACAGCTAACGGGATTCGGAAAATTCGGAAGAGGAAAATTAAAAGATTTTCATCCGGATGAGAACGATCTAGTCATTCGGCCAAAGGTTAATAGCTCAGTTATAGATTACCTCACCCTTCAATTAATTCCAGACATCCCTTTGAAAGAGAACTTGATTGTCACTATAGTTAGTAACTGTGTACGGTTAGTGGTACTCATTCTTCTGGATGAGTTGACCCCTTAGTGGTATCCTTGTAATGACTACGCAGTCCTATGGAGCTTCTGACATACAGGAAATTCGAAGTACTAAGGGTAAACATTATCGCTTGCCATGAGAGCCCTACAATACGAAATACTTAATGAATGAATGCCTTAAGTATAGCAATGAGTAAAACGCGAATACTGCACATATATAGATTGCCGATTACTGGAGCAAACATATCAGGTTAAAATGCATTAACGAGGAGTGTGGAAAAAAATTTAAATCTCGTTAAGAAATATGGCTAACATTTGTTCAGATCAGAAGTTATTATGACTCAAATATCTGATGGTTAAGGACACATTGATGACTGTAATACAAAATTAATTTTAATGATATTACAAAAATTATCGAGAACCAAATACATACATAATCGCGTTTTTTTTGTTTTTTTCAACTTGTCAACAAAGTTGTGGTGGGAAGGTTGGAAACAAATGTGAGGCAAATATTTAATAAAAATAATGAAATAATTGTTAATCATATGGATATGATACCATTCTCATAAGATCTCACGTGTAAGATGGGTAAAATAAATTTCTAGCCCAGGGCTTACGGTCATCTTCACGTGCCCAGATGTTGTACCTACTCAATACATGTCATTTTTGACCACCTCAAAGACACATTCCTAGCTTCATGGTGATATTTCTATTTTAAAACCTCCCATACACAAGTGCTTACATGTTACATCTTTCTTGATTACTCGGACTCACAGCTTTACGCTCTCATTGTTGATGGATTCACAACTTGTTTTGTCAAGGATCGCTCCTTCTTTTCAAGTGTTTATGGCGAAATTTGATGCCTAATCCATTAAGGAGCACTAAGAGATGTATTATAGTTTTGGAAGGACTGTGCAAGGTAGCTCCAATTACAATTGAGCTACACCTTAGCAGTAATAGCATTAGAAATTCAATAGTATAGATCAGGGGTTCTCAACCTTTTGGGACCATCGCCCACTTTCATGTACTATGCCCAGCTACTCCACCAACACCATTTACAATAATTGTTCGATTTTAAGAAGCACCGTGAAAATCATCAACGAATCAACAAGAAATCTTGTTCAAAATCTTGAAGACAGTTTAAAAACAACTTCGGCTAAAAATCAAAATTAACTGGAGTCAAAACCTAAAAGCTTCCTGGCTTCCATAAAGGTTGTGATATCGATCATCTGTTTGTTCCTGACTGGTAAATACTTACATTTTGTTCTGTTTTTATTAGTTTATTATTATTACTTTTATAGAATAGTTTATTATCCATCGTTCAAAACCAATGGTAACGTCCTAATTCGGTTTAGTAACACCTGGTTGATTCTTCCTTTACTATTGTCTCAGGACACTCAGTGGTATATTAATAATAATATGAACTATTGTCAATATTCAATACTTCTCTTGTGTTCTTTCTCCTAGATGTGTCCATACAACACTTTGGTCTTCATTGGATTCCTACACTCAATGGACAAGATTCCTAGGAGTTCCTTGAATACTGGAATTGAATAACGCGTTCTTCCTTGTTCTATCATCGCGTTGCTGATCGCTGATTATCGTTTTTTAATCACTGACTGGCTTACCTGAGAAGACATTCGAATGGCTGAGAAGGCTGATGAAATAACCTGGGGGAGATGGTCTGATAGAAGGGCGTGGTCGAAGTAGAGAAGGGCTTGGCCACATCCAAGACTGCCTGGCTTGCCTGTATTTAGCGAGCCCGACTACTTTCCCACGGCTTTCTAGTCACCTGCCTCGAGGGCATCTTATATTTCTGTCTGTATGTCGCTGTATTCTTCGGCTATCTATCCAAGGGGTATTGTGCTTGTAACAGGGAATACTGTAGGCGGAATGTATTCGATCTTTTCATTCGAGAATATCCTATGTATACAGATATTGGAACTTCCATTCGGTGTGCCTTATTTTAACGCGCAACCAATCTATTGAGACATTGTTCAGTGTGTGTGGATTGTGGCCGGTAAAAACCACAAAGGCATGATCTACGGCTGTTTCTATTAGGATAGACTTCTACTGAACGACAATTACGAGCGAACACTTGTTCCCCGCTATACATAATTATCATCATTGAAAATCAAAAAGATCTTTAAGTGCAAAAGACAATACCAGAATACGAAAATCATTTGCAATGTAGTTCAGGCTAAGCGCAGTACCTTGCGAAACGCCCGCAGAACAAATCGCCCCGTTATATTGATTATTTCCGTCGTGTCAAGGTGCTCAATAGGCAGATACACGCACTCCATCGCATTGAGTAATATTATCTTGAAATATCTTGGCATTTTCATCAAGATAATCCCAGTTACATTATCATTTCTTCACATTGATAATACACATCCTAGTTTGTAACAGCAATGACAATGTGTGCACATGAAGCGGTGTTTGTTCAGTTGTCTCTCGTACTCTCAGTAGGCGCTTACCGCAGGCATGTTCATCATAAAGAGAATAATTGGACAGCCTTCATTTTGAACCGAAATTTAAGTTCAACCACTTCAAGGGTATTTTAGTTCTTTATTTTGGAGACAATTATTTTCAAAAAAATATTTTGAAAGAACCCAACAAAAATAATTCATTTTATTTGTTAAACTACATGTAATATAAGAAACAAAAATTCTATCAAAAGTTGCTTAAGCGGAGAAAAACGAGTTGCTCCTACTGCTGGCTCTCAATACTAATTCATTCTTTGAACTTATTTTTACTTAAACATTTGTAATTTGGCTCTTCACCACAAAAATTCATATATTTAATACTTTCTGAACAGTAACTTTCATCAACAGGACCTTTATGACGGTTAATTATTTATTTTAATTCGTCCAATTGATGTATTATAGCCTTCAGATTATGAGCATGCGGAATATATCTATACAAGTATTTATGATCATTTCTATAATGCAATACCCTCCGAAAGATTAACTTTACTCTCTTTGGTAATAATCAATTAGGTTGGTGCGTATGAAATTTCAACTTTTGTCTTCCTGTTTTTGTTATACTTTTGTTTTTGACATAAATTGGATTATAGTCGTACTGTTCATTGCCTGAGTCACATTTTAGCAAAGAAGATTTTCTCAAAAGTGTTCCCTTTTGTTATTTGCTTTGAATTTTGCACCAATATGAATTCAACCGATATTCGTGTAATTTTCTTATATGAGTATAAACTTGGTAATAATACAGTAAAATCTGCACGCAATATAAACCAGGCGTTTGGGGAGAATACTGTAAACGATCGAAAAGTGCAGCGTTGGTTTGAAAAATTTCTGTCTGGTGATTTTTCCCTGCAAAATGAACCGCGTGGAAGACCCGAAACGTCTGTGAAAAATGATGCTCTGAAAGCATTGGTGGAAACGAATCCAACTGTTTATTCAAAGGAACTTGCTGCCAGAATGGAAGTTGACCATACAACAATATTGCGACATCTTTCTGAAATTGGCAAGGTGAAAAAATGGATAATTGGATACCGCACGAACTAACCGAGCTCGGCCACATACATCGTACAAAACAATTGCGAAATTAAATGAATTAAAATATGAAATTTTGCAGCATCCACCTTATTCACCGGATCTTTCGCCAACCGACTTTCATTTATTTAAACATTTAGAACGGTTTTTACGGGCTAAACAGTACGAAAATGAAGACAGTCTGAAAAATGCCATATCAGAGTTCATTGATTCTAAAGATCAGAATTTCTTCAAGACAGGCATCTATGCATTAAAATCTCGTTGGGAAAAATGTATTGAAGTAAATAGAGCATATTTTGATTAAATAAACAGCTATTGGAAAAAGATATGCAGTTTAATATATTCACTTAAGAATCTGACATTTCATTCGCACCAACCTATTATAACAGTTCTTTCAGTGGAATTTATAAAGACGCAAGGTCATCAGTGGTTAGGTCCGAAGACACCCTGATGGAAATATGTAGATTACTAGGCTTAGCTGATTCCCCATTATTATTTCTCAGGCGAGAATCCTGTACAACGGGTTCTCATTTGCCTATAGGAAGGAAGAAAAGTAAAAAACCCAAGGCGTACTGTAAGTATGAATAAGAAAGCGTTAAGTCGTGATCGGTCTTACGTAAGACCTGGGAGAAATTACAGGCACACAGATGTGGATGTGGTGCTCCATGCGTTATCCAACCCGGGAAAGTAACGCCTGCGTTCCCGGGGATCTGCAGGGATGGTCAGAGCCTCTCGTAATGGACCGCGGCTCATCCACCTGTTCCTCTACGTGATCCTCCATCGCAATGGCCACGGGTCTATGATCTGGGTGATCGTCCTGTGAAAGTGCGGTATTGCTGCGGCCCTCGAAGACCGAAGAGTTGTCGGAGCACACGTACTGCGGTTTTGAGAAAATCAATTTTCCTGTAATAAAAAAGGAAACTTCGGTACCTATTACTGCTGTCGGAGCTTCAGATGCTCAGCTGATAATGACTTGCAGTTTGTAGAGAATTTATATGGTAAGTAAGCACCAGTATCCACTCCAGGTTTAATACCAGCAAATTACGGGGCATGATGGTCTAGCTGCAGGCAAGTTACAGTTTGCTATGCAGTGCGACTTCCATTCTCATCTGGGTTCTCAGAGTATTCGCTGTAGAGTATCTCCGGACATTGACGACAACCTGGATAAACAGCAGTGGGCGAACAAGTTAAAAGACGCCGACGACACCTGCATCCACTCATCAACGAACATAATAATTATAAGACACTTTCTCAAACTACCGATACTCTCATACACCAGTCCTGTCTATAAAGATAGTACTACACACAACACAAGAAAATATTCCAGGAATCATAGATAGGTAACCATCCTTTTCATGGAGTAAGAAAGGGCGAACAAGCATTGTCGGTATTGCTTGGAACAATCTTCAACGGTCATCCCCTTCGCCCATCAGTAGTACTACCCTGTGAACCTTGATTGACCAACACACAGGGGGTGGGGGATCGTGGCTGACCCATTGGTTCAAATTGTGTGATCAAAACAACTTTGACCTATCAGTATTCAACGGAATTTGAGTACTCTTACCGAATACGAGTTTATCCTTACTCAATTTAAGAACACGCGTTTATTTTTCCCATCCCTTGTTGTTATTAATTTAATGGACTAGCAGGCTTCATTCGTGAGTAGGTCAAGAGCTCATTACAAGGAGATGAAATACAATGGCCAGAAAAAATGTTCATTGTGGGAATTATTCAGTTACCTTCTTCTCTTAGAGGAACAAGCGAGTTTCATAACTTCACATCAGTTACGAATGCAAATGAAGTAAATATTATCAAGAGCTTTAAGGTTTATTCCGTTTCAGGTTTTAGTTAATTTTCTCTTATATACAATATAAACGCTCAAATGGTAAATTCATTTATATGACTATGGATCAGAGTATTCGCAACCGTTGAGTATCCACAGCCATTGACGACATCCTGGATAAACAGGAGATCCTAGTGCACGAACTACAAGAAGTTAACAAACGCCTACAACAGCTGCATCCACTCAACAACGAACAACTTGGACAACATAATAAGCTATTTCAGAATAGAAATATTTTAAATGCTTAACATCCCGAGTCCTATCGAGTAATGCATATAGTAAATAATCCATGAATAATATGTTTCCTTATTTCATAAACTAACTAACATAATCCGATAGGTAAATATTTGTACATAGTTTTTCACTTACTTCTAGAACGTATATCCATAAACTAGTCTCCTACCTGTAACAGAAAAAAAAATCATTAAGTACAAATCAAATATTTAATATAATTAACAGAATGGTGAGCCATATCACCTTGTAGAGTCTTGTCAATGAAGCCAAGTGCATTGTGTATCATTGTACTTGTGTAGATTATATAACTTCTATGCCGATTCATACCTTGTATAGAGTGTACCGATGGTACAGGACATATAAAATGTAGTATGTAAATAGATTCGCCTAAGAATCTATAGTAAATGAAAGTTTTGTCATTTTTTTAGGGGGATTGAAAAAAAAAAAAAAATTAACAGAATATTTTAATTAGCTACAAAAAAAACCAAGAATACAAAAATAAGACCTAGGCATTCTAAGGAAAGTTGCCTTCCTTTCCTCCTGTAAGTTTGTTGGTTTTGGAAGGAATCGAATTTTAAATTCAGTTTCGCCGATTGAAAAAATGAAACTATTTCTAGATTCAGAGTCCTCGGTGATAATTTTGTTCAACGGTCACTCCCTGCTCCCATCAGTTCCGTAGGACGAACCTAACCACCTTGATTGACCAACAACACGCAGTGGAACCATGGTGAGGGAGGGATTGTGGCTAACCCATTGGTTCAAATGTTAATGAAATTATAATGTTATTAATAGCTTATTATGTCGTCCAGTTTGTTTGTTGTTGAGTGGATGCAGCTGTTGTAGGCGTTTGTTAACTTCTTGTAGTCCGTACACTAGAGTCTCCTGTTTATCCAGGTTGTCGTCAATTGGTGTGGATACTCAAGGGTAGCGAATACTCAGATCCTTAGTCATTTAAATAAAGATATAAGGGCTGATATCGCTTTACGATTTGAGCGTTTATATTATATAATGGGTGTCCCAGAATTAACGCAAGATTTGATTTAAATAGAAAACACAGTTTTTAGTGTTTTTGTTGTTATTTTTTTATTGAATTATAAAGTAAATAGGATAGGGTTATTTATGGAATAACACATCGGGCAAATGGCCTCCACGACTTTGCTGGCACATACGCACTTTTGTCGAAATTTTCCATGACCATTTGGCATAAATGTCGTTGAATTTCGTTGATGCAGCGTTGAATTTCCTCTTTTAATGAACGGGTGGATGTGGGCTTGTTGACATTCATCTTTGACTTTAAATAACCCCATAAAAAGAAATCTAAAGGTGTTAAATCACACGATCTAGGGGGCCAATTCTGATCTCCGAAACGAGAGAGTACACGACCTGGAAATGTCTCATGCAGAATTTGAATCGTTTCATGGGCTGTATGGCATGTGGCACCATCTTGTTGAAACCACATATTGGCCATATCAATATCATCCAATTTCAGCACGATCAAACGACGCCGAATTGATGTTCCTGGATTTTCAACAACACTCTCACGAACTGCTTCGATATTGACTGCTTGTTTTTGGACGACCAGTGTGTTTAGTGTCTCCAACTGATCCAGTCTCCCTAAATTTTTCAGTTAATCTCTTCACAGTTGATGAAGTCAAAATACTATTCCGATCATATTTTGTATGAAATTTTCAAACTGCGGCCGCCAAACTTTCATTATTTTTGAGATAATGTTCAACAATAAAGACACGTGGGTCTATCGTGTAACACTCCATTTTTACTAACCCTAAACTGTCAGTTGTCAAATTGTTTTTTTTTTAGGGTTGCCAGCACTTTACTGCACAAATGGCGGCAAATTCAAATCTTGCGTTAATTCTTGGACACCCTACATAAGAGAAATTGAACTAAAACCTGAAGCGAAATTGAGTTTCGTTCAACTTGGCGTTGTGACAGTATATTTACAACCGACCGACTCAGATACCTTCGGGAGAAGGTTGGAGCTAAAGCGAACGAAGACAGGCCACTTTACTCCATACCTTATCCGGTCTGCATAAATGGAATGTGAGGTCCAAATGACTATTATGTCTAACAGCTTTGTCCCCTACTGCCTGCATACGGGCCTACGAGTGGCACCATTTGCTTTAACTGTAGAGGAACCGGTCGGAGGTATGATGTTCGGGCCGTGAGTACCTTAACACCAACAGATTGGTGAACAGTTTCACCTCTTTGAAACTTAAAAATTTGGAATTAATTCAACTCACACTCAGTAGAACTGGAAAAAAATGTAAATAATCAGAATTTTTTCATGAAATGATGTTATACAGACTTTTACAAACTTCCAAATTTTATACGTTTCAACAGGAGACCGAAGACTCCTCAAATGTCAAAACATTTCGGTGTTTTTCGGTTTTCATCTCTCTAGTTCATTTCAGAAAAAAAATACTTAAATTTAAAACACAATTGGAAGTAAGTATCAAAACAAACTATCGCCAACTCCAAAACTTTCTGGAAAGTATGATGTAAAAATAATAGGGGGATCGGAAAGTCTTTTATTTTTTTTACATAAAATTCAAATAAGTTTTTATTTTTAATCAATGATGTAATCAGCCTCGTTATCAACAACCTTTTGCCCATACAGTGTGCAAATTTTCAATTCCGGATCGTTAAAAATCAATTGGTTTTCGAGCAAAATACCTGGAGATGCCATTTTGAACATCATCCAATTTTTTTGCTACTTAGAAAATAAAATGTTGTAGTGATCGAAATAAATGGAAATCCGATGGCGCAGTATCAGGTGAGTACTTCCAATTCGAAAAATACTTTTTTTTTCTGGCAAGCTAACAGGGTTTTAATCAGAAAACTTGGTAAATACTTGATCAGTCAGTTAGGATTGGCTGATAGTCAGTATGCAGCATTGAGTAAATGTGGTGACTAATGAGTACAGTACTCATAACTAACATTTATTCAATTATAGTACATAGGTTTCTGATTATAATACTTCACCTCCCACATTTGTATTGTATTTGATTCGCATTCTAGCACCCTAGTCTTAAGAGTGTGAAGAGGTTTTAAAGGAGTACATATGCGTTTCCAAATATTGGCCCGATCTCGGAATCAGATGGCGCAAGGATTATAACGTAGAGGTCCTGACCGACTGACCCCTAAAGTATTTTCGTGAGGTACTAAACAGTGTTCGTGCCGAATTCAGTATGAATTTGTCAGAAAATTGGAGTTGAACAGAGGGAGGGGGGAATCGCGCGATTAGATTCCCACTCGAACTTCAAAACATATTACAATTCTTATTTAGTGATCATTCCCAAGACTCACTATAAGAGGCTATGATATTCCATTAAGATACAGACAATGAGGAAGGCTAATGTTCACTACCTCTGGTTGTAAGGAGTAATCATGTTGCGCCTGTGGAGGGGGTAATCGTCGAAATAACACAACGTGCCTGAGAAAATTGTGGCTGGGTTCGCGAGTCGTTCCCATAGTTCGAGTATCTTCTTATGGGCTTCCTCTCTTCAATACCTCTATCTTGCAAGTGGAAAATAACATAATTCTCTAATAAACAATCCAAAAGGTTAATTCTAATTTCTAAGGGGTTACCATGAGCCAAAGATTTATGACTATATTGAAAAAAAAGTAAAAACGATTACACTATAGATATTGTAAGGAACACAGAGGTAGGTGGGATAGCATCAATATTCCCACCCATGCTGGTAAAGGTCGGTGATCTACAGATAATCATTTTTTCACACTTTTGATACTTGCTAGGGGTGGTGCGAACCAAGGAAAATCTAACACTAGCCCTTTCTCACGAAATAAGCATTAGTAGTTAAGGGTTATGTAGAAGAAGATGTACGCTTCCAATCTATAAATGTTTATGCAGCAATTTCTTCCGATTGTTGATTCGGATTGCAATTCTTCGATTCTTGATCGAACTGATCAATAAGTAAAATCAAAAAGTTCCCGTACATTATTGTTACATTTAACAGCGGATCTCGTGCTCTTGGTCACCCTCTACCACCTAGTATCCGTGACGCGGCTGACGAAGGAGCGTGGGGGGACTTCCCAAGACTCCACTTCCTCTTTCGTATGCGAGGGAGGTGACAACCATGTGGATTTGGGAGGTCTCTGGGCTGTTATTAAATACTGTATGAATGAGCGAGTGAATGAAAATTTTAAATATGGTATGAATGAGAGCATTTATCACAATTACTTATTGCCCAATGAGGCAGATTGTAATTTTATCAAAATAAAGATGATTATATATACATATTATTGCATTAAAAATTTTCCTGGGTTTCTACTTTTGTTTAACTAATGCCAAGTCTATTATCGCATAGCTACCACAAGGTAAGGATTCCAGTGTTAAAGTTTGTAATTAATTATGTAAAGCCTAGTTTTCGATCTCACGAAGATAAATTTTCTTCATTTAGATTAATTTTGTATATTTCAAAATCCCCTTCAATGTAGGATGGAATATTAGTAATGAAAATGGAAACCCCTTGAGAATGAGCTAGAAACAAAATAAATCTTACTATGGTGTCTATTGTGTCATTGTTTATTTGTAAAATGATAAATTCTTAGCTTTCGCACATATCTTATAAATAAAATTCATGACTTGATTGACGATAGAATGCATTAAGTGGTTTTCTATCATCTTAGCAAAGCAAGAATGTTTATATTTTATATTTGTAGGGTATCATTTATTAGGATAGAATTCCTCCAGAATAGGACTAATAGAGTATCACAACGTGATGGACACATTATTGTTTGTCACCGATGAGTTGAAAAAAAAAAAACAGTGACAGATAATCGAGAACCTCTAATTCAAACTCTCTTTTTTCATAGTCCATTTCAATTGATTTTCTTCAGGTTGCACTGCCTTCTGTCGTACTTATAAATGACCGAGTCAAAAGAGATTCTCTATGCTTGTTAGTGGTTTATAGTGCAATGTATTGTCCATTCCGATAAAGAATTACTTTTTATATTATTTCTACCGGAAGAGGTAGCAACTTCTCTTCCTCATGATATAAAGTACGGCAGTAAAATGAATAATTATTATTAGCAGTATTATCAGATGTTTACTAGTATGAGATCTCACTTCAAGCACGTAGTATGCCAAAACATTGTCCATTAATAAAGTTGTAAAACCAAACATCTCTCTTTAATCAAACTAAGCCGATATACTAACCAATAAACATAGGCATTCCCGATTCTGAATTAACTTAGGAATTTCTACGTACCAGATTGCTAGCCAAAGTGTTTGTGTAGTGGATTGGACTAAAATCGACTTGTTCATGAAGTAACTATTAATAACTAATTAAATGCTACACGACCTTGGCTGAATAGATTGGATAGCAACAAAGAGGTACGAAATTACAAAGATATACTACTTGCTCTAATAGTAGATTTCTTTTATTATAAGGATAATCTTTGCTTCGTGCGTGTTGAATCATGCCTGGTTTGACCCTATAGTTTATATGTACACAGAAGGTTTAAAAATTTTGTAAGTACTTGAGCATAGAAAAGAAAGTGTAATATGTTGAAGTTGTCTTCTTCCATTCCCTTGTACCTTTCAGAGTATGTAGGTCAAGTCTTATATGAATTTAAATGACACAAAATGAACGGCATGAAACAATCCTTAGTTCTATTGGTTAATCTTAACCTTGGATTAGACTTGATGGAGAGTAAATATTTCGAAGAGAGATTGGTCAACTTTGAACTCGATATGAATAGTTAACGGTTGACTGGAGAGTTGTAAGAAATATCGATTTGTAACTTACTCTATTGGTGGAAATCCACCTAAAACTGTCATATTTTGTTTCGTTACAATTACTTGATAAATACTTTTTTTAACAGGCAAACAAGCCTAATATAATATATCTTAATAATTAAACGCAAGAAGGTTCTTATCACAACTATTACTTCAACTCCTAATTATCGAAATGGTTCTGTCACTGTACAATACCATAATTTACAATATAAACTAAAAAATCTATGGTTCCAAATTTCACACTTCTGGTTAATCCAAATTTCGTATCTGAAAGTCAAACAATAGACTTGGAATTGCCAAAAGAGACATACGTATGAGAAGACACATTAGGCTTCTGACTCTCTATAAACTTACAAAATTCTAAGCTACTTGTACTGGCAACTGACAAATAATTTGTTATTGTAATTATTGTAAAAACAAAATTATGAAAAGATGTTTTTCATAGTGACTATTCATTTCTAACGCTCATAAGTGATCCTTTAAAGATATTGCCATTATACAGTAGGAGTTACAATCACAAAGCGCAAGAAATTAAAGGAGTTTTTTTACCTTTAAAACGGTTTGCAAACGAAAATTTTAACTCCTTTTATCGAGAGTTTAGGAGGCTAAGAACCAAAGAGAAGTATTAGAATCATGGAATTTCCTGCCTGTTTTTCAACCATGAGTAGTCATGGGGAGAACAGCGAACACATATTCAAACGAACTCGTGTGTGTATTTTTTGTACATTTGGAAATTACAAAATAATACATTTCATGACTTGTATGTGTACATTTAAGTTCCTATTTTAATGGCTGCTGTGCAAATGGCACGTGGTTTGGAACCACGTGAACAGACATTTCCGCGTTCTTTACCACTTACTTTCTTACCATGGTGCACTGTTATCCTTGATCCATGTTGAGGTAGGAAAAAACACGTGTACTTGCACCGTTATGCAATGTATTTATTTATCCTAGTTTATAGGTTAGATAATAGCAGGATGATATGAGAAGACTGGTTATTATAATCAATAGGGAGTGGTGCTATACAAGGACACCCACTAGGCTGTTATTGTATTATTTATTTTGTACAGTTTTTTTTTTATAGTAAGTGTGCTGATGTATCATTGTTCCCATCTGACCCATTCTCAATTCTAAATAGGTTAGTTGCTGATCGCTATCTTGGAGCTAAAATACCGCTCCCTATGAGTAATCCGAATACCGTTACGACATAAAGGAGCCGATTCTAGCTTTAAACATTTCCCAACTCCTAGGACATCGGAACAGGTTTGGAGTCCCTCGCCTAGTCAGTCCTAGGAAGATCTAGGATTCGTTTACCGTGAAGCTTCACGGGCGGCTTGATCTTCTAATTACTTCTGCTGCTAGGTGGTCCCATGCTCAGATCCTAGATTAGGGCAGTCTACTTCTCCCGAAGCAGCTAGAGTGGTTCCATCCACTTACGGAGGTAGAAAGTAGCAAGATCATTGTTCCATTGCTTACTATTGCGAGAGGATCATAAAGCAGGGGCCACAGATACATTTTAGGTTGTGAAGTCGTTCTCATGTATTCATTATGTACATGATAACAACTGCTTTATTGCTAAATAGATTTTTTTTTTCTGAACTTTCTTCCTTGTAACTATATTGTTAATGGGACATTGAACGAAACGGTATGAAGTAAATAATGAATTTATTTAACACCGATGAAGGGGAATCCTTTACATTGTATAGCCCTGAATATGAGTGCACATCATTAAACAAACAAAACGTTTTTTTTTTTCGTTTTTTGGGGGTTTTTTCCCTCCAGTCCCCTTAAAAAAAAAGACAAAACTTTATTTACTATAGATTTTTAGGCGAATCTATTTACATACTACATTTTATATGTCCTGTACCATCGGTACACTCTATACAAGGTCTGAATCGGTATAGAAGTTATATAATCAATACAGGTACAAAGATACACAATGTACTTGGCTTCATTGACAAGACTCTACAAGGTGATGGGGCTCACCTTTTGGATCACAACAAAAGAAAACATAAAAACTAACTAACATACTAATTGTTAACCTAGATTTTTCCCGACAGTCTGTTGCCATCGATTCGGGAGGGGTGGTGGGGGTCATAGTGTTAAACACTGGATTCGTGAGGTGCTGCAACGCGTCCAAAAACTTGATGTGTCTCCGGCGGATGAACTCATCCACCGTCGGCACATCAAGCAACGGGTGCAGGTCGGTGAAACAAAACGTTCGATGACCTAATTACTTAACCCGAACCATTTAAACCGATTCTACAGGTTAGGACCGGGAAAATATTTGTTCAAAAAACTTGACCAGAACAGCCGTTGTAGATTTGCGGTTGTCAGGTAAGACTGGTTTTCCAAATCCTTCATAGTGTCACCCCAGGCATCATGATTCAACACGCACGAAGCAAATATTCTCCACATAATAAAATAAATCTACTATTAGAGCAAGTAGTATATCTTTGTAATTTCGTACCTCTTTGTTGCTATCCAACCTATTCAGCCAAGGTCGTGTAGCATTTAATTAGTTATTAATAATTACTGCATGAGCAAGTCGATTTTAGTCCAATCAACTACACAAACACTTTGGCTAGCAATCTGGTACGTAGAAATTCCTAAGGTAATTTAGAATCTGTAATACCTATGTTTGATTTATGTTCTTCTTTATTCATTGATCGAAAAGTTCCATTAACATTCCATACGGAAATACAGCTTGTATGTAGTACTACACTAACTCATGCTGTGTCCTGACATGCTAACCGACATGGTTTTTTACATGCTTTCTGCATCCCTCTTACAGCATGCAGAGCATGAATGACTCCACAGTGACTGTGTGATGTAGAAAGATGCACCCAATCTCAGGTTACAGCTGTCCGTAGTAACGGTCACCCAGGAGTTACGTAACCGTTTTAAATATCCTACCTAACGGTCCCCACATTGGCCGAAGTGCCACGATTACCTCTCTCAAGTCTCCTCGTAGCAATTATATATTCCTTCTTCCACCTGTCGTACAAATCACTGTTATTTGACAGAAAATTGAAAATATTTCAGCTCTCTTCTGAGGGGGGGGGTTGTACGTGAAAGCCCTGGACGTGATTAGAAGAGTCGACAATCGCGTCGTGTCAATAATATTGATGTGGGAAATCCAACATTCATAATAATCCAACCAACACTCGCTTCAAATTATTTGGATGGCATTTTCAATTAGTGGTCGGTGGCCTATTCAGTATTTTTAATCACTGAGTAATTTATTGAAGTCACTTCATTCTTTTTCATACGGTTGATTTTATTTGTAGGGTTGTCTCATCAACAAAAGTAAAATATCAGGCTTCCGAAAATACCAATGGCAGACTAAAAGTAGCGTTTATTTATATGTTTAACAATTAAATAAAAAACAAAAATTACCAGTCAATTATCAAGACATACAGATAGATCTTTAATTTGAATCCTAAACAAAATTATAAAAGTCTGTAGCACGAACAAATCCAGGCAGTCAGCCTGGTGGGTGAAAACAAGTTTTTTAAAACCAACGAAACTTTCTTTTTTTTTTTTCTAACCCAAAACCCCTTTATTCAACAACATTTTTACAATTTATGATGAAAATTCAAAGAACAATAATTACAATGTTCTCCTCGTGCTGCATGCGCAGATGCATTGGAAGAAGGTAATATTTACAAAAACAATTTTCTATTGGAAGTGAAAATTACAATGCAATGTGTACAGGACTAGTTGATGGGGCTAACCTTCGGATTACAATGAGGGAACTACAAACTAAAACTTAAAACTAGAACCTAAAACTGAAGCGTTCCTGCCTCGACTGCGTCTTGCCATCGATAGAGGAACGGAGCGGGGGTTACCGTGTTAAACACCGGGTTTGTCACGTACTGAAAGGTAGTCGAAAAATTTGATATGTCTACGTTGAATGAATTCATCCACCGTAGGCAAATCAAAGATCTCGTGAAGCTCACTGTTGCTCCGTTGTTCGAATGAAGTACCTCTGACCACTTTCATCAGTATACCGTTTGGTAATTGGAGTCGCCGACCGAGATGTCGTATCCGTCAGATGACGAAACACCGGTGCACTATACAGGCAGAGCAGGCCTGTTTACGCTCTTGTAAATCATGAGTTTTAGATGCAATGATAGATTGGGGGAAGTCAATAAATGCGTAAGCCGGTAAGACTTCGTGCGAGTATGCTTCAACTTCCTCGCAAAATGGTTACTAAAACGGAGATGTCTGTCCATTTTAATGCCCAGATATACTAGGTTGTTGGCTGGTGAGTTTTGCTGCGTTCCTACTGTGTAAGTAGTAGGCAGTGGACTTTTTCCCTTTTGGAAAGAGAAAATTGCGCAGTCAGTCTTACCCGCGTTTACAGAGATATTGAATCTCCCCAATGTCTAACTGATCTGGTTACAGGCTACTTCAGCCTGTCTAAGGTAGTAGCTTGGCGCTCATACTGCTACTGTACACCACTATGCCAACGAAACATTTAAAAAAAAAATCAAATAAACAAGTCAACTAACAACTTATAGTGGTGCGAGAATATACCAGAATAAACGATTAGGTGCCTTGTTAACCTCAGTAACTATCTTGGTATTTGTCAATTCCTAATAAATTTTCAACAGGCTTTCCGCCATTGATATAAATATAATATTTATAATTGATATAAATAGCGGAAATAACAAACTACTCTAAGCTAATAAATATTAAATTAGTGGGACAACGTTTTCTTTTTTACTTGTTTGCACTTTTGTAGGAACCTTTATGGTTTGTGAAAGCCACAGCAGTGCCGGCAGAAGATAAGATATCATTACACTGGTATGGTGGGTTTTTCCTCCCGAGTTCTTCACCCGATGTTGGTAGTCTAAAATGCTAATTAAAATTAAAATATTGTTGCTAATCTCACACTACACTATTTAGCTAAAGGTCATTACTTCAGCTATCTTTAAGGAGCCCCTAAGTTTTTGCCCAAGTATCATAATATACTCTTGTTTGAAGATTTGAAGGTTTGAAACACTATAGCGTAACGTGTGACTATTCAATATTGACAACGTGCTGAGCCATTGACTGAACAGCCTATTATAATGATTAGATGTTTTCAAGATATTCAATCTGACTTCACTCCCGGGCTTGTACTTAAGCCTTTTAAGTCCTTCTGCTTTTATTGGCCATTACGTTTTAACGACACCACCTTTCCGAACCGGCCTATAAATTACATAACCAAAGCAGAGTAAATTACCCCGTGTGGAATTTCATTAAAATTTAAAATAAAGCGAACCTTGTTTATTAAACCCCAGAGCACAATCTACGGCATTAAAATGTCCAAGTGATTAATTAATTATTGGCCCTTGACTACTTTTTTTTTTTCAAAGAATTAAAAAATCACACGGATTCCAAACTGTCACATTTTATGTAACTGTAGCACTACTCAGAGTTGGGAAGTCAAAACACGTACTTCCTTGGATACCTCTTCTTCAATCCTATCATGACTACAAATCCTCCTTAACTTTATAATCAATCCAAATCAGCCACAAAATCCCGCACATCCGCCCTGTATCCCCCTTCACTCAAATCTGTCTACTTTGATTATGCTTTTCTAATCTTTGCAGCAAAGCTGAGGAACTCTGGTTTACTAACTCGCCAGCTTTCTCAATGACCTATCTGGGCGTAAAAATGGACAGACATTTCTTTACTCATTTTAGTAATAAAATATAAATAGTACGACACATGTCTTACCGGCTATCGCACTTGCTAACTTCGCCCAACCTGTCACTTCGTCTCAAATTGATGATATAAATGTGTCCAGCTCTGCTGTACGGTGCCCCACTATTTACCCACTTGACTGACAATACAGCCAAATGTCTTGAACATTTCCAGAATGGGATCGTGCTTGGTATGCCGTCGGTGGGTGGGTTCATTCGCAGGAGGCACTTCAAGTTTTTTGACTCGTTGCAGCACCTGACAAACCCAGTGTTTAACACTATGACCCCACCACCACCCCTCCCGCATCAATGGCAACAGACTGTTAGAGTCAGTTCAGTCCAATCAGGTATAATGTATATCATTATACTTGTTTGTTCCATTATATAATTTTTATAAAATAACAAAACCTGTATATAATGTAGCGACGCTACCGGAAATTCGCCTGAGGATCTGTAATTGTATGTAATTATCTGTAAATTTAAAGGGGCTATGGGAAAAAAAAAAATGAGGAACTCTATTCCCACCAATATTTATCGCTCCTCGTCTCATCATTAAATTCGGATTTTACCAGTTTCATTTCTGACTTAAATCTAACAAATCACAATTGATTATTATTATTGTATTCCCATCTTAATATATTTCTATAGTTTACAGTTTCAATTAGCGAATCTTACACACTTTCATTTGTTCTTACGATGTTGTTGCTATGTTACAAGCCAACCACAGCAGTGTCTTCAGCTAGACATATTCATTTGTTCTTCATTGTTATTCTTACAGGACAATAACTCAAAATAAAGCCCTCTTTTCATGTAATTAAACGTCAAAATGTCATGTCTCTTTGTTAGACTAAGCGTTGTAGAAATATTACAATCATGACATTTGACAATTTTTTGGGTTGGTTACTAAATGTTAGGTATCGTTTAAAGTCAAAGATGCTGCTTGAATGTATCGTGAACTGTTTATGTAATACCATAATGCCATTTCTTCTAGAACATTCTATATTTTAATAACGAACAATTCATTGACAGACCTGTCGGACTATAAGGTGTTTCCGCTTTGTTATTATAATGTTCGTCATAGATTATTTGTATTTCCTGAGGTACGGTATTATTCTCGGGAATTATCCTCGCTTTCCAGGGGGTACTTGAAGAAGTCGACGTGGTATGCATTAGTGATTTATTGTTCCACTTACAGGTGAGAGAGAGTTACCTATCGGCCGGGGTAAGCTATTAAAATGTAACGGAAAATTGTAACCAGTTGTATAGCTTCTCGCCTCATAACTTCGTAGTGCTCGCTCGTTGGGGATTTGATCCGCGGGCCTCTTCCCTGCAGACTGTGAAAAATTAAAAACTGGAGCGGAATTGAAGAGAGAGTAATTGAATCGTCGAAAACGTGAACTTCGTCCAGTTACACAGTGTCCGAGACGAATCGGACAGTGTCGAAAACGGAACTGTCAGCGACTTCCCCGTCAAGTGGTTAAGAATATTGTCCGCCACTGCATAAGGCTATTTTTTTATCAAAGCCTTTTATTTAACTTGGGTGAAAACATATATCTTAAATAACTTCAGCGTGCAGACTTGAATAAAGAAGCTTTGCACATTTTTTTCTCAAACCTTCTGTTATCCCACGTCCATTCAGCTTAATCAAAGTTCTGAAATATGCGTTTAAAATTCCAGAAAGATTAGATCATGAATACTGTGACTATCGTCATTACTCCATATCTGTTTTAATGTAGAACCTTTCCCTTTTGGCACGAAATCAGTTTTCTCGGGTCCTCCACAGCTTGGCCCTCTAAGTTCTGATTCGCATGTCCGCAATAACAATGGTGATTTTCACCAACAATAAACGTTTTTGTATTCCATAGTGGCTTTATCGGCCGCTATCTACATAAGATTAAAAACAAAACAAAAAAAACGATGGTTCATTCTAACTACGGCTCTTTGGACTGGTACATGCAGCTGAACTGATGTTTCTAAATTTGGCCTTCTCGTTTATGAAAACCTCTGCATCTCTCTTCCTAACCTTCCTGTTTTAGTCCGGCCTTGTCAGACCCCACACTTTCCTAGTGGGATTCTCTGCCTTCGTCTCGCTAAAACTAGCATCTCCTTGGAAGAGACCTCTCCCTTTCGGACGACGGTCACCTCGGGCCCTACGAACTTTACCTAGTAGTGTCTCCCCCAGTGATCCAGACTGCCTCTCTCCGGTTCACACTTGCCTTTGGGATCCGGAAGGTTTTCGCCTACCCTCGGATACCGAGTGTGAATTCGTGGTCATTCTTAGACCACATAAACTACTATAATACCTACCTTGTACCTCTTCTCCTGAACATAGTGCACTGTCGGGGCACATACCTATCAGACATGGAGTCAGATAGTACAGTAGTAAGACTCTTCATGAAGCAATTGTCCAGGTCATAGCCTAATCAACCCTCTTCGATGACCCAGCAGTGGCCTAAGACGAAAGATTCAGGAAAGTAATTTTTTATCATTATGATGTGGATGCTGGATGCTCTACATTTGGCTTGTTAGAAATCCGTTCACCTGGTATCCACTGCAGATCCATATCCTCATAGACACAAGTCAACCTTTCAACCCCATTTTATAGTTACACCAATCCCAGTTTATTGGATTTAAGGGCCTGCAAGGCAGAAAATAAGTATTACGATTAGGGTTTCTTTATTTTCGTTTATGACAAAATGGTTAGAGGTAATCCCTTAGGCACCTGTTTCTAGAGAAAGAACGAGACGAACCACTCAGGAGGTGGTTTTTCGAGTAGATTCGTGCAAAAAAACCTTCAGATAGGATAAGGGATGATCTGATAAAGAATGCAAGAAGGTGAAAGAAATGTATTTTCCTTAAAAAAAACTGAGACTTGAGTGATACAGTATTGAATTGAGATCAGAAGAATAGCAACTGACAAAGGACATTATGAATTGATAAGTTTGAAAAACCAGAAAGGGATCTGTAGAAAAATAGGAAAGAGCAAACCTTGCTTTAAAATTGGCTCAAATAAAGTTACACTCATACCAACTATTGCTTCTATGCACAGTTCCTCTGGAGTAAAAAGAAATCTATTGTGAATCCAAGCAGAAACATCTCGGTGGAATTGAATTGTCCCCTCATTCACTTAAGACTTAGGGTAAGCACAATCCGGGTTTTTAGCTGCTTTAACAGCATACATATAAATTGTGCCATTTGTTTTAATATCTCAAAATGTGCATAGCGGTTATAAGAATGGATCATAAAAGTAGTCAGAGCTGTAAAAAAAAAACTTTCTATTTGCTTTCACCCTAACCAAGAGAGGAAGCTGAAGTAGTTATTAAAATTTCGTCCGTCATGTACTCTTTGATGGTTTACGACCTGAAATTTTATTCAGTGCCTTTTCATTTTACATATTCACCGTGACAGGAGCTATGCCTTCTTGTTTAAGGTAATGGAATTGCTCCTTTGAGGAACATCATTACCTATGCTCTGTTTGATCTTAATTGGCGAGTCCGCACAACATTCAATTTATTCATTAAAATTCTAAAAAAGTATATATTTTTTTACGGCAATTGAAATAATTGAATTGAAATGTTTAGGTAGTCTACAGGGTTCCTACTACATGTTCCATAGGAATGACTATCATATAGGGAACTATTAGAGCTAATTGGAATCGTTATAACTCCATGCTGGGAATATGCAGCACTCATTTGAATATGGCATTAGCATACCGTCCAGAGTAGTTGTACTTACATGAGATTTTCTATTGGGTAACGCATTCCTCATTCCTACCTATGCTCCTCGGCAGGTATTGTACTCGACCTCAACTTCCCCGAAAGAGGTACGCTAGGATATGCCAGAGCCGTGCGAAGAGAGCTCCATCACTAACACCGCTGAGGTTTACCATCACGAAGAGCGGTTCGGGTTGTTGGCCCCCTGAGACCACGCATCATATCAGTTACATCGACCACAGGTACCTTTTTCCATATCGGAGGCTTGTTACCAATTCAGATCTAGTCTGCAAATTAGTCTCTTACCAAACTCTGTCGGTAACGAAATGATCCTGTACATAAAATGTACCGGTGAAGAGTAGTCTCCAGAAAGACCCAGATGGAAGACCAAGTCTCCAGCGGGACTTGGGAGAGGAAGCAGGTACTTAGGCAGCAGGGAACCTCCATTTAAGTACAAAGTCTACATATCCGGGTCGTTCACTCAGCATTACTTCTACCAATGAAATGTTAAAGTCTAACATTTTAGTAGAAATTCCCTTGTCACCTATTTTTTTTTCTTTTCTGACCATCGAACCTTTGGAAATATAACAAACATGATATAGCAGCTGAAAAAGACTTAGTTTTTGAAAATGAGCGGCTTTACATACTAGATTTTTTTCCTCAATAAATCTTGATTTCAACCAACCTATTCCAATCCAAATATCACTCACCTGTTCATCAGTGTATCTCAAGATCAATAAGGCCCAGGAAGCTGACATTCCTGTCCTGACATCCTGATTTTTCTAATACTGTATAGTAGTTCTAAGAAAGAGTTTTGGATAATTCCATTCCTTGGAGGTGTAAAATTGACCCGAAACCGAAACTTTACTTATTTTATTTCCTTAGTGACTTGCAATAATCATTAGGAAATTTATGAATAAATACCGAGAGGAACGTAAGGGAGTCCGAGTTTCATAAATGCTTAAATATAATTGTTAATATTGACGTAAAAAAGTATTGAAATCAGCGACGTCGCATTTATTTCATAGCAAAGCCTATCACTTCCAAAAACTAAATCTTTTTCAGTTGCTATATCATGTTTGTTATATTTCCAAAGGTTCGATGGGCAGGAAAGAAAAAAAAATAGGTGACAAGGTAATTTCTACTAAAATGTTAGACAAGCTTAGTTAAAATTAGTTTCGCTCCCTACGAGAGAGAAGTACCAGGAATAAAGTTTCATAGATCGGACAGAAAAATTTACCATAATTATTTACAGATTGGCTCATCTTGTATTTTTTCCTTCAATGGTTATGACTCCAGGATGATTTGATGGTCGTTATGAACTGCGGGCATAACTAAACATTATTGCAGTAGTGAAAGAGCCTTACATCTCAAGGTGATGTCTTTACATCACAGCTGTTTTATGATTGTACTTGTTCCCTTGTCTAATGGCTCCCTATATTACCAATCATGTTGGGCCGGAGGACATTATCTATAGTCCATAATATCCGACAAAAATCCTATACATTATTTAATCTGATTTATTTTTTTACTATAAATGCTTGTTTGTTGCTGTTATAATTATTTTTACGTTATTTATAATTATTATTTTTCTAAACTTGTTCTTCTTTATCAAATTTGTACAACGTTGCATTGAAACTATATTAATATCGCATGTACTTTTATACAAGAGTAATTGATTACAATTAAGGGACATGCAGTAACCACTAAATACATTGAAAAAATAATAACAATAATAAAATCCCGACAAATAGATGAATGATTTTTCAATTTCCCCCCCCCCCTAAGCTCTCTAGCTAGAAATTCAGGATGAGGGAAAAATATAGAATATTTAGGTTAATCGGATCCTTATACTAGGAGTACCTGCTTGAAGGTGGTGTGAGAGGATTAAGGAATGTGGGAAGCCTCGGTGGAGGTTGGTTGTTTCGGTACAGTGGTGAGAGTCCACTGGAGGCTGAATTTTCTTTTGTTGTTTTTAGTTGCATATCCATAAGAAAGTTAATGAATTAAAAATTCGTCGAGAACGAATGATATTTTTCTTTTAATAGTCATTTATAGTGATTTTATTTTGTTATATGTATAATTATATTACATGTTTAACACAATGTATTTGAGCAACAGCATTTATTTAGAAAATTGTTTTTCAAGTATACTTCTTCTCTATCGTAAACTAAATTTATTTAATAAAAGTACAATGGTTTGTGTCTCATTTTTATTACAGCTGCCCTAGAGCTTTGGTTCCATTCTTCCACCATCGGTGGTCGGTGTCTTCAGGTTCATAGACTTCTCCCTTCCTCTTTCAATCCTCCTGTATTAATTTTAACCATGCCACTCTATTATTTAATGTCTTCCGATATTTAAATTATTTGTCTATCGATTATGTTTCTTAATAATGTTTAGTTTAATCCTTCACGTCTTTTTTTTTTCGTACGTATGCTAACGTTTGGCTCAATTGAGTAGGTAAAGACTAATACAAAAAATATATTCAGTTTATATATTCCTTCTTGATAAAAAAAAACACTGTTTATTCTAAGCTGACAACTTTTAACAACAGTGAAAGATATTCAAAGTAAGTTTTTTTGGAAGTCTAAATCTGGAATTAGTGGACGAAAAATAGATTTCTCTGAAAAATGATCAGACCTATAGAATATTCTGAGATGCTGCAGAAATAATGTGAGGGATCTCGCCGATCTTTGGCTCTTTCTCAATAGTCCGTCACTTCTGTGGGTGAATTGGGGCAGCCTGGAATTATGCATATATTTCTGAATTGTATGAATGTGTATTACAAATACAGTATGTAGTGATGGGGTAGTAAATGCAAATTTGTAAATATAGTATGAATGCGATATTTTATCACAATTATCTATATAGGACAGATAGTCATTTTCTTCAAATACAGATTTTTTTTTTGATTTTTCACTTTATGAAGTTGGACACTGCACGTTTTATCTGTAAAAAACATTTAGTTTTTTCTTTTTTTTTGTAAGTAATCTGTCAACCTGGGATAATGTGGCAGCGAAAGGGTTCCACGGCAGGACGTTTTCACGTAGGCTTTTCCGATCCTTACCACGCCTAACCGGCAGAAAAAACCTCTATGCACTTTTTGCTGTTTTATCTAAGGGGCTTCTTCCGCCTTACGCAAAAGTGGACTGGGGGGAATCGGAGCGTGGCGACATAACAGAACCTTGGTACCTGCGCCATCAGCAGTTGTCGTTTAGATCTCCGGCATGAAGAGCAACATCCAGCAAGACATGGAACCATATTTAGCCTGTAGTTGTTCAAGGATAGCGTTTTTGCTAAATAAATACGCTCATAGTTATCTGACATTTTTAAGGAATATTCCACATCTCCGGGATTAGATATAAGTTTAAATACGGTCATTAACATAAACCCCCAACAAACTGATAATTACTATTTATAAGTAATAAATTTTAAATTTGAGTTTCGGTATTACTCTCTCAGTAGCTCATGCAGACTTTGGAGAAAAACAGAAATTAAGCCGTAATGAAAAAAAAAAATGGAGAGACCATTGATCCCCGGACTAGTAGTTTGGGTAGGTTTTGGTTTTTTCCTTATCACAGAAGATTCCCATTCAAAATTTCTATTTTCAATCTAACCTTCCTTGATTAGAAATTCTAGAGAGAAAAAATTATATACCTGTTAAGAAAAACGAAGAAAAAATTCGTTTTTTTTTCTTTTTCTTCGACCCGCTAAAGTGGGTTAGGCAGGCCGTCATTGAGCTGAGATAAGGCGGATGGTGTTAACGGTAACTACTAAGTGGCGATCGGAGGGATTATTCATGAGGACCAGGGTGGAGAACGGTAGTTCTTCGGGAGGACCGGTCTTCGGATGTGGAGGAGTGGTGGATCTTTAGCAGGCCGGCGGCGGTCACAGCCACTTCCGCGCCCAAAACCCTCATACCGTTAGTTCGTCGGTATAGTCGGCCGTCTTGACTACGTTATTAGTACAGCCCAATATGGCGTCGCCATCAGGGAGCACATTCCTCACAAATTCGATCCTCAAAATAGGACCTACGAGCTTTCAGTTTTCACTGAGTTAGTAACTAGTAAATAAAACCCTGTTTATCCATCCGGTGAATAAGGGTGGATGAACCTAAAAATCCAAAAAAATAAGTTTCGATTCAGTGAACATTAAAAAAAAAAAAAAAAAAAAAAAAAAAAAACCGTGGTACTTACATCAGGTAGAGAAAAAGGAGCGTTGTCTGGGAACCCTAGATGACATAACTCTCAAATGCTCATATGGATGGAAGATAGGAAAATAATCGATAATCACAGAATAAAATGTTCAGATCTTTTGGAGATGATGACGTGGATATGATCTTAGTGTATGTCAGTTTTTTAGGAAACGATAAGCTTGTATAAGATGACAAAGAACTAGAAAAAGGCTTGTACAGCTCTTATGTATTGCGTATTTAACCTAATGTATCTCGTCATCACTAATAGATCGTTATTGTAGGCAATAAACTTTATATCCGTAGACTTACAACTCGGGACAGTTCTTGGAATACCAGTTGTTACAAAAGAGGATCTTGAAAGGATTTGTTAAAGCAATGATGGTAGGTTGCTGACCGCACTGCCAATCTAGGAACAACAGTTAACTGTGATGAGCTCCGCTTTACCTTTCGTAACATGAGCCTTCTTTCCCAAATTATGACCACGAAAGTCCATCCTCCGACCATACAGAGAAGAAATCAATGAGAAAATCCGAAGAGGAGTGTTTTTTTGTCCTTTGGATGGATCAGGGGATATATAATTCATGTTGGGTATTGCTTGTGTAATTCAAATATCTTAGTTTTCTAATAACTATTGTAGTAATGTAGTTTGAGAATTTATGCCTTTTAGCTCTTTTTTTGCCTTAAAAATTTTGCACTCTTTTTTATAACAATTCATATTCAAGAGCACAATTTGGGTCACTTATACGTAACTGAAATGAAATATACCGTCCCGAATATGAAATGTTTGACTTTTTTGTAAGTTACATATCCTTATGCTGTTAATATTTTTTTTTAATTTATATACAATTACATAATTGAGCTGTGATTGGCTACTTTTACTGCATATATACATTTTAAGCAGTTTTTAACCTAACATCATATTTTTATTGTTAAAATTCATACAAGGAGAAGGGGACCAAGTGATGGGGCTCTCCTTCGGACTACATAAGGAACATACAAACCATCCTAAAACTAATCTTATATACGAACTTAAACCTAGAGCGTCCCTGCCTCGACTGCCTTCTGCCATCGATGGGGAAACGGAAAGAGGAAAAGCGTATAGTTCTATATCTTCTTGGAGCTCACTGTTTCTCCGCTGCTGGAATGAAGTATGTCGGACCACTTTCATGAATATCCCGTTTTGAAATTGTTGGGGTTCGCTTTGCTGTCGCTTCAGTCACTTGACTAAAAAGCGGTGTGCACCGTACAACAGAGCAGGCCTGAGTATGTTCTTATTAATCAAAAGCTTGATAGATTGGGGGAATTCAGCAAGTGTGTAAGCCGGTAAGACTTCGTACGTGATTGTTTAGACCAACCACCGAAGAGGAAGACGCCCCAACTCCCAGAAGAAGTGGATGCAACGACGGATACCAGCGAGAGGGCAGAAGTGAGTGGAGAAACCTTCTGGAACACTTATGTGCAAGAGACAATGAGCTGCCGTTCCAGACAGCGACTTCACTACCAGTCTGTGACAGCTCTTCTTCCTCTTGGCCTCAGAGGTCTGTATAACCTTCCCTATGTGAGTATGTTCGCAACGCCACTGATCTGTAACGCACATATTGTATACTGACTAAGTGATTTAATTTAAATCAGAGTCTGGAGAAAACATTACATAACTAAAAACGGAGGTTAAAATAAGATTTAAATTCGTCTGCTCTTATCCCAGCCAGGAATACATGGCAACGAGCCAGTCGATAAGAAGGTGCTTCTGACTCCCCAACCACCGACATACTTCTACTGCACTTCCGCAATGAAGGGAAGAAGTTTGTCACCGGTCGAGACACAGTTGACAGCCATAAATGACGAGAGCAGTGCTTGCGCAACTTCGAATGGAATGGCGCCAAAGCAATCGCAATTGATTACCCGGCTGATAATAAGAAAACTAGGCTGACCACCTCTTCTCGACCTCGACAGACCAACTTGCGGGGAGTTCGATTATGCCCGTCTATTTCATCATCGCCGAAGGTGGAAAATAGCAATTTCTACTCGAAAACGAACTGTTCTGTTAGAAATATTCAAATGGATGAGGGTGGAAAAAAGTCCATCAACTCCTCGGATGAAGTGGCTTCTACCAACAGATTAGAATCGATGTCTGAAAAGAACTAAATAAAAATCAAACTTAGATTCCATAACCATGTCGACTTTATCTAAAAAAAACTCTTAAGGGTGGCTTATCTTATATTATTATTGCCCTGAAAGTAATAATGAACATCCTAAGGATATGTAACTTAAAATTACTTTTAAATTAGTAAAATTAGTTTTAGGATGGTTTGTATGTTCCTTATGTAGTCCGAAGGAGTACCACCACCTGGCCCCCTTTTCCTTGTATGAATTTTAACAATAAGAATATGATGTTAGTTTTAGTATAACAACTGTTTAAAATGTATATATGCAGTAAAAGGAGTCAATCACAGCTCAATTATGTAATTGTATATAAATTTAAAAAAAATATTATTAACAGCATAAGGATATGTAACGTACAAAAAAGTCAAACATTTCATATTCGGGACGGTATATTTCATTTCAGTTGCGTATAAGTAACCCAAATTGTGAATATGAATTGTTGTAAAAAAAGAGTGCAAAAATTTTCTTTTAGATTACATATTGGTAAAAATACTAAGGCTAAGAGCTAAATGGCATAAATTCTCAAACTACATGACTACAATAGCTATTGTTGGTATTGCGTATTGCTTTGACTATCGAACTTTAGTTTCTAGAAAACTAAGATAGTTTAATTACACAAGCCATAACCAACACGAATTATATATCCCCTGATTCGTGTTTAATTGTTAAACATGTAAAAAAAAATAAAATAAATACGATTCCATTTTTGTTAGTAATTTACACTTAGGAAAATGATAGACTGTATTCAGTATTCAGGATGTATCGGGTTGTACAGCGGTTGTTAGGCTTCGCATTTCCTCCTTCCTACATCCTTGTTCTCTTCTTACTCATACATCCAGGGGTGATTGACATTGGTCCCGATCTGTGAGGGAAAAGGTATCTCTTTGGTGCACCAGCTGTTGAAGATTTCATCAGATAAAATTATAGCAGGTCATAAGTTATTTGAGGGTGATATTAACTTATGCGCGGCAATGTTACGTAAGCGCCGTGAATATTTTTATGGGTCAAAAAATTTTAGCCTATAAAAAAAGTGGCATTAGTGCCCTTCATCCTGCAACAGTTTTTTTTTATCACCGAAGAATTTCTGAAATTACCTCTTGGCCGACCAACTGCTAGGAGGCTTACAAAAAAAAGGTGGTTGTCTTAGTCATCGTTGGGGCAGGCTGATTTTCGTAGTCAGGTGGATAATGCGGCGTTGCCGGGTCTGCGTCTCGCGGCCGGCTGTTCTTTGTGCCATCGTCTAGGAACTAAGGGCTTCAGTAACTCAGCCGAACTTTTCGTTCCAAGGTCTTTTTTTAACACAGCTTTACTCAATCTCCAAAGTGCATATCAACGGATGTAAATATCAAATCTAATATAAGAAACTTTAGGGAACATGTCGTGGCTCAACTGATACTGGTAAATCATTCAATTTTAACGTGAAGAGTTCAGGAAACATACATGAAATGGCATTTCTCCTCCATTTCAGATCGATCTGGCTTAGAATTGAAAACCTCAAGTATATACAAGCAGCAAATTTAATTTGGATAAAAATCAATTAACTTTAGGAAAGTTTATTTTCTGAAAGACTTTAAGCCACAATTTTTGTACTTTTTCTCATTCTGATTCATTCTACAAGATTTTGATTCTTAAATCTTACGTGCTACCAAACTTTATTCAAAAATGAACGATGTTCTTCACTATTTCGTTTCATTCTTCCAGACGGTTTTCCAAATAATTCATTAGTGACTCCATATATTATATCTTGATCCAACCATTAAAATATCAATACAAAATCGCTGGATATGTTTAAAATTCAACAGCCCTACTGATATGTTTAAAAGGAAGGCTTGACAATTCACGTAGGCACAGACTGTGAACAACCTTGAATAGGTGCAAGGCGATAAGACTCATTCCTAAGGCGTTGGCCACGATGGCCTTCACATTAGTGACTAACAAACAACTGAACAAGTCGATCGCAACGAATAAATCAATAAAATGTCAACTATCTTCAATATTACTGAATTTATTATTGATATTATTGATCTTCAATCCTATTATGCGTTATCCAGGACCGCGGAGGCTGTTAAACTCCACCGTAGGTTCTTTCTCTGCTAATCGATTAGCCACCATGCAAATAGGCTTTAACCGACCCCTGAGAATCCTCCTTCCTCGGCCTTTCCAGGTTATTGCCTTTTCAATCTTCATCCTCTTTTTTTTTATTTATTTATTTTTGTTTTAATTCATTTAGTAACCTTTCTGTCGCAAATATTTATCAGGTGGTGTGTTCTCGTCGTGTTTCTGAAAACTCTCGAATCTTTGGGACTTGTGCCAACACCAAAAAAACTTTTTCTACGACAAACACTTGCCTTCGGGGGAAAATAGAATCACATTTTGATGGAGAAGAATCTTTCTTGCGTTTATTACAGCATTATTCTTTAGGCCACCATAAATGTAATTCATCTCATAATTCCTATTGAAATTAGTTTTATTTAATGATACACAATCATGATTTTAGGAGTGTTTTGTTTCGAAAAAGCACCTCGCCACAATTAATCAAGACTAAAGGTTCACTTAATGTAAATAATATTTTTTTAAGCAAGCGAAAAAAAAAAAAGATGTAGTTTTAATACTAATGAGAACATGACTCCTGGAGTTGAACAATAAGAGAAGAGGTAAAAAACGTTTCAGGCAGGAGGACGCTGCTATTTGGTGATTTTAACGCCGGAGCGTGGAAGAAGTTTTGCGTCATTCATTTGACATTATCATCATGGCATTTGAGCAACAGCTCACAGGTGTTCTTTTATGATTGATTACGTTCCTTTGCAAAAAGATATATTAGATAGAAAGCATTGACAACTGTAATTAAAATGATGGATCTTACCTTCCCACACAATGGAGTATTCGTTACTTGTGTTTTACAATACACACTATTTGTTAAATTTAATTAATAATAAAAAAATGTGAATCTAACCAATTTTACATTTTTTATAGGCATATAATATCTTCTTTGGCTTGAAGTGTAAGTCGACTGTTGAGCCTGGACAGCTGGAGACTTTAACGCCTCATAACGAACGATATAAGTTGCTTTATATTAGATGACTTCTAGAGGATATAATTTTAAGTACGGCATATTCTATTTATATATAATTATTTAAATTTTTAATATTACATTATTTTACAACGCTGTTTTTCACAAAAAAAAAACAGTAAATAATTAAAAATTTAGTAATATCCAAACCACTTCCTTTCCTAATGAAGTAAGATATATATAACAGAAGCGAATCCACAAAATGTTAGGTCAGTTTAAAAAAACAATTCTAATTAATAATTAGAATTATTTCTAAATAATGGAAGTATTTGTACATTTGAAATCACTATCAAAGAAGAACGTTTTATCGCAAAATTTAATATGCAATTAAGAATCCTGGTTGCCAAATTTTGTTTTTTGAGATCAATATTTCTTCATTTTTTAGCACCTAATAAACAAAACGTAGGTATAGATATATTCTAAAAGAAATACAAATCTCTCGGATGCAAGGAGACTTTAACGCCTTGTAAATTAATAGTGATGGAACTAATATCTTAACCCTTAGCGCCTAAATAAATGAATGCCATAAAATAGTTATTAATTAAGACATCTATTCAAATGTTCATCGGACCGTGAGCGGCTAACGGTTCTTCTAGATTACATATCCTTTTTAAGAGTAGGCGAAAAGGTCTCATTTAGTATTCCCTGCTAAATTTTTCCCTTTACGGCAGTACAAGCTCTGAATATCCATGGCAGGAGGTGGCAAGTATCCTCGTCGGCGCAATAACTCCGGTTTCTAATGAACAGTGACCCGTTGGGAAGAGAAGGCGCAGCTCCAAGAATGCCGTTAGTCCTTGGTTATCAACGGTGCATGTGTGAAGCGGTTTCCATCTCTCTCTCTCTCATTTCTGCTCTTACAATGACTACTTACAAACATACACCGTCTACTACCAAAGACTCTTATGTGCTCTACGAAGGACACTTTTTATCAATAGGCCCATTCCTTGAAGGGTATTGTCTCCGATACAATGGTCCCGTACTGGCCGGCAGAAAGTTATTAATTGTGATTTCATCTGGACAAAATGATTGAGGGTAGCAGTACCTAACGAAACAGGTTACAAAATCTTTTCATAGTGTTCAGTACAAAGGAGGCATTTTCGTCCTACATATTGACCTAGTACCAAGCGTCTTCTGGTTGCCGAGATAATTTATTCATAAATAATTCTTAATTCAAAGTGAGCCGATAGAACGAAATAGAAGTTCGAGTAACTTTCCATGTAAATCGTGGAACGCAAACAGTCTCGAATAAGTTGACAAATAGTACATAAGTTTTGACCATTGAAGATAACGTACCGTAATTCATGCCAGGTCGTTCGTTTAGACGATACTGTCATTTGCAAAGCTATTTCGAATGTATTTGAATTGGTTTGGAAAATAATAAGATTTTATTAAAATAGTATGAATGTCAGTACTACACCAGGCCTCAATGGCGGTAGACTTAAAAAGAATCGTTCGATCGCACTATCAGTTGTTTAAGCGGGGACGGTGGGAATTTCCTAGCCGGATGTTGAGGTCGTTGGTTGCCGAAGAGGCAAGAAGGCCCGACTTGGTCTTTAAGAAAAAAGATCTTTTCTACTGGAGACCTCCCTCCATTCAATATCACACAGTGAAAATACACTCTACACAGGAATAAAAAAAAATCAACCTGAGTAGGTCAATCCCTTTATATAGAAATCTAATTAAATCGAGGCATTAGCATTCCGTTAATAGCTGCTCGTGAGAACAATTTCTTTCTTTCTTCCTGGCAATTCTTCATTCTTTCCTTTTATTCCAGGTTTGATTTATGGTAATTTTAGGATCCCTGTTCCTCAAAGGATCGAAAGAAAAATTCACTTTTAGGAGTGCAGCAGCCAACGAATTATGTGTATTGCACGCACAAAAATATACATTGTGTTCATGAATATGACAGGAAGTATTTCGTACCACTTCGTGAGTTGTGTCATGTTTTATAACTAAAATTGATACGAAGTAGTAAACATATGTCATTACTTTGATCAGTCGTGTAGATAGAACTCTCAAAATTTGAGTCGTTTGATAGCCAACCCGGTGAGTGCTATAGCTACCATTAGCTTGAACCCTTGAAGATGACGGAAAAGTCAGTCGAAAACGTTCGGGTATGGATAAATAAAGCTGTGGATAGACAGGGCGTGTTTTATGGTGACAGGGGGGTTGTTGAATGTTTTCTTAGTATAATGGATGGTATGATTGATGAAAAACGTTTCAAATGTCGATTAGAGAAAGCTGTCGCATTTGTTTTAAGGTCTGAGTCTGTTTTGCTAAGATAATCGGATGAGTGAGAGGGCCCCCCCACAAAAAAACCTTTTGACAGGAAAGCGGTGAAGGCTTACCTTGTGAAATATATGACTATCCTCTAAGCGGAAGCATAAGTCCTGAGCTAGGAGTTGGCAGACGGATAGACAGACACACAGATAGGCACTGAACGGTAAGCCGAGGGGCTGAAGACTGACCCAGGCCCCGGGACCCCCTCCCTGGCCCACATTCCACCACCACCACTGACTCAGATGCGCCTTCCTAGCCTCAGGCTACTTTCACAACAAAGTATCTGTAAGCATAGATACCTCCATTATCAAACAGACTTATCACACAAAAAAGAACCAACTATTTCAATGGAAGTGAACATTTTAATGCCTTATGAAGCAATTAAGGGCTTCGGCGACCTTATTAATTTAAGGTAAAGGTTCATTGAATTATATTTATAGCATTCAAAACCGACCGGTCCCCGTTCAATGGAACTATAAGTGAGAGTTTTGAAAACGGCTATTATTCGAATTTAAAAAATAAATTGTAATTAATCTGATTTTATGTTTTTGTACTGGTACACCTCAGACCTTACAAAGAGACATTCGCATTCCACATACCTACAGATTCTGTACAGACAATACCATCTAAAACTATCCGAACCCGTCACATACTTGGACAAGCAACACGAAACTCCAGAGGAAATGTAGCGGGGATTTTTCAATTTAAATAAACTACCATCAACATAATCGAAGAAGTCTCATTTGGTGGTCTTTGCCGCATGTCATTCATGCCTATTTGTTACTATTATTTAACTGGTTGTATTACTTATTTTCTGCTTTCAGTTTTTATTGAATAAATATGAAAAAGAAGTCTGGAGGGTTGTTCTTATATAGCACTTCGCGGCCTTTAATTTGATGCCCTACACAATTTATTTAGGGGAAAAAATGTTTTTTTCAGTAAACAGTAGTTAATTGATTCATAGCACTTGTTATTTTTCATAGGATTAGATTACTTTTAGTATTGGTAGCTCAAGCTTTTGACAGGTTCTAGCACGCAGGTTTGCTTTACAAGCTCAAAATATATTTACCACTGACCCTTTTCCTAATCCTACAGTCCTACCTTTCAAACCGCTTCTTCCAAATCCGCTGTGGTTTAGAATATTATAACTATTATGATATAAAAGCAGGAGTTCCACAGGGCAGTGCCTTGGGTCCCATCCTCTATAATATATACATCGCTGATGTCCCCTCTACCACCAATACTTTGTGGCAACATTTGCAGATGACACTGCAACCTTCAAAAACACCTTGATGAGATCAAGTATTGGTGCTACCAATGGCGAATCAAAGTTAATGAAGTAAAATGTTCCCAAATAACCTTTACCCTCTGCCGCAAGTCCTATCCACAGTTTTTTAAAATTACATTCCTCTCCCTGTATCCGAGATAGTACGGTACTTAGGCTTCCATCTTGTCAAAAGGCTGACCTGGAAGCCTCATACGAGGCTAAAAAGACAAGAACTAAACAAACGCTTTGGACAACTGTACAGACTTCTTCAAAGAACATCCCATTTCTCAAAAGAAAATAAATTACTATTCTATAAAGTTATACTTAAGCCAATCTGGACATACGCAATAGAGCTATGAAGGACATCAAAAAAGTCGAACATCAAGCGCATCCAATCCTTTCAATCAAAAGTCCTGAGAACAATAGTAAATGTCACTTTTTACGTAGGCAACAAAACCCTTCATAATGATCCTAATATACCTTACATTCTCTAACTCATCCATGAAATTCCATAGCAACCTATCCAACCACCCTAATACCCTAGCACAGTCATTGCACTGCGCCACTCATCCCTATAATCTTCCTCGGAGACTACAACGGCAGTAGCCTCGTGACCTGCTATAAATACATGACAGTGAGAGAACTGGCAATGGCCAGTTTCTCCAATCATGTCCTGAGCGTATGTGGCTCTCGCGCTCTTGGTCAGCCTCCACTGGTTCGTATCCAACAACAACGTGACGTGGGTAACGGAGGAGCGTAGGGGACTTCCCAAGACTCCGCTTCCTCTTTCGCATGCGAGGGAGGTGACAACCATGTGGATTTGGGGGGTCTCTGGGCTGTTTGTAAATACTGTATGAATGAGCGAGTGAATGAAAATTGTAAATATGGCATGAATGAGATCATTTAGCACAATTACTCATTGCCCAATGAGGCAGATTGTAATTTTATCATAATAAAGTTGTTGTTGTCTGATCTAAAAAAAAGTATCTATAGAGGTATTAAATTATACGAACATGCAGAATATTACATTTCTATATAAAATAATTGCAACTTAAAAAAAATGATGATGAAAAATGCTTTAAATTCGGCGAAATGGGCTAATTTATTTTTGATTCCTATCTGAAAATACTATTATATATATTTACGCGAATATGTAAAATGTAGCTACTTATCAATCTATACATAAATATCAATTAAAGATCTATCAACCCATGAATATTTATTTTTACCTACCTTACCCGAAGAACCACTCCTCTACACCCCAGTCGAATAATTAAAATATTTTATTTAATGGCATGCAATTTAATTATTGTAACTACTAGATACGATTACTCCATCAAACTCTGAGCGTAATAAAAATGCTTAATATTACTTTAGCAGTTTCTTTAGTATAAATAGAATTTACAATATGATATGTTTTTATTCAATTGCTTAAAATTCGTATAATGATGTATATTTACATTATCTTGTAACTACGTATTACGATATATCCTTACAAATTGCTGTGGTGTCTCCATTACAAGGCAATTTTCGGTCCACCAAAGGGGGGAGATGTACTCGGACTCGTTCCTCAAACAGTGAGAGGGAGGTTCCCACTTTTTTCCTTTTTATCCAGAAGTCCTCTCGCCCAACTTCTATCTTACCTAGGGGAATTCTTAAGTGTTCTGATTTGATCTATTCTCACTTCCTTGTGTAAAATGGGTATTTTTTATACATCAGGCAAAACCTCAAACGAAGTGATTATGAGACTCGGCTCACACACACACATTCCTGATTCGTGCTTTGTCATCTGTCCCGGCCCCATGACATTGGTTCTCCTCTCTGTCCCTAGGCAGACAATATGGTTGTATTTCTTACTCCTCAAACCCCTTTTGGTAGCCGCCGACGAAATCCTTACATTTACTGATCACTATGCCTCCAATTTATTACTCTTACTTATATTACTTTCTATACTGCATTTATAAAGTGCACACATAACAGAACTTTTCTTTGCTACCTTATGATTTATAATCATTATTTTTCCTGCCGAATAATTAATTAAACAGTGGACTCACAATCACTAGGGAAGGCAGGCACTCAGGTGCAAAAAACAGTGATTTTGGAAAAAATCACCGTAATGTAATATTTACCGTAAGAGGGAGCATTGGGTCATTGTGAGTAGTAACTGCTATACTCTTGATAGCTTGAGGATCTCTACCAACTTGTTGACAGGATCTCTGACTTTGCCCACTGATTTTGGCGATTTAGTGGCATGTAGGATAATATCTGTGGTGGAGGAACTAAGAGGATTGTCTTCTTGAGCATCTTTAGCTGATGGACCGAAACACCGAATGTAAATAATTATCAAATGATTAATAAAAAACTAATTTTATAATACATTCCACTAGAAATAATTAATTTTATTTGTTAAAACTTTTCGGCCACTGAAAATTGCCTTTGCAGCAAATGATAGAAAACGTAAAGGACTAAAATATTTTTTTAAAAAAATCTATTAAAATCGCCTCCGATTAAATATGCGATTTGTGGCACTCAAAACTTACGTTATTTAGAATATCTTTGAATTTTGTATAACCTTATTTTATTTAAATTCTATTTCTATTATCGTCTGTAATGTATCCTTAACCACGAGGAAAAATTCAGAACTTTAAATGTTAAATATCTTCTCAGCATGAGCAACAACAGTCTGAGATTGAGTTCGGTGAGATAAGACTATAAACTTTCTGGAGTTGAATTTGAATTATTGTTTCTGAGCCAATCAGTAGTTATGTTCAATACACCTTTGAAACCTCAGATCAACTGATACTTCCATGGAATCGTAGAACTCACGTGATGAAAGTAGAAATACGATTAGCTGGCACCTGTTTGAATCCTTCCCTCTTGGACCTCAGCAATGGAAGACAGTTCGTAGGACTGGATTGCAAGAAGATACTAAAAGCTTGACTCTACACATAGATGACTTATTACCACTATAAAATTAATTACAGATCTTGCAATAGCAGATGGCGATTAAAATTTACAACGGATAACAAAGGTTTTTTAGTCTAATAATAGTTTGTCAATTAAAATTATTTTTAATTGGGACTTTGGGCTGCATATCTCTTTGGTAAAGATATTACCGTTGGAATTAGACAAAATTAAAGTTTATCTAAATAGCTAGGTTAATAGCAAATAGTGATTTGCCCCAAATACAAAATTCAATTCTCATGGTTGAAGTTTAGTAATACCTATGAAATATATGCCTTATAAATAGCACAAATTCAAAATAATTAGTAATTATGACGAAGCAAGTACACTTTTTTAACAATGGCTGTTAAAAAGTCCCAATGTACCAATTAAAAATAAGTTTAATTGACAAAATATTGTATTAGACTAAAAAAAACCTTTGATATCCGTTGTAAATTTTAACATTTTTCCTTATTTTTTAAAATTTTTCATTTAAATTCATGTTATTTGAACGTATAGAAAATACCAAGGAATACTTAGAAATAACCTTTAGCGGAAAAAGAAAATCACTTTGTTGGCTTTAAATCCAATAAGTGCGGCTGCTACAAGTTAATTAAGTTGCTACCAGCACAGCAAACCTTGACATACAGGTCACAATATTATTTCTCATCGCTGGGTTGAATAAGTTTAGAATAATGCACTAATATTTAAAGATGGCAAGAATGGAGCGTTCAGAGAGGTTCGGGTGGGCACCCATGACAATACAAATTATGAAAATGTAATAGAATCTCTTCTACCTTACTAAATATTAAATAAATTAATATTCGGGACAAATAAAATGGTTGTTTTTTTTCGTAATAGTTGATAATTATTTAAGATACTTATCACACGCCTGCATCTTACCATCTCTGAAAACGGTTGTTTTTGAACTTTTTCTTGTTCGTTTAAAAAATAGTTTTGTCAATAATCGTAGTATAACAAAAATTACTAAGTAAAAAGAAAGAAAAGATTTTCTATTACAAAACAAATTTGTGACAACTGGTGTTTGGAGCTTTGGGACTGTAGGCACCAGAGGTTTTCTACCCAGAAGTGGAAGACCCACTTTGACAAAACTATGGTCGACATTAGCATTGGTGGAAGGGGTCAGTGACCAGGGCATCAGAACGTGGAGGCATCCACCACGCCCACCCCTCCAATCCCAACCTTCCTCTCGTTATTGCTTCCAAAGCTAATTATTTAATCATCTTGTCGGGAGCTGAGCAATCATCGCTCTACTGCACATACTCAGTGGAGGCAGGGGGTAACCCTCGTGGTCAGAAGATCGGGCAAGCCATTCGCGAAGAGAAGGTCCAGAGAGAGCTGTTTAGCTCGCATCAGCAGTTCACTCAACATTGAAGAGGCTTTACTGTCAAACTTGTAAAGCGTGACCGTATTTCACATCTATGTTTGAATGTGAGCTCCGAAATTACGAACCAGATAAATTCAATCGATCCGAAATGCCTAAGATATACGCTACAAGAGTTTTGTTTAGATATAACGACCATGAGTGCGAAAAAACTCTTAAGATTTTTCAAGTCACCTTTAATAAAAGCTACTTTAAATTTCTTTAATTAAAGTTCTGAATGTTTTACCCATTAAAGACAATGATGCAAAAACAAATTCAAAGTTTTTCATTTTCTCGGGTTTCCTGTTTGTTATAACGGATGAATTTGAAGGAAGAAAACCTACCCCCCCCCTAGAGAAAATACCTAGGAAAATTAAAACCAAAAGACATTACGGAAAAAAATTCAAGAAAAACAATTTCTAATATATTCCAAAAAATAGTTTTGAGTATTCAAAGAATCTAACCTCCTCCATCGATATTATGACTTAAACTTTTACACTGCAAGAGTGAATTACTAATTAAAATCGGCTCGTGATAGACAAGGGAGTTTTAATAATAACTGGATTTAATAATTTTTCATTTTTACGATATGGTTATATAACATTATTATTATTATTATATGTTTAAAAATCAAATTAAATCTGCAAATGATAAAGTAAGCAGTGACCTTGGACCTATACGAATATAATGTGCTAAATTCTGAAAACCTAAAAGGCTTGAAGAAGTTGCCCTTAAATATCACTATTTAATATCGGTCTACTAATGTACCCGTTTTTTGAGTTTTTTATTCTATTCATATAATATATTTTAAAAAATTAAATTTATTTAAAATTTAATAAAACGAAACTTCCTAAACTTCAGGAAATACTTTTAAAAAATAAAAGTATATACCAAAAGTTTTAACAAACTTTAGTTAGTTGGGCATAATGAGTCAGAAATGTGGCAGTTTAGTTATTTTGAACTACTAATTAGTTCATGTAATAAAAAAAACAATTATGACGACTATTTAACGTTATATAACCATTTCTGTTCGCTAGTCACATTGTGATTAGAAGGCAATCAGGATCGATGGTAGAATGTTAATTTAATTTCTACATCATTAACCGGATTGGTTGCTTCATTATCTTCGTGAATGCTGAATGAACCAGAAGGGAAAATTCTTCAAGAGAACCGTGAATCATAGTGGCTCTCCTCAGCTAGGAACCAGCATGCCAACTTCTAACAAATTCAAGACTGCAGTTCAAAGACAGATTGCGGATAGAATACAGGAGGGTAGAGACCCGCCGATCAGGAAGTGGAAGGGAAAGTTCTTGTTCTATGTTGATGGTGTGCTTGAAGAGGATGAAGAATGGTAATCCATCATCTTGGACTTATTGCACGGCCTTCGGCCAAAGTTGTCTTTGCGGGCATAACCAAGTGGTATATTCTACTGTAAAGTGACTAAATATATGTGCGTAGCCTAATGGTTTAGAAAGTGTTCAGAGGGGCTCTACTCAGTAAGTGGTTGTATAACCATCGCTGTATTTAATACAAACTAATTTGTAATTCCATAGAAAGAGGCATTACTTTCATACACGGAATTTCTGTATGTTCGTTGGTATGTCAGAGCTACTGTAGTGGTCGAGAAAATTATACAAAGTAACTGAACTTATAATTGAGTTATATTCAAATACCCTAATTAAGTCTGTGAGATAAATGACTACAGTTAGTCGATAAATGTATAGTACATATTCGTGTAACTCATTTTGTCCATACAGTTCACCATTCTGGACGGTTTTTAAAATTAAAATTTTAATTTTTAGGAAGACAACAATCGTATTTGCTATTGGGTAGATACATTGAACTTCCCCTGAAACGGGGAATAAACGAACATTAATTTTAATTTATATAACAGGAAATACCTCATCGGTTAATGCAAAATCAAAACTCAATTCGTTCATTGTGCCTGGTCGGGAAAAAAAAACACCAAAATCAAAATGGCATGTCCTCCTATGTTGTGCCCAATGCCATGTAGGGCCAAGAGCAGAGTGGCGCAGTGGAAGCGTGCTGGGCCCATAACCCAGAGGTCCGTGGATCGAAACCACGCTCTGCTAACTATTTGTTTTACTTAGACTAGTCAGTAGTTTATTGGTGGCAGAACTTGTCACATTTTTTAAATAATTATTAATATTACATTGGGGGTTTTCCATCAGATTCTAACCGAAATCCTGCTCTTCTTGACTCCTTCTTCTTCTACAATAGTTTAGGAACACTAAACTATTCACTCACGCAACTCGATGACCTTTCCTCCAATCATAGTCCTTTATTATTTACCATTTCCCTAAAACCAATTTACAAACTGCCTCCTCCTTTATTTATTAGGGGCCCAGTTGACGGGAACCACTTCCGCCAGCTCCTTACAGATTCAGTTGACCTCAAAGTGTCAAAACATCCCATCTCTCAATAGAAAATAAATTACTAATCTACAAAGTTATGTTTAAGCCAATCTGGTCATACGGAATAGAGCTATGGGGGACAGCAAAAAAAGTCAAACATCAAGTGCATCCAATCCTTTCAATCAAAAGTCCTGAGATCAATAGTAAATGCCCCTTATTACGTCAGCAACAAAACCCTTCATAATGATCTTAATATACCTTATATTCTCGAACTCATCCCTTCCAAGTACATGAAATTCCATAGTAACCTATCCAACCGCCCTCCCTAATCCCCTAGCACAGTCATTGCACGGCATCACTCATCCCTATAATCCTCCTTGGAGATTAAAACGGCAGTGGCCTCGTGGCCTGCTATAAATGCGTAACTGTGGGAGTCCTGGCAATGGCCAGTTTCTCCAATCATGTCCTGAGCGTATGTGGCTCTCGCCCTTGGGCAGCCTCCGCTGGCTCGTATCTAACAACAACGTGACGTGGCTGGTGGAGGAGCGTGGGGGATTTCCCAAGACTCCGCTTCCTTTTTTGCATGCGAGGGAGTTGACAACCATGTTTGATTTGGGAGGTTTCTGGGCTGTTTGTACTTACACAGGTAGTCTGAAAAGTTTCCAACCTCAACATGAAGATGATAATAAAATAAATAAAAGCTAGTGAAATAAAAGTATTGTATGAATGAGTGAGTGAATGATGAATTGTAAATATGATATGAATGAGAAAATTCATTTCAATTACTTATCGCCTAATAAGGCAGATTGTAATTTTAGCACAATAAAGAAGTTAATTATTAATATTCACTTCGCTTATGGCTGACTCAATTATTACCGTCGTCCCCAATCCAAGAGCAGAGTGGCGCAGTGGAAGCGTGCTGGGCCCATAACCCAGAGGTCCGTGGATCGAAACCACGCTCTGCTATGTATTTTTTTTACTTAGTCTAATCAGTAGCTTATTGGTGTCAGAACGAGTCATATTTTTTAAATAATTATTAATATTCACTTTCGGTTTGAAAACTGTTCAGTTAAAAAAAAAAATATTTCAAATTGAATAGTGGTATCCTTGCTGAAAAATATTTTTATTTTTGAGAAAATCAGACTTTTTAGTAAAACAGTGTGTTATTTTTATTCCAAATGAAAAAACCTTGAGGTTTCGATCCACAGACCTCTGGGTTATGCAGGTTTCCACTGCGCCACTCTGCTCTTGGGTTCGAGAGGACGAAAATGATAATAACGAGTAGGCTATGAGAACATTCATAATTACTTAAAAAACTTGACACGTTTTGCCAACAATTAACAATTATTGTAATTAAATTTTTAAAAAATACTTAGCAGAGCGTGGTTTCGATCCACGGACCTCTGGGTTATGCACGCTTCCACTGCGCCACCCTGCTCTTGGGTTCGAGAGCACGATAATAAATAGTAAATAATTTGCCAGCTTCGAATCTGTTTTATAATTCATTAGATTACAGTTAGTAATTTTTATTATTTTTATAAAAGGGAAGTATTTTAGTTTATTATCCCAAACATAATATACCAAGTTATAAATTAGAAAATGAACTTTTAAAAGATTACTGTGTAAAGAAAGCAACACATTTATTACCTCTAGGTCAATGAAAGTTGAGGGTTCTGGTCCAGGTGGAATGGGAAAAAGGCGGTGACTTCAACGCCCAGGAAAGTGGGCGCTACTCAAGTACGTTTGACATAGTTGTTTGCATCGCTTTGTGTGCTTAGACAAAAGTTTCTCTCGCCTCCACTGGCAAGTGGCTAAAAGATACGTACAAAACTAGGCCATGTTACAGTACTATACTGCTTCATTATCATTTAAACTCAACTACAAATATAAATAACGACTTATAAAGAAACAACATATCGTGGCTGCGTCGTTTCTCCTAGTGTAATATACTTCTTAATGCTAGGATAGAGTGGTTGAGCATCAGCACACAAACTCCTTGCATACCTTCTACGTTTGCTCCGTTAGAAAATAAAAGAAATACGCTTTATCATGGCTTGGCATTCATAAAAGTGTTATCTGCGCTATGGCCCATATTTGCACAGTGGCCGCCTTGATATTTGTTTAACTTGTCTATCAGTCCTTACTACATCCGTCGTGACTACACCGTAAATCTTAAGCCCTCCAGGATGGAGTTTATTTCAGATTCTGGTCAGAATCCATTGAGATTGGTACGATGTGTCTGAGCAACTGGTTATCCACCAAACTATCGGATATCAAATTGTAGCTATGATTCTTTACCATGGTTATTCTGTTCCTCTTTTATCAGAAGGTGCCAAAGGTTTACAAAGCACTATTCTTCCTTGTAAAGTGAGCCGGGTGTTACAAATACAGATAGATCCATGTGGGGTCCATTACCAGAAAATATACCTACCATAAGTTCTGCCATTGATTACAAGATACAAATTTTGTCCAACAAAGACTTTGGTATAAGTATATTTGAATGGTCCCACAGTATGTTTCCAGGTGTCATACCCACTGATTGTAATAGGCACTTTTTTGTTTCTTATTTTGATCATTCATTTGTTTATTTTCAGGTGATAAAGCCGTGACAATTAAAAGTCATTAGCAAGGGTGTGATATGACGGACCAATAGGCTTCCACTGCGCCACTCCGAGCTTGTGTTTGAGAGGACGATAATAATAATAATAAGGAATAAGCAAAGAGAATATTCGTTCAAATTGTATAGTGGTATCCTTGATTCAAAACGTTAGTTTTTTTTTGAGAAAATCAGACTTTTTAGTAAAACAGTGTGTTTTTTTATTCCGAATGAAAATAAAAATAAACCTAGTGGTTTGGATTATGCACAGACCTCAGAGTATTGCAGGTTTCCACTGCGCCACTCTGCTCTTGGGTTCGAGAGGACGAAAATGATAATAACGAGTAAGCTATGAGAAAATTCATAATTACTTCATAAAATCGACACGTTTTGCAACAAATAAACTATTATTGTAACTAAATTTAAAAAAATACTTAGCAGAGCGTGGTTTCGATCCACGGACCTCTGGGTTATGGGCCCAGCACGCTTCCACTGCGCCACTCTGCTCTTCAAAGTCTCCCCCATTCCTTTCTTGGTCACTCCACTACACCCTGGAATGTCTGCTTCTTAATATTCACCATACTTCATCCTTTGTTACTATCAAAATTATCCTATCCTTACTCCTTACCACCAGGACGTTATGGTAAAATTTTGCTAACCTAGGAATTATTTATTCATTAAAACTATTATTCTTTACTTTCCAGAAAATTTTGTATTTTTTTTTTTGCATTATTTGTCATTTAACTTTACTGCATCATTTAACTTCAAACTCATTCAACAAGAATATAAGTAAATTCATAACTATAACCTTATAAATGAGTAACCACCCGAGTAAAAGACTATGATCCCCCCCCCCCACCCCATAAAATTTACAGATAATTATATACAATTATAGATCCTCAGGCGAATCTATTTACAAATTATTTTTGTATTTCCTGTAGTGTCGCTATATTATATACAGGCTTTGTTATTTTATAAAAATTATGTAATGGAATAAACAAGTATAATGATACACATTATACGTGACTCTAATAAAGGTGATGGGGCTCACCTTTTTGATCAAACTTAAAACTAACTTACATACTAATTCTTAACCTAATCTTTCCCCGACAGTCTGTTGCCATCGATGCGGGAGGGGTGGTGGGGTCATAGTGTTAAACACTGGGTTGGTTAGGTGCTGCAACTAGACAAAAAACTTGATGTGTCTCCGGCGGATGAACTCACCCACCGACGGCACACCAAGCAACGGGTGCAGGTCAGCGTTCTTTAACCTCTCGAGAGAGGTATGCCGGACCACTTTTCGCATGATCCTATTCTGAAATTGCTGGAGACTTTAGCTGTATTATCAGTCAAGTGAGGATATTGTAGGGCACCGTACAGCAGAGCTGCCCGGAGTTCACGTTTATATACCATCAGTTTGAGACGAAGCGACAGGTTGGGTGAAGTTAGCAAGTGCGATAGCCGCTAAGACCTGTGTCATACTTTTTCTATTTTATTACTAAAATGAGTAGATAAATGGAGATGCCTATCCATTTTTATACCCAGATAGTGCATTGAGAAAGCTGGTGAGTTCCTTGCCCTCCTATACTATATGACTATGATATTTTTTCCCTAATTTTTATATTTTGTAATCTAATCATTTTTTGTATTTAAACAAATTAAATTCTTATTTATTTAATAGAATGCTGAATAAACTTTCTAATTTGAGGCGTATCCTTTATTTTATTTTATTTTATACGATGTATTATTGCTTTTAGCAGAGTTAAATGTATTTGTTAGTACCTCATTATTACCCACAGGGGCAAAATAAAGATATTTTCTGCGGAAAAAAAAATAAATAAAAGAACCTTCTATCTTTTCGCAACGTATGTTCAAGACATACTTTTGTACACTTTGGATCTTTAAGTAGAACAGGGTTTTTCGGCAGTTTTCAAGCGTGCGTATTGTAGAAAAATCGTTTATTTCATACATTCTTCTTTAGATGCGGAAGTACACTGCCTGTCCCAAGGGGGCCGATAAGACAAGGAAATAGGTCGTAAGGGGTAGGAGGAAGCCGGTGTAATATGTTAATAGACTGGAGGCTAACAGTACCGGAAGATCTGGTCCGACTGGACCCACAGAACTGGATGGCTAGGTCACCACTATCCCTCATCTGTCTGCTGTATGTCAAATTACAAAACTATTTAATCTGGGGCATTATCCCCTAAAACAATAACAATAAGGTACAACTAAACACGACGAACTGACAAGAAATCATATCAATTATAGTAGCATACTATTGCTTTAAAAATGAATGAATGAATAGAAGTCAATGACAATTGTACAATCGCTAACAATTGTAACTACATGGTGACATAAGCTAAAGTATAGGAATTAATACAGGGGGGGGGATAAGGTTGCAAGGGTAAGTATATGGAATGAATAAAAATAATGAAAAAATATAAAAAGAGTGGTGAATTGTTGGATTGAAGAGGGATAAGGAACTATTAAGATCTAAATTTAATGATTGGGAGTTTGGATATGGTATGCATTAAACCTTTTATTACGAACACTCCAAGCCATATACAGGAAGATTTTTATTTCAGATTTAGATTTAAAAAAAAAAAAAGTGTCGAATATTGGCGGGCATTTCCAAAATTTTGTGGCACAAATGTGTCTGCTTTGTAGGAAATGAAATACAGGTCGGATGGAAGCTCTATTATTACAGAATTATGTACCGGGTGTAACCCGAGAAAATTATTTAACGATTATTCCTTAAATCTAATTTGAACGAAATTTGATTTTTTGAAATAAACATAAGCAAAATCAAGGATTCAAGAATGTATGGGTGCAATATCGAGGTGTGGCCTCGATGTCAGTCCCGACACTTAACTTTCTTAAGCGATAGTTATTTCATTTCATTTGCTAAACCACACTGAAAATTTGATCAGACGAGCTAAAAAGATACTGATCATTACTAGACTGGTACAAAAGCCCCTGTGCACGATAACATATTGCTAAATTTAAAAGAACTTATATAATCCCAAAATAATTTATTTCATTGTTTACAATGACAGATAATTTATTCAATTATGTATCGCAACTAACTTTTCATTTAGTGCAGCGGGAAATCCCCAAAAAAACATGGTGATTCGCGGTCTTTAAAGAAACTAACGAAAATAAGCACTGAGTGCATAGGTTTGAAGATCGATAGAAGGTGAAGGGGGGCTGTATCAAAATACGACAGCGTTTTGGTTTAAACGCTTCAAGGCTGGGAATAAGGCAGATTGTAATGTTATTACAATAAAGAAGTTTCTATTCCAAAAAAAAAAAAAATAATGCTGGGAATACAATTCTCAAGACGCTTCATGATCACATTATATTAGGTGATTTGGACACTCAATCTTCATATTATGAAACTAATACACCATAGGAGAGCTCAAAGATGTTTTTTAACGTTTTTTTTACTGAACCCTTCATGAATAATCAACCCAATGTTAATACCCAAGAGCAGAGTGGCGCAGTGGAAGCGTGCTGGGCCCATAACCCAGAGGTCCGTGGATCGAAACCACGCTCTGCTAAGTGATTTTTTATCAATACGAAATACTCGATTTTTATTATCAAGATTGTATAATTATCAATTCAGATTGCCTCATAAATATATTCCCATTTCTACAAATGATTTACTTGTTCTTATTTTATTTTCTCAGGTATGAGTAGGTTATTACAATTAAAGTTCTTGATACACTGATTATTAATAATATGTATATGTTCTACAATAATTACAAAACGTCATGCAAATCATGTCCAAACTTTATAAGTAAGACATAGAAGGATTGTATGTTGCATAGAGGTCTTGATATTCCAAATATTTTACAAACAAAACAACCCTATGAAGAAGAAGAATTAATCAATGATTATAAACTAAATAATTTCTAGCCATTCATTAACAGATCGAACATACATAACGTCCTGATTAATAGTACATATTATCCCTATAGAATGTAATTACATGGAGTCGTTAAAAATCAGCGTAACTAAAACCTTTGCGTGCTACATAATTTTTGACTTTTACTGCCGCTCTTTTAAGACAGCCCGTTAAACATAACTTAATGACAGCTCCCTTTAAGAAATAAATTTTCACTACACGAACTGCAGAAATACTTAACTTCTTGGTAGATTTTTGAGAATATGTATATTCATTTCGAAGTATCTTAAAAAAAGGATCATCAGGCAATTCTGAATACCTTCTCTACGATGGAGAAAGAACCTTTAGGTCAATTAAAGAAATTAAGTTTGAAATTCATTTATTTGAAAATGACCAGGATGGAGTGGGGTTATTAACGGTACTTATTCTGCTTGCTTGTTGATTATCTGTGCCAAGGAGCGCCTAATGCCTGCGTGGGTGCGACACCACGAGAAGAATAGTTATTGTTTGTATTGTCACGCGAGGAGGAAAAGTCATGCGAAACCTTAGCTCAAGCTGGAAACCGAAAGAGATAAACCAGTTCAAATAAATCTACCCTCAAAATTAAATATATTTGAGAGGGTAGGAGCATCAAAAATCCACAATTTTAAATTTGTCCACATTTTCTCCAGAAAGTCAAAAATTTCTGACACTATACTGCTTCAAACTACAAAAATATTTCTTTATAGACAAAATAATACATTTTTCTTCGATTTAGAAGCAAAGTGTTTTAGTGATTGTGTTGTCGCTAACATACACCCGAAATAGTGATTCAAAATTTCTTTACTCATAGATGGATAGCTGGTTTCGATACTAATTCTCTTATTTGTTTTTGTTTTTTTAAATATTAACGTACTGATCAACATAAATCCCCTACCTAGAAACATATTATTTGAATAAAGCTCCTAGTAAACCAGGTACTTATCCCCTTTTACCCTAGAACCACAGATCTAAAACATCATGAAAAAAACCTCTTTCTCACACAAGATGCATGGATATCATCATAGTATGTCAAAACGTTGTCCATGAAACGTGCAGATGGGGATTTCTAGTAAAGGGTGTCCCAGAATTAACGCAAGATTTGAATTTGCCGCAATTTTTGCAGTAAAGTGCTGGCAACCCAAAAAAAAAAAAAATTTGACAGCTGACAGTTTAGGGTTAGTAAAAATGGAGCGTTACACGATAGAACAACGTGTCTTTATTGTTGAACATTATCTCATAAATAATGAATGTTTGGCGGGCGCAGTTCGAAAATTTCATACAAAATATGGTCGGAATAGTGTTTTGACTTCATCAACTGTGAAGAGATTAATTGAAAAATTTAGGGAGACTGGATCAGTTGGAGGCACTAAACACACTGGTCGTTCAAAAACAAGCCGTTCAAATGTCAATATCGAAGCAGTGCGTGGGAGTGTTGTTGAAAACCCATGAACATCAATTCAGCGTCGTAGACAAGAATTGCAAATTTCAAGAAGCTCTCTACAGCGTATACTCACTAAAGATCTGGGTCTCCATGCTTACAAAAATCAGTTAACACAACAATTGAAGGTCATATAATCTCTCGTTTTGGTGAACAGAATTGGCTCCCTAGATCGTGTGATTTAACACCTTTAGATTTCTTTTTATGGGGTTATTTGAAGTCAAAGGTGTATGTCAACAAGCCCACATCCACCCGTGCATTTAAAGAGGAAATTCAACGCTGCATCAACGAAATTCAACCACACTTATGCCAAATGGTCATGGAAAATTTCGACAAAAGAGTGCGTATGCGCCAGCAAAGTCGTGGAGGCCATTTGCCCGATGTGTTATTCCATAAATAACCCTATCCTATTTACTTTATAATTAAATAAAAAAATAACAACAAAAATACTAAAAACTGTGTTTTCTATTTAAATCAAATCTTGCGTTAATTCTGGGACACCCTTTATATTATATTATATAGGGCTGAAAATTAGCCCGCAATATGTTTTATATATGGAAATATGTACTCTAAGTTTTATAAACATGGAATCGCTATATATAAAAGAACACGGTTAAATGCAGTGCATTATCTATGTTAATTAGTTAATGACCATAATGTTTTATAGTGTTCATGAAAGAAATCTTCCAGGTAAACTAACCTGAAGACTGGTGGAACAGGGGGCTCACTATCACTAGAGCAGACAGACACACAGACATTGAGTCTGGCACAAAGATGAAACCAGAAGGTCTACCTTTGAGAAAACCAAGGACAGCGCCCTAAAAATATACCTGGCGAGGCAAAACAGTCCAGGTAGGGAGGGGAACGGGTCGATCCGACCATACAACTGTGTGATTCCTGTCATCACCCAGGACTCCCAGGTGTCGTCACAGCTGGTGTTCCGGGTCCTGTATCCAGGGTTCGAATCGTCCTTACCAAGACAATTATTTCATTGCACCGGTGTAAATAGAAATAAGATGCTCCTGTTGGACAGCCAATCAACCCATTTCCCTTAATTTTTCTAAATAAGTACAACACTTTTATTTTGAAAAAATAATCCTGTTTAATAAGAACCTCTCAGTAATCTGAATAAAATATTTTATTATTATGTACGATTTTACAGTTATAATGAAGGGTGCCAATGATTTCACGGAAGAGGGACTATAATCATAAATTGCGTATTTGTTTTAGCACTCAACTCCATCTTGAGTAATCAATACACTTGTAATAACCACCTAAGAGCAGAGTGGCGCAGTGGAAGCGTGCTGGGCCCATAACCCAGAGGTCCGTGGATCGAAACCACGCTCTGCTAAGTATTTTTTTAAATTTAGTTACAATAATAGTTTATTTGTGGCAAAACGTGTCAATTTTATGAAGTATAGTCAATTTTCTCATAGCTTACTCATTATTATCATTTTCGTCCTCTCGAACCCAAGAGCAGAGTGGCGCAGTGGAAACCTGCATAACCCTGAGGTCTGTCCAACATAGTTCAGCATAATTCTTACTTTCCAACGTGCACATCAACTCAATTTCTCAAGTGTTATTTCTAAGTGGTGAAGCCGAGCTGGTTTTGTTTGATGATTTGACAATTTTCGAGTATAACATTTGAGCGAAGTCATTTTTGAATACTGCACAATTACTGGAGTAAAAAATGTCCGCCTCCTAAAATTAAATTTGTTGTTATTCATTAAATGTTTTTTGATTTACATTCATAAATCTTTGCATAGGAGTTTTGTTCAGTTTTTCACTAGCTCAGTACAATCATTATATGTTACTGTTCCTATTGACTATTAAATATTAAATTGGGAGAGACTATAACGAACACGATTTAAAAATTAATTTCTCATCATCATTTTTGTTAATAATAAAAATTGTTTAGGTTTTTGTTTTAATGAACAATCAGCAAAATATTATAAACTATTTTATTTGGATAAGAAATGGGTTATTACTTCTTATAAACCGACATATTTATTGAGCTCATAAATAGTAGGGATCTTCATTCCATTGAAATCTTTCAAAGCGATTTATTTATTTTCTGTAATATTTTCTATTGTACTTTAAAATTATTTTCCTGCGCGTATATCTTTTAATAAACAATAATAATATATAATTTAAATATTCTTCAAAATTACAAAAGTGAGCAGGAATTCTGTATAGTAAAAATATCATCAATAAAATGGGACCAATAGGACTAATATAAGTTTAGAAAGTTTGAATTGGACTCAACCCTTGATCCAGAACAATCATTTCACTTTTTCTTTCCTATTCTTTGATGAACTCACGGGCCTTTCAAAATCTTGAATGACTGGTGAAATTTTCAGTTAGAGCTTCGGATCGGTCCACTTTTTTTTTATGTTTCATTGTTTTCTTTGCATTAGTTACGGTGTAGATAATTTCAGATGAAATAAAATATCTCTTATTTATTTTCAAGCCATTTCATGAACCACTTTCCTTTTTCTACGTAGAGGCCCTTTTTCTCCTTTATCCCTGGTTTGTCTTCCTTATTTTGTTTTCCGTACATTCCAGACAGTTTTCCCTTACAGCCATATCAACATCCAAATATCTCTTAGTAGTTGCTCCTACCAACTAATATATGTAGTACATTCTTAGGTAAAACGAATACCAGTTATGTAATATTGAAACGGTTAACTAAACTACTGAGCTAACATTAGATATAGAAATTTGTTTTTACGTTGATAATTTTATATGTAGTGGTACATGAGATCACGTACCTTTTACTATCTGTCAATTGTTATTAACATTCAATATCAACAACTTTATTATGATAATATTACAATCTGCCTTATTGGGCAATAAGTTATTGTAATAAACGATCTCATTCATACGATATTTACAATTTTCATTCCCTCGCTCATTCATACAGTATTTACAACACCCCAGAGACCTCTCCAACGTCCACGTGGTTGAACATCAAAGATAAAACTAAAAAAAGAATGAGAGAACGATAAACTGTCTGGTTTGGAAATAAAAAGAACGAAAACTATATTAGTGCATATTAATTAAAATGTTACATTAAAATAGCAAATAAAGCTCCAGGTTACAATGGAATTTAATATCGAGCATTTTACATTAAAAAGATATACTTAGCAGAGCGTGGTTTCGATCCACGGACCTCTGGGTTATGGGCCCAGCACGCTTCCACTGCGCCACTCTGCTCTTGGGTTCGAATGGACGATAATAATTAATTAAGAAATAACCAAGTGAATATTAATAATTATTTAAAAAATATGTCTCGTTCTGACACCAGCCAATAAGTTACTGATTAGACTAAGTAAAACAAATACTTAGCAGAGCGTGGTTTCGATCCACGGACCTCTGGGTTATGGGCCCAGCACGCTTCCACTGCGCCACTCTGCTCTTGTGGTGTAAACCTTCTAATGGGCCAACCTATCATACCCAAAAGACGGCCACGTGCTTACACCTCGTTTGCCAATATGGCGCATAACTAAACTATCGATTAACGAAAGAAAAATATTCTAAATCCCGAAATTAAATTAGGTTTTAATTGATACTCTTAAACTATTGCATGCAATGGTAAAAACGATGGTTGCAGTATTCCTAGAGCCTAGTGGCCGAGAAAAGAACGAGACTGGCAATTATTGATTTTTTAACTCTAACTTTGAACGTTGACCTTCTGGTATGGAACCTATTGACCATTATCATGAATAATTGATCAATTTGAGTATTATTTTCGATCGTTTAAAGTTTTGATTCTATTTTATATATTTTTCATGAGCGAAATTTGTTTATTTAATATTATATGTATCTTGAATTTTATAATTGTTTAACATGCTTTGGTGTAATTTGCAGTTATTATGCGAATATATCCCAATGTTCTCAGCTTTCATTTCCACTCCTTGGTTAAAATAGGCATTCCTAACGGCAACCAAAACGTTTTAATATTATCTAACTGAAACTTCTTTATTATGATAAAATTACAAACTATCTTAAAAGGTACTTGAAGGAGTATAGCCAGGCCAAGGAAAAGTGATGTCCCAGGGAAGAGAAGCATGCCAGAAGGTAGTGTGCGTTCAAAGAGAAATTTGGGTTCAGAGGAGATCGGATCGCTAGGTCATAAAAATGAGCCAATTATTCACTTGTTCATAAATAGGTAACGAATCATACATGTTAAGCCTTTATCAGCTTTATTATGATAAAATTACAATCTACCTTATTGGGGAATAAGTAATTGTGATAAATGCTTTCATTCATACCATATTTACAATTTTCATTCGCTCGCTCATTCATACAGTATTTACAAACAGCCCAGAGACCTCCCAAATACACATGGTTGTCACCTTTCTCGCATGCGAAAGAGGAAGCGGTGTCTTGGGAAATCCCCCACGCCCCTCCGTAAGCCGAGTCACCGGATACGAGCCAGTGGAGGTCGACGAAGAGCGCAAGAGCCACATACGCCCAGGATAAAATGTAAGAAACTGGCCATTGCCAGGACTCCCACAGTCATGCATTTATAGTAGGTCACGAGGCCACTGCCGTTTTAGTCTCCGAGGAGGATTATAGGGATGAGTGGTGCGGTGCAATGACTGTGCTACTGGATTAGGGTGGTTGGTTTTAATTTTAACTTTAAAACATTCGAACGTTTTGGCTATTGATAGCGAGGTGAAGTTTCAAGGAAGGACTAACCTAGAGCAATGTAGTATCCTCGCCCGAAAAGGAGGAAGGATAAACTTACCGTCACACCTCATGGCAATATTGAACTTGTAGTTAAAGTTGTATCAGTTCCTAAGTTAGTTTATAAGTAATAGTTTATTTTCTTTAAAGGTTAAAGAAAATGAATTAAAAAAAGGCCCCGTGTGACGATCACCCTACTTCAAAAGGTTCAATTAAACAATTCATCTATTTTTTCCTCGCCTAATAATTATTAATTATTGTATTCATGTTTATTTTATTACTAGCAAATTAGTTATAGGTAAGGTAAATGTCGGACTTGGATCAGGTAAATTATGTTGAAAACAAGAACCCCTAACAACACCACAATCTTAGCGTTATAAGAGAAATGTTACAAAATCTTTGATGGACTGAGAGAAAAAACTAGCGACCATTTCCAATTGATTGGTACTTAAACTTGTACCTACACGGAACTCCTTCCTCTCAAGCCGTCTAGTACTGACCGTGAAGTGTGACTGACGACATCCGACGTGGCTCACTGGGCCACTCTTTAAGAGCACCAACGGTACCGCACTACACATTGATCAAGCTTGAGTCTCGCCGAAGAACCAGTTACCCACTCCTCTGTCGAAGGGCATCACCGCGGATCCGTCACGTCAGATTCCTCCTGAGTGTGCGTTACGTGGTCGTAGGGGAAATGGTGCTGGAGGAATCTATTTCCTGAAAACCCTTTTGTGATATCGATCTCTTTATAGGAACAGCACAAAAGCGACATTTTCTATTTCCTTCGCATTCAATCGAGAATTACCAATCAATGGAAGAATACAGTTCAATTTGGTACTGAGTCAACCAGCGGACTTTTACTCGATCGTGTAAACCAATGAGTAGAGATTTGAAAGTATATCGCACACTTCCTTTTCGAATTTTTGAATCGAAGGGCAAAGGCTTTACTTTCAAACAAGCAATAGACGTTCGCTTACGTACATAAGTTTTGGTTCGAATGTCGGCTGAAGTATTCGAAATCAAAATTAAATGTGATAAAAGTCAGTTTCGTTTCACACGTTACAGATAAGAAGCTATTCAGTTATGATTGAAAAAATAACGTTTTGAGACAGTATAAATCACGTATTCAATATGATAGATAGATTTTCTCACATATTTGTAGAGAATTACATATTTTTTAGGCATATTTCAGTATTCTTTTTTATGTTATTTGTATTGCTTTGTCAAAGAGTCATATTCACTAAAAAAATCTTATCTGCTTAGGTGTATATATGATGTGATGTTGGCAGTTGAATGTTAGTTACAATAATAGTTTATTTGTGGCAAAACGTGTCGATTTTATGAAATAATTATGAATTTTCTCATAGTTTACTCGTTATTATCATTTTCGTCCTCTCGAACCCAAGAGCAGAGTGGCGCAGTGGAAGCGTGCTGGGCCCATAACCCAGAGGTCCGTGGATCGAAACCACGCTCTGCTAGGAAATTTCTTTTGTAAACAATACCTTACGTAGCTTTCAAAAGGTACACTTTAGTTATTTATTGACATTGACTTTCATCAATAATTTATTCAATTAACCTTTAGACATAGAAGGTATTTGTAAATGTCTTAAACATCATCGAAGTTCTAAGGACTTCTACTACCACTTAATAAACTGTATATTATTATTATAATTGATCACTAAGTTATTTGATTGTTTTTGTTTCTCGTTTGAGTTTGTCTTCTAACCAATAAAGTATTTATAGTTTTGTTTTATTTAACGTTACATCAACTGGCGTGTTCATTGGAAACGATTCTTGGGCTTAAAAACCATTGATGACCTCGATCTCTTTTGGGTGCTAGATGTTATACTTTGCTTGGCTTCTTTGAGTAAATGGGGTTGAGGTTTTGATGTTATTCCTCCGTTCATGTGAACAAACATTTGAAAGTTAGTGTAGTTTTGTGACACAATGCACATGAAGGCCGATGGAGTCCTTCCTGAGGAGATACAGATGCGTCAGCATGGTGTGCTCATCCTCAGTCTCGTTAACACGCTTAATAACACCCTTCTTGGTGGTGAGCATGGAGGTCTCCATAACGGGTTACGTTCCTTCAAGCTCAGTACAGCCCAGTATTTTACTAATTTAAACACTACTGAATGTTATTTTTTCCCGAAGAAGCACAACACAAAAAAATATATACACATTGTGTATACTACAATTCGCTATTGTGTTATAGTTTCAGAGTGTCAATAATTACAAAATTATACAAGCAAAAAAGATACACTAATGAATCTGAAATATTTCCGTTTGTAATTAAGCTTACTAACTTTCCTATATAGAGGCACTAAAATTACAAATAAATGCAGTGTTTAAACATTTACAACAAATGTTTCTAAACTCATGACGAATCATACAACCCGAGTGGCGCAGTGGAAACGTGCTGGGCCCATAACTACTTAGAAGAAACAGTAGTTTATTAGTGACAAAACGTGTCATACTTTTAAAATAATTATAGATATTCACTTCGCTTATTTCATAGTCAATTATTATCATCCGTGGGAACCCAAGAGCAGAGTGGCGCAGTGGAAGCGTGCTGGGCCCATAACCCAGAGGTCCGTGGATCGAAACCACGCTCTGCTAAGTATTTTTTACTTAGTAGAAACATTAGGTGGTGGCAGAACGTGTCAATTTTTTTAAATGATTGATTATGAATATTCTCTTTGCTTATTGTTAATGACTTTAGTAAAAATTGCACTATTTTCCGAAAGTATTAATGCATTATGTTTATTTTAATACTATAATACTCAATGGGAAATTATTATGAGTAATAACCAATATTATTTATGATATATGACTAATTATTATTTATAATTGACGTTGTTTTTTTTGCTGTTAGTTATTATTTGTAATTTCCCAACCAGCTAATTGTTTGGTCTAAATTGAAGGCAATCGACCCGGCAAGCGATAAATTAAATAAATGCTCTTTTGGAATTTCTGAATGAATTTGAAGTTATGCACAAGTTGGCCAACGATCCCACGGTAGAGGAAATAGAGGAAAAGGTATCTCACCACTAAAAGTTTCATGAACACGCCAATGTGGTACACTAGTACCCAAAAGCAGAGTGATGGAGTGGAAGTGTACTGGATCCATAACCCAGAGGCCCATGGACCGAAACCACATTCTGCTAGGTTTATTTTTATTTTCACTTTGATAAAAAATACTGTTTTACTAAAAGGTGTGATTTTGTCATAATAGCCATAATCTTTTTAACCTATATATACAATTGCATTATCCGAACGACGCACTTTCCTCTCCTCTGGAAACATTCCATTATTGTCCTATTCGCCAAACCCGGTAAACCTTCTCCCTTTGTCGCAAGTCTTGTCCACTAGTTTATTTTAATTCTATTCCTCTCCCTGTATCCGAGACAGTACGGTACTTAGGCTTCCATCTTGACAAACGACTGACCTGGAACCCACATACGAGACTAAAAAGACAAGAACTAAACAGACGCTTTGGACAACTGTACAGACTACTTCAAAGGACATCCCATCTCTCAATAGAAAATAAACTACTAATCTACAAAGTTATACTTAAACCAATCTGGACATACGGAATAGAGCTATGGGGGACAGCAAAAAAGTCGAACATCAAGCGTATCCAATCCTTTCAATCAAAAGTCCTGAGAACAATAGTAAATGCCCCTTATTATGTCAGCAACAAAACCCTTCATAACGACCTTAACATACCCTACATTCTAGAACTCATCCCTTCCAAGTTTATGAAATTCCACAGTAGCCTTTCCAACCACCCTAATCCTGTAGCACAGTCATTGCACTGCGCCACTCATCCCTATAATCCTCCTCGGAGACTGAAACGGCAGTGGCCTCGTGACCTGCTATAAACGCGTGACAGTGGGAGTCCTGGCAATAGCCAGTTTCTCCAATCATGTCCTGAGCGTCTGTGGCTCTCGCGCTCTTGGTCAGCCTCCACTGGCTAGTATCCGGTGACGCGGCTGACGGAGGAGCGTGGGGGACTTCCCAAGACTCCGCTTTCTCTTCGCGGTGGATTTGGGGGGTCTCTGGGCTGTCTGTAAATATTGTATGAATGAGCGAGTGAATGATGAACTGTAAATATGGTATGAATGAGAGCATTTATCTTAATTACTTATTGCCTTATAAAAGGCAGATTGTAATTTTAGCACAATAAAGGAATTTAACTACTAAAAAAAAAAAAAAATAGTAAGAAGCATAATATTGTAAAATAAATTCAATACAAAAAAGTTGTGTAACTTTTCCTCATTATTGATAGTCGTGAAACCACTGGTTTTATATTGCAAATAAAATTAAAATTATACATAGCAGAGCGTGGTTTCGATCCACGGACCTCTGGGTTATGGGCCCAGCACGCTTCCACTGCGCCACTCTGCTCTTAGTGCTGAAGTACAACATTCGTAGCATAAATGGTTCTGTTTTTGTTTCTCTTCATATCCTCTTTTTATTAAAAATTATGGATTTCAATATAGATTCTACATAAATGAATCTATTTACGAAAGGTCAATATTATATCTCATGTAGCTTGGCTACATTTTGTTATGTGATTTGCGATTGTTACAAAGGTATAATTTACATTATTCATGCATTGTCTAGACATGCTTAAACGTGACGGTGATCACCTTATGTATCATAAAACTAACTTACATCTAACAAACGAAATCTTAACCTAATTTTCATCAACAGTCTGCTTCCATCGGTACGGGAAGGGGTGTATAGTGTTAAACACTGGGTTTGTTGATGCAACGAGTCAAAAAAGCTTGATGTCTCCAGTGGACGAATGACTCGTTCTGAAGGAGTTGTAGGCACAGCTTAGGGCACCTTCAAAATCATTCAGAAATTCGAAAAGAGTCAGTAACAATAATAATATATTTTCTTCAGAGGGATTTTTTGTTCTTATTTTCAAGCAGTTTATTTTAAAAGAAATTAAAAAAAGTGAAGAAATTTCAAAAGAGTGGAAATAGTTGGATATTTCTTATTATAACATTTTATTTTTACTAGATTATTAAAACAGAGTTAGCTTATACCACGCCTATTATACCGTCGCACCCAAGTGACACTAATAAATAATAACGAAAAATGTTAATACAATCTCTATAGTGTTTCGTAATAGATCTGAGGCCCTCAAACGGGACACGACGTTCGGATTTTGTTTTTTATCCGACCAGAAACAATGAACGAATTGAGTTTTGATTTTGCCATATATTTCCTGTTATATAAAGTTAAATTAATGTTCCTCTCCTATTCATTTTATCTACACAATAGCAAATACGATATTAATTTATTTAACAACCTCAATGAAAGATTTTTGTATAAAACCATTATGGATTGTAGCGTGTAAATTCTAATCTAATAAATCAGTATAATTAATATGCACATTATGAGGTAATGTATCAATAGTTGTATTCAATTTCTAGCTTGGCAGTTAAACCTTCCTTCTTTCAATCATTCACTGCAACAAATTTTTTTAGTTCTTAAAAAAATATTTGGTTTATTTAATTGTCAGTCTATTTCATAATACCCCTAAAGGGTAAGCCACGAATCCTTGGATTAGCTGGTATATTTCTAGTTACAATGGTTATACTAAATAAACCACTTATAATTTAATCTGAAAATATAATACCTAAACCAGATCATCATGAAATCATTCGCATACATTTCAAAACAACTTTTAAGCGTTCCGTTTTCATCTATCTAATATAGGGTGTCTCAGAATTTACGCAAGATTTGAATTTGCCGCTATTTGTGCAGTAAAGTGCTGGCAACCCTAAATAAAAACGATTTGACAGTTGACAGTTTAGGGTTAGTAAAAATGGAGCTTTACACGATAAAAAAACGTGTCTTTATTGTTGAACATTATCTCAAAAATAATGAAAGTTTGGCGGGCGCAGTTCGAAAATTTCATACAAAATATGGTCGGAATAGTGTTTTGACTTCATCAACTGTGAAGAGATTAAGTGAAAAATTTAGGGAGACTGGATCAGTTGGAGACACTAAACACACTTGTCGTCCAAAAACAAGCCTTTCAAATGTCAATATCGAAGCAATGCGTGAGAGTGTTGTTGAAAACCCAGGAACATCAATTCGGCGTTATAGACAAGAATTGCAAATTTCAAGAAGCTCTCTACAGCGTATACTCACTAAAGATCTGGGTCTTCATGCTTACAAAATTCAGTTAACAAAACAATTGAAGCCTAATGACCATACACAGCGAAGAGAGTTCAAGAGTGATCAGAATTGGCCCCCTATATCGTGTGATTTAACACCTTTAGATTTATTTTTCTATGTTCAGGAGAAGAGGTATAGGGTAGGTAGTGTAGGTAGTTTGTGTGGTCTTGTAATGACCACGAATTCACATTCGGTATCTGAGGGTAGGCGAAATCCATCTGGATACCAAAGGCGAGTGTGGACCGGAGAGAGGCAGACTGGGTTACCGTGGGAGACACTACTAGGTAAATTTTGTAGGGCCACGACAACCGTTGTCCACGAGGGAGAGGTCTCTCCCAAGGAGCTGCTAGTTTTAGCGACGCGAAAGCAGAGAATCCCACTAGGAGAGTGTGGGGTCTGACAAGGCCGGACTAAAACATAGCGAGGTTAGGAAGAGAGGTCCAGCCAGAGGTTTTCATAAATGAGAAGGCCAAGTCTTGAACATCAGTGCAGCCGCAAGTCATCAGTTAGAGAGTCGTCGAGAGAATGATTTACAGACCAAGATTTGGCCCTACTTATAGGTCGTTAAACCCAATCATCTGCCTCGTTATTTTACCCAATGAGATCCCAGTATATGCGGTGGCGCTTTGTTCTCGGCAGCCCCTAGGCCTGACCAGGGTCACCGATGCGTACCCTGGGTAAGGGTCTCCAGCCCCTAACTAATTAACTTGCAGCTGCGTTTTTTTATTGTTTACAACATTTACAATGACTTATGGTTTGGTAATGTTATTTACATTTGTTTAAATTAATTTGCAATATATATATATACAATAGAGTATATGGTGATTTATCTTATGTAGTTAGCGGTCACTACAGGGGTTATTTGAAGTCAAAGGTGTATGCCAACAAGCCCACATCCACCTGTTCATAAAAAGAGGGAATTCAACGCTGCATCAACGAAATTCAACCACATTTACGCCAAATGGTCATGGAAAATTTCAACAAAAGAGTGCGTATTTGCCAGCAAAGTCGTGGAGGCCACTTTCCCGATGTGTTATTCCATAAATAACCCTATCCTATTTACTTTATAATTCAATAAAAAATTAACAACAAAAAATACTAAAAACTGTGTTTTCTATTTAAATCAAATCTTGCGTTAATTCTGGGAAACCCTTTTATAGGATTCCCCATCTGCACGACATCGTGAAGGTTACTCTATCAGTTTAGTAATATAGATGTAATTAAATGCCATCTCTTCAGCTACTGAACAACTATCGAGATACACATAAGTACATTTAAAATAATATCCAAATCCTGTAAGCTACATAACCTTGGCTTAATGTTATGCTGACTTTGCAAATGACGGATGGAGAGGTAAAAATGGCAGATCGTGTAGGATTTTCCATCCGAAATAGCAAGTGATATTTTTATAAAACATATGGAAAGACTCAGTGAGCAAGAGGTTTGGGACAGTTTTGCATAAATAGTGACCTACATCCAGTGTTGGGATAAAATAAAAATTAAACTAAAGTGATTTAAATAAACTTGGAATAACGAAAATTTCAAATTGATAATAAACTAAAACTGAATTAAAGTATATTGAGGCGGGGAATACCTAAAAACGAAACGTTTGAATCGTAGTTAAATTGAACTAACGCTAAGTGCGTGAATAGCAGTATCGATATGCGAAAAACAAATGATGGAAGCTTCGTAATTTTACTAACAACAAAATTAATCAATTATGGTCACAAACAATTGATCTTATCTTTAAACATAGAAATTCGTAATTTAAATTCTTGATAATATTTGCCGAATATATAATCAATAAAATCATGAATAAAAACAAAAAAAAAGTTTTAGTTTATATTTTTATTGGAAGTATATTAAGGTTAGATCAATCTGTACTATCGTTAGTTTTTTTCAATAACTGTCTACAGGTAGACCGAGAAGGGACAATTCGACTATCAATCTGTCTGTGCGGTCAACTATATCCATTTTTTATTAGTCTGTATCGTCATGCGGTCTGTCGAGGATTCTAAGAAATTAATGATTGCTATCCGGATGTCCTCAATGTCTTCGTTCGGTACCACGTCCGGTGGTGCTGTCAGATTTTCCCTTTAAGTGGACATAACTAAGATGGAATCTGAGAAGAGAGTGTTGTTTTCCAAATAAATTTAGCTGTGCAACATTTAAAGTATTTTCTTAAAACATGCATGCGATTGTGATATATGCAAATTGTTGTGCATCAATAGACAGATTTTTGTATTTAAGAAAAAAAAATTTTTTTCCAGGAGGGGGTCCTTGATTTGTAAATTTGTGATTTGTGAGGGGGGGGTTAACCCATTTGTAAATAAAAAAATATATGCAGATATATGATGTCGGGTCGTCACGAGGGGGGTGCCTAGTTACCCTAGCCTTGGTGACGAAGTGAGGGCTGATTAAGTTTATGACCTGGACAATCGTTTCATGACGGTCCTGCTATCTGACTCCATGTGCCCCAACAATGCTTTGTCTTAAATACCCAGCTGGCTTCGTCAGTAGCCAATCAGCTCTGGTTTTGTAGTACCCAATGCTAGTTGCGTATGTGGTTTTCTTTGTTCTCTGACAAAGAGATATGTCACTGATACGTGAGCCGGGTAAGGGTCTCTCGGCGGGTTGGGTCACTTAGTACCTGCTACTGGCAGCTGGTGTCCCAGCTCATATAACTAATTGGCTCATAGTTGCATGTTTATTGTTTACCACATTTACAATGATTTATATTTTGGTAATGTTATTTACATTTGTTTAAAATATATATATACAATAGAGTATAGGGTGATTTATCTTATGTAGTTAGTGGTCGCTACTTATGCTAATGAAACAATCACATGTCAAATACAATATTAGCATATCTGAACACAGCTACATATAGTGTCGCTCCAGACTGTAAAAACACAATTCTGGTTTGGTCCTGAACATTGTATTATTTCGATCCAAAAAACTACTCTGAGTTCAAAATGAAGACCAATTCGAACAATAACAGACAGGTCACATATTTTCTCTATATGAAAATGACATTTGATCAATTTTACCATTCGAAGCACAGGAATACAAATTGTATTAATGTGATAATAAAATCGGATGTATGAACACTCACAGCTGATAAACACGTGAAAATAGATGAATGTGCACCTCTGATCTCAGATAAGCTGGATTACAGCCCAACCTAGTAAACTCTACATAGCAGTAGTAATTTCTGATTCCGATGCACCGAGCAAAATTAATGCCGAATCAAGGTCCATAGTAGCTTCATTCTAGGCCTGATCTCAGAACGTCTTAAGCAACGCTCATTTCCTCCTCCTAAAAAAAGAAATTAAATTAAATATTATATTTTAGCACGTATATGTATATTTAAGATAGTGTTATAAGGTTAAAAATCCCACATCTCAATAGAAAATAAATTACTTATCTACAAAGTTATACTTAAGCCAAGCTGGTACATACGGAATAGAGCTATGGGTGGCAGCATAAAAGTCGAATCCTTTTAATCAAAAGTCCTGAGAATAATAGTTAAATCCCCTTATTACGTTAGCAACAAAACCCTTCGTAACGATCTTAATATACCCTACATTCTTGAACTCATTACTTCCAAGTTCGTCCAAAGAGCGTGGGGGACTTCCCAAGTCGCTTCCTCTTTCGCATGCAAGGAGGTGACAACCATATGGATTTGGGATTTGTCTGGGCTGTTTGTAAATACTGTATGAATGAGTGAGTGAATGAAAATTGGAAGTATGGTATGAATAAGAAAATTTATCACAACTACTTATTGCCGAAAAAGGCAGGTAATTTTATCACAAAAAAAGAAGTTTTCAAAAATAAGATTAAAATTTTAATTGAAAATTATCTTAAAAATATGATAATAAAAGCGCTTATTTTAATATAGTTAGTAATAAAATCATAAATGCCTAAAATCTGCTTGCCTGTTTGACTGTTACAGATGGCCTGTAGTTTTTTATCTATAGGGCCTGATTCGTTCCGGTATGCCTGTAGCAATTGTCTTCAAGCTTAGTATAAATCGGACATAACAAAAGAAAGTGGCTCAGCTACTCTTCCTTCAATCAAAATTTATTATTCCGTTTCCGGTTTAACTTAACCGAGATATATGCAAATTTACTTTGTCCTCTACTTCAAAGAAGAAGCATGCATTATCGCTATATCTACAACAGGAGGTGAGAGTGAATATTTTTCTCTTAATTTGGATATGCCCAAGATGATAAAGATACATACCTCCTCGCTCAGTTCCTCGACTTATGTTAATTATGTAATACGTCCTATGATATGTACAGTTTCGAGCGAATCAATGCAAAATATACACTGCAGTAACTGAATAAAAAGTTTATTATAGAAAAAACACTATCATTACAGTCACAACAGAGAACGGTAACGTTGAATCGGAGTGTGAAGTACCGCAAGGAATCCGCAGACCCGGGGCAGGCGTGGGCCTGCATTTACAAACAATTGTGAAGTGTCGGCATTGTGGAATGTCAACAGCGATTTGAATGCGCATAGCAGCGCTGGAACAGTAAGACTTAGTCTTGAATCGTATGTTTTGCGTTCTACTATTATTTTATTTTATTATTTTGCAATTAAACCACGGCTACATATCATCTTATCAACCATTCATTAGCCTCGCTATATGCTGTTTTAATTATTTTAATGATTTATTTGTAATTTTTAATATGTTTTTTAAAACTATATGAACTAAATTATAATTTACTATGATGTTAGTTAGTTAGTTAAATTCCTTTATTGTGCAATAATTACAATCTGCCTTTTATAAGGCAATAAGTAATTAAGATATATGCTCTCATTCATACATCATACTCACTCATATTTACAGTTCATCATTCACTCGCTCATTCATACAATATTTACAGACAGCCCAGAGACCCCCCAAATCCACCGCGAAGAGAAAGCGGAGTCTTGGGAAGTCCCCCACGCTCCTCCGTCAGCCGTGTCACCGGATACTAACCAGTGGAGGCTGACCAAGAGCGCGAGAGCCACAGACGCTCAGGACATGATTGGAGAGACTGGCCATTGCCTACTATGATGTATGAACTTAATTTTAATATACAGGGAGATTGACTCGTCGTATTAAAAAATAATTCCTTGTGAAACTACGCCAAATATGGAGTCAAACAGTCCATAATTTAAATTTATTAAAAATTAAATCAGCGAGCGGTTAACTCTATTCAATCAAAACTCAATTTGATCGAATCTTAAGGATCTAATCACTGTTTGTAATACTGATCAGAAAATTTATTTTTTTATCTATAGAGTTAAACTATATTTTTTTGAAATTGAAATATGCTGAGGCAATTGAGCATGTATCACTTTATTGATTTCCGTAAAGACATCTGAAATAATATTATTATTGTTGATGTTAATGTTTTGTAAAGCAATATATATCTATAGTTTATATTACTATAATTAAATAAAAATATTACAATAAGTTCATAAAAATATTTGATTTTTAGACATGTTATATAATCACATTTATTTAAAAAAATACACAATTATAGATATATATATTTATTTATTTTAAATGATAAATTTTTATTTGAAATGTTATTTATAAATATATTCCTGTACATAGAATGATATTGATCTCTTTAATTATAATTTATGTAAATATACATATTCCATTTGTTAAATAATTGATAATAGTAGAGATGAATGTCTATTATGGACCAAAATTGATATGTTAATATTGTTACGCTTTCAAAAATCTTGTTTTACAGATTTGTGTGAATTTTAATGCTTTTACACAAAAAAAAAATGATCAGCTCAAGTTGCTTAGGGTTATTAGCCAAATATTATAAGTCAGAGATAGAATTATATCAGATTTACATGTATATAATATTTTAAGAGTTTCTGTGGTTTGAAAAAGAGGAGCTACATTTTAGAAATTTTTCAAAAACAAAATTCATAAATGAAAGTAATCAAAAGAAATACACTGCTCTCGCTCTCTCTGAAAATATGTTAAAATTAGTTGGCTCAATAATCCGTCAAGTTTCTTCTGTTTCCTTTTCAAGCTTGGAATGATTCTGTTAGCTTATTAAACTCAAAACTTTCTTATAGAAGACTAGAATACTATAAGGGAGGAAATGCAAAAACAAAATAGTAGAACTTGGAAATCATTTATGTCTTGTAGCCTCAAAATAAATTCGTGGACATATTGCTTTGTTCAGTAATAAAGTCCTTAAAAAGATATATTTTTTGTTTGGAGCTCCTATAATTATAAAAGTTATAATTAATAAAAAAAAATGATAATGCGGATTCCTGCTTCTATTTGACTTATGTCATCCTTGCACAGGGGCCGTGCAAATCTTCTCTGTATCGTTCCAATCTCAGTCCATTGTAAAGAAATTAATTTTTTTTTTCTTGAAGATCGTGTTTTTTTCCACTCACTTATATTTTAAGTAATAAGTCACTGTTGGAGTAAATTACATAACATCAAGCACAGTTTAAATATCAGAAATGTCTTACAAGAATCACAAACTATTGTAATATTTCTAAATTGATTATCATAAACTCATTAAATAGTCATTTGAACGATGTTATCACTTCCGTGAAGATCAAAACAACTTATCCGATGACTTTGAACGCCGAACAAGAATGCTATTCTCACCTATGACATCAGGCAGAACCATCACCCGGAGCAAAGTACGAAGATGATCCTGCCAGGGTAAGCCACAAGAACGCATCGATGACTCAACAGCAGAGGCCCAACAACATGTCATTATACCATCAGTCCTGGAGAACCGCCGGATGACGCCATCCTCAGAAATGGCTGCGGGTACACGAGGTTGCCATGTAGCAGCACACTGATGAGTAGTCACCGATAAAAACTAATCATCTTGGTCGACGCATAAGAATTATTGCTTATTATATTTCAGTGATACAGCCCAACTGGCAAAGGATTCAATTCTTCACTCCATAATACTTGAGTTCTTTTTATTTATTTTTTTTCTATAGCCCCTTTAAATTTACAGATAATTACATATATAATTATAGATCCTCAGGTGAATCTATTTACAAATTATTTTTGTATTTCCTGTAACATCGCTACATTATATACAGGTTTTGTTATTTTATAAAAATTATATAATGAATAAACAAGTATAATGATATCCATGCTTTCTCAATGCACTATTTGGGTATAAAAATGGATAGGCATCTCCATTTCTCTACTCATTTTAGTAATAAAATGGAGGAAGTACGACAAAGGTCTTACCGGCTATCGCACTTGCTAACTTCACCTAACCTGTCGCTTCGTCTTAAATTGATGATATATAAATGTGTCCTCCGGCCAGCTCTGCTGTACGGTGCCCCACTATTTACCCACTTGACTGACAATACAGCCAAATGTCTCCAACACTTCCAGAATGGAATCATGCGAAAAGTGGTCCGACATACCTCTTTCGAGAGGTTGAAGAACGCTGACCTGCACCCGTTGTGCCGTCGGTGGGTGAGTTCATCCGCCGGAGACACATTAAGTTTTTTGACTCGTTGCAGCACCTGACAAATCCAGTGTTTAACACTATGACCCCGCCACCCCTCCCGCATCGATGGCAACAGACTGTCGGGGAAAAATTATGATAAGAGTTAGTATGTAAGTTAGTTTTAAGGTTGATCAAAAAGGTGATCCCCATCACCTTATTAGTCAGTTTCATCAAGTCACGTATAATTTATGTCATTATACTTGTTTATACATTATATAATTTCTATAAAATAACAAAACCTGTACATAATGTAGCGACGCTAGAGGAAATACAAAATAATTTGTGAATAGATTCGCCTGAGGATCTATAATTGTATATAATTATCTGTAAATTTAAAGGGGCTATGGGGAAAAAAAAAAAAAAAAAAAAAAAAAAAAAAAAAAAAATGATATCCATTATACATGACTGGACTAAACTGACTAATAAAGGTGATGGGGCTCACCTTTTTGATCAAACTTAAAACTAACTTACATACTAATTCTTAACCTAATCTTTCCCCGACAGTCTGTGACCATCGATGCGGGAGGGGTGGTGGGGTCATAGTGTTAAACACTAGGTTAGTTAGGTGCTGCAACGAGCCAAAAAACTTAATGTGTCTCCGGCGGATGAACTCACCCACTGACGCCACACCAAGCAACGGGTGCAGGTAGAGAGGTATGTCGGACCACTTTTCGCATGATCCCATTCTGGAAATGTTGGAGACATTTGGCTGTACTGTCAGTCAAGTGGGTATTTGAGTTCTTATATAATAATTGAGTTCTTGATATTGAGTCGAAATATTGAGCGAGAGCTGAGAGGCTCTACTTTGAAACATACCTGAATCTTTTGTCTGCTCTGATAACTAAGTACAGGTAATTAAACGCACTCCATGCTGTAACTTCTTCAGAATGTTTTTACGATCTATATGTTCCCAACCTCCTCAGTAGAATTAAGCAACTATCAGCTTTCAAGCACATATTAATCCACTTGTAGGCGTTTGTCCTTTACACTAATTGACCTAAATACCTCCCGGAAAATTAAGCAAACAACAGATACTTAATATATTTTAAGTAATCAGATAATTAGGCAATAGTGTTTCCACACGCAGACTCATTAAGGAGACGGAGGCAATCCCTTGGGAACTGCCGGGCCCACAAAGGCGCAAGCTCTGAGCAATACCCTAACAATGAAGGAGGATTCTGTTCACGAGAAGTTCGCATTGTCTTCTGCGGCGGCATTGTCCCTAATTGAATTAGGTTTCCCTCATACGACAGATTTTCTTCAGGGGGGATAATAACCGACTCGATACCATTGCTGTTAATAATAAAAGGCCAGTCGCTGTTTTTTTTCTTCGCTCCAACGCAATCAGTTCTTTTTCGGAGATGTTAAAAACATTAGCGTTATAACGAGCCTTCAGTGCAGTAATTGGGATTAAGGAGAGCGGTGTAATTGTCTAGCATCCACCCGATGCGTATCATAGCGGTCGAAGCGTTAACCGAGTCATCGCCATAACTGAAGAACCATCTACTAGATTGAGATCGTTGGCCTCAACAGTGCAAAAGGAACTGGCTGATCCATGGAGCGGTAGCCTGACCTAGTATTATCTATCGATATTAAAAACAAAAGAGATAGAATGTGAACCGATCAATATCGATGGATTTATCGAGACATACTATATTTTATTTGTCAAACCATCTCAATTTCTTTTTCAGCAAATAACAAATATTGACCAACAACCACCTATATGAGACACCGAAGAATTAATTGCGAGATTCCTACCGTCAGCACCCCCATTTTGGTCAAGTTAAAGAGTTGATTATTTCAGCTTGTTACCGAGTTTTGGGCATGGTAACGGATCTAGAATAGTTCCACAGGTAACGAATTCAGTATTATCAAAAGTATAAATAGATACTAAATAGACACAAAGTAATAAATTATTTTTTTTTAGTAAAAGTTGTCATATTAACGAAATGGCGTAATAGACATCAAGATACCAACGCAGGTACAATGGAGTATGTAAGTAGGAGGGAAAAAAGTATATATATATATGTACCATCACTACTGACTTGCCCACCCACCCTATTTTCCAACGATATGAAAAATATAATAATTTATTTTTAAAAATTCAAGTCTAATAACGATCAATCTGTTCTTTATTATCATTATTATCAGCTTCATCGCTCATTAGTACGTTCCATGGGGGTCCAAAAGATTAAACTGATAATTTACAGGGGGGGGCATACCCCCCTCCCCCATTCAAGCCATTAATCAATCAATTAATGACTCGAATAAGTGTGGTTTGCTTTATACGGGCATTTCTCGGAGTTACTGCAAAACCGAGAGAAAGAGGTGGAGGGAGCCCCTAGCACTCCGCCATTTCCCAAAATAATTACTATGATTGCCATTATATAACTATAAATACGGCAAAAAAATAGTTTTGAGTAGGCCGGAGATGATTTTGATGATGACCAGATATTTAAAACAGTTGCGAATCTTCAACATACGGTCAGACCTCTCAAGATCGATTTAAACCAAAAATGCATTAGCCAGAGTCTGAAGATGATAAGAAAATAGTTACTAGGTGCAAAAATCTTATCTGGATAAAATATGAACTTGACCAGTATTTGAATGTGAGGGTCCGCAGTGCAGAATTTGAAAAATTTCAGTCGCATAAGAAGGGAGTTAAAAGTACAAATTAAAACGGGACAGAAATGACCTCATTAGCTAAATGCCTCCTGGTTATTACAGACAATTACTTTTGAATAGTAATGAACAGGTTCAATATCAGTGAAGTAAGGGAAAACAAGTAGTTACGTTGTAAATTTGGTTAAATAAAGACTTTTTTAAATTACATTGGGGTGTGCCCCCCTCCCCTTCCTAGTGCACATCAAAAATCTGTCAACAGACTCCCTCTATGGCCAGTTACCATGGAAATAAAATCTACCTCAGAACGCCTATAGAGAATTAGAAGGACTCACCGTCGAAATATTGTTTACCTGATCTAATTGAAATTTAATCTTGATACTAACTTACCCCTCATATGGTCAAAATTATTACACAATAGTTAATCGAATGGCAATGCGATATCATGCCGGACGATTGTAAACTAAAACATCAATCTATCAAAGTACATATTGATTAATGATTCAATCGTGTTTATTTATAAATATGATTTCATTGTTTTTCAGCATGATGTAAGTATGTTTACTGATCCTACTTAAAAATAGCATTGTAACATCTCTACTCCACGCTGGCCTTCGCGGTTAAGTTGAAGATGGCTAGATATTATCGTTGTACCTTCAGTTATTGAGAGTTTTTTTTTAGCCAGGATTGTTGTTTAATGGACGGTCCTCATCGCTGAGAAAATGAAGAGAAGAAGTGAAGATCGACTACGTATAGATCACGGAGCCTACTGAGAGAAAATCAACTTCAATAAAGTATCCAACTTCACAATCAAATTCAAGTAGAAAGCTATTGTTGAAAACCGAACTATGGTGACAATCTTGAAAGGAGTTATTCATATAAAATAAATTTACTATGTAAAAATGAATACTCTTAAATAATGAGAAAAATAAAATGAGGCTACTGGTACTTGGACCAACTTGATTGCTGAATAATGTATATTTTTATATTACAAATTAAATTCAGACACAAAGGTGCAAAATCAGACATTCTTATTCAAAGAATCTTGGACGACCTCCATTAGTTCCCCGGACCACCCCATAAGTTCTGCAAGCAGTTTACATCCTTCGTCACAGTCGCCCTGCCAGAAGACATCCCTGGACTTGGGGTCTTCGAAGCGGAAGTCCAACGATCTGCTGAGGCTGGTGGCATTGATGACCAGCCGCGGGCAGTTTCCGCTGACTATGAAAGGCATAGAAGCGACAGGTTCACTGGTGAGCGATGTGCCCAACACCAGGAGGACGTCGCACTTGCGGAAGTCCTCAAACATGTCTTGGCAAAGCTGCTTGGGCAGTGCTTCCCCGTATAGGTAGATCTTCGGCTTGATGACTCCTCCGCAGTCGCACAGCGGGGTCTGACTCAGGTCTAGATTGTCTTTCACCCAGCCGCTAGAGTACTCGTCCCTGCACCTCATGCACCAGAACCTTAACGATAAATAAACGTTTAATGTATAAAGTAAAATAAAAAAAAAAATGAAGAGATATTTTCAATAAAAACCCTAGTGAATTATTTTAGTTGTGGTTTATTAATACGGGGTTCTGCATATCTAATGAAATATTGGTCTATTGATGAGCTACTCTCGTTTTGGGGACGAAAAGCTTCGGTCTATTCTGTACATCAGAAATAGATTACTTATTGAATTAAGTTTTAATTGATACCAATCTTTGTTTCTCCTCAAAATGTTTTCTTTAGCCAAACCCTTTTAACAGCCCACATCGACAAACAGCGATCAGTGCATTGTTATTTCCTACAGAGAACTGGCTACATTGGCAATAATTTATTTCGAGATTATCAGTTTTAATAAAATAATTTTTATTTCTGGCATATTTGCCTTGTTTCATCTTCAGGCTCTCAAGCATCAGCGTTTTAAAGCCTTTTCCCCTTTTATGCCAACTTTTTTACAAAGGCCCCTTTGCGACGGTTTTCAATTATAGGGTTATTAAAACGTTCTCCATTGAGTGTTGAGGTGGACTGAGCGTTTGTGGCGCCTGAGGATAACATACTCGGTCTGTTGAAAGCACGTTCTAATTAATGGAAAGCTTTTGAAGAGAAACAAACATTGGGGTTATTTAAACCCCTAATTATACCGTCTAAAGGGTGCCCCAGAATTAACGCAAGATATGATTTAAATAGAAAACACAGTTTTTTTTTTTTTAATTTTTTTATTGAATTATAAAGTAAATAGGATAGGGTTATTTATGGAATAACACATCGGGCAAATGGCCTCCACGACTTTGCTGGCACAGTGGATGTGGGCTTGCTGACATACACCTTTGACTTCAAATAACCCCATAAAAAGAAATCTAAAGGTGTTAAATCACGCGATCTAAGGGGCCAATTCTGAGTACTCTTGAACTCTCTTCGCTGTGTATGGTCATTAGGCTCCAATTGTTGTGTTAACTGAATTTTGTAAGCATGGAGACCCAGATCTTTAGTGAGTAGACGCTGTAGAGAGCTTCTTGAAATTTGCAATTCTAGTCTACGACGCCGAATTGATGTTCCTGGATTTTCAACAACAGTCTCACGCACTGCTTCGATATTGACATTTGAACGGCTTGTTTTTGGACGACCAGTGTGTTTAGTGTCTCCAACTGATCCAGTCTACCTAAATGTTTCAATTAATCTCTTCACAGTTGATGAAGTCAAAACACTATTCCAACCATATTTTGTATGAAATTTTCGAACGGCGGCCGCCAAACTTTCATTATTTTTGAGATAATGTTCAACAATAAAGACATGTGGATCTATCGTGTAACGCTACATTTTTACTAACCCTGAACTGTCAGCTGTCAACTTGTTTTTATTTTAGGGTGGCCAGCACTTTTCTGCACAAATGGCGGCAAATTCAAATCTTGCGTTAATTCTGGGACACCCTTTACTATAATCTACCACCTCGTTGTACACTTTCTCGAAAAATAGGTACCATTTACAGAAATAAATATACTTAAGAACCCACTAAAATAGTATTCCGATGTTACCATGTTGTGTATATGACAGACAAAGGAAGTAACCTATGATAGGTCCCGTTGACTTGAACCAGCTTCTCGTCTGAAACTCCTGCGAGCCTCTCCAGACTGTCCATGTTCTGCGTGTAGTTCTTGAGCAGGACCCCCTTCCGTTCTAGAAGAGCTACGAAGTGATGGGCTAGCGTCGGTTTGAAATCACCGTCCATGAAATAACGGATCATTTTGAAGAGCGGCCATTGGTTCTGCTTGAAGAAGGAGTTCTCGAAGACGGCGTGGGTATGGGGTAGGTCCTCGTCCATGAAGGTGTAGTGGAGCCCTCTCCCGACTGTCTTCATGTCCGGTATCCCGCTGTTCGTCGACATTCCGGCACCGGAGAGGACCAGTATTCTCTCGCCAAGTTTGTCCTTCAGGAACTGCGCTATACCTTGTATTGTCTTATCCTCTAACCTTTTCTCTACCGGTTTCGGTACACGGGATTTCTTTAACCACATAAACCATCTCCGTTTCGCCATGGCGTTGGGCTTCGTTTGTTCTTCCAACAGTGGTTCCTCCTGTTCCATATTTGATGCTGTATTAGATTGAGTAACCATTCGGTACAGTCGTGCACAGATATCATATGTTTTAAACGCTCACATGGGACTCCAATATAATTTTTGTTTAGTTTGTTTTGAAGACAGTTCAACGGCTAGAGCCATTTATATCCTAATTAAAATTACATAATCAATGATTACGCAGAATAAAATAGAAAAAAAAAAAGTATTTTAGGACAAATTAACATTCGGCAAATAATAAGAACTAGTAGCACATAATAAAAAAATTAAATGTAGTGATTGTTTGGATGTAATAAGTAACAACACAAGTTAACAAAAGAACCAAGTTTATTAATCAGTTCACTCACGCATCACAACATTAGCAATCGGTTTATATACATACAAAGCTCTGGAGGTAACAACCAGGTTCCGGTTATAACTTACAAATGTTACCAACCTAACATCCCCCTCCTTAAGTTTTAAATACAAAAATAAAAATATAGCATACATTACAATCATGTTCATATAGTATGTAACTTATGATCTAATTTGTAACAAATTATTTGGAAGTAATTACAATAAAATAAAGAATAATAAAAAAAAAATACTTATTAGAAAATAAAGGTTTAGCCACAAAATTACAGAGCAAGAGCTTACAAATACAAACATTACAAATCTAACCTTTCTGGTTTTTTTTTTTTTTTTTTTTTTTTTTTTTTTTTTTTTTTTTTTTTTTTTTTTTTTTTTTTTTTTTTTTTTTTTTTTTTTTTTTTTTTTTTTTTTTCTTAGCTCTCAAACTTATAAAATAGGATGTGGGAAAAATAAAGGAAAATTATTTTATAACGGTCCTGGTTTTTTAATTACTCTACCTGATCTAGTAGTAATAGAGTCAGGTAAATTCAATGGCAAGGAACAACCAGAGTTATTTAAATCTTCAACAGTCCTATCTATGTTTACATTATTCGAGACATCAACAGTTTCGTCAAAATCAAAATCTTTATGTTTGTATTCAGCATCCTCTGATGGAGGAGCATTGTATTTCTTAATAAATACTGAATTGCGCCTATAGATTTTGCCGTTAATGTTTAGCAAATATGACCTAAATTTAAGCTTTTTAACAATGAGTGCTCTTTCCCACAACTTAGTATACTTGTCTTGTACTAAAACATTATCACCCTCGTTAAATTCTACTGATTTTCTGCTGTGCTCATTATAATAGGTCTTTTGAGAATTTTTATCATAAACTTGTGGATCATCAACAACATGAGGTGCCAGACAGCTATCTCTTATAGGAAGTTTTGATCTAAGAGTCCTACTCTGAAGGAGTTGGGAAGGTGAATATTGTAATCCTGCAACAGGAGAATTTCTATGGTTAAGTAAATATAGATCTAAGTCATCATTTTCATGGTGACATTTTTTTAGCATGGATTTCATCAACCCTACTGCTTTTTCTGCAAGACTGTTACTTTTGGGATAATGGGGACTCGATGTTGTTATGACGAAATTCCACTGGTCTGAAAATTTTTGAAATTCAAAAGAGCTAAATGGATTATTGTCAGCGACTATGATTTTGGGGATTCCGTAAGAGGCGAAAATTGGCTTTAGACACTCTATTAATGACGATGACGTTTTGTCTTTGAGTTTCTTTAACTCAACCCATCTAGAATAGTAGTCCTCCACAACCAAATAGTGCATGTTACGAAATTCAAGAATATCCATACCAACTTTATAGAATGGGATGGGTGGTATCTCATGAGGGAGCAGAGGTTCTTTAATATTGGACCTTTGGAATCTTTGACAAACGGTACAAGAATTTACAAGGTTCGTCACATCAGACAGAATGCCAGGCCAGTAAAAGAATTGTTTTATTTTTTCCTTGATCTTGTTAAGGCCAAGATGTGTTTCATGCAGTAAGTTCAGAATGTTTTTTCTACACAACGGGGGAACAACCAACCTTTCATCATAATATATTAAGCCATTTTCTACTGTGATACTATTTCTTATATTAAAATAATGAGCTAGATCTCCACTACATTTTAGAGATTTTGGCCAACCACTACTGTAGTACTTGATAATTTGATTTAACGTTTCATCCAAATTTGTTTCGGATTTTAAATGTATAAGTTGCTGGTCAGAGCAATCAAATAAAACACCTACGGTGTGTACAACATCCCTCATTGACGCATCATCTGCAACATTTCCTGCAATAATATTCCTTGACAATAAGTCAGCAATAACCATAGACCTCCCTGGGAGATACTTAAGCTCAAACTTATATGGTAAAATTTTCAATCTAAGCCGTCTGAGTCGATTATTTTTTATTTTGTTGATATCCTTTTGTATAATAGACGTTAGCGGAGCATGATCTGTGTAAACAATCACATTAGGGTGTCCATAAACAAAGTTGTGGAGTTTTTTGAATGCAAATGTTATAGCAAGGAGTTCTTTTTCAATATGTGCATATTCTTGTTCACAAGCAGTTAGAGTTCTGCTAGCATACAAAACAGGCTTTCCTTCTTGTATTAATGAGCAACCAACAGCATAATTACTAGAGTCAGCTTGTATCTCAATGGTCTTAACAGGGTCAAAAGAAGCAAGTAATGTTATATTTGAGATAATAGATTTTAATTTATTAAAATTTTCATCATGAGATTTAGTCCAAAGCCAAACGGATTCTTTTTTAAGCAAGGATGTAAAAGGGGCTATTAAATCAGAGAGATTAGGTATGAAGTTTCTTAAAAAATTAACCATTCCCAAAATTTTTTGAAGATCTTTAACATTTTTTGGTGGCTCTAAATTTATTATTGAATGAATTCTTTGCGAGTCAGGTCTATGACCATGCTTATTAAATAAAAACCCGAGATATTTGACTTCGTTAACAAAATATTGAACTTTCTCAGAATTGAATTTAATATTGTATTTTCTAGCCACAGAAACAACCTCCCCAACTGTCTGCCTAAGCTCCTCCTCAGAGTTAGCACAACACAAAATGTCATCAAAATAAACTAAAACATTCTTTATGTGACCGAAATACTTATATGTTAGTTTTTGGAAGAATTCTGGCAAAACTGCCAAACCAAAAGGGGCTCTTAGATATTTAAAAACGCCAAATGGTGTACTAAAACAACATAACTTACTGGATTCCTCATCTAGTCTAATTTGATGAAACCCACTTTTTAAATCGAAAAGACAGAAGTGACTTTTGTTAGCCAGTTTCAAACTTATTTCCTCTAAGGTAGGAATTTCATAATAGTCTCTAACCAAATACTTATTCAAGTGTTGGGGGTCAATGCACAACCTTAGTGAAGAGTCAGGTTTTTCTACAATCACAAGATTATTAATCCACTCACAAGGCTCATCCACTCGCTCTATTATGTTTGCATGCAATAAATCATCTAAGCAAGTTTTTAATTTATTCTTTATTTTATAAGGAACTCTACGACCTGGATTTGCCTTAGGAGTAGCATCTTTACTGAGTTTTAACTTGCATATGTCTGGGAAGCATCCTAGTCCACTGAAGACATCCTGATTCTGTTTGAGAAAATCATCGACTGGGACAGTAACCTTGTCTATCCGACGAAGAAGTCCAAGCTCAACACACGAACGTAGTCCCAGAAGTGGTGTTCTGTCATCATTCACAATCATGAACGGGGCGTTTATTTTCACACTGTCTTTTTGAAGATCAAGATCAACAGAGCCGATCGGTCGAACAACAAATCCACCAAAGGATTCAAGAAGTACATCAGTTTTTCTTATATTTAAGCCAGCATCAAGTTTCTGAAGAGCAGTAGTTGTTATAACATTAACTTGGGATCCAGTATCGAGTTTAAATTCAATCGGTTGATCGTTAATTTTAAGCAAGGCCAGCCATTCATCTTTCCCCTGAGTGATAGCATCACAGGCACACAGGTTTGAAGAATCCAACTTAAAAACATCATTACTCGACTCCACCACTTCATGAGCCTGTCGAATGCGATTATTACGCTTATTTCCGATGCATTGTTTTGCAAAATGATTGAATTTTTTACAGTAGGAACACTGCTTACCAAATGCTGGGCACCGTCCTTTAGCGTGGTTGAAGCCACAGCGATCACAAGCATATAAACTATCCTGACGGTCCCGGAGCTCTGGTGGTCTTTTCATTTGTGGCTTCCGATTTACCTCGAGTATCTCCGTCGACGTATCAATCGATGTTTTCACTGGAGGTGGTGCTTTTAAAATTTTCATGTTGAGCTCTGCCATTTCGACTGTTTTACAAAAATTAACTGTTTTTTCCAATAAAGGGTCCTCTCTCAAAAGTCTTTCTTGAGTACTTTTGTCATAAAGTCCAAGAATTATTTGGGATTTTAGCAATTTTTCTTCTTGTTCACCGAATTCACAAGGCGCTACTAGTGATTTTAGATCAGTAAAATACCGTTCAAATGGTTCATTTGCTGCTTGCTTTCTGCTAAAAAATTTATAAATCACCATTGTCTCATTTTTCCGTGGGGTGCAATGCTTTTCTAGGACGTCTAAAATAGAAATTACTGTTTCATTACCTGGTTTTAACGTCGTGATTGTGGAGTAAAGTTTTAAACCATCGGATCCCAATAAGTTTTTCAGTCTTGCTACTTGGACCTCTCGCGATTTCTTATCAGTCTCTGTGGCTACAAAATAAACTTCTATTTCAGTCCGGAATCTTCTAAAGCTCTCGGAGAGGTTATCCACGTTGACGTCGAATTCTGAGGGTTTGTTGAACTCCATGGCTAATATCACGTCCGTTTGTTCAGTTTAAACTAAAACGACTGCGCCATGTTTGGATGTAATAAGTAACAACACAAGTTAACAAAAGAACCAAGTTTATTAATCAGTTCACACATGCATCACAACATTAGCAATCGGTTTATATACATACAAAGCTCTGGAGGTAACAACCAGGTTCAGGTTATAACTTACAAATGTTACCAGCCTAACAGTGATGACTATGGAACTTGAGATTAATTACAAGAAAATGGAAGATATCTCACTTACTGACAATAAAATCGAAATTGTGATCAGGTTTATTTACCTTGGGAGTGTTTTTTCCAACGGTAGACGATCGATTAAAAATAAAACAAAAAGAGTCTTCTTCTACATAAGAAATATTGATGGTCCAGACAGATCCATCTATGGACTTAATTCAGAATTTGTCTGACAAGCGTTGTACGAATGTGAGACGTGAATGCTCACAATTAACATATTAGGCGGACTCTAGTTTTTATCCTAGGAATCCGATGGCTGAAAATGATAAAAAAAATGGTGTAAGAAAGCCAAGACTGTTTCCGAGAAGAACTTTGGAGAGAGAGCTCTGGACCAGAGGAAAACATGGAGCGAGGTTAAGAGGCTGACGGAAGATCCGGGAGGAATGGAGTGATTTTGTGAACACCCTGTGCTACTCTAGAAATCAAAGTAAGTGGAAGAATAAAAACAAAAGCTACTGAAAGCAGTTAGTACTAGCACGTTTCAATGTTTTGTACGCCTTGACAGATATTACCTTCATCTTTTGAATTTTTGTAGTTTGTGGACGGTTGAATTTTTAAAATATATTTTCAAGTTCAAGTTTGAAAAGTGAGTCAAAATATTTCAATACTTCTGACTGAGCTTGACTGTTTGAAGTGGAAGCGGAGGTAGTAAATCCCGCTAGCCATGCTGTTTCTGTCGGCATCCTGGCCCGGTAGCGCATCCATCTACGGCGGCCATTGTTGCAGAGCGATGGCTCATTGATAGCTCGAGGCACGCTAGCCACCCACCCATTGCTGCCAACCGTTAGCACCTGCTATCAGGAATACCGAATGTACCTGCTGCCTATTGACTGAGCGCTCCCGAACGAACCACCACCGGCTAACGGGCTAGCGAGGGCAATGGCAGCCGTGCTTCTGCCATTACTGTTCATAACAACGGCCTTGTCTAGGCATACTAATTAAATATCTTAATGCTTGTAAATTAGAAATCCTTCAATCGCCGAATGAAAAAAAAAAAAAAAATGGACATGAAAGACTTCCAAACAAACGATGGAAACAAAAAACAACAACAATAAGAACAAATGATGTATTGATATTTTAGGTGTTTGTGTATTGGTATTGATGAAATAAAACTCATCTCGTTTTATCTTCCCACAATAGATAACAAACATTATAATTATGATAAATATGATTATTATTGTTATTTCAAACATTGACTGACAATACACCTTAAAGTCTCCGGCAATTTTAGAATGGGATCATGAGAAAAGTGATCAGACATACCTCTCGATAGAGGTTAAATGTGCCGTCGGTGGGTGAATTCATCCAACGAAGACACGTCAGCTTTTTTGACTCGTTGAAACACCTCACAAACCCAGTGTTTAACACTATGACCCCACCCACATTGCCGTATTGATGGCAATCAGGTTAAAATTTTGATGTTAGATGTAAGTTAGTTTTAAGTCTCATTAGTTTCGTTTTCATTCACTCGCTCATTCATACAGTATTTACTAGCAGCCCAGAGACCTCCCAAATCCACATGGTTGTCAGCTCCCTCGCATGCGAAAGAGGAAGCGGAGTCTTGGGAAGTCCCTCACGCTCCTCCGTCAGCCGCGTTACTGGATATGAGCCAGCTGAGGCTGACCAAGAGCGCGAGAGCCACATACGCTCAGGACATGATTGGAGAAACTGACCATTGCCAGGACTCCCACTGTTACGCATTTATAGCAGGTCACGAGGCCACTGCCGTTTTAGTCTCCGAGGAGTTTGGATAGGTTACTATGGAATTTCATGAACTTAAAAGGGATGAGTTCAAGAATGTAGGGTATATTAAGATCATTACGAACGGTTTTGTTGCTGGCGTGATAAGGGGAATTTAAATCTAAAACTAAAAAAAAAAAAAAAGATCAGATCTATAATACCATCTTATAGGGACATCGGACATAATCTATCATCTGCTTAATTCGGATCAATCCCGGATCTCGCCACATCCGGTCAGAATTTCTGGGCCCTCCTAGCTTATAGATATAGGTCTGAAACGAATTGTATATGTTTTATTACTCCCATTAGACCTTAAGTGCCCCGTCCAATGATACAGGCATAATATTATTTATTTGAAACGTATTTAATTCAAATATCCATACTCTACATTTACATCGTCCTCCCCTTTTGTTATAAGTTGGTGTAAAGCCACAGATGAAACAAGACAACGCTAACATTTAACATGATAGGTCCTTCTAACCAGTTAGTGTTATCTCTTCTAAATATAATTTTATAAAACATTACTATTGCGTTTAGTATATTTTTGTTTCCCTTCACCGTTGACGAATCAAGTACAGCTGAAAAGAAAGTAGGTTAAATTAGTGACATTTAGCGACATAGCTGGGCTTAGTCACATCCAAGCTGAAGAGAAACTTAAGGCAAACATTCCACTCACTATCTCGGCCATCAGCTCTGGGCGAATGAACCTTTAAAATATACGAAACGAGGTAGCGTTAACTTTTATATTAACTCGCTAATCATTAGTCTGAAAAAAACAAAAACATTTTTGACAAATTTATAAGTAGAACAAAAAATTCGTTGTCTAATTTTATTTTTTTTTTTGCTGAAGACTATTTCTTCACTTTTAGACTCCGTGCAAAGCATTTTTAGTTTAAATCGAGGAAAGAAATAGATGAGATGTAGAATAGTCACAACTGCTGTAAACATGTGTACTAATTTCTTCATAAGCTATATTCTATGACGACTGTAACTAATAGTATCTTATCCGGTCTATATAAAACTCATATTTTTTCTATTAATTAATTGCGTGAAAATGACGCACTTTTTCATAAGAGGCATCTCTGCGGTTTTTATTATTGTAACTTGGGTTTGTGGGATTCCACAGAACTATGTCAACCACTTGAAGGCTCTTATGTTGATACACCTATGCTGACTAGAGTGTTTGAAGATGTGCTAAGTGATGTAATACTGATGGCGCACCCTACACGATCATTATTAATGACACCACGAGCTAGTAATGACGACTCGAAATCAAAAAATTCATTACCAGGAATCATTCCAGTTTTGTCCCCCTTACACGATCAATACTAATGTAATTCCGATAAGATAATGATGTTAATATTGAGCGTTTAAGGTCCCCTTTAGACTCTACAAAATGCATTTTGGAGCTGCACGTGTTTCTGCACATTCAAAGCTACTTTTGATGGAGATTTATTTTCCTTATATTACTGTCTAAATTTATTATCACTATCTTTGTTATTTATATATAGCAATATTAGTCATTTTAGTTTATATTTAGTATGTACTTTAATATTTCCTTATTAAAACAATTTTTACTGTAAAAAGTCATTTATTACATTGTGTTTCTTTATGCTGCATTGTATGGTACTAAATTCATGACCTGGGAATTATATTAATAATTATGTACTTATAGGCCAAAGCCAAAACACGGTCATGGGTTTCCACCAATATAAATGAAATAAAATATATTCCAAGAAATAAAGTGTTAGCAGTTAAAAAATTCATATTGTACAAGCCTATTGCGATAGTTTATTGTTTTTCAATATTGTATCTAAGTACAATTTTTGTATTTTTTTTTTAATTTAGTATTTTCGAAATGCGTAATTTTTAAGAAACTCGATTACACGTCTTGATTGGTCCTTCGACGTATAGCAAATTGTGTTTGTATTTATTAAATTTCTTCTTAACAAATTCCTCTAATGTCTCTAAAATTGCAGGCCATGCTGGTTCTGACGTGGTAGTGAGCACGAAACTATTCTAATGCGGCCATGACTATTTTTTTTAAATGGTTGGTAATAAATGGTTTTTGGCCGTTGGTCCTGGTTAGTTACAAAGGTAGTCAGTACCATTTAGGAAACTATAAATAAATAAAATATATTGTAAAGTGGTAGAATATTGTATCTGTTTCCCAGAAACCTATTCTCATCTGTCGAATGTATTTTTCTTTGATGAGCAATAATTACCACTTATTATTATTGTTATTACTTCTTGACACATTCAAATGCTCGCTAATTACTAAATTACATTTTAGCCTAAACAGTATGAAATTTTATAAAGGCATTCAAGAAAACGAATTATTATTTGAATTAATTACTCTTAAATAATATAATAATAAAAAGTTGAATTACTAATGAAGATAATCTACTTTTTTTTTAATAAAACTATTTTTTTCTCTTGCTACACTTGATTCTTTATTGTTTCAATCGTAAAATTTTAAAAATAATCATAGCCAATATTTTTTTTTTTAATTACTTTTGTAATCAAAATACACTTGAGGTAATGTGTACTAGTAATGAAGTTGTTTTAGTTAATCTTTGAAATAGTAAATCTCTTTAGAAAATAAATTTCTGAGCTACATGAAAGTTTATTCCAAAAAAATGTCCTGTTTTAAACTAAAAAGGAAATGGTCGCCTTAAACTTTGAAATATTAGCTGTCTTTTATGTTTTGAGCTGCAGGCCAGACTTCACAACCGTACATCGACAGGTATAAGCGCGATTTGAAAGATCAAAAAAGCAACATCTGGTTTCAAGCGCGATTCCCTTTTTATAATAGGGTAGGAAAATCCCTGTTAGCGTGCTGACTTCTACCTGTTGAAACCTGGGTTTTTCTTCAAGGAGCTCAAAAGTCTCTGGGTTGACTCGGCCTCGCAAGAATAAAAGAGTAGCTACATGAAATCAATGAATGAGTAGCTACATGAAATAAATGAGTAGCTACATGAAATAAATGAATGAGTAGCTACAGTAAATAAATTAATGAGTAGCTACATGAAATAAATGAGTAGCTACATGAAATAAATGAATGAGTAGCTACAGTAAATAAATGAATGAGTTGCTACATGAAATAAATGAATGAGTAGCTACATGAAATAAATGAGTAGCTACATGAAATAAATGGATGAGTGACTACATGAAATAAATGAATGAGTAGCTACATGAAATAAATGAATGAGTGGCTACATGATATAAATGAATGAGTGGCTACATGAAATAAATGAATGGGTAGCTACGTGAAATAAATGAGCAGCGAAGCCGGTTCAGAAAACAGAATTAAAGGATGGATATGAGTCAGTGCCTACTAATGATCATACCAGCCAGCACATCGGCGCTATCTACCAACTACGGTGACAACCTTGGGTCCAAGTATTGAATATGCCTAGGCCTTTGGTTATGTAAAGGATCCCTGGGCTATATAACATTCCAGAACGGGTTCAACAACAGCGACACAAAAAATAATTATTCTAATGGCAGGGGCTGAAACCCATCCTTAACCGTTTTTTGTGGGGAGACTTAGGGGTGGGTGGTGTAGGGGTTGTATAAAAAAGATGGCGGTAGGCAGCGTGGAATGACGATAGGGTACCAGGTAGTGTCTGCTTTGTGTTCGTTCACGGCCACAGGAGCCATCCGATTCTATATTCCTCGAAAAGTGAGGTATGATGTACCTAGCAAGAGGACTTTCAACAGCTACAAGGATCGTCGGCTTCGCCATTTTAGTTCGCCGTTCGAAGTTTATTTGGGTTTATCCACAATCCAGATTTTTGACTATTGGTGGGTGAAGTGGCTTGTCTTATATAAAATATAAACTAAAGTAACACGAATATTAATTTTTAAAAATGTTTGTGTATAGTCTGTACCATTTATGAACAACAAGACTGTATGGTTTATAGGCTGTGTAAATGACTACCTGAGGAATGCTGTCTCTTGTACGGAGGCTTGCTGGCGAATCTGTAAAGATCTGCTGGCACTGGCTGGATTATCCTTTTTGTTAAACTTATGTCTATTCGTGTCGTTGTCTTTGTAAGTCCCATGTTTAAGCTAGAGACATGGATATCCTGATTGATACTGGAAATACCTAAAAAAATATGACCATCTCCATGCATCATGGTTGTCTCATTAAATCGTGGCCACAAAAATAAATAATGGCAAGCTCGTGACAAGAACCCGGGACCTCATCATTATCACATATAACTTTTTTTTTTTAATTCTTGTTAATTATAAAAAATGGACTTATAGCACAAAAACATTTTCTCGTGGAGGAGTCTGATTAATAATATGGAATTTATATATATTTTTGAAACTATAATTGCAAAATGTCAACACGATATCAATCATTTAACTAGCCCAGTGAGTTTTTAGAAGCAGGATATTTTTTTTTGCATGCTATTTAGATTTGGTACCAGATAAATTCTAAGAAAAATCATGAAACAATTATTTATTAATTAAAAGTGAAATGTTTCTCTATCCTAATGAGTAAGGTATCAAATTAAAGGCACTTAATGCTACACGCCAAGAATGAGTGTTAAAAACACACCCGCATAAAGCATTGTACAAATTATAAAAGTGACAAAAATAATCCTTTAGGAAAGGAGACCATTTTGAAGAATTAAATATGTACATAGGTCTCCGACATTTCCGATTCTTCAACAGTTAAGAACTTCAACGATCACGTGACCCTGGTCTGATCTATTTCTTGAGCTCGATCATTACTCCTCTTAATATCGATTCAAACCAAAAATGTCTTTTACAGATCCTAGCATTGACAAAAAAAGTAGTTTTAGGAGACAAATGAGTTTTTAAGGTCAAAGGACATGATCGTGACATTCTGATCGGGCTGATAAACGAACTTGACCTGAATTTAACCATAAGTGTTCTCTCTGCTAAACTTCAAGAAAATCTGTTAATTTTGAAGGGAGGGAGAGAGAGAGAGAGAGAGGGAGAGAGAGAGAGAGAGAGAGAGAGAGAGAGAGAGAGAGAGAGAGAGAGAGAGAGAGAGAGAGAGAGAGAGAGAGAGAGAGAGAGAGAGAGAGAGAGAGAGAGAGAGAGAGAGAAAGAGAGAGAGAGAAAGAGAGAGAGAAAGAGAGAGAGAGAGAGAAAGAGAGAGAGAGAGAAAGAGAGAGAGATTCCAGAAGCTAAAGTGACTCAAAACTAAGACTATAATTAAATTTTTGTGTTCTCTGTGCAAAACTTCAAGAAAATCTGTTAATTGTGAAGGGATAGAGAGGGAGGGAGAGGGAGGGGAGAGGGAGGGAGAGGGAGGGAGAGGGGAGGGAGAGGGAGGGAGGAGGGAGGGAGAGGGAGGGAGAGGGAGGGAGAGGGAGGGAGAGGGAGAGGGAGAGAGATAGAGGGAGAGAGAGAGGGAGAGAGAGAGGGAGAGAGAGAGAGAGTGAGATTCCAGAAGCTAAAGTGACTCAAAACTAAGACTATAATTAAATTTTTGTGTTCTCTGTGCAAAACTTCAAGAAAATCTGTTAATTGTGAAGGGATAGAGAGGGAGGGTGAGGGAGGGGGAGAGAGAGGAGAGAGGAGGAGAGAGGAGGGGAGGAGAGAGAGAAAGAGAGAGAGAGAGAGAGAGGGAGAGAGAGAGAGATAGAGACAGAGAGAGAGAGAGAGAGAGAGAGAGAGAGATTCCAGAAGCTAAAGTGACTCAAAACTAAGACTATAATTAAATTTTTGTGTTCTCTGTGCAAAACTTCAAGAAAATCTGTTAATTGTGAAGGGATAGAGAGAGACGAGGGAGATGCGAGGAGGGAGAGAGGGAGAGGGAGGAGAGAGGAGAGAGCGAGAGCGGAGAGGAGAGGAGAGGAGAGAGAGAGAGAGAGAGAGAGAGAGAGAGAGAGAGAGTGTGAGGGGAGGGAGCGAGAGATAGTTTCCAGAAGTTAAAGGGACTCAAAACTATAATTAAATTATTACTTACATTAAAATGTAAATATCCACTTATATATAGGAAAAGAAATACATAGAAAACCTGCAACAATAAAGAGTAAAAATAAAGAGTTGGAAAATGAAGCAGCAATTTCCAGAGGAGGTGGTCAAGGAGCTCCACTAAAGTTTGACTAATAATTACGACCCGGTATTTTTCAATGAAAAAACATAATTTTATTTTTTAAACTGCATCAGTCACTGACAATTTTATTTTATTTTTTTAAATTGTAAATAACTAATTTTCACAACAAACAAAAACACTGAAATCAGGTTGAGAGATATTGAATACTTGATTTATATATAGTTGGCTCTCGAAATTTTATTTGTTGGAATGTATTTGAATTACATTAATTTTTTTTTTTTTTTTTTATCTTCTCTGAATTTAGGTTAAGAATTAGTATGTAAGTTAGTTTATAAGCTTTTTGTTGGATCAAAAAGGTGAGCCCCATCACCTTGTAGAGTCTTGTCAATGAAGCCAAGTACATTGTGTATCATTGTACTTGTATTGATTATATAACTTTTATACAGAATTCACAGACATATAAAATGTGATGTGTGAATAGATTCGCCTGAGAATCTATAATGAATAATAATTTTGTCTTTTTTAAGGGGATTGGGGGGGGGATATATGTTCTCGGCCAAGGGGAAAGACTGATAATGTTTCAAAAAACTATTGAACGATTTTTTATACATCCGGGATCAGGAATCGAACCCAATATCCGACTGAGCGCTCTACCAACTTAGCTTGGCAATATGAATCTTTTTTGACTCGCCTCTTCATTAAATGTAAGTAAAGCAACATGGCGGGCGCTGGAGCTAAACAAAAAAACAGTTGGACAAACCTATATTTCTTGTCGTGAGTCCTACATGCGATCACTTCGTCCTCATTGTTATTAGACTCGATTCTCTACTCCTAATTATCATTAAAATATCCTTAAAAGGCACTGCGTTTATATTTATATATATTTTTTTTTTTTCCCTTCGGCCAGCAAGTGAAAACTTATACGTTTTTTGTTATTTCTCTGTCTACTAGGAATCCCAAGGCCTACCCTGATGTAAGTCTCAGACTGTAAGGTATCAGGTAGAGTTTTTTCTTTAATGTGAGGGTTGCTACAAAAAAGCTCCATTTGGAACCTCTCGTCCATTATTAGATTGTACACCTTCGTAAATTGAAATTATCTTATAAAGGGTGTCCCAGAATTAACGCAAGATTTGTTTTAAATAGAAAACACAGTTTTTAGTATTTTTGTTGTTATTCTTTTATTGAATTATAAAGTAAATATGTTAGGGTTATTTATGGAATAACACATCGGGCAAATGGCCTCCACGACTTTGTTGGCACATACGCACTCTTCTGTCGAAATTTTCCATGACCATTTGGCATAAATGTGGTTGAATTTCGTTGATGCAGCGTTGAATTTCCTCTTTTAATGCACAGGTGGATGTGAGCTTGTTGACATACACCTTTGACTTCAAATAACCCCATAAAAAGAAATCGAAAGTTGTTAAATAACACGATCTAAGGGGCCAATTCTGATCACCGAAACGAGAGAGTACACGACCTGGAAGTGTCTCATGCAGAATTTGAATCGTTTCATGGGCTGTATGGCATGTGGCACCATCTTGTTGAAAGGAAATATTGGCCACGTCAATATCATCCAATTTCGGCACAAAGAACTGCCTCGATATTGACATTTGAACGGCTTGTTTTAGGACGACCAGTGTGTTTAGTGTCTCCAACTGACTGATCCAATCTCCCTAAATTTTTCAATTAATCTCTTCACAGTTGACGAAGTCAAAACCCTATTCCGACCATATTTTGTATGAAATTTTCGAACTACGGCCGCCAAACTTTCATTATTTTTGAGATAATGTTCAACAATAAAGACACGTTTTTTACCGTTTTTACTAACCCTAAACTGTCAGCTGTCAAATTGTTTTTTTTTTTTAGGGTTGCCAGCACTTTACTGCACAAATAGCGGCAAATTCAAATCTTGCGTAAATTCTGGGTCACCCTTTATTACAGTAGATCTGGGCTGCAATTTATATAAATAATTCTTGTCTTCTACAGTATAGCACGTATGATCCATTAGGTACAGTTTTTTTTTTCTTAACCCCTATTTTAATACTTTTTTAAATTATAAATTAATAAGTACAATTACAAGATAAAGGGGTTGCTCCTTCTACTTCATAATATATTTATCAGTTACTCCTCATTTGGAAGTGAGATTATTATACGTTCACGTTATTAGAACAAAAACGAAACATTAATACCTCAAAAAAGAAGAAAATTTATAATTTTAAAAGGAGATACATTTATTAATTTAACAAAATTTGAGAACTTTCACAAATTAAATGTTTCATGGTCAAACATGCAATTTAATTTTTAGCATTAAAATTTGAAAATTTTCTCCCTTAGTAAGACTTAAGGCCAGTACATCATTCAGCAACAGCTTCACATCACCTCATCATACCTGTGATGAAATGTGTGGGCAAAGATTACTCCTCGGGTTAAAGCTTTCCCACGCTCCTCCAAGCTTACATGACAATACAAACTGTACTCGAAGCTTATTCCGAGATGCTCAATAGGATCGACTCTAGGATAAGAATCAGGCCGGTTCAAATGAGTGAAATTCTCCTCTCTTAAATAATTTGGTTGACCATTCTCGTCAATCAGAATGAAATTTTCTAAAATTTCTTGGGACAAAGAAGATATTAACATAAAAAGCTTGAGGCCCCTGTTCATATATTTTGCTTTCCATATATCCTTTTTTCCAGATAGACTTGACAGCCGTACATCGATGCAATAATATCAAATAAAAAACATAACGTAGTACAGCCTAGAAAAAGGTCTGATTAAGAGGCACCTCTAACTAGGCACAATTTTATATCAAATGACATTGTTTTTGTAGTGTGCAAGTTTTTATACCAAAAAATGAATAAATTCATGGAATAAAAATGAATAAATAATAATGAAAAATATGATAGTAATTTTGATATTTTAGTTAAATAACAATGTAACTTAACATCCGATAATGTTTTGTTCCCTATAACAGGATGTCTTGTAGAAATCTTGAATGTGAAAAAAGACACCAATTATTTTATTGTTTCTTCTACTTATTGCAAACTGTGATGGTATTCGGTAAATTTCTTCCTGATTCATATTTGTTTGAAGTATTTTATTTTGAGAGATAAGATGCCTGTTAAGTTTTGAGCTGCAGGCAGAACCTCAGACTTCACAACCATACATGAGCAAGGTTCCCAGGGTGGTACTAAAGATGGCAACATCCAGTTTTAAGGGTCATTTACTAGTTATGATCGTATATAACATTCCAAGCCTCGAATATACCTCTGTAAGTGTTTTGTTTATGTGATTATTCATCTTATGAATTATTTATCTTATGTCAAAGTGTGATCTAGATGGACCTTACTACTTCACTTTCATCGTTATGTTGCAAGTTTCATTGTTGAGAGTTTTTTGAGGAGTGATGGAAGTTGAAAATTTTTGCTACTCATTTATGTAGATTAAGAATAATTTTCCACTTGAAAAAGTAGCACATGAGATCGCCCAGGTCGGCCTGAAGCAGGTTAAGTGCCAGACAGTGTCTTCATATTCATAGTACAAAGCAGTCTCATCAGCAGTATATGTTGAAGTTGGTTAAACAATATCATGCAGATAAAAATTAAAGAAAATTGCTAAAAAAAAATAAAACTGATCCCTGAGGAGTCCCAACATTTATACATCTTGTTGAACTGAAATTAATATTAATTCGCACAGAGAATGTAAGATCGTTAAAGAATTAATTAAAATTTTTAAATAGGTATAGAGGAATGCCACTTCTTTTTAATTTGTACAAAAGCCAGGAGTGCTAAACTTTGTCAAAAGCTTGCTGGAAGTTGAGAAATGTTGCGAGTGTATGCTTTTAAAAGCCAGCTAAAATGTACTCGGCCTATTTCAACAGTTAGCGATTTGCTGACACCCAAACTGTAAGTCAGGGATTGAAAAAAAAAACAGCGGAGTAACTTTTTTATTACCAATTCCAGCAAATTAAAATTAGTAACACGATTATATTTCAATAACTACCTATCTCTTGTGAAGAAGCCTGGTAAAGCTTCAGAGCTACAATTATCACTGAGTTTCCAATTTTCAGTTTATGGTGTCACATACATGCCCCTTCAATCATTTTGGGTGGAAATAATTCTTTCAAAGACATTTGAACCTTTTATTTATTTATTAAGGCATACGAACAATACCATTTTAATATTATAATAACATGGTATAATAACATACCATTTTAACAATTCTGTGCAGTAAGTTCATTGACATCTCAATCGCTATTTGAAATAGAATTTGTTGGATGATTGTTTTATGTCCTTTGATAACTCAAATAAAAACAATCACATCAATGAAAATAATATATATGCTGAATTGCTGATCAAATAAAACTTTATATATGAAAATGTAGTATGGCATGAATTTCTTGCAGAGCTTTATAGAAACATGGAAAAAAGCCTGTTTGGAAGTGAAATAAATTCACTTTTCTTTTAGGGATTTGACCCCCACCTCCCAAGCTATCCTTTTATCATAACATTTTGACAGTTTCTTCTTATTAGTATTCAATGGTTTTTATTTTCACTACACTTACATTAGTTAATTAAGACCTAAAAAATATTTTTCAATTCTACATTGTTATTAAAAATAATTTAAAGAAAATTAAGAATAAACAATTTGCTATTAGGAATGTCTAAATTAACATTTACTATCTAATAAATTAAAATGTAACAGTTAAGGATTTGTTTGTTTGTTTAAGTAAGCTAAATTTAAACTCACTGTTTATTTACTCCCATAAAGGACAACGACCTTCGGTCAGCCCTTTCTCTTCTTGAGGTGTTATTTATAGTAGATTGAACTAAGCAGCTAATCAGGAATTAATTTAAATTCAAAGTTGATTTTTTTTTTTCCAAAGTTCTCAAATTTGCAAAATCAAGGAATGAGGGAAAAATAAAATGGAAATTATTTAGGATAAGTGGATCCTTTTAAAGGGTGTCCCAGAATTAACGATTTCATACAAAATATGGTCGGAATAGGGTTTTGACTTCATCAACTGTGAAGAGATTAATTGAAAAATTTAGGGAGACTGGATCAGTTGAAGACACTAAACACATTGGTCATCCAAAAACAAGCTGTTCAAATGTCAATATCGAAGCAGTGCGTGAGAGTGTTGTTGAAAATCCAGGAACATCAATTTGGCGAATATGTGCGTTATTCCATAAATAACCCTATCCTATTTACTTTATAATTCAATAGAAAAATAACAAACTGTCTTTTCTATTTAAATCAAATCCTGTGTTAATTCTGGGACACCATTTACTTGGAGGGAGCTATTTGAAGGTTGGGTGAAGGAAATGAGGAGTGCGGGAAACCTCGGGTGAGGTGTAGATGATCTAGGGACAGTGGTGAGAGTCCACTGTAATTTATTTTATATTAAATATTCTATTTTATTTAATTATTAATGTTTTAAAGTTGACCCATTTATATACCCCCATAAAATGGATGGATCACAATTACACCTTCTATTAACATAAGGAAGGCCTCATACCGTGGCCCAAGCCATGACAAACATTTTCTGAACTAGTTATGGTCCTGATGCCATTATGGTGTTCCAAAGCGTTAATCGAACTAAGCCAAAATGACCACCTCATCACGGATTTATTACCCATTACTTCTAAAAAATCTTATTAAGCTAGTGGCTCTATCTGTTAGTCACAACATTAAACTTCTACTCTATTTAAACTAAGGGTAAAAACACCACTAGGTTTATCTTTTCAAAAACCTTAATTGTTCATAAATTAAATTTTTGTTCTCTATTTCAATAATTGTTTTAAAATATATTATTCCCTACAGTGGTGGTGTTACCAAATAAAATTGTAAATGGTATCATTAAAGTATAAATCGTGTATAGCTTTTACTGGGTTACTTCTGACTGGCATAATTACGTATATCTAATGTCTAAAGATCTTTTGGGTATGCTTTACAACAAAGCAAAGAAAGATAGACAAATTCAAGTGTGATGCATAGCATAATAAGAGTTTCCTTACGATTTTGAAATCAATATTTTAATAAGTTACAGCATGAATTGTCTGATAAAGCACCCCCACCCACATTAGACTTCAATTTGATACCCTAATTAGTATATTAGGAAAATATAACTTTTTAAGTACAATTAATTGATTAATAATTGACCATTCAATACATTTTCATAACATTGCTTTAATTTATAACAAATCTAGAGCATCAAGTAAATTATTCCAGCAAAATGTCCCTCCAAATGAAACTGGGATTACAACTAAATAATGAAAACACTTTTGTTGATGGTATTAATAACTTGACGTACTTAAAAGTTCACTTTAGCACTGACATAAATAGGATTTTTAAAAATAATTTGAGCATGTTATCAAGCCAGTCAATATTACAATGCTCCATTTGTTTGTATTACTACCAATAAAGAATTTATAAGGAAAATGTAAAGTTATACTTCTAATTACTATGCTAAATAGTAATGTCTCGTTTTAAACTGAGGTTAAAATGGCTGCTTCCACAATTATTATATTTTAATCTGAGGTAAATTTTAGTTTTAATTTAATTAATGTCGTTATTGAATCTTTTATTTAAAAATTTAATAATGGAGTGAGATATTGTTTGCTGTATTCGACACATTATTAACATGGAATTCCATACTGAGGCACTCGTTACCTTACTTAAAGAGCGGCTTGTGCTAGCTGTATTTTATACTTCAATTCACTGGTTTATCATAAATGCAATTTTGTATTACTTACAGCCTGGTTTTTTGTTGCAGCATTGGCAGATATATTTTAAATCTTGTAAAGCTGGCACAACATTCTTATCAGTGACATTTACTTACTAATGCAATACATCCAAAGTTTTTATCAAGAACAGACATTCGTTATGCTCAAAATGAGTAATGTAATCAATAATAAATAAAGGCCAGTTGCAACATCTTAATGTTGTCCTGTATCATCTAGATATTAATTATTCCCATTAACCTTTACGAGTTATTAGAAACCCATATTAATAACACATTTTTTTTAATACTTTATACAAGATTTTTCAGTTCCATGAGACTTCTATTTTGCATTATTTGCTTACCTTTGTACATAGTTCTAGTAGGTGAAATTGCCTCGGCAAGTAAACATTATGGTTTACTGCTCCCTAATACTAAATAAAAGTCCTAAATTGTAAACAGAAGGCGAGCCCCATCACCTACCTAGTATTATATTCATTGCATTGTAATTTTGACGACAACCTGTATTGTTATGTAGCCCAACCTCCTTCGAATGCATCAGCGCATCGCAGAAAGAGGAGAAATTTGTAAATTGTTATAATTAATTAAAGGGGTTTAAAAAAAAATACTAAATTACATATTTTTTTTTTCTCAAAAATTTAACAACCAGCTTGTCTGTCAAGTATCAAAATTGAAGACGGGAAATTTCCCAGTCCTGCCAATTAGACAGAAAAAAATATTTCAAAAGCACAAAGCTTGCAATCATGTATACTGCATCTCAATCTCAACAACACTGTTCTTTCAGTTCCTATATATATTGCTTCTTGGATAAACATTAATTAAGAATAAATAAATGTGTTTACAGAACAGTAAAATTGACAAAACTGCAGATCAGTTGTTCATAACAATGGCTTATCTAGCATTGTCTCTCTGCCGCTAATATTAATAAACGCAAATAAATATAGGGTGCTTCCAAAACCGGGATCAACTGGTGTTATGGTTGATAATGTAATGGGTAGAATATCCTGTATCAGAATACAAGTGATAGTATTTTTGTATCTAATACAGAATCGAATATCTGTTCAATACTTAGTAACCAACTAGCCCAACTATTGTCAATTAATAGAACAACTGTAGTGACCAATTAACCATCAACTCCTCTACGATTGATGTTATAAAATATGTATCAAAAAACATTCCGATTACAAAACATTGGTGTCCGAACATTGATGTACCAATTTATTACCATGTTCTCTAAACCATAAATATAAAATCTAATACTTAGATCATATTAATTTACATCCAATACAGAGCCATACATCAAATTGTATTGTAAGCAATTTATTCATTCTGTTAATGTCATCATTTCGATTGCAGATGTAAAACAAAATCTCATTTATGTACATTTAATGATTAGCAAAATGGACTGTAAATATATGAATGGATAAATCAAAAAAGATAAAAGGAATAATAAAATGAGCCATACATAATATTTAGTTGAAATTATGTCAGAATTTTCTGTACAATTGTAACCTTATATCAAACAACAATTTATAGTTTGAAAATGTAGATGAGACAAATATGCAACTATTTAAACAGTTATTTAAATGAAGATTTTATTAAAGGGTTGGTTAAAAATTGTGTATGCCATAAATATTTTATAAAACCAAATATATAAATTTTTTTTATCACAAGTGATTCAAATTTATTATTTATTTTATAACTCTCCTTTGTCATGTAGATATTGAAATAAGGAATTGAAAAGTAAAAATAACTATCAGCATACGAAGTTTTTAATGATTAAAAAAAGAAAAAACTCCAATACAAAGATAAAAATAATTTCCTTTTTTCGTAAATATGTACAAAACAAGTCGACAGAACATTAAAACTTCATTCGGTGAGGGTACTGGCTACTTCTCAAGCCAAAAGTAGTGCACAGATACTTCCTGAGAAGTAATGGATAATCGTGCTTCTTAATAGCCGCCAAAACTTGTTTGTCTAAGTCTTTCTGATCAGTCTTTTTCTGCTCGGAAGGCTTGTATAATTCCTTCTTAGCAGCAAAGATCTCACCATCATTCTTTTTGGCCTTCTTTGCCTTGATTCGCTTGAAATACCTGTCATTTACATGAGCCGGCAGTTTGACGTCAGACAGATCAATTCTAGTTGAGGTGGCGATGACGTAGTTGGGGTGGATTCTCCTAAGAGGCACTCCATTCAAAGTGAAGGGGCCTGAAACCAGGATGAGTCCACTGGCCAGGTTTTTCAAGATGACTGCCCTCTTACCCTTGTGAAGTCCAGCCAACATGATGACAATTGCACCTGGCTTCAATGAAGGGCGGAATTTCCTTTTGTGCTGACAGAAAAATGTCTTGCTAGGATGTTTCCGTACTTTGTTTGAAGTTGGGTAGGATTTTGTCCTCTTCTTTAAGTACACAGTACGAGTTCCTCCGTTTTTCTCACCTCCTAATTTCTTCTCAATTGTAACCTTCTTTTTAGGCCGCACTGTCTTGGGAGTCTTCTTTCCAATGAACTTCCATACGGCTTTCTTGTGGAACATACGAGTTCTACTGAATCTGTATACGCCTGAACCGAGGTTGTAGTTTCTCCTTTGATTTTTCCTGACTGGGGCCTTTTTGTCAGCTGCAGCTGGTGCAGGCTTGACTGCTGTTTCTACCATCTTGTCTGAAAAAATAAAATAAGCATCAATATATTTATGTATATTTATATGAGGGCAAATTATAGGCTAGACAGTCTGACCAAACAAGGTACATCACAGTTATAGGTGATAAGGACTAATTTTTTCCCCTGAAATAGTCAGCTTACAATGGATGACTTAATCATAAATGCTCAACAAAATACACACATGCCAGCAATCTCATTAACTACTGTCCCTAATGCCTAATATCAGTCAGGTAACTAGACCTGTATAAAAATAATCTGTGAGCTGACATCTATATATTCTTTAATATAACTAAATATGGCTACAGCTTTCATAATTAAATAATATTCAAAGTTAAATAAAGAAATAAAAAATATTTATTAAAAAATAATCTAAATGTCAGCAAGTTTAAGAAGACTAGATTGTAATAATATGGGCAGGTAAGTTGCCTAAAGTATTAACCGCGATAACTGATTTCCTCTAAGAAAGCTAAATTTTTGGGGAAATTCTATTCGGGGAAGATGAATTTCTTTTATCAATACCAAGAAACACACATACCTTAATTTAAAACCTGTCTTATTTGAAAAAAAACAAAACTTCATTCCGGGAGATCGCTCCCCCAAGAATAACAAAAAGGAACAAAAATAAGGATCTCAAGCTGACAAAAATATATACCATAAATTACACCAATCTTATTAACTTAACAGCTTAATATTGAAATAGTAATGGTGACATTTCTTAACACTTACAACTAAAACAAGTGTAAGGAAAATATAAGGAGAAAAAGTTTCAGTCGCCTTCACTCATGGATCTAAATCTAGCTGCCATATTTTAAATTAATCTATCACTTAAGTACAAGGCTTCAATTTCAAAATTCATCAGGCCACTATCAGAAAAAACAAATTATTTTAGGAAAATAAATGGTCTGAATTAGTGATGCCGCTCTTTAACCAATATTTTGGTATGTTTTCCAATTAATCTATTAACTACATTCTAAGTTAGAAATGTTAATATATGAACTACTAATAGGTATGTTTATAACTGTTAAAGTTACGCAGCAAGTTAATTACATCCCCTTTATCAGTTTTCTTTAATGGGCCACAAATGTCAAAATATATGACTAAAGTGGCCACATCATTAGAAAAATCAACTAAATATTATCCTCGACAAATTATAGAATAGTTCTTTTCACCTTACAAATTGTTTTTATTCTCGCACGTACTTAAAAATTACCCTAACCTAGAAAGTTACGCTGTTAACTGGCACTTAGTGGTTCATTACGTAATCTGGGCAACTTCTTTCCCATATACAGTAATAATTATAGTCAACTTTTGAATACAACACGGACACATAGAAATGTTATGATCACATGAATGCTTGCATACTTGCAAAATTTATCTAAATTGAAAATGCATACAATTTGTTAACCTAGTTAAATAAAACATAATATGATATCACATTATGATATGTACTGCCATAGCCGTCCGATCTAGTTAGTAAAATAAAACTTCTGCGGGTTCAAAACCGAAAACATATCATGTTAGGTCTTTGTCTTATGATTCCAGTTTCATGAAAGATAACAGCCATCACAAAAAAAAGTAACTCCAACTAAACTTCTATGTAACACAATTGTTTAGAACCAACAAAATAACAGCTTATGGACAGTTAATTTGTCTTAGCAGTACTTAGACTTTAGGAAAGGTAAAAAAAAGATGTACAATGGTTTAGACCAAATGGGTCAATACTATGTTCAGCAAGCATCCTTAGTAGAAAACAATTATCAAAATGGACTTGATAAATATTTCACTATGTTTCGAATAATTTGGTAAATCATAATAATCTATCTGCAGTGTAGTACTGAAAAGGTATGAAACAAAATTAAACATAAATAATACTAAATTACATTGCACCTCAAATTACGATAGCCGCCGTAGCTTAATGGAACTAATGTTAAATTGATCACTAATATCAGACATCGTTAAAAACATTCAGCTTAATAATGAACGACAGACTGTGACATGGTTTACCTTTAATTGTTTACTGCCGATGCGGTATAAAATGGGTTAAGAATAAGTAAAGAAAAATCAGTTAAACTATCGACACACTTATAAATGCAAGCCAACTGAAAGCAATAACAGAATGGCAGTAAACCACGTGCGACAACTCGGAATAAAAATATAGGTTACTGACACCGTGTGTTCATTTTCAGAAATAAAGAGAGAATAAAACAAAGTTGAAAAATTAATATTATCTAAAACTTAGTTAATATTTAAGTAATGAACTAAATTACCTCAGTAGAAAATACGAGGTCCAACGCCACACTGGATACACTATACACGACCCCTTCGTAGAAGACCAATGCTTTCCCAAACACCCACCAAGGAATTGGTAAACCACTGGCTCATTTTAATACATATTTTATGATTTTGAATTGGTAGAAAATACAAACCATTGAAATATTTGTAATACAATTTCTTTTAATAAGAATATATGAATTTTATAACAAATTAAATCAATTTTTTTCAGTATTCACCATTTTAGTTTCAAGGGCAAATATTATATATTCTCGTTTACTGATTAGCATAGTTAATTTATAAAATAATTATTAAACCCAATTAAACGATTTATTTTCATTAAAAATCAAATATACACAATATAAGTATATGCACTATTTATTTATTCAGGAATATGTATGTATATAACATGATATTAAACGCATGTAATTTTTCAATTTAAACGATTCATTTAAAACATTTATTTCCTGATAGAAAATTCAGAAATTCCCTCGATTATAATATTATTTACATTCGTGTTCCTTTCAGTAATTCTTACACTTCATAGAAATTAATAAAGAAACCTTCTTATCACTAATCTCTCATTTCTGAAAACAATCTTTTGCTACTCCTACTGGCGGCTAAATGTCAAAACTTCAATTGATAAATTGTTTTCATATTGTTATAAAACTTTAAAAGTACCGTCATAAATTCACCAAATAATGAATTTATTGATGATGGAACCATCCTATTGCATTTATGCTTTATTGACATTATGGTTCCGACAATATTTATGTTAAATAATATGTTATACTGATTAAGAATAAACAATTTTAAATATTGAAAATGGTGCAATTATGTGCAGAGAATCCCTGTCAGCAGTTAAATCACAAGGAATGAATAGTTATGCATATTTTTTTTGCTGGTCTAGTACAAACAAAATCCAACATTTTGCTCGGGAAACATCTATGCCATAGTTGGCAAATTAAAAAGCGACCCCTGTTTGTTGACAATATAAATAAATAAGATGTCGTTAAAGAGTTATCCTTAAATTATGGGCTCCAGACGTCAACCAAGTCAGGGCATTTATTCAGAGTCCGCCATTTTATCCTTTCCTAACCTGATTTAAGGCGCGGAAGCTTCTCACTGCTATATGTTTATAATAACACATCAAATGTGATTTGTGAAATTATTTTATAGTTTACTTAAACATTTGCTCTCTACTTCGATGTTATTTGTGAGGAGTTGATGTGTTTCTAATAAACATTAGTGGCGGTAGTGATAGCCTATGTCAGAGCTTTTGTGTTGAATTCTGTGTGTTCTATAAACACTGATATTGAGAGCTATTTCGTGAAAAATGTGAACAGTTGTAGTGTTTTTATAATCTTTTATAAGTGAGTTTTCAAAGACAGTTGAAATCAGGTTGAATAGACAGTCAATAAGATACCTCTTTCTTTTCAGGTAATTTAATATTATCTTCAATAGCTTGTACTTTTATGTTACTTAAACTTCAACTTGAAATAGTATTTAGTGTATTGGTATTATTTGTAGCTATATTTTATATCAGAATTCTTCTTTATGTTTTGATTTAAACTTGTACAAATTATTTGCTTTGATTATCATCTACTAACCTATAACATTTAGCTATAGTGAATTGCATACTTAAAGACCCATTTTCCTTAATCAATTAAGGTTCATTTTATGTTTGATTCATATTTTTTTCTTTTTTGACAGTTTTTTTAGTTCCGATGGATAATATGGAAGATGGCGGTGGGATTGCTGTTCCATCTCAAAGCGACATCCCAGAAGATGAGAACAGTCACTTGGATGACAGTCAAGATTCAGAATTTTCAAAGCAAACTTCAGGGAGAGAACAAATATTCCTTAACACAGAAAAAAATTATACAGATTCTAACACATTTAGAAATTTTGTTGGTTTTAGTAATGTTAATGGTGATTGTGTTGAAAAAAATGTTGACATTTCTGAACGCATTTTAAGGTCTAGTTCAACTAACAGTTTATCATCGGTCGTATCGGCTTACTCAGAAACTACTAGGGATTCAATCCATGATGACTCAAGCGTTCACAAAGAGATAGATTCGGGCTCTGAAAATGATTCAAAATCTAGCTGTTCGGAAGCATCTGTCAGAGAAAGTACCTTCAATTTACCTAAATCTGAAGATAGTCAACATATTTCTTCTGATTTATCGGATAGTTCAACTGATTCAGAATCTAGTGAAAGTGATGATAGTTGTATTGACAGAGATAACAGGGATTTTAGTGAAAATAAGGTAGATGAGAACCCAAGATTGAATGCGTCTCCTGACAGAAGTAACGTCAGTGGTGATTCCGAGAAAGAATTTAGCTCGGAAGAAGATGATTATGAAGAATCAAAGGATCTCAAATCCAATGATGAGACAATGAACAGTGACAATTTAAATGATGACTGTACCGAAACAAAAGACAGTTCTGTTTCTTTACCAGTTGACTCAAATATTTCAAAAAGTGAAAATACTTCTTTTGATCAAGACCAGGAAAAAATTGAGATAACTGAACAAAACTCATCTGATAAAATTGATGTTGTTGAAAATGTATACTTTGGTTCTTTAGATAATCATGCTAAGTCTCCAGAAAGTCCTGAACAGGATGAACCCAGTTTTGAAAATATGGACAACAGTTCTAAAGCTTCATCTGATTATATTATGGATGTTGATAATAAAACGGTAGAAAGCTCATTCGAGTATAAACCTCAGAACTCACCTGATGTCAATGTAGAAACTAAAAATATTAATCAAGAACCTTCACATCTTAATCCAAAAGAAGTTGCTGAGAGAGTTTTTGTGCAAAGTGATATTGTTGATGTGAAAGTAGTTAAGAAATATAATAGTGTTGATGAAAAGGTAGAAAATCAAATTGATAGAGCTAATGAGCAAAATAATATAGTTGATGAGAAAGTCGACGAAAAAAATGATACAATATATGAGCCAAATGAAGTAGTTAATGAGAAAGTCAGCGAGGAAAATGATGGAGTTGACAAAAAAGTAGATGATCAAAATGATAGAGTTGATTCAAAAGAAGGCGAGCAAAATGATGTAGTTGAGAAAGTAGACAATCAAAATGATGAAGTTGGTGAGAAGGTAGACGAGAAAAATGATGTGGTTGAGAAAGTAGACAAGCAAAATGTTGGAGTTAGTGAGAAGGTAGATGAGAAAATTGTTGGAGTTAGTGAGAAGGTAGATGAAAAAAATGATGTAGTTGAGAAAGTAGGCAAACATCACGATGAAGTTGGTGAGAAGGTAGACGAGAAAAATGATGGAGTCAATGAGAAGGTAGACGAGAAAAATGATGGAGTCAATGAGAAGGTAGACGAGAAAAATTATGGAGTCAATGAGAAGGTAGACGAGAAAAATGATGGAGTCAATGAGAAGGTAGGCGAGAAAAATGATGGAGTCAATGAGAAGGTAGGCGAGAAAAATGATGGAGTCAATGAGAAGGTAGATGATGAAAACAATCTAGTTGACAAAGTAGACAAGCAAAACGATGGAGTCAATGAAAAGGTAGACGAGAAAAGCAATACAGTTGACTTAGTAGACAAACAAAACGATGGAGTTAATGAAAAGGTAGACGAGCTAAATGATAAAGATCCCATGGTTAATAAAGATAAAACAGAAGAAAGAGTAAATATCAATGATTTAGGAGTACAATTTTCAATTCAATACACAGGTTTTAAAAAGACACGAAATATTTCTGGCATAAGCTCTGATAATAAATATATTTTCAAAAATTATAATCCATTCAACCCTGCCTGGAAAAGAAATTCCAAGAGCCATATCGGTTTGTTAAGAAATTGTAGGGATGAGATAGATTGTAGCACTCTCCAACCAGAGTATGCTCAGTATCTTGGTCTACAACCAATTGTTAAATTCAAGTGTTCGAACTGTGGTATGTCCACTTTTCAGACGATGAGTGCCTTAAATACACATCAAGTCGAGTGTAAGAAAAATGGTAAGCTTATTACCCATAACAGTGAAATAGCCCAACCTCCTGATGTCAATTCAGCAAACATTAAATTAACAAGAAAAGTTTTTCTTTGTTCAACTTGTGGAACCTATTACGAAAATTGTGATTTGTTTCTTCATATGCGTGAATTCCACCGAAGGTACATTTGTCTCTTTTGTTTATTTATGGCCCAATCTCCAGATGTTTTGCAAGAACACCTTAAAGACAAGCACAGTATCGTAAGTCAGACTTACACCTCAGTTGAAGAACTGCAGAAAAACTCTCCTCAAACATTTTTTCTTCTCTGCTTAAGATGTGATAGGGTCTTCACTGAAATGGATGACTCAGCAAACCATAAATGTACCAATAAAAACTCTTTAGATATAGAACATGGTTCATTTAAGAGACCTAGAACCGATAATATACATCTTCAAGATTATTCAAATGATTCTAATTTGGCAACATCTGATAGCTCTAAATCAAAAACATCTCCAAAAATGATTAAAGAAGGGAATGCTAATACGTTTAATACTTTACCCCGTGTTTGTAATGAAAAATATTATTCTGAAGATGAAAACAATGAAACTCTAAATACTAATATTTCTGAAAGCCCAATGGATATAGATAGTGAAACCATTAACAATAAGATTGAAAGGCATGATGCAGTTTTAGAAGCAGAAAATCTTCAACTAAAAGTGCCAAGTGGCATAGAAATCAAACCGTTGGTACCTGGTGAACATATTATCCCTGATAGAGATGAACCTAATAGGTCAGCGATTGAAATATTTCCAATTAGTGCAGAACCTGTTGAAAAGAAAGTTAGAATAATTAAAAAGTCAAGAAAAGTCCTTAAGAAAACAGTAAAGAAAAAAGCTATAAATATGATAAAAATTAAGAAAATAACAGATAATGCGCTTGAGGAAATAGATGGAACTACTAAATTGAAATCACAAGCCCAAATGCTGCCACACGAGGACGCTATGCAGGAGTACCCTACTGAATATCAAAACGCCGAGGAAACTGAACAGGATCCCCCTCCTCCTGTGACATATGTTTGCAATGATCTTCCTGAAATGAAGCGATCCCATTCTCAAGAAGTATTCAAAATTAAACTTCCAACAGAATATTATTCAGAAGAAAGTGATGACAGCCAAAAATTATCAATGGTTGTTGACGAGAACACAAACAACAGTGACACAGAACTAAGAAAAACTGAAGACACCCTAGAAAATAGTCCTGCTAAAGAAGAAAACAGCCAGCCTGAAGATAATTATAAACTTGAATCAAATGAGATTCCTCTGGCAAGTGAAGATGTTGCTGCTATGGCTTTGACATTAGATGACAAAATTGAAAATGTACCAATTCAAGCTGTTGTCAAAGAATGTGTTCGTACATCTTGCCTCTCATGTAATTATTGTCGGCATGCCTGCAAAATTGCTGTAAATGGAAAACAGCTTGCATTGCATTTATTGTCTGAACACCGATACACACCAGTAAAAAATGAAACTCATGATGATGTCGTTCGAAAGTTATCGAGTTCCATGGACGTCCTGCAAAATATGTATTTCAATACTGAAACATACGACAGTTCAGATTTATCGATCCACATTCCATATGATCAAGAAAAGAATTTTGATTGCTTTCAGTGTAGCTACGTTTCATCTTCACATAAAGATTTGTATGCCCACAAAAGGAAATCTCATACTAAATCACTCCTTTTGTGCATAATGTGTAAATCAAATTTCTACAGCTATAGTGAGCTTATTTGTCATATTTGTCCAGGCTCATACAATGCAAAAGTACAATTTCATAATGTTGATTTGATTTTTCATTGTTGTTTCTGCAGACTAGATACTATCCCATCTGCATTTCGATTGATGGTTCATCTCCGAAAATCCCATCACACGTGTGATATTTGCTTAGAAATGTGTACTGATCAACAGAAATTGTCAACCCACATGTGGAAACACAAACTGAATCATTTATGTTACCGTTGTGGAATTGCATATGCTAGTAAGCCAGATATAACTAAACATCTCTTTTGGAAACATGGTACTGAAAGTGTCCTTTGTAAAAAATGTTTGCAAAAAAAGTGGCCTCATGTTTATCATTTTTGTATACCTCCAACTTCTTTCATATGTGAGGAGTGTAACATATCTTTTTCAAAAGCTGTTGCCCTGAAAGTGCACAAAAGAATTCACAGTGATGATTACCCTTATTTATGTGACCAGTGCGAAAAGAAATTTGTATCGAAAAAATTGCTAAACCGGCATATTGAGAGACATATTGCAATTGCTCAAAGAAAAGAAAAACAGTTAAATAGTCCTCATGAAGAAAAGGAAGAAATCATCAATGTTACTGATTTAAGTGATAGTAAAGAATGTTTGCAAAGTGAAAATTCTGATGTCAATAAAGAATCTGACGGAAAGGACAAAGGTCATAAAAAGCACAAGAAGGAAAAAGAGAAGAAGGAAAAGAAGGTTGTTGATGTTTACGACCTTCCTCCTCTCAACCTATCCTCTGAAAGTGACAGTTCTGATGAAGAGGAATCTGCTAAGGTTTCCCCTTCAAAAGAAATTAAAGAATGTAACAGTTCAGAAGCTCTTTCATCAGATGTTAAATTGAGCCCATTAATTGATGACCAACACCACCTCAACGAGCCTGATATGCCAAAGTTGGATGTATCTGATGAAGGTAATAGTTTGCCTATTGTGAATGACCCTCTAATAAGTTCTAGTATCACTGATGATGCACCAAAGCAAGAATTGGAAACACTTAACAGTATTGATATTGGTGAAATCTCAGTGATGCCTTCAACTTCAGAACCTATTTCTGTTTTTGATAAAACTACTGACAATCCTGTGCTACCTTTGAGCAAAGATCAAGTGAAGATAGATGATCAGAATGAATCAGCTCACAACGATGAAGTAGAAGGGATATGGGAAAATTTTTATAAGACAAACCCTCAAAACTCAAATTTACCATTTCCGTTGTGTGCAATGAAATCGGAATTAGCTTATAACATCATAATGGGTGATCATGATTACTGCAAACCTCCAAAAACCGATGATCCAGTTATTAAAGAAGATATTCCCACTGTCTCTAATTTGGTTGCTAGTTTGTCGGATGATAAACTTGAAGAAATAACTCCAATCATACCTGAAAAACCTCCCCAGACACCTCCGCAAAAAGAACAAGAAACGTTTTCAACTCCAACCAGCGTATCCAAAAAGAAATTGAAATCACCCAAGAAAAAAATGTCAAAAACTCCTGATGAAAATAACAGCTCTTCGTCGAGTGACTCTAGTAGCGACAGTGATACATCTTCATGCAGTTGTGGTACAAACTGCAGTTGTTCAAGTTCCAGTTCTAACAGTTCTTCATCATCTAGTTCAGATTCTGATAGTTCTACTAATGATGATAAAACTAAGCAAGATAAAAGGAAGAAAAGGAAAGATAAAAGGGTGAAACCGAAATCTGAAAGTGAAATTGATGTAGTTAAAGAAACGGTTACTAAAGAGCCAGAGGTAGATTTACCAGTGATGCCAGAAGATCCTCCAATTCAGGAATCGGAATTGGAAACAGATGAAATTACATCAGACGAAGAATTCTATGACAGACAGCCTCAAATAATTGCTAATCAAATGCTTGCTGAAAAGAGACAGTTGGTGTTATTGGCTTCAGGGACACCAGCAGTCAACAACGGCAATGCTTCTCCAACAGTCCCTCCTCCCCCTCAAGAACCTGTTGTTGTACCTCCACTTCCAGAACCAATGGAAACTCCAAAACAGAGAATAAAACCTAAAAGAAAACGAAAATTAGGTCTTACTCCAAAATTACCTAAAATTGAAAAGGCACCTATACCAGATTCTTATTCGAAATTTTTAAATGCCACCAAACCATATAGTCCGTTCCAACATGGCATCACAACACCAAAACAAAAACCACAGGTGCCAATCCCTCAGAGCCCATCACTGCCAGAAGCTGGAGGAAGTGGCCCTGAGTCAGATAACACTCGGCTTTCAAAAAGAAGAAGGGTTCCAAACAAGTTCTACGGCTATTCGAGTGGAGAAGAAGAAGAAGGAGGACTAGGAGGAGTTAAGCAGACTCCGAAATGGCGGAAATTTGAGTCTCAAATGACCCCTGTTCATACACCAAAGATCCAGCCAAGTTTGCCTCCTCCTACACCTAGGATCCAATTAACAGTTCCAAAGCAAGTGATTAGGAAGCCAACATACCACAAAGCCAGCATGAAGGCAAAGCAGCAACAGTGCTGGAGTGAGTCCTCTGATAGTGGTACAAGTGACATTGACGACAGACTCTCTCGTCCAGCTCCTCAAGAGCCTATCAAGACTGAGAAAGACGTTTACTGCTACTGTCGATGCCCTTATGATGAGGTGTCTGAAATGATAGCCTGTGATGATGCCAACTGTAAGATCGAGTGGTTTCACTTTGAATGTGTCGGCATCCTTGTACCGCCTCGGGGGCAGTGGTTCTGCCCTGGCTGTAGGAAAGCCAGGGGCTTGCCCACGTAGGTTTAATGTTACTATTAGTTGTTAAGTTAGGATAGTTTTAATGTATAATAAAATACTTTTGAAATGACGGAAAAATTTATTATAGTAAATGAGAAGAAATGTCATATAATTTATTCCAGTATCATTTCTAAAAACTACATATTCTCATATATTAATATATATATTTATATAAAACTAAAGTAATTTTTTTGAATAATTTTTCTGTTAATTTATTGAAAAGTATATATTTTATACACTGAAGTGATTCAGTTTTTAAAAATATTTTAATACAAATTTCTTTTGAACATAATACGAAGATATTGTGTACATCTGAAAGTCGTCAATGAGTTTGGTTATACATTTTTTTACAATTTCTCTAGCCTTGTAAACATATTTAAAACTGCCTGTTAAATTTTAATAAATTTATACCAGTTATAAAAAGATCTGGTTGTGTAAATGGATACTTTGTAAATTTTGAGAATGCAAATAGTTATGTAAATAAGAATGTACATAGAAATTTTGAATAATGTTAAAATTATACTTTAAATTTTTGTATATACATTTTTGAAGTTTTTTTTTTTTCTTTTTGTTTATTTTCTATTGTAGTTTATCAAAATATGATAGTTTTAAATATCAAATAAATATAAGCAGCTTGGAACACTGCTATCATCTCATTATTTTGTTTACTTTATATAAAATGTACAAAATTATTTCTTCACTTATTTTTTTTGTAATAATGTATATTATATATAAAGATATAGTTATAAATAATTAGTGTTGTAAATAAAAGGAATTAAATTGAAGATTTATTTTATTGGGAAGTAAATGTGTGTAGACTCCATAAAAAATATCAGAATGCACTTTTTGAAATGTTTTTAGTTTTTCATTAATAATTGAGTTAATTTATTAATTTAAATACAATGTAGTGAAATAAAAATATATTTCTAAAGGAATGAAACATTTTTTAAAACAATATCATTTTAAAACATAAAATTGTTTGTCATATTAGCCCTAAAGTTTTTTTAATTATACAAACTTCATAAAATTAAAATCTGATGTTATTATTTAGCAATAAAAAGTATCATGGATCATTTTCACCAAAACCAGTGATATGCCTTTCCAATTAAATTTTGATTGAAAAAAAAGTTCGTCATATTGGCTTGCAAATTTAATTGTAACTGTTTACGACACTATTTTTTGTGTAATTATTTTAAATTGAGAAAGAAAATTTGTTTTCAAACCTAAAATCTCATGAGTGTCACAGTCAAAGGTGTAATAGTAGAAGAAAAATTCCTAAATCAAAAAATTGGCTTAAGTTGAAAAAATGCATAAACAAATGAATATTTCCAAGCTAATAACATTAGATATACACATAATATGTAATAGTTGTAAGTACAGGACTGTTAATTATTATTGTTATCAGTTGATGCTCAGTGCAACAGCACAAGTTTTTATACAAATATTAGGTTATTATAACTTAACAGTTTTTGGGGATAGAATCGCATGGGCATGGGAATACATCAATAGTTTTCTGTTTATTTAGCACTATTAATTATATTCATATCTTAACTATGAATTCTTACCAATTTTTTATTTTTATTTTACACTTTTATAATTGATACTTATAAATTATAGGGTATCACTACTAAATGACAATAACCAGGAATATATGTTTATTGAAATTAGAATTCAGAATAGAACTTGACTTGTTTTATCACCACATATGACTGAACCCTTAAAAGTTTATCAACTTTTTGTTGTGTTTGGCGATCAATAGTAATATTTGAGATATTTACATCACATTATGACCTATTATCAAATGAATGAACTTAACTTTTAAGACAAATTAGTTTAATTTTATTATTACTATGTCTGGTAAAATATCATATCTCAATTTGTGCCTTTTAACCACTTAAAATGTTGATAAGAAAATACTTTATTTTTAACGTTTATTCGAAAGTTACATAAAAAAAACTGATTGGAAGAATTTGTTGGGAAATTGGCTTTTGATTGATGAAAGAGAGCTGGATGATGATTTAAGCAGTCGACATTCTTCATCTCGCACTAGGACCTGATACAAATATAAATAGTATGTCAAAACGTTTAAATAAATTTGACGAAAACCTAAGAACTCTCTTTTTATCAACATAAACCGATTTCCCAACTAACCCTTCAACTCATTTATAAATTCACGGCTAATAATGAACTCTCGGTATATATTAAAAAAAAATTGTAAGAAACTGTCTAAATGAAACTTTTTGTACAAAGTTAAAAATGTTTTGGTTATTTTTTACATTAATCATACATATACGCTGATTGCATGAAGAAGCAAACCTTTTCACTTAACTAGCTGGAGGGACACAGAGGTAATCTTACCTCCTCGAGATTTTGACAGTTAATTCCCTCTCCTTTCTCAGTAAACAAAATTATGCAGCATTTAATTTTGTGATATTCCCGCAAAATATATTCAGCAGTCCCACTCTGGGGATGTAAAAGGGTAGTTACTTATAGGTAACTCACCTATCCTGCCTTAAGTTGGAATCAGACGTTTGTTAGAACCATAATAAACAAACTTATTAACTGCAGACTGGTTGGGTATCACGCAGCCTCATCAGGGAAAATTATTAGCCACTTAATTAAAGGCAAAGAGAATCCAGTCTATAAAACCAAAATGAAGTCATCCTTATGTTATCTCATGAAATGAGGCATTATGCATTAGGCCATAGATTTAGTTTTAATTTAATTAAATTAACCTGTTTCTGCCTCGGTATTAAATGTTCAATTTTCCATTAAACAAGAAAATGGGGAAGGTGACACTCATGAAATGCACAAATTTCTTTAATTTAAAAGAAGAAGTAGGAGTATCATTTCTTTTAATACTATTTATTAATTAGCATCAATGAAGTTAGGAGAGGCAAATCAGAGGTTTCAACGAAAATTACACAAATGTTTCTTGAAATATTATTAAGACAAATTTTTAATAAAAGCTAAACAAATTGAAGGCAGAGTAATAGTTTAGATGAGTGCCATTATTTTTGTATGTTATAATTTACTATATTAGTTGTTTGATAATTAAACATACATCTGAATTCTCTATCAGTCTATTCTGTGATCAGATTTTTTTTTACATTTTCCCACCTGTTTGCATACCTATAAATAATTATATATATATATATATATATATATATCTGTACCTCGGAGGGATACAACACTTAAGGTATTAACGGGTGATCTTCAAAAATGTTTGCCGTCACCCCTTATAACAAATTGCATAAGCTTTTACAAGAGAAAACTTTGGACGTTGAATTACACCCTTTTTGATTCTTCTGATTCGTCAGTCCATTGTATTATGTGGGACGAATCCAAAGGAGCTCGTGTTGTATCCCTCCGAGGTACAGATATATATGACAACAATTTTTATTATGAATTATTAGTTGTGGCATTGATCCCATTATTGCAAATAGGTATTAGCCAAAGAAAAAGATATTTTTTGACAGAGCCAAAATCAAAGGAGTTCGCCTCCTCTGGCAAACTCCACCACACTGTAAGGTTAAGTGTGGAAAGCTAAACAGATTTTATATTGGCTAGGGAGCTCTGGCCCTGCTAAATTTTTATTCTTTGACTAATATTTATTACAAAAATTTATTTTATACCCCTGCATTTGGTTAATTATGCTTCCATGAAACAAATGCGAACAATCACAGAAGCTTGGAAGAAAATATTACAGAATAACTACCTCAACAAAACATAATACCATTCACTTACAACTAAAATGACACATAGTGAGCTATAGAAAGAGATAAATCGAGCAATGTCGCACTGCGTAAAGTATCTTTGTTATTTACTATTCATTAAATTACAGTGTATGATGTGATAGTAACATTTGGATGGGCAACAGATCAACATTGAAACCAAATTCTCTGTGGAAATTTATTGAGTAGGTTGTCCAACAAAGACAATTATTTTAATGTAGCTAAAATAAAAACAAACTACAATCTATCCCCGTGAAATTTAATATTTACGATGTTGTTCCTGTCACCCATTAGAATTTATTGTATTTATCTGCCTATGATTATATTTCCAATATATTTAATAGGCCACAAACAATGGTTTCTCGTTAAAATTTAATTCTTCATTAAAATCTTTTCTGAGTCCCATTATCATATTCTTGAAGTAGTCGTAGGTTATTATCTGAATAAAAATAATAAACTGGTTAGCATAAAACAAATATAGGCTAAACAAGACAGTTATTTACACCCTTAAAGAAATATTTATACTGCATCATGGAAAATAAAAAAAAATTATTTAATTAAGTTGCATTCAAATTGTAGATTTTCTTGAATTACTCTACTTTAAGTTGAATTAATGGCTTCAGGCAAAAGTTTATGGAAGGTATTTTACAATATATTTATTTATTATAATAAATAGATAATATATTTATTTATTATAATAAATAGAGGAAAACCTGTTATTGACATCCCTTTCATTCTCATTTATGCAGTCTAGAATATTAGGGATTCAATTAAATAAAGTATGTGGATCTTGTGTTATATATCTTTGGTGATTTTCAAGAATAAGATTTTTTTGATTGATTTTTAGTACAGTAGTATACTCTTGTTCTTTGACAGTTTCTCGTACGCAAAACAACTAATCTACTCTTTAGGAATTTCTTCCGAGAGTAACTTTATAGTGTTTGATAGGTCTCCATAGTTCTAGAATGTGCTATTAAGGTGTCTTAAATTGCCTCATATGAGTTCATAAGGGGATTCTGCTAGCAGGGGTAAGTGGTTAATACCAAGATCTTGAAATTCTTGAAGGACACGTCTGCCACAGTGTAGGCAGGCATTGTTATCAGGAAGTCTGAGACACACTCTTGAACAATTTCATCTCTATATCTTAGTCCGTTAAATGTATCCTGAAAAACATCTAGGTGAGCCTGAGAGTTTTCAGTTATTACAACACCATAGTACAATAGTGACAGTTACTGTTTGGAAGAATAGTGGCTCAACATGATTGTTTGGCCTTCTCCAGACCTATTAAACATCTGTTGTCGCTTGATAGTCAGAATATTGGACTTGCCGCTAAACTGTACATTGGCTCTTCTAATAGAGTGGTATGAATGCAAATCAACCTCTGTCGATCAAGTTCTAATTTTTAGGCCAGACACTTTAGTCCCTACAGTTCAAAGAGAATATTTTGTAATTTTTGGGCTTTTAAACAAATTTCTACAGACATTTATTCTCATTATATGGTCTTCTCTTTCACTGGTTTTTCAAAACTCCCACCTCCAAGGTATCTTGCTTCAGTTCCAAACTCACAAAATCTGACAATTGACACTTGGTCTAATGTTCAATTAATTAGCAATCACAAGAATCATCCCATTTGTACTTAGACAATCAAATTTGACATTATCATGACTTAAAGCTTTTATTTCCATGATGCTCTTCAGTAGAGAAAAACAATAATATGAACACCTTCAAATACAATAGACTAGTGAATAGAATCATATTTCAAAATAACAAGTTCATTTTTGAATTATACGTATCTAATGAATAAACTAAAAAAGTTTATTCACTATTATAATATTTTTTAAGAAGTCAGAAATAAAAATTTGTAGTATTATTAATTAAAGTATACTAAAGAATATGGAATAAGTTACTGTCCCATTTACTCTGTTACTAAGATGTTATAATTAAATTTATAACATTTTTGGCATGAAAAATAATACTTACCTCAGGAACAAAATCATAGTTTTTGTTGTCCCTAAAAGGGTATTTTTTTGTTTTTTTTAAAAGTTCTTCTTCTATTTTTTTTGTAAATGGTTGTATCAGCGCTCTTAAATAAATGTAAGTCATGCAGGGATCAAATTTATCACCTATAAAGAGAGCAATAGAATATCATTATGGTTATTTTAGTTTTTAAAAATAGCATATAATATTTGCTGGAGAATAAAGCCACAACTGTAAATAACAAATTGATATTTAAAAATGAAAATTGTCACGTTAAACTGATACTAAAACAATCCTTAGAACTATAAAATCCCCAAACTTGCAACTTTTTGCAATAATCGACAAAAATTTAAACTGGCAAAATCATAACTATGATTAAAAAACAGATTACTCAGTATGAAGTAGAATCAATTACAATCAATCACTTACAAACAATTAAAATTTGAAGTAATATACTCCTCATGGTATTTTAAATTATTTTCATTAAAAAGTTTGTTGAATTACTTTACTTTTTTGTTATCAGGCCTGATGAAAAGATACATTGTACATCAAATTTGAACCAAAAACCATAAACCGATTTGGTGAAAATATAACACCTTTCTTTCATCAACCGTTACTTCCAGTCAAATCTGAATTCATGGCTAAGTATAGATTAAGTTGATAAGCTCACCATAGGACTCTAGGAAATACAGGAAGTCTCGCAGAGGTACACCAGCCACTTCATCACCAATCGTGGTGCCTAGAGGAAAGGCCCGCTTAAATAGGTTGCAGAAAGCGTTTTCCATAGCTGCTTCTGAGAGCCGGCATACTTTGTGGTTCACAAACATCTGAATAAATTGCTCGAAAGAGACTTCCACTTCGGATAGTTTCAAGTTGCTATCACCAACCAGCTCGTCCATCAACAAACTCTCCTGTCAGCATTTTAATCATAATTATATTTAAAGATAAATCATTTTTTTTTTTTAATCCATTACCCATTTTAGGCAAGAACTGGAATGATTACATAGATTTTAATTTTTGTATTGCCCAGACTATAAGTTATTCTTATAAAGTATTGACTATAGGGTATTCTTATCAAATATTAATTAGTTGTGGTATACAATACCACTGTTTTAATCAGGTAGCAAACAATTTTAAGTGGTACAAATAAAAACAAAAAAGGCTAACGACCCTTGGATTATCTAGCAAATAAAAGCAGTTGCTTACTTCATAGTCTGTCATAAAGTATCCAAGTGCTCGAAATGCAGAAGAAACATCACAAGCTCCAATTTTATCCGATGGTGGAAACGCTTTGTCGTTGTAGTGGCCTTTATGAGCGACCTGGCAATAGAAAAATAAATCCTGGATATCTTCCAAAGATGGCGAGCGAGGATCTGTCGACAGCAGAGTAGCAAAAGGATCAGCGCCTACACCACCGAGGGCTTCCAGGGCACTTAGTGGCCTGAGAACAGTGGTAACAGTTTCATTTTAAAGTAAATCACACAAAAAAATCAATTAAGAATCTAATTAAAGTTAAATCCTGATTATCCATGGTAAACAGAATTAGATATACTCTAAGGTATTGGAGTTGGATTGAATGCCTGCAGATAAATGAGAACCACAGAGAATGAGATTTGGAAGTTTAACACTAAAGACGTCATTTTTATATTCATGATCAATAATTTAAAAATTTTCTTCCATTAACAAAATATTAAGTTTATGTGATGGTACCTGGAACAAGGCAAAACTGAGAGATTTTATTTAACAGTTAAACAGGAAGTTAATTTGTTCATAGAAAGTAAATTTTCTCAGATTAAAGTCACAAAAAATTTTCATAAGAATTGATGACGAAACAAAGAATGACGATGAACTCTCATATAGCTAGAGACAGACTTACCGAGAGGGATTCTCAGAACTCCTATTTTATGTTAACAATTATTGTATGAATTAATTATATAACACTTTGAGATAAATAATTACATAATGTTTATTTTATTTTTCAAAATTTATGTAAGAAATTCATATATAATATTTACTCTTTCCTATATTAAAAAATATCTAAATTTCAATTTTTTTTTTTATGAGTTATTTTAAAATTTTCTAAAAATCATAAAGAAAATTTGATTTGGGGGAATACTTGCATTGTATTGACTTCCCACATGGTGATGTACTCATTTTTTCCTTTACAAAAGACATACTTCCCATGTTGAGCAACACTCACATGTTCAATCTGAAAAAAAACAAACAAACTTCACAACCTATTAGCTTTCAAGGTTCAAGCTCTTTTCTGTTAGTATTATTGGAAAAAGTATTATAGCTCAGGGCTCAATCCCTTGAAATGGCCCTTTATAGTACTTTTTGAAAAGATGCAATGTCATGATTAGGTCAAATTTTATAATAAGGATGTGTGTATAACAGAACTTTCAATGAAAAACTCCATAATAATAATAGAAAAATGTAAATTTACCATATAATGATAGTAAAGAAAGAATACCTCTTCTGAAGCTGTAGCATGGCTAACCCATTTAAAAGGGTTACCGTCAACAGGGCATTTTAGCAAGCCCATTTCATTTTTGCAAACGAATAGTAGATATTCTGTTTCATTTGGGATGTTTAAAGCCTAAATTAAACAATAAGGTAAAATAATAATCATAATTGACTTTTTAAGATACACTTCTGGAAATAGAGCAATACCTACGTCAACATGTGTCAACCCGGTTTGCAATAATGGCCCTTGCACTGTGCGATAGATACTCAGTTTTTCTAGACCTATGAAGCGGCACTTTCCCTGAAATATGTTTTTGCATAAAAAGCCTTCGATTTTATACTAAGCACAAATTGAGTAGGCTATCATACAATTTTGTTCATTTAATAAAAGCAGTCACAAATGTGTATTATATTTTCATTATGAAGACAATGAAAGCTCTACAGTTACAACTTCTCTGTGCAGTTATGACCTAGGACACCTACCCCACCACATAAACAACACAATTAATAACTACACTTTGGTGATATTTCTGAAATGCAATAAAAATTAAAAATTCCAACATTATTGCATACAAATTTTGGATAGAATGATACCACCAAACACATATGTACATTGTAATGTTATTTTTAAGGAATAAATTGAGAAAAGGATTATTTTACTATATTAAATAATATCAAATAAATTATAAAAAGTTTAAATTCAAACAAATGAATATAACAGTAGGAAGTTGTAGAAAAACACCAAGAGTTCAGTTTTTATAGTTACTTGAGAGCAGCAGTTGGTTATAGGTGCTGGAAAGGAGATGTTGTGATTGTGAGTTGTTTATAATTGCTGGAGAAGATAGGAGTTGATGATGATTTTGTCCAGTTTGCGTATGGTCAAACATATTTGATGTGAGGGCCCTCATACCTATTATTTCTTCATATTACCTTGTTTCATCGCATGCCATCATATCAACTCGTGCAACATATTGGCAGATTCTACAGGCCATTGAAGCAGCATTGTATTTGGAACATCGGGATTACAAAACACAATACTTGGATGGAGCAAGGGGAAGCATTTGATGGAAAATTAGTGAATAACTCAAAAACAGTATATGCATTAATTTTTTTATTTTATTTATTTTACATAAATGTTTGATTATTAAGGGCCCTCCTGAGATATAATAAATTATAAGTTTAAATTTTGTTTTATTTATAGAATAACAAAACACTAAATAATGGTGCCCACCTTGGAGCTTGTTTCAGGCCATAAATAAAGCACTAAAATATGTAGAATTTAAAATAAACCTGGTATAATTTGAGTTGCACTGACACCAAAACTAAGCCTCTCATAAACTAATCTAGAAAAACAATCTTGGTCACTGAAAAATGTCAAGAAACAATTTTTTTTTTTAAATAACTAAAGTATTGACAATAAAAAAACAACCTATTAAAGTCAACAAGAAGTACATTAAATCCATGATTAGACAGTTGGCTCCCTAAAAAATTGATTTTTGTGTCAATGCATATAACGGTAAAATTAGATCATTAAAACTTAAATAGCTTCTGAGCATCAACTCAAGAAAGCTTAAAAACTTTTTTTTAAATTAGTTCCAAGTTAATATATCTTAACCAATATAACAATATACAGTGTAGTCCAGATCACTGTTAAATAGCTACAGTAGTATAAACAAGCTGACAAAAGATGGCCATCGCTGTCCTTCTTTGATAATAGAACATCTTCCTTCAGGCTATCCAATAACCCAAACGATAAATATTTTTCTTGTATAATGGTATTACTAAAGTTGCCTACAGCACTCTCTGGATTTCAACCGACATTCTCGAACTGCCTTACACGACCGTTAAGTTAGAAATAATAATGTAGAAATGAAAAATATTTTACCGTTTCCGTAAACATGAGCATAGTCATTCGTGAGAACGGATCTGGGAACAAGCATGTTCCCTTTCCGATCTGCTCCATCCTGAAGAAAACGTTGATTTTGATGAATCCGAGGCGATCACTGAAATTTGCAAAGATACCAATATCAACCAATCAATATTGATTTAAACATACTACAATAATTTGCCATATTTAATATGAACTTTAAATAAAAACTGAAAATGGGGTGAATGAAAAATATATGGGTCTAGAAAGACCACGAGAGGCAAGCATTCATTCAGGCTTTTAGAAGGACAAGGTTGAGAAGGGCTCTAAAACCAGGACTCAAAAAACATGTTTCTAACATTTATGTGTGATCCAGATATTTTTGAGTTAAACTGTTTATGAATTGGATCCAAATTAATTTCTAAATATTAATTAGTTAAAAACATTTTCAGAGATCACAAACCGTAAGTTATTATAGTAGCAGTGAAATAATTGTACTGTATTGTTTTTGGAATATTATCTATTTGTGGTTAATATTTAAGAAAATTATTACTTTATTTTAACAAACAGTGAATTGATGAATATTCCCAGTTATTATTCAATATTAAAAATATATTTAATAAATATTATTTTGAATTCAGAACATATTTCTTTTCTTAACCTAAGCCGATTTCCAACAAATATATTCTCTCAAAAGGCAAATTATAGTTAATGATAATTAATCCTAGTGAATATGTGTATATTGCACTAACTTAGGTTTAAGATTAATTCTATCAGCCCATACTAAACTACAAAAGTAGCTTGGATAAATCATTTACCATTCATTGACGATATATTCGACAAAGTAACGATCCAGTCCCAGAGAATACATGTAGTACATGTTATTTTTTGTAGCAAATGCTACATCAGCTATTGGTTTTGAATGTGGTCTGATTTTACCAATGAAGCATGGTGGCTCTCTTTTACTATTCATTAAAATCAAATGAGAAAATGAATCCTAAAACATTTTTATCCTATTATAGAGATGTTTTAAGAATTTATGTTTATAAGTATGAATAATTTTACCAACATAGTATGCAAAGTATTCAGTCATTCGCGAGAATACGATCTTGACTATAGGAAAGGTTGTATTAGGGATCCTCGCTAAAGCCTTGAGGCTGATCCCATCCAGGATCCAGACATCTCCTGATTTTGTTCCACAAGCCACAAAATTACCTGAAATATTGTCAGAAATTAAAATAGAAACACTTTATTTGTCGAAAAATTGGAGCAGTCGACTATATTGCCCAACAAAAAAAGTAGCGCACTTAAAATATTTCAAATATTTGCTTCCTAATAGAATTATTCTTAGAATGGAAATTAATTAATATTAAACTGTTTTCAGTGATAAGTGGCTATAAGTATAAAGGAAAAACTGAATAAATATTCAAAAAATGTATTTAAAAAAAATTATACAGAAATTTCAAGTGTAACTGAACTATAAAAAATTAGCAACAGTTTTTTTTATTTTAATTTAAAAAATGGTTTTAGTTAGTTATTCAGTGATAACTATAACCCACTGGGTCGGATGTTGCCAGGCACGATCACAGGATGAAATCTGAGTTTGAGATCAGTCAGGAGAACACATGTTTTTTTTGAGACTGGAGATATGAGAACAAGAGAAGCCAACACACTCCTCAATATCAAATATATCCATATTATTAGTTGCGATAGGTATTTGTCATTTTAACCTATATAAAACTATCGAAACATCTATATAAATATGAAACATTTAAAATAATAACTTTATGTACAAGAACCACACGTTTAGGCCAGAGATATATTAACTTAACAATTATAAAATAAATAGTTATTTGTTATTGAAGTTGTCTTATTTTTACTTTACCTCTTAATAAGAAAGTATTAAAAAATATATTTTAAAATTGTAGGAATTGCTGCAATATATGTGCAATGTATATTGTAGCAATTCCTACAATTTACATTTCTATATATATATACATAGTCATGTTATTTTTAAGGAGTAATTTGAGAGAAGAATTATTTTATTACATAAAATATTAAATGATATAAAATATATTATAAAAAGTTTAATTTCAAATAAATGAATGAAACAGCTGGGAAATATGTCAGTTATTGGTACAACTGAGATGAACACTAGGAGTTCAGTTGTTTATAGACGCTTGAAAGGAGATGTGAGTCGTTTATAATTGCTGGAGACGAAGGGTATTAAGTTTGTCAGATAGTCAAAGATATTTATCGTGAGAGCCCTCATTACATACCATTATATCACCTCATTCATCATATTACCTTTTATTTCATTTCTTTGTATTTTCTGATATCCTTGTATTTACCTATGCCTATACATGACAGCAATACTCGGCAGATAGGGAGAATCTTCAGGAGGACATTGAGGCGCCATTATAAATAGTTGGAACATTGGGATCAACAAAACACATTACTTGTGCTGGAGCAAGACAAATTGAGACAGAAAACTGTAAAGATATATGTTTAATTTGTATTTATTTAATGTAAATGTTTGGTTGTCAAACACCCTCCTGAGATATAATAAATTATAAGTTTAATTTACATTTTTTTCATTAATAAATTAAACAAATATTGCAATGTACTGTTTTTAAGTTCTTCACAATTTTTCCGTCTCGACTTGACTTGCTCCAGTCCAAGTATTGTGTTTTGTGACCCCGAGGCTCCAAATAAAAGGCTGCCTTAATGGCCTCCTGTAGGCTCTGCCAATATAAAAATATGATGTATGAGGTAATATGATGGTATGCAATTATACGAGGTTTTCAAAGAATGAAATAAAAGGATATACATAGAAATATGAGGCTTAAGGGCCCTCACATCAAATATGTTTGACTATCTGCATACTCAACACCTCTCTTCTCAAATAATTCCAAACTGGCAACTAACCACTTCTCTCAAGCATCTCTAAACAAGTGCTCCCTCAAGCATCTCTAAACAAGTGCTCTCTCAAGTAACTATAAACAATTGCAGTCCTAGCCTTCTTCTAAGCTGTTCCGACATACTTCCTGCTGTTACATTCACTTGCTTTTGATTTAAACTTTTTATAATTTATTTTATATTATTTAACTATAAAAACTTAAATCTAAAACAAGTAAATGTAACAGCAGGAAGTATGAGTAATTAGAACAGCTAAGAGGAACGCCTGGAGTTCAGTTATTTTTAGATGCTTGAAAGGAGATGTGAGTTGTTTATAATTGCTAAAGAAGGGAGGTGTTAAGTTCCTCTGATAATCGAAAATACTACCCTCCCCCTTACCGCTGTCAACCTCATATTTCTTGGTATTACCTTGTTGCACCAAATGCCATCATAGAACCTAATACATCATATATGTGGAGTCTACAGGCAACATTGTATTTGGAGCATCAGGATTACAAAACTCAATTCTTGGATGAAGTAAGGCAAGCATTTGACAGAAAATTTGTAAACAACTCAAAAACTGTACATATCTCAATTTTTTTTTTAATTTCTTTCATGTAAATGTTTGGTTGTCAAGGACCCAAATGAGATTTAATAAATTATAAGTTTAATATACATTTTTTTTAAGTTCATAAAATATATAACAATATATATATATTATTACGTTCTTTGAAAGATATGGTAATTTTATTTTTTATTCTTTAACTTTAATTTTTTTTTATTTACTATTTATTATTAGGTTCTATTAACAAAAATAATTCTGGCAAAAAGATGAATTTAATTTTACAAACATAAAAAAATAAACTTATATTAATTATATAAATACTTGTCTATAAATTCGATTCCTTTTCTTCTTTAATTCTCTTCATTGTTTAAACAAAATTAATACTTCTTCTCTTCGTTCTATTTCTCTTCCGTTCTGCTTTAAGTCAATAACCACTAACCAACAAAGTTTTTAAGTTTTTCTTACTCACAATCTCAAGCTAATAACATGTATTACGGGCTGATCCCAAAACTAGATGAGTATCATGCTCTGTGTGTTTTCATTCTCACAACAACAACTATACTATCTTTTGTTTTTTCCTCTACTCTCCTTTGTTTTTATTTTTGCCTTCTTGATATATGCTTTGAATAACATATTTATATTTCAATTTCTTGATATACAAAGTCTATAATATTAAATATCACAACAATATATATATTTATATAAACAATCAGGAAGCTATAAACTTACCACTTGGACCATATTTCAAGTAAGTAATATGGGACATTAGGTCAATAGTTTCAATGTCATCTTCATCAACAAAACCCAACTCTTTGCCGAGAGCATCCAGCACAGGTAAACGCTCTTGTCTCACAACAGCATTTTGAACAAAATCGTACAGATGGACCATGGCATGCTCGGTGCCAATGCACAATAAATCACTAAAACCATTGATCTATTTAAAACCTGATAAAAATGATTTTAAGAGGAAATATACAAAATAATATTAATAGCTGTTAGTTGTGGTTTGTATTCTCGTTTTTTTAATAATTATTAGACAAATGACAATGAAGGGTCCAAGATTTGAACCTCCGACCTCCTTATCTCTGGACCAGAAATGCAGCCAACTCAGTTGTCAAAATATCAAACAACAGCTGCATCAATAATTTCATTAGCAAGTTTCATCTAGCCTCTCAAATATTGCCAGGATGATATCTTTCAAAGAAGGCAACAATAAAGACAATTTAAATTTTCCAAGAACTAGTTGGAATACTAATTTTTACTGTATTTTATGTTAAATATTTGATATACATAATTTAATGCTAAATATTTTATAAATATGAAACCATAAAATCCTTTCAAAACATCACTGTGGTGATGTTTTAAGAGTTTAGGCAAGATCTGCAAAAGTGGTTAGATAAAGACAGGGCTGATGCTCAACATGGAATAGCTCAGTTGGATAGAGCAACTAGTCACAGATCAGGGGAGGACTTGGGTTCAAATCTCAATCCTGTCTCTTTTTTTCTTTCAAAAAGAATTATGTAAATTCGTAGAGTAAAAGGTAGAGGGCCTTACAACTGAGGATGGGCATCCAACGAGGTAACTCCTCTCAACTGATTCTTGAGAATATGATGCACTTCATCGTGGCTGAAGTTTACGTAAACTATATCACCGCTGTCCGTGGCTATAATGAAGGATATTACCATTATATAATACCAGTAGAATACATAGAGAATAAAATGAATTGATGAGAAATCGAAGGGACGTAGATGACACCTTTCATTTCATCGTGGGGCTTTGCTCATTGCTTCTTGAAAACAGGAGAAAACAATTTCTTTTTTAATGATATGGAATACAAAATTAGTTCATTGGGTAACTGAATGGAAAATACAGGTCACCCTTTAATAATTTAATAATAATTATTACAGGAAATCAATAATAGAATAGAATAATTATTAAATTAATTTGTTGATTTGATGAATGAAAGTGTTGAATCATTAATTTACTACTCATCGAAAATATTTGAACAGTTGTGAATTGAAATCATAACATTGATTTTGATGATAAACTTTTGTTGCGTATAGCGTTTAGCGTTAATTATATTGTAAACAGGAATTCTAATAAAAATTAATTTTTCAATTTATATTAGATTGATACAGGCTGGCGTATAATAAAGGCATCTTTTTAGAACAACTGTAGTTGTTCACTTAGTTTTTAGTAGAAGAAAACTCTAAATTGAATGTTAACGATATAATAATAAACGATTGATGAACAACTAACAATAGTTTTATTAATGATTTATCTTCAGGATAGCAAGGGAAGCTGCTATTTCTCACTTCTACACAAAGCTGAAGTGACTCTATCCCCATTCATTCATCACCAGTATTTCCAAGCATCTTTCCACTACCAAGTTATACAATCTCACCATCCTTCGTATATTAATGAACTCCTTCAATTCAAACCATCCATCCTAATGTCCACTACTACACTACCCATTTGTGTACAACTCTTGTTCATCATCTACTAACAGAGTAAAAGCTCTAAAGCCCAATGTTGTATCTGTGTAATTATTCCAAGCATTCAGAATAAATAATAATTATTGCTATTCGTTATACTAGAAAAAATTGAATAAAAGATGAAAAAATGTTTACTTGCGATAAAATCTCTGGTGTCAAAATGCTCTTCAGGATTACACCAGCAGTTCGTCCAGTTCTTGACCCTTTCCCATTTCATCATTTTGGCTGAAATTATGTGAAGTTAGTAGTTTATAACAAAGCCCAGAACCGTTACAATTTGTCAGCTATACAAGGCTTTAATAAACAACTATAAATAGTGTACATAAAAATTAGATGATAAGGGGCATACCTATGTTCTCTATCAGACAATGTATTAATAAACGACGTACAATATGAGGATTCTGTCTAGGGTCGGATTATTACTTTTTTTGTTTTTTTTCAAAATCAGAAACCTTGTTTTTCACCAATGTGTCTGGTGATCTGTCTGTTCTAGTCTCTGTGACATGAAGGTTTTATTTGATATTGATAAAACAAGAAAAATTTAGCCATTTCCATTAAACATGATAATGTATCGTTAACTAATTAATTGTATGGTAATAGATAAATATTTTTCTACAATTCTGTTTAGGATATGAAATTAAAGGTCATGACTTCCTGATTAACAATATGTAATTTGTGTTTTTAAAGTTTAATTACAAAAGGTATTAAAAATGTCATTAACATTGTGCTTGTAGCTTTAACCCAACTAGTGTTTTTTTAAGAAGCGTGACTTTTTTCATGGTAGTTCCATTCATTTCCCTGATAATGCTAATATTGAAAGCAAACATTTAAGAAATCAATAATCAATTAACAGCATAAAAACATATCTTCCTATCGTATTAATTAGTGTATCAAAATGATGATCTTAGCTTCCTGGTTAATAATATGTATCATATGTTGATACTTTAATGGATTATAATTGAACGGTTTCACACAAGAAACTCCTTTTTTCCAACTTTTGGAAAACAAAAAAAAACTGCCTAAAAATCAAATTGTTAACGTTACTTTAAGTATTTTTTTTACAGATACTTTAAGAGGTAACAAATTATTTAGTATTATTTAAATGTAAAAAACAATCAAATCTGTAAAGCAGGCTGGCTGAATTTTGGAGCTGACTCGTTTTCCCATCAAAGCCAGTTTATTCCAGGCTTATATTTTTTTTAAAAAAAGAAATAACTTTTTCTTAAAAAACTTTAATAAATCACAAGAAAAATAAAAAGAACGACTTTTGACCCAAATAGGTAGAAAATGGGGCTGACTCCTTCTTGCTGCAAACTCTTCAATTGCAAAACATTAGTAAAACTGTCATATCATTTTTTCCAGCTGTCATGTGGTGTATCAATCACACTTGACTTCAATATCTGTTTTATTTGGGTTTACTGCTCTGATGCAGTCCAAGTTATGCTGAGAGGGTGATTTGTCCACAGCTTAGAACTTTTTTTCAGATAGGGTGGCAATGATGACTGTGTTTCTGTACCATCAAGTAAAATTTGGGGACCAAAGATGAAAATGAAACTTATGATTTTCTAATTGGTAACTGGCCTGATCAAAGCTAACCTGTCAGTAATTATTAAGGAGTGGATTTGTATCCATTTACATAGTTGTTTCTGGTCTTGGTGATGTCGGCTAGCTACAAACGTTCTGTGACAGTCGACATTGATTTAAACATTAGTAATATGAAATATTTTGGTTATATTACATACTTTACTGGTTTCTATATTTAATTTTTTATTGTGTTTTTCAGGGTTTAATTTTTTTTTTTTTTTTAATTAAAAACTATTATTTAGTATTAAAGCAATATTGTTCAATCATACTGAGTATGACATCAAATTAAAGATCTTGACGTCCAGATCACTAATATATAATTTGTGTTCTGTATTTAGTGGTTTATAACTACAAGAAGTCATTTAAACTGTCATTACAGTTGTGTTCACAAACTTAATTCAATCTGTGTTTGATGTAATGGCATGATATTTTACACGGGGCCACCCAATATCTTGATGGTGCTAAAATTAAAAGCACAAAAATAATAAGGATGAGTAATGACTCATTACATAGACTAATACAAATTAAGGGATTCATAATTTACAATTAAGTTTTCTGGGAAGCTCTCTTTTAAGATTGTCTTCCCCACTATGGAACCACTACCTAGTAATTATCATTGATTCTTACAGATGTGACAGACTTGCTACAAAATACAGTAACAAAGGAACACCTACGGTGTTTGCCGCATTTGTTATCCCTTGCCCCAAATTTTGACTTCATCATCTCCCTTAAATTTCTATTTATCGTCATACTACCATCAAATTTGGTACAAATATTGTTCTGGGCCTTAGGAAAGTTCCTTAGTAGGAATACAGTTCTGTACATCACAAAAAATATACTTAGAAATTTCACTCTTCTTCCCATTAACCCCCTCAATTTCTTATTATGATTGTTTTAGCACAAAATTTTTCATGAACAATATTCGGTCACTGAAAATACCACGAGGGAAATTTTATTTCTTCTTTTTCTTTAGCCCCTCAATTATTTGTTACCCTCAGATCCAATGGAATAAATGAAAAATAACTTGAGAAAAACTCACCTTCTCTATGAGAATCTGGCATAAAGTTGCCTATGCTGCCCTCTTTACTTCTCTTCTTATGATGGAAACTAAGGCTAACCACTGGAGTGCACCCCTTCAACTCTTTTATTACATACAATACCTGGAGTTTTCGGTTGTAAAAGAATATCATTCCTTTTGAGTTGACGGTGATAATTTGACTGTAAAATATTCATTTTTTGTAACAATCTTTTCACTTCTTGTCAATAATTCCAGTCTATAACTTATTACATCTACTTAGGGATAATTGATTTAAGTGTAGCAAAGGATTGTCTGCTGCCCAATCAGGTGAAAAGTTTGGTCTAGTAAAGCAGGCAGTTATTGCTAGACCTCTAGAGGGAAGAAACCAAGATGATTGGGAGCTAGAAGTGGGAATGAGGAGCCTGGAGTAAAAATCGGTAGCCGCCTATAATTTTATATCATTGTTCGTAACTGATTAGGTAACTATTATAATTTAAATTATAGATAAATTTCTATAGTCAATATGAAATAGACAAAGTTATGCAATAAAACCAATAATACCCTGAGATTCTGTTATTTGAAACTTATGAAATAAACTATATTATTATTCATAAAAAACTTTTTTTTTCTACTTTTTATTTTACTCCTTACAAATAAGCAAGTAAAAATAATTGTAAAAAAAAGTATTCACAAATCATTATTGACCAAAAACACTTAATTTTATTTGCTAAACTATCTTGGTCACCAGAAACAGACAGGACAAATGATGATTCCTCTGTACCTGTTTCAAAGTAGCGGCAAGGGGCTCAGCGATTAATGATGCTGTTATTTAATGTCATACCCATTACTGCTTTTGGGTTTCTCTTGTTAGATGTGCGACCGAGAGCGTTTATACCAATGTTAAAATTTAGATAATGGCATGAGTGGTATTTGTCAGTACTTATTATTAATAATATGATAATTTATGTAGTCCTAAAATCATTTTAAAAAGATAAAATAAAATCTTCATCATACTCATCCATGGAATAAATTAACTCTATTGAATATCTGTCGAGCTGTAGGTGCATAAAGGTATTCTTTTTATTGCAGAGTTCCCTTACTGGCTCCTTGTCGAAAAAGTTCCACGGCATATCACTCCAAATTACAATCTGACCTGTTGGAAATTCATACATTATTTATCATAAATAAACTACTAAAGAAAACTCTATGTTTCCAGTAAATAATATTGTATAAACAAGGTCAGTTTCCAAACATTAATCAAAACTTCCAAAAAATAGGAAAATTGTGGTCAAGTATCAGAAGTCTTACCATTTTTAGAGATCTATCAGTTTAAAAAAAACAGAAAATCCGGTCATTAAAAAAAAATTAGTGATAAAAATTAATATGCTTTATTGAATAGAGTATCAAATTTAAGACCTTGATGCCCTGGTTAATTATATTTAATATGTATTGGGGCTTTTGTAGAATATTATTCCAAAAATTCATTAAAAGTGTCAAGAAAATTGTTTCCTCAGCCCCAAAGATTGCGTTTTTGACTCAAAATCTGTAAGTAGTTAATAGTGGTCTGAGTGAGCTTCAAGAGTACGGAACTTGAAAACAAACTGAAAGCACTGAGGACAAATAACCTGAAGAGATATGAAAAAGATTATTTCTTTTTTAAAATTTTTTGAGTGTGCATGTTTGCGATGATATTTCTTTTTACTTTGTGAACAATGATAAGATGGTTTTATATGTTTGAAAGACAGAAAATATGTAATTTTAATGCCTTTGTATTTAGTTCATACTCGCTTAATTTCAAAATTAGCTCAATGCCAATTACATAATTAATTAAAACAATTACATAAGGCATTCATACCAATGTCAGTGTCCTTAATACAAATTCAATAAAACGAACCAATGATTTTGATAGGTTTCTACTACTAGTAGATTATTTTACCTGTCGAACTGGCAGTTATTGCCATATGGCTCCCTTTTATGTAAGCACTATCATTAAACGCTCCCATCTCCTTTCTGATTTTGTTTGATAAGCCTTTGGGCTTATAGTATGACAATATTTTCTTTTTATTAAGCTGTCAAATTAATTTGATTAAAATACAGATAATAATAATAATAATAAAAAGAATTTTGTATTTTTTTAAAAATTATTACTTCTTCAAATGTTAAAAATATGATTTGTTTTTCAGTTGTAACAATAATAAATTCACATTTATCAGGACAAAAATCAATTTTTTTCAGCAATCCAAACTCGTCGGTATCCAATTCGACTGAAACTAATAAAACATAATCAATAAATTGTATAAAAATAATTTTTAGCATAGAATAACTATATTAAATATTGTATTCATAATCATTATTGGTTACCACTATTTGCTGATCCCACTATTTTAAATATTATTAGCAAATAAAAAAGAAGATTTTGACAGGGCCAGGCTCAAACCCAAGACTGATCTCGGGTCGAGAGCTTTGTTCTCATTCCTGATTTGAGCATGAGCCTAGCCAACATCAAATCTCTTAAGCTACACTCTTAATAATCATTTGCTAAGGTATATGAACCCACTATTTTAATTATGATATTATTTATCTAAGTACAATTATTTCAATATTTGATACATATAATGCCAAAAAATGCAAACTAACTCTCAGAAAATTTAAATCAAAGAACAACATTGTCGCTCGCTATGTCTGACTTCACGTATCTTAAGGAACATAGCTCAGGAGCTAGAGCCCCCTCAAGTTCTATTATTTTTAATATTATTTTCCTTTGGCTAATAATTACTTATTCTAACATATTACCCTAATAAAAAATAACAACCATAAGTGGTTATTGGAGCTGTGTAATTATTAGGTAGAAATTGAAGGGAAAACAGCTTACCATCTGGAATTTTGTGACCGTGTACCCATTCCCAAATACTGATAATTTTGATATTTTTTTTATCACTTTTCTCCACAACACCTAAGAGGTACCGTGCACATGGGCTCAACTTCACATAATAGCACCCTGTTTTATTGAATTCCCATATTATATGAATCGGAGAGCTACCGACAGAAAGAAAAATTATATGTTTAATTTATTGTTTTATTTGTATTTACATAGGATTACACAAAGCTGTAAAGTTAAATTTTTCAATATAATTGAGATGTTGAAAGTTATTTGTCTCTAAAATAAATAAAGAGCCGTTGGAATTATAAGATTGCCAACACCTCTCCTCTTAAGGCTTTGGCACTTCTGTGATGATTTTTGGAAGTGTGCTGCCACAAGTTAACATGAACCATCGATATAATGATAGCCTTCATTGGCTAGGTAAAGTAACATATCTCTTGAAAAGCCGGAAAAAGGATGAAATTGAAAAAAAAAACAGAACAAAAAAACAATTTTTCATTAATGATGAGAGATGTTAGATTTTCATCAAATTTATTAATGGACATGATGCCTGCATCAGGATTTAGTATGAGATGGTTGAGTATGTTGTCGGTCTATATTACTTATTCTTTCACCCCCCTCCGATTTATTATCTACACTTGCCAAGATTCAGAAAGACGTAGATTGGCACCTAAATAAACTAATGTTTAACACTGGGAAAACTCAGGCAATTGTTGCAGGCTCCAGTTTTCTCCTCAGATCCAGATTGCCGATTTTCCTGCTTTAACACTTAATGACCATCATATCACTTTCTGCTCCACCATTAAAAACTTATGGATGACCATTGACTAAGCTCTCTCCTGGAAGCAACATATCTCCTGAATTTCCCATCAGTCAATAGGTACTCTTAAACTACACCCCCCATCTCATTTTATCCTCCATCATTTTTCCTCACTTTCAGTGAGACTTATTTATAGTCAAAGCAAATCATGAATACCTTCATTAGATCTGTCTTTGGAACCCCGAGGCACTACCATGTTTCCCATCCTAGGGATGTCTGTATGTAAGAATATTTTATATAGTAATTTTGTATTAGTAATTTTTTTTTATTTTAATTTGAATTCAGGGTAGAAAGAATTTTGTGAGTATGGCAGAAGAGGTCTAAAAAAGAGGAACTTGGTGAAATAGTTTATTTAGGGGACCCTGAAAAAAATACGGAATCAGGTGAAAATTAGATAAAGAGAAGAAAGAGGGAAGAAATATTCCAGGAGGATGTAGCACAGGTCATTTAGAAGGCACATGTTCTAAAAATAGTACATATGAACTGGACAATCTATTTAGATCCTTTATAGAAAATTGGAACCACAACTAGAAGCTAGTCAATTATATAATAATTTGTAATGAATATAAATAATACGTAAGTTAAGCTGCTCTCAATTGATTCAGATTGATTTAGTATCATTAAATGGCATCTTCAGAATAGCCCTAGAAATCCATATAAACCTAAGCCACAATAAATAAGTAAAGTCTTACATTGAAATGAAACGTTGCGAGTGGTTTGTACTAAATAATTTAATGTATATTTCCATTTAATATTTAAATGAACAAATAAAGTATTATTATACAATATAATTATAGGAATAGTACCATCTTGTTGCATCCCAAATGATGACACTTCCATCTGGACCAGTATCAGAAGATGCTATCCAGTTAGCTTTAGCATCGACTGAAGTAGATACCACTCGATTACGCTGGTATAAATTTAATTAGTTAGTTTTTAAAATGTCACAGTCAGCTCATTATTTTATCCAATAACAATATTGGCACAACATTCAATTTATGTGCAATACTTACATGCCCCTGGAGTGTAATATGGTCTTCACTATTGTAATCGTATATCAATAGGAGGTTTCCAGTCACGACAAGAATAGAAAATTCCTTGGCAGTAGTCATATTCTTTGCATATACCTCAGGATCATATCCAATGAACCTCTTCAGTTGCTAAAAAAAACAAGTAAAATAATAGAATGATCCAATTACAAGAACTATCCTGCGAAGCCAGTATTGTGAACAAATTTAATACTAATTAACTACTATTGTACATTAATTACTAACACATTAACTATTAATATTGGTTATGGTTTCGTTATTTTGTTGGTGTTTTGTCTTCAAAACCTCCATGTATCAAGGTCGAACAGGGGATTCACTCATAACAGAATGAGAAACCTGACATTATTATTTATACTTTATTTTCCAGCATAAAATAATTCTGTTTGAATTAAAGTATCGATCTAACCATGAAAATAATTGATTTGAACATCATTGTTTGTATTATCTATATTTCTAGACAAATCAATACCAATGAATTAACATCTCATTAATTAATTGCACAATTAAAATGTCTTGAATTTTAAACAGATATTGATCTTACAAATGGGGATGTAATATATTTTCTGCTAAAATCCATTGGTGAAACAGTTTTTAAATTGGGTCTTTGTGAAGCTTCTTTACCCCTGACCATATGGCAAAATCCCTGCTTGCCCGATTCAACTGTTCCCTTACTATTGATTGTTTTTGTCTTAGATTTTTCAGAAGGTTGTTTACCAGACTCTTCCGATTCACCGAAAAGAGTAGTAGAGGCTACATTTATGTTTTCTTCCCATTCTTTCATTTTTTTTACATCTTCTTTTCTCTTTTCTAATTCCTCTATAAACCTCCTTGATTCCTCCATTGGATTTTCATCTTCTGGAAGAACAAGAGTACTCTTACTAGAATCAGTAGGACTGGTACTGTCAGATTGGGATCTTTCACCATCACTGGGAGACGAGCTAGTTTTGCTTTGGTTTTCAGACATCTTGCTAATTATTAAGTTTAACAAAAAAAAAACAACAAACAAATTATGAAAAGAATTGGAATGGAATATTATGAATCATATGAAACTTCATATGGTATGAAAAATAATCAGAAAACAACTCAGGTAAACTTAAAACATTATGTTGCTATGGTTACTACATGAAAGTGTTCTACATTTATTTATGTTTTTGGAATTATAGTACTTGAGTATTTATGCGTCAATTATTGTAGAACTTGTTTACTGCTAAAATGTATTCAAGCAACAATTATTTTAAGAATAAAAACTTTGATACCAATAAAGTTATAAGGGCAGGCATTACACAAAATAATAACTATAGATTTATGCTTGTAATTAAGAATAATTTTTGTTTGGAAATCAGAGCTGAAGGAGAATGAACAGTATAATAGGATTGTGATGCATATCTCCATGCTTACAATGTAATATACATGAGAAATTCATTGAAGAGAGCAATTGTATAAGATCACACATTTTGTTTGAATAGCCTTGAAAATTCTAATTTCCCAAATTATGAGGTGGCTTAAGATCTTAGAGTTGTGATAGACCTAAACGACCTCATGTGGAAAATTTCCTGGTACATCTTAATGGAGTAGTAATCTTGATCATTTCCCTGAAAAGTAGTACAAGATTTTTCGTGAAAACCAGGCACTTTTATTTAAAATATCGTAAATTTCAGAATCGTTCCAGTAATTTTGGTTTATTTTATTAACAGAATTCATTTACTCTATAGTGGTATAGGGTAACAATAGAATAACAATAAAATTAATAACTATTATTAAAAATATCGATTTATCAATGATTAAATATATCGATTGACATGAGTGAGTGAGGAGGTAAAAGAGGGGGATATAGTGAAAAAAAACTCAATGGAGAATAAAAGAGTTTCACAGTGAAGTGTTTTCTTTTTATTTTGGCTAAAACCTTGTGCTCAAAGTATAAAGACAGCAACAGTGGGATCTTCAATGTCCTAATAATTTTAAGTGCATTCAACTCAACAGAAATTCTTCAAATTTTGCTCAGCAAATATTTAGGGTCTAGTACATGTTTCAGACAGATCAGAATTTCTTTAATAAATTCTTCATATGTGGTCTTTTAGAGGAACGGTAACTAATAAAATTATCTCCGGTCTAAATAAAACTAATTTTTGACACCTTAAAACTCTCTGCATTTTATTTTGTTGCGTGTTTTTACATATTGAAATTATTAAAAAATTTCTTTTCCTTCTGTTAATATATATGTCGGGGAATGTCCCCAAGGGGGGAGGACGCCCGCCGCGGGCTAGGGTCACTACAACCCTGCCGCTGTCCGACATGCGCCAAGAAAGAGATAAAATGGGTGGACTAGTGGTATTTGACCTTTGCTGGTGGCCTAGTCGGCAGACAGCTTATTTCGTATTGATCTGACTCCATAAGGTCTATAAGGTGTGCCCCGACAGTGCACTATGTTCAGGAGAAGAGGAACAAGGTAGGTATTATATGTAGTTTATGTGGCCTTGGAATGACCACGAATTCACACTCGGTATCTAAAGGTAGGTGAAAACCGTCCGGATTCCAAAGGCGTGTGTGAACCGAAGAGAGGCAGACTGGATCGCTGGGGGAGACGCTACTAGGTAAAGTTTGTAGTGCCCCAGGGACCGTCGTCCGCATGGAAGAGGTCTCTTCCAAGGAGGTGCTAGTTTTAGCGAGGCAAAGGCAGAGATTCCCACTAGGAAGATGTGGGGTCTGGGTCTGACAACGCCGGACTAAAACATAGTGACTTAGGAGAGTGAGATGCAGAGGTAGTTGAATAAGAAAGCTATGGTTCGAGTAGAGCAGCAAGCGCCAGTGCAGAGAGAGAGAGAGAGAGAGAGAGAGAGAGAGAGCAGTGTTCTTCAGTTGCCGGTTACGTGAGTCTGGCGTTAGGTGGATATTTTCTGGGCCGAGAAGAGGGGAACTTCTATTTATTCGTGGTGAAGCAGTTGACACAACAATCTACTTTTATGTAAATTTATTATAATTATATATATTTTTCCGGAATCATTCAAAGAAGTGTACAATTATAGTCTGATTGTAATAGGTTTATTTGAAAGTCACAATGTAAAAAACAATATGCCCACTATGCTCAAGTGTCCAAAACAGAATGTGAACCAAAATAGTCAGTCCCCAGCTTGCTGATGAACAAATAGTGCAAACCTAATAAAGACAGCGATAAATCCATTCCTGTCTCCATCCCATACAGGCATCAAAGGAAATGAGATGTCCGCTAAAGCTGCATTAGGAAGCCCTTACACTTCCTGGTCAAGGCAGAGCCACGCTACCATTGAAGAGAAAGATGGCAGGAGATTTGGGGTGAAAGGCCATCAAGCAAGGTTAAAGAGATCAAGAAGGTGGTGGAAATACGGGACAGCTCCAGCCTCAGCAACTGCCGTGAGGAAGTTGTCCTGACTTAGGGTACGGCACAGCAGACTGACCCACTAATATATCATAAGGCAGGAACCACCTCTAAGGTACACCAAGTGCAACTAGGTACTCAAGATAAAACATTTACTTCAGAACTGTCCGTTCTATTTCTGGAATAAGTTCAAATATATCCAAATAACTCAAAAATAATTGCCATTGACAGATTAATTAAATTCCTAACGAAAACCAACCTAATTCAACAGATCCAAAACAAAACAGACTACATGGTGCTGATGACCATTCGGTTATACGCCTACAAAACATAAAAAAACAAACCATCAGTACCAACCTAATCGTTAAAAGATATAACAGATTCATTTTAAGAAGATGAAGAAGCAGTGCCATCTTCCTGGTTACTGTCATGGTCTTCAAGGTAGGTAGGTCGGTGCCTCTTTTTTCTAGGTCGTTGTTGAGATTGAACCACACTGGGTTGTGTCTTGGAGGCCATAGTGATTTCTCGGGAAGTAGGGTTGGCTCCAGTTTATCATCTTCTGCTATATTAGCAGTTCGGTTGTGGATGGCCGTGGGATGGTGATGGGAATGACATATCTTCGGGATATGGGATTGTGTCGGAGATTACGTTTCTTCGGGTTGTGGGATGGTAGCATATCATTTTAACAAGGGGTATCCTGAACTGGTGTCTCAGCCACGGGTTTCATCACTTTCCCTTATAAACATAGAGGAAAGTTGAGGATCGCCTTGAGAGTTTGTCGGCTGTTTCGACTGTCAGGTTATCCCGTGTCGGTGCACTCTTGTGAGGAGAAAGCACAGCTGTGGAAACAAGCTGGTCGGAATGGACTTTCAGAATACTCCGTAAATCCAACCTGACGCGGTAGTCACGGGTACCCAGGCGGTGGAATATTGCACCAAATCCCTAATATGTCCCAATTGTCCGCGATGCAAGTGTACACAACAGAGTTTGATCGTTAAAACTGGGTCAGATAAAACCCGATTTCTGTTTATTAATCCCGGGTAACATTGGGTTACAGCTTCATACATATTATACATTTATGGAATAACACATCGGGCAAATGCCCTCCACGACTTCGCTGGCACATACGCACTCTTTTGTCGAAATTTTCCATGACCATTTGGCATAAATTTGGTTGAATTTCCTCTTTTAATGCACGGGTGGATGTGGGCTTGCTGACATACACCTTTGACTTCAAATAACCCCACAAAAAGAAATCTGAAGGTGTTAAATCACACGATCTAGGTGGCCAATTATGACCACCGAAACGAAAGAGTACACGACCTGGAAATGTCTCATGCAGTATTTGAATTGTTTCATGGGCTGTATGGCATGTGGCACCATCTTGTTAAAAACAACATCTTGGCCACATCAATATCATCCAATTTTGGCACAAAGAACTGTGTTATCATGTCACCATTCTTGTCTACAACGCCGAATTGATGTTCCTGGATTTTCAACAACACTTTCACGCAATGCTTCGATATTGACATTTGAACGGCTTGTGACCAGTGTGTTTAATGTCTCCAACTGATCCAGTCTCCCTAAATTTTTCAATTAATCTCCTCACAGTTGATGAAGTCAGAACACTATTCCGACCATATTTTGTATGAAATTTTCGAAAAAAACTGCGGCCGCCAAACTTTTATTATTTTTGAGATAATCTTCAACAATAAAGACAAGTTGTTCTATCGTGTAACGCTCCATTTTTACTAACTGATCACTAAAGTTCTGAATCACTGGTTCGAACTTCTGTAATGAATTTTGCCTTCGTAATTCAAACACACAGAGAGCTTTGTCTTTTTTCGAATTCTCCCAGCTTAGCAATTGCCACCGCGGACTGAATGCAGTCTAACTCTGTTTCTTGGTCTTAGCGCTTCTCCAATATATTCACTTTTTATTGCAAATAACAATTCTTTTAATGAAACGATGGTGGTTTTTCTACAGCTAATTGCTACTCGACAACGTGCCTGCTCAGTGGTCATTTCATGGGAAACCACTTTTGATTCACTTTTCCCACTTGTTTGAATGAATGCTAAGGCAAAACTAAAGGGAAGACCAGGTGATTTTGTTTACAAATTCATTTAGTATAGTCTAAAGTGATATCAACCTTAATTGGATTTGAAAAACAAATAAAACCGTGGATTACTATTTCCAAGGAAACGAAATCGCTTTGATGACTCACCCAATTAAAACTAAGAATTATTTAAAGTTATGTAGCGCTAACTATTTAATATCAATTTCACTACTTTAATTAAAAATTATTAATCGTTAAATTAATAGACGTTGACTTTTATTTATTTCTGGCAGTTTTGTTTGCCAATAAAAAATACACATTTCCATAATATAAAGTGGCATGTTTATATTATTAAATTATAAATTGCATCAAAAATTAGTAATTTTAGGAAAAAATAAAATGCCTTTTTCCATTCTTTTAGTCTGGAAAAATATTCATTCTAGTTTGTTCCCACTTACTATACTTCCTCATGTGCATTGTCCACACTCTTAAATAATTGACTGAGTGATTCACGTCCACTGTGAGTGATATTAACAGTAGTTAAATGCCTCTGGTCAATATTATGAATATCTTTGCTCGTTAGGGATTTCCCTTTGTTCTCTAGTATGAATTTTTTCACTAAATTTATTTTGCAACTTAGATTCGATATAGTGGTCTTGTGAAGATGATCTTCACTGTTGAGTCAGGGCTTCAAATAAATCATTATTAATCAGATGATTGTGAGCATCCACAACATCTTTGGTCACTAGACTGTCCATCAGCTGCCAGTCCAATATTAATAAAAAAGGGACCCCCCCTCAGAAAACTGGAAAAATAAAGTATAGAAAAAATATTACATTAAAGTAATGTAAGAAATAAGGCAGAGTGCCTTCGACTTGGTGGAAGGACATTAAGTAAGCGATGCTTACGATACAATGTCTGACCTTTCAATGCTTTTCTAATCTGTACTTATAACAGCCAAATACATAAAAATTAATTGGACATAGAATTAATGAACAAGATTAAATAATGGTCGGGAGTTACATCTACCGTTTCTGCTATGAACGAATGTGGTTGCTAACTAATATTAGTGTGGTTAACTCTTAAGTGTATCATGAATCAAATGAACTTTTTCAGATCAGACACAAGTAACTGTAGTTACTGTATGTAATGAATATAAGAGACTTCCTAATTTATGGAACTAATGAATTGGTATGGGACGGGGATATATATATGTTTACCCTCCATTTTAATAGAAAAAAGAATTAAATAAAAAGATTAAAAAATCGACAAGATAAAATCTATGGAGCAAAATTGAAGACGTTGGTAAGTAGGCAGAGAATTAAACCTCCATGTAAAAACTAAATAAAGTTGTATGCTAGCACTTTTACTGGACATTTAAGGAACCTACAATCCGACAAATAGACAAATAGAGTGTGATTTCTCTTTTCAAAAGGGAAAAAGCCCGCTCCCTACTAGTTACATAGTAGGAACGGAGGAAAATTCTCCAGCAAACAACCTAGTATATCTGGGAATTAAAATGGACAGACACCTCCATTTTAGTAACCATTTTACGAAGAAGTTGAAGCAAACTCGCACGAAGTCTTACCGGCTTACGCATTTATTAACTTCCCCCAATCTATCACTGTGTCTCAAGCTACTGATCTACAAGAGCGTACTCAGGCCTACTCTGCTGTATGGTGCACCGCTATTTTGTTATCTGACGCATACGACAGCTAAGAAACTCCAACAATTCCAAAACGGTATACCGATGAAAGTGGTCAGAGGTACTTCATTCGAGCAGCGGAGCAACAGTGAGCTTCACGAGATCTTTGAGCTGCCTACGGTGGATGAATTCATCCAACGTAGACATATCAAATTTTTCAACCCCCTGCAATACTTGACAAAGTCGCGGCTGGAACGCTTTAGTCTTAGTTTTTAGTTTGTAAGTTTTTTCTCCCACATATTAAACTGAAGGTGAGCCCCATCACCTAGATTTGTATTCATGTTATTTTCCTATTAACTTCAATCTGATTTTATGTAACCCAACCTCCTTCAAATTCATCTGCGCATAGCAGAAAGAGGAGAAAATTTGTCAATTATTTTGTTCATATTTTTACACATTGTATTAAAATTTAAAGGGGTTAAAAAAAAAAATGACACTTCTTTAGAACAAACCTGTATGATTATGCACATGTAAGGTTACTATTGTCCTTTAGGTTTAGTAAGTAAACAAAGATTGATGGCGTACCAACAGTGCGCTCAAAGCAGTTCTTATGAATCTAAGAAATATGACATCCGCGAACAGTCCCCATTATTCATCGAATTTTGGTAACGATGAATACGATTTTGAAGAAGAAAATGATGAATTGGACGAGGATGGAGATGCTGATCAAGATGAATCTGATGAAGGTAAAAATATTAAGAATAACCTTCCTGACATTTTTCTTTCCATCAAGCCGAAAATAGTAAATATTTTTAGTTTGAATGTTCGAAATAGCATCGATGCGATCTAAATGTATCATCTCACTTTGATTGTATCACTTCAGTTTAATTTCAATAGTTTAGCATTGTCTCATTAGTATGTTTCTTCGCGTGAAAGTATTTATAAATTAAGTGCTTTAAATATCTACACTTTAGTTGGCTTTAAACATTTAAAGACAGTTGGCAGAGATATGCAAATATTTAGTGATTTGATGAAGGGCATCATTGCTATTATCATCCTTCATCTCTGCTTGGGGTCAGTATATATCTGTACCTCGGAGGGATACAACACTATGTCCATTTTCATAACTTTACAGGAGAGGAGTTTTAAACTTTTTTTCAACAAAAAGTGTTATTGGCACAGCTATTTATTGAGATGTTGAAACAATATTTTACCATAACATTCTATTTATTGTTAATTACATCATGCAGTTGTTATAAAATGAAAAAAAACCTTTTTTACGGTTTTTTTTTCACTTTTTAATGGACATGGTGTTGTATGGCTCTAATAAACTTATTGTACTATAAGACCTAATGTGGGATATTCAATAACAAACACAATACTATTTGACTTACAAAATGTATTTAACTATTTTATTCTCTTTACAAATACAAATAATACATCTATGTATTCAACTAAAATGGTATTTTAGATGCAAAAAACTCAGTCATCATCAGGTAAGTCTCCTTCAGGGTACTCACTAGTGGTATTACTAGTATGCTTTAAGTTTTTATAAAAGTCATGGCAAACTGTAGGAACATATGGTAGTAATGCCAATAGATCATTATACTTTTGTTGTGATATTGGTATTGGACTTGGTGTTACCAGTTGCAAATCGTTTGGTAATGTAAGGTGTCGCCTTCGAAACCTAACAAGGTCAATCTCCTGGTTTTCATCAGCGAAATTACTTTTCAAAAACAGAGTTCCCATGCTGTTCTGTTTTACTTGCAGTTGAACACAGGTTGACAGAAGAACTTGTTCTTTGTTGACATCTTTTTTTCTATTAATAAAGGGTGGATTTTCACATGTTTTGACATCGTACAAAGACCTAAAATTTTTAAAATCTTCCAGTTCCATATTATGCACAGTATATTTCATTGAGGTCTGTCTGACTAACTGCTGCCAATCCCAGGGCGTTAGAATTGTCATGTTGTTAAGTTTTTTTCTCTTCCGCTCTATCAGTGCATGGACAGTATCCGCCTCCATATGCGTGTGGCCCTTTAGTAGAAACTTTTGAGTGATGATTTTTACTTGAAACACATAATAAGGCTAATATTCTTATTCTGGCCGTAACAATTATCCGACCACAGAATGATTTCTTCAATGTCACTGCCAGGAATGACGGTATCTGCCCATTTCAGTAATGCAGATCCGATTTCATTTCCGCTTCGAGCTCCTTTGGATTCGTCCCACATAATACAATGGACTGACGAATCAGAAGAATCAAAAAGGGTGTAATTCAACGTCCAAAGTTTTCTCTTGAAAACACATGGTGTTCTATCCCTCTAAATGAAAGTGGACTTGGTGTTGTTTTAAAACATGCTATATCCGGTTCTAACTGGTTTTGGACATAGTGCTCTATTCCTCTAAGAAATATGAGAAAAGCTGATTTTAACTCTGTAATAAAGTCAATATGGAAAAAAATGGACATAGTGTTGTATCCCTCCGAGGTACAGATATATATATATCTGCTCCATTGCATACTTGTTAGCAGTGATGATTTAATGTGAAAGTAATCGGTTTATTAATGAGAGTTAATAAAGCACTTTTATAATTATTAAAGCATTATTTAGATTTGTTAATACATAAAAACCTAGGAAAATACTGATGGTCCGATTCAAACCTTCATGGGCACGATCGTTCCTTGTCCTTTGTGATTTATTCAAATTTTATAATCAACACAGTAATAATAATAATAAATAAAAGCAGTATTTATTTAAATGATATTAGACTGATAAACTTTACTGTTTATGCTAAGAGCGCGAAGAGACGATCGTTATCCAAATATTTGACTGATCATCACAAACTTTGTTCATTGATTAGGTTCTATTGAACAAAATAATCTGTATAGCCAAATGGTACCATGGTACCATTTATATACCAAATGGTGGTATATATTCATGGTTAATTTCCACCTAATTATGTTTTCTTCGGCCAAAGGGTCTTGATTTTTATAAAAAATGTGTTCTTTAAAGAAACAGACATGCTGTGTGTTTTATATGCCTACACACTGTACATCACATACTGGATTATATTAGTGTTTAATTAACTTTGTATTATTGTCGATAGTAAAATATATTTTTTGTAGTATATGTGTTTTATTTTATATTTAATTGTTGAAAAATTCTATCAACAGATACCGAAGAAGCTAGTGAAACTGAAAATCGAAAACTTGAGCCACCATTAGAAGTTACTGACATTAAAGAACAGTATGTTTTCCTTATCTTTGATTTTATAATTTATTATCTTGTATGAAATCTCATATATATTTATACTCCAAGTTGATTGTTAGCCTTGAATTTTTTAATGAGTGGATGAAGTTGATGGAATAAATAATTCACAAAAAAATGTGAAGATCTAATATCTCTCTTTCATCTACTTAAGTCCTATCTAAATTTAATTTATGTTTTTTTAAAAGTTAACGCAATATTTTCTTTTGTTTTATAGGATTTACCTTGAAAAGCTGAACAGTTTTAAATCACACCTACAACAGCTAGTTGATGGAACATACCCTGAGTACTTGCGTAAGGTTAAGAAATTGGAACTTCAGTACAAAGAAAGGTATATTAAATTAGAATGAAAAAAAAAGGGATGCGAAAATATAGGCTTAGAGTAGCTTTAAGTTTAGAAGATGGAAGTGCCCCTCCCCCCCATTTTTAACTTTTTTTATTTGAGTATTTTTTCTCATTTACTGTTTTATGTTTGTTCTACTAGATTAAGACTCAATCAGATATGGAAGGATCACCAGATAGACATAAGCGAGAAGGACTTCATCGCAGAAAAGAAAGCTGCTACTAAAGAGCTTGATGAAAAGATTGTCGAGTTGAGAGAAAATTTGATTCAGGATATGGAAGAGAAGAGGAAAACTATTGAAGCTGAGAGGGTATCTATGGAGCTATCAGGTAATTAGAAGCCGTCGCCAAGCCCAAAGTTATATTTTCATTTAAGTAAGGCGTTTAATTATTTAGCGTCTAAGACAGTCTGTCATTCTACAATAGCTGTCATAAAAATGATTCAATTGATCTGAAATTTTTAAAGTATAGTCCACAATACCTCAAAATATGCTGATTTATTTTTGCTTGAAATAAAATAATGCAAAAGTATGGAAGGTAGAATAAGACGTTAAAAAGGCTGACTGTTCTTTTAACTTTTATGATTGAAAATTATTTTCCTAAACATTAAGGACACATTAAAGATTGTAATACATAAAGAATTTCAATGATAACCCAAAAAATTAAGTTTTGAGACCCAAAAATAGAAATCGCTTATTCAATAGGCTTATTTGGCTAATATTTTTCCTTTTTATTTGTTGAAAAAGCAATTATCAGTGACAAAGTTGTTTTATCAGTTATTAAAGGAAATGTTTTCGATCAAAAATACCGAACAGTTTTTCTCAATCATTTAATAAGTGTTTGAAAAACTTGACATGTATAATCTGGGTCAAACTATGACATCTCTCAATGTTGTTTCTTTACTTTCTACGTCTCACATTGTTTTATATTTAATCACAATCATTCATCTTAGTTTATATATTTTTAACCATAACAACATTTATTAAAATTTCATAAAGAATAATAGTTTTATAACGTTTGATTTAAAATGATCTTAGGGTATTAAGTAATAATAGTATTAAGTAGTAATAGTCTTAGGGTATTAAATAATAGTTACCTAATACAACCTCTGGTCTTGAACATGTGACTTCTCTCCTGCATCCTGCTGATATTTATTGGCAACAAAACCATAACCCCCCCCCTTATATATATGTTTTTTTTCTAAAAGGTAACCTGGGTACTCGGTGCGGTCCAAAATACTATTTCTGTACACATTATTTCAACAGAAAACTAACTTTCTTAAAATTGACTTAATGCTAATAAATTTAATTAATAATGAAAATTTATTTTATTGTTAAAATAAACAAATTGTAGTCCATAGACAAACAATGAGAGAAAATTATGATGATAGTGTTGTTTCTCATTTTATTTATTATAGGATATATTTTCTTATTGTTGTCCAGGAGATTCAACAGAAACTAAGCCTGCTATGACAAGGAAATTAAGGAGGAGGCCGAACGATCCAGCCCCAGTCCCTGAAAAACGCAGGGGCAAGCTAGCTTCCCTCCCGACAACTATAAATTACCTTCTTGATGAAAAAGAAATCGAAGCAGATTTGAAAGCCATTACGAGAGCATTAAAACCTGGTGTCTCAGTCAGGAAGCCTGGTGAGTTTGAACAAGAATATGGATTCTTGTGTAGTGTATATTGTCAATTTACTTTTATTTGTTTCATTTAAATTTAATATTAATAAATATTTTCTATTTTAGTTGTATGTGGTATTGAGTAACGATTTATAACAATAAATACAAAATTCAAATAATTGTTATGACACGTCTCTATGTAATTTGTAATCAAGACATCTAGGCCCCACCCCCTAGTGAACTGTCCTTAACACTAATAAGTAAATATAACATAAGTACAAGGTATCTCACAGGTATTTATTTTTTACTTCTGTAAATAAATGAACGCTTTCATGATTAATGCTGTATATTCCATACTTTACAATTTAATCAAACTGAAAATGAGTATTGCGCCTTAAAAGTAAAATTACAAATTCTAAAAAGCTTAATTTAGCCCCCCCTCCCAAAAAAAAAAAATGAATGCAGCAAATTAAATATATATATATATATTTTCAATAACGTCCTTTACTTCATGTCTGAAGTGTCATTGATATCATGAACATTACTGCCACTCGTTAAAATAATATTTATAATCTTTTCCATTTCAAAGAAATTTATGACTTAATAGTCATAAAAACCAGTTTCTTTGGTAGATATTACATTTTCCTGGGCTCAAGTAATATTTTAAATGGTAGTTTTGGATCCTTACGGAAAGAGAAGAAATTTAAGAATATTACTTAGATATAAACTATCGTAAAACAATATGCCCATAAATTATTACTAATAACTTTATATTCATATAAAGTTAGTGTTCTAATTTATTTATATGTAATTCACAGCAAATGGTCTACAAGCGCTAGGTCCTATAATCCCAGATTCAACAAGCTCACCTGACATAAGGATCGAAGATGGAAAACTTCTATATGACCGAAAATGGTATATAGTTAGTTTATATACTAACTTTTAATTATTATACCTTTAAATGATAAAATAAAAGGAAATATTAAAAATTATAAACTTTTTTTTTAATATTACATTTTCACAAATTAACCACAGCAAATACAATTCTGAATAGGTTTTTTTTTTTTAAATCAATTAATTTACTGATTACAATAATAATTTATTGAAATCCATTAAAAGCAGTTTAACTTAGTTATGGTTAGTGGTTCTTATAAAGGATATAAATTTAATAGATCCTTCTTGAGGTTTGGATCTTGAACCATGCGCTTCTTCCAAGTTTCGAGTAACCTCTTCCAGAACAGAGCTGTCCTCCTTCGGTAAAACATTTTGAATGCTTAGTAAGCCTTCTTTCCTCCCTTCAAGGTGTCATTTGTCTATTACTTGAATTTCTCTGGGTGGTCTGAATATCAACTGTTGCCATATAATAAAATTATTAAAATGCTCTCACTCCTGGATTTATGTAAAACTAAAATTTACTATTTCAAAAGTTAAAATTGTCATATAAAATATCATTACAGTAAGGTATCTAATTCATACAATACTGGTATTTTCCCCATCTATTCAGATGTTTCTTTATCTGCTTACCCTTCCCAAAGCCAACTCTTTTGTTGCTAGTGCCAGTCAAAGGCAAAAAAAGCAAATGTTTTTTTAATCCTCAGTCTCACCATAGAGGTAGTTCTTAGAAATTGAATGTTCTTGTTCACGCTAAAGAAATAAAGTGCGACTGAGGATCTCTATGGGAGGATGGTACTGATAACCTACGATGCATAGAATCGCACAATATGGCCAACTTTGCTAAGAGCAAATCTTACAAGTTAGTGAACACTGCTCACAGACGGTTAAATCCAAATCCATGTTCCAAAAAAAGTTCATTCGGTGATTATGATACACTAAAGGTTTAGCAAAACACTTGAGAAAATATTTCTGTGTTTAATTATATTATGATTTATAAAAATATAATTTATTCTTAAAATTATATCTTATTAAGAATACATTTTTTTATGTAATCTTATAGGTTTCATCGCGGTCAAACAGTTTTTGTAGAAGGAAAAGATTTGGCTAAGTTTCCTGCAATTATTTCAGCAATTGGATCGGAAGCTGTAAGTAATAATGTATTTTTTATGAAAAAAGATTTACACATAAGCTTTAATAAACCTCCATTATATTATTTTGTCAACGAATCCTTCATGTGACATTTCTTTGCAGTGATTTATAACTGCAAAAATATGCAGAAAATATTATTTTTTTATGAGACTAATTCAAATCGTACAATAGAAAAAACTTTGCGCGAACTTAATCTATCATTTTAAGTTATTAGAAGTTTTCTGGTTGTGTATTATGAAAATAATATAAATTCTTCCATTGTTAAAAAACAAAATAGTCTTTATTTATAAATATGAATTAATCAAATGAGGGTTTATTTTTTTTTAGATATCTGTTAAAAAGACGATTGACGCCACCAAAATTAGAATCTACATCAGTCAGTTAATCAGGGGAAAGATTACCATTAAAAGAAGAGCTTCCTAAGTTTTTCCAAGTCATATTAAATCAACATAAATTGTATTATAAAATGTATACATTGTAAATATTTATTAGTTGTAAATTCTATTTATATTTGTACATTGTAACAAGGTATTTTCACAATAAGAAAAATTGATTATAAATTTTAATGTGTTATAATTGTTAGGTCTTCTTAGCTATGAGTAATGTTATCGATTAGGTTTTAATGATTTTTAAACCACTACCACAATTAATCCTGATATCAGCCAAACGCAATGCTGTGGATTTACACAGCAATAATTAGACCCAATATTCATTATGGTGGCCATGTTCCTGTAAGATTAGTGGATTAACAGTCAGAGCATGGCATCCAACTAGATCAATCCCCACCTTAGCCATAGGAGGTCCTGCTACACCTTTACTCGCTGAAAATATGGATTAACAAAGAAGCAGCGATAAAGGCCATCATCAGTGGCTGGATCTGGATGAAGGCACTGTTCTGGGGCCCAGCAAAGTACAAAGAGTAAAGAACAATTCTTACTGACAGAGCACTTGTATGTTCTTCCATCATGGTCTCGCTCACCTTCCATGGTCCAAACAGGACTGGGAACTATCCTGAATCTTATGGCAGCTAGTATCTGCAAATTAATGGGCGCCCATTAACCTTCTTTAAGCCGAAATGTATGCACTGCACACGACAGTCCTCCCACAGTCAAATCGAGCAAACTGGGTTAACAGTGACATCAGAGGCGATTGAAGTGCTCAACTCTAATTTTGACACACATCGGATGGCAGGAAAGTACCGAAGTAATTCGGTATATGGCGTTATGAGGAGGAAGGACACAAACCTTCTGGACTTAACCATTGGCAGAGACAATAAAAGGCATAATTTTGATATTTTTAAGAAGTCTGCAATGGACTTAGCCATCCATCAGATTTCATTCCACAGCCACAAAATAGCTATTTCATTTTCTGTTAAATAGATAACTGAAGATTACTCTTAATAAACAAAATCGTGAAAAGGAATTAAAACCAATAAAACATATTACAATAGTGAATGGTTATGACATGAACACATATTTCACACATATATCATAAATAAAACATAAAGAAAAAGTTATTTGAACAAAACTAATGTAGACTAAATAAAGAAAGAAAACGCGTCATGGCTAAATATGGATTTTAAGGGCCCTGTTCCTACATCGTCGTAATTTTGGATGAATTTTCATGTTCTGCTATCTGTGCCTCGACATGACTACAAGTACAGGGATATGCAAAGGCATTTTTTCTCTATTTGGTATACCCACATACATTCATACAGTCAGGGGCTGCTCAAGTCTTATTTTTCAAGAGATTAAGTTGTCTTGTAATTTCTACCAACATAACTACAGCCCAAAACCCTCAAGGAAATGGGCAAGGAGAATGCTATCTGGGATTGTAAGGAAGACCTCACAACTAGCATTGAAAGACAGGAATCTGGACAATTCGAGATGAGAAGAGGTACTCCCAGACGCATTTGGATCTATTCATTCTCTTTGAATATCTACTAACTCAACATCGCATGAGAGGATGTTTGATTTCTTGAGAAGGGAAACTCCATCATGGCTCATGATCATGGACCAATTCTAATGATAAAATCTGTTTGCCAATCAAAATATGAATCATTCGTTGAAAAGGTACTCCTCCTAGAAGGGAATTAGTCGAAGAAGTAATCCATTGACCCGAGAAGAAGAGCAAGAACCCATTCTCAGTTCTTTTAATCCAGCTAACGACAAAAGTCTAGGAAACCATAACCTACCCTCAGGCTCGACATCAAACCAAGCTCCTAGTTTAAGAAGAATTTCTAGAGTTAGATGTCCTCCAGCATACCTTAAAGACTTCCCCTCAACCTAGGATGGGGTGAATGTCTTGGTTATATTTTATATCAACTTCTTTCCATTTCTGCGGAGAAACAGTGAGCTGCCTACGGTGGATGAATTCATTCATTATAGACATATCAAATTCTTCGATTCGTTGCAACAAATGACAAACCCGGTATTTAGCACAATAACCCCCCGTTCCATTCCCCTATCGATGGCAGGAACGCTTTTTAAGTTTTTATTTATTTGTAAACCGAAGGTGAGCCCTATCACCAAGTCCCGTTTTTTTGTTTATGTAATTCTAACTTTAAAACGATAATTTTTGTATTTTCCAACCCTCTTTACAATGCATAAGTTATGCAGAAAAAGGAGCCATTAATTACCAATGTAAAATATTGTCTATAATTTGTTTTTAAAAATGTTTAAAAGAAGGGGTTGAGAAAAAATCCATTCTTTGTTGACATTGAATTATTTAGTCTAATCATGTTTCTCAATTGTCAGCCCTATGTCTTCTATTCTGTGTATATTAAAACCTAAATTAAGGTGAATCATTCTATTTTTTTACTCAGGCGTTCATTCGCACACCTGAGAACAATTTCAGTTAAATTGGGCTCAACATTAAAATAATCAGGAATAAACGTTTATGTATTCTTAATAACTAAGAGTGCTGATGTTATCACACTATATTTTATTGTTGATGTATGTGTTACATTCGATTTTTTTTATATATATTTTATAGTGTTTTATATATTGCTATATTAATTAATTTTGTGTATTTATTTGTCCATGGGACTGATAATTATGCTGTGTTGATAGCAACTCACTGTTATTGATCAGTCATACTTATTTTTAAAATAAAGTGCTTTTATCCCGCTATATTATAAAGGGGTAAGTGCAGGCATAAACAAAAACTTATGTATATAAGTACACGTCACTTCCCAGTTATGCTGACTTGCAATAAAGTAGACAGTATAAAGGCTTGATTATATTTTTGTTTGATTAAACAAAAAACATTTACAAATATTACAGCATTTATAAATATGGCAAAAAAATTATGTTCTGTATTTTTTATCCTGAGGATTGTTAAAATAAATATAATTTTCTTTTAAGTCTATGGTTTGTCTGATACCACCATACAATAGTGTAACTATTGTACCTGGTCTTTCTGAGACAAACACATCATGAGTCGAACGACAAGTAAATATTATAATAATTTATATATTACAACTATTACAGTTAAATATGATTTGATTTTAAACAATCTAAAATAAATTAGTTATTCTATTTAGACCAAATCCATGTAGAAACAAAAAATAAGGTCGGTGTGGTGTAGCTATTATTTGTGCATAAATAACAAAATTTCTTTGTTTTAATGATTTATTACGAACAAAACTACAAATTATCATCTGCAAAACTCACAATTTACTAGTAAAATGTAAAAAATCTCAACGGTGTATGTTTGTTAGTCACCACCAAATCTTTTTTTTTGAAAAAAAAAGGATTTGTTGTTGGGTTTGTTGATTTGGAAAAAGGATTTCTTTGTTTTTGCAATTTAAAATGTTATGCCATTATAAAAGAATCAATGTTGTACTTAAACTAGATATAATGCTCGATTCATGACTTAGCTGGGTAGACTAGTTAACCTTACCTATCTAGAGCTTAATCATTTTACAAAGAGTATTGTTCAGTTTTTAATGCCTTTTATAAATACGATTAGTAGTTACAGTATCAAAAGGTTTTTTACTCATTGATTATTATCACGGCATAACTTTGAGAACTAAAAGCTTTTTTTGTTGGTACTTGCAAATATTGTCCCTGCGATATCAAAATGTTGTATGTCAAATTTGCCGAAAAATTCTTATTGAGGAAAAACACTTTTATCTGTTAGCTACATCTGCTCTCAAATTATCGAATGTGATCAGGTGATAAAACTCGAGCTACAGATCAAAAACAAAATGCCAGATGTCATTAGTGGTTCCAGCTGTTACATCAAAATGTCCTATTTTTACATACTATAGTTTGATATAACAGCAACGATATATGACCCCTTAGTCTAGTGGTTAGCATACTTACTTCTAACTGGGAGGATCCAGGTTCGATCGTCGGCTCACCCTAGGATTTTTTCTTTGGGGATTGGGTCTGGTAAGAACTCAGACTCCTGAGGATAAATGATTAGCTACTCAAATAAAAAAAAAGTAACCAATCAATCCCATTACAAAAACCAAGCTTAAGACTAACTGTGCACCTAGTCAATCACACTAGCAACTCAGCTGTACATACCAACTACGGCAACAATCTTTGGTCGCCCCCTAGCTCTTCATTAAGTATCACACCATGGATTTATTTTACGTGTATAAATAGTTACTGTTTTCATATTCAATGACAGACATTGTCAGAGACAAGGTTTACCAAGGCAGTCGCTACGCTGTAGTTGGTCAGTGGTGCAACTAAGGTATTGAAGCGTCAATGTAAACTACATCTGGTCTCAAATTGTCAAATGTGATCAGGTGATAAATCTCACGCTACAGATCAAAAACAAAATGCCAGATGTCACTAGTGGTTACATCAATTGAAGAGGTAATCCTTTATTTCAGTTTTATTGACCAGATTGGCTACTTACTGAAGATATGACTCATTTCCCCTCATGAAGCTGAGTGAACACTGTCCGGAATAATCGTTATAGGACCCATGAATCAAGGGCAGCAAGCATTTTCATTATGACTTGTCCCATACTATTCTCGACTTTCCCATCGTCACTGAGTACCTTGCAAAGAAAGTTATATTCAATCCATTAAAATATAACCTTACCTTCTTAACAAGTCATTGCACAATGGAAAAGTGCCCATTATTCTTTTATACATTATTAACCTATAACTCCAAAACATAATAACTTAATCTTTAGGCATCCTTAAAACTCAGAAATGTACGTTAACGGGAGAAATACCTTTTTTTTGTTTTATTTTGAAACTAGGATGTAGCCAGTATCTCACCTCTGTTTTTTTCCCTATCACATTGAAGGGTCAGGCACTCACATTATAACACAGACTACAAATATGAGACCTGTTAGTTTGTTAAGGAGAGCTATGAAGTTTAACTAAGACATTTTGACACTTGTTATTTATTATTTTGGAATTTAGCACTGGAATGAAATATGTTAAGAGACAAATCCACTGTGCAATGAATTGCCCTGCATAGTTAAAGGGAATTCCAGTTTGTACTTAACAAATGATTGACTTCTGGAAACTGTTTATTTTTTTTTTTCTGTATCAAAATCCTTATTGTGATTAAATTACAACCTGCCTTATTGAGCAATAAGTAATTGTGTTCAATGTTCTCATGTTTTTATGAATGAATATTTTAATTACATAAATACTGTTACACATGCACTTACTTTTATTTAGTTCTTGGTAATTGGATTTGTAGAGCATGGAGAAGCCAGCGGCTCCAGGAAGAAGAGAATAGATAAATTGTCAGTCAGATCAGATAAACAGTATTTATTATTCCATATACTTTAATAATAATAATAAATCAGGAATAGTAGTGTAGTTAACCCAGTTGATAGTGAATTGGCTAGTAAGCATGTGTTCAAATTCAAGGGTCGCAACCTCCGCCCATTATGGCTCTATTTGTAGCAGTGGTAAAGAAATGGTGGGAAAGGGTGTGGCCTTTGAAAACTAATGCATGACTGTAAACTAATCGAACTAAAAATATTTTGTTTTATTTTACTAGGATTTATTTAGAAAAATTGAAATTGAAACAACTGATGAATGGGACTAATCTTGAGTATTTAAAAAAAGTCAAAGAGTTAGAAGACAAGCACCAAGAGAGGTAATTTATGAATAATTATGTTTTTTTTATTTTTCAAATTTTTATATCAGACTCCATGAATTAATTATCATTTTCAACGGAGTGTAAGTTCTCTTACCACCTAAAACCTTAACCATAATACAACAATAAAATAAAAATAAATAAAACAATAAAATCTGTTTATTACAATATTTGTTATGGTTGTTAACTATTATTGCATTGTCTTACGGCCAGGATTTCTTTTGTCAGATTAACAATTAATCAGATATGGAGGGAGAACAGTATTAAAGTTGTCGAGGAATTGTACAAAAAGGATGAAAAAGATGCTGCTGATGAGTTTGTGCTGAAAATGGAACTCCTCGTAAATTCAACTGGAGGTATCTCTTTGCAACATTTTAAAAATATAGAGACAATTGATCAATGTCTTAATATAGTGTGGTGGCATTTTTATTTCAGTAATGAATAATTAAATAAATTATGGATTCATTAAAATGGAGAGTTTCATGGGACCCGGCACTATTTCACCCGAAATTTTAAAAAATAATTAGTCCAATGTGATATAATTATGTCGGCAGTGGGAAAAGAGTCGAGTAGTTTGTAAGAATTGAAGAGTCATGAATAATTTCTAAGCATCAATTGTGAGAGTCCGTGCTCAGTTATACGTTATACATTATGAAAACAGTTTATAAGACATAAAACACCAGCAAAAAATTTGATTAAATAACCTATGACATTTTTTAAATGCGAGTTTAATCTAAACCCTGAGTTTAAATTCAAACTTGAAATTTTTAATTTTGTAAACATATAAATTTTTATATTTCCATAACTTATTCTTAAATTACTTTTATTTTTCTTAATGTGATTTGCCCACTAGAATCTACCAATAAATCTCATCAAAAAGAATCACCAGACAAACATCAGCCGCAAGAAAAACATGCTGTAAATGACCTCCTAAACAAAGAGGAAATTGAAAATGATTTACAGGGCATAGAAACTGGGGTTATTCTTCCTCTTCCAATTGAAAGTAAGTTACATTTGAATTTCTCAAAGTACATTATTAACTCACTAAGATACCAAAATGAACAACATATATTCAAAACTACAGATACAGATACCGAAATACTGTGTATTAAATACAAGACCACCTCAACATTGACAGATTGCCTTTACTCACATTCCCCACAAACCCACGCCACAGACTGAAAAGAAGGTGGCAGTAAGATATTCCTGACATAATGCCGTATATATTACAATGTAAGTAAAACATATAAATAATATTTAATATTGGAATAATATGTGTAATACAATATAGTACATAAGAAATATATACTAAAAGCACAAAAAGTTAATTTTAAATGGTATTCCATAAAGTGGGGGATACTGAAATGTCAGCAATTTTATATGCAAATAACAGAAGACAAATATTAACTATGCGTACTGAGAGTTCATTGCTAACTGTGAATGAGTGGACGACTTTATTGGAGTATCAGCATAGGCTGATGAAAGAAGAATGTTGAATTTTCATCAAATTTATTTAAGGGCATTTTAACATAATATGTATGTCTGCATAGATGCTAAATGCTGTTAAATTATAGATAAACACACATAGTAAAAAACTATAAAATATCCATTTTGACAAGGTATAAAAATGTAATTTAAATAAAATATAAATTAAAAAAGACAGATGGCAGAGTATTATGTTTTTGTTTCATTTGTTGATGATGCCATTCATTATATTATGAATGAATAAATAAATACATGTGACATAAATGACTTTATTTTCAGTAGATGGTCTCAACATTGAACCTCGGCCTGAAATGAAAATAGAAAACAAAAAACTTCTGTACAATAAAAGTTGGTGAGGAAATAAATTAATAATCTACAATCCTTGTTTATAATAACACAATAAAAAATAACAAGTAAATAATTTTATTATTAAATTAGCTACAAATATTGAAAACACCTCATAAAACCCTACTTGTGAGGTCATGCTGGTTAATAGAGAATCCTGTAAAACTTCTTAACACAGTCAAGTCATTTATAGTTTTTTTTCCCCCGAGATTCTCATGAAAGTATTCAACATAGGACTTCTGATAATTTGCAGATATATAACTTTAATATCTGAAAATTCCAAGGTGGTCTGAAAAGTTTCCGACTTAACAAAGCTTTTATTTTAGGTTTTATTTATTTTATTATCATCTTCATGTTGAGGTCGGAAACTTTTCAGACCACCTGTGTATTATGTATTAATTTTTTTTTCTTCTTAATTTCAGGTATTGTCGCGGCCAATCTGTTTTTGTCAGTGGAGAAAACTTGCCAGAATTTCCCGCAGTTATATTTTCCATTGGTAATGAAACGGTAAGAATATTATAAGATAGTTTACTCCCCATCATATCGTTATATTCACTTGCCAGTAAATTATACCTATAAACTGAGCAAGGATATGACCATTTAATTTACAGCCGTACCCTTGTTGATGGACCGAGGAATAAGCTGTTAAATTGATACTATTACAACAAGGTACTAAGCCCATAAATCGATTTAAAAATCATCTTTATTTTCAATTATTGTAATTACGTAGAAACGAAGAAGTATCTTTTTCTCCTCTGGGATTTGGATAACACGATATAAATGTACAGTTAAAGTAAATTTATATGAATAAAAATGAAAACATTATTTGATATGCACAATGTAAGTAAATGCAGGTAGATACTAAGATATACTATGGAAGGGTATTGGATGGGGTTGTAGAGCTTTAATTAATATTACGTTGTTAGTATTGTCATTTGTTGTCCAGATACACAATCAGATATTGTTTTGATATTTAATTCCTGCAAAATCTCTTAACTTATCATTGATGAAGACAATAAATAGTATTATATAATGAAAAAAAATCATGAAAAGCATTTATTTTTCATAGTAAGTACTTTAATTGTTTTTAGTTCTGTAGGTAAAAGTATCAGGTCGAGTCATAATTAACTTCCATTTTTTTTATCAGACTATTTTGCTCTCATTAAATAACAAAATTATGTTAATTTATTATGTATTCACCACTATTATCTATAACTTTCTCCCATCTTCCAGGCAGTTTATCAATTCCTTTCTTGTAAATGTGGTTGGTTTGGACTGGAAGAAGTTTTAGACAGCCTGCCTGACTTGCTCTTAAATAAAATCTCTTTGCCATGGTTGTTTGCTTTCGGAACTGGTAGGGGTGGTTGATTCTTATCAAGCCACTGTCTTTTGCAGACTATATTGTCATAGGTAACTCAATTTTCATCGCCTGTTACAATCCTGTAAAAAAAAGCTCAATTTTTACCTGTGAGAGCAGACTTGTGGCGATAGACATGCGATCTTCTTTATTCCGTTCACTGAGATTGTGAGGTACCTACACTCCTAACTTCCTGACTTTCCCTAATTTCTCCAGGTGGTGGTTAACAGTTGATTGTGATGTATTCAACCTTTCTGCTATACCTCTTGTTGATTGACGAGGATTTCGCTCCAATGTTGCCTTTATAAGGTTGTCGTCAAAGTTGGAAGGACGTCCCACCCTCGGTTCGTCTTTTATAAGGTAAGGTCGTATCTCCAGAACGGAATTTTATAAACCAATTTCTAACTGCCCGATCAGTTATTAGTCCTTCTCCAGATACATTGCATATTTTTTCAGCTGTCGCCCTAGCACTATTGCCTTGTTTAAATTCCCAAATCATTACATGACGAATATGTACTTTTTGACTCTCCATTTCAGAGGTTAAAAAAAACAGTTTAACGTAACATTTATCACACAAAACAGTTGACAAAAGACTAACTGAAGCCTCGTCTATATAGTGAAAACAAACTTGTCATGGTAACTCATAGCAGGTAGATATGAACAATAGATTCTACTTAGCTGCATCGGAATTTACTTATGAAATGAAGAAATATTCATGAAGAAAATTCTTGGATTGGGAACAAAACAGGGTATATTCAACGAACAGATAAAAAACAAGGAATACACTAAAATGATGCACGCTAATCACCATAGGGGCCAGCAAATAGGGAGGACTTACTGTTTAAATACAGACTGGTCTTACTGACTTTTCCTGATAGCAAACATTTTGCTGAGTTGCAGTGAAGAGAGAAAAAAATGATGTTTAGCCACTACCTGAGCTCGTGGAATTTCATCCAGGAATATAAATTTTTCTATACTGCCATTATCAATAGTTTTTATTTTTTTTTTTTTTTGTATATTCAATTACCGTTTTATTTATCTGACTTCTACTATTTGTTAAATCTTTTACTTAATACTGTTTCTTAATTAACTTTCTTATCTACTCAAAAAAATGTGTTTAACTTCATTTTAGAGCAAAATACTATTAATATCTTGTATGCATTTTCTACATATATATATATATATATATATGTGTGTATATAATTTACATCATAGCACAATTAGGAAACAATGTAGTCGGTTAATTCTGAGGGGGGGGGGGAAACATTCAAATCCATTATTTTAGAACTGGCAACAGGGAATAGTTGTGATGTAACAATTATTCCTAAATCACCACTATTAAATTATCTCAGTTGAAGTGACTTTGAAGTTATTAATCTATATTAAGTGTAAGTTACCCTTTAAAAAAATTATTTTAATTTTTCGGTAAATAAATATTGTAGAACCTTTTTTTTTTCGGAAATTTTCCTAATAGGGGTAAGATAGTAGATACTTGTTTCAGCTTTATAACATTAAACAATTTGTATTTTTGTTTCAGGTAACATTCAAGAATATAAATAATGGTATGAATTTGAAGGTCAGTCTTAAGCTTTTGCTATATTCACAAATACAAATAAAAAGGAGGCATTCATAGAGTGATTCTGTTAGTTTTTTTTTTATTGTATAATCGCATACTTAAATAAGAATGCAATTTCTACCAGTGCACATTCTGTTGATAGATAACTCACCATAATCAATTTCTCAGGAGGGATTAAAAAAAAAAAAAAAACAGTCTGGAAAAACACATTTAACTGAGTGGATGAATTTATTGGGATATCGGCTAAGTCGGTGAAAGAGGCGTGTTAGATTACATCAAATTTATAAATGGACGTTTTTACATACCATGATGTCTACATCAGGTTCTACTATGAGTTACTGACTGTGTAAAACGTATCTGAAAACTGCCCTCAGTTTGATTCTCCGTCTCACATCCCCGATACGCAGCTCTAACCAACTCGTACTAGGGCCTGTTGCAGGCATACACTGTGTCAAAATGTTTTCTATTGTTATATTTGATGAAAATCTCAATATCTCTCATCATGCTAAACCGATATCTCAACAAATTCAACCACTCGGTTATATGTATTCATGCCTAATTATCAACTACCTGTAAAATAAATGTATATAATTTCTTATTCATTTTTTTTTAACTCTTGCCTAGATAACGCCCTAATGCTTATTTTTTTTTTTTTTAATTTAAACACTTCCAGGCAAGCTTACTGTTAATATTACCAACTAGTATGACCCACAGCTGAACTGTACTTGAGTAATTCAACTGAAAAAAGGCCAATTTTTTTTTATCAATGGAGTTATGTGTATATTAATTAATTCTCACATATGTTCAATCAATTTATTATTAATGAAATTAAATATGGGAAAGTCCTTTGTACAAAATGGTAATGGTAACTTGTTATTATAGAGGCCCCGGGTAAATATCAATCACCTGTACCATGTGAAATAATAGAACAATAACCAGAGACATATTATCTACAATGAAATTATACACTTATCAATCTATTTCTAACCAAAATTGAAATAAATATTTTTAATTTATTCGAATCTACCATCTTGAAGTTGTGTCCTCAATATAAATTCAGCCAGAAAATCCAGGTTCATTCATATTGTTAATTGACTGACCTCCATAGTCTTTCAATATTTTGTGCGTTAACCAATGTATCGAAAGCCACAAAATAGCATCTGTGATTTACCATCTTTTTTGCTATAAATGTTGATATCCTTCCGAACAATCTGACTATAATTCTTCCCTCATGTACCTTTTTCTCAAAACGTGGTCTTTATTCGATTGGGAACTATTTCAAGAAAAATTAATTTGTTTCTCAATAAAGAATTAAAACGTTTTGTCGTACTAAGTATCACTTAAGTAGGGGAAGGTTTCTCCAACAGCTGTGGGTGTCCATATACTTAAAAAGTTCCTGCAAATTTTGTGATATTAAAAAAAACATTCTAAAGTGTTGCTTGTAAAATGTTAAACTGACGGATCTGAATATCTAATAATTAAAATTTTATCTTAATTCCGAGAAATAAGCTACTATTTAAACTAAGGAATTGAAATAAAATTTAAAAATAAATAATATTATTTATTTTGTTAATTAAAAGAAAATTCACTTATAAATAAAGTGAGTTTGTCTTTACTGTATTACCTGTTATACATGATTTTTGTTTGTTTACTAATCTGTGTTCGATCCCTTTTTGTACTTCGGCTTAAGAGAGGATATCTACATGATACCATCTTTCATTTATCCAACTGATTAATAAAATTAACTTCATAGGGAAAGAAGATCTCCCTGTCGACAATTTGAACGTTTTTTTTTTTATTTCTTTAGACGTCATTTCATTTATTTTTTTTATAAGTTCATTTTTATATTCACACCTGTTACATAAATGTACAATCACCGAATTCGCTGTAAATGTAATAAGTAATAATTGTGATGATAGTTGTCTGGGACGAAGAACACCCAGTGGTGAATCTCCTACAATGAAAATACAAATCTGTAAAACAACTTACAGAAGATCTCTCATCCAGCTCCTTTCTGTTATGCCTGCTAAGCATGTCGAGATATATATAGATAATTGTGACCATAATATTGTATGGACAAATGTATGATGGCCGAATTCATGTATAGTTGAAAACTGATTATTACATTAAACAAAATTTCCCATCCTTGGTTAAAGTCCATTATGTAACTGTGAGTTAAATTAGGAGTGAATTTACATTTGATTGAATGCATTTGTTGGGATATCAGCTTAGAAATAAAAGTATTGGATTTTCATCAAATTCATTTATGGACAAAGGTAAGGTGTCAAAGGTTAAAAACATATAGGGTAGTCTTTTAGTTCTTATTTCAATATCCATTCTATCTCATAGAAGAACCTGATATTATATAAAACTCTCATCCATAATAAAATTTGATGAAAATCTTTCATCTATCATTCTAAGCCCCGATATATCAACAATTTTAACCAATCAACCCAATTATTGCAAATTGCATGCAGCAAATGTATGGTATAATAAAAAATTCATATTAAATAAAACAACACAAAAAAAATAATTTATTTTCAATTTCATTATACCTAAAACCTTAATAATACAAAAAATAAACATATTAAATAAAATGATTATATTTTAATAAATATATTAAAATATATTTTTCTCTGGTGTTCTACCTCTTGTTTAAAGAGCATATGGCACTATAAGCAATATAAAAGTACAAGGAACAAGATGATTTTATCTTCATTCTTCTTCATCGACATCCATTACAACGAAAGCTCCCTCGTCTAAATAGATACTGTCATGTTTAGCTAAGATTCTTATAAGCGGACGAAGCTTTAAAAACCATTGCTGCTTTGCAATTCGTTTCCTAATGGCAACAGAGAGAAAAATAATTATACTGGAAGTCAAACAAAGAAAATTATAGCTAGCAAGACCCACCGCTACGAGTTAAAATATTAAATGTAAATATTTAATTTAAATAACCAAAAAACCAAAGAAGACATATATCGAAGACAAAAATGTAAATATATCTTATTTCTTTTCACTCATCTTTTAAAAATGACAGTTAACCATGACTGAGATTTAAGATAAGGTGTAAACTTTTCAATATTTGTGATTTTTTCGTCAATATGTAATCATTTCTATTTTCCTAATTTATTATTAAATATGCCTTTTTAGTTCAAATAATTAAAAAGTAAAATCATGACAATACATAAAAAAAATACAAGAAAATGGGAAATGAAAAGAAGGGACCAGATATGGGAGTCTGGCTTAGAGAGGATGAATGGGCTATAATAATTTCTTGAGAGGAACAAAGAACATCATAAGTAAATAGACATGGAAATGTGACTGTTGCTCTAAGGTAAATGGCTTAGAGAGGATGAATGGGCTATAATAATTTCTTGAGAGGAACAAAGAACATCATAAGTAAATAGACATGGAAATGTGACTGTTGCTCTAAGGTAAATGGCTTAGAGAGGATGAATGGGCTATAATAATTTCTTGAGAGGAACAAAGAACATCATAAGTAAATAGACATGGAAATGTGACTGTTGCTCTAAGGTAAATGGCTGTTAACAAAATCATAAAAACTTTGAAATATGTCTAAAAAAATCATATTAAAAATTTAACTCACTCAAAATTAGTATCTTTGGCGAGCTGTATAACAGGTGTGAACGAATAGTTGCGGGCTTTAAGGCCGAGGATGACAATGGTGTTTGGGTCTTGTGTATATACTTGGCCACGAGTACACTTATTTAACTCTTCCTCCATCCAAGAAGCAGCCTTCAACGCCAGCTTTATTCCCATATTTCTGTCGAACGGAGAAGAGCTACCACCTTGTTGCATGTGACCTATAATAAACAAATTTAATTATATTCACTAATTAGTCCAAGGATCACCATACTTTTTTGCCTTACCCCCACCCCCTTCCGTTACCACATATTTTCTGTTGTTGCATCTTAACCAAAACATGTCCAGTGTAATCTGGGCTGTGGCTGACTGAACCTTTAAAATTTCAGATCAATTGTATCATTTTTACAACTGAAATCACAGTTTGACAGCCATGCAAAAGACAATTGCCCCATACCTGCTTGTAAGAGAAGCTTCTTCCTTTTCCAGGCTCGCTTCTAAGCCACCAAATTTGTAATCACACAGATTTATTTAGAAAGAGATAGCTCAGAACATTTTGGATTCTATGCGACCCCTAGCTTTTTTACGATTTATAGGAGCCACAAATAGAAGATTGAAGTTTAACAGCTTTTAATGTATTCTAACTAATTATTACTGTAAAGTTAGTAAAATAGTCAGGTTTAAATGAAAGACATTTTCAAAGTAAGAAAGATAAGACAGAAATAAAACATGAATAGTAAATTAAAATAGAACATTATATATTGCTTGCCATATAACTATTAACCCAAGAAAAAAGGATTCAATGGGGCCAGGATTCAAACACAGGAAGGGATCTCCTTCCTCATTTGTGGTAAGGCACTCTGCGTTACCAACTGAGCCTTCCCTGTTTCCCTCTAACCTAATCAATCTGGAATGTCTGTTACCTATCTATCTCTCTTTAACCATCAATTTGTATTTTCGGGTAGGCAACCGGGACAAAAATCAGAAGAAAAAAAAATTACATTACAAAAATAGATACAATACTCGAGGTGGTTGCCTTTGAGAAGCCTAAAATAATTATCCGAACTGAAACTATCCTTTCCATGTGCATTGAATAGATTGGAAAACAAGAGGAAGCAGTCACGACTCAGTGATTGCTTTTACATAAGATTCGTAACACATGAGGGACTACAGCAAAGAAAATTTATGATCACTTTCAACTGTTAAGCTTTATAAATGTAGGAATCGCACAATAACATAATACAGCTAATGGTCATTAATTTGTCAAAATATAACCCTCTTATTTAAAAATTATTATTTTATGAATACTTAAATATTATTGTAATATGTACCTATTATGGTGCTACGTGCTGTAAATACCCCTTTCCCTTCCTCAGCAAACAGTCTAGTCATGAAGTCGCAGTTGTAATTATCATTACATTTCTCATTCCTGAGTATGAGTCCCCTTTGTACTCCTTCGGCCATCTTGGAGGCCATATGGTACAGATCCATTTGCAAATCTTTTATTGAAAAACTTTCTTCATTTATATATGCTGCATCGGCTCCTCCAGCCATGCCTGCATAAAATAAATAGTATATCCTTAGTACATCCCTAAATTATATTTTGTTTACAGTAAAATAACATGTAATTTATTACTATAACTATATTGCAATAGTAACTTTAAATTAAAATTAGAATAAATTTTGATTTAAATTGAAAAGCATCTTTGTGACGTTTTTCAAACGTTCTTAGCACATAAACCTCAGGATATATTCATATATATTGGAAAAATCCAGTCTTGACCGGAAACTTGAGTTTGGCGGGGAGAGAGATGCACTCTAGCCCAATTTTCTTCCCACCAATCCTCTGCTCCATGCTCCCCCTTTCCAAAATTCTACTTCAGTCAGAATATACGTCTACAGCTCTTAACACAAGAAAATCTCTCCTATTACAACAATAAAAAGATGGGAATAACGTTTGTTACAGTATGAGAGATTTCAAGTTGCTGGTAAAACTTCTCTACTACTCTTCTACAAGTTCAAGATTTGTGGAAGGGGCACTAGAGTGGGGAAAGGCTGCGTGAGCTCCCTTCCTCTAACCGGCAAACTCAACTTAGACAGATTTAACAGAGGTAGCACACATATAACACCTCGAAGCTCCCCTTCATAGGGTCATTCAAAATGTTCCACCAAAGGAGAACTGTTAAAGAAGAGGTAGCACCAAATCCTTTGAAGAAACACATGGTTCAAGACAGCATGGAGGGACAGTTAGCTCATTAAAAACCAGGAACAACCACCGGAAGATTGTAAATTACATAACTTGAACTGCTTTTAAACGATTCAAATTAATTATTATCTTAAAGTTTGAAATTAATAAAGGGTCATTAATCAATTACTTAGTAATTAAAAAATCAATATTTACCAATTATATGAAGTAGAGTAGCAAATTAATGGTATTGAGATGAACTGTTATCTCTTGTAAATGTGTTATGATTTTAAGGACTGTAATAACAAAAAATCATTTAAATTGTCATTAAAATCTTCTCAGCCATAGCAAAACTATTAATTGTGTGATGAATCACATTTGACTTTAATTTTGTATTATGCCCTTGTGTGCAGGGAGGACCAGGAAAAGCAGGGTATCCTGTCTGGGCCACCAGCTTCTATTTATGTTAGTGAAATAAATTAACTTTCCATCTAGTGATTTGAACCCAGGACCATAAGAGACCTTAACTTATACTTTGTTTCAACGAAACTACATTGAAACACACAGACAATTTTAACAATGTATAAATATTTTTAGTAAGAACATTAATTAAAAATGATAAAAATACTATTGGGATTACCTGCTAGCGTTGCTAAATATCCACAAAATCCTCCCATCGTTTCTACAATAAATACCCTTCTCTTTGTGCCCTGAGCGGATTGACGAATGGTATCACAAATCTAGAACATAAACAGGCAGTCAAGAAGCTTCTTGATTAAACTCGAGCAATTGAAAGTATATTTGCTTTATTAGAAAAAAACTTACTTTAACAATCTCGTTGAGTGCAGTGTCTGAGCCAAGTGAGAAGTCAGTACCAGGTACATTGTTACTGATAGTGGCCGGAATAACAATAATAGGGATACACAAAGCTTTATAATTCTTTCTTTCGAGGGCAAAATCCAAAGCTGTTTGGTAAGCCTAGAAAAGAAGAAATGGACAAATATGTTAAAAGGAAACATACATTTTGTATCATCGTCTTCCCATAAATATAAGTATAGGGGAGATATAATTCTGTATACGTTGCTAATTGGCTGGTACTAAACAAATGATTAGTGGACTGCATGATATAATGAAATGATAAGTAGATGAAATATTGATAATGACAGTCGTGGTTATTGATTAATGATATTTAATCTAATGATATTAGATTTAATGATATTTGCACGAAAAAGAATAGGAAAGAAAGAAATTAAAAAGATCTTATCCAAGTCGCTGAAGTTGAAGTAGTTCTTGATGCCTAGTCACTTCATCTCATATAAGCCTACTCGCTGATTATAAGCCTACTCCAATAATCTTGAGTGACTTACAGATGATAATGTATGCTGTAACAGGCTGGAAGTCTTGTAATTAGGTCTCTTCCTGTTCCCAAACACAATTCGGACATTGTTACATAGTATTGAGGCTTGAATATGAGTCAGCTTGCTAACGAGGCGCTACTAGGACAGCTATGCTCATAATGAAAGGAGGCCCTTTATGGCTCATGCTTCAAGGAGTGGTATTTTATGAATATATATTTTAAACTAATTATTGTTGTACATAAAATAGTTTTAAATAAAATACATTTTCAAAGCATACGTATTAAACAGACCTAAAGTGTCCTGAGTAATATTTACATTAAATTTATAAATAAAAATAGGAATGTTATGTACTGTTTGCGGTTAATAATTTGTGAAAGCATCTTTTTTTTTTTAAATGTATGATTTTAAGAATAATTCCTTATATTATTTAAATTTATAAAAATTATATACAATTATAATTATCTACCTCAAAACCTCCAACAATCAATACTCCATCTATATGAAATCTCTCAAAATGGTGTGCAATGGTATCAAATTTTCCTCTCGGCAAAGTTCTCTTTGTTCCTAGCAATGCACCACCTTCTCCGACCCAGTGAGTCACATCAGACCATCCCATTTCAACAAACTACAAACAAATTTTCAAAAATGCAAGTGTAAAAATACTGTTAGAAGCAAGTATAAGTTTAATGTCAATTGTGAACATCCCCCAAATTAATATACCTCTCCATTAATTAATCCATCAATGCCGTCATGTATGCCATAAACTTTGAAATTCTTACATATACTGACACGCACAAATGTCCTTACAGCTGAGTTCATTCCGCAGGCAGGTGCACCGATATTCATAACAGCAACAGTGAATGTTGTTTGTTCCTAGATTTGAAAAAAAATCATTTCAATAAAGAAAGTGTACTTATTATACATCACTAACACAAAGCAACAATAAAACTTGGGGTAAAGTTACAAATTTATTGGAGAAATGGCGTTTGGCTGGCAGAGGGCTCATTTTGACCAGAAGTATTTACTCCCTGGAACATTCTTTCATTTATGAATTTCCCTTTTGTTTTTTTGAGAAGAATAAACTGTTTTTAAAGTGAATAGCGACCAGAGATTAGGAGATGCATTAAAAGTCAAAGTAAAAAAAAAAATCTTCAGTTTTTTTCAGAAAAATAGCCAAGTAGGATTTTGGACATTTTTTTTTTAATGTGGCAATTTACTAAAAAGTGCTATTTTATTCTATAGATCTGTGTGTGTGTTTCCTGCCATGAGTTTACCAAGTCGCTGTATAATTTGCTGTTATCAGATTTTTTTTTACACTTAATTTTCCATTTACAGAAAATATTTACAGGTTTATTATGATTTTTATTTATTTTTTTTATTTAAATTAAAAGTGAGGTAGTATGTTAATTTGAAAGTATTCCTAAAATATAAACATTTAGTAAGGCAGCAAAATTAATATGATTTCTGGGGAACTACCGAACTTATTTTCTCGTTAATGTTAAAGTACTTAAAATACAATTATAAATATTAAGTAGAATTGAGAGTGATAAATCCTAAACCTAGTTAACACTAAGCTATAAACTGGCAGAATTCTAAATTAAAGAAAGTAAAATTCATATCTTATTTTAATTAATTAATTGAGTTAATAATTGATCTGTTTTCTTTTTACTTAAATTTGAATTAATCATAATCATTTAAAACATTTTTTAATGCAGTTTTTATAAACTTACGTTACGGTAAGCAAATTGTGTATTGAAACAAGTGGTTTTTCTGCAGCATAACTTTTGCGAAATATATACTGACAATTATTATGTACAATTTTTTTTAAACAGCAGAATACAAATCCTTCTTACTTCATTGAGAATTACTTACTTTTTGAGAATTCAATTTTACCAGTCCTTCACTCTGGTTCAACATGTTATATGTCTCCAAGTGTCTCTTGAAACTCCTATTCAAATAAAAGAATAGGTATAATAATAAGATGGTTATTGGAGAGTTCAACAAGAACAAAAGGCATTGGAAAGGTTTGCTTATTTTAAGGAAATTTTTATTAAACTAAGTGTTTATTTTTGGAAAATTTAACACAATACACTATTGTGTATTCATTCATCCTTTCATATAATGAAAGGTTTCATGTACATTTTTTTAAGTAAAATATACTTTATTTCCAAATTTAAATATTTTACATAAATTCATAGATCTAACTTTTTTAAGTTTCAGGCTTAGGTATAAAAGCTATTGTGCACACAACTAGTTTTTTTAAAAAATTGGTAATCTTACTATGGCATTTGAAGCTCCCCCCCCTCTTACCCACTAATCCTTGCTACATACATCATCATCGACAGGGGAAGGGTAATCTGGTTGAGGTGTGCCTTGAAGACTGGTATTGATGAATTTGAACTGAAGCACTGCCGAATTTCAATCTTGGCACTTTTATAATCTTTCACCAAATAAATTTCTTCGCCTGCCCCCTCTGCACTCAATGTATCTTAAAATACCTCAAATCACGATTTTTTCTTGAGACATTCTGTTTTCAATATGTACTATCAAATGAAATACAAAGACAGTTGGGGTTCATAATTGAATAAGCCTTTTTTGGATTTGTAGCCAATGCAAACAATGATATAAACAGAACATTCAAGTAAGGATTTAATATTTGCAAAAATGTAGTACATAACCTTACATAGCGTAAATTTTCATCATGTGTCAAATTAAATTCAAACATTTCATTACTAAAATAACAAATATCTAATGATAATGAATAAGTCTAAGCAACAACCTTTACATAATTCACCTTAGCTATCGTATCCATTCATCACACTGTGAATGTTGCTTCAACAGATGGCTCATTGAAATAACTAGCCATATAATAAATAATAATTTCAATGAGTCACATAAAATGAGAGAATACCTAGCTGACAGATAACAATTTTTTTTTTATAGAAGACAACTAATATCAACTAAGCAAGACAAGTTAAAAATTACTAATATATTATCTTTTATTATTATACCTTCCTCTAAGTTCAACAGCTAAAGTCCAATTTTTATCAGCCATGGCCTTTGCGACAGCTTGTGTCTTCTCTACACACTTCATGAGTGGAAGACGCACGGCTTGATTGCCATCAAGTGTGACAACTAAAGCCTCTGAATTAGGAGTAGCGTCCATCAGAGCAATAACTGCTTCTGCGCCCATTCTGCAAGCCTAAAATGTAATAAATGCATTTTTTTATTATGTTATGGCCAATAGAGGTTTAGGTTTAAAACCTTTCCTATGCTATCCCAGCTATGGCTGGATTGGCTGGTTCAGGAAACAAAATTTCAAAATAATATTTTATGTTTTACTAAAACCAAAATTAATGATGCATAGCTCACTCACTAAAAGATTAGACTTCAGATTATTTTTCAACATTTTATGAAAAATGATTTTTTTTTTTTTTTAAAAGAAAGCTTAAGTGTTTTGTAGAAAAAAATAAATAAATTAGCAGAATATTTATTTATTTACCAACTTTAACTCCTTCTCTTAAATTTCTAGTCAATTTCTTGTTCAAATCCTCTTTAGCGCTGAGGTTATTTTTGACCTTTTTAACTTTTATCAAGGACCAATAAGGAACCGTTAAGGCTTGTTCACACTTGTTTAATATAGTAGTCTAGTATTTGTTACTAACTGTGAAATTTGGACGAGTAGGTTATTACAATCGTTTAGTTAAGTAGATAGATCTGATTCAATTTTTCCAGTCAAGTAACTCCTGACACTACTACTAATCAACTAAACAAAACTGAACATAATTAAAATGTGTTGGAGTGAAGAAATGACTTCAAAATTTGTTGATGAGTAACTGAAGCACAAGTATTTGCGGAACATGAAAATAGTCGATTATCGAAAAAAAAATGGACCAGGCAAGCTGATTAGGAAAATATTTAAGAACATTCCTAGATTTACAGAAAAATAAATCAAGATTAAAATTAAAAATGTAAAGCTCTATGTATTCACAGGATGTGAAGAAAATTAAGATTCAATGCAGTTGAGGCAATTACTTTCTGAGCATGTTGCAATTTTCAGTAGGATCTTCCAGCTCTCATTCTTTGAAAAGGCAACCCGATGCACCGAAAGTCATAGTATGCCCAAATTGAGTGATATCAAATGTACATTACTAATTTGGACACTTTGTAGCCACTTAACTGTTTAAGTGGCTACTAAATGACTATTAAATACTATACTATACAACGAGCCTTAATGTGCTGAGCATACGTGTGATTTGATAGCATCGGAGACATTAACGAGACCAATACAACTTTAATCGACTCTAAAAGAGTCAACATCATTTTTCATGTTGTGTGGAAGACATTTGTGTGAAACTTTAATAAATTATAGATTTTTTGTTTAGTTCAAGAAACAAGCCTACAGGGTTTCTTTGTAAAACAAAAAATAATCATCTCTCTGAAACTGTGGCTCATCTCTGAACAGAGTTTAGCCTTAAAGATATTGGTAGGCAGCATTGAGGTCCTAACACAGTCCAAGTTTGCAAGGTTTACATTAGTTTCTAGACCTGAATCGTCACTTCTTTATGGCGGTGAGTCGGGAATCAAGCCTCCAAAGATACTTCTCGGGTGAGATAACGACATCACTAGGTCACACAGATGGAAGTGTCAATTAATTTAATAGGTGCATTAATAAAATATTTACTTACAAGTATCCTGTCAAAAGCAGACGGATTCCCTCCTCGCTGTATATGACCAAGAACAGTGATTCTTGTATCTTGATTCAGCTTTTTTACGACAATATCTTTAATCATTTCGCAGGTGATTGGTTTTCCCTGCCGGTCAATAGCTCCTTCAGCGACTATTATTATGTTCAGTCTCTGCCCGGTTTCTCTTTCCTAAAATGAAAAAAAATCAGATATAACAAGTCATGACGACAATTTACAAAATTATTGATAAAGACTTCTAATGTGATGAAATTTAAACAAGATGTCCATTATGAGCAAACACTAGCATTGGCAAATCAATAAGAAAACTGGACGGATCAATCAGAACATTATTTATTTAGAAAAACAAATGACAAGTTATATACTTTTCTACTAAACCAGACCAATTGTTAGGAGAAAATTATGCTTTATACTTTTTAATGAAGATAACTTAACGTTCTGTTTGACAGAGAACCAGGAAACAGAATTTCTTTAATATTAGTAAGTAGGCTGTTAGTTAATTAACTCCTCAAGTTTTCTTCCTGGTATTATTCTTTCTGGTTGGTGTTTCATCAACTGAAGAAGATGTAAAAAAGAACATCGAGAAAAATAGTTGAAGGATAAATGTTACCAACATTGAATATCAGAGGAGTTAAGAGCATGTTAGAAACTTAAAAATTTGTGGGGTTCGCCTACTAGAGCTTATTGTGAAAAGAGTTGTCATGAGAAAAGAAAATAAGATCAATCAAAATGAGAGTGAGTTTTCAAAATCTCACTGTAAATTATTCATTAAGAAGGAAACCTAAAAATGTCATGGAAAAAACGTTTATTTAAACAAATACCCGTCCTTAGCTTGAAAATCAGACATTAAATTTTTTTTTTAGAAAAATTTCATCCACTTTATATAAATTGTTTAAATTATTATTTTAGACATAACACAAAGAATGAGGGTAAAAATTAAGAGATGTGAACATTGCATAACTTATTGTCATTGTCAGACTAAGTCAATAAAAATTTGATAAACTTTTGAATATTAATAATAAATATAAAAACTTATTGAAGCTCACATAAAACCAGTATACTATTTATTGATAAATTTATTAATAAATATTAAAAACATAAGACATGGTATCATCTTCATCAGATGGTATCATTTTCTTCTAAATAGCTGTATAATAAACTTGTTATTAAATGAAAAATCCCACAGAAGCCTTTTTAACACACAAGCCTTAGTTAATAGCTGAAATTATTTATATACATATGTACACAGCGAAACACGCATTGGCTACAAAACAATATACATTTAAACCTTTTGTATGCAAGTTACAAAAGACATTCAACTATAGTTACCACATGCAAAAGAATTTTTAATTAAACAGTATATGTTGCTTATATCAAACTTTATTAATCAGTTGACTTAACCGGACTCGATTAATTAAGATTATCTTAAAGTTATTAATGTGAAGAATATGATTATTAGATAAATATATTATTCATATGAAAAAAAAATCAGAATTATCATCACCACAGAGTAATCATGCAACTTAAAATGCATTGTTGCATCATGCTGGTTCATTTACAGTCTCTTTTCTCATAACTTGTCACCTTATAGTTAATTTTTTTTGCAAACAGAATTAGTTTAAAACAGTTTAACTTCAAAGGATGCTGATCGGTTAAAAATATTCAAACACCAAGGTATTTATAAAGTTTTTTTTCTTTTTCCTTTTCAAAAACACAAACTTTTGTTTTCATATATATGTTAGTAAATTGATCTTAAGTCTTCTGTGTTAGACCCGAAGACAGGAAGATTCTTTTTTCTGAAGCGATGATATGAAAAGATACTGCCAACTCCCCAAAAAATTAATTTTCATCAATCAACTACTAGATGAAAAATGATAATTTGTTTTCACCCCGATGTGTTGGAAATCAAACTAGAATTATCGATTTCAGGATTAATAGGCTGTATTTGTTGAGACGTTATCAGATTATAGTTATCATAATGCGCTGAAGACCAAGCAAATGTTCTCAGAGGAAACTTCAAGAAAATAAACATTGGGTCCTGCAACTTTAAAATCGCTGAGTTTACTTACAAGTTGTAGAATTGTGCCACTTAAGTAAGGGTTTACTTTAAAAAATAAATCATTAAATTTAAAATGTAATAATTATTAACATTAAATACACATTATTAGAGAAAAAACCTTAGTTAAAAATGAATTACAAAATTTCAAAAGATGTTACATAATCCACGCTAGAGGACAATACAAGAAACTAAAAAAACAATTATAGGAAAATAATGAAATTATTTACTGCTTAATGTTGTAAAAATTGCTGACATGCTCTATTTAATTTGAACCTAATTTCAGCCAAATCATAGAATACAAAGGTTTATATAGTCTACTCTCGATAACACAAACCTCAATAATTCAAATCTTTTTCTACTCCCTTGAGATAACCTTGTTTAGTCGAAAAAAAAAATAAGAGGATAACTCGAAATAATTTCATGAGAAATTTTACCTCTATAGGTGAAAGGAGCGAGCTATTTACCTCTACAAGTCCAACAAAGCCAAAATTATGGGCGTTGGGGATGCACTGTCGATGAATTATGTGACAGTTGGTCTATTGCACATCATCCCCACCCCACTATACCACCCTAAAACATGCAGGTTTCAACGTGTCGCTTGAGTCTTCCCTCTCTTTTGATCAGCAACCTGCAAGTGTAGAACATACGTTAACAATGAACCAACGGAAATTAAAATCTTTAACTGTACGTGAGAAACTTAAAATTATCCAAGCTGTAAATGAAGGAAACCAGAAGAAAAAAGACATTCCCGCTAATTTTTGTATCCCTTGTATCTCCAGGCGGTAACCTGTCTACAATTTTGAAGAATACAACGGAACTTCAAGGCAGGAAAATGTAGGTAGACTTTTATGCAAAAGAAAAAGAGACGAGGAATTTTCTGATGTTGAAGCGTGCATGGCTAAGTGGTTTAAGCAATGCCGAGACAAAAATATCAATTTGGGGGTCCATTGTTAAGACAAAAAGGTGAAAAGTTCATACTAAACTCGAAGTGATTTCTCATTCCCTTGAAATTCGAGTTACCGAGAGTTGACTGTATTAGGGTAAAAGAGCTTATACTTTATACCTAACAAAGCTTATTATTATTTTAGCTTTTATTTATTTGATTATCATCTTAATGTTGAGGTCGGAAACTTTTCATACCACCTGTGTACATCAAGTAAATACATTCTTAGCTGGAAACCACTCAAACTTGTGATCATTATCATCTTATTAATGAAGAAACACTTTTTTACCAAAAGTCATTTTTAGAAATTATTTGGTCAGTGCCTCACTTCAAACCCCTGATTACAAAATCATACACTTACTTTTTTCTATAGAAGTGACCTTTTTTCTAATTGGTTGGTCAGAAAATAGAAAGTTTAGCAGTTCTGCTAGCGTTGAAGGAACAATCGTGAACAGATACAGCAGAGACAATGCATTTGCTCTATGTAGGTATGATGTTACACCAAAGGAAGACGGTCCTGTTTAAGAAGAGATAATTCTAGAAGATACATTCTAGAACTAGTAAGTTTAAAAACTAGTCTAGCCTATTTAGATCATTTATAGAAAACAGGAACAACAACTGGAAGATTGTAAATTATATAAGTTAAACTGCTTTTAATTAATTAATATTGTATAGTTAGGGAAGGAGTAAATTTAAATTTTGTGTTTTTTTTAAAGGTTGTCACGTTTTTTATTGTATAGGAAGCGATAACTAAAAAACTATAAAATAAAAATAACTGAAAAACTAGGTAATTCCCAATTGCAGCATCGTAAACTAGGGAAAATTTTCTTTAAAAACAAGTAGAATTTGCCTTTGTAAAAACCATTTGACGGGGGCTTTCAAGCAGCTAAATTACATAAAGTTCTGTTTTTCGTAAAATCATGGATTATGCGCGATTTTTTTTATCAGTCTCCTCTGGTCTACTGATTCCCCACTTTTATAAAAAGTTCCTTGTTTCGTGTTAATTAAATTGAGATCTGTTAAAGAACAAGCTGAGATTTGCCTCCAATTTTGTAACACAATTCTGATTTGAAACTAAACTCAAAGTGTAATAAATTATTACAAAACTTTTATTTATTTTTTTTGTGACCTGGGATGTATAGTAATAAATTAATTATAAAAATACACCTTTCATTTATAATAAATATGTAAAATATAATATTTAATGTGGGCATAACAAATGAAATTCTCCTTTAAAAAACAGTAAAATTTATAAATTGAGTTAAAATAATAATATTTAATATTCCTGTTGATGGTAATATAACATATATTTTAGTGAAAATTGTCATTATGCCCTCCACCCTGGGCACGGCACTCCCTCAGCCTTTCCAACACGCCATCGGCTCCTGCGAGGACCTCTGCCTCATTAATCCTCATTCCATTCCATTTTTTAATTATTCTTTCAAGTAGTGGGTCCCTTGTTTCGATAGGTTTGGAATAGACTATAGTCTTCAACTTCCTTCATATATAAAAGTCCGGAGGTGTTAAGTCTGGACTTCAGGCCTGTAGTCCATTCCGCTATATCAATCAATCCCCAGAATACCTGTTAAGCCACACAGTTGGAAACTTTACTCCACATAATTGTTTTACAAAACTGGAGGGGAATCTTTGCTTATTCTTTAACAGGCCTCAACTTAATTAACATGGAGTTATAGCTTATTAAACAAGGAAGTTTTTCTAAAAGTGAGGAATCTGAAGTCCAGTAGGAGGCTGATAAAAAAAATCTCAAATAATCCATGATTTTACGAAAAACATAACTTTGTGTAATTTAGTGGCTTGAAATCCGAATGGTGGCTTTTGGTGTTTGCAAAGACAAATCAACCCTAGCTATGCAAAAAAAGATCCAACCCACTCTTTCTGATTTTTTTGTTTTCTATGGAAATGGTTAGCTTTAGACACCATAAAAGGGATCCAAGCAACATGGACAGATTTTATAGGGGGAAATACAGACATTTTTTCTAACAAAATGTGATGCAATACATTTAATTTTTGGAAAACAAATCCATGGTCAAGAATGGCATCTGTTCCTTAAATTTCCTTGGAACGCGAAAAGGAATCATATTGTTTGAATATTTTTTGCAAAACTTATATGGGCTGTGTCCTATCTATTAAGATATTCAAAAAGATTCAAGCCTCTTTCGGTCTTGTTTACCACTTCTTGTGACACTATTTCCATGGCAACATTAGTTGTTGGTTGTATGTTGGTGCTACTACAACCACCTGTTACAATTCAATAAAAAGTATCTGTTTTGTCGTGATCTTATGAAACTGTGGAATTCAATTAAGTTTTACGTGTTTTTTATTTTGAATTGTTGGTCGAAACAAGAACGATCCTTGAGGTAGGCACAAAATTCTTTGCTAGAAAAGCTCTTTGCTATGAGCCGATTTTCTAGTGAGGTAGGTGAAGTTGAAAAAGTAATCACAAATGTTGACACAACCAAAGTTTATGATAACAATCAAATAATAAGTATAATTAACTCAAGTATGGACGATGAGTGGTGAACAACTCTTGTACTCCCTAAGCTTGATGTCAACCTTGAAAATAACACAGGTAATAAAAACGGAAGGATTACAATATACTATACCTTTAATGTTGAATAATAATGATGATATTGATGGTGATACCTACTTTGTTGACAAGGCATGCTCTAATATCTGTCCTTTTTGACGTAAATCATACTTCAGACCAAGATGAGTTCTCAGATGGAGAAGGTGATCCTTTTTTCAGGCTTTAATTATAAACTAGAAGAAAAATCATTCTTCTATGCTACATACATGATTCTGTGCATTCAAGCAGTGATGAAGAAGACATATCTAACCACTCTACGAGGAAAAGAAAAGACAGATGTTTGACTTGAACAGAGATAAAAAAAAACATAGATACTAAAATCTTCCTTATGTAAACAAGCGAAATTTTCATTTTGACAGTTTTTCTTACTGCAGTTAATGATTTCTCATTGAAGTAAAATGGTTCATTGATTTCGAATGTAAACGCAAAATGGAATGCTTCAAGAAAGGTTCCTCGCAGGAACGGGAAGCTGAATTCAATGAAGTAGGGTCTTATGAAAATCAGACTATGTTTATACTAGCCTGTTAGGAAAACTCCAGTTAAGCGTCATTATGTCTTTTACCTAGTATGTTAGCAAATGTTAATGAATGATGAGTCGGAAGATGCATGCAAAAAAAGAGTACTATTTATCACCTACCATGAAAGATGGAAAATGCTATGAAAAATGATTTATTAAAAGCCAAAGATGATCTGGAATTAGAGACCCCAGTGTTTGATTTGCAAAAGACATTAGTACTACCTCCAATTCCCACAAACATAGTTTACTATAAGGGAAAACCTTGTGTGTCACTAGGAGAAAGCTTGTGGGACGTTTAGATAGAAAAGGAATCTGGAAGAGGAGCACAGGAAGTGGGCTCATGTATCATAAAAGAAAGGGGTAAAGAAATTAATATTGTGGCGTGACAGTCATAGTGGTCAGAACAGTAAGATCAAGTTGGTGCAAACCATCGCTCACATATTTCCCGAGCCAGGTTACAGTTTCCTTCCTAATGATACACATTTTGGACACATTGAGAACACTGTTAAACATCAGATGGTGTATATGCCAGAAGATTTCATCCACATCTCTTTTTGGGGGGGGACAGCAGTATGACAGGTGATGTAGACAGATTTTCTGGCCTGCTGGATTTCATTATAGAAAACGAACAATGAGAAATGATATGGCCTGTAAGACTGGACTGCCTCAAAATTAAAAATACTGAACATTAAACGGGAAAATTAATTCTATTTCATTTCCTTTTTTTTTTTTTAAATTAAACGTTTTGGTTTTAATGTACTCATACTTCTTTTTTTGTTATCAATAGTTTATATTTTTGTCTTCGTATATAAAAGATAAAAGAGTGGGTTGGATCTTTTTTGGATAACTTCGGCCAATTTTACTTGCTTTTGAAGAAAATTTGGTCTAGTTCAATGCAATGGGGAATTACTTAACTTAAATAGTTTTTTAGCTATCGCTTCCTCCTATATAACAAAAAACTTGACAACCTTAAAAAAACACAAAATTTAAATTTACTTCATCCCTGCTTGGAATTGGACCATACCCCAAATGAACTGTTCTGTTGCATTTGACGAAGTCTACTATCACTTCCTTAAGTTTTTGACTTAATTTACGTTATGCCCTGTATATTGTGTAACAACACCAAATAATCTAGATCGTCAAATCGTTGAAATCATAAATGTATTCATAATTTAATCAAAATATCAACAAAAAAAAAATACTTGTTTAGAAGAAGGGCATCATTATTAGTAACTGAGAAATTGGTAACAGAAGCCATGCTTATTAGTTGTAAGTTATGTTTTGTTTTTTTCTGCCCCCCCACCCTTTTGGCATTTATGGGTTATGTGCTATAATAAAGGCAGCATATTCAAAGCATCTTTCATGTCAAAATCTAAAGTGTAATTAAGTAAGATTGCATACATTTTGGAAATGAAGGCTATACCTGCTCGTGAAGATACGATCCTTTTGTTAACGAAATTGAAATTTGTGCATTTCGCAGGTGCAGTAAACAAACCTAAGTAACGTTTGGCTAAAACCCATTACATATGAGAAGGAATGGCACACTTCTTCTAAACAAGTAGCAAAATAACTTTTATAAATTAGGAAGAACAAGAGTATTTAATCAAACATAGCAGTAAGTTCAATTAAAAATTGTATAAGCTATGTGCTAGCTTGCCTTAAAAATATTTTGACAAAGTCGATCTTCCCACCCATCACTTGGTGGGGCCTCAGGAATGTAAACTGCAGTAGCTGCAGCGAGCTGACCAGAAGCAAGTGCTAGATACCTAAAAAGCATAACGAGAAGAAAACAAAGGGAAGCTTACAATTAATATCACAATAATAATTGATTAATTTCAAAAAAATATATTACAATTTTTACAAACTTATCTACATAAAAAGAAAATTAAATTAAAAAAAACTATCGACTTGACACATTAGGAAGGAAGTCAATAAAACATAAACCCTGGTTTTCAACCCTTTATCCAGTTATTATGATTTCATTTCACAACCGTAAGACATGAAACATTAATACTGGCAACTCCATAAAACTTTATTTAAGTGTCTTTTATAATTTAATTAGTTGGAGATTAATGGTAATAATTTCACATTAGGAGCAGTGAGGCAAAATTAATTTTAAAGATGTTTAAACAACCTACTACTGAAAATCTTTTTAATAATGAACAAAAAAAAAAGGCAATTTGACTGATCCATGGATGAATTAGTATTATTTCATTTTGCTTTGCTTTGTCTCAAATGGCTGCCAAGCAGCAATGTGACACTGATATGATAAGCATAAATTCAGAAGATGCTTAATTATAAAAAATTGGAAAATTAAGTAAAAAAATCTGAAGTTAAACAGTTGAAAACAATGAGGAAATATAATTTTATATTAGCTTATAATTTACACTAGCCAGATTTCAAGATGTCTCCCCATTTATTTTTCCCTTTTCTTTCTGAAAAAAAGTTGCTCGTTTGCTATCTAAATCGTACATGTTTAAATATAAATATTTAAGCAAATTAAAAATGAGCAGAATTTTATTTGAATAAAACGTATCTAGCCAATCCTAAATGACAATCATTAATAAAATAACTTAGAGCAGACTACTCTCTATTTATGACTGAAAATACTTGGTTTTATTTTTAAATCACTTTGACCACCGAAAATTGCTTTAATGCTAAAACCAAAAAATTAAATTGGAGATGACCAAAGTTTTGAAAAAAAACTTACTAAAATTGAATTTGAAGAGCAGCGTAAATTAGGTATAGTTAGCTCTCAAAACTTTTCTTTTGGGAATATCTTTGCATTTCTTTTTACATCCCCGTTCTCAATGTGCCATAAACTTTCTTTTTTTTTTTTTAATCAGAAATTTAAATCTTTAGTAGATTCTGAGCTTTGACTTGAGAAAGGTAACAATTATATAAACAGTACCAACTTTTTTTCACACTTTCTTTTGTTGAATCTAAATCAAGGTTAATCATTATATTATGAAGTTATGGTTCATAAAGACTTTGTGCCTTTTAGATGGAAAGGGACGAAGGATGTATGGCCTATTCGATGGGTGTGTACATTGTTCTTGAAAGAAACTGGATATGAGTCTCAAGCAAGTCCTGTACGGATAACTTTAATGGTTAAAATTAAAGTTATGGATACCTATAAATTTCTACATATAATTTGATGATTTGATTGTTATGATTTCTAAAAAAACAATTGATTTTTAGGCAAAGTTAATTAAAGATGGTATAGAAATTATTAATTTTTATGCATTTTAAACAAAAGATGTAATGCAAATCACTACACTAATAAACATTGAAATAAAAAGCACAATACAATTAAATGTTAATTGATTATTTAATCCTCATTTCTACAGGAATTTCTTTTATTTATATAAAAGGATGGCTTATTAAAAACAGTGTTTTTTATTATGAATGGGAAGTTTGGTTTACACTTTGGAAATAAAAAGCTTATTTATTATTTGTTCCTAAGACCTCTTCAACTTTGCTTGTCTAATCTGGCGGAATACTTATGCTACTAATTATAAATTAAACAAAATAAATGAATGAGGTTCATTGAATCATTTCCCAGAATAACACCGATAATACACATGCATGAAGTTTTAGATTTAAAAAAAAATACAAAAGCAACAATAAGCTGTAGCTAGATAATGCGTGAATGTAAGCTTTAATGCTTACATTACATTTTTTTCAATCTTGTAAGAAAAGTCCTTACAAAAACATAAATGCAATAGTAAATTACTTTTGAAATAATCAATCATAGAAAGTACAGGCATAAAAGACTGAAACATTTAAAAATCAGAAACCCGTATTTTTACTCGTGTGTCTGATCTAATCTTTGTCAGTTCCCTATTCGAGTTAGAGAACTGAAATTAGACATGAAGGTCCATTTGACATAAGAGAGACATGAAAATATTAGTGTAACTGTATAATATTAGTAACTTTTATTTAATAATAAATAAGTCAACAAAAGAAGAAAATGTCAAGTTGTCGACCTTAATTTCAGCCCACAAAAATTTAAATATTAACAACCAGTAGCCTCAACTTCACCTTACCAGACCTGATACACATACATAACAGACTCCTGCCTCCTACAACTCAGAAAATGGGTTCCTTCAAAGTTCTGCACTATAGGAATCTACATTTAAGAAGAACGGGACAAATAAAAAATAAGCTTTGGCTTAACGGCAACATCTATTAAATGAAAACAATCACTGAATGTAACCGCTATGTTTCCTACAATTCAATGATTGACATCATCTGAGAAAATACTGTTTCTAATAACCTATTCATGTTTAGAAAATTTTTGTAGAAGTAATAAGTGAAAATTTCATTAAATAAGAAATCCACCCCCTCCCCAAAAAGAAATAACTTTTTTTTTTCTCAAATATAACTGCTGTAAAACTACAAACAATGAATATACGAAGAACCGACACTTTTTCATATCATGTTTTTTAGTTAAAAATTATTTGTGTACTTAAATTTAATTTAAAATGAGCATTCCAGTTCAAACATTAAATTACTTTTGAATTTAATAGCAATTATTAAAATTAAAAACAAACCATTGTAAAAAAAAATGTTAATAGTGTTAAGTGTGAGTGAAGAAGCAAACACACAAGAAGCATGTCTGATGCTGGAAAAACATATTTTAAAAAACTACCAAAGCCCAAAAGTGAATTAGTAATCAAAAAATTGTAAAAGAAAAAATGCAAAAACATGCAAGTTTGTCAGCATGCGAGTGTAAATTTTGTCTTGCCTCTGTTAATTTGTTGCAGAGATCTGACTCCCAGTCCTCAGGAGGTGGAAGCTCGGGCACAAATACGTATGTACCTTCTGCACAAAGGGCCGTAACTAGAGCCAAGTACCTTTTAATCAATCATAAATAAATTTTGTTCTTTCAAAGTAAATTAATATTTATAATGGTATAATTAAAAAATATACTGATGAATATGCATATATGTACTAACCCACAATGTCTACCCATGACCTCCATGATAAATGTTCTTTGATGGGAATAAGCAGTGTAGACTATGGCATCGACGGCTTCCAAGATTCGATGCAAGGCGGAATCTGTTCCGATGGTCATATCAGTGCCACAGAAATCATTGTCAATGGAACCAACGAGACCAACAATATTTAAGTATTGAAACTTATTAGCTTGCTCTGGACTTATATCACCTGAAATTAATAATTAATCAATAACATTAGTTATTAGATACATCTATGCTATAGGCAATAAACTTCCTCATGCAATACCTTAAGGACTCAGTTAAAATGATCAATATATTGCAATATTATTTTGAAGGTCAAAATATAGTAAATTTAGTTTATTAAAGTAGGATTATTAAAAGTTCGATTAATTGGATAAAGTAAGATTAAACATAAAAGTCATTATAATCAATAAACGTGCAGAAGGACACAGGATGATGACATCTTTAGGGCTCAAGTGTTACTAATGAGGTGAACAGCTATATAAGGAAGAGTTAAAAGAAACTGGAGACAGTTCTTTTCTGGTACTATGACTCGAGTGAGCAACATCGAGACGACGATCGCAAGTAGACTTAGGCTTGGAAGACATGATTGAAGGTGTCAGACAATGTGTGAGAAACTTCTGTCTTAGATCCTGAAGAATGTTGAGCATCATGGATTGAAGAAGATCTATAAGAACAATATAGAAACAGAGGGAAGAATTCTTCATTCACTAAGCAAAGAATATCAGGCAAAATTGATTATTATCGTTTGTTTAATATCTTTATAATATTATTATCATTATATGATTATTATAATAACCAGTCACCAATATGTTTTTTTAATGTGATATCTACTTGGAGGAAACGGCTAAACAAATAAAAGTGGTAGAGGTTTTATTTGTTTAACACTTCTATCTATTGAAGTTTATTTAAGTCGAAGAAATGTAAAAAAAAACAGGTGTCTTTCAGAGTCTTAAACAATCACAAACAGATAAAAATATATATTTTTCAACGTTACAATTAGGGCTATAATTAGGGGACATCTAATGGAAAATTGGGCGAGAGGCAGAGCTCTAACCAAACTATCTAAAATCTCTGAAAGCAGATGATTCTGTCTGATGAAGAGGAATACCTCATTTGTGGTGGAGGGATAATTAAATGATAGAGTAAATTTGAAAGAGATGGCAACAAATGAGAGACCTAAATGACAAAACTATATGCAATCAACTATCACAACTAATTTGAATGGAATCACAGACAATACATGAACACTATGAAACCGGGTGACAACAAACTGTGGAGAGACACAAAGCGGGCAGAGAGTGGACTCAGGCTAAAGATAAATGTGAACTTTTAGCAAACATTTATGCACTATGTTTTCTCCTTAAACACACCAAACTATGAGGGGGACCGGAAAGTGATGTCATTTTTTTTACATTAAATTCAAACATAAATTTTTAACAAGTTTTTGTTTTTAATCAATGAAATAATCACTCTCGTTATCAACAACCTTTTGCCACCTAGCGTGGAAATATTCAATGCCAGATTGATAAAAGTCAATTGTGTTTTGAGCAAAATATCTGGAGATGCCATTTTGGACATCATCCTAATTTTCAAATTTTGTTGTTCAAATTGGAAAGTGTTGTAGCGATCGGAATAAATGGAAATCCGATGGCACAATATCAGGGAAGTATGGTGGGTGAGGCAATAGCTCCCACCCCAAATTCATTAATTTTTTCCAGGGTTCGTCTTGCATAATCGTGTTGCAGAATAATGCCTTCTGTTGACAGTCACTGAGCACTCTTAAAATTAAAGATTGATTTACTAGATCCAATTGTTCACAGAAAAGGTCTGCATTCACAGTTTGTCCAGGTTTCAGCACTTCAAAATGAATGACCCCGCGAATACTCCACCAAACAAACAAAATGCCTTTTTGGGGTGTAAACCTGACTTAGGTGTACTTCGAATTTCAATTTATTCTGATCGCTAAAAAATTTGGATGATGTCCAAAATCCCATCTTCAGATATTTTTCTCAGTAGCCAATTGATGTTTATCGGTCCGGCATTGAAAATTTGCACACTAGATGGCAAAAGGTTGTTGATAACGAGGGTGATTACATCATTGATTAAAAAAAAAAACTTGTTAAAAATCTTCAGGTCCTTCCATCTAGACTAACCAATCCAACAGAGACTCAAGCCAAGGATGTATCCTGATTTTTAAATTATTATTTTTTTTTTTTCCAAATTATAAATTTTTTTACCATCCTTGGGTTGAAAGTTGTGTAAAAACAGAAGAAAAATTATAATTATTAATTTTTCTCCGAAATAATTATTTATTTTCCAAGATAACAAAAAATATATTTATTATTTATTTTCTTAAGATATTCAGCTTTTTCCATCACGATTGTTACACTATGAACATTTTTTATTGGATTTAAAACTTTACCTTTCTCGTGAAGTTCCTTGACCAGTGATGGCCATTCGTTTCTAAAAATGTTTGCACCAGTAAGAGAGCCGTCGCCACCAATCACAACTAAATTATTAATTCCAGATTTTATTAAATTTCTAGCAGCTTTCAATCTCCCTTCCCTTTCTTGAAAGTCCTTGCAGCGTGCAGAGCCAATAATAGTCCCTCCCTGGAAAAAAAAAATTGAACAACCAATTTAACAAATGTTAGTAGTTACACATATATTTTAGGTTAAAATAAATGTCCTCCTGTATCAACATGCATATTAGGGCTTTTATGCTCAGTAATATTTGACTTAATGGAGGAGGGACTGATAGACTGTTATCAGCCAGGAGAAAAAAACTTCTGATTTATGAGGAAGTAATCAATTTTTTTTAAATCAAAAAGATATCTTAAGCATTTATTATAATCACAATTTGTCAGAATAATAATTTTTTTTATTAAGAAAACAACAGCAAAGCCTTTTTCACAAACATACAGGAGGCAAAACTCTATTTTTATCTCATAGAGTGCCCCTCGCAAAACACCCATCACAGCACAGGCAGGCTAACCGAGACATGAAGTAACTATCTCCCTCCTATAAAACCAATAAAGTGTGGACTGCGGGACAATTTTCTTTTAACTGTACTAATAACATGAAGTTGAGGATTAATATAAACTTTCCTGTAAACTTTTTTATGAGAACTGGTAAGAAGAGGTCTAGAATAATACAAAGTAAACCAAAAAAATGTTGTCCAGAATCGGGACAACCTCTGATAGAAGTGTGAGGAAATAGAAAGCTCCTGCCACTAGTTCGGTTATTGCAGGAGGCCAAGGTACTATAGGATTCCAGATATTGCCACTTAGGTTCTTGATTTGTAAATATTTTAGACGTTTCCACTTTTTTTCCTACAGTCAGATATGCAGGCAGATCTGAAGTGATCAACTGCATTTGAAGAAATTGGATCAATTCTTTAGAACGTCATTCCTCACCAAATAAACCAATAATAAATTTTTAAAAAATACCATCATGAAATTTGGTCCATACTTTATAACATATAAGTAAATATTTTTTTAAAAAAAATTCAAAATTTTGTTGGGTTTTAAAAAAAATAACGGTTGAAACATTTTAATATAGGTTTGGTAAAGTCAAATAACACATCAATTTAAAGCCCATGAAATTCTGAAAAGATTGGCACTATTTTCAGCTTTCTAGGGATAATAATTTTGGAGCTATAAGCTTTGAATGTTTCAAAACATCTCAAAAAACAGTAGATTTGTTTCATTTTTAAAAATTTATAACTCAAAAACTAAAAATATAAAATATATTATTACGTTTTTTGAAAGATATCGTAATTCTATTTGTTATACTTTAACTTTACATTATTTTTTTTATTATTTATTATTAGGTTCTATTAACAAAATAATTCTGGCAAAAAGATAAATTAAATTTTACAAACATAAAAAAATAAACTTATATTAATTATATAAATACTTCAAAATAAACAAAATTAATACTTCTTCTCTTCGTGCTATTTCTCTTCCATTCTGCTTTAAGTCAATAACCACTAACCAACAAAGTTTTTAAGTTTTTCTTACTCACAATCTCAAGCTATGTATTACGGGCTGATCCCAAAACTAGATGAATATAATGCTCTGTGTGTTTTCATTATCACAACCACAACTATACTCTCTTTTGTTTTTTCCTCTACTCTCAATTGTTTTTGTTTCCCTTCTTAATTCAAGGTTAGATTAAATATTTATATACAAACTCCACAATATCTAATATCACAACATTCGGGTCCGCTCCGATTTAAAATTTTTTTGAGCTTGTCGATAAAATTTTACATTGCTTTTGTTTTTACATTGCTGGGTTGACAATATCTTCATAATAAAGTATTAATTAATTTTTATATAGCTTTTAACATTTACCAACTTGATTGTACAAAATAAACATACTAACATTTTAGTACATTAGAATAAAATTCAATTTCAAAGGTTTTACTTGTGTCCGATTGACATTATTTTCATAATAAGGTTCCAATTAATTTTAAATTTCAACCTTTTATATAGCTTTTAACATTTACTAACTTGATTGTACAAAATAAACATACTAACATTTTAATACATTAGAATAAAATTCATTTTTTAAGTTTTTACATGTGTCCAATTGACACTATTTTCATAATAAGGTTCCAATTAATTTTAAATTTCAACCTTTTATATAGCTTTTAACATTTACCAACTTGATTGTACAAAATAAACATTATGCCATTTTAATATAATACAATAAATTTCAATTCACTTTTCAAGTTTTTACATTTGCCTGATTGCCATTATTTTACAATAGGTTTTTCAATTAATTTTAATTTTCAAGTTTTTAGATAGATTTTAACATATTGACAAATTTGATTTTACAAATAAACATACTAACATTTAAACATTACAATAAACTTAATTTTTCAAGTTTTTACTTTTGTCCGAATGACTTTTTTTTTTTTATAATAGGTTTTTTCAATTAATTTTAATTTTATATTGTTTATATAGTTCAAGTTTTATATGTCATCCGATTATCATTATTTCATAATAATAAATATAACTTTTTTATAATTATACTCAATGGTATTAAAAACATCCCTGAAATTATTTTTAAAGTCATTCCTTTTATTTATTTTCATGTTGTTCCAACTAAATTCGTAAAAGGTGATTTCACTAAACTGATATGAAATTTTAAATTCGAATTGATCCCAATCCAAAATTTTACCTTTTGTATTTTTAAATTTACTTAAGGTTTTTACTGGGTCAGATTTTTTAAATTGTTGAATCTCTAACTTATCATGATTATTAATTACTCGTATTATATCACGATTAATTACCGATTTAGTTTCACTAGAATTACTCGTTATTTTAAATTTATTTTGTTCCTTTATACTTTTTATAACCTCCGCTTCTTTCTCCTTTTTATTACCTTTGTCATTATTTTCTTTTTTATATGTAGCTAAATCATTTTTTATTAATTTGGGTTCATGATACACGACTTTATTTTCGGTTTCTAAGTTTAATTTCTTTAAAATCAATGTTCTGATTTTCCAGTTCCGGTTTTAAATCCGTTTCTAAAGTATGTATTGTTTCATCTATTTTATCATTTAAATCTTTGAAAGAATTTTGTAATTTTTGTTCAAATATTTCTAATCATTATCAATTTTTATAAATTTTTCATTATTTTCATCTGCCAATTTATTGATTTTATTAGATAATTCTAATAAATTTTGTTTATTTTCATGTTTTAATTCTTTAAAATTTTGTTTATTTTCTTATTTTAATTGTAATAATAAATTTGTTTCAAGTTTTAAATTATTTTGTTCACTTTCTTGTTTTCATTCTTTAAAATTTTGTTTATTTTCTTGTTTTAATTGTAATAATAAATTTGTTTAATTATTTTGTTCACTTTCTCATTTTAATTCTTTAAAATTTTGTTTATTTTCTTGTTTTAATTGTAATAATAAATTTGTTTCAAGTTTTAAATTATTTTGTTCACTTTCTCATTTTAATTCTTTAAAATTTTGTTTATTTTCTTGTTTTAATTGTAATAATAAATTTGTTTCAAGTTTTAAATTATTTTAGTTAAATTATTCGTTAATATTTTCCATCATTAATTTTAACATATTTTCCATCTTACTCTCCTCCTTATCTACGTATCTATCAATTATACTTTGCTCCTTTGGATCAATATTGACACTATGCTTATCTTTTTCCATGACTGAATCTAACTAACAATATGAATCTTAATCACAAATATAATTTTTAGCCCTAACCTTTATATCAAATTTAAACACAATTTTCATGACACTATTTAAACAATCCTTTAGCCAGATTACTTTGTTATCAGTCCTTACATTGGCCGCAAAATATTACGTTTTTTGAAAGATATCGTAATTCTATTTTTTATTCTTTAACTTTAAATTTTTTTTTTTATTATGCAAAAAGATGAATTTAATTTTACAAACATAAAAAAATAAACTTATATTAATTAATAAATACTTGTCTATAAATTCGATTCCTTGTCTTCTTTAATTCTATTCATTCTTTAAACAAAATTAATACTTCTTCTCTTCGTGCTATTTCTCTTCCATTCTGCTTTAAGTCAATAACCACTAACCAACAAAGTTTTTAAGTTTTTCTTACTCACAATCTCAAGCTAATAACATGTATTACGGGCTGATCCCAAAATTAGATGAGTAAAATGCTCTTTGTGTTTTCATTATCACAACCACAACTATACTCTCTTTTGTTTTTTTCCTCTACTCTCAATTGTTTTTGTTTCCCTTCTTGATTCAAGGTTAGATTAAATATTTATATACAAACTCCACAATATCTAATATCACAACAATATATACATGTACAATGTAAAGATAGTACTACATATGTACAAAAATCATTGATTTCTGAGACTTCAAGTTCCAGACCATTAATTGATTTGACATGGAATGACCCTAGAAAGACATTGATATTCCTTCTTTAAATTCTAGCTTGGTAACTCAGGCATGGATGCTCATACATTTACAACGGTCAGAATCAACTCTTATCCACATAATAATAGCTATTTCATAATGAATAGTATCCTTGCCATTATTTCAATGATTTTTATTTTTTGTCTGTTTTTTATTATCATCAATTATCTACAGATTGTAATTAAATAAATACATTTAAACCAAATTTAAAAAAATCTAGAGATAGTCGTTACTTAGGTAATTGTTATACCTTTCTGACAAGGAAAAAAACAGAACTTTAAATATCTTCTGAAAATATACTTGTGACAGCTTAAAAGTAAGACAGAAGCAGTTCAGTTAATTCCATTATCACATCTTAATCACAACACCGGGAAATTGTTGAAATCATTTAAATTTTCGATCAATTGTATTATTTTTCTGGCAGCTATCGTAGAACAAAGAGGCAAACAGATGTTCAGATATAGAATCAGAAAGACAGTAGATGCTTGAAATAAGTGTATCCTCTAGAGGCTCAACATTGTAAACCAAAAATTTACCTTATGTATAATCGAAGATACTGAGGCCCAGAGTGCTTCTACGATATTTTTTCCTCCATCAACCATACCCTGGTATCCTTCTTGGATGAAATAAACTTTGCAGCCCAAGTAAAGGCCCATTCGAACAACTGCTCTCACGGCAGCATTCATGCCTGGATATACAAATAACAATTACATCGCTAAGCACATTAATTAATGAATTATTATTAAATGCATAAAATTATTCACTGGTATTAACCTGGTGAATCTCCTCCACTTGTAAATACAGCTATTCCTTTTCCTCTGTAAGCCCCACATTCAAGAACTCTTCTTTTGACGGTTGAGACAGGAGGGATAGCTTCTGCCATGGTATAAATTGGAAATAATGTCAACGCAGCTTTGTAAAAATAGGAGTTTGATCAATATCCAAGTTTCGAAAGAGGGCGATAAGTACTATCACAGTCCTGTCATTCACTCAATGACCAATGAGCTACTAGGCTTTATAAAACATGAGACAGAGCACGCAATAGGCTGATGGCCCCAGTTGTCAAGCCGGTTTTTTTAAATGTCAATTTCAATACTTAAGTCACTACCTACTTATTAAAGCCTAACTAATTCACGATTGCTTAAATGCTAAACTTATAAAGATGTAGCTGTACAATGTCCATAGCAACTCCTACATATATCACCTGGAAAAATTATAGTTTATAAACATCCCATATACCTTTATTTAGGAATTTAAAAAAAAAATACAAATAAAGCGTCTTCCAATAGGGACTTCCGAACTTTGACAGTTGATGACGGCCATATTGTTGAAGCTGCCTCTGTCAAATTGGCTGTCATTTATTATATCGCGTTCAACAACACGTGCAAATGATAAAATTGTTTTATCAATATGAGTGTTATGTTTGTGCAACGTTCCGCGGTCGCCATAACCGTCCTGCCGAGAGGACTATTCACATTGTGGTGGATAAATTTGAGTCCACTGGTTCAGTAAACAATCAACCAACACCCGTACGTCGAAGAAACGTAAGATCTGCAGAAAACATCACCGCTGTCCGTGAGAGTGTGCAGGAGAATCCGAGGCAGTCGATTTCGCGTCGCTCACAAGAACTCGGTCATTCGCAGACCACAACTTGGCGAATTATGCCTCGTGACTTGGGCCTGCTCCCGTACAAAATTCAACTGACCCAGGAGCTGAAGGTAAACGACCATAGACAACGACGTGTGGTCATCTCACGTGGAGGTGATGTGAACTCGCCACCGATTTGACGCCGTTAGACTTTTTCTTGTTGGGTTTTCTTAAGTCGCTGTCCTATGCAAATAAGCCACAAATCACAGCGGTCCTCAAAGTCAACATAACCCATGCCATCGGTCAAATGCAGCCTGATTTATGCGCCAGTCATGGAAAATTGGACATTTCGGATTCGCGCCACCCAGCGAAGCCGCGGTGGACATTTGCACGATGTTACATTGCATACATAATGGCATCGATAGGCCTTTCAAACGAATTAAAAATTTCGATGATATCCCACACACACACACTTTGTTTTATTTAAATTTAAAGATAGAAAGCGCTTAATGAAAGACCCTATATGCCCCTAGTTGGTTTGAAACTATAATTATTCCGCTGATATTAATAGTACTCCGCTATTGGTATTCTGTGGTCAGATGAATCCGTATAACCACTTAATACATTTTTATTTTTTATAAGGAAACTGTTTATGGAGGTCCAAATTAATATAAAGGAGACATAAAAAAACGGACGCCGGGACCTGTTATTCTCTGACGGGATAGTCATACTTTGACCGTTGAGGTCAGTAAGTACTTGAACAAAGAAATTATTTGGAACCTTAGCAATGTCCAAATCAATACAAGTATTTACAGCTGCCAGTCAATTTTGATATCGATATTGCCTAGAACTGCTTCAAATAAAAAATGATCTTTCGCTGGAGATACCTGCACTAACTCCACGATGCGAGGAGTTTTGTCTCCCTCAAGGAAACTTTGAACTGCTTTTGTCTCATCATGGGTGTTTGGTGCAACAATTCCAATTCTGTTGTCAGTAAAAGGATTTCTAATTTCAAAATGTATACATGATATGATATTTTTTATAATTAAATGTAAAAATGTCAAACATTTGCATGGGCTAGTTATTGGCACCATTTTGGAAGTTTTCGGCACCCTAAAGTACCAGTTTCTGGCAGCTTTCAGGAAGAAAGAACTTCGATGACTTTGTGCAGAAATGTTTGCTACGTAAGACAAAACCAAACAGGACGAGGAGCTATACCTACCAACTCTGAAATAGGAAAAAGGTACGGGGTCAGTATAGTGAAATGAAAAAAACCGATATTATTTATCAAACATTGGACTCACTAAAAATTAATTGGAACCCTTAAAACGCAAGAAAATTTATTTAAGTATGATTCTGATATAAAACAGTTTCTTTCCTTTTGAATAGTCTTTTCACCTCATGGTTGAGAACATTTCTGTAACAAAATGCTCGTTCTAGAGATAATAATCGATATCACGTTTAATTCGTAGCTAAAAGATTTATGGGCAGGTCCCAAAGTTACAAGGCGTGGAGACCATTCCTAGTTGTCGGCTTTTTCACATGGCTAGGGACATTCATTCTTCGTGGCAAGCTTTCTACCCATTGAGTACTACTCTGGCCGATATCGATATTCCCCTTTGCAGGCTTCGGGACTTATTACGTTATTTTTTCTTAATTTCTTTCTTTCGCTTTTAGCTGCCTCTTTTATCTATAATGTCGCGCGATTATTTACTGGAGACGATAAAGGGCAATCCCTCAAGTCATCCGTTTACCTTTTTTTGGCGTGGTGGACCAGTGAAATACGCCTCAGTGCTTTTAGGTCTGAGAGATTTATCTCCATTCTTCCAGTTCATCTAATATTGAAGTCTTTTGGTTTAAGAATTCAACCGAGATATCTTTTAATATGTTGAGCGTTTGGTGCTGCATTGAGGATATCTCATGTTGAAAGAGCTGTAATCGTGCCACCTGGAGAAAAACTTGTGCGATCTTTTGGAAGCACATCGGAGGGATCTTCTCAAATGCTCCCTTCAAGATCCGTAGAAATATTATGATTTTCTTTAGATAAACGAAGGATTCTTCTCCCGAGATTCGCATTGGTTCTACGAATAGCGCACGACAGAACTTATTAAGTTACTTATCCAATCTAGCGTTGACCCATCAAGGGCTGGGAGCCCGGAAAAAAAAAAAATCATTTACGTTTCTTACTGGCTTTTTGTGCTCCATGAGGAATGTTCCACCTTTTTAACACCTCTGGACCCGTTAAGTTATGCAAGGTCCTATGCAGTTCCCATAGAGACTCAGGATTTGGTTATCCCAATGTTAAGGTGGATGTACTTATGTTTGTTTAAAATTATTTGGAATTTAAGCGCTGATATGGAAAAGGTAACAAGTCCGAAAATGCTGATTTTTAGTAAAAAAGAACAGGCCATCCCAAGTGTCCTCATCCATAACAACCTAACTACTTTTGGCTGCCGTTCAAAATGTTTCTACTCCTCCAGCTAGTAGACAAAGGTGCTTGGCTGATATCAACATCCTGGAATAGATGAGAATTAGGAGCAGAAATAGCATTGCCTTTGGAGGATAGAGTACAACTGTTTATTGGCCAATTTAGCACTTTAGTAAATAAATAACCATACCACTTACCTCTTGATTGACTGACCAATAACTTAAGATTAATAGTAATAAATGTTTTTCATTCGGAGAAAACACATTAGATTTAAAATTAAAGCAGAAAAATAATTTGCTCTTTCACAAGTTTACAAAATTTGTGAAAAAATAACAGGCAGAGATTGGGATGAGGTTTTAACATGTTCTAAAGCAGGGTTTACAAGGTGACAGTTTTCTCAAGTGGTAGTGAATGTGTCCTTGTCTACACAAGTTAGAAAAATTGTGTATGTAAGGATAGGCTGCTGCAGTTGCTTTCAAAATTATAAAAATTAAATGGTACACCAATAAAAAAAAGAAAGAATGTGATGTGGAGTAAGGATTCTCAGATCAATCCCTTTCTTGTGCCAACATTGAAGGTCAGGCTGCTTCTCCTAGTTGAATGAATCAATTTCCATTTCAAGTGCAGACATAATCAATATTCAGACAGGAAGCTATCACCACCTCCCCTAAAAATCAAAGCAATGCTTTCCCTTGCGCAAAATTGGAGAAGTTCACGCCTACCAAAAAAACAACAAAGCACCTAGAGACTTTACACAACACTAACTGAGTTTTATTGATGAACCAACAATTGAAGAAGGAAACAAATCACCTAGTTTAGACAAACATCCATATTTCCTGTTATTCTGCACCAAATATGAACAAAAACAATTACAATGACTAAACAACAAAAACCTGACTTCCCGTATAAAGATGTTTTTGTAATGAATTATAACAATTGTAATCAGAATGTTAAAAACACCATATATTCTGTAAACAGGATCACTCATGTATGATTTGACTTAATTTAATGATCGCATTGACATAACATAAAAATGACATATTAAAATTGGCTCCCAGATTTTAAAAACATGATCCTGGAAAGTTTTCATACTACAATAATTTACTACTACAAAAATCCTTCCATATTTTTAAGTTACATACACTGAGCATTTACAATAAATTATGTACAAATATGTATTAGTTTATAGTTATTTTCTTTGTGCATTATACTGATGTACAATAGATGTAAATCATTTGTTTACCTATGAAACAATTGAATTAAATGTACAGGAAAAGTTTAAAGGAAAGATTTTCCTTGGGAGCAAAAATTAAAAAAATATTTTGTTGAATAGTGGTGAATGATAAAATATTTAGCACCAAATTTTAAGTTAGGCGTCTATTTTATTGCGAAAATTTATTAACCATCGACATATAATTTTAAACGTTAAGGTAAACCAATTTATGAAGAAATACCTTCATTATCTTGCAACAGATAAATTACAACGCTTTCAGTTTTTCTTTTTTTAAAAAAAATAAAAATATTTCATACAAGCTACATCCAGCTAATAAATCAAAATGTCACCAAAATAAAAGTGATCTTTAACAATATTGACTTATGGTTTCATAAAAACCAAGGTTACTTTAGCAGTTTAAGACTTTTACTGTTATTTTTCCCTTACAGTAAGGAGTTATTATAAAGTTGTATTCAGGATAACTAGTTATCAAAAAGAAAAACAAAATGATAATTTCCCTTTAAACAGAGACCATTAAAAAGAATTTTCTAAAATATACTTTTGTTCCTTACAAACTTCATCCCCACAAGGAGCGACCTAATTTTGAGCAAAATTGTGACATGCACACTAAGCATTGCTAATCTTTTCTTTTTAAGTGGCACTACAGGCGCTCTATTAAGTAAGTTTACAAAGGAACATTGTAAATCTTAGAAAGTTCTCAATGAACAAGGGTAGTCTTGGGAGTTGACAATTATAATTCCAAAGGTATAGAGAATAGAAAGAGATATTTATATATATATATAAAGAATCACGTAAATACATCCAAGTATTTTTTTTCCTTTATGACTTTTGCCATAAAATGACACAATATGACAAATTTACAGCTAACAAATAATTTTGAATGAAAGAGAAAGGGAACGGGATTGATTGGTGCATTGGCTTCAAGGGCACGACAAATATATTTATATCCTGTAATCATTTGCTCCCAGGGCATCACACTATGACCCAATTCGTTTAAAGATTTTTAAATCCAATTTTATTAATAAAAAATTGTTGCTACATCAAGACTGGAGGTTTTAAACAACGGCAATTTTTTTTTTTTTACAGCAACACACATGCTGTAATAAAAATTAAAAAAAAAAAAATACATTTCCAAAGGAAATTTTCTTTTTAACAGATCACATTGATAACAGTACAGCAATGGTGAAAGCAGAGAAATAAATCTGTTCAATTAATGTAACTCTATAAAGTGAATTGACAAATCAAATATTTTACAATTAATACATTTTTTTTTTGTTTTAAACATATCATAAAGATATTAACTAGCAATCATTTCAATAAGTTTATTGGATCATCAAAAATGACAAAATTTACTTTAATTTTCCTTTTGTAAAAACTGTAATTGCTCTCACCTTCTAATTTGTATACTGCAATACGATACAATATAAATAAAATCTCAGTCTCAATAATAGTTTTCCTTCCGAAAAAGAAAACGGAACTGAGATGAACGGACACAGTACACATCCACTGAAATATCAGACAAGAAACACCCTGATGGAAAAAAAAAAAAAAAAATTCGCGCTCTCTATTTCCTTAATACAACCACTTACAATTTTCATTATTATTCATTAATAAAAACAATATATGTATACCATTGTGAAGCAAAAGGAAATAAGAGTGATTAATATGTGTATTCGCGAATGAGAATATTTCATGTTCCAGTTATAAAACATTGACAATCTGAAGCCGAACAAATTGGAGACAGAACATATTATATTTTCACAGAAAAAGCAAAACGTACAAAAACTATGCCCATGTATCGTTTTGTTGCTTCATACACATTTTGGCACCACAAACAAAACAAAAAGATCACAAAGGAAAAATAATAAAAATAAAGTAACTTAATATGTAACCTATAATAATCCTAGAATTTGCTTTTAGTTTCAATTATATATATATATATATATTACAAACAAAAAGTGAACATTTTTTTAAATATATATATCATCTGTACGTCCAGACATAATTTATAAAAAAAATTAATTATGAAATGAGATTATGTAGTGCATTATTAACAGGAAAATTTTGATAATATATACATGAAAACAAAAGGTGCTTGGCATAGGTTTGTATACGCTGCTTTTTTTTTCCTTTTTTAAATATTTTTGTATTTATAACATATATATATATGTATGTGTATATATATGGTATATATAATATATATATACGGGTGAGATGCGGTGAATACAAGATTTTTTTTTTTACAATTGAGGGTAATATTATATAAAGTGGGGTGGCTGTAGGTGGATGGGTTTGGAGGAGGGAAGGGGGAAGAAGGGAAAGTTGGTTTAGTTGTCGCCGCCTTCTTGTGGCTCATCTCCATCACCCTGGGTGTCTGAGGTCCACAAGGTAAGGTTATCTCGCAGCAGCTGCATGATAAGCGTAGAATCTTTGTACGAGTCCTCATTGAGGGTATCTAGTTCTGCAATAGCATCATCGAAAGCCTGTGAAGAAAACAAATTAAGTCTTAACACATCGTAAAGGCACATTAGCACACAAGAGTAGGCAGCACTAATTTAAAACAATCTAGAAAATTGCATGGTAGGCAAATAGGGTATTTAACACCTTGGGTACAAGCAAGACATTGTTGTTTGTGAATATCAGGTGTGTAGACGTTGTTTTAAAATAATAGTAACTACAGTTTGTTGTATTAAATTGTATGGCCATGTAATAAATTTTGTAAACATGCTTTTTTGAGACATACTAAAGGGATGCAATGATTTCTCAACTGAATCAATAAGTTAGCTGACAGGAAATATAGTAGGCATATACAAGGCTAAGCATTTAATGGTTCAACTAGCATCATGAAGTTGTCACCACAAAACGTTAAGATGTTGAATTGATTGTACTGGAAGTGATAAAAACAGCTTATTTCCATGATTAACAAACAGGGTTATAAATTTCCAATGGCAGGTGAATAAGCACAAGGAGCCACACAAAGCTGGCCATTTGCTATAAGTAAAAATTTGATGTGAAATAAATTATCATTCTTTTTCTTCATAAGTCACAATTCCTAAATTTACAAAGATATATAAAAACAAACATACTGAAAGTTACTAAGAAAACATAGTCTCCTTGTATTAAAAAAAAAAACAATTCTGGAATGTCAATATTAAACAAGATCATTAAAATTGTAGCTCTTAGTGACAGTTTACAGCTGCTGTTGTTGCTCATTATCAGGCATATTGGACAAGGACCTAGTGCCAGGTTCAGAGTCGCACCCAGGTGTTCTGGCAGGGAAGTTATAGAAGGGGTGCCAACCTCCCCCCCCAACATGGATAATGTTAGACCAAATTTATATCTAGCTCTTTCACATTGATGCTTTGGCATTGAAGGAAATTGCTTCAGGTTATCAAAGATGTTTTGGTTTCAGTTAAAACCATCAAGTAGATGAAATATTCAGAAATGGATTTGAGAAAAATCAACTTGCTGGGCACCAGTTAAAACATAAAACCATGCATATTATAAACATAACTGCTATCACTACAAATAATAATTTGACTCCAAGAAGAAGCGAATACTCGTATCTATCTCAGCCAGCAGTGTCAATATTAACATTTATGAGATAAAAACTGATGATTAATTATACAATCATAGACTAGTGTAAAGTGGCATGACTAAGCGAGAAGGCAAACGTCACTATAAATAATGTACAACTGGAGATCCATATCCACAGATATTGTAAAACATCTACTTAGCACATTTTGCATATGAGTAAGCATGAATTGATGTAACTTTCCTTCCTTTTTAATCATATTAATGATTATAATTAACAATATCAAGGTAAAGGAAGGAAAGTTCATAATTTGCCATGTTACTTTCCTCCTCCTAAAGGACCGAATTAACTGAAGTTTGAAGTTAGCCATAATGTTCTAAAAGACCTTCTCTTTAAAAATATACATTAGACCTAGAGCTTTTATATCCAGTATTTTGCTAAGTTGTATATTTGCCATTAAACTTGACTTTACAGGGTTTTACTGAACCATACATAACCCCTGCAAATCCGGAGTGCTACTAACTCTCCATGACTTGTAAGTCTGTAGATGCAAGAACTACCAAATTATTTTTTTGAACAATTTTTAATTTATTAGACTTCATATCACTTATTTAACTTACCTATAAATAGGGTTGTGGATTGTTCTTACATATAGTCTCATATTAATATAAATATAAAAAATAGTGCTAAATATAAATAAATTATGCAAACAAATATTTAAATAAGGGTTAGCAGCGCAGCATCCACCATAAATACAAATAAGTTGAAGAAAAACAACAACATGAGCAAGATTAGTTAACTGGTATGACACACACATTTGAAAATTTAAATATATGTGATTTTTCCGAGGACTAATAGTTCAAATCAATAAAACAAAAAAAATAAATAATTTTTTATATGTCTGAAGGGAAGTTACTTGTCTAGGTAAATTATTGTGAGCCTGTGTGTCCTACGGTAAGGGGCTGTAAAGTTGATTTGATAGAACTGAAATTTCAACAATATACCCCACAATAAGTTGATACCATTTTGTGAATTTGTATAAGATTTACATCAGAACACAAGAGGATTCATAATATTTCTCACGTGGTTAAAGACCCACCCACTGAACACTGTAAAGCAAAAAGACATTAAGAATTTAATGAAGTTTAAAACCCATTTAAATATGTTATTCGTATTAATATAATAACTATTAACAGTAGTTTTGAATGACTTTTGGATATCAAAATAGATTATAAATAACAAACAAGGAAGCACCCCTGCTCAAAAATAACTTCATCACAATCACCACCTGCCCATAAGTTGTGGGCTGCACAATTGATATGTCCATATAACCGTTGAATAAATTAGCATTAAAGGGGCACGAAAAATATGAACCCAGGACTAACTTTAGAAAAACCACATATATCTGCAGTTAGAATAAATAATAAAGTTAGTTACAAAACATAACAATCATTTCTAATAAAATTAAGGAAAAAAAAAAGGGGGAAGAGGTACATATCTTGCTCATGTTGTTACCTGCTTCGCTAGGTGGCAAGCTCGCCCTTGGGAGTTGATGATTTCATAGTAGAAGACTGAAAAATTTAATGCCAAACCCAACCTAATCGGATGCGTAGGTTGCATTTTAGTTTTTGCTATATCAAAAGCTTCCTGATAGGCCTTTTGTGAATCCTCCACTACAGCTGAAAACAATTGTAGGCAAATGAACGATTATATTTTATTAAATAAATGAACATCATAAAAGGCCACCTTATCAGTCTCAGAACTTAGAAGTACTCCCAAGATATCATCAGATATAAAACACAGCTACTTGGGATTAGCATTAAATACTGCAAATTTGATAAAAGTTAATAATTTTGTGGATGCTCCGCTGTTCTCCCTTGATGAAATAACGATTAAGAAACGTAATAAAAAATGACCTGTTTGGCAAGCTGGCATGCTTTGTCAGGCGAGTTGAGGATCTCGTAATAGAATACGGAGAAATTCAGAGCGAGACCCAGCCTTATGGGATGTGTGGGCTGCATCTTCGACTTACTTATTTCAAAGGCATCTTGGTATGCCTTTTGAGAGTCGTCAACGACAGCTACACAAAATTTAAAGACATTCAATATTATTTGAATAGTTAGGTCAACCACTTATCATAGTTCAAATAAATTTCTTATAAATAAGGGAGAAAGAAAACTCTTTGAGAGCTAGAATAAGGAAATTCAGATTATAAGATCAGTGTGGAGTAGTAGCATGGTATCATACTAAATCTAACAAAAACAATATAAGGTACAATAACTCAGTAATTATCAAGAAAGATGAGTAAATCCCTTTCATAGGTAAATAATCATAAATCTACATTTTATACTTTGAGTTGCTGACATCATATGGCAAGGAAGGAAATGCAGAAACTCATTTTAATGAGATAACTTAACAAGGAGATAAATTTTGCTAACTGGTACATTATTTATTCAAAAGAAAACTTTATGAAGTCATCAATGCTTCATTCCTTCTTCTTAGACCAATTCAAAAGTTAAAACATTGGATATTAAATAAAATAGATCAATGTAGTTAATTTTATATCTGATGTCGACTATTAATGGTTTTCGCCCATTTCTTGTCATATGCGAGCTAGCTATATGATTAACACTTTTTTTATAAATATTTAGGCTAAGAAAAATAAAGGAAATTATATTTTAATCTTATTTTGCTCTCTGAAAAGTTGTTCTTATAAAACCAAGGCAATACAGCTGCCGAAGGTAATCTAAGGGATACCTCAATAATAATAAATACAGCACATTATTAAATTACTTAGCAAGATTTATCATTGGTAAGGTTTAAATAAGCAATTAAAATTATTTAAAGAAAGAAAAAGAGGGTAATCAAGTTTTTTTTTATGGGGACCAGTACAATCATGTACTGATAAACTTTGGTATTGGTATTGGTATGTACTTGATAATTTTGGTCAAGAAAATCAAGACCTATGATGGTCAGTATGAAATATGACCATGGGTCGTGCTTACGTAAAGCTCTGATAAAACAAAAGAAATATTTAACTAAATGCGGATTTCTTTTTGAATATTGCAAGCACTAAGATTTATCCTAGAAAATAATACTAATACTACAAAAATAATTACACTCAGTCGCAGGTTGGAGAGAGATAACAGTTTCTCAAATAGCAATTTCGAGGTTTTATAAAAAAAATTTATCTTTATAAATATAACCTAAAATAATTTAACTTTCTTATTGTAACGGTTTGGTGAATTGACAGATTAATGAATGGATCACTGATGAAATGATCAGTTAGACTGCTAACAGATGATCATTTAGCTGAGTGATAAAGAGGCTATTATAAATCATTTATACCCGGGGGTTCATGGATGGTGTCCCTAACATAACTAGACCTGCTAGGGCACCCGTAGGAATGAAGTATGGAGCAACCATAATGGATACATTTTTAGAAGTATCACTTGATTAAATGAATTTATGTTTAAAATCAACCAAGTGTTGTTAATTATAAGATGAACATCAGCTATCTCTGCCCCATACTGCATTGAATGCGATCTAAACATAAAACACTCACTGTTTCTTGTGTCTCCTGTCGCCACTTCTGCTAGGTACCTGTAGTAGTCGCCTTTCATTTTCAAGTAAAATACTTTACTTTCGGCGTTGCTGGCTTTAGGGATCAAAAACCTGTCCAACAGGCCCTGAAAAAATAAATAATTATAAATAAACAGGAATCCAGGGGTTTCATAATGTATATATATATATATATATATATGTATATATATATATATATATATATATATATATATATATATATTTAATGTATTTGCTGTAAAGATGTCTTGTCAAGAGGTGCTTTAACAGCAACAATAAACCTAATAGCATAAAATGGAGGAGACATGAAGATATTCTCGGTACCTTACCTTATATATAATTGAGGCAGTTCTCTAAAATAAATACCAAGGGCAAGACATCTTTAACCTCCAAATGACATTTTATTTATTTATAGTAAAGCACCCTTAATAGAAGGATATGACAGCCATGAGTACATGTCACTCGAGCATAAAATTGTGATGTACTCAAGCGAAGTGTATAAACCACACCTCAGGGGGTCTTGTGTAGGTTACCATGGCAGCTAAAACAGCCACATACTTGTATCAAGTGATGAGAGGGTTATTGTTACTGTGAGAGGAGAAAAGACAGTTCCAGGTAGTGAGCAGTTTTTTGGCATACAGAATACACACCCCACATAGAAAAATTCAAATATTTCCTTTCTAATAGAATTATCTCGGCTTACAATTTATTATAGATTAATATTAAACAATTTCAGTGATAAGGGGTTAAAAAAATGAAGGAAAACCCAATAAATATTTAAAAATTTTTGATTTCTTGATAACTGATCTCTAAAAATTTAGATGGTCAAAGCAAAGTATATTCAACAAGGGTTCAACGGAAACTACTGTTTGTTGAGCAAATACATGTTACTGTACATGTACTCGGGGAGTAGCAGTATGTGCAGAAACTGTTAGAAGACTTGCTGAAACTCTCAGAGACCAGCAGCATGAGGTCCATTGTTGACCAGATAACAAGGTTTGTTAATAAAGATGAAAATTGGTGGAATTGGACAACACAAATCCAGGATATTAAATGAACATATGCAAATAATCAATTATCGTCTTTCAATGATATCAGCTTAGGAACCTGAGGATGTTGGAGGACTCCTAGGTTAGAGTCCTGTAGTGGGAATATATTTTTTCTCGGGCTAGAAGTTTTAATAATATTAGCATCAATCCAACAAAAATTGATAGTTATATAATAAATAAGAATATTGTAATGCTAATGTTATATGTATAATGCTAAAAGCCCCTTCTAGTGTATACCTGCCTAGGGACTTCATGGAAGTCACTGGTGGTTCTTGTTATGTTTTTAGTAAGCTACTGCATCCCTCCCTGAAACAACCCTATGTCTCAGCTTTAGTTCCAGTCCCCACTAGTTCGCACTTGTCTCCCAGACACCCAGCCCAGTAGTATGTAGTATCATAACTTAATATGTGTACATACCAGCGTTTTGCTTGTACTTCATAATAAAGCTTTTCTTTATTTTCTTTAAAATACTCTCCTCTACAAAGATTATTTTTTAAACTGATGACATAATAGTATCTTTCATGACTTTTCTTGTTTAACAAGGAATGAGCCGAGTGAGGTTATATTGATCAGGGATAGTTTCATGGCGGTGGTAAAATATTAAAATTGTGAACAACTTATAATTGTTATGGATGTTTGGCATAACCACTATACCATATTGACCGGGGCCATTCATTACTTTTGATGCCTCTAGACAAGATGGACGGTCTAATACACACTAGGTTGGGTGGTTGCTCCCTCGTCATGGGGTTATATAAAAAGCTGACGTAGCGGAAAAATATTTTTAAAAATATCGCGCCTATCTGCATATTACGTGCACAACGAAGCTTTGCAGTCATCTATATTTTAACAAAACTATTAATAGGCCGTTCAACACCGTTAATAACACGCAACTTCCTCTTTACACGGGGGATTAAAACTGGCTTTAGTTTTAAAAGATCAGTTGATCCAAGAATTATAGGCTAAATGGTATTTGTGTATTTAACATAAATAGAATATTGGACGTGAAAAATGAGGGACCGAGGTTTCGGGACGATTTTAAATGAAATTAACGACGGCTTCGACAAAAATATTTAGTGCCGCACTCGAGTTCTCAGAAAGTGTACACTTCCTTTACTATTTGACTTGTCCTTCTACGAATTCCCGAAGCAAGTTTTCTCGGAACGCTATCATCATCAATACCGTTAGAGAAAATACTTTCAGGCAATACCGATGCCCAAAAGTTGTAAAGATAGTTTTTTTCAGTCCTATACCAGCACGGTCGCTATCCCTTCCCAAAAGGAAAAAACAACAACTAATAATTATTGATACCACAATCAGGCATGATACTGAACAAGACAAGGGTTTGGTGTGTATATTGCCCAAGGCACGTGGGACTAATAGCGGCAATGAGGTAATTATACGTAAGCAACAACAAAATTTTTCAGGCGAACAACAGGTGCCTCCAATAACATTATTAATTCTTAAGGAACCATTAATGACTATACTTAGGGGCAATATTTATAATGACCTGTATTATTATTATATTTGTCTCCGATATCCCTAAATGTTTGAAGATTACTGTGTAATTGAACAGCATCATTTTTAAAATTTTACGTGGGACTCTATAGGGTTTGTCGGTTTCTCAAGCTAGGCCCTGACTTGAAATGATCTTGAATCATCGTAAAATGGCATATATGTTCTCACTAAATATGAATAAACACTGATACACCATGCACGCGCTAACCAATTCTGCTGCGAGCACGAGCCAAAGGTTCAGCATTGTAAGGTGTTGAAAATGAATTAATCTATGGGCAGGTTTGAATTACTTTTGGCACCATCGGCTCAGCCGAAGAGGAGCTTCCAGGACGGGAGGCACAGACATGGCAATCCACGCCTCAAATTTCTGAAATAATCAGTGGAAATATTATGCTATGCCAATAACCATCAGTCACGAATTGATCTCGCTAGTCATCATAATTATTAGCAAAAGTAAAAAAAAAAAATGTGTGGGCAGCCCCACGTGTTCATCCACGAAGCCTCCCACTGAATAGCAAAAATCTCTTAAACGATCAAGAGGATTCGAGTCCAGGAGAGGCTATTGAGAAACCACCATTGCCATAGTAAAATTGTCTACTACTTAACACATATACGTAGCTAATATTGAATATGTACATACTTAATCCTACATTAGATAAACATATAATAAAAAGGTGTCACGTTTTTACGAAATGGATTATACCCCGGATTAGTTTTAAATTCTACAAGAGTGGTTGGTATTATTATTTTCAGAATGTATTAAAACTGTAATGTAATACCTTTGCAATTTCGAATTTGTATTGTTTTAGAAACAATAAACAAAAAATTTCATTTTATTCGCTTAAATACACGACTGCCCTTTAAGTGGGTCCCCACTCCTGAACATCATTAACTACTTTCTATAGTTATAGCAATTGTGCTGTTTGCAGATTTAAGTTAACTGCTGTGCGTTATTCGAACAGATTTATAATCTTGTTATCCGGAAATAAATGTACGACAGTCGTGTCAACAGATATTCGTGAATTTGTAACCTGACACGAGCAATCAGTAAAACTAACAAGCACCCATAAAAGCTTTTGTAGTTGAAGACGCCATACCAACGGGTCTAAAAAGATGTAAGATGCAACAGGTGCCCGGAATGTTTTCTGTTCGATTGGGATTGACAGAAAAAAATACAATATTTCAAGCGACCTTTGAGGGCTCATTAAAAATGTTACAAATATTTATCCGAACGGTGTCACCAGACATTTTCCTCAAGAATGACGTAAGGGAATGATCTTTTCCGAGAAAATGACTAACAATTTGGCATTTGGCCGGGGGGGGGGGGCCCCGGAGCGGAGGATCAATGAGTCAATACCGCGGCCCCACCCCACGGCCATGCGCAGGCCCCGCCACAACTCGATACTCTGCCCTACAACCGCCACTCTCAATATATTTTAGCAGGAAAATTATACGGGCATTCAAGTATTTTCGATCGACTTGTAATTACTACGTGAAATCCTTATCAATATAAAATATGCCAGCAAATCTTCTCAAGGACAATAAAGTTCTTCATTAGGCTCTTTCACTGGGCGCGACAACTCTGCAGGATACTTCAAGGCATATCATGAACAGATCGCCGGAAAAACACTTTTACATTTGCGTGGGTGGGCCAAGAATGAATGAGATGAAATGAGGTCAACGGTAGAATGAATTCCATATCACCTCCTTCCCCTCCCAATGTTATGTCATGATATGAAAAAAAAAATTGTAACTTTTAAAAGAATTTTTGGTTTGCTAGGAATGAGTTTCAAAAGAAGGATGTAAGACCCTATCCCCCCTTTTTAGCCCAATAACCAAAAGGTTGATTAAAACTAGCGAGGCTCTTCACTATATGTTCAACTCGATAACTAGTAAAGAATACCGTGTAATGTAGAATTTAAAATGATATCCCCACCCCAATACATTGTTCTGTATGATTGGAAATACTTACCCGTGGAGTTTATGGTTAGTCCTGTATTATTAGTTGTGATATCATCAGTAGCGTTTGATAAAATAAATGTTGGATTGTCATCAGACCTATCAATACACGATGTTGCTACATATTGTATGAGAGATGTCTGTAGATGTTACACCTGCCCTCTTAACACGTGGTAAGGTAAGCAGCCCATCCTACTGTCACCAACCACTTGACACCTTCCCCTTTTATAATACGCATCCGCTGTGCCAACTCCTAAATAGTTATCTTGCGGGCAGCAAGTGCTAACTAGATATATCGCAGACACCATGGCGGCAGCCTCGTTGTCTCTGTGTAACCTTGCCCGGCGGATCGATTCCTATCTCTTTCACCTATTCCTGTTTCTGTCAGCTCCCTACGTTATCTCTGCCTCCTGGCTATCTCTCCCCTTTGTCCTGGCTATGCGGATTTTTGTCCCTTCGTACCGGCAGGTTGGAACTGGGAATTAAAGCAACGCCAGTAGAATCACCATTGCATATAATAGGCAAATATCTTTGTATTTCCATGTTTCCTGTGATGTAATGAAAAAAATAGCAGGATAAGTGTCATGAAATATAATAACCTTAACCTGTTTCCCTCCGAGCTCAAAAATAATAAACAACGGCAAGCAAACATGATATAAATAGCTTAAGCTATACATTATCGGATACATTACGTAAGTATGTAACGACGTTCTCGCCTTCGGCCAACGAAAGTCAAAATACTATACCCCTCCTGCAAGGAATTTCTTATCAAGGGTTACCAAGGCTGAGTAGGTAGTACGCTGTCTACTTAACAAACAAACGTAAAGTTCTCGCTATCAACAATACTGATAAAAAGCACCTAACTAAATGATCAGATAACGACGAAAGGACTACGTTCGAATACTTAGGATGAATGGTCAATTGCTTTTTCTTCCGGGAGACTGTTTGAACTTAACACCATATTTGTTGAGAATACTTAAAAGAAAATACGGATGGACAATTGTATATAATTTCTTTTGAATGTTGGATAGAACCAACCACATTACAGAAAGGATATACAGCAGTTTAACGATCTATGAAAGGGTTGAAGCCAATCGTTATGAAGGCTCACGCTAACCGAGCAGCCATGATAAATTGCTAATCATGATTCATTGTTGGCCAAGAGCAGACTACAGACGGTTTGTAGGTATAGATGTGCCCAAAACTAATTGCTAATCACTAGGTTAACCATCTCGAAATATGACGACTAAGCGACGGCTAAAACACAATATAGGGGGAGAAGAATGAGGAACATATTCAAATTTTGAAAGAAGTGTCTAGCCAAACTTTCAAAAAGCTTTCAACGTTGTTATTTTCCACAGTATTTAACCTAACGCCATAAAAATTAAGTTAAAATAGTATAACAATTCTAGAATTAAACAGAGCACTTTTGGACAAAAAAAACAGAATTCATCACGTCAGGTACACTGACCGTCTGTGAATGTTTCTCCGTCATTTTCCACATTCTGTTATAATAACAAAAAAAACGGGTTGAGCGATAATAAACGATAAGGAAGGTATGCCAACACGTGCGTGATGATTTATGTCCCATTGCCGCTTACTAATCTCTAATTGAGGAAACTCTTCATTTCCCACGGAGACTGCGGGCTGGCGCGAGTGTCGGCCGCATTAGACGCAGGTCATGGCACAAAAGCCGGGCCACCAGCCTCCTCCTGTCCCTTCTCAACAGTATCCGATACAGTACACACGGTCTAAGCAACTACTAACAAAACCGCTAAATATTATAATTTACCCAGTGAAGCGGCAAAAATAGGACATGAAACAAACTGCTAAGGTACAACTCGTTGAAAACTGTAGTTAATAAAACTTCAGTAGCCTCACCGATTCTCTGTCATGTTATATATAATGCCAAAGGTAACAAAATTGGTATACTATGGTTGTATAGAAAATGAAGGAATATAGGTAGATGAATCCGGATGCAGGTTGGGAGTTTCTCAAGTACTAATTTTTTTTTCAGATTAATGATAATCGATAAAAGGATTATTACAGCGAACTCGCTCGATTGATTAAGCCTATCCTACCAGGATCGGAAAATAATATATATCTGAACAGTGTTGGAACCCTTTCATTTTGGTATAGATCCAGGTGGTGTCAAATTATACAATAATAAAAAGTATAGGCACGAACGTACGAAATGACAGGAAATGGACTTGATGCTCATGCCATTACAATATACTCTAAATAGGGGTAGGTGACAAAAACCAACAATTCAATAATCAATAATACTTATTGAAAGGACCTTCAATAAGGTTGGCAGATATGACGATGACCTATCATTGGCAGATGTGTACAAATATTAGAGGGGGGGGGCAGATAACGCAACAGAGAAACATAACCGATTTAATAATTATCGAACATAAGTATAATATAATATAATGGTCCCATATTTACTGAAACAATACTTTTATCACCATTATACATCGAAGCAGTAGTCATCCTCAAAATTACGCCACGTGCGTATACTATAGGCACGTGGGGGGAGGGAGATAACGCAACAGAGAAACATAACCGATTTAATAATTATCGAACATAAGTATAATATAATATAATGGTCCCATATTTACTGAAACAATACTTTTATCACCATTATACATCGAAGCAGTAGTCATCCTCAAAATTACGCCACGTGCGTATACTATAGGTTTCTATATTTAGATATGTACTAGGCGTGGACGATTTCCAGGCATAATGAAATGAAGATGATACAAATGAATCACTTTCATACATTTAGTGAAGAAGCGGAGACTGCCCGACTGCGGAACGGGAATGGAGTCAAGGTGTTTGGCAGTCACGAGACCGAATCAATAACCTACAGCTTAACTGGATCCACTAATATCGGACAGCCACACCGCAGCTCCTGCAACCGTTACACACCATTGTAGCAACAATAGTACGCATAACTGACCTAGTGGTATTATAGTTAAACCATTACTCTAACCCAACGAAAATAGAATCAGCCTCAAATCGCCAATTTTACAAACAAATTAATTATGCAATGGGCCTATTTCAATTAGAGTAGGGTTTGTCATTTAATTAAGGAAAGGGACCTTTCTCTGTAAGTATAAAATAAACACAGCATTTTTAGATGTAATTTTTACATGATAATATTTTACGTTTAAAACAGTAATTAACGTTTTGGTCCATCATTTAAATAAGTCAATAGTCTTTGAGAAATAAAAGAAAACTCAGTTAGAAAATGGCAACGCACTACTGCCTAAATATAATGTAATCAAAAATCGATTTTAAAAGTCAAGGGGAAAGACCATTTCTTTCCTATTCTCAGTAACGATAAACGAAAATATTTTGACTGTGAAGTTTCTAGTATTTTTTTCAAAAAAAAGCTATTGACAATTTAGTATAATTTGAAAAACTCTACAAAACACTTTCGAATGATGTCAAGTTAACTCAGGATAGGGGCTCTAGCCTGGGACCATTTCCGGACACATATCCACCGAGCTGTCCTAGTCCCAAACGAGTAAGGGTCCAGCCAATATTAAATCTCTTTACCTAAGCTCTCAGTGATATCGCCGGGAGAGGTTTAGGTAAAGCATAGAAAATAATAAGTTCCCCCCCCTCTCTTTAGACAAAAGCCCAGCAACCAGTGCACCAGGCCCATTCATATTTAACAAATCGTGCACAATACAGCTCCACAAAAAGTGGATATCATAAGACAAGTTTTGTGACGTTCAAATACAAACATGCATGCTGAGAGATGAGAATGCGAACGCCAGCTTTAATAGTATTGCATTGTTCTACCTTTGGAAAAATATAGGTATTTTTCTATTTAACAATGCACAAGCCAGTATAAGAAAAAAGAGGTTATATTCAAGCACTCCCCTAATATTTTCATTTAATGCGTAGCACAAGAGAGAGAATGGGAACGCCTGCTGTATGAGGTAACGGTGCGCCTGGACAGCTCCATGTTGGGGCAAGGCGTCAGCGTGAGTCACAGCCATCCGGTCTTACTTCATGCTTGCATTCCCCAGTGTTTAGGTCCTTCCGCCCCTCATATCCCACACCTAAATGACTAATTTAACCACTAAACTTCCTTAGACATTTCTGTTAATCCCGAGTAACAGCAATGAGGTCTTGCGATCTACCCACCAGATCGACTCCGTCCGTCCCTTTTTCTAACAGAGGAACATACCAACTGTCTAGAGTTGTAATTTGAGGCAACGTCGATGACACACGGCTAAATTCGTTCCTTCCTTCAATAATAACGTATGGAATTGAAGGGCAAGGTCAACGGTGCCGCAGCACGAAAAGATTGCCGTACGACAGACCAGCGTCATTAAAATGTTAACTAGGCAGCATTACACATAACACGCAACAAGTGATGTAAGCAAAAAAAAAAACATTCGATAGAAACATGAAGGGGCTAGGAGTACGAAATAAGATAAAAACCAAATTGTATAGGAGCAGGTTAGCTTTCACAGGAAATGCGGGTTCTACTAACCCATTAACAATAAAATGTTATGTCGTCAGATATTTAACGTAGACCATTAACGAATTTTACACAATATAATTAGGCTGTGATCAAAATCCTTTATTTCCTACCGGCGATATCTTGTATTAAGTCGACATTTTTTAAGGAATGATTGAGGTACCGAGATCCTTACACTCCTACCTATCCGAAGAAGATTCCCATTGGGAATGAGGATGGAGTCTGTGTCCTTCGATCCGGATGCCGGCGGCAGCCTGCTCTTAAGGACGTTCACCCGCGCAGACGTCTTGTATTTTCGACCTTCCGTCAAAACCATCCTGCTCGTAGGGAAATACAACAGTCAACAAACTAGATTACTTTTCTGCCCATGTAGTTAATAATGCATATTAGCATTAACCGCCATTCATTGATTTCAGTCAGTACGCTAAGCCACTCCCAGCCCAGGACAAGGAGAGGGGAAGCTGCAACTACTCATCACGTGGCATGACGTAACCTGCGTCTCTGTAGAATTCAATTCTCAGAACAATACCTCCTCCCTCTTAACAGTATCGATTAAGTACAACATAAACTTGCTAAAACCGAAAAGAATAAAAAATTGCCGATTTGAGAACAGAAATGATGTTACAGGTAGATAATGCTGCAAAGGGATAGCAGCTGGCACGACATATTACTCCTTTTGTCCAGGTAGCTCCCTTCCTGCTTTGCCTATTGTCGGCAAGTTTCCGGTTTGACAGGCTACAATTTATAACTACAAACCTTCCAGTCTTAACACAGTAGAGGCAGCTCAGGATAAAAAATAAACCAGTAGGGAGAAAGAAAACATTTTTTTTTTTTAACGTAGAAATATATTTACTGGACTAGATCTATAATAGCTCCAGGATGAAGAAGTAGACAATAGAAAAGAAAATGACGTTATGCAATGGCAGAGACGTGAAAATACCTGTTGATTTAACTCAAGTCAAGTCCCCTGCGTATTAGTCAACAATAATGTCCTAACTGCCGGCAAATATAACAATGGGATACTACAGTCTGACAGAGCGTCAATAGAGTAAAAGTGGGGGAGGGGGATGCTACCGTTGTCGGCAGGAAGTAAATATGGTTATCTCACATTAAGGCCTTTAGAAGCCTATATCCCAGATTAACCAGCTCGGGGAAAGTCGGCTGTTAATTATTATGAGATATTAGCGGTTTTAAACAGTTGTAATTTTCATAGGAGGTTGAAAATAAATATTATGATATGACTAAAATAATACGGGTTAGGCAGCGGTGACAGATAGGGCTAAATGGAAACTACCGCAGAGAGAAACCGATAATGGGTCGCTAGCATGGGCGTGGTCCAGCAAGACAAGTCCAAGAGAAAACAAGTGCACTCGGTAGAGAGGTTATTCCTGGAATGGAAAAACCTCCTCAAAAACTGTTAGGAACTAACATTCCTTACTTACGGTCCAACAAAGCTAGCCCAACATCTTAAGGGCTATAATTGAAATAAAGCTTAAAAAATCCAGTAAGGCTCAATTAATGAGAATAGGTCGCAGATAACATAAAATCCTTTTTGTAGAATATTCTTTAATAAGTTTCTAATACAGTCTAATTTAATGGACTATTGTTAATCATCTCAAATTGTATGAAATAAATGATTAACAGTAAGTCATAAATAATAATTCTTTATCTGACTATTACTGAAATTAAAGGCTATAGGCTAGTTTCTACAGTGCCTTTTTTTTTTTTACTGCAAATAAGTAAAATTAGGTATATAATTAAAATTCATTCAAACTTCGAAATTATAATTAATGGAGGGCTTGATCTGTTCAACTGGCACTAATCAATGTCATTTGGGACAATAAATGTCTTTACCAATTTTATTGATGGATGACATTTCTCCGCATACATTTCCTGAAATACCCTAGTTAACAAGGAATCTTCCATAACCATTACCTGTCACAATTATAGACCAATAGTTTTTAAACAAATCTTATTACTAATACACACAAGTGTATAGGAAGAAATGATTTAGTTCTTACACATTATCATAGATAATGTTCCAATAGGAAGGGGTTATTATGCTACTTGCTAACAGGTGGTTTGGGAACATGTACTTCTAGAATATGTTATAATATTCAATTGAATGTATAATTAATGTTGGGGGATTAAACCATTAGAAAAATTCTGTAAAATATAAGAATAATATATATAAAATAGCAATGGTAAATGTTATAAGTATAATACTCACTAATACATCGTAGCAAATGTCCCTAAGTTCTTTCTCAACTTTCTCTCTGTATTCCCTTGCCATTTGTTGTTTTCGTTCGGAACCTTCGGTTTTCTGTTCAATTGACGATATTACCCTCCAAGAGGACCGCCTGGCTCCAACGACATTTTTGTATGCGACTGAGAGAAGATTTCGCTCTTCATTTGAAAGCTCAACTCCAGTCTCCGTGACAGACTTCATGGTCGATGCCATATCATCGTATCTTTCGGCCTGTTCAGCCAGCTTCGCCCTCTGGACTAGCTCCTCTTTGTCCACCGACATGACGAACCCTAAAAACAAAATAAAGTCACAACTCTATTAAAAACTTCTGAAGAACTCTGTTTAACAATCATGCTACATCTTAAGGGTCACATCCCAGCGATGAATGCCAATGGGACTAACAGTCTAGATAATAAATGATTATTACAATACTACCCAAACATTATGTATGAGAATACATAGAGGGGGACCATAAATAAAATGATGGGTTACAAAACAGGCCTAATTACATCACTTAAGAAACTTTTATAGAATACTGGTCTAATGCATAAAAAAGTAACACAAAAAAATTTGTGAATGCGGTAATCTTTCAGATGATACTTTCATTTCAATATAAGAGAGACGAATAGTATTACAACACTTGACAAAAATTGGATAAAAAAAAAAGATAGGATCACACTTGAAATTGCTATTTTTTAATATATAAAAGAAACATAATTTAAATGGATTGTGCTTGAATAAAGATGCAGCAAACCCAAAACTAGTGAAGCCAACAAAAATTAAATTTAGAAGCTGTAATCTATGAATGACTCATAACAATTTCTACTGGGGGACATGTCTCCAAATGTGAAAGTAGGGGCAAGCTAGGGCAAAGGAATGTGAGCTACTTAACTACTGAAAACCTTCTAACAGAGTTTAATCAATAATAATGAAGATTAATGTAATTATAATTATTATTAATGTAATGATTAGAGTAAGAAATTATGAAATTTAATTGAGTTTTCCTCTTTTTAGGTCATTGACATAGTGGCCTTGGAGGGCATTTCACTAGATAGTAACCCCGCTGAAATGTGATTAAAAAGAAAGAATACAGGCATTAAAAATAGTTTACCGTCGACCAGGCCCAGACAGGGTTTGTCTAAAATTGGGCAAAGTAGTAGGGAGAGATGAGTGGGTCCATCTTTACTGCATTCCGACAGACTTACCTCTTTTTTTTTCCTTTTCTCCTCAGACGACGATTAAACCGAGTGGGAAGACTTCTTCACACAGAGAAGATCTTCCAAATGAACACCTTTCCGAACGAATTCAAATTAATAACAGCACTATTAACTTATTACTCTTAGCTATTGCTATCTGTGATATTAGACAATATACTGATGTCTATTAGTTAAATATTTAAAATAAAAAAAGAAAAATTCCGATTAATTCTAGAAAGACACTGGGAGAATTGACATGGTCTAAGACGTAGTACGAAGAGGGTGGATGAGTGTGCGCAGGCGCGAGACCGCCTCCGGATCGATGATGGTATCCCCCCACTGGCCCCCCTCTCCCCCCCCCACCCTTGGCAACGCGGCGACTTTGGCACGTAGCAACGTCGTAAGCGTTGCACAATTGAGCTCTGGCAACTCTACCATGGGTGCAAGCCACCTTGATAAATACGAAAAATAATTAAATAGCGAAATACGCCTCGTCTGTTGACCGGTGGCTGCACAGATCCTGACCATGATACGGCCAGCTTAAACGAATCAATACAGCGTTCGATCACTAGCCCCTCCCTTCTGCTGCGTCCCACCCACCCTTTGCCCAACGTCAGGCTAACCCATCTCAAGTTTTTTTAAAAATAAAGTTTGAAACTGAACAATAAGATAAACCCAGCTTAATGAATCTCATTACTAAAAAACACGGATGGTACAGGCAGAGTAACAGAAAACGGAAATCACAATTTTCAAATGGAAACAGCATCAAAAATGACAAGCTAGTTGTAACATTTTCAAGCTTCACGAACAAAAACTATGACATCTTCAATGAACTTCAATCAATTATCAAAGAGTCTAAAATTGTTGTCAGACCTATACAGTAAACTTACTTGGTGCTTTAAAAACCTTTTAACTTCATTCAACATACCTAAACTTAACTATAACCTAAACAAACACCAGGCAAAATTTAATTATTATCCAGGAAACGTGCATAACTAATCAAAATTATGACATACAAAATACACATTTAGTTAATAGTATGTAGTTAAGGACACATGCAATAGTAAATTTTATAACCAGCTATGACTTTAAAACATCCGCTACACTACTGGCTTTATCATTGAAATCTCTCGATTAAAATTTAAATGTGATAATTACTAAGCTGTTCTACTTGTAGCATGCTGATAACATTACTATGAAAATTGATGGGTGGTAGAGGTAACTGACCATAAGTTTTAAGTACTACTCAAAATAATGTTATAGAACAAACTTACACAAAGACAAGTATCAAAGGCAAGCTCAAGTAACTGAAAAGACCAGTACTGGACAGTTCAAACGAACCTACAACACTTCAAAGGGCGAGGAAAAAAATCATAAATGCCGGTACAGCAAATTACAAAACCAATATGGCGTTATACCGCATTGGGCACTCCTCGAAATGCGTCATAGGGACATCACATATGGATGTAACTGGCTCGAGTAAAAACTAATTATGTGAGAGACAATAGGTATACTTACGGAAAAATTAACAGGTTAGCCAATAAGTTTCGGACACTAATATCTAAGCCTTCCACAATCCACACAAAAGTCCGCGGAGCCTATCAGGTCACTACAACTCGGCTCTAAAGCAAAGGCAGTGGGCAATAACGGAAAAGCACCTGAAACCTTAATCGTTGATAAAATGACACACTATCACCCGCTATTGTTTCAATGCTTTACTTTTAATACACACCAGAAAAATAACTTTAATACAATAATGTAATCGGATTAAAAGTAGGCGTTTGGTGTAATTCTACTATTAGTATAATTATAAAAGTGTTGACGTAAAGTAACCGATTAATAGAAAAATAATTTTTAAGAAACAAAAGAAAATCTTACTGATAAAGTTATAACAATATCTTAATCTGAAGTTTTATAAAATATAAATAATGTATGAAACCACGTTCATTATTACATATGTTTGTCCGAGCCCTATTTTTTATTTTGGACTCTTATTACTTTTTTTTTACTCAAGAAAAAACTTCAAAGAAAAAATAAATTTATTTCGCAGTAATAAATTTAAATAATTTCATACACCAACGATCACGTGTTTTAGCTGATTATAAACTCCTAGAAGGTTACTTCTGTTGTTTTGAAAAAAAAAAATCAACTTCAGAATTTTGTATAATATTAATTACTTAACAAATATCTCTATTAGGAATGGTTTCAATAGCGAACTATTTATATGTTTTTTAATACCATAGCTATGATAACTAGCTTTTAATGTTTAGTTGATATTACAAATAATTTTTCGGTATGTATTTGGATAAGTAATTGCAATAAGTATGCACAATGAGTTAGTTCTACTAAGCCAAACTTATTCCAGGGGCAAACAATTGTAGTTTGAACATGGGCGGTTTACTGGTATTATGGTTTTATGAAATGTAAAAATATTATTTCTCAGGCTTGGATATATTGTTATAGTTTGTCACTTACCCTTGCCAGTTTCTGCTAAGGGAAAGTATTTTCTGTTAAAATTTCAATCGATGCTTCGTAATGAGCCAAGAAAATTAGATTACAAACTTTTCAGCCCTTGTAAGCCTAAGGCTTTTGTGGAACCTTGCCAGCTTTTTATTTTTTGAATTATCCATTCCAATTGGGAATGAATAGCTAACGGGAATGTTGATGTGAAAAATGAGGTGTCTCACTTGGAATGGATGTCACATTTTGAGATGTAGTACACATAAGGTGGTGACTTCGATTGGTACGGAATAGAAGCAATTAGTTTTAATAAAATTAAAAGCCCAATAGTTTTATTAAATAATTATTCATTATTAAAAAAATAAAAAATATACTGCCAGGATCGGGACTTAAACCTGGGTTCTTACCAATAACTAGTCAGGGGCTCAACAAATTTGGGGATGTCCTTGGTTCGATGCCTGATCCTGCCAGTGTATTGTTTCCATACTGCAGTATGAATTGTTAATATTAGTAAATTCTAGGTATTTCTGCAATGGTGAGTTTTTGCAATGTACATTTTTTTAATTAAACGACAATTATTTCCTGTTTTATATATTTCACTTGCTTTCATTAGCCTGCTTAGCTCGTGACCTACTGTATAATATCAATTGTGAAGTAAGTATCCTACCGCCCCATACTTACGCTTGACACAGTAGTATTTCTTCAAGGTGTTGACCACAGTTCGTGAAAATTTTTTTAGTAACAAATAATTGTAGTTCCTAAGCATGCAATTTTGAGGTTGCACTTTCTACAGTTTTTTAGTAGTTGCTAAACTGCAAATTTTGTCGGAGCATGAACCTCCATACACTTATGTTTTATGTAAGGGGGTAAGCTATAAATTCCTGCTAAATTTGGTGGTATATCTACGCACATATCATTCTATTTTATATCATTTAGACTTTAAGGTTAGTTATACCCATTATTATTATTATTATTATTTAATAACAATCTATTTGGTTTGAATTCATAACTACTGATAGCTGGAATCTATAAAAAATGATCTTTAGCTCAACTCACTATATTTCCTCAATATTTAATAATGGCAAAATAGAAATTAAGAGGTTTTTTAGGGAGGGAAGAGTTCTAAAACAAAAGTTATCTGTGAACATCAATGCTTGAGGAAGTCTCATATTTATAATGCAATGCAAGATATTTAAGTGAAGGGAAAATCTTTATTTCATATCTATTTACAAACGTGATATTTTAAATCGGTTAATATTGTTATAATTTTAAACTTTATTAAGGATATAATAAGGTAAAAACTCAGAAGACAAATTATAGATATGATATGATAGTAATTATAAAAAGTTATTTATATTGTCTATAAAGTATTAGATGTTTCAGCCTTTTTGGCTTGTTCTTTCTATTATATAAACTGTCTCTAAATTAATTTACAACGGCACTAACATTTTCATAAAGATTGTTATGACAGGAGTCAAAAAAATCTATTGTAAGCTGTATAGTGTAATCTTAGATTTTTCTTTCTTTGATTATTTACTTTCATTGAGAGCTGAAAGGCTTCTGCTGGTACCCACTCAAATATATGTCTAACAATCATGAATAATTAAATAAGTCAAGTCGCATAAAAAATGTGTTACTCTGCGCATGCATCTCGCAATGAGTTTAAGAGTAAAAACTAAATATGCCGATGGAGTGAACAATGCTCTCCTGAATAGTTGGGGTTTTAAAATATCTTGTTTATTCACAAATGGTACATATTTATGGTGGGGAAAGGTCATTTTCCATTTAGGGTTTCAAAGCCAAAACCTTCAAATCATGAAGCCACTTTGCTAACCACTATACAATATGATAGTTCTCGAATTTTCGGGATATCTGATTTCATGCGATGTACAATATTCTGTGATAATTAGCCCTAACATAATATACTTCTTTGTAATTGAAATATTTAAACAATTTTTGGAGGGCCTATGCCGCTCAATATTATATTTACTAGCTTAGATGTACTGAAGTTGTTAAATTACCTTTTGACATGCTGATATCATCTTTTACCTTTTCAAATGGTGCTATTAATGAATGCATTTATTGAGGTTTTATCAACAAAGTGCTGGTATTACTTTCAATTTTAATGTTATATTCTCAATAAATGAAATCGGTAAGTAGGTATAGTTAGATATTAACTAACAAGAGTTGCAAATGCTTATTTTGTCATTTGTTTATTAAAAATTCAACTTTCAATTTTTTTTTAGATGTGTAAGAATATACAAGTTTACTTGTATAAGAATACATATTTATGCGTTCTAATTTACCTATCCAATGTTATTTACAAATAATTCCTATTAATAAGAAAAACTGCAACATTTTTATGAAAATGAAATTAATGAAAATTTAAGTGTACTTTGATAACAACCTACACAGTTGTGCAATGTTTTAAAAATGGCAAGGTTCTTTGGCTAGACATCAAAGAATTGTTCAATAAAATTATATAACCGAAAATTTTATTCTGGTTGGATGTTTATGGCTTTCATAAGGCAATGCCAATCTAAAGTCAGATAGCATTTAGATAATTTTTTTTGTATAAAAAGTGTTGCCATTTATAATTCTACTCAGATTTAGTTTTAAAATTATTTCTCTAATTTGTTTGAATTAGTGGTTAAATAAAATATTTCATTTTGAATGTTTTCTGTTCGGTCTTGTATAGGCACTGATAAAAGCAATAACTTTTTTTTCAGACTTTTTTGTTCAATAAGGGGATTTGAATAATAAAATCAAATTTTTTTAATCATTATTAAAACACAAGATAACGCGAAAACTGAAACCAACAGCACAGAGAACAGATACAGTACTAGTAAACTAGCAAATATAATTTTTACCGTCATTTTGAAATATTTGGCAAAATTTAAGAAAATGAATTTGGCCTCAGGTTTCATAGTGACATGAAGCATCGACCCCTGGGTTCCCTAAAAGGAACTGATATTAGGATAAAGAATTTTAGGTGACTGACATTTAGCTCCTAGCAGTGGACGAGGTATCCCGCTCCTCATAATTGAAGTCATTTCAATGCTTTCTATTCATATCATTCATTATTGGTGTAGGATAATTGCAAGTGTTGGCTGTCTTTGACAAAATGTAAAGTTGACTCAGGGCACCTCTGATTGAAATATTTGAGGAAGAATGAGTTTGATGAAAATTTAAGAAAATGAATTTGGCATCAGGTTTCATAGTGACATGAAGCATTGACCCCTAGGTTCCTAAAAGGGACTGGATGAGGTATCTCGCTCCTCATAATACAAGTGTTATTTCAATGCTTACAATATCACACTTTCTACTTGATGTATTGTGCAGAGCTCGGTCTTCTATTTGGTTTTGGAAGGGCTTGAAATAGAGAAGGGGGGGAAATCAAGTGCTTGCATACAGCAGATTTCTGAAGTAGGTTTAACCTAGACAGATAGGGAAGAGATCATACCTACTTATCCCCTAGGGCATCTATGCCTTTGATTTGAACTTCTACTCAATATTATGAAAAAATATATCAATTTTTTAATTACGAGAATTTATTAATTGACCCTTTATTATTTTTCAAGGCTTTATTTTTGGTGTCGTGAGGACATCAAATAAAAAGCTAAATATCATGCCTCCATATCAAATAAAGATTGTGAAAAAAGTGGGAACAGGATTGTAACAACTTTTTCAAATTATAATAGTCCTCTATAAGTTACCAACAAATATTATTATTAAACTGGACAATAAGATCTTTAAATTCAACTCCTACTCATTATTATTGAAATATATTTATTTTTTGTTTAAGTTAGTGGTATTTTTCGCGTTGTCAAATAAATTATTGATGCGAGATTTTATGGATTAAATAGGAAATTTATTATCAACAAATCAATCATACGAACTAATTAAACCCTAAAAATGGGGGCACTAGAAACCGAGAGTCAATTCTTTATCAAGAGTTAAACTAAGAAAATCGGCTTATCTAGACCGGGGAAAAGTCGCAGTGTTAATGTGAATACCCACGTGTGCTAAGAATGTTTATTGCCTTATATTTTTTATCTGAGGAGAGTCGGTGAGTATCTTTCAATGAGCGACATTAAAGAACCTAGTTAATAATTTTAACAGATCTACTTTTAAAAATAAGGACTAAATTTTTCTAATTTGTACTTACGTTAGTTCAATAGTTTGACAATAGAATGATCCCCACTTTTCTGCCTTTCCAGCCACTTTGGCTACTGTAGGTGCTGTGGGTTTCTACCTCATTGTTCAAAACAAGCAGAACCTATAACCTTTCCTGTTGGACTTCACGTGCTTTCTCAAACATTGGTCTGTCTGTTATTTATTTTTCTGCTTATTAAGGCATTTTATAATTTAACATGCCTAAATCAAAGAGAGATAAACAAGGTAATATATATATTTCGTCACTGTTTTAATGTAATGTAGTAATTTGTGAACTTTTTTTTCTAATATTGATGATTCTAGTTTCCCTAACCAAAACTACAAAGAAGGGTCTGAAGGCAAAACAGCAACTGGTAGAAGACATAAAGAATTGCCTTGGGCTATACAAGAATATTTTTGTATTTACAACTCCGAACATGAGGAACACACAATTAAAATCTCTGAGAGCCGAGTGGAAAGATGACAGCAGGTTATTTTGAACTTTTATCAAATTATTCTATTGCCAAACTAGTTGAACTTCATTTGTTTCAATCTGAATATTTTAATTATCAGAAGGATTTAGTCCATTTCTAGTTTTCTCGGGAGAAGATTTATTATGGCGTTTCTAATTAAAATATACATTTCTTTTCTTCATGTTAAGGATTTAGTAATATTATTGTGAAGTTTTTTAAGCATACACTATTTTCCACGAAATCAGCAGTCGATTGAAAGATGTATTAAAATATCTCACTAATTCAAACTAATTATTGCTGGAGGGTATTGGTGAATAATATTCGTACAATTAAAAACTAAATACTACATGTAGTATGTAGTTAATACTACATATTAAGTTAAAAAAAAATCATTTTGGATTAGCGATATTGCTTTGTATATTATTAATGTATGCGCTATATATTTTTTAATATAGATTTGCAATTTTTCAGGTTCTTCTTTGGAAAAAACAAAGTAATGACTCTTGGCCTTGGTCGTAAAAAGTCTGAAGAAGTTGAAAAAGATCTTCACTTGCTTTCTCAGAGTTTGAAAGGTCAATGTGGTCTTTTATTTACGAATAAATCTCAAAAAAAAGTTACTGAGTTAGTATTTAAATTAATATGATTTATACTTAACAGCTATAAATGTAATGTAGTCATTATTGCAGAGTTATTTTTTTTTTCTTAAATGTAGATACTTCAATAACTTTGTCGCTTATGACCATCCCAGAAGTGGTTTTGTTGCTTCAAAGACTGTAACACTTCCTGAAGGTCCGTTGCCTGAATTTTCTCACTCGATGGAACCCCAGCTAAGGCAGCTTGGCCTTTCTACAACTCTTCAACGAGGGATTGTCGCACTAACTAAGGAGCATACTGTCTGTAAGGAGGGGAAGGCTCTGACACCAGAACAGGCCAGGGTTTTGGTAAGGATTAACTTTACAAAGTTTATTTATTTATTACAAATAACTTTTAATTCAGTGTTGGTAGTCTTAATACAACTGGCTTGCTGAGATCTCTCAGTGGAAATCTGGGTCCGATTCACGGCTTAGCCATGGAATTTTTCTTTGGAGGATTGGCCTGGTTTTGGTTTGGGTTGGCTCAGTAACTGCTTGACCAAAGAATTAGTGAATGCTGAAAAAAACCTTTCATGGACTGGACCTTGCAAATCATAGATTAACACTTTTGCCGTAGACAGAGAAGAGAGGAAAAATTATTATTTATAGCTCCATTTGTCCAAATTCATCCGATTGAGTGAGATTGAAAGAAATATGTGGAAATGATGATTAAATACCGGAATATTTTGGTATTATGATTAGCAACAAGCAGGAAATATAGGCGGTGAAATAAGGAACATTAATGATAAATTTATTCTTTTTTTTATGAGAAAATTTTGTAAAGTAATTAAAAATAATAATATTTTGGATAGCTACAATATGGTTTGTATCTCAGGAAACTGCCTTCTGATCTCAATGAGCCATTCTTACTGAGGACCTCTAATTTATTGAGGATAGTAATCATTATATGTATGTCAATTAATCATGCTCTCTCAAATTATCGTTATAATTGGCAAGCTTAAAGAGAGGCTCTACTTTCATTCAGATACAGATCGATCCTCGTGCCTGTTGAATTCCTTAAAATATATTGATTAGTTTCTTGTTAATATTTAGTTATGGGAAGTGAAGCTGTTATGCTTAAAGTTCTTATTTCCCCCCAATCATTAAGGATTAAGTGTTTCCTCTCTGCCCCCCCCCCCACCGTAAGTACAATGACTATACTTCCCTACGGCAAAAATTATTTGTCTTGGCTGTACCTTTACCTTTATACTGCTCAAGTCTAGAGAGAATTTACTCTCTTTTCTGACCGAATATTATTTAAAATTATATTCAAAAACTCTGGATTATTTGCTGGGTGGTTGAAGTATAAAATAATATAAGTGTAATATAATAAGTCACAGCTCAGAAACTTTTCAATTTTTTTTTTTCCCTTCAAGGTTAAGGGTATTAAAGAAAGAAGAACATTGTTTTTCTTTTGTTGAATCGAAGACATTGTTGTAGATGAATAATATTTTTAGATCAGTTATTTAAATTTTTTTTCATTTGTCATGAAAAGTGATTTTCAGTTACCTAGTCAAAAGTAATAAATAAAATATAGTGATTTAAGTAAAAAAAAAAAAATACCTAGTAGTGTTTTCACAGTTTAAAAATTTGTTGAGTCCCAAATATATTTGGTATACCATCCATCTCTTATTATTGTTCTTTCAGTTTGTGTGAAATTAAAGAAAGTCAACACATAGCTAATAAATCGGTGAAAGACTGAATATTTGGTACTATTATTATACATTCAAACCATCGCCGCTATATATGCCAACTAGGATAGATAAACTCTGTGGTGTTTAAACGTTTGGTGGGGGGTGTTTAAACGACAAACTGAAAAGATTGAGCCAGAGAGAAGGGACAAAACGCCAAATCCTCTGTTGTGATTGAGGCCATGTGTTATCTATTTTTAGATTCTCGAACACTCTGCTGTTTGTTAGTCTTATGCAAGGTTTGTTGTTGTGTTTAACATAGGCTTAATTTTTATTTTGAATCCAATACTCTAATTTATTGACTGACTACTGGAGTGAACGTAATTTTTTTAAGTTATGTGCATTCAATGAAGAAATCGTTTTTGTTTTTCTCATGAATAGTACTCTAAAATACTTTTTGAAGTGATTGCTGAAACTAATTGTAGTGTACCTTTGTATTACCGACAATTTTAAAAATTAATGATGAATAGAAGTTGTATTGTTCCATTAAAAGCAGGAGAAACAAATAGACATTACGTTACCATTAATGAATTGTTCAGTGTACTCTCTGAAACTCATATCAGAGTAGGCCATGGAGGGAGAACACGTATACTTAAAGAATTGCAAGATAAATACAAAATTATATCATATGAAACTGTGATGCTATATTTAAATTAAATTAAATGTTAAATGAAACATAGCGCACCTACAAAAGTGAGTAAGTTACAGATTCAACAGATTATTTCAGACAAACAGATCATAAATGACATTTTTGTCTTTACCTAATAATAATATTTTTACCCAGCATTCACCATCAATGCATGCTAAATGAGGACAATCGCCAGTGTAAGTAAGAAATAATGGTATTAAGCAAATATTTCGCACATATACCGACTATACGTATGTCGGTTCACCAGAAAATATGGAAATTCTCTAATTTCTGTCTATCGCAGTAACATATAAGTATATGAGTAACATAATATTGCTGATCTATGGATCTACCAGTTTTACTTATGTCCACTATCGAGACAATACGGTTTATTTTCATTGTTTGTTACTTGTGATACTTAATGAATAATTACCATTATCTGTTTGTTAACATGTGGATCATTTTACTTAAAAAAAAAAACAACTTTAATCCCGGTAATAGCTGTTTATTCAAATTATATAAATGTTTTATATGTAAGTATCCTTTAATAAATATAAAATAAATTTAAAATGGCATAAGTTTATAAACAACAAAGTATTTTAGTTCGACTGAATAAATTTTAATAATTACTTCACTAAATCTGAAATTTAAGGTCAGGCAAAAATTTTTAAATAAATTTTTGTGTTACAATTCTGACAATTCCTTCTGAAAAACATTTGATAATTTACATAAGTGGGTTAAAATGTATTTTTTCTACTATACTATTTTTCTTTTATCAATCCTAAATTGGTATTTTATTTTCATTTGTTTATTTCAGAAATTGCTTGACAATAAAATGGCCGAGTTCAAAGTTATACTTTTATGCTCCTGGTCAAAAAAAGGATTTGTAAGTTATAATCAAGATGAAGCTAAGATTAGGAAGGATTCATCTAATAATAAACAAGAAGAAAGTATGGATGCAGATTGAAATTATTTTTAATGTATATAATTTTTAAGTATTTTTAAATAATATATTTGTTAATTAAAAAAATGCTTTTTTTTTTATTAACTTTCACCTAACCAAATTAATAAACAATATTTGACATTACTTGTATGCATGTGTGCCACATAAAATAAGAAGATAATAAGTTAACAAGCACTTTGGATAAACGTTGAGCTTGCAAATGGCGGACAACAATCATTAGTCATCTAAAGAATGTCTCCTTCAGAAAAGTAGATATTAGAACATTTTTCTGGTTCTGGGTTGAAGTTATGAAAATAACTCTGATTTCTAGTAGAAGGCATAAAATTATATGTCATTGCTTCATCTATTGGATTAAGTTAATCAGAGAGTGCTTCTATGATGTATTTTATTATTAGTGACTTTGAATAAATAGCGGTATATTTTTATCAAATGTTAATTTTTCATTTAAATTTTATATCTGTGAGTTTTTAATTACTCAGGTATTTTAGAATAAATTTATTATGAATTTGGTATTATTGGGATTTGTAAATAATATATTTAAGAAAAGAAACATATTTATTTTGAATTTCATTTTACGTAGCTTACTCATTCGGCTAGATAAACTTTACAAATCAATCTTTATTACATATATATATATATTTCAGGGTAACTAACATAGAATATTCAATTTTACTGAATAAAATGTTATAATCAATTCATAATAACATCTATTATAATTTTACATTAAAAATTTAATTTCTAATAAGTAATTTAGGACGGAAGTACACACAGAAGTATAATTCAGAATAATATAATACAAAAATATAATTTACAATAATACCTGACTTAGAGTTATTAGATAAAAAATTGTTTAAATGAAGCAGTGAATTCTAAATATTGTACTATACTACCTGCTAATATTTACAAAAAGCTTACTAAAACAGGAAGTTTGAGTTAAACCAGAGCTAAACTCTAAAATTAAATTCTATAAATAATTTAAGTACACTTAAATGATATCTACACAAATAAAAATCGTGTGTTGAGCGAGTATGACTCTTGGTTTTTTAAATCATTCACAAAAGGAAGACATTATTTACATTACAACATACTTTTAAAATGCTTTAAAAGCCTAGATATAGATAATTTCTAAAGTTGTTTGAAATGATTTTTATTTCTCCATTGTTTTTATACAACTATACAAATGCAGTTCCACGAGTTTCAGTTATAATCTTTGGCCATGATGCAGAATAGGTTAAAGGGTATTCTATATGTTTCCTCCTCGCCTCTTGCCACATTTCGTTTCGTCAGAGTTATCTCCGCAATCGTCACGTCCATTGCAAACGTCTCTTTTGACTATGCATCGCCCATTACTGAAATACCAAGTTTAAAAATAATAAAATATGTCCATTTAATTAATAAAATGAAAGAATTTAAAGTAACAATAACAGTACCTGCATCTCCATTCATGATTTTTGCAAACCCCGCCGCAACCGAAAGGTTCATCAGAATGGTCTTTACAATCAACAAAGCCATCACAAAAGTTTTTACTTGGTATACATTGACTGTCGTTACAAGTGAACTGGGTTTCATCCAAACAAGCTGGAAAAGAACAAAATTGAATATAATTAAGAAAGGTTGGTTACTTTAAATTATTTCATTGCATAGGTATAAATGATTATTGTATTGGAGTAGGGCTCCATCAATAATCTGAATAAAAAATGCACATTTGATAGGAAATTTTACGTCAATAAAGCTGTTTTAAAATGCTAGGCTAGCCGCTTTCATATTATATAGGTGCTACTTCTTAATAATGAGAAGGATTTAGGATTCGGATCCCTTTTAGGTAGATAAAACCACTTAAGGATGAAGTGAGGCTTACTTAATATTGGTAAATTTGCTACACATTTTAAGTAGCTTGAAAATAAATTATAAAAATATAATTTCCAATATTATTACTGTATGAAAGAAAATTTATATTGTAATATTATTTTAATAATTCTAAAAAAATAATTTTAATCAAATAATTATTAATGATAAATCTAATGATAATGTAAATATTAAATCTATAATAACAGTTAGATGAATACATTAATGATAAAAAATAGTAATATTATTTAAATTCACCAAATATAAACAAATATTAATAATCGGTATTAAATTAAACCTTAAGACCCTACTAATAATACTTACAGAGAAGAAATTGTAGTTCACAAAAAAAAAGAGATGGATTTTACATATTTGAACAAGTGCCAACCGCACAAAGAGGTTTGTACCGACTGAACCCCCATACTAGGGAATTTATTTTTATGAAATTTAAGAAGAAATATTTTTATTTATACTTTTACAATACAAAAATAGACGCACAGTGTAAAAATGTGACTTTCTTTATATGAACAAAAATTACTTAAACTCTGAATGTGGTATCAATAAGAAAAATAAAAAATAAAACCTAATAAAATCTAGATATTATTTTAAAAATAGATGTTAGATTCATTTGTGTGTCTAACATTTAAGAGTCTTATTGTAATTTCCAAGTTCCTACATGAATGGGTTTTAAGAAAATCTTTTAGTAAAATATCTCATTTTGAGTAAAGTCAAATTGTTGCATTGTGGAAAGTTGTAAATCATGGCGCATAATTGAAGAGTTTGTAGATGGAGTCACCTCTCTACCTATTTTTCTAGTTCTACCTAAAATCATTCTTTCGTTTCTTCTCTCGTTCTGAAGAAAAAGTATATTTTTTAAAAAATAAATTAGCCCACACAGGCTTTGGTACAATTAAGTTACAAAATCCTGCTTGCTTTAAACATTTATATTTTCACATTCAAGGACTACAAAATAATTTATTAGAATATAAACTATCTGTACAAATAATTTTTTTTAAGTAACCTCAAATATTTTATTTTTAAATATATATATTTTTAAAATGATTAATGCTGGATTGTGGAAGGGTACAGTAAAATAACACAGTTTTTTCGTCTTTTCACAACTGTTAATGTTTTTTTTTGTTTCCCAAAAGTTGGAAAAATGAAGCCTGCCTCCTCGCAGCAAACCCTTCATTTGTTTTTGTTTTTTACTGCTAGGGTATTTATTAATTAATTTTTCTACATTATTGTGATGGTTTTACGTGTTAAACTCCGAATAGAGGAAGCTTGCCTGGATTCGGATGATTAATTTGTAGAGTGTGGGTTTGTTTATACAATTTAACTGAGATTTTTTGTTAAATATGGGAAAATTTTGTATAAATGATCTCTTTGTCTTTATCTGCAGCTATGTTAATATGATATATAAATGTTCAGGATCTGTCTAGGATCAAACCAAGATATTAAACTGATTTTAACCAAGGAATGTGTGCTGAATTTATAGAAATTTGGTGATTTTGTTAAGGTCTGCAGGCCATGAAAATGATGATTTCTGACTTGTTTGAGTTGATTTTTTATTTCCATTTGGCAATACCTTTTTTTTTTAAATGAAATTTGACCTGTTTAATATCATGGAAGAGTTAAATTCAGAATAAAATAAGTAATAATTGTGTAGTTACTTATTATTTTAGAGAATATAGCTAACTATAAATTATAACTTTAACTAAGCCAAAAAGTGCTTATAGGCTTAACTGCCTGAACACCCAAGCCCCCCACAATTTAACTTTAATTTGAAAAGTAGTTAGTAACCTAATTAGGTTTAACAAAAAAATATGTAGAACATAATGTGGGTAAACTTACAATTACTTTTGAAAAATTGTTTTACCTATCTTATACAACAATATACTGCCATTTTTTTTATTGTTTATTAGCACAAACTATACTTCTATAAATATGAAAATTTTCTGAAAGTTAGGTTGGTAAAACTTTTTTCTTCTTTCTTAGTTCCTATTCCCTTATCAAAGTAGTGAGCATCATTTAATAATTTAATGTTTGTGACTTGGTACCTTTGACATTAGTTTTTCAATTAATAATTGGTATGAGTGCATCTTTTGCTGAGTTTTTGATGTAAGTGGGGAAAAAATATGATCTTTTATGTTCAAGGTAACTATTTATGATATTTTATAAAACAGTTTACTAATCTGTCAGTAACTAATTATTCAAGTCAATCAAACATGATAAATATCAATTAAGTTTCACTTAATTAACTTCTGTAATTATCTAATTCAAGATATATATACTACCCTTTATTATTTACTTGGGATACAAATTATTATTTATAAATGTTAACTGATGTATGTTTTATTAACTGTATATTTTAATTATTTATCTTTAATTGGATACTGAAAATATTGTACCAACATGGTAAAGGGTGTCCCAGAATTAACTCAAGATTTGAATTTGCAGCTATTTGTGCAGTAAAGTGCTGGCAACCCTAAAAAAAAAACAATTTGACAGCTGACAGTTTAGGGTTAGTAAAAATTGAGCGTTACACGTTAGAACAGTGTGTCTTTATTGTTGAACATTATCTCAAAAATAATGAAAGTTTGGCGGCCACACTTCAAAAATTTCATACAAAATAAGGTCCGAATAGTGTTTTGACTTCATCAACTGTGAAGAGATTAATTGAAAACTTTATGGAGACTGGATCAGTTGGAGGCACTAAACACACTGGTCGTCCAAAAACAAGCCGTTCAAATGTCAATATTGAAGCAGCGCGTGAGAGTGTTGTTGAAAATCCAGGAACATCAATTCAGTATCTTAGACAAGAATTGCAGATCTGGGTCTCCATGCAGTTAACACAACAATTGATGCCTAATGACCATACACAGTGAAGAGAGTTCAAGAGTGACCAGAATTGGCCCCCTAGATCGTTTTAGTGGAGTTATTTGAAGTCAAAGGTGTATGTCAGCAAGCCCACATCCACCAGTGCATGAAAAGAGGAAATTAAACGCTGCATAAACGAAATTCAACCACATTTATGCCAAATGATCATGGCAAATTTCGACAAAAGAGTGGGTATGTGCCAGGAAAGTCGTGGAGGCCATTTGCCCAATGTTTTATTCCATAAATAACCCTATCCTATTTACATTATAATTCAATAAAAAAATAACAACAAAAATACTAAAAACTGTGTTAATCAAATCTTGCGTTAATTCTGGGACACCCTTTATATTCTGCCAGAAAATAGCCAATAGAACGAAATGTTCTTACCTATTGTGCAGTTGGATTCATCGGCAGCATCCCAGCAATCGACAATGCCATCACATCTTTTACTTAGCGGCAAGCAAGATAGATTCTTACCACACTGGAAGTGACTGTTCAGATCGCATTCTGCAATTAAAAGCAATTATTTCTAATAATTTTAATACAATTATAATTGAAGTGATCAGATAATTATTGTAACTTATTATTTACCGCAATTGTGCTCGTCTGTATGATCGTAGCAGTTGAAATGGCCGTCACACCTTTTTATCAATGGGATACAAAGCGAGTTTCCACACTGCCATTCGTTGTCGAGGCATTTAGAGTCGTCAACACATCTGAAACATTTATTTAGTATTAATCTTAAATTTTCAACCCTATTATACAGATTGAACCTTCAAATTTTAACTTCATTAACCAATGTATGATAAAATAATGAAGATTCCATTCCTAGAAATATAATAAAATATTATATTTGAATAAATATCCTTCAATAGGTTGAGTTGTATAGTTACTAGTAGTGTTGGTTGTAGATTCACTTGATTTGATGAAAAATAAGCTTTTTAAAAAGAGAAGAAAGCTAAGTAGACGCTTTTAAGGTGTTTTAAAAAGTGTAATTAAACTAACTGACCAACAATAAATACCACTTTTTTTTTTTAGTTTTTAAAAATTCAATTTCATGTTACCATGGGAAAATCAGAACTTTAAATGTTTAATAACTTGTGAGCTGGCTGAGACTTGAGAAACTTGTAAAGTTAGCTAAATCTGCCCGACTTTTTTTTCCTATGTATTGTTTTTTTTCTACTTCTCCTTATTGTATTTTATCCCACATTTTGAAGTTTTGTGGTATCTATCATTGGTCACAGGGGGAAAAAAAATAGGTAAGTAAACTATTTTTGAAAATCAGGTAAGAAGAAGAATCGTGATATTTAAAATTTATTCCTATTCCAACCTTATGCACTAGTGTGCTTGTGCAAAACTAGGCATGTCAATTCTTCAAAACTAAGCCTTTCACATACAAATACTACTAAGTTGTGCATTTATGCTTTGAACTTTAAAAGAAGAAGGTATAATAATTTTTGGAAAAAATATAATATATTTTGCTTTATCGGTAGATTTTAGAGGAACAGCTAAACTTTAAAAATGTTCCATTGTAAAATTTGTTTAGACTATTTAGTTTGTGGAGGTCGTGGGTGGATATATTTAAATAAATACTCCTCGGTTTCTCCACAATATAAGAGAGTTTATTCTGAGCAGAAAATGAGGAGTACTTATTTATAATTTGTACAATTATTGCTATATATAATATTGCTCATAAAATTATTAGTTGGACTCTATGTTGTCAGCAACTCCATTCATTTGAGCAGACACTTTAATTTTTATTTAAAGTGGTTTGCTCTTATGGAATGCATTTTAATTTTGTATCTGTAGACATACATTGTTAATCAAAACCTCATTAATAAACAACTTTCTATCCAACCAATAGCTCCCTATATTGAAAATTCACAGCTTTTTCTGCTAATAATTTCTTCAATTTTGTTCATGTGAAAACACTAATTTTGGTCTTATACAAATTCTAAAACTCTACAGAGTTAAAGCATAAAAATAAGAAATTATTTTTTTGTATTTACTGACCTGAAAGCACCTTGGCCTAGTCGGTGACAAATTTCTCTGTCTAATTGACATAAGCCTCCGCAGCCCGTTGGGTCAGCTTTGTCTACTATTGGCCGGCAGACTGGTACAGAATCCCCTTCCAGTGCAAGGCATACTTCATTATCACCACACAATGAGCAGCCTCCTCTTTCTGTTACTGTAACAAAATTATTTATGTATAAATTATATATACAAAATTGTTATCATCATATATTTTTTTACTACCGTTAGACATTTTATGGTTTCATTACCAAGACTTAAATCTATTAAAAAAAATATCATTTTTAGACAGTAACCATACCCTAACCCTCATCCCAGTGAAAGACAAATTATTTTCCACCTCACAGTCGACAGCGGGCCAAGATAATAAATAATATTTATATGAAATATATTAAATATACCTGAGACTCAATACAAACCGGAGTGGTCAATCCAATGAAAGGTAAGGGTAGCTGAAGTCTCGATAGCATATGCTAGCATGGTTAATTCAATTAATGTCCCTCATGAGGCGGAGTGGACCACATTTCAGATCCATCCTTATCGGGTAAACCATACCTTTAGGATAATCTCACTTGTTCTTGTTCAGTTATATATGGATTTGAACCTAATTCATAGTTGAGAAAGGTATTGACCACAAGATCACAGAGTTTAGCTGCTCAATTTTGAAATTATAATTTAAGCAATAACCTCTACTGAGATGCTGATATATAGCATAATTTTTCTTAAGTGAAACATTGCAAATTGGTGTTATTTTAACAACATTGTAAATAGACCCGCCCTAAGAAATCTGACAAAGAAGGTGCTTAGGTAAAGCAGGCTCTGGGTTAGTTAATCCTTACAGCCCTTATTTAATTAATCTAAGCAGGATTTGGTTCATTAGGCAAGTGAACTAAGGCTGAGTGACCTCTGACCCATCTTTATTAGAAGAAATCCTTAGGGTAGCTGGGATTCAAACCCAAATGCGCATAATCAGCAATCAGACGGTCTAACAGTTACACAATAGAGGTAGTCTACATAATTTTATATTGATACATTAAAAGAAAATCTTACTTGCTGAAGTTAAACTGAGGGGCGTAGAGTACACAAACGTCTGCCTAGGGGTAGTAGACACTCTAGCAGTTGTCGGTTCTGTGGAGGTTGAGGTTGTTGTCGTAGTGGTAGTTGTGGTGGTGGTGCTCGATGTGCTTGTTGTAGGAGCACTCATCGTTGTAGTTGTTTGCTGTGTTTTTGCAGCAGCTTCAGTAGTAGTGCTGGTTAGGAAAGATTTCCTTTCTGTGATGTGCACTAGTGTCGGCGCCACAGTCACAGTTGCCTTGCAGGGTTGGAACTCTGTGTCATTGGTCGTTTGCTTGGACACGGCTTGGCACGGCTCTGACCGACTCAACTTGAGGCCATCCAAACTGAGGCAGACCCTCCTCCTGGTCCTCACCAGCTCTCCGACCCCAAAAAGCATACAGTCACTCCAATCTGACCACTGAGACCAAGATACTTCTTCTGTTCTTGCTGCAATAAACCATATTTGTAAAAAGGGAATTAGAACTTTATAATTTATGCATTTTATTAAATAATCAAAATTAATAATTAGTTAAAATAATGGAAAAATATTTTATTGTACCACTGGTTCCTGGAAACTATATTTATTCTGACCAAATAAAGGAGACACAATGAGGGACACCAGTTGAGCAATTAAACATCATTATCACTGGTTATAGAAATTGATTAGAGAGTGATTTAACATAACTTACCTCACAGTATGTTATTATCCATTGAAAATTAAGAAAGAATCTTAAAAATTATCAATATTCAACAATTATGATGATTTCTGATTTAATACCTTTCTACAGAATTGGCATGATAAAAGAGACCCTAGTCAATTTGACCGTCAAATTTCTTAATAGAGCAGACAAAAATGGCTTCTTTTGACTAATATAAATGTCCACGCTTCCATGAGATTCAAACATTTAAATGGAATGAAAATTATTATTAAGGCATATTTGTTTTAAATGCTGATTCGAGTCATGTTCAAGGTGAGGGGGAGAGGGATAAGTAATAATATTAGTATGTATCTTGTTCTTAATCGAAAATTTCTGTTTTTCTTAATTTAATTTATCCAGGAACAATTGTGTATCAAGTTACAAAAAAACAAATGTATATTGATTTGTAAATTTTGGCTTGCAGACTTGAGTAAATATAGGAAACTATACCGCACAGAAAAACTATGTCAAATATTTGTGAAAAATCTGGTGACCATATTATGATGAGATGATTAGGATAATAATCACAATTTTTTTGTTTCTTTCCCACAAGTTTCACTTTATCCACTAAAAGCCCCTGCAAAAGAAAAATGGGCTGATAAAAACCACCTAAACCAATAAGTCTAAACTGAGCAAGTCCTATACAACTACGAATTATAATAAATTGGACAAATTTACATTGAATTTACTTCAATTACAAAAATAGTTATTAAAGTTAGTTAATATTATTATAATGGTGTTATATTTTTTGGATGAAGTATCATTCATTTTGAATCGATGACCGATTTTTGAAGAACATAAAACTTTAAAAATGCTAGCCTGTAAAATTTGGTTTTATCACTTAACCAGTTTTTCCCTGTGACCATCGATATAATGAGTAGGAGATTGCAGAATCTTCATCATGTTGAATTAACAACTAAATCATCTTGTCAGATGATTTTTTTAATGATTGTCCCTTGATAAATAGGTAAATGTTGTACATGACCAACACAGCTATTTGGCTATGTAATTAAATACATATGGCAATGGGTACCTTAATGAGAAAAATATTATTTACAATTGAGTGTTAGTTGAAGGATGAAATAAACATTTCAGGTTTGTTCAGTTTGTCTTCCAACAAATACGTTTATTTATTAGCACAGCCGGGTTTTTTGGAAGTTGACATTATCAAGTAGCTCACTCTGTTCAAAAATAAATCCTATCAATAAAGTGCTACAAAAGCATAAAACAAAAAAAAATTATAAATTAACATTTATGTAGTAATGGAACTAAATATAACATTGAATAACTATTACAGTAAATCATTATAAACTCTAAGCTAATAAAAATGGTCCAAGTTATTAAAAGATTAAGGATAGAACTCACTGGGTAAAAAAAATACAAATGTAGACATATTCCTAAAATAAAAATCATGAATAAATGCAGACGACATGTGCTTTAAGGAAGATCACGTATTTGGCTTTGTGATATATATGCTTATTTTCTCCGTTCTGCTTTTTAAATGAAATGTGTAATCTATTTAAGTTCTCTACCTGTATTTTAAATGAAGAGGTTTTTGCTTAAACTTTTACAGCTGTGATACTTTTTAATAGACTAGACAATAATTTGCTGAATTGTGTATAAAATGCTTATATTCAGTGTAATTACTACACTTATGTTCATTTCTAAAACTATTTGTTTTATGTTTTTGTAGCACTTGTTAGATGTCAGTTATTCTTGAACAGTGTGAGCCACCGAAAGTGCCCTTGTGTTAACAAAAACACTTATTTTTAGAAAAAAAAAAAAAGGTTTCGGCTGTCATTTATTGTCCATAAATAACATGGAGAATTTTAATAATAAGCATACCTTGGAATCCGATTGAAAGAACATCAATGCTAAATGGGCCGAGCCATAGATGACCGTGTGAGTGGTTCAACCCTCCGAGAAAGGCCAGCCCTATCTTGCCTATTGTGAGGCTGTCCTTGGGCTGAAGGGCGAGGCTGCACCGCACCTGAAGCCCAGGGGAGAGGCTGGTCACTGCGACACCCTGCATTTCCGCCCACAGTACGGAGTTGGCGAACAGAAGTTCCAACTGAAACATAACCAGCATTTACTATCAAACAGTCATAAATTTTAGGGTTTTGTTGGTTCTTTTCGAAACCGGAAACCCTTATGTTTTTACCCTTGTCTGTCTGCCTGTTTGACTGTTGGTTCGGGTCTATGTGAATCCACCATTGGATTGAAAGACATAGAATTTCACATGGTGAACCCATTTGATGTATGTGGTACATTTGATAAAAGATCTTGACTCCACGAATAACAATATGTAATTTGTGTTTTTTTAATTTTTAAACTACATTTACAAAAAGTCTGTAAAACTATCATTAATATATTTTGTGAATTTGTTTATGTACATTTCACATATTAGTGCCATTCGATGCCCGATTGATCCTAAAAATAAAAGTAGCCCCAGCAAAAATAAATAAGGAAGGCAATTAAACTAAATTATGAAATAAATTAATTACTAATTAATTAATTATACTCATATTAATCAGTGTATCAAATTAAATATCTCGTTATCTGTATGACTCGGAAGGAATTGAAACCCTTAACTGTGTGGTGAATCACACTCAATTTGAATTATTATTTATCTACTTTATCATATATTCAATAATTTAGTATAACTAAGGATTAGAGGTCTCGCCATTTTTTTTATTGAATTAATCAAATAATCAAAGATAATTTTTTTTACAACCTTAAGTTTTGTTATATCATAACTGTGCTTTATGTCGTTTTTAGACTTCTTATTAAGGTTTTCATTTTTTTCTCCTGAAATTTCCAAATGATTAATAATGAAGAAAATAATAGAAATCACGGAGAAGAAGCCAGAAAATAAATGAATAATGCAATAACCCTGGGAATATGTTTGAAAAGTATACATATTGAAAAAAAAACATACATAAATAAACACTTAAACAATTAAATGACGTAAAACGAGAAAAAAATAACATCAAGCAACTGCCTGGATGCAAGCAAAGGACTGATATTCGCGGGGGAATTTTTCTTAAAAAACAATTAAACTATTGTGAATAAACATGTTTCATTTATTTTATTAAAATTGTTAACAGTAAAAAAAACGTATGTATGAAAGCATTAGGGGGACCGAAAGTAGTATTTTTTTTTACATTAAATTCAAACAGATAAATTTTTAACAAGTTTTTGTTTTTGATCAATGAAGTAATCAACCTCGTTATCAGCAACCTTTTTCCATCTAGTGTGCAAATTTTCAATCCCTGATCGATCAAAATCAATTGGTTACTGAGCAAAATATCTGGAGATGGTATTTTGGACATCATCCAAATTTTGAAATTTTTTGCCACTTAGAAAATGTAGTGATCGGAATAAATGGAAAACCGATATCGGGCGAGTATGGTGGTTGAGGTAATACCTCACTCCCACCCCAATTCATTAATTTTTTCCAGGGTTCTTGCGGAAAAAATAGCCACAGTGGGGGGGGGGGGGTCTTGCATTATCGTGTTGCAGAATAATGCCTTTTTTTATTGACAATCACTGGGCAATTTTCTATTAAATATTGATTTACTTGATCCAATTGTTCACTGTAAAGATCTGCATTCACAGTTTTTCCAGGAATCAGCGATGAACGACCCCACGATTACTCCACCAAACACACAAAAGCGTCTTGTTTGAGTGTAAACCTGGCTTAGCTGTACTTCGTGCCGATTCATGTGGAAAGAGATTTTTGGATTATCATAGAGGACCCATTTTTCATCTCCAGCCTCACCCACCATACTCGCCCGATATTGCGCCATCGGATTTCCATTAATTGCGATCGCTAAAAATTTGAAAATTCGGATGATGTCCAAAATGCCATCCCCAGATATTTTGCACAAAAAAACAATTGATTCTGCATTGAAAATTTGCACACTGCTGTGAAACGAAGGTGATTACATCATTGATCAAAAACAAAAGCTTGTTAAAAATGTATCTGTTTGAATGTAAAAAAAAAACGACATTACTTTCCGGTACCCCAATTATTTAGTCGGGCGTGCAGAATGAACCGTTTCTATTATGGTTTACGTTCAAAAGTTTATTATTCGGGATGTCGTTTTCTGTTACCGTCTTTAAATCAATCGGAATGAAAAACAATAATAGAACTGTAAATGTTATATATTTGATGAGCCGTGACTTCAAGAGAGAGCCGTAAATTGGAGAAATGGGGGGGGGGGGCTTACTTTCACTTCACATTTATTGATCTCGTTTTAGAAACAAGAACGTAGCTAAGGCCAAAACTAAAACCCCCGGAAATTTACTCCATATTTACATAAATTTATAAAAAAAAAAAATACAGTTGACTGGACAAGCTATAATTTAAGTCAAGCTAACGTCAAATCGGGCAATCGGAAGTGATGATATCTGTGAGCTATGTTAAACTCCTACAGGAGGCAGTGGGTATATAATTATCATTAATATTGCCTAGATAATATTCTAGTTCTTACTTGAAAACCCCCACCTGCCACTCCTTCGTGAGGAAATACGATGCCGTAGCTCTTTGGCAAGATTAGCGTTTCACTGTTATTACAAACCAAAAGAATGTTTCCGAGCTTGAAGGTAGGGGCTGTACTTTTACACAGGACTTTAGTCTGCATGTCCTATCGCATAAACATGTCGCAATCGATCTTAAATTTTAAGATTGGATCCTGTGGCTTTGAAAGTAAATTTTTTGACTGTTATTCATTAAATCTCGACATAATAATGTTAAATGTCTACTTTTGAAATAAAATAAATTTAATTAGGTATCAATAATTCTCTATATTATATTCTTGTATAGATTTCATGATAATGTTAGTAGTTTAGTGTCACTTCAATACTTACTTCATTCTCTATACGTTTGGAGAGCTGTTTGAAGTCTGTAGAAGATAGGTTGTAGAGCGAAGACCTGAACGGCTCGTTCGTGATCTTAAACTCGCCGCTGACTATCAGCTCAGCTGAAACAAATATTTCACATTTTAAATCAAATATTAATAAATTGTACAATATTAATCATAAAAACATAAATCGTTATGTTTTATTTGTGTTGCAATGATTATCATTCGAAGAAATGATGCGCCCAGATTCCCTATGTTTTTTTTTTTTTTTTTTTTTTTTTTTTTTCTTAGCTCTCAAACTTATGAAATAGGATGTGGGAAAATTATTTTGGGCTAATGAGTGCCTTTCACTAAGGGGAGTCCCCCATTTGAAGGATGTATGAGAAGGATATAGGGTGTGGAACGCCTAAAGGAGGCGGGTGGAATCAGGAAGGTAGTGAGAGTCTACCGAGGGTGGAGCCTAGGGGTACCTAGGCAAGGGTTTGTAGTCGGCCAGGTCAAGCCTGGCCAGCCCCGGCAGGGGCCTGAAATAAGTCGGCCTCTCGGCCGGAAGGTCGACCCTGCTTAAACAGGTAGATGGGGTCTTGTAGCTTCGGAGATCGGCCTCGATCTCTTGGCTGGGTGTTGATCTTCAGTCTCCGTCAGAGGGCTAGGGTTCGATCACGTCCATCTGTCTCCAGGCTTCAGCGGTCCAGCAGTGCTTCCATCTGACGGGCATTGGTGGTGGTTGAAGGTCGGAGAATAGTGGGTTGTGGCTGTGTCGGAGTGAGTCAAAAAATTTGATGTGTCTTCTCTTGATGAAATCTTGAATGGTGAGCACTTCAAATTTTTTTATGCATCTCGTCTGCCTTCATTCGGTCGAACGGGGTATGTTTGAGGGAGGTGCGGAGAAATCTGTTCTGAAATTGCTGGAGCGTTTTGAGAGTGTTAGGAGTCAGATACTTGAAGAGAGGGGTCCCATACATCAAAGCAGGTCTTAGGACGCTCTGGTATATCAGCAGCTTGAGGCGTACCGATAAAGCCGGGCTGTGAAGTAGGTGTCCGAGGCTGAAGAATTTCTTCCTAACACTCTTTAACTTCTTGCCGAGATGTGTTGTGAACGACAAGTGTCTACCGAGGGTGATCCCAAGGTAGCATAGCTTGTTGCTTACATGGCACTCTTTGCCGTCTAAGACGAAGGATTTCGGGAGCTTCTTTTTTCCGGATTTATAGCTGAATATAATTCCTTGCGTCTTGGCCGGGTTGACTTTAATGTGGACGGCATCGAGTTTCTCGGCGATCTGTTGACTGGCGCTCTCAGCGAATTTCAGGGCTCTGGTGGGATTGATGCTAGTGCTGTAAACACCAATGTCGTCTGCATAAGCCGATACCTCGCAGTTGGGGTACGAGGCTCCTACGATGTGGGCGGTGTAAATGTTGAACAGCAGGGGGCCTAGCACCGATCCTTGGGGGACACCGGCAGTGTAATTTCTTCGGGTCGTAGACGTAGTGCCTATACGAACCGAAAAAGTTCTGCCTGTAAGATAGGATCTCATCAGGTTCTGCAGCTGATCCGAGAATTCATATTCCCTCAGACGTTGGAGTAGGATGTAGTGGTCGACAGAGTCGAAAGCTTTCGAACAGTCCAGTGAAATCATAGCGGTAGCTCTGTTGCTCCGGACGTTCGATGTGACGTGGTGTTGCAATCTCACCAGGTTGTTGTTCGCACTTAAGCCTGTGCTGAAACCAGTCTGCTCTGGTGGGATGACTTCGTGTGACTCGCAGTGCCCTGAGAGATGTACGTGGATGATTCTCTCGAACAGCTTCGAGAGTTGAGTCAGCAGACTGATGGGTCGGTAATGAGATGGCTCATAACCGCTTTTCGCTGGTTTCAGAAGGGGGACCACTACAGCGTGCTTCCAGTTCTGGGGGAAATAGTGCAGCCTGAAGCAGGAGTTCAACACGTTCGTTATGAATGAGATTCCTTTCCTCGGCAGCTGCTTGAGCAGGATATTCTGGATGGAATCCTGACCTGGGGCCTTCTTGCCGGTCGTTCTTCGAATGAATGCAGCGCATTACCGGTGTGAGGTGTAGATTTCGGTTGTGGTGGGGAGGGTGGGGGAGGGAGGGTCGAGGGCTCTTATTGGCTGTCCCTGGCCACGACTGACTTCCTCATAATGGGCCGCCAAGATGTCCGCTTGCTCGGTGGTGGGAATGAACTGCCCGTCTACGGCCAGCCTTACACCGTTCTTTTTGGACCTGCAGGTCTTCACAAGCTTCCACAATTGCTTGTGGTCACCGTGGAGACTGGTGAGGCGATCTTCCCAAATCGAATTTTTCCACTGGGCCATCAGGGACTTAACTTGGTTTGTGAGAGCATTTAAAACCGGTTTTAGGTCCCTGTTTTTGGTCCTAAACCACCTGTTCTTGATGTTATTACGCTGTCTAATCAGTTGTAGGATGTGATCCGGAGGTTTTCTCAGAGAAGGGGGCTTCGGAGAAAATGTCGGGATCGATGCATCGGCAGCTCGATCGATGACGTCCTGTAGCTGATAGACAGCGTAATCTATGTCCCAAGTGTGTCTCAGGGGCGCAATTGTGGGCAATTCGGTCTTGATGAGATGCTTGTAGAGGTCCCACTTGGCCTCATCGTACCTGTATCTAGAAGCAGGCGGCTCTGGCATGTCGCCTTCTAGTTCGTAGAGCACAGGCCGATGGTCGGAGGTGGTAAAGTCCAAGGCGGAGCACCCAGTGACTCGGTGTGGCTGTTGAGTCAGGAGTAGATCGGGCGTGGTCCTGTCGGGGTTCACGAAGTGACGGAAGGTTGGCAATCCTGGGTGGATGACCGTAAATGGTGTCTTTGTGATGTAACGGCCGAGGGCGTTAGCCCTCGTACTGCTCCACCAACTGTGGTTCGCATTTAGGTCACCCACGATGGCGTGTCTTCGGTCCTGAGCTATTGTAGTGAGCAGGAGCTTGCCAGAGTCGCAATTGGCTCTCGGTCTTCTGTAGACTCCTGACACTATCATGTTTTTTGTGAGCCGTAACTGGAGCGTTACGATGTAGTGGGAGGGGCCTAGGGTCACGGGTGGGGGTAGTCTCCTACAGGGCACTCCGTTCCTCACTAACACTGCTACTCCTCCAGGATGGTCTCAGTGTCGTGGCGGTAGGCGGTATATCCCGCGAATCGGCAGAAATGAATCTTCTTCAGTCGGGTGTCTGTCAGGACAGCGACGTCTGGTGTATGTCCTATGTCTGAAAATTTCTCATATTGTAGGAAATAAAAGTCATTAAGCGTATCGAGAAGATGGGGCGGGGAATCCAAGGCATTTTCTTAAACGATTATGAACAAAAACTACTCCGCACTTTAAAAATAAAATGAGAAACGGTAGTAATATTGAAAAAAATATATTAAAATTGCCATAAAATATATAATGTTAAGTACGCGCTTTTTTTATCTGTGGCTCTCAAAACTTCCTTCGTTATAATTCGTTTTTTTTTATTAGAATCTGTTATTGTATCATTTTAACTATGACCGGAATAAAAATATCAGAGCTTCAAATCTAGGTAGTGACTTCTTAAAACTATGAAAAATTATATCAGATTTTTTTATGTTCAACTATACAGAGTAATCCCGGATTGTTGAATATATCTTTAAAATTTCAGAGTTAAGTTTACATATTCCCTGTTTAGTTATATTTCATCCCTTATGTTTTTAATGTTTATCTCTATGTTTGTGGTTATTATTTATTCACTTCACAATCCTTATTTATTTTATAATATATTATTCATTATGTTTTTAGCATATATTTAATTCATATGAATGTCGGTATGTGAACTGTATATATTGAGTGGAATTATGGATGAGTTTATGAATGATGGATTAGCAAATAGTAATTTACACATAAAGGACAAAAAAATAAAATTTCATTGATTTTTTAATGAGCGTCTCTATGCTTGTTTTTTTTAATATTTAAGAATTTTTATAGTTGCCTATTTTGTCATGTATTTGTTATGCTGTACAATTACATAAATATGTATAGGTTGAAATTCTTTTAAGGTTGGCTTTCATTTAATGCTGTTTGTAAAAATGTTCTGTTATTTATTATTTGATATATTTATGTTCACATTTATGTTTTATAGCGCTTGAAAAAGGCAGTGTGACTGCTTAAAGCGCTCATGTGAACAATACAAATACAGTTTGTAGGCAGGCGCTATTCTATAATTCATATTGGATTATTTTAACATTCAGATGAAAGACAGTTGACCCGTACCCATTCGAAAATAAATCTTTCCCCTGAATCGGATTTCGCAAATGGTTTCATTTAATTAAAACTTTGTTTTGGGTTGTATTTATAACATTAGGATCGTAGTAATTATTTAGATTTGCGACTAGATTAGATTCGGTTTAATTAATAGGCGCTTCCAGTATAATTATTTCCATTGAAGAAGGATAAGATTAACACAAAAAAAATAAAAGAAAAAGCTGTGACAGGCAACAAAAGAACAGAGACAACTAAGACAAGGAGGACCACTAAGAAAGGACAGCCCAAAGGAAGAAAAGATAAAACAAAAAGGGTTTTGAAGAGGGATTGCCAAGCCGAAACAAAGAAACAGTTTAATTTCAACCGCTGCCTCGGGCTACAAAGGTAAGACTGTCTCTTGGTCTCGGCGGGTGCACTTGTGTCAATCGGATCTTGTCCTACTTCCGCCTCTTACAGATGTCCATGTTCACAAAACTCCACAAGAATTAGTATACTTAGGGTATAACTTATTGTAGCTCTTGTGGTAATATGCGATCCCTGACTTACACTCTCGGGTAATTCATCATCTTCGACAACTGAAGACTGGTGTTGCCGACCTGCACCCGTTGATGTGCCGTCGGTGGAGGAGTTCATCCGCCGGATACACATCAAGTTTTTCGACGCGTTGCAGCACCTCACAAATCCAGTGTTTAACACTATGGCCCCACCACCCCTCCCGAATCGATGGCGACAGACTGTCAGGGAAAATTTAGGTTAAGAATTAGTATGTAAGTTAGTTTTAAGTTTTTAATCAAAAAGGTGAGCCCCATCACCTTACAGAGTCTTATCAATGAAGCCAAGTACATTGTGTATCATTGTACTTGTATTAATTATGTAACTTTTATACCGAATTCAGACCTTGTATAGAATGTAACGGTGGTACAGGACATATAAAATGTGATATGTGAATAGATTCGCCTGAGAATCCATAAAGAATAATAATTTTAGCATTGAAGCATTCGAACCAAAGCGCTGCCGTATTTCGACAATCCCTTCACCTTCTACACAACAGATTTATTTGTCTGCCGTTTCCGAACTCTTTTTTTCCCACTTGTGTCTTAAAAGAGCGCGAGCAATAATTACTGACACTCTCATGACAACATGTAAATGAATAAATGAAAAGCTCAGGCTACATAATTGATTGAAGACTTAGTCATGAAATCACACACATAAATGACATGATATAAATACACACACAAGGAATCATTGTATTCTAAAAGCAATAATAGAACCCGATAAGGTTTCATTCTACATTGTAAACATCTGATATTTTTTTATGATTTCAGAAGTGCTACTCTCTCACCTGCCCGAGTTGGAATAGATTTATTGTTCTCTTAATAGCCAATATAGTTATTAAAAATAAATGACAATTATAATATACGATCTAAAGGTACTAGAACAATTACTGCACTAAAGAATATTTGCATAAAGTAATTGAATTTCTCCTAATGTGAGGAACAAAGGCTTTGAGAGTCGGTTAATTGGGAAAAAAGAGAAAGAGCGGTTAAGATCTGTTCCTGACGAGGATCGCTCGGTCATTACGACTTTGAATTACATTCAGACATTGTGCGTCAACAGTTAAAGCAAGATGCTGCAGAACATATCAAGAAAAGTTATCTAGTTATTTTTTAATTTTATGTATTCACATTGATGAGGCATACTTGTGGAAGTAAAATAAATTTCAAAGCCCGCCTAGAGACCTTTATATCATTCATTGGTAAAAAGTTGAATTTTACAAGAATTTATCAGATAAGGTAGATTTATAGACATTGTTAAACAATCTGCTCTAGTATGAATTACTAGTGCATTTTAGAACTTGTTCTAATAATGAAATAATAGGTTGGCCTAAAAGTCCGTTCGGTTTTTTAAGCGAAAATAAGACACATAAGAAAAATAAGAAACCTAAAGCGATTTATTCAATCAATAATATAATTGCCGTTTTGTTCCAGTATCTTCTGCCATCTCATGGGCAGATTCATAATTCCATGCTCAAAGAATTTCCTGTCTTCACTGGCAAAAAAAATTTCCAAGTGGATTTTTACATCTTCAGAGTTGAAGGTCTGTCCATTCAATGAATTTTGAAGAGACCGAAACAGGTGGAAATGTGAAGGTGCTAGGTCGGGCGAATATGGGGGGTCCGGCGAAACTTCCCAGCTAAGCTCCAGTAACTTCTGCCGCGTCTGCAAAGAAGTGTGCGGTCTGGAATTGTCGTGATGGAAGACAATCCCCTTACGGTTGGCTAGTTCTGGACGCTTCTGGTGGATCACTGCATTTAATTTGTCCAGCTGGTCACAGTACATATCCGAATTGATGGTCCTGTTCGTGGGAAGAAGTTCGTAAAAGACAACACCCCTCTAATCCCACCAAATCGAGAGCATAACCTGCTTAGGGTGAAGTCCTGCTTTGGGGGTTGTTTGTGGTAATTCGCCGGGCTTCCCCATGAGAGTTTCCGCTCCACATTGTTATAGACGATCCACTTTTCGTCCCCTGTCATCATTCTCTTCAAAAAAGGATCGTTTTCTTCACGTTTCCGCAACGAATCGCAGATGGAAATCCTTTGGGCGAGGCTAAACTAAGTTGATGGGGAACCCAAACATTGAGCCTGCTCACGTAGCCAAGTTGATGCAGATGGTTTTCAACACTCGATTTGGGTATTTTGAGGATAACTGCGATCTCCCTAGTTCTATAACGGGGATTGGTGTCGACTAATTCCTTCACTTTGTCGCTGTTAATCTCAGTTAGCCGGCCAGAGGGAGGTGCGTCTTGAAACGGAAAATTTCCCGATCGAAATCTTGAAAACCACTTCTGGCACACACGCTCTGTAACAGCATCCTCTCCGTGTACAGCACATATCTTCCTGCAAGTTTCCACTGCTTTCTTGCCTTTTTTTTAAAATAAAAAAACATGAGTTGTCGATAATGTTATTTTTGGTTTTCCATTTTCGGGATGATCCTAAACACACAAAATACAATCAGTCTCGTTGGAATTTCGTTTCAAACTACGTTGAAGTGTCTAGTATCTGAGAGAGAGCATTAGCAAGGGACGGAGTGAAGTTAGCTACATATTAGACTGCTTGAAGTTTCATGACGACAAAAACCGAACGGACTTTTTGGATAAAAGAGCTTCTTCAGCGTAAATTGTACCCCTGTGCAAGTGATGATTGAGTAGGCAGTCCTGCCAATTGTAACCCTTTGCTTCTATTCTCTTTGCTGTGGTGTAATTGCTTCAAATTAATTTATTGCTTAGTGATTTTTTTTGATTTTTCAGGTGTGGAATCTGGAAAAGTAGACCCTGTACCATAATTCCACTTTACGGTTGCTTTAGTGCCTCTCTTTTGTGACAGTCCTTCGCAGTTCACTATTATGCCACCATTACCGGGAGTGGTTTGAGTGAGTGTTCTTTAATATCGGGAGTGTTCGGTTTTCGGAGCTCGGCGATGCTGTCAAGAGGAATGGCGACCAGTTCGGTGAGTGATACTTATAATTCAATTTGTTAAATTTCACCTATTAATTATTAGCGCTGTTATATATTATTCAAAATATACGTCACCTTATCAATGAGAAAAAAGTCCAGCTTTCTAGTTTTGGTTGCTTTGTGTACCCTGAGGCATGGTGCATACATGTCACTAACACTAAATGCCATATGTATATAATAAAAACACAAATTAAAAATAAATGTATCCCTCTTTCTTTCTATTATTTGAAAGATAGTGATTTTTTTGTTAACGAAAGCGCGATTATAATGACCAAAAACAAAAAAATGCAATATTGCTTGATGACTTTCCTTTGCACTATGTAGGTCTGCATCAGGTTGGGGATGGAATACTCCAGGTCTTCCAGCAGCCTACAGCTTACTTCCATCCTCTAACCATCCTCACGTAGAAACAACTAAAAATAAATTTGACGGAACTCTTAGCAAGTCGAGTTTATATTGAGGTATCCTTCATACGCAGCTTTCTAAATGTTTTTTTTGAGTTGCCACCACTCCTTGCCATTGATGCCACATCGTTCGACTTCTATTTCAGAATGTTTTTATATTTTGATAGTTTGTTAGCTGCTATTAGTAAATATTTCCGAGACCTCGTTGGCTACGAGGTAAGGGTGTATGAATTCAAGTTAGTACGTCTCAAATTTCTGCTGAGTCACTATTTTTTATCGTTCACTGACTACATAAGCAAACAAATTTTCCTTTCGCAACTGAAAGACAGAGGCCTAAAACGAATGAGAAATATTTCTCAAGTCGGACCCTTAAGTCTTATCTGAAACTTTTTTTTATGTATTTTCCGTTGTGCTCAAAATATTCGCTATTTCAAACACATTTACTACGCAATAGAGCACGCAATAACTATAAATGAAAAATCTAATGTTTTTCATCAACTTAAACCAATATCCCAACGAATATATCCACTCATATCAAATTCACGACTAACTACGAATTTCCGAAGTATTACTTAGTCTGAATTTAGGCCTTTTTTTTTCCGGAATAGCCCATGCTGCGAATGGTCTTGCCAAGTCAATGACTTGGAAGAAGTCAAGGATTGAGGAAAAGCCTGAATATTTGACAAACCCCCAAAATAGTAAAGATGCACACGAAGTATCCAACTCAGATTATATTATAGTTATTTCAAAAGCTATGACCATAAAATTTATAGGTCAATTTCACCATACCTTAAAAATTTACTTATTAATGAAACATAAGTAGTTAGGACATAATATATTATAAATACATTTTTTCTATTAGTACATATTTTTTTTTGTTAGGTTTGTTTAATTATTTGTTCATAAATTAAAATTTATATGTAATTCAACTTGTTGAATATATCTTTAAAATTTCAGAGATTAGTTTCCATATTTCCTGTTTAGTTATACTTCATTACTTATATTTTTAATGTTTATTTCTGTGTTTGTGGTTACTATTTATTCAAATTACTCCATTCATAAGAGCGATGATGTTAGTATTATGTCTTTACACTGGATACATTACACATTAGCATCAATTTTTTTTTTTAAATGAAAATATGGGAAATAAATTGATTTTATTTTGGTATTTATATTCGATATAATTTCGAATAATCGATTAAAAACTTTTAGTCAGTGAAAATAAACATTGATATGTATAACGAAAGGAAATAAACCAATAAAATAAATTCTCAGGATATGGTTTCGTCCGAGTCTGCATACTGTTCGTAGGCCGATGAATATTCGTGCTGTACACGGTTTTTGCATCATATCCCTTTTAGCAGAACGAGGAAAATTGGTGCTGATGTGTTTTGTGGTTCGCAGCTATACAGAAGTATATAGATAGGTATATCCCACAAAGAGGAGCCAACCCAAAAATGAAATCCCTCGACCCAACAAAGCCGCAAGATTAATCGCACCGCCGCGAGGGTTTCTATACCTCAATGTGTGACCGTTGTGTCCTTCTTGTAGGCCGCATCCTTCATTCTATGCGGGGAATCGGGAAAAATATATTTGTGTTTGTAAAATATCAGGCTATTTACTATACAAACATTATGTGCGGATGCCACCTTGGGTCAATGGAAATTTAAACATCACAATAATATCGTACTCACAACATTTACCCTACTCCTGTTTGACGTAGAGGCATGGAGGCGTAAGAATTCCATTGGATAGCCTAAAGACGGCTAAGAAAAGATTTAACAAATGCTCAACCTAGCTAGGTTAATAGGTTAGGTATTAATCCTCCCAAAATATAGCGAATTGTAATATTTATTTAGACCTGACTGCGATGAAGTCAATTTATTATTGGATAGTAACCTATCCAACCACCCTAATCCCCTAGCACAGTCATTGCACTGCACCACTCATCCCTATAATCCTCCTTGGAGACTAAAACGGCAGTGGCCTCGTGACCTGCTATAAATGACAGTGAGAGTCCTGGCAATGATCAGTTTCTCCAATCATGTCCTGAGCGTATGTGGCTCTCGCGCTCTTCGTCAGCCTCCGATGGCTCTTATCCGGTGACGCGGCTAACGTAAGAGTGTGGGGGGACTTCACAAGACTCCGCTTCCTCTTTCGCATGCGAGTAAGGTGACAACCATGTGGATTTGGGAGGTCTCTGGGCTTTTTGTAAATACTGTATAAATGAGCGAGTGAATGAAAATTGTAAATATGGTATGAATGAAAACATTTATGACAAATACTTATTGCCCAATGAGGCAGATTGTAATTTTATCATAAGTGAGCTGATTATGTATATATATAAAATAGATGAATGGATATGCCTTTAGCATTAGTAGATTACATGATTTACACTCAGTGGAATATAAATAGGTTCTGCTAACTTAAGATTTTCCGCAATCCCAACGTTCTATTCTGTATACAGCCGATATCTCTTTAACTTGGGAAATAGAACCATGCATTTTTTATATGAGACTTACATTCCTGTTTTGTCGGAGGCTATATAATATTCTCAAATCTCACCCGAGGATTATAAATATAGGTAAGGTTTTTTGTATTCATATTTTCTTATCATTTTGATGGCTGTATCTTCAGGGTTCCGGATGGCTGTGGTTGGAGATCTTCAAAGTAGTTATTGGTGTCCGGAGGAGTGTCATTTAGTCTGTGAATCAGGAAGTGGAACATAGCCATTTTGTGGCTGTAGTGATGTGACGAGGAAGTAGGTAGATTAATGTTAAATATCAGTTATAGGTACGAGAGCTCGTTAGCTTTTATTGGTTAATTTTTAGATAAGATGGTAAAGGCTTCTCAACTACAATTATTTAGTCCCAAGCTCAGATCCCGGTTGCGTGATTACGTTATATTTTTTAACCAGTGGGATCCCACACTAATAATTATCGGTAATGACATGCGTACAGTGGATATTATCTATTAGTTTTTGATAACTCTATCACTTCTATTGAAATAGACAAGTTTGGTTCTCAATGAGCAAGTTGTATAATCAGGCTGTAGAGGCCTAACTTGTCAATTAGGGTTTCAATGATCAAACTTACTCGCTAGTCTCTCCGCTGCACCAGTAATGTCTTATTGCCATTACACTGTTACTAAAGATAAATAATATCCATTTGCCCTGGCACCAGACAATGTACAATGCCCTTGGTATTCAAATATCTTGGAGAAAATATTAACTGTCTGGTTATTGTTACAACCCCAAGATACATCCTCAGAACATCTCGATTGATATTTATATTGACTTTATTTATTTTTATTAGATAAACAACTTTATTATGATAAAATTACAATCTGCCTCATTGGGCAATAACTAATTGTGATAAAGTCCAGATGGTTGTCACCTCCCTCGCGTGCAAAGGAGGAAGCGGAGTCTTGGGAAGTCCCTCACGCTCCTCCATCAGCCGCGTCACCGGATACGAGCCCGTGGAGGCTGACGAAGAGCGCGAGAACCACAGACGCTCAGGACATGATTGGAGAAACTGGCCATTGCCAGGACTCTCACTGCCACGCATTTATAGCAGGTCACTAGGCGACTGCCGTTTCAGTCTCCGAGGAGGATTATAGGTATGAGTGGTGTAGTGCAATGACTGTGCTAGGGGATTAGGGTGGTTGGGTAGGCCACTATGGAATTCCATTAACTTGGAAAGGATGAGTTCAAGAATGTGGGGTATAAACTGTATTTATTAATTCACAACTGTGACTAGCGTCACAACCAACGAATGTGCTGTAAATCTTATAAAAATGGCATGTCTAAGATGAAGCATGTTATTAATTTAACTCTATTCCATCGTCTCCTCAGTCGCCATTGAATGTAACCGGATAAGTCAGTCCTTAAAGTCAATCGGTGATAAGTCTTAGAATTTTTAGTTGAAATTGAATCTGTATTGTTTCGATGTTAGTCTTCTTAGCGCATTCGTAAATTTGGGCTTCATACGTCCAAATTGGTTTCAGTAGAAGTTTGTAAGTTAATAATTTCTGGGGCAAGGGTAGTTTTGAAAATCCGTCCAGTAAATGCTTCAGCAGTTTTAGCCGGTGAGTCGTTTCATTTCCGTGTGCGGTTCCCAAGTCAGTCTCTTATCAAATGTAAGTCTTTAGTACTTAACTGTCGAAGGATGGAGTCTAAGTTAGGTTGCTATAGTGACGGACTTACTATATTTTTCAAAGGGTACTCGAGGAAAAACGCCATGAAACGTTACAGGTTTACTGTTATTAGAATTTTCTCCTTGGTGAGATGGAGAGGCTTACAAGCACCCCTTCTTTATTGTACTATAGGCTTGTAAAATCAATTTTCGTTTGACTTCACAAAGGTGTCAGCAGTGTATTGTACTTACCGGAAGGGTTTAATATTAAGACGAGCGAGGTCAAGACACAGCTTTCAAGCCAAGTTTGTAATTAAAATGGAAAATAAAATTATGAACTCTGATGGGTCTAATTAAAGATAATTTAAAATCAATTCTTGTTAGTAATAATCCCAAAAATCTATTACACATAACATTGCCAAACGAATAACAAACAGCCCGGACGATGTCAAGCTATTTCTATTGGTTCTCAAAACTTATTTATTTTGTTTTGCTCAGTTCATGTGTGCTTGCTTTGCCACGTAATAAAGATCAGGGACATATCAATCATGGGTAGTTTCTGCGCTGTGATTTGAGAAAGTATTAAAGTGAGAGAAAAGCAACAAATATAGATTTTTCAACTTGAACCAACTTTACGCTGTTGTACGCTTAACTAACAAATATACTACCGTATCATGTAAGTGGTAAGCCTAATTGCTAAGTTACGCAGGTGCTGGGTTCAAATCCTTAGGCGGGCAATGAATTTACTTTATTTCTATAAATATATAAGTGTGTAGCTAGTAACAGGATAGCCTGCAGCTATAAACGAGAGTATACGAGGGCTCAAGCGATTAAACAAAGTATTAAATCATAACCCGGGCTAAACCTGTATAATATAACAAACAATCTTTCCTGTTTACAAGTTATGCTACGGGATCGAGAACAATGTAAGCTAAAATATTTGGCTTATATATATATTATTATTATATATAAAGGGTGTCCCAGAATTAACGCAAGATTTGAATTTGCCGCCATTAGTGCAGTAAAGTCCACCCCTAACTAAATAAAGTGTAACCATAAAAAAACAAAAAAACAATTTGACAGCTGACAGTTTAGGGTTAGTAAAAATGGAGCTTTACACGATAGAACAACGTGTCTTTATTGTTGAACATTGTCTCAAAAATAATGAAAGTTTGGCGGCCGCAGTTCGAAAATTTCATACAAAATATGGTCGGAATAGTGTTTTGACTTCATCAACTGTGAAGAGATTAATTGAAAAATTTAGGGAGACTGGATCAGTTGGAGACACTAAACACACTGGTCGTCCAAAAACAAGCCGTTCAAATGTCAATATCGAAGCAATGCGTGAGAGTGTTGTTGAAAATTCAGGAACATCGATTCAGCGTCGTAGACAAGAATTGCAAATTTCAAGAAGCTCTCTACAACGTATACTCACTAAAGATCTGGGTCTCCATGCTTACAAAATTCAGTTAACACAACAATTGAAGGTCATATACTCTCTCGTTTTGGTGAACAGAATTGGCTCCCTACATCGTGTGGTTTAACACCTTTAGATTTCTTTTTATGGGGTTATTTGAAGTCAAAGGTGTATGTCAACAAGCCCGCATCAACCAGTGGATTAAAAGAGGAAATTCAACGCTGCATCAACGAAATTCAACCACATTTATGCCAAATGGTCATGGAAAATTTCGACAAAAGAGTGCGTATGTGCCAGCAAAGTCGTGGAGGCCATTTGCCCGATGTGTTATTCCATAAATAACCCTATCCTATTTACTTCATAATTCAATAAAAAAATAACAACAATAATACTAAAAACTGTACTTCTATTTAAATCAAATCTTGCGTTAATTCTGGGACACCCTTTATTATATATATGTCTAGATATTTTTTATATTTATTTTAAAGCGATAGTCACAAAATGTTTAGACTTAGTGATTAGTATATTATGGAGTAATGTTTGTTTATTAGCGTATAACCGTTATTTACTTGTTTTTGTGGCTATATATTATCCTTAACTAATTCAATGAAAACATTATTTATAACCAAGAGCGATGATGTCAGCATAATATTATTATAAATAAATTTACTCGATTTGATAATATTTGGTCTGATTCTTCGGGCAATGAGTTGAGGCTTTAGAGTCTGTTCGACAGTATTTACATTTCTACTAATCTCAGGATGTTGAGATGTGGATCATAATTTATAGTTCACTTCTTCAAACCAGTAATGTGGTCTAGGAGTGTGCTCAGCCTGCCATTTAGACGAACACGCAAACGTCAGGGTTAAACACGCAAGATAGGAGTTCCTTCATTGTTGATTAAAAGACCCGCCTAATATCTAGATTTGATAGAGGAAACTCAGATTAAGAAAAAAAAAAAAATAAGGTAGAGGCATTCTTCCATCGAGCGGAGAATGGACCTGAACCGTTCCCGACAGACAGCGGGGATCTTTCTCGAATTACCTGAAGATTAAACGGCCATTACAAAGCTATTACAGGGGACCGGGCAGCCTACTGCGAATGTCGGCCCTGCGCTACAAATCCTCTGCGTCCTTCGCTAGCCCCGAGATGTGATCGGCTGTGGATTTGCATTGAATCGCCTCCCGCTAAACACCCGCCGCTCGGTAACGAGGGCCTTTCTTTTATCTTGTCTCTCTGTCCCTTTATTTCTACTTCTGTACTCCTTTGCTCCTTTTGCTCCTCCGCCCCTTCCTATTGTAATCTGTTCTTCTCGGCTGACTTGTATATCCCCCCCACCACCTAAGAAAAATATAACCCCCCGCCAGGAGCAATTAAACCGACTGTAATTAGTTGCTGTCTTCGCCAAGGCCAGGGAGGAATCTCCGCCGTGGGCAATAGATACAAATTGCCACGCCTTCTTCTTTGGTGAATTTTTCTGTCTTCTCATTGCTTTGTAAAACGTAGCGGCTTGGCCACAATTTTAAATTTGTTGAATTATAGTTTTCTAATATATGTTTCAATATTGCTGCATGTTGTGGATCTTGAAGGAACTTCATGCTAAGTTATGGTAAAAAAAAAAAAAAAACGGCCTATCCTAAGACTTGTAATCTTTATTATGATAAAATTACAATCTGCCTCATTGCCCAATAAGTAATTTTAATAAATGTTTTCATTCATTAAATATTTACAAACAGCCCGGAGGCCCCCCAAATCCACATGGTTGTCATCTCCCTCGCATGTGAAAGAGGAAGCGGAGTCTTGTCCCCCACGCTCCTCCATTGCCCACGTCATTGGATAAGAGCCAGCGGGGGCTGACCAAGAGCGCGAGAGCCACATACGCTCAGGACATGATTGGAGAAACTGGCCATTGCCAGGACTCCCACTGTTACGCATTTATAGCAGGTCACGAGGCCACTGCCGTTTTAGTATCCAAGGAGGATTATAGGGATGAGTGGTGCAGTGTAATGACTCTGCTACGGGATTAGGGTGGTTGGATAGGTTATTATGGAATTTCATAAACTTTCATCATTAAGATCATTATGAAGGGTTTTGTTGCTGACGTAATTTACTATTGTTCTCAGGACTATTTATTGAAAGGATAGGATACGATTTATGTTTGACTTTTTTACTGTCCCCCATAGCTCCATTCCGTATGTCCAGATTGGCTTAAGTATTACTTTGTAGATTAGTAATTTGTTTTCTATTGAGAGATGGGATGTCCTTCGAAGTAGTCTGTACAGTTTTCCAAAGCGTCTGTTTAGTTCTTGACTTTTTTAGCGTCGTATGTGGGTTCCAGGTCAGCCGTTTGTGTAGATGTAAGCTTAAGTACCGTACAATCTCGGATACAAGGAGAGGAATGGAATTAAAAGAAACTAGTGGGCAAGACTTGCGGCAGAGGGTGAAGGTAATGTTGGTACATTTTGCTTCATTAACCGCTATTGGTTGCAGCAATGCTCGATCTCATCAAGGTGTTTGTGAAGGTCATGGGATGCTATATCGGGGTCTGAGTGGGATGACAAGACGTTAGTGTCATCTGCAAATGTGGCCAAGAAGGTATTGGGGGAAGAGGTGTAATCTTCTGCTGTTGAAGCTCAGCTCAGCTGAGTTCAGTTAAGTCTTTAGGTAAATGGGATTCCATCCTTCAGCTGTTTAATGAGCGAACAAGTTCCGGGGTGGCTCACACATCCGTTTCCTGTATATACCTAGTTCCCATACGACTTAGAACCGAATGAGGTACAGGGCCCTTAGAGTAAAAGCTGAACGAAAAAAAAACCATAGTAACCGCAAGGTATTTCTCATAACAATAAACATTCGGCTGGCAACTGAGCAGTAACCTCTCTTTAAGATTAATGTTATGGGCTCAATAGCATACACAAGATATATGCACAACGAAATAGTAAAGTAGTAACTAAAATGCAAATATCTATCTATGATTACTATTAAAACTATATATAGATAGTAATAAAAAAATTACATAGAAATAGATAATAATAAAGGAAAATTTATGAAAAAGAAAAAAAATCTCCAACAAGTATCTTTTAATACATAAAAACACACAACATCAAAATGCATTGTATACATAGTCTGACAAGGGGCATGAAATAATTTTGTAGGGGCACAGGTCATAACCGCGTGACCTGCACTACCCGAAATACGAACATGACCTGTACTTAACCCTAAAGGGTTTGATATGGAAAATTTCTTTTGAGTATTGAGGACTATTAATACTAGGTCTCATTATATATAATTAGAGAGGAGTGGCTTATCCAAGGAATAGTATATATTTGGAATCGACAGTTTTATAATGCTAATATTATACATAATGCTAAAAACAAGTAGAAGGGTCTTGAGCAGAACTGGTGTACCTGCCTCGCGACTTCATGGAAGTCACCGATGGTTCCTCTTATTTGTTTAGTAAGCGACCGCATCCCTCCAAAACGTCCCTACTTCCAATTATTGTTTCCCAATATTGCTGCATGTTATGGTTCTTGGAGGAACTTCATGCTTAGTTATGGTAAAAAAAAACCGGTCTATCCTAAGACTTGTAAGCACAGCTCAGCTGAGTTCAGTTAAGTCTTTAGGTAAATGGGATCGTGTTATTTTTTTAGTAAGCGACCGCATCCCTCCAAAACCTCCTTACTTTCGAGAATCATTCTTTTCTTATACATATATGTCTCAGCTTCAGGCCCAGACCACACTATTCGAGGCAGGAACGTTATAGTTTGTAAGTCTAGTTTTTAGTTTTCCCTTATTGTAACCCGAAGGTGAGCCTCATCACCTAGTCCCTTTTCACTTTATATAATTTTAACCACATATAGATTTGCAAGTTTTTAAGACAATAACTGCTTAAAATGTACGCGATGAAGTACAAGGAGAAATCCATCAATTTAAAGAATCATTTTAAAAATAATTACCCAAGGGGTTCAGAAAAAACGTAACTCTTAATATTTGTATATACCAGTGTCTGGCTTGTACTTTATAATAAACCTTTTCTTTCTTTTCTTTTAAAAGACTCTCCTCTACAAAGATTATTTAACTGAGGAAATGAGATAGAGCACTGTAGGGTATAGCAACTGTATTATAGTTGATATTTTTTTTTTTGTATTTTGTTTTTGCTCTCCAGATGAAATTTCTCCAGTAACCTCTTGCCGACTTGAGACAGTAAATCATCGGGGAGCGGACGAGCCCGTGGGTGGCCCGTTACCTCTTCATGTCCGCAGCAGGTGCAGTCCATAAATGAATGGCGGTAATTAAATATGGAGTTGGTGAAATGAACGGACTGCCCCTCCTTTTAAAAGCGGTTGAAGAAGTAAGGCAGTTACCGGCTCTAACATTTATAACTGAGGCTATTACAGGTGCTCCACCCTCCACATGTACAATAACGGGGGAGGATTGATAGCCGGGGGTGGCTACTGCTATTAATAAAGTGTCTTCTTCCTCGGGGCCTTCCTTCATTAGTACAACCGGGATTAATAGAGCTTACCCTGCCCTTTCGCCAAGGGGCCCTTTCAAACCTCTTGAGGGGAATTTCAGTTTTAGTTTCTAAATTACAGCTGAGATTTCCCGATGTTCTGCGTCGAGGGCCTGTTTTGGAAGATAATCATATACCACATACAGAGACGGTTAAGTACCTTGGGCTGACAATAGGTAAATGGCCACTTGCACACAAAGGAACCACTTGCTAGACGATCAAGGGGCTACCTTTGACGCAAACCCAGATTTCAAACAAAACTACTTCAGTTAATCGCTTCTCAAATACCACTTTACCTACAGAATTACAAATTACAGACGTAAATACCTACATCAAGATGCTCTTCAGACAATTCAAAAATTAAGCAAATGCCCCTGGAGGAACTGGAGTACTTCATTGATCTAAACAAACTACCATCAACATAATTATTTTTATCGGGAGGCATTCATGCATATTTGTCACTGTTATTTGCACGCCATAACATTACACAAACACGTATTCGTGGTAAATAAACTATTGCTCAAAAAAGATTTTTAATATCATCTTTAGTCATACGTAAAGATACAGTTTCCAGATGACACTCGTTCATTTCCCTCTTCCATACTCTCCAGCCGAACAGCCGGAAATGGGGGTTCCCCCAAACCTCGGGCTCCATCCTTTACATCCGTCTGCATGCTATCGACACAGCTGACATTTTCCCTTAGGACTGCGCATTCGGAAGAGCTTTATTGGAGCGCGTATGGGATGTGGATGATTTATCGGGCGATAAGTGCCTGTAACCGGCCCCTCTAAATATACCGATGGGCTGCACTTCCGGCCGATTATTTCAATATCGACTTTATGCCAGCTCACTAATCGATTAGTCATTTCCTATGTGACACATTATGACAGAATATATGGTTCTAGATTCCTCTTGGTCCCTATCCGTAAACGTTTCAATTAAGAGACAGATTTAAAAGGGGAAATGTGGCACACCGGCTCTAAACATTGTGCAATAGCTGATATTTACCAAACATAACCTATTAATCACAATACATACAATAATCAAAATAATACGAGGATAAATAATCAATTAGTCTAATATAAAAATTACGAGTTAAAATAACATAATAATAAATAATTAATAAAATAGTTTTATACGAACTTAATGTTATTACGTCCCGCTCTCGGTTCGTCTTTTAAGGTCGTATCTCCAGAACGGAATTTTATAAACCAATTTCTAACTGCCCGATCAGTTATTAGTCCTTCACCAAATACACTGGATATTTTTTCAGCTGTCGCCCTAGCACTATTGCCTTGTTTAAATTTCCAGAGCATTACATGACGAATATGTACTTTTTGACTCCATTTCAGAGGTTAAAAAAAAACAGTTTAACGTAACGTGTATCACACAAAACAGTTGACAAAAGACTTAACTGAAGCCTCGTCTATATAGCGAAAACAAAAACTTGTTGTCATGATAACTCATAGCGGGTAGATACGAACAAAAGATTCTACTTAGCTGCACCGGAAGTTACTTATGACTCAACCTGATATCCACTGACAGGCAAAAAATTCCACCCACCTGATTTTTTCATGTTTACATCTCAAAAATATATCTGCTTTGGATTGGTCAATTTTATTTATGAATAAATATGAATTTTTTTTTTTTTTTCAAAATAAATGTCAACATAGAGGATAGTAACCCATAATCCTTAATTCAATTAAAGGACTGTCGTTCCCAATGTTTACTTTCCATGGAATTAAAAATGTTAATTCAGTGTCATTTGCGTTCTGGTGCGGCAAATTTCTTAGTTTTCGGCTTAGATATTTTAATTTTCTCAATTTTAAGTTTAAAAATGCCTCTTCGTGCTGAGGATGTTGCACGTGGTGTGGCACTTATTGATGATGGACGTTCCATTAGATATGCAGCTAATGCCATCGGAGCTCCCTATGAAACTCTACGAGACGCCCTCAGGCGTTTTCGAGAAACTGGGTCTTACCATAGAAGGGCCGGTTCTGGACGGCCTAGAGCAACAGAACCACAGGATGACCGGTTTCTTACTTTAAGAATTTTACGAAACCGGCACCTTACCGTTGTTCAAGCGATTCATCAGCTCCAAGACGTTCGAGGTGTGAAACGTTAAAAACCTTATTAAAGGTAAAAAAGATTTTATAATTCAATAAATAATAAGTATTATATACAAATACAATTTTTTTACAAGTGGGTGGAATTTTTTTCCTGCCAGTGTATAAATATTTGTTTCTAAAAACAAAAGATTGTATATTTTTCATTGGTTGAGGGTGTCTGTACAACCTTTATATGTGCACCGAAAAAAGCGCGATTATGGCGTCTTGTTATGTATTGTCAAGTGAAGTGTTTTAAAGGGGAACATCGTTTGCTTATTTGAGTGTGATGTGGGATTGGGGGAAAAGTTGAAAAAATGTAAAGGGACGAAGAAATCAGGGGGAATGAATTTAAAGGTGTGGCTAAGATAGCCCTCCTTCCACCCCTTAGTGGGAGAACAAACGGACGTAAATAAATAAAGTACAATCCATGTAGTTAGTTTTTACTTTGGGTTGAACTCCCTCATAAGTTGTTGATGAACTATCATCTTTAGCTTCTGGTGTAAAATATAGAAAATAAAAACTAACCAAGACAAATTAAAACAAGACTTTTGATTACGATGTTAAAACATACCTAACTGTACCTTCAGAACCATTTTACCGCTGAAAATGACCTACTTTACTATTTAGGACTAATATTTCATAGAATGAAATGGAATCCATACAAAAGAAATTTTGGATATATACGGACAACATACACAAAAGTTTAAAACAAATATGATCACAATAAGCCACATATCTCTGACATGCACATGTTCTTGAAACAAGGTTGAAAAGAAGCCTGATGAGAGATCTTTAGTAAATTATTAACATTTTCATGACAAAAGGGAGGTACACTACTGGGTGATCTTCAACAATTATTAGTAATTATATTTACAGCACATTCGTTGATCTCCCATGGCTCAGGGGGTAGGGCGGGCTTGGCGGATGGACTCTCTGGTGATCGCAAAGGAACTTGATGATTAACAAATAAACCCTTAAGCAAGAAAAATAAAATAATAATCGGCCGGCTCGACTGCTACCCTACAGAACACACACTCTTCGACCAAAGGCACTCTGGTACCCCACAGCGGACATGATATGCAAACACTCGTGAGCCAGCCTGCACTCATACATTCTCACGACAGACAGAGGACATAGGAGCTGACAAAGAGCCCTCAGCCAGCCGCTATTCCATAAACATGAACCTCTCTCGGCTATAATGAATTGAAAATGAACTCAGGCCGGGTGAAAGTGATTCCTTTTTTTTTATGAAGGAAACGTGCTTGTAACAGCCATAAAACGGACTGTATCTGCCGAAGCTTTTTCTACTTGATTGCTATTAGAAGGCACCTTTTTCGTGATTGTAAATGTTCAACGGTCGTAAAACTCGGCCATATTAAAATTAGATTAGCTCTGAAGAAGCTTTTATGTCTTAGATCGGTTACAAAAAAAACAAAAACGAAATAATTACAGTTCAAGGTGGTGCATTAATACATAGAAAGACTCCCTATATAAGTAAGCCCTCGACCCTTACAGATGCTGGGCCAGTTTTAGATTTTCCTACCTCTTTGTACCACTGAAGTTTAAGGTCTCCTTACTCCGTAGTAGTAGTAGTGATATCATATAAAGTGCCCCAGCCCACTACCACAATCGTGTTAGGGCTTATCTCGACGAAACTCTACCAGGAAGATGGATAGGCCGTAGAGGTGCTGTAGAGTATCCGCCACGTTTCCCAGACTTAACTCCCCTGGACTTTTACCTGTGGGGAACACTAAAGGACGTCGTTTATCGATAAAAGCCATGCACATTGGATGAACTTCGAGAATCCATCGTACATTCATGTGCAAATATCCAACTGAACACGTTGCACTCGTAGGCATCGTTTGTGTGTGGATGTTAATGGTGACCATTTCAAACACCTACAGTCATATCTTTAAGTTGGACTTTAAGCTACACTTTCACCAAAAATGAGACAACTCGTCAATTAGTTTGCAAGTTATGGACTTTTAAACAGTGGATACATTTTTTTCGACCCCTCTGTATAATATAGCTAACAAACGGAACACGACCCCGTGACTCATGGGGGTACGTCGCCTGTGGTGCGCGTATTCCGATGCAATGGGATTTTCGCACCGGTCAACGCACCTTAGTGTTATTTTCTTAAGTATTTATTTAAAAAAATAAATAATAATAATAATAATTTCTTCCTTAGCGTACAATTTACGTTGTTTTTTCCTTACTTGGTAGTTGTTTTTTTTACAAGATAAGGAACAAGGTACAGTATTCTGGCTATATACAACTTACTCACTAACTTAACCTAAATTTACAAACTTATCACTAAACTATATTTACAAGGGTTGTGCATCCTCTTCCTCTTAAAATCTAAACATATAGCTAGCTACTCTTATGACTTAACTAAATTCTTCTATTTTTTTTTTCTTTCAAAACCTCTTTATTGATAATATATAAAACGACAAAAATAAATAAATTTGGAATTACATCTTTCTCGTCGTGCTGCATACGCAGATGCATTCGAAGGAGTGCATAAAATATAATACGTTTCAGTTTGTTGTTGAGAAGTCAAAAACACATACACTCACTAGGTGATAAGGCTCACCTTCAGCTTGCAACCGTGGAAAATACTAAAACCTAAACCTAGAACCTAAGACTAAAGCTTTCCAGCCGCGACAGCGTCTTGCCATCGATGGGGGAACAGAGCGGGGGTTGTAGCGTTAAACACCGGGTTTGTCAAAGGAGTCGAAAAATTTGATATGTCTACGTTGGATGAACTCATCCTCCGCAGGCAGCTCAAAGATCTCGTGAAGCTCACTGTTTCTCCGCTGCTCGAATGAAGTACCTCTGACCACTTTCATCAGTTTACCGTTTTGGAATTGCTGGAGTCGCCGAGCTGTCGCATACCTCAGATAACGAAAAAGCGGTGCACCATACATCAGAGTATGCTCTTGTAGATCAATAGCTTGAGACGCAGTGATAGATTGGGGGAAGTCAATAAATGCGTAAGCCAGTAAGACTTCGTGTGAATTTGCTTCAACTTCTTCGTAAAATGGTTACTAAAATAGAGGTGTCTGTCCATTTTAATGCCCAGATATACTAAGCTGTTGGCTGGTAAATTAAATTGTTGTAAGTCCTATCTTACCCTGTATATACAGTGATTCCTCTCCAACCTGAGCTAACAGACTGATGTCAGTCAGCCCCTGGTTCGCCAGTCTCAAAAGGATAGTAACCTTTCTTAAGATGTTTTCCCTTTCTTATGAAATCCCAATACTTCCGTTCCCAAACAAGAGTTGGGGTGTTATCACTGATTCAAAACATTTATTTCAAAAGATTGGAGGATCGACCCACTCAGATCCCGCCCCTCGTTTCCTCATCGCTGGATCCAGAAAATTATCTGTCTTCTTAATCACCCGGGACCGAACTACAGATGGGCATTCCCTAGCTGTAGCGGCAGCCTACACGCTTCGCTGATCGGAATCACATGAGGTCAGGTTAGAGATCAACTTATGAGATGTCTCTCCTTTCTTTAAAGGATCATACCTATCATCTTTTTTACTTCTATTTTTTTCATTTGTGAATAATGTCGAAATAATCAAAAAAAAATCATTGTAATAGGATCAAGAACCTGAATATTTCGTGCAGTAGTTAGCTTAACCTACAGATCTCCCTTTTGAGGGGTTTCGTCGTTGTTTTTCACAACCAGAAACTGATACATCGGTTGTAAGCTATTTTTTATTATGATAAAATTACAACCTGCCTCATTGGGCAATAAGCAATTGTGATAAATGTTTTCATTCATACCATATTTACAATTCGTCATTCACTCGCTCATTCATACAGTATTTACAAACAGCCCATTCAGCCAAAAATCCACATGGTTGTCACCTCCCTCGCATGCGAAAGAGGGAGCGGAGTCTTGGGAAGTCCCCCACGCTACTCATATTTTAAGGAGAAAAAAATTCTCATCAGAAGCCACCTTGCCATTAATGATGTCGGTACATCGAAATTGGCAATGCATCAAAGATATTTAAAAGCAACGTTTATATGAATCGACTTAAAGTCTTGGGAAGTCCCCTACGCTCCTCCGTCAGCCGCGCCACGGGATACGAGCCAGCGGAAGCTGACCAAGGGCGCGAGAGCCACATACGCTCAGGACAGGTTGTAAACTATAATGTTATTTCTTTGATTAAAATGTATTAAATACCTCAAGCTTCTTAAATACTTATTATGCAAGGACTGTGAAAAAAAACAAGCAAGTCTTATCGGTATATTGAAATGAAATGAAATGAAAAGTAAAAAGTAATGTTATTGTACAAATTCTAAAAAAATAATTTTAGTTTTCGCTCCCAAAACTATAACGGTCCTTTAACAATGACTAAAACATAGTAATTAGGCTACTTAACTATGAATTACTTTAAATAATATTAAATGATAATAGAAACAGGGCTGTCCTGTTTTTCCCGTTGAATATATTCCCCATATTCTCGTCCTCTCTAAAGGAATAACAGATCATCGTTAACCGTAAAATATTCTGTTGTGTATGAATATTCATTTAAAGTTACGAATTGATTATGTCATTAAAACTGTCAGTATTTTAATTGCTGATCTAAAATTTTTTTAATGACGTTATAACTACATCCAATTAAAAAATAATTACGGGCAATTTAATATTTAATTACTAGGAAATATTCAGATTTGCCTTTAATTAGCGCGTGTTACGGGCAGAAATGACTGTTTTTGGTCGGCTATTTATATGTAGTACTGACGCATTATCTGGGAAGTATGACGTCAACCCACACCCACTGATGACGTCATTGACTATATATAAATGTATTAGCGCTATAATTTACGAATAATTAATGCAAGATCCAGTGATCCACGCACGAAAATAACAAAGGATATAGTCCCACAGGCTTCGGGTCACTGGGGGGACCGCGAAAATTTCATAAAATAAGTATTATTGCTTAGTGAGAAAGGAAATAGAATTAAAATTATCCGGTTATATACGTAAAAAAAAGAAAACAAAAAAGTGCATCTCTAAACAAACTTTAACTTAGTTCTGAGGTGAATCCCGAAATAACTCGACTGATGCTCTAAATATGATAATACAGACTAAAGGGAGGTATGATAAATAAAAACAAAGACATATGGGCTCAGTGTACAATTTTAGCCAGCTGTAGTCAAACCTACAGAGTGACAAAAATATAAAGTTATGATTTTGACTACATAGTTAGGAACAAATTAAACATCAACGCATGCAATATATAATAAATTTTAAAGAGTCATATAATGTAGAAATCGTTCTGTTTGCTTATCTGTTATTGTCAAAATTATTCAATTTTATATATCATTTTTTTTGTAAATTTATCATTAAATTTGTAAATCACAGATAAAACAGAGATTTTTTTTTCAAAATTGCCTAGTTTTTTTTTTAATTAATCGTTTGATTAATATATGAGAAAATTACGCGATGGATTAGTTGAATTGGTATTCAGTCCGACCACCCCTAGATATTTTTTCTTTATGTTTTACGCTTTAATCTATTTAATTTATATTTATAATTTAGTTTAGTAATTGACAAACAATATTTTAGCCTTTAAAAATAAATAAAATTATTATTTTTTCTTCTGTAAAAACTAAAAAAAAGAGCCACTGATCCACGGGCATACTGATATAATACGTATACTGTTCGCACATTGCCCCTAATAGGTGAGTGGTTTGGTAACGAGAGAGTCCCAGAACTGGCGGAATATCGCCGAGGTTTGGAAACTAGGCATCTTGAAATGATTTCCCATGGGATTGCATCAGGGAATACTGGACCCGGGAGGTATTTGAGGAAAGTTCTGCAGGCGATGTCCTAGCGTCCTCGATAGTTTCGTTTCAGGATCCAAGCATAAATAACTTTAATAAACGGGAGAATATAAATTACTAATCTTCAAAGTTATACCTAAGCCAATATGTAGAGCTATGGGGGACAGCAAAAAAGTCGAACATCAAGCTTATTCAATGCTTTCAATCAAAAGTCCTGAGAACAGTAGTAAATACCCCTTATTACGTCAGCAACAAAACCCTTCATAACGATCTTAATATACCCTAGATTCTTGAAATCATCCCTTCCAATTTCATGAAATTCCATAGTAACCTATCCAACCACCCTGATCCCCTAGCACAGCCATTGCACCACTCATCCCTATATTCATCCACGGAGACTAAAGCGGCAGTGGCCTTGTAACCTCCTACAAATACGTGACAGAGAGAGCTCTGGCCAGTTTCTCCAATCATTTCCTGAGCCCCTGTGGCTCTCGCGCTTATCAGCCTCCATTGAATCGTACCCGTTGACGCGGCTGACGGAGAAGCGTGGGGGGACTTCCCAAGACTCTGCTTCCTCTTTCGAGTGCGAAGAGAGGTGACAACCATATTGTCATGAAGCTATGAGGCACGATATGAAACACTTTAGCCACAGATTTCGCAGGCATTTGTATTCATTGCTATTTACTAACTCGTCTGGTTATATAAATGAACAGTGTAGCACCTAAGTGCCGCTATGGCGACGATTCTCTGTCTTACCGAATAATGTGAGAAAAAATAGAAAGTTAAGGAGATGATATAAGTTTGTATGGAAGACATTCGAGGCAGCTACAAAATGCCAAGGGACCACCATGAACTGTAAGGCGAAGATGAAGAAGAAGAAGTATAGGACGAACCAGTGTTTTCGTAAAATGTACTCGTACAAGTCTTTCTGAGAGAAATCTGGTTGTTCAAGTAGTGGCTGTTATTAGTTTCTGCTTGGTAAACCTTTGAGCGAATGGCTAGATGTTGGGGTGCCAATGTTGTTTGCAAATATTTGTTTCCTTCATATGCCCTTGTTATTATAAATTATGGAAATAAGTATAGGCTACATAAATGAATCTATTTAGCTATGATATATTATCTAATAGATCCTGTAGCTTGGATACAATTTTTAATAATTTTACAATGCGATGTGTTTGAAAACCAACCGCCGCCCCCCCCCCCTAAAAAATATGATTTATCATAAGTATTTTATTACATAAAATTATGAGAGAGTGCTTGAGAGACCAGATATGTTTTTTTGACAAAGTGGCGTATTATCTGATGGAGCAGCCCACCGAACTTTTTCCTCTGCCACAGCCTGTTGCTTGGCTCGGCGCGCTCAGGACTAATAACTCTGACTCGACCTTCTTCGACATCGGCACTATCAGATGTGGCCAGGCCTTCTTGATCAATCGTCCATCACTGCCCGGTCGTTCTTATCCAGCGTATCCCTTTTCAAATCGACAGAAGCGAACCATAGATCGCTTGATGAGAAGAAGAACTTACGTAAGTTATTTCAAGACTTGAAAGTTGTTGGGTTCATAACTGGGGTTAAGTGGCTATAAATAAGCGAATAACCAAAAACGAAAATTTCAAATAACTTCTAAAGCTGTGTACTATTGAGAGTGCATTTAAATGCACTTAAACCCCAACAAACGTGATCAGATCTTATTTATTCATTTGTATTATAATATAATATAATCTTATTGTCCTTTCAGTAGCTAAACATTTCCAGATGGTATATTAGTTATGGTATCCTTCACCCAATCCCATGCCTTGGTTTCAAATGTCGAGTAAGATAGTGATTCAAGATAGTAAGATAGTATAACTTAATTTTAATTAATTTCATTCTGACAAAGGATCAGTAATCTGTCATGATTTATCCCCTCAAACAGGAACTGCGCGTTTAAAAGCGTCATTACCAACAGTTTTAATGACGTCATAATTGTTTATTCTCAAATTTTGACTGGTATCCCCTCCACTGCCAGAGGGAGAACTAATTTTGTATTTGCTAAGTTACGATTTATAATTATTTTTAATGGGTCTCTTAGTCGGGATATACCGGGAAAGTATCGAAAAAATGATCTAATGAGAAAAAACTCAAGAAAATTTCCTCCCCAGATATGTGATTATATCTAAATTAATTTCTATCGCGAAACAAATCCAACATTCGCAACTTAATCTAGTATACATCATGATGACATTGGTTGTAAATAATGAAACGAAACCCTAAAAAAAACATTTTCATTCATATTCACTGTCTTTTTTGGCAAAGTAACGTCCAATCATTTCGAAAATATATATTGAAACTTCAAATTGGATAAAAGCATGGAATTAGAGTACCGCCTGGTATTTTTTAATGGGTTTTCCGTGTCTCAAAGAAGCAAACTAAATGATGAGCGAGGCCTACTATCAAAATATTACTCTCGAATTTCTTCCGGGTAAACGAAACGGTTAGAGAGGTTTCCGAAGATGTTTGTTGCACGGCGATCATACCTTATTTCTCAAGCGAACTGTAAAAGCGAAGCGCTGAAACACAGCCATTAGCGTCAGATCCGATTTGCGATGAGGAAAACCCAACTGTTGTATGTGGAGTGAAACGCTCTAGGAAATCGTCGGTAGTTTTAAAATTATTAAAGTAAACGTAATGACAGTGATCCGAGACCATAACGCATTTCCTAACCACGGGCCGCTGGCTCTCTCGACCCACTACTTTGGAGAGTGGGTCGGATAAAAACCATTGTAAGAAATGCATTATAAAAAAACAAGAACTGTGTGGATCATTAAGGGTTTCACAAACACTGCCTTTATGACATCTGCTCTCGGTTTGCTATCAAGGTTTGTGGGCTTCCGTTCTGCCGCCTAAGCACCTAAACTACCTGGATATGTTTATATATTTCGGGATGTTAATTGCGTGGTCCTCCATTTTAGTAACCATTTTGCGTTGAAGCAAATTCGCAAGAAGTCCTACCGGCTTACGCATTTATTGACTTCCCCCAATCTATCACTACTACACTTGAATTATCAATCTGAAGTTTTAAAGGGATCTATCCACGAACATCTGATTTTTATTCGTTGGTTAGAATACAACGAGTATGAGAAAAACAAATAACTTCAATAAAGTCGGTCCTGTCTCTATAAATTTAAAGCTCTCTCAAGTCACAGCTCAGGAGGTTCGTACAGATTTTTTGGAAATTCATTAAATATACAAATGTACAGCTTTTTTGTATATTGAATGAATTTCTAAAAAAAACAAAAACACGAAATTTCGATTTCCAATTGTAAAATCACGGCATTTCCATTATCATAGCTATTTCATTTTTTTTTTTTCAATTTATATTGTCAGACAATTAGGTGGTCAGTACATTTACTTTTCTCGAGTGTCGTAATTAACATAATAATGAAACTAATTCTCATGAAAAATATTTATTTTTTTATTGGTAATTTCATAAAAATTTACATAAAAAAAATTATAAATTTTTCATAGATTATACGCCCCATACATATTAGTGGAGCATATTACAATTTAACATGCAATTTATATATTTGTACCAGAACTAAGTTATTTACATCATGTACATATTACTAACAAATAAAATTTGGTCAAATGTACGATATATATATAATTGATGTACATTTGTCTTAGGAATTTAAGTAATTATATTCAAATATAACAGTCTTTGTTCCGTTACAGCACAAATTCTTTCAAGTTATATTTGATGCTTACATCTTTGTTATAGAGTAGTAAAGTTTGTTATTTTGTCAAGTTAAAGTTTGCCCTTAGTCCGAAGTTTGTTATTTTGTCAAGTTAAAGTTTGCCCTTAATCTGAAGTTTCATAAAAATTTTGAGGTTGTGAGGAATTTTACGAGTTTGGAATCCGTGCTTTGCAATTATATGTCAATTTTATTATTAATACCGTAGAACACCCAGGCAGCTAAACGGTCCGCTGGAAAAAAACGTGTACCTGTTTGAAAATTAACTAACCTTCTACCTTGGAAAAATAGTTGTGAACCGCCTCCTTTACAGTACAAATGAGCAGCTATTTAAAATAATTCTCAACTTTACAACTAAAACGAGATTTTCTACTCCACTTAAATGGATTGTTGAAAAATTCCAGTCCTTAATTGCTGACAACGAGATTTTTTATTTTGAAATACCAGAAACATGTTGAAAAATGTGCGCTCGTGTTTATGCCCTGGTAGTATTAAGCCCCGTGTTTCATCAAGAAACCTAAAATATTTCATTTCATGATGATGATGACCTATCATCGTGAGTTGGGAAGATATTTTGGAAGGTATAATTAAAGCCCATGAGTAATATCAGTTTTGTCGACAGTTAAATAATCTTTGTAGAGGAGAGTCTTTTAAAAGAAATGAAAGAAAAGCTTTATTATGAAGTACAACCAAAACACTGGTATATACAAATATTACGTTACTACATACTGGGTGGAAGGTCTAGGGACGAGTGAGATCTGTTTTTTTTTTTTTTTCCCCCTCTTAACCCCTTGGGTAATTATTTTTAAAAATTAAATTGGTTTTAAATTAACAATTCGGATTTCTCCTTATGTTGCATTGCGTACATTTCAAGCAGTTATTGTCTTAAAAACTAACAAATCTTTATGTGGTTAAAATTATATAAAGTGAAAAGGGACTAGGTGCTGGGGCTCATCTTCGGGTCTGGGGCTAAAGCTGAGACATATATGTATACGAATGGATAAGATTCTAGGAAGAGGGGTAGTTCTTGGAGGGATGCGGTCGCTTACTTAAAAATCACAGGAACCATCAGTGACTTCCATGAAGTCACGAGGCAGGTATACAGTTCTGATCAGGCCCCTTCTACTTTTAGCATTATATATAATATTCTTAGCGTTATAAAATTGATGAATGATTTGTATGCTGAATTTTGATTGTGGTATATTTAAAAATACTATTGTGAAACTCTTTGAAATAGACTTGACAGCGATAGGAGGGTGGTAAATGCCACGCGCCGGCTTGCGTAGCGTTATTAATAAGTGGCCGATTCCAAAAGGGTGCGTTGCTGTAACCTGGGTCCTGTGCCCTCAGGCTGCGTTGTATCTACGTGTATCTCTAGCGCTCACTCGCAGACTGCGGCAGACACTACAGATATAATCAATAGCTACATGTTAATGTTACATAACGTGCACAATATATGCTACTAGGAGCTAGGGAGCTGCTTAGCGGTGAAAGTGACGGATCGGTTCCCGCTTCAAGTTGCTCAACTCTTTTAATATACCTTATTCCATTTTGCAACTGGTCTTAGTCAACGGTTGCCCGCCGGTAATGGGGTTGTTCCCACCACAATGATGTGGCTTCCAGAAGAAGGGCAAGGTATTCAATTCTTTGGCAAGCCGTTAAATATTCATAAACGTATTTCTAGATAGAGTGATTGAAAGTAATCAGTACTTCTTGTAGAATTGAAGGACTCAAACCTTGAAGTTCAGATGATATGTGAGTCTAAGTCCGTTTTCAGAGGATCGCATAATTTTCGTTCAAACGAAATTCCATGAAGTTTATATTTTTTTTTTACGATGAAATTGCTTAAATTTATATCTTCAAAGGACCTTGTAAGGGGTCTAAAATTTTAGTTCAGGATAGATCACCAACAGGATCATAAATTTAGTTCATATTGTCATAATATTTAGATGCTTTGGCTTTGATTTAAATTTGAAATTAGCGGGCAGAAAAGACCGGCAAACAAGTTGGGAAAAGGAGAGGGTGCTTGGAAAGATGGCTAGGAGGTTGTTCTGCTTGGATGAACATTTGAAATTGGGATGTTTTTGAAGACTTTTTTTTGATGGTGTAGTGAATGAAGTGAGAACAGTTGATCAATATATAAATAATTATAAAGGTGAATGAAAATTGTTACTGACATCTTAATTTGGTGGATTAAAGAGTTAAAGAAAATTTTGTTATTTCTAATCTAACCTCAGCTATAAAACATAACTATTGGCGCCCGAAAAAACTAAAGTTAAAGTGTTTGTGATGCTGCTATGCTTATCTTAGTAAGGTGATTTTGTTGTGGTGGCTTACTCATTGGAACCCAAACCCCTCTTAAAGTTTAAAAAGAACCTTACAACCTCTGAAGAAAACCTTAGCGGTGGAGAAGAGCGAGGTTATCACTAAGCCCATGTGAGATAAGTGTTATTTCATAAAATATATATTTGCCGATCTAGTCGAGAGAGGATTTACATTGAAACAGGCATTATGCCCTCTCCATTAAAATGAGCCATAAAGAGAATATTTTCCAAATAGTGGCTTTCCAACCATTTTTTTTCTTCTCGAAATAAACCAATGAATTATTTGCTATTTTAGCCTGCAATGCTCGCCGCGATAAAACTGGCCTTACTAATTTCTAGCGTTTCTCCTCCGAGGTTGTGCTTTATTGCTGATTGCCTTTTCCAGCTTTTGGATTTTCCAGCTTTCTTCGTTTCCGTTTGAGGGCGAAACGCAGTAATGCCAGTTATCTTCTCAGCTGATTGCCGATAACTATCTGTGTAATGACGTCCTAGAGCGAGAGAGAGAGAGAGAGAGAGAGAAAGGAGTACTATCACTTTCTCCAACGACGGATATCCTAGGATGGTCCTCGGGAGTCTTCTCCCACGCTGGAGGAAACTACCTTTAAAGTGTTCTTGTTTCTAATTAGCATTTCCGAGGAAGTGGCCTTTGCAAATTGAAAGTTGTCGTCATTAGTGATGAGAATGGCTCATTTAGTTACAACATGCAGCATTGTGTTGTTTTATCCTTTAGTAAAATACCTTTCCGTGGTAATCCAATAACTGAGCCAAACCAAGGAAAAACTACAGCGGATAGGGAATATGTGTGAAATGATAATGGTGCGAATTCATACAATGTAAGTGCACGGTAAGTTAGTGGTTAGCACGCTGCGGTGATAAGTTCGATTCTTCCGGCTCCCCCAAGGATTTTTCATTAGGGTCTGGTCAGGTTTCTCCCAGCCTCATGAAGATGAATGAGCTGCTACTTGAATGGCAATACGTGAAGTAGTAAATTGAGGTTGAGAGGGTACAGCCTAGTGCTAACTCTTCAGCTAGTTCACCATTTCATGAAGGGTCGTGAAATGGATTCATTTTATTTCATTTTATTTTAATAGCACCTAGTCGAATTATGCCGAATCACACGTGCATGCCGACAAGGAGGCAATAGAAGCGTTTACATGCACAAGTAATGTTTAAGGAGACTGTCGTCATACAAAACAGCCACTTCATGTATAAAGGGTGTTCCAGAATTAACGCAAGATTTGATTTAAATAGAAAACACAGTTTTTAGTATTTTTGTTATTTTTTTTATTGAAATATTAAGTAAATAGGATAGGGTTATTTATGGAATAACACATCGGGCAAATGGCCTCCACGACTTTGCTTGCACATACGCGCTCTATTGTAAAAATTTTCCATGACCATTTGGCATTAATGTGTTTGAATTTGCTCTTTTAATGCACGGGTGGATGTGGGCTTGTTGACATACATCATTGACTTCAAATAACCCCATAAAAAGAAATCTAAAGGTGTTAAATCACACAATCTAGGTGGCCAATTCTGATCACCTAAACGAGAGAGTACACGACCTGGAAATGTCTCATGCGGTATTTGAATTGTTTCATGGGCTGTATGGCATGTGGCACCATCTTGTTGAAACCACATATTGGCCACATCGATATCATCCAATTTCGGCACAAATAATTGTGCCTACGACGTCGAATTGATGTTCCTGGATTTTCTTATATAGATGTTTTATATGTGCCCGCATCCCTATAAATATCGACTAGGCACTGTTTTTATCACATATTTTTTAGCGTCTTAATGTCTTTTGAATACTTTTTTAGCATTTTACGACTAGTAAAATCTTCTGGGAACTAATACAGCAGAAGAAGTATAAATAAATGCCATACGAAATTACTAGTCGGCAAAACAGCAAAGGCTCCCAGATAAAAACGTCAACATATTAAAAAAAAAAAAAAATTCAAGAGGTCCCACGGATACATCTAAATGTTGACTAGTATAAAACCTGTTGGAATCCTGTCAAAATTCCTCATGATCCGAAATTCAGTCTTTTGATTCCGGATTTTTTTTTTAATGTACCTGTTAAGCCAGTTTTTCTCATATTTTATAAAATGTGTCGTTAAGTCGGTCATGAAAATTACCAATTTCTAAGGTAGGCTCTGCTTTCAAACAGGGACGAGTTATTGGTAATACGCTTGTCTGTGTGTATTCTACGATAGCGGTAACAAAAAATAATGAAACTCCATAAATGAACCAATCAATTAGAAATTAAAAAAAATGTTTTCAAACCAGTAACAATTTTTATTGAGATAAAATTACAATTTGCCTGATTGGGCTATAAGTAATTGTGATAAATGATCTCATTCATACCAATTTACAATTTTCATTCACTCGTTCATTCATACTATATATACAATATTGAAATCACCGTTTAATAAAATTAACTAGCAAAGACTAGTAGAAAAACAGAAAATAAAAGTGCAAAAAAATCTTTATTTTATTGAAATTACAACCTGCTCTATTAGGGATGGAAATGAATGATCTCAGTTATGCTATATGTACAATTTTGAAAATACCTTGACTCTCCTCATCCCAGAATTACCAGTCACCTGCCCAGCAAAGGAGAAGTAAGGACCCAGATAATACCCCCACGCTGATCCTGCAGCCATAATATTTCTAGATAGTCGCATCAACGACAGAGAGAGCCACAAACGCTCCGTAAAAAATGAGAGAAAACTGGCCAGAACTTTTACATACAGTTAATTACACTCTAATAAAAAACAACATATTCATGCACCTAATTCCGTGTGGGGGTTTATGCATACAATTAATTATCTGAATAATGACCAACATCATAGGATGGTGTATGTTATGATTGGTAACGGGCATGATTGGATGTCTCTATGGAAGCAATGGCTGGCTTGCCATACCCGTGACTAATGTCAGGGCTGTGAGTAGAATATTGCACCTCCTTCCAAGCGTCACTTGTGAATTATATCACACACTCTCATATTGAAAAAAAAGCAGCGACTTCTTCCTCAGTGGCCTGCTGAGGGACAATGAGCGGGGACGTGTCATCTGACTGTCGCTGAAGAGAAACGGCAGAGACTCGGCGCAAATTGGCGGTGCCTCGCCTCCCGGAATGCAGCCCTTTGGCGGCACACCTCCTACCGTTTTTCCCATCTTCTTATTACATACCTCCTCTGTCTTAGCGGCCGTCCCAGTCCGCTGAAGGTTTCTTCAGAATACCTCTAGGCTCTGTCTAATGGCGATAAATAACCTCATCGATGTCACCCCCTAACCGTAGCCAAGCTGTCTCAAAGAAATTCATTCTCCCACGTACATAATCCATTATTATTTTAGTCTGCGACAAACGCCAAACTATGACAAAATGGCTTTAAGACTTAAAAACTCTTTATCAATAAAAAAAAATTCACAATAGTTTACAATAGACGGGAGAAGGAAAAAATGAACAGAGAGACAGATATGAACCATTGACGAGAGGTTGAGGAATGAGCTCCAGATCAGTGCTCTACAGTGTATAATTAGGGCTGTTTGATTTTACAGTACAGGGTGAGGGTTAAAGCGGTTTGTTCGTTGCTTAGTAGGTATTCGGAAGGCTGTAGGACTTGATGCCTGGAGAAGTATCCTAGGTCCGGTTAGGCTTTAAATAGGTAACCTAGGCAAATGTTCAGGTCACATTACCACGTATAGTTAACTCAAGTTGTACAGGAGTTGCCGGCGGGATGCTTATCGTTCAAAGTTCACTTGTTTGCTTTATGGCATTGGCATGCCTACCATTGTTGGGATTTCTCCTCCATATTACTAACGTTTGAACATCCCTAATCCAGAGTATCCTAGGTCGTAAAGGAATGTTACGACGTAACTCAGTTGTAGACAATCCTTGAATCATGAATGTGTAAAAGTATCAGCCTATTGTTCTATCTTGAGGTTTATACAAACCACAGACTCACTTCCGGAAAATCAGCTATATCTACCACCTTTTTATTTATCAATAGAAAATATACTCATAAAAATTTACTCATTTACAATTTGTTAATAACGCTTACATTAATTTACACAACACCTTAGTTGGGGATTAAGTGGCAACCTTGTAATACTCTTGATTTCCTCATAGGGCGGTACATAGCTCCAATAACATTTATTGATCGGATAAGATGGGACACGCTGTGTCTCCGACCTTGGGATCAGCAAGTAAGGCTTCTCGTCGAGGCGGCACAATAGGAAACGATGAAAGATTCCAACACCTCTAGTTCAATGGCGTTATTTTTTATTTATGCCTTACACAGTGCCGGACATTGAAATCGGAGCACTACCACAATGGCTATTTTCAAATTTTCTGTTTATGAATAAATGAAGAATAGATTTGTAAATGCAACCGGGGCATTTCGTGAATTCAAGCGTCACATTGCCACCGTCTACTTGACACTTGAGGCCTTGAAATTCCTAACGCCTTGAAAATTCTCTAACCATTTGTGAAGTAGTTCATTTTTGGCTTACAAAATACTGCACTCGAGTCCAAACAGAAAAATTATTGTCTTCTAATGGTCATATTAATATATCTTGTCAGAACTTTAAGGCATGGCAATAATCGTTGATTCGATTATAAATAAATACATTTTAATTTACCTGCCTACTACATTACTGGTTGTTCCAAAATCAAGAAATTATATTTGAAGAAAGTTCGGCTGACCGAAATCTCCCGTACTTTAAATGCTTTATTTGTATAGGTTATCTAATAACGAAAAAAAAGTATTTATAAATTGTATCATACACAAATGAAATTTATTATTATTATTATATCCTCTCATGAACAAATACCAATAAAACCGTTGACAATCAGCTGTTTATATATTCGACGTTGTTTTGTTTTCTTGTATGTTTGGCTTCCTCAGCAGGGTATGCGACAATCCTGCAGGTGAACATGGAACGGACAATCTGTACATTCTATGATTGTATATTGTATACATTGTATGAATGAGATAATTTAGCACAATTATTTGTTACCCTAGTAGGACAGATTATGACACCATAGATAAAAAGTTGATGAATTTAATGCAATTATTTGATAATGCAAATGGTACATTGAAGTGGGGTAGCACTTATATGTCGACGATTTTTTCTCATTGACTATTTGTCCCTTATTTTCATTTATGCTATCAAACGTACACTTAAATACTAAAATGATGGCTGATAGACTGACATACATAAGGAAGATGGTGAGCCCATAACCGTTGGATCTTTTCGTTTGGAAATAATGACAACCTAAAGGATGCCCAAAAACAAACTAGCCGACACTACCTCTTCCTAAAGAAGGCTCTTAAAAATTCTAAAATGCTACATTTCTATAAACGTTTGAATAAGTTTCCTGATCATCTTCTGTTTCTACCTTTTTAGAGGTATGTCAATTGTTACAATAGTATTGCTTCAACTAGAGTATTGCAATGGAAGCTCTCTACTGTGAACAGAAAATAATAACTGCACGAACGTTGTTGAAAGCCTTAGAAGAAGAAAATGTTAGTTGGAAGCAACAACTAAACAATTTCAAATCTGATAAAATTAAATTAATTGGTGACGTACTGATATTGTCAGCTTATTTTATCTTAAACAGGTCCATTTAATCAGGAATTCAGAGATATCCTCAGACGAAAATGGTACGATTTTTTGATGGACGGACTCATTCCTTACACAACAGATCTGAATATCGTGGATAACCTTGTAGATTCTGCATATTTCTACTATGGTTATGGTCTGTATTGAAATAAAAAATCTACTCATTTCTAATTTCACAGTTAACAATAAACTATAAAACTTTTGAAAGTTTAATATACATTTTTGTAAACAAAAATGAGAGATACGATTTTTTCGAAGGAGAATGGGTCTAGGATTATCTGAAAAGTTTCCGAACTAACAAAGCTTTTATTTATTTTATTATCATCTTCATGTTGAGGTCGGAAACTTTTCAGACCACCTGTGTAGTTCTAATTTTGGTTTTCAATACCGGAAAACAAAGTAGTAATTCAGAAACAAACGATAGCATAGGTGAATTAGTTACGGTTGAAAAAACAATTTTAATTTTTATGAATTTTTGTAATTACATTTTAATAAAGTACCAACTTTTCATACATACTATTAATCCAATGTCCTTGACAAAGGAAGAATTGTGATTAGAAGAATTAGAAGAAAGGTGATAGATCAATGACCATTAATTATTTTCAATGAAGTACTTTTAGCGACATGTCTTCGTTAAACGTCATTAAACGAGTTAAAATATACAAATTAAAATTATAAAATCATAAAGTATTTTATCTCGAGTTCTAATTAAGTACAGTTAATTATCAGTGGGCAGTATATTTTCTATCGTGGCAACATTAAATGTACAGTATAAACTATCGGAGAGCCGAAAAGTCCACAAGGGAGCAATGATAAAATACATTATTATCAACAACACGGATAATACAACACATTTATTATATTTCGCCAATGAAGATAACGCTCTGGTACATTTATTATAGAAGATATTGTACAGTTCCATTTTAGCAGTGCTAGTATGAAATAAACTTTGATATAATAATATAAACATTGAAATAACTAAAATGAACTGTGATTCGGCCTCAGAAGTGTAGGAAGAGTAAATGACAAGACTAGTACTAGTTGAACATAGTCAAGATGATGTTTCAAAAGTTTATCCTCTTTCTTGTGCAACTGTGGGACGAACTCCTTTGCCGAGAAGGAGGAGATGAGAGTTGGTTCGGAAACTAATGGCTTTACTCCTCCTCGGGGGATACCGAACCACTGGCAACCTCACAATACTTTTTCTTGTACGGGCGGCGTTGTATTGCTGCTATTTATCCTAGTATATCATACAACTACAGATAAATACAAATTAGAGTCAATTTTGAAAAATAATTTGATTTAAATTAACTTACTTAAATTAGAAAAAGTGGAGTTTTCTCCTTCTATCTATAATCTATTCAAAAAAAATTTTTTACCACGTTCAACGATGGTAAAATGTATTACAAATAATAAAACGCTCATTCTAATCGTCCGAACCAATTTTAATAGCTTTTATTTGTCAATATTTTAGCTATTTATATATTATTATATTTGTTTTTTAACGCGACTATATATATATATATATATTGAAACCTACCTCATTTTTTACCATTTCTCTTTTTACTTTATTTGATCAATTTAACTTAACTAATTTGGCAGGTCCGTCATGAGATCTTTAATTCAAATTGTTTTATGTCTTTGACATAGGAATTTATCCCGATTGAATCGCCTGATCTCAAGGCTAATGTTCTAGTTATTAATAAATTGAGAAACTGGGAATCGTGAAATATATTCAAATAAAATGGTTATAACAAATAATTATAATTAACATAGAGTACTGACAAAAAGTATAAAAAAATATTCAATTCCTTTTTAAATTAGGATAATTACTACTAATTACAAAACATGAATTTGAGCTTAATTTCTTTTAATGGATCCATAATAAGAAACAATATTAATATCACCCAATCGATGATCTTCCTGTAATCCAATCAACGTTACTTTCTGCTGTTGGTTCTTCTCCTCTCTTCCTGTATGGTAACCGCCAATTCGGGAGCTTGCTAACTGCGTTCTTCTCGACGGTAGTGCTAAGACTAGTTTCCCGCTCATCGCCACTCCTAGGAGAATAAGGGAAAAAATAACCCTTACCATATGTGAGGGTCATGATCTTCATCCTCAAATATCATGAATGTTACCATATATATGTGAGTTTCGAATTCAGAGACATAAAGGAAGTGGAGGTTGTCAGGTTATAAATCGAACACTTGCAGATGTAGTTTAGAACTGTAATTTTTAACATAAGTACACATTAGCTTGCTCTAAAAATATTACAATAAACAAATAGAACTTAAAACTAACCTTAATCAATACAATTGTCGATAATAAGCGTTTATAATTGTCTTAACAAGAGTACAGCTATTCACGAGGTTAACAGCTCGGAGCCTTCTTTGATACTAACTCCCTCTGTAGAGAGACACCTAACATATGTGCCGAAGTTTTTGCGGTAACGTTCAAACTTACATATATATTAGATATAAATCGTGGGTGTAGTGTTAAACGTGACTAAGTCAAAATGTTTAATGTTCCAATTAGTAGGAAAAATCAGGATTGAATATGTTGTTCATATTCAAAATTTACATCTTGGACATTTTTTTTTACATAGAGTTGGCCCTAATTAAGGGAATTGCCACTTTATTTTTGGTTATTTTTTACTTGGTTACTTTGCAGTACACCCACGATATGTATATATAGATTTTTAGATAAATAGTTCATTTTGTATGTGTCTTCGTTAGAGTAGTAGAAAATGAACAAAAATCACTGTAGCTTTTCCTGTTGAAGAATTAAAATAAAAAGTATATAGGAAAAAACAAAGATTCGAATTAATTAGCTTGTATAACACTGGATAAGTATGCTAGTGATTTAATAAACAATTAAGGAATACGAGCTGGCTCTCCGATTACTTCTTAATATTATCATTTCACTTCACAAATCCATTGTTTATAATATAAGTTATATGTTTTGAAAAATAGAGAAGCGGGTGGAAATTGATTGAACAACATTTTAACATCAAATGAAGAAACAAATACCTATCTATTTATAACTACCGCCAGGCATTTGGGACTGTGGTGCCTCCTGTGCCCCGGCCGGCTCTGCTCTGATTCTTCTACTATCTCATATTTGCATTGGTCGGCTCCCAAAGTGAGTTTATATATATCTACGAACACTGGTGATGAACTGTCATAAATTATTATTTTTCATCTCTATTATTATTAACGACGCAAACCTGGTCTCTGATATCCAGAGACATATAAATTATGTGAGTGCCATATACAGAGACCAGCTTCGGTTCCTTGGGTCCTTATAGAATTCCCTCTGGTGGTTGGTCTGGTAATGGTTCTCTTTGCCTCATGAGGGAAAATGAGTAATTACTTTAATTAAGAAGCTAATCCGCTATGAGAAAATGAAGTTTGTGAGATTTATCTACCGCTCCTACTTATAACTTTATAGGGTTCAATGTCGAGGTTATTTTATTTTAATGTGCTTGCCTAGGATTCTTAGATTTCTGGCAAGCCTTAAGTGGAAAAGGCTGTACTTTCAAACAAGTATGGGGAGATTGTCTTCAATCCGTCCGTATGTTTTACGGAACGGGCTGTAGAATTTTTAAAGATATATTCCATGACAACCTTTTTTTGTTAAAATATAATAAACAGGCAATAACGTTTATCTAGAACTATTTATTCAGCTCATAGAAGAGTAATTCAGGAAAAACTGAAATGAATTTAATTCGATTAAATTACGAATTCATAGTATAAGTAATGCTTCGCGTGTGTCAATAATTGTCTCAATAATTATGTTAGCCATTAGAATACACTCATACACAATAAGTTAAGCTCTCGAACTGTTTCGAACCCACAGTTGCTAAGTCGGCTCGAGCTGCAGTGGGCTCACTATTCTCACATTGACTGACATTGGACTGAAGTGGTGACCTGACATTTTCCATTGTTAGCACGAATGAAAGGAGACAGACTCTGTCATTGTGTCAACATCCTGCGTCGATTAATAATTTTTATCGCCTTGTTTTAAATTGAATAATTCCATTCATTATTGGGCAAAAGTAGCTTGACTCATTTCGAAAACCTTCGAATCATTCCATCATTCGACCGCGAATATATAACGAGTTTTTGGTAAAACTGTGTTAACAAAAAAAAATATCACCTTCAAACAAAATAATATTTCAAAGAGTAAAAAGCAAAGCGATCAAATTTAAAAAAATAACAAAATACGATCTGGAAATTCTGTGGACCCTGACAAAACGTGTGCTGTAAGTGAGTAAAACTCCCTATAAACATATAAATAGTAAGCAACTGTATTTCTTCCTTCATTAACAACAACTTTATTATGATAAATTGTAATTTTATTATTATTATTATTGTAATTGTATCAGTAATTGTCATACAATCAATCATAAGTGATTGTGGGCTGTACTTCTAGAGTTATCAAAGTGTTATTTTTCAAGGCTTCTCTGGGGATTTTTTCTTATTTGTCTGAATTTGTTCGAGTTTAGTCCTCGTAAGGGAACCCTCTTGAATAAAGAATTAGGGAATCCTATCTAGATATTTGACATAAAGGTTGACAGTTAACAGCCTAGAACTGAACCTGGTCGCAGTACCATCTACCATCCGCGATTGTAACATTAGGAAGATCCTCCTCTCTCCTAGGATGTAATAATAATATAATTGACAATGCCACCAATATCACAACGAGTAGAAGTGCTTATTGTGCTACTTATGATCATCTACGATTTTCATTAGGGGTGATCTTCTTTCAACTAGGTCTGTCTATAGTTAGCAGAGGATCAAACCAAAGATTTGCTGCGATCATTTTTTGTTCTCTTTTCTTTTATTTTGTTCCTGTATAAATCTTGTTGTCTAGAGTCTCCCTCAAGAGTGTTTCTAAAAAAGGCCTCTGTAATCGCGGACTTGTATAAAAGAAGAAAAGCCGAAAAAAAGAAAAGAAAAGACAAGATTTATTATTCACTAAAAATGTAATAATTTATAAACTGAATTATGTAATTTGTTGCTGGTATTGTCCAACCTGCTCCTGATCATATTTCCATTTTGGGATACTCAAAATTTTTTTTAGGATCACTTATATTCATCACCCAAAACATATAATAAATATATCACGTAAATAAAAGTACATAAATGTTTACAAATATCACGCCACGGCGTGAATTTTCGAGTTATCACGACCCGGATAATAAATGTGTCACAGAAACAAGCCTCTGTTGAAAGAGCTTTAAAAATGTAATGTTTTACAACGCCTTTGCCCCTCCTGCAATCAAGATGACCGACTGTCGCTATTAAAATTTATCACGGTTTATAGCCGACCCTGAGCACACTAATGTCGCTTCCACTGCACACCCTCCGTCCGCGGTAGACCACAGACCCAATCAGCTCCCTTGCACAACCAGAGCACATTCTCATGATCCGGCTCGTTATACAGTAGTAGGGATATGGTAGTTCTGCAATGGCACGATTGGTTGCCAATGCTACAATGCTTTGTATCGTTGCCCTGTTGTTCCCCGATTAATCGCTATTTTGGCTTCATTATGCAATCATTGATATAGAGAACGTCAACTGTATCTCTGAAAATGCTTCCGAAACTGCTTAATCTATTTTTGGGGGCAAAGAATCGGCATCAATAACTTCACATTTTAACATAGAACAAGATCGTGCCTGACTGCTCGTTCGGTAATTCACTTAGACAAGATAGAAGAGAATTCAAAGTTTATAAGTAGGCCCAATTTTAACCACTTACCAATTAATTAATTTGTTGGTAATTTTTTGAATTTTGGTTTCAAAACTTTAATTTATAACCTTTACGCTAAACTAAAATTCCACCTTATATTTTGTCTAGCTGTGCATACATATTTGAAATTTGAAGGGGATGAGGCTCATCCTACATGTTAGTATTAAAAATAATCAGAAATTTTGATACCTAATTAAATCGCCCAAGTTCTGCTATGACACAATTGGCTGCCAATGTTACAATGCTTTGTATCGTTGGCCTGTTGTTCCCCGATTAATCGCTATTTTGGCTTCATTATGCAATCATTGATATAGAGAACGTCAACTGTATAGCTGAAAATGCTTCCGAAACCGCTTAATCTATTTTTGGGGCAATGAATAGGGGTTATTAATTAATTACCTGTTATTAAAAAATTAATAATTTTCAACCGCATTGAAGATGTACCAAATAAAAGAGCTTGTCACACTGAGTGTTATGCTATAAAGAGGAAAGGTTTTCGTAGCTTTGACGATGGATCACACTTGACTTGAATTTAGCCGAGTACCACCATCCCGAAGAAGACTTTTTTTCGATTTCTCTCTATAATGGAACAGGCATTGCACACACTGAGAGAGTTGGTAAAAAGCGTTCACATCCTTTTGTAAGACGATACAAAGGTGAGAGTTATCTTGGGAGATGGACAGGGAACGGCAAAAGTCTATTTGAACTTTATTTATATAGACTTTTGTGACTTTTGCCCTCTCTCAGTCTTGGGATAGGTTCCTCACTCTCCTGTTGTTATGCTAATATCCACTGCCCTATCTTCTTCCGACATCTCTTTTCACCTTCGTGATCTATCTCGAGGTTTTTTTTTCCTTGCCTCTCTCAGCTTTCTCAGTTTCATCTGGCATTCCTCCCTTTCCCTGAAATTCTGATAACGTGTACGACTATTCCGTGCGACGTTATTCTTTTAAAAAAAACATAAAACTCTGTGGGTATTTTAAAAACAGAATCGTCTTTTTTTTTTTTTTTAAGTTTTACTTAGTGTTTATAATTGAGGAATTTAGTTTCGAAACCAGCTCGATTAATTTTCAGAAATTTTACAGGAGAGACGAAAAACAACCCCAATTTACATTATGACTAAAATATATACGATTAAAACTATCTAAAATATTTACACTGCAAAAAAACTATGTGGGTATTTTTTATAAATAAAGTTTCTCTTGTAAATAAACTTACTTCATTAATTTTTGATAATGATCCACTTGTTCAAACAGTAATCAAATTAATTTTAAAACTAGAATCGTCTTTTTTTTTAAAATAATTTTTAAAAGTTTTTACTTAGTGTTTATAATAGAGGAATTTAGTTTTGATTCACTTTCAGAAATTTTACAGGAGAGACGAAAAACAACCCCAATTTACATTATGACTAAAATCGTATATATTTTAGTATCGTATAAAACTATATAAAATATTTACTCAAATTCAAATGCTTAGATTTGGTCTTTCCTGTAACATTTATGAAAATGGATCACACCTCAAATAGCCTAATAATGTGTTGTTGTAATAAATAATACATTCAGTTTTGTATTCTTAAATTTTGAGCCTTCGTATGTTTCTAAAAGATAAAGATGTATTGACGACATAAAGTAATCTCGTTATTGTGGTCATTAGATTTTTCAGTAAGGGAAAAAAAACCATTGGATTATATTGCCGGAAGTAGTTGACGCGGTATAATACTTTCTGAAATGATACAACCTAAGGCTGTTTAGCTAGTTCACAATTTCATTATTTATTTTGGTGACTAGATTTTTTTATATCCATTATGAAATATTTTTTGACTAAAAGTTTTTTGCTAAGGTCGCGTGTACTATGAAAAATACTGATAATAGTAGTGAAAAGAACTCCCCCCCCCCTAAAATATGTATTTATGTTTATTTGCAAAACCAACTTGGTGAAATTTATTAAAAAAAAAATTAAATAGTAAAACATGATTTAAAATTGGATCTAAATAGTGATGGCATGACGGATATACGCCCTTTCGCTCCGGGGGATCCGTGGGCTATGTTTATATGTCTTTATTGTATGAATGTATATTGTATATATGTATATGTATGTATATCTTATAAGTACCATATTAGTGAAAGAGTAAACGTTAATTTGTAATTATGGTACGAATGCGATATTTTATCATAATTATCCTTTGCGCTTTCAGTGCAGTTTTTAATTTTCTTAAAATAAAGGGTTGTAACTTTCAATTTTAAATATCTTCTGCACGGTGATTTTAGAAAAATTAAACATTAGAGAGAAGGTGGTCAGTTAATTGATTCTTTCTTCACGTTTTTTTCTATATTATCCTATATCGTATCTTATCCAAAAAATATACAGCGCAGTGTATATGGCTTTGTTGAAATATACCTGTCTTTAAATTAGCAGATCACTAATCTACAAAGTTACACTTAAGCCAATCTGGACATAAGGAATAGAGCTGTGGGGGACAGCAAAAAAGTCGAACATCAAGCGCATCCAATCCTTTCAATCAAAAGTCCTGAGAACAATAGTAAATGCCCCTTATTATGTCAGCAACAAAACCCTTCACAATGATCTGAATATACCCTATATTCTTGAACTCATCCCTTCCAAGTTCATAAAATTCCACAGTAACCTATCCAAACACCCTAATTTTGGCCTCGTGACCTGCTATAAATACGTGGCAGTGGGAGTCCTGGCAATGGCCAGCTTCTCCAAACATGTCCGGAGCGTCTGAGGCTCTCGCGCTCTTGGTCAGCCTCCGCTCGCTCTTATCCAGTGACGCAGCTGACGGAGGAGCGTGGGGGACTTCCCAGGAATCTGCTTCCTCCTTCGCACGCGAGGGAGGTGACAAGGGATAAAAAGAATGTCCAAACTACGAGACAAAATGAAGGAAATTCAGCTGAACACCGCCAAAAATAACGTCATTAAAATATTAATTACCATGTGGACTCGGGAGGTCTCTGGGCTGTTTGTAAATACTGTATGAATGAGCGAGTGAATGAAAATTGTAAATATGATATGAATGAGAACATTTATCACAATTACTTATAGCCCAATGAGGCAGACTGTAATTTCATCATAATGAAGTTGTTGTTAGTTAATACAAAATATCAGATTGGTTCTGTCTATGATGAAACGGTCACTTTCAGTCGAGTGAGGTTTTCACATTGCAGAAAGACCGATTTTTTCCCGAACCCCTGCTTGTTTATAATAAATGCATACAATAGCATATAGTGGTTGAAATGGGCTCCCTGTACTTCATCGAAGCTGTATTAGAAAGGGCTCTTAGAGACTTGCAAAAATAGGATTAGGGTTAAAAACGTAAAACAATTTAAAGGGACCTGGCTCACTTTCGGGTATTCCTCTTTTATAAACTCTAGGTGGAGTTAAATGGAAACCCGCCAAGGTAAGGCAGGTTGGGGGGACCATCATTCCAAATTACTTCCCCGACCACTAGGCTCTGTCCCTTGATACATATACAAAAAAAATAAAATAAAAACAAGGTCGATACCAGCAAATTGAGACGGTCGAACGGAAGCCAGCGGTGTAAGAAACCCTATCCTCAGGTATGGCAGAATCATCGCCACTGCGGTTAGGGGAAAAAGGACAAAGAACGAATAACGCGGGCAACCATTCCCTTTCTTATTAGCACCTTACCGCCGCCCGGCGCCTCATCTCTTAGGCCAGGCAGAAAAAAGGATCATAAGAAACCTCTCTGCAGCGCATCACTATGCAAATGTACGGGGTTGAACTTTTTATCATATTTGAAGCCTCTTATTAGTGTGTATATTTTAGTTTGTTTTAATTTTATTCGCATCTGCCCCTAAATTATACATACCAAAAAAAAAGTTTTTTTTTTTATAACACTCCTTCCATGTTGCCAACAAACTTGGCGGATCACATCTATATCAGGGCACATGGCTGACAAATGTATCCAGAATGAATGTAAACACAGGACAGCTTCACGCGTGGTCTCGAGTGTGACGGGTCGTTTTCGGGGATACGGTAAGGGCTGGTACAGCCATAGGATTCAATACTCCTATGCAAGAGATGGTGAATGGATTCCTCAAGAACAGATAGCCAACCTAATTCGCAGTATTTGCACGAGAATGACGTTATTCAAACAAGAGGAGGAAACACTCCCTAATAGAGACCATAATCTGTATCAGTTTTGTAATTTACGAAGCCAATCTGGGCTGGACTGGGGCTATGGGGTACAGCATAATGTTATGTATCTAGTACTTTCAACCTAAGGTCCTGGAACAATTATCAATGTCCCTTGTTACGTCAGCAACAAAACCCTTCATAACGATCTTAATATACCTTACACACAACTCATCCCACCGAACTTCATAAAATTCCATAGAAACCTATCCTACCACCCTAATCCCTTAGTACAGTCGTTAAACTGCACCACACATCCCTATAATCCTGCTCGGAGACTACAGCGGCAGTGGCCTCGTGACCTGCTATAAATACGTGACATTGGGAGTCCTGGCAATGGTCATTTTCTCTAATCATGTATTGAGTGTATGTGGCTCTCGCGCTCTTGGCCAACCTCCACTAGCTCGTTTGCGTTGACGCGGCTGATGAGGGAGCGTGCGGGACTTCGCGAGACTCCGCTTCCCCTCCCAAGGTTTGGGAGGTCTCTGGGCTGTTTGTATATACTGTATGAATGAGCGAGTGAATGAAGAATTGTAAATCTGGTATGAATGAGAACATTGAACAGAGTGACTTATTTCCCAATAATATTGTAATCCTATCACAATAGAGATTTTATATACATCAGTTTTGTAATTTAAAAAAAAAAAAAATGAGAAAAGGTATTTTTTTAAGTTTTCATTTCAGTATTTTTTGTATTGAGTTTTATGAATTGTTCCTTTGTCTATTCTAAGTAGAATAAATGCCTTAAAATTAAAAGTGCACCGGCTTTTTTTTTTGTGACTTATGTGTATTGCGTACAGGTCGAAATTTGTGCATTTACATCAAATGATCTACGAAGACGGATACGATTTTGTCGTAATGTTAAATACAGTTCACACTCACCAGCGAATTTCTTTCTAACTCTTGCAAAACTCCATTCTACTAACTTTAACGTGACAAAATAATTTTTTTGACCATATTTTTTTTCCAGGAAGATGGGCATATTGAGTTAACATATTAAAATAAGTTTCCTGAACATCTGGTTGTTTTTTGCTGTAAAGAAGGGGAAATTAGCCAAGAATAGGAGTCGGAGGACCTTGCAATTTGTCATGATTGGGTAGATTTAGGGCTTCAGAAGAGCTGGAATATCGGCGATACTCCACATAATAAGAAATTATCCGTAGAGTAGTGCTTGTTTTCACTACAAAATATATTGGGTTCGTAAATCATCCGCTTAATGATTACGATGACGAATTAAAAAAAAAAAGATTATAAATATTATAATTTTACCTTCCCTTGGAAGTTTTCGTTAGGATCAGCTGAATGTAGACAATTATTTCCATAATAGAAGACTATGCAAATATTTGCTTGAAGTCAGCTAGAATTTCGTTCCATGCCCTTTTCGCTTATAAGCAGGAAATATACTGATACAACAGTAGCCAAAAGGAGAACTAATAAATTCACTGAATTAGCTTTTTCGTGCCTCCTTCATTTACGCTTTGTACCTGGAAAAAGTACTCGTTTAACTTCACGAAGCTTAAAATACAGTAGCTAGATCGACTTAACAGATAAGCTAGAAAACGCCTAATCGGGTTTAAAACTCGGCTTTTTACTCGACTGTTTCAGTTAATTCTCCAGGGTTGCTTTTAGGAAATTGAGACACGTCTTCGTACGATATAAACTTCCCTCATCAAAATTAATTAAAAATAATAATTGAAAAGTTTTATTGAAATATAAAATTATTTTAGATTGAATAAGAAATATTGAAAATGGAAACATTATTTTACAGTGAATCTGCCTTTCTGTTATGTATTTAATTATATTCTTATATTCCATGTATGCATGTTACACTAGTTTATAAGATGCAGCAGCTTTTCAAAATCAGATTTCATCATGTACGTCTTCTGATCTGATCTGATCTGAGAGGTAACATTTTATATCGAAAATTATAGGGAAAAAACATCTTAATTGTACTTCTTGAAATAATCTGTAACTTCGTATTAGGAAATATAAATACTGTTCTGTAATTTTTAATAGTGGATAAAATTAATGATTGCAATGCCCTGGTTAATAATAAGCGTCTTTTGTTGAGTCTTGAGAGGAATATAATTACAAAAAGTCATAAAAACTGTTATTAAATTCGTTTCCTGTGCTGTAAAGAAACCATTAGTTGTCTAATGCACTTGACCTGATTTTTTACGGTGTAAATAGTAATTCTTGTCACATTACTGTTTTACATTCGTTTTAAGCTATAAATATAAATGCTTAAATAATTTATGACTTACGAATTGAGAAAACTTAAGAATTAAAAGGACGGGCCCTACTTTTTCAAATCTAGCTATTATATCAAGACTGCGCTATATCAGCGTTGTCCTAGCTTTTGTGAAATATAGCAGTCTCCAATCGATAGTTAAATAATCTTTGTAGAGGAGAGTATTTTAAAAGAAAAGTTTTATTATGAAGTACTAGCAAAACACTGGTATATACAAATATTAAGAGTTATGTTACTACATACTGGGTGGAAGGTCTAGGGACTAGTGTCTAGGAAACAAATGGGGACTGGGGCTAAAGCTGAGATATATGTGTATAAGAGAAGGGTAGTTCTGAGAATTGGGATGGAGGTCTTGGAAGGAATGCGGTTGCTTACTTAAAAATATCAGTGACTTCCATGAAGTCATGAGGCAGGTATACACTAGCTTCTATTAGCATTACAATATTCTTAGCATTATATAACTGATGATAGCTTTTACCAACACTGAATTGAAAGATTGATGCATCTTAAAGACTTTTAAGTACTCTGGGTAGTCTCCTTTCGGGCTGAGCAATCATTATATTGATACAGGCACATTAAGTAAGAAGTGGTCCCTTGTTCAAATAAGTATTATGTATGCTGACCAATTGCCTGCAGAAGTCCGCCTTGACTTTATGTCCACTTGCCATTTCCAGTTGTTCGGCCTCGTTTGTTCTTCATTGCGGCTCAAGAGGAATTCTCATATAGAACTTGTTCCGGACATGAATCGATCCCGGTCAGTAACTGGAATTTCACCTTCTTCCCTAAGGTCACTTGTCGCATATGCGATGCCAGTTATCAAGAATCCAGGTAGGCATTGGTCTAAAATAGACTCATGGTACGACTGTGCTTGACCCCTTGGAAAAGTGACTTTTTTTTTTATATACTTCGAAATAAGAAGAGGACAACCAGCCGAAACATCCAATAGTTTGTGTTGTTCAAGAAACTTATTTTCTTCCATCACGAAGGGGGCGGCAATGGCCTCAGCTGTTACAGCTCCAGTCATTAATAGTATACCTGCTAAGACAATTTTTGAAAAAAGTTGTGTTTATATTCATTTTGATACGCTCAAAAATATAATTATTTCAGTCAATGTTCATTTTTTCCCCCTCAACCCATTCTTTTAAACATTTTTAAAAACAAATTATAGACAATATTTTGTATTGGTAAAGCTCCTTTTTCTGCATGATATATGCATTGTAATGAGGGCAGTAAATACAAAAATGATCGTTTTAAAGTTAAAATTACATAAACAAAAAAAGGGACCTTCGGTTTACAAATTGGGAAATAAAAACTTACATAAATACTAAAATGCATACTTACTTACATGCTAAAAACTTATAAACTAAAGCGTTCCTGGCTCGACTGCGTTCTGTCATCGACAGGGGAACGGAGTGGGGGTTATTGTGCTAAATACTGGGTTTGTCATGTATTGCAACGAATCAAAAAATTTGATATGTCTACGTTGAATGAATTCATCCACCTTAGGCAGCTCAAAAACCTCGTTAAGCTCGCTGTTTCTCTGCTGCTCGAATGTAGTAGGTCTGGCCACTTTCATTAGTAAGCCGCATTGAAATTGGTCGATGTTCAAATAATAAGAAGGGTTCAAATCCCTACTAAATGGACGTTATCTAATTTTTTTGCAATCCCATTACAGAAAAGCGCAACAACATCAAATTTATGTTTTTAACTACGAAATGATTGGGCCGGGTGACTTTTCACAAGCAGAGCAATCTTCAATCAAGAGTAATTCATCATAAAAAATGTACTGGCATAAAGAAATTTTTTTTTTAAAATTAGGTTCTAATATGAACTGAGGTTTATTCTACAGTAGTATAGAATAGAATTCTAACATGTAGTATAGAACTATATATTCTTGGCCCACAGCATTTGTGGGTTGTAGCATTTTGAACCATTATATTCTTTTTCTTACTTAGGCAATCTTTACACTTACTATAATCACTCGTAGTTATAAATTCCTTTGATGTTTAATGAATAAGCTTGCTTCACTCGGACAAATTAATTTTAAAATCAGGTATTAGTTATGCTTTGTAAGTATAATAGATATGTCGGAATTGTTGATGAAATATTTAAAAAAAAAAAAAAAAAAATGCTTCAACAAATACTCAATGCTGCTAGGAGGTCCCCTGTCATATAATTCAAATCAAAGAATTCCTTGGATAAGGCGGCAGACAAACATACAAAAAATATTTTTCTTATTTTGCTCACAAGCACATTCTTCAAATTATACTTCCAACTGAAAGTCTCGAATATCCAAGCATATCGTAGGAATGCCGCTTATGCCACGTGGGTTATCATACTTACATCTATTTTTGAGTATTTTATTTTTTAAATTTGAGTGCGATTTATTAAGATTTTAATTAGTTATAATTGTACCTTTTAAATGTTTTTTTTTTATTTAAATGATGCGAGGGAGGTGACAACCATGTGGATTTGGGTGATCTTTGGGCTGTTTGTAAATACTGCATGAATAAAGAATTGTAAATAGAGTATGAATGAGAACATTTATCACAATTACTTATTGCCCAATAAGACAGATTGAAATTTTATAACAATAAAGATTTGATTGAGTGATACAAATTTAAATGAAATATTTTAGTCCTGATCCTCTCAGTGGTATAGTGGTCAGCAAGCTGACTTCTATATGCGGAGACCCCGTGTTCGATCCCGTGCTAGTCCAAGGATTTTCTTTCGGGGATGGGTCAGGTGTGGACAATGCAACCTCATGAGGATAATGGAGTGTATACTTGAATAAAAATGTATCCGATTTTTAGTAGCATTAATTAATAGTATTCCGAAAACCAAACAAAGGAACCTTTGGTCGCCTCCTACTTTTTCCTGGATTTAATTTTAATTTTGTATCTGTGCTTCTTGTAGCACCTAGAATGATACTTTGAATCATTTAAATCATTTGTGTTTTACAGGTATTAACTGTGGGGAGGCACAATTCATTTTATAATCCTTCTATTTTTGTGAAAATTTGATTAACTGTGTACTATGAAGCGGAATCATAACAGTGATGCTTACTTACGAGTATATCCCAATACCCACTGCGCAGTCCAAACCTAGAGGATTTGACCACCTCAAGCGAGGAAACCTTATGACCGGTGCGGACTGTACAGTCCCGGGAATCCCAATTGGAAAACCCTACCTGCAGGGCGGAAGTGCACTCAAAAAGTGCGAGGGGTTTAAGGTTTTGAGTTCATATCCCACACTGGTGATTTAATAACGTCACGTTTCGCGAATTTTTAGGCAAATTTATTAAAATGTTCGAATGTACAGGGGAAAAAAAAGAAAGTTCAAACTACGAGACAAAATGAAGGAAATACAGATTGGTAAATATGGTATGAATGAAAATTGTATGAATGAGAACATTAATCACAATTACTTATTGCCTAATAAGGCAGATTGTAATTAGATCACAATAAAGAAGTTTCAATAATTTCTTCTTAAAATATTAACAAGTTTGGGCACTAGGTTCCATTTGAGCAAATCTTCAAAGAAATCCTACAAGCATTTTCCTTTAAGATTTCCTGACACGTGTCTTAGCTAATCCTGGAATATTCTGTTTTGAGGCTTTAGCACGATAGAATATTTAAGCGGACGAAAACATTTTCTACAGAAAATTCCACACTGTCTTAGTACTTAGTCGAAAGGTAATCTTGAGCACGGTATTAAAATGTTACATTTTATTCAGTTTTATCTCCAGTTGACGTTCACTAAGGCTCGAGGTGTAGTAGATAGAGACTCCTTCCCAGTGGGAAGTTCTGGCAGAGACAAAAGAAGGCAGAATCAGAGCTAAATCCCAGCTGTTTCCTCTCCGCCTAATAATGATGGCATAATTCCCGACTATCGGTCCAGCGGTAATGCCGGCCTCACGGACAGTCCTGGAGATCACGATCGCTGGAGCTCTGGAATCTCTACTTCGGTGTTCCTTTTTGTCTGTCTGTCGTTTGGTGTGCCGACGTCCTCAAACGCCTAGTCATCCAATATCTTTGGACTAATGTATAAATAGACAACTGTGAAAGAACGCTACATGGACCTAGGACACGAAGGTACAAAATAGTCCTTATTTACTATATTTTACACAAAGATAATTGATAATTGACTAAAACTAGGAGACGTTTTAAATCACATATAATATTCTCGTAAGTAATACAGCAAGATTGAGGCATAATTTTCAATGCAAATTTTCACCATACCAATACACCACAACTTGACTCGTTAATTTCAATTTAAGAGATTCAGTTCAATTTTTCACGTTCAGTCACATCACAAAAAAATGTGATAAAGAAACGCACACATTTTGAAACAACCCAGAATGAAAAGGTAAAGTCATTTCAGTATCAAAAATTATAAATATCGTAATATCTTCTCAGAAATCCCAAAGTTTTTAAATACAATTTGACTGTTTCGTCGATAATAACTAACATAATTTCAATTTAGGTATAATTTATTCCTTGGTATACTTCTAGTTTTTATTGCATTGTTATTCACTTCTCTGGAGGCCGCTCCTAGAGTGGTGGACTGATGTACAAGCAGAAAATGAAAACCTTAGAATGTCGAAAAATGCAAGCTTTTGCAAAAGATTATTTGCTGTAAACCTTTTTTTCTTACATTTACTCACCCCACCTACATCGATGTTACTAAAGGGGATTAACAGGTTCTTATTATTTATTTTAATGCAAATTTCATGTCCTGAGCGTCTGTGGCTCTCGCGCTCTTGGTCTGCCACCACTGGCTCGTATCCAGTGACGCTGCTGACGGAGGATAGTGGGGGACTTCCTCAAGACTCCACTTCCTCTTTCGCATGCGAGCGAGGTGACAACAATGTTGATTTTTGAGGTGTTTGGGCTGTTTGTAAATACTGAAGGAAAATTGTATGTATGGTATCAATGAGAACATTTCTCACAATTACTTATTCCCCATTAAAGCAGTTTTCATTTTATCATAATAAAGATGTTTCTAAATCTTTATGCGAATTATTAAATAATACAAATAAATTAATATTACCAACTCTGGGTTCGTACCTACGACATCTGTCAGTGTCGTTGTGACCTTTATTTACTCATTATAATTCGCAAGGCTAAGAAAACCCCGCCCAGGACAATCTCCATAGGACAAATTCCTTAGTGAAGTCAGGAATCGAATCCGGGTCCTTGCATGCCGTACCTAGCCAGAAATACTAACGACTAGACTATCTAAAAGGCCAAATATATAACAAATAATATAAATAAAAAAATATAAGATTGATTAAAGCGCAGGGAAGGTTGCGGTGGTGAGTTATTTTTACAAGGCAGCCAGGACACAAGGCCTCCCTGCTTGCATCTCGAGCTCAGGAGAGCTGTGTAATACTCCATCACTTTATGTTAGAGGAACGGGGTCACACCAAAAGCAAAATCGAAAAAAAAAAAACCTACAAGGACCGAGCGGTGGTTTTTAAAAGGGTCTCGTCCATCACTGGTTCTTCCAAAGGGTTTTTTTTTTTGCATTATGTAGGGATCTAACGACAAGGCAAATTTTATCGACGATCCATTTTAAATTTGCTCGTGTCCGCAGATAAGCCTGACAAATATTCTGATCATTTTATTAGCTTTTTTTTATTTAAAACATCGGACATTCGTTTGTGTGTAGTTATGAAATAAAACAACTTTCTGTCTCTCTACCAAGTAGTAATTTTTAGCTGGAAAATGTTCGAAGGACTAGGCCTTCATCTACATACAAAAATTGGTGCTGTAACCTTCATGAGAAATATAAACAATATGATATTACAACGATTGACCATATAAATTGAAATGATACCTGGATAAAATATTAACTAATATTTCCTTTACTCCATTTTGAAAAAGAAACAAAACTAGATTGTAGAAAAGATTCGGATACACTTAACATACTCCATAGCAACAATAATTGCATGTAGTTCATCCATGAGAATAAGCCCAAGGGCAATAGAACATTTTATCGATGTTTTGTGCTTAAGAGAAAGGCTCTTTTTTTAACTTCGTTGTATTCATTGGAAAATACTTCATTTTACATGTTTAACCAAACGGAACCTGCAAATAGCCTTGTCAACAAATGAAAAAAATATACACAAAACAAAAACTATTAATAAAACTAGGAGTTGACAGTTAGTCGTGTGTGAGTGGATGGATTTGCTGTGACGTCAGCTATGGCTGGTGAAAGAAAGATGTTAGATTTTCATACTTGTCCGCTAGTTTCTTTTAATTCCGTTCCTCTCCCTGTACCAGAGACATTACGGTACTTAGGCTTCCATCTCGACAAACGGCTGACCTGGAACCCACATACGAGGCTAAAAAGACAAGAACTAAACAGGCGCTTTGGACAATTGTACAGACTACTTTAAAGGACATCTCATATCTCAATAGAAAATAAAGTACTAATCTACAAAGGTATACTTAAGCCAATAAGCCAATCTGGACATACGGAATAGAGCTATGGGGGACAGCAAAAAAGTCGAACATCAAGCGCATCCAATCCTTTCAATCAAAAGTCCTGAGAACAATAGTAAATGCCCCTTATTACGTCAGCAACAAAACCTTCATAACGATCTTAATATGCGCTACATTCTTGAACTCATCCCTTCCAAGATCATGAAATTCCATAGTAACCTATCCAACCACCCTAATCCCCTAGCACAGTCATTACAGTGCACCACTCATCCCCACAATCCTCCTCGGAGACTAAAACGGCAGTGGCCTCGTTAGCTGCTATAAATGCGTAACAGTGGGAGTCCTGGCAATGGCCAGTTTCTCCAATCATGTCCTGAGCGTATGTGGCTCTCGTGCTCTTGGCCAGCCTATACTGGCCCGTATCCGGTGGCGCGGCTGATGGAGGAGCGTGGGGGACTTCCCAAGACTCCGCTTCCTCTTTCGCATGCGAGGGAGGTGACAACCATGCGGACTTGGGAGGTCTCTGGGCTGTTTGTAAATACTGTATGAATGAGCTAGTGAATGAAAATTGTAAATATGGAAGAATGAAAACATTTATCACAATTACTTGTTGCCTAATGAGGCAGATTGTAATTTTATTTATTCATAATGTTAGTTGTTTTATTAATGGACATTTCAACATACCAACTGTGTTTGCAGCAAGTCCTAGTGCCACATATCTCAAATATGCTGGTAGCAGTGTTCGTAATTTCTTCACCTGACCATCTCATAGACTACAGAATCTTTCTTTGGCCATCCTAAGTCGATACCAGCAAATAATCCAGTGTATCAAAAAGCAGAAATATTTAAGAAAAAGCCTTACTATAAACAATCTGCCGAGGTTTATATTAATGACACTCAAAAGTTTAATTTTTAAAATATAGTAGTTAGTTCATTTTCAGCTTTGTTGTTATTATTTTTATTGTTTTAGAAATCTTTGATTATGTAATCTACCTTTGATCACAAATTGCGAGAGCTAGTGAAGTTTTTAATTGAGATAGATTCACTAAGGAATCGAACCGACAACCATCGGTTGCTTTGACTACTGCACTGTAACGAAACATTAACTAGTTAAAGAGTCATAGGCCTGGATGGCAATTAAGGCCACACGGGTAAGCGCTGAACCGTATCTTTTGTCGATTTCAAACCCCTTGTATTCGCTGTTGTCAGCCTTTTATGAGGATACAACCGTACCGAGTCTCCTGTCCACGTAATAATTAAGGAAGTACTCTTCATCAATATACAGAGGGGTCCAAAAAAATGTATCCACTGGTTAACAGTCCATAACTTGCAATCTAACTGACGGAGTTGTCTCATGTTTGGTGAAATGTAGCTTAAAGTCCAACTTAAAGATATCAAAATTCGCCGAACACTTGAGCTACTCACTCCAGTTTCACGGGCACACTGTCTCACAGACTTCTGTGGTGTAACACAAGATGGGAGTTAAATGGACTTGTTACTGTTACAGGTCGTCCAGATCGTTGTTTGTGTACATCTTTAACACAGTCTTCGGCTTCAAATTTGTCTCGAATGCGACGAATCGTTAAACGTGTCGGTGGCTCTGTTTGGTACACATTTCGCCATTGCCATTGAACCTCATCAATGTTTTCGTACTTAAAATACCGTACTTAATAATAAAATAATGTAAGCCTTACGCCAGCCATGTTTACTCGAGTAACAAGGTACAACTAACAATAAAACACTAACTATCTGGCGACTGTCATCTGACAAAACAAAACAACGCAATACATGTATGGTGATTGCCAGAACTACAAACTATTACACTACCAAAAATGAGACAACTCCGTCAAGTTTGTAAGTTATGGACTTTTAAACAGTGGATACATTTTTTTAGACCCCTCTGTATTTTTCAATAGCATTCGATGACGAGATGAGATATTTATTTAGTTATTCTGCGTTTAGAGTAGTTTTATGATATTCTTAATCGTATTAAAGTAAAAAAAACTATATAAACCGTGTATTTAATTTTATTTCAGGCTACGTAATGTATTTTTTATTAACGGTTATTTATTTACGGTTACTATTTATATTTATTTTTGATTTATTGAAAAAGAAATTTCTAATGAGTGAAACAGTTCAAAAAATAAAATTAAGTCCGTACTAGGACTCAACTTTTTATGTTTTTTATTCATGCATATATTGCTAGGTGTACGCCCGCGACCTTTTGGCTAGAATTGTCCTCAGTAATAAATGAAGCCGCGTGAACTACCTGCTGTGGCTGAAATAGGAATTTGTCCTGCATCTGGTTATTGGCTTGAAATATTTTTTTCTTTCTTTCCTCTGAAATATCAGCAAACAAACATAATATGTGTCAAGAACATTTACTTTCTTACGTGATGTTCCTATTTTATTCGAGTCTCTCATTTCTATGTTACAGGTTAAGTTATGACAACTTGTGGAATGAGCGCATTTTTCCATCATCCTAACCGGACAGACATCGTCGACGAATATGAAAAAAAGGTGCGTAATAATACATAATTATTCACTTATTATGTCATGAGACAACATCTTTGATGAGCGAATATGGTTGTGGTTTTGATTAGGTAAGTGTGGAACCTGATTTTTAAAAGCCAAAGGAAATTTCAAACCTCTTTTTCTCCAAATTTAGGAATTTGTACATTCGTCATACTGCCTTAGAACTGACGATATGATCTCCCCATAAAATAGATTGTAGATTAATCCGCCATCTATTGACTAAAATTGGCTATTGATATGCAAGCATACTGTTGGACAAGAGTCGGTACAGCTGCAGAGAGAGAGAGAGAGAGAGAGAGAGAGAGAGAGAGAGAGAGAGAGAGAGAGAGAGAGAGAGAGAGAGAGAGAGAGAGAGAGAGAGAGAGAGAGAGAGAGAGAGAGAGAGAGAGAGAGAGAGAGAGAGAGAGAGAGAGAGAGAGAGAGAGAGAGAGAGAACGGAAGCCATAGCGTACCCAGGAGTTGTGCTTCTCGGACCGTGAACCGGTGAGCTGCGGTTCCACGCCGCTCTGACCTCTCTGGTCAGAAATACCTGGCCACTTCCTCCATCTCCGGCTGTCGGTTTTACAAGCAACCGCCATCAGACTGTCGGTCCCCCGGTGTCAGGGACTAACAGCACTCTGGCTTCCTAATGAGCCCGCTTGTAGTAACCTACTTGAGTCTTGAACACTCCACGACCACGACCAGTAGAGACCGGTGCAATTATCCCGGAGCGCGAATATTGCTAGTATAGTACACACTGCCACTAGGACATAAACGTCCCGGAAATCCCTAAGGAAAAAGCCTGGACGATTTTGTTAAGAATTTCCTCAACTATATATAGCCTCGGACATGAAATTCGCGAATTAATATTTTCGGATTTTGTCTAAATATAAATATGCCTCACGCAGCCATTTGGCTTCGTACATATTAATAAAATCAGCAAAAAATTGACGCCCGGGTCATCTGCAGTTTAGCTAACATTTTCCAACAATAGGAATATCAAGTTTACAAAATCTCTTCTCCTAGCTGCAAAACGAGTTCGACACATTCCGTTGCAAAAGTAATACACGATCTAGTCCGATCACTGTTTAATGAACAGGAAGTACTCAAAGGTACGCGGCTCTTTTCCACTAACTCCAGCTCATTCTTGAGCCAACCACGGTATTTCCAACCAGTACCTCCGACTGGAAGAGAATGAATTCAAGTGGAATGTACTGTGCCATACCATTACGGGTTTTGTTACGGTTGTGATACAGATTATTTGCAATTATAGTTCAAAACACAGATTACGTATATATATAATCGGGACTTTTATACATTTTTTAATGGTATACCCTACTCTGTAAAGGAAAATATTTATTTATGAATTAAATATAAATAAATAACAAGCGTTTTTATACATGTATATCTATTTACACGTTACAACGAATGACACATGCAAAATAGCATGTTTTTTTTTTTTAAACTTTATTATGATAAAATTACAATCTGCCTGATTCGGCTATAAGTAAATGTGCTATATGATCTCGTTCATACAAATTTACAATTTTCATTCACTCGCTCATTCATACTATATATACAAACAGCCCAGAGGCCCCCCAAGTCTACATGGTTGTCACCTCCCTTGCGTGCGAAGGAGGAAGCGGAGTCTTGTCAAGTCCCCCACGCTCCTCCGTCAGCCGCGTCACTGGATAAGAGCCAGCGGAGGCTGACCAGGAGTGCGAGAGCCACAGACGCTCATGACATGATTAGAGAAACTAGTCATTGCCAGGACTCCCACTGTCACTGTAATAACATGTTCTAACGTCAAACAAGGGACTTGCAAAGGTCAGACAGTCAGGTAGGTAGGATTTTTGATTTTAAAGCCTTTAAAAAAACTTACAAACGATGTAACTGTTGTCTCGCCTGAAGGAAACGCATAAAGAGGAAATTCGTGAATCGAAGAGATAAAGATAATATTTAAAAAATAATAACTATAAATCGGAGAGAGGAGGGATGAAGAGATACAAACACTGACCATAAAAAAAAAAAGTACTACAGACATTATTTTGAATAACGTATATTATCATTCGATGAACAGTTTCTGGAACAAATTATAACTCAACAATATAAAAGAATAAAAAGAAATATCACTGTTTTCATTTTTATTATTTTTTTTCTGAATCTGGTGGAGCGTCTAATTTTCCAATAAGCTCGTCAGTTCCTTTGTTATTTATTCTTCACCGTCACCTTCCTTTTAGTAGCTCAAAAGGACTTGGATAATTAGATTTTATTCTACGAAGTTGGGCTTGTTGACCTTTCGAATTCAGTTCCAATCTCATTTACCGAAACTTGATGAGGATGATTCATTAGATGAATGAAAAAAAACAACAACGAGACCCTACAAATTATGACGATAGAGAAAAATGTTTTACGAAATCACAAGCCCTGCATTATTTTAAAAATATTTCAAGTCAATAACTTTGTATAGGAACAAATTAAGATTACCGTATCCTTAACACGTAGTGAGATTCTTTCTGAAATCTTCAAATTTTCCAGAGCGAGCCTTTATGGTCAAATTCGTACTTCAGCCTTGTAGCCATATGACCCTTAGTCATATTTTGTCCCTAAAAACTATGTTCTACCACTTTTTTTGTGACCATTTTTTTATTTAAATCGACCAGGTCACGCGGTCCTGTAAGTTTTGACTGGATGTTGAAGAATCAAAACTGTTACAAATATTTAAATTCTTCACGTGTGGAGGAACTTTAACTAATAAAATGTCCTCTGGAGTACATAAAACTCATTTTTTTTTTTTACACTGATCGACTACGTGTAATACATTTTATAGTTGTGTGTTTTTACAAAATAAATGCTATTTGATGGAATACTTATGAAATACTCCTAGTTTTCCTCGTAATTTCATTATTGCTATCTTAGATATATATTTCAATCTTACTTCTTTAAGTTTCTGTTTAGTCGTTACTAAAGTTCCGTTAGTAAATTAATTAATCAATTAATTTTCAATAAAAAAATTCCATTCATTAATTTGTGCCTATTCATTACTACCTTTGTATTACAAAAAAATCCGGCTTGGAAAATATTCTACATATCCTTGACCACACCTAAAACACTGGATCAGACTTACCACCTAGTATGACGATGGTTGGAATAAACGTAACTACAGTGAAAGTAGAATATCTAGTGTACATTTAAACTTCAGACCAAGTTTGAAGGAACGAATTAAGTGGATATATAATGTATGTGATGAGGGAACGTGCTAATATAAATTTAAACGTATGTATTTATAAAAATATCCCGGGGAAGGGGGAAATTAAAATTTCATGCCAGTTTAATGTTTGTAATTTACCACCCACTACCTAAAGATGATTTAAATATAATTTTATGATCATATTTCTGAAAAAAAGTGTGTTCCGAATCTCCTAATAAACTATTTCTCTTTGGCAATAAGATTGGCAATAAGAATATAACAGCTTTCTTAAAGGGCAATAAAGCCTATGATAAATTTTATATATGAATTTTTATAACTTATGCCAGCAACATCTACATGGTTCATAACAAACCAATAACAATTTATCTAACTTTTTATGACTTATGTTCTGTTATTTTTTTTTTTAATTTAGACTTATGTAAATGTAATATCATTCAATTGATCTAATGTTACTTGTGCTATAAAAGTGCCTCTGACCATTCGGTTGCTCGCGAAATTATAATTGAATAAAATTTAAGTTTTATCTTGTCACACCTCAGAATTTTTCAGAAGATTTTCTATTTTAAGAAAGGTCTCATAAAAGGGAAATCTAGAGAGTTTTTGTTAATTCTTCTTAAGAAGTTCTTTAATTTGCTTAACCAGCATTAATAATTGTCATTTAAGACCTCATACATACGATTTTACTCAATCATCAGCTCTCACTAACATCCGAATAACACGAACATAAAATTATGGCCCAAGAGCACCCCCCCCCCTTCCTCAAGGTCCCCGGTGAAAAGTGAATTTCGATTGCCCACAATATTTAATATAGTTATTATTATTTTGTTATATATGTGCTTTCATTGAAATCTAAATATGTTTTCCATATTTGGCCATAGTTGTCCAAAAAAGATTCAACCCACAATTTTTTATTTTTATGTTTTCTATTTTATTCGGTTAGGTTTGAAAATCTTTTATGTATTGAAAAAGGGATCCAAGCAGCACGAACATATTTTATATGGGGAAATATAGACGTTTCGTCCAACAAAATGATTCAATACATTTACAAAAAAGTTTCTGTGGGTTGGATCATTTTCGCGTAACTATGGCCGTTCATGGAAATAAAATAAATACACTTTCCATTTATGGATTTGAACCCAGAACAACCTTCTTGATAATGGACGTGTTACGCTAACCACATTAACACGACATAATTTTTTTTTGTCAATATTTCATATTTTAGAAATTACGATACATTTGATGATTATATTTTTATCAAATATGTTTACATTTCTCAACTAGTCTTCCTTTATATGTTTAGTATTTTATAGTTATTTCTCTTCAAATGTTAATGCTGTAACGCACTACAATTTTTAAGCTAATTTCTGCTTATAACAAAAGCGTATCTTTTACTCTATAAAATACTGTACATGTTGATGTCTCTACTAAAAAGATCTAGTATCTCAATATGTGTTGGTTTAAAACAATAAATGTGTAAATTGGAGTGAGCTATTGCACGGTCGAGAGCGAATAAAGAGTATATTGCGTTATGGACAAACCAATATAACAGAACTAAACATCTGTTACCTAATGGAACTGTGAAATATTACTTTGCCTGTTACCTTAACCGATATTATAGCACTCAAGTGGTTGCGGAACAAATCTCTACGATAGCGATTATGGTCATAGTGTTTGTTTCCCCTCAGATGCAAATTCAAGCGGAACAGTAAATATTCCAGCCAGATTTAGAGTGGTCAGTGCGGAAAATGGTTAGGAGAAATGTTTTTATTCAAACAACCAATAGTAAATAAACTTGCCAACAATTAATAATCAAATACATAAAATATGTAAGGAATGTCTTATTGAAGTAAATCTACTTGGGCGAATAATACTATCCGCAATCTTGACAGGCGTAACTTAGCTTCCGTACGTAATGTAGCTTCCAGTCGCTTCATAATTTCTATTCAAAGAAAATTTGGTTAGTTAAAATGATTCATCCCTTCCAAGTTCAGAAAATTCCATAGTAACCTATCCAACCACCCTAATCCCGTAGCAAAGTCATTGCACTGCACCGCTCATCCCTATAATCCTCTTCGGAGACTAAAACGGCAGTGGTCCCGTGACCTGCTATAAATGCGTAACAGTGGGAATCCGGGCAAAGGCCAGTTTCTCTAATCATTTTCTGAGCGTCTGTGGCTCTTGGTCAGCCTCCACTGGCTCGTATCCGGTGACGCGGCTGACGGAGGAGCGTGGGGGACTTCCTAAGACTCCGCTTCCTCTCTCGCATGCGAGGGAGGTGACAACCATGCGGTTTTGGGAGGTCTCTAAACTGTTTGTAAATATGGTATGAATCGGATCATTTATCACAATTACTTATTGCCCAATAAGGCAGATTGTAATTTTATCATAATAAAGCTGTTTAATAAATTAAGATGAAGTAGTCAAGTGGTTGAATAAATTTGTTCTTTACAATGTTCAACTACATGAACATATTATATTCCCATGGCTAAATGACTTAATCAACTGAATTATCTTTGTAGCTAATGAGCAGTCATTAATATTCACAGAATTATATTAAAAATATATATGAGTAAATCAGACAACATTTTTAACTCAATTACATTTTATAAAATAAATATAAACGGAATTGTTGGAATATCAAGAGATATATTGTGAATTTGAATGATTGTGATCAAAAATTGACTCGGTCATTTTGTACCAATAAAAAAAATCGCAAATAGCAACATTTTGAAAAAAAAAATACTCCGTCGTAATTAACTCGAACGATATTAAGTACACGTTTTTTGTTTTTGGCTCAGAAAACTTACGAGCAAAAAAAATTGCTCACGCTTGTTTGTGGGCTTGTTTAAAGATTCAGAAATTAACTGTCATTTAATTTTTTTTTATACTGTAATTATATCTTAGGTAAAATAAATACAGCCTAATTTAACGGAGGTTTAATTTATTTACAGTTAATTTCATATAGATTGAATAATTTCTCCGACGGCTACCTCAGGACACATTTACCGATAAACTAACTCTAATTGCCAACTTCAGCGGTTTTAACTTACGACAAGTACTCTAATTTTTTTCCTCATAATCGTATATTTATAATTTAATTTTCCATTAGTGTGAAAATATGTTGTCGGGCTCAGATAACTGAGTATCCCCAAAGTGGGGAGGAGACGCCCGCCGCGGGCTAGGGTCACTACAACCTCTTGCAGCCGTCCGCTGAGCGCCCAGAAAGAGATAAGGCGGGCGGACCTGTGGTCTTTTACCCTGGCTGCCGGCCTAGTCGGTGGGCAGCCTAATTAGTTTTGACCTGACTGTAAGATTTTTAGAAGGTATGTGCCCCGACAAAGCACTATGTTCAGGAGAAGAGGAACAGGGTAGGTTTAATAGGTAGTTTATGTGGTCTTGGAATGACCACAAATTCACACTCGGTATCTAAGGGTAGGCGAAAACCCAAAGGCGAGTGTGAACCGGAGAGAAGCAGACTGGATTGCCGTGGGAGACGCTGCGAGGTAAGTTTGTAGGGTCACGGCAACCGTCGTCCGCGAGGGAGAGGTCTCTCCCAAGGAGGTGCTAGTTTTAGCGAGGCGAAGGCAGAGATCCCCACTAGGAAAGTGTGGGGTCTGACAATGCCAGACTAAAACATAGCGAGGTTAGGAGAGAGAGATGCAGAGGTAGTTGAATGAGAAAACCATGGTTTGAGTAGAGCAGCAGGTGCCAGTGCAGAGAGAGAGAGAGAGAGTAGTGTTCCAAGTGACGGTCCGGTTCGTTATGCTAATTCTGTCTATTGCCGCTGGGGATGGGCCCCCACCAGGCGGCCAGTAGAAGTGGGGATGGGTATATGGAAACATAGATAGGTATAATATGATTCGAGAAGAGGGGAACTTTTAATTATTCGTAATTAAGAGGTGGCCACAACACATGTGAATTTCAAATATTGGTTAGACAAGTAGTATTTAAGTTCTTTCTCAGAAAAGTTTCACTTCTGATGTGCGATTCTAAGCGTACTATTAATTTTTAAAAACTAACCGGCTGCTCGATACCATTATCCCGAACGACCATAGCCCCGTATTTAATAAAGCCGTCAAAGCTATTTTTCCTTTTTTTTTTTTTTCCAAAATTAAAGCACGGACTTTAATCGTGACCGTAGACTCTTCTTCACGCCTGTTAACAGGGGAATTACGAGCTGCTATTATGGAGACGGGAATGTTGCGATAGTTAATATTCAGTGGGAAACGAAATTTCGGGCGAAAAGCGCCCGCCCGCGACCGAAAAAGCAATTAAAAGCAGAAGCGAAGCTGCCTTGATTTAGGACGCGATGGTACCTACACACAAAAAGCACCGGTCACGCGATCTCGCTCCTATGCCGTATTCCGCACGGGATCTCGCTGCTGGGTTGCTTTAGTCACCCGTGTGAGTAGTAAATAAGGAATTTAGCAAAACGCACTATTTCTGTGTTTTTTCAAAATTTACAGTTGGGTTTATCCAAACCGCAGACACTTTCCAGCTATACCTATCCCAGTCATCAATAACGATGTCTATTAGCTAATAGCCAGCTAAATAGATTAAATTACTCAAGTACAATTTCCTAGCAAAACCAATAATAACTTGCGCAGCACTAAGTTGGAACTGGGTCAATCATACCAATATCATCCAAACCACAAATAATCCAAAATGTGTTCCTAAGAACAATATTTGACAATCCAAGGTGTACTGCAATAGCTCTGTTGAACAAGGCATCGTAAGCATATTATTACATGATAGCTATTTAAAAAACGGTAACCACAAAATTGATAGAAAAATGTAAATACCGCAAAAATCCATTACTTCAAAGTATTACTAACATAGATAAACTACCCAAACGTGAGTGCTTAGGCCATAACACACTATAACGAATTGTTTTTCCATAAGCATCTAGTTTTCAATAATTTTTTAGTCATTTATATATTTCCTACGTTAAAATTCATTTATAATTGAATGAAGACTATTAGTTAGTTAATTGTTTTTAGAATAGATCCATATTATATTAGCATATGATTATTTTTGGTTATATTTCCAAGTAAGCAATTTAGTTCATAATTGATGCAACAAATTTTTGATTGCTATAAACTTTGTTCTTGTGTTGAAAAAATGGCGAGCTAACTGATATTTAGATCAGCTGGTAGAGGTTAGAAAAAAATATATATGTTGGATGAAATTGAATGTTTATACAAACAATTTAGTTTCAAAACATACCGATATGATTTCGTCAATGAAATTTAATTGGAAATCGTTTATTGGTATGAATGAGATCATTTATCACAATTACTTATAGCCCAATCGGGCAGATTGTAATTTTATCTTAATAAAAAAAGAAAAAAAAAAGAAATTTAATTGGAGAACTTGCTTCTGTTGTTTTGTATTTATATATTTCCTAAATTAAAATTTATATATAATTTAATGAAGACTATTTATAATCAAGAATGATTGATGATGTTAGGTAATTGTTTTTAGACTAGATCCATATTATATTAGCATACGATTATTTTTATTACGTAAATAAAGTGATTTGAACAATTCGTTATATTTCCAAGTAAGCACTTTAGTTCGTAATCGATGCGACAAATTTTTAGTCGCTATAAACAATTAAACCTTTGTTCTTATGTGTAGTAGTAATAGAAAAAGCTTAAATAAAACTTATTCGAGATAAGGAGGTATACGCCTCTAGACGTACGGCCTTGCTTAAGGTAGAACGGCGAGGCTCCGAATTTAAAAAGAATGATACAATTTCACGGATGGTATGGCGCACTGATTACATCCTTAACCACCAACCTGCGCCACTTTTATGTCCTTTATTACTCAAAGGTGGGTGTGCTTACGGGGTACGTCTCCTCTGCCTCAAGGACAGACGACAACCCATTATCTTTGGCACTCTCCTCCTCAACTTTGTCCCGGAAGAAGGGCTTGGAAATATACTAACAAAAGAGTTTTCGCCTAGGAGATGCACGAAATAATGAAGGCTTTGTCAAATTTATTTATTTCGGCCTAAATGTTTTATTGATTTAATTCTATTTCACGGAGCAGACTGGACGTAAAAAAGTATGACCTTATGTAAACAATTATCTGATATAAAGTGAGATTGTCCCAGTCCTGTTTTAACGCTTTTAAGTACCTTTAAACTCTAAATAAATTCTTCAAATTTTAAAGGGCGAACCATATTTTAGAGTCAAAAAAAGGTCAAGTTTCTATTTAAGCCAGAATACCATGAAATCAAATGCCATTAGTCAATTAATTTCTGTTTTGAAAAATGTTATCATAAAGGTACAAATGAGTGAACATGTCACGCAGTCATGATCCTAACTAGTTTTTTGCCCATAAAAACTTTTTTATTTGTTACTTTTAAACTCTGTGTAGTTTCCATTTTTAGTTTAAAAGGACGTTAAAAGGTCAATCTCAAGGAATAGATTAGATAATAATGGAAATTTTGAAGAATCGAAACTGGAGATTTATTTTCCTCTTCTTAAATTTCCCTTCTATAAGTATATATTTCTACGTAAATGTATTATTATCATTGCTTAATACTAACCTTATATATTTCTACCTTGGTTAGTTTATATTTAGTCATATTTTACTGTTTCGTTGCAATAAAACAATTTATAATAAGAGTCCTTTGTACGACGCTAAAAGTCTATGCTGGGAAGTATTCTAAAGCCGTAACCGTCCCCAAAACATGGGATTAAAACTCGTCATTAAAAATATTATAAATTGGTTGTGGGCAATGCATTGTAAGGAGTGCATAACTTTTTTTCTTTTTTTTTTCCCCCTTTCCTAGCCCTTTTAAATTTACAGATAATTATATACAATTATAGATCCTCAGGTGAATCTATTTACAAAGTATTTTTTTATTTCCTGTAGCATCGCTACATTATATACAGGTTTTGTTATTTTATAAAAATTATATAATGAATAAACAAGTATAATGATACAGATTATACGTGACTGGACTGAACTGACTAATAAAGGTGATAGGGCTAACCTTTTTGATCAACCTTAAAACTAACTTACATACTAATTTTTCCACGACAGTCTGTTGCCATCGATGCGGGAGGGGTGGTGGTCTTATAGTGTTAAACACTGGGTTGGTTAGGTGCTGCAACCAAAAACCTGATGTCTCTCCAGTGGATGAACTCGCACACCGACGGCACACCAAGCAACGGGTGCAGGTCAGCGTTCTTCAACCTCTCTCGAGAGAGGTATGTTGGACCACTTTTCGCATGATCCCATTGTGGAAATGTTGGAGACATTTGGCTGTATTGCATAACTTAAAAAACTATCATCCTTTTACGGTTAACATTATATAAACGAAAACGGGACTAGGTAATGGGGCTCACCTTTATTAATAAAGTAATTTGTAGTAATCAATAATAATCACTGGTGAGTGAACCACACAATTCGTCATTAATGTTTTAAAACACTACTGCATACAAGTTTTGAAGTCAAATACCAAAGTTATTAATTACAAGTTATTAATACCATGAAATCAAATGCCATTAGTCAATTAATTTCTGTTTTGAAAAATGTTATCAAAAAGGTACAAATGAGCGATTGGGAATTTTGCTACTCGAAACCGAGGTATTGGAGTTCTACTCAATATAAACATCTTACATACTGACAACTGTCAAGTTGGTGAAACCACTTACTTTCACAAAAATAATTATTTTTAAACCAATCAAGTATTGTGCTTTTGAAATTTCAACTTTTCCAAACAGCGATTAGAAATTTTGGAAAGTATTTATCTTATACTACTTACTGCTTATAGATCGTTCCCATTTAAAGTGACGTAGGGGTGATAATAACAGCGATGCAATGTTTTGTAGCTGAAAATGAAAAATGTAAGCAATCTATTTCTGAATACTGTGTTTGTAAATAATAAAATGTACAAAGTAAACAAACTCGTCTATTTTACAGGCTGTAGAGGTGGAATGGTTGGTATATAGATAAGTACATAGCAAATCATCAAACCACTTCCATCCATATTTCTTTTTTGTAACTCCGCTTAGTAAAATTTTTATTGGAAGGAGTTTGGAATCCATTATAATTCGATCCCCTTAAACATTGCCATAAAACCTGATCCATCCATCAAAGCCATTCAATCCACATACAAGTGAATACTAATGGGAAAAAAACCAATTGCGTTATATTAATCCATTAATATTTTCTCCATCTATGTGCACCACGCTCATTATTTATGTTCACCACATAGATCAACCAAGTTGAACCATTGCATATCTACAGAACCTGTACTGAAAATAATTTGGTTTATCAGACTTCACGGTCTCGAGTCGTTTCTCGAAATAGCCTCATATGTTCCATGAAGCAAGAAGGCTTCTAGCCAAGATCCACGCGTGAGACCAAATCAATTATAACATTATGGCAAAAGAAGTTTACCGGAATTGAGTTACTGGTTTTATTGCATTTATGCATGCATATTGAGTGAACTATTTGTATCAATTTAAATGAAATAAAATTGTGTGAGGATGGAAGTGAGATGTGAATAGTTGACATTTAAGCTTGGTAGCCCGCCAAGAAATGTTTAATGCTCCGTCTTCAGACCCTCTCTCATAAGGAAATGCAATTAATGACAAGTCGAAACCATACCCGATGTACAAATAAGTGCAATCATGGTTATGAACTCAGAGTCCAGCCAGAAACTTTCATACCCTTGTTATTTCATCGAATTATGTTCTAATTATACAAACATTTGGGAATTTATTCGGCAATAAGTAATTTTGATAAATGTTCTCATTCATACCATATTTACAATTTTCATTCACTCACTCATTCGTACAGTATTTACAAACAGCCCGGAGTCTACCCAAATCCACATGGTTGTCACCTCCCTCGCATGCGAAAGAAGAAGTGGAGTCTTGAGAAGTCCCATCGCTCCTCCGTCAGCCGCATCACTGGGTACGAGCTAGTGGAGGCTAAGAGCGCGAGAGCCACAGACGCCCAGGACATGAAATTCGCATAAAAAAATAATAATAAGAACCTGTTGATCCCCCTATTTTTAGTAACATCGATCTAGGTGGGGTAAGGAAATGTAAGAAAAACAGGTTTACAGCAAATCTTTTGCAAAAGCTTGCATTTTTCGACATTCTAAGGTTTTCATTTTCTGCTTGTACATCGTACGCATGTACCATCACTCCAGGAGCGGCCTCCAGAGAAGTGAATAACATTGCAATAAAAACAAGAAAATGAAAACTAGAAGTATCCCAAAGAATAAATTGTACTCAAAATTGAAATTATGTGAGTTAGACGCAGACTCATTTGTATCAAGGAAACAGTCAAATTGTATATAAAAACTGTGGGATTTCCAAACTGTGAAGTTAACATCATAGTCATAATTTGATTGCAGAAACTGTTTATTGCCGGGTGTATTAAATTCAACTACACTTCCCCACTGTCACATATTTATAGCAGCTAACGAGGCAATTACCGCTTGAGTCTCCGAGGAGGATTATAGGGATCAGGAGCGCAGTGCAATGACTGTGCTAGGGAATTAGGGTTGGCTAGGTTATTATGGAACTTCATGAACTTGGAAGGGATTAGTTCAAGAATGTAAGGTATATTAAGATCGTTATGAAGGATTTTGTTCCTGACGTAATAAGGGGCATTTACTATTGATCTCAGGACTTTTGATTGAAAGGAATGGATACGCTTGATGTTCGACTTTTTTGCTGTCCCCCATAGCTCTATTCCGTATGTCCAGATTGGCTTAAAGTATAACTTTGTTAATTAGTAATTTGTTTTCTATTGAGATATGGGATGTCCTTTGAAGTAGTCTGTACAATTGTCCAAAGCATCTGTTTAGTTCTTGTCTTTTTAGACTAGTATGTGGGTCTAGGTCATCCGTTCGTCGAGATGGAAGCCTAAGTACTGTGCCTCTGATACAGGGAGAGGAATGGAATTAAAAGAAACTAGCGGACAAGTATGAAAATCTAACATCTTTCTTTCATCAGCTATAGCTGACGTCTCAGCAAATTCATCCACTTGCACACGACTGTCAACTCCTAGTTTTATTACTAATGACTGTGCTAGGGTATTAGGGTTGGCTAGGTTATTACGCAATTTCATGAACTTGGAAGAGATTAGTTCAAGAATGTATGGTATATTAAGATATTAAGAATTATGTTCAATTAGCTAGCGTAGATAGCCCGGAAAAAAATTAGAAATGGAATAAGTATAACTTTATTTTGTAAATTTAAATATCTCCAAAATTGATCCCTACCCCTTTACAACTCCACTGATATGATGCTTAGAGACAACTCAAAAAAAAAAAAGAAACAAATTGTGAGCGATCATGGTAGGTCTGCCTTTCCGCCCTCTTCCCACGGCAGGTTAGATTGTATCTGAACCACGGAGATGAAAGGTTTAGATTTCAAAACGTGTCTCTTCCTTCTCAAACATTGCACTCGGTCAACGGTGACACTCTTGTACCTGGGGCCCCTTCGCAATATTACATGTAAGTGTACGGATCATGGATGCATTTACCCTATTTAGTGGTTGAATCACTAACCCCTTTAAATATAAACAACATGTAACATAGACCCGTTATGTAAGTATTGTAAACAGCCTGAGGCCATGCCTCGTGAGGCAATATACGTCCGATTTAATCGGCCACTTTGTACGTATAAGTGGATCATAATGATATGCAAATGAGCGAATTAGACGTCAGTTTGTGTTCGAGGGCACTCGACCAGCTATCCTTTACTTCGGCAAATTAACATATTGTCCGATCAATTAACACACTTGGATGGCATAGGATATTGTAGATTTAATAGAAGGTAGACTTTTATAAAACCCAGCTTATCAACAGGGTCAGTTATCATATCCGTTGTGGCTTTCATTTTATCTGCCAGTTATTGACGTGCTCAAAACAAAAAAAGAAATACTGACATATTTATTTGTTACTTAGCATACTGATAGAAACTGAATTTGAAATCGAGGCTATTAAGGTTACATTTTTGGAAATTTTGCAAGGTAAACGGATAGTCATGCTCCATACAAAATTCAATAAAAGGAGGTTTAAGTATATTGGAAGTACCATCATTGTTCTTTGGGAATTTAATTTGCAAAAACTAGTTTGTGGGTGGAATCGATAAAGCAAAATATAAATATGTAATAGATGGATCTGGTACCATCGATTGATCTGCAATGCATTCATTAACACTTATTAATTAAAATGTTACTTAGTTCCGTGTCCTTTTTACCCAAATACAGATTCCCAACTTCATCCTCTGTTAATGATGCCTAAGGCATTTACAACTTGAACACACAAACAATTCATCGTATCGGATTATTTTGTTCGGTCACATTCCTTGACTTTCTATTACCAGCAGCTGTGAGAACTGAGTCCTCTACAGAGCACAAAGAGAAAAACCAACAGATACCGGAGATTGCCTTTCCCAGTGTTCTGGTCCGACAGGTCAGACTCCGTTCCTCGGAGGTGGTAGACCGGGGAGGCTAACCAGAGGTCCGGTAGCTACACATGGGCCGTTTTTGCCTCCACTTCGGGGGTCACTGGGTCGTGTCGGTCTTTTTTGTCTGTCTTGTCGGGCCGGCCGCAGGAAGGGGGTGTTAGAGGATGAAAGGGTTCTTGTTCCAAATCCTGGGAGCAGATGAGGTTTAATTACACCTGGGGGTTCCGCGAGATAGGAGGCATAGCTTACGGGAACAACCGGCTCGACGTTTCTTTTGTTCATGGCGGATGGTATCAAAACAAAGAAGCGACATAACCGATAAATCTTCAAACCACTTCACCAGCCTTTAAGGATGTTCAATTAATACGAGAATAAGGGCTGATTGAGTCAAGAACATGACAACTAATTATTAAACAAAAAAAAAAATTTACTGGCAAGTTTGGATCTTGAACCAGGAACCTCCCAAATATCGGGGTGCTACACCAACTGCGCTATGAATCATCTTATCAAAATCTGGCAAAGTTCTCGCAGTCTCTGTAAGCATCGTCGGAAAATTTTAAATATATACTTTAATATATCGATTTGATATTAACAATTTTCGTTGTGTTATAAGATCAGCTAGTGTCCATTCACTAATAGAATGCCTTCGGATCAGTGGGCCACGAGACTATCCCGCGTTCCCCATCTTATCCATCGGTAAATCTTACCATCCCCACCCGTGAAACAGACGCGTGAGTGAGATTGGCCTCGGGCTTTCAACGGCATTCTCTTAGCGAACGAAGTGTGGTTGGGGATTCCCTACTGGACATTGAAGAGGTCCTGGACCCCTACCAGTATACTTTTTCATGGCTGTTAATTATTAATAATAGAAAGATTAATATCATCAATTTTTTTAAGAAGATAATTAATATCAGAACTATTCACCACTTTTTTAGCAGCTGATGACTAATTACTACTGACTAGAGACTAGAGTACTAGTGCTGTGAATAGAAAAAGGCCGTGGGCAGGTAAGCTTTTATTTTTAGAAGATCTATGGTTCCTAAGAGGTGCGCTTAGAAAAATTAATTGCTACTTTTCACCTTGCCTAGTTGTGGGTTAATTATACGCCTTCATGTACTACTGCCAGAGTAGAAAATGCTGGGAATTATGACAAAATACAACAAAGCCCTATCTCTAAAAAATGTAGTCACTATTAAAAGAGAAACCTATATGAACCAATACGACAAAAAAAAAAAACATATATAAAGGCATTTGTACCATTTCTTTCAAAAAAACAATTAATCTTTGGCTGATAATCTTTACTGGTCTTTATTGGAAAAAGTTAAAGGATTTTTTTTTTTTTGTGAAAGGAAGTTAATTGGAGTTTTATGAGGTAATCACTTGAGGAAAAAATAATATAAAATTTTTCTTAGTAATTTTGTGTTGAATTTTCAACCAATCTATGGGTTTTTAATTATCTTTATTTTTGGTTTCTTCTTTCGTACATGTAAATAAGTGGATATTTACAGTTTAGGTATAAGTGTTAATTTAGTTTAGAAGCGTATAGGTCGAAATTATTTAATACCAAAGAAAAATAGGTTCTATTCAAAATACTAGAATATTTAGTATAGTAAAGAAGGAATGGGATAGCTTGGGTCGAGTTAGAAATCGTGATACGTAGGAAATTTTATAAGATTATGTTGACGGTTCGTTGGTGGTCACACCACACGTCATCGGTCTTCTAAACAGCACATTCGTATCCGACTGAACTTTAAGCCCTTGCGGGGGTGGTAATGAATAACGCATTTATTCACGGTCGTCTTTTAGAACCGAACACAAAGGGCGATGTGAAAATGTAGTTCTATGCAGCCAGAGGACCGAATGAGTGATGGCGACCTCACTTAAAAAATGACCACTAATAGGATTGACAACTTTGTCAAAACCTCAGATAACAGGACACGCTGTTAATTTATTACCTTGCTAGCCCTGAGCAAGACAAATTGAGCCTTATAATTTCATTTGTCATCTTTGTCAGCCAGGGGGGTTCTATTGTGCAACGGACATCAGCACCGATTTCAACTCGCTCAATCAGTCACACTCTATAACAGAGTAGATGTTCAGGTTGACATCTTTAAAATGGTGATGAGCTATAGTTACACTTAATAATACTGAATACATGATAAATAAATACACCCTAAGTAAAATGATATTCTATGAAGCTGAGGCTATGAAGTCCCAAATGCATCCACTTCGTCGGCAGATGAAAAAGATATTTAAATAAAATTTTATTGCATGAATGAGCGAGCGAATGATGAATTGTAAATATGGTATGAATGAGAGAATTTATCTTAATTACTTATTGCATAATAAGGCAGAAAGTAATTTTAGCACAATAAAGGATAATAAAAAAAATAAATAAATAAAACACACGACTGTTGACGAGAGATTCTGGCACCACTCGCTGACATTTTTAAATTCTGAGAGTATCCTTTACTGAGCATTATCGGACTTGTTACTTACTGACCAGTATGAACGAAGAAAAAAAATTTTTTTTTGCCGAAAAGTTTCGAAAAACTACATTATCACATTTTTTTCCCCCTTAGCTCTCAATTTTTTAAGATTATGGATAAGGGAAAAATAAAGGAATGGAAAAATAAAGGAATTTTTTTACTCAAGCGAATTATTTTTCTTTTATCTATCTCTATAAAACACGCGTGTAATCAATAAGATAGACCCGTAAATTAGATGGGGTAACTTTGTAACGCCTCTGAATCAGTAATATTTGCTGTGCAAGGACATAACTCAACTTAAATTTTAGGTTTTTTTTTTCTCCTTAGCTTTCAAATTTTTAAGATTATAGATAAGGGAAAAAATAAAGGGAATTTATTTTGGGGTGAGCGGATCCTTTTACTAGGAGTACCTGTTTGAAGGTGGAGTGAGGGAATTAAGGAGTGTGGGAAGCCTCGGTAGAGGTGGAAATGTTGCGGTACAGTGGTGCTAAATTTTAGGAAACATCGTTTAATTTTTTATATTTATCTTTTTATCACTAAATCAGCGGGAGCAAATATATTTTTGTAAAACAAAGTCTTTCCACGTTCCACCAAAAAAAGTTTTTTTTTTAATCTCGAGGACAAAATCATCTTGAAATAGTCATAATTTTACTAAATATATATCTATCATTTTCTAATGGCTTACATTCTGTAAAGATTCTACCTAGAAAGATTTGTGTTGGTTGAAAACTTTGAATGTGGCCGCCGTATACAAACCAACATTGGAAAAGGAGTCCTAAGAAATGAATATATTGTGTACAAGACGCCTTGTACACAAATAAATGTAAAAGTAAAAATTTGACCAGGTCGGGACTTGACTGATGGCCTTCGTAGCAGACACAATGTACAAGGACCCAGCCGGAGAGATAAGACACCCGAACACGGGACACTAGCGAACCTTGCCTCAATATTCATGAGGGGGGGGGGATGGACAGGGACCTGCCCCTTGTAGGCATACATCACCTCCACGATTTGTCTGCTCTCTGATTTATAATATAAGGGACACTGTGCCGGATTGAAACATCCTCCGGCTCTTCGTAGGAGGGTTTGTAAGTTGTAAGTTTCCCCGGAGGGGGGAAGCCTGTACCACAGCAGCCCACATGGGCCAAACGTCAATCCTAAGGTGTGGTCAGTGCCACGCGCCATATCTCAAAGACTTGAGGGACGGCAAACAGAGTAACAGGTAGAACATACAATTGCCTGCCTTTATCAAGAACACAAAGGCAAGTCACTGACTAACGACTTAGATATCATCTTAATGCTCACAATTGAAAGTGTTTTTGACATCAGTAAATGTTTTATCACAAAGATAGTTGACGTATATAAATTTGCAAGGAGAACAGCGATAATTCAAAATAAATAATAGTAAATATTATGTAATAATAAATGAATAAGACCCTGTACGAATAGCGAGGAGGTATTTGAAGGTGGATTTCAAAACTTGGTAATTTGACAAATCGTGTACTCAATTTTTGTAATTTATTATAACTGGGGTGTTATTGTGAGATTATGTACATTAATATTCTGTCATTACTTGAGGGTATTATTAATGTTTTTCAGCACTTGACAATAACAGGGTGTGCTGCCGAAAGAGTTTTTAGTAATTACTTATTGTGAATGTTGTCCCAGCTTCTTCACCACGAACTAACGAATATTGTAGCGGCTTCACCCCGCTAAACTAGCATATCCTTCCGGACGGGATTTCACCTACCCTTAGATACCGAGTGTACTCACTCCAAGACAAAAACTCACGCTCATACAAACTACCTATAATACCTAGCCTGTACCTCTTCTCCTGAACATAGTGCATTGTCGGGGCACACCTTCTAAGCTCTTATGGTGTCAGATCAATAAACAAATACGAAGTAAGCTGCCTGCCACAAATACAGGTTTGTTCTTCTCTTTCTGGTGCCCGACGGGCAGTGGTTGGGTCGACGATATCCCCCCCGGCGGGCGCTCCCGACAGTGAAAAACAAAAGTGTTATTTCGAGCAAAGGGTACACTATCCCCCAGAAAAATATTCAACCCTCATGTTATTCGAATAACTCCAAAGGTAGGAAATTCTTTCCCTGTCGTACTTACGAAAGTTATGAACGTAAATTACTTGTCCAGTTTCGGATTAGTAGCAGCAACGTTCACCCAACACAGCACCAATGGCCCTTTTACTAATTTATAATTTACATCTGTCTATAGACGTCAGGCACGAGGCTGTTTAGGATTCAGTTTGTACATTAGAGGGAGGAGAGTTGGAGTGTAATTTGACTCCTTCAACAACTTGGGGCACGTATTAAACATTAAAGAGAACATTAAACTACTTCGCCGAGAGCAACGTTTCCAGAAATTATGGTAGTTATCGACAACTCTAGTAATAGTCTAACTGTAATATTCAAAATATTACCGCACCTATTCGAAACCTACTAACCTCATTAAAAACAAATTTGACAGGTAAATAGAAGGAATAAATTTAACTACACATTTTTTTTTTAAAACAAATTATATTTATTACATCTATAATGATCTCAATTTTTAAATATAATTAAACACATGAGAAAAGCAGAACTTAAAATAAAATAAATCAAGATAAAGTCTTGGTTCAAAACCTGCTTTTGGCAATGCCCATGACTTTCCCTAATAGTTGTATTGTAGTTTTATCTGCTAAACCACTAGGTTCATTAAAATATTAAAAAAATAAATAAAAGGAAATTGAAAATAGTTTAGACATTAACAAACATTAAAGAAGTGGATTTTAATAAACGATTTAGTAGGCCTATCAAAACATCAATTTTTGAAATTACCTTGAATTTTCCTTTTAAGGTACCGTTTTTTAATATTTGGTTTAAGCTTCGAAGTAGGCAAAGATGTGAAGCTACACATCTTCAAGACAGTATATCTGCCCATACTTTTGTAGTTGGATATTAACAGACCGACAGGAGAGCAGAATTACCGCTGCCGAATTCCTGCGAAGGACGATTGGAAAAACAAAGAGAGACCGAGTTCGCAATGAAAGGATTCGTCAGGAACTGCAGATAGCCCAACTGAAAGAACTCCTAAAAACTCGTCAGAAAAGTGGTTCGGCCATGTTATCAGGATGGACGACCACTGAGATCCTCTAAAGACCATGGAATATTTCTCAGATGGCAGAAGACCTAGGGGTCGCCCTAGGATGTCCTACTCAGCTACATTGAACGACTCTGTAAGGCGAGGGGAAGGACCTCCGGCAGGCGAGGAACCTAGCTGGAAATAGGGAAGAATGGAATTACTGGCTGGATGCTCCTCTACGCTGTGAGGCACTACAGAGGGAAACTGAAGAAGAAGAAGAAGGTTTAAGCTTCGGGGAAAAAATCAAAACTTCACATTTGAAATATGTGACTTGTGAAGGCGAAATTCAGTGAAAAGCGAGTTGAACTATTACAACATAAGTCGTGGTGTTTCGAGTTCAAACTTAACAAATACCATTACATTAAATATCTGGATGGCATAAATAATAATATGTTTTCGTTAAAGCGGTTATTTTGTTTTACGCTACAGAGGGGGTAAAAAAAAATTGAAACAAATGTTCCTTTCATGAGATTAAAATGAGATAAAATTGTCGAAATCACACCTGAATCGAATGCTTGCGATTATATGTTGACAAAATAAAATCAATAACATTTATATAAATGCAATACTTTTTTTCAAAGGTTACTTTACAAATTGCATTCCTGTTAAGTGTTTTACCTGCCTTTGGCAGATGTAGGTGGAAGGAAGGCAGACGGTCGCATATTTCCCTTACGCCCCTAGCAATTTGTCTCTTACGCTTCAGCTGCGATAAAATACGCTTTGGCATCGCAACGGAGAGAGAGAGAGAGAGGGAGAGAGAGAGAGAGAGGGAGAGAGAGAGGGAGAGGGAGAGGGAGAGGGAGAGAGAGAGAGGGAGAGAGAGAGAGAGAGAGAGAGGTAGTAGGATAGAGGTAAGAAATTGAAATAGTGTTCCATCGGAGTGGTCTTTATTTTATTGTTCCCCACTCCGAAATATGACCACTCACCCGTGCATTTTAGATATTGCCAGACCGGCCATTTTACCACGTTTTTTTTTCTTGCTTATCGTATTATTATTATTATTTTTTTCCCCGTTTTATATAACATAATATCACTGATCGGTTTATTTTGTACCTTTCAAAGTTACCGATACACTTCCAACTTGATGAATAAATAAAAAAATATGTATATCCACGTGTAATCCTTCCGCAATAATGTGTGGATGAACGATCCAATAACTCTGTTTTTTTTCAATAAATGTATTTTACATTTCAAGACCCGCGTTTGTTTAAAATATTTAATATAGACTGAGAGACAAAAAAAAAGTGACCACCCTGTAGTATTTGTACTGTTTTCCAACCGACTTGTTATTCAAGTTTCCACACACTTTTAGAATAAAGGACATTTGGAACATATTAAGAAGTATAAATAAAATAAAAAAATTAATGTGTTTCCGACTATTGATTTTTGAATAAATCACTGAGGGATATTTTCATATTCCTAGCCCTTAACTCCTCAAGGGTATCTGCTAAAGTTGGACGGCTTTTGATTCGTTTTGACAAATCCCTTAGACGTTCAAAAGGGTTTAGACCTCTACTACACATGCTGGCCACTCTAAACATCGCATTAAAGCGTTTTCTAAGTATCGGGAAACAATTCTTGTTCTACAGAGCTGTGCATTATCGTCCATAAACAAAAATTCATCCCCAACATTGGAATTAGACAACAACGTCTGAAAGAATGTCCTATATGAAGCCAGCAGCTGTTAGAGACCCCTCTATAAAAATTAATTCAATCCGAGCTTTCAAATTAATCCCAGCTCAAATCATAAACTCCTTTTCCATAATAACTTCTTATTTAAAGGTATACCGTTCAAGTATGTGGAGAAGTTAATGACAAGTTGATTGGAAATCAGTACAAACACTGGAGGATGGTCACTTTTTTTGTAGATGTTTTAGATTTAACTTTTAATAATTAATTTATTCATTATTTGGTAATAAGAGGGCTAAGTTTCGAACCCAACAGTGCTTGAAGACTACACATATTAGTCCTATAAATTTGGTGTAGAGATACCAGGCACTTTTTGACATGAGTAACATTAAATGTTGGAGATGAATTTTTGTTTATGCAAGATAATGCACAGCTCTGTAGAGCAAGAATTGTTTCCCAATACCTAGAAAACGCTTTAATGCAATGTTTAGCATTTAGCATTAAACATACTAGTTTGACATCAGCTAAAGAGATTTGAAATATCAGTTAATAAACTAGGCTAATGTTTTTACAGGGATAGCTCAGTGCCATCTATACATATTTAATAATTGCCCCGTAAATTATTTATTTATAAAAATATTTATAATTTCTATAATTGTTTTTTAAATAAAAAAAATACATAATAGGACTAAAATTTTCAATTTTTTCAGTTATCGACGTGAAGCAACCTGAATAAATTATTTTAAGTGTACTAAAAAATGTGTTTATAAATTAGTATTTTGTTGGCTTTCAAAATTTTAAGATACACGTCGTTTTTAATTTATTCATTTCCCACTCCAAGGCACTACCTCGCAGGAGACTATAACTAACTAAATAAATAAAGTATTATGAATAATAATTAAATACTTGAAAAAAATGTAATAATTTAATTAATAATTATCATTTGAACTTTTTGAAATCTCTTAAACAATATTTGTCTCCAGCCCACATGAACAATATCCTCATATGATAAATATATTACATTATTATTTCTTCTGATACACATATTTCAATAAAACTTTTTTTTGAAAACCAACAAACAAACAAGGAAAGTTCATATTCATATGTTTCGTGGAATTCATGATTAAATGTTACATCTAAACCCTGCGATATTTGATTCGGCTGACTTTAGTGCAGGCTTCTATACTGCATGTAAACAATATTCTCTAACCATTTAACATGGTGGATGGGTTAATTATTAAAAGTATGAAAATTACTTACATGCCCAAGAGCTGGTAGATGCTGAACGTGATCGGTAGTTGGTGTGAACTGAAAAAAATGGTTTTTGTAAGGTTATAATTTTATGTTAATAATAATTGATAAAAAAAATACAATATTTTAACGGTACATAACTTTGCATCCTTTTATAGTTTAACTCAAGTTGGACAGCATTTGGTGCAATTTCATAGAAAATAAATAAAAACATTAAAGAATAACCGCAAGTTTATTGACAAGAGGCCAAATTTAAAAACGTGCTCCAAATTTGGTAAAACCAATAAAAAATATTTCCTATGGTTTATGAGAACTGTGAGGAATAAGAAAACTAATCTGAATTTAACTGGCTACTTGTTTGAGTGACCAAATCGAAGATAATTTTGAGAAATAATTATTTTATTAATAAGTACCAAATTCATTGTACACTGAAAATTGGCATTTTTCTGGTAATTTTGGGATTTGCTCAGTATGTACCTAATGAATTCTAGTTCAACGTTTACATAATTACGTGTCAGAAATTAAGATAAAAATAATAGCTACAGCTATAAAAATCACCATTGGTCACGCCGTTTAAATTACCCTCATGCCTGGTTTATAATGACTAATTACATCCTCTGATGGATGCTTAAGCAGATGCACTTGCATCCTTTTAATGGACAAGCATTGTTTTTTGACTTTTTTTTTTCAATTTTCTATTTTTTTTTTTAAATTTTCTATTTTTTTTTTTCCTTCATAGCCCCTTTAAATTTACAGATACTTATATACAATTATAGATCCTCAGGTGACTTTATTTACAAATTATTTTTGTATTTCCTGTAGCGTCGCTACATTATATACAGGTTTTGTTATTTTATAAAAATTATATAATGAATAAACAAGTATAATGATATACATTATACGTGACTGGACTGAACTGACTAATAAAGGTGATGGGGCTCACCTTTTTGATCAACCTTAAAACTAACTTACATACTAATTCTTAACATTAAAAAAGTTCTTCCCCGACAGTCTATTGCCATCGATGCGGGAGGGGTGGTGGGGTCATAGTGTTAAACGCTGGGTTTAGGTGCTGCAAAAAGTAAAAAAACTTTATGTGTCTTCAAGAGTGCCAATTTTTTTTTTTTTTTCGAAACCCTTTATTAATAACATATTTATTGTATGAATGAGATCATTTATCTGTATTATTATTGCCTTATAAAAGGCAGATTGTAATTATTGCACAATAAAGATTGTTGAATAACATATTTACAATAGATGAACAAATCAACAGTGCCAATTCATTAATGTTTTTAAATTCGATTTCTGAATTTTCTCAGACTATGTGAGAGTTTAATGTAATTAGCTATATATCACATGGGCTGTTTAATATAACGGAGAAATAAAATAAATTCCCAAATTAAAGAATCCAATAAAAGCCTTGCGAGTTTTATTCATCAAAATATCATACATTCACCCCGTTCAGGTTTATTAAAGAACTCAGCTGATATTGTTCCAGGAATGATCACGTCACAAACATACCTCGACAATGTCATAGGGCCTGTTATTTCCCCGTTATCACAAGTAACCATTCTTGCTGGTGATAATGTTCGACTTCATAGATTGGTTGAACGTTATTTAGAGGAGTCAGAAATCACGCGTATAAATTAGTCCGCCGTTCACCCGACATTAATACGACTGAGCATGTTTGGGATAAACTCAAACGCCAGTTATACATGGGTTCGCCTTGTCCAGATAACTTTGACGAACTTGCACATCGTGAGGAATGGACTTCTTTGCCCTACATTAAATTTTGGGGCTTATAAGGAGTATGAAACAATGATGTGAATCTTCAATTCGTAGCAGGGGAGGTCCAACACCCTACTAAAGACGTTGAAAAATAAATAAAAAACTGCCTTTTATTAATTGGATCCTTCTGAATGACCTCTCAAGGTGTATTGCTCATCAATTGGCTGATCTTTGGTGATTGCATCTAGTTATGTGTCAATCTTGTCACAGCGAACTCTTCTTCCCTAAGGTTTCTGAAGGACAACTCCAAGTGCTTTTTTTAAGCGTAAAGCATGCTTCTTGGATATAGGATATCATCTCATTCCCTCCAACATTCTCTTGAGATTTCAAAGGTGCTCGACTCATCTGAGGCCGTTCTGTTATGGATTCTTGTATCGCTTCTGGATAGATCTAATTGGAGTAAATACCTGAAAGAACTGCGTTCCCGGAGGAATACTGACATAAATATTGACAATGACCCTTACCAGATCTTAGGGTGTAGACTAGAGCCCCCGTGGTGATGAGGACTATGATGGTGCCCAGGAGCAGGGCCGCTACCAGCGTGGCCACTTTGGGGCGGGGGGACCACTGGCCCCCGGTCTGACCTGCCTCCGCCTTCGAAGAGCAGTCTGGAGGCAGTCGCTCGATCGTGTAGACGCCTTTGCGGACATCGTCGTCGAAGCAAGGGTTGTCCATCTGAAACCGAACAAGAGTGTTCTTAATCATATCTCCAGTGGTATATCGTTGTACAAAAGTAATAACATTGTAACGAGGTCATCCCTCAAGGCACTATATGATTTTCTATCTATATTCCGAGACAGTTCAGAATAGTGGCCTTGCCAATGCACCTTAGTATTTAATTAAAATGCCAATAAACACATAGAAATAATAGGGTTCATATATTTACAACTAAAAAACTTTCTAAAATGTACCATCCTTCCCATATATAACACAGTGCGATACCTTTCCAGTTTTACTAGGCTAACGTAAATAAAAATGATGGGTCTCACCTTATGTATCATAAAACTTACATCTAACAACAAAATCTGAAACTAATTTTCCCCGAGAGTCTGTTGCAATCGACGAGGGAAGGGTGGTGGAGTAACGAGTCAAAAAAGTTGTATCTAGTGGATTCACCCACAGACGGCACACCAAGCAACGGGTGCAGGTCGGCGTTCTTTAACCTCTCGAGAGGTATGTCTTGACCACTTTTCGCATGATCCCATTCTGAATTTGATGGAGGCTTTTAGCTGTATTGTCAGTCAAGTTGGTAAATAGCGGGGCACCGTACAGCAGAGCTGGCCGGAGGGTACATTTATAGATCACCAGTTTGAGACGAAGCGACAGGTTGGGTGAAGTTAGCAAGTGCGATAGCCGGTAAGACCTTTGTCGTACTTTTTCTATTTTATTACTAAAATGAGTAGATAAATGGAGATGCCTATCCATTTTTATACCCAGTTAGTACATTAAGAAATCACTGCCTATTACGGCAGATTGTAATTTTATTCAAATAAATCTGCACCACTCATATAATCCTCCTCCGAGACTAAAACGGCAGTGGACTCGTGACTTGCTATAAATATGTAACAGTGGGAGTCCTGGCAATGGCCAGTTTCTCCAATCATGCCCTGAGCGTATGTGGCTCTCGTGCTCTTGGTCATACTCCGCTTCCTCTCTCGCATGCGAGGGAGGTGACAACCATGTGGATTATGGAGGTCTTTGGGCTGTTTGTAAATATGTTTGTAAATACTGTATGAATAAGAGAGTGAATGAAACATTTTAAATATGGTATCAATGAGATCATTTATCACAATTACTTATTGCCCAATAAGGCAGATTTTATCATAATAAAGCTGTTCACAAATAAATATTCACCAAATAAAATTATTTATTACTAAGGGAATCTTTAACCGTGTGATACATCATGAATGAATGAATTTTTCGTTTTTCAGCACTGTCTGACTGATTTGTGCCGAAGATCTTCATCGATTATACAAAACAGTGTTTTTGAAAACCCAATGGAAACCTGCATATTTTTTTTTTGTGTGCTGATTTGACAAAACAAAACCGAGGAGGTTTTACTTTATTACAACTGTTGATAAAGAGAAAGGGGGGTTTCCTTCGTGGTGGATTTTTCCGATCCGGTCGTGTTCCTCCCACGACAAGCGAGGGTCGGACATCACCCTGACTGGAAATTTACATTCAGCCTCGTCGGCTGTCAGCCTAGACGTACAGCTGTACAAGACGTGGCGTGAGGGAAACCCCCATCCCACATAGAAAAATGTCTTCATCGATCCTATAATCCAATACCTACAATGCTCACAGCAGTCCTCTCTCCTTCGGAAACTAACCTATAGGATATCAGGGCGGCAAAAGTATAACAAGGCCTTTGAAAAATATTCACTTGTGTTTTATATTCCTTAATAACAGAACTTCACCGGTTGGTTCAATCAATAGTTGTAGTATTATTGACTATATGTATACGAGTATATATATATAAAATAATGTTGAAAGCAAGGAAACACATGGGAGTTTGGTAAATAGTTATTAATTACTAATACTATGCATTTATGGGATTTATTTTTATTTTACTGGCACTAACCTCAGATTTTTCAAACTTCAGCCTTTTCCAAACCATTAATTTGTATCACCTTCCTTATACGTATATTTAATATTCTAATGTTCAATTCCTCAGTCTACACTTAGAACACGTCTTGTCTCTCTGACCATAATACTCCTGGACACAAAACTATAAGATCATTTGTTCCTTGCTCACTGCACTACTCTCTGGAACTCTCTACCTCCTAATGTCCGCCATAAATCATCCTTAAGAACCATCCTGATAGATGCTTGCTGGTTTGTGAATAATTTATTCATTATATTTTATTTTCATGCTTTCATTCTTTGAATTTATATTTTCATTTTGATGTTTTTGTATTGTATTTCATATTGTTTTACTTTGTATGTGTTTTTTTTATATTTTTCGGTCCATCTATGACGTGATTTATTGAGTGCAATTAAACAAGCTTTTATTTTATAGAGGAGAGAGAGATTTGATTTTTCTTTGTTACTTTATTTTAACCAACACGTAATTAGAAATCTAGAAAATTCTGTTATACACCTTAAAAATTTTAGATGGATTCGTTTATGAGAGAACTATCTTAAAACACCATAAAGGCATAGATAGAGGAACCTGTTTTAGAGCATTTCTCTTAGAAAATATTCCCATTTATTACCTGAATACATTTCGTATGAATATATACGAGGATGGTATAAATGTATCGCCCTTTGGATAGTGCGTAAATTACCGCCGAATGGCTGTATAATTACAGGACACGCAAAGTTTGGCCATTGTTGAAGATTAGCTTTCCATGAATATTTCATTAAGCCCTTCACGAGGGTAGCTTCCTCTACCCTAGTTGTTGACGTCGTAAATTGTAATAGTAATTGACGCTAGTAAACATCACGAAAGGTACATTAACATTTTATCACTCTGAATCGAGAACTGAAAGATCGATACGCGGAAGATCGTTATTCGGAGATTTCAATTACCAAAGAGCTACCTACTAATGTTTCAATCGTCTAGCCCTATGAGCCTAAATGAAAGAAAGTGACAAACAAAAGATTTTTTCTCCTCGCAATTCATCAAAAACGATTCAAAACAAAACGCCAATTGCTTCCGCACCGAGATATTGTTGGAGTACGGATCACAGAACCCATTTAACTGCAGCTGTATTCTGCCTGAGATGTTCGTCTAGTTCATCAAAGGGGCACCCATTACAATACATGCCCTAAAATAATTCTTTATAATTTGTTATTTTATTGAAATCGGAATTCACAAATTATCGACATATGTCACATTCCTGTTGTAATGAAGAAAGGCTGTGCTTGGCAGGGAAGAGGGGCGGGGCGGAATCCTCTGCATCGCTTTGTCTAACGTCTTATCTGTATTGATTCTTCTAGGTAACGTTGGTTACCTCCAAGATAAAACATGGAAAATCAATTAGAAAATCTCAAATATCCTGATGTATCTATCCATCGCTATCCGAATAATTATATTTAGGTCAAGTCATAAGTAACTTCCGTTTGTTATCAGACATTTATTTTGCTCTCATTAAATAACCTGACATAGAACGCACACACGAGGCTAAAAAGAAAAGTCTGCTAAACCTTTTGTTGATTAACGTGGATTTTGCTCCAATAATGCCTTTGAAAGGTTGTCGTCAAAGTCTTTTAAGGTCGTATCTCCAGAATGGAATTTCATAAACCAATTTCTAACTGCCCGATCAGTTATTAGTCCTTCACCATATACTCTGCATATTTTTTCAGCTGTCGCCCTAGCACTATTGCCTTGTTTAAATTCCCAAAGCATTACAATTACAATTACATGACTCTTTTTGACTCTCCATCCATTTCAGAGGTTAAAGAACAAAACAATTTAACGTAACGTGTATCACACAAAATAGTTGACAAAAGACATTTTTTTTTTCCCCCTTAGCTCTCTAATTATAAGATTAAGGATGAGGGAAACAATAATTATTATAATGATAATAAACAATAAAGGAATATTTGGGTTGAGCGGATCCTTGTACCAGGAGTACCTCCTTGAAGGTGGTGTTAGGGAATTAAGGAGTGTGGGAAGCCTCGGTAGAGGTTAATTGTTGCGGTACAGTGGTGAGAGTCCACTGGTGGCTGGGCCTAGAGTCTCTCTAGGCATTTAGTGCAGTCTTATTTAGTTGAGCGCCGTGACGTCCACCATTTGGTCTGCCTTTACCAGATCTTTTCGTGGACGTCGGGAGCCTTCATAGGCGAAAATGGGTATGCCATAGTGCCGTGCGCAGGATTTTGTTCTGGAAGCTCTGGAGTCGAGTTATTGTGCTTTTGTGTAGGAATCGGAACAATATATTGACAAAAGACTCACTAAAGCCTCGTCTATATAGTGAAAACAAAAACTTGTTGTCATGGTAAGGTAACTGATAGCGTGTAGATACAATAGATTCTACTTAGCTGCATCGGAAGTGACTTATGACTCGACTTGATATAATTTTAAATGATAAATATCGGACCAGGCAAATGTTATAAAACAAAGAGATGTTGGACTGATGTATTTAATGTTAAGAGCGTGTTCGTTGCGCGATAATGGCATCTCTTTCTCATCAATTATCGAGCACTGAAACATTAGAACTGTAAAAAACACGCTACCTCACGAGCAAAAGACAACTTTCCCTCACTTGAAGAAGAAATATTATTTTCGAAGTTAGTGGTAATACATAGCAATTACTATAAGAGGCCAATTTAAGGACACTGTGTGTGTTCTCTTAACATGTCAAGAAAGATAATGGATAACATAGAATTGTAGAAAGCTGCAATACATTTGCCACTATCCAATGACTTTCTCTAGAATGAGTGAAAATGAGGTAATTTAGTTACGTTTTGAGCCAAGGGGCGTGAAAATCCCCCTACTAGAAACAAGGGATCGTTAAATTCTCTCAAGAATACTTGAAAGCGTTTAATCCCGATTGCCGACCAGTCTTATTAGGTAAGTTTCTCTGACTGCTAAAGACATTCCCACTTCCGGACTGTTTCACATCTGGCAGATTCCAGACCTGAAGTTTCGACAGATTAATAATTCGATCCACAAAATAAGGTTGGAACCAGCTCGCATTTCCTGTGTCCTTACTCGTCCGTTTGGATTCCATATTTTTTCGCCTCTTCCTACTAACTTTCTTTTCAATAAATCTTCCCTAAAGGAAGTATAACACGTTAAATTTTTCAGAGAGTATCTACTTCCATATTAGGATAACTCCCCCCTCAGATATCCTTCAGCAACCTGCTGGTTTGTTGGCCAATATTCGCCAAATTTTATGTTTTAATTAATATAAAACTCCTTAGTATATACCACTAGAATTTATCGGTAAAATATAGTTCAATACGAAGTGTCAATTATAAGAACGTTTTTGATAGGATTACCTCGATTATTTTTCTTGAAAGCAGAAATCGTTGTTTTCACCCATTGTTTCCTTCTTAAATTTCTTGATTTTTACAGTTAGCTGTATGTGTTATAAAGAAGAATTGTGTTATAAATTTTCAACAATACTCTCACGCACTGCTTCGATATTGACATTTGAACGGCTTGTTTTTGGACGACCAGTGTGTTTAGTGTCTCTAACTGATCCAGTCTCTCTAAAATTTTCAATTAAGCTCTTCACAGTTGATGAAGTCAAAACACTATTCCGACCATATTTTGTATGAAATTTTCGAACTGCGGCCGCCAAACTTTCATTATTTTTGAGATAATGTTCAACAATAAAGACACGTTGTTCTATCGTGTAACGCTCCATTTTTACTAACCCTAAACTGTCAGCTGTCAAATTGGTTTTTTTTTAGGGTTGCCAGCACTTTACTGCACAAATGGCGGCAAATTCAAATCTTGCGTTGATTCTGGGACACCCTTTAGCTATTTTTTGCAATCCCACCTTGAAATGAAAGTTTTACATGATGTCATAAACATGCAAAAAGTAGAAGAATCAGTCTTATGACTAAGAGTCAATTATTAATTACTTATTTGTATATAATATGCATATGTATATTTATTATTTGTTGTCTTAAAGTTAACTATTACGAAAAGTCATTAAAAATGTTTTTGTGGCCCTTAATTGTGTGATGTTTGTGATTCCGTACTGACGTTTGTATGAAGTATAATTCGGCTGAAATTGATCCGTGAAAATGTGTAATTAATCCTTAGAATCAGGACCTACGATTCAAGTACTCAAGTACGCAAACAAAAAGCTGGCGCTGAACATTAAATTTTAATATAATAATAAAAAAAAAAACTCGGGAGTTGAAATAATGTAGGAGGCTCTCAGATAAAATAGAGCTAATTAAAAATAAATAACGGCGAGACTGGCCCTCTGCTAAATAAATGGTTTATCTTTGGACATTGTTATTCATATTGAAACTCAGATCCATTTATATAATTTATATTTTAACAAATAAATACTTCAAAAAAAAACAAGGCATTGCCTGTTTTAGAGTGGACCTGTCAAAATCTGATCACTGATGATATAAACATCCTATTGTTTAAACTTTAATGTTAATGAATAGGAGAAGATATCCATAAAATACTATACCATTTTTAAACATTATTGTTTTCATTTCTAGACGAAACGTTGCCTAATGAGATCCTAACAAATATGAGTGGGTTGTATTGGGGTATTGCCTATGGTTGAGTTTGGAAAGGGTTTTTCTAGACTTTCATCATATTTATTAATAGATTATGTTTCGGCATGTCTGGTTGAGATGATTAGATGGTGGAAGTATGATACTGGCATTTAAGAACCAAACTGTCGGGAATGTCCCCAAGGGGGGAGGACGCCCACCGCGGGCTAGGGTCACTAGAACCCGGCCGCTGTCCGGAGAGCGTCAAGAAAGAGATAAAATGGGTGGAACTGTAGTCTTTGACCTTTGATGGTGGTCTAGTCGGTGGGCAGCTTATTTCGTATTGTTCGTACTGTTCGTGGAACGGGGTAGTTTATGTGTATTCACACTCGGTATCTAAGGGTAGGCGAAAACCGTCCGGATCCCAAAGGTGAGTGTTAACCGGCCAGAGGCAGACTGGATCGCTGGGGGAGACGCTACTAGGCAAAGTTTGTACGGCCCCAGGCGACCGTCGTCCGTGAGGAAGAGGTTTCTTCCAAGGAGGTGCTAGTTTTAGCGAGACAAAGGCAGATAATCCCACTAGGAAGGCGTGTGGTCTGACAACGCCGGACCAAAACATAGCGAGGTTAAGAAAGAGAGATGGAGAGGTAGTTGAATAAGAAAGCCATGGTTCGAGTAGAGGAGCAAGCGCCAGTGCAGAGAGAGATAGAGAGAGAGCAGTGTTCTTCAGGTGCCGAGTTCCGAGAGTCTGGCCACAAGCCCCAAATCTGGCCCTTATTTAGGCAGGTCAGAGTCGGGGGTAGCCCCACCACACCCCCTAGTGGCTCCAGCTGTTTCGTACACTAGTTTCCCCCTCTCTTAACTGACGCCTTTTGAAGGTTTTTATTATTAAAACATGGAAACATAGGTGGATATTTTCTGGGCCGAGAAGAGGGGAACTCCTAATTATTCGTGGTGAAGAAGTTGACACAATACAAAAATTTGAACGAAAGCCTAACATCTCTCTTCCATCAACCAAAGCAGATATCCCAAAAACAGTCCATTCAAAATACACTTAAGGTATTAAACGATTTTTTTATGGAATAATTAAGATTTTAAATTATGACGAAGCCTTGCTTAAAAAGTTATTGCCCATAGTAGCTTTATAGTCCGTGTGCTCCTTTCGACAGTCATCTTTATGTGTTTACGGGTCTCAATTTCTTAACTGTTTTTTTTTTAATAAAGCTCAAACTGTCTATTATTACTGTGATGTTTAGTAATATGTCCCACTATTGAATTAGGAGGTGTTAAAAAGTTAGAAGCAACATAGTTATACTAATGATAGGAACGGTCAACTCAGGCTGCCCCTTGAAAAGAATGGTTGTGCCACGGCTGCTATTCTAATATTATGGGTTTGAATCCCACCTTCTCTTTCTTTATTTCGTATTAACATCTTTTAAACTTCCATTTAAGAAAAGGGTATCCAAAGTGAAAAAAAAGTCCTAATTTTGTAATTAATGATGTGTGAATACCCAAATACTTGGCTGGTAAAATTAATACAGAGCGCATTCAAAGGTATTTACGGAGCTTGAAACCCTAAGGAGAACACTATTTCCTTGCTTACAAGTCTTGCCAATGGTTGTCCCTTCCTTCTTTCTTTTGAGTTATTCAGTCAAAACGTAAAGAAAAAACACAAACAATTTCCGGACAAGGCCGAGTAGTTGTGCTAGTGTGTGGTACCACCTCCAATGACGAACTTGTTAATTTTCTGCGAAGGAAGGGACAATGTTCTCTCACTCGTTGGCTGGCGTAGTTAGGGCGGGATAAAAGCGAATTGAGATATTAAGAAGGCAGGTGATTTGAAAGGGAAAGGTGGACCGTGGAAGGAGATGGATGATGAGATAAACAAACAACACACGGCACACTAACAAGATGGCCGCAGTCTCTCAAGGTTGGCCCTCAGGTATTATATTTAATATGCCCACAAGATGGATCTATCTAGTCGGCTTATCGCCACTTGACGAGCTCGTTAGTGACTACATGCGCCTTTTTCCCTCAGTTCGCGTCAAATATCCCTTCTTCCACTTCCAGCAACAATCCGAACCAGAAGATCGACAAGAGTGTGCCAGAATTAACGCAAGATTTGTTTTAAATAGAAAACACAGTTTTTAGTATTTTTGTTGTTATTTTTTTATTGAATTATAAAGTAAACAGGATAGGGTTATTTATGGAATAACACATCGGGCAAATGGCCTCCACGACTTTTCTAGTACATACGCACTCTTGTCAAAATTTGCCATGACCACTTGGCATAAATGTGGTTGAATTTCGTTGATGCAGCGTTGAATTTCCTCTTTTAATGGACGGATGGATGTGGGCTTGTTGACATACACCTTTGATCACAAATAACCCCATAAAAAGAAATCTAAAATTGTTAAATCACACGATCTAGGGGGCCAATTCTGATCACCGAAACGAAAGAGTACACGACCTGGAAATGTCTCATGCAGTATTTGAATTGTTTCATGGCATGTGGCACCATCTTGTTCGAATTGATGTTCCTGGATTTTCAACAACACTCTCAATCACTGCTTCGATATTGACATTTGATTGGCTTGGTTTTGGACGACCAGTGTGCTTAGTGTCTCCAACTGATCCAGTCTCCCTAAATTTTTCAATTAATCTCTTCACACTTGATGAAGTCAAAACACTATTCCGAGCATATTTTGTATGAAATTTTCGAACTGCGGCCACCAAGCTTTCGTCAAAAAAGACAAAAAAAATAATACAATCCAAATATCTTTCCTATACCCAAATTTATTCAGTTGATCACCACGACTTGACAAGTGAGAAAAATGCAATTATAAAGACTCTTTATCTGGCAACTAAAAGCTTTAAATAACATTAAGTTTCTTTCAACTCAGAATGACGGACTAGTTTCAAACTGGTTTGTGACTATTTACTGAGCATGCGCTGACGTTACCTCATCGCGGATTTAGAACATGTTGGAACGCTTTTTCCAATCTTTGAGTGTCTCATTCAGAAAGTTACTTTACAAAACAACTTACATGTTTATGACTCGGCTTGTTGGGCTGTAAACAAGTCACTTATTTTTTTTTTTCTATTAGAGAAGCTTTGGGTTTAGGTTTTACATCTAATATGTAAAATATATCAAATATCTAGGCTGTGCATTGTAAAATGCAGTAGAATTATCATTTCATAAGTATAACAAACTTAGTATTTGGGCTGATTTTTAATCATTAATAATTTATAATTTAGAAAAAAAATCTTTTATAAATCAAAAACTTATAAATATAAAGTTAACCTAATAAATATTTTTAAGTGAGTGCTCAATTATTAATAGGCAAAGTAATAGTTAACGTCTATACATTTTAATAATTATAATTTGTAATTGAAGCAGTGAATATAACTAATTAATTCTGATAATATTTATAACCTTCCTTATTACGGCTAGCGAGCCAAGAAACAGCTGATTTTAAGTCCTTATTCCAATCGTCGGACCGATTTGACTATTAGAAACCGTTTTCAAACAAGGTTTTGAGCGTGTTTGAACAGATGTGTCTAACAGTTTGAGGACTGGTCTTTGGGCGATTTGGAACGGCACAACAGTACTGCGCATGCTCCCCACCCCCCGTTTTATGATAGTAGGACTCGTGTTACGAGCACGTGTGTGTCACGCGTTAGGTTTAATGTGTACTCACATATTTTTTTTTTTTCGTTGACAAGCAATTATTTCGCTCAATTGACATATTTATTGTATGATTGTCTTCTCGCAAAATTATCGACCTCAAACCTACGTTAATTTGTGAAATGTCTTATGTAACGGGGATGATTCCAAGCATTGAACTGTTTATTTGCTTGAACACAATCATCAGTTAGATGAGGTAATTGTCCGTCCTGGAAGAGGAGTAATAATAGGCAATTAATGCGGGTAATTAGTTAGGTTAGATACAGTAGCAGCAATGCGGGGGGGGGGGGCGTTCTCACCGGATGGGGGTTCGCTCTTTTTAGTTTCCATCTTTTTTATTTCCACCAAGAGATTATTATTAACGGTGGGGTTTAATTAGAAGGATATGCCGACGGAAATAATCCAATTAGCAGCCTGGTTAAATTAACCTATTTATACTAACAAAAAAGAGAAAGAGAGAGAGAGAGAGAGAGAGAGAGAGAGAGAGAGAGAGAGAGAGAGAGAGAGAGAGAGAGAGAGAGAGAGAGAGAGAGAGAGAGAGAGATAGAGAGAGATAGAGAGAGAGAGAGAATGAGAGAGTGAGGGGGGCTTCCTCTTTTGATTAGTCTCTGCGAGTCCATTTAGCCATTCACAGGTGGAATTCGGGAAGAATTTTTTTCACAAGAGGAGCGGTCCACAACTTCAGTGCTGTTATACTATTCAAAACTCTCGTGGCCACGAAGGGGTGGTATTTCGTGGTGGGGTAGTTTACTTCAGTTTATGTTAAACATCTTTGTTATTCAGAGAAACTCATTTTGAAAAAAAAAAATCATCATCACAGCGAAAAAAAGTTTTTTTTTATTGAATTGTTATTAGGTTGTTGTGATGAGAGAAACACACAGAGAATTACTCTCTAGTTTTAGCCAGTTATAATTAGTTGTTGTTGTGATAAGGAAAACACACAGAGCATTATATTCACTCTGGATATAATAGTTTTTGGAATCAGCCTGATATATGTATCTGAATTCAGTGATGAAATACAAAGCCCGTAATACATATTATTAGCTTGAGATTGTGAGTAAGAAAAACTTAAAAACTTTGTTGGTTAGTGGTTATTGACTTGAAGCAGAACGGAAGAGAAATAGCACGAAGAGAAGAAGTATTAATTTTGTTTAAAGAATGAAGAGAATTAAAGAAGAAAAGGAATCGAATTTATAGACAAGTATTTATATAATTAATATAAGTTTATTTTTTTATGTTTGTAAAATTAAATTCATCTTTTTGCCAGAATTATTTTTGTTAATAGAACCTAACAATAAATAGTAAATAAAATAAATTTAAAGTAAAAGAATAAAAAATAAAATTATCATATAATATTCAAAGAACGTAATAATATCTTATAGCAATAATACTGAATATAAAGAGAAGTAGATTTGTTTTATTTTTGTATTTTGATTACTTTCTATTTACTTGGACGACTAATTAAATAAATATGTTTTAATTACTAGTTGTGGGTCAGGATTTAGTAAACAACGTCCATTTTTGTCTTCCCACAATTTTACAAACGCTTTCGGCCGCTATACTACTGCCCATTATAAAGTGGTAATAATATTGCCAAAATTAGCGATGTCAGACTTACAACTCCTGGTATTGAGTCGGTCCTTACTTTATTCCTCCATTATAAGCTTGTAAAATAGAAAAAAAAACTTGGATGTTGTGTAATAATATAATAATTGGTTATATAATTTTTTTAATAAATATAATTAGTTACCCAAAGCTATTCGAAAACAAGCTTTATGGAATGGTTACTTTATTTCATAAGCAAATTAATTATTTAATTATCACCTTTTCATCAAAATTCTCATCATAATTAGTAACTGAAGCTAAAAATTTGTATTCTGATAACGTGAGTTAATACTTACATGAAAATTTTATTTATTGACAGTTTATATGTTTTTAAATTTATTGGAGATAATTGTGAAGTCCTGGTGCTTCGTGATTTTTTCCAGAACCCATCTTATTGGTCTCGAGTTTTTCTCTCACTTTATCTAGCATTAGTAAGGAAAATATTGCCTATATTATTTAAGCAGATTAGCCAAATTGAGATCGAAGATTTAAATACTAGCCATTTATTTTTGGAAATATGATATATATCTTATAGAATTTTATATATGTCGGTTTTCTAGATTGGATCCGCTATAAATTCAATATTAAACGTCATGGAATCGAACCGCAGTCAGTAGTCAGAAGTGAGGCATACACTAGCCACTAATCTACGCTGTATATTCGTACGTGTAATCATATATAATACTTGCTTTCATCAAGTTATTATATATTTCTATAAATAACTTTAAACGGTAAAATAGACCTAATAAGTGCGGAATGACTCATTATTATGATGGCTCCGATTTCATATTCATCACGAAATAAATTAATCTATTTCAAATGAACTCGTCCGTACAACATTATTTGCGTTGTAAATCAAACCCCGGATCCAGCTCTGAAGAATTAAGAAATCTGAATTCTAAACAATAATTAAGGGATAATGCTATGCTTTTGATTCATAAATAACACGCTGGTACGGCCACTGTGTCATTAAGTAGAGATTTATCGCTCGAGTCTTGGGAGACTGCGGGCGAAGTGGGTTCGTTTCTACCTGTCCGAGGACATTTTTTGTAGAGCAATAGGACTTCTTACCTCCAATCGGGGGGCAATAAAAACGTTTTTATTGTTTTCCCGCCTGGTGAGATTTACTGCCATTTATTTACGTTACCGAGATGTTGACGATTTCTGCTAAATCGTTAAATGCCAGGTTTAACGGTCCTGGAAATACCAATCTGATGGGATCACGGGCCACGAAATACCATGTCAGTGTTAAAGTGGGCGTAAAAATATCATTTAAAACATAAATATTCAACACTAAACCATATATCTTTACATACATAACAATTTTATTATTATTAAAACTTTTTTAACAATTATTTACACTCTTGCATACTGTCATTTGAAACGTCCCGATGGACGTCATCATATCGAGGGCTGTGCATTTCTGTTTATAGAAATTAAATTTGAGATTTGAACCAGAACCTTCATATCATGAAGCAGTCATCATTTAAGAACCCCACAATTAAATGTGATTAATAAGAAACACATATGATTATTATAGAATATTTTGCTTCTTTATCAATAATACAAAACGAAAAATACAAACTAATTATGACAAATTAAAATAAATCAAATTGAATCTTCTTTATTGTCCTAAAATTACAATCTGCCTTTTTAGGCATTAAGTAATTGTGATAAATGTTCTCATTCATACCATATTTACAATTTTCATTCACTTGCTCATTCATACAGTATTTACAAACAGCCTAGAGACCTCCCAAATCCACATGAGTGACACCTCCCTCGCATGCGAAAGAGGAAACGGAGTCTTGTCCTCTTTTGGTCCAAGCTCGTCAACACTTCATTAGAAAGATTCGATTGTAAAAAATGAAAACTAGTCGGAAAGAAAGAGGAAAAATTGTGGATTTTTTTTCTGAAGGAATGAATTCTGAAGATAAGCCATGAGGACTTTCGTAGCATTACTGCTCCCTTGGATATCACCCTCTTGATTAAAGAACTTTACGCAATTGTCCGTTTAGAGTGTGTTCACTTCAATATCTTCAATCTGAAGCCTGTTTCCGTAGCCTGACTAAATGACATAATGCGAACAGTTACCACCGTTCTGCTGCGGCAACACTCGAACCACGGAACCACTTCAGAGTACATCCATTAGGAGAAGATAGGGCCGGAGCAGGCAGTCACGCTACACGCCACACTTTTAGCAGAGGGCTTAAATAGGAGTTAGATGGGCCGTTTCTCGTCCTGATGTGGACACAAGTATCTGTGGGCTTTGAAATCACAATTGTGTTGTTACGCAAGTTACCGATGACCAGTTATCGCCCATCTTGTTCATTTTTTCTTCTTCATAGCCCCTTTAAATTTACAGATAGTTATATACAATTATAGATCCTCAGGCGAATCTATTTACAAATTATTTTTGTATTTCCTCTACAACATTATATACATGTTTTGTTATTTTATAAAAATTATATAATGGAATAAACAAGTATGAACTGAGTAATAAAGGTGATGGGGCCCACCTTTTTGATCAAACTTAAAACTAACTTACATACTAATTCTTAACCTAATTATTCCCCGACAGTCTGTTGCCATCGATGCGGGAGGGGTGGTGGGGTCATAGTGTTAAACACTGGTTTGTTAAGTGCTGCAAAGAGTCAAAAAACTTGTGTCTCCGGCGGATGAACTCACCCATCAACGGCACACCAAGCAACGGGTGCAGGTCAGCGTTCTTTAACCTCTTGAGAGAGGTGTGTCGGACCACTTTTCGCATGATCCCATTCTGGAAATGTTGGAGACATTTGGCTGTATTGTCAGTCAAGTGGGTAAATAGACCTGGCCAGAGGACACATTTGTATATCATCAGTTTGGGTGAAGTTAGTAAGTGGTAAACCCAGTAAGACCTGTGTCATCCTTTTTCTATTTTATTACTAAAATGAGTAGAGAAATGGAGATGCCTATCCATTTTTATATCCAGATAGTACATTGGGAAATCACTGCATTTGTATTGGTGGTAAAGTATTTATAGAATACTTATTATAGAGAAAGAATACAATAGTTATTCGCGTTGAAGCGGGTAAGAAATGTAGCTAGTCACGAATAAAAACAAATAGTGACTGACGGTTAGTCGAGATGCTCTATCAGTAAATGATAGCTGTGTGGCTATTAGCCATTTTAAAGTGTAAAGCAACCATTAGTCAAAGATAGAGCAGATGGCATACATGGACATAAAATATAATGAGGTAGCCGACAAATTAGTTGCAACAAAGCTTTTGAGTCGCCTTCAACCTCTTTAGCATAGTCAAGTAGGGACAGATCATAATAAATATAAGAACATAAAGTGACTGAATAAAAAAATAGGAAAGTTACTAATACAGCAATCTTTGAGGACTGATCTTCAATAACATAAATATATATATATATATAATTCCTTTATTGTGCTAAAATTACAATCTGCCTTGCTAGGCAATAAGTAATTAAGATATACGATCATTCATACCATATTTACATTTCATCATTCACTCGCTCATTCATTCAGGACATGATTGGAGAAACTGGCCATTGCCAGGACTCCCACTGTCACTTGATTATAGCAGGTCACGAGGCCACTGCCGTTTCAGTCTCCGAGGAGGATTATAGGGATGAGTGACGCAGTGCAGTGACTGTGCTACAGGATTAGGGTGGTTGGAAAGGCTACTGTGGAATTTCGTAAACTTGGAAGGGATGAGTTCTAGAATGTAGGGTATATTAAGGTCGTTATGAAGGGTTTTGTTGCTGACATAATAAGGGGCATTTACTATTGTTCTCAGGACTTTTGATTGAAAGGATTGGATACGCTTGATGTTCGACTTTTTTGCTGTCCCCCATAGCTCTATTCCGTATGTCCAGATTGGTTTAAGTATAACTTTGTAGATTAGTAGTTTATTTTCTATTGAGAGATGGGATGTCCTTTGAAGTAGTCTGTATAGTTGTCCAAAGCGTCTGTTTAGTTCTTGTCTTTTTATTCTCGTATGTGGGTTCCAGGTCAGTCGTTTATCGAGATGGAAGCCTAAGTACCGTACTGTCTCGGATACAGGGAGAGGAATAGAATTAAAATAAACTAGTGGACAAGACTTGCGACAAAGGGTGAAGGTAATGTGGGAACATTTTGCTTCATTAACTTTGATCCGCCATTGGTTGCACCAATAATCGATCTCGTCAAGGTGTTTTTGAAGGTTATGGGATGCTATGTCGGGGTCTGGGTTAGATGACAAGACTGCAGTGTCATCTGCAAATGTGGCCAAGAAGGTATTGGGAGTAGAGGGGACATCAGCGGTGTATAGGTTATAAATATATAAAAAAAAAATTATATATTTCTATATCAATGAGAAGTGTTAATTTATAATATCTATATACTACTATACTCGTATAGTGAGAACGTTTTTATAATTTAAATATATTCAAAGTTAACCGAGACTGTTCAACTTTTGTCCAGCGAACCCATAGAGTCATATGAAGGCTTGTACTTCAGCCAAATCTGCTGATGCAGTAATGACCTGTGACTAAAATCTCAAAAGTGCAATGCATTTTTGTGATGTGTGATTTGAAATATTAAAAGATACTTTTTCAGTCCTTCTATATCATCTAACTATGACTAAGTAAATATTTTGTAAGTATCTTAATATCAGCACTGTGTAAGGGTAGAATAAAGATGTCTCTTTTAGGAGTGTCTGCTCTGTACAATATAATTATCTTAATTATTCAATAGTAATCTTAGTTAGATGTTAGTATTTTAGTTATTATTTAGTCTGTACTTTTTCGTAACACAGTCATTGCACTGCACCACTCATCCCTATAATCTTCCTCGGAGATTAAAACGGCAGTGGCCTACTGACCTGCTATAAACTCGTGACAGTGAAAGTCTTGGCAAAAATTTCGTTGATAAAAATTTTTTTTTTATATAAAATTACATTTATTACTTTGTGACTATTTATTACTACTTCCTATGTACTCTAAGCACGGACACGTGCTTACACATCCTAACTGTATATCAGCATTATTATGATAAACTTAAAATCTGCCTCATTGGGCAATAAGTAATTGTGATAATTGTTTTCATTCAAACCATATTTATAATTTTCGTTCACTCACTCATTTATGCAGTATTTACAAACAGCCCAGAGATCTCCCAAATCCACATGGTTGTTACCTCCCTCGCATGCGATAGAGGAAGCGGAGTCTTGGGAAGTCCCCCACGCTCCTCCGTCGGCCGCGTCAGCGGATACGAGCCAGCGGAGGCTGACCAAGAGCGCGAGTACTGTATATCAAGAAAAACGCTGAAGTTGCAAGACTAAATGCAATTCGTCAGATTAGCAAGATTAGAAAAAAAAAATAGCTAAAAGACGGTCATGAATTATGAATAACGTGGTAATAAATGAATAGCCATTAACCATAAGTGAATCAAGACTAATTTAACTTTTTTCTTATACTGAGAAGCACAGAGGAAAAAAAAGGGACTTATCCCTATACTTCAACGTCAACGTCAACAATTTTCCTTAATTGCTATAATTTTCATTAAAAATTTTATTGAACAAACAGCATAATAACGTGGGTACAACCCTCCGTGGGTGGGCGCAAACATTGAAAAAGTTCGTGGGAACATCAGTTGAAGGTATCAAAGAAGCGTTTGATAGAAAGATACCACGGGCTTTTAATTTGACTGTTGTGAGTGTGAGAGATTAAAACATGGTTGGCGGATGTTGTTTTTCTCATGATATGAAGTTTATGGGTTCAAATCCCTTGGTGGACAGCGACTTTTAATGGACTTCCGTAAGTAGAAAAGGGTTGCTACCAGGCGCATGAAGAATTCAGTGAGGAGGATGGGTTCATCCATTCTTGATTTAAATGTAAAATTTTACCGACTACCGAACTGGATGTTCGATAATAAACTTGCTTTTAGGGTGTTATGGTTAGCGTAACTGCTTCGTGATAAGAATGTTATGGGTTCTCGAATCCCTGGACAGTCAATGGGTGGTTCCCAATAGGATACCCTTACCTTTCCTAGCACCTCTAGAAGAGTCATAGGAAGTAGTAATAAATAGTCACAAAATAATAAATGTAATTTTATATACAAAATGTTTTTTTTATCAACGAAATAGTAATGTGCAGACTAAATAACAACTAAAATGCTATTAAATAATTTAATTATTATAACTTCTTTATTATGATAAAATTACATTCTGCCTCAGGCAATAAGTAATTGCAATATATGATCTCATTCATACCATATTTAAGATTATCATTCACTCGCTCATTCATACAGTATTTACAAGCAGCCCAAGAGTCCTCCCAAATCCACATGGTTGTCACCTACCTCGCATGCGAAAGAGGAAGGGAAGTCTTGGGAAGTCCCCCACGATCATCCGGCAGCCGCGTCACCGGATACGAGCCAGTGGAGGCTGTCGAAGAGCGCGAGAGCCACATACGCTCAGGACGTGATTAGAGAAACTGACCATTGCCAAGACTTTCACTGTCACGAGTTTATAGCAGGTCAGTAGGCCACTGCCGTTTTAATCTCCGAGGAAGATTATAGGGATGAGTGGTGCAGTGCAATGACTGTGTTAGGGGATTAGGGTGTTTGGATAGGTTACTATGGAATATTATGAACTTGGAAGGGATGAGTTCCAGAATGTAGGGTATATTAAGAGCATTACGAAGGGTTTTGTTTCTGACGTAATAAGGGGCATTTATTCCTTTGATATTTTAAAAACACGAATGACCTGATAACACGGACGACCATATTATCCACCAGTACCCTCGAACACTTCGTTGGTTTTAGTTGACTTTTGTTGACTTCATACAGTTAAGGGGTTGTACATTGCCTATGCGAACTTGGCTAGTGGACGCGTTGTAAAGTTTTTATTAGGCCAGGTTGCCGTGTTAACGAGCTGGCCAAGCCACGATTTCAGCGGCATACTCATTCCAAATAGGAAGATAAAACTTGACGTGTATAGTCAATGTTAGAGAGAGACAGAGATAAACGTACTTTATTGTTTAGATCGTAAAAATCGAACGTGTCGATCGCGTAGCTATATGCAGCGATAAAATACAGTTGTTTTCCGCCCATTAATTAGCCTCCTATAATAAAAATCACAACCCATAGACATCCAACCTTTGAGTGACGATTTCCGTTTTGAAAGGCCAAAATTCATAATTGGGGATTTAGTTAATTCCGGGGTTAATCCTAATTCAATACAACTTATCAGAAGTTTAATTCAGTTGAAGATATATGGCCCAATGACTGGTGCTTCACTAATCTTACATGCTTCAGCAAAGTAAAAATAGCACAATATAGTTAACAGCCATTTAACTATCGTTTAATTGAATTTTTCAAACAGTTTGTCCACACTTGACTTGCCTCATAACACTCCACGAGGATTGAAGAGAATACGGAATAGAGATCTGTCCAGATAACAATATACAAAAGGAAATCTCACCCTCCTTCCTTTATGTCCGTCATTCTTGTTTTATAAGTCATTCACGTTGTGATTCCATTTCGAAGTAGTTAATTGATTAAGAAAAAAAAAAAAAAACAAGTTCGTGTGTTCTACCACTCACCATCAGAAATCCAAGGGAAAATACTACGACAGTAAATGAGATTTGCTAATGAAAAGTATAACTACGATTAAAGATCAAGAAAAGCAAAGCAAAAAATAAATTCGTGGTCAGTTAAATAATCTTTGTAGAGGAGAGTATTTTAAAAGAAAAGCTTTATTATGAAGTTCAAGCAAGACACTGGAATATACAAATATTAAGAGTTACGTTACTACATACTGGGTAGAAGGTCTAGGGACTAGTGGGGTCTAGGGCTAAAGCTGAGACATATGTGTATAAGAAAAGGGTAGTTCCGGGAATAGGGAGCGAGGTCTTGGAGGGATGCGGTCGCTTACTTAAAAAAATAACAGGAAACATCAGTGACTTCCATGAAGTCACGGGACAGGTACACACTAGAAGGGGCTTGCTTCTACTTTTAGCATTATATATAATATTAGCATTATAATATTCTTAGCATTATATAACTGTCGAAAAAGTAGACCAGCTAAGTATGCCCCTAGCAGGTATCTGTGAGCCGGCAGCAGTGACACGGTAGCAGTCCTAATTAGGGCCGGCCTGCAATTAGGCTTTAAACTGTTAGTCCGGGAAGTTAAGCTGTTATTACATCTGCTATATAGTAGGATGTAATTAGTGTCTATGTCGGGCAAGGGCACATAGTGGGTCAGTGAAGATGGCTTAAACATAGGAGGGTAGCTTCTGCTGGTATGGCTTCCTTACTGCAAGAAAGGTTTGACTTTTTTACAATGAGTTCGGTCAAGACCACTATAAGGGGGAGGCTGTACTTTGTATCAGTAACTAATAGGTATTAGATAGATATGACATATTGAGGTGTATCAGAGGACTGCCCACTGAATGAGCTTCAGAAAATTGCCAACAAGGGTGTTGATAGTGAGCCAGTGTCGAGGGAGTGGGAGAGGAGAGAGAGAGAGGCGACTCGAGATGAAGACACCGTGGAGAAAGGAAGTTTGACTGTTTGACTGGTGATGTGAGAAACAGGATACGTGTATCAGATCAGAACGTAATCGTAAAAACAATGGGTCATTGGTAATTTTTCAAAAGATTTACGATTGAATGGATTGTATTAAAAAAAAAAAAAGAATGGCTGACCCTCACAGACAATATGCAAAAAAAGATTTCGAAATAGAAATCTACAGCCCTTTTTGTTTGCTGTAATATTCAAGGTGTAATTAACAAACAAAGAGATGTTATTTTGTTGTGTAAATATTTTGTATAATATTTTAATCAATATTCAAGAAAATGAAGCACATACACAAATGATTGCGGGTATTTAACCGATAATTATTGTAAATAACAGTATTTATTCTCATGAAAAATGAAAACGTCAATTCACCGATATAGACGAATAAAGGGATTTCTGAAGTGTTTTGGGCTGGGCAGATTTAATATGGTAATTAATAACCAGTTTGCGGTAGCTACCTGCTTCCTTTGAATATGCAAAGGGTCTTAATTCGAATACAACCGCCGAAAGCAAACAGAGTTTTGTATATTCCGGTTCAAAACTTCATATCCCTATAAATTCACCATTTATGAAGTTTTTTTTTTTATAGATGTCCTTCTTGATGAGATGATTTTTTATTTTTGTTTTATAAATCTACCGAAGTATAGGGTTATTTATTCAGTTTATCACTTTTTTTTTTGGGGGGGGGGTTCTGTTCAATGTATAATTCTGTATTGTATGAATGAGAAAGAGGAAATTAAGTGAGACCATAAATCACAATCACTCATTCCCTATTACGGGGGGGATTTTATTTCATTTTTTTTCCAAATGAACATTTTTCTAAGAGAGAACGCAACATGTGTTGGTTCATTGTTTCATATGTTGGCTTGGAAAGTTGTTTTCGTATTTTCGTGTCTCCTGCAATTATATAAAAATTTGTAGTACTTACGTACCCGTACAAACATAAGATATAAAACTGGACTAACATCAACGCGGTGGTTCGTGATAAAATAATAAGTCTTAAATTGCAACGGTAATGTGACATAGCCAGCCAGGGCTAACAAGAGACTAAATGACATACGAGGCTGTTGCCCTCGTTGGCAGTCACTTTTTTTTGGGGTACATCGTTGACATGCATTACCTCCATTCAAACTTCAAAGAGAAAACACACGATGAAAGGTCTTCATTCTCAAAGTTCAAAGTGAAGTTGCCCTTTTTTTTTTTTGTCAATCTGAGCAACGAAATTTTCAGGTAACGAACCGATCAAAGCTTCTGATCACCATTTTGTTTTTCATTGTTATAAGCAGTCAACATCTCACACTTAGGACCTGGTTCAGTTATATAGGGTCGTTCATTAAGCGCTTCCTATCTTTAAACAAAGTGTGTGTAAAATATCATCGAAATTTTTTATTTGTTTGAAAGGCCTATCGATGCCATTATGTATGCAATATAACATCGTGCAAATGTCCGCCGCGGCTTCGCTGGGTGGCACGCATCCGAAATGTCCAATTTTCCATGACTGGCGCATAAATCAGGCTGAGAAAGCCCCAAAAGAAAAAGTCTAACGGGGTCAAATCGGTGACCAGTTCACATCACCTCCACGTGAGATGACCACACGTCGTTGTCTATAGTCGTTTACCTTCAGCTCCTGGGTCAGTTGAATTTTGTACGGGTGCAGGCCCAAGTCACGATGAAAAATTCGCCAAGTTGTGGTCTGCGAAAGACCGAGTTCTTGTGAGCGACGCGAAATCGACTGCCCCGGATACTCCTGCACACTTTCACGGACAGCGGCGGTGTTTTCGGCAGATCTTGCGTTTCTTCGACGTACGGGTGTTGGTTGATTGTTTACTGAACCAGTGGACTCAAATTTATCCACCACACTGTGAATAGTCCTCTCGGCAGGACGTTATGGCGACCGTGGAACGTTGCCCAAACAGAACACCCATATTGATAAAACAATTTTATCATTTGCACGTATTGTGATTTGGCAAAACAGACTTAATAAATGACAGCCAATTCAACAGATGCGACTTCAACAATATGGCCGCTATCAACTGTCAAAATTCGGAAATCCCTATTGGAAGACGCTCGTACATACATTGCATGTCGAACCCATAAATGCCCATATTTTTTCCATCCTGCATCCCAATAAATTCACGGTTGACAATGAAATCCTAATGAAGATTTAATAAGTATACAATAATTATTTTATCTAATTGTATCTAACATCCCCTTAGCGCTGGTTCTCAGAGCTTTACGAGATCGGCAAAAGAGATTAATTATTAAAATTAACCTGACCAGGAGGGAAGAGGTGTGGCACAACCTTTGTTACTCTTTTTCCTTTATCTTTTTCCTTCGGCTAATAATTGCACACAGTTATCGTCTATAAAGTTATATTATACATGACTTTATATAATTATATTATTTAATATGATTTTATGCGATTGAAAAAACCAAATAAAGCGTTCCTGTCAATTTTTAGAATTGTGGAAAGATTTTTTTTTTTTTACAAAATCAGAAAGTTCTGCCTGACAATTAATTTTACATGGTGCTGTTACATCTTTAACCCAACCCATGTTTTTCTTTTCTTTTTTTAAAAGGAGTTCTATTTTGCATGGTAGTTCCATTTAATCCCTCGTTAATTCTCAAAAAAAAACAGTCCCATGAAAGGAAATAATGATGGGTCCTTAATTAATGAATTACTTGTTAATTGATAACTAAAAGTATATTGAGCGGGAAATTTTCTTAGAGATTTTAATGTCTTCATTAATATACTTACGTAGTATGTTTTGGGCCTTCATTAGTCTATAATTAATTTTAAAAAATCATTAATACTTGCCTTAGCCCCGTTTTTTTTTTTTTTTTTTTTTTTTTTTTGCAGCTGTAAACTCACCATTAAAATTCATCCGATCATCTGATATCAGCGTTGAACTCAAATGTTTTTTTGTATAACAACTTTATTATGATTACAATCTGCCCCATATAATAAGTAATTGTGATAAATGTTTTCATACTTACCATATTTACAATTTTCATTCACTTGCTCATTCGTGCAATATTTACAGACAGCCCAGGGGCCTCCCAAATTCACGTGGTTGTCACCTCCCTCGCATACGAAAGAGGAAGCGGAGTCTTTGGAAGTCCCCCACGCTCCTCCGTCAGCCGTGTCACAGGGTACGTGCCAGCGGAGGCTGACTAAGAGCGTGAGAGCCACATACGCTCAGGGCATGATTGCAGAAGCTGGCCATTGCCATGACTCCCACTGTTACGCATTTATAGCAGGTCACGAGGCCACTGCCGTTTTACTCTCCGAGGAGGATTATAGGGATGAGTGGGGCATTGTAATGACTGTGCTAAGGGATTAGGATGGTTGGATAGGTTACTATGGAATTTTATGAACTTGGAAGGGATGAGTTCAAGAATGTAGGGTATATTAAGATCGTTATAAAGGGTTTTGTTGCTTACGTAATAAGGGGCATTTACTATTGTTCTCAGGACTTTAGATTGAAAGGATTGGATACGCTTGATGTTCGACTTTTTTGCTGTCCCCCACAGCTCTATTCCGTACGTCCAGATTGTATTAAGTATAACTTTGTAAATTAGTAATTTGTTTTCTATTGAGAGATGGGATGTCCTTTGAAGCAGGCTGTACAGTCGTTCAAAGGGTCTGTTTAGTTCTTGTCTTTTTAGCCTCGTAGTGGGTCCAAAAATTGCCTTTAGGACTGGTATTGCACGGTCCCTTGGCGGGGTATTGGTAAAGTTTTGAATAAGCAATAATTGCACCTCAGTAGAACTTCATCGGTTACAATAATGCCACTGCGCAAGGTTAAAACTGAAATGTAAGTATAATTATTGACATTAGCTCTAGGACTATGTTTTAGATGTAGCTTCTCTTTTTTACTAGCTCGTGTACGGGGGAGAGCGTTCTAAATTTATGCTCCTCACAGGCCAAGACACCTGGGGTGTTACTCTCCGCATAACCAATGTATTTTTTCATAAAGAGGTATTCAATTTTTTTTTAATCTTTTTTTATGTATGTCTAGTGAAGCTAAAGATAAAACTTCCGATATTAACAGTCAACTCGTTTTATCACAAATCTTTTTCAAGTTTTTCATTGATTTTCAAACCAGATACGTAGTTAGGCGTCTATAAGAAGTGCAGTTTTAATTGAACAAATGTTAACATATACACTATGAAGTTTTTTCCCCTTTCCCCTCCCCTTCTTAGAGAATCGTTGATTTTTTTATTAATTGGTTAAACAATGTGTCAGTTTGTCCTGACCTAACGACAAGACAATTTAGTCACTCAGTTCTTCTGTGGGAAGATTGGGGCTACTGGTTCCACTGGGTTAAAACTATTGGCATTACTTTTAATTTTGATTTTTCAAGGGATATTATTAATTTATTAATTAATTACTCGATTTAAAAAAAATATATAAACATATCTTATTCTATAGGGTGTCAAATTGAAGGTATTAAAGTGGTTATCATGAACAACATTAACATCGAGTTTGTATTTTTTATTTTTGAACTGTAATAAAATCACACAAAGTTATTAAAACTGCTTTACAATCGTGTTCGTAATTTCGTTCAATTCCTGGAGATGCCTCATGGACCTACATCATGTCATAATTAATCAATTACCAATGAATATTCTCCAATCACATTGAGTAGTTTATTGAAATAAAGATCATCAAGATATGTAGTTTCTTTTTTAATCTGCCAAGTTATCATAAACTCTCATTAAAGTCGTGTTCGCAATAATCAACTCATCCGTCATGTCTCGATGACATGATATTTTGCATGAATATCATTGTGTAATGAAAAAAGTCTTTTTTTTTTATAGTGTATAGTGTAGGGTATTAAATCAAAAACCAATAGTTTCGCATCCTTGCAAATTGCTTTGCATCGAATGAAATTTTGAAACATTAGCGCTTTTTGTAAATGTTAAAATTATCATCTTTCCAATCTAATATTCGTATAGCATGTTTTGAGAATTTACAAATGAACAGAAGTTATTATGATGACAATTACCACTTATATCGAAACCCTGTTGAATGTGCGTCTGTATTAATTGAAAATCGAGTTATTAATCGATAAATTAATAATAAGGGTTTCTGAAGGTTGAAAAAGATCGACAGTTATATAATGCTAAGAATATTGTAGTCCTAATATTATATATAAGGCTAAAAGCCCCTTCTAGTGTATACCTGCCTCGGGACTTCATGGAAGTCACTGGTGTTTCTTGTTATTTTTTAAGTAAGCGACCGCAATTTCTGAAACAACCCTTCTCATATTCACATATGCCTCAGCTTTAGTTCCAGTTGTCTCCTAGACAATTGTCACTAAACACTTCCCCGACCCAGTATGCAGTAATCATAACTCTTAATATTTGTATATAACAGTGTTTTGCTTGTACTTCATAATAAAGCTTTTCTTTCATGTTTTTTTAAAAGACTCTCCTCTACAAAGATTATTTAACTGACGAAACCTTGAAAATGAACAATAAAATAATCCAAATCAAAAGTAATGTCGGTATTGGATCACGCGGAATCAGTAGTCCCCAATCGTGCCACAGGTCGCTTCAGGAAGCCATCGGTGGCATGATGGACGTGTCATGTCAGACTCCATGTGCCGTACCGGTGCTGTCGGTCTTTGATGTCCAAGGATATATAGCTTGTAAGGAGCTGGCACAGTCATTGCGAGAGTTGTCGAGGCCGGGGGGTGGAGCAACTACTGTCGTCGTCTGTCTGTTTACACTTATGTTCTAAGATTGTAACTAAGATTCGCACATTCTGAAATTTTAAATATTAGGCATAGCCTCCAAATATACTTTTTTGGTTAGTATACACCAGTCATGGTTACAGGCCTTTATTTTATCTTTTTCTATCTTTTTATCTATTAGGTTTGGCTTAATGAATAAGGGTTGATTTGAATATAATTACTGAAAAAAAAAAACAGCTGCGTTAAAAAAACAAACAAGGTGGGTAATGAGGCTTTTAATCCGTAAATCAACTAATCCACCTTTTTTTTTTTTTTTTAAAGATTTTTACAAATTGCAAGCACATCGATAATGAGCAAAATTTAAATTTTTGAAGGTAAAATCCAATCCATGGAGGTCCGAAAGTTATCGTCAACCTTAACTATGGTTACACTAATTTATTTCAGCGAAACTGAATCAACTAAGACCAAGAATTTTCAACTAAGATTTTTTCGCATTTTTCAATCTGTACAAAATAATAAGATATTGAAAATACGTATGTGGGAGTGATTGTCTATTTTTTTAATTTTATTTATTTTATAACCCTTCTGTTAAACAAAATATAATTGTAATTAAAATAACGATCTAACTCATTAAAAAATAGATACTTATATATAAAATTTTTCGCAGATTTATTCATTATTTCTAGTTTTACATTAGTCTACGTTTCGCTTCAGGATTAAAAATGAAACCCATCACATCTTAAACGAAATATAAATATTAATTTTATGTTATAGACAATAAAAAATAATAAATAGTAAAACAGTCCAAAGTATAAAACAACGAGCCATTGAATAATATAATTGTTCACATTCTCCTACTTTTACAAACAGAATTTGTTAAACTTGGAGTTCGGTTGTTGCTATATATGTAACGTGTGTGTTTTTAGTCCTGAATAGGCAAAATGCTGCCTGGTTTTGAAAAATGTGTTTGTTTTTTTCACAGAGTAAATTTAAAATATAGTTTTAAATATTTATAGAAAAAACAACTGGTGTTTATGAATGTTCGTTGTCATAGCATCATCAGATTGTACCATACACGGTATAGTGTTGTTGAGTATAACTTTTGAACTAAGCAATTGAAGGAAGACAATTCTCTACCTTCGGACTTATCTCTCATAGCTTGAGCATATGTTTTCAATAATTTATTTTGAAATGTCCATCTATAATATTTTGGTCCGTTGGTTGTGCCAACTAGTGGCATTCAGTGTGAAAATACTTAGCAAAAATCGTGCTCGTATTGTCCAATAAATATAAGAATGAGTGTACTATTTTCTCGGTCACTATTTTCTTATGTATTGCTCTACATCTTGTTCGGGCTCCATAGACAGTAAATCAGTTTTGATTAGAAGGGTAATTCAAATTAAGAGTCTTCAGTGTTTTGTTTAAACTTAATTTTTGTTTGAGAGGATTTATGCAATATTTTATTATTATTATTATTTTTTTTTGTGGTAATGAGATGAGTGGAAAATTTTAAAATTATAAAATTTCTTGTTTTCTTTATCTTCTGATTGTTTCGGCTAGAGAAAATTAGGAAAAGCATATGTAAATATTGTATACACGAACATATGTTTAAGATTAAAAAACAAAAGAAAGTGTAGGTTATGAAGTGTGTTTTGTTTTTTTCTCTTGAACAGCAGTTTTCATTTTGTTACTTCAACATACATAGAAGATAGTTTGAAGTACTATAAAGCTCGAGGAAGTGAAGAAATTGGACTTTGCGTATTAGAGGACAAGGAGCTTGGCTTAGTCCGTGTTGAAGATAGCAGAATACGGGCCTGTTCCCCTGCGAACAAGAAGTGGTAGTTTTCTACAAATTTGGACTTCTCGGCCTATCTCGTCTACAGATCTCTCCGTGCGCATCGCCGCTCTGCAGTTGACTATACGCACTCTTCTCCGAACATCGTATCGTGACTATTTTGTCATTATTTATTATACATTATATTTATATTTATTAACAATCAGGCCTGGTTTAATTAACTGTTAAATTGCTGATCAGTTATTTTATTTTTATTTTTTGAATAAAATGAATAGTTATTTATATATGTTGACTCCGCTTTCTCTTCGCATGTGGATTTGGGAGGTGTCTGGGCTGTCTGTAAATATTGTATGAATGAGTGAGTGAATGATGAATTGTAAATATGGTATGAATGAGAGCGTTTATCGCAATTACTGATTGCCTTATAAAAGGCAGATTGTGATCATAGCCCAATAAATAGTATAAAGAGTAAAAAAAAAAAAAAAAAATTATATATTATTTTTGGTACTTTGTTTAATGTTTACGCTTTACTGTTAGCAATTTTGTAACGCTGACCGACTCAATCCAACATCCAGCTTCTCACGACGCAATTTTCTGGCGTTGGAGGAATTCTTTATTCTCAAGAGCCCTAGCGCGAGCACATCTTATAATATCACTTATTCGTCAAACGAATGCTTGTTCTAGTAGTAAGTATAGCTTACCGTGATCAAATGAAGCGACGCTGCATTAACTATTGTTTTTTTCTGAAAGCGGTTTCTTGTAAGCAATTACTATCCGAGAAAAACAACAAGACAAGTGCGAACTACCGTGGCGCGGTCCCACGCCACAAAATCGCGTGAGCCCTTTGTTGCCAACCACCAATAATAATCGCCGGAGATTGGGGGGGGGGGTTGTGCAATATCAAAGCTATGCGTTATAATTTATGGGCAGCGATAAAAAGGAACATTGAGCAGCTCGAAGGGGAAAATTAGCAATCAGTATTTGTCACGCCAAGCTGTGAAGAAAACCCGGCTGCATACAAACACACATATAAAAAAAGTTTAAACAAAGTATATTATAAGTGTAGTTATATAATAATTTAAGTGCTCACTGACATTTCTATCGAATCAGGATAGTCTGGGTGTAGTGAATAACACAAATTAAGATAAATACGGAGTATCCTATCTTCTAGTTATTGCCAAGCCCAAATATCGGATGAAAGTGCGATCGTCTTAAGTTCTAGAAATTATTCAATCCATCTGAATTTTAAAGATATATTCAAAAACACCATGCTCTACGCTGACTAGTCTACAATTGGAATGTAATAACGGGATGATGAATTTCCGTGTTATACGTATTTGTGTTTTTAATATTTTCTACTTAACTTCTGGTAATGATAAAACTTCTCTTCGTGTATTTTTTTTTTTGTCTTTGACAAGACATGAGAGATAAGTAAATGAAAACGATGCCCATTAATAAACTTGATAAAAATCAAAGAAATCTCTTTAATCAACCTGAGCCATAATCATAACAGATTCATCCAGTAATATCATCATATATTCACGGCTAGCAATAAACGGTGAAATAATAATAGGTTACGTCAAAACCCACGAGTCAGTCAAAACCATCTCTTAATATCATCGTTTGGCTTTATGCCCCCTTACTTCCTCTCTCTATATATTTGTTTTCATGTATAAGTAAAATACCTGCCTCCAGGATAATTCACAAGCTTCGGGAAAAGACTACCCAAAAATGGAACCGACAGTTCACAGTGGTCATGATTAGATATGTATGAAAACTTAGAGCCAGTAGTGCAAAGATGGAAGAAAACGAATAAAAATAACAAACTGATAAAATGAAGAACTATTGATCGATGACTGAGGAAGTATAAGGTATTTAAACAGTTTTATGTTAAAATTACATAAGTGTCATGTGTACAGAATCCATTAGCATCGATTTATTGGCAGCCATTTACAACAACGAAGTTGGAACCGAAAAAAGCCTCATATATATAACTTTTGAGACCTCTCATGTATCAGCTCACCAGCTGTTCAAAATTTAAAGCCATTCTTCTTCTCCTTAGTTGTCATACTGGAAACATAAAGAAAAAATAAATATATAGCTTTTTTTTTTGTCAATATTCTAGCGGTTTATTTATATTTTTAAATGTATTTAAGAAACTCACATGGCGTCACGGAGCATTACTGTTTCTGAATTTTTGATTTACAAAAATGAAATTTGAGCATGGTTGAAAACCCACTTAGTTTGTGCAAAATTGTTACCTTGACACGAAAAAAAAAGGCCCGTTCTTAAAACTTCCGTCAGTTTAGTTTAGGACTGACTCAAAGAGGTAGAAATAGTTGATAGATACTAATTTGTTACCTACTTCACGTAATACTGTACTTTTTTATTTTTCGGTTTTTGAATTTAAAAACATCATATTTCCTAAACTAACAAAGATATATTCCTTGCGGTTTGTTAAGAGCGATATCGTTAAAGCAATGAAATTTTTTATGTTGGAAAATATTCTATGATTATTGTTCCTTCCCATACACATGCCTTTATTAGTAAATATGTAAATAATAAAATTTAATTTTGTGAGCGGTTTCAACCTGTCGCTTCGTCTCAAACTGATGATCTATAAATGTGTCCTCCGGCCAGCTCTGCTGTGCCCCGCTATTTACCCACTTGACTGACAATACAGCCAAATGTCTCCAACATTTCCAGGATGGGATCATGCGAAAAGTGGTCCGACATACCTCTTTCGCGAGGGTGAAGAACGCTGACCTTCACCCGTTGCTTGGTGTGCCGTCGGTGGGTGATTTCATCCGCAGGAGACACATCAAGTTTTTTGACTCATTGCAGCACCTAACCAACACAGTGTTTAACACTATGACCACCCCTCCCGCATCGATGGCAACAGACTGTCGGGGAAAAATTAGGTTAAGAATTAGTATGTAAGTTAGTTTTAAGTTTGATCAAAAAGTTGAGCCCCATCACCTTTTTTAGAGTCAGTTCAGTCCAGTCACGTATCATGTGTATCATTATACTTGTTTGTTCATTATATAATTTTTGTAAAATAACAAAACATGTATATAATGTAGCGATGATACCGGAAATACAAAAATTATTTGTAAATAGATTCAACTGAGGATCTATAATTATATATAATTATCTGTGAATTTAAAGGGGCTATGGAAAAAAAAATGTGAGTGGTTTTCGGTGTTGGTCGGAGCGGTGTAGTTTAATAAATAAAATGAGTAGTTTTATTCATAGTCATTTAATTATTCATAAATATTTAATGTTTAAGTTTTTTAACACACGGAGTCCCAGGTCCAATTTGGGACTAGCCCATGACTGTTTTCCTACACAGTACTGACGCCATCTTTAATGTTTTGAATAATCTTGTACACATTACAATTATATTGCAGCTAGTTATGAATTTATATGTAAGGTGTTTTGGAATAAATCCAATAAAAAAACCTTGTTACTCAACATCAAAATTTATTCATAAACTTTTCAACGTTTCGTCAATTGCAAGTAATGAAATAAAAAAAAAAAACGTTATATTTACATAACGTCTTATAGTTATAATGATGTTATTACTGCCCTTATACAATGCTACTCAATCCTAGACAAACATTAAACAGTTAATTTGTCTGTTGATGACTTATACGTAATTGATCACTATCAATATTTAACAATATTCAACATTTAAATAAATTTAAATTAATAAGTTTAAATACACAAGTTGAAATGTACTTACCCACGTGTTAATTTAGATATTCTGGGTACCAAGGTAATTACTTTTTTTTAACATTCTTCATTTCTTTAACATGTTTTGTAACTGGGCAATTGGTTTGCTCACACATTCTTGCCCATGTTGTTGTAGGCTTTGTAAATACCTTTTGCCTTATTTTTTGTCACTGGGGTCCACTCGGCCTTGTGCGTATAAAAACGTAGCTAGTTAAGATAAGTACAGATTAGCAGTAAGTATATAACGTTTTCAAGGATTAACGCACAAGGACGTTTCCGTTTTTTCTTCTTCATTAATGTGAATTTCTTTCATATTTTATTTATATTGATTGTAAAACTAGCTAATAGTGTCTATAAATAATTGATATTATGGAAACTAATTTTTTATATTACTCGGATAATAAAAATATAATTTATGGCCTACTAAAGAACAGAAAATAGTTTTAGACGGTACGACTCTCGGACGTTAATGTTGAGGATGTACCATGTTGCCCATACTAAGGGTCCTCGGCGGATATCGGGGATGACGTGAATAAAGGAAAGTGACCACACGAGAAGAAGAGAGGATAAAAGGGAGGAGCGGAAGTTGGGCCAGGTGTCACTTCAAAAGGGCATTTTCCTCGGTCCACCTGCCTCTCTGATTTGGAGTCACCTCGGACGAACGGTCTCAGGATCCCTGGTAATATCACTGGCCGGTGGAGCAGCTTTCGATGGTATGTTTTGTACATAGTAGCTACTTAAGGTAAATAAAGATTGGCACATTGTGAATAACGCTTTCGAGAATTAACGTTCGAAGCAGAAAAGTTTCTATCGCATATTCCCAAAACGGCTATTACAATATAATCATCTCATATGTTCATATCTGTTTAGATTAGTAGTACATTTCCAAAATATAGTAAATATATTATTATATATAACTTCCTCATTGTGCTAAAATTACAATATACCTTATTAAGTAATTGAGATAAATGTTCTCATTCATACCATATTTACTAACAACCCAGAGGCCTCCCAAATCCACATGGTTGTCACCTGTCTCGCATGCGAGAGAGGAATCAGAGTCTTGGGAAGTCCCCACGCTCCTCCGTCAGCCGCGTCACCGGATACGAGCCAGCGGAGGTTGACCAAGAGTGCGAGAGCCACATACGCTCATGTCATGATTGGAGAAACTGGCCATTGCCAGGACTCCCACTGTCACGCATCTAAGCAGGTCACGTGTGCAATGACTGCACCCTGACCATTAGGGTGGTTGGATAGGTTACTATGGAAGTTCATGAACTTGGAAGGGATGAGTTTAAGAATGTAAGGTATATTGTGATCGTTATGAAGGGTTTTGTTGCTGACGTAATAAGGGGCATTTGCATAGTAAAGATTTATTGATTGGTATAGACTTTGTTTTAAAACGTACTTACCTGACTCTGACAAAATGGTCTTATTGTTGCATCTCAGAAAACAATAATAGTAAATAGTAAACGTCAAGTTAATACATTAAAATTTTCCTTACATACTGCATTAGCTGAGAAAGTTTTAAATAGTTACCACAGTTTCTATGATAAGGAACATAATACAATAAGAGCAGAAACATTGTGTGGCGATGCTTTTAGAACTGTTTCCGATATCATTATTGATATATTTAAATCAATTGTTTTCGACATTGCTTTATAATGTTATGGTTTTTCCACTTAGTTAGGTATTATAGATATATTGCAGTTTGGGTCATTATTGATGAAAGTAATGCCAAAGATACCCAAGTTATGATGTGCTGAATATTGGGGGCGTTTCCTTTTTAAATGAACCGAATATATGCTTTATATTATTGTCTACGTATTCATTCCGACATAATTAGTGTATACTTGGCATACAACAAAGGGCTGTAGGCGAAAAGAGCTGAGGACAGAAGGCGGAGATGAGGAGACAGGAATGCCTAAGTGGAGGCCAGCGGGGTAAGGGCTGGAAGACGCTGGGTGTTTGTCATGTAAATGAGACATGTCGCCACTTGCCAGCTAACAAGACCTCCTTCCTGAAAAGGTTAAACTTGACTCAGTGCAGAATTTAAATTGGCCTCCCCGAGTTCTGCAGGGGGGAAGGTAAGTATCTCACAGACCGGCACATCTCCATCCACAGTTCGTTCATTAAGTCAGGCTTCAGGCAAGGCAGTACCTCGTTTATGACGATTCAAGCGAAAAAGTTACTTATTCCAAGCACAATATTAACTTTAAACAATTTTCATACATATATAGGGACCGGAAAGTAATGTCGTTTTTTTTTTACATTAAATTCAAACACATACATTTTTAACAAGTTTTTTTGTGTTTTGATCAATATTCTAATCACCCTCGTTATCAGCAACCTTTTGCCATCTAGTGTGACAATTTTCAATGCCCCATCGATCAAAATCAATTGGTATTTGAGCAAAATATCTAGAGATGGTATTTTAGACATAATCCAAATTTTGAAATTTTTTGGCACTTTCAAAATGTAGCGATCGGGATAAATGGAAATCCGATATCGGGCGAGTAAGGTGGTTGAGGCAATTCCTCCCACCCCAATGCATTAATTTTTTCCAGGGTTCTTGCGGAAAAAATAGGCACAGTGCCCCCCCCCACTTCTTGGGGTGTTGCAGAATAACGCCTTTTTTTATTGACAATCGCTGGTCAATTTTCAATTAAAGATTGATTTACTCGATCCAATTGTTCACTGTAAAGATCTGCATTCACAGTTTTTCCAGGTATCAGCGATGAACGACCCCGCGAATACTCCACCAAACACACAAAAGCGCCTCTTTTGAGTGTAAACCTGGCTTATTAGCTGTACTTTCCGCCGATTCATGCGGAGAGAGATTTTTGGATTATCATAGAGGACCCATTTTTCATACCCAGCCTCACCCACCATATTACGCCATCGGATTCCCATTAATTCCGATCGTTAAAAATTTGAAAATTCGGATGATGTCAAAAATGCCATCTCCAGATATTTTGCACAAAAACCAATTGATTTTTATCGATTCGGCATTGAAAATTTGCACACTTGATGGCAAAAGGTTGCCGATAACGATGGTGATTACATCATTGATTAAACTGTAAAGAAAACGACATTACTTTCCGGTCCCCCTATTATTGATATTTGAACAAATTTGTATCAAGTTACTTGCAGTATATAATAGATGGAGCGTGTAGTTCAAATAAAACTTTTTCTTTATTTTGTATAATATAACTTATAAAGAAGAATCGATATTGGCCTTTATTATCGATAATATCGACGTGGGCCACACACTCCTTAAGTGATTGCGAATTCCTTGCTTTCTCTTCGGGTCGGCTCCTTACGCCCCATTAGCTCTGAGCTCTAGCCAATTCTCCCTCGGGGCTCGCAGGCTCATTATCTAACCGGGTGAAATATGCTACATTTAGCTAATTGAGCTGTAAAAGAATTGATAAAACAACATTTGAAATATTAGCTCCGAGGATACTATTAATAACTATATTGTTTTATTTATCGGCAGAAGGAGAACGATAAGTTAGCTTCTATCGCATAGCTTTATAAGCGATATTGTAAGGTATTATACTTTCGGTCAAACATTCCTTTTGGCTTTTAGTGAACTTCAACACGGAATCTCAAAAGAAACAAAATAAAGACAATAGGTAGAACTATGGCTATTTAGGTTAGACATACAAGACATTTCCTAACTTGTGAATATGCTAGTTTTTTTGAAAAATATTCAAATTTTCATTCAAAGTATTATTTTCTTATTAATGTCCTAGGACGGTTTCAATCAACAGAACATACATCTTCATGTAGCAGGGAAATGAGGACGAATTGTGTAATAAAATATAGAAAATTAACAGAGCGTGTCTTAATGTAATTAGTTGCTACACATTTAATCAATTTAATAAGTTTATTTTTATCATGGGGATTGTATAATGTCATGGGCTAAATGTGAAGAAAGGTGAAGGGCCATGGCCTACAAAACGTAATATAATTACCAATACCCGGTTCCATGAGAATCAAGTTTTAAACTTTAAAATCAGTTTTTCTTTACTTGAAAATTTATTAAGGGCCTCCCCCATTCTTCCAGAAAATATAAGCGGATACTGCGGTATTACTTAGCATGTGATAATTTTAATTTGGGGTTCTGAGCAAGATTGTAAGATATTTAAATAGATTTATATTTTAAAAAAAAAATGTGGTCGGGAGGCTCATCATTTTTATTTCGGTAAAGATCCCACTGTCATTAATAATTAATAGCCAAATAAATATTAACTAGCGAGATCGAGACTCGAACCAAGACCATTAATCGACACGCGAAGCCTCTTCGATATGACAGGTCAACAGGTGTTTATGTACCTGAGTATTTGAAGCGATTTCATTTGAATTTGATGCCTTCAATTCAAATATGGCATTAGTTTTTGCTTAGGAGCTTACATTTCTAAGATGTAACATTTTAGGCAAATATACGTTACTACGTATATCAAGTTAAATCCATGGATCAAATAAAAAGAAATGAACACGAAATTTTCATTATTATATTTTACAAAGATAGAGGAAAAAGTCATCGATGAAGCCAACTAGTCACTGAACACTTCGGAAGCTTCTTTTCCGTGACATTCTTGAATCCAATTATAGAACAGTCCCTTTTTAAACTCCAGGAGTAATCTGCCATCATGTACGTATCCTACCTTCCTCGGTAGGAGGCCTCCTTTGATGTCCTAGGAGAAAGTTAAGTCTACACAAATCAGCCATTGATGTTCATAGTAATTTATGTTCTCCAAGACCAATGCTATGGTGTTATATTCTTCTTTCATTTTCGTCGAGTGAGGAATTAGTATCGAACCATATCTGGAAACTCGTCAGGAAGACTCATTTTTTTCCAGGAATCCTCTAATTTCGTGACAAAATACAAGATTGCCTTCTTGAAAGAAGAAGAGAGAAGAAGAATATAGGAAGAAATCCTTGCATATGTGATTTAGAACTACACAAAATGGAGTAAGAACTGCACGTTAAAAAAAAACTCTGATCTAAAAAAGTAGAACAGATAGAGAAAAAGTGATATAATATTTAGATTCATCACCCTAAATATAGCTAAAATTAGTTCTATAATCCTAGGCTCCAAAATTAATTTTTTTCTTGTGATGATGTGTAATTATTGCTATCGTTTAATACCAAAATACCACTTCCAATCTAACAGTCTCACAATATACACATTTTTGAATGTTTTTTATTTATTTCGGAAATGAGTACTTTTAATTTTAACCTTTTTAATCTGTTGACAATTTTAGAGAAGAAAGAGATAGCTGTGACCTTTTATTTATAAATTATATATTGGTATGTTAAATGACGGACTTAAATCCACATTGGGATTTAAGTTTCTTCTTTGAAGTGTGAGCTGTACGTCACTTTTGTGCGAGGAGACACTTATAATTGACTGATTCTTTCATCATTGCCAGTGTTAAATGCTTAAAGAGGACGGAGGGGCACACATCGATCTGCTGTGACCGTGGCTAACGGACGGCCAATCTTCCACCAGGCAATTTGTTCTGCAGTGTCCTCGCTTTGTTCTTGTGCAGCCGTCGATAGATAGTTTGGCTCGGTCAGCCTCCACGATGTCTTTAATGGCTGGCCATCCGCTGATATCTACCATCTGCCAAGTCTTAGGGGTGGTTAGACCCGGATCGTGCGCACTTAGTGTCCTCTGTCCTCTATGCAAGTAAGCGACATTTATGGACAGTTATGATTTCGGTCAGAGATTCTCTTATGTCAGGCATTATCGTGTTATGGCAATGAGCTGAGTAAAGTAAATGTCCGTTTTCAATTCAAGTACAAGCTAACTGACAATCCAATATTCCAACAATAGCCCTTCATTGTCAATGACAACCTGGTGGATTTCGTGAAGACCCCATTCCTTCTATTGGGATAAGACCTCATCTAAATTGATTACGAAAAAAATTAGGTTAAACCTCGCAAAGCAACCTTTTCGTACCTAATAATATCCTTAAATCTTCGAAATTCTTCATTTTACATTCATACTGAATAAACAGGAGTTACATTATGCGCCACAATTTTATTAAATGGCAGTCAAATACGATTTTATTATTAGTAAACAGCTTTGTTATGATAAAATTACAATCTGCCTTATTGGGCAATAAGTAATTGTGATAAATGAACTCTATAAATATATGAACTCCCAAGAGTAAGCGGAGTCTTGGGAAGTCCCCCACGGTCCTCCGTCAGCCGCGTCACCGGATACGAGCCAGTGTAGGCTGACCAAAAGCGCGAGAGCCACATATGCTCAGGACATGATTGGAGAAACTAGCCATTGCCAGGACTGTTACGCATTTATAGCACGTCACGAGGTCTCTGCCGTTTTGATCTCCGAGGAGAATTATAGGGATGAGTGGCGCAGTGTAATGACCGTGCTAGGGGATTAGGATGGTTAGATAGGTTGCTATGGAATTTCATGAACTTCGAAGGGATGAGTTCGAGAATGTAGGGTATTTTAAGACCTAATCTTAAGATATTCAAGTCAAGTAAATTGATTAATTTTTCCAATTCCATGGTAAATGTAAGGTATATTAAGATCATTATGAAGGGTTTTGTTGCTGACGTAATAAGGGGCATTTACTATTGTTCTCAGGACTTTTGATTGAAAGGATTGGATACGGTTGATGTTCGACTTTTTTGCTGTCCCCCACAGCTCTATTCCGTATGCCCAGATTCGCAAATACGAAATGTTTTTGTATCACATGATCTATAAATATAACTATTGTAATTGGTAATTGCTTCAGAATATCGTCGAAGCAATGTAACAGCTAAGAATCACAACCCTTCAGGACAGCAATCTAAATTTCAGAATCATATTATTTAGCGACTGTTTTCTGATAAATGTATTTGATAAAAATATATGATATATTTTTTCGAGTATATAATACAAAACAAAATAACTAAATAGCTTTTTAACTATTACTACTAAGACTTAAGACTTAGACTTAGACTAAGACTTAGAGCTCACTTTTTTGTACGGATTGCATTTCAAATCTAAAAAGAATAATTACTTTTATAAAAACTGTTATTGTACAGAGTAGTTTTTACTTATTTCGTACGTTATTACAGTGCTACAATATAGTGTGCAATCTTAAAGGACCAGAAAAAGGGGGAGTTCGTTATCTTTATAAAAGCGATCAACTCGTAAAACTAGAAACTCCTTCTGAGCTATCTTATCGTTCATCTCTCGAGTCCCCCAAGACTCCTATTTATGGACCATTCTGTTTTAATCTTTATATCTTTAGTTTAATCTCATACACTACTAGTTTTAAATTTAGTAGAGTTATTGGATTACTGTTCTTCGATCCCGCTTCTGCAGTACATAAATATATACCAGTATAGTCCATATACAGTAGAATCCCGATAATCCGTATTGTCAAGGGACTGACAGTTTGGTACGAATTATCGGGAATACAAAATTAAAAAACGTATTAATGCTGACATGTATGTATTAAGAAGTATGTGCAATGTAGAAAGGATAAAAACTATGCAATAAACACTGCTTAATACTAAACTAAACAATAAACAATACATGCAATAAATAATATGTACATACTTACTCGTATGTTCTAGATTAAATAAACACCAATCATTTGTACGGAAAATTCCGTAATTTTTTTTTGACGCAATCCTTGCAGACGGGTATTGTCAATTCCTTTGTACATTTCCTCCAACTGGTACATTTGAATTCCTTGCTTGCACGAACCACTTTTTTAAGTTCTCTTCAAGTTGTGGGTAATCACTAGTCTTAGACCATTTTACTTTGCTGCTTGATGTCTAGGAAGTTATTTTGTCCATGTTCTTCGGGATTGATGTGATCGTGGAACGAGGGACGTTAAAACGCTTGCATACGTCAATTTGCTTTAAGCCACTGGCCACGACCTTTATGATTTGCTGTTTATCTTTAATAGAGAGGCTAACTTTTTTTCGGAGGCATGGTAACGTGTCACAACGAAAACAAGACTGAACTGTAGAAACGAAAGAAAAGCTTAGTACAATTCCTAAAACTTTTCCTCTCTCCTCTCCTTATTTCCTATGAGTAAAAAGAGTACGAATTACATTTGGGATTTCATAGAAAAGATTTATCTCGCACTCATTCTGCTCTCTGGTCTCTCACTGTCCTCTTTCCCTTTCTTGAAACAGTACGAATTAACGAGGTTTTTAAGCTGGAAATACGTATTATAAGACGTTTTATAAGACGTCTTGATCAGACTATATAACTTTATACATTTTTTCTCTCGTTTTCCGAAGATTTATTTTATTTTAATACACCGAGCACTTTCGGCAATTCACAATGGCACTCTCAAGGCAAGGCCGCATACTAAAAGATATATAATCGAATATATAAAAAATCTCAAGTCAATAAAGTCAATAAATAAATATTAAAAGATAAATAGATGCAAGCCAAAAAGTTTAAAATATGGTTAAAACATACAATTCAAGGAGCTAAAGCCAATATGTTTTTACAACTAAAGAGATTTTCCAATGAGGAACCAACTATAAAAATATCTTTGCTTAGGAACTTACAAACTCTTAAGTTAGCAGAGTGAGCTTGTCTTAACGGTTTAACGGTCTGGCTGGCAAAACTACATGGTACATAGTTTTTGATAAAGTTTATTACTCTAGCTCCCGCGCTGTCACTTCTTAAGTTAAGAATACCTTCACTACCCGCTTCAAAGAAATTCCCAAGTTTTCGAAAGTTAAATAATCTTTGTAGAGGATAGTCTTTTAAAAGAAAAGCTTTATTATGAAGTAGAAGCAAAACACTGGTATATACAAATATTAAGAGTTACGTTACTACATACTGGGCGAAAGGTCTAGGGATGAGTGTGGGAACAAGTGGGGTTTGGGGCTAAAGCTGAGACATATATGTATAAGAAAAGGGTAGTTCTGAGAAGTATGGATTAAGGGAAGTAAGGAGGGTCGATTACTTAAAAATAACAGGAACCATCAGTGACTTCCATGAAGTCACGAGGCAGGTTTATACAATTCTGCTCTAGCCCCTTCTACTTTAAGCATTATATATAATATTAGCATTATAATATTCTTAGCATTATAAAACTGATATATAATGTTTTACCCTTTCCCTGTCTGTGGAGGAGGACACGGCGTCAACACTGCCTTTGTTCCCTCCACTAGCTATGTTTTTATAAAATTCCTGGAGCCCTATATCCTGATGAGGGCCTCTGATAGACGTGGTTTGAGTTTCCTTCCGGTTGGACCTATATAATATTTTCCGCATTGGCCATAATTAATGCTGTAGATCCTTGACATGTTGGGTAGCTCCTTACTGTCTTAAACTCGGCAAAGGTTATCTCTCAGCGCTCCAGTATTCATAACTGGGTTTTTTGGTGATTCAGCACATAAGGTGAGCCCCATCACATTTGTACCTTTGTGTAGTACCAGAACATGTTCAATGAGCATTTCATTGCAAAATATTATTAATATTTGGCAATATAAATCATATAAAATGTAGGCAACTACAGTACATATAATTTTTCTTCTTCTTTCATTGCCCCTTTCAATTTACAGATAATTATAGATCCTCAGGCATATGTAAAAAAGTACATATAAACAGTTGTTTTGAATCTATATTTAAGTAGTCTAATTAATTTTGTAACTAGGGGATAGGGCGGGAAAAAAAAATAATCAGACTATCTTTTCAGAAAAGGTACCCAAGTAGTGCAATATGATCCTTTTGTCGGGCTTGAGTTTATTTATCCCTAAGTGGGGAGAGTTTCATAATATTGTCTTTAGTTAGTTTATTTATTATTAGTTTTTTTATAGTTGACGGGGTATACCCATCAATCTTGACGTGGCATAAATAGCTAATCTCACGATAGTAATTGGTCTTAGTGTATGGGGTATTGAGAAGACGGTGGATCATAAAATAAAAGGCAGACACTCTGTGGTTTATGGGGGGGGGGATATGAATCAGAATGTTCGTAGGCTTTCTGTATATTCGTGGTAAACATTTATAACTTCTTTATTGTGCTAAAATTACAATCTGCCTTATTCGGCAATATGTAATTGAGATGAATGTTTTCATTCATACCGTATTTACAAAAAGCCCAGAGACCTCCCAGATCCACATGGTTGTCACCTCCCTCGCATGCGAGAGAGGAAGCGGAGTCTTGGGAAGTCCCTCACGCTCATCCGTCAGCCGCGTCACCGGATACGTGCCAGTGGAGGCTGTCGAAGAGCGCGAGAACCACAGACGCTCAGGACATGATTGCAGAAACTGGCCATTGCCAGGACTCCCACTGTCACCCATTTATAGCAGGTCACGAGGCCACTGCCGTTTTAGTCTCCGAGGAGGATTATAGGGTTTAGTGGTGCAGTGCAATGACTGTGCTAGGGGATTAGGGTGGTTAGATAGGTTACTATGGAATTTCATAAACTTGGAAGGTTGAGAATGAGTTCGAGAATGTAGGGTATATTAAGACCTAATCTTAAGATATTCAAGTCAAGGTAATTGATTAATTTTTCCAATTCCATGGTGAATTGTTTATTTGTCCGGGACAAGTTTAAGTAATTTAAAAAGGATCATTAACCGTATGAAGAGTAAGAGATAGTATAATGTTACATTAGACAATAGTGGAAGGATAGCGGCGTGGATGCCTGATAAATGACGGATATCCTTCGGGGAAAGGCAACCCGCGGGTAGACCCGCCGCCTCCTCACGTTCGCCTAGCTTCGAGCCTGGCTCCATTACAGTTCACAGACCAAGGGCTATCATTTCAGATTATTTCCATTTTATCTGAGTCATCCGCCCTGTCCTCCTCCAAGGCAATTATCTGCTCTTAGACTGGCACGGTCGCAGCTCCATCGTGTCACCGTTCCCATAGCCCCGAATCTCAGTACATATCCGAAGAGGGTTTCTTATTCAAATTAAGAGAAAAGTTAGTTATGTTTGATGTAGCACGTTTCAATACGGGCTGTGAAAGTAATTTAACTGACAGTTTTATTGATAGTCCAAGAAACCCCCCATAAAAATTACATATTATTAACCAAGACGCTAAGATATTTAAATTTATACCATTAATATTGAAGGTCGCTTTTATTTTTAGCATCTCCATGGCATCGAGTGAAACTATCATGCCTATGCATGCAACTAGTTGTTAAAAAAAATGCATAGACACCAATGACAGTTTCATTGATTTTATGAACTTATAGCTTGGAAAGATAAAACACGCCTATTGCTAAATGTTTTAGTCTGACAGCTTTAATTGGATACCCTACTCTAAACTACAAGCAAAAATATATTTCACGAACTCCAGAACACACGGACAGGCGGGTTAAAACAAGAAATATATCTGATTTTGAAAAAAGTGACGGCAAAAAATAAATGTTTTCTTTTGTGTATGTTCACATCTTTCACACATTTGTTTAAGATAAGTTACAAAACAATTAAATAAAGACTACTGGTCCATGGAGATATATGGATTAATTATAACTATTAACGGTCCCATAATTATTAATAGTACAAATTTTTTGTATAGTGTTATTAATAATTATCTATTAATTACGAAATTGCCTGCTAATAACAAGTAATATGCACTTATAGTATTACTACTAAGATATAATTAAAATGAAGTAAAGATAATAGTTTTCGGATTCTTCCGACATCTCCGGTATGGTCTAGTGGCTAGGATACCTGGCTCTCACCCAGGAGGCTCGGGTTCGATTCCCGGTACCGGAATAAATTTTTTATATATATTGATCTTCCAATATTGTTAATGGATTTTTACTTGTATTAATACGTTTTTTTAGCATTTAAGATTAGCTTAAATCTATTTTTCATAAAAAATAGAATTTCCGTAAATTCTACTAATTATATATACGGTAATGACAATAGAAATTATAATGAGATGAAAAAACTATTATTAGTTACGTTTAGAAAATGACGAGAAAATTAGAATATTTCAATATTGAGATTCTAAAAACCATTTTTGTGTTTTTGGATATGTGGAATTTTTTTGTTTTTGGCATAAAAAGGCATACCGGTGACCTATCATTAGCATTACATATGCTACATATACCCATCATTATCGAATAAGAATTTGATCATTGATTGCAGTTTTAATGGATTGTCCGCCTTTGGGTTTTGTTAATATTTCTGTGCAGATGAAAATAGCATTGAATATCATGATAAATATAAATTTATATAAGCTGTATTAAATTTTTTCTATTCGTTGAAAAATATTTTCAATTACCGAAATAGTTTAGTAAATTTTTTTTATTACTATTGCGTTTAAGAAACTGACGCACCTAAACAAAATGAAATGAATTTTTTTTTTTTAATTCAGTTTCATGATTTAACAAAAAAAATAATCAGTATGAAATCACGACAAATTGTTTTGATGCAATTAAAAATAATATGTTTATTAGCAAGCCTTGGAAGATTAAAAAAAAGCTGTTTTCTAACCTTATCGCCCAGACTAAAGCTGACTTCTTCCTCTTTTGGAGAGAACTCGAGAAGAATCATTTACATCCTGCCCTAAGCCAACAGACGACATGTATATCTGCGATGAGAACTTACCGTTTCTCAACGGCCAGGTATAGACCGACTTTCAGAAATGCAAATACTCCGAGCAAAGACCCTCAGCATGTCGCCATGTTGACCTTTCCGCGCGTCCTTCTCGGCACCATAATGGTACAGTGTGCCTCCAGAGAACATGGCGAGATGGCACCATTAATTAGAATACTCCATTTACGCACAAATGGTCCCCCCTCGAATGGTGTAGCACTTACTAAATGCCAAGGACCGACTTACATTCTAAGTGCTTCTTCTCATAAGCACTGGACACACACGATGTCCCCCCATCATTCTGCAGTCATTCGTCAGAGGGACATTTGCTTCAGGCCTTATGTTATGGATTTGGTCACGGTCACGAATACATTACAATTTCGGTGATTCGTAATAAACTGTTGGAAAAATCTTTTTGAAACGTCGGTCATAAAAAAAATCAACCCATTCGGCTCCCTCGGTTATTCGTAATGATTTTCGTACCCGAGACCATTGAACGCCTCACAATTCGTAATTCTCTGTTGACAATCCCTTTTTTTAGAAAAATATTCCGCTTTTCATTTTTCTTAATCACGACTGTTAACATTGGATTCTACATTCATTGCCTAGGTACCCCTAGGCTCCACCCTCGGTAGACTCTCACTACCTTCCTGATTCCACCCGCCTCCTTTAGGCATTCCACACCCTATATCCTTCACATACATCCTTCAAATGGGGGACTCACCTTAGTGAAAGGCACTCATTAGCCCAAAATAATTTTCCTTTATTTTTCCCACACCCTATTTTTATAAGTTTGGGGGAGCTAAGGAAAAAAAAACAAAAAAAAAAAACTTTAATTTAAATGAGTTCAAAGCGTACAAATTAGTTACTGTCCATTTATAAAATCCGTTTGCCGATAGCGAGAAAAAAATCGATGTGGCAAACAGCTCTCACACGCAAACGGTTTTCACAGTAACAATATATTTTCCACTCCAGACATTTTTTTTTATTAATGTTAACTAAATACATGCATATTTTAGGTTGTGTTTTGTACTTTGTATTGTACGTATATGCAAATTTTAATCAAAACTGATAATTCCGTTAATTTGAATTTTTTCTTCTTTTAACCCTCAATAATTCGTAATCTACCCTATTCCGAAAATCTCGATAATTCGTAATAAACCCTCGGTCCCTTGGCATTACGAATTATCGGGATTGTACTGTAGTAATAAATTAAATTAGTTCGTAAAAATGTTTTTATTAGCGAAATATAAAAAAGTACAGTCTAATTAAAAACTAAAAAGACTAAGATACAAATATATAATTAAGATTTATATTAATTAGCCAAGATAGTAATAAAAAAAATTATATATAAAAAAAAATGAAAAAAAAAAGAAATCTCCAACAAGTTGCTATATTTTAGAGCAAGTAGCGTTTAATTAAGCTTTTAATAAACTTAAACACTCTAAAGTTTCATTGGACTCTCTAAAATTAACAAAAATTAGTTTTATATAGACCGGATATGACTTTATTAGTTACATTCCATCTAGAAGACTGCATATGAATAATTCAATGCAGATATTTCCAACAGTTGTTCCGATCTGATCTGTTTCTTGTATTTCATCGTTATTGGACCTATTACGGTCGATTTAAACCAAAACTGAGTCCAAATATGCCCAAAAAAAAAAAAATTAAATAGTTTTAGGGACAAAAAATCAGTTTTTTACGGTCACAGGTCATGACTACGTGACCTGAGGAGGTTAAAATATTAACTTGACCCGTATTTGACCCTGAGGGTTTGCGCTGAAAATTTGGAAGAAGTTTGAAAGGAGTGAAAAAGGATAATCACAAACATAAGAGACTTTCAAAATAAGTCTAGTTAAAACTTCATTAAACTTATTTAAACGTTAAAAAAAGTTATGTGACATTATCCATAGATAGACCTTGTGGTGTGCGTTTCTTAAATGATTGTCAAAGTGCTCAAAATACCATATTTTAAGTTAAATTATAACTTCAATGCATTTTTTTTTTTTACTGAAATTTCACATGTAACAAATATTCGCCAAGCCAAGTCATGTTTGTTTTGCGGGAGCAATTTAATTATAATTTTAATTTACAGAATAAACTTTGGAATTTTCGATATTGCGGTATTTTAAATTCAACGTTGCCGAACCTGTGCTGGAAAAGTTGCGAGGCGCCAGGAGACTGCCGGGGAAGGGGAAAGCAATATGAATCAATGGAACGAAAATAAATTAAAATGCGATGAAAACTTTTAACTGAAATTTACAGTGAGCATTTATTTTTTTAACACCCTGAATAATAAACTTAATACCGATTCAATGAAATTTTTTTATGCATCGATATAGTGATTTCAAAAGCTTTTTATATTCAATTATAAGATTTTAAAAGTTTTTTTAATCTACTTATAACTTGGAACTTTCTGAATATTCCTATTAATTCATTTGGGTAATGGCGGTGACGCACACCGTCGTTAATAATGATTAATCCAAAGAGGTAAAAAAAAAATGGAGTCTTGAAAATTTGTCACTAGGTAACATTATACGTTTTTAACACTTTTATTTGATTTTCTCAATGTGGTGAGGTCCTGAAGTTGCATGAATTTTTTGGAGAAGCGTTAATTAATTAACTGAATACTTTTTAGTTAACTAGGCAAATTCCTGCTTTTTATGAAAATAGTTGATTAAAGGCGAGTTAAGAATCGTTTTATTGGTTGATGGGATGTTGTTTATGCTTAAGAATTTTAACCATTTGCATGTTTTAGTGAAGTGGCTAGGTTTTGTGTACACGAGATTCGAGAAAAAAATGCGACGAAAACCTTTCTGTCTGAAAGGAATTGTTTTTTTTCTTCATACGTTTTTGAAATTATAATTGGTTTATTTATAATAATAATTGTTGATAGATGCAAAGCTGCCCAATCACCGAATTAGCCCTCTGTTACATGTAGGTGTTAGTAGAATGTATGATATGGTGGTGTACCTGGAGAGGATCCGGATACCGCCTCAACTGCCGATGCTCCATGGGGACAGAGTGCCCTGCAACGGTAAAGACACAACTAAAGACTGGATAAAAGCCTCTTCTGCCAAAAATATCAGAAACAGGAGTAGAAGAAGGGACGGGGAGTAGTTCTCGGAAGGGCGGAGAAGGGTAACTATAAACGTCGAAGAGAGGCAGAAAGTTGTAAATAACGGAGGTAGGAATCAGTGCTTAGCTCCAAATGTTTACGATTATTGCCTGGATTCTCCAGGGATTAGACCATTTCCGCCGCCTTGTAGGAGTGCTCCCGGACCAAGGTCTGCTAACTAGGGGTCGCTAAAGTTCTCTTGTTGTGTTAATAATAGTGTGGTAACTATCACGCTTCGCGACAGCCCAACCTTGGCAGGGTAACCTCTCATTAGAGGGATATGACGGGCAATGTATCGAAGATAGCTCACAGTCTCAGTGGTGAGTCAGAGAGAAGGTATTGTACGTTCAATTATCTAAGCGCTATTTTTATACATCATAGATTGATTCCCCGCTTAAGTCATCCAAAGGCATTCTATGGACAATCCTATTGCATAACCAGTTTGACTCTACTTGGAAATTTGATCAATTCAAAGGTCTTAGGTAGCTTTCCAGATTGGTGGATTATCAAAGATACATAGATAGAAACGTATTAGACTTATCAACAAAAATAAAAAATAATTAATCACTAGCTACAGACTATACAACAATCGGTTTAATAAAAAGTATTAACTTGTTACTAATTATCTCATAGCAACAGTCAATACTGTACTCTCATACCTAAGAGAGAGGCTACTTCAAACAAGAATCCGTAGTCTGTGTCTTCTACGATAACAACAGTTAATCATCTAATGCGACTGAAATTGTCTGAAAGTATTTGAAATAGTACTCTAATCTACACAGAATATGTTTTGGCTAAGATATAATTGCTTATTATAAAAAAAATTATTTATTTAAATGATTGATTTTATTGGCAAATTGAGTGTAGTTTAAGTGTTATTAATAGAATGTGGGAGCTGCTTTAGTAAAACCGTACGTCAGTCTTGTCTCTTGTGGCTTGCCGGAATAAAATTGATCTGCTTAAAACATTATTAATCATCACAATTAATTTAGGTGAGCGGGCAAGTTACCTTGTGATGAAAAGTTTTCTATTTGTCGTATTCGCAGAAGAGAGATATAGTCGCTCAAGAAATTATAAAATATTGAAAAGGGGAATATATACATTATGCAACGGTTATTAATCATTTTCAAATATTATTTTCTCAAAATTAGCTGATTTGACTCTCTTTTACATCATCTTTACATCGACTTTATGGGCAGGTTTTAAAGATATTCGGGGTGCTAAGTATATTTTTTTTCCTAAATGAGCATAATTTAATTTATTTTAAAAAGTGTTATCTCCTCAAATATTTCAAAAAAACAAGTTGTATATTTTCTTTTGTTTCGTGGTGATGGTACCATTAATAATGGGCTTACGTGTTTTATTTTTTTTTTAGATGGGTCAATCCAGAATAATTAAGTCCCAGAATAAATGGTCTTTAAATCTCTTTACAAAGATTCGATGACAAGCATTTTGAATGTAATCCCTCCTAGGTGGTCATTTTGGGGTTTTTCGAAGATTTTCTTTAATAAATGATTTATTTTTAGGTTTCAAACCCCCTTTATTTCAACATAAATTGAATAACAATACACAGAGACGAAATAAACTATAATTGCCCCTTACGCTTCTACATTTCATTTTAAATAATTGTATTATTGTAAATTTTATACAGGATGTAAAGTGAATGATTTATAAGGTTTTGTCGGCCTTATTACAATAAGGGATTTGTTGCGTGATAAGGGATATTTCTAACGTGAATATTTAGAGATGTTTTCGAGAAAATATTGCTCGAGTTTCTGAAATTTCAGTTTATTATTAATAATTATGCATCATTAAAGTACTTGGAAACAAAATAAAGTAAATAATAGCTTTAGAAAATATATGAAGGGCTTATTTCTTCTTCAAATCGTAATATTTCCGTACGGCATTCTTTAAGATATTTCTGTGTACTTTGATGAGCTGGTCTGTAAAAGTGACGCCAGGAGCTAACTGTGCACTACTATCCCCGGATATCGCTTTGAGTGAGATATGCTTCAGCACGCGTTTCCTCTCCACACTGCCCGCATACAGAAACGTTGTTACTATCGCAGCAGGAGGTAGGCAATACCTGGTAGCTATTTAGATATACAGTTTATCCTGATATACATATACAACCTGATATATTAGATATACAATATTCCTCTGAAATCAGGGATAGATAAAAAAGCAGACAATATTTTCACAAGATACGCTGATACCCCTTACAAAAATGTCTCGATTTTCGTAGACTTCAAACTCCCAACATTGTTAGGGGAGCATGCGGGAGAAGTCAAGCGCTACAAAACAGCAGGAGTATTGTCTTAGGTTAAAATTAAAAAAAGAAATAAATAGACTTAAAGTGTTAATGAGAAAAACAACGCGAGGGGACGCCTGAGATGAACTTCGAATAGCACCAGTGAAACTTCAAATAGCGAAAATTGTATTATTCGTGAAAAAAACAGATTTTGTCGAGGATTCAGTTGAGTTAGTATTAGGCATCATCAGTGTATATAATATAGAATTAGCAATATAATCCTTGAATATTCACACACTAAGGAATGAGGAATGAGTTTCGCCAAATAGCGAATGAGGGAGAAAGATCCACAGACGATCACGAGGCATGGAGTAAACTACAGGATTTCGGGATAGTCCATCAACGACTATAGTTTACTATTCGAAAATTTTACTGTTCAACAGAATTATATTCCCCAAGTAAAGATCAGTTTTAATTACTTAAAAATTTTATTTTTCTACGTCAGGAGTGAATTCGTAGACGAGGTATACGTTTCGGGGTATGGTCGTGGTACAAGAATAGTTTTTTTGCACGAATATAGGGTCAAACAAAGCAGTATAAATAAATACACAATAATAATTTAAATTGTAAAGTACACACTAACTGGGAAATAAAATGACAAATATCTAATTAAGATTACTTTTAAATAACTGATTTAGTTTATGCAATGAATGTATACAGAAAAGTAGTAATAGAAGGAAAATTTATGTAAAATAAAAGAAATCTTCAACAGGTAGCTTGTAATATGTAGAAGCACATAACTGAATGCTAGTGCATTAGTGGTTCTAAAAGTGACAATAATAAAAAATAACTTTAAGGGTTGAGTTACATTCCCTGTAGAAGACCATATATGAAGGATTTATTACGGATATTTCCAACAGTTGATAAACGGACCAATGCCAGGACTTCCACTGTCACGCATTTATAGCAGGTCACGAGGCCACTGCCGTTTCAGTCTCAGAGGAGGATTATAGGGATGAGTGGAGCAGTGCAATGACTGTGCTAGGGGGTTACGGTGGTTAGATAGGTTATTATGGAATTTCTCAGGACTTTTGACTGGATACGCTTGATGTTTGACTTTTTTGCTGTCCCCCATAGCTCTATTCCGTATGTCCGGATTGGCTTAAGCATAACTTTGTAGATTAGTAATTTATTTCCTATTGAGAGATGGGATGTCCTTCGAAGTAGTCTGTACAGTTGTCCAAAGCGTCTGTTTAGTTCTTGTATTTTAAGCCTCGTATGAGGGTTCCAGGTCAGCCGTCACTAAGTCAATCCAATTATAATTTTGCCATATATTACATCACGAGTCAAAAGACGTTCTTAAACATCCGGTGTGACCTGATATATTTATTAACTCTAAAAAATCCTTTAGAGTTTCTTTTACTTTAGAGTCACGACCATTTGACCTGACTAAATACGACCTGTATTTGACACTTGAAGGATTCGCTCTGCAAAATTTGTTGAATTTCTGTTGAGTTTAAAGGGAAGTTTTCACTGCACAGTAGAATATGAAGCATTCTGGATTCCCTGTACATCTAACTGGAAAGGCTCGAAGAGACTTAGGTTATCTCACATCCTTGTAAATGTCTCTAGAGAGAGAGAGAGAGAGTGAGAGAGAGAATGTAAATAAACAAATTTCATTTTTTTTTTAATGATTTTCCAGTCCTTCAGTGTTTCACATTCGAATGTAGGTCCTGGACCAGTTGAAGGCTTCGCTACTGTTTTTATCCATGCAGCTGATATCTTAGTCCTCGCCCGTATTGCGCTGGTAGCGGCTAAAGCTACTGGAATTTTTGCCAAAATAGAGGAAATCAGGAAGGCCTATTAAGCCGCAAGTACAAAGCCCGCTGAAGCGCGAGGTATTGAAATATGTACTGAGAAACTTCAAAGAGCTTTTGTACCATCCTCTCAAGCCACCCTCCTCTGCCTCTATTGTTCCCTTGCAATTTATAGCGTTTATCCTAATACAATCAGTTATTAATGAATACCTAGAACTGATTAAAATTCACGGGACTAATTAATTATTAGCAATAGGCAGGCTTTTAACTTTTCTGTGTGAACTAGCTAATAATTATTAGCAACATTTTATCAACAATAACTGACTGTCTGGAACTAATATAGAAAAAAGTTATGTGAGTCTCGTTGCTGTAGGTTTTTCATAGCCCCTTTAAATTTGCAGATACTTATATACAATTATAGATCCTCAGAGGAATCTATTTACAAATTATTTTTGTATTTCCTGTAGGGTCACTACATTATATACAAGTTTTATATAATGATACACATTATACGTGACTCGACTAAACTGGCTAATAAAAGTGATGGGGCTCACCTTTTTTATCAAACTCAAAACTAACTTACATACTAATTCATAACCTAATTTTTCCCCGACAGTTTGTTGCTATCGATGCGGGAGGGGTGGTGGGGTCATAGTGCTAAACACTGGGTTGGTTAGGAGCTGCAAAGAGTCAAATTTTTTTCTCCCCCCTTACCCCCTGAATTTATTAACATTTTTACAATTTTACGAATTTCAATTTACAATTTCTCCTCTTGCTGCGATGCGCTGATGCATTCGAAGGAGGTATGGTTACAATACAATATCATATTGGCATTAAAATTACAATGCAATGTATAAATACTAGGTGATAGGGCTCACCTTCTGTTTACAATTTGGGGAGAGTCAAAAAATTTATATCAGGCAATATTTTAAAGTATGCGAGTAAATGTTTCATTTGGAATTTGAACTGGTAAAAATTCGGGGGTATTTCTCTGCCGCCGGGTGGGTAATAAGCGTGAATGTCTGATAACATATTTTAACTTTGCAACCTCCCTGAAAATGATGTATTTCATAACAATTAATTCACTAAAAACCATTAAGCATCAAATCTTAAAACTTATGATGCCCATTTCGTCAAAGAAAACCGACCCCACAATGCTTTAAATATTTTGCCAATCGGCCGATTCAATTTCACTTGTACAGCTGCTGATATATTTTCCGATGTTTTTTTTTTTTCAATGAATAAACGTTTTGTATTCTTTTTTTAGAGAAAAAAATGTTCACTGTTATCTGCTAAACCTCTTTTCTGTATCACTAAAAATCAGAGCTAAAAGAAATTGAAACAGCTGATTTACAAACCAAACAGTGCGCCATATCAATTTTAATAAAATTCATAATAAATAATAAAATTGTTTTACCCCATGATATTTTTTTAGAAATTCATAATTCAGCTGATCGCGAAAAACAAATATATTAGCTTTAGCCGACCTAGTTAATTTATGTATTTTCTCTCTAGAGCTCCGTCTTATAAAAAATCTTCTAATAAAGTCTCTAAAACTTCCAATAATTCTTTCCAAGCTCAAGTATAAAAGGGATTGCCTCTTTTAATTTAAGTTCTACTTTATCTTTATTTGATATTCTAGAGCATAACTTTATAACTTTAATTTATCCGAATTCTTTTAAGTTTAAAGCGTAATAGGATTTAGTCTTGTTATTTTATCGGATGTTATTAATGTTTTGGCTTATAACGTTCTTAATTTATTAGTTCCATGTGGATTTGGGAGGTCTCTGGGCTGTTTGTAAATACTCCATGAATGAGGGAGGGAATGAAAATTGTAAATATGGCAGGGATGAGAATATTTATCAAAATTACTTATTGCCCAATAAGGCAGATTGTAATTTTATCATAATAAAGCTGTTCACAAATAAATATTCACCAAAAAAGTAGGATTGCGTTCTCAGACTACGGAGCGTCTGTTTGGACGATGAGAATGTTTCGGAATAGAAGAGTTATGAAGCTTCTTCGGGATGTAGCATGGCGGATATTAGGAGGTAAAGAATTTCAGAGGGAGCAAGAGAAGCGAGCAAGAAACGACCGATCGTATGCTGGGGTTTTTTTTTCTCCCCCAAAACCCCTTTATTCAAAAAAAAATTTTTTTACAAACAAATGTACAATAACATGAACAAATTTACATATTTAGGCTCCTTTTCCTGCATAGCATAACATGCATTTGAAGGAGGGTAGAATTACAAAAACATTATTATTGCATCTGTTACAATAATGCCACTGCGCAAGTACGCTGCAGTTGTTTTTTTATTTCGTAACCTCTCTTTATTAATAGTATACAATATATATATTTTTATATATATATATTTCTCCTAGTTCTGCATACACAGATGCATTTGAAGGAGGGCATGGATATAATACGATCAGTTTGTTGTTGAAAAGTCAAAAAACACATACACTACACTCGGTGATGAGGCTCACCTTCAGCTTACAACCGGAAAACTAAAAACTAAAACCTAAACCTAGAACCTAAGACTAAAGCGTTCCAGCCGCGACAGCGTCCTGCCATCGATGGGGGAACGGAGCGGGGGTTATCGTGTTAAACACCGGGTTTGTCAAGTATTGCAGGGAGTCGAAAAATGTGATATGTCTGGATGAATACATCCACCGTAGGCAGCTCAAAGATCTCGTGAAGCTCACTGCGCTGCAGTTTGGCGGGCAGGAGCAGAAAGGTCAGAGACACGAGATCATGTGTTCCGGGAGCGGACTGAGGATTTGAACAGTAATATATTGTATATATATATAAGGGGGTTGATGGGAACTGATGGTTTGAAAAAGGAATGGGGGATTACTGCGCGCGAAAGGAGGGGAAGAGCCACTCACCCTGACTCGTCGTAGAGGCGACATGTAAGAGACATGGGAGCGCCGCGGAGTGCCAAAGACAAATGCAACGCAAGGGAATTCCAACATTCCCTACTGTCCAATATCAGTGTGAACCCGTAGGGTGTTTCGTTTCCTTTCGAACAGCACCACCTTCGCAACCCTCACTCGTGTAATCTCCAAGGCATTACAGATGGTGTAAAAGACTCCGGTCACAGAACAAACAGTAGTTACGTCACGTTGTGGATAGTATATCTTATAAATATTTCACCGAAGGACAGATAACCTGTCACTAAATCTTTTTTTCTTTTTTTTTTCCACGTTACAACTTTATTATGATAAAATTACAATCTGCCTCATTGGGAAAAAAGTAATTGTGATAAATGTTTTCATTCATACCATTTTTGCACTAAATAATCAATTTAAAAGTTAATATTTTATTCTTTAATTCCATTCCTCTCCCCGTAACCAAGTTAGTACGGTACTAGGCTTCCATCTCGACAAACGGCTGACCTGGAACCCACACACGAGGCTAAAAAGACAAGAACTAAACAGACGCTTTGGACAACTGTACAGACTACTTCAAAGGACACCCCATCTGTCAATAGAAAACAAATTATGTATAATGTATTTACAAAGTTAATACCTAAGCCAATCTGGACATACGGAATAGAGCTATAGGGGGCAGCAAAAATAGTAGTCAGCAACAAAACCCTTCATAACGATCTGAACATACCTTACATTCTTCAACTCATCCCTTCCAAGTATCCGGTGACGCGCCACTGTTACGCATTTATAGCAGGTCACGAGGCCACTGCCGTTTTAGTCTTCGAGGATGATTATAGGGATGAGTGGTGCAGTGCAATAACTGTGCTAGGGGATTAGGGTGGTTTGATAGGTTACTATGGAATTTCATGAACTTGGAAGGGATGAGTTCGAGAATGTAAGGTATATTAAGATCGTTATGAAGGGTTTTGTTGCAGACGTACTATCTTTTAAGGCTGTACTGCTGCTATTTAGGGGCAGCGTGAGTGACCTCCCAGAATCCCGCTATCGCTGGGGGAGGGGACATTCCCGTAGGTGAGTTTTGGGGATTCCAGGGTAAATAGTGTACGGACATGAGTATGGTGTGCATGAGATTATTAATTACGTCTAACCATTGCCCGACTTGGGCAGAATGTATTTTTTTTTACGTTTATTTATAAACTTTTTTTTCGAGAAAAACAAAATATAAACAAATGTATAAATAAGTATCTACTAAAGCAAACATGTTCACTCGTGTAGTAGTTTAGTCGGAGGCTGTTTAATCAGAGGACTGTTTAATTTCCATTTGCATCTGGTACCGAGGTCGGATGTTTGCTCGCTGCCAACTGGACAACACGCTTGTTTGCCTTGGCAGCGAATGAATCCGTGATTTCAATTTTTTCATGTTTTTTGTCCCTTCTCCCACTCCGCGGCCAGTGTGTGGTGACTAGCCAGAACGATTTTGTCAGAACCGAACCTTCCAATGAAAATACTCTTTCCGTGTTTTTAATATTTGACAGGCACGAATCATTTAATCAAATCACTAGAAATAAATCGCGTATTGTATTTTTTTCCGGGTTGTACCATCTCAAAATTAAAGCAGGAATGATTGGATGTCATATTGATATTTTTTTTTTCATTTACATCAATCTTAATGATTTGTGAAGCGGTACACAAACTTAAATGAAATATTTTCGGCTTACAACCTGATGAATGCATCTCCGGGTTAAACGGTAGCTTTGAACAGTTCATGACGAGTTTCGTAATATTACAGGTATTGCCTATGTGCAAAACACACGCCGTCCTTAATTTAATGTGTCGTATAATATTAGAGTACCACATTTTGCGCCGTCCGAAATAAGCCGTGATATGTATTCATACCATGTACGTGACTGTTCAGCCGTGAAGCGGTAAAGAGCTTAATATTACGTAACTCACAACATGTGCTTTTTGTTTTGACCATAATTTTTAAAATATATCTACTTTTTTTTTCAGTATTTGTCTCACCTCAATATTATCTAATAAAAAAGTAAGCCTTATTTTTCGGTAATTTTCCCTATTTTACTTTGCTGCCAGTGGTAAATGATGTCTAAAAATTAAAAAAAAAAAAAAAATAAGGTTTTTTATTTTCTGGTTATATTAAATTTATTTTATATATATATGTTTCTGTTTATTCGTTTTTTATTATCCCTATGAAAACGTTTTAAAAACCCGGAACATTCCTGATCTGTATAGTTGCCTAACGGGTGTTTATTGCTCCGACCTGCAAGGACCCAAAAGGGAAAGAGATTCGGAAGGCTTTTGTGATAACAAAGGCCACTGGAGCATAGATTTGTATCAACGGGATTGGATTTAATTCTATAGATCCAAACTACAAGTACGGGTGCAGTTTTCGAAATTTCTTTTCCACATAAGAAGAACAAATAAGGAAAAAATAACAACAACAACAGTTTTGGGAATACGTCCAAATGTTCAAATTTGTCATTAATAAATTGCTTTCAAGGATGTCAATGTTTGAAATCTCGTCTTTTTTTTTATATCTGTTCTGATTTTCATATAATTGTTGTACTGATAGTGAGTGTTTAATGTTGCTGTATATATTGGTATGAATTTTGTCCTTGGTTTCTATTATTTTCTAACAGCGTAATTAATTCGATAGATCTGAGGTGGTGGCTTATTCGTAGTAAAGGACGAATCGTATAAAAACGATGAATTTATATATATTAAGATGAACTGGATTTTTGATTTTCCATAATCCACCACCTGATATTTTTTATTCTGATTAATTTAAAATACCGAACACGTGACCTCACCTTAGGACAATGAGTGTGAGCCAGGTGGCGTTGAAGAGGGAAAGGTTAGTTCATGCATGTGCGTAGTATTGAGTAACAGACTCCCGCCGTTCTTAGTGATTGAAGAACGATTCTACTACGAAATAAAGATGGTGGGGGCCGCTTCAATATTATATTCCTTTATTGTGCTATAATTACAATCTGCCTTTTATAAGGCAATAAGTAATTAAGATAAATGCTCTCATTCATACCATTTACGGTTCATCATTCACTCGCTCATTCATACAATATTTACAGACAGCCGTGAGACCCCCCAAATCCTCCGCGAAGAGAAAGCGGAGTCTTGGGAAGTCCCCCACGCTCCTCCGTCAGCCGCGTCACCGGATACTAGCCAGTGGAGGCTGACCAAGAGTGCGAGAGCCACAGACGCTCAGGACATGATTGGAGAAACTGGCCATTGCCAGGACTCCCAATGTCACGCGTTTATAGCAGGTCACGAGGCCACTGCCGTTTCAGTCTCCGAGGAGGATTATAGGGATGAGTGGCGCAGTGCAATGACTGTGCTACAGGATTAGGGTGGTTGGAAAGGCTACTGTGGAATTTCATAAACTTGGAAGGGATGAGTTCTAGAATGTAGGGTATATTAAGGTCGTTATGAAGGGTTTTGTTGCTGACATAATAAGGGGCACTCACTATTGTTCTCAGGACTTAAGATTGAAAGGATTTGATACGCTTGATGTTCGACTTTTTTGCTGTCCCCCATAGCTCTATTCCGTATGTCCAGATTGGTTCAAGTATAACTTTGTAGATTAGTAGTTTATTTTCTATTGAGAGATGTGATGTCCTTTGAAGTAGTCTGTACAGTTGTCCAAAGCGTCTGTTTAGTTCTTGTCTTTTTAGTCTCGTATGTGGGTTCCAGGTCAGTCGTTTGTCAAGATGGAAGCCTAAGTACCGTACTGTCTCGGATACAGGGAGAGGAATAGAATTAAAATAAACTAGCGGACAAGACTTGCGACAAAGGGTGAAGGTAATGTGGGAGCATTTTGCTTCATTAACATTGATTGCACCAATACTCGATCTCGTCAAGGTGTTTTTGAAGGTTATGGGATGCTATGTCGGGGTCTGGGTGGGATGACAAGACTGCAGTGTCATCTGATAATGTGGCCAAGAAGGTATTGGGAGTAGAGGGGACATCAGCGGTGTATATATTATAGAGGATGGGGCCCAGAACACTGCCCCATACATACATACATACATACATATGCCCGGACATAGCGACGACAAGAAAAGAAAAAAAAAGGAAACGAGGTTGGTCGTTCGAAGGCAGACATAACCTTGCACCATATGGTCTATAGCACTAAGCTAGGAAATTGTGAATGAATTGCTAAATTAAGCACTAATCAGACCCAGAGATAATTATCCGTAATAGGTTTAGCCGTCGGTCTCGGCAGCGGTGAAGAAACGTAGGACGGAGACTCGGGTTAAGAAGCAATAACTCAGTCCTAACTCGCCGTGTCGGTGCGAGTTAGAGAATGGCAGCCCAGGCCCATTCACCGCCGCCGACCGTGAAATCCAACTCCTCTCTTCTCTGGGCTCAGAACGGCTAAAGGGCTTCTGAGGGCTGGTAGACAGCGCGGATAAAGAGACAGAGCACAATGCAAACGTTCTTCAAAGGTTAGCTATCTTTGATAACGGCCACTGTCCTATAGTAAATTATATACGAAATAGTCATATCTCGGCATCGTAGTACCATTTAGGGCAGAAAAGTGACTTATTGGGGAAAACCATGAGACATTTCCCTTTAGTTATGTGCTTAAGATAAGGGATCATATGAACCATATCATAAGATATAGGGAATCATCATATCAACCACAGTTTTGATTAAAAACTGTACCATACACATTTTTGTCGAATTTAAAATAAACCCGCTAATGCAGTCCCCTTCCCCCATAAATGTTGTCGTATCCTCTATTTATAGAGAGTAGAATTTTAATATTGAACATAGTCATTAATCGCTTGAGCATGACGGTAGTGGTTCTAGCTGTTATTTTGGTTATATACAGACCAGCATTTTATAAGATATATAAAACCGTAATATGATTAGAAATATTCATAAAATAGTCACTGAACAAATCTTTTGGCCAGGATTCGTGAGGTTTTCTAAGGGAGGGTTTGTAAGAACTGTTTGGGAGTTTGTCATGTTATTTTTGATGATATACAGTGTAATAGCAAATCATTGAAAAAGAAACATATTGAATTATGGCCGTAACAGCCCAAGGCTGGTGATTTTGTTAAAAGGAAGTGCAAAAGGCCAGGGATAAGAGACCCAATGTGAGAAAAACTGACCGATATAGACAATTTCACTTGAAATGAGGTTTTTAAACTCCCTTAGGGGTTTCGAGAGCAGATATATATGAAGATGGAGGTAGAAGATGGGTAAATAAGCTGATCCGAATGTGAAGAGAACTTCAGTCTTGACACACAAGTGGAACAGGGAAGGAAGGGCTCGGCCGGGTTGGGCCGCAGCATTTTCCAAACATAAGATAACATCTATTTCTCGAAAGAAACACTTCACGACCTCCAGCTGAAGGACTTAAGACCGGCCACCGACGATCTCTCTCTTCCCTCTCCAATATATGTCAGGCAGTAACAGATTTGTAATATTAATACATGTTTATAATAATTATTTCTGCACCAACCCAAATCAATTTAAAAGTTAATATTTTATCCTTTAATTCTCTTCTTCTCCCCGTAACCGAGTTAGTTCGGTACTTAGGCTTCTATCTCGACAAACGGCTGACCTGGAACCTTCATACGAGGCTTAGAAGAAAAGAACTACACAGATGCCTTGGACAACTGTACAGACTACTTCAAAGGACATCCCATCATGTCATGTTGAACTCATCCCTTTCAAGTATACGGTGACGCGCCCGTGGAGGCTGGCCAAGAGCGTGAGATCCACATACGCTCAGGACATGATTGGAGAAACTGGCCATTGCCAGGACTCCCACTGTTACGCATTTATAGCAGGTCACTAGACCACTGCCGTTACAGTCGCCGAGGAGGATTATAGGGATGGTACAGTACAATGACTGTTTAGGGACTGTGACTGTAGGGGTTTAGGGTGGTGGGATAGGTTACTATGGAATTTCATGAACTTTGAGTTAGAGGTATGTTAAGAGTTTGTGGCTGACGTAATATTGTTCTTAGGACTTTTGATTGAAAGGATTGGATACGTTTGATGTTCGTAGAGATAAATATTAGTAAATTGTTCCACTCACAAATCCGTAAGTTAAAATAGACACGTCTGGTCACTCTTCTCGTATACTGGAGCGTTTCGACCTCGGCAATAAATCACCGTTCAGAACCACAATCGAGTACGTTTTCTGCTGGGTCCTTCTAAATACAGGATGTATAATGAGTTATAGTGATCGAGCTGTTTTTTTCAATGGTCCGAACCATGCAGCAGACACACCGCCCTGAGGAGATCTGCTCCGCTGGCTCGGACCTTACACCCCCGGGCCAGAAAGAAACCTCACAGAATTGTTTAACATAAAATGGCAGGAAGGAATTTACATAATATTCTTCATCTCTGAGTCCTCAGCATTAAAAAACTAAACATTTACAATCTCTCATGAATGAGTGGCCTCACAATTTACAGTTTATGTAACAACAATTAATAAATTCATATTATGTATCTATCCTTAGTAATATCCCAAACAAAACAAGATATTTTAAACTAACTAGGCCTTTCTTAATTTTATAATATGGTACATACGCACCCTTCAGGCTACATCACATGCTTATTAATTGTAAAGCAACTGAGAGGTATTTTAGGAAAAAGTATATTAAATTATACTGTTTCGTAATAAAACTCATAATTTTAAACGAAATAAAATTCTTACTTTGAGCCATTGAAATTTTATTTGGGAGGTCGTTATGGGTTGTTACATCTCGACCTTAATTTTGGTTTGCTAAACCGGATTTACTCATTTACCCTCTTGAGGCTGAATATAAATAATGGGCCTAGCTCCAAACTGAGTCTCCGCAGTTAGAATTCAGTGCGGTAACCACTAGCCTAAGATATAAAACCGATACTTTTCCTTAAAACAATTATGACTAAGGTAAAAAATAGATATATATATTTCGGTTTTATTAGAGCTTGCGTGGTCCAGGTAAATAGCTAGACGGAATAGCCTTGTTTCCCAATTAATCTAGCAAAAAAGTAAGTTAATAAGTTAAAAATCCCTCTAATAACACTCAACTGAGGTACACGTCTCTACTCCTGCCAGCTCTGCTGTACGGTCCCCCGCTATTTACCCACTTGACTGACAATACAGCCAAATGTCTCCAACATTTCCAGAATGGGATCATGCGAAAAGTGGTCCGACATACCTCTCTCGAGAGGTTGAAAAACGCTGACCTGCACCCGTTGCTTGGTGTGCATTCGGTGGATGAGTTCATCCGCCGGAGACACATTATCATTATACTTGTTTATTCAATATATATTTTTTATAAAATAACAAAACCTGTTTATAATGTAGTGATGCTACAGGAAATACAAAAATAATTTGTAAATAGATTCACCTGAGGATCTATAATTATCTGTAAATTCAAAGGGGCTATGAAAGAAAAAAAAAACACTCAAGTATATATATACTTGGGTTGTGATGCATCATCCCCTGTTTCTGGTGAACAGTTAAATACTTATAAGCAATATATTAAATACAATAGAGTACAATTTTTTTAAAAGAAAAATATACAAAATATAACAGTTTGCCAAAACTAAGAAGCGTTATTATTATCACTTAGTATAAAGTATGCGAAGAAAATTGACCACGAAAATGTTTAACCTTTAGATAATAAGTTGGGGACAGGCTAATAATAACCAAAATAAAATAATGAACTTGTACTTACGAAATCAAGTTTTCGATAAGGAACAAAAAACAAAGTCTTTCTCCCTTCTAAGGTTACCGCACTGAATTCTAACTGCGGAGACTCAGTTCGGAGCTAGGCCCATTATTTATATTCAGCCTCACGAGGATAAATGAGTAAATCCGGTTTAGCAAACCAAAATTAAGGTCAAGAGGTAACAACACATAACGACCTCCCAAATAAAATTTCAATGACTCTAAATAAGAATTTTATTTCGTTTAAAATTATGAGTTTTATTATAAAACAGTATAATTTAGCATGCTTATACATAAAATACCTCATAAAATAAAATAAAATAGACTCGCCTGAGGATCTATAATTATCTGTAAATTTAAAGGGGCTACGAAATAAAAAAAAAACACTCAATAACTCAGGTTGAAAAACAAAATTTTTCACTTGAAGGCTTTACAGTCTCTTTTAAAATTTACAAAACGAGCCGAAAAAAGACATTTCTATAGCATACTCAGTCCTATAGCCTGAATAGGCGAAATGTTGAAAAATGTAAATACGAAATAGCTTATAAAGCATATAAAATTTCAGATTAATATAACAACCGAAATCGTTGACGGATAAAAAACGATTCGTTCTTTGCCACCCATTTCGGCCTGGGCAATAGTTATAATTTACAGTTAATGTCTATGTATGATCATAATTTTATTCGACGAGGCCAATAACATGTTTTATAATGCAAAGTTCCTTTTTAGAAATAGGACGAAGATACTATTACATCGTTCCTAAGACCCTACTTAGAAGGCGTGCATTAAAGGGCTTCTGTTGGGGAATGGGGTGACCTATATAACCATATTTACAACTCGACATTCTCCGCACATCTTGTAAACATGGTTTAATATAGCTTTAGTAATATTTTAATTCAACTGTAATACCTGTCCGTTTCACAGACAAACAAACACTGTCCGTTACTATTAGTTTCATTTGTGTATTTTTTTCTGAAGAAACTTTGACTGTACTAAAACTCCCACCGTTAAATAGGGGATTTGTTTCTTTTTTTTTCCCCTCTCTTTTACCGAAATAAATCGCCTTGAAAGTTAGCAAGAGACAGAGCTACTTAAAAAGTTCCCCGCAGGCGATCCTCTTGATACATAATTTTTTTGAAATTAATACGGCAACTTCTAAAAATCTTAACCTATAAACTACAGGAGTACTTTCAGCGGTTTAAGCCTTAAAGTTCGAATCCATTACTTAGGACTTTGTTCTTTAGGGCTCTCTTACACGAAAGGAGAAAATCTATTTTTATACGCGGTTGTGGTTACTTTGATAATATTAATATTCAAAAGCTACCCGAAGAGCCGGAATCTTATAAATAAATAAATTATATAAGAATTTATATAGCATAAATTATATAAGAATTTATATAGTATAAATTATACTTAGCAGCAACACGATGTTAAAGGTACAGTTCAGCTGAAATTGATAATTCTATTATTTTTTATTACGAGCTGGCAGAATTTACAAAAAACCTTCACTATCTTGGAAACGGCTGTTCATTTTCATAGTTTTCCAACACTAAATTTTGAAAAATAAAAATTTTCAGCAAAATAAAATACCGGGGATTAGCGACCGCTAACTACATAAGACTATACTCTATTGTATTTATATTGTAAATTGGTTATAATATGTTGTAAATTAATTTAAATAAATGTAAATAACTTTACCAAACCATAAGTCATACCAGTGTAAATATTGTAAACAATAAAAGACGCCGCTGCAAAAAACTATTCAGAGGCCTGGAATGGAAAAACAGGTAGCAAGCGACCCAGTCCTCGGTGTGTCACTGCTTATAACAAAGCGTCACCGCAACCTTGCGGTATGGTCAGAATAACACCTCAGATCATTGGCTACTGACAGCCACCACTGAGTATTAATAGGGCCTGTAAAGCATTGTAACATCGGCTCTCTGACTGGTGGACCTGAAGCTGCACTCATGTTTCAAGACTTGGCCTTCTCATTTATGAAAACCTCTGGATCTCTCTTCTTATTAAATATGGAGTCAGATAGTACAGTAGTAAGACCCGTCATAAAGCAATTGTCCAGGTCATAGCCTAATCAACCCTCACTTCGTCACTAGTGCTAGGGTAACTAGGCACCCCCCTCGTGACGGACCCGACATGGGGAAAAACTATAAATTCCATGTCCGATTGGAACGGTAACAACTATTCCGGTTTCAATCAATTTTATTAAGATAAAATTACAATCTGCCTTTTATTAGGCAATGAGTAATTGAGATAAATGTTATCAATCATACCATATTTACAATTCATCATTCGCTCGCTCATTCATTCAATATTTATAAACAGCCCAGAGGTCCCCCAAAGTCCACAAGGTTGTCACCTCCCTCGCATGTGAAGGAGGAAGCGGAGTCCTCCACGCTCCCACGTCAGCCGCGTCACTGGATAAGAGCCAGCGGAGGCTGACCAAGAGCGCGAGAGCCACAGCGCTCAGGACATGATTAGAGAAACTGGCCATTGCCAGAACTCCCACTATCACTTAGTTATAGCAGGTCACGAGGCCACTGCCGTTTTAATCTCTGAGGAGGATTATAGGGGTGAGTAGTAACAACTATTAAAAACTTTTTAAACTAAACCCAGAAAGATAACGGTTATAGATTTGTTTAATAATTATTAATGACGTTTTATATTCCATCGAATAACGTAGGATTCATAATCATTTTAAGGGAGGTGTTTTTAACTTAATTTAAAAACGTTCCTTTAAAAAATGAAGTAATTACGGGTAGCGTTTAGGTGCTAGTATGGTTACCTGATCCTTGAAGGAGCTACTAATAACATGCCCCGAAGAAAAGTCTCTTATGGAAGCGAGAAGTCGGACCTGGGGTCATCGCAATTAGAACTCATAGTAACTACAAGACTGAAGGGACTTTTTTTATCTGCACAGTATAATTTTTTCAGGGTCAGAGCGACGCGATTATCAAAACTTCTATTTCGGTTACCTTGACAGGAATTGGCGATACGATTTTTCATTGGTCTAGTTCACCTCACGAGGCTACAATCTGCAAACGAGCTCGGCAAAAAACAAAAATAGTGTCACTGAAGGGTAGATTAACAGGAATTTTTGAATTAATGATTCAAAAACGGTCCTCTCATGTTTATGTATTAAAAACATGTAAATTATTCATTCGAAGTTAGCAATGGACGCTACGAGGACCCCGAGGCGTTGACTAATGCCTGGGTCTGTCAGCAGATAGCTAATTATCAACCTAGGCATTGAACAATGGGCAATGAATTTTAAATCGATATTAGGTTATTTATGCATTTGTGTGTGGGGGGGGGGGGGACTTACCTTCAGCTTTTTTAGCCTCTGCCCATCGGCTCCGGGCGTCAATGAGGGTGTCGTCTTACACCTGCGAACAAGAACAAAGTGTTAAATATTATATAACAATTAATAGGTGTAATCCTACTGCTGTAAAAAAGTAATTAAAACATTGGGAGATTCGAATGTCAGCCAGACCTTTAGTGAAAAAATTGTGTTTTGCATACAGTCGGAATATCATTGTAAAAATAATTTTTTTTTTAAGAGAGCATGCTTTACCACATTCTGCCACAGACATTCTGAGAACTAAAAGTCTGGTACAACACAGAATTATTCATAAAATCTTTGAAAAATAACAGCAGTAACAAATCACAGTATGTTAAAAACGATTTCTGGTATCTGTTACCTGGTAGGCAACTGAACTAACAGTTGTAAAAATAAGGGTTAAATAATTGTAACAGTAACCACCATTCACTTTGACACTCCGGAATCTCCGCCCCGAAGGTCTGACCGCTTGGTTTAGCCACCGGAGTCAAAACACATTCAGCCCTTGTAATATTTGTAATACATTGGAAAAGAAATAAAAACAAAAAGAAAATATGTTTGATCGGGATCAAATCAGGCTGTACCTCAGGCGAGCTTCACATTCAGGTGAGCTTCCACCATCAATAGTCCAGCCCCATCCACATTCGTTCCAGCAAGTACCGTGAAGTTTTTCAGGGATCAATTCGCGAAAGTGGGGAAAGCATAGTTTCTACTTATTTACTTTATACCAGCTTTAGTTATATATATTCAATCATATCATGAAAATGAACTATATGAAGGAAGTTCGGTGTTCATATTTGCTGATTGTACGAACAGATTTCTTTTAAATCGTTCAATTATAACCTAAAGATATACGTGAAGAGAGAAAAGTCGGTTTGCTACCTTATGCGTTTGGACAGCTGTCTGTTTACATCTTCGAATACCTCAAAAACATCTCCAGTCCCTTGTATTTAGGCTTCCATCTCGACAAAAGACTGACATGGAATATGAGGCTAAAAAGACAAGAACTAAACAGACGCTTTGGACAACTGTACAGACTACTTCGAAGGACATCCCATCTCTCAATAGAAAACAAACTACTAATTTACAAAGTTATACTTAAGCCAATCTGACCATACGGAATAAAGTTATGAGGGGACAGCAAAAAAGTCGAACATCAAGCACATCCAATCCTTTCAATCAAAGTCCTGAGAACAATAGTAGATGCCCCTTATTACGTCAGCAACAAAACCCTTCACAATGATCTGAATATACCCTATATTCTTGAACTCATTCCTTCCAAGTTCATAAAATTCCATAGTAACCTATCCAACCAGCCTAATCCCCTAGCACAGTCATTGCACTGCACCACTCACCCCTATAATCCTCCTCGGAGATTAAAACGGCAGTGGCCTCGTCACCTGCTATAATAATTATAAATAAGTGACAGTGGGAGTCCTGGCAATGGCCAGTTTCTCTAATCATGTCCTGAGCGTCTTTGGCTCCCGCGCTCTTGGCCAGCCTCCGCTGGCTCTTATCCAGTGACGCGGCTGACGTAGGAGCGTGGGGGACTCCCCAAGACTCCGCTTCCTCCTTCGCATGCGAGGGAGGTGACAACCATGTGGACTAGGGGGGCCTCTGGGCTGTTAGTAAATATGAATGAGCGAGTGAATGATGAATTGTAAATATGGTATGAATGATAACATTTATCTCAATTACTTATTGCCTAATAAAAAGGCAGATTGTAAGTTTATCTTAATAAAAATTGTTTTAAAAGTCCCTTGTAAAATTTTCCATATTATTTACTTATTCTAACTTTTGACACGCCCACTGTACTTGAAAAATGTTCTCTTTCTAAAGATATGTTACATCACGTACCTAACGGTAATTATTGACGAAACTGCAAATTCACAGTTAACCCTTCGTTAATTCTTCATAAGATATGGGGGCACATATTTCACCTTCGAATCTTTCCAAAAAAAACAAAAACATGGCCAGGTCACCTAACTTAAATAAGTTCATATTTTTATCTATATTGCACTTACTATAATTTTAACATATTTGAGCACCTTCTAAAATATTTACTGTTTCAGCATGCAAATTATTGCCGTTTCGTTTCTGGAGTACCTCGGAATTTCATTTTGTTTTGATGGGTTTCGTTAAACCGTGGGTAAATATCGGCATATTAACTAGATTCTAAGCCGTGAACCAAGAAACTTTAAAATTCAGGTCATGGAATTTTCCCCTGCACTTACTGTTATTGAACTTTCTGTTCATTTTTAAAAAAGTAATTAACCCCGAATAATTGGAAAAGAAAACATCTTTTTCGAAGGCAATTTATTTCCAGCAGCTTCTCACAGCTCAAAAAATAAACGGGACATATTTCATAATTACCCTCGGTGAAGGTGGGGGGGGGATTTATCTAAAGCAATTTAAAATATTTTTGTTTATTTAGTCAAAGAAATAGAACGTTTAATTTATAAATCATTTAACAGCCTACCTGTAAAAACCTTTGCTGTATAAATATTTTTCTAGTAACTAAATATGCATTTATAAACTTTCGCCAAGATTTTAGGGTTGTTGTCCTCAGGGGTATGAAATGTGGGCCATCTGCACGTTACAACCCTTTTTTTTACTGTGTCTGTTATGGGGTAAGACCCATTTAATAAAATGAAGACATGAAAAATATAGTCATCTCCAGTCATAAAATGAATAAATTTGATTAATTAATCGATGTTAGGCGTAGAAAGAAAAAGGCCATTAAGAGTTCAAGTCTCTTCAATCTCGAACAGAGATTTTTAGAGCAAACCTTAAGGGTCAAATACAGATCAATATGGCATTTGAGTCAGATCAAGTCAAGCGGTCGTGGGCGTTTTGACCGTGTGTCTAAGAATCGTAACAGTTGGAAATATCTGTTCTACATTATTGTGGTCTTCTAGAGGAATTTTCATTCATAACTCGACTCCAATCAATACAAACCTAATTTTTTGTCACTAAAATTTTATTTAGACGCTCTGCAATGATGTTTGGTCTTGTGGGCTTTTTTATTTTATATTAAAAGCTACTGGAGGTTTCTTTTTTACATAAATTTTCCTTCTATTACTATATTTTGTTAAGTAAATTTATTATAATCTTAATTATTTCAGTTTTTATTTAGTCTTTACTTCGGTATTTAGTCGTTAAATGAAAATAAATATTACAAAAAAGTAACAATTATTAATTTATGTCTATTTATTACAATTAATTTGTGTTACTAAATTGGTGACCTGGAAACTGGAACAATACCCAAAAAACGGTATCGTGATTACATCTCCTCTCATGTACTCTTCTGGAACATTTGTTTTTTAAAATTTTTTAGTCGAACTTAAAAATGGGTGGGATTCAGAACTGTGGAGATACCAAATTGAAATAACAAACCTATGAAGGATCGAATTTCAGATAGTTACTAACAAGAAGCACCGATTGGCCTATAAAACTTTACAGTTGCGGTGTGATATTGACCTTGAGGGCAAACTAACAGTACATAGGTGACGCAGGGCGCCGGACCCGCATTGCCAGAAGGACCATACGGCAGAGCATGTGGTTACGCCTGACCTGAGTCAGTTATTAAAGCTATGGACGCTCCAGGACTTTGCGGTTTGCTGGAGTTTTGTTCTATGTTTGTTTGGGATCCCTTCTCTCTAGAGTTGATGATCATGATGAGTTCTAAAGTTATTGATCAGCTTGATTATGATAAAATTACAATCTGCCTTATTGGGCAATAAGTAATTGTAATAAATGTTCTCATTTATAACATATTTACAATTTGTTATAAAGTAAAAAAAAATATATTTATATACCGTCCTCTTGATGAAAGTTCATGTAATGAGTAATCCTGTGTGGCGCGCTAACGATATCATGGACAAAGGTAGGAGAGGGAAATTCACGTTACATGTCATGCATCGCACAATTAACGGTTTCGTTAAGGCGAAACCAATTTAATGGAAATTTTAATGATTTAACGTAATAATAGCACATAATATTGATGACGACTACGAGTTCTTTAACTCGTAACATTACGAGGTTTTTCGTGGCGGTGTTATGGATACTTTTTCCATTTACTCATTTAGAAATAAATATCCACAAAGTACTGAATAATGAAATTTTCTACTAAAAATAGTTTTATTGGCGTAATAATATCAGTGAGACCTGTTGGTTTGACCTCTAAAGGTTCAGAAATGTTTTTGTCCGTGGGACCTGATCTGGCTGAAATACAAAGTCGACCTGAATTCGACCCTAACAGTTCTCTCCCCAAAATGTGAATGTTTTGTATTGAGTTTGAAGGAAATCAAAAGTATTTTTTTTTTCGAAAAAATATTTTTTTATTTCAAAAAAGATTTACAGTCTGCCCTAACTGAATAATTGTGACAATTTATGCCGAATTCATAATTTTTTTTTTCTTCATATTCCCTGGTTATTAGAAATGATTGAAATCAGTATTGACTACATAAATGTATCTAATTACAATAGGTCCTGTAGCTTGGCTACATTTTATACAATTTTTAACATTTTAATTTGTGATTGTTACAAAAGTATTATGTACATTATACACTGATTGTTTAAAGATGTTTAAAAGTAATGGGGCTCACCTTATCATAGAGTTAAAACTAACTTACATCTAACAGCAAAATTTAATTTTCCCCGACAGTCTGTTGCCATCGATGCGGGAATGGTGGTGGGGTCATAGTGTTAAAAACTGGGTCTGTTAGATCCTGCATCGAATAAAAAAAAAATGGACGAACTCACTCCCGATCAATGTTGAGTAATTGAAATTTACAATATTGCATTCATTCTATTATTGATATTGTATTAATTCGAGTATTTAAAGGGGTCAGAAATGATCTGATTGTGCAGCATATGTCACTAACTAATGCTTTTGTGTCACACTCATCTCTCAGCTGTGATATATTTTGAAAATCACCGTTAATGGCGTTGAAATAATAATTAAAGCGTTCACTGCAGACCAAACGTGGAGTGCCCTTTACATAAATTGGTATCTCTCCCTTTAACATTTAAACGGGAAGGCGCATTCACAGATAAGTAGGATTGTTTATTCTGTTCCTTTAGTAATTTTTAGCTTCTCATTGTTTGATAATAACTGAATGGTATAGGCGCGGAATAATCTCTGTTTTTTTCTCATTTGACTTGCTAATTATTCCGTATGAATCAGCCCACATCCGAACTATTGTAATGGAGAAAGTGAGAGATCTGCAGTAAAAAAGAAAAGGTAGTCAACAGTACACAATTACTCTCTATAGATTTATTTCGTAACTTTAATTATTTATATAGCTACCTATTAACCCCCCCCCCCCCGATTGATTGGCATTGTAAGTGCGAATTTATTACCACGCCGTTTTATGTAAATGTAAATATGTCAAGAGAACCCAGCCAAGACTCAGGGTATCATCTTCTCTTTCCAGCATGGGAAAAGAAAGCGTCCACCCAGCTTCACCATAGACGGGACTCAATGCAAACTTGCCAACAGCATCTGCTACCTAGGCATCAACCTAGGCAGGCACATGACGTTCGGCACACATTTGCAGAAGAAATTGAAACGAGTACGCAGAACTTACTACTCTCTCCAGCATCTCATCACAAGCCAGGCCATTTCCTTCGACTGAAACTCTTAATATACAACAGCGTCCTGAGGCCAGCTCTACTGTTTGGGACACCACTCTTTAGATTCCTACATGCCAGCACCATAACTCGACTCCAGAGCTTCCAGAACAAGATCCTGCGAACGGCACTCGGAAATACCCCCTTTCGTGAAATGAAGGCTTCCGGCTTGCACGAAAAGTTCGAACTCCCCACCATCACCGACGTCATTAAAAGAAGACACGTCAAGTTCTTCGACTCTATGAAACACAGTATAAACCCTCTATTCAAAGACATGACACCACCACCGCTACCGACCGGCACGATGGCAACTCGCAAGATCGAGTAAAGCAGAGGAAATGGTGGACATCACGGCACTAGGCCCGCCAACAACAAGCCTCTAACGGGCACCCATCACTGAAATCAGACTAAATAAGAATACACTGCATGCCTAGAGAGACTCTAGGCCCAGCCACCAATGGACTCTCACCACTGTACCGAAACAACCAACCTCCACCGAGGCTTCCCACACCCCTTAATCCTCTCACACCACCTTCAAGCAGGTACTCCTAGTATAAGGAACCTAAATATTCTATATTTTTCCCTCATCCTGAATTTCTAACTAGAGAGCTTAAAAAAAAAAAAAAAAAATGTTTTGGAACAATAGACCACTAAGCCAAAAATGTATATTCTGAATCACCAAGTCTTTAATTTTATGGAGTTGAAATTTTGCTGTTTGTTCTGGTATAATAAGTCCAGATATAAAATTTCACGATTATTCGGCAAACAGAGGACATGCAGACACACCACAGTCTAAAATCTGAGAGTACTGATTTTTATTTTTTAAATGAACAAAACCGTCTAAAAGAAAAGAAAATTAAAAAAACAATTAAATATAGAATAAAACATTTGATAACCGTGGATGATAATAAAAAGGTTCCAAGGAATTAGTGAAGGAAGGTTCGTTCACATGACTTGACGTCCGGCAGAAACTCATATAAAAAAGGGATAATTACTGCATTTACATCTCAGCCTCACTTAAAAAAATTGGAGTAATATCAGAGTCGGCTGTGAAACGAATTTATCTTTTTTCATTTTTCCACGTCATATCGCGTTATTTGCATTTTAAAACTTTATGGGGAGGGCGTGCTTTGAACTGGATTGAGAAAAATTCTAATGTTAATGACATATTCTACCGCTATAGAAGACCACCTGTGTTGAATTTGACTAGTTCCAAGAGCGAAGGAGAGAAAGAGGTCCTACTTTGAAACAGTTACTTTTAAAGACGATCGTATTTTTATGTACTCGTGTTACACGACAGCAATGGTAACAAATAGCCAGACTACCTTGCTTTACCAAACAAACTCATCAACGCAAGTTTCAACTATTGCACTATCCAAAGTAGGTACACTTGGTACACCAGAAGACATCGTATGATAATACGACGTTAAAACTAACGAAAATTGAAGATTTTATTTTTTTAAAGGCATGTAAAACTTACTTAAGTTCTTGAATTTTTTTCTTAGAGAAAAAATTTAAATAAATAAGACTACAAATTTTTTTCAGTAGAAATAAAATTGCTCTGTTCTAACCAAGGATCGGAATGACTCGAGTTCAATTCTCACTTGATAATTAGCCAGAAATGGATACAGTCAGTTAGTTAGTAGCTAGAAAAGGTCTTATAGCTTCCGAACTAAAATTTTGAGTAAGCAAGACCTATCACAAATAACGGACTAGAAAGATAGAATAGTGAAGACATATTTCTGCTATTGATGATAAAATACGAGCTTTGTTATTGGCTAGTGTTTACTGTGACTGTTCCACTGCGGGCTTGGCATCCTACCAAACCCCAAGCGGGAGGTCGGCTAGGTAACTCATCTTCCATCGAGTCATTAGTTTTGGGGCAAAACAAGGCCAACCCTCTCTCTCTCTCTCTCTCTCTCTCTCTCTCTCTCTCTCTCTCTCTCTCTCTCTCTCTCTCTCTCTCTCTCTCTCTCTCTCTCTCTCTCTCTCTCTCTCTCTCTCTCTCTCTCTCTCTCTCTCTCTCTCTCTTTTTTTATATAACGTCTTTATTATGATAAAATTACAATCTTCCTCATTAGGTGATAAGTAATTGAAATAAATACTCTCATTTACAATTTATCATTCACTCGCTCATACAAACAGTCTAGAGACCTCCCAAATCCACATGGTTGTCATCACCTTCCTCCCATACGAAAGAGGAAGCGGAGTCTTGGGAAGTCTCCTACACTCCTCCGTCAGCCGCGTCACCGGATACGAGCCAGTGTGCACGTTCTATGTCCTAAAAACCGATTTGGTTCGAATTTTGTCTGTAATGAAAACAAAACATTTTCTTTTATATCAGATAACTTTGTCGGGGAAAATACAATTGTTCAGTTACGAAAGAGATCCACTTATGAGTGACTGTCCCAGGGCTATCGACAGTCTGTTGTCTTCTTTTGGCTACAACAAAAGACATAATGTATTCATAAAAACATGTTTTAAGGAATGAATAACATTTTGGAAATCCTTGAAAAAAGTTTTCATAAAAACATAATGTCTTGTGCTTTAGACACCAAGAGATGTCAATGAGATGGCCGAAAGCACTTTTGATAGAAATAACTTGTCACTTAGTTGTTATGGTAGAAAGGACGTACCACAACAACCGGCCCAAAATGTCGAGGAAATTCCATTCTGTACAATACTATATAAAGGTATGTAGTGTAACGTCACTTAATAATAAATAAATAATATATATGATAAATTGGATTATATCCGCTATTTGTATTCATCCCTTTCACCTGCCCCCTGAGGGACTGGACTATTGAGTTAACCGGTATGCCTGACCCTTCCGCGAACCCTAGCATTATTTGTGGTTACAACGGGGGCATTCTTAGAATATAGAAGCGGGGAGCAGACGAGCAATGCAGAAATATAAGGCAGTCACTATTGATACAGCAGGCAAAGAAAATAATAGCAAAAGTATAGCAGAATATATCATACAATGTGAAATTGTGAATAGGAAGCAATGAATCATTAGTGTTTATGTGCCTTTTTACGGACACTCGGTCAATGTTCTCGTACCATTTAATTAATTTTTCAACCGACTGCACAGGTTATTAAAAAAGATCATGTTCAGGAAAACGGCTTTATTCGATAATAACGTTATTAAAAGTTAGTTATTTTATTTTCCGAAGGCCGTTCTTTCGTAAATTCTAATAAAAACAGCAACAACCTTCTGTCGATTTTTAGACAGCATACTCTAACGTATTCAAAATAAAATTGGACAGCAGGGTTACGAACCCCGGACCTTGTAAATTTTAATAACCTAGCAAGTATGTAAATAAAATTAGACTCCCTAATGTCGGATAATATGAATAAAAATGAAGAAATACCAAACACGCGTATGCTAAGAAACCCACCCTCTCCATACCTCCTGGACAAAGCCAGTCGTAATGCGAGGGGCTTGGATGTAGTAGCCCTGGTGAAATACATAAAAAAGCTATTAATGTTTTATATGAGTTATATATCCCACATAACCAATTGGGTTGATTGATGACGTGATGTATTTTTGAATTTTATGAATTTTCAATTCTAGTAGAATAGAAGAACAATCTAAAAATAATTAATAATCAGTAATAATCGTAATTATGCTCCATATGAGCAGGCAAAAGATTTTATCATTCGACTTTTTATTTTATTATAGAAAAAAAAGCTTAGAGCTGTCGAAAGCGCGATAAAATTAAAGAAGAATTTATAAGTTGTAGAAAGACATTAAAACTGTTTTATAATTATACCATTCCACAATACGGCAGTAATTTTTATTATATTTCTTCTCCGAACCTTGTTCTAAACTTTAGAAGCTTTGTTTAGTGGAAAAGAACGGATATATAATGTAATATATGTATTAATTTAATTATGATAATTATTGAAGTATTTATATTTTTAAAGGATGCAAGGAATTTTATCAAAAAAATTGAGCAAAATAACTTAATTCGTCAATATAAACGCGACGTTTCGAACTGATTTAGCTTGTCTTCAAGCAGCATCTATATATAAATACCATAAACGGAGTTGGGCAGTACTTTTTTCATTCTCCATTTTCGGGAACTGATGGCACCATTTTTATTAGCTATTTTTTTAACTAAGCACTAAACAGTATTTATGCCAAACTTGGCGGAGACAACGAAAATTTTAGCGGATCCGTTTGGTTTAAGTTGCGGAGGAAAGTGTGTTTTAAGTTTTTTATCCTTAACTATACCTGAGACGAATTGGGGTTACATAGCTTATTTAGGTGTAAGCATAATTACTTTTGTACTTAATATGCTTAAAAGCATATCTGATGTTTTACCTGAAAATCCGTAAATATTCTACTGTGATAAAAGATGTGATGAAACGTTTGTGTAATAAAATTAATATAAATTCCGTTTACGCCGGCGAATTCATCGTCTGGATCGTATTGCTCGTGAGTGAAAAATGAATGTTCAGGCATCGTTTCGTCCGTGGTTTTATCTTTCCGTATTGTTCAATGTGTCTATTATTGTGCCCTTGAATCCGTTATCAACGGTACTTACTGCCTTATGCTCACAAGCCAACCTATACAAGACAAGGATATCCGTAACATAAGATACCCCGGTGTGCTAGAAGAATGGAGGCAATGTCTTGGAAGAGATTAGCGTTCGCAGATTAGGCGTTGAAGCATCTTTACAGACGACTGCCCTTGAAACTGCTCCAGCCGCACCTTGCGCTAACTCGAGCAAATAATCTTCTCCATTGAGCCACTGTCTTCATTGAGGTAGACACGATTAGACTTGGAGCTATAAGCCGATTGGTTCTTCGACGTAACAAGTCTAAGTTTACGGAAAACTGTGAAGTGACAGAAAAAAGTGTTTTATTTCTTAATATATAGACAATCCACACCGGTACCATATTATCATTGCACCAAAGCAGGTAAGGATTTTGCGGCTTTGGTTTCGTTGTCTACTTCTTGACTAGTAGTGTATTTGGTTTGTGATATTTGTACTATAGCTACACTAGGAATTTTGAAACAACTATTTTGACTGAAATTTCTTTACGTTGATTCGTATAATTATCGGAAACAAAACATAGTGAAGGTGTCAGAACAGGGACGAGTAATCCCTTCTCTATGGGTCTTCTACATCCTTCCATTCCACTTTTTTTTCTTTGGAACTGGAAAAGTACTAAGATCCTGGCTAGAGACATCTGTCTGTGCCAAAATAAAAATACAGAAAAAAGAGAAGAACTTTTTTAAAAGCCTTTAACTTTTGATCCTGATTTTTACCTACACTTTGATCTTAGCCAATAGGCCGAAGCTAAAAAGACAAGAACTAAACAGACGCTTTGGACAACTGTACAGACTACTTTAAAGGACATCCCATCTCTCAATAGAAAATATACTACTAATCTACAAAGTTATACTTAAACCAATCTGGACATACGGAATAGAGCTATGGGGGACAGCAAAATAGTCGAACATCAAGCGTATCCAATCCTTTCAATCAAAAGTCCTGAGAACAATAGTAAATGCCCCTTATTACGTCAGCAACAAAACCTTTCATCACGATTTTAATATACCCTACATTCTAGAACTCATCCCTTCCAAGTTTATGAAATTCCACAGTAGCCTTTCCAACCACCCTAATCCTGTAGCACAGTCATTGCACTGCGTCACTCATCCCTATAATCCTCCTCGGAGACTGAAACGGCAGTGGCCTCGTGATTTTTACCTATAACGAGATGCTCCATCATAGCTGAAATATATTTTTCTTTGTCATTTCATCTGTCTAAATTATCTTGTAAGTTAGTAAAGCAGCTTTAAATAAGAAGAAAATAGCGTTTCATAAATGTAATTTTTTGAAAATATATTCGAGCTAAAAATGTCTTGTTAAATCCCCGAGTTTTTCAGCCCGTCATATTTCATCGCAACTTAATTGCTTCTGAATATATTTTAGTTAAATTAAACAAAGCCCAAAATGTTATGGTTGAATTTAAATACATCTCCCTTTATTTAGTTTTAAAATATGTAGATAACTGGATGAAAGGTTTATTCGAGTTGAACCATCCAGTTCTTTTTCTGTAATGAATGAACCGACTATTATTTTATTCATACAGCCTAAAGCGAATAATATGGTCAAAGTCAATCCTCAGCCTTTGCATGGGTTGAACGAGGCAGAAAATCATTTTAAAAAAAATCAAAACTAAAACAAGCTGTGCTTAATTCAGACTAACTCCATAGTAGGCAGAACCCACAGAAGTTCAGAACTTCTGAGTTCTGGTATGTTTTAATTGTTTTCCATTGCATCAAGTGACATTCTCAGCAACGATTTTATCAATATAAATTAAACAATTTGACATAATTCAAAATAGCTCCATTGGTTTGGGAAACGAACCTAACTGAAATATTCACTAAGGGACGACTAAACCGAATGAATATTAAATTACTTGTTAGAGAGGACACATCGATACCAACAACTCTCTATCGAATGACACTGCTTAAACCGTTTACTACACTGACACATAGTTGGCTGGTTTTGTTTCATTTTTAAATATTTTATGAAAAATGTAAATTTCTCAAAACCCGTTTCGGATTTCGTAGTAAAATTTGACTACTAATTCTTAGCATCTACATATACAGACAGAAGTTTAAGAGTACATCCTCTCCCTTCATTATAAGTTACCTGTACTTCCAGCATATACTTGTATGCTGAGAGAAAAGAGTTTCATTCCCAAATCTGAGTTACATATTCTAAGTGCCGTTGTAATAGTGATACACCATCAAATATTATTCAATTTTTTCCAGTACTTATTAAATTAAATTTTTTAATTGATCCAAATTTCAGTAGCCTAGTGCTTTTTTTTTGTATTACCTAAAATAGTTATAGCTTTATGAACATAGATTTTATGGTAGAAACTGTTTATTTATAAATAACGTGAGGCTAAAGTTTTAATTGGGCTATTGACACACGTCAAAAAAATCAATCGAATGACAATACTTTTAAGAAAAAAAAAAAAAAATGTTGAAGGAACAAATTAAACGATTTCGCACACATAAAACTGTCAATTTAAAGGGCTATTGAGCATGTGTTTCACATTATTTGTTAGCCACACGTGAGATCGTTGCTGATTCCGATGGAGTCAACAACATTAGGCTCAATCACAACAAACAGCTTTTTCTTCAGAAAAACACAACTTGTTCGAAGAATTCTTGAATGGGGAACTAACTATCCTTGAGTGCAATAAAATACGTCATGTTTATGCATGAATAAAGAATACAAAAGACACGACGTAGAAAGTGAAGAAATGCCATGAATATTAGCAAGCATCGGGAAGAATGTGAATGAACTTACTATTGTTATGGAGATTGCATTACATCTTGTTTATTAAATCGTCTCGATAACAAAAAGCGTTTATCAATAAATAAAAGTACAATTAATTTGGTTAGAACGCGTTATATAATTTGTGTGTGTCTCTGGGGGACAGCAAAAAAGTCGAACATCAAGCGTATCCAATCCTTTCAATGAAAAGTTCTGAGAACAATAATAAATGCCCCTTATTACGTCAGTAACAAAACCCTTCATAACGATCTTAATATACCCTACATTCTCGAACTCTATCCTTCCAAGTTCATGAAATTCCATAGTAACCTATCCAACCACCCTAATCCCGTAGCACAGTCATTGCACTGCACCACTCATCCCTATAATCCTCCTCGGAGACTAAAACGGCAGTGGCCTCGTGACCTGCTATAAATGCGTGACAGTGGGAGTCCCCGCAATTGTATGAATGCGCAAATGATAAATTTTAAATATGGTATGAATGAGAACATTTATCTCAATTACTTATTACCTAATAAGGCAGATTGTAAATTTAGTACAATAAAGATATTATATAGAAAAAAAATTTGTGTGCGTGGGTTGGGGTCTTTAAACCATGGTGAAAAGATGAGAATTAGAGAACGATTGAACTTGGACTTCAAAAAAATCTGAAAAGTGAGTAACCCGAGCCCAATATTTTCACTTTTCATTAAAAACTCAACTCAAATATGAATTGAGTGATCATAAATTCAGAACACATTCTTTGGTGAAAGTCATGTTCGCGTATTTTGAATTAAAATTCTCACCTAAGACCCAAAACCAAACTGGTACAAACGAATGATCAGGGATAAGCTGTAGGTTAGGCTGTAATAGGTTAAGGATTGCTTTGCTCCAGTAACGTGTAGTCTCGTAAATATAACAACAGTAAACTTGAAAGGATTTAAAAGTTAAGCAAGCGGATCTCTGATTTCAAAATTAACAACTATACCCCTCGGCTTACAACTTCCCGCAATTCAACAGATTTCCCTAACTCAAACTCAGACAAATTTTATTAAAACATCCCCTGAAAACCCATTAATGAAACTTCACGTTTTTATATCAGTTGATTTCTTCAATACGTCCAGATTAATGTAATAAATTAAAATTTTTTTTAATCATGTAAAGCATTACCGGAACAGGAATATATAGTGAATCAATTTTAAACTGTAAATAGATAATTTTTTGTCTTGATCTTAATCCTTTAATGAAAGTGGAAGTACCTAAATGAAATTAGTGCCTCTCCCTTTAGGTGGACAGCAAGTAATAAACTACGAACAATGTCCAAATTTAAATTGATAATTATACACAATAAATGGAATAGCTTACTTGATATACATAAGTTTGACTGTTTGTCTCCAGTTGTCTTGGCGAGGAAGTACAATAGCTTTCTACAGAAGCGCGCACAAACTGAACTGTTCCCTTCGATGTGAAGATCTTAGGGAGAAGCTCTCACTTTTCACAGCCCCTCTCAAGAAAGAAGTGGTAATTCTCACGGCCAACAGTAAACGGAGCCGTCATTAAATCGCTTAAGAGCAAACTGGAAGATTGTTCACAAGATTCATATTAGCAAAAATTGCTAATCATATAAAGAGCATTTATTTGTTTTAGCAATATTATAGTGAGGTTTTCATGAGATCAGCACGCTTGGTTAACAATTACTAAAATTCAGGTTTGATTCTCGGTTGTACCATGGGGTTTGTTACCCCGGTCTGTGCATGTTAAACATCAGTGTAAACGCCGGGAAGACCGACTGCGTAATCTTCTCCCTTCAAAAGGGGAAAAAATCCTTGCCAAAATCATATAGTATAGGAGGGCAAGAGAACACACCAGCTTTCTCAATGCACTATTTGGGTATAAAAATGGATAGGCATCTCCATTTCTCTACTTATTTTAGTAATAAAATAGAAAGAGTACGACAAAGGTCTTACCGGCTATCGCACTTGCTAACTTCACCCAACCTGTCGCTTCGTCTCAAATTGATGATCTATTAATGTGTCCTCCGGCCATCTCTGCTGTACGGTGCCCCGCTATTTACCCACTTGACTGACAATACAGCCAAATGTCTCCCACATTTCCAGAATGGGATCATGCGAAAAGTGGTCCAACATACCTGTCTCGAGAGGTTGAAGAACGCTGACCTGCACCCGTTGCTTGGTGTACCGTCGATGGGTGAGTTCATCCGCCGGAGACACATAAAGTTTTTTGAATCGTTGGAGCACCTACCCAACCCAGTGTTTAACACTATGACCCCACCACCCCTCCCGCATCGATGGTAACAGACTGTCGGGAAAAAATTAAGTGAAGAATTAGTATGTAAGTTAGTTTTGAGTTTGATCAAAAAGGTGAGCCCCATCACTTTTATTAGTCAGTTTAGTCGAGTCACGTATAATGTGTACCATTATATAAAACTTGTATATAATGTAGCGACCCTACAGGAAATACAAAAATAATTTGTAAATAGATTCACCTGAGGATCTATAATTGTTTATTATTATCTGTAAATTTAAAGGGGCTATGGAAAATAAAAATTATAAGCATATTATTGTCGGCCTGAAATGCATCTCAACAATTTTTTGCACTACTCAGAAAGTTTGAACCACTAATAGCCCATATAGACTGGCAACTCAGCTATATTTGAGAACACATATTAAACGACCGACAGGCCTCAATCATCGACAATTACTCAATTAGTCTCGAAGGAACCCGCAATCATTTTATTGCTCAAATTACACGATGATGTATTTGATAGCTCACTGTAAAGATACGGAGCCCAAGGATGTGAGGATGGCCCGCTGCCTTCGGTAAAGCTTTATAACTTTCAGTTGTATTAACAAAAAACAATCCAATACCGGGAAAATTAATTACAAACATACTTTATTACAAAATAAAGATTCAATTATTCTTTAATATACTTATTAAGTACTTTAGGATTACATTCAAAAGATCTGCAATTCCAGTAGTAACTGAGTTGTTCTTTATACACAATTTATTTGTAAATCTCTGCAAAGATGTATACCTTTTTCCCTTTTATAAGTTTGACTCCCCATGCATAGTTTATTATGATTTCCTGTATTAAAGGATAGTCAGGTAATATTGTACTACTGAAGAAAATTTCTGTTCCCTTGTTGTTCGGATGTACGGATGCAATATTGTCAAACAATTTAAAGGTATAGTATAATATTCCATTAGTTAGTAGATAGTTTGATGTGTCGTAGGTGAAATGAGTTGAATCGACAGCGAACGTACGGCATTGTACGCTCAAATTGTACGAGCAAACACATTCCCGTTTTCACAGAGCAATGATCACCGACACCTCTTGACGAGCTGTGCTTTATAATTCAAAGTTGAAGGAGCAGGAGAGATAGGACTCCATAAATAAGGAGATCCTACCTCGGCCTAAAGTTAAGTAGTTATGTGTGATTTTGTTCTTTAAGTAGAAGGGCGGATGAAGGTGAAGTATGGGGTTGTTAGGGGAGGAAAACTTCTCCGGCTAGTGGCGCTCTAAGTTTTTTTTCCCCTCAGCTCCTCCCTTGATGGAGTAGTTTCCCCCATTTTATAACCCTCTTATTCCCGAGGATATTAAAGAAACCAAGCTGAGCGTGGAATTTTTTTAACGAGAATACTCCTCTTTTTAATTTGAACCGTGTGACGGTACTCTTCTATATAATCCTTAAAAAAAAATAATCTTACAAGAGGTAAATGTAGCCGTCGAGTAGAAAAATAAGTTGAAGCGTTTGTTGGAAAAAGAGATGTTGTGTTTGTTTGTGGACAAGGTTTCAACATTCAACAACACTCTGCCTATGCATAACTGTCTGCATCATATGTCTTCATAGTGCATCAAAACTTTGACCAAAAATACACTATCAAAACCGAACACGTCTTATTTATCAATGCGGGCCATTCTCCCAATGCATTGCGATAGTTGTCCCAAGTTTTAGGAAAATTTAATCCAGGTACCCTCGGTTGCATTTTGATGGGGGGGGGGGAGAATGGTGTGAAACACCAGGTTCGCTAGGTGGCTCAGGGGTATGAAGTCAGCCCAACTACCTCATGTAGGTCATTCTTCCACTTCTGAAATGATGTATGTCGGTGTATTCACAATATTGCAATTTATTATTAAAACAGCTTTATTATGATAATATTACAATCTCCCTTATTATATACGTAATTGTGATAAATTTACAATTTTTCATTCACTCGCTCATTCATACAGTGTTTACAAACAGCCCAGAGATTTCCCGAATCCCCATGGTTGTCACCTCCCTCGCATGCGAAAGAGGAAGCGGAGTCTTGGGAAGTCCCCCATGATCCTATGTCAGCCGTGTCACCGGATAGGGGCCAGTGGGGGCTGACCAATAGCGCGAGAGCCACATACACTCAGGTCTTGATTGGAGACTTGATCTGGAGGTCTTACTGTTATGCATATATATCAGGTCACGAGGCCACTGCCGTTTTAGTCTCCAAGGAGGATTATAGGGATGAGTAGTGCAGTGCAATGACTGTGCTAGGGGATTAGGGTGGATATTTCGTTAAAAAGTACAATTTATTAAAATAGTTTATGTATAAAAATTGTTGTAATTTGAAGGGAATTGTGGACAGCAGAGCCCTCTAGTATCAAGGCGAACTACAGATGAAATTTAGGGAGCACTGGTTATGATTGCATGAAGAATTCATCAGATCGCCGACCCTTTGCAGTAAAATAGTCATCGGGAAGGAAAGTGAGGCCATGCTAGCCGACCTGTGAGATTATCGACCTCTCTCTCTTCACAAGGTTGCCATGAATATTTGAAGCGCGGAACCCGGGCACGAAGAACGATCGATGAAAATAATAGTCCTTCGCAACATGGTAGTGAAGGATTTTGGCGAACCGCCATCAGGGAGGAGATTAGCAATGAATGACACAAAGATATTCATGCGGATTCAGCCGGGACTGAACCACCTGATCACAATTGCCCTTTTTGTTTTTAATGAATAAGAATTTATCTTCGTCTATTTAGTAAAAGTAACTAATAGAACTACTTTGACTTACCACTGGTGCACCTCATTATGCCAAATAAACTTACACATAGACTTACGTACGAAGACAGTTTTATCAAAAGCAATACCAACATCCCCACATACCTAGACTCGAAACACAAGACTTTCCTGACGCACCTTGACTCCGGAGGAACTGAATTAGGGATTTACTGATTTAAGCTAACTGCCTCATGTGGAGAGGAATCATGTGTTCTTCCACAAATCTCATTCATTTCTATTTGTTTCTATTCATCATATCATTCACCTGTTGTATTATTTTATTTTCTGATCTACATGACAAAATCATTATCATCATTAGCTGAGTTTACCTAAATAATTTAATTTGTGTTAGTCTTTTTACTGTGCCCTTAACGAAGAGAATAATACATTAGCTATTTATGTAATCCTTCTGGTTTAATAATCCCACCGATCTCGAGACGGCTGCTAAACCGAAGCGCTTTCTGCTCCTTCCGAGGTTTGCGAGAGCCTGATCTAATTATTATTGTCTATGTCTCTGGCTCGATCTTCAGGAAAATCCTTTGACTTGATGCTGTCCTTTGACATATAATTAATTACTCGTAACTGAAATGAGTGTAAATAAATAAGTTACAAGCCTAATATCTGAATAGGACTTTGAGGCATAGCTTCGAAGATTGCCAATAGTCTGCCAAAAGTGCTTTATTAAGTGCTAACACGTATACACAGTTATCAAAACTATTATGCGCACCCACGAGTAGCAGGTCTGGGCTGCACAGGTTGTAACTATAATTATTTGTTAATTTACAGTACCCACCGAAAGCGACGGTTTAATATGTATATATATTTGTATGTAAAGAAAGTATACTTTTTTTTTTTCCCTTAGCTCACAAATTTTTAAGATTATGGATAAGGGAAAAATAAAGGAATTTATTTGGGGTGAGCGGATCCTTGTACTAGGAGTACCTGTTTGAAGGTGCAGTGAGGGAATTAAGGAGTGTGGGAAGCCTCTGTAGAGGTGGAAATATTGCGGTGCTGTGGTGAGATTCCACTGAAGGCTGAGCCTAGAGTCTCTCTAGGCATGTAGTGCATGCTCATTCACTTGGATAGCAGTGATGGGTGCCCTCAGAGGCTTGTTGTTGGTTGGCCAAGGGCCGTAATGTCCACCATTTGGTCTGCTTTCCCAGATCTAGAGAGTTGCCATCTTGCCAGTAGTGATGTGGGAGTCAGATCTTGGAAATATATATACAAATTAAACCATCGCTTTCGGTGGGTACTGTAAACTAACAAATAATTATACTTTCACAGGAAATACAAAAATAATTTGTAAATAGATAGGCTGAGGATCTATAATTATATATAATATTCTGTGAATTAAAGGGGCTAACAAAGAAAAAAAAAAAAACATACTTTCTTCAATTTGAATTAGCCGTGCCCTTCTACTTGAGCGCCGCGTTATTTTACTGACCACCACTGGATGGAGCTGTCAGCAATATTTTAAAAAGTAGGAAGATAAAGAAAGGTTACATTAAGTAATTAAAGTTGTAAATAGAGTGTGAATAGAGAAGTGATAGTTATAAACTGTAATTGTCGTTTCTTTGTTTACAGGTAAGATTGTGTAAATAATATGATTAATTGTTATAATATAATATATAGTGAATAAAATTGCTTTCTTTGTTTACAGAGAAACTGATATTCAGTTTATTCACCACCTTCAATAATTGTCTTACGAAACGGCAATTACAGTTTATAACTATCACTTCTCTATTCACACTCCATTTACAACTTTAGTTACTTAATATAACCCTTCTTTATCTTCCTACTTTTTAAAATATTGCTGATAGTTCCATCTAGTGGTAGTCAGTAGAAGCAGCACGGCGCTCAAGTAGAAGGGCACGGCTAATTCAAATTGAAGAAAGTTATTTTTTTTTTTTTTTTTCTTTGTTAGCCCCTTTAATTCACAGAATATTATATATAATTATAGATCCTCAGGCGAATCTATTTACAAATTATTTTTGTATTTCCTGTGAAAGTATAATTATTTGTTAGTTTACAGTACCCACCGAAAGCGATGTTTTAATTTGTGTATATATATGTTATTGGAAAACGCATACTCAGATGAGTAGACCCCTACAGAGGCTGCCGCTGAACTTGGTAAACTTGGTGGCTTGCCGCTGGAAGGTGGCGCTGAGGCTATTTTCGCCATCCGCCAGGTTTTCATACCGTGAAGTCACTCACGCAGTTCCTACAATAATCATGACCATCGCTTGTATCAACAGAATCAAACCAACATTCGGATTCCTCAATTTTTTTTTTCAATTTAAATTCAAGTGCTTTCAATCGATTTGGTCATAAATAATTTTTTATGAAATCCTTTACTCTTTTACTGGTTTACAAACGGAAGCAGCCTAATGGCAGTATGCGTTAATTTACCGAGGTTTGTGTTTTCGTTTGTGAGCCGAAACGTTTATGAATAATTACGCAATTGCCTTAATTACTTTTTGTTTGTTCGGCACTGAGTGGCAGCGGCTCCCGGCCTGGAGTAGCTTTGCCATTCTCATTAATATTCATCTCAATGAGCCAGTTAGCATCCAATGATAATTCCACAATTCGTTATCACGTGCGTGTGGTCTATTTGCCATAAATATTGTATGAGAAAATACAAATGTTTTAACAGATAAAAGATACATTCAATGTTACTCCGCAGAAAAAAAATCAACAGCTAAAATTTTGTGATGAAATAAAAATAACGGTGTTATTAATATTGTATATGTAGCGACCGCTAACTGCATAAGATAAATCACCCTATATATTGTAAATTGGTTATAAGATGTTGTAAATTAATATAAACAAATGTAAATAACATTACCATACCATAAATCATACCAGTTTAAATATTGTAAACAATAAAAGACACAGCTGCAAAAAACTAGTCAGAGGCCCTTGAAGGGAGAGTCAGGTAGCGGCTAGGGGCTGGGTGGGCCCCAGTCTAGAACAGTCAAGCGTCACCCAACCCTGCGGTGTGGTTGGTCAGAATAACACCCCAGATCATTGGTTACTGGTAGCTATATATACCCCCTAGTCTGAGCCGATAAATCATTCTAACTACCGCTCTCTGACTGGTACTTGCAGGTGCGCTGATGTTTCAAGATTTGGCCTTCTCATTTATGAAAACCTCTACATCCCTCTTCCTAAACCTCGCTATGTTTTAGTCGTGCGTTGTCAGACCCCAAACTCTCCTAGTGGGATTCTCTGTCTTCGTCTTGCTAAAGATAGCACCTCCTTGGGAAAGACCTCTCCCTCGCGGACAACGGTTGCCGTGGCCCTACAAACTTCACCTAGTAGTGTCTCTCACGGCAATCCAGTCTACCTTTCTCCGGTTCACACTCGCCTTGGGATCCGTGCCTACCCTCAGATACCGAGTGTGAATTCGTGGTCATTCCAAGACCACATAAACTACCTATAATACCTACCCTGTTCATCTTCTGAACATAGGGCACTGTCGGGGCACATGCCTATCAGATATGGAGTCAAATAGTACAGTAGTAAGACCCGTAATAAAGGAATTGTCCAGGTCATAGCCTAACCAACCCTCACTTCGTCACTACTGCTAGGGTAACCAGGCGGCACCCCCTCGTGACGACCCGACAGTATACAAAAGAGTTAAATATTTCAATATCACAACTATTTTGTATGGTACTAAATTTGCGACCTGGGAACTAATCTAGACACGTGACCATGGCCAAAACTTAGTTAAACTTTGTTAATAATACGAATTCGGCATTTGTCCTATAATTAATATTAACCTGGCAAACAAACTCTCAGAAAATTAATAATAAGACTACAAAGATGGAGAGCTCCGAGGTCTATCACCTGACCGCAATTTTTAGATATCTGACGTATAAGACAGCTTGGCGACTCCAACAATTCCACAACGGTATACTGATGAAAGTGGTCAGAAATACTTCATTCGAGCAGCGGAGCAACAGTGAGCTTCACGAGATCTTTTATTTGCCTACGGTAGATGAATTCATTCAACGTACACATATCAAATTTTTTGACTCCCTACAATACTTGACAAACTCGGTGTTTAACACGATAACCCCCGCTCCGTTCCCCCATCGATGACAGGACGCTGTCGAGGCAGGAACACTTTAGTCTTTAGGTTTTAGTTTGTAAGTTTCCCGTTAAATGTAATCGGAAGGTGAGCCCCATCACCTAGGCCTGTTCACATTGTATTGTTATTTTTAACTTCAAAAAGAAATTGTACTTGTAAATATTACACCCTTCAAATGCATCTGCGCATGCAGGAAGAGGAGAAATTGTAAATATCGTTGATTGAATTGTGATCATGAGTTGTAAAAATGTTGTTGAATAAAGGGGTTTGGGGGGGGGTGACCGCAAGAGAGGTCCCGGGTTCGACCCTGGTCCTGTCAAAATATTTTTTCTTTGGTCAGCAATTATTAAGAATAAAGCAGTTTTTTGTTTAAATATTGTGACCGTTATGAACTGTAACGAACAATGGTCGGACTAGGTATTCCTACTCATAACCTCCGCTTCGTGAAATGGCTACAAAAACCGGTAACCCACATGAAACCAACTGATAATAATTCTGAAAAAAAAAAGTAGAACATCGAAAAAAACACCCGATTTATAATTTGCACATCGCTTGCGGAACAGAGTCACAAAGGTCAATATATTAAACCATTCCTTGGTATTTGCATTCTTGATTGGCTTTTCATAAAATTTCATAATATCGCCTCAAGAGAATAAAACACTTATCCTGGCATAATCGGTGAAGAGTTATGCCATTTAATATGGCAATGGGAGCAGATACTCGTCTCGGATGAAAGGGATCTGTGGAGGAGGGCTGACACAATACATCGAAATTTGATTAAATAAGGGAAAGAGATGAGAGGGCGTTTTTTATTTTTAAATTTCCTTAGGTTATATTATAAAGATTATAAGGGGAACGTCTCGATGCCATGGCAATCCAATTTCTAAGAGATTAAAGGAAAAAGGAAAGTTGTGTCTATGAAAAATATAAATTTATAAGAAAGATCACGAAATAAAATTCTGATGTAGAAAGAATTAGAAAAAAAATAACACTTGGAACCCGTTGAAGGTGCAATGAAGTGAAAATCATTGATTCAAATCAACCATTAGTACGTCCAAGTATTTTAATTTCCATTGAGCTGCCGGCGACTTGCCTAGATATAAATATTTAATTTACCCTTTAACTAATCAGGCTAATTAATCCCAGGCCCGAATTTTAGTACACAACAATAAGACCGTGCCTATACTACCCAGGGATATCTTCCCTGCCCTGTTCTAATAAATCAAAGTCCCTCCAAACTCAGCATGAATCCTTCAAATTTTTCACATTGGACCCTTGGGGTCCAATACAGGTCAGATTAGTATTTCGGCAAGATCAAGTCAATCATTGACGATCTGTGATCCTAAAAACAAAAAGTAACTTTTTGACTCTTTGTACCGTACAGTTTTGGTTAAAATCGACCTTCAGTGGTCTAACAATGATCAAACTCAACAATAGTCCAGGTCACGCAGTTATGGAAGTTTTGACCGCATGTTGAAGAAATGAAATTGTCTTCAATCGGGACTGTAACTGATAAAATCCTCACCGGTCTTCATACAAGTCACTTTTGTTATTTTTAGACTCGGTACCATGCGTTATGGGGTTGAGCGTTTTTACATATCGAAAATCTCAATAGAAAATAAACTACTTATTTACAAAGTTATATTTAAGCCAATCTGGACATACGGAATAGAGCTATGGGGGACAGCAAAAAATTCGAACATCAAGCGCATCCAATCCTTTCAATCAAAAGTCCTGAGAAAAATAGTAAATGCCCCTTATTACGTCAGCAACAAAACCCTTCATAATGATCTTAATATTCCCTACATTCTTGAACTCATCCCTTCCAAATTCATGAAATTCCATAGTAACCTATCCAACCACCCTAATCCCGTAGCACAGTCATTGCACTGCTCCACTCATCCCTATAATCCTCCTCGGAGACTGAAACGGCAGTGGCCTCGTGACCTACTATAAATGCGCAACAGTGGGAGTCCTGGCAATGGCCAGTTTCTCCAATCATGTCCTGAGCATATGTGGCTCTCGCGCTCTTCGTCAGCCTCCACTGGCTCGTATCCGGTGACGTGGCTGGTGGGGGACTTCCCAAGACTCCGCTTCCTCTTTCGCTTGCGAGGGAGGCAACAACCGTGTGAACTTGGGGGGCCCCTGGGCTGTTTGTAAATATTGTATGAATGTGCGAGCGAATGATGAATTGTAAATATGGTATGAATGAAAACACTTATCTCAATTATTTATTGCCTATTAAGTAAAGGCAGATTGTAATTTCATCATAATAAAGTTGTTAACATATCGAAACAAGCAACGTGCGATTTCGTTTCCTTTCGTAAATTTTCCTGCTATTAATATAGCAGATCTGTTATTACTATATTAGTCATTTAACGGTGATGTTAGACATATCTATCTCAGTTGTTTTTGTTTCTGTTCGGTCATTTCTTCATCAGTTTGCTAATAAAAGAATTTTTATTAAAAACAAATCATTAATTATCTTGTGTTAATTTCATACTACTTTGAAAGTCATTCACTCCTTGTTCTTGTTCAAATACATTTTTTTTCCAAAAGGGTTTTCTTTGGCTGTCTTTCGTCAATCATAGCCATATAACAACATAGGGTCATATAAGAACAACATTGGTAAAAAAAAATTATATTTTGTAAGGTTGGAGCACACTGTCCATAGTTGACACAAGTAGAGAACACCATGGATGAGGGCCAGGAGTTGAGAGCATAGAGAAGACAGGATTATCCAGTTTAACGAAGAGGAAAGCCCGTTAATAGAAAGGAAGTTGGGAGCAGACCTCCCTGGTAGCTTCTGTCTGGAAGTGCCTCAGGCGGACCAGGCCAACTTTATCTACATCGTCAGCTACTGTGGCCGCCTTAGCAGCGAGTTGTACGCACTTGTGTGAGCGGCTTCAAAACTTTAGCGTTAACACATCCCTGCCACAAACTGAATGTAACTTATCTCATGGAAATATTTTCGGCCTAATGTGTATTCTAGCAAATGTTAGTTAAAAAAAAAAAACACCTTAAAGGTAGATTCTAAAAACATGGCAATTAAAAATTGGAATTCACTCTGTCATATAAGACTACTACTGGCTTTTATTAAAGCCTAAAGCCTGAAACATCGTTGACAATAAAATATTAAATCCAAATTCGACATTGTATAATTTATATGATAGTCTGTAAGGAATAATACTTTATTCAAATTAAATAATAAGGCTACAATATGTCATTTATTCTCAAAATAAATGACTCGAAAAAATTATTAGCTTAGAAATTCCATAAAATTAAAAGCCAATGATAAAAATCTTAACAGCACATACGGAGACAACCGAAATCCTACCATTAAAAAGCAACAATGATAACAATCAGTAATTTTTTTTTTTTTTTCCCTTAGCTCTCAAACTTATAAAAATAGGATGTGTGAAAAATAAAGAAAAATTATTTTGGGCTAATGAGTGCCTTTCACTAAGGGGAGTTCCCCATTTGAAGGATGTATGAGAAGGATATAGGGTGTGGAATGCCTAAAAAGGCGGATGGAATCAGGAAGGTAGTGAGAGTCTACCAATCAGTAATTAAAACATATTTAAATTATTAACAGTAATGAATAGCACCTAGTCCGGAATCGACATTTTTACTAAAATTAAAATTCGACACATAAGTAATAAATAATTAAAATTAAAAAACACAACAATACACTAATATCATGGCTAGTCGACCAACTGATTGTGTGAAAGAACCTACAACAGTTATCAACAACAATTTATCTCTACAAATAAAAACTTCAAACTATATTTTTTATCTCCGTGTTCACTCGGCGACTGGCTTTACTTAGGAGGTATGAATGGGGTGAGTTTTCTTAGTAATCTAATTATCAAAATTCATATGATTTGCATGCTTAATAGTATAAAAATAGATTCGCCTGAGGATCTATAATTATATATAATTATTTGTAAATTTAAAGAAAAAAAAAGAAAGTAATCTCATTTTGTTTCGATACTTTCCAGGTTAAATTGTGTACCCTAACTGCCTTGGCATTTAAATTATTATTATACATTTCAACGATAATGTCAAAAAAAAGAAGCGATTCGCCGTCTTTTAAGGCACTACTGGAAAGTTGAATCCGAAGAAGGCAGTTGAAGAAATTTGTTGGGTGAAAGGCTAAGGGGCGCTGCATCAAAATTTATCTTTTTGTTTCAACTCTTTGATGCTGGTAATACCTGTGCTAAAGACGCATCTAATTCATGTCGCGTTTCAGCGTCAGTTAAGACGATTTACTCGAGTGTGTAAAAATCAGGATTATAATGTAATCAATCGGTGATTAGCGGGTACATTGTGAGCTTTAAATGCCACTTCACCCGAACCTTGTATCATAGGAAAAAAAAACAAATAATGTTCATTAATTTGAAGTGAAAAATCCAACATCTTGACAGATATTTTAATCTAAAGTACTAAGTCCCATCCAATTTACTAGTTTCTTACGTACTAAATGAAACACTATCTACTAGCTTTCATGAGAGACTACCTGGCCATTTCAAGCCACTTGACTCCACGGCGATGTGACATCTCTTGAAATGACCTGCCCATCTCAGATACAATTACGGAGAAAAATTCACTTGGCTGATGACCTTTAACCTCATCTTATCCATTTAACAGTTGGTAATAAAACATAAACATCATTAGTATCGCTATTACCTCTTTTTTAATTGTATCCATTTTTCGTTTCCTAAGCCGTACAATCATTTAACGGGTAACAATTACCCTCCTCCAATTGAAAATAGTAAGAGAGCTGAAGGAGGCACTCCCAATAATTTTTCATGTCCCACTTAGGGAGAAGCCATCATTCTCGGACAAAGTGCAGTGCTGCTTGAGCCTAATTGCCGTCGGCCTAATGACCCTCATCACTACATCAACTTTCTTGTCTTCTTCCTTCTTTTTCACTATTAGGCATACGTACAGTTTACATTTTACATTTTTTGTTTTAGTATTAGCTGCATAACAATCTAGCCCACGTTCCACAGTTTACCGCAGGCGAGTGTCAAATTAGCTATTTACTAAAATATTTTCAATAGCAAATAAGCATGTCAGATTATTCCGTGGAGCCATACGCCCAGAAGTCTATTGGAATGATACATGATTTTGTTTCAAATAAATAAATTTTAATTTTGTTAAATGTTCTGATAACTTGTTTACTGGAACACTAAGAACTTTTCAATACTAGTGATATATAATTGAAGTAGTTCTAAAATGATTGTCTGAAACAAAATTACAAAATTAAAGCCTTAAATATCACGAGAAAATTTATTCATTTAATTAAGAACGTTTTACCAAAGAACGGCTGTATAAAATGCACTCTTACAGAAAAACCACAGTAAATAATGAACAATTTCAAATATGTTCTAAAGAAGGGCTGTATAAAATGCACTCTTACAGAAAAACCACAGGAAATAACGAACAATTTCAAATATTTTCTAAAGAACGGCTGTATAAAATGCACTCTTACAGAAAAACCACAGGAAATAACGAACAATTTCAAATATTTTCTAAAGAACGGCTGTATAAAATGCACTCTTACAGAAAAATCACAGGAAATAATGAACAATTTCAAATATTTTCTAAAGAACGGCTGTACAAAATGCACTCTTACAGAAAAACCACAGGAAATAATGAACAATTTCAAATATTTTTTAAAGTACGGCTGTATAAAATGCACTCTTATAGAAAAACCACAGTAAATAATGGACAATTTCAAATATTTTCTAAAGAACGGCTGTATAAAATGCACTCTTACAGAAAAACCACAGGAAATAATGAACAATTTCAAATATTTTCTAAAGTACGGCTGTATAAAATGCACTCTTACAGAAAAATCACAGGAAATAATGAACAATTTCAAATATTTTCTAAAGTACGGCTGTATAAAATGCACTCCTACAGAAAAACCACAGGAAATAATGAACAATTTCAAATATGTTTTATTAATTTCACATTTTCATGTTTATCTAGCACAATTTCCTCAACACAAGTAATAGCCAAACATTTTTCTCGGAAAAATACCGAAGAAATTCGTTATTTCAGATAATTTTATAAACTGCTCCAGAAGATCTCAAAATAAAATTGATGGCAAATGACAGTGAAGGAATATGTATTTAATTAAGCGTAACAGTTTCAGGCTTTTATTTTTCAGATATAAATTATTCATTAAATTTGCTAAGTTATTCGAGTCAGAATGCTTAGAGACGTATAAGAAAAGTTACAAACCAATAAAGAAAGATACCCGGACAAGTAAGATGTTTCATAACATAAATAATGCAAATGAGTTTTGAATAAATAAACACAGAAAAAAAAACAAAAAATGAAAATTCTCTTGTTATTGAATAATGTGCCATCGCTTAGTCATCAAGGATGAAGTCGTCCTGAAGAAGAACCCATTAATATTTAACAGCGGTATGAAAGTTGATGAAACTGGATGGAAATCCTTTCACGACGGCCTTTTACTCAGCGAGTTTTCTTTTCTTTTTTTTTTTCATTAAACTCGAGGCAGTTGAGTGTAGGGAAAGTTAATGGTGATTGGCACAAAGAGTCATCGCAGGCTGAAACGGAAATCAACTATGAAAGTTCAAAGTTGTTCAGGCCGGCCGGTAATTCAAAGAACGGCCAGTATACAAACAAAAAATTATGTTTGGACGATCGGAGAAAAGGGCAAACCAATAACAGCATCTCATACTTAATATCCAGGTCGTAACGTGAATTTCAAAAGTCAAATATAAACAGTCATAATTGTCTGATGTCCGTTCTAATTTTTAAAAAGAAACCAACTCTTCGAAACATAAGTCACGGGACCGGAAAGCCTTGACCACAATCTTTGGTAACGTCTTCACATTACCCCTTCTGTGTGCTGAACGTTTGAAGCCGAATCGGAATGTACCAGTTAGGGTAGGAAGAAATGAAGAATACACAATTGACATACAAGGATATGCAATTGACGCATTTCTAATATGATTATCTCAAACAAAATTACAATTAAAGCATTAGATATCACCAGAAAATGTATTCATTTAATTAAGATTCAAACATTTTGAGAGCTTTAAAAATAAACCACAAAAACCTGTTGACATTATTACCAACCTTTACAATTGGCTCAGATTCACCAGCAAAAGCATAATCATTTGTCACACGTTAGACATTTCGTGTGAAGAGTAATATTATGAGAACAATGATGAAAATTTATATTAAACTGGTAGTATTTTTTAAACTATTTAATATAAATCTTTATTAAGATAAAATTACAATCTGCCTCATTAGGCAATAAGTAATTGTGATAAATGATCTCATTCATACCATTTTTACAATTTTTCATTCACTCGCTCATTCATACAATATTTACAAACAGCCCAGAGGCCTCACAAATCCACGTGGTTGTCACCTCCCTCGCATGCGAAAGAGGAAGCGAAGTCTTGGGAAGTCCCCCACGCTCCTCCGTCAGCCGCGTCACCGGATACGAGCAAGTGGACGAAGAGCTCAAGAGCCACATACGCTCAGGACATCGCCAGGACTCCCACTGTTACGCATTTATAGCAGGTCACGAGGCCACTGCCGTTTTAGTCTCCAAGGAGGATTATAGGGATGAGTGGTGCAGTATAATGACTGTGCTAGGGGATTAGGTTGGTAGGATAGGTTAGTGTGGAATTTCATGAACTTGGAAGGGATGAGTTTTTTAAACGATTTGAAAATGTTTATTTCTTTTCTAAAATATTCATGGTTCAAAGTTCTGTTCTCAGTTCTCTTACACTTAATCTGATAAGTAATATTTTATTTATAGAATAATAATTTCACTGTAACTATCTAATTTGGAAAATGACTTTAAGTTGATTCATTCATGAAGACTAGCCGAGTAGGACAGCAATAAAACCTTTACAAGGACAGGCTAAATGTAAGCCCAGCTCTGGGCATTGCTGCCTATTGACTAAATTCAATAGCAACCGTATTTAATATATGCAGGATTTATGATAATAAGGCTCATCAATATTCTATGAATATTCAACGAGGCTGGGACACGGGGTAATCCCATTCGGTCCGATCATTACTGCCGCTTAGGCGAATGCAATTGGTTCTATTGTGCCCTTTTCAGTCTAGCAAGGGCTGCTAACCTTTAGATAAACCACTTTTACCACAAGTTGAGAGTCCTACATACAGCAAGGCTGCACGAAGATACAGACTAACCTAGAAGATGTATAGGAATATATATATTTTGAATATCGACCCAATATCAGACTTTTGGAATCTACATGCAAACAACATATATGCAAATGTTTTTACTGATTTTTTACAAGAGAGACAATAAAAATTCTCCCAGGGGAGTTCTTATCTCATGCCCTTTCCACTGCTACCCTCTGGCACACTTGGGGCTACGTATCATTAGGACATTGTTTCACTCGATAAATAAAGTTTTTACTATTATGAATTGTTTGCTTTAGCTTTAAACATACTGTCAGGTCGTCACGAGGGGGGGCCTAGTTAACCTAGCCCTGGTGACGAATAAACTTGATTAAGTTTATAACCTGGACAATAGTTTCATAACGGAAAAGGTAGAGTATAGGTAGTTTGTATAGTCTTGGAATGACCACGAATTCACACTCGGTATTTGAGGGTAGGCAAAAACCGTCCGGATCCCAAAGGTGAGTGTGAACCAAAGAGAAGCAGACTGGATTGCCGTGGGAGACGCTACTGGTAAGTTTGTAGGACCACGGCAACCGTCGTCCGTTAGGGAGAGGTCTCTCCCAAGGAGATGCTAGTTTTAGCGAGACGAAGGCAGAGATTCCTACTAGAAAAATTTGTGACAACGCCGGACTAAAACATAGCGAGGTTAGGAGAGAGAGATGCAGAGGTAGTTGAATAAGAAGGCCATGGTTTCAGTAGAGCAGCAAGCGCCAGTGCAGAGAGAGAGAGAAGTGTTCAAGGTGCCGGTTTGTTTCTTTCTTATTTTCACCCTATAGGGCGTTTCTTATATAGGCGGCTAGTCGTGGTGGGGAGTCATCCCCACCAACGGCTGTTCTCCCCACTCCGACTGGCGTCATAAGCTTTATTAAACATATGAAAACAGTGATAGATATGATCTGATCGAGAAGAGGGTGACTTATAATTATTTTGTAATTAAGAGGTGGCCACAACACATACTTTGTTTTTCTTTTAATTGTTTTGATAACATTTATTGCAAAATTATCAGAGATTGATACAGTTGTGTAGGCGTTAAGCGTACATGCTTATAGTTGATGTTGGTAACATAAAGTTTCTGCTACACATGAATCTTTGTAATGAAGAGTTCTACATTCGTGCTAAATGCAAAACCGAAATACTGATAGGAGCACCTCAACCTCGAGATGTAGAACAACCAGTTACTCGACTACAAAACGCGATGACTCTCTTCGGTCTGAACAAAGACTCAACTAAGACTCAACTATTAAAACATAGCGACCACGGTTGTGAAAAGGGCTCAGCTCTAAGCCTTACCAGCCACAGTAAACAGAAGACTCTCCGCCGGAAACAGCGGTCCAAGACTCATCTTACCAACACCGGAAATTGGCGTGAAATTCAACTAGAACTTTATTAATAATCAGCACTTAAAAATGTATTTCAATGAATAATTTATGCATGTATCTAAAATTTCGTTCCTATGGGACGCAGTCCCAGAATAATCGTGAGGTTGTTATTTAACATGGACTAAATTTTAAGATAGCCTTACCTACAATTTGCAAAAGTAAATATTTGGCTGATTTTATTTCCTATAGTTATGAATAACCGGATTTTTAAAATTCGCTCACAACTGTCCTAAAATTCACGGTGAAAACTAATATATAAATGTGACGTTGAACACAATTGATTTTGTGGGTCATAAGCTATAAATAAGCACTATTTTTAAGTCCACCTCAGCCTTTAAGCTAATTCGAGCTCTTTGATAAAGCCCATAATACTATTAAGGCAATTTACTCTGGGTCAGCTACCGCTGTATGTCCGAAGTGGATTTGGTCTGATGTTGCCCAACGTGTATTCCCCCTGGGTTGTGTATTTCTCTCAAAGGTTTACTGAGGGTTAATGGTCAGTAGTGGTAATGAACCCACTATTTTTAATAATAACGATCTGTGTACTTATATGTCATTTACAATAGCGAATTAAAATCAGTTATTCAAGTGATGTATCAACCAAATAGTGTTTTATTATTAACTATACTACTTACCTGACATTTTGTACGGACACGTTTATAAATTCAAAGGGTTGAAAAAAGAAGTCACTTTTAGGTGCCTACTCACAAATTCCGTTTCCTTTATGCGCAAAGTATCAAGTAATAAAAACTTTAACCTTGGTACATTTTTTAGCTGTGCGAACTCATATATGAAATTAATTATAAATTGATATATATTTGTTGTTCTTGAACATGATAGAGACAGTACGGTACTTAGGCTTCCATCTCGACAAACGACTGACCTGGAACCCACATACGAGGCTACAAAGACAAAAACTAAACAGACGCTTTGAACAACTGTACAGACTACTTCAAAGGACATCCCATCTCTCAATAGAAAATAAACTACTAACCTACAAAGTTATACTTAAGCCAATCTGGACATACGGAATAGAGCTATGGGGGACAGCAAAAAAGTCGAACATCAAGCGCATCCAATCCTTTCAATCAAAAGTCCTGGGAACAATAGTAAATCCCCCTTATTAAGTCAGCAACAAAACCCTTCATAACGATCTAAATATACCCTACATTCTTGAACTCGTCCCTTCCAAGTACATGAAATTCCACAGTAGCTTTTCCAACCACCCTAATCCCGTAGCACAGTTCTTGCACTGCACCACTAATCCCTATAATCCTCCTCGGAGACTGAAACGGCAGTGGCCTCGTGACCTGCTATAAATGCGTGGCAGTGGGAGTCCTGGCAATGGCCAGTTTCTCCAATCATGTTCTGAGCGTCTGTGGCTCTCGCGCTCTTGGTCAGCCTCCGCTGGCTCTTATCTAGTGACGCGGCTGACGTAGGAGCGTAGGGGACTTCCCAACCAAGTGGATTTGGGAGGCCTCCGGGCTGTTTGTAAATTCTGTATGAATGAGCGGGTGAATGAAAATTGTGAATTGGTATGAATGAGATCATTTATCACAATTACTTATAGCCCAATCAGCCAGATTGTAATTTTATCATAATAAAGATGTTGTTGAATACAAAAAAAAAAAACATTTAAAGAACGAGTACGAGGCAGCATTGTATCCGTTTATAAATCCTTGAAATTGCCAAGTAATTGATTGATAAAACTTTAATCATTTAAATGATACCTCCCGTGCAATATTCCATACATGTAGGTCAGAGGGCGTGCACGAACCCTGCTCGTTAGAACGTGATGTTAGCCAATATTGTCTAGCTTAGAGCTAAAGCTACAGCAAACATACTGCATATTCATAATCACCAACTTTATATTAATATACTAGGATATTTTTGTTACAATATTTTGTTCATCGTCAAGTATAGTTTTTAATTGTTTATCATTAGCGATACCGTTGTAGCCAATCACATATTTCCGTTTTGACGCCACTCAAGAAAATCATGTTTGAAGTCATCTAATCACACGGTTTTAAGTGATTCACTAAGGGATTAAATAATTATTTACTCTTACATTTTCAGAGACCAGCTCAAAGATGTATAAATCTATCACAAAAAAAATTACCCAACAGAGGACAGTCAGAAATCAGTTAGTCATATATAAAAGTTTTTTGCTTTTTTTCCCCCTCCCCCTCAACCCCTTTATTTAAAATTTTTTAACAAATTATGAACAATATTATTATATATTGGTATTATTATTAGTATAGTATTATATATTGGTGATAATTGGCTCCATCTTCTGCACTACTGCATATCATGCATTGTAAGGAGGGTACAATTACAAAAAGATTTTTTTTTATAATTAAAATTACAAAAATCAATAGACTGGACTAGGTGATGGGGCACAGCTTTGGTTTACAAAAATGGGGTAAAAAATGGGCAAAATTAGGGGTAAAAGAGCAATAATAATAAATAGTAAAATATCTGGTTAGTTTTTTTTTACAATATTTTGTTCCAGTGTTTGAGAATAGCATTTAAATGTTGAAAATGATGAAGAAAAAAAAATCTGTGGGTAGTTGGGTAGTAGTAGAAATTTTAAATAATTGACGATTTAAAAATAAAATAAAAGAGAGTTAAGTAACACTGACCAGGTCAACTACCCCCTGGCTTTCTATACAAGAACTATTTTACTTATTTCGGTTTTCCCAGTCAGTACGCGGTACTCAGTTTCCCCGACGAAGCTAAGTGGTCTCTGTCCCAAGTCCATTAAAACTGTCCACTTCTTAATCCGCCAAGTCGACAGACTTGTCCTCAGAACAGCTCCTATATAACCGAAACAATAGCCTTTGACGGATAAAATAGGCCACTGACTGGGAGACAGAGGCTGGGAAGTAATTTTCCGGTGAGTGATCAGTGAGAGAGGAGAGAACACACGCACCAGTTGGCTGAGATACAGCAGGCAGTGGCACAATCAGCTGTACCGCACCTGCCGCTGCCTCCTTTATTGTCTCCTCTCTCTGTCTTATATCATGGTCTCTCCAAGGGAGGAAGGGCCTACTGAGAGGGTTTACACTGGAACATATCTCCCCAGTCTTCAGTCAAACCACGGACAAATAAACTCAACTTTTGATTACTACACTCCACCCCTAAATACCCAACTTTGTATTTTCCACATAAAGGGTGTCCCAGAATTAACGCATGATTCGATTTAAATAGAAAAACAGTTTTTAGTATTTTTTTAATGAATTATAAAGTAAATAGCATAGGGTTATTTATGGAATAACATCAATAACAGTGGCCTCCATCATTTCTTCATGTGAGAGACAGCAAGCTACTGTCACTGTATATCTCAATGTCTTATCATTGAAATTACAAATGGGCGATTAAGTAAAGGGCGTCCCAGAATTAACGCAAGATTTGATTTAAATAGAAAACACAGTTTTTAGTATCTTTGTTGTTGTTTTTTTATTGGATTATAAAGTAAATAGGATAGGGTTATTTATGGAATAACACATCGGGCAAATGGCCTCCACGACTTTGCTGGCACATACGCACTCTTTTGTCGAAATTTTCCATGAACATTTGGCATAAATTTCGTTGATGCAGCGTTGAATTTCCCCTTTTAATGCACGTGTGGATGTGGGCTTGTTGACATACACCTTTGACTTCAAATAACCCCATAAAAAGAAATCTAAAGGTGTTTGTTGTGGCCACCTCTTAATTATGAATAATTATAAGTTCCCATCTTCTCATATCAGACATCGTATCTATGTCGTCAAATGAATATCAGAAAATATCTATCTATGTTTCATATGTTTAATAAAGGTTATGACGTCAGTGAGAGTGGGGGGTGGCGCTAGTGTGGGGAACAGCCGCAGGTGGGAACCCATTCCCACCACTGCTGGCCGGCTATATAAGAAGCGCCACTAGACAAAATTACCAGCAGGTACTCCTAGTACAAGGATCCGATCACCCTAAATATTTTATATTTTTCCCTCATTCTGAATTTCTAACTAGAGAGCTTAGAAAAAAAAAAAAATGCCATACTCGGTGTCTTACAGGACACTGTGTCAAATGCTCTGCGACCGGGAATGCCCGGAACAACTGTATTCAATTCTGGCTAGCTTCCTGAAAAACAGATCGCTGCGGGTGCGGGTGGGTGATAGCTTCTCCGAAGCTGTGCCACTGACCTGTGGAGTACCCCAAGGAGCCGTCTTATCCCCTGTACTATTCAACGTATACACGTGTGAGATTGTCGGAGCCCGTTACAAAAATACCATAGTTACTGCTTTCGCAGATGACATAGCGGTGTACAGTAGCAGCATGAGTAGCTCTAAGACAGGCTGAAGTAGCCTGTAACCAGATCAGTGAGAGATTGGGGAGACTCAATATCTCTGTAAATGCGGGTAAGACTGACTGCGTAATTTTCTCTTTCCAAAAGGGAAAAAGCCCACTCCCCACTAGCTACATAGTAGGAACGGAGGAAAATTCACCAGCCAACAACCTAGTATATCTCGGAATTAAAATTGAGCTCTTTGAGCTGCCTACGGTGGATGAATTCATCCAACGTAGACATATCAAATTTTTCGACTCCCTGCAATACTTGACAAACCCGGTGTTTAACACTACAACCACCGCTCCGTTCCCCCATCGATGGCAGGACGCTGTCGCGGCAAGAACGCTTTAGTCTTAGGTTTTAGTGTTAGTGTTTTCCACGGTCGCAACTGAAGGTGAGCCTCATCACCTAGTGAGTGTATGTGTATTGGACTTATTAACAGCAATCTGAAAGTATTATGTTTTATGCACTCCTTAATATGCATCTGCGAATGCAGCACGAGCATATATTATCAATAAAAAGGTTTTGAAAGGGGAAAAAAAAAAAAAAAGAAAGAAATTACTATAACGAACCGGACCGTCACTTAAGACTTCCCAAGACTCCGCTTTCTCTTTCGCATGCGAGGAAGGTGTCAACCATGTGGATTTGGGAGGCCTCTGTCTGGGCTGTTTGTAAATATGGTATGAATGAAAATTGTAAATATGCTATGAATGAGAACAGTTTATCACAATAAAGAAGTTTAAATATAATATATTTAATTTATATCCCGTTACGTTACAAACGTAATCTATAGGCGGTTTTCACTACATTTAATTGAAAATATAGTATATTTAATTGCTTTTTGTTGCAGAAATTTTATTTGAAACACTAGAAGTTTTTGAAAAAATACTCCTTATTTTTACGAGCAGTAGCAAATAAAAAAAAAATTAAGAAAGAAAATATTTATATTTTGTAACGGCATTTTATGCTGTCGTAATCTTGAATTGCGTTAAGTATATTAAGATATTCGTTGCCGGCGACTGTACTAATGCAAATTAACATCAGTATACTGGTTTGCAGAGAATGCCCCTCTGAGTGAGTTCATAACGGAAGAAAAAAAGAAAAAGAAATTATTAAAAAAAACTCAACTGACAGAGGCAAGCGTTTAATTAGTGCTGGGCTGAAGTCTCAGTTAACACGAGGGGGGGGGCTGGGGAAATAAAAAATGTGACCCGCCACAATTGTAGGGTCGCACTGCCAATTGAATCTGTCCTCTTTCAGATTCCTTTCTGGTCTACACATCGCCTGCCTGGCATCAATAGCCGAACATGCGGTCAGAATAACCATATCTTATTGTAGGTACCTTAGGGAGAGGCTGTACTTTCAAACAGGTACAGGACAGTCGTATTTCTTCTGTCAAAATATCGACAAAATAAAGACAATCTCGATCTCAAGTATTAATGGCTCGTTTACTAACAAACTAACAGAAGACACAAAACCACTTGGACCCAAATGATGATGCTCCGAGAGCCAACAGTGATTCGGCTATCTACCGACAGGTTTTTATTCTGAATATGTTTTTGAAAGATACGAATAATTAATCACAACTTGAAAAATCGATGTGAGTGACTACGAGTACTAGCATAGAACCAAACCATTTTTAGATATTTTTACATTACGTTCCAAGTCCTTCGTATCACACGTACAAACACACGTGAGCCCAATAATTAATAATAACAAGTTGTTAAACAACGCAATTATCAATTATCAATGAGTATTATGGAAAAAAAAATACAATCGCAGGACTAGAGTGCAATTATTCATCCAAAAAGAAGATCGAGGTCTAAAATCACCACCGAACAGAAAATGAACTTTTTTTTTGTTTTAATTCTTTTTATCTCGTTTAAAAGTTACATTATATTTACCAAATAGTTGCCAGGCGTAAGATCACCTCTAAGCTAAAGCCAAAGAATATCTCCTTATTTACATATAGGAAAAAACCTACAACTAACAAATGAACTTTCAAAACAAAAATAACTGAAAGCTCCAATACCAGAAATAAGAAACAGCATTTATGGACATAATATCAACTTTACATAAACAGTGTGATTCAATAGTAAATTAACCATCGCAACAGGTATGTATAAATAAGAATCAATAAATACAAAAACCATAATATTTTTTCTCCCACTATAATTATTAACAATAGTGCTCTGTTTACAGATACGTAAAACGAAAACTAAGAGATAGATTCACCTGAGGATCTATAATTATATATAATTATCTGGAAATTTAAAGGGGCTATGAAGAAAAAACTAACAAAAAAAAAACTAAGAGTTCCTTTGGTATATTCCATCGGTACACATAAAGTTATTTGACTCTTTACAGCACCTCACAAACCTAGTGTTTAACATTATGAACCCACCACCATCATGGCCGCATCGTTGGCAACAGACTGCCGGGTAAAATTATGTTAAGATTTTGTTGTGAGATCTATAGTAACATATTTTATGATTCATAAGGTGAGCCCCATCACTTTTAAACATGTTTAGACAGTCAATGTATAATATACATTACAGAATGTATTATAATGAATAATATTGAATTCAAAAATTTGTTTAATAACAAGGGGATATGAAGAAAAAAAAAATAAGCTTTTAATCGATTTTTAAACAGCTACTAATATTTTTCTCGTCATTCATGGTCAACAAAATTTCATGGCCGTAGGCCTGACAGTGGTTGCACAAAAACTTCAACTACCTTCTGCCTTTATAAACAGGTAATTAGAGAGTAATTAATTATTTTATGTCACCTTAATTATTCCTATTAGGGTGTACTATGTTTTATGAAGCGACCGGGGTGAAACGATGAGGCTTTCTGTTTTTGAATTAATATTCTCAAGAGCTATGATTACTGTTTGTACACCTACAGCGTTGAACAAATAATGAAAGACCTCCTCCGAGCCAAACAGTTTATCCGAGGTGGTTGCCAACTCTCTTTGACCTCAGAGAGGACAGGATCAGTCGTCTTTAAATATTTACTGTAGCCGTGGATTACAAAACTTGAGTGATGAACAGAAACCGAGAATTTCTAAACGGTTTCGGCTTCTGCACACACAGAGAATGTCTGAACTGTTGACTCATCTGTCGTTTCTGTTTTAGAATCGGTTTGTTGTTAGAACAGGGAGCGGAAAAAGAAAATATACGGGAAATAAATTCGAGATAATGTCGGGAGGCCGAGGAATCCGCGGAGGGGCGCGTTTGCTTTGAGCATCCTAAATATTTGTCAGGGGTAAATGGGACCGTTTCTGTATTTGTAACCGACTGTGCTTTCAGACAGAAATTTAAATAATATTTTCATTTTCTCATTATTTACTGACTTATAAAGCAATTTATAATATTTATATATAAAGCAAAAGTCCCGCGTATATTAATCTAAACTATTGGTTCTCGACGGAGTCGATTTGATCGACCAGGGGCGGGGGTGGACCTCAGAGAGAACTATAAACAGCAGCTAAAATACAAAATGACATTAAAAAGTGATAAACCACTGAGGTAAGAACTAAAAACGTTTTCAAACTCGCCGACGCATAACGCAGATGGAACCAATCAATCGATACGCAAACCCCAGTAGCCTTAAAGTATATCGATTTAACAATATTAGAAACAGGTTCTACACTATCTGTATTAGAAATAAACGTTTGATCCAAATTAACTAATAAATTTAACATTGATGTATCTCGTTGGGTGGAATATCCTAATGTTTCTTATAAAGGAAAGCGTCTTCCAATAGGGACTTCCGAACTTTGACAGTTGATAGCGGCCATATTGTTGAAGCTGCATTTATATATTGTCGAATAGGCTGTCATTTATTCAGTCTGTTTTGGCAAGTCACCATGGACGAATATAGCGTTCAACAACACGTGTAAATTTTACGGTCACCACAACGTCCTACCGAGAGGACTATTCGGAGTGTGGCGCATAAATTTTGAGTACACAACAGTAAACAATCAACCAACACCTGTACGCCGACGAAACGCAAGATCTGCCGAAAACATCACCGCTGTCCGTGAGAGTGTGCAGGAGAATCCGAGGCAGTCGATTTCGCGTCGCTCACAAGAACTCGGTCTTTCGCAGACCAAAACTTGGCAAATTTTGCGTCGTGACTTCGGTCTGCACCAGTACAAAATTTAACTGACCCAGAAGCTGAAGGTAAACGACCATAGACAACGACGTTTGTTCGCTAAATGAGCCCTGGAGCAGTTGGAAACTGGCCCTAATTTACATCGAAAAATCATCTTCAGCGATGAGGCCCATTTCTGGATGAATGGGTACGTCGACAAACAAAATTGTCGAATTTGGGACGATACGAATCCACATGAGATCCAAGACCGTCCAATGCATCCGGAAAAAGTCACTGTTTGGTGTGGAATTTGGAATGGTATATATTTCTTTGAGAACAATGCTGCCCACGCCATCACCGTCAGCGGCTATAGGTCATAGGTGATATAGGCTATAGGCTATAGGTCAGCTAGGGCTATAGGTCATAGGTGATATAGCCTATAGGCTATTGGTCAGCGAGGGCTATAGGTCATAGGTGATATAGGCTATAGGCTATAGGTCAGCGAGGGCTATAGGTGATATAGCCTATAGGCTATAGGTCAGCGAGGGCTATAGGTCATAGGTGATATAGCCTATAGGCTATAGGTCAGCGAGGGCTATAGGTCATAGGTGATATGGCCTATAGGCTATAGGTCAGCGAGGGCTATAGGTCATAGGTGATATAGCCTATAGGCTATAGGTCAGCGAGGGCTATAGGTCATAGGTGATATAGCCTATAGGCTATAGGTCAGCGAGGGCTATAGGTCATAGGTGATATAGCCTATAGGATATAGGTCAGCGAGGGCTATAGGTCGCTGATTACCAGTTTCTTTAGGCCTGGATGATATGGACATCAACGACATGTGGTTTCAATAGGACGGTGCTACGTGCCACACAGCTCATGTCAAATTGGACATTCTGCACGAGCGATTTGAGGGCATGGTCATCTCACGTGGAGGTGATGTGAACTGGCCACCGAGATCGTGCGATTTGACCCCGTTAGATTTTTTCATGTGGGGTTTTCTCAAGTCGCAGGTCTATACGAATAAGCCACAAATCACAGCGGTCCTCAAAGCCAACATAACCCATGCCATCGGTCAAATTCAGCCTGATTTATGCGCCAGAGTCATGGAAAATTGGACGGATGAGCGCCATCCAGGGAACCTGCGGCGGACATTTGCACGATAATGGCATCGATAGGCCTATCAAACGAATAAATCTTACACACACTTTGTTTTATTTAAATTTAAAGATAGAAAGCGCTTAATGAAAGACCCTTATAAATATCCTAATAATATGAATATCCTATGAATTTCAATAAGGAGTCAAGGGATAATTTTCTTTTAAATTCTTCGTAGATCAAGATCTGGGTACCGATATATGTGTGATTGATTAAAAAGTACAAGATTTGATAGAAAATGTGCATATCTGGCATACCGGGTATGTCCTTGCATATTATAACTGCTAACATAACAGTCAACCATTGACCGTGTTACTGCTTCCTCTCCTCGCTAGCCTCTACCAGAATGCTCCATGGCAAGGCTACAGTGAGCACTACAGGCCGGAAAACAAACCCTCAACTGCGCACCGTTAGTTCTTTCTCCGCTTTGTAACGCCGAGGGGATCTTTGCTATCGAGAATAAATGGGTACGTTTTGTCTTCGCGGTCTAGGATAGAGCGTTAAAAATCCATCGACATTAAAGAGCTGGCCGCTAGATACATCTCTCAAGTATTGATATAACTAGGAGAAACACCATAGCGCCACAAACAACAGAATTTAAGCCGTCTGTATTCAAATACGAACTTATAAATGAAATAAGTACCTCTTCTCTTTTATTTGGTCTCCTGCTTGCACGAACCGTTACCATTGTGCCTTACACTGCAGTGTCTGTCTAAAATTAATATTATCACTTGGCTAATAATTATTAACAATTGTAGTTTCCTATTGCTAATGAAGTTGAAGAGGGTTGCTTTTCTCTGTACTGTACTATTGACACGTTCTTCTCAGCAAAGAAAAGTCAACAGTAACTCGATCCTTATTGAAATGACCAAGCGGACGACCGTTGCTGGTTTGTCATTTGCAGCCGACAGAGAGCAAATACTCGGTGATTATCTCCGGCGGAAGGTAAATGAAAGGGAATCAGAGGAGAGACGGAGGGATAGGGACAAGGGCCCTATAAATTAAAGGTAAAAGGATCTGAGGATGGAAGGGTTCCAAATTGGCGGTGGGAGGAAAATAATTGGGAGGTTTCCGATGTCGGAGGTGAACAGCACCACCGGATGACAGCCTGCTTAATATGAAAGGCAGCGCCGGAAGTAGTGACTGATCCACCGCTCTGTCAATGGGAGGAGCCCTGTGTGTGTGAGCTTACTCATTCATTCATAGACGGTCCATCTTTCATCTTCGACTCCTTTGGGCAAATACTTCTATTGGAGCAGTCAGTATCGATACCGGGGGATGTTAAAAACTTGGCATAAGGCGTAACTTAGACTGACATGGAACCCACAAACGAGGCTAAAACGACAAGAACTAAACAGACGCTTTGAACCACTGTACAGACTACTTCAAAGGACATCCCATCTCTCAATATAAAATAAACTACTAATTCACAAAGTTATACTTAAGCCAATCTGACCATACGGAATAAAGTTATGAGGGGACAGCAAAAAAGTCGAACATCAAGCATATCCTTTCAATCAAAAGTCCTGAGAACATTAGTAAATGCCCCTTATTACGTCAGAAACAAAACCCTTCATAACGATCTTAATATACCCTACATTCTTGAACTCTGGGTTGTTTGTATGTATATAGTATGAATGAGCGAGCGACTGAAAATTGTAAATTGGTATGAACGAGATCATATAGCACAATTACTTATAGCCCAATCAGGCAGATTGTAATTTTATCATAATAAAGTGGTTATAAAAAAAAAGGAAAAAAAAAAAGCGGAACTCGTAATACTGTTTTCCTGTGAGTTGGATTGTTAGCTCTCAATCAGTTAATGAGTGGAACAGTTGTGATATCGGCTTAGGCTGATGAAACTGTGTCGTTTTTCATTAAATTCATTAACATAATACGTTTCGTAGATACTGCGTATTTCTGCATCAGATCCTTGAGAGAGATATTAGGGAATGTTGAATGATTAAAACGTTTCCTTGGTTGTTCCTCAAAATGTTTAAAACAGTCTCCTACCACTCTTGATGCATACGAACATATATGACGAAACGCTAACCATCGATTAACCCCTAACAATTGATGACTGCTGGTGTAAACCTAACAATCTAAGCGGATTTTGCAACGAATTCTTCTACTCATTTCAAAAATATTATTTTCCTGGACATTTCTCGTTAAGAATAACATGAAGCCATTCGTAAGAAGCAAATGAGGAGGATTTCGCCAAGTGAAAATTGTTGAAAAAAAGTGGGAGTAGCAATTCCCAGGAGATTGTGCTCTGTACATTTCGGCGTGTAATAAAACCAACCCACTTTTCGATGCATCAACTCACCAACATCCTTGTTCTAACCATTCCCACTCTCTTTCTATAAAAAAGTGTTAAGTGTTATATAAAACCACTAAATAACGTCGCATTCTTTTCTTAGGCTGGAGTACATAAGAATGTTCAAGTAAAACAAGCAATTCTGATCTTTGATTTGCCTACTGTGAATGAATTCATCCAACGTAGACATATCAAATTTTTCGACTCCCTACAGTACTTGACAAACCCGGTGTTTAACACGATAAGCCCCGCTCCGTTCCCCTATCGATGCCAGGACGCTGTCGCGGCAGGGACGCTTTAGTCTTAGGTTCTAGGTTTAGTTTTTAGTTTTTTCCCGGTTGTAAGCTGAATGTGAGCCTCATCACCTAGTGTGTTTTGACTTTTTAACATCAAACTGAAATGTATTATATTTATGCCCTCCTTCGAATGTATCAGTGCTTCGCAGAAAGAGGAGAAAAATGTAAATCAAAACATTTTTTTCTTCATTGTAAATATCTATGAATAAACAGGTTTTGAAATAAAAAAAACAAAAAAACAAGCAATTCTGTATTATAGACTACGGTTAGAAATCTATCTAATTTTGCATTTGACGTCTGGATCAACAAGTCTGAACAAAAGGCAAATGTTAAGTGTGGACATTGTTATTAACAGGAATACAAATAACAGACACAAGTATGACAAGGTAACAGTAGGTAGTTTGTATAAAGGTATACATTAAACTGTTACTTTGATGTGTTTAGTGAAAGCAGGGTCTTTATACTAGTGAAATTGTGTTATGTAAAGTGGGTATCTTGTATAGTGGTCAGTAAATATGTATTCTTTTTATAACCTTTAAAAAATCAGTGACTGGATGTAAAAACGTGCACTATCAGAGAAACTAATCAATTTAAATATTACATTTTTTTCAAATCCATAGCAGAAATGTAGACTCGTTATAAAATTATAATTTTATCTTCATACCGACAATGGTCTCGTGCTCTTTTTCTTTATGAAGCCTTTCAATTAAAGTGAAGATTACGCGTGAATAAAAAATCCACAGCTCTCTCACGCGAAGTTTTTCCACTCCGATGTTGGAATTTCTAACATTTATCATTCTGTTAAAAAATACAAAAACAATTCACACACACAAGCTGGAATGCTATAGTTACAATGAAACGTTTCCTCCCTTAGATGGGAACGAGCTCACATTAACGAGCGAATTGTAGTATTTTCTTTCTTATTCATAATTCCTTTAAACTTAATTCAGAAGTGAAAACTGTTTTATTGACCATCTTAATGAATTATTAACATAAAGCCCTACACTAATGCAGCAATCATTCATTAATCAGAAAGTCAGTACTTTGATACCTGACTTAATATGATACAGAAATATTTCATTTAAAAAGTTCAATGGTTCGCCTGTTCAGACATAAAATAAATATAATTAGATTAAAGAGTAAGTATACAAAAAAGTATATATTTTTTTAAATTATATTTTTAGTCCAAATTAAATTTGGAATGTTATGAGATATAATTTGTTAAAGTTTAGAGAAGTAAATTCGACAGATCGAATTCAAAATTTTAGTATTAAGTTGTTTAAATCTATTTTTTGTATCATGTTACTTTTAAAGGCACAAAATTTGTAAATATCTTGTTTCTTTTATATATATATATAAATAAAATAATATTTTGGAGAGACTAAAGATTAACAACCCATAATGCCAATATGTATATTAATTTTGTATTAGTTAATTTATTGATGATCCTTTATTTGCTATAAAGGAGCTGGTTTTATTTTGAGCACCGGATTAAGTGGAACTATAATACGAAATACCAGGTGTCTAAAATTAATACTGGTGAAGTTAAAAGTATGAAAACAGCAGTTGTTCGCACATTATTTTTTTTTTAATTCTTGTAGTTATATTATGAAAAGAAATTCTATTCTTCATATTCCATATCCTACATGGTGATTATTCCTCCCGAACAAATGTGAAGCTGAGGCTTACACCGTCAACAGCTGATAGATACGGGCCGGTACACAGTAGACCAGGTGACGGCGGTGTAGCAGCAGCGGCTCGTGTGTGCCTAGTAACCTGTAATAATAGGCTAGTCGGCAGCTTCGAGCACATACCACCGCAATAAAGGCCATTCGACCCACGAAGCCCCTCATATGTGTAGTTTGTTTGCATTGTAAATTGTTGTTAGTTAGTTAGTCAACAACAGTATCTCTGTTTTCGAACAGTTAATGTAAATGCAAATTACACAATCCCTCATCGTGCAGATGCCAGTTTACGTCACCCTGGGTAGATCCTGACTCCTAGAAGCAAACCAAATCATAAATCAACGCCGTTATGGTGATTTCATGACAGGCCAAGAATAATTCCTAGATCACGAATTTACTATCGTACTGAGCAATAATAAATGATTTTTTTTTTATTTAAAATGGTTGTATTATTGAAAAAGTACAGACAAAACACCACCTCTATTTAAACCAAAAGTTGATTGCTCAGATTCCAAAAGAACAAAAAATAAGTTTTCAAGTTCGTAGTTTAGGATTATGACTGCTGATCTGTCTTTAATATGAATGTTGGGTCGTCACGAGGGGGGTGCCTAGTTACCCCCTGGTGACGAAGTGAGGGTTGATTAAGTTTATAACCTGTACAGTCGTTTCATGATGGTCTTACTATCTGGCTCCATATTTGAGACGTATGTGCCCCGACAATGCACTATGTTCAGGAGAAGAGGTACAGGATAGGTTTATAGGTAGTTTATGTGGTCTTGGAATGACCACGAATTCACATACGGTATCTAAGGGTAGGCGAAAACCGTCTGGATCCCAAAGGCGAGTGTGAACCGGAGAGAGACAGACTGGATTGCCGTGGGAGACGCTACTAGGTAAATTTGTAGGGCCACGGCAACCGTCGTCCACGAGGGAGAGGTTTCTCCCAAGGAGGTGCTAGTTTTAGTGAGACAAAGGCAGAGATTCCCACTAGGAAGAGGTAGGGTCTGACAACGCCGGACTAAAACATAGCGAGGTTAGGAGAGAGAGATGCAGAGGTAGTTGAATGAGAAAACATGGTTTTGAGTAGAGCAGCAAGCGCCAGTGCAGAGCGAGAGAGAAGTGTTCAAGGTGCCGATTTGTTTCTTTTTTATTTTCACCCTACGGGGCGCTTCTTGTTTAGGCGGCTAGTCGTGGTGGGGAGCCATCCCCACCATCTTCTCCCCCACTCCGACTGACGTCATAAGCTTTATTAAACATATGGTAACAGTGATAGATATGATCTGATCGAGAAGAGGGCGACTTATAATTATTTTTAATTAAGAGGTGGCCACAACAATGAACATTAGAAGAATTTTCGTTGAGCTGGAAGGGACTTAGACGCATTAGAGAGGGACAAAGTATATATCGCTATAAAGTATATATAGTGCTGAATAATTACTATTGTGGAGTCAAATAGGAATATCCATAATAACTCGAATTAGACGACGTCCGAACTATTGTTCACTAAATCGTTTCCCGCTATCAAACACACCGAGACATGCGAATACACTTCCCCGGTATCGATGCTAGATTGATATGATATGTTAAGTCACCAGTGTTGGAAATCTCAGAAATAGCACAGAGTAATCGACTTATACTTGATTACATTTAAGATTCTCACGTTAATGCTCAGAAGATATTTATGATTTGAAGTTTGAAGAATTTGACCTCGTGTTTAACGGTACAACTAGGCCGAACACACAAAACTTCAAAGTTTAATGTTGCTCCAGCCGATTTCACATTAGTTTAACAAGTGGCCGAGACGGTTTAAGAAATAAAATGATCTTTTTCAATAACATATTGCCGTTAGTATCATCATGACTAGTCATTTAGTTATATTACCAAAAAAAAAAACAATTTGTTCATATGTTACGTAAACAAATTTTAATAGGTGCTAATTTAAAGTAATCTAGAATCATTTAAAAGTAGTGTAGCTACTAATCAGTCTATCAACAATTTCATATATATTTGCATATATATTATTATTTTTTTATCATAAATTCGGAGTTTTCTCTTTTTCTCGGGATTATCTATATGCAATTTATACGCTGAGTAATAATATGCCATCTTCCCTTATAACAGTACATAATAAACGCTAGCTGGTTTGCGTGTCCGATCCCGAACGATTTGCTGACTCAGGCAGTATTTCCCTAAGCACACCAAACCTTTGGACGATTACTCATAAGTACTGTTTATTGATAGATACGTTTCACGGCCCCGGGTATAGGCTGCAATGGCGGCGATGTCACGGGCAGGCATAATGAGACAGGTAGGAAGGAAGTGACGTCAGAGCACCTGTCCATATAGTACCCACGGCTTCCGGCTAGCAGCCCTTTGTCTGCGTACTGCCATCAACGGACTTAGCTGGCCATTTAACCTGCTCTTCTGATAACACTACACGCAGTATTGTCTGCATTAAAGTGTCTTAGTTTTTTCAAGGTTTCGCATCCACGGGCCACGAAGGGACAAAAGTGCCGGGAGTCGACCCCACGCACGAAAATTGGAAAAACATGATATTATTATTTTAGTTATTTATTATTATTTTATTATTTAGTCCGAACTAATACAAATCCAGGGGGTTATTTATAACAATTTGAGTATAAACTTGATTATATTTTAAGTACAAGCAGGAAAAGCATATTTATTACCTCACCTTGAACGTTTTCTTTTCTTCCACACTATGGCCTTTTAAAATTACTCACAGAAATACTCTCATTTTTTTTCACGCTAGCTCATTTTACTGGCCCTGAATAATGGAAAAATAAATTAGAAATCTTTATCTAAAATAGTTTTCGTGCTGGAACAGAATATGAAGGGGCGACGGAGCGGAAAAAACTTACCTACTTTGGTCGTGTTTTATTTTGCTTTGCTTCTGCCGTTAGCTGATCCTTCTTTATTGAGTCTTTTATTAGTTAAATATAAACCGTTCATTTATAAAGGGTGTCCCAGAATTAACGCAAGATTTGAATTTGCCGCCATTTGTGCAGTAAAGTGCTGGCAACCCTAAAAAACAATTTGACAGCTGACAGTTTAGGGTTAGTAAAAATGGAGCGTTACACGATAGAACAACGTGTCTTTTTTGTTGAACATTATCTCAAAAATAATGAAAGTTTGGCGGCCGCAGTTGGAAAATTTCATACAAAATATTGTCGGAATAGTGTTTTGACTTGTTGAAAATTTTGGGATACTGGATCAGTTGGAGACGCTTAACACACTGGTCGTCCAAAAACAAGCCGTTCAAATGTCAATATCGAAGCAGTGCGTGAGAGTGTTGTTGAAAATCCAGGAACATCAATTCGGCGTCGTAAACACAGTTCTTTGTGCTGAAATTGGATGATATTGATGTGGCCAATATGTGGTTTCAAAAAGATGGTGCCACATGCCATACAGCCCATGAAACAATTCAAATACTGCATGAGACATTTCCAGGTCGTGTACTCTCTCGTCTAGGTGATCAGAATTGGCCCCCTAGATCGTGTGATTTAACACCTTTAGATTTCTTTTGATAGGGTTATTTGAAGTCAAATGTGAATGTCAACAAGCTCACATCCACCCGTGCATTAAAAGAGGAAATGCAACGCTGCATCAACGAAATTCAACCACATTTATGCCAAATGGTCATGGAAAATTTCGACAAAAGAGTGCGTATGTGCCAGCCAAGTCGTGGAGGCCATTTGCCCGATGTGTTATTCCATAAATAACCCTATCCTATTTACTTTATAATTCTATAAAAAAATAACAACAAAAACACTAAAAACTGAGTTTTCTATTTAAATCAAATCTTGCGTTAATTCTGGGACACCCTTTACTTATTCGCACATTTGTAATTTCAATGATAAGACATTGAGATATATATACAGTTACAGTAGCTTGCTGTCTCTCGCTTGAAGAAATGATGGAGGCCACACAGCAACAGTGTTGCCTAGAGAGGTCGTACCATTCAGATTGAGTAATTAGTATTTTTATTTTTAATGGGGTTTGTATGTTTTTAGATTTTCGTCCATGTCCTCCTCAACACTTCGTAACGTAGCCGTTAATAGTCGCCATGGCAAGTCATAATACCCTACCGTTACACGATAAGAACCTTGCGACAATTAGAACCTGCTACTATCAACTACCGTCCAATCCCAAAGTCAATTTCGCACTGAACCCCCTCTTCATTCCACACCCCATTCTATCTATAAAAGGCTCAAGTCAAAAATTTAAAACAAATAAAGTATTAGACGTCTAAAGTATCGATATATGTTTTATTATTTTAATAATCATTTATTTTATGATAAAATAAGAATAACATTATTTATTTACCAGAAAGAAAAATTTAATTCAAAAAAATGTCACGCTAGTCTTTTAGAGTACCCCGGGAGTAGCATCAAGTAATTCTTCAAAATACCTCGTCTTATACCATTCAGAACTCTCAAAAATTTTGAATTTTGTGTTACAAAAATATTCTTTTACTTGTCATTGAAAAAAAAAAAAAACCTAAACGCATAGAGTTTCAGGCACCTTCCTCCACCTTCTCGACAGCTACGATGTTATAGCTTAAATGGGTCGATGTCATTCAGCAGACACGCTAAATACCACAGCAAATAAAGGGACGTCATTACTACATGTAATGTTGTTCATTAGGATAATGATACAAGGATTCGCTAAGAAATTATCTCTGTTAAAAGTATCGTGAATATCATTCCAACCCAACTTAGTAATTTGTATTTTTATATCTACAGTCCCAAATATTTTACATTATATTTACCCTGATGAAAAAATCTATTATCTTTCTTGAAGCCTTTGAAGTTCTGATTATATTCGGCTACTTCAGACTAATATCGGAATGCTTCAGTCGCGATTGCAACGAGCGACAGCGTCTCACTAAACAATTTTTTTTATTTACAATTAATTGAGTAATTTCTTTTCTATTTAGCTTGTATATATTCACATCTCATATATGTTGTATATCGAAGTCATTGTATTTGTTTGTTAGCTTATTGTTTATTGTTTCATCTTTCTTACCCGTTGTAGTCTTGGTTTCGTATCACATCATTATTGTACTTTGGTTATTATCAGCCTGGTCCCCAACGAAAACTATAATCTAGAGATGACAAATGAAAATTAAAATTTATACACCGTGCTACTACTAACTGTATGTTGTCCGCTGGGTAAACCCAGATGATTCCACGACTACCTGGAACTTCACATAAGTATACTACAAACTACCAGCCTACATGAGAAAAACTACAGCAGACATTATAAAAAGAGAAAATTATTTTAAAAAACGCTGTAAGGTGCCTGCGTGTCGGTAGCACCTTTGTGGTGGACATTTGACAAAGTGCATTCTGGGTAGACTATCTCGTTTACGGCTGGCCGACCTCGCACAAGGTTTATAGCTTCTATTCGGCTACTACGATGGGGGCTTTTATAAAGGGTATCTCCCATGGCGGTACTGAAATATACCGGAACTCCACAGACCGGCCAGCCACGGGAATGAAAGGCTAGTGACATTTAGATAACCCGCATTATTCTCCTAAGTTGACGTAAATTCGAGTACTAAGGGTGTCGCAAGATTTCATTTAAATAGAAAACACAGTTTTTAGTATTTTTGTTGTTATTTTTTTATTGAATTATAAAGTAAATAGGATAGGGTTATTTATGTAATAACACATCGGGCAAATGGCCTCCACGACTTTGCCGGCACATACGCACTCTTTTGTCGAAATTTTCCATGACCATTTCGCATAAATGTGGTTGAATTTCCTCTTTTAATGCACGGGTGGATGTGGGCTTGTTGGCATACAACTTTGACTTCAAATAACGGCATAAAAAGAAATCTAAAGGTGTTAAATCACACGATCTAGGGGGCCAATTCTGATCACGTAATCGAAAGAGTACACGACCTGCAAATGTCTCGTGCAGTATTTGAATTGTTTCATGGGCTGTATGGCATGTGGCACCATCTTGTTGAGACCGCATATTGGCCACATCAATATCATCCAATTTCGGCACAAATAACTGTGTTATCATGTCGCGATATCGAGCACCAGTAACAGTTACTGATCCAGTCTCCCCAAATTTTTCAATTAATCTCTTGACAGTTGATGAAGTCAAAACACTATTCCGACCATATTTTGTATGAAATTTTCGAACTGCGGCCGCCAAACTTTCATTATTTTTGAGATAATGTTCAACAATAAAGACACGTCGTTCTATCGTGTAACGCTCCATTTTTACTAACCCTAAACTGTCAGCTGTCAAATTGTTTTTTTTTAGGGTTGCACTTTACTGCACAAATGGCGGCAAATTCAAATCTTGCGTAAATTCTGGGACAACCTTCACTATAAGGACTATGAATGTAGACAACCACTGGACTGATTTAGCCGGTGTAAATTAAAAACACACTATTGGACATATTGTTTCTTTGTTTCATGTCCCCTTGCAAACGAATTTCACCTTTTGCCTATTTTTATTTAGGTGGAAATATATCTGTCAGAGAAAATGTTATGGTGTTTTAGATCAAAGTGAAATAATTTGCTATATTGCATTCGTGTAAGCTACAATAATTGGAAAAGGCTCTCTATATTTTCAAGGGTGTACCCTTCCAATTATCTAAATATTAAAGATGAATACATTCCGCAATGCCTCAAAATATGCTTATTGGTTTTTGGTAACTTGAAGTATGTAAAAAAAAATCGGAACCGTTTCGCTAACTTTTACTTTCTCAAGCCACAGCTCAGAACTTTTTTTAAATTTAAGATCCAGATGTTTCACCGTGGCTGAGGACACATTTATTAGGACGTTAACTCAGAAATTTAACGCCATTAAACACATTGGAGAAGACTAAAATAATTGAACTTGAGATAAAGAATCTCAAAAGGGGATACGAAAATAATGGAACTTGAGATAAAGAATCTCAAAAGGGGATATGAAAATAATGGAACTTGAGATAAAGAATCTCAAAAGGGCTAGTTGATCCGAGGATCAGTTGCCTCGCGATTTTTCCACATTAGTTTTTTCTTGTACTTTTTTCTCTGTTAAATTTTTTTTTTTTTCCATATCCCCTTGTTTCAAAATTCAATATAGATTCTGCAAATTAATATATTTTCGAAAGGTCATTATATTTCATGTAGCTTGGCTACATTTTATACAATTTCTGATTATCCTACATTGTGTTTGTGCTTGTTCAAAAGTACAATGATGCACATTATGCATTCATCTATTGTACATCTTTAAAAATGATGGGGCTCACCTTATTTATCATAGACCTAAAACTAACATACATCTAACAATAAAAACTTAAACTAAATCTTAACCTAATTTTACCGACAGCTTGTTGCCATCGATGCGGCCATGGTGGTGGGTTCATAGTATTAAACACTGGGTTTGTCAGGTGCAGTAATGACTCAAAAAACTTGACGTGTCTCCGGCGGATGAACTCGCCCACCGACAGCACACCAAGCAGCGGGTGCAGGTCAGCGTTCTTTAACCTCTCCACAGAGGTATGTCGAACCGCTTTTCTCATGATCCCATTCTGAAATTGCTAGAGACTTTTAGTTGTATTGTCAGTCAAGTGAGTATTTGAGAGTTTATTTTCTGTGTTTCAAACAAATTTCTAAATGAAAATTTATGAAGAGGAAAATAAATCTGCATCGAATAGGTTTTAAATATGTAAAAAAACACGACAAAATACTTTATTGCAGAGAGTGTAAAAGTGACAAAAGTGAGTTTTATATAGAGGAGATAAAGAGACAATTATACTAGCTACAGTCCCTCTAGTAGGCCACCTATGAAATCTTTAGTACACATGTTTCTGATATTTGGGATTCTTTAACATACGATCAAAACTTCTATGACTTGATCAGGTCTATTGCATCAGTTTGATCAAAGTTAAACTACACGTGACCGATTTAAACCAAAACAACCCTGGACAGAGCCTACACGTGAGAAAAAAACAGTTTTTAGGGTCACAGGCCACGACTGCGTGATCTTATCTGGATGAAATCAGAACCTAATAAGGGTTCGCTCTGAAGAATGTCTTCCTGCTGAAGTTAGAAAGGGCTTAAAACTATTAATACTTTATACGCTTCCAGAAAAAAAATTATAGACTGTAAAAATAAATGAAAAACAACTAAATAGAATAAGTAAATAAAAAAAACTTAAAGACATATACTGTGTATTAATAACATGTTTTTCTCCATTGCTTTTATTAGTTAGTCCCTTAATCACTACACTAGTTAATTTTTCAGAAGCACTACAATAGCGATCTACGATATCTCTCACTCGCTCACTTACAAACCACATAGTCTATTAGTGCGCACACAGGTCTCATATGTTTCGAGTACTCGATGCATGGTCGAGTATGTCAGTATGTATTAGTATAAGTATGACTTTATAGGACCCGTTAGTGATAGTTGGCCCAAGTGGTCTCTTTATATGCTTTTGTTGTTCTTCAGTCAGCAATATAAAATATAATATATAATAATATAAAATTATGAACTGTTGCTGCCATTTGATAACATTTTAACATATATTTTTTTTTAGTATGGTTTAGTGATTTTATCGCAGTGTATCATTTGTTTGTTTACAGACTACATAATGAAGTTATTGATCTATATTACTTAGAATTTACGCAATCAATCGCATATATATATATAAAATCAGGGTACAAATACTTACGAACTTTATATGCTCTACAAAATACGATGCTTTAAACAATATATATCATCTTGCAACGGCTTACCTGAAAAACAAAAGAAAAAAAACATTAATAGAATTGACATAAAATCATAATAAATTACTAGACAGCAGTTCTTACTGTACTTATAAATATAAATACTAAGTTTTCATACTTTTTTGTTGTGATATTCCAAGCCCGCTGTGGTTTAGAATATTCTAACTACTATCCCATAAAAACAGGAGTCCCACAAGGCAGCGTCCTGGGTCCCATCCTATATAATCTATACACCGCTGATGTCCCATCTACCCCCAATACCTTCTTGGCAACATTTACAAACGACACTGCAGTCCTGTCATCCCATCCAGACCACGATATAGCATCCCAAAACCTTCAAAAACACCTTGATGAGATCGAGTATTGGTGCAATCAATGGCGGATCAAAGTTAATGAAGCAAAATGTTCCCACATTACCTTTACCCTCTGCCGCAAGTCCTGTCACCAATTTTTTTTTTTTTTTTATTCCATTCCTCTTCCTGTATCCTAGACAGTACGGTATTTAGGCCTCCATCTCGACAAAAGACTGTCGTGATATTACGCTCTAATGCTTTAATGATTATAAGATTTAGCTTCATCTAGATCAGGTATGGGCAACCTTTGACATGTTATGGGCCAAACTTTAGTGTGCAAATACGTTCGCGGGCCGCGTTTAAAAGTAGTGCATTTTAAAGTAGTGTTCATAATTTTTAGCGATAGATATCAGTCAGCCATGAAATAATACGACAATGTTATTACAACACAATTTATTAAAATAACAAAATGAAATGAAAAAATAGGTACCTACAGCATTAAATTAAATCGTTAAATTTAGAATTGTTACAAACTACGAAAGTTAAATAGCGACACCGAAATCAATGAGACACTTGAGCTTGAATTTGGGAAACTAATTCATCGATGTTTGGATTAATTCCACTGGTACAAAGACGTAAAGAATTTTCCAAATTATCGTCAGTCAGCCTTGTACGATGTTTTGATTTATTAACTTTCATCAATGAAAAGAACTGTTCGCATTTATAAGTACTGCCAAACGCACAAATCAATCTTCTTGCAAATTTTCTAAGCTGCGGAAAATGGTCTTCTTCGAGGTATTTTTTGTAGAAATCGCACAACTCCACGTCTTCAAATTTAGATTTTAGGAGTGAGTTTTCTTGAATCTCGATCAACTCCATTTGCAAGTGTATTGGAGCATTTTGTACATTACTTTTTGTTGGAGTAGCAAATAAATTGAAACAGTCTTCCATGTGTTTGAAATCGCTAAATCTGATCGAAAATTGCTCCGACAGTAACTTGAGTTCTTCAGCATATTGAGCGTAAGCAATATTTTCATACGCAGAGAGCGTGGTGAAATGGTAACTGTTACCAGACAGCATATGTGCCTCCCACAAGCGGATTTTGTTCTGAAACGCTTTCAAATGGCTGTACAAATCATTTACTAACTGTCCTTGTTTTTGAAGTTTCAAATTTAAATCATTCAAATGGCCTGTAAGGTCGACAAGAAATGCTAAGTCACATATCCATTTTGCGTCACTCAATTCAGATAGTGGTTTATCTTTTATTTGCATAAATTCTGCTATCTCATTTCTAAGCTCGTAAAACCGTTTCAGCATTTTCCCTTTGCTTAGCCATCTGACTTCACAATAATATGTTACGTCGTCATACTCGGCTGATATTTCATCCAAAAACGCCTTGAACTGACGATGGTTAAGCCCTCGGGATCGAATAAAATTGATGGTTTTTACTACCACATTCATAACATTCTGGAGTCGAATGGACTTAGAACACAAGTTCTGTTGGTGGATAATGCAATGAAGGACTATCAAACCATCTTTTTGCACATTTAATTCAGTTGCTTTTTCATTCAAAATTCCGATGAAACCTTTACGTAAGCCGACCATAGAAGGTGCACCATCTGTGCATACTCCAACTAATTTCGACCATGGCAAGCCAAAACTTGTGAATACCTTTTGAACTTCATTAAAAATGTCCTCTCCTGTAGTGGTTCCTTTTAGCGGCTGTAAAGCAAGCAATTCCTCAGTAATAGTGAATTCTTTATCAACACCTCGAATAAATATAGCCAGTTGAGCTATGTCAGACAAATCGGTGCTCTCGTCTAATGCTATGGAAAATGATTCAATACCAGTCATACGGCCAGTCAATGTTGTTTTTATATCATTAGCCATCATTTCTATACGTCGTACAACGGTTCGTCTTGACAAACTAATTTTTTCAAATTCATTTTTCTTTTCAGGACACAAAACACTGCAAACTTCTGACATACACTCCTTGATAAATTCTCCTTCGGCAAATGGTTTCAATGACTTTGCCAATTTTGAACTAACTATAAAACTAGCTTTCACAACATTATCAAGTTGTGTTCTTTGTCTATGAAATATTTGCTGCTGTTTTTCCAAATTTGCGGTAAGTTTCTGGATTTTGTCTTTTCTTATTTGTCCTGTCAGTGAGAGCAGCGTAGGATGCTTAGTTGAGTAATGCCTCTTTATATTGAATTCTTTCATCACCGAAATGGATTCATTACACATCAAACAAATAGGCTTACCATTGTGCAAGATAAAGAAGAATTCTTCAGTCCATTTTTCTTGAAACTGGCGACCCTCTGCATCTACTTTTCGTTTCCTTCCACCAGACATCATTTTCATTTACTTATCGTTCGATAAACTTAATAAGAAAATAGGTATAATTAGTAAGCACTCAAGATGCACACAAAGTCACAAAGCAAACTTATCACCACGGTAGCTCGAATAGGACTGAACTAAGTTCCGGCCATCCACCCGCTTATATAGGCAAAATGAAGGAATGATCTAGAATCGTCTAGTGTAGAACAATACAATTGCGAAGCAATAATCCTTTGTTGCGCCGCCAGTGTGGCGGCAAACATCAATGGCTTTGAACTTTGATGTTTGCCGCCTCACTCTTTGATGATCACCGCCACTCGGCTTGCTCGCTCACTTGATTCCATGAGTATGAGTAAGTAGTGTATTTTTTTTTTTTAAATTGGGTTTTTCAAAATGTCTCGCGGGCCGGATCAAATCTTACAGCGGGCCGGATCCGGCCCGCGGGCCGGCTGTTGCCCACATACGATCTAGATTATTAATTTGACACCACACTCAATATGATATTTTGACCATGGGGTTACTTTATTTGTGTGATTACATGGGTTTTAAGAGCCACGCGACATATCAAGTCTTTCACTGGCTGAGTAAAAGTTGCGAACACGCAGTTAAAGAGAATCTTAATTACTTTTTGTAATACTAGTTTAAAAGAACCAACATAAATTAAATATCAATAATCAAGTCGTCAAGAAGAAACCATATATAATATTATAGACAAATATATATTAACATACCACTTAATTAGTTAATTATTTATAGTATAGTTAATTAGACTCTTATTTATGTTTTTGTGAATATATGTTTTCATAAAATGTTGAAATAAAAAGGTGAATAATATGATCCTGAGAAATAATCTACATAAAACAGGGATTACTTATCTTGTACATTGTAATAACATCCCAGATGAGATCATAAAAAATATGGCAAGAAATAATACTTGATATTTACGGTCGGTAATAAAATAAATCAAGATGGTAGGACCGACCCTTTTGATTCTTCTTATTGGTCACGCCCAATTTTTTATACATCGATGTATATTACAACAAATTACTGTCAACGGTGGAAATTTATCCCGCGTTTTATCTACTGCAGCGTGCATAATTGTACGCTATAGGGCCAATTATAAACCAACGGTTGAATTTACGCGCGTAGGGATATTTTCCTCATCGGAACAGCTAACGACTGCCGTAAATTTCCTCGTAAGTTTCCATTTGTGCCGTTCCCCCGGATTCGGTTAGCATTGATAAAATGTGATGCGGCGTGAAAGGAGGTTTATGTCCGGTTTACGAGGGTCCAACTCTTACTGACCCGCGTGCTGTCTTGATTGAGATACAGGCGGCAGAGGACCGGTTCGTTTGACAGTTGGCAGTTGGCAGTTGACAGTTATTGACAGTCCATCGATGATGGAACATAGTTGAGTGTCAATAACTTTTTTTAATGCCCAAAAGATTAATTTCCCCAAATGTTCGGTTCTGCGGCTTCACGTTGTAACTGGAAAAGTCAATTCAACCTCCTTTTTTTCTTTTTTAAATTTCTTTTTTTTTCCCATAGCCCCTTTAAATTTACAGATAATTATACGTAATTATAGATCCTCAGGCGAATCTATTTACAAATTATTTTTGTATTTCCTGTAGCGTCGCTACATTATATACGGGTTTTGTTATTTTATAAAAATTATATAATGAATAAACAAGTATAATGATATACATTATATGTGACTGGAATAAACTGACTAATAAAGGTGATGGGGCTCACCTTTTTGATCAACCTTAAAACTAACTTACATACTAATTCTTAACCTGATCTTTCCCCGACAGTCTGTTGCCATCGATGCGGGAGGGTAGGTGGGGTCATAGTGTTAAACACCAGGTTGGTCAGTTGCTGCAACGAGTCAAAAAACGTAATGTGTCTCCGGCGGATGAACTCGCCCACCGACGGCACACCAAGCAACAGGTGCAGATCAGCGTTCTTCAGCCTCATTTGGCTGTTACAGACATTTGGCTGTATTGTCAGTCAAGTAGGTAAATAGCGGGGCACCGTACAGCAGAGCTGGCCGGCGGACACATTTATATATCATCAATTTAGGACGAAGCGACAGGTTAGGTGAAGTTAGCAAGTGCGATAGCCGGTAAGATCTTTGTCGTACTTTTTCTATTCAACCTCAAAAAAAATATAAGTCTATATATACGGTTTGGTTGAGTTTGTTTAACCCGCGAAGAGATGAGTATTTGCTTTCTTTGAATTCTTCAAGTCCCCAATGGTTCTAAAAGAATTCACAGACAAAGAACTCTGAATTGTAAGAAATGTATAGTCTAGTAGGTTATTGTACGGAGACGTAAACAACCTAACGATCCACGATCTATGCTAGCACTAAACCAGGTCGAGTGGTCTTGCTTCCTCAACCACGGAGGCACTTCACTTCCTTTCAGCAGACAGTGCTTTCTGCCAGGCCTGCCAACACTCTTGCAATGAATAAGTTGCGGTTCTTATAGTTCCTAACTACCATTGGATGATTAAAATAAAACAATAAGATAAAAATATACTATAACGAATAAAACGTTTCCAATTGCAAGGGCCTGTCTGGATGGTAAGGTGGTGTTTGAATACGAGGGTTTTGAAGGTAAGGATGATGAATGGTACTAAGGAGTATAGAATTTCAGAGTGTAGTAGATCAAGCAAGGAAGGAACGATCGTATGCCGTTTTGGAGTATAAAGGTCAGCGAGATGTGTACCGCGGGTGAACTGAGGATTTGAACTGTAGACTATTGTATTCTTCCCATAAGATATATGCTCCCAGTCAGGGAAATACGCAATACAGGGGTAATACGGGAACAGGCTAAATTAAATGCATAAGGATCAACGCACATTTTATTTAGCATTGAATAATATCTATTTGGTCCGTGGTATATGGTTTTAGTGCATATAAGATTAATTTCATTACAAGATATCAATCCTGTGGTTCCAGATAAATATAAATGTTCAAACTTACTCTACATAATTTATTCCTTTTAGCAGAGTAGTAGAAATTCATCCATTCGTGTCCCCCACTCAGTTCATATTCTTGACTACCCCGACGGAAGGTTTGGTGGCCGATACACTCACAAGAACTCTCTTTCGGTGGTTGTTTGAGGGGTCTAAAAATACCCGGATCGCATGAAATTAAAATTCAGCCACGGATCCTCTGGGATCCCAATCGCAGCTGAGATATCTTGGCACTGATATGTAGATGGACGGATCCTCCGTACGCAGGGGAAGATCCGATAAGGTGATGGCGCGATAGCCGAGAGGTGCCGTACGGACCGAGTAACGACTCAATCACCGGAAGAGAATACGAACGGAGGTTCGTGACTGACACCGCGATCGAGGAGGCCGTTTTATGGAAGGCAGTAAAAATACTGAAGGCAGAGTTGCTTCATTAGCATCCACCCCTCCGCGTCGAGGCATTAAAATTCACCAGCCCAAAGATCCAATTAAATAAATTGCTCCGGTCTCCCGTTCAATTGTCGAAGAAGTAATCATCCTATGGTAATTAATTGTCAATTACGGGCTTTTATGCTATTTTTAATCAATTCTCCACTGCTGTGAAGTACTCTTTTATTATTTCGTGCTGATACAATGCACATACTGGCCCTTTTTTTACTATCAATTAACAATTAAACTCCGATTTCCAATATTCAGTAAGTTTGCAATATTTAATTAAGCCAGCAATGCATAAAAACTCTCCAGACTTGATGACCTTCGTTTAAGAGTCAAAAGCAGATTTAGTAGGGAAATTTGGATATTTTGAATGTGTGATAAAAAGAACACGATTCTATAAAGTTTTTTCATCAATCTTTTCATTTCATTCATTTATTTCTAGCCAGATATACATTTACAAGCTGATACCACCTTCTACATGTCTGTCTCTCTACATGAAAATACTACTCACCATCAACATATGATGACTGTGTAAATTAAACCATTTAATAAAACAATGTCGAGCTAATCCTTTTCAACATAACGTTTATGATTGAAAATAAAAAAAACTTCTAAAGGTAAAAAACTGTGGCCCCTTGAGAACTCAATCTACATTTCTAAACTTAAATATCTCATACTCGATTTCCTCATTGTCAAACTGAAATATAACACTTTTGATGCGAATCTTATGTTTCTTCATGTCGAAAAGTGGTCCGACATACCTCTTTCGAGAACCTGAAGAACCTGCACCCGTTGCTTAGTGTGCCGTCAGTGGGTGAGTTCATCCGCCGGAGACACATTACGTTTTTAGACTCGTTGCAGCACCTGACAAACCCAGTGTTTAACACTTTGACCACACCACCCCTCCCGCATCGATGGCAACAGACTGTCGGGAAAAATTAGGTTAAGAATTAGTATGTAAGTTAGTTTTAAGGTTGATCAAAAAGGTGAGCCCTATCACTGTCAGTTTAGTCCAGTCACATATAATGTATATCATTATACTTGTTTACTCATTATATAATTTTTATAAAATAACAAAACCTGTATATAATGTAGCGACGCTACAGGAAATACAAAAATAATTTGTAAATAGATTCGCCTGAGGATCTATAATTATCTGTAAATTTAAAGGGGCTATGAAAGAAAAAAAATGATGTTTCTTGCCATTCATTCATAAACCCTATTCGAATAAACCTGTGTATGATCTAATACACATTAATAAACCATTTTACTTCTATAACATCTAATATAAATCAAATGTGCCATAAAATTAAAAAAAAAAGAAAAAATAATAATTTATCGCACGATAGTAAAACAGCGTGTCCTTTAAAACCTTTTAAAAAAAATAAATCTTTACCAAAATTTCCTTGGAAGACCAATACCGCCTACCTCGTTCATAAATTATTGAGTTTTATGCATTCGGGAGAATATTTGACAGAGTAGTAAAAGTCAGATTTCTCCGAAGAGATAACGTTGTCAAAAATAATGATGTGAAAACATTCCATACAGAATTAATAGTTGACGATATATCAGAAAGGCCAGCTCGTATTTATTTATTTAACGGCACCTAATTATTTATTTTTTATATTATTAATGGCCTAGCCTTTAGAACATATTGTCTAAATCACCTGTAGCAAACTGCTCTGGCTATATTACAGTAGTAAGCAATTGCCTTCTTCTTGTAATTGTTTAGGAATAGACACAGTATAAAATTAGTTGATCCAAGATTTTTTTTTTTTTATGACTTTTATCACATCAGTTACAAATTAAACTGTTCCGGCAGCGTCAGTGGCCTTTAGCAAAACGTGAACTAATCAAACGAGTTCAGTACTCAATTGAAAAAATCATTGACGGAAATAACCGTTACCCAATGCGGAAGAACAATAAATGATTATGAACTTTATTTATTTTGTTGCCTTATAATTAAAATAATATTATAAAGGGTGTCCCAGAATTAACGCAAGATTTGATTTAAATAGAAAACACAGTTTTTAGTATTTTTGTTGTTATTTTTTTATTGAATTATAAAGTAAATAGGATATGGTACATACGCACTCTTTTGTCGAAATTTTCCATGACCATTTGGCATAAATGTGGTTGAATTTCCTCTTTTAATGAACGGGTTTGTTGACATACACCTTTGACTTCAAATAACCCCATAAAAAGAAATCTAAAGGTGTTAAATCACACGATCTAGGGGGGCAATTCTGATCACCGAAACGAGAGAGTACACGACCTGGAAATGTCTCATACAGTATTTGAATTGTTTCATGTATGGCATGTGGCACCATCTTGTTGAAACCACATATTGGCCACAACAATATCACCAATTTCGGCACAAAGAACTGTGTTATCATGTCGCGATATCGAGCACCAGTAACAGTCACTGCTTGACCAGCCTCATTTGACACTCTCACGTACTGCTTCGATATTGACATTTGAACGGCTTGTTTTTGGACGACCAGTGTGTTTAGTGTCTCCAACTGATCCAGTCTCCCTAAATTTTTCAATTAATCTCTTCACAGTTGATGAAGTCAAAACACTATTCCGACCATCTTTTGTATGAAATTTTCGAACTGCGGCCGCCAAACGTTCATTACTTTATGAGGTAATGTTCAACAATAAAGACACGTTGTTCTATCGTGTAAGGCTCCATTTTTACTAACCCTAAACTGTCAGTTGTCAAATTGTTTTTTTTTAGGGTTGCCAGCATTTTACTGCACAAATGGCGGCAAATTCAAATCTTGCGTTAATTCTGGGACACCCTTTAAATGAATTGATGCTTGTAGTAACCCCAGTTCGATGTGGAGCGTAGATGCAAATAAGCTCCCCCAGTGCAGGCTTGAAAAAAAAAATGCTGCGTAATTTATTTTAAAAATATAAATAAATCAGTTTTTTAGGCTTTGATCAAATAAAAAATAATATAGCTAAAATATTGAATGTGAAAAATCGATTGAAATCGATTGGGTGGGGATTTTTCTTTATTTCTGTCGTTGGCTGCCATAATAATTTATGGATAATCTTTCGATTTTATTTTGCATTATCATTTTTTGTAACCTTAACCATTGGGACAAAACTAACGTTTTTCATGTTTAATTTATTTTTAGACACCGTCCGTTATTAGACCTTAAGGTAAATGTATGCAGCGTTAACCAGTGCAACCGTTGAATGAGATCGATCGTGACCTTTATTCGAATGGCCACTAAAGTAGAGTTATCGGCCTAACCGCTATACCCAACAATGGTTGCCTTGGCATAAAGCAAAGGAGTAAACATGGGACAATGAGCTCCCCCTGTACCACTTGAGTTAGCAGTTGGTGGCAATGGTCTACCCATGGACATTTGCTCTACCTAAGGCCTTAGCGACCTGGTATAAATACATGACAGTGGGAGACCAGTTTCTCAGACAGACGCTCAATACGTGATTGGAACTACTGTCAATGCTAAAGTTAAAGCGGTTACCCTGTATCCGAGACAGTACGGTATTTAGGATTCCATCTTGACTAAAGACTGACATGGAACCCACACACGAGGCTAAAAAGACAAGAACTAAGCAGACGCTTTGGACAACTGTATGTTGAGAAAAATAGTAAATAGCCCTTATTTACGTCAAAAACAAAACCCTCATCAAAATATCATAATGATCTTAATATACCATACATTCATGAACTCATCCCTGTACAGACTACTTCAAAGGACATCCCATCTCTCAATAGAAAACAAATTACTAATCTATAAAGTTATACTTAAGCCAATCTGGACATACGGAATAGAAGATGAGGGACAGCAAAAAAGTTGAACATCAAGCGTGTCCAATCCTTTCAATCACAAGTCCTGAGAACAATAGGAAATGTCCCTTATTATGTCAGCAACAAAGCCCTTCATAACGATCTTAATATACCGTACATTCTTGAACTCATCCCTTTCTTATCATTAAATTCCATAGTAACCTTTGCAACCACCCTAATCCACTAGCACAGTTCTTGCACTGCACCACTCACCCCTATAATCCTCCTCGGAGACTAAAACCAGCAGTGGCCTCGTGACGGCTGGATCGTGGAGGACTTCCAAAGACTTCGCTTCCTCTTTCGCATGCGAGGAGGCGACAACCATGTGGATTTGGGAGGTCTCCGGGATGTTTGTAAATACTGTATAAATGAGTGAAAATTGTAAATATGGTATGAATGAGAACATTTATCACGATAACTTATTGCCCATTAAGGCAGATTGTAATTTTATATTGTAATCATAATAAATAAGTTTCAACTAAAAACCTAAGGCCTTGCGAAACCTAGAATGCATTAACTCACTGAGCTAACTCCAGCTAGCTAGTACTGAAGCTAGGTAGAACTAAAGCTAGCTAGTACTAAAGCTTCTAGCTAGTACTAGCCCTACTCTATCTCACTGCGGGTAGAATCAAATATCCCAATTTAAACTCTGTAGACCGCCGATCTATCTTGAGCTCATTTTACTACACCTCACCTACAGTCCATACCTGTCTCTGTCCATATAATCCTGTACAAAGTCTTTACTGTAATTCCTTTATTGTTAGCTGTGTGTTTTTAAGTCCGTTGTGAAACAGTTAATCGTAGGACACACAGACAAGTTCACGAACATCGGACAATCCATTAGTTTATCGTGCATCAGCTAGGGTTCGTCCAAAGAATTTCAAAGATACAATGCAAGCTCGTCGACTTTTGTAATGTATTTTACTATTATACACATGATACTAATAGATATATTATGTATTACACGCTCTGTCGTCCGTTTTACATGGAATAGCTGTGGAGTGGTCGAGTGGTTGGAGGAGGGTGTCCGATCATTAAACCCACCCTGATTCTGCCCACATAAGTACGCTATTAACCTCGAATAGCCCCCCCCCCCCACACAAGGTTGCAATTCACTCTCTGTATTTTCGAACTGTAAATCGTGGATTTGCTTTCGGATGTACGAAAATATATCTGCTATATAAAAACCTCTCAAATATTTTTATCGGGGTTTTTTTACGTCCCGGTTCCTGTCGGATTTTCACAAGAGCCCTTAAGAGCCCCACTATAAAAAAGGGACTCGCCGAGGCATTAAAGGCTATAGCATCGGCCCTATATCAATCTTCCACATCCACCAATTCCAGGACACTTTCTATTTTTTCATCCTTTCTTATTGTTATTTTTTTTTTCTTTCTACTACGCCTCTTTTAATTTAATTTGCATCGTTGAATTTTTAATCAGTCCGCTTTATGATAGGACAAGATACAGAACATTTTTATAGGCACATTCACTCGGCTCGTCACTCGCTCTGATAAATTCTAAATCGTCCCTGAACGGTTTATTCAAATCATCTTTTAGGTGGATTCTATGGCTCAATTCATTTCGAAGCAACACACATGAATGACACTACGATTCGGAAAGACAATCTCTCATTGCTATTCAGCAATATCTCATCTAAATTGTAAAGTATGGTGGGATATGTAGCGTGCATATCCATGTCAGTTGACATATATATATATCGTAATGCAAGTCTGATACAGGACATGTCAAGTGGGAGGTTCATTTACATACACTGAAAGGGACAATAGTGTATTGAGCATTTCGTAAGTAAAGGCTAACAATTTAGTTATGTCCACTGACAGACTATATTCAATTTTAATAAATTGAATCAATTTATATTCAATCTTACATAAACTTAAAATTTATTGAATTAATTAAAAATTAAATCTATCTAAAATTATTTAAGCCTATTGACGATTTTTTTATCATGCATTTTATTTGATTTTCTGTTTTTATTTACTGACAAATATTTTTGACATATCAATTTTTTTCGTTTATCTGAGACGAAATTGGTTAGTTTCGTCCCCGCTAGCTTTAGCTGAACAGTTATCCAGGTTAATTTAACTTTTTGACAATTAGGTAATGGAAATAAAGTAAAGATATTCTATTCAGGTGGGGGACAAACAATTTTCACATCAAATCAAATAATAAAATAATTTTTGACTTAGGCTTTTCAAAATGAGTGAAACTTAGTATTTGTGTTCTATGCATAAATATAGTCAAAAATACAAAGTTTAAATTTTTTTTAACTTTTGGATTTTGTATTACACATGTTTAAAAACAAAAAAACATCGTTATTCCCTTTGTTTTTAAATCTTCAAAAACCTTTTACTCAAAAACTGTTTGTCCTATATAGCTAAAACTTGTGCTATTATATTCATGAAAAGAGTTTTAATTTGATATATCACTCATATATGATTAATAATTTAAAAATTTGTACAAAAAATTTTTTTGTAATTGAAATTTTAAATTTTTTGGAAAAAAATATGTTATGTGCATCATGTAAGTATGCACATACAAAATTTTATGATGGTATCTCAAGTGCCAAAGTACAAGGAAATTAATTTTTTAAACAGAACAAAGCCTATTTTTATCTTCATGAAGCAGCCATAACTAGCTAATTACGAGTATCATCGCTTAAGGTCATCATAACTAAAGGTGTATACTAAAGATCAGGCATTTAACCCATTACTTTATTTTTTTATAATAGAAATAAAATCAACAAATTTGGTCCATACATTGTAATAACATTCACATGTAACATATATTTTTTTTCAAAAAATTCAAATACGGATTTTTAAAAAAATAATTTAAGAACTCAAAAAATTAAAAATGGTTCTATTCTAAAATTTCGCATTTCTCATCCTAACAGATAGTAACACATATGTATGTACAAAAAAAACATTGATTTCTAGGACTTGAAGTTCATGACTATTGCTTGATTTGATTTGGAATGATCCTTTTTTGGATTCCTCAGTGTCTAGGGTCACCGAAAAGTACTTATATTGCTCAAAACCTATTGATAGACTTGAACCAATTGTAGTTTAAGAAACTAGATGTTAAGGAGTATTTTTTTTTAGGATAAAGTCTTTAATATGGCCTTTAAGGAAGAGTGCCAAATATAAAAGCAAAATGCCAAATATAAAAGCACTTCTGACCTAGTAGGCTATCATAAACTATGAGGTTTGTCAAAAATAAATAATTAAAACTATTGTAATTCTGTAATAACCTGGACGTCGAGACGTAGCCCACTAATAAGTTTGATGAAAACATTCTTTTACTAAAGGCGATATTCCAACAAATTTATTCTGTTATATCCGTAACATATAATGAGCTCCCGTCTATACACTATTACAATTTAAGATCACTTTTAGGCTTTTGTTGTTTGTTTGATTATTTTTTTTTTCAAAATTAGAAACCCGTATGATTTCATACATGGATCTATCTGTCTGTTATTTTCCTGTTCAAGCTGGAAATCTTTCAGAGACGTCCCATTTGCCCATAAACAAGAAGTGACTCTGATCGAGTGCTAATAATTAAATACATTGTATAACCCTTCATAACGATCTTAATATACCCTACATTCTTGAACACATCCCTTAAAATTTCATAGTAACCTATCCAACCACCCTAATCCCGTAGCACAGTCGTTGCACTGCACCACTCATCCCTATAATCCTCCTCGGAGACTGAAACGGCAGTGGCCTCGTGACCTGCTATACATGCGTGACAGTGGGAGTCCTGGCAATGGCCAGTTTCTCCAATCATGTCCTGAGCGTCTGTGGCTCTCGCGCTCTTGGTCAGCCTCCACTGGCTTGTATCCGGTGACGCGGCTGACGGAGGAGCGTGGGGGACTCCCCAAGACTCCGATTCCTCTTTCGTATGCGAGGGAGCTGACAAACATGTGGATTTGGGAGGCCCCTGGACTGTCTGTAAATATTATATGAATGAGCGAGTGAATGATAAATTGTAAATATGTTATGAATGAGATCATTTATCTTAATTACTTATTGCCTAATAAGGCAGATTGTAATTTTAGCACAATAAAGGATAATAAAAAAAATATTAAAGCTGTGGTTAACATTGTGTTCGATGCTAAAAATAGAACTAGCCCCGTCAAAGAGTTATTGACGAATTGACTTGTAAGAAAAAAATTAAAATTTTCCTATTATCTAATGGACTTTACTTGTAAAAGGTCAATAGAGATTCGTGTGAGATGTATTAATTTTTCGAAGGCTGCTGCAGAAACCCCAATCGGGCAGACAGCCACAGGGGAAATGGGATCGCATATACCTGTTTGAAAGTAAATACTATCTCTTTACTACTAGTAACAGTGGGAACAATACTGATTAATGCGGAAGAAGAGGCAATAGGTCAATGCCATGTTAAACATTGCTTCGGGGGGTTGGCCGATAGGCGTGAAATGTTCACTTCCGCCCTTTGCCCGATGGGCATCGAATATTCTACAACAACAAAAAAAGCAACAACCCTAAACTGTTGTTTTATAAAAAAGTTGAAAACAAACATGACGAAGCCGATCGGGTTAAACGGAAAGTCAACCGTGGGCTTCTGTATCCTGTTTCAGAGCGGGTCTTCGCTATCACCTTACCGGCTCCCTAGCTGCAAATTGTTGATTAGGCACCATCTACCAGGTATACGCAAAGAGACGTAGAAAAAAGAACATTAGCCAAGCCCCAAGTAGACTTGTTAACAGTTACGGGGCCATCGGTAAGGAGGCATTGTACACATAGGATGAGACAGAACTAACAAGGACATAGTTTAGATTAGATATAAGAGTAGCTATAAGTTTAAGGGGAAGAGGATGCACACCCCTTGTACAGGGTGTCCCAGAATCGAAGCAAGATTTGATTTAAATAGAAAACACAGTTTTTAGTATTTCTGTTGTTATTTTTTTATTAAATTATAAAGTAAATAGGATAGGGTTATTTATGGAATAACACATCGGGCAAATGGCCTCCACGACTTTGCTGGCGCATACGCACTCTTTTCTCGAAATTTTTCATGACCATTTGGAATAAATGTGGTTGAATTTCCTCTTTTAATGCACGGGTGGATGTGGGCTTGTTGACATACACCTTTGACTTCAAATAACCCCATGAAAAGAAATCTAAAGGTTTTAAATCACACGATATAGAGGGCCAATTCTGATCACCGAAACGAGAGAGTACACGACCTGGAAATGTCTCATGCAGTATTTGAATTGTTTCATGGGCTGTATGGCATGTGGCTCCATCTTGTTGAAACCACATACTCGCTGAATTGATGTTCCTTGATTTTCAACAACAGTCTCACGCACTGCTTCGATATTGACATTTGAACGGCTTGTTTTTGGACGACCAGTGTGTTTAGTGTCTCCAACTCATCCAGTCTCCCTAAATTTTTTAATTAATCTTTTCACAGTTGAACTCAAAACACCATTCCGACCATATTTGGTATGAAATTTTCAAACTGCGGCCGCCAAACTTTCATTATTTTTGAGATAATGTTCAATCATAAAGACACGTTGCTCTATCGTGTAACGCTCCATTTCTACTAACCCTAAACTGTCAGCTGTCAAATTGTTTTTTTTTAGGGTTGCCAGCACTTTACTGCACAAATGGCGGCAAATTCAAATCTTGCGTTAATTCTGGGACACCTAGTAAAGTATCCTCATGAGCATACTTCACGTGCTTGTGAGGAAACCCCGTTTGACATAAAAAAAAAAGGTTAGGGGGCAATCGTCTGTATTCTCTAAGATGTCCATCTTACCCGTAGCCAGATGATTCAGTGGATCTGAAAACTATATTCAACATCGAAATCTATACTGGTACTGCAAGGTACCTTGCCAGCAAATGGCGAGGATTTTATTTTTAAATGCAGGCAGGACTTACTGATTTGACTTAAGAGCAAATATTTTGCTTAGCTGTAGTCAAGTGAGAAGGAAATGATGTTGGCTTCGAGCCATCCAAAATCGTCGGCGTCATTAAATTTTTTTATCTACTAATTATATCAGTTTTGTGTCTTTTTTTATTTATGCTAAATGTCCGTTTACGTTTGTTATTATTTTTATGATTTTTTTAAATTATTTTTCTTCATTAAATATGTAAAACCTCATAGTAAAATGAAACGCTATTGATATCTTATGTACTTTCACAAATTTAAGAATGGAACCTGTAGGAGCAGTAAATATTTTTGACGGGCTTACTGCAACCTTAAAAAAAAAAATTACACTTATAGATATGGACTCAACAAAAGAAAAACAGTGACACAAAATAGAAGTTTTTTGAGCTATCAATTAATGGCATACACATATTTAATGATGTTTAAATAGATTTCAAAACTTTTTTTGTCTTACATTCTATCTAGTTACAGTTTTTAATTTAAAAATTAAATTAAGTATTTAGTGTAACAGTTATCTGATTAGTTTTTTTTATAATAATTGGTGACAATATAAAAAAACTCGCGCTAGAGTTTCTTATATAATGCATTACACTTATTACTATTTCACTGCTATAAAAAAATTGCAATTTAGTCTATAATTTATGAGACAAAATTTTAATCCCAGTAAAAAGAAATAATGAAAAAAAAAATGGCAAAGCAGCTTATGGTAAATCAACTAGTAGCTCGTCGGATTTTTTTTTTTATTGAAAAGTCTATTCTCATGGCACGAGATTTAGTTATTTAGTTTAAAAAAATAATTACTTTTAAAAAGTTTTATGTCAGTATCAAGTCAGAAACCATTCTGGCAGCATACATGGCATGATAATGTCGAAACCTGAAATGATTTTTAATTACTTCAACTGTCATAATACCTTACCTAATAGCTAAGGATAATTAATTATATGTGATAGAAAATAATTGCTATTTATGACATAATTGCAGATAATGTAGGAATAATTGATGGAATATTCACGAGCTCAAAGTAGTACATTTAGAACTGTAACTGCTCCTGAAACGTTCTCAGAGGATCGTCTTCTTCTTGTTACTCTTTCGCGGAGTTGCTTTCATTAAGCTCGGGGGGTCTTTCTAATCAAGTTCCAAATTACTTTTTCATTACGAGGATGTCGGTTAGAGGGAAGAGAGGCAAGAAAAAGTAGGCCTGCTCCTGTTAAGTGCTCCAAAAGACTTGAAGAGCGATTTACATCTCGTTAAATTAGAAAGTTGGCTGACCTCAGATGAAATGATGAAAGCCGGTAGCAACGACCAAAAGTGCCTTATTATCACTTTTTTTGTCAGGTCCGAAGGTAGAGGCTGTACTTTCATACATGCAATGGCCGTTCCCTTATGTCTCAACTCAATTTTATTGTTCTCATTTCTCAAGTCACAGCTCAGAATAGCTATTAATTATTGTAACGTTCTGGTTTTTCTCTCGTGGTTAAGGACTTATTGAAAATGGTACCGCATGTAGAGTAAGTTATGAAAACCTGAACATAGAATAGAGTGATACGTAACAGTGGGAGACCTAGCAATGGCCAGTTTCTGAGCGTCTGTGGCTCTCGCGCTCTTGACTGACTTGCTCGTTTCCGGTGACGCGGCTGATGAAGGAGCATGGGTGACTTCTCAAGACTCCACTTCCTCTTTCGCATGCGAGGAGGGTGACAACCATGTGGATTTGGGAGGTCTCTGGGCTCTTTGTAAATATTCTATGAATGAGCGAGTGAATGATGAATTGTAAATAGTGTATGATTGAGAAAATTGAACAAAATTACTTATTGCCCAATAAGGCAGATTGTAATTCTATCACGATAACGATTCGAATTAAAGAAAAAAAATAATACTGTCTGTAGCGCTTTATTCATTAATATTTTTTAATCAATCACCTGTGGCAGAGATTGTTTGTTTGTTTAATTACGTCCGTATGTACTATCATCTAGGGCTGAAAGACTAATGAGACTAATTCTATGGAAGCAAAATAAATTCATCAATAACTAACAGCCACAGAAAAAATTACTGGCAATATTGGGACGCGGACCCGGGACCTCCCAAATATTTAGTCAGGAGGTCTACCAACTGAGCTACCCTGCCTTGAGTTATCCTTCCCAGTGTGAATTCTCATTGGCCAAACTCTACCTCAGATATTGGAGGGATCATAAATAATAGTGGGACCAATACCCCAATCAAAATGACTCATTAATAGGTCACGAGGCCACTGCCGTTTCAGTCTCCGAGGAGGATTATAGGTATGAGTGGCGCAGTGCAATGACTGTGCTAGAGGATTCGGGTGGTTGGAGAGGCTTCTATGTAATTTCATGAACTTGGAAGGGATGAGTTCAAGAATGTAAGGTATATCAAGATCATTATAAAGGGTTTTGTTGCTGGCTTAATAAGGAGCATTTATTATTGTTCTCAGGACTTTTGACTGGATACGCTTGATGTTTGACTTTTTTGCTGTCCCCCATAGCTCTATTCCGTATGTCCAGATTGGCTTAGGTATAACTTTATAGATTAGTTATTTATTTTCTATTGAGAGATGGGATGTCCTTCGAAGTAGTCTGTACAGTTGTCCAAAGCGTCTGTTTAGTTCTTGTCTTTTTAGCCTCGTATGTGGGTGTCATGTCAGTCATTTGTCGAGATGGAAGCCTAAGTACAGTACTGTCTCGGATACAGGGAGAGGAATAAAATTAAAATAAAGTGGGCAAGAATTGCGACAGAGGGTGAAGGTAATCTGGGAACATTTTGCTTTATTAACATTGCTCCGCCATTGATTGCACCAATACTCGATCTCATCAAGCTATTTTTGAAGGTTATGGGATGCTATAGCGGGGTCTGGGTGGGATAACAGGACTGCAGTTCTCATTGATAATGTAGCGTTCCATCTAAGGATTTAAACCAAAGGTCTTCAAATCGTAAAGGAGTTACGCACTTGGGAGAGCCCTATCGTATTTGTTTAACGGATAAAATGAAGTATTTATGTTCAACAATAACGATTTTTTTTTATTTGTAGGAATAGCGATTTTAATTTTTTTTTTTGTGTCATGGAATTCTCCAGGACCATTTCTCGGTATTGCCCCTTCATATTGTTGTATTAATTTTACTCCAAACCCAGTTAATAAAGAAACAAAAAATATGAACTTAGGATAGAATAGTGTTTTCTTTAATTGGAATATGCGGCTTTTGCATGCAGATGCAGAAGCAACGGCCTTTGTAAACACCCTAACGACTAGACGAGCTAAGCTTGAACTAAATCAGGTCGAGTGGTCTCGCTTCCTCATCCACGGAGCCACTTCACTTCCTTTCAGCCGACATTTCTTTCTGCCAGGCCTGCCAACGCTCTACCATTGAATAACTTGTCGATCTTATAGTTCCTAACTACCCGTGGGGAAGTTGTTCGCTGAATAGGCTCAATGCTGAGTATCCCCGCACATTTTTTTTAGCTTTAGTTGGTCCAAGATAGCAATTTTGTTTAAAACTAAATAAAAGGATAATTTCAGCCAAACGAAATGTCTAACTCAACGCACAATGTGTATTCTGGGTAAAGCCGGGAACTTGACATGGCTTGACAGTAGTATTTCTGACTCTTATCTCCTGAACTACACCGGTTACTAAAACTACCTTCTGTGACAAATAAAAAAAGTATAAACAACTATAACATTTAAACATTGTCGGGTCGTCACGAGGGGGGTGCCTAGTTACCCTAGCCCTGGTAACGAAGTGACGGTTGATTAAGTTTATAACCTGGACAATCGTTTCATGACGGCTCTACTATCTGACTCCATTTTTTTATAGGTATGTGCCCCGACAATGCACTATGTTCAGGAAAAGAGGTATAGGGTAGGTAGTTTGTGTGGTCTTGGAATGACCACGAATTCACACTCGGTATCTGAGGATAGGCGAAATCCGTCCGGATCCCAAAGGCGAGTGTGAACCGGTGAGAGGCAGACTGAATCGCCGTGGGAAACACTGCTTGGTAAGTTTGCAGGGCCGCGACAACCGTTGTCCACTAGGGAGAGGTCTCTCCCAAGGAGGTGCTAGATTTAGCGAGACGAAGGCAGAGATTCCCACTAGGGAGGTGTAGGGTCTGACAACGCCGGACGTAGCGAGGTGAGGAGAGAGAGAGATGCAGAGGTTTTTCATAAAGAAGCAGTCAAGTTTCAGAGTTTCAAGTAGAGCAGCTACGAGCCAGTTTAGTTGTCAGGAGAATGATATACAGGCAACAAACCGCCGTCCTTAAATGCCCAGCTGGCTCCGGCAGTAGCCAATAAGGACTGCTTCTGTAGTACCCAATGCATTTTGAGTATACGGTTTCCTTTGTCCTGTGACAAAGAGACGTGAGCCGAGAAGGTCTCCCGGCGGTTGGGTCTATACCCTCCCTGGCAGCTGGTGACCCAGCTCATATAACTAATTGGCCCTAGCAGCATGTTTTATTGTTTACCAAATTTACAATGATTTATATTTTGTTAATGTTATTTGTTTACAATATATATACAATAGAGTATAGGGTGATTTATCTTATGCAGTTAGTGGTCGCTACAAACATAAAAAAGCGAATTAATAACAAATCGTGCCCACGTGCAGTCAGACAAAAAAACTCCGGTTGCCTCGAGGTGAGTTAAATATAAACTTGACAATTATTCGTGAAGAATATGTTTTTCAGAACGAATTATCCAATTACTACTGCTTAAAATTAAAAACAACAATTTTATCAGCTTTTATATCAACATTCTCAAAAAACATTAAAATGAAGAAAGGCTAACTTATGACAATATATTTGCATGTATTGTTTTTCTGAAATATGAGACTATATAAGCATTCCGGGTTTCTTCAATGTACTTTTCGATGTTATTCCAATTGAAATTGGCCATTTATAGGCCATGGATAGGACAGGATGCACTAGGAAACAGATGAGCTTGAGGATTCCAGAGCCAAGACCGGATCGCAACGAGGACTGCCTCGCCCCATTCCTGAGTGACTTTCACAAGACCCATTAAACCCTTTTACTACTTCTGATAAAAACCAAAGCAACAACCTGATTTGTCTCGCGTTAAAACCGATTTGAGAGCAATGACCAAAAAAAAAACATTTGGATACTTCATATACCGTCTTTTTTTTTTTTTTTTCTCTATTTAAATCCAAATGAGCAATGCTCACTCAATTACAGCGACTCCGATCTTCTGATGTTTATTTAACTTCAATTAATTGATTGAACTTACTTATTGACTCCTCGTTATTTATTTATTCAGCTGTTACTCTATCCGTAAACCTAAGCAGAACGAAGATATCATCCGTCATCGTTGTTAAAGATCCACCAGCGCCCAATATATTCCAAGATGTAACATGACCCTCTAATGTGATTTGTACTGTAGAAGAGTCAGCAGATTTATTGTTTTATTAAAATATAAGTCGATAAAAACAAGTCACACTGGTCGATTTAAAGAATAATAACCACATTTTACTAAGTAGATAACTGAATGAAATTTTATCAAAAGTCGTTCATGATAATATAACAACCAAATATACGATTTGGACAACTCTAAACATTTCTTCAAAGGACAGTGCATCTCTCAGTAGAGAATAAACTCATAGGGAATAGCGAAATAGCTTTAACTTCTTTTTTTTTTTTTGTACAACAACTTTATTATGATAAAATTACAATCTGCCTCATTAGGCAATAAGTAATTGTGATAAATGATCTCATTCATACAATATTTACAATTTTCATTCAATCACTCATTCATAAGGTATTTACAAACAGCCGAGAGACCTCCCAAATCCACATGGTTGTCACCTCCCTCGCGTGCGAAAGAGGAAGCGTAGTCTTGGGAAGTCCCCCACGCTCCTCCGTCAGCCGAGTCACCGAATACGAGCCAGCGGCGGCTGACCAAGAGCGCGAGAGCCACATACGCTCAGGACATGATTGGAGAAACTGCCAATTGTCAGGACTCTCTCTGTCACGTAATTATAGCAGGTCACGAGGCCACGGCTTGTTTTTGTCGTAATAAGGGCTCTATTTACTATTTTTCTCAACACACAGTTGTCCAAAGCGTCTGCTTAGTTCTTGTCTTTTTATCCTCGTGTGTGGGTTCCATGTCAGTCTTTTGTCGAGATGGAACCCTAAATACCGCACTGTCTCGGATACAGGATAACCGCTTTAACTTTAGCATTGACATTAGTTCTAATCACGTATTGAGCGTATATGGTTCTCACGCTCTTGGTTATTTTCCACTGGCTCGTATCGGGTGATGTAGCTTGTGAAGACGTTAGGGGATTTCCAAGCCTCAGCTTCCACTTCCGCATGCGAGGGAGTGTGACAAATCATGGGGGATTTTGAGGTCTTTGGGCATTATTATATATAGTGTGAATGATCGAGTTAATCAGAAACTTTAAACAGGAATGATATCATTGATCACAATCGCTTATTACCTAAAAAGGCAGATTGTAAGTTTATTTCAATAAAAATATTTTGCTAATAGTAAAACCAATTGACAGATAGTCAATTGGAAAAAGAATTGACAGATAGTCAATAGGAAAAAGAATTTCTAGAGTGAAAGGAAACATTAAATATGTGCTCTACAAGACGGAGCAAGTTTAGCTTTAAGTGGCGAAGTTTTTTCCAAACAGGAAGCGAACTACTGGAGTCTGACTAAGGGGCACATGAAAAGCAAATCCTTCCTTGAGAGGAAATTGCCGTAAAACGTTTACTGATACAAATAACAGATACATTTATAAGTATCAACAATTTTTATTTTTCCAATTACGAAGGATGTCGACCTCTTCTTTTTCTCACACACCCTCCTTTTGAGCCACTCATTCGATTGATTTCTTTTGAATCTAATATTACCCCAGTTAACTCATGATAACGGTACATGAGGTCCACGGTGAGTATTGCAGAATAAGTATCAGTGGATGGAATGGGGTAGGAACATGATCCTTTCTTTATATAGGAGGTGGGAAAGTCATGAGCTCGATATCCCTGAAGTAGCCTTGTTCTCACTGGGTGTTAATGAAAAGCAGAATGTAGCAGTATGTAGTCAAGGACCTCCTGTAATGTTTAACTGAAACATTCGAGGTATTTTTTTCTTTAAATTAAGTACGGATAACGAACCACAACCGGGATCCGAAAGCACGGGAGAGTATTTGTTGAGCCGGCAGTATACAAATAGAAAATGGAGGTAGCCTTGGCAATAATTTTAGGAGAACGGGCGCTCAGCCGACCGTGTGCGGAATAAAATCGTTTCCGATTCACCGACCGGGTTGGAAACGGACCCGAATTAATGGGTCAAGTTGGGATTATCCAGCAAGTGGAGCGTACACCTCCAGCTGGGGTTGTTCATTTTTTATTTATCCAGCCCCAAGGAGGTGGCTCTACTTTCAAACAAATAGGGACAGAGAACTGTCTGCCTGTATGTATGTTAAGAAATAAAACACCTTCTGTTTCTCCACAGCTTCATTAATTGCTACTCGAACATTTTCGACGGAATGTGACGCGAGTGCCATAGTTACGATCACGACATAGTCCGTCGAAAACGCTCATGTATAGATCAATATAGCTTTGGACAGACAGTTGTTTTATTTCTTAATATACGTACCGGTGACGCACCTGAAGGAGGAGCGTGGGGGAATTCCCAAGACCCCCAGGTTCAGACATTCCGTTCAGAGGAAGACTCCCAAGAGGTGACAACCACGTGGATTTGGGAGGCCTCTGGGCTGTTTGTAAATATTGTATGAATGAGCGAGTGAATAATGAATTGTAAATGAGAACATTGAACACATAAACGTATTGCCCAATAAGGTAGATTGTGATTTGAGCAAAAAATAACAGGAACCATGAGTGACTTCCATGAAGTCATGAGGTAGGTGTACAGTTCTGCCCAGACCCCTTCTACTTGTTCTTAGCATTATAAAACTCCACAACATATCACTATTAATGTACGAACCGCAACCACTGAATGCCCACCGACAACTGAAGTCAACTAAGGTAGGGCATGTGCACCCCTTACAATAAACACCGTCTGCGCATGCTTGGGGCTCCCTATATGACGAACGTATCCTACATTAAAAATAATAAAGGGATTTCTCACATCCTTTATTAAAGAGTTATGAAGTAGTACTTCTTATTCAAGTACCTACTCATTTTCCTTCAAGAGGTTGTGTTGGCTTTAATCCGTTAATAAACCTACCCGGAGTGGCCTACTGACCTCCGAACACCTGACAGTTATTAAGCCCTATTTGCCGCACTGCAATGAGACGAGAAAGCTCTCTCCGTAGAACGGACAGCAAGAAAACAGGATACGATCTAGAGACAGAATGACTGATCCTATTAGGAAGTCTGGCTGTACCCAAGCCACTCACCTTCCTATAATTAATGAACTCAACCGCTGTCTCTACTAGAGGTACTGAAAACAAACACCAAGTGCACCTTCTCATTGTGAACAATGATTGTCACCAATGGTTATGATTAAACAATGTTTAGTTACTTTTTTTTTTTAAGGGAGGGATTTCTCTAATTTTTTTCATTCATAAGATGTACAAATCATTTTTTTTTCACGAAAATAAGTTAATAACAAACTCTGTTAAAAACATTTACTCCAATGGGGAAAAAAGGGTCCCTGCCACGATATTTTCCCCTCAAACCCCAATGGTGTGGTGGTAAAAGTAGAGAAACCCCTTCTTGCCCCAACGGTGCTAGATTGTAAAATGCACTCTTATTGTGATGTGTAGTCTTGAATAATAATTCCTTCTTTAAAGTTTGGACAGGATTTGCAACTCGGAATGCGAAGTGCTGTTCACAAGTCCCGTATACTCCCAGCGGTGCCTCCGTGTAGCCTAAGAACTATTATAATGTTATTTATGGCTGACATTATTATGTTTGAAATTACTATAAAAGCATCATGCCGTAATATACTATAACAATTCAATTATATTTGCCGGATGCCCATCGTGAGCTAAATAATCCTTGTAGAGGAGATTCTTTTAAAAGCAAAGAAAGAAAAGCTTTATTATGAAGTACTATCGAAACACTGGTATATATAAATATTAAGAGTTACGTTACTACATACTGGGTGGAAGGTTTAGGGACGAGTGGGATCTGCGGCTAAAGCTGAAAAGGGTAGTTCTGGGAAGTAGCAAGTAAGGGAAGTAAGGAGGAGTGCGGTTGCTTACTTAAAAATAACAGGAACCATCAGTGACTTTGATGACGTCACGAGGGAGCCATTCAGTTCTGCTCAACCCCCTTCTACTTTTAGCATTATATATAATATTAGCATTATAATATTCTTAGCATTATAAAACTGTGGATAGATATATTGGAATAAATATTCCTAGGTCTCTCAACGATATTATGAATTACTAAAAAACGTTTTCAGCAACTCTAAGCTGTCATATCCAGTTAATATGAAAAAAAATATTGTGCTGCCTGCGCTGGAGACATTAATTAATTAATTAATAAAAGTCAAGACAATAAATGATAATTTGAGGATGTAATACTGGTTTTGGGGCGTTTTTGTAAGGTTTGAAAGTGAAATTCACTTACAGGCAGCTGAAACTCCCATCAGGTAACGAGATGAGTCGCAGACCCTGAGATAACTAGTCATCTAATTCTAGATTCCTAGTCTAAATTGTGTCCAAATATTTGTACCACCTTTTTTTCTTTTATAGCCCCTTTAAATTTACATATAATTATAGATCCTCAGGTGAATCTATTAACAAATTATTTTTGTATTTCCTGTAACATCGCTACATTATATACAGGTTTTGTTATTTTATAAAAATTATATAATGAATAAACAAGTATAATGATATATATTATACGTGACTGGACTGAACTGACTAATAAAGGTGATGGGGCTCACCTTTTTGATCAAACTTAAAACTAACTTACATACTAATTCTTAACCTAATTATTCCCCGACAGTCTTTTGCCATCGATGCGGGAGGGTAGGTGGAGTCATAGTGTTAAACACTGGGTTGGTAAGGTGCTGCAACGAGTCAAAAAACTTGCCGTGTCTCCGGCGGATGAACCGCCGGCATACCAAGCAACGGGTGCTGGTCAGCGTTCTTCAACCTCCCGAGAGAGGTATGTCGGACCACTTTTCGCATGATCCCATCCAGGAAATGTTGGAGACATTTGGCTGTATTGTCAGTCAAGTGGGTAAATAGCGGGGTACAGCAGAGCTGGCCGGAGGACACATTTATAGATCATCAGTTTGAGACGAACCCCCTTTAGAAACTGTAATTACTCTTAGAAGTAGATCTCAACAGCAATAAGCTTTCATGTGTTTATAAGTAACGAAAAAATCTAAAACATTATCTTTTTCATTTAAGGATACTAGGTTGGTTTCATTAAGTTTAGTAAGTAGGGATCTAAGTCCCTGAAAAGTATGTATGCTATAGATCAACGGAATAGTGGAGTTATGGCCTTTCTTTTCAAAAACAATGGAAAGTTTTGTGCAAAAATCTTCTATTTTTGTATCCTCCCACTGTAAGAGAACTATCCGTGGTCTGAAAGAGATGATGAGCGAAGGCCAACTTTGGTCAGCGGAGGGAAGCCCGAGGCGGAAGTGAGGCCCATCACTCAAGCGTAAGCCTATCACGCACTTATTTACACAAGTAGGCGTAGACTTATGGACGGTGGCCGTTTAGTTTCAAGATTCAATCACAACTTTTGTTATTTTAGGTTTGAGCTATGAACCATGATCTATGGGCATCTATAGGCCAGACATCTCAAACTAAATTGACTGCTCTCAAGATAACAAAAGTATGATTGATATTTTTTTACTTAAACACAGTGTCTGATATTTCTAACCGAGCTGCTCACATTAATTTTGACTCTTGTCGAACCCTAGCATATTGCATTTAAACCTGTGAGACTACATAGTAGATTTTTTCTCATTGCTCTGTCTGAGGACAACCTTTCGACATAGAGATTTGAAATTTCAGATGAAGTTTCTGGTACCATGATTGTAAGTAAACCCTTCGCTATAAAATGGTTCTTAGGTCGCAAATTTGGAATCATACGAACATAAGTTATAAACGGTTTTTTTTTATTAAAGGCTGTTTTATTAGGAAAATAGTAAGGTACAGACTAAATAAAAACCGCACAGCTAAGATACAAATAACTAAGATTGTAATAATAAATTTAAGTAGAAATAAAATGAAAATTTAAAAATATCCATAACTTTTTTTTTATTGTACAACAATTTTTATTAAGATAAAATTACAATCTGCCTTTTATTAGGCAATAAGTAATTGAGATAAATGTTATCATTCATACCATATTTACAATTCATCATTCACTCGCTCATTCATACAATATTTACAAACAGCCCAGAGGCCCCCCAAGTCCGCAAGGTTGTTACCTCCCTCGCATGCGAAGGAGGAAGCGGAGTCTTGGGAAGTCCCCCACGCTCCTACGTAAGCCGCGTCACTGGATAAGAGCCAGCGCGAGAGCCACAGACGCTCAGGACATGATTAAAGATACTGGCCATTGCCAGGACTCCCACCATCACTTAATTATAGCAGGTCACGAGGCCACTGTCGTTTTAATCTCCGAGGAGGATTATAGGGGTGAGTGGTGCAGTGCAATGACTGTGCTACGGGATTAGGGTGGTTGGATAGGTTACTATGGAATTTCATGAACTTGTAAGGGATGAGTTCAAGAATGTAAGGTATATTAAGATCGTTATGAAGGGTTTTGTTGCTAACGTAATAAGGGGCATTTACTATTGTTCTCAGGACTTTTGATTGAAGGATTGGATGCGCTTGATGTTCGACTTTTTTGCTGTCCCTCATAGATCTATTCCGTATGTCCAGATTGGCTTAAGTATAACTTTGTAAATAAGTAGTTTTTTTTCTATTGAGAGATGGGATGTCCTTCGAAGTAGTCTGTACAGTTGTCCAAAGCGTCTGTTTAGTTCTTGTCTGAAGAAATATCCATAATAAAAATAAATTTTCATCAAGTAGCTTTTAATATGTATAAACATAAACACAGCACCATGAATGCTTCGCCTAGTGACTGGAACTAATCACTTATATAGATTGAAGATGATTTTATTAGTTTAATCAATTAAGAATTTAGTACATTTCCGACAGTTGCGACTCTTCCACCGTGACCTGATCTGATCATTGTTGGACCTCTTAAAGTTGACTTAAACAAAAAAAAATAAACGACATCTTCCCTAGTTTGGATGGATTATGCTAATGGCATCAACGACTCGTAAAAAGCTATAAAGGAACATTTAATGTTCAACTACTCCGGAGTTGCAACACCTCCAGCGGTGCGAAGGAAACACTTAACTGCGCGATTCATCACACTCAGCTCAAGTCAAACTTTTTATTACTCCATTAAAAAAAACCTTTGAGATAATCTCTTCGCATGTCTCATTATCATAACTAGAGGAAGCCCTGAGAAAATCCATATGGAATGAATGAGTCCGGTTTCACTTCCATCCTTGGCGGTTCCCTGTACTTATTCCTCCAGGTACTTCTTCGGAATCTTCTACCTCCAGCGATACGTCTGAAAGGGACCGGAGAAGACGACACAGCCGTTCAATTCTACGCACGTCCTCCAGCTGAAAGCGATTGAGGCCTATTTATACCCTTCGCTACAGCTATTTATGACGCAATAAAGGAACAGAGCGGGGAAGAGTCTCCTTCGATGGTTACTCAGGGGGTAAGAGCACCTGTAAAACATGTGCCTGTGGCCTGCAAATTGCGGAGTAGGCATACCGGGAGTAAGTAGGAGCACTTGAGTGCAGTACAGGTCATAGTGCGAACTTTCACTTCTTAGTCACTTCAAAATCAGAAATTCATCAAATTTTGCGTGGGTCAAATGTATTTGACCTGTATGTCCAAATGTATTGTTTGTACCTGTAGGTCAAGCTCATACTATAGCTAGATCAGGTCATGCGTCAACATCAGGTCAACTCATATTACACCTGAAACTATTTTGTTAAAATCGGCATTACGAGGAAAACTCAAGAAATATATCAGTATCAAGAAGTATCGATCAGGTAATGAAGAATTGCAACTGTACTCAATTTTCTATGTGGTGATGGTATTAATATGATGATAAATCTACTTACCTGGTCTTTAATTTGCTCATTTTCAAACAGCATCCATTTGTTTCCGAATTCGCGAATTTCTAGCTAACCACAGAAGATCAAAGGCATTTGAAAGAACTCTGTTTGATCAAGTCCCTAAGTGATAAAAAAATTCGCAGTAGGGAAGCACGGGATCAGATTTCTACAGATTTCTATTAGTGAGCGATTTCTAGTCACGTTATGTATAAACCCATTAAGTTATATTGCACATTATGTTTTTAAGTGTGTGAAAGCCGGTGCGGTTGTCGTCAAAATGACCCTACAGTCACTAAAACGTCATATAAAATTGCTATATTTTAGTATAATATATGAAAATACGCCAGGGGCTTAAAGCAACTTAATAAGTGATAATGAAATGGCATTTCTCCATTTCTTATTCTCTAATATGTACGCTCATATCAACCCTTTTGGATTAAAATGCCGCATTTACGCCTTGTTGTTGTTGCTCTCCGTTATTGTTCAATTTGAATCTTCTCAATTTGTCGATACTTAAAATTTCTGTGGTCAAATACTTTTCGCTAAAATCAACATTAAAAACTTGCAATCAATTAATATATATATATAATTTTTTTTGTTATTTTTTTTCCAATCCCCTTAAAAAATTACAAAATTTTTATTTCCTATAGATTCTCACGCGAATCTGTTCACATATCACATTTTATATGTCCTGTACCATCGGTACACTCTATACAAGGTCTGAATCGGCATAGAAGTTATATAATCAATACAAGTACTATGATACACAATGCACTTGGCTTCATTGACAAGACTCTACAAGGTGATGGGGCTCACTTTTTTGAGGGTTACTCAATTATGACACATCCAGATATTTCTTTTATTATTTCTGATGTCTTCGCTTTTATTATTTACGTAAAGGCGTTAAATTCAAAGTTTTTTTTTTGCTAGGACGATGTGATTAAATAGAATCTTAGGTTTATCATTTAGTACATGTTTAGCCTAGGACTATAAATTATACATTTCCATGATCATAAATTGTCTTGCCTCGGACATTAGATTAGAAACACGATTCTCAACTAGTCATTGTGGAAGGTCACTAGGCATGAATTTCAATTTACAACACTATTTACCTTGGATAGATCTCCAATTATCATAATTCGTATTTATGCTATGATTGAGGCCAAATGAGCATCATCAGTTGCTTCAGTCATGTTGATACAACAGGTGATGTAAGGTTAACTAACATGAATGAACTCACCTCTCTGCTCTAACTCACCTTGTACCTTGTACGTCCGGTAAGCACTCTGAGTCATAGGTCAACAACGGGCGTCATTTAAGAGAATTATTCGATTCCTTGAGCAGATGCTAAGTATCCTCTCAGTCTTTAAATTCTCTTTGAAACATCGTTCGGATTTACATATTTAAATTTTATAAATAAACAACCTAGAGCAGCAAACCCGTCAATATAAAATATATTGAAACTTCTTTATTGTGCTAAAATTACAATCTGCCTTTTTTATTATATTAAACAATAAGTAATTGTCATTCACTCAGTAATATTTACAAACAGTCCACAGACCTCCAAAATACATATGGTAGTCATCTCCCTCGCATGCGAAAGAGGAAGCGGAGTCTTGGGAAGTCCCCCACGCTCCTCCGTCTGCCGCGTCACCGGATACGAACCAGTGAAGCCGGAGCGCGAGAGTCACAGACGCTCAGGACATCGATATAAAATAACATCTTTATATCGGTAAGAAAGTTTACCTTTACAATCGAGAAATCCACGATAGCGAAAAATAATATACTTTCTAACAAAAACAATAACTGGACCGAAAATTCCATAATTAATATGACCTACAATTCCATATTGGTTTTAAGATGGTTTTGCAAATCGGTATATCCACTATACTTGGACGCATTCACTCTGAATTTTTTAAATTGTATACAAAATTATTTACACATCCTAATCCCACAGCCAGAACCAAGCTCCACACATCCTTGCAATCCTCCTCTGAAGTCCTGGCACTGACCAGTATCTCATATCACCTCTCCGCTCATATCCGGAGCGTCTGCGGCTCTCGTGACGCTGACCACCGTAAGGGATCTCTCCGATCTTGCTTCTTTTTCCTTTCCTGACGAGGTGATTTTGGGGGACTCCTGGGTTTTGAACATACATCTATATCGTAAATACAATAAGTACAAGGGAGTGAATGCAACATTTTATCTACGTGTGAAAGATACTATCAGAATAACGCATTATTCCAGAAGGGGAGATTGTAATTATTTTTTTCGAAAAGAATTTTAATGTTAGAGGGCAACTATAAAAAAAAACGATTACAAGTTTAAGTAAAATGAAATCTTAAGTTAAAAATATACCTAATATACCTAAGGTAAATAATCTAGTAATACAATTCTTTCTAATACAATAAGAAGCACATTTCTTTATTATCATGGGTCTTTTCAATAGAACAAAGAATGAACTGTTTCAAAACAAATAACCATGGAGATGTGTCGTTTCTAAGAATACATTACCTAGCTGAAACAATTATTTCAGCTTTGCAATTTTGAGCTGGGAGCTCGTGAAAAAACGGTTTTGAGAGATTTCTAGAATAAAACAAATATTGGATTTCTGTAAATATCAATAAAAACTGGATGAATGAATTTCGGATGATTCGAAGGTCATGAATAATAAATGTAGGACCTTCGATGGGAAGACCAAATAATAATATTTTATTTATATCGAGTTTGGCCAGTTCATAAATATTATTGGGTTAAACGAATGGGGGGGGGGGCATTGCATTTTTGGATACTTTAAGTGCGCAAGCAAAGGAAGTTACACCATTGGTCGGCATGATTGGAATTTATGGTATGAAAGATAAATAAATTAATTTTATTACAGTCCAAAACCAGCATAACCCAAATACCTGTTACATTTTGCTGTAGGTCGGCCACATCAGTGAGGATGAGAAAATATTCTTGTACCGTTTTTGAAAATTGGCTGTTCCTTACTTGAAAGCGGTTGTTTCAAGGTTAGAAATCGGCGTTTCGTGATCCTTCTCTGGGCGGTACGAAAATCTTGGAACACTTTTCTGTCCACGACCTTCAAACCCATAATTATCATTAAAGCTCACAGCAATTCAGATCCATTTAATTACTAATTTCTCAAACCAGTGCTGCTGTTTTGTTTTCTTTTTACCAAACGCGGCTGTATAATTCAATTCAACGTCACGGAAATTACAATAAAAACTGCTAATTAATCATTAATTGTGAATGAAGTCAGTACATACAACAATATTCTGTTATCTGCTCACTCGGTTTGAAGGGAGAGGCTCTACTTTATATCGGATATGGCGCAAACTTTGTCGGCCTGATTGCATGTCTGTTCTACAATAGTAGTCGTAGTAAATTCAACTCGTGAGATGCATCATACAATTAGGAATTTATTATTGTTTCCTTAAACAATGTTGTACGCAGTATTAATGACTTATTGTAATAGCTGTCCTCTAAAGCCCTAAACAAATATTCCACCATACTGATTACGGACTCTGTGGAAAAGATGCAGTTGGCAGTTATGGAATGGTATGAAGAGCTACAACCAAATGGGAAGCTTATAAATACCAACAAAAGTAAGATCCTGCAAGTTGGAAGAAAGAAGGAAGATATCTACATATACTGTAATGGAGAAGAATTAGAAGTGGTGACAGACCTCACATACCTGGGTACAGTGATAGACGGATCTGGGAAGGTGGACGCAGAAATATCTAACAGGATTAACAAGGCGAATGCAGTTTACTACCAGATATGTAACACTGTGGTTAGGGAAGAGAGCAGTAGGCAAAGATGTGAAGGTACACATCTTCATGACAGTATATCTGCCCATACTTTTGTATGGAGCTGAGAGTTAGATATTAACAGACCGACAGAAAAGCAGAATCACCGCTGCCGAAATGAAATTTCTGCGAAGGACGATTGGAAAAACAAGGAGAGGCCGAGTTCGCAATGAAAGGATTCGCCAGGAACTGCAGATAGCCCCACTGAAAGAGCTCCTAGAAACTCGTCAGATAAAGTGGTTCGGCCATGTTATCAGGATGGACGACCACTGAGATCCTCTAAAGACCATGGGATATGTCCCAGATGGCAGAAGACCCAGGGGTCGCCCTAGGATGTCCTATCTCAGCTACATTGAACGACTCTGTAAGGCGAGGGAAAGGACCTCCGACAGGCGAGGAACCTTGCTGGAAATAGGAAAGAATGGAATTCCGTGCTGGATGCTCCTCTACGCTGAGAGGCACTAAAGAGGGAAGCTAAAGAAGAAGATTAGGCCGAGATTTTTAAATTAATATACTAAAGGGTGGGGTGGTCTTGGGTTTGAGTCCTGGCGATTTTTTCTTTAGCTAATAATTATTAATAATACCTGTGCGGTTTTCTTCAACCGTATAATTGAATCAACGTTGCTGAGTTACTGTAAAAAAACTGGTAATTATACACGTTAATTGCACATTGCCAAATTACCCTTGTACCTAACTGCAATTAAGTGTTTATCTTTAAACGAGCAGTCACATGTGATGGCGGGGATATTGTTATCTGCTCCTACCGTACCATATCTACCCTCGAAGCAACATCGTCCTAATGGTGGCCGATTACCTCCAGACCGAGATAGCATCTGATAAATACCGCGGGTCCTTTCCAGGCTGAGGATGGCCCAGGGACGGACTGGCGGATTAAAGAAAATGGCTGCGTTAAAGACCGGGGCTGTATCATTAGGCCATTAGGCTTATGATGGGTTCCCCCGTCCGTGTTTGTACAGAGAATGTTGAAAGGAACCGGTCCCCGAGCAACGTCTTCGCTGATAGTCTCCGGAGATCGGGAAATAATTTGGTAGCAGCTAATCACAGGAGAGGCCAACGTAAAGTAGCAGAATCCCATTTGCTCTGAGAAAGTCGACTGCAAGTCAAGCAATGTCATAAAACGTTACTCAGCGTAAAATCGAGTCATAAGTGGCTTCCGTTTTTCTATCAGACATTTATTTTGCTCTCATTAGATAACAAAATTATATTAATTTATTAAGTATTCACCACTATTGTCTATAATTTTCTCCCATCTTCCTGGCAGTTTATCAATCCCTTCCTTGTAAAATGTGGTATACCTCTTGTGTATTTTGCTCCAATATTGCCTTTAAAAGGTTGTCCCGCCCTCGGTTCGTCTTTTAAGGTCGTATCTCCAGAACGGAATTTTATAAACCAATTTCAAACTGCCCGATCAGTTATTAGTCCTTCACCATATACACTGCATATTTTTTCAGCTGTCGCTCTAGCACTTGCCTTGTTTAAATTCCCAAAGCATTACATGACGAATATGTACTTTTTGACTCTCCATTTCAGAGGTTATAAAAAACAGTTTAACGTAACGTGTATCACACAAAACAGTTGGTGAAAGACTAACTGAAGCCTCACCTATATAGTGAAAACTAAAAACTTGTCGTCATGGTAATTCATAGTGGGTAGATACGAACTATAGATTCTACTTAGCTGCATCGGAAGTTACTTACGACTCGACCTGATAGTATATTAAAAAAATGATCGTACTTACGAAGTCATTTTAAGCCCCTACGTTACCTATATAATCCTCCTGTGGACGCACACTGATTCCGGCCTACACGATCCAGAAACTCATCATGGACTGAAGGGCGACCTGATCGAGGACAGACTTGAAGCATTAAAGCGTTTGAACCAAAACGCTGTCATATTTCGACGAATCTCCACTTAACCTTCCACTATACAAATTTCCATTAATTGATCCTGTTTTCCAGTGATGTCTTAAAATACCACGAGCCATTGAATAAACTCGATAAAAACAATTAAAAAATATTTATAGATATAAGATGTACAAGGACTTTCGCGACAATCTAGCTCCAAAAAACTCATGGCGCAGACGACCATCCTTCACAATGCAATGTCAAATTCTTTCAGATGTTTGGTGGATTTCAATATTATTTAGTATCTACTATTTTAATTGTTTATCCACTCAATTGTAAATAGTGTTTTTAGATAAGTTCCTCTAATTTGTGTAATAAACCATTTTAAATACTAAATAAAGAGTTTACGGAAATACCAATAAAGGCCGCTGTCGGCTCTATCTAAGTCACTAAGATAAGTGTTGTACTTTTTAACTAAACGGCAAGTTGGTTATGGTTTAAAAAACTTTATTTGATAATTACCCATATCAGCCTATAGACTCGTGCTCCACGTTTAGAAATCGTTTAAATACTGACGGTGACTGATCATTAGGTCTTTTAAAATGCTATCATTGCTAAATAGTTGTTTTTTTCTTGAAACTAATACTTAGTTACGTAAACAATCGCTAAATTTATCAAACAAAATTAATTAGTATCCAACCACGGCGTAGAATAATTCGAACAATCCATGGAAAAGTTATTCCATTTCTTGATTGGACCTGTTAGAATTAATTTAAACTGAAGATTCATTCTACAGAAAAGTGACTTGAGATTTTAGGTTCACGTGATCTCCATGACCAGTGACCTGATCTGGCAGAAATATGAACTTTACTTGTATATGACTGTAAAGAAGCATATACTTTATTTAACTATCAGTAGTATCCGTAGGCATTATTTACCTGAATGTAGAAACTGAAAAAAATCACCTCTTAACGTTTTACCTGTTTTACATAATTTCCTAGGGACACAGATCGCATGTCTATTATTTAATGCTGAGGGTTCGATTCCCGGTTCTTCTGGACATTTTTGTCAAGGAGAATTTTCCACTCTTCCTCGTAAGGGAAAAATAATAACTACTTGAATAAAAAAAGAATGAGAATTGCCTACAACATAACATCGTATTAATCAACAACTTTATTTTGATAAAATTACAATCTGCCTCATTGGGCAATAAGTAATTGTGATAAATGATCTCATTCATACCATATTTATAATTTTCATTCACTCGCTCATTCATACAGTATATACAAACAAACCAGAGACCGCCCAAGTCCACATGTTTGTCACCTCCCTCGCGTGCGAAGCAGGAAGCGGAGTCCTGGGAAGTCCGCTACGCTCCTCCGCCACCCGCGTCATTGGAGAAGAGCCAGCGGAGGCTGCCCAAGAGCGCGAGAGCCGCATACGCTCAGGACATGATTGGAGAAACTGCCAATTGTCAGGACTCTCTCCGTCACGCATTTATAGCAGGTCACGAGGCCACTGCCACTTTAGTCTCCGAAGAGGATAATAGGGATGAGTGGTACAGTGCAATTGCTGTGCTAGGGGATTAGGGTGGTTGGATAGGTTACTATGGAATTTCATGAACTTGTAAGGGATGAGTTCAAGAATGTACGGTATATTAAGATCGTTATGAAGGAGCCCGTTTGAGGCTCAGCCTCAGGAAGGGCATAAAAAAAAAAAAAAAAGTTTTGTTGCTAACGTAATAAGGGGGATTGACTATTGTTCTCAGAACTTTAGACTGAAAGGATTGGGAATATTTTTCTATTTTATTTTCTATTGAGAGATGGGATTTCCTTCGAAGTAGTCTGTACAGTTGTCCAAAGCGTCTGTTTAGTTCTTGTCTTATATAACATAACAAAGAAATATATTTAACCAATAATGGTCTTAACATGAATATAGGTTAAATGGACTCATGACACACAGTTATCTCCGTGAATGAGTAAATAATTACCATTAGGATGTTGTTCCAATCTGTAGCGAAGATGCCGGTAGCGGGCACAAACAAACAACAGGGCTTTGTAGATAAGGGTGAGCGATGTGGTACAAACATCACAGTCCAAACACAAACGTATCTCAGCTCTGGCAGTCCGATTGCGTTTACAGAGGGTGGTTCTCGGCAATCCAACAATGTACCATACATCCCACAAGTTTAATTATAACCAACTAGTAGAACTAGCAGGAGTTTCTGGGGATAGTTTAATCAAATATTTGTACACTTCATATCGAAAGCAGAGTTTAATTACACCCGTTGCTTGACGTGACGTGGGTGAGTTCATCCGCCGGAGACACATCAAGTTTTTCGACGCGTTGCAGCACCTCACAAATCCCTAATCGATGGCAACAGACTTTTGGGGAAATTTTAGGTTAAGTATTAGAATGTAAGTTAGTTTTAAGTTTCTGGTCAAAAAGGTGAGCCTCATCACCTTATAGAGTACTCAAAGAAGTCAAGTATTGTGTATCATTTTACTTTTATTAATTATAAGACTTTTATGGAATTCAGACCTTGTATAGAATGTGTTGTGTGTGGACATATAAAATGTGATATGTGAATAGATTCGCCTAAGAATCTATAATGAATAATAACTATGTCATTTTATCTGAAATCTGCAATTCCGAGCGATGACTTCCGACTTCTTGTATCTAGTAAACAGTGACCGCTGATTTCTGGCAGTGTACGCTAATAGTTTCATCCGCGGAATGCAAAATAAGATTGTAGCTCTCTGTTGAAAAGTTAGGAAGCAAGGAACGAAAAAAACAAATTTAAATTAATTTTTAACTGGTCAACTGCTTATACACAAACAATCGGTAAGAACAAAATCATAAATTCGAACCTAGGATAGGAGGAATAATGAAGGAAGAATCAAAATCGTGTCGGAGAGTCGTGGCGAAGAATGATGACCGAGTCATTAGTCCCTGTGACCTGAAATGGCACCAGGGATGTGTTCTGCTATGCAGATTGCTTCTTCAGTAATTTAGCACAAGACTAATTCTGGCATAGATACAGCATAGTTCCCAAAGTATTGTGGGAGCATTACACAACATTTAGATTTTTAAGCGAATTACATATTTTCACACACACAGCAGCTAGTCACTAAGAACATTCTGAGCACTTAGTAATAACAGTATAGGCTGTTCAAAGTGTCAAATAAATAACTAAAATAAGACGTTATTTACGTTAGCTAAATACACATCCAGCAATTAACTCATCAAAACATAATTAAACTTTTATTGAGAATATTGATAATTTAATAAAATATTTTATCGTTTCCCCTGTTTTGAATGGCCCTTAAGAATCTCAAATTACTCACACTTTTTCTATTCTACTCAAAAATCTCAAATTCTACACGTGGCACTTCAAAACCAGCTGGAATATAAGTGTTTCTTCCCTGAACGCTTCATTTGCTAGCATTATGAATGTATACTCAATAGAACGAATAATCAATGGTCTTTCTCTGTGTTAATTTAATTTATTATGTCAAAAAACTATTTTTTATTTTTTTTTGCAAACTATTCTAACGCGATCTAAAGTAAACTAAATCTCATTTTTTAAATATTTATAAAGTAAATAAAACGTGCGAATTGTAGGAGCGATAACCAACAGGAACTTCGTTACAAGTGAGATATATCAACATATAATTTTCGGAAAATTCTTCAGCTACTTTTTATTATACAGTTATAGACTATTATACAAATGTGTTATTGGCACTATATAATTTATCATTTGGAATATTTTTAAAAATTAATTTACTTTTATTAAGATTTTTATCACGTTTATTTATTTTTTTTTATTTATACCTTTAGTTATTAGACTATAACCGAACATATAAATCGTCCATCTTTCATGTTATTTCGTTCAATTTCTAAATCGCCGATAGATTCGTGTGAACTGGTCAGCTGACGCTTCAATCTCCAGGTTTCCCTCCCCAGTTATGACTTGCCTGAACACTTCGCTTTAATTACCGCCTTGCAGACAGGACTGGGCCTGTCTCTAATGTTGTCTGGACAATTTCCATAAAAATACAATAATCCTATCCAGTAGCCGTCATTATTGTGGTACGTCCATGAATAATGTGATCGATTAGAGCGTTCAAGAAATTTTACCTCATTAATCACGCGGTTAATCATTAGCGCAAGAAGATAAAATTATTTCCATGTGTGTCAGCGCTGCCTCGTTAACAACCCGTCAGCTGTTACAACTGGGTTGCTTGCCGGACAAACATGGTTGGCTCCTCAGAAACAGGCACAAAACCATTCTTCCGTTCGAATGTATATTCCATATCGAATTAATGTCCCTTTTCTTCCACTAATCGCTGGGTTTCCTTTTGTTTTGACTACCTAATAATAACTCTACTAAGATTAAAAAAAAAATTTTAAATACTATATTTATAGTGAGTGTGTGTGGTACGGTATTTAGGCTTCCATCTCGACAAACGACTGACCTTGAACCCACACGAGGCTAAAAAGACAAGAGCTAAACAGACACTCTATATCTCAATAGAAAATAAATTACTAACCTACAAAATTATACTTAAGCCAATCTGGACATACGGAATAGAGCTAAGGGGGACAGCAAAGAAGTCGAACATCAAGCGTATCCAATCCTTTCAATCAAAAGTCCTGAGAACAATAGTAAATGCCCCTTATTACGTCAGCAACAAAACCCTTCATAACGATCTTAATATACCTTACATTCTTGAACTCATCCCTTCCAAGTTTATGAAATTCCATAGTAGCCTACCCAACCACCCTAATCCCCTAGCACAGTCATTGCACTGCTCCACTCATCCCTATAATCTTCCTCGGAGACTAAAACGGCAGTGGCCTCTTGACCCGCTATAAATACGTGACAGTCCTGGCAATGGCCAGTTTCTCCAATCATGTCCTGAGCGTATGTGGCTCTCGCGCTCTTCGTCAGCCTCCATTGGCTCGTATCTGGTGACGTGGCTGACGGAGGAGCCTAGGGAGCTTCCCAAGACTCCGCTTCTTCTTTCGCATGCGAGAGAGTTAACAAACATGTGGACTTGGGAGGCCCCTGGGCTGTTTGTAAATATTGTATAAATGTGCGAGTGAATGATGAATTTTAAATATGGTATGAATGAGAACATTTATCTCGATTACTTATTGCCTATTAAGTATTAAGGCAGATTGTAATTTTATCATAACAAAGTTGTTTATAAAAAAAAAATAGTGATTGTGGAACACTCTGTTGTTCATCTAATACTTACTACTACATTACAATATGTAGAGAAGCCTATTCCTCCCACCCCAAATGGCTGTATTTTCCCTGGCGTACATAGGAAAAAGCTGATTTTTGGGTCAACCCTTTTTTGCTTATAAATGAATAAACTTGATAAATAAATTTATCATTAAATTGAAAACTGCTCAATAATCTTGCACAATAATTTATTCACTACGTATTCCACCTACTACAAGTAGATATTACAGGTAGTTCAATACGATTGACGTAAATTGTAAAAATATGAATTAAAACAACAAAAATGACTGCCAGATTGTGGAATGGTATAATTATAAAACAGTTTTATTGTCTTTCCACAACTGATAATTTTTCCTTTAATGTAATACCGCTTTCGACGGCTCTACTAAGCTGTCATCTTCAGTTATCTCCGATTGGTTATGAGTGATATATATCTCATCTAAAACACTAGTATTTATATATATTTGTTTAATCTATTTAGCTAAGGTTGCTAACTCCACACAGCTTAGAGCTGTCGAATTAAAGAAGAAGTTATAAGCAGTGGAAAGACAATAAAACTGTTTTATAAATTAAAACTACTTAGAATAAAAGTATTGACAAAAGAGGAAATAGAATATATAATCATTCATAAAAGTAAACCAAGGAACGTATCAATAATCAGATAATCAAAATAGATCATTCTCCAGTTATATACTTCTACGCACTGTTGTCAATAAGCAAGCAAATAAATTTTGACTTCTAAGATACTTCTTTGTACCAATTTTTTTCATTAAATAATAATATTTAAAAACCGGTAAGAAAGATATATCTGGGATTCTGGGGAAAAAGTGGGGAAAAGTCTAACAACTTATATTTCTAGGATAGGACAACTCTTTTACAGCAAATTATGTGTTCAGTACATATTAACTATTTTTGCACCATAAAGGACCTATAATGCACCCGAAATGCCGATCGATAAATGTACACTAATCTCATTGTGTCAACTTAATCCACGGAGCCACAGATATATAGCCTGCGATTAACTCGTTATATGGCGAATCATAAGGTTTATGTACAACGGTGTGTTCTATTAAATAAACACAAGCAAGACAGAATGAATAAATGTGAATAACACATGAACTCAAAAAGTAAAACTTAGCGGCTCATAGTTATGTAAAAATTGTATCAAAATCTACGCAAACGAAAATGATTGTTAATGGCAAATAATCAGGAAGGTACAAGTAGGTCCGAGAGTAGCTTGTAGGATTTGACAGTCGTGAGAGTGTACAAGTACCATCTGACGTGTAATGTGGACAAATGGAGTGCTTCAAGTAAGGGCTCCCACAAAATTCCTAATCACTCTTGAAGAGAGCATTGTTTGCTCACTGGCTAACAGCCATACCACAAACCCACACCCCTGATACTTCCTGCAGTCCAGGTGTTCCCTGTTCTCCGTCAGCCGAGCGTAAACTCCGCTCCAGCCATAAATGTCTTCTCGACTCCTGCCAAATTACATGGCACAGCGCTCTCGTGAGCTTCAAGGCTAGAGTGGAGAAGCCTCGTAAAATCTGCTTCACTAGGCAATGAATACAGAAACCAGTAAAGATCCACACAGCAAAATTTAAAAACAAATCCAGACATGTAACTGATCGGCAAACCTGAATATATTAGTATAGAGCTTTTCTTCGTAGGTTATATAATGCTAAGAATATTGTAATGCTAATATTATATATAATGCTAAAAGTTGAAGGGGGTGGAGCAGAACTTTATACCTGCCTCGTGACTTCATGGAAGTCACTGATATTTCTAAGTAAGCAACCGCATTCCTTCCAAGACCTCCATCCCAATTCCCAGAACTACCCCTCTCTTATACACATATGTCTCAGCTTTAGCACCAGTCCCCACTTGATCTCCGGCACTCGTTCTCCAACACCCGACCCAGTAAGTAGTAACATAACTGTTAATATTTGTATGTACCAGTGTTTCGCTTGTACTTCGTATTAAAGCTTTTCTTTCATTTTCTTTTAAAGACTCTTTTACTGTAGATCACGCTGGGGCTACTTAGCTTGAAGTCATCAAAAGAGGACCTTTGAGCAAGAAATAATGGATTTCAGCCACTTGCTAAAATGTTCTAAGCCAAATAATAAGAGTTCATAAACTCCTAGTGAGGTCGCCAAGAAATTGTTAAGACACGTTCTGATGATTGTTGTAACGGCTTCACGTAATCAATTATAGTCCTCACGCAGACACACATTACACGCATCATTGAGGCACCAAGAAGAACTATCACATGACGCCTTTAAATAAAATACTAGAGGAGTATAAGTTGTGATTGATATGTTAACGGCAGGTTTATTATTTATAATTATAGTTTGAATAACCCAAACACATACTACATATTGTTATGTAGGACGCCGATCTTTAATTTGAACTTACTTTTTCATAACATAAATATATAATTTGGGTATTTTACATATGGTGTTTTACATATGGAAAGCTAGCTGGCGCACATATCTTAATATTTTCGTAAATTTCCCGACTATTACTGTCTGTTAATCTTAATGAAATATTTATATGTTTGTTATTTTATCTTCTATTTAGTCTGTACTTTACTATTTCGCTATTAAAACAACTTTACTTTTGATTCATTCATTTGCGTCGATTTGTTACTACTTTGTATGGTAGTGATTTTTTTTTTTTCTTAACCCTTTATTTAATATTTTTAAAACTATAGATTTATAAACATCAATATAAATTACCTGAGGGTGGCTCCTTCTACTGGCATAACATATCCATTTTAAGGAGTACATCACTTATAAACTAACATATCTTATTATTGTTAAAAATTTTATAAGTTAAAAAAGGACTATATAATTTCATGTCTCTATCTAGGAGTCTCACTAAGTCTAGAACAGACAGACATACCGCACCGACTTCTGTAATTGATGCTAGTCAGTTAACTGTGTCAACCCTGCACCTATTAACGGTCGATTAATTGCAATAATAGCCGTACGTAATTGTGCGTTATATATAATGTTATAACTGACTGCCCTATATCTATTTTTTACATATCATTCGAAATATGTAGTATCAGAAACGGGCTTTGAACCTGGACAGTGCTATGGGTGCAAAAGTAGTTCCAAAGTAACGAATTCACTACCATACAAAGGTAAGGCCCATCACCTAGTCCTTTTTTCATTTATGTAATTTTAAACAATAATAAGATATGTTAGTTTATAAGTGATGTACTCCTTGAAATGCATATGTTATGCCAGTAGAAGGAGCCACCCTCAGGTAATTTATATTGATGTTTATAAATCTATAGTTTTAAAAATATTAAATAAAGTGTTAAGAAAAAAAAAATCACTACAATACAAAGTAGTAACGAATCGACGCAAATGAATGAATCAAAAGTAAAAATTGTTTTAATAGGGAAATAGTAAAGTACAGACTTAATATAAGATAAAATAACAAACATATGAATATCTAATTAAGATTAACAGACAGTAATAGTCGGGAAATTTACGAAAATATTAAGATATGTGCGCCAGTTAGCTTTCCATATGTAAAACACCATACCCGAATGCATGTCAAAGAGTCTAAAAGTGACAAAACATTAGTTTTGTAAATGCTAGATATGGCTTTATCAGTTACAAGCCCTCTAGATCTATATTCTTATATATGAAGAATTTTGTAGAAATATTTCCAGATGAAATTCATCAAGATCCGGTCAAAACGTCTATTACCGTGTTATTATTATTGTTAGTCATCTTTGGGTCGATTCGAACAAAACATGCATTTTTCCTTTTGGGACTTATATGCAGCTAAGTCCTATACCTATTGCCTTAAGCTACATTCCGTCTAGGGGCAGATACATAAAAGGTTGTTTATCATTCATCAAAGGCCGTCTGATGAGGATGATTGACTGGAATCGAAGCATCATCAGAGCTACAACGGAACAAGTATTTCATTTATATAAAGGACGCTTCTTCGCGCCGCTCCAGCGAATAGATTGCACTATTCTTGCACTTGACAGAAGCTCCATTTGATACATAATGATTTATTTAACTCATTGCTGTTTACAAATCAAATTCAATGTGTTCAAAAAAATTAGGGATACCTATATGATGTATTTGGCTTGGGTTGATGAATTGACATGGTTCGTTTCATAAAATCCATTAATGGACAATGAAGTTTCGTAAGGAGTTAGTTCTTCAATGTGTCTTTAGTTAAATATTTGTAGAGGAGAGTCATTTAAAAGAAAAGAAAAAAAAACTTTATTATGAAGTACAATCAAAACACTGGTATATACAAATATTAAGAGTTGCGTTACTACATAGTGGGTGGAATGTGTGGGAACAAGTGGGATCTGGGGCTAAAGCTGATATATATTGTAACATTCATGATATTTGAGAATGAAGATCATGACCCTCACATATGGTAAGGGTGATTTTTTCCTTTATACTCCTAGGAGTGGGGATGAGCGGGAAACCAGTCTTAGCACAACCGTCGAGAAGAACGCAGTTAGCAAGCTCCCGAATTGGCGGTTACCATACAGGTAGAGAGGAGAAGAACCAACAGCAGAAAGTAACGTTGATTGGATTAGAGGAAGATCATCGATTGGGTGATATTAATATTGTTTCTTATTTTGGATCCATTAAAAGAAATTGAGCTCAAATTCATTTTTTGTAATTAGTAGTAACTATCCTAATTTAAAAGGAATTGAATATTTTTATATACTTTTTGTCAGTACTCTATATAATTATAATTATTTGTTATAACCGTCTTATTTGAATATATTTCACAATTCCTAGTTTCTCAATTTATTAATAACCAGAACATTAGCCTTGAGATCGGGCGATTCAATCGGGATAATTTCCTATGTCAAAGACATAAAGCAATTTGAATTAAAGATCTCATGACGGACCTGCCAAATCAGTTAAGTTAAATTGATCAAATAAAGTAAAAAGATAAATGGTAAAAAATGAGGTAGGTCTCAATATATGTATAAGAGAAGGGTAGTTCCGGGAATAGGGAGCGAGGTGTTGGAGGGATGCGGTCGCTTACTTAAAAAAATAACAGGAAACATCATCCATGAAGTCACGAGGCAGGTATAAACTAGAAGGGGCTAGCTTCTACTTTTAGCATTATATATAATATTAGCATTAGAATATTCTTAGCATTATATAACTTTTGACAGTCAGCAGTTCTAACCAAATCACATTTGCAAAGTATTTCGATATACTTGACCAATAATAAATTATATCTCTTTCGTCATTCCGACAAAACCATACATTTAGGTACATAAAAACTACTATGTCCTAGGAATATTAATATATTTGAAGTGTTATTGCAAGAACTCTTTTTAAAAAAATGTTCAAAGAGACTTTGATAAATAGTCTCCTATTTATACGTTATGATAAACCATATGCTATCCCGGACTATAATATAAATATGAACTACCTAAATATAGCTTAGACTCCCTTCCTTGCAGACTCCTTGGAATTCAACGCCCCGTGGAAGAACATCAAACAGGGAACAGATTCAAGTGAGAAACATTTAGACGCTTTGTTTGTTTGAAGTGTTTTTAGACCAGCTGCCGGCCCGAGCTCTCCCGATGGATCATACCCACAGGATCGGGCTAGAACAAAACCTATTCTTTTGGAAAAAAAACAACAAAAGTTCCCCTCCCACAGCTCCATTGAGTGTTCCGAGTCATTGACGTGGAGTACGTAGTAAGCGGGCACAGTTAAAGGAGGCGGAGGGAGATAGTGCCGACCAAGATAAGCATTTTGCATTTAAACAAGCTCATTAGTGGACAAAAATAAACCTCCGCAACAGAGCATGACTAGACCTGAGCATACTTATATTGCACCTTGCCCACTCAGAGCAGGTCCTAGACATTCTACAGTCGTTATCAACAGGCTCAATAGTTTAATAACAAACTATAATAATAATATAGTCAGCAATTTATGATTTAAGCAGTGAAACTGTTCACACTAGCCTAAAACTCTATTTAGGTAAATTTTCTTACATACCCATTGGTGATTGATATACATGTACCTGATGATATATTTTCTATAACTTTGTCATCAACCTTTTCTAATAGCAGGGAAAATAAATAAAAGCCTACTCAATTACAAGATAAAATGAAGCTTAATAAAAAATAATGCATAAAGAAAGTCAACTTATTTTCCCAAACTAGTATTCAATCAGTGAACTGCTAGGCTCATATCAATGATCAGTTAAGAGTCCTAATTGAGAGGTTCTAACTTCAAACAGGTTTCTATCAGGTCAAGTCATAAGTAACTTCCGATGCAGCTAAGTAGAATATATTGTTTGTTTCTACACGCTATGAGTTGCCATGACAACGAGTTTTTGTTTTCACTATATAGACGAGGCTTCAATTAGTCTTTTGTCAACTGTTTTGTGTGATACACGTTACGTTAAACTGTTTTTTTTAACCTCTCAAATGGAGAGTCAAAAAGTACATATTCGTCATGTAATGCTTCGGGAATTTAAACAAGGCAATAGTGCTAGGGTGACAGCTGAAAAAATATGCAGTGCATATGGTGAAGGTCTAATAACTGATCGGGCAGTTAGAAATTGGTTTATTAAATTCCGTTCTGGAGATACGAGCTTAAAAGACAAACCCAGGGCGGGACGTCCTTCCGACTTTGACAACTACCTTTTAAAGGCAATATTGGAGTAAAATCCAAGTCAGTCAACAAGAGGTATGGCAGAAAGGTTGAATGCATCACAATCAACTGTTAACCGCCACCTGGAGAAATTAGGGAAAGTCAGCAAGTTAGGAGTGTGTGTACCTCACAATCTCAGTGAACGTCTGCTCTCACGAGTAAAAATTGAGCATTTTTTAAACAGCATTGTAACAGGCGATGAAAAATGGGTTACCTATGACAATATAGTCCGCAAAAGACAGTGGCTTGATAAGGATCAACCACCCCTACCAGTTCCGAAAGCAAACAACCATGGCAAAAAGATTTTATTGTGTGTAAGGTGGGATTGTCAAGGAATAATTAACCACGAGTTGTTGAAGTCAAATTGAAGTCAAAACGATTACTGCGGATAGATACGTTCAGCATTAGCAAAGAGTGCAAGAGAATCTCCATGAAAAGCGCCCTGCATTCGTCAAAAATAATATAATTTTGTTATTTAATGAGAGCAAAATAAATGTCTGATAAAAAAAACGGAAGTTACTTATGACTCGACCTAAATATCATATATAGGTATTTTCACCTATATAAAAAAATATATATATATATATATATATATATATATATATATATATATATATACACGTTATGTGTATATATTATATTATTATATATTATATTGAGATGTGCCGAGGTCTCGTTATCTCACATGATTGAAACGGGATGAACCACTGGAGGATTTGTTGGATGGAGCGACAGGAGGCTACCAACAGGAGCGTGCGTGTGCGGTCAATCAGTGTATATTTGGTTTAATATAACATAATAAGTAAATAATAAAACGTACGAGTTTGAACAAGTTATACTGCAGAGGACGATAGACAGAATGATAATGATAAATAAATAAAAGAAATAATAAAAACTATGAGCTGAATTCTTTAAGAAGTAGATATTTTTTAAGAAAACTTTTAAGGCTATTAACACCTTCTTCATTGTCATGTCAACTCACAAAGAATATGTTTCACAGTTAGCCGTACTTCCACACATTTAATATAATTGTTATATAAACATTTCATGAATAGAATTGATTAAAATTAGTTTAACAGAAACGTAATCGATAAATTACCTATTGACTTTGAGGTGTAAAAACAAAAATCGCGAGTCAATCAATCCTTGAGTCAACTACATTTGTAAACAATGTCTTAGTTAAAAGGATATTAAACAATGAATAATTAGCAATTACGAACGTACATATTTACTCGTAAGAAAAATTAAACGTAAAAACAGAGGGCTTTGAGAAGCATTGGATTCTCAACGAAGAAGATATTAAAGATTTGTTATATATTTGTTTGCAGGGCATTTCCGCCAGTAGGGTCAAGACCATAAGGCCTTGCGTAGATATACAAATACACACTATGAACTATTTTTTTTTAAAGTAGAACCTCTCTCCTGTAAATCCTCGGGTTCGACCACCACACATATCGATCTGTTTTTAAATTAAACCGAGCACCTTCACCTCCCGAATGGTTACAACAATCTTCTACCGGTGACAGGAAACAGAGGGCTGTTACCTGGTCCGAATCCTAATTGCTGTTTTGCGTAACTTTAATTTAAGACGGAACTACTTTCACCAATAACAGACCGAAAGAGGTTCCACCCGGTCAGACCATATTTAAATAGCTGCTACATTTAAATCAACATTTCCTTACTAAGTAAAAGGAAATACAACCGGTTTTTTTTTTAATTCTGACTTTCTGAAATTTACTTCTTCGATGTACAGAGAGAAACTTTGGACAACTGTACAGACTACTTTGAAGGACATCCCATACCTCAATAGAAAATAAATTACTAATCTACAAAGTTATATTTAAGCCAATCTGGACATACGGAATAGAGCTATGGGGGACAGCAAAAAAGTCTAACATCAAACGCATCCAATCCTTTCAATCAAAAGTCCTGAGAACAATATTAAATGCCCCTTATTACGTCAGCAACAAAACCCTTCATAATGATCTTAATATACCCTACATTCTTGAATCCAAGTTTATGAAATTTCGTCGAAACCTATCCAACCACCTTAATCCTTTTGCACAGTCATTGCACTGCACCACTTCATCCCTATAATTCTTATCGGAGACTAAAACGGCAGTGGCCTCGTGGCCTGCTATAAATGCGCAACAGTGGGAGTCCTGGCATTGGCCAGTTTCACCAATCATGTCCTGAGCGTATGTGGCTCTCGCGCTCTTGGTCGGCCTCCGCTGGCTCGTATCCGGTGACGTGACTGACGGAGGAGCGTGCAGGACTTCCCAAGACTCCGCTACCTCTTTCGCATGCAAAGGAGGTGACAATCATGCGGATTTGGGTCTCTGAACTGTTTGTAAATACTGTATGAATGAGCGAGAGAATGAAAATTGTAAATATGGTATGAATGAGAACATTCAATTACTTATTGCCCAATAAGGCAGATTATAAGTTTATCTCAATAATCAAGTTTTCTTTATTAATATACAGAATTGTTATAATTATTAATAGAAGGTGTAAGCCAATGTCCGTATTTTGGGTAATATCTATAATAGTTCAAAAGTAACGAATTTAATATCACACAAAGTAGAGGGTACGGAAGGAAATTATTGAATAAAATTTTTTAGTCAAATTTGGTTTACCGATTTGTTTATTGAGTCTAGTCATTGTTAAGACTCTTAAAGGTCGATTTAAACCGAAACTCCACTGCACAGAGTCTAAAACTTGCAAAAAAATTATGGGCACAAGAAATAATGTTAAAAAGTCTATTGTATATTGTCCTTTGTTCGTATTTTTTTTTCAGTTATGTTTTTGGGATTTTATCGCTTCCATTTTTTTTCCATTCTTTAATTTTTGTATACAATACATAATGAGGTTATTGATGGATATTATTTTGATTTTACACAAGCATTACATACATATAAAAAATAGTAAGAATGCAAATACTTACGAATAATTAACACCATGGAATGCCATGCTTTATAAGACAAGAATGCATTCAGCTTACCTGAAAAAAAGGGGAAAAGACCATTATTGCAAATTAAAAAAAATCATGCATAAATCATTAACCGGCTATTGTAGTATATAATTCTAAATACTAAGTTTTAATAAATGCTTGTTGTAATAATAGCAAATATCCCCAAAATTAATTTTGGTCTTGAAGGATTTATATATTCTGTATAGGAACTGATTGTTCCCCTTTTTGTATTAAGCCCTCAAACGTATTACTGGCTATTATGTGTGTTTCATTTTACTGTAGAGTAGTGCATATTTAAACAAACAGTTATCATTACATATTAGATAATTAGTAAACAAACCAATAATAAAATAAAACCAACTACATGAAAGAAACAAAATGAAGTAAATTATTGTCGGGCTCAGATAACTGAGTATCCCCAAAGTGGGGAGGAGACGCCCGCCGCGGGCTAGCGCCCAGAAAGAGATAGAGCGGGTGGACCTGTGGTCTTTCACCTAGTCGGCGGGCAGCCTAATTCGTTTTGATCTGACTCCATAAGATCTTTAGAAGGTGTGTGCCCGGACAAAGCACTATGTTCAGGAGAAGAGGTACAGGGTAGGTTTAATAGGTAGTTTATGTGGTCTTGGAATGACGACGAATTCACACTCGGTGTTTAAGGGTCGGTGAAAACCGTCCGGATCCCAAAGGCGAGTGTGGACCGGAGAGAGTCAGACTGGATCGCTGGGGGGAGACACTACTAGGTAAGTTTGTAGGGCCACGGCAACCGTCGTCCACGAGGGAGAGGTTTCTCCCAAGGAGGTGCTAGTTCTAGCGAGACGAAGGCAGAGATTCCCACTAGGAAGGTGTGGGGTCTGACAAGGCTGGACTAAAACATAGCGAGGTTAGGAGAGAGAGATGCAGAGGTAGTTCAATGAGAAAACCATGGTTTTGAGTAGAGCAGCAAGCGCCAGTGCAGAGAGAGAAGTGTTCAAGGTGCCGGTTTGTGTCTGTCTGCTTTTCACCCTATTGGCCGCTTCTTATTTAGGCGGCTAGTCATGGTGGGGAGTCATCCCCACCAGCTTCTCTCCCACTCCGACTGACGTCATAATATTTATTTGTACAAATATGGAAACAGATATTTTCTGGGATGAGATGAGGGTAACTTTTAATTATTCGTAATTAAGAGGAGGCCTCAACAATTATAAATAACGATGTTGTTCCTGGACAACTGTGGCTATCATTATTAGTACAGTAGTTGGCATGCAGCTTTCCAGCAGGGACCTGGGTTTGATTCCCGGCAGCCAAACAGATTTTTTTCATTAACATGGATCCAGTCAAGGTTCACTCGGCCGCCTCGTAAGGATAAATGAGTCACTGATTGCATAAATAAGTAGCTAATCCGGCTAAGAAAACCGAAACTAACATAACCTTAGCTAGGCACATTAATAATATTCAAGGTAGTCTTATCCCACCTTTGAGAATGCTATTTTTTTTTTTAAGTCATTTAAAAAAAAAACAAGAAATATTTATGTTTTAATGCTCCGAACGTGGGTACAGGAGAGCTCCGAGCCTCTTTTTCTGTCCTTATCGCATTAAACAGCTCTAATTATAGTAACTAAGAAACTGGTAGCGCTGAGAAGATAAAAAATACCCCACTCGCCCCAGGGACTTCCTAATCAAGAAGTATTAGTTCAACGCTGAAATAATTCAAACAGATAAGCGAGTTTGCGTTTGGAAATTTAAATCAGGGATCTTCCCCCAGCAGATATGGAGTCTTATTTAAGAATAAAAATAAATTTAAAGAATAAAAAAAAAAACAATTTTAAACGATCCAGAAAAAAAGAAAAATCTGCCAGAAACTTCGAGCAGATTATCCTACGAAGATGAGGATAATTCATTACAATTAATAAAATTGAAGCGATTACGATCGAGATGTTATAACCTACAACAAGGAAATGATCGGCTGACGATTATCATCTCAATTCGTCTTCGTTAAATTATGAAAAAATAATAATATTAAATTTGTACTCAATCGGATACAGCGTAATTTTGATGAATAGGCCAACGTTTTTAATCCAATCGCGTAGACTTACTGAATTAATGAATACCCACAAGAACTCTCTAAACACAAAATCTACGAGCATGGCTGGCAGAATATTCATTTCTTCAATATATAATTATATTTCTTAAATAAAGGATGTCCCAGAATTAACGCAAGATTTGATTTAAATAGAAAACACAGTTTTTAGTATTTTTGTTCTTATTTTTTTATTGAATTATAAAGTAAATAGGATAGGGTTATTTATGGAATAACATATCAGGCAAATGACCTCCACGACTTTGCTGGCACATACGCACTCTTTTGTCAAACTTTTGCATGACCATTTGGCATAAATGTGGTTGAATTTCGTTGAAGCAGCGTTGAATTTCCTCTTTTAATCCACGGGTGGATGTGGGCTTGTTGACATACACCTTTGACTTCAAATAACCCCATAAAAATAAATCTAAAGGTGTTAAATCACACGATCTAGGGGGCCAATTCTCATCACCGAAACGAGAGAGTACACGACCTGTATGGCATGTGGAACCATCTTGTTGAAACCACATATTGGCAACATCAATATCATCCAATTTCGGAAAAAAGAACTGTGTCTACGACGCCGAATTGATGTTCCTGGATTTTCAACAACACTCTCACGCATTGCTTCGATAGTGACATTTGAACGGCTTGTTTTTGGACGACCAGTATGTTTAGTGACTCCAACTGATCCAGTGTCCCTAATTTTTTCAATTAATCTCTTTACAGTTGATGAAGTCAAAACACTATTCCGACCATCTTTTGTATAAAATTTTCGAACTGCGGCCGCAAAAATTTCATTATCTTTTTTTATGTTCAACAATAAAGACACGTTTTTCTATCGTGTAACGCTCCATTTTTACTAACCCTAAACTGTCAGCTGTCAAATAGCTTTACTGCACAAATGGCGGCAAATTCAAATGTTGCGTTTATTCTGAAAAACCCTTTATATTACTTCTTGTGAACCAGTCTTCCTCACTTCTTCTTGTTTTCTGTACCAAGATAAAGAAGGCCTTGGCTGGACTTGGGCAGTTCCTTCCCATTTGGTACTTGAAATGAAAGAATAAAATCTTCATCTTCATTTGTAACGCCTGCGTCTGATCGTATACTAAATGTTGTCCCATGGCCATATGCTGATGCCATATGCACTTGGTTTGAGCTCTTGCCTTACAAACCATTCTTGAATCACTTTAGCCTTTTATTTTTAATTCAGCTTAAACCAGATAAAACAATCCGTGTTAAAAGTGCCAACGCTTTTTAATTGTAAAGATATAATGGACTGTGAACTTTCCACGTATTCTGTTTTGGATGATTTTCAGAAATTTGTCATTTCAGATTAGGATCCATATTAGGGTCGCCGAAGAGGAACACGTGAACAAAACCGAAAACGAAATATATTTAACAATTCACGGCAAAGCATATACAACTGAAAAATATGTTTGATGAATTTTGAGGTGCTGGAGGTTAGAGTAAACGAAATAGCATAATCCGTCAGAGGTTCAATTCATCACATATCCATTATATGAAGCAATGAAGTAACTGATGAAGACAATTAATTTAAAAAAATTTAATTATCATTGACCAACTCTGTAATTATATAAATTTATAAAATAAAACTCTTTCTACGTTAACATTAAACCCTTTTTTGCATTAACCTTGGCTAGAAATTGCTTCCTCTCTTTTAAAAGCCTAATATTCCTGGTGGTTGCTATAGCAGCAAACTGTAAAGAAAAATTGATTTTATTTTTTTTAAGTATCCTTCAACCATTTGACTAAAAACCAATTCGAGCAGCTGGAAATTTTCGATTTCCATAATTTCTTTCCAGAAACCCTGATTTGTAAGAACTGATGGGAATTGTGCCTGCTAAACTCGAAATGTTCAGTGTCTCCAGGGATGCTGCTACCTTTGAGCTATTCCATCAGGCCATAACCGCACATATTTGCTGCTGAGATTCTACGAAAAATCTTCCAGTGGCCTCTCTACATTCCAAATTCCCCAAACACTGTTTAACTGCTGCTGATAATAAAATATCAAATAAATCATTACAGTAACTTTTTTTTACAAACAATAAACCTCAGGAGGTTAGTCAATTTTATTTATAGTACTTCTAAAAGTCTGCTTCAAGTGTTATTGTTTCACAAAAATTATTTAAAAAATTTATTTTTTTCATATTTCCGCTCCCTCAGCTGCCATTTAACGTCTTCAGCCGAGAAGCACTGTGAATTTCTCGGACAAACGTGGCCTTTAGTGGCACGAATGCATTACTAATGAGCACTCATTGTAGCTTGTGTTGGATTCCGACAAAGGGAAGTTGGTTTAGTTGTTCGCCGATCCACTACGTGATCTGTGATCTAACCCGTCCTAACCGGAAGGAAGACGACACTTCCGATGCCAGCTCTTTCGTAAGATATATCGATTCCTCACCTGCGAGAGGATGATCACGAACCAGCCCTCAGGGCTGACGTGAACGTCCCAGCAAATATCGTATGTTCACTTAGTCCTTTTTTGCAGTTGTTCGTGGCTCTTGTTTAGAGTCGTTTCTGCTCAGGATGAATGATCCATAACTACCGACCTGAATTCACTAGACACGAGGAATCATGACATGGAGAGATAGTGTAATACCAAGAAGGGTGATTAATGCATCAGATCAAAGAGAGAATAGGAAATGCTTGCATGCATTACTCATGAATATGTAACGTAAATCCTTGACAAGACTCTGCTTTAGATGGTACAAAACAGTCAAACTTATGCATATCAAGTAAGCTATTCCATTTATTGTGTATAATTATCAATTTAAATTTGGACATTGTTCGTAGTTTATTACTTGCTGTCCACCTAAAGGGAGAGGCACTAATTTCATTTAGGTACTTCCACTTCCATTAAAGAATTAAGATCAAGATAAAACATTATTTATTTACAGTTTAAAATTGATTCACTATATATTCCTGTTCAAAATATGTTAAAATATAATGTTAAAAATAATTTTAATTTATTACATTAATCTGGATGTGTTATCGGCAGGAAAATGAAAACGAAGAAATCATATGATATAAAAACGTAAAGTTTCATTAATGGGTTTTCAGGGGATGTTTTAATAAAATATGTTTGAGTTAGGAAAATTTGTTGAATTGCGGGAAGTTGTAAGCCGAGGGGTATAGTTGTTAATTTTGAAATCAGAGATTCGCTTGCTTAACTTTTAAATCCTTTCAAGTTTACTGTTGTTTTATTTACGAGACTACACGCTGCTGGAGCAAAGCAATCCTTAACCTAGGAAGCTTATCCCTGATCATTCGTTTGTACCAGTTTGGTTTTGGGTCTTAGGTGAGAATTTTAATTCAAAATACGCGAACATGGCTTTGACCAAAGAATGTGTTCTGAATTTATGATCACTCAATTCATCTTTGAGTTGAGTTTTTAATGAAAAGTAAAAAAATTGGGCTCGGGTTACTCACTTTTCAGATTTTTTTGAAGTCCAAGTTCAATCGTTCTCTAATTCTCATCTTTTCACCATGGTTTAAAGACCCCAATCCACGCACACAAATTTTTTTTCTATATAATATCTTTATTGTACTAAAATTACAATCTGCCTTATTAGGCAATAAGTAATTGAGATAAATGTTCTCATTCATACCATATTTAAAATTCATCATTCGCTCATTCATACAATCTTAGGACATGATTGGAGAAACAGGCCATTGCCAGGACTCCCCCTGTCACTTATTTATAGCAGGTCACGAGGCTACTGCCGTTTTAGTCTCAGGGAAGGATTATAGGGATGAGTGGTGCTGTGCAATGACTGTGCTAGGGAATTAGGGTGGTTGGCTAGGTTACTATGGAATTTTAATAACAATAATTAAAACGAAAGAATGATCTGCCCAAAGAATATTTTATTTCCAACCAAATCACAGTGTATGAATTGGAATATTAATGATACGTTGTTATGTTCATGAAGTCCGTGTTCATAAAAATACTGTTATTCCTAGCATTGAAGCGTTTGGACTAAAGCGCTGCTGTACTTTGATGCTTCATCACCTTCCACCGAACCAATTTTTTCATCTTTCGCCTTCACACTCAATACGCTTTTCCAGTTGTGTTTTTAAAATATCATCCATCAAAATTTTATCTTCGGATATTCTCGTTAAAATGAAAAAATAAAACGCATAGACGGTTGAAGTACATGATTCAATAAACACTTAGTCAATGGTGTAAATCATGGTTTCTCGAAATTGTTTTCAAATATAAGCCTCGTCTTTCTTAACCAAATGTATTTATTTAATAGTCAACGTTTCGACAAAATTTAACTGTCACAAATTCGCTAGTAAAAAATAATTTTTCACTAGACAGTTTCACGGAATTGGGGACTAATGTAAAAAATTAGACGGTTTATTTTATTGTTCACTATGCGGAGTGTTACTCTCCCGCATAATTTAATATAAATTATATAATTAAAAAACTCAAATAAGGAATATTATTTTACGTCGCAGGTCTGACCGGCTATCGCACTTGCTAACTTAACCCAACCTATCGCTTCGTCTCAAACTGATGATCTGTAAATGTGTCCTCCGGCCTGATGTACGGTGCCCCGCTATTTACCTACTTGACTGACAATACAGCCAAATGTCTCCAACATTTCCAGAATGGGATCATGCGAAAAGTGGTCAGAAATACCTTGGTGTGCCGTATGTGGGTGAGTTCAACACCGGAGACTCATCAAGGTTTTTTACTCGTCGCAGCACCTGACAAACCAAGTGTTTAACACTATGACCCCAATACATTCCCACATTGATGGCAACAGACTGTCGTGGAAAATTTGGTTAAGATTTAGTTTAAGTTTCTATTGTTAAAAGTAAGTCAGTTTTAAGTCTATGATAAATAAGGTGAGCCCCATCACTTTTAATTATTTCAGTTCATTAATGTATAATGTAGGTCATTATACTTTTGTACAATGCAGATCATTATTAATAGAAAACAGAATTTGTATAAAATGTAGCCAAGCTAGAGGAAATATAATGAATCGATTGTAAATAGATTCGTTTGTACAATCTATATTTTGTAATATATATTAATTTTGTAACAAGGGGATATGAAACAAACTAATAATATGTTATTTTAAAATCAACAATGTATTCGTACCAAAGAACTTTTTTTTTTCTTAGCTCTCAAATTTTTAAGATTATGGATAAGGGAAAAATAAACGAATTTATTTGGGGTGAGTGGATTCTTTTACTAGGAGTACCTGTTTGAAGGTGGAGTGAGGGAATTAAGGAGTGTGGGAAGCCTCGGTAGAGGTGGAAATGTTGCGGCACAGTGGTGAGAGTCCACTGAAGGCTGAGCCTAGAGTCTCTTTAGGCATGTAGTGGAAGCTCATTTAGTTGGATAGCAGTAATGGGTCCCAGGTACACCAAAGAACTTTTGTATTGAAGCATTAATGTAAAAAGGCCATTGCAGAAAGTAAGATAGAAAATGAAAATTGCTGGCTAAGCCCCATAAAAATGTATAAATAATAAATAGCAAATTCGTATGGAGACGATAAAAACTTTTCAAGGGTCGCTTCCTGACCACACCGTATTTTTAACACTTCGTTAGTGGGAACACTTCGTTATTGGGAACACCGCATTACCGGGTCGGCATTAAAGACGGAGTGTTAAAGTCTTATTTGCTCTAAAATTATTTTTGAATATTATTTCAAAAGGAAACCTAGAATAGTTTCATTAAAAAAATTATAAACAATAGCCCTTTTTAAATAATTGTCTAGTCTTAAATTAAAAAAAAAAAAACAGCTAATTTGAACATTTTTTTACCAGGGAAATAGCCTTTCTTGGAGAGACTGTTTATCAAAGTGGGTGGAAAAACCTCAGAGCAGCCCCGTGCTTCTGTATTATTTATTGCAGCTTAGCGAGGAGATTCACCATCCTTTTTTTTTACCTCCGTTCTAAGCACGGATATTTAAAATTTAGTGACAAATTTCACTAGAACTTCGCGAAAACGGCTGGGACCGCCGTTAAAATAGCAGATAAGGGAAAATGCTGTAGTCAGCAGAAAGCGATTTTCTCAGTTATACCGTCGACTAAGGCTTTTCTTAAAATTTCCATATATATAATTTATTATTTAAATTGGAAAGGCTCTCTAAAAAAAAAAGTATATAATCCCAAATTTATATCCTTATATTAGACATTGGTGTTCAAATGGCAAAAGTTACAACACTATCAACCAATGGCTCTTTTTTTTTTACTCCATGCTTAATTTAGGAGAAGAAGGGTGTGCTTTGTTATAGTTTTATTTTATGATTTCACTACACCTATATGTCTATATTGCAATAAATATATTGGTTTCTATTTAGCGTAGAGAAGTAGTATGTTACATTTTGATATGATGTTTTGTTTTTTTCTGAAATGGTCAATTGTTTATCGACTGTGCGACGTTGATAGAACCGACACAATCGATTGTGCACAACAATCCATCGTCCAAAACCTAAGCTGAACGATTATTTAAAAATTAAACTTTAATTCCTATCAAGCGTCTTTGAAAGAACTAAATTAAAGGAAGTGGCAGGAAATCGCGACGAAAGAGCTTATCCAGTTCTAAGAAACAATATATGATTACGCTAAGCCAATTGTAATAATTAACTCTACATATTTTATAATATAAATGTGTATATATATATTATTATTAAGTACCCCCACTCTAAAATAACTATAAACGACAAAATAGCTACCTATAACGGCCATGGACTCGAACTAAACTGGGTAGATGAAAGTTTTATGTGACGTCCATTTGGGGCTGTGTGGCTAACGAGACTGCTAATGGGTTTACCTAACAACTGCAGTTATCTGCTTACTGTAGTAGTGGTGTAGTAACAAGGGTCGTAGTTTTGACCACACAGTACTCTGCTCTAATGTTCGTATTTAGTATTTTAAGTTGAGCCTTTTGTAGATTTATTGTGAGCAACGGTCAACGAATATTTGGAATGGGGAGGTTCCACCTATTTTTTCGTACTTTGTTGGATTGGTCTTGAAGTATGAGATAGTTACAGGATGGAAGTAAGATGCGCGCTGACATGCGCATTATGAAAATCAGTTGTCACGAAATAAAAAAAAAGTATGTAACATACATGGCGCACTCAGTACATAGCGGGAGGGGACCTAAAATAGACCTTTATAGAAGTAATAAAAAGTTTTATACAGGAACAAAAATACAATTCTTGTTCCGTAGCTTAGTTGGGGAGACTAACGTCTAGCAGTTCTATTATTAGCAGGACTATAAGGTATTGATTCACTGCCAGATCCCTCTAGCGATAAAGGGCTGCTAACCTCCAGGTAGACCGCCCTTATTGCATGATTGGTCTAATTGCAATCTCTATAAACAAAATTTAGGGCATTATTTACTCTCAAATTTGGCAAAATCTTCTGGGCTGGAGCACACAGAATCTATAAATTGCTATATTACTTCACTTTATCATTGTTACCAAAACAATTAACACCAGCTATTTTTAATAATTAAGATGGGTTACATTGATGTTTCTACATAAACATTACTGTATTCATATCAGCTATTATTAAATGCATTTACCCAATACCACAGAAAGTGGATTAATTCATCCAAATATTGAGCAGATAGCTGATAAAGGCAAACACTAATTGAGTGGACTGTCATCAGGTCTTTTATTAGTTTTGGGGTCCGATGAACACATGCCATTTCTAATACATAATGTTTTTCTATCTATCATCGGATACAGTCATTGCTAGAGTATAATGTACAATTTACGCACTAACCATTTTTTGTCAGATACAGTTTGCGTGAGAGGTCACTCACGAAAATTCCAACTAACTGTACAATTATAATTACTATCAAGTTGATATTCTTATTAATACATGGGGCATTGCTCGAATATAATTTATAAATCCAACATCTTTCTTCCATCGACCTAAGCCGATCCCATACAAAAAAATCATCCACTTAAATCTAAAATCACAGTCTTTAACTACAAGCTCCGAATATAATTAATTTAATTTCCCAAAAGTGGTTATTGTTTGGTTAGGATAAGAAGTGTGAGAAAAAAAATAAACAGTAAAAATAGTTTGGCTCCTTCGTCTGACTCTTCTTCCGAAAAATACTGTAGTGGCCGTCGCAAATTAACATCGAGCGTGATGGAGTATTCTGAAGAATTTATTTCATTTTCCCGGCTCGTAGCGGAGTACCGATCCATTACCCCTTTTTATCCTCAAGCCGAGTCATTACAATAGGCCACTCATCCCTATAATCCTCCTGGGAGACTAAAGCGGAAGTGGCCTCGTGACCTACTACAAACGCGTAACAGTGGGAGTCAATCATGTCCTGAGCGTCTGTGGCTCCCGTGCTCGTATACGGTGACGCGGCTGACAGAGGAACGTGGATCCTCCACTCCGCTTCCTCTTTCACATGCGAGGGGGATGACAATCGTGCGGATTTGGGAGGTATCTGGGCTGTTTGTAAATACTGTATGATATGAGCGAGTGAATGAAAAATTGTAAATATGATACGAATGAGAACATTGAACATAATTATTTATTGTCCAATATGGCAGATTTTATTTTTTTTCTCAATTAAGATTTGATTTGAAAAAAAAATTTGTCTAATCCTGTTATTTATCACTTTCTTCAACATGCAGATTTCTTTGTTGATAATTAAGCCATTTATTACACATGCGGACTTTAACATTGAAGCAGAGATATGTCTGCACAAAACACGGTTCAGTTCTTCAGAAAAAGAGAAGAGACAATCTCAGGTTGAGTATTGTATTAATGAGTCTTAGTTTAATATAATAAAATAAATAGAGGAATTATAAAAAAAAAAACATTGGATACAATCAAAATAATTATAGGCTATCGAGCTATAAACTGATTGAAAAATCTATCTTCGAACTCGCCTCACGAGATATTAACTGTTTGATGAAGAGGTCTACATATATAGATATAGATGATTGGGCTCATATTATAAAGCGGTTTTTCCTCTACGAAGTATGATTACGGAAATGAACCAATAATGGACGACTAAAATAATACTTGGCCCACCTTATTAGCCGTTCCATCATGCCCTTGTCGACACATAGGGAGGTAGCTGGAACGTCTGTATTAGGCCCGGGCATTAGACATAATTACAGGAATAACGAGGTAGGTAGGAAGCAGTATTCAAATTAGACTGTTCTGTGCGGGGGGGGGGGGAGTGAAAAATTGTGACGATGCATCAGCGAACGTCAGATCAGATATCAATTGGTTTTAATAACCACCCTCATGGCCGAAGTCATTATTAATGTTTACATAAGGGGGGGGAGGACCGGTTGTCATAGCCCCGGGGCGCCTCGCTCCCTATGCGTGTTTCTTAACAAAAACCAACAAAGTCTTCTTTTGAGCTACGCATTCTCAAACATTATTATATTTAATAGTTCAATCGGTAGGATATAATTCCATCAGTACCCTTATTGTATTTTTTTTTATTGAAACTTCTTTATTGTGCTAAAATTACCATCTGACTTATTGTGATACATGTTCTCATTCATAGCATATTTACAATTTTCACTCATTCATACAGTATTAACCAACAGCCTAGAGGCCTCCTAAATCCACATGGTTGTCACCTCCCTCGCAAGCGATAGAGGAAGAGGAGTCTTGGGAAGTCCCCCACACTCCTCCGACAGCCACGTCACCGGATACGAGCCAGTGGAGGCTGACGAAGAGCGTGAGAGCCACATACGCTCAGGACATGATTGGAGAAACTGGCCATTGCCAGGACTCCCACTGTCACTTATTTATAGCAGGTCACGAGGCCACTGCCACTTTAGTCTCCGAGGAGGATTATAGGGATGAGTGGTGCAGTGCAATGACTGTGGCTAGGGGAGTAGGGAGGGTGGTTGGATAGGTTAGAATTTTATAAGCTTGGAAGGGATGAGTTCAAGAATGTTGGGTATATTAAGATCGTTATGAAGGGTTTTGTTGCTGACGTAATAAGGGACATTAACTATTACTCTGAGGACGTTTGATTGAAAGAATACGACTTTTTTGCTGTCCCCTATAGCTCTACTTTGTATGTACCGGATTGGCTTAAGTATAACTTTGTAGATTAGTACGATATCTCATATTAAAATTCTTCAAATTTTGCAAGACCAACTCTTAGATTCATAACAGGTCCAGTTTATATTTTTGCCAGACCTGTGTCTCTATGTCATTCTGTCTAAAAATTTCATTGTTTTGGCCCTTTTAATGGGCCCTGTGCAATGCTTTTCAAACCCACCTGAAGTATTCCAACAATGATCAATCTCAAGAAATCAGATCAGATTATGGAGGCTTTGACCGGATATTGAAGAATCGCAACTGTGAGAATAGGGACTTTAATTATTAAAGTGTTTCTTTCATATTTATAAAACTTTGCATTTTAGTGTAGTTTTTTTTCATTAGGTGTTTTTACATATAAAAAGCTACATGGAGAAGATATCTTTTCCTTTTCATGAATAATCTAATTCTACGTAAATGTATTACAACTAACATTATACATTCTATTTAGTCAGTACTTTATTGTTTCGTTAGTAAAATCATTTTACTAGAAATTTTCGTTTACTACTTTATGTCTATTATACTTTTACTACTCGGAACGAAACGATAAATTCGTGAATTGTGATATATTCTAGTTCCGTGATCATACCCAAAACCGAACCTGCTTATATCTCTTAATAAATATACATTTTTGATGTTTAATCCAAAAGTTAAAAATTATTTCTAGTTTCTAATTTAAATTCTTCTGAGCTTCACTTTTAGATTGTTTCTTATTTTGTCCTTCTTATTTCTCTTCGCAAGAATAGTCAGTCATAAGAGTTCTTTATTTTCATAAAGAAAGAACCTCATCTTAAAATTATATGATTATTATTATATATATATATATATATATATATATATATATATATATATATATATATATATATATATTATATATATATATATATATATATATATATATATATATATATATATATATATATATATATTATATATATATATATGATTAAAATTATATCTTTCATAAAGAAAGACTAAAAAACCTCATCAAGATAAGAATTTAAAAACATTTTTAAGTGGACAGACCTGTTCCCTATTATTATATATTATATTCCCAATATCCCGGTCTTATTTTATTATGAATCCTGCAGACAGTGGGAGAGAGAAATCCATAATAATATTAATAATTTATTGTAATAATAAATGTTCTCAGTCATAAGCCGTTAGATACTTAAATGTATATGCTATATATCCATTGCAGGAACATGAAAACAAAACGTGTCTGTACTCCGTTTGGACTTTAAGATTACTCTGCTAATCATAAATACCACTTGGCAAAAAAAACATCCCCTGCCACAGCGAAAAGCATATACAAGTATACACGTACCTGTTGTTTGTTTTTATAGTTTCACTTGCCACTGGGTGAAATCTCACCAAAGGTTTTCACTTGTGCTCCACCGCAGTTTGCTAACGCGGCGTTGCATCAACACGTGCCGACCAGTGAGAACTACTTTTCTCTCTCGCAATGATGAGCGTCAAAGCCCTACACCGTTTATTTGTTTATTATTATTAACGAACGTAACAAAAATAAACAAAAACCACTCAAAAGCTCTAAGATTTAATAAAAGTGCACCATTTTACGTACCCTTCGCACTGACCTAACGCTTCTTAAGTTCACTTCGACCTCAGAACATGGCCCAGAAACATTCACGATATACTGCACAGACATCCAAACCCAGTGGTACCTAGGGCTGTTTACGCCTGGGGTAACCATTACATACAGAGGGGTCCAAAAAAATGTATCCACTGGTTAACAGTCCATAACTTGCAAACTAATTGACGGAGTTGTCTCATTTTGGTGAAAGTGTAGCTTAAAGTCCAACTTAAAGATATCACTGTAGGTGTTCGAAATGGTCACCATTAACATCCACACACAAACGATGCCGCCGAACTGCAGCACGAACTACTGACTGCAACGTGTTCAGTTGGATATTTGCACATGAATGTACGATGGATTCTCCAAGTTCATCCAATGTGGGTGGCTTTTGTCGATAAATGACGTCCTTTAGTGTTCCCCACAGGTAAAAGTCCAGAGGAGTTAAGTCTGGGGAACGTGGTGGATACTCTACAGCACCTCTACGGCCTATCCATCTTCCTGGTAGATTTTCGTCGAGATAAGCCCTAACACGATTGTGGTAGTGGGCTGGGGCACCATCTTGCTGAAAGTAAAATCTTCCGTCTCCATACAAGTCTTAGATGGCAGGTAAAATGGATGTTTGAAGCTTCTGAAGGTACACCTCACCGGTAACTGTGCCGTCAAAGAAGAATGGCCCAATCAAGCCAATGTTTTCGTACTTAAAATACCACTTTAAAACAGACTTCCTTTCATCAAATGTAAGCCTTACGCCAGCCATGTTTACTCGAGTAACAAGGTACAACTAACAATAAAACACTAACTATCTGGCGACTGTCATCTAAAAAAACAAAACAACGCAATACAACGCTTGTATGGCGATTGCCGGAACTACAAACTATTACACTACCAAAAATGAGACAACTCCGTCAATTAGTTTGCAAGTTATGGACTTTTAAACAGTGGATACATTTTTTTGGGCCCCTCTGTATATGTGTATGTGTTTCAGCAAAACAACAGAACTCTTTTAAAATTAGCTAGGACCATGTGTGGTTACAAAAACGTTAATTTTTGTAATAACGTCATTTAATATGCAAGAATATTATCACCAATATAACTAAGTATCTGAAATGTCACCCAAGGAATAATAGACGAAAATGGTCATATAACTATTTTATGTATTACTTTGACTATAAATAATGCATAAAAACTGCTCTGAACCAGTACTTCATACCATTATCGTAGTTTGACTGAAAGATCTACGCTGATCGATGTCACTGGAGATGTTCTTCAGTTCGGATCTCTTTCCCAGTGACAACAATGATATCTTAATAAGTGCGCCTTTTGCCAAGGAGAGTTTCTATTCAGTATTTAAATGATGTTCCACCGCAATATTTAAACGACTGCTCATTATTGACTGGCGTAAGTTGATTGTGTCCATCTGTCAGTCCCATCCTTAGTTCATGTTCCTTACATAAAAATATATAACTCAATATTAATGATTGTGTATTGGGAAAATAGTCCCTTCAAATTGGAAAAGAGTAGGAATTTAAATAACAAATTTAAATTAATAATGACCCCATGAAAGATAGAAATATTTGATTCAATGTCAGTTGTAAAAAAAATATTCACACATACGCTAAATATTCAACGATCACATTTTGATTATAACTGAGACTAGACGACTAACCTTTTGAAAGTCCGCTGTAGCTTAGAATATTATAACTACTGTCTCGTAAAAGCAGGAGTTCCAAAGGGCAGTGTCCTGGGCCCCATCCTCTATAACCTATACACCGCTGATGTCCACTATACCCCCAATACCTTCTTGGCCACATTATCAGATGGCACTGCATTCTTGTCATCCCACCCAGACCCCGACATAGCATCCCATAACCTTCAAAAACTCCTTGATGAGATCGAGTATTGGTGCGACAAATGGCAGATCAAAGTTAATGAAGCAAAATGTTCCCACATTACCTTCACCCTCTGTCGCAAGTCTTGTCCACTAGTTTCTTTTAATTCCATTCCTCTCCCTGTAGCCGATATAGTACGGTACTTACGCTTTCGTCTCGACAAACGGTTGACCTGGAACCCACATACGAGGCTAAAAAGAAACTAGAAAAAAGAACTAAACAGACGCTTTGAACAACTGTACAGACTACTTCAAAGAACATTCCATCATCAATAGAAGATAAATTACTAATTTACAAAGGTATACTTAAGACAATCTGGACATACGGAATAAAGCTATGGAGGACAGCGAAACAACACTTCATAATGATCTTAATATGCCTTACATTCGTGAACCCATCCCTTCCGAGTTCATGAAATTCCATAGTAACCTAAAACGTCATTGGCCTCGTGACCTGATATAAATACGTGACAGTGGGAGTCCTGGCAATGGCCAGTTTCTCCAATCATGTCCTGAGCGTATGTGGCTCTCGCGATCTTCGTCAGCCTCAACTGGCTCGTATGCGGTGACGCGCCTGACGGAGGAGCGTTGGGGACTTCCCAATACTTCCTTCCTCTTTCGCATGCCAGGGAGGGGACATCCATGTGGATTTATAAGGTCTCTGTGCTGTTTGTAAATAAATATTTAGTTGAGTGGGGGACTAGTCACTAATTTGCTTATTGCTTATTGCTTGACATCATCAAAGCAAGGGAATCACGTGGAAAGAAGAGAACTAGTGCACAGAGCGACAACAGGGCTTCTTGCCATGCATTGCGGGTCTCAAGCTTCTAATTTCCTGACGGCGTCTATAGTTCATTTGTAACTAGGCTTTATATTTTAACAGAATTTTTTTTTTTAAATTACTCACAATTTGTTTTTCCTCGTTATTTAAGTTTTACGTCATATTTTGGTTTGGTGTATTTGCATTTCGTTGTCTTTTTATTTCTTGCAATTTAGGTCGAATTATATAATTTATATTCTAATTAAAAAAATTACAATACATATAGTAGCTAACAAATGGAGCTTGTAGCTCTAATAACATAATAAAAGAGTGATGAAATAAGTTAATAATATATTACAAATCGCTGAGAGTCCTGACATGGCGCCTTAACGTCACACATTGAGAATGTATGAGAATCATAGTAGATGGCTGACGTGATTTTTAAATTCATTCGCCCAGTGTCTTTTGTTTTCTTTTTTATGGGCAACCTTTCTTTGCTATATACTCATCGTCCCTTACAGGGGACGTCTTCAGTGACTTCCACCCTCAGTTGGGACACTTCAGGCCCCATGCAATGAGGGACAAAAAGGACAGCGAATTATTTGAGACCTGTGAAGAAGAAACTAGATAAAATATAAATATATACTACTTTCCGATCTTGGTAAGCGAGAAGCTTCTCTTGGTCATTCGTCACTTAGGTTTAACGCACACAGTTTTGTTTATATTTAGTTATCAATCACAATTACTAAAAGTTGGTCCGTTTATTATTAAAAGTTAGGAGAGCGTTCTTTGGTCTCCTCGGCCTTTCCCCCATTAGCACGAATAATGTAGATCAATTATAAACTAAATTTTCTTATTAAAAAAGTTAAGCATTACAATACATATAGTAGCTAACAAATGGAGCTTGTAGCTCTAATAACATAATAAAAGGGTAATGAAATAAGTTAATAATATATTACAAATCGCTGAGAGTCCTGACATGAAATGAGGAAAATAAAATGGCTCCCATATATTTATATACTTACATTTACATTTATTTATTGGGTTGTTCATCAAGCAAGCTCTAGTCTCTCCAAAGTAGTCTTTTCTTGACAGAATATCATTTAACAGACAACGTTTCGCCTTTGAGGAGGATTTTCAAGGACTACACTATGGAAACAAGATATATATTTTGTATAATAGCATTAAAGAAACAAGATATATACAAATTTTGTACTTTTAACAGTAACTTAAAACAATGGAATGGATTTAAACGACTTAATATTAAAATTTTTAATGTTAGGAAATATTATTTATTAAGTAAAAAGACTATACAAAAATAAATACACAATATAAATACTGTATATAAGTATTTTATTTATTTTTTCAAGATTTTTTACTTAATAACTTATATCTCATAATATTCCAAAATTGTTTAAGTCCATATTATTGTATTATGTTACTTTCTTGTATTCTTATATTATTTCTTGTTTCCAAAATGTAGTCCTTGATGATGCCTGTACACGCGAAATGTTGACTGTTAAATGGTATTTTGTCAAATAAAAAAATATTTTGGGGAGACTAAAGCTTGATGAACAACCCATAATGCATAGTGGACACATTTAAAATTTTTGTAAGGTGTGATAAAAAAGGTATATATATATTATTATTGATAGTTAAAATATCAGAACGTTATTTTTATTGGTAACTCTAGAAACTTAATCTTTTGTATGAGCGATTTTAAAACTCTTTCTGCAGCTTGTAACTTGAGAAATCTTAGAAAAGCTAATATATTTTATCGAGCACATAACACCGGTGAGCGATAATAATAAAATTATGTTGGGCATTTAAAAAAATGACGACTGATTTTTTGAAGTCAACGAATCCAAAGATTTGATTCGCTTCTTTGGAGTGTCCCTCGTTTTTGAGTTAAAGCTGTATCCGGTGACGAGGCCGACGGAGGAGCATGGGGGACTTCCCAAGACTCCGCTTCCTCTTTCGCATGCGAGGGAGGTGAAAACCATGAGGATTCGGGAGGTCTCTGGGCTGTTAGTAAATACTGTATGAATTAGTGAAAATTGTAAATATGCTATGAATGAGAACATGTATCACAATAAGTTATTGCCCTATAAGGCAGATTGTAATTTTAGCACAAGTTTCAATAACTGATAATTGGAATGACAATCAAGCGGATTTGGGAGGCCTCTGGGCTGTTTGTAAATACTGTATGAATGAGCGAGAGAATGATGAATTGTAAATATGGTATGAATGAGAAAATTGAACACAATTACTTATTGCTCAATAAGGCAGATTGTAATTTTATCACAATAAAGAAGTTTGTAAAACAGTCAAATCTGTAGCTCATACTCATACTTCTTATCGGCTTTACTTCTTGTCATTTGAGTTGTGTTTTTAACTCAACATCGCAAACCAAAAAAACCATCCCTTCCCCCTCCAGACAATATCCAGAGATAGCTGCGAAAGAAGCTGTTTTATTGGTTAGACTACCGCTGGAGTTTATTTCGAGACGAAATCAATTCAGTCCGCGTTGGAGAAAATATCCTGGAAAGCTTTTTGTATCAACTAATTTAATTTTATCTCAAATGGTAATTGTAATAAAATTATCAAGCAGTCCTTCAGGTAACTTTTTTTTTATTTTTAAAAACTTTCAATGGCATTTAGCCCGTTTTCGAGACAAAGCAGTGCAGTCCCAAAAGTCATGTTCAAATTCAGTACCCTGAAAAACGTAGATTAAAGTGGTTGATAGACGATACACAATACGATATAAATTATAAAAAAAACGGCTGTAGCTAAAACACCCTAAAAAAAAAGTCAAACATGTGAGTGTATGCAACATATTTCCTAGGTGTTTTGAACACCATTTCATAGCCACGCATTTTTATGATCGCTATCATAGATTATTAAGATGCAAGGTGAGCAACCTTTTGCCTTCTAGAGTGAAAATTTCCAATGCCTGATCACAATTGGCTGAAACAAAATCAATTGGTTTTTGAGCAAAATATCTGGAGATAGTATTTTGGACATCATTCAAATTTTGAAATTTTTTGCCACTTAGAAAATGTAGCGATCGAAATAAATTGAAATCCGATATCGGGCGAGTATGGTGGTTGAGGCAATACCTCCCACCCCAATTCATTCATTTTTTCCAGGGTTCTTGCGGAAAAAATAGGCGCAGTGGGGTCTTTCATTATCGTGTTGCAGAATAACGCATTTTTTATTGACTATCGCTGGTCAATTTTCAATTAAAGATTGATTTACTCGATCCAATTATTCTGTACTGTGCAGTTTTTCCAGGTATTAGCGATGAACGACCCCGCGAATACTCCACCAAAATCACAAAAGCGCCTTTTTAGAGTGGAAACCTGGCTTAGCTGTACTTCGTGCCGATTCATGCGGAGAGAGATTTTTGGATTATCATAGAGGACCCGTTTTTCATCTCCAGCCTCACCCACCATACTCACCCGATATTGCGCCATCGGATTTCCATTAATTCCGATCGCTAAAAATTTGAAAATTCGGATGATGTCCAAAATGCCATCTCCAGATATTTTGCACAAAAACCAATTGATTTTTATCGATTCGGCATTGAAAATGTGCACACTAGATCGCAAAAGGTTGCTGATAACGAGGGTTATTACATCATTGATTAAAAACAAAAACTTGTTAAAAATTTATTTTTTCACTTTAATGTAAAAAAAAAAAAAACGACATTACTTTCCGGTCCTTCTATTACAAATATTTAACTATACATAATCGAGTACAATACAGACCAGAAGTTGTAAGAGGATTTCTGAGCTGGGACCTCTAGCTCTATGGAGGACTGAAAACTTCCCTCCGGAAGTTTTAGTTTTGAGTTAAAACGAAAAAATTTCAGGAACTTTTTAAGAAGAATTCCCTCATTTACCTCGGCCTGGTTTTCTGCTATTTTAGGGAAGTCCTTTTAAAATGAGAAAACTGGAAAAAGTTTCCTTCCTACATTGAGTTCTTATTATAATATACTAAATATATTTCTTTGATTTTGAGAATTGATAATATATTCTCGTAATTACTACCGAAATTTAATAGGTCAATAATTAGTTGATCCATGGATCTGTAGCTTGTTGATACATGGTTCTTTTTTAGATATTTATTTCTGAATTATTACATACTATTTTTTTTTTTTAAGGTTTTATGAACCAATAAAATAAAATAGAGTAGGTATAAAGTGAACATAAAATAACAGCAAATATTTATAAGACAATACTATAGTTTCTTGAAAACTAATACTAATAGACTGCGAAAAATAATTTCATTTTTTTTTTATCAAAAATACTTCTTATTATTTCTGTCCGCTTTATTTAAAAACAAACAATTGTAAATTAATGAAATATTTACGTTCAAAAATATAATAACCCAACTGATGTGTATCAAATACCCGATTTCTATTCCTTTCTCTGAAAAATTTATTTTTTCAAAAAATATATATTAAGCTATTTTTGTGTTACCTCCATGACCATGGGGAAAATATCAGAACTTTAAATGTTGATTAGAATCTGTCCAGTGAAGATGCTAGAACTTGTTTCGTGTTAAATTTTCCGTTCCATTCTTCTTGTTTATTTAACCAAAAACAGCTACAGTATATTAGACACTGCCCTGTTACCTAGAGCATCTTAACGTAATATTGGCCCTCTCATAAATTAATTCACTGGTTTATTCACTGTATTCATTTCCTTTAGATGTATTTTTTTCCCTGTTTTACGTCCCTTAATTTCATTTTTGTTATATGTGCTCATTACATATAGTTACAGACACCAGAGCGCTTTTAGACTACAACTAGAACAGATTTAATTCGTAAAACTAAAATGTCCACTTATTTATATTTAGAAAAACAGAAACAAAAAAAAATTGTGTTCATCAGTCACTCGCTCAATACAGTATTTACAAACAGCCAAGGGGCCTCCCAAGTCCACATGGTTGTCACCTCCCTTCCATGAGAAAGCGGAGTCTTGAGAAGTCCCCCTCGCCCCTCCGTCAGCCGCGTTATTGGATACGATACAGTGGAGGCTGACTAAGAGCGCGAGAGCCACATACGCTCAGGACATGATCGGAGAAACTGACCATGGCCAGGACTCCCTTGTTACGCATTTATAGCGGGTCACGAGGCCACTGCCACTTTAGTCTCCGAGGAGGATTATAGAGATGAGTGGTGCAGTACAATGACTGTGCTAGGGAATTAGGGTGGTTGGATAGGTTACTATGGAATTTCATGAACTTGGAAGGATTGAGTTCAAGAATGTAGGGTACACTAAGATCGTTATGAGGATTTTTGTTGTTGGCGTAATAGGGGCATTTACTATTGTTCTCAGGACTTTTGATTGAAAGGATTGGTAATATTTTATATATTTATAATATTATATCAATGTGAATATTTCTACTATCCGATTTATTATTAATTAACCGATGTGTTTTAAATATATAAAGTTTGAATGTATGTTGCTATTGATTTCTTGTCATTTTTGAGCACTTGAAAATGTTAGCGTGAGCAGCTGAAAGGACTTGTGCATACAAAATAAACTTTTGTCCTAACTGTGGGTTTGACTTTTTGGAAAATTTTACTTTTTGTTTATCCTTCGAAATAGTGAACAGTATATTCCTACTTGACTGTAGTAGACCATACAGATAGACAATGTTACCACACCTGGCTGAAAGTATAACCTCTTCTGTATGAAATGCCAACACGTGACGTGAGTTAAGCTCTAGTGAGCCGTTTATGAAGTTTTGAAACTGGCCTGCCGAAAAATAGCCGGGGCAGAACCGGTTCGTTATACAAACATCACTACACGCCATCTTAATTACCGACTAATGACTTAATGTCAAGCAGCCATTTGTGGAGCCTAGACGTGGAGAAAATGTTCGGCTTATATTGGCAGCAATGAAAACGCTCAGAACCTTGGAAGCTAATACACGTTTATATTTAGCTCGCTAATTGAAATCTCAAAACGGGGACTATATTGGCTATTGATTATATTAGATTGATGAAAGCTAGAAGTGAACCTTACACGATCAGTTTTAAGTCATTATCTGTGTTGTACCAACTTCCTAACTAGGAATAAACAGAAGTTCCCCTCTTCTCGTAACAGAAAACACCCACCTACGTTTCCATATTTTAATAATAATAAAACCTTAGGCGTCATCTAGAGAGGGGGAACTGTTTCACGAAAGGAGGGCGCGGGCGTTGTCCTGCCTATAAGGCCGAAATTCGGAGCTTTTTCAATTCATTCGGAAGCCGCCACCTGAAGTGAACACAGCTCTCTCTCACTCTCTCTCTCTCACTCTCTCTGCACTGGCGCTTGCTGCTCTACTCGAACCATGGCTTTCTTATTCAACTACCTCTACATACCTCTTTCCTAAACTCGCTACGTTTTAGTCCGGCGTTGTCAGACCCCACACCTTCCTAGTGGGAATCTCTGCCTTCGTCACGCTAAAACTAGCACTTCCTTGGGAGAGACCTCTCCCTCGCGGATGACGGTTGCCGTGACCCTACAAACTTACCTAGTAGAGTCTCTCCCTGGATCCAGTCTGCCTCTCTCAGGTTCACACTTGCCTTTGGGATCCGGACGGTTTTCACCTACCCTTAGATACTGAGTGTGAATTTGTGGTCATTCCAAAACCACATAAACTACCTATAATACCCACCCTGTTCCTCTTCTCCTGAACATAGTGGACTGTCGGGGGAACACTTTCTAAGATCTTATGGAGTCAGATCAATACGAATAAAGCTGCCCGCCAACTAGGCCGCCAGCAAAAGTCAAAGACCACAAGTTTACCTATTTTATCTCTTTCTTGATGTCGGACACCAGCCGTAGAGCTAGCCCGCGGCGTGCGTCCCGCTCACAACCCGACAGTCTGTAATGACCATTAACTTCATAACTATTCATCATTACTCCTTCATTACATTCTAACCTTTGGAATGGCATTAATTGTCATCAGTTGGTAATGACATTAACATTGATCTTCTAAGGTCCGCCTTAGATTGAACAAAGTTTCGCAATACTGTGCATGTCTGCATCAGGTCCTAGTGTGAAGACATTGTCTCCTTATCATATATTTATGAACTGTTCTTAGGACTAGGCCCTGATTCAGGCATACAGAATATATTATTGGATCTGGCCAATCCCAAATTCACGGCTAACCATGAACTCCCAGTTTAATTTACGGTTGTGACAAAGGAATTCCATATGAATAAAATCAGTTACAAGAAGCATCGCCAAGTATTTGATTGATCAGTATTTTTTGGTTGGTTAGATGTTCTTTTCAGCAATGTCAGGGCATCAAATGGACCCACCATCATGGAACCACCATCAAATGGGCCCACCATGAGAAGTATCATGCTGTTAGGTCAAATACGGATTGAGTTTTGGTCGAGTTAAATACGAATTAATTGTTCGTTGTACTTAAAAAACATAAAAACACCACGCTTGAGTTAACTTGACTAACTCGAGTGCACTGGTGCGAATCCCTCGAATTAAGTGTTTCGGTGATCTAACTAATTATTCCCTCTTGATTGATTTTCTTTTAGTTTTGTGGAATCGTTTTTATTAACATTATGCTTCATACTAAAGCAGTATCTCAAACACGCCTCATTGATAGGAACTGTAAATGGGATTTTGTAAATGGCTATAAACGGTGTTTTATTGAAATATTTCAAAAAATGCCTTGATCTGATTTTAAGTTGTGTTTGTTTTTAAAATACACTAAGCATCAAGAATATTATAAATATTCTTAATCAGTGCTTTGCGATCTTTAATTTGATACCCTACACTGTACGATAGAAATATTTTTGTAATTAGTTATTTGTGACAAGATGTGTCAAGGATGAACTCACCCACCGACAGCACACCCAGCAACGGGTGCAGGTCATCTTTCTTTAACCTCTCGAGAGAGGTATTCTGGAAATGTTGGAGACATTTGGCTGTATTGTCAGTCAAGTGGGTAAATAGCGGGGCACCGTACAGCAGAGCTGGCCGGAGGACACATTTATAGATCATCAATTTGAGACGAAGCGACAGGTTGGGTGAAGTTAGCGGTAGCCGGTAAGACCTTTGTCGTACTTTTTCTATTTTATTACTAAAATGAGTAGAGAAATGGAGATGCCTATCCAGTTTTGTACCCAGGTAGTGCATTGAGAAAACTGGTGAGTTCTCTTGCCCTCCTATGCTATACGATTTTGGCAAGGATTTTTTCCCCTTTTGGGGGGAGAAGATTACGCAGTCGGTCTTCCCGGCGTTTACACTGATGTTTAACTTACCCAGTCTGTCACTGATAGCCCCTTTAAATTTACAGATAATCATAGGTCCTCAGGCGAATAAACCGGGTATGAGTTAAGAACACGATTTTAATCATTATGTTATTATATTTAGTTCAAAAATAAAATAACATAACGGGACGTTCAATTTAAAACCACCCTCAATGTGACACGAAAATATTTATTTTTTGTAACCAAGTAACTAATTAATAATCCTTAACTGATGTTTTATGGAGTTAAAATAGTTTCTTATAAAAATTATAGGTGACTCCAGGCACACTGAGGATTTGAAACAACAATTTTGAAACAAACCAACCTGCAAGATGCGCCGCTGCGGGGGGTTGGGGGATGTACCAGTCACTCGGTCCCGATATTTGCTGGAAATTCCTCCTTCCTTCTCCTGGGTGTTCTACAGGATCTCAGTGAAATATTGGAACTTTCAACCGTCGAACCGGTCCGTTGTAGAAGCGAGACATTTTTATCCTACCATTTCATCCTGTAGGAGCAGATTGCGCACGGGACGCCCAACAGGAAGTGAGCTAATAATACCGCCCGCACTGTAAACATGATTCATGTAGCACTGCATCCAGACTGCAGTCGGTATTTATGGCTCTGCACTCCCTGTGGCTGGTTTTTTTTTGTTGCCGCTTCCGTCCTCTGCAGAATAGCTAGCATCAGAAGTGAGGGAGTTATTTAAATGTCTGCCGGCGTCTGGGACGATCGACCCTGACAACGAGAGAATACCACCAGGAGTTTCAACGACGAGTTCTAACGACAGTTTAATGACGTTACATAATTACTGCCCACTAAAGCCCCATAGCATATTATCATTCAGTACGTTGACATATGCAATGCCCTCCACTACATATGGTTATACATTTTAACTACAAGTAATCTACCGTCATTGGACTGAAAGTAATTATGCAAAGCATCTTCCCCTATGCTCACATTGCTAATACATTAGCTTTAATCTTTAAACTCATGTTAGTTTAAATGACTTTTCGTCTTTACCTTCCACCTAAGCCCCAAGTCATATTGCATATTAGTAATCAGGAGATCATTAATTTTGGGATAAACTGCATATGATAGAAAATATTTTTTTCCTCATTTAATCAATTAGCATCACCACTCCAAAATGATATTATATATCACCCTGGTATGATATTATAATAAAAACGTTAATATTATTATGGCTGTATATTATAAATGTTAATAACAAGTCTTGCCGGCTTTCACACTAGTTAACTTCACCCAACTTGTCGCTACACCTCAACTGATGATGTATAAATGTCCTCCGCCCAGCACTGCTGTACGGTGCCCCGCTATATACTCACTTGAATGACCATACAGCTAAAAGTGTCCGGCAATTTCAGAATGGGATCATGAGAAAAGTGTTCCGACATACCTCTTTCGAGAGAGGTTAAAGAACGCCGACCTGCACCCACCCGTTGCTTGGTGTGCTATCGATGGGTGAGTTTTGACTCGTTGCAGCACCTAACAAACTCAGTGAAAACACTATGACCCCACCAGCCTTCCTTCCTCCACCCTTTTGCTTGATGGAAGTTAGTTTAAGGTATATAATTTATAACGTCAGCCCTATCACTTTTGAACATGTTTAGACAATGAATGTATAATGTGCATTATACTTTTGTAACAATCACAAATTATGTATTGCAAAATTATTAAAAATTGTATCAAACGAAGGCAAGCTTCAGGACATATGATTACCTACTGTAAATAGATTCATTTATGTAGAATCTATACTGATTTCCATAATTTAAAATAACAAGGATTTATGCAGGGGGAACGGTATAATACTATTAATATTATTATGGCTCAATTCTTTTAAGGCATAATTAACTATCCTGACCAGAGTGACAGTTCGCGTACAGGCGGGAAGAATGAAAAACCGTTATGCTCACTAACATATTCATAATATAAATTTGAATAGGCGTGTATGCCGGTGGTAAGGTGACGCCTTGGCTGTCATTAGTGCACTTATCGTCGGTGACTTGAACGCCCGGGTCCCGAAGACAGGCGAGAGACAGATGTTGTCGGCCTCGCCATTGTTGCTACGGCCCTAACAAATGGTACGAGCCTTTTAATTGGTCAATGTCATCCGACATCACGCGGGTGGGCGAGGGATCTGCCGAGTCACCGTCGACAGCTATCCGTTGTCTGCATCATTAACGGCACAAATGCCTCCGTTCGCCCTTCAACGGCGAGACTCCGACCCGAACAGTACAGCTTTTCTTCATTTGCCAAGTCGGAGTCATCAGGTTAAAAGGTCGAGCCTAAAAATACCTCTTCCGGGAGCCATTCCTTTGCAAGGAATCTTCACTGACGATGGTTAGTTTTATAATGCTAATATTATATATAATCCTAAAAGTAGGAACAAGCCCATTCTACTGTATACTTGCTTCGTGACTTCATGGAAGTCACTGATGGTTCCTGTTATTTTTTAAGTAAGCGACCGCATCCCTCCAAGACCTCCCTCCCACTTCCCAGAACTACCCTTTTCTTATACATATATGTCTCAGCTTTAGCCCTAGACCCCACCTGTTCCCAGATACTTGTTCCCACACATTCCACCCAGTATGTAATAATGTAACTCTAAATATTTGTATAAAAGTCGAACATCAAGCGTATCCAATCCTTTCAATCCAAAGTCCTAAGAACAATAGTAAATGCCCCTTATTATGTCAGCAACAAAACCCTTCATAACGATCTTAATATACCCTACATTCTTGAACTCATCCCTTCCAAGTTTATGAAATTCCACAGTAGCCTTTCCAACCACCCTAATCCTGTAGCACAGTCATTGCACTGCGCCACTCATCCCTATAATCCTCCTCGGAGACTGAAACGGCAGTGGCCTCGTGACCTACTATAAACGCGTGACTGTGGGAGTCCTGGCAATGGCCAGTTTCTCCAATCATGTCCTAATGTATGAATGAGCGAGTGAATGATGCTGTAAATATGGTATGAATGAGTACATTTATCTGTATTATTTTTGCCTTATAAAAGGCAGATTGTAATTATTGCACAATAAAAGTATGCCTAATAAAAAAAAAAAAAAAAAAAAAATATTTGTATATACCAGTGTTTTGCTTGTACTTCATAATAAAGCTTTTCTTTATTTTCTTTTAAAATACTCTCCTCTACAAAGATTATTTAACTGTTGATGGGAGTTGTTTCAAGGGAGATTTATAACCAGGAGATCCTTCATGAATAAAATATCTACTTGTCATAAGTTGCAATAAGAGGCAAAGAAACGTAAATAGCCTTTAATAGTGAAAAATATGGGCTGATTCCACTTTAATATATATTATATAATATATTAATATATAAGTATCAAAATCAAAAATAAAAGTAGACCCGGATTCAAACAGATTTTTTAACTTAAAGCAGTTTTGATGTCAGTTTTAAACTGACTTTAAGTAATTATGTCACTCTAAAGTCCCAAAACATATTTCAAATTATTAATAAAGGCATCTATATATATACAATGATATTCTTAATAATAATTTTAGTAATTAACCTTCATTTTTGTTTTTAAGGGGCTTGTTTTATTTTTTAACATCGTCGAGGCATCAATTGGAAATACTACGCAACACGACAGTTTTAATTACTTTCAGTATTTAAGTTTGAAAAATATAAAACATAAAATTGTATATTACAATGTTAATCGGCACGTTGAGAAAATTAATTTTGATACCATAAAAATACTTTTTTTAACCCAGGTGGTCTCCGGCAAGTATATTATTACATTGGCTGGTAATCAGTAGTAAGGGTTTCGGAGTTTTAACTTCTGTTAAAATCTGTAGGTTGTCCCATAGTTCAAGGGGTGTCTATGCTCACTTAAAGCTAGTTCTGAGCCGTAGTGACAACAAACGCTTCTTCTGTTTCTGTTTTCAAACCCAGACCCATCTGCATATGACTTCAAATAACAACCATGTCAATATGCAATTGTCCACAGATCAAACTCTTTGGACATCTCTCCAAGCAGCTACGTTTCTGCTTAATCTGCAGACTCGTGCGATCTCGAGGAGATTGTGGAATAAAAAACCCGTTGAAGGAGAACTTTTTAGTTCCAACCAGTCCAAATGATAATCGCTGGAATTAATAAAAATGAAATTTCCCGGGTTTGGGAGTATAAAGGTCTTTCTAGCACTTAAGACCTTTGAATATTCAACAATAATCTACATGCAAAAGTTCATTTCTCTCCTCGCCGGTTGAACAATCCCACCACGCGCTAGAGTAGACCTCATTATTTTAATTATAAATAACAAATTTGAATTTATAATTTGTTACTTATATCTATTGCACTGGCCAGCAGATGTTTTGGTGCCGCAGTATTTGGAGCTGATTTCATATGAATTTGATGCTCTGAATTCATACATGGCGTTAGTTTTTGCCCTGGAACTCAAACTTCTAAGATATAACATTTTAGTAAAATATACTTCAACTACTTTAAGTAAAATCCATATAAAAAACAAATAAAAAAACTAAACACGGAATTTATATATAAAGATAGAGAAAAAAAGTCATTGATGCAACCAGCTACTCACTGAACACTTCGGAAGCTTCTTTTCAGTGACATTCTTGAATTCATTTTGAAACAGTCCCTCAAAACTCCAGCAGTACATCATGTGCGTATCCCATCTTTCTTGGAAGTGGGCCTCCATAGGTTTAATACCTTGGTGAAATCATTCGCCTTGTTCCTCACTGGTGCCTCCAGAAGTTTCAGGTCTAAGTGGCTGTGTAAATAGTGTACCTAAATACTAATGTTACTCCAAGGATTCGAAACAGCATCTCGTTTACCAGTTTCTCATAGTTTTCAGATTTGCGTTTTTGCCCAGAAAATTTCTCACAACTCCAACAAATGAAGTCCGGGCTTTTCGTTCTCGTTCGTCGAATTTACGAAGGCAGGATGGTTGTTGTCTTATTTTAGAGCCGTCAAATATTCCTGTTTTAATTTTTTCCGTGCTGCTAAAAAAACTGAGGCATTTTTCTCCTACATATCCAAAGCATGACCCGTTCTTATCAAGAGCCTTTACCAACTGCTTCATAAGCCTCAGGTCCAGTGGAGGAATTATGATTTTCTCTCGTTCAACTAAGGGGCCGTTAGTGACATTCTTTTCCCTAACCTCCATGTTTTGTCTCTTAGGCCACTCTTTTCGAACCCAAGCTCTCTTTACAAAGTCACTAACAGTTTTTCTGTTTTCTTTTAACGTGTATTCTCCGCATTTGTAGCAAAACACATCAGGATAATATAAACAACTTCTTACACTTGAATTCATTTTATTTCTATTCAACAACACTAACACAACACGGTATTTTTTAGAATAACTTCATAACTGTTTCTTAAACATTTTAGGCCAACTTCGATCTACCCTGGACGGCGAGAACTCACAAACTAACCTCAACTGTAGTTGAAGGTCACTTAAGTTACCGGATGCTTATTCCATCTCTTAAATGAAACAATGAACAAGCCAATTTACTTACCATCCAATAGGCCAAGCATAACAAAATAATCATAATAACCCTTATAAGAAAGAGTCTAAGTAAATAGCTTGCTGAATTATGTTAATAATGAAATGAGAAAAAAAAAAACGTTAATAAAACTTTCAAAATTACAAAAAGAGCAAATATATGCTTTTTATAAAATATTATACTCTTTATTGGGCTATAATTACAATCTGCCTTTTATAAGGCAATCAGTAATTGCGATAAACGCTCTCATTCATACCATATTTACAATTCATCATTCACTCACTCATTCATACAATATTTACAGACAGCCCAGAGACCTCCCAAATCCACATGCGAAGAGAAAGCGGAGTAAAATATAAAGATTTTCCTGCAACTAAGTAGACAGCAGACTAGGGCAAGTATACAGGGACCAATCCTTGTAATTATGATTTAGAACTCCACGTTAAAAAAACACTCTGATCTAAATAAGTGGAACAGATAGAGAACACGTGATTTCATATTTATAATCACGCCCCAAATATACCTAAACTACTAGAATTATAGGCAACAAAAAATTTTTTTTTTGTAGACCTGTGTTGTAGACTGTCTAGATAGAATGATGTACATTTTCTTTGATTGAACAATGAGGAGTGACGCCAGTCCGTGAGGAGCTGTCGTCACATTTCATTTTCGCTATCAACGGGATTAAATTACATTCCAGATTGATAAAGCAAAGAGCATCATGATGAATAATCTGCTGCCTATAAATGCATACCGATCAGCTTATTATTTTTAATAGGGATATATTTCTTGGAAGTATCGGGTTAATGTAATAAACAAAAATTGGAAAGAATTTCTTTCAAATTGAGCGTAGGATACGTAATGGGATATTGAGGGAATAAATGAAACAACGCCATTCCTTAAATCATTCGTCTGAATATTCGGAATCGTTCTCAAGAGAACAAATTTATGTAACAGAGTTTCGAATTACGGATTGAAGCACCAGGGAAAACCACCAGCATCCCCACTCAGGTTAGAAGAGGGTGGTAAAGCATAAACTGTTAACATAACTGTTAAATAAACCATAAATGGTAAACCTCCCTATTAAGAGTACATAAGGGCATTGAAGTGCTATTATTAGTACTGCTAAGGGTTGGAGTGTTGAACTTAAGGTTTTTTTATGGTTATGGGACTAGAATAGTCCCCAGGTTATTGACTTTGTATCCTAAAAAGTAATAACAAACAGGCATCAACTAATAAATGTTCTTTTACGATAAAAATGTTTTATTAGCGGAATAATTAAATACAAACAAAAATGACTAATTTATAAATATCTAACATAGTAATAATAATAATAATTATATTAGGTAGTAATAGACGGAAAGAAATATTTTTATAATATTTCTTAAGTATACTTAGGTCAGACGAAAATGCTTCACCGTATATATCATCCACTCCATAAATTCCTGTATACTTAGCAAACGAACTGTAAGTGGAATGCAAGGGTTCAACTTGGTGGACAAGATAAATGGAAGGTCGGAAGGAGCAAAGACAAATAAAATAAAACAAGTAAAGATATTGTAAAATCCTTTTGCCTCTTTGGAACAGTGTTGAGCTTCAAATTAATTTTAAATTTATTACAACTGAGCAATTAACTCGGAGATATCTCTTGCATAATAAATTGAGTTATTCCATCTGGAAATTATTCAGCAAGCTGTTTGTGTGAATGCAATATATTATAGTAGTTGTTGGGAACTTTGAGATAGGCCGACAAATATTAATTTTTGTACCTTTATATGGCACTCTTATGTTCTTTGTACGTGTGCAAATAGAAGTCTTGATAAGTAATATAAATGTGACTAACGCCGAGTAGAGACGAATGCAGTGGAAATTAATAAGAACGTTTCCTCCACCAAGTATCGAGTAAAATTGTTTATCGATTGGTAGAACCGCCAGGATATTGTGGATGTCCCGGGTTCGAGTCTCGATCCTCCCAGTACAATTTCTGTTTGGCTAATAATGGGTCATTAGTATTGGTATTATTCTTTTATTTATATAAGTCATTTCTCTATTTTAATACAACCAGTCAAAGCGAGATAGTCCTACCTCGCCCTGATGACTCACCTTATTCTTCATCAGTGAGTTCACAGGAAATAGCCCTATAGAGAGTATCTGAGCCTGTTGACTTGGTCTGTTGTCCGTTGTCTTGGTCTGTCGCAATTTAACACATCTCGGCGCATCACTTTTGAGATGGGCAACCTCTGTCTCGAGACGAGTTTCCACTTCTCCAGATGGAGACAAAATTCAACACGCTCCCCAAGCTATGTATCGATTATATTTTATTCCTTGAAATATACTTTTTTTTTTTATCCCTTAGCTCTTAAATTTTTAAGATTATAGATAAGGGAAAAATAAAGGTAATTTATTTGGGGTGAGCGGATCCTTTTACTAGGAGTACCTGTTTGAAGGTGGAGTGTGGGAATTAAGGAAGCCTCGGTAGAGGTGGAAATGTTGCGGCACAGTGGTGAGAGTCCACTGAAGGCTGAGCCTAGAGTCTCTCTAGGCACGTAGTGGAAGCTCATTCAGTTGGAAAGTAGTTGAAATATACACTTTTTTATAGACTTTAAATATTTAAGAGTTAATTTTCATTCGTTAGTTATGAGCTTTAGTTAATTCTTACTAGGTTAGTTTTATTAGACTTAATATTAATTGTTCATACCGGGTGATCACTTATATTTTCGTTTATTATTACGTATTGTATGTGTGAGTATATGTTTCATTTTGGGTTACTTGCAGTGTCCTTATTCAATTTATGAACCCCCCTTTTATGTAGTCATTTTTAACCTTAGCGTTAGTATGAAGTTTAATTTTAATTTTCCTTTTGACTCGAAGTGGGCCACATTCTCCTATAATCTTCTTCTTTATCATTTTGTTTTAAACCTTTCACGCTCTTTTTCCCCTGGTAATGATTCCTATATGCTCCTTATGTTCCTAGTTACAATCATCAGCGAATTCCATTCACCTCTACTCATTCATGTTTTTTGTTTCAAGACTGTTGGATCATTGAAGTCACCACAAGTGTTCACAGGCATAATGGGCCTATTCATAAGTTAATCATATCAGCGTAATTTATGTCACATTTTTTTTTGTTAAATAGACATATTTGGTTGCACCTTTTTGTTATTCTAAGAGGATAATGTCCAAGAATAAAGTGTTTTTCATTCGTTCATACCTTCGATGGTCAGCAAGGTATGGTCTGATTCCTTTACCTTCATTTTAATGAAATATGATTTAAATTTTGAAATCTCAGCCTTTATGGAGGAGAGAAGTAATTTTCTAAAGCTTTTCAAAGTCCATCCTAGACCATCTTCCCGAACTTTGTTCCTCATCGACGCCAATGCTACAGAGATTTTTTTTCTATTTTTTGAAAGGTGCGTTTGGAGATAGACAATCTTTTTGGAGTGCAATCCACCGGAGAGTGTTATAGAGCCCCGGGTGGAAACACCTGGAAGCCCGCTTTTATCTCCCACTTCCGGTATCCTTGGTCGAGAGTGGAGCACGTTCCTGCCATTCGTTTCCGGCTAGGCAGAAAGCAGATACCGCTCTATTCCTGGGCGGTCCTACCTAGGCGAAGGGGATGCTTTGTTGTATATATGGATTTTTTTTTTTAAGTAGCTATCTTCAATTAGCCCCCTCCCTTAAACCGGGTGAAGAGACATCCTAAACCGGCGGCCCCCCCACTTGTGCCCCCTTGTACCCAAGTGCCCCCCCCCCCACTTGCTGCTAATCATCTCGATTCGGCAGGAGGGAACATTTCTCCCTGCTATGTAATTGATGTTAGATAACAACTTCATTCACATTACCTTTGTGAGTTAGATATTTTATTTGAATTTTTTATTGCTTAGTCACATAATTACATTCACAAAAAAAAATAATAAGAAGAAAAATAAATTATTACTTAATACACACATTTAGACTATCTTAAAATTTATATATCTGCAAATCCCAAACATAACAGTGGTACAAGATCCCAAGTACAGTGTGAAGCAGTAAATGTTTAGTTTATCTTTAGCTTGTATTCAACATTAATGATAGGTACTATGCCTGTGTATGTGGGGGGGGGGGCATAAGTGGACTATTATATTACAAAGTCACTACAATTGCCGAATAATATTCGTATCAATATTTGAAACGACATCACGGAATGTTCATTGCTTTTGTATTGTTGTGTTAATGTTAATTAATTGTGAAAGCGATGTTGTTTGAAGACTCAGACCCTATGATCCATGTACAAATGCATGCATTGACGTTCTTGCACGGTCGTGCGAGGAAGAAAGATGCGCAGCGAAGGCACGTAGATAGGTGTAGGAGAGGACAATTAGCGACCTACGCGCCTAACGGCGCTGCAGAACGGAGACAGTTGTCGCCCGGCGGCATGCACCATACATTATGTATCAGAGGCCTTTGTATTCTAATTCCATATCTCCTAAAATGCCCTTTAATGTATTCACGCCCGTTGTCATCAGCAGTCTTTTGTCAAAACGAAAATAAATAGATATGGTAAGCTTTTGTAAAGGCTATACACCCCTCGGTAACAATGGATCGTCTGAGGCTGTGAACCCGTCACCAGTGACCCCATCTTAATCACACCCACGGCCACTCTCGGGGCTTGGCCAAGGACCTAGGATTAATCTCATTAGGATGTTTCTTCTCATGTCTCTAGTCAGTTTATAACTATATGAAACATTGTTTAAGTCATAAACAAAACTAAAGATGTAAATAAACTAATAAATCAGCCTGTACAGTCCGAAGTTCTTAGAACAATTGTAAATTATCCATTCTACGTCACCCTCCGAAATGACCTTACCGAAGATCCTTGAACACACCCCCTCTACATTTCTAAAAATCCATAAAAAACAATCTACCAATGCTAATATCAGTGCAAGATTTAGCAACACGCATCCCTACAATCGAAGATTGAAGCTTCAATTAACTAGTTATTGGAAGCCCTGGGATGCCTGGAGTGTCTGAGGCTCTCTCAGCCTATACCTTATTACTGGTACTAGTAGTATTGAGGCAGCAGGAGCAGCGTGGGGAATCTCCCCGATCCCTCTTTCCATCACCTTTGCTTAGGAGCTTATTTTGGGAGATTTGTATATATTGTATGTGTGTATATTTTTGTATTTTCTGTAGCATCGCTACATTATATACAGGTTTTGTTATTTATAAAAATTATATAATAAATAAACAAGTATAATGATATACATTATACGTGACTGGACTGAACTGACTAAAAAAAGTGATGGAGCTCACCTTTTTGGTCAAACTTACATACTAATTCTTAACCTATTTTTCCCCCGACAGTCTGTTGCCATCGATGCGGGAGGGGTGGTGGGGTCATAGTGTTAAACACTGGGTTGGTCAGGTGCTGCAACGAGTCAAAAAACTTGATGTGTCTCCGGCGGATGAACTCACCGACGGCACACCAAGCAACGGGTGCAGGTCAGCGTTCTTCAACCTCTCGAAAGTTTTCGCATGATCCCATCCTGGAAATGTTGGAGACATTTGGCTGTATTGTCAGTCAAGTGGGTAAATAGCGGGGCACCGTACAGCAGAGCTGGCCGGCGGACACATTTATAGATCATCAGTTTGAGACAAACCGACAGGTTGGGTGAAGTTAGCAAGTGCGATTGTAAATATGGTATGAATAACTTCATTTATCACAATAACCTAAATGAAATATATATGAGAATAAGTGGAAGAAATCGAGAGGTTCTGATGTATTGTATTAAACTAGGGCTTTGCTATAATTGTTAAAACGATTTCAGGGCCAGACAGTTTTGATTACCTCCTGTAATTAAAACTAAAGCCTAACTATAGAAAAATAATTTATAAATAACAATTTACCAAGTTAGTTAATGGCGTTCTTTATTTTTTATCATAACTTTACTTTCATTTTTAGCATCTCTAGGGCATCAAGTGAAGCTATCACGCAAAATATAGCCCCCCCCCCAATCTTAAACCGGGGGGGTGCAAAAATAATACGCTTTTGGTCCAATCCAAAAACAACGAAACCCTAACACCTCATTATTTTTAGTTCATAAATGATAAAATTGAAATCAGCATCGACATTAAAGCACGCGATTTCTCTTATCGGTTTTCAAAACTTCCCTAGTACATAGAATATGGTGGAATTTTTTTCCAAACAGGACTGTTTTTTTTTTATTATTAAATTTATAGTGTTCTTAAATATGCCTTTGAAGTTTCAGGTTTATCGGATTACACGCATACAAAATGACTAATGGCTATGTACCCAATTGAAAGTAGTCTCTCCTTTCGGCAATAAAAGACTATACTGAACAATTGTTCAGAGACAAACAACAGAGTTATTAACATTGATTATTGGTCAGCAAAAGAGAGAAAGAACTGACCTCCTTCGCATTATTAAGCTGCAGTGCAGTTGTTTTCACAGATGGTTAGCACATGTGAAAAGAATAACTTCGGAATGGATTCATAAAAAAATTATGTCCTGAGAAGTTGAAAGGAGGACCTTTCGTCGTAGAAAATATGGCAGAAGTTTCCTTGCAGAGGAATACCTGCGGCAGATTATTGGCTAGAGCAGAAATTAAGCCGTTTAATTTATAAATGATATATTATAGACAGTACCTATTACTAAATCTATCATAATTCAAACATATAATTTGAACTTTTTATGAATATATATTTTAAATTAAATATAAACAAAACGGCATTAAATTGTATGAAATAAAAAGGGGGCCAAAATCATAATGAAATAAAAAGCAAAAATAAAATATCAAAAACTAAGGAAAAACTTAAATAATTGGGTAAAAATCATAAAGGCATAACTTTATTACAATTTACAAATATTTGTTTCTTTATGTTGTTATTATAATTGTTCAGTTATTCTTTTGAAATTGTCTTATTAAATATGCATAACGTCATGATAAAACGAAACATTAATACCGTATGTACTCGCACGTTCATACATGTACATAATATTAATTATGAAGCGTATGGTAAACCAATATATAACCAAGTTGAAGGGTTTATTCCAAAGTGAAAAAAAAATACATTATAATTTTATTTTATTTAACTTTTTGCTATGGGGGACAGCAAAAAAGTCGAACATCAAGCGCATCCAATCCTTTCAATCAAAAATCCTGAGAACAATAGTAAATGCCCCTTATTAAGTCAGCAACAAAACCCTTCACAATGATCTGAATATACCCTACATTCTTGAACTCATCCCTTCCAAGTTCATAAAATTCCATAGTAATCTATCCAACAACCCTTATTCCCTAGCGCAGTCATTGCACTGCACCACTCATCCTTATAATCCTCCTCGGAGACTAAAAGGGCAGTGGCCTCGTGACCTGCTATAAATGACAGTGAGAGTCCTGGCAATGGTCAGTTTCTCTAATCATGTCCTGAGCGTCTGTGCCTCTCGCGCTCTTGGTCGGCCTCGACTGGCTTTTATCCAGTGACGCGGCTAACGTAGACTCCGCTTCCTCTTTCGCATGCAAGGGAGGTGACAACCATGTGGACTTGGGGGGCCTCTGGGCTGTTTGTATATATAGTATGAATGAGCGAGTAAATGATGAATTGTAAATATGGTATGAATGATAACATTTATCTCAATTACTTATTGCCTGATAAGGCAGATTGTAATTTTATCTTAATAAAAATTGTTGAATTTTACTTTTTGCTGTCTATTGTCAGGAATGATTGTAATTTTACTTCAAATAAAGATTTATTATGATTAAAATTTTTGGGCTAAGATAATTTGGTCTTTTCGATCCGTATTTATACAAGGGACTCTACATCGATGCTATAGCGATTTTCTTCTTTGGCTCTGTCTCATGAGGCGGAGGTGTCTACTAGAGCAGGACCACAGAGTTGATAGTACAAAAGGAAGCAGAGGGGGAGGTTTTTCAAGGGAGCTACTGTGGTCAGCAGTGCCTTCCCACGGGGTCTATCAAAGGTCGGTTGCCCACTTAATATAGACTAGGCACAGATAGGTTCATAGATAGACAATCTGACTATCTCGTGAAATATAATAAAACAAACTGAATGTTTATGGGTGTCAATAGTCTTCGGAAGATCCCACGGGCTAGCTACAGTACGATGGGTGATAAAACTCATGTGTGATGGGAAGGAGAAGAATGTTTGAAATTCCAAGATAGTACCATCTTGTTCCAAATGAAAAAATTGTTAACTTTCCTGAATCAGACAATTAAGGACTCGATGATCTTGCTAGTTACCCCTTCTTGATTAATCCTCTAAGTTTTATTGAAATCTTAGGTTGGCAAGAAAGTGATTTCGGTTTGCACCTGTAATTAGCGTTATGTTTGTTTCCTTATTCTTTTGACAATTTTATAATTTTTTTTCTTTTAAGATTTGGTACTCGGTACCTTTAGGTTGCTATAGAAAGAAATTTCGTGCGATTTTGTTTACAGCTGTTAGTTCACAGTCAGTTTTAATATAGAGTGCAAAAATAAGCATTTTCGACACATTTAACTTTTTTATTTTTAATAAAGACAAGAAAGCGGCTGAGACTCACAAAGAGATATGTGAAGTTTATGGTGTTGATTGTTTAACAGAACGCACGTGTCAGAATTGGTTTAAAAAATTTCGTTCTGAAGATTTATCACTGAAAGATGACCAACTTTCTGGTCAACCTTCAGAAGTTGATGATGACAAAATGAAAGCTATAATTAATCGAATCGTCATATAACTGTGCTAGAGATTGCAAAACAGTTAAATGTATCACACACAACTATTGAAAATCGTATAAGACGTCTTGGACTTGTTAAGAAGCTCGATATTTAGGTTCCACCACTACAATGCGATGGGCCTCACACATCTTTAGCAACACGTACGCAACTATTGGAGCTTGGTTGGGAAGTGATGTCGCATCCCCCATACAGCCCCGACCTTACAGCATCGGATTATCATTTATTTCGAAGTTTACAAAACTTCTTAAATAGTAAAATTTTCAGTAATAACAATGACCTCAAATCGCACTTGGTTGAGTTTTTTGCTGATAAAGACTAGAAGTTCTATGAGCGCGGGATCATGAAGATACCAGAAATATACCAAAAGGTCATCGAACAGAATGGAAGATATTTGACTGATTAGAGTTCATTTTTTGTATAGGACAGTTTTTTTTCACACTAACCGAAATTACTTTCTTGCCAGCCTCAATTTTTTTACTAACGCACATATTCAAAAATAGTCTCCCCAACAGGTCCATTTATTGGTAGTCACCATGGCCACAGACGTTTTACTCAAATATATATTGCATATTGTCAATCAGCAAGTTGGGATGGTTAATTTGTTACCTTATACCAGGGGCGGCCAACCTTATTCGGTCGTAGGTTAAATTCGTAGTTCCGTCTCTCAGGTGTGCCATATACTCCTATTAACCCTGCTCAATATGATAGGAAATAATGTTTTTAATATTTTTTGGTAAATCTTATAAATCCAGTTAATTTTCAGGAAATAATAAGAATTAGATAATGGGAGCAAGTAGTCGACCCTGTAATTACTGTTACTGTTATAAATAAAGCAATCTCATCAGGCCGGTAACTAATCATTTGAATGAAAATCTGCTTAAGGTTTCACTGGATGAAAAATATGTGTAGTTAATGAACTCACGCGTAACCTAGCTTATAATTAATGGTTCTTCTGCAGCAGCTGGTGGTTGTAACTTGACATACATATTCATGTAGCATACATATTCATAAAAAGTACTATGTAATATGGTAGAATAGAAGAGTAAGTCTGGTCTGACCGACATGATCACTTCCTGTGTCTATCGGAGTGGGCACTTTTCACGACCAGCATTAACCAAACTTTGTCCAGATTATCTTTTTCCAATTCATAAACGAATAATAAAATGGAAAAGGATTGAATTATGCTTTGGTTTCAACACGGTCTAATTGATCACTTACATTCCAACAACGACTTTATTATGATAAAATTACAAGCTGCCTCATTGGGCAATAAGTGATTGTGATAATTTTTTTCATTCATATCATACATACAATTTTCATTCACTCGCTCATTCATACAGTATTTACGAACAGCCCAGAGACCTCCCAAATCCACATGGTTGACACCTCCCTTACGTGCTAAAGAGGAAGCGGAGTCTTGAGAAGTCCCCCACATTCCTCTGTCAGCCGCGTCACCGGATACGAGCCAGTGAAGGCTGACGAAGAGCGTGAAAACCACATACGCTCTGGACATGATTGGAAAAACTGGCCATTGCCAGGACTCCCACTGTTACGCATTTATAGCAGGTCACGAGGCCACTACCGTTTTAGTTTACGAGGAGGATTATAGGGATGAGTGGTGCAGTGCAATGACTGTGCTACGGGAATAGGGTGGTTGGGTAGGTTACTATGGAATTTTATGAACTTGGAAGGGATGAGTTCAAGAATGTAAGGTATATTATAGGGTTTTGTTGCTGACAAAATAAGGGGCATTTACTATTGTTCTCAGGACTTTTAATTGAAAGGATTGGATGCGCTTGATGTTCGACTTTTTTGCTGTCCCCCATAGCTCTATTCCGTATGTCCAGATTGGCTTAGGTATAACTTTGTAGATTAGTAATTTGTTTTCTATTGAGAGATGAGATGTCGTTTGAAGTAGTCTGTACAGTTGTCCAAAGCGTCTGTTTAGTACTTGTGTTTTTACCCTCGTATTCCAGGTCAGCCGTTTGTCACGGTACTAACTCGGATACAGGGAGAGGAATGGAATTAAAAGAAACTAGTGGACAAGACTTGCGGCAGAGGGTGAAGGTAACGATAACTTACAAAAGGGTGAATTTGGAAAATTACATTTTACTTGACACCTTGGCACATTGTTAGAAGTAAAGCTTTGAACCAGAATTTAATGAAATAAACGTTCCGAACTGAGTGGTATTGTATTGTATAATATGAGAGCAGTGGATATCATCGAAGGAATCGAAGACTCAGTACTTAAAACAGAACAACACTTGATTAGTGAAGATTCATTCATGAACGCTTCAGGCCGGATTTATCTCTAGCCAGAGATAATTATTTACTTAACAACTATCTCCCTAAGGCGTCGAGTCACCGCATGAACGTGTAGACCCAGCGGAAGGTTCCCCTGATGCCCGCAGACTAAGAAGATTATTATAGTCTGTCGCTGTAATAATTTAATATACAATTAACAGACACCAGAGGCCAAGGCATAAATATCTGCCTTTAGTTGTAGCCAAGGCAACTCCGGAATTTTTATGAAGGCCGACTTTATGACCACGGGAGAAGATGACTATCTCATTTGACATCGCTTCACGGATTCCGTCCAGTTAATTGCGTTCATAACTGGCGTCTCCTTATCCATGTTCACCATATTTATTTATAGCTAAGGCAATTTATTACAATCGTCCGGTAATAATCTACAGTTGTAATTTTAATTATGTAGTTATTATCATTAGCTAATTAATAACAGAGTCTAATTAATCGAGTTTGTTTATTTAATAATACCATTATTTACACAATTTGAGGGCAGGCGTATTCTTTGAGGATTCACCCGACTCCAATAACGGAACTGAAAAATTCACAGGCCCTTTTAGGGACTAATGGTATAGTACGTTCCATCTGTCGAAACAAATTTTATCCCATCGTTGCAAAAGCTTACATACAGTCAAGTGATTCAAATCAAACGTTCATTTATCTGTTTCGGTTAGATTTTTAGGTCCTCCGGGCCGGATTTCGCAAAACTCATATACCGCATTTATACTGTTTCATTCTGGTCTCACTTCATTCAATTATCGCTCAACTGTTCAATGATTGAATGAATATTATATTTTTGTTTCTGTAGAATTCTCAATATCTCGGATAGTTCCTAGCCTATCCTTTTCCTGTACATATGACCATTTAATTTATATAATTGCTTCCCGCATTCTACAAGAATTTTCATTAAAATCCTGCGGATGCTTCTTTTAAACCGAATGTGTTCTTAAAAAAACATACGCTAAACTTTAAACTGTTATTTTATTCAGGGCATGAAGGGAGGAACTGTAATAAATATTATTTTTAATAATGGAAGTGTTCCTATGTTATATTTAAGGAAATAAATTCACTTTCCTCCTACGGATTTGAGCCCAGGACCTTCATAATATAACTTTCAAGAGGGAATCGCTAAGGGATGGAATTTCAATATAGAATTTAGTTTTTAATTTTGTTAATTTTTATTTTTTTTTTAAATAAATAATAAAAACTAAATATACTGTTGGTAATATTTCTCCTCGTTCCCGAGGGACTGTGTGTGTCGCAGAATAAATTAGCATTTATAACGAACGGGCACCCTCGACAATGGCCCTTCTATCTAGTCCTCGGAGATGAATAGGTACTTTGTGCTTCGCCACAATGACTTTTATATGGAGTTATTTGGTCACAATGACTTTTATATTTCTTATTAAATTCTCAAGCAGATAATTATTAATTAATATTGTCTCAGCTCAAAATAATAATATGTTATTACGGAAGTAAAATAAAAAAGATTGTTTGCTATTATCTTATATGGTGTGGTGGCTGAGGTTAGGAATTTGAAAGTCTTTAGCCTCAAACTCTAAATGAAAGTGGAATTTTCTTCAACTTCAAACTCCGATGGATAAAAGTATGCAGTTTTTGTTTTTAACTGAAAATGTATTGCATACATCATGTTCCCAACTTTTTCGTTAGGAGAGGTATCACAAAAAAATAATTGTGTGCCAATACGGTAATTAATTAGGAGTCCAAATGTGTTATTGAAAAAGGTTGATTAAACTTAACATAAAAGGTATTTGTTATTGTTAGTAAATTAATAATTACATATTCAGTGGTCAGGCAGTGTATCTCAGAGACAAAACCCTCCAAAAATTGTAAAACATTCCTGGCTTAGTGTATATTAAGATGATTAATAATAATTCATATATTCTTTTTATAAGATCTCCTAACCGCCCAGAAATTAGTCAAATTCATGATGTAAAGTTCTACGAATTTTTAGATGAAAAGAGAATTCATTTTTTTTTTTTTGTGCATTGATGTTAATTATATTACTGGCTCCAACCCGTTATTTAAAAATGATGATATGTTGATAATGTTCCTCTCTCGCGCTCTTCGTCAGCCTCCGCTGGCTCGTATCCGGTGACGCGGCTGACGTAGGAGCGAGGGGGACTTCCCAAGACTCCGCTGCCTCTTTCACAGGCGAGGGAGGTGACAACCATGTGGATTTGGGAGGCCTCTGGGCTCTTTGTAAATACTGTATGAATGAGCTAGTAAATGATGAATTTTAAATATGGTATGAATGAGAATATCTCAATTACTTATGCCCAATGAGACAGATTGTAATTTTAGCACAATAAAGAAGTTATATAGTTACTTCAAGTAAAAAAACAACAAGTTAATGCATGAACTCTAGAATAAAATAAAGGTCCTAGGTTTGAGTCCGATATTTTCTTAAATAAGAATTGGGAGCGAGTTTGAGCAAAGAACGCCCATCCCGGCTTATTTGGAGACCAGGGCAGACGAGTCTAATTTGATCATTCAGAAGAAATCTACTAATGAACAGCAAATGGTTCAAGACCAATCCATTCCATGGCATTAATTATGAACAGCAGGGACAACCGGGCCCCTTAAGAAACCGAACAAGCACAATTAAGTAGAAAATTGACCGTCCCGGAATATATTAAAAACCGTCGATGATATTAAAAAAATAAACGGACGGGCAGTAGAAGACACCTATTAGCGTCAGAAAGGTTCGATTCCTGCTCGAAGGAGGAAGAAGATAAAAAAAAATATATGGAGCAGATAAAAAATAAACTAAAATAAAACACACACAGAGTTGATTTATCCTTGGAGTAAGGGCATGATTAGCCCCAATCACTGTCAAACAGCTTAATTATTGCCGCGGTCAGTGGATGACGGCTGGTCCGGGGTCTCTGTGTCCTCGTTGGGGATTAATATTAATGAGGAGTGCCTCGGGGCAGAGCAGCCCGGCGGCCGAATACCTCTCTCCAGGAGTCCCCCATATCCCGGAAGAGCTTCTATCCCTGGAAGCGAAAAGCAGAAAATCATCTTCAAACAATCCTCCATGGTTACCACCGAGTTTTTAGGCTCCGGAAGACCAGGGCAACCCCAGAATTCACAGAGCAAGGCCAGCATAAGTTACCGGTTTTGCAGTGCAGGAGAAGGCGAATGTACATAAAACGGTACTTCCGAAATAAGTAATAAGATTTATGCATCAGCACAGAGAGCCCCATAATGTGAATACACACTATGTGACAAGGCTTTTTGGAAGGAAAGAAAAAAAAAAAAACCTTTATTCTAAGACATAATAAATATGCCTAACCGGCAAAATTATAACATAAATTATTCTGATGTGTTTAAATAAATTATAACGGGCCTAATTACCTACGTGGCGACTTAGATGAACCGCCAGCATGATATTGAAACAAAAACACGAATAGAGGTGAATGACATTCGTTACTGCAAAATTAGAGTTAGGCTTACCTACATTGCCGTTTTAAAACGGTTGATTGAGGTATTTCCAAACCAAACTTTTTTTATTTAGATCATCATTGCAATCCAATTTCCAGTTGTTTTTTTTTCAAGATGATTTCAACTAAGTCCTTACAATCTACTATTAAATGATCCAGGTTAAACAAAGTGTTTGTTTGAGCTGGTCATGGTGTCATGATGGCGTCAGTGTAGCTCCTTTACTACAAACAGCAATGCTCAAATTTTCTTTAATCCATTTTTTTTTTATGGAGAGGTCAAATCCTAATGCGATTCCTGTGAATAATTTAAAAGATGCTTACGGTTTCTCAAAAAAGTGGGGATTGCTTGGTGTTTCAATAATGAAACCGATTCATATGAGCTAATATATTCAATATTTGTTTAAATGTTTATCCTCGCTCCTTTTTCTGTAATAAAATATTTTTTAAGTAGCTACTTTATTTCCCTCATCAAGTTCTACATTCAACATCGGAACAAATATTTCCAGGAGGGCCAAATCCTCCGTGGTTAGCTTCAGTGCTAACTATTAAACAGAAGGTTCCAAAATGAGGGGAGGGCACCTACATGTAGTATATCCAAGAAGAGAAATTTATATTTTTCAAAGAAAACATTTCAGTATGAGATCATCAAGTCGTCAAGATTGCAGCCTCGCTGTTATAGCGATCATAAACACAGAACGTTTTACAGTTTGCTAGAGCGGTCATTCAAGCAGAACCCATTGAATGCACTCAGGTTTCACAGTGACTCAGTAATAAAACAGAAAATAAAAATTAAGTCATTGTATATTATCAATAGCTCATTTGTTGTTCGTCGGCGCTTTACCGGATGTCCATTCATCGACGCTGAAATGCCATTGAAGTTGTTTCATCAGACATCTCACGAGCCTGCGATAATTCACCCGGCGTTCTATTGAAACATCTAGAGGCAATGTAAATCTTATCGGCTATAGTATATACAGCGGATGAAAATATATTCCATTAGCCAGCGCCATGTAAACTATCCCATTATGCGGACAGGTGATTTACGGAAGCCAGTTAATAACCACTTATATTTTATACAAGGAACCTCAGCAAGTTCATATTCTCAACTGACGTGGCAGACTTATTGAGGGTGTTCTCCAGGATATGCCGCGGGCGGCCAGCGTCGGACGGATAGGCATGAACAATAAAACACAACTCGGGAGAGCTTTGTGTCTTGAGCTATCCGGGCTGGAAATTATTTTTTTCGTATCCGAAGGGAGTTTCAGGATCTGACTAGAGGCTGCCCACAAATACATATGCCATTTTGAAGGTTCTTTGGACCACTAGCCATGTGACCATGTGTCCTGTAGTTTGCTGCTGTTCCCATTGGTTATCACACAATATCCAATTTTTTCGAAGCGTCTATGTGGTAGTGACCATGGCTCAGAGATCTCATTGAAGTGGGTTTGGAATATGGTTGATGCATAAGGCGTTTTATTATAATAAATAAATTTTCAGGGTGGTCTGAAAAGTTTCCGACCTAACAAAGCTTTTATTTATTTTATTATCATCTTAATGTTGAGGTCGGAAACTTTTCAGACCACCAGTGTATGTAGGCTTATATCCTTACTCCAGATTCTTTGCGCATAGTTGCGCACTTAATTTTATCCTTTTTCTTGTAGTTTATCATGCTTCTTAGAGCAGAATTTTGCCTTACTCTCAACTTGGATTCTTGCTGTTTCGTGAGTAAGGCGTTTTATTATAAATAAATAAAGCCTTTATTGCACGAGGAAACAAACAATATTTTGTAAAATAAATAATAACTTGCGACAATATAACTAAAAAGTACTGCTTCTGAGCTATTTACAATTAATAATAATCTATTACAAAGTTATACTTAGTACTTCAAAAAACTGTTTGGAATATATTTACAACTATAAATAAGCAAATATGATTGGAACATGTTGCCTCGTGCAGGCCTCCCCTTAATGGGGGTGATGGTCCAACTTCTCTGGAGACCAAAACCTACTGGGAAGTGGAGCTCGCAATTTCATTCCATAGTTCTTTCCATTTTTCTTTATCGCGAGCAGTTCTCGTCCAATTGGGACCAGCGACAGTCTTGAGGACATCACTCCAGCGCCTGTGTTGCCTTCCTCGCCCATTTCCATTTAATTTTCCTTATATGTAGGCTTATATCCTTACTCCAGATTCTTTGCGCATAGTTGCACACTTAATTTTATCCTTTTTCTTGTAGTTTATCATGCTTCTTAGAGCAGAATTTTGCCATGCTCTTAACTGGATTTTGCTGTCGGATTTTCACTGTTTGGTGAGTAAGGCGTTTTATTAAACTTTCTCAATTCTAAAGTCCCAAGATCGTTGGTAAATCCGTGGTACTGGGTTATCTAACGTAAAGAGGAGATTACTTTCTGGGATTTTAACTTAAACTAAACAGAAATTGTGTATTTTAGCGAAAGGGGCATTACTACAATTTCTTGCAATCATTTCGTTTGGAAAAAATTCATTATTTGGTTTTTTTTTCTATAAATAATTAATTAATGGGGAGTGCCCACGACGGAGTGATAGTTCCTAGTGACTCTCTTCTGTTTTCCATTGGATGCACCATGGGTTTAAGAGATTTAAATGACTCTGGAGAATCGCGAGGCGTGAGTGGCTGAACATAGAAAACGTTCCTGTAACATACAACTTCCTTTCAAAAACTGAAGTATTTGTAATTGGTGTGTGTCTGTGAGATTAATATGAAATTTGGCCCACATACTACTCAATACGTCACAAACAGTATTGTTTAGGAGTCGACGTACCTGCCTAACCCACTAAATTTCTATTTATTCTTGTATTTGTACAAAATGTGAGACAAGTACTGGTTAGTATATCGTGAAAAATACCCCTGGTCTGAAATGGTATTAAGTTCTGAGACCCACTCTATTATTTATTTGGCTAATAACTATTAAATTATTACTGTAGTATTATAGACCACCGATAGTAACTAGTGATAAGGATTTTCGTTTTTGAAAGAACTAATGTAATCCTATGTACTATTTCTGTGTATACTATTTTTCTATGTACTGTTTGTAATTGGCAAGGAAGAATTTGTCCGCCGTATTTTTCGAAGATATGAAGGAAGCTGACTGGTCTGTAGGAAGAACCCTTTCCTTCTTAGCAGTTTTGTTTGGTTGGTCCTCAGACCTTTATATTATAATTTGTGAAATAGGATAAGATTATCTCACAAGCTCTTACTTAAAAATGTTCTCCTTCAATATTAGAAAGACAGGACTATCAACCTTTTTAATTACAAATTTAGTGAATATTGTTTTTCCTTTCAATATTTGATTTTGAAATTAGCTTTTTCTTTTGTAGTTAAATTGTCTCGTTCTGACTAAACCCCTTCATTTTATAAATTAAACCATTTGGCAACTATAATCACATTTTTAACAAATTGAAAAGATTGTAAATCAGTATCTTAACAACACACATACATGCAGACGACGAGAGAAAGTAAAACCTCTCCCTTCGTGCTCGCCAAATATAATCATAGTTACGAGTTGGAAGCGAGCGGACTAGGATGTACAATACAGCACGTTGACAGCCCAGGACAGAAGGGAAAGTGTCGCAGAACCGAAGAGGAATGTTAGTTCTGCTGGTCTGTGGTTCTGTGGTCAGTGTTACGGTCGCATGAAGAAATGATTGTCGTCTACTTGGGCTGTTATTGCGTCACCACTCTCCTGTGGTACAATGTTGGAACACTACAATATACCACTCCCAAATGAATCTCACATCTGCATTTTAGGATAGGAAGCGTCTGATCGCCATGGGATACTGTTGTACAGATATTTCAGGACAAAATCTACTTTTAAACAAGTCTGTGGCAAAAATGACACTGTTTTAAATAAAGAATTTTTGCGCCCCGATAGTTATTTTCGTTTATTTTTTCGCGAGTTTCAAATTATTATGGGATCAATTAAAACCTTTGAACAATTTATAATAATCACGCACCGATTTAAAAGGAAAAAGGTTAATTTTTATTTCATTCATGCAATTCAAAAACCACTAATTTCATTTTATTGATTAAAAGCTGTTTGTTTTATTCTTATTATTTTACTTTAATCAATTTATTAAAAGAGGAATAAAATTAAAAGATTGTAATATTTGTTTAATATCTAGATGTAGTTTGCAATATTAGGAGTTGTGATGTTTTTGACGTCTTATCAAGTAAGAAGGTGCAATTTGATGCGATCAACATCGGGTTTGTTTGTGAACTGCGGATTTACTCCGATCGTATCACGAGTTTCGTCAACAAAGGACCGCGTCAGCCCCATGACATTTGTTGGAAGAGAAGGTCAGAAACAAACTTCGTCGTATGATGATCCATCATTACCTCTACATCGATGCCTTCACACCTGTACAATCGGAAATCAACAACCACAATTGTTTGTTAGGTAAAAGATCGAGAAGAATTTTTTCTTCTCATTTTAGATTTCCGGTAAGCGGTTATTTCATTTTACCACACAACAAAATATCTCTGGATCAACTCACGCCCTCCTTCTACCTTCAAGAATAGAAGGCCAATATATTTATAACAATATTGTCAATTTAGTTATGTTAGTTTTGTTAATGGTATTGATAGTATTAGTAGTTTCATTTCTCATTTATCTAAGCGAAGGGATATATATTTTTTTTTTTCTTCTTATCTATTTTCTTTCATTTTATTTCTCTGTTACTAACCATGTGACTAACATTAGATTTAGTAAATACATTAAAATTCAGAAAATTGTAATCCCTTAATTTCACTTTATATATTTTGCCATTTTATAATTTCAGTTTTCTTTTAAATTTTACTTTGTATGATATTACCTCAATTTTCATTTTCTCATTGTACACAATCTTGTTGGTTTTTTTCTCTAGCTCAACCATAGTCTTTTTTTGGAAAAATGAAGGCATAATATTCTGACTTTTTATTGAGTTTTACAGCCGGTGATTTGCACGGGATAAAAGATTGGCAAATTATCATTACGAGCCCCTTCTTCCACATGGGTAAAATGGACAGAGAGACAGGTATGAACTTTTTTGCTTTATCCCAAGCCGACCATTGTTGGTATAAAACGGTATGACCTATAACTCGTATAACCTATAACGATAACGGACTCAAAAATGATTCTATTGATCTGGAATTGCTAAGTTATACAACACCATTATCTGCTCCTTAAATGAATTAGAAACGTATATTACATTTGAGCAGAAATAATAAAATAATTAATAAAAATGATAATAAAATAAAATAGCTAAACAAACATTAAAAAAAAAATCAGTCGGCTTATTTTTCTATTTCTCTATGTATTCTGAATAGAATAAAAAGCTCCGTTAATTTTCTATCACTGAAAAAAATAAAATAGTTGGTGTATACAAAGTGATGTTTCTAGTAAAGAGTTTGAAATCAGACAACCGAACCTGTCCGCCATGAGGAAAGCAAAGTACCAAATAAAAAGCCTGTTTGAAAAGTACAAATCAAACAAAAGGATAAAGTCTAGCCAATATCAAAGTTTTTAGCAAGCTCTCTTTCAATGGTTCAAAATTAAACGTCCTAATAACATTCCGATAAATGGCCCAAGACTTTAGGAAGGAGCGACTGAATTTAGTGAGCTTTTATTAAGTCAGACCTGATATAAATGCGTGACAGTGGGAGTCCTGACAATGGCCAGTTTCTCCAATCATGTACTGAGCGTATGCGGCTCTCGCGCTCTTGGTCAGCCTCCAGTGGCTAGTATCCGGTGACGCGGCTGACCGAGGAGAGTGGGAGACTTCCCGAGACTCCGCTTCTTCTTTCGCATGCGAGGGAGGAGACAACCATGTGGATTTGGGAGGTCTGTGGGATGTTTGTAAATACTGTATGAATGAGCAAGTGAATGAAAAATTGTAAATATGGTATGAATGAGAACATTGAACAAAATTGCTAGCTTAGCTTTCCTTTTCCATTTTTTTATTAATTACGCATATAAAAGTATGCTTACATTATTAACACACTTTTTTTTTTTTAATACGGGTCCAATGAAGTAAGCATTTGATTTCCTAGGACCCTTGAACCGAATTCCAATGTATATTATTTTTCAGAGCATCTAGAGAACGAATATCGGCACGGCTGCCTTTGGGCTCCGGAAATTAGAAGGTGCTGCGAATAGTTGTTGTATCCGGCATTGTTGTCTGTGAAATCCATTATAAATTTAATTTAAAAATGAAATATCGTAAGTTGTTTCTTTACAGCATAGACGAGACCCATACGAAGAGAGGAATAACTATGACCCCGTGGTGGGAAAGTCGAGTCAACACCAAAAGAAGATGTGTACACTTGTATGTCCATATTAAGTCTTGGTGCTTTGTTCGTCCCTGGAATGCTGTAAAATTATTTTCTTTATTTATATTTTTTTCCTAAACCCCTTTAAATTTTAATACAATGTGTAAAAATATGAACAATATGAACAAAATAATCGATAAACTTTATCCTCATTCTGCTATGCACAGATGCATTTGAAGAAGGTTGGCTTACATATATAAGATTGAAGTTAAAAGGAAAAGACATAAATACATTACAATGTGATGGGGCTCACCTTCAGTTTAAAAAATGGGAGAAAAACAAACTAAAACCTAAAACTAAAGCGTTCCAGCCACGACAGCGTCCTGCCATCGATGGGGGGAACGGAGCGGGGGTTATAGTGTTAAATACCGGGTTTGTCAAATATTGCAGGGAGTCGAAAAATTTGATATGTATACGTTGGATGAATTTATCCACCTAGTACGCTAGTACAGCGAAAATGGCTCATGCAAACCGGAGTTAAAAGTCCGGCTCTGACCTTATTTCATATCTTTAGCAAAATAATTATTAGCTGAGCGGGGTTACATGCCACGAATGTTAATATTAATGATTAGTTGATACAGTAAATTTCCTCCAACTGTGAGCCGCTGGCCACTTCCAGATGCAAACAGGGCCATCTCAAGTGCTCAGACCTTTTACCTCATGAGTAGGCAGATCCCGCTCTCGGCCACACTGGCTCCAATCCACATATCCACTTGCCAATTTGACCCTTGCAGTTTCCTGGCATACATAGCGCAGTGGGCTATGAGTCCATTCGCCTTTCAATATACCTTTATTTACACTTACTATTGGAAATGGAAATATTTGGCAATGGAATTAATGGACCTTCACACTCGCCGAAGTGTGTAAGGTGATTTACTTTACATTATCGGTGGGGTTCGTGGTATGACGTAAAACAGTGAAAGCAGTCATCCAACCATAAACAAGCTGGAAGTCTTATGGAAGATTAAAGAGGAGGTACCCAGAGTCAATCATTTCTGGCTTCAGCCATGACGTTTTAGCTCCAAAAAGAGACACCTAAATATCACTATTAGAAATCTGAAAATAAACAATGTGTTGAGGTGATTCCATGGTAACCTATCCAACCATCCATACATTGGGCCACTCATCCCTATAATTCTGTAGGAGACTAAAGCGGCAATGGCCAGTTTCTACAATTATGTACTGAGCGTATGTGGCTCTCGCGCTCTTGGTCAGCCTCCAGCTTGTATCCAGTGATGCGGCTGACGGAAGAGCGTGGGGGACTCCGCTTCTACTTTCGCATGCAAGGGGACAACCATGTGGATTCGTGAGGTCTCTGGGCTGATTCTAAATATGGTTTGAATGAGAGCATTTATCTCAATTACTTATTGCCTAATAAGGCAGATTGTAATTCTAGCACAATTAACGGAAACTGAAAATAATTTTTCAAAAAGGCCTCAAGCCCTGAGTATTTCATTAGTTGTTCAATGTCACCAGATCAAAAAAAAAATTCGGATTTTACGAATTAACAACTCGAGGATTTTTAATTCGCAGTCCAGAAGATGGCTTAATTGGCGAAATGCATACAATACATTAGGTAGGCAGTGAAGTTGAATGTTCGTTATTGTTCGATTAAACGGAAACACAGCACCACCCGCGCGCTTTTACAACAGCCGTTACAGATTAGATTCATCGCTGTGAAAGTTTAGCTTAGCCGCATCAGTGCAAACAAAGCCGAGCAAGTTAGAGCACAACAGGTACCGCATCGGTTCTCGGATGTGTTCTCGGCGATCGCTTCAGCAGGTTCTTCTCGTTGTGCAACATCTCTCCAGATGGTGAGGACATATCCTGCGATACATAGAGAATCGGATTGCATAACGCCAACGCTCCACTCAACTTGATTTCTAAAACGTACACTAAATCAATATAACCTGTTCTCTAAGGACTTGTGGAAATGTTGGAATATTTAATAGCATCTGAAGGGAAAAAGTTATATAACCTTAAATTTATTAAAGGGTTTACTGGAAACATACCGATCAGGCTATCTAAGCGTTATTTTTTAGATTTAATTTAACAACTTTATTATGATAACATTACAATCTGCCTCATTGGGCAATAAGAATTGTGGTACAGTATTTACAAACAGCCCAGAGACCTCTCAAGTCCACATGGTTGTCACCTCCCTCGCATGCGAAAGAGGAAGCGGAGTCTTGGAGAGTCCTCCGCGCTCCTCCGTCACCCGCGTCACCGGATACGAGCCAGCGGAGGCCGACCAAGAGTGCGAGAGCCACAGACCCTCAGGACATGATAGGAGAAACTGGCCATTGCAATTTTTTTTTTTTTTGCCTAAACCCCTAAAATTTAATAAAATTTGTGAAAAATGAACAAAACATATGAACAAGAATTGACAGCTTTCTCCTCCTCATTCTGCTATGTGCAGATGAATTTGAAGAATGTTGGGTTACATAAATTAGATTTGAGGTTAAAAGTTAAAACATGAATACAATTCGAGGTGATGGGGCTCATCTTCAGTTTGACAATGTGGGAGAAAAACAAACTAAAACCTAAGACTAATGTGTTCCAGCCGCGACAGCGTCCTGCCATCGATGGGGGAACGGAGCGGGGGTTATCGTGTTAAACTCCGGGTTTGCCAAGTATTGCAGGGAGTCAAAAAATTTGATATGTCTACGTTGTATGAATTCATCCACCGTCCATTCATCCACTTTCATCAGTATAGTCCTGGACTCCCACTATCACGTATTTATAGCAGGTCACGAGGCCACTGCCGTTTTAGACTCCGAGGAGGATTATAGGGATGAGTGGTGCAGTGCAATGAGTGTGCTAGGGGATTAGGGTGGATGGATAGGTTATTATGGAATTTCATGTACTTGGAAGGGATGAGTTCAAGAATGTAAGGTATACTAATATAGTTATGAAGGGTTTTGTTGCTGACGTAATAAGGGGCGTTTACTATTGTTCTCAGGACTTTTGATTGAAAGGATTGGATGCGCTTGATGTTCGACTTTTTTGCTGTTCCCCACAGCTCTATTTCGTATGTCCAGATTGGCTTAGTTAATATAAAAATTATTTGTAAGCCCTCCGGCGTAGGCACTCATTGTCTACAATAACTTTCATAATAAACAATAATTAATTACAAATATGATATTATTGGAGTTTCAGTTGACTGTATTGACAAAATTTCGGTGATGTTAATAAGATATATTTTTCATGTTTGCGTGTTAGCCACATAATTTAAAGAATCCCTCCTTGGTTCTATTTTCTGTGCCGTTAAAAGCTCTCCACAGACAGTAGGTTAAGATTACCTGCTATCAGATAGCCAGGAGCCCAGACACCGTACACCACCCCTTAAAAACAGGAGTGCTACAATTCTTTTTAGTAAAGAATTTAGGGAGTCGAAATGAATGAAACTCTTGATATTAATAGTTGGCACGTTTTAAGCATAAATTTACCTAAAAAAGATATTACATTACTAATTCGCAATTGCCGTATTGTATGAATTCATGTCTATTATATCCATAAAAAAAAAACACACAATGGTGACTCAAGCACGATTGAGCTTGAATCAGCACTTGGTTGAGTAAACCCAAGCTGCTTGAGGTGTACTGTTACGGTTGTTCCGTGCACTCCCTGGGCAAGATGGGACCCTAGTAGAGGTCGCTATAAAGATAGCCGAGCCATCTAATGGCTGCCCGAACTAAGAATGGATCGTACCTTCGCTCTTCGAATAACCCGAAGGCGAAATGCCAAATGAGTGGTCTATATAAAAAAAAAATCATCCGCTGGAAATTTCAAGTGAATTGCCTAGGATTCGATAGCACACCCGGCGAAGAAGAGCACACGCCAAAACAGAGGATTGCACTGCTTCGCCAGTTTTAATTGGCCCTTAATTTGTACTGAGGGGGCCGCGGTATGTAATTAATTATACGACTTACTCGTTGGTGAACGAACTTTATCCTCTCGGCTTATAATGCGACGAGGATTTTATTAACCCTGCAGACAGTTTTATGGCGCAATTAATACTCAGGTTAAATATTTATCGCTTCAATAATAGCCAAGTCAATAAAAACAAAGTAGGAAATGTCAGTTTATTTATACCGGAGTATTTACCGGCTATGCATTCTGCGCTGAGGCATACTGAAATCATAAGGGCAACTGTGACTTTTGATTTAAGACCGAACCTTTGAACTTAAGTCGAGCTGGCCATATTATTGTAAGGTTACGACGGTAACGCAATCTCACTATAACCAAAACAAGGTTTTCAGCCGGGAACTGACTTGTAACGATCGATATTACTTCTCCATACAATTGGTATAATTATTATTGGCAGTAAAAATGACGCATTGACTACTTCGTACAAGGAAAGAGTTTGGGACATGTAAGGATAAACGTACAAATTCTTATTTTGTAGAAGGGATACATATATAATAAATCAAACTATAAGCATTTTTTTTTCAGGAGTAATGGAAATTCACTAGACTTATGTTTATATTGAAAAGTGTCTTAGAAAATATAATTTAGTAAATTACATTCTTTACTAGGTGGAGACTTGTCAGCCTTTGTTTATTGGTAATTTTGAGATATATAATATGAGTTGATGTGATATCAAATGTTAAAATGAGCGGGAATAACTAGATATATTTCCAGCCGTGTCAGCATTCTCGTGATTAATACAACATGTGCACACATTAATTAAAATTTCATCGATAAGTGTCATTAATCATATCGTGCCCGTAGCAGTTTTCTTATTAAATCCCCCTTTGTGAGCGAGCCAGGATTTATTTCACACATGAGCTTTTTTAGGGATCATTAATTATTCAGGGTTCGTAATTAGAAACTATAGTACCATTAAAAATCCTAGCATGGCGGATGTAGTTGTGCCAAATTAAATATCTTCTACTTATTAGGTTAACCTTGCGCAGTGGCATTATTGTAACCGATGAAGTTCTACTGAGATGCAATTATTGCTTAGTCAAAACTTTACCAATAACCCGCCGAGGGACTGTGCAATACCTGCTATAAATGCGTTACAGTGGAAGTCCTGGCATTGGCCAGTTTCTCCAATCATGTACTGAGCGTCTGTGGCTCTCGCGTTCTTGGTCAGCCTCCAGTCAGCACTGGCTCGTATCCGGTGGCGCGGCTGACGGGGGAGCATGGGGGACTTCCCAAGTCTCCGCTTCCTCTTTCGTAAGCGAGGGAGGTGACAAACATGTGGATTTAGGAAGCCTCTCGGCTGCCTGTCTAAATATGGTATGAATGAGAGCATTTATCTTAATTACTTATTGCCTAATAAGGCAGATTGTAATTTTAGCAGTATAAAGGATTCTGATTCTACTTATTATACGTGTTTTTTGTTGTATCTAATGCAAATGATAGCTGTTTAAAACCTGTAGTATTTATTGAGCCACCATTTGACACAAATGCATAAAAAAATGATAATTATGGTCTCAACTTAACTTAACTTAACAAAACTCAACAAAATTTAATAATATTTTGTAATAAACATAACGCTCCCGTCAAATTTGACATAAAATACCTTATTTTTTAATACAGATAGTTGTAAATATAATAATTTCGTAATAAGTTCATAATTTTAGTTAATTACAAAAAAAGAGATGAATGAGAGACATTAGGCGCTTGTTTAAGCTACTCAAAGCTAATCCTTCAATTTTTTACCTTAGGATGTTTTAGGAAGAAATCAAGTATTTATATGGTGAAGCTTCTATAAAGAATTCTGTTACGCGTCTTTTGAGGGTTGCTCTGAGCTCCAACGTGGAAAATGAATAATATATCAGACGGTAAGCGGGGACAAAAAAAGGACGGGAGCTACACATGTGGCCTCCGCTGTTTCTGATAAGGGGTATCAGGAACTAGGACGAGTCAGCTGTTTTTTGGAGGGGTAGGGATGCAAAAACAAATAAGGACACTTTTCGATTTTCTTATGAGGGTCGAATGGACAAATGACTTTTAATGCCGTGCAGTTTCTTCAGGCAGTAATGTCATGGTCTGATATATTCAGGGTAATCTACAATGATTGAAATATGGCTACATACCTATTGCTCCGAAATTCCAAAAGGTTCACCGATTCCTCCAGCATGCCCCTGGTCATTTTCTTGAATCTCATCTTCGCGAGAGAGGGAGTAATTTTCCACCGAGGAGGAGAGCCTTCGGTACGGAACAAGATAATATTTCATATTTATTCGTGATCGGAAAAATTTGATTTCAAAGCAGCATTGGGCAGTGACGGACAGTTTTTAATTTTTCACTCTTGTTATCTCAGTAAAATACTAACTACTACATAGTATATTACATAGTTATATATGTAAACAGTGCATATGTATATTTATAGTATATAGTCACCTCTATAAATATTGTATTACATATGTATGGTATGCAGTTACATCTATAAATAGTGTATCTACATGTGCCTGTTATATAGCTACATATATAAACAGTGTATACGCATATGTATGGTATATAGTTACAACTATAAACAGTTCATATGCATATGTATAGCATGTAGTTACATCTATAAATAGTTTATGTACATATTCCTGTTATATAGTTACATCTAAAAATAGTGTATGTACATATGCCTGTTATATAGTCACCTCTATAAATATTGTATTACATATGTATGGTATGCAGTTACATCTATAAATAGTGTATCTACATGTGCCTGTTATATAGCTACATATATAAACAGTGTATACGCATATGTATGGTATATAGTTACAACTATAAACAGTTCATATGCATATGTATAGCATGTAGTTACATCTATAAATAGTTTATGTACATATTCCTGTTATATAGTTACATCTAAAAATAGTGTATGTACATATGCCTGTTATATAGTCACCTCTATAAATATTGTATTACATATGTATGGTATGCAGTTACATCTATAAATAGTGTATCTACATGTGCCTGTTATATAGCTACATATATAAACAGTGTATACGCATATGTATGGTATATAGTTACAACTATAAACAGTTCATATGCATATGTATAGCATGTAGTTACATCTATAAATAGTGTATCTACATGTGCCTGTTATATAGCTACATATATAAACACTGTATACGCATATGTATAGTATATAGTTACAACTATAAACAGTTCATATGCATATGTATAGCATGTAGTTACATCTATAAATAGTGTATGTACATATGTATGGTATGTAGTTACATCTATAAATAGTGTATGTACATATGTATAGTATATAGTTACAACTATAAACAGTTCATATGCATATGTATAGCATGTAGCTACATATATAAATAGTGTATGTACATATGTATGGTATGTAGTTACATCTATAAATAGTGTATACACATATGTATAGTGTATAGTTACAACTATAAACAGTTCATATGCATATGTATAGCATGTTAGTTACATCTATAAATAGTGTATGTACATATGTATAGTATATAGTTACAACTATAAACAGTTCATATGCATATGTATAGCATGTAGCTACATATATAAATAGTGTATGTACATATGTATGGTATGTAGTTACATCTATAAATAGTGTATACACATATGTATAGTGTATAGTTACAACTATAAACAGTTCATATGCATATGTATAGCATGTTAGTTACATCTATAAATAGTGTATGTACTCATGTATCTAAATAGTTCACATCGGATTTGACACATTAGTTCCGAGTTGATTACAAAAGTCTGTTTTTAAAGCATTTTTTTTACCTAATTCGGAAACTAAAACAGCTATTTTAAATATGTAACTCAGGCGAAATACCTAAGAGACCTTTATTAAAAATTCAGTTATTTCCAATTATGACACAGATAATAGCCCTAGTAACAAAATTTTGATTCGAAGCGTATTTTTAAACTTCTTCTATCTTCTATAATATGAACGTTCGATGAATTACTCATTACTAACTAATTATCTTTCAAACAATAATATTACCGGTAACTTTTGGATAACTTTCATTTGGTAAATCAACCAAGTGCAAGACGAAAAAGCAGGAAAAATGCGTTCTTTGTCAAATGGCAAACCACCATGTCGCACATCTGACTCCAAAAATTTCAAGAGCTCGGTTTTGAGATTTCCTGGCCTCTCGCACTTTCAGAGACTCCTGGGACATTTCTTCCAAGAAAAAAAACCTTGGGACTACCCTTTTTTAGAACTCTAAGCATATTTTTTTTTTCGGAGTACATTTGAATACAGCTTGTATATCTTGTTGAAGTATTAGTTGTTTTTTATAGTTAAAGGACATGCAATTATTTTTGGACAACCCAAAAAATATTGAGTGGGTGGAGTAGTAAAGGTTTGACGTTCAATAAAAACGTACATTGCACGCCCGGTATTAATATGTTCTTGTTTTGTTTCCTTGTTATAAATTAAAGTATTCAAGAAAAGTTAAGTCATATGAAGGTAAGAGATAAGATATTTCCCGTGACTGTCCATCACTGCCCAGTGAATACTCTGCGAACAATACAAGACCACTTACTTGGGACCGGCGCAGACTACACCACGGCAAGACTACGAGAACAGAGGCAAGGAGATAGCATTATATAGGGTAGGCTTGCACTAGTCAATGGGTTCCCATTGGTAACCAACAAACAGGCCGGTGTCAAGGCTCCTCTGTTTTAGTTCATTTCCTCTCGTGTCTGTTAAGGACAAGGTGTCAAGGCGTTGTCAGGAGAACTGTCTCCATGGCGAAGGTGTATTTGTAATGTTGTCTCAATGGTGGCACAAACTTGGGGGTTCTCCCGACCATGTAGTCTAGTGCTAATATCGTACATCGGACAAAGGGGTAATGGTCAGGACGAATACATTCCTGAGTAATTGCATAAACTCAATAGTGTGCTTGCTTAGATAAATTACAACTAGTAGATCTAAACGAGCGAAACTGAAATAAAATAAGCAGTTGAGATTAAAACTTAGAATCGATATCACTTGTTCCAATAGCAAATGCTAACGAACTGAAATGAAAATATTTGGAGAATAGTTTTATAACTGATTCGTAAACTAAAAAATATTAAAAATTAAAAAAACAAAATCAAGCCAATTCCAACAATAAACAGGCAGGAGGGAACTATTAGGCACCGCACAAAGTTGCATTTCTAAGCCATGAAAACAATAAAAGATTAATTAATAGCCTGGAAAAGGAAAAACAATAACATCGATTTATTGTTGTGTTGTAATCTTAATTTAATATAATAATAATACATTCTCGAACTCATTCCTACCAAGTTCATAAAATTCCATAGTAACCTATCCAACCACCCTAATTCCCGTAGCACAATCGTGCACTGCACCACTCATCCCGATAATCATCCTCGGAGACTAAAACGGCAGTGGGCTCGTGACCTGCTTTAACTAAGTGATAGTGGGAGTCCTGGCAATGGTCAGTTTCTCCAATCATGTCCTGAGCGTCTGTGGCTCTCACGCTCTTGGTCAGCCTCCACTGCCTCGTATCCGGTGACGCGGCTGACGAAGGAATGTGGGGGACTTCCTAAGACTCCGCTTCCTCTCTAGCATGCGAGGGAAGTGGCATGTGAACTTTAGAGGTCTCTGGGCCGTTTGTTAATACTGTATGGATGAGTGAGTGAATGAAAAATTGTAAATATGGCATGAATGAGAACTAATATAAATATATTGCTCAATGAGGCAGAATGTAATTTTATCGTAATATAATTGTAATAAAGCTGATTTTGATTTTGAGTTGTGTTTTAAGTAGGTTTCTATAATTTTGTGGCAACTTGTTGATATATCTTTTTAACATTTTTTCATGCTTTTAATGGTTATTTCATATTATTTAATTTTGTCTTTTTGAATTTTAATTATTTACTACATAGGTGTTGTATATCTGAATTTTAAGAATTTTTTATTGTAGTAGAATAGAAAGACAATTTCAAAATAAGTACAGTTGAGCACTGTTAGTGGAATATAATTTATACTTTACTTAATGACTGCGGCCATAGTAATGTATTATACTAGTAATTAGTTTAGTAAAAGGGTTTATCATTTAACTTTTTATTATAGTGCAGAAATAACTGAAGATTACAGCTTAGATACAGCGGAAGCATTATTAGAATAAAGAAGAGGCTATCAGTTGTAGAAAGACAATAGAGCTGCTTTATAAAAAATATTATTTTCTAGAGTATTAATACTTAAAAAGAGACATTTACATATGTATTTTTATTTACTTAGATAGTTAATGGTTTCAGTATTTTCAAGGCATTATTTTTATTGACAATACATCATCGTTTCACCTACTCAGGCATCATTAAAACTGAGAAAGGTTTTGGCTATTTTAATAAGTTGACATAGTTCTGTACGTATCGAATTAGTAACTTTAATCGATAATACACGGAAGGGATTTGAATGTTTTTAAGTAAACCAACCATTTATTGGGTTGGGGGAGGTTAGTATGGAAGTGTTGTTAATGAAAAGACTGATGCTTGAACTACCCAACATAGAAAAATAAAAATATCAGTTAAAATTATTGAGCACATACACCATAAATAAATAATGAGCTAAAATAAAAATAAAATGAAAAAAGAAGAATTAATTTAATTTCACTTCTAATAAATTTAAGAATAAATGAATCACATTTAAATGTATTTGTAGTTTATTTGTACACAATGCGAATTAGGTTTAGTTAATAATACACTAAGAATCACAGATAGCAATTACAACATAAATTTAATTCATATCAAATTCAAAACTAATATTTTCCGTCTCAAAACAAAAATGAACGAGGAAACTAAACGAGCAAATATTTACATACATATAAAAAGTTAAAATAAAATACAAGGAACACAGCGTGCATACATATTTACACGAAGGAGAAATAAATTGCCCCGTCAGACGGCGTTTTAAAACGATGACGCGACATAAAAACCACACTGGTTTTGTCTAGGCTAGACATTACAACGCTCTCATAAATAATTATTGGACTACAAATTACTATCTGTTACGACAGAAGGAGGATTAATTAAACTCTATAATTGGCATACAAATGTAATAATATTGTAATTTCATTAGTATATTATCATAATTATTCCAGGGGGCGATAGTAATTAGTTTTCAAATGCGTCAGTAGGGTGGAAGCCATTTTAAAATAAAGATTAAGAGTTAATCTTGAGATTCGAACTCAGGGATCCGCATAATTGAACAGTTAGTTTACCTTAAACAATTAACACCCAATGATACCATCTTACCCCCAATAATTATCATTATTCTTCAACAAAGATAATGATCCGATAATACGATTAAAGATATTTTGGGCGTGTTATAACTAGGGTGACAAGAATGGAAAAAAACTACGGTCACAGTACAAGAAAAATGCGGGTTTTACATAAACTTTTAAAAACAGAATAAAAGCGTGGAATAAAAGCACAGAAAGCGTGGTTCCGTCAAGGAAAATAAAAAAGAAAAATTATATTTTTTAACAAATCATCATGCAGAAAATATGTATTCTGTGCATTGTAATGAGGCCGAAACTCTACTACACATAATTCTCAAATGTCCACATTACATTAAAAGTTAAATAGAGACAGATAAACTACACAGATATTTCAATGGCACAAAAGGTGGGCTGGATTTTCTGTGTTAGTCAGCTCGTTTAGAAATAATGATTAGAAAATAAGAGTGGTTACAACAAAAAATACCAAATTAAAAAAAATGTGAGCATGTTTTTTTTTGAGATGAGGTGCATTTGAAAAATAGATTCCTTGTAATAAAGGGTTAATTTTTTTAATTAAATGAGATGAACAGTTTGTTGAGGCCGAGTTTGTTTGCTAGGTATCTCAAATCACAACTCACTTCATCAACTTGAGCCGATTTCCCAATAAACTCTTCTGCTCATTTATATAAGCACTGCTTAAAATTAACTCATGGTTCATTTTTTTGGTATTTATCACTAGACTGAAATATATTCGGACATTTATTAGAAAAAAAAAAGTGTTGATTCGATACAATGTTTGAACAATCATTTGGGTAAGAACCTAATTATAGAAAAATGATTTTTTTCTTTTTACAACAATGGAGAGAATTATTCACAAGTTGTATTCGGTATAAATACATAATTCCAACGTTTTGACCCATTAATTGATTTTTTCCTCGGTGTTCCATATAATTGTATAATAATTTATGCAGATAAATAACAACCCTTCGTTGAGGGGACAGAAACGAAATTCGACGAAGTTTGAAATGTATATGTAAATGTGTTTTAAATGATTGATATGTATTTGCCTGTTAAACACATACTTACATATTCCTAACCCGCCTGCGCGTTAAAGGGCTCGTTATTTGGTAACCATTTTTCAACGCATAACATACACTTTTGTAATACATGAAACTTTAATAATAAATAATCACCAACTTTTAAATTCAAGTTCCAATTACTGGCAGTGTACAAAACAAAACTTCCATCGTTTTAAATGGCACAAAACGGCGATTTAGTAAAACAAATCTAAAGGATCGGGCAATGTGAACTAACTTTGCAATATTTGAAAATTTAAGACTTCTTTATCGTTTTTATTATTGTATTTGTACCAGATGGTGTATTTACACCATAAGAAAATATCAGTGATTATATTTAATTTAACATATTCCACTTTGAAAAAATATCATAACGTAGGCATACAATTTATCAATTCTAAACTTATTTAATTTTTTAATTAGCAAGTTCTCAATTGAGGGTTTATGACAAGCATACGCATTAGTTTGCTTAATTTAGAGACAAATTAGTATCCTTTAAATTTGGCTAAAATCTGTTCACTATTACATTAAACAATGGAATATAGTCTAAAAAAATTTAAATGCATTATATTTTTTAGAGTAAAAAAATAATAGAAAATAACAAGTTGACGAAAAAATTTTGTTGGAGGATGCCTTTGCTGACCCCCCCCCCCCTCTTGACTTAAACCAATGGAAAATGCCTGGAAGTTTCTAATTTCTAATTTCTTATTTTTTAGTTTCATTCATTAAGTCAACAATCAAATTATTTATGTAACACGATGAGATGAATGAGAATAAATCACAAATGAGACAGACAAAGAGAGACGACATTGTAACAATCCTTGAATACACAGGCATTGTTATATCTGAAACTTGAGATCTTTTGCTTGAACAGCAACTCTTTAGTGACGCTTTCCGATGAAAAAAAAATATGATATCTTCATTTTATTAGCAATCATATTATATACTTTCCTCCCGAGCAAATCGCCCATCGAATGTTTCTCACGCCCTAACTATATAAAGCTAAGCTATGGTAATTTTATGGTTTCGAGTAATTACGGGGAGGCAACATGACATCCAGGAATGTGAATTCGCACAGTAAAAACAAACGTCATGGTTTTTTTTTAAATACAATTTCTTAAACGACTTAAGGCAGCAAACTATAACGCTATTTTTTGCAAGATATTCTAGCGAGTCTTCGTTTAATTATACTTCACCACAAAATTGTTTTTTTTTTCTAATCAAACGAAGAAATGGGGAGAAAAATAATCTAAATATTGGTTACTAATGATAGTAATAATTACTAATTTGACAATTTCTTCGGCTTACATAAATAATAGATGAGTATCTTCATTAATTACAACACATTTAGTATCTTAGTGTTTATATTTAATTTTCAAGATACATTTGCTTATATAACTATGTGTTTTTTAACGGTTCGTTAGTTCCAATTATGCTGAGAAATACAATGAAAATTATGCATGCTTTATCAGTGAATCCCCGTACAAGCGAATGTGCTAATTCGATGTGAGTCGTATACGCCTGAACGTAACTTTGAATTAATTGCGTTATAATTCCCGTATACAAAAGTTATTTATTCCAGCCAACTGCAGGACTAAAGCATGTATATGTTATTAATAAATTAATAAAAATTATCTAATACATATTATCTAACCTATGAAATTTGGAAAAACGCGATTTTCGGTTTATTCATGGTATTATAGTGTACGCCTACAATAATTTAAGATATTTATTTCATTAAACATATAGTCAATTGCAGTTTTCATTTACGAATATTCAAAATAGTTTAATTTCGAATATAAAAAATGTAATTTTTAAATATGGGTTTTATTTTCGTTTAGCTATCTCTTATGTTGTATTAAAACTATTTTCACGATGAGCCTGAATACTTTCAATTTCTGCAAATATATAATGTGTTTATATCTGAATTATATAAATCGTCTATATTAAAAAGAAAAATATAATGAAATTGTCTTGAGAGCATTAACATAACGATATGGTTCCTATATTTAAACCTGGCTATTATGTATTAGATTCCAATAAAATCACATTAATTAAATCGTTGCGGTACAATCTTAAGAACATATTTCAAGCAAATTGTTCAACAGATATGGCGATACGAATAAAAAAAATACTCATAGCACTTTTAACTTTTGTTTTTTATATTGTTTTGTCCGGATCATTCGGCGACAAGTCACTGAGAAGATGTCAAAATTTTCATAGCATACATATATAAATATTTTTTTTTTTAATTTGACTCGCATAAAGACAGGTCAAATTAAATTCGAATGTCCTTAAATGAGAAATTTATATTGTGGTCTCGGTCCCATTATTATTTATGATTAACAGCCAAACAAAAAAATATTGTCAACTTCAGTTTATGGAGACACTGAATTATATATTGTGGAGGGCCCCGGGAATTAATTTAATTTTAATAAAAAATTAATTTTTTTTGGGGCTGTTACTCAAGAGCAACGCTTAATTTAATAATTATATTTAGGTGTAAATAAAATCTTCTTGCTAACCTGTTAATCGTGTGTAAGAGACGACATATCCAGACCACAGGGTACAAATGTGTGTGTCGGTAAAAAATACGCAAAGAACACGGCACTGACTGAGACACTAACAACCCCTTCAACGTTTCCTAGGCTACTGAAGAATACAAAGACCGGTCGCCCGCTGCCAAGTCCTGTCGGCTGTCTTCGGCCGGAGACTGCCGAACTAGTGGCCTCGCTAATCCGACAGATTCTATGTCTGGTTCACAATTTCACGATCATTAGCCTTACCATTTTTTTAGGGTTTTGTTGATTTTTTAGAAAATCAAAAAACTCTTAAACCGTGGGTTGAGTAGAAGAGATATTTTCACCTGTCTGCCTGTATGTTATGGTGATTGAGCCCTGCTAGACATATAATCATGACATTTTAATAATTAGATCCCATTCTATCACCCGGCGGGGTTATCAATTAATAACTTGGTACTTAAAAAAAAATCTCTGTTATTGATTAAGTTATCATATTAAAGATCCCGTTGCCCTGATTAGTGAAATGTTATTTTTATTATTATTCGTCATTTTTTAAATGTACTTTAACACAAAGTGATTAAAATCTAAGTTTTCCCAAATCAACAGGTTATGTCTTTGAAACTGTTTTTTGAATTTGTAAGTATACAAAAACGATTCTACAAAACTTAGGAAATCATTGAAGAGGGTGCAATTAGTAAGATCTCCTATGTGTGATACTGCACACAATTAATTGTTTTTTCATTGTTGTGTGATTTTTTCTATTTTATAATGTCTACCGACTATTTTTTATAAATTAAATTAGCTAAAATATATTCTTTTAAATATATATATATATATGTATTTAAATGTGTATATTGATGACTACGGACAACCAGGACCTCAACCGGTTGGCGAGGCAGATGAGACTGGTAGGGAAGATGAAGTTCGTCTGGTTCGCTGACGGAAGAGTCCAGTGCAGGCGGTCTACCGGTTCCTGTTATTGGGGACCTGGTTGTCTTCGCGTAACTTCTCCTCCACCGTTCTATTCGATTTTTTTTTTTAATTGCATTTTTCTGGAATAATAGCCATATTTATTTCCACATGCAAATATTCTGCTGCACTTTGTTCTACGTTACCCGACCTACCTCTACCTCCCCAGTTTCTATCCCCAAACCTGCTTTTCTGTTTTTAACTCCTTCCAATCTATCTTCTTCCCTAAAACTCGTCATATTTCTTTTCATTGTGCCATTATTTTTTGCACTTATTCTGTATTTATTTTATTTTATTTACTTACCAGAACGACGTTGTTGCCATAGGGTCTTCCCAATAGTCACATTGTATTCCAATACTCCACCTCAGCTTGACTGATGTGATCCTGGTGACCTTCTCTGATCCCGTTGTTCAAATGTTCCGATCACTTCTTTCCAACCTTTCACAAGCGCTAACTATCCCTAATCAGCCCCTATCTGCTTCCCTTACTCTTCTCTCGTATGTAGCCCAGGGATCGAGCATTTTCTCCTTCTTTTTAGCCGTTACATAAATGATCTCCCTAACTCCATTCATTTAATAATAACCTTCCCATTACTTTCTGTTCCGCCGTCAAAAACCTAGGGATAACCATTGAACAAACCAGCATATCTCTTAAATTTCCCGTCGATCAATAGGTACCTTAAAATATTCGATCACTCTCGCAATCTGCTCCCCCAGCCTCAACTAGTCAACTATGGCGTGTGGTGTATGGAGGACTCGGTAGCAAGTTGAAGTGAATCATGAATTGCTTCGCTATATTTGTCTGTGGGACTCATCGGAGCTCCCGTGTCTTTCGCCTCTGTGCAGAGTTACGGTGGCTGTTCCTCTCCTTCCGTGCGCGATATTTCCTCGGTTCATTCCTTTTTCAAACTGTCCATTTGCGTCACCCCCCCCCATATATAAACCATATTTTACAGTTCAAAACCTCAGTCCACTCCCGGAACACTGATCCTGTCCCTCTGACCTTTACACTCCTGGCCACACAACTGCAGAATACGATCGGTCTTCCCTTGCTCGCTCAACAGCCCTCTGGAATTCTTTGCCTCCTAATATCCGCCATGCTTCATCCCTGCTAACCATCAAAGCTCTTTGAACACCTATTTCAACACCTTCTCACCATCCAATGAGACGCTCGTTAGTCTGAGAACTATCTACTCATTCATTATTTTATATTTCCAGACTTTTAAATTTGTATTAATTATTTTTATTTGATTGTTTACTATGTATATTTTAAAAAATAAAAGACTTAATACAGATGGTACTATGTGAAGAGGCAGAAAACACGCACGTTCTTCAGGAGATGCTTCAAAATTTGCCCACTGTTCATACTATGAACAGCAGAGTCCAACATTACAGCAAAGGACAGACCGTTAGGTAAGCTGATAGGTTTACGAAATGGTGACTTAGACAGAACCACACTAACCGTATGTTAGCGCATAGCCGCAGTAGCAACGCTTGTCCAAACATGTACCAATTGCGCGGAGTCGTTTAATTCGTCAGCTATAAATACGAAAGTAAGAGAAAACACTCTTATTATGAAAAGAAAAGTGTTAATCAAATATTTAACAAATATATAAATAGATAGTTAGGTACATACAGGTTTAAGTGAATCAGCCATCTTGTTTGAGAGTGCCAGAGAAAAATAAATAAATTATTTGTTATAAACATTTTTTATTATTACGCGCTACCACAATTACACGCTTATTCCTCAATAGTTATATTTTTTATTTAGTATTCTTCTTAATAGTTTTAGCAATCAATATTATACACCCCTCTATCTTTAAAAGCAAGATTCTATGGTATATCATTCCTCTCTATATACATACAAAATATATCTAAAGATTAAAATAAGGTTTTACACCGGGGATCAATGTTGATTGCTATTTCTTATCACATTTAAATAGTTAAATATTTTTCCACAGATAACTTGTACTAAACATGGCCGACTCTAAAAAGAAATGTAGACAGTGCAGTGTTTACTATTTGAAGTTTGCTTTCATTCTGCCGTTGTCGGACTAACGATTGCCTATGTCTTTTATACAACAAAGTTTTAAACAATGACACTATGAACCCATCCAAGCTGGAGGATCATACGAGAAGGCGTCACCCTGATAAAACAGGAAAAGATTTTAAATACTTTCAAATACTTCGGAAGAGCCCCACGGTGGATAGTATGTTCGCTCCGACGTCACAAAGAGGCGATGACGGTTTGAGGCATCTAACAATACCTCGCTACTTACAGCGAGATCTGGAAAAGAAGTTTTAAAAACTGTTCGACACAAATCTGAATACGATTTAATCATAAAAATTCATTTGAGCAATAACATAGTTCAAAGACGGATTGATCAAATGAGTTATGATATTGTAAGCTTCTTGTGTAATTATCTGCAAAGTACCTATTCCTCTATAGAACTAGATGAGTAGACTTTACCTGGTAATGAACCTTTATTATTGGCATATGTTCGCGTTTTTATGGACAATGAAATCCATGAAGAACTGCTCTTTGCGAGAACTTAGACAGCAGACACTAAAAGCGAATCAATATTTAATGTTTTGAGAGAATATTTCATGCAAAAAGCGATCCCTTTATCAAATATATCAGCAGCAGCATCAGATGAAGCACCTGTCATGTTAAGGCGATATCGTGAATTTATAAGCCATTTAAAACAAAATGTAGGAGGTGTTTGCAATACACTGCGGTACCCATCAGTTTTATAATGCTTGCTTTATAAATGATATTTATAATCATGCTAAGAGCAAGTAGAAGGGGCTTGAGCAGAACTGTACACCTGCCCCTGACTTCATGGAAGTCACTGATGGTTCCTGTTATTTTTAAGTAAGCAACCGCATCACTCCAAGACCTCCCTACTTCCCAGAATCTTACCCTTTTCTTATACATATATGTCTCAGCTTTAGCCCCAGACCCTATTCCACCCTAGACCTTCCACCCAGTATGTAGTAACGTAACTCTTAATATTGGTATATACCAGTGTTTGCATTGTACTTTATAATAAAGCTTTTCTTTCTTTTCTTTTAAAAGACAAAGATTATTTAACTCATCGACATTTAGTTGGTAAAAATCTGAGTGGAAGATTGCAACAATCTCTTCAATTTTTCATTAACTTAGTAAACAGGATTCGGAGCAAGGCGTTGAATTCGAGATTATTTGTACAGTTGTGTGCAGAAAATGACGAGAACTTTCATCGATTACTTCACACTGAAGTATGCTGGCTGTTAAAAGCAGTATGTTTGAAAAGATTTTTCTCACTTTTTGAAACAGCTTTAGAGTTTTTGGTGATAAAGATCCAATCATAAAAGAAAATTTTATTAAATGGAAACCAGACATTGCTTGTTTAACAGATTTGTTTAGTAAATTTAACGAGGTTAACTTGCAGTTAGAAGGAGGCAGTCTAAATTTGATATTAAAATAAAACAAATGAAGCTAAAGATAGGATGGCGCTAATTTTCAGTTTCCCAATCTGTCACAGACAAACTGCCTGGATGACGTTTCAACCTACGTTCAATATTCAAATATCCTTCACAAAACTTTGAAACAAGGTTTGAGCACATGGAACTACCACAGTGGATTATCAATCCATAAGGTAACAATGAAGAAATGGATGTCATATAACAAGAACTGGCCGGAATAAGCACTAACAAAGAACTTAATATACAATTCAGAAAGGGATATCAGCAATTTTGGCTTCAGAGAGACATACTTGTACCTGTTATGTATTCTGTATTATGAACTATACAGGATGAACGATAGCTTTTCGATCAGCATACCTCCTGGAAAGGGGTTTCAACGTGGCTGCCAATCTTCTTACAAAAAAAAGAAATATACTGAAAATCACTGACCTAGAACATTTGAGGTTAAAGCTAACTAAATTTAAGCCAAATATTGAAAATTACCTATTAATGCATCAAGCTCAATCATCCCATTAAAAGCATTTATTTTTTTGCTTAGTTATTTTATGTAATAATTTTACAAGATTTGCATTTTTTGTCGTTTTATTAATAAATGTATGCAACTTAACAAGCATTATTTTACTCCATAGTTAACTTTTTTTTTTAACCCCTTCCTGGGCTTCTGGCCCACACGGGGAATGTCCTCTATAGTTAACACTATCAAAGTGAGTAGCACTGTTTCAGCTGTCAAAAACACATTTGAAGTTGATAAATTTATAAAAATTCAATATTAGAAAGCCCCAAAACGGGAAAAAATTGGCATGGGGTCTACAAGACAAAAAAAAGGGGGGACCTCTGGTCTAAAGCCTCCAGTATTCAAATTTGATTTTTTTAATGATAGTTTCAATTTATTTGTACAGTATTGTAACTATATGACTTAAAAATCTGGTTATAATCAATAAGGACGGATGGATTAGCCATCATGAATTATTTCAATAGCCTATTTCTAAGTAAATTAGTGTTGCCTTGAGGAAACCTATAAAGGGAACGTGGGAATAAGCATAAATATTTTGGAACGAGAGAGATGACAGAGTAGCTAGTGATGCTGGGAAGAAATCAACAAACGGTAGAAAGGTCTCAATATGTTCTAAATTAGAAATTGGTGGTGCAAAGATTTTGGAAAACTATCCTTTGGTGTAATTTTCTTTGCAGATATCTGTAAAGATGTTCTAACCATTATAGCCCTGGGTAACATTTTCAATTATCTTTTAGAATTATTAGGACATTTTAATTGTGAAAAGTTTTTAATATAGGAACGAATTGGGACTAGTATAGATGTGTAGAATAGGAACTATCACTTTAAATGCTATTGAACTGTTATTACCTGTATTATTAAACAAATGCTTTTTTTTCTTGGGCATCTCAAAATTTACGCATGCTCTTCTCACGAGATAAAAGAAACTGTTCATGCACCTTGAAATAAAAACAATTGATAAACTACTTAGTGTCGATAACATTAAGCTGTTTTCTTGGTCACTTGTTTTTATAAACAATATTTTGTTTTTATTTGTAGTTATTGTTAATTATACATAATGATTTGAAATTCGAAAATGTAGAAGAATAATTTCATAATATTGAAAAACTTTGTATTTTATATAAAGATGTTATAAAATCGAAATGTTATTTACAAACATTGATAATTTATAACAGCTATTATGTCATAATTAAAGCAGCTGTTTTGAAAATTGATTGTCTTTTATTTCCAGCTATGAAATAAATTGTGCTATTTTTTCACTGAACAGATTAATACTGTCGAAAAATACCCTTTTTAAGACCAAATGATTTAAAAATGTGGTCTGAGCTGGTACTGAAGAGTGTTGAGTGGATCTTTGTTCTAGAAATGAAAATAATTTTGGACCGACTGCAAAGAAAATTGTCAAGGTCAAATGGTTGCGAAAGAAGAAGTTGGCACAAGTCTCACATCCCTGAAATGTGTTCACATGAATCGGAAAAAGAAATACTAAGGCTGAACCCCTATATAAAACACGTGATTGTCAAGGAAAATCGAAGGGTAATGGTTAAAATTATGGGTCAACATGATCTTACTCATTAATATATTTTACAAGTAGTTGTTTTTTTGGAAACATTGAAGATCAGTGATAAAAATCGTCAGCTCAGCACCACCTACCTAATACGACGACAACCTTCAGTTGGCTCTCTTTATAAGCTGTTACACCATGGATTTAATTATTTATTTTTAACATTCTTTTATTTTTTACATTCATGGTAACAGTTTTTTTGTAATAGTAAAGCAATAATAATAAACCAAGTTATTACTGCATCCATATATTCTAGGTTATTTGAGTCAACATCATTAATTAATAGAGCATATAAACATAAGTAAATATCAAATAAAGAAAACATTTTTGTTATTTTATCCACAACCGTCAGTTTTTATTGACGCCCATGGAGCTAAAACCTGACTTGGAGTGAATTGTCACCTGATAACAAGGTCTGTGAGTGAAGAATAGCTCAGAGCAGTGCAAAATGTTTTTAATTATAACTAATATTGTGGAGACCGAGGTTTGTTTATTTAACCAGTTCCTAACAACATTCCAAGTTGGAACTGTGTTGAATGATGCTATCTTATGCTTCAATTTCCAATATGTATATTCATGGGTTGAAATTCCAAAAGATGTCCAAGATCTCCCATTGAAGGAAGGTCTAAATATCAGCAAATGTTTAATAACAAATGTCAATAATGGTGTCAAGTGTCATTTTATGCGATGAATAAGGATATAACTTTCAAAGTTCAGCGATTTCAATAAAACTGTTGGTGATAAATTAGGAGCCGAGAAAAACCATATTTAAAATTTAATTTTTTGATCATCACACTGTCTTTGATCTGCATGTTCAATAGGGATATCATACTTCGTTTATTTTGTTTTTTACCCAAAATAAGAAAATATATGCCAGATTTTATTAAATGTGCTTAGATTATTGGAAAATCACAAAAGCTAGGAGACTCATTAAGTAAAGTAAGTCAGCAGAAAAAATTTGGCGGAATAAACAAATTGTTATTGGTATATAGAACTTCTAAAAACCTACAAATATGATTACATTCGCCAGGAAGAACAAACTTTTTTTCATCAATGTCTTGAAACACTTTTCAGCGGAATCGTTCCGGAGTTATGGCCCTGAATTGATTACTTTTCTTTAGGATCTGTTTATTGATGTACGGAGAGAAGAATGTCAACCTTTGAAATGGAAGAAAAGAATCATCAACCCAATTCATAATGAAAAAATATTGTAACTACAGAGTTATATCGCTGCTTCCATGTGTATACAAAATTCTATGTCAAATGATTTTAAGATAAAAGTAGGAAAGTATCAATTGGGCTTTGATATTGGTCAACCATTTACCAAATCTTCACCCTCCGAATGCTTCTGGTAAAAACAAGAGAGTGCCAGTTGTTTTCTTCAACGTTAATTGACTTCAAACAAGCCTATGACTTCAGGGACAGAAAATATGTACAGTGCAATCTCGCTAATCCAAACTGTATATTTTTTATAAGCTGTTTTAATATCTAATGTCTAAGAGTTTGAAGGAAAGTGGATTTATATAGCAACTTTTGATAAACACTTTTATCTACAGAACATCACAATAAAGGCACATTACATGAAAGACCTGCATTCACACGTAGGATCACAAGATGGAGACAAAACTTTGAATCTAAAGTAAGCGGTGGGTTTCCTTCCCGCAGCTTGGGATTCATTCAACTCAAAACACATAACCACCTCTTGGAATAACTTAATAGGCAAGGAATGCGTTTCAAAAAAGCTCCTGTCATTGAATCCAACCGGGAAATGATTTCTCACTTGATCAAAGAAATAAATCCTGCTGTTACTGTTTGCGAAGATATGACTAAGCGGATTGAAGGAAACGAAGAAAAGAAATTCTCTTTCAAAACAGATGAGAAAATCGTACAAGTCAAATATTTTAATATACATTTAAACATACATTTTGTGTTACACACAATAAAAAGTACGTCTATTTTCCAACCTCTATAATCCGTATTTTCACTAATCCGAACACCCTCCATCGACAATTAGTTCAGATTAGTGAGATTCCAATGCATATGCATAAAGCAATGGTGGAGATGAACAATCCCACAAAACTAGTACACCTTATTAAAATTACAATGAATTTTTGGCAATACATGGACAGTTTTTGAGGTGTTTTGGCGCCCTGTTTTAGTAACTTTGTAAAAACTTTGTTTTCATTCGCTTAATTTAATGGGAACTTTCATTCATAACCTTTTAATCGAAAATGTATTTAATAAAAACAAATTTGATGTAGGGGAATATACTGCTTGTATATTGTTATGATCGTTGGTGAAGAGGGGGGGAGCTTTAACATCGTTTTTTTTGTATATACAGCCCACAAAATCCCCACTATGTTATAAACAATCTTAATCAGGACTTAGAGCTTGTTAATTTGATACCCTACTCGATAAAAAAAAGTTTTTTATTACCAAATAATTAATATTAAAATTTATCAATTTTATGAAGTTAAAATATTTTTTATATTTATTTGTCTTTGTATATTTTTGAAAATGGAATCTTGGAATAAACTTTCATGCGCCAACTGAGGGACTCGCCATCACTTTCAGAGAGGTGAAAACATAAGGGTTTTTGATTTTGAAAAAAACAATCACCAAAATTTAATAACAATGTAACGTACTAATTTTGAGAAGAAGGTAGTTTGTAAAACATAAACGCAATCTGCCACTTTAGGAAAAAAGGTAGTTAATGAAATAAAAATTAAATTCTATACATGTTTTTTTTTGTTTTTTTAATGATAAAGCTCTCTTAGGGTAGATTGTTTTTTTTTTACATTTTATGATAACATATTGTAATAAATATTACCAACTAAACAAAACAAAAACTAAGTTTTATAAATATTGTACTGTTATTGTGTTTAAACGATCTGTTTTTCTGTAATTCATTGGTTCTAGTCCATTCCTATAGCTGAAAATGACAATTAAATTTATATTTTAATTTTCAGCTAATTATGACCACCATCCTTCAGGGAAGGAGTTACTTTCTTATAATTGAGAAAGATTATGCTGAATTAGGGGGGATGTTAAATTTCATAATGCTTTGTACTAAAAATATATGACCACTAGAGCTGGGAATTATGTGTATCTGCATATTTTTCCCAGAACAAAATATTAGCGGTACCATCGATTACTATACTTTCTAAGGCATTTTAAGTAAATTTATGTTAATTTTATTTTACTTATGTTACATATGTCAGTGAAATTACATATTTTGTTAAATATTTCCTTGGGATTTATACATTTTTTTTTTAATTAATATTAATTTGTCACTTTCAATTGAAAGACGAGAATTTCGGAAGTATTTGGAACAGGTTGCCTTATTTATTTTGATAATTAGAATGAGAATTGTGCACTTTGAAAGATGCAGTTTTGAAGAAATGAAAACTCTTCAGTTTGAATTATGACTTTAAATAATAAACTTGAAAAGTGGTCGGTAAAAAATCCCAAAACTGGCGGTTGCCAAAGTTGCCAAGTTTGCTCATGAGTTTCTTGATAAAACATTTAATAGTGATAAGCAAATAAATAACAATTTTCAATAGGGGACTAGAATCGATTAGTACATTATCTTTCTGACATTGAATTTAAATTTGAATATCAAATTAAACTTTAATAATATCAAAATCCACACAAATAACCAATAGTTAGTAATATAAAATCTAAGATTATATGTAGTTATTAACCATGTATAAGATATACTGATAAATAAAATTAACAAAAAAAAAGGAACCAGAGTTATACTTTATTTACATAAACAGATGTATCGTTATTTATGAGGCAAAAAAGCCCTTTTCCAATAAAATGATTAACAAAAGTTGTTTTATATTTAAAGGGAAATAAGAAAATGTTTACACAAAAACACAAAACTAAATAAATCTGATTCTGACGATCTTGTGAAAATATGTTATACTTAATTCACTCGCTTAAATGCAATACATTCATTAACTATAAAGTCCATATAAATTTTAAATCACAGGTTAAAATCAAACTTATCTATACTAAAAAATATCTACAAATTAAAGCTTTTATACAATTTATATTATTTACAAAAGTTGAAAGATGTCGCTTAATTTTTAACTCCGGTTGTACCTGTTACCCCAACCTCTTTTGTTATCGTCCTTAAATTCATCCATCGCACGTTGCCTAGCAAGTTCTGTAGAATCATCAGTGTCAGCGAGATGGTCCCTTTGTTCACTTTCGGCTTCCTCTTTGGAACTGGTATCAGCTTGTTTAAGCATTCTCATATGATGTTGAGCATCTGGTTGAGCTGGGAATCTGTTAAATCACAGATAAAAATATAAACAGTTAAATAATTAATTATGATGACTTTTGTTGCCATACTTATTTGTTAACTAAACAAGGAATTTTACTTGACTTGAATATTAGTTTTTTATATAAGGTTTATTTAAATGGAAATATTTAGCTTTTTTTGGGGAGGGGGGACAAAACTTTATGTACTATAGAAGAAATGCCAATAATTGAAAACATAATCACATTATATCCAATGATAACTCGATGTAATACAGATGGCAGTAATTTTTGAAGTGTTACTGTATTGTAACCCGCATAATGCAAACATTTAACAAATCTACTAAGGAGACAAAATAGAAAAGTCAAAATTTAGGAAAGCCAGCCTTTGCAGTGCACATAAATTTAGCAGTAAGGGTTTTGCATATTTGAGCAACTGATGACAAACTCAGGCCTTTAAAGCAAAGAAGTGAATTTTGGACCTAGCAATGTTTATGCTAAGGCCAAGGCAATGAACCTGACAGACCATTCCACTACCGTGATGAGGAGCGAAAGGCCAACTTTCGGTGGAACGCGCCTGAATTTTTCATTAGATACAGACCACTGTCAGGGTAGGCTATGAATGTAGCCAAACAAAAAATCATTTACTAACAAATTTAATGACATTGCGACTAAAAAATAATATTAATAATACTATAAATACAATTTGAACACATTATTAATTGATCAAGTGATGAATTTTTCAATCTAACTCATTCTTCAGCAATAATGAGATTTATGAAATCATTGTGGATTTATTTACAATTGTCACCCATACAAGTAGTTTTTAAGCAGCTATTTTCAACAATGAAGCACATGAAGAATAAATCTGGAACTAACATAACTGATGAATACCTTGATAACTCACTTAGAACTGTAACTGCTTACATCAAAAACCATATCAAACATTAAAACTAATTTCAGGTTGCTGCCTTGTCTATTACTTTTATAATATATCCACCAATTACTTAGGTCAAAATTACTTAAATATGTGGCTCCCATATGGTGTGCGGTTAGCGAAACTGCTTCATCTGTTTCTGAGTTTTTAGATCGTCGGTTATCGTTAGTTTATTTAATGTGTGGTCCAAAACAATTTATAGCTAAAAGGTTGGATAACCGTAGTGTAGATGAATACTGATTTGATCCAAAGCCTAATAGTGACAGGATAAAAGTGCAGATTAAATCAAACATCGACTACTCATCAAAGTACAACACAGACAAACACCCCATTGTTTCAACGACAGACTGAATTAATCATTATAATATGTATTTTAGATATTTATGAAGATCTTGAATGCCTTAAGAGGTCAGCACATAAACTCTTTTGAAAATATGGTATAAATGATCTCAGCAGGTACATGATGTGACAGAATTAACGACAATAAACATCACTAATTAATTCTATTTAACTTGTTGCTTTTCATCATATGACTGAGGACAGCAGTCTTACAATTTAAAAAAAAAACGTTTTATCAAATAAAAAATATTGGGGAGAGAAATTATTTAGTTTGTGTATCCTATTAGGTTTGATATCACCACAACACTAACCTTTGAGAATACCAGAAGAAAGGTATTTACTATTGAAATTATGACAAAGAAATTTCCAAACTGCCTTCCTACCAAGTTGTCGGTTTTTTTCCAACTTTTAATTAATAAGATTATGAATAAGCTTTTTTCCAAGGCAAGTTTGATTGCCGAATTTCTACGTGTTGTGCAATTAAACTTTTGTCTCTGGGTCAATATTTTTTTGTTACCTTATGACTCTTGAAAATCAAAATGTATCAGCAACCACTATTATATACCTGGACAGAGTACCTGACAGTGTGAGACGGACCAAAAATGGTTGAGAACCACTGAAATGGGCCACACCACCAAGTTCTAGTGACTGACAATGTACGAGAATGTTCAAATTGACACAAATGTAGTTTCATTCTTGAAGCTAGATGATATAATCTATATAACTGCGAATTACTAATATATAACATACATTTTTCATCGTTTGACAATAAGTTGGAGGGCACAACAAAATTTCAACAATCAAGAAGTTAGTTGCTACATAACATCGATTTGATAAAAATAATAAAATGAAAATTAATAAACAATAACTTACATTCCATCCTCGACCCTTTTATCATAAAATTCCTGAACTGTCATTGTTGGTAAACTTGGATAACCAGCACCAAAAACTGCTTTTTGAACTTCATCTCTTGTAATAATTACAGGCATAAGTGGTTTTGGAGGTGGCATTCTACGTTTTCTTCCTTCTTCTGAATTTGCAAGTGGGTCGTCTTTCAAGACACTTTTCATGTGAGCGAGAATTCTTTTTTCTGATTGTAAGCAATCTAATTCTTCTTCAGCTTTGGAAACAAAAGATTTGACTAATTTCAAATAGTAATCCCTTTTAACATCATCATCAACATTGTCTGATTTGAGTGTCTTTGACAGTGCATTTAACTCTTCTTCAAGAGCCTTTTCTTCTCTAAATCGTTGAATTTTGGTAGCTCTCGTCCGAGCTGCTCCGACCAAGTCAAACATCGGTCTACTATTAACAGGTTTTTCCACCTCTTCCTGATCACAAATAACAGGCGGAGGTATATCAACATTTGAAACATTGTAGTCATTACACCTTTGCAAAAAATCCCGAAAATAAATGTCACTAGTTTCGACTACTTCTATCCTAGAGCGAACAGTCAATTTCAATGCTAACGTTCCGAGTAGTGCAGGTAATAAAAACAGCCTAAGATTTTCAGTGGCAACTTCTTCAACAGATTCATTTGAACTAAATACACCTGCTACTGAGGTGAGACGTGTAGCTTCTTCCAGCATCCGCATAGCTTGTTTTATTTTGTTCTAAAAATAAATTGAACATTACTATTATGATAAAAGATCTTCATGGATCGAAGCATAATTCATCTAGTTTAAGTATCTCAGACAAACTAAATCATAGTATAGAACAAATCGACTAAATTTTATACTTATAATCTAAGCCTGTTTTGACAAGCTTCAAAACTATACCAAGAGCTTGGAAAACTTTACCTGAATTACGACGCTATTAGTAGGTTCATCGCAATTGGAGACGCAGATAAACAAATCATATCCTTCGTCAAATAGTTCTAACAATTTCTTTTCATCGTTTTCTGACGTAGCCATTTGTAGAATATTATGAACTAGCAAACCTTCTCAAGAGAGACCGCAGAGGTTAGGCACAACCAGGTAATAAACATTGAAACAGGGCGCCAACCCGACCAAACTTTTGAACCAAATTAACAGCACTAAAGGTTCATATCGGATATAATCAATGTGTAACCATCAGAAGAAAATACATATAACATAACAGCACTCAATTATATTTGCAAAGTTTTTACTAAAATTAAATTCAGTATCATCTAAATTCGATTCATTTTACTTATGGTTGGAACAATCCATGACGAAAGTTCAATTAAATAAATTATTAATTTGAATTATTTATTAGGTTAAGAAATAATATTATAAATCATTATATAAAAAAATAAAAAACATTCAGGTCATCTTAGTTTGAATAAAAGCTGAAGATACCTACGAAATTTACAAGGTATAGCCCGCTCAGTTAATAGTTAAGTGGTTTTCAAAGACTACACCATGGCTCCATGTAGGGGTGGCATCCGGGGATCTCGAAAGGTTGAAAACTTTCTTACGATGTCTTCAGTAATGAACTTTGTATCCAGTGAATATGTATATTTAATGGAAAGGAATACTTTATGCAATAATAAAAATAGAAATCAGTTTCTGTATAAATTCATTCACGAATTGATGTATTCCTAATTAAACACTGATTTCCATGATTCATCGGTGCTATCATGACACTTATCTATGCTCTGAGTCAGAGTGGCTCGTATATTATTTCCTTGCTTCCTACATTTTTCAAATCGGTCATAAACATAATCCTCCCTATGTACACAATCTCCTTCTGTTCAAATCATCAGTCTGTTACCGAAGTACCGTCTTTCTTTATTTTTTTAAACCCCTTTAAATTTTAAAACAATGTGTAAAAATATGAACAAAATAATTGACAAATTTTCTACTCTTTCTGCTATGCGCAGATGCATTTGAAGGAGGTTGGGTTGCATAAAATCAGATTGAAGTTAATAGGAAAATAACATGAATCAAGGTGGAGCTCCGGTGCACTCCTGTGTCTTGAACCCAAAAGTGCTAATACCGTCTGTCTGTCCTCTGCAACCCTTTTCATCTGATTGGAGCATTTCACCTTTCCTTTTTCCCTCGCTCCACCAAACATTAATTATTAGTAACATATATATCACAATATTAGTTATTTTATCCCATTTAAACTAAAAATATTATATAATTACTTTTTTAATATATTTTTAAGGATTCCTACATATATCTCCCAACCACTACATTCTGGCTACACAAGATTTTCTCAAATAATAATTAAATACTAATTGAAAAAATAATTTAATTAAGTTTCGACCAAACGGCTATTAAAACCTAATTTTGTTTTTAAATATCTTTGAATTTAGTTTTTTGTTACCACAGAATAACGATCAGCCTATGAGTCATAACAATAAATTAACGGGACTACTATTTTTTTTTTGTATTTCGTTAGTTTTTTTCAAAATTATGTCTACCTGCTGTTCTGGTCTTCAATAGTCATAAAATTTTTCATAGAAACGTCATTTTATGTTGTGATTACTTAATTAATTACTTCTAATCGATTTTGTTGTGTATTCTGTAATTTTCAGTAGGATATCAAATTAATATTTTCAATTGATGATTAGCAATGTGTAAGTTTTGTTTTAAAATTATAATTGTAAAACTTCACTAAAGCTGTTGTATTAGAAATGCATGATTTTTTTATGTTAGTTCCATTTGATAACTCTATGATGTTAAAACTTTAGAGGTCAGAGTTTCTAAGGAGCCAGCTTAAGTTTAGCGTGACGCATGTGTCGGGGACAATTGAACAATTGTGTTTTTATTCTCTTTAACTTGAGGATGTGCAAATCAGAATATGCAATGTACTCTTGCTATTTATTCAGTTATGACGCAGCTAACTCCAACATAAATCTAGCTGGTCACTTTAAAATCCCCATTCGATGATAAATTAAACATTTATATTGTTTTTTTAATATTATTTTCCACGGTATTGATACTTTAAAAAGAGACATATTTGCACAGTTCATCAAGCTTTAGTCGCTCCAAAATATTCTTTTATTGATAAAATATCATTTAACAGTAAACATTTCGTCTGTTCTAGAACCATCAAGGCCTCAAGTAGTTGTCTATAGTTTTATAATGCTTGTTTTATATATATTTATAATCTTGCTAAGAACAAGTAGAAAGGGCTTGAGCAGAACTGTACACCTGCCTCGTGACTTCATGGAAGTCACTGATGGTTCCTGTTATTTTTAAGTAAGCAACCCTCTTTACTTCCCTTAATCCCTACTTCCCAGAATCTTATCCTTTTCTTCTACATATATTTCTCAGCTTTAGCCCCAGACCCCACTCGTTCCTAGACATTCCGCCCAGTATGTAACGTAACTCTCAATATTTGTAAATACCAGTGTTTTGCTTGTACTTAATAATAAAGTTCCTCTTTCTTTTCTTTTAAAAGACTCTCCTCAACAAAGATTATTTAACTGATGATGATACTATTAAGCTTTTTATGTACGTACCAAATTGGAACGGTAACATCATTAAATAGTTTGGCAAAGATATGTAAGTGTTATTAAATAAACAAGCCATTATTCTGTTAGAGGAGGTTATATGATAAGCTCATCCGACCTGTATTTCCAATCTCACAAATCTGCTTCCTTTAATCGTTCTTTTCTTTTCCGTGCCACAAACTTTTGGAACTCTATTCCCATAGTTTCTAGGCTGTTCGTCAATTCACATAATCTTTAAATCTGGACGTTACCAGTTCCTTATCTCCAATCTAACAATTCATTATTCGTCGTTATAACTATTATTCTTTTTTTTATTCATTCCCTATTTTGATATATTCCAGAAACCGTGATTATTTTCCTCCTGAGAATGCTCCCTGTATTTATCCTAAAATCCCTATTTGTCATTCACCTCCAGTTTTTTTTATGTTTCAATATTATATTGTTGATTCGTTGAATGCACCACGTATGCACAAAGGGCCTTTGTTGTTTATCAGCTAACGCTGACTGGTACACTGTCAGAGGTTCAACTCGGCTGAACCATGTATACAAATGTCATTCATTCAGTAGGTTGAATCAGTCCCGATGATTGATTTTTTTGAATGCAGCTTTTTAAAATAACATACAGACCCGAATTAATTATGATAAATTAGAGCCTCTTCATTCGTGCTTGAGATATTCCTCTGTAAAAAATGTACGTTTCAAAAAGTTTTTTTCCTTTTAGCAGCTTTGAATTGTGCTTGAAAATTGAATACAACAAAATAAATTTCAAAGGAATACGGTGAAGGTCAAGATGTATTTGTTCGGGAGTAATTATGTTTCTAAACACCCACGTAAGAGAGAAATTCTTCTAAAGATAACTTAAATAATTTGAAAGAGATAAGCTAATATAACTATCTTATCAATTCCGAAGTTCAATGTATCGATATCTTTCCCAATGAACGTAATTGGTGGTATTTAGTTTAGTACTTTTTTTTTTTAAACTGTAAATAAAATTAGATAAAACGATAAATCAAGACAATTTCTAATTCCATTGGGTAATAAATATTCGAATCATTTAATAGCACAAGACCTTTTTTCAAAGTTCGCTGAATCCTTGTTTTTTTTCCAATCCCCTTAAAAATGATTATTCATTATTCTCACTCGAACCTATTTACATTGCAGTTTAATATTTCCTGTAGCGTCGCTACATTCTATACAAGGTCTAAATTCTGTATAAAAGTTATATAATCAATACAAGTACAATGATACACAATATACTTGACTTCATTGATAAGACTTTAAGGTGATGGGGCTCGCCTTTGAAACCTTGTTTCCCAAATCACAAGCCCTTATAGTTTTCACTGGTATGTTTGTCTGTCCTAATCTTTGCTCGAGACCTCTGTTCAATACATAGACAAAACATAAAAATGAATGATGTTAGATTTTTATTAAATTTATTAATGTGTGACGTTTCGACATCTAATAATAAAATCGAATTACTATCTTTACTTATAGCCTAAGCAGATTTGCCAACAAATCACCCACTCAGTTTTGTATTCTCGTCTAGCCACGAACTGCCAGAACTCAAACACCTTGGTCCAGGCAAAGGTCAACAGCCGCTTGAGATGAGAGACTAATGTGTAACCAGCTGATTTTGAGTTTAGGAAGCATGACTCAACTTAAATTAATACAAAAAATATCAAGAGGCTCGTCCTCTGTCAAACTCGGTAGATAACATTCCATCACATTTTGCCAAATCACCGACCACAGTGCAGAATGGGAATTCGATTTCTCAATACTGTCCTACTAGCCTAAAATGCTAAAATATTTGCCAAAAACTAGTTAGACAGTTCCATAAGCTTATTTTAACGTTTTGCCAGGACATCACAATGCAGGTAGGCTCATACCGTTTGACTAATAGGGCAGAATACTAATTATCAAAAGTTCGGCGAATATTAATGTCGTTTTTTTTTACATTAAATTCAAACAGATAAATTTTTAACAAGTTTTTGTTTTTGATCAATGATGTAATCACCCTTGAATTTGAAAATTCGGATGATGTCCAAAATGCCATCCCCAGATATTTTGCACAAAAACCAATTGATTTTGATCGGACAGGCATTGAAAATTTACACACAATGCCGAAACGGTTGCTGATAACGAGGGTGATTACATCATTGATTAAAAACAAAAACTTATTAATAAAAATAAAATTTATTTTTTGACTTTAATGTAAAAAAACAAAAACGAAATTACTTTCCGGTCTCCCTATTATATTGACATTTTATTTTATGGGCACAGTTCATGAGTTGAACATAAAACTTGAATACTAAACTAAAGCCTAAGTCGTGACAAAACACGATACTTATGTATTATTAAGTATTTAAGGTGACAATGAGTGCCATTGATGGAAATGCTGGGGTTTTGTGAGATATGATGTTAAAGATAGCATACGAATATACAAAACTTCCATACTATTGGCCATAAAAAAGAGACATATGCTGATAACTTGCCAGATTTTTTTTTTTAGCTAAACGGGACTTTCATCCTTGACATTTTTCCTCTACCTGATAAAAAAGTTTTAGAAAAATATACACCAGTATGTATATGCAAATCTTTTCTTCATCGGTGACTAAATAATAAATCCACTAGTATAGGATTCATGGAACAGTAGCCTTTCATTATTATCAATACATTTTTTTAACCCACTAATGTTATTTGTCTACATATGTGTTGTTAGATCCGATAAATAATGTTCAGAGTTCTTAATGAATTATAGAAGTTAGAATGTTTACAGCATACGTATAGTCTCTGAAACTCATTGAAAAAGTTTTACTGTTTGCTCATCGGGAATCGCGATAAATTCAGCATTTCCACCAAGTAAATGGTTCTAACATATGGGACACTCGTCTTCCTATCCTAAACCTTAGAAGCAAAGGTTGTTTTTATATGATGTTGTTCCAACTTCTGACAGGAATGCAAGGACAAATATTTTCAACAATTACACAAACAATGTACGATAACCAACGACAAAGAAAATCCTTGAAGCTTTACTTAGGAGTGAGAAATAATTGCTTTTTGCGACATTACATATTCAGTTCTTCTCAACTGTCCCGTGTTACTTTACCTCACGTTAAGACTTCAGTCAGATCAACACTTGAGATATGGTTAATGCGAATTAACGATCAGAGCGAAAACCGTTTGTTTTTGAGTAGGCTATTTTTGCAGTAGAAATTACAAAATGCCATTACTCCATATAGCCTTGGCGTTTCCAGGTGGCCTCAGTCTCATAAATGTGTTTGAAAAAGTAAATAGCAAACGACAGGAAATTAAAGTCCAAAGAAAATCTTGTTATTAAAACTTTATACTCAATCGACTGACTAGAATGTTAACGGGTGTTTTTTTTTTTTTTTAGCTAAGCTTATTTGAAAGTATTATTTCCACACAACTTACGAGGAATGTTATTTATCGTGTATGTAACTACAAAAGACAAAACAGCAAGCTCTAAATGGTTTCGATTTATATAAATTTAAAATATGTACAAGAAACATCATATTAGTTAAATAAAAATTGGCCCAGCCAATTGGCACTAAAATGATACTAAACTACGTCAAATTTGTTTTTACAGTTCTGTGTTTTTTCTAAACCAGCAACCCTCATATTGTATTTAAATGTGTTATGTTTTCTTATAATTTCGAACAATCGTACTCATTTTACCACCAGGTGACGTATCTTTACGTGGCCATCACCAATTCCCCAAACTTGCGACGTACTTTGTGTTTTTTTCTCATTGATTAAGCGTACCAATTTCGATTTAAGTCGAGCCGTCGGTGTCAGCACGTATTATTGTTAAATTACATACTTATTATAATCATTGATACTGACCATTACAACATTATTGTATTGTTTATTTTCATTTTTATATAATTTAGACACACATATAAAAAAAAATGCGACCACAAGTGTGTGCCCCCACCTAAGTATAAATAGGCCTCTAAAAAAGTCCACTGATTGAGTAAAAGTTGAGAAAACGATAATAATGTCAGTTTTAATGAGTTTCTTTAATTACGGTTAAAAAAAACAACACAAATTGCCTATTGTCAAGAAGTATGAAGTTTTAAATATAAACCTAAAAATGCTGTTGTCTATGCAATTTCCTAGTACATCAAAATATCATTAGTACCTACTAATGATTGAAAAAATAATTGAATACAAGTGTAATTTTCGCGCAATGAAGTTTAATGTGTGTAGAAATTTGTTCGTTTTAACTCTCCCTTAAAACATGTAAAGCAAACAAACCATTAGACACTATCCACGTTACAAATGACTGATTAGTAAAGTAATGTAGATAAAATAACAATTCAATCTTTCCGTTCAGGTCCGACAACACAGACAGATAAAATGGTGGGCACGGCAGATAGCAATCTTGAATAAAAAATATGTGAGACCTCGCGTCAGTGCCAATTGTTCATTATCAAAGGCTAAGTGAAGGACACTTATCCCGCGGTTCACGCATTAATTATTAACGTAATTGTTTTGTGGCACATCGATAGAAATTGAATATTCAATTTGTTCCAGTATATTTGAACGGTTTTATATTAACATAAGACTGTATAAGATATATTAAAAAAGTGGAACTTATTCAATCATTAAAAAAAGTCCGGAGTCGGATGGGATGTACAAAAGCTTACAACAAAGCTGCAACTGAGAAGCTATTTATCCTTAAATGCTTTTTTATGTATGATGACACTTAAAGATAGTTTCGCCATTTTGAAGGTCGCAATGGAGACAGCAACGCAAGAACAACTTTAGAGATATTAGAATAATAAAGCAGAAATTGCGGAGTTAAATAGTTTTGTTTTTTTTATACTAAGATCTTAGTTATTTAAAGGTATTTTTATTTGTTGAAAAGTGACCTTGATGGAAAACAGTGTATATTTAAATTTAAATATATTGGCGCCAAAAGCAGCAATCCAGCCAATGAGATTGGAGAGTTAGGGAGGAGGGAGTAGTGTGATCTGTATTGTTGAAAATCAAGGTGACTGGACCATTCTTAAGTCAGTCAGCTCATGAGAGTTACTTAAACACATCAGGGCACTTCAAAATAATCTAGTCTTCCTTAACTCTGTGCACATCTGTCATAAATATTGTTACATATTCAACCATATATTTATAAGTTTTTATTATTAATAAAACTGGATTTTTTTTTTAACGAATCAAAATGTTTAAGTTAAGTTTAAGCAGGGTTGGACAGCTCAAGAATGAAGCGAGTTTGCTCAAATTGTTCAAGAGGATCAATGAAAGGTACAGTTCATAATTCTGTTTCTATATAGTCTATATCATTATGAAATAATTACAATGACCTGCATGAATTGCCAGAAAATCTAATATTCGCTTAACCAGAAATTAATCTGTACATTGACACTTATAAAACTACCCCTGAAATTTTTGTTTAAAAAAATGCAGAGCGCTCGCATATGGTTTGGTTAGTAATATAATTGCTTCATGATTTGAGGGTTCGGGGTTCCAACCCGAAAATGGGCTGCAATTTATTTTACTTTAGTTAATAGAAATCATTCTCGATAATCTAGTCACCTTGAATGGGAATATTGCTTATGTAAGTATTGGGTAATGAAGCCCAATTAAAAATTAAGGGCATTGCCCTGTTTTTAATTCTTAATTTAATAAAGTTTCAGGATTGGTTTTATAGTGATAAAATCTTATTACAGCATTCAATTCCCTTATAAGTTAAATATAAATTGTTTTATAGTTAATTCCAACAATTTATTCGTTGTGTTTTTGTTTTGTTTTCTATTAGCCAATAAATTTAAAAGTATAAATACTAAAATAGATATTTCTTTAATTTTAGAATATCTTTCTCACCTGTTGGTTGCATAGTAAAATGAAAAACGTCATTTGAGGGTTGATACTTTTTTTATTATTTTCACTGCTTATTGTTATTTATAATTGATTAAAATGAAGAATGATTTGACCTCAATTCAAAATCATTATGGCATATTATCAATACCATAACTAAAGTAAATTACATCACAGTGGTCTAATTGTTAAGTTAACTCAACTATAGCATTCTTTTTGCTACCTACGTATTATGAGATTCGTAAGTTATAATTCGTTCATTTTAAAGTTTATAAGATATAAAGCTTCAATATAGTGGAATGAGTAGCTGATCTAAATGAGGGAAATTTCTCGAATCAAATTCTGTTAATTTGATTTTACTTTTGTAAATAGCCTGCCTTTCCTGCAGTGAATGGCCATACTTAAGGTGTAAAAGCACTCCCCCTCCTTCCCAAAAGTAAAACATTAAATTCAATAGAAATGTAGTGTTACCTACTACTTGTTGGTGAATGGTCCCTTCAAACCAGAGCATAAACGTGTTTTGTAGTGTGTGTAGAAAGTGTTAAAATATGATATTAACCAATTGAATTTAAAGAGTTATTCTCTATGTTTTATTTCATTTATGCAAGATTTACCCAGGCATATGTTATATGTACTAAGTTCATATACACAAATGATATGCACATTGTGATGTATATGCAAATAAATCCATGCGAGTACGCAATACATGTGCTCATGACTTAATTGTTGAGATTACTTCTTAATTGTTGGGAAAAACTTGTTTGTCAAGATTATAACTTGATATTAATATGATGAGAATAAATTAGTAACTTATTCAAACAAATAATTAATGTGTCTTGTCTTTTGTTTAGTTATAAATGAATAGTTGAGTTATAAATATTTTTAAAGAAATAATATAATATTAGTCTAATTATATATCTAGGCATGGAATAAGACCATGGTTTAAATAACGAAAGTGATTGAATGATTATTGAACTCGAAAAATGACTTATATTTATTTAAGGTTGAAAATAAGTTCCAATGAATTATAAATGTTATACTTACTAGTGTGCCTAAGCAAGTTGTCTGAAATTGAAAACCTTTGGCTGATTGTATTTATTTTAAGATCTGTTTGGCAACCCCGGTGTCTAAATTTTGATGCTGTTGCATCTTATTAGAAATGATTCCATTTTATATAGACAATAATGAAATGAAATGAAACTTCTGGCAAAAGAAGCGACAGTTGATGTTTCACCATACCATGTAAGTCTCCATTAGGTCCAGTGATAGGTACTATAACTCTACTATGCAAGGAATTACCTTCAATTCCAAACTACAGATGCATGTATTTAAATCTAAAAAATCGTCGGCCGTCAGGATCTTTAAGGAACACAAGTTTGCAGTTTGGTCACCTTCTCCAGATGGACTGCCAGGAAAGGTCAACGACGAGACGAGAGTTGAGGGAAGAAAATCAGGTTTTCCCGGGAAGAAGAAAGCCCCTTGATAGGGCACAGGAGAAAAGAGCTAATACAGAACAGACACGTATGATCCAGATTTTATAGAAAGCATCACACTGCTAGATGTTAAAAGAGGATTGTGATATGGTAATAACTATTTAAATGTATCCTTTGATTCTTTGTTAAGCAAAGCGAATTTTAATTACAGATTTTATGAATTATAACCTCGTTATAGTCATCATTATTTTTAAGGCAATCTACCTACCTATTATTTTTATTGTAAATAATTCACTAATTAAAGATAAAGTCACTGCTTAAAATTCGACTTTATAGCTCCGGTAGCATAATCAGCCAAAAGATGGTTAATTAGAAGGTTCTAACTAACCATTTCAACACGCTTTGATAAATAATTAATAATCAGAATTTATCTTTTAGACAACTTGCATCGGCAGCGACTCAACCAAAGGAAGATGTACAGGCAGGTCCTAAGGAGAATATGTCGTTCATGATGAACCTCTTCCGCGGAGTTGTTCAGCCTGCACAAGTCTTTCCCTATCCTGATGTACTGAATGAAGAGATGACTGACAGTCTTCGAGAGCTTATAGATCCCGTTCAAAAATTCTTTGAGGTAGGCTCATTTTAAAAATTATACTCTTTTTTTGGCTTGTTTGTGTATAAATAAAAATTGCTGGTCATGTAAAAATAAAAAAAATGAGAGAAACTACTCATTAAAAACCAAATTTTACAATGGACCAATTTGAAATATCAGCTGTTCCTCATAAATCGGTCAATGAAGGAAAAAGTATTATATTTTTTCAAAAATTATCATGGCTTCTTTTTCTAGTAATTTCAATGTAATTTTTTTTCAGAATTAGCATTAGCATTAGCATATTTGTTTTTTTTTAATCATTGACTTACCTAGTTTTTAAGGTAGTATTTTTTTTTTGCACTGTTTTTGTTGGATGAAGTTGAAATATAAATAAACCTTATTATTCCGCTTAAAAATATACAATTACCTGATTTTCAGAAAAAGTTCTACTATAAATACATTTCCTTCATGACCATTGATATATGTTAAGAGAAATGAAAATAATATATTATATTGCGTATTTTATTTTGAGACTTGCTTTGTTGTAGAGTATACTTTGGATTATACTAACTATTTTGGCAATTATATATTTATTTATATATGGGTTGTTTTTTTTCCCTCCCCTACCACAGGATCTGTGTCCCAGACGGGGTCCCTCATGGGTCTAGCTCACTGTTGATGGGACCCTGGGGTAATATTTAATAATCTGTTTTTCTCTCTATATTAATAGACAGTCATAAAAATAAAAAAAAGTGTTTAGTTGTAAAAAGAATATCCATTGATAAGCTTTCTCCTTGAAAGCCTTTTGAGGATGTTGCATCATATAGATAAGTTTTTTGGACTTTCACCTACTTTTTTATGAAGGCCTCTGTCACAGCAACTTACATTTCTCATTTGATACTGCACACATCAATAGAATCTCAAGCGGCAGTAAATTAAATTTACCGTGTTTTTAGTAAAAACTTACTTTTATAATAAAAAAATTCATCATTTTCAATTTTCTGTGGCACTTAACTAAGAGGCATGGCGATTTGATCAAACTTGTCATTGTATTTTATTAGTTGACATCAGACATTCTGTGTCTTCTCTAACATAAATTTATTTTTGGTATCGCAACTACAAACGATCTTTAAATTCAAACAACCACAATCGCTTCTTCTGTCTGAAGTGTTTCAGCAACAGATCATTGACCAGAACCAGCTTGAAGTATATCTGATGCATTTAGCTGGGTTTTAAAAATCTAAATGATGTCACTGCTATACTTAATAATGCATAATAGTTATGCTTAATAATAAAAGAAATAAATAAAATGACAAGTCTGATTACTTGAGAGGGCAGTGATCAATTGTTTGTTGTTATATTCAACAGATAAAGTAAATTTGTTGCCTGGATCATTTTGATTTATTTATTTTATCGTATTATGGATATTAACATGTAATTGCAGTCTAAATATTTACGTTTAGGAAGTGAACAATCCAGAAAAGAACGATGATGCATCTTCCATTGAAGCCAATACCCTGGACGGTTTATGGGATCTTGGTGCTTTCTCGCTTCAGGTGCCCCAGGAGTATGGTGGACTCGGCCTTACCAATACCCAGTACGCAAGACTAGTTGAAATCGTCGGTTCCCACGATCTGGGAGTTGGAATCACACTTGGTGCTCATCAGTCAATCGGTTTTAAGGTAATGTAATGGAAAATAAAACAGACATTTTATTTTATAAATTATCTAAAACTAGTAGGTTCATCCAAATATACCTAAAAATATGATGCCAGCAAAAGGTATTGTTTATTTAATACCATTTTTGCCTATATCAAAAGCATTTTTTTTATAAATATTTTAGATATATTCAATTTTTATTTGTTGAATTTAGTTGTAAAAGCGATTTATCAAATGAAATGAATTATTATTGAGTAGTTTTTAAGATAATTTAATAATTATTTTGTTTATATATTGTTATGTTTTTTATTTATTTTAAAATTATTTGAGGGTTCTGGTTCTGCTAATAGCAAAAAGGAATAACTGGCAAAAGGAGTTTTAATAAATAACTTTATTTAATTTTTTTCAACATGCACATTCTTAACAATTAACCATGGTTATTACAAACTACTGTCTCACTACCTCTCGCGACTGGCAAGTTCACTACTGTTTTCGTCCTTCTTCAATTGCTCATTTTCTGTTGTACGCCACGCGCTCAGTTACCTCCACTGCTATTTCTTCAATTCCTCTGTTTTCAACAAATTCCTCCTCCTTTGGTTGTTCCTACTTCAGGCTCCATCACATTAAACAACATTTTCAAGGTTTTCCATGTTCTTCTTATCTCTCCACAGTTGTGACGTCTACCGCGATCCCTGACGAACAACTGCTCTCACCATCTTCCTTTTCCCGCCTTTTTTCCATAGCCTTCCTGATCTATGGGTCGTTTAACCCCTTTTAATTCCTGCTAATTTCCAAATTTAAATTACACAATATAAATATCACAACAATATATGTAAAACAAAAATAGAATTTAGTTCATAATCCATGTAAATAAAAAAATTAGTTGGATAAACTTAAAATGCTCGTATAAATTATACTTAAAATAGTGAAAATAAAGAATTGTGAGAGCATACTGATCCTTGAGTCAAATAGAGATTTAATTTTTTTCTCATTTATATTTTTTTTATTAGCTTTTTCACTAATTCAAGGCTTATCATATCTTTGTGTGTAAATTAAATTATAATTGACCAACTGATAATCCTTAGTTACATTCAATACATAGCCAAGTGGATGGCGGAGGGACCTGAGATATTTGGGCCGACAGCTAGGCCTATATGCCTACGTCCACCCCTATGTTGTACCTATGCCTCCATTTCATGTTGGACCTCTTTATTGCAGCGAAGGGTATTAAACCTTAGAGTCTTTTGATGAATAGCTTAGATTGTCTGCAGCTGTTGGACAATTGTTTGTCTGTCCTAGACCACTGTTACAACATTGAGGTAGATGCGGCTTCAGACAGGGAGATGGCTAGTTCAGTAATGTATGATGAATCCCCCCGCTCTTTGGATAGCCAGTTATTACGGTCTTCGTTGTCGTATTTTCCTGTGTGGCCAGATACCCTGTATAGTTGGACATTTTCCTTGATGTGAAATTGGTTAGGACTAGCCTTTTCCTATTAAGGGAAATTTTGGTTTACTTAAATTAAACCGCCAATAGAGTGCCATTGTCATTGATTTACTATCTAAACATATATTTCTGCAGCTGGCTGCTGTGAACTGCTCGGGAGTTTGAATCCGCAGTCATAATAGCAAACACCTTTGCCTGAAACACAGAGGTGCGTCTCCATAGCAGTTGGTATGCATTGTTTCCTGTATTGGAAAGATAGGTACAAGCGCCAAATGATCTGAGGGCTTTCTTGTTTGAAACATCTGTGTACCATCAAAGCTGTCCTCCATACTAAGGGAGATTGTTCCTCCCTCTCCCAGCTGCTGCTCGGCTGTGGGAAGGACTAGTTTGGAGATCTACGGCTCGCCGGGTTGTGAATAAGTTTAGTGTGGGTGCTTTATACTAGTCGTGGTTAAAGCCTTCTGTATAGTTATTAACACCTACTAGGAACTCCTTGTAACTTGATCGCCATCACCTGACTGCGGCCACCTTTCTCACCTCCTAGTCTATCCAAATGGGGAGTTGGGCTTATAATACTGGCTACTTGATACATTGTAAAATTTTTAAAAATATTTATGCTGTTCATTTAAGCGGAACTCAATACATTTTAACATTAATATTATTGATTTTTAGGGTATTTTACTGTTTGGTAATCCCGAGCAGAAAAAGAAATACTTACCAAGAGTTTCGACCGGTAAAGAGTATGCAGCTTTCTGCCTCACAGAACCATCCTCTGGGAGTGATGCCGGATCCATCAGGTGACATATTTATTGCTTCATCTTTACTTTTTATATCTTTTATTTTTTGATACATTGTCATTTAATTATACTTCTCCACTTTTCATTTATCTTTATAGTAATAAAGGTGATTATGTTAATTTTATAGGACAAGAGCAGTCTTGTCGCCAGATGGCAAGCACTTTATCCTGAACGGTAGCAAAATTTGGATCAGTAACGGAGGTATTGCAGAAATAATGACTGTCTTTGCTCAAACACCAGTTACAGACCCAAAGACAGGTGATCAAGTATATTATTTTTGAATTAATTGTCATATTCAGATCTTAGTTTTGTTCGAAATATTCTATAATGTATATTGAAGAAAATAATTTTAACACATTTAATATACTAAAACTTTATAGTGTGTTAGTACAAATTGTTAAAAGAACAAATTACTAGGTAATAACTTTACCTGCCATTGATAAATAATTATTAGTCAAATTAATAAAATAAAATATTTATTTAAAAAGCCTAGTTATTAGTTTTGGTATGTAATTACGCTTGGTATACATTTTAATAATCATCAGTAAAAAAGAAAAAGCAGCGACACCAGCAGGCTTTGAACCAGGACCTTTTCATTTCTGTTCAGGCACCTTACCTCTAAGCTAAATCATTTCATCTTTCGGTCCTGTGTCCATCTATTCACTTAAGGGAGTTATATTAAACTCCTCTAATTGTAATTTTAAAACTTTTTATTATTAATAAAAACAGTTTTATTTTAAGATCATTTATGTTTATATTCACTAAAATACTTTTTAACTGAGATACTCACATAGCCAGAACTACTTCCTCCAAATCTTTCTCTACAGGTGTATAGTGGTTCTATTGTAATATAAAATTGTTTCATGTTTGTTAATTATGTGTTGAGACTTCTGGTGTAAGATGTCAATTAGTCTCCAAAATAATCTTATATCTTATCATAAATTGCAGACTGATGTTTTGCCATCATACCTTCCATTTTCTAGGTCATAGGTCTAGCAAAATTTAAGTTTAAAGAAAATAAATAATTTATATTGAGCTGCTGGCATTATTATATCAAATTAATGTTCGTCATGTGAGCGGATCATGAATTTTGAGTTTTATCTGTTCTTGTGGGACTAATTGGCCATTATCTTTTTCCTTTTGCATAAAATTGTTTTATATTTTATTCTTGCAAAAATTGTATATTTAATTTATAAAATATTTTTTTAATTTTAATTTCAGGAAAAGAAATTGATAAAGTAACAGCTTTTATTGTTGAGAGGTCATTCGGCGGAGTAACAAATGGTCCTCCAGAAAAGAAAATGGGTATCAAATGTTCAAACACGACTGAAGTCTACTACGACAACGTTCCCATACCTGTTGAAAACGTTTTAGGAGGAGTTGGTCAAGGCTTCAAGGTAATTATTGATTTGTTATTTCGTATAAAAGTTGTACCAAGCTATCTGTTATAATTTGTGTAATTTACTTAATGCTTGGGGCCTTAGATTTAACTTCAAGTTACTTAAGATAACTACCAATTTTAAAATGTTTATTAATAGACACTAGGCACAAATACATTTGTACATTGCATTCACTACAGTAATAACCGATTAGTAAAAAAAAAAGTAATTTTTATCAACATATAAATCATGTTTACTGCGATCAAATATATGAAAAAAATGTTGATGAAATATATATTTACAGCTCACATGATGATTTCAGGTAGCAATGAACATTCTGAACAACGGTCGTTTTGGAATGGCAGCTGCCCTTTCTGGTACAATGCGGGCTGTCTCCAAGAAAGCAATTGATCATGCTACGACTCGTATTCAGTTCGGACGTAGAATCGACTCTTACGGAACAATTCAAGAGAAACTGGCACGGATGGCGATGCTTCACTACATCACCGAGAGTCTCGCCTATTGTATCTCCGGAAACATGGATTCCGGCAGTGTGGACTACCACCTCGAAGCAGCTATTTCCAAGGTAAGATAAAAACAACAATAAACAATAAAAAAAATGTTATGTATGCATTACTGTAATGCTACCTTACGTTATTACTATGTATGAATGATTGTAGAACAGTAAATGTCTTCATTGTAATCTTTGATTTGCAATTCAAAATTTAAGTGAAAACAAAGTTTGACTGTTTGCAAATTTAACTACATAATACTACTATGACAACTCTGATATGAACATATCGTGAAGACATTTTTTTCACTTCAAATCATATTTTTTATAAAATAACTTTACTTCAGTAATATAACAAAGAGAAAATTGTTATTTATTGAACTGAACAATTTAATTCACAATAGAAATAAATATACTAATCTATATCTTTACCATTCATTATTTTTTGTATAAATTCTTTGAACCATTATATTTATGGCTCATATTTAGTGTCATCTTATTTTGAATTAGTTGATAACTAGACACTAGGATTTTATAAACTTGTAATTGTTTATCAACTATTTGAAGCAATTGTGAAAATTTACTGTGAATTTTCATAAAAATTGTTAAATATATCAAGATGGAAATTTATTTATTTTATATTACATTTTAATACTGTTTTTTTAGGTATTTGCTTCCGACTGTGCCTGGACCGTAACGGACGAGTCCATTCAGATCCTCGGTGGTATGGGATTTATGAAAGGCACTGGTCTTGAGAAGGTTATGAGGGACTTGAGGATATTCAAAATCTTTGAAGGAACAAATGATATCTTACGTCTTTTTGTAGCCCTTACAGGTACATATTATTCTGTTATTGTTGTTTGATAAGTTGTCATTTTATTAAGGATTGTTTGACAGGTATAAGTAAGCCCCCCAATAATTAAAACTAACGTAGGATTTTAAGTTTAGTATTACTAACTTGTTACGAAATGCTATGAAATTTTTAATCCAGACCAGCCAATCAACACTACCATTCATATCTAATTTTAAAGCAAATTATCAACCTTGTGGTTAAGTTAAGTTTTCTTTTCAAAGCTAGGAATCATTTTAACCTAAAAAATTTCTTTGTGTAGGTATTCAGTTTGCTGGATCCCACCTGAAAGAGCTGCAGAAAGCGTTCCGCCAGCCAACCGCTCACCTGTCCCTGATTCTCGAAGAGGTGACCAAGAGAGGTTTGAGAACTGTTGGCATTGGGTCTACCCCAACCCTGTCTCACCTCGTGCACCCCAGCCTGGCCTCCTCAGCAGCACAGGTCGCTAGTTCGATAGCCATGTTTGGACCAGCCGTTGAGTCCTTGCTGATGAAGCATGGCAGGGGTATTGTCGAGGAGCAGTTCCTCCTCAACAGGGTTGCCAGTGCTGCCATAGACATCTACACCATGTCTGTTGGCCTTTCGAGGGCTACCAGGTCCCTCCAGAAGAACGTTCCTTCTGCAGAGCATGAAGCGCTTATGGTTAAAGTTTGGTGCTCTGAGGTACTACTTTGTTTTATAGTCAATTTAAAGGGTATTGATGTCTTATCAGGCACATTAAGTTTTACCGATTAAAGTTTTCTTATATCAATTATGAAATATTTCTTTTTAGTACACTGTCATGAATTTACTTTCTTACTAGAACTAGAAGGACATAATAATCCAGAACCCAAAGCAACTGACCACTACCTTTTTTCTTTTCTTTAATAATCGACTATCACCCTGGCCTCCTAAATCATTTTAATACTTAATATATGTGATATATGATGACATTTATTCATCTATTATTTAAATATAATTATTCATATGGGACCATGATATTACTACAATGTATAAACAAAATATAGGATAGAGATAGTAAATGAGCTATGTTCAGAGGTCTTAAATGATTGTGAAAAAACTGTTCATATTTAAAAAAAATAAAATTGTAAATAGCTAATTGATCAAAAAAAAAATAATTGAACGACATTAAATGTGCAATGTCTTTATTTGGTTCCCAAAACATTATTTGTATTTATTAGCCTTTCTGCCTTTATTAGCCTAAAAATCTAGCTTTATACATAAAGGTAGGGAGCTATTACTTGAAAAATCATAAACTTTAGCAAAACAGTACTGCCTTTTTTCATTTTCGGTTGTATTATAACCAATATGTAGTCATTTTTCAAGAGTTTTCAAGTACTAACCTACAACGATTGCCCCGTACCTATTTGAAAGTAGAGCCTCTTCCTGCCGGGTTATAAATAACATAATTCTCAGGAAACTTAATTTTTTTAATTATTGTTACAAAAAAAAAACAGTATATAACCCAATGGGAAAATTATTGGATTCAGTGTCTGTGCCCTCTGAATAACACATAAGTACTCTTTATTATTACATTCATTGATATATTTGTGCATTGAATACTATTTAAGTTTTAGTCAAATATGGTAATTTATAGTTTAATTTGTTTTTTAGGGTGCCATGAGAGTTGCTGCCAATCTTGGTGCGCTTAAGAGTCCTGACCACAGCAGTAATTTTGCAAATATGGCTAAAATATCAAAGAATGTCTGCGAAGCTGGAGAATTTGTTCAACCCAACCCACTGAACGTATAATTGCCTGAAAACGAAATTTTGCCTCAAATTTTACACGACATCAAGAAGCTCCTTAATTGTAAATAGTGGTCGATGCCAAACATTTGTACAGATAGTATTTTTTTAAACTTTCTATGCGAATGTCTGTAAATATAGTACAAAATATTTTTTTTTTAAATTCTCTCCAGCAACTTTATTTATAAATTTATCTAAAATACCATTGAAAATATTTTAAAGTCAATATAAAAACTATATTTTGTTAATTTTTACAAAGTTTTTTTTCCCCCTTTATCATTGTTAACAAGTCTTATTTCAGGTTACTTAATACTTGAGTCATATGATTATATCTGGACAATTTATTCTTAAATTAACAGTTTTGAACTTTATATCCATCCATTTAATGTTTAAGAGCATATTAAACTGTGTTCTCTCTCACACCTCAAAAGTTATTCTTCATCTATTTCTGCTATTCATGGGCCCAATGAGCTCAAAGACATCTGTAGCCATATCATTTTTAAGGATCTTAAGAGAATTTCAGGAACCTCTTCATTGAATATATAATATGTATAAACACTCACTGAAAAGCAGGGAGGAATGTCAGTCAACTCATTATGCGCTTGATTGATTCTCTTTAACATTTCCTTCATGTTGCTCTTAACTCCATTGGATTAACTGGTATCCTAGCCAAACTCACGAATAAAAACATATCTATTATCATAAATGTATACTTCCTTCCCTACTTTCTCACATTATTTTTATGCAGAATTCTGTCTGCCAACCCCTAAACAAGATGGATGGCCTTGATTGAATGATGTTTATCTTTTCCAATATATATAAATCAAGCTACTAACAATTATTCAACTCAAAATTAGCAGTGATGTGATAATTTTTCTCTTAGATTACCAAAGCTTATGACACAATTGATCTTTTTATCAAAAATTGAAAATATTTCCTCAATCAAATTCAATTCAGTTTTTTGAAAAGAACTTATTCCATTGTATTCCAAATGTTGAATTTGATATGACAATAATGGATAGCAATTATGTGATTCAAAAAGCCAGAAAGGGACTGCTATCAACCGACAGTATTTTGCTTGTACTTCATAATAAAGTTTTTCTTTCTTTTCTTTTAAAAGACTCTCCTCAACAAAGATTATTCAACTGGTGCCCCGGACAGGCACCTGGCAGTATACTCAGTAAATTCACGATAGTCCACCATTTAGAGATCCCTCATTTGGCAACGGACAGTAAGACCACTAGTGTGAAAAGGCCGGTGCAAATACCTCTGGAAAGACACCCCAAAGGACAGGACTTCACCGATATTGGGTACTGATCTATTTCATTAGATTTTCACCAGGTAATCACCTAAAGAAATTCGTTATATATCTGAGGAAGTTGAAGGAAGAAAGAAAGCTGTCTTCATTGAAGACATCATTCACTTGGGACTTACAAACTTCAAGCCGAGAAGATCCGAAGAAATATTCTCTGCATCTGTGAGTAATTCCTGAATTATAAGATTTCTTAGATAACAGGATCTGGGATTGTTTGGCTACCACTCTGATGGACAGGGTAAGAAGGCTCCAGGCAATATTAACAGACCTTTATGGAGGTTATACAGAAACAATAAATTTAATATAGACCACAAAAAAGACTTCGTCAATAGCAATAAAGACTTTAAGGTATTATTTTTGCATACAGTGTAATTTTATATTTTTATGACAAGAACAGGAATAACAGATATTTTAGATAAAAACAGACTTATTAACGAATCAGAAATGGATCTTAACGAATATCATATGACTAAAGAAAACTATGGACACCTTCCACGCTATAATGGTGATCTGACTAATTTAATAACATTCATTAAACCACTAGAAAAAATATATTCGACAGAATGTAACGAAGCAATCACTAACTCATACAAATAGCTCTTTCTAGACTAACTGGTGGCGCGCAACGATTATGAATGTATGAAAACTTCCTATCAATAAACAACTTAAAATTACATTTAGTAAATCACTTTAAGGACAGTCAGACAACATCACACCTACAGTATGAAATCTCTCAGATTCATACGTACAGAAACGAACACCCAATTGACTTTATTAACAGTATTATCCCTCATCAAATTCTAATTCAGAATCGTATACTAATTGACACCTCTATCTGTAATAAAGAACAAGATATATTATCACAAAAGGTACTAATTGTAGACCACGTTCTCAGAAATTTACCATCAAGACTTAAGGACGCACTCAACCATCTTATTACTAACGACCTGATACAAATGAAAAACATTTTGTATAATAACTGTAGGATTATAATGGAAGATATGTATCCTCAAGGAAACACTAACATCAGTCAACGAGAATACCGACCCAGACAAAACAATTATAGGATAAATGACTATAATAGGCAACAATTTCAACCCCGGCAGTACCAAAACAACTATAGACATAATTTTCAACAAAACAATGACTTTCAACATCGCAATAGCTGTCAGCAACGTTGTGAACCCCGACAGAACTTTAGAAATAATGAACAACGACTTAACTTTCAAAGACCTGAACAAACATCATTCCCATCACAACCCTTCAATCCACATCCACACGAACTGTTCGAAGTAACGAAGTGCATCACTTAGACGAACCTCGCCCACACACAAGAGACCGAAACATTGAAACAGAGAGTTAAAAGACCTGGAGGACATTTTTTTAAGACTAGGCAAACAACAACCTGCCCCCGAGATCAACTAAAACTAATGAAAAAACTCTTGAAAGACATGAACATATAACTTACAATCATCACATGACAACCTTTCTAGAACTTGACGATATGCAAAGAGAAGAAGACATGGACAGATTAATAGAAGCAACACCTAATGACTCAGAAGAATACAACCAAATTTTACAAGAATTCAACCCAGAAGCTATGGAAGACGAAATTAGTGCAGTAGCTACACAACAAGACTCCCAAGACCAAAACTTTAGAAAAACGAACAATTTTTTAAAGCCCCTTACGACAAAGCAATAAATGTTGAAAAACACCAAATTATAATAACCAGAGGACATAAAAACGTACAAAGTACCAAACCGTTTAATAAAAGAAGATATGGCATTTCTTTCAATAACGAGGAAGAATTAGACCAAATATTAGAACTAATTATACACCCAAAACACTTGGTATGATGAACAATTCAATACTTTATCAAGAATAATACAGAAAAAATATCCTACTGTTAAAATAAAAATATAAAATAATTATATACTAAATGTAACAGAAAAGGGCGAACAAAACGAGATTATTTCCAATTATCACACAGGAAAGACCTCACAAAGAGGGACGATTGAGATTTATGACAAATTAAAAAAACAATATTATTTCTCCTCTATGAAAGAAATTATTACAGATTATATTAACAAATAAATGAGCTAAATTTATGGTAACACCTAAACCAGAAAAACCTTTTGAAGATTTAATGATCAATACTTTACATTACGAAAGACAATACATAATCACTATAATTGATACTTTTTCAAAAAGACTATTCACAAGAACCGTGAAAAGTATATCAAGTACTAACATATGTGACGTTATAAAACAATACTTAGAACATTACCGACACCAAATTCCATACGAATGGACAACGGAAGAGAGTATGAAAATAAATTAGTTACTAACTTCCTTGAAAGGAATGGAATAGAACCAATGTATGTAACACCTAATAACTCGAATTCTTTAGGCGTTTTGAATCATGCTCACAACACATTAATCGAATATTTAAGGACATTAAATAATCTAAAGTTAACTAATAGGATGCTAACTAACAAACTTTCTTTAGCAACTATTGCATACAACAACACCTTAAATGAAAAGCTAAGTATGACGAGATAACGTTTGGAATAACTAAACAAAATAACCAAAAAATATAATTATGCTGAGTTACTAACCACTATAGTGCCAAACTATTTAATTCTATACAATATACAAGAAACCTTTGTTGAAAAATGTAACTATATAAAATCCAACTCATTTTTGTATTAACATTAAGAATATTAGCAATGATTGCATATCTATATCTATAAATATCACCATCCTGCCCAGGAGTTCAGGAATTAAAAACGGGAAAAGTTTTATAATTCTAAGAACAAGTAGAAGCGGTTTTAGCTGAATTGTATACCTGCCTGGTGACTTCATGGAAGTCACTGATGTTTCCTGTTATTTTTAAGTTTGTTCCACACATTTCACCCAGTATGTAGTAACGTAACTCTTAATATTTGTATATACCAGCGTTTTGCTTGTACTTCATAATAAAGCTTTTCTTTATTTTCTTTTAAAAGACTCTCCTCTACAAAGATTATTTAACTTACGGTGGATGAGTACACCCACCGACGGCACACCAAGCAACAGGTGCAGGTCGGCGTTCTTTAACCTCTCGAGAGAGGTATGTCTTGACCACTTTTCGCATGATTCCATTCTGGAAGTGTTGGAGACATTTGGCTGTATTGTCAGCCAAGTGGGTAAATAGTGGGGCACCGGCCAGCTCTGCTGTACGAGGACACATTTATATATCATCATTTTGAGACGAAGTGACAAGTTGGGTGAAGTTAGCAAGTGCGAATGCCGGTAAGATCTGTGTCGTACTGTTTATATTTTATTACTAAAATGAATAGAGAAATGGAGATATGCATATCAATTTTTATACCCAGATAGTGCATTGATAAAGCCGGTGAGTTCTCTTGCCCTCCTATACTATATGATTTTGGCAAGGCTTTTTTCCCCTTCTGGAGGGAGAAGATTACGCAGTCGGTCTTTCAGGGGTTTACACTGATGCTTAACTACCCAGTCTGTCTCTGATTACGTTACTAACTGACTCGGCCTGTGCAAGAGGTCTTTGTGCACTCGTGCTGATGCTGTAAAAAATGAAGTTTTAAACGAAATTTTTCTATTTTAAGTATACGAAATAAAAGACGTATATTGAGAAGGGACGCCATCAAAAGATGTCTGCCTTCAGTTGTTGAAAGTATAAAATAAAATCCTGGTGTAACACCAGACGAGACAGGGCCTACCGAAGGTTGTCGCAGTAGTTAGTAGACGGCGCTTATGTCAAGTATTGTTGGCGCTAGGATATTAACTGTCAACCTTAAATTCGCTGCACAGATTTTGTATAAGGTTTTACAAGCATTTTATAAATTGTTGCTTTATATTTTATAGGCAGTTTAAATTATTTACAAAGGAACGGGAACGGGTACAAGAAGGCAGCCTTGCTTTTTGCTCTAATAGAATTTACTCTTTAAACCGTTTAGTCTCGTTAAACCTTTACCAAAAATTACGGCAAAATACTCAACGGTCTCGGGTCATTCAAGTTCTCTATTTCCAAAATTAACGTCGTGGTGTTGGCTCTTTGTCCATAGTACCCAACGGTTTTTTGAAGTGACGATTGACTTCTCATCATGATTCTCCACAATCCGAAATGAATGTTATCTATTACATACATTGAGAAATACTCCTTTATCTGTTGGATAATCAAAGACACTAAGATAGGCACTTGTACCGTCACAGGCGGGCCCAACAGCCAACATGGCCGTTCAATGTCACTTGACAAGGGCAATGACGTTCTATTTCTGCTGTCTTGTCAGTCTCAGTGGCTGGCGAGCAGTGAGCCTTATCACTGTTAAAGAATCGTACCGTATATATTTGTATCATTAGTGCCTTTAACGATAAATAAATATTTAACTATACCACAAAAATGTTCAAGTTAAGCTTCAACAAATTCGGGCAACTTAAGAACGAAGCGAGCCTGTTGAAACTGCTCAAAAGATTAAATGGAAGGTATGTCAAATAATAAATTTATCTTGATATTAATAGTCATTTGTGGTCTATAATTCAAAATTTTTGATATAACTTATTAAGATAATTTTCATGAGATTATTTAGCCTTCAGTAATGGATTATGTTTTTGTCAACTTCTTTTGAAAAGGAGCCAAATTTATTTATATTTTTGGCAGAAGTCTAATGTCAAAGAACATCCCTTACCATTGAACATATTTAATATTAGCTAAAGTAAATCAATGGGATTCAATCAAGCATCATTTTCAAGCCTTTTTTTTATTTATTTTTAAAAGGATATGGAAACATTTAAAATTTTTCTCGATTTATTTTGTTTTAACTTTTTTTTCTCCTTCATATCCCCTTGTTTTTATAAATTATGGAATTGAATATAGAGTCTATATAAATGAATCGATTTACAATCAGTCAATATTATATGTCCTGTAGCTTGGCTACATTTTATACAATTTTACACTGTGATTTACGATTGTTACAAAAGTTTAATGTACATTATACATTCATTGTCTATACATGCTTAATGAGTAATTGCTTATTTAAAATGCGAGGGCTCACCTTATGAATTATTAACTTTATTTGTATCGTAAGATTTATGTGTTTATCCTTAATAAAGAAGTTTTAAATTTTTTTAAGATAAAAAATAATTTTATCTCTTAATAAGGGTTTAAAATTAATAAGTTAATAAGAAATTTTGAAAAATTAACACCACTAAAGTTGGAAAAATTATTTAAAATAAAGGTTTATATATGATTAAAAGATATGGATAATATCCTTCCGATTTTATTTATTAGTGGTTTGTTACAACTTAGACTATCAGTCCATCCTCAGGCGAATTGTACAGAATCAAAGATTTATCAAAGGGCAATATTTTTTTAATAACATTTCACTTGGATTAAGAAAGTCAGTAATGACATGCTAGTCTTTCTGAGATATAGATGAGATCTGAGTATAGTCTTGGGAATCAGGCCTAGAGCCTTGATAACCTTATGCAGTGGCAGATATTTAAATATAAATACAATTAAATATTAAATTTATTATTAGTATATTTGCATTTATTGTACTTGGAAACTTCACAAATTAAACCTATTATTTGTATTGTAAATAATTCACTAATTAAAGATAAAGTCACTGCTTAAAATTGGGCTTTCATAGCCCTGGTAGCATAATCAGCTAAAAGTTAATTAGAAGGTTCCAACTGACCATTTCAACACGATTTGATTAATAATTAATAATCAGAATTTATCTTTTAGACAACTTGCATCGGCAGCGACTCAGCCAAAGGAAGATGCAAAAGGAAGTCCAAAGGAAAATATGTCGTTCATGATGAACCTCTTCCGCGGAGTGGTTCAGCCCGCACAAGTCTTTCCCTACCCTGATGCACTGAATGAAGAGATGGCTGACAACCTACGAGAGCTTATAGATCCCGTTCAAAAATTCTTTCAGGTAGAATTATTTTAAAAATGATTCCTTTTTCTTTATTTACACTTGTATAAATAAAATTTGATGGCGATAGGGAATAACTACATATACAAACCAAACAGTTTTGAAAGTTCGAAATAAATCGATCAATGAAGGAAAATGTATTATATTTTTTTCAAAAATTATCATGCCTTCTTTTTTTATTAATTTCAATGTAATTTATTTTCAGAATTAGTATTTTGAAGAATTGGTATTTGTATTTTTGAGTCATTGACTTACCCAGTTTTTAAGGCACTAATTTTTTTTTGCACAGTTTTAGTTTGATGAAGTTGAAATAGAAATAAACATAGACATTATGATTCGGTTTAATAATATATTATTACCTGTTTCTCAGAAAAAGTTCAACTATAAATATTTTTCCTCCATTACCATTGATACCTGTTAAGAAAAATGCAAATAATATATTATATTGTGTTTTTTATTTTGACACTTGCTTTGTTGAGGAGTATATTTATAGTGTCTTGGCAATTTTATTTTTGATAGTAATGACTGCTAGATTATTGATTTTTTTTTTTGTTAAATATTTATTTATATCTGTCTGTTCAAAAGATTAAAAGACAGTCATAAAAATAAAAAAAAGTGTTTAGTTGTAAAAAGAATATCCATTGATAAGCTTTCTCCTTGAAAGCCTTTTGAGGATGTTGCATCATATAGATAAGTTTTTTGGACTTTCACCTACTTTTTTTTATGAAGGCCTCTGTCACAGCAGCTTATAACATTTCACATTTGATACTGCACTCATCAATAGAGTATTAAAGAGCAATAAATGAAATATACCGTGTTTTTAGTAAAAACTTTCACTTTTATAATAACATAATGCATCATTTTTTATTTTATGTGCCACTTAACTGAGAGGCATGGCGATTTGATCAAACTTGTCATTGTATTTTATTAGTTGACATCAGACATTCTGTCTACTTTAACATGACCTGTCTTAACCACAACCATAAACAATTCTTAATGTCAAACAACCACAAGCACTTTCTAAAGTCTGAAGTGTTTCAGCAACAGATGTTTAGCTTGAACCAGCTTGAAGGATACAAGATCTACTTAGCTGGTTTTTAAAATCTAAATGATGATCTTTAGGCAATAGTACGGAACCTAAGCAAAAAATAAAGTGATAAGTCTGATCGTGTCATCGTATTTTATTAGTTGACACGATAGTAGACATTCTGTGTCTTCTCTAACATAAATTTATTTTTGGTATCGCAACTACAAACGATCTTTAAATTCAAACAACCACAATCGCTTCTTCTGTCTGAAGTGTTTCAGCAACAGATCATTGACCAGAACCAGCTTGAAGTATACCTGATGCATTTAGCTGGGTTTTAAAAATCTAAATGATGTCACTGCTATTTTTAATAATGCATAATAGTTATGCTTAATAAAAAAATAAATAAATAAAATGATAAGATTGATTACTTGAGAGGACATTGATCAATTGTTTGTTGTTATATTCAACAGATAAAGTAAATTTGTTGCCTAGATCATTTTGATTTATTTATTTTATCGTATTATGGATATTAACATGTAATTGCAGTCTAAATATTTACGTTTAGGAAGTGAACAATCCAGAAAAGAACGATGATGCATCTTCCATTGAAGCCAATACCCTGGACGGTTTATGGGATCTTGGTGCTTTCTCGCTTCAGGTGCCCCAGGAGTATGGTGGACTCGGCCTTACCAATACCCAGTACGCAAGACTAGTTGAAATCGTCGGTTCCCACGATCTGGGAGTTGGAATCACACTTGGTGCTCATCAGTCAATCGGTTTTAAGGTAATGTAATGGAAAATAAAACAGACATTTTATTTTATAAATTATCTAAAACTAGTAGGTTCATCCAAATATACCTAAAAATATGATGCCAGCAAAAGGTATTGTTTATTTAATACAGTTTTTGCCTATATCAAAAGCATTTTTTTTATAAATATTTTAGATATATTCAATTTTTATTTGTTGAATTTAGTTGTAAAAGCGATTTATCAAATGAAATGAATTATTATTGAGTAGTTTTTAAGATAATTTAATAATTATTTTGTTTATATATTGTTATGTTTTTTATTTATTTTAAAATTATTTGAGGGTTCTGGTTCTGCTAATAGCAAAAAGGAATAACTGGCAAAAGGAGTTTTAATAAATAACTTTATTTAATTTTTTTCAACATGCACATTCTTAACAATTAACCATGGTTATTACAAACTACTGTCTCACTACCTCTCGCGACTGGCAAGTTCACTACTGTTTTCGTCCTTCTTCAATTGCTCATTTTCTGTTGTACGCCACGCGCTCAGTTACCTCCACTGCTATTTCTTCAATTCCTCTGTTTTCAACAAATTCCTCCTCCTTTGGTTGTTCCTACTTCAGGCTCCATCACATTAAACAACATTTTCAAGGTTTTCCATGTTCTTCTTATCTCTCCACAGTTGTGACGTCTACCGCGATCCCTGACGAACAACTGCTCTCACCATCTTCCTTTTCCCGCCTTTTTTCCATAGCCTTCCTGATCTATGGGTCGTTTAACCCCTTTTAATTCCTGCTAATTTCCAAATTTAAATTACACAATATAAATATCACAACAATATATGTAAAACAAAAATAGAATTTAGTTCATAATCCATGTAAATAAAAAAATTAGTTGGATAAACTTAAAATGCTCGTATAAATTATACTTAAAATAGTGAAAATAAAGAATTGTGAGAGCATACTGATCCTTGAGTCAAATAGAGATTTAATTTTTTTCTCATTTATATTTTTTTTATTAGTTTTTTCACTAATTCAAGGCTTATCATATCTTTGTGTGTAAATTAAATTATAATTGACCAACTGATAATCCTTAGTTACATTCAATACATAGCCAAGTGGATGGCGGAGGGACCTGAGATATTTGGGCCGACAGCTAGGCCTATATGCCTACGTCCACCCCTATGTTGTACCTATGCCTCCATTTCATGTTGGACCTCTTTATTGCAGCGAAGGGTATTAAACCTTAGAGTCTGTTGATGAATAGCTTAGATTGTCTGCAGCTGTTGGACGATTGTTTGTCTGTCCTAGACCACTGTTACAACATTGAGGTAGATGCGGCTTCAGACAGGGAGATGGCTAGTTCAGTAATGAATGATGAATCCCCCCGCTCTTTGGATAGCCAGTTATTACAGTCTTCATTGTCGTATTTTCCTGTGTGGCCAGATACCCTGTATAGTTGGACATTTTCCTTGATGTGAAATTGGTTAGGACTAGCCTTTTCCTATTAAGGGAAATTTTGGTTTACTTAAATTAAACCGCCGATAGAGTGCCATTGTCATTGATTTACTATCTAAACATATATTTCTGCAGCTGGCTGCTGTGAACTGCTCGGGAGTTTGAATCCGCAGTCATAATAGCAAACACCTTTGCCTGAAACACAGAGGTGCGTCTCCATAGCAGTTGGTATGCATTGTTTCCTGTATTGGAAAGATAGGTACAAGCGCCAAATGATCTGAGGGCTTTCTTGTTTGAAACATCTGTGTACCATCAAAGCTGTCCTCCATACTAAGGGAGATTGTTCCTCCCTCTCCCAGCTGCTGCTCGGCTGTGGGAAGGACTAGTTTGGAGATCTACGGCTCGCCGGGTTGTGAATAAGTTTAGTGTGGGTGCTTTATACTAGTCGTGGTTAAAGCCTTCTGTATAGTTATTAACACCTACTAGGAACTCCTTGTAACTTGATCGCCATCGCCTGACTGCGGCCACCTTTCTCACCTCCTAGTCTATCCAAGTAGGGCTTATAATACTGGCTACTTAATACATTGTAAAATTTTTAAAAATATTTATGCTATTCATTTAAGCGGAACTCAATACATTTTAACATTAATATTATTGATTTTTAGGGTATTTTACTGTTTGGTAATCCCGAGCAGAAAAAGAAATACTTACCAAGAGTTTCGACTGGTAAAGAGTATGCAGCTTTCTGCCTCACAGAACCATCCTCTGGGAGTGATGCCGGATCCATCAGGTGACATATCTATTGCTTCATCTTTACTTTTTATATCTTTTATTTTCTGATACATTGTAATTTAATTATACTTCTCCACTTTTCATTTATCTTTATAGTAATAAAGGTGATTATGTTAATTTTATAGGACAAGAGCAGTCTTGTCGCCAGATGGCAAGCACTTTATCCTGAACGGTAGCAAAATTTGGATCAGTAACGGAGGTATTGCAGAAATAATGACTGTCTTTGCTCAAACACCAGTAACAGACCCAAAGACAGGTGATCAAGTATATTATTTTTGAATTAATTGTCATATTCAGATCTTAGTTTTGTTCGAAATATTCTATAAGGTTTATTGAAAAAATAATTATAACGCATTTAACATACTATAAATTTATAGTGTTAGTACAAATTGTTAGAAGAACAAATTAAACAATTTTATGACCAAATGGAAACAGATAATAATCAACTGGTCTCCCAAATAATCTTATATTTTATCATAAATTGCAGACTGATGTTTTGCCATCATACCTTCCATTTTCCAGGTCATAGGACCAGCAAATCGAAGTTTAAAGAAAATAAATAATTTATATTGAGCTGCTGGTATTATTATATCGAATTAATGTTCGTCATGTGAGCGGATCATGAATTTTGAGTCTCAGTTTCTTGCAGGACTAATTGACCAGTATCATTTTTATCTGCCCATAAAATTGTTTTATATTTTATTCTTGCAAAAATTGTATATTTATTTTATAAAATATTTTTTGAATTTTAATTTCAGGAAAAGAAATTGATAAAGTAACAGCTTTTATTGTTGAGAGGTCGTTCGGCGGAGTAACAAATGGTCCTCCAGAAAAGAAAATGGGTATCAAATGTTCAAACACGACTGAAGTCTACTACGACAACGTTCCCATACCTGTTGAAAACGTTTTAGTTGGAGTTGGTCAAGGCTTCAAGGTAATTATTGATTTGTTATTTTGTATTAAAGTTGTACCAAGCTATCTGTTATAATTTGTGGGTTTTACTTTAATGTTTGGGGCCTTAGATTTAACTTCAAGTTACTTAAGATAACTACCAATTTTAAAATGTGTATTAATAGACACTAGGCACAAATACATTGCATTCACTACAGTAATAACCGATTAGTAAAACAAAAAGTAATTTTTATCAGCATATAAATCAAACAGATATTTTTTGTTTAACGTTACTAAGTTAAGGTAACTATTAGAAGGGTTTAATTTGAAATATAAAAAATACACATCATTAAGGAAAGGCTGAGAGAGTTTGAAATCGTAATTGATAGGTAGATGTTGCTTAGGAACTTGCGCGATAGTCTATAGGTTGTTACCTCTCATCCTTTATTTCAGTAAATATTCATTGGCCCTTATAAGTCTGAGTTAATCCTGCATAGCGAGCTCCTTCCCCGAAAAAAATCTTCATTGAGAAATAAAACTTGGATCTCTGAAGTTAGTAGTCAGTCATGCTAATCACCAAGCCTTAGATACGGCTAATTTGTAGATTTTAAACCATAGAGTAACATTAAAAAAACTGTTTTTCTAAAAATCTGTTCTAGAACTTCTTCAAATAGAAGCAACACAAGTAATAGTGTGCATAGCAGGAAGGTGAGTATGTAATTTGTGTGCCTAAAGTTATTAAGATTTAAATATTTTTTTAAACACTTTTGAATAAACCATGATCATTATTTCTTCTAAGCTTCCAGGGTCAATATCTGCCAGTTGTTATGATCAAATTCAGCTGCATATCTTGTAAATGTTTACTGCGATCAAGTTTATAGAAAAAATGTTGATGAAATATATATTTACAGCTCACATGATGATTTCAGGTAGCAATGAACATTCTGAACAACGGTCGTTTTGGAATGGCAGCTGCCCTTTCTGGTACAATGAGGGCTGTCTCCAAGAAAGCAATTGATCATGCTACGACTCGTATTCAGTTTGGACGTAGAATCGACTCTTACGGAACAATTCAAGAGAAACTGGCACGGATGGCGATGCTTCACTACATCACCGAGAGTCTCGCCTATTGTATCTCCGGAAACATGGATTCCGGCAGTGTGGACTACCACCTCGAAGCAGCTATTTCCAAGGTAAGATAAAAACAACAATAAACAATAAAAAAAATGTTATGTATGCATTACTGTAATGCTACCTTACGTTATTACTATGTATGAATGATTGTAGAACAGTAAATGTCTTCATTGTAATCTTTGATTTGCAATTCAAAATTTAAGTGAAAACAAAGTTTGTCTGTTTGCAAATTTAACTACATATGTCTGTGACAACTCTGATATGAACATATTGTGAAGACATTTTTTTCACTTCAAATCATATTTTTTATAAAATAACTTTACTTCAGTAATATAACAGAGAGAAAATTGTTATTTATTGAACTGAACAATTTAATTCACAATAGAAATAAATATACTAATCTATATCTTTACCATTCATTATTTTTTGTATAAATTCTTTGAACCATTATATTTATGGCTCATATTTAGTGTCATCTTATTTTGAATTAGTTGATAACTAGACCTTAGGATTTTATAAACTTGTAATTGTTTATCAACTATTTGAAGCAATTGTGAAAATTTACTGTGAATTTTCATAAAAATTGTTAAATATATCAAGATGGAAATTTATTTATTTTATATTACATTTTAATACTGTTTTTTAGGTATTTGCTTCCGACTGTGCCTGGACCGTAACAGATGAGTCCATTCAGATCCTCGGTGGTATGGGATTTATGAAAGGCACTGGTCTTGAGAAGGTTATGAGGGACTTGAGGATATTCAAAATCTTTGAAGGAACAAATGATATCTTACGTCTTTTTGTAGCCCTTACAGGTACATATTATTCTGTTATTGTTGTTTGATAAGTTGTCATTTTATTAAGGATTGTTTGACAGGTATAAGTAAGCCCCCCAATAATTAAAAATAACGTAGGATTTTAAGTTTAGTATTACTAACTTGTTACGAAATGCTATGAAATTTTTAATCCAGACCAGCCAATCAACACTACCATTCATATCTAATTTTAAAGCAAATTATCAACCTTGTGGTTAAGTTAAGTTTCCTTTTCAAAGCTAGGAATCATTTTAACCTAAAAAATTTCTTTGTTTAGGTATTCAGTTTGCTGGATCCCACTTGAAAGAGCTGCAGAAAGCGTTCCGCCAGCCAACTGCTCACCTGTCCCTGATTCTCGAAGAGGTAACCAAGAGAGGTTTGAGAACTGTTGGCATTGGGTCTACCCCAAGCCTGTCTCACCTCGTGCACCCCAGCCTGGCCTCCTCAGCAGCACAGGTTGCTAGTTCGATAGCCATGTTTGGCCCAGCCGTTGAGTCCTTGCTGATGAAGCATGGCAGAGGTATTGTCGAGGAGCAGTTCCTCCTCAACAGGGTTGCCAGTGCTGCCATAGACATCTACACCATGTCTGTTGGCCTTTCGAGGGCTACCAGGTCCCTCCAGAAGAACGTTCCTTCTGCAGAGCATGAAGCGCTTATGGTTAAAGTTTGGTGCTCTGAGGTACTACTTTGTTTTATAGTCAATTTAAAGGGTACTGATGTCTTATCAGGCACATTAAGTTTTACCGATTAAAGTTTTTTATATCAATTATGAAATATTTCTTTTTGGTACACTGTCATGAATTTACTTTTTTACTAGAACTAGAAGGACATAATAATCCAGAACCCAAAGCAACTGACCACTACCTTTTTTCTTTTCTTTAATAATCGACTATCACCATGGCCTCCTTAATCGTTTTAATAGATAATATTCATATTTTAAGAAAATAAAATTTTAAATAGCTAATTGATCAAAAAAAAGTATTAAAATACAATATAACGACATTAAATGCACAATGTCTATATTTGGTTTTCAAACATTATTTTTATTTACTGCCTTTATTGAAAAAAAATATCATTTTTATCATCAAGCTATCATTTGAGAAATCATAAAAATTAGCAAAACCAACTTTTACATTTTCGGTTGTATTTTAACCAATATGTAGTCTGAGTTTTTAAGTACTGACATACGATTGCCCCCATACCTTTTTGAAAGTAGAGCTTCTCCCTGCCATGTTACAAATCATGTAATGCTCAGGAAACTTTTTTTTTTATTATTTTGCAAAAAAAAAAAGCATTTTAAAAATGTTAATTCGGCTTATACTTCAGACTGATTGTAGGGGTTTCTTAAAAACAACAGTATATATATAACTGTGCATAACCCAATGGGAAAATTATTGTAATCAGTATTTGTGCCCTCTGAATAACACATGAGTACTCTTTATTATTACATTCATTGATATATTTGTGCTTTGAATACTATGTAAGTTTTAGTCAAATATGGTAATTTATAGTTTAATTTGTTTTTTAGGGTGCCATGAGAGTTGCTGCCAATCTTGGTGCGCTTAAGAGTCCTGACCACAGCACTAATTTTGCAAATATGGCTAAAATATCAAAGAATGTCTGCGAAGCTGGAGAATTCGTTCAACCCAACCCACTGAACGTATAATTGCCTCAAAAAGAAATTCTGTCTCAAATTTTACATGACATCAAGTAGCTCCTTAATTGTAAATAGTGGTCGATGCCAAACATTTGTACAGATAGTATTTTTTTAAACTTCCTACGCGAATGTCTGTAAATATAGTACAAAATATTTTATTTTTTTTTCAAATTCTCTTCATCAACTTTATTTATAAATATATTGAAAATATTTTATAGTCAATATAAAAACTATATTTTGTTAATTTTTATAAAGTTTTGTTTCTTTCCCTTTATCATTGTTAGCAAGTCTTATTTTAGGTTACTTAATACTTGAGGTATATTATTATTTCTGGACAATTGATTCTTAAATTAACAGTTTTGAACTTCATATCCATCCATTTAATGTTTGAGAGCATATTAAACTGTGTTCTCTCTCACACCTCAAAAGTTATTCTTCATCTATTTCTGCTATTCATGGGCCCAATGAGCTCAAAGACATCTGCAGCCATATCATTTTTAAGGATCTTAAGAGAATTTCAGATACATCTTCCTTGTATAAAAACTCTCATTGAAAAATAGGAAGGAATAATTTCCGACTACTCATTATGCACTCGATTGATTCTCTTTACATTCCTTTCATGTTGCTGTATAAACCAGTCTTACATGAATCATTCCACGAATCAAAAAGTAGAGAATATTAATGAAATTTTTTGAGATCTGATATTATTAATCTTTTAAAACTCTTAAACTTGTGAGCAATAGACGACCAACAACAAAATCAGTCTTCATATCTCCCCAGATGAACTGTAATTATACAGGAGAGATCCTGTGTAATCTTTCAAAGCACCATCATTTTATTCTTTTAATCCCAGGAACCACAAATTCAATCCCAATAATTTATCTTTCTTTCATGTTATTTAAATATTGGCAGTGTATTACAGCGACCTAGGTTCACCCCCAGAACTACAACCTTTCGCCATAGACGTGACAGTACAATTACCTCCACCCTAGATCTCTTACTCTCTAAACAGCCGCACAGGATAAATAATTGTGAGACCCTGGACTTAGTGACGACCGACCACCTTCCAGTCCTGTATTCCATTGACGTTAGAGTTGTGATCCCGCGAAGTGCAACTATAGGTGAACTGACTGGAACCTATATCGATCACAACTTTGCCACCAATGGCCTACGGTTCCTGTTCTCCTATAGAGGAAGTGGATCGACAGGTCGACCCAAAGCCGCCCATGCTACCAAAACCGCTAGACCATATTCTTCAACTTATTGCATTATTAGCGAAAATACAGGCCGACCACGCCGCTAGGACAGGTAACTACCACGATCGTTGGCAGCTGGAGACAAGTCAGAACTATATGTTTGTCTCCCCGAAGCAGCTCAAGGCGATTCTTCGCCAGTTTCAGGGAAACCGAGCACCAAGGGGCGCAATCAGTATTGCTGAGAAGGATTGCCCAACTTGTTAACTTGTACAATTTATGTATCAGGTTGCGATACTTCCCGACAGCTAGAAACAAGCTGACTTGTTCCCACTGCAGAACCCCACGGAGAGGTGCCAACTATCGCCCAATCAGTCTTGTCCCTCACATGGGGAAGATTCTCGAAAAGATAATACTGAACTAACTGAAGAAGTTCTGTTCAGAAAATGCTATCATTCCGTACGAGCTAACAGGTTCATCTGAGTACAGAACATCCACTTGTGAGGGTACAGGTGGAAGCCACCCTCGGTGTCAACAAGAACACAGCAACTACTATGATCTCGGACTGCACACAGGCTTTTGACTCTTGATGCTGTGCCGACAGCTTTGCAACTGGGAACGCCCAGAGCAGCTATACACCATGTAGGTTTCCTTCTTGAAGAACAGATCGGTGAGGGTACGGGTGGGTGATTGCCTCTCTAACCCATCCCATCTGACTTATGGAGTTCCTCAAGGAGTGTTTTGTCTCCGGTTCTTTTCAGCATGTACACATCTGAAATTGTTGGGACAAACTATAAGAAAGCGACGGTAATTGCTTTCGCCGACGACATTAGGGTTTACAGCAGCAGCATGATTGCACAAAGAGCTCTTACACAAGCCGAGTCAGTTTGTAACGTAATCAGTGACAGACTGGGCATGTTAAGCATCAGTGTGAACGCTGGGAAGACTGACTAGGTAATCTTCTCCCTCCAAAAGGGGAAAAAAGCCAAAATCATATAGTATAGGAGGGCAAGAGAACTCACCGGCTTAACCAATGTACTATCTGGGTATAAAAATGAATGGACATCTCCAATCTGAAGGTGAGCCCCATCACCTAGTCCTGTACTCAGTGATTTGTAATTTTAACTTCAACTAAAAAATTGTTATTGTAATTCTACCCTCCTTCGAATGCATCTGCGTATGCAGTAAGAGAAATTGTAAAACTTATTGATCAATAAAGTGTGCCGTCGGTGGATGAGTTCATCCGCCGGAGACACATCAAGTTTTTTGACTTGTTGCAGCCCCTAACCCAGTGTTAAACACTATGACCCCGCCCGCATCGATGGCAACAGACTGTGGGCAAAAATTAGGTTAAGAATTAGTATGTAAGTTAGTTTTAAGTCGATCAAAAAGGTGAGCCCCATCACCTTTATTAGTCAGTTTAGTACAGTCATGTATAATGTATATCATTATACTTGTTTATTCCATTATATAATTTTTATAAAATAACAAAACCTGTATATAATGTAGCGACGCTACAGTAAATACAAAAATAGATTCGCATGAGGAACTGTAGTTGTATATAATTACCTGTAAATTTTAAGGGGCTATGAAGAAAAAAAAATACAGAGACCTAATTATCAATGTCACGAAATCCTACATTACAAGTAACTCCATTGGCCTCAATGTGGTATGCTAACCAAATTCAGGAATAAAAACATATCTATTATCATAAAATGTATACTTCCTTCCCTACTTTTTCACATTATTTTTATCCAGAATTCTGTCTGCCAACCCCTTAACAAGATGGCCTTGATTGAATGATGTTTATCCTTTCTAATCTATATAAATCAAGCTACTAACAATTATTCAACTCAAAATTAGCAGTGATGTGATAATTTTTCTCTTAGATTACCAAAGCTTATGACACAATTGATCTTTTTATCAAAAATTGAAAATAGTTCCTCAATCAAATTCAATTCAGTTTTTTGAAAAGAAATTTTAAAAAGGCAGAAGGGGACTGCTATCAACCGACAGCTGTATACATCAGAAGGAACAGCGAGGGTACAGGATGACCAACCATCTCAGTTTCCCCACGATTTCCAGTTTTGTGCCCTACATGTCTTTCTGGAGCCAAGCGTTTTAGCCTCTGAATAGTTGACAATATAGAATGTCTTGGAAACTACAGCAATGATAATTAAATAAGAGATATTGAATTGACTAATAATAGTTACTAGTATTTAATTAGATTAAGAAATGTCATATATCAAAAGTAATGAACTGTAGAGGGATTGAGGTGACAGGGAAATGCACTGCGAAGACAAGAGAGTTATCAGTTAGAAGAGGAGAGAAACCCAGTTATTAAATGTTAAATGAGGAGAGAGGAATGTTATATTGAATTCACGAGTTGATTTGTCTATTAAAGTATCAGTATTGATCAGATGTAAATAAGTCCGCACTAATTAAATATTTAGTGTTTATCGATAAAGTTAAGTGCCACAGCAATGATATATATTCTATATAATAAAATTTCTTACATATAAAATATTATCTCGAAGACCATAAGTGTTCTAATGTTGACCAAAGAGATGAATGGCTGTGGATGTATAATTAATTGATTTCATTTCTAATAATTTCAAGTTTTTAATTAAGAGTAAAGAACCAACCTGAGATACAAACTTCTAAAACGATAATATTGCCCACTAAAATTAATAAAAGTTTATTTTATGCCTGTTTTGGTGGTCATTCGGCCAAGCATAGGTTTTATATAAAGTGTCTATTTTAAAACAAAGTCTGAAAGGGCAGAAACTGTGTCCATGTGCTCTTTCAATGAGCAAGCTACACCTCTTCATCCCAGAGACGACCGTGCCCAGCCAGACCACGTGATAGAATTTTCAGGTTGTTTCAGAACCAGAAACCCTTAAATTTCCCCTTGTTTGGATAACATAATTTTCACACTGCGTTGTGATTCTATGATGCTGATAAAGCTATAAGTTAATTGACCCTAACAGGCTGAGAATATCTATATATTCTGCAATATAAATGATTCTGATTCTGGATAAAAGTTCAAAGTAACTCTATAATGTTTGAAAGTGTGGCTTCTGTAACTTTTACTCCCTGGCTGCAAGCATGATGCATCAAACATAAATAAAAATGTATCTTTGTACAAAAGGGAAAAAAATAAATAATATTTTTTTTGCCAGCTAATTTGAAACATTAACTATAAAAAATATTAGATATATTTATATGACAGTGATATGTAAATCATGAAGATTTTTGTTCCAGTAATAGAAGATTACAATAAAAATTCTTTTTCCATCAGCTCAAATTATTTCATTATATTTATTTACATACTTTATTTTAAACAAGCCACAGTTTATTTAATTTAATAAATACTTACAAATTTAATGCAGGGAAAATAAAAAATATAGATATATATCAGTATATATATATAAAAGAAATTAACTATTTACAAAATAAACAACTTAAGCTATAAAAGAATACTAAAATAGTATTGACATCACAATTAGAATTTTTTGAGATAATACTCATATTATTATTAATTTTAATTTACAACTGTCACACATTAATATTTTAAATATAAAAAATGAATCAATTAATCAAAGGCTTTAATTATATTAATTTTGAGGACTAAGTATATCTATTAGACGGCTGAGAACAAGAAGACTAGAGGCTAGATAAGTTAGATTTAAGAACAGGAAGAAGACTGGTTAGAGCCTTTAAGAATCTCAATCTACACAGATTTAGGAAGAAATTGCTTAGTGCTCACAAACCCATGCATACAGATTATCCCAAAAGTCCAATAATTGACCCTACCGTTCATTTAGGCTTAATATGTGCTCAGAAATACCAAACAGTATCGACACCGAGAGAACAGAGAAAACAAAATCGGCCGGTAGAACTTAAACAGCCATTGTACTTATCCGACAGACCGCAGATAATAATCAGTCGTCGTATTCCGACAGAGATATGTTGCTGAAAATATCTCCCTTTGAAGCGATGCAGATGCAGTAGTGCTGGAACAGCTGGGTCAGCAGCTCCTGCTCGTCGAGCAGTTCTATTTTCTCAATTCTTTCTCTCTCGTTTCCGTCTATTGCTGCGTAGATTTCCACCATTGTCCACGCTTTGGCGGTGTCCCAATTGCAGGTTACAAACCTAAAATATTCATCATAAAATAATTAATATTAATAATAGCTTTGGACGTACATATGAATAATATTTTATGATTGAAACGGAAATATTTGGAATATTTAATTTGTTGGGTTATTAGAAGTTGCCAATGACGTTTTATTGTAAATAGTTGAAAATATCCGTTTGTTTGATAATTCAACAGATAATAATAGTTATGGGAATATTTTAGAGGTTATAACATTGTAATGAGTTTTTGTATATAATTGTGGCGTTTGATTACATAACATTGTTGTTATAAGACGATTCTGGATCAGTCAAGACATAGGAAATGAGATGATCTGGATGGTACAAGAATCTGACTAAACAGGATTAAAGATGCTACTAGGATCATTATGTGTTTATAATTTGAAGTGTGCACTAGCTTTGTGCCAAGTTACAATGAAGTATGTATAATGTACATGGTCAGCACCAATATTAACCTTTAAAGATAAAGAGAAATTCATCTATTTAGCATATAGTACATAGTCTAGTAGTGTAACACTATTTTTATGGGCAATCAAATTTTATTTTAAAAATATATAACTAGGTTACCTTGATAATAAAGAATTGTTGTAAGAGAGGGAAGTGCAATAGCACATACAGGGTATTTCAGTGATCTATTTAGTTTGAAAAAGGCCCAGTGTAGTGAGGAAGGGTCGTAGAAGGGTGGAGATGGTCTTTTGTGTTTCCCCTACCCTGCCATTCAGTTGACATCATAGATCCGTGGAGGTGATTCGACGACGGTGGCTCAAAGACGGTTCCGTACACACATCAATATCGAGCGTCATGATCGTGTTCCTTCAAGGCCTACCATAGTGAAATGTATGTCATCAAAATGGAATTCGCTCAAACAATGCTTCGAATGTTGACAGAAGACACTGTTATCATGGCCATGACAAGTGCCCACTTCCAACTATCCGGTTTTGTGAATAAACAAAACTGCAGGTACTCGGCACTACAAACCCCACACAATATCCATAAACGACACTTGCATTGTGAACGGGTAACTGTATGGTGTGCCGTCAGAAGTGTTGGTGTGATTGGGCGTTATTTTTTTGAGGACGAGAGAGGTGCAGCAGTCACCGTTAAGTCTGACTGTTACCTGGAAATGATCAGAACATTTCATGTTCCCGAGCTACAGGAAAGATACATGAGGCACAGGATGGGGCGACTGCCCACACATCAAGAGTGTCAATGGCCGGATTGCGCCACCTTTTTCCCGGACATGTCATTTCTTTGCGAGGAGATGTTGCTTGGACCCACACCTGATACCATACGATTATTTTCTTTGGGGACACATCAAAGCAAAGGTTTACATCAAGAAGCCGAGAACTACAGCAGAACTGAAGGAAGCGATTCGACAAGAGATGGCAGTTATCCCTCTACAAATGGTTCAGCGGGTGATGTTGAACTTTCGGGAGAGGCTCGAAGAGTCCATGAACCGAAATGGGCATCATTTAGAGGACATTATTTTTCAAAACCTGATTCTTGATTACTTAATGGCAAGTCCTAATAAACATGTTCTATGAATTTTGAAAAATATTCTGTGCATTTTTTATAAAGCGATGAAACTGTAAATAGATCACTGTTCTAGACCAAAGGAGGTCATTAGAAGCAATAGTTAGTGGGAACAGAGTATGGGAGTGAAAATTCCCAACCATTAGCAATGAAGAATGTGTTCACTTATGTACATATCCTTGTTTGTAATACTCAGTAGGTAACTATTATTTAAATTATGTATAAGTTTCTATAGCTAATTATGCTAATATGAAATACACAAAATTATGCATTAGAATCAATGCCTTGAGATCATTTGAGTGAAGCATTGCAAAATGAACTTGTATCATAAAAGAGCTTTTACTCCTCACCAATGAGCAAGTAAAATTTAAAGAATGATAGAAGATCATGATAATACATTTAAATAATATACAACTTTTAACTTTAGTAATCAAAGCAATTAAGGACTGTCCTCGTAGTGGTTTGCAAGCTGACTTCTAACTCTGGAGACCCCGATCTGATCCCTGGCTTGCTTAAGGTTTTTTTTCTTTGGACAATGGGTCTGGCTAGACTTCACTCAACCGAATGTGGATAAATGAGTAGCTAGCTACTTGAATGAAGAATTGGTGAATTTAAATCTGGGAGGTACCGTCCTGGTGCCATACCAACCAAGTTGGAAATGAGAGGCTCTACTTTTAGAGGTACGGGGGGATCGCTTATCATCACTCAGTGTGCTCTTTGAGAGCAACTATAAAAATTATCCAATTGATTTAAAATTTTACAGGTATATTAAACAACACCCTGGGCTACTCGATTTGTGTTTTGGTTAAACATAAAATATTTAAATATAACTGAAAAAGATATCAAATATGAAAAAAATTGGCCCTATATCTATTGAACATCCTATTTCTCTCTGAATTATAAGCTTCCTCAAGTTACTGCTCAGAATTAATTTAGATTTGATGTACTGGTCTTGCTTTCACGATTGAACAAGAAATTTAAAAAAATGGCAAATATAATGAAATATACTGATTACAGGTTGTTTAAAATATAATAACAAGATGTATGAAAAAAAAAAAGTTTGACCATTTCGCTCATGTTTAAGCTTTTTCAAGTAATATTACAGAACCTATTTAAGACTTAAATATATCATATAAGCAAAACTATTACCTTTTGTCAATAAAATTCAAGATGCCCCTGTCCAATTTACTGTTTGATAAAAAAATTCGATCAACAAGAACCAAGATAGTTATGAGTGTCAAGCTGACGAACTTTTTAATTGGAATCATTGAGATGGATACTAATTCAACTATTTGTTCAAACAAGAAGAAAACTAAAGACTAGGGGGCCGAGTGATTCACAGCGATATTTCATTAAGTAGTAAAGTCATTGGAAGTGTGATAAAATATTGATAACATGCATTTTCCACCTTCAAGGGTTAAGCAATAGAAATAGTAGTGATAAAATATTACACTTTAAAATTATCAACATAGATACTTATAGTTTGATTTAGGCAAGGAACAAGCAGGGTGTTCTGATCAAGTCTGGCTGGCAAGCTGCAAAGCATTAAATAGCCAACTTTCACGTGGTCAATGTAAAAAACTTTTTATCTAATGCATAGTAATATGCGCCAATTGTGTTAACATGCTTGTATGATAGTAAGTACTGCGGCATGGCATGAGGCTCCCATGCTAGTGGTGCAGGTTTGAATCCCACCCTAACAGGTGGGTATGGTATTGAGCTTGGCAAGAAAGTAATTTCGGTTTTTTAGTGTGAAATAAAACTTAATTTTTTCTATGCAAAAAATTAACTCTAATCAGTCAAATATCTCCATTCTGTTCTATGACATTTTGCCATCTTTGTGGTAACTTCAGGTCCTTATCAGAAAAAAACTTAGCCAAGTGTGATTGGAGGTCTAATATTTTTACCATTTAAGAAGTTTTGTAAACTTTGAAATAAATGACAATCTGATGGTGCAAGGTCGGGGCTGTTTGGGAGATGCGACATCACTTCCCAACCAAGTTCCAATAGTTTCTTACGTGTTGCTAAAGATGAGTGAGGCCTCGCATTGTTGTGGCGGAACCCAAATATACAGCTTCTTACCAAGTCCAAGATGTTTCATATGATTTTCAATTGTTGTGAATGATGATTGAATGAACAATTAATTGTTTTGCAATCTCCCGCCCAGTTATATGACGATTCAATTACAGCTTTCATTTTGTCATCATCAACTTCTGAAGGTTGACCAGAACGTTGGACATCTTTCAGTGAAAAATCTCCTGAATGAAATTTTTTAAACCAATTCTGACTCATGCGTTCTGTTAAACAATCAACACCATAAACTTCACATATCTCTTTGTGAGCCTCAGCCACTTTCTTGCCTTTATGAAAATAAAAAAGTAAAATGTGTAAAAATGCTTATTTTTGCACTTCATGTTAAAACTGACCATAAATTGACAGTTATAAACAAAATAACTTGGGATTTCTTTCTATAGCAACCTAAAGGCATCGACAACCAAATCTCAAAAGAAAAAAATTCTTACATTGATAAAAGAATAAAAAAACAAACATAACGCTATCTACTGGTGCGAACCGAAATAACTTTCTTAGCAACCCAATATTATGCGATGAATAAAGTTAGGCTAAGGAGGGAACATGTACATGGCCAACCACAGATAATTTACTACCCCTTTAAGAAATGGACCACAATACCACCAATTGAAAAACCTGAAAGCTATCAAGTTTATAAACGTAGCCTTACTAGTATAAATGTATTGTATCTAAGATGAAATAAATAAAGTAAATTATTACATGTCTTGTTAGACACTAAAAGGATACTTACCTACTAATTTGAGAATCGAGAGACCTACAAGAATCTACACCAGACAGAGGGCATCCCCTAGCCCTGAGGTTTTCAAGCATTATTTGGCCAAATCTGTCAACCATATTAACCTAAAAAAATATTATGTAATAAAAAACTATAGATATAACTATAAAGGAAAAAAATGGCATCATCGAAACATCCTGACCTGTTCATAATTGACAAAAAGAGCTTGAGGAAAATGCGAAGCAATCCACGCAAGTAGATGATCAACAGCCGATGACTCTATGTAAACAAGAACACATTCTGCTAGAAATAGAGTCGGAAGAAGAAAATTGACTTCTGATTCTCTCAACTTCAAAGCAACCTCAGATAAATTTCTTATATCGGCCCCAACAAGATGGTAATTCCCACCATGTAACTCAGTCGAGCTCAATCTTACTTCACCATCTAAAATCATTAATTCAGTTAGAATCTTTCATAACGCCAATTACCTAAAAGGGGAAAAAGACACCCCCCACCTGTGACTCCTAAGCCATCCAATAGGATTTTGCTCCGTTTGATAGCATAACATTTCCTGGCTGTCACCGAAGGAAAATCCAGCTCTGTGAAACTCTCAAACTTGTAATCTTGATCTTTAAGCCTCCAGTATAGAGTATCAAAGCCAGCACCAAAGTTAACTATCTGACATCTGGGACCGGCAGCCTAAAAATATTAATATGTGTCAAGGGCCCAGGCCTAAGGGATATAGTCGCATTGAACTTATGTCAATATACCTTTAAGAACTTTTTTATGAACATGTTTACACCTTCTGTCCTGGCAAAATAGCCACGGTTAATTTCTGGCGGTTTCCTTTCTGAGGAACGTACAAGTATCGGCAGAAATCGGTCTTCCCAATATCCAATGCGTACAGCAGATTTTTTGCACTCGCTAGCGTCATCGTTGGTAGATTGCACAGCTTCGTCAGATTCCATTTTTGTATTAGATGGCGATAATTACCATAGACCATAGAATTAAAATACTCAGTCGAATTAAAATGTAAGGTTTGCGGCAATATTGAGTTAAGGTTATTTAACTGATAACGGAACCTTCCCTTGCAGTTTCCCAGCCAATTGTCTCCCTATAGAGAAAGCTTATCTATCACTAGCTCAAAAATGAGGCACTTCTACGTTTGCTGATAACAACTTTAAAAAATACATTACCTATTTTAACGGTTTAGCTATTTTTATTAAATATTATTGGTTGAGTTTCTCATGAACTATCTTCAAAGAAAGGGGCCGGCATGTTTCTTAAACTTATACTTTTAAAATATAAATATATTATATTAAACTTAAACATATAAAATTCACATGTTTAAAAAGTGAACATTTTGATAGATGACGTTTTCCCTCAAATGATATGACAACATGCATATAATTTTCCCTAAATTATGAATTGTTGACATATTTCCCTACTAGATTGGGGGGGGGGTCAGGTCCTTTCCCATGATTTACAAGAAAAATTATTATTGATATCAATTTATTTTTTTTTTAAATTAAAACCACTTTGTTCTTTTGCTACACTTGATTCTCTACTACTTGAATCCTAAAACCCAAAGTATGTAATCATAGCAAATGTTTCTTGTTGATTTTTACAAAATCATTGGATTACTTCTTTGTTATAAAGAGTAAATGTGCCAGTGCAATTGTTCTGGGTAATCTCTGAAATACTAAATCACTTTAGAAAATTTCTGAACCTTAAATATATTTGCAAGCAATCTAAGAAAAAATAACACTTAGAAAGCACAAATGAGCTTAGCTCTTAAAAAATCCTGGTTTTAAAGTTGAAAAAATGGTTACTTTAAACCAGACTACCTTGAGCTTGGTTTATCTGGTGCTTCCAAAATTATGAGCTATTGGGTTGAAGTAGAATTCCTGCCGTCAGTAAATCATGATTGTTGTGTCTCCCCAAGGGGGAGGACACCCGCCGTGGGCTAGTGTCTCTACGACCCGGCGTCAAAAAATAAATAAAATAGTTAAAACCTGTGGTCTTTGATGGCAACCAGCTTATTTATATTGATCCGACTCCATAAGATCTTAGAAAGTGTTCCCCCGACAGTCCACTATGTTCAGGAGAAGAGGAACAGGGTGGGTATTATAGGTAGTTTATGTGGTTTTGGAATGACCACAAATTCACACTCAGTATCTAAGGGTAGGTGAAAACCGTCCGGATCCCAAAGGCAAGTGTGAACCTGAGAGAGGCAGACTGGATCCAGGGAGAGACTCTACTAGGTAAAGCTTGTAAGGCCCCAGGAGACCGTCGTCCACATGGAAGAGAACTCTTCCAAGGAGGTGCTAGTTTTAGCGAGACGAAGGCAGAGAATCCCACTAGGAAGATTTGGGGTCTGACAACACCGGACTAAAACATAGTGACTTAGGAGAGAGAGATGCAGATGTAGTTGAATAATAAAGCCATGGTTCGAGTAGAGCAGCAAGCGCCAGTGAAGAGAGAGAGAGAGCAGTGTTCTTCAGGTGCCGGGTTCCGAGAGTCTGGGCCAAAGCCCCATATATAGGCAGGTCAAAGGCGGGGGGTACCCCGGCGCAACCCCTAGCAGCTTCAGCTGTTTCGTACACTAGTTTCCCCCCTCTCTTAACTGACGCTTTTTGAAAGTTTTTTATTATTAAAACAGGGAAACATAGGTGGATATTTTGTGGGGCGAGAAGAGGGGAACTTCTATTTATTCGTGGTGAAGAAGTTGGTACAACAATAATCATTACAAATCAGCACCCGCTTTTAAAAATATGTATGGACTGGTCACCTCTGACCATTCATTTGAGATGATTATCATTTGGTATTAGGTCAGGAGGATCTAAGGACTACTTACTCGTCACTTACACTATCTTTTGATAACTTCTACATTGTTTTGAGACCCTGAAGTCCTGGTAGTTATAATGCTAAATTCCCACTATTCAGTGGGATTTTCCCTTACCTGTGATCTGTTTGTGGTTAGTTAGAAATGTATCTTTGTTAAATGTGTCATAAAAATAAATATAAATTAAAAACAAAATTTTGTTATTCATTCAATGATTGTATTTAAGGAATTGTTTGTAGTGTATTTTAAAACTTATCTGTGTTGCCAATGAATGATTTAATTTGGTACTTATTATATACCACCTAGAAGGTTAGGCTAGTTTTCCAGATAATAGAGAATTATCATCAATATTATAATACAGTATTCTAAACCACTATATTTATACAGGACAACATTAATTTATTGATCTATTTGAACATTAATTATTGTTATTTTAATTTGCAAGAAACAGCATGGATTGCTTGATAATAGACTGATCCATAATAATAGTCTGAACCATCACAATAAGATGTAAAAACTTAATAAAGATATTTAAACAGAAGGGAATTATGGTTTCATTCATCATTGGCAGAAAGTATCATCATTTTTTATCCCAATATATCATCAGTAATTAATATTATTTACTAATAAATATAATGTGGTATTTTTGAATTCCATGTCCTCCACTAAACCTGATAAGGTCATGAGGTTTTACCAATTATTTCCTTAGTAATAATTTAAAATCGTTAGTAGTAGAAAAAAAAGTTTGAATAACCTGTGATGAATACAGAATAGAAAATATGTGAATACAGTAAGAAAAAAAAAGACTTTTTCATTAAACAAATTTAATTAAAATTATCAGTGTAATAACAATTAAAAAAATAAAACAATTAATAAATAAAAAAAATAACAGGGATTCGCTCTTTAATTTATGTCTTCATTATGAAGCGATCGGTAGGTTCATTGATATCAAATACCAGTCTTAGCGATGTGTAGGTTTCACCACTGTTGATTCTATGCAATATTGCTAATTTAAGTATTTAATCATTTCTCCGCAAATTTTATCACTTTTAGATGATATTATCTTAGACCCTGAGCAGTAAACAGAAGCTGAGGTAAATAAGATCCGGGATCAGAACAATTGAGTGATTGTATCACGAAAAACTTTACAATTGCATCAGTCATCAGTTTTTATCTATTTAGTAACCCCCCCCCCCCTAATGAGCTATCCCAAAATCAACTCATTACCCTCACTCTACAATATTATTTAAAAAGTAATATTATTTATATATTCCATAATTAAATAAAGTTATACTAAATACAAAATAAAAAATGCAGACTGCACACAAAATGAATAAATGTAGTCGAAAATTCAGTCACTTCACTTACCCTAGAAGATTGATAACAGTCACAACCCATAAGCTATATTAGTCAGGATAAAAATAAATGCACACTTTTGAATTAAGCCAGAGATCTTGAGTATAAACTATTGCAATGTAATAAATCATTCTGATGCCATTACTAGTTATTGTTTTACAGAAATGTCTATGTCATCGTTATTATTATCTTCATTAGTTCTATTTCCAATAATAATACTAACATAACCCTTAGATAAATCGGTCATGTTAAGCGTTTCTTTTTCTTTATATTCTTCAGTTTCATTTCCTGGTAACAGAATATCTTCTAATTCAGTCTTTAAATTTACTTCTGGTATGACTACATCGTTTGTTTTATTACGGTTTTCACTTCTTATTTTTCTCAAAAGCCTTTCTTTTTTCTTAATTATATTATCAAATGCATATTCAGGTACTGCTGAAGTTTCTGTTATCTTCTCGGAATCAGCCGGCAAAATTTTCCTTTTCAAAATGAATAGCATTGGTTTTAACCTTATTTCAAAAGGTGGGAAACTGTTGTAATTAAAATATATATGAGAAAATCCTTCGATAACTTCCAAAAAATCATGAGACTTCATAAACTGTTTCAGATTTTTTGAATATTTACTTTTACCTTCGCACAATATGTAATTAAACTGTAAATAATCAGGACTTCCATACGGTATATTTTCTGTTTTGTTGTAACTGAAAAAGAAATTAAATCAATATTATGTTCGATGAAAAATTTCATTAGATAATAAAAAGTACCTACATCCAGTTTTTATTGATTTCAGTAAATCTAGAAACGCCCGTTTGTGCAGCTAAGTTGTCTATATAAACATGAACATTATTTTCAGATGGTACTAGTTTGTGAAGAAGACTGATTGCTGCACCTCCTGGATAATTTTGCGAGGCTACTCGTAATAAAATGCAAGACAGCATAACATTTGCAAATATGTGTACCACCACATAAATGCTGGTCAGCCATTGTACCATTGATTTGTGTCGATTAATCCATCTAAAAATAATAAGCAATTACAATAATAAATAAACTGAAGAATTTAATATTTTAGATAATACACATTCCTACATTAAGTTGGAATAAGAAATAACAATAAAGTCAAATGCAATAATAAGAAATTTCAATGAAAATAGTTTAAAATCCATATAAAACTTTTGTCAATAAGTTAATAACCACATGAGAAAAATATTGCAATGTTCAGGTTAATTTAAACTTAGTACTTTCTGGTGTCCATACAGGTCATGTTCCTTTGATACAACCTTCAAGCAGTGGCACTATCTCTTAATCGGTGGATCCTGTTAAAGATAGCTTCAACAGGTTGGACATGACCACTGTATTTCAGTTAGTAGAGTAACTGGACATAACCAGAAGGACTCCGGCTCAAATCTGAACAAGGCACGATTTCCTCCTATGGCAAAAGATATCTAAACATTATATCAGTGGGATTATATCCCATAATTATATATAAAACTCAATTACAACTATTTTTAGTTGCAAAGTAAGATATTCGTGGTGACCCTAAAGGTAGAGAAATTAAAAAAATATTAGCTCTTATTGTAAATTATTAGTTTTACTTTCATCAAGTCATGGTCTAGTGATTAGTAAGACTGACTACCAATTCCTGGATCTGCAAGGAATTTTCTTTTGGGGATGATTCTGGTCTGGGTTATAACTCAGCCTCATGATATATGATTAACTACTTGAGTAAAAAAGTAGCGAATCCGATTATGAAAACTAAATTTAAGGTTAGAAAGTAAAGCCTAGTGCTAATCGCACTAGCACCTCAGCGCCATCTACCAACTACAGTGACAACTTATGGCAGCCCCTAACTCTTTAATAGATGTTACGCTAGGGTTTTTTTTTAAATGAGCCTGAACTTAGAAGCTACTTGAATAAACAAATCTCTATAAAACTAAACCTTGAATATACAAAACCCCAGAGCCATCTACCAAAGGTAGTAACTGATTCGCTGAACCTTTGAAAGTGAGGTATTTCTTCGGTGCAAGGGTGTATGGCCCGGAACCACTGATATCTACGCTCATAGTACCACAATCACTTCTGCAGATAAGTATTGTTTCCCAAACTTCTGTTTCAAGTGCCCTAGACTCACTATGGAATGTCTTCTTTAATTTATCTAAATATTTATTTCCCTCAGTAGTGTTTCGTCTTCAGACCACTACAGTGTTCTATGAATGTTCCAAAAGCATTGCAGATAAATTTAACAACAGGTCAAGTGCGACAGTGTATAAAAAATTAAGAAAAACTGCAAAATATATCCACTAATGCTCAGTGGAATTGTACAAGTTGTAAAATAAAATAGAAGGGTTCAAATGATAAAAATTCAGTAGGCGTCGAGAAACGTATTTTTTTTTAAAGAGGGATTTCCTGCATAAGACTTGAATCTATTAACATTTATTATTAATACAAATAATTTATAATCCTCTCTTTTTAAAGATTTCATTATAATTTGTTGAATAGCATGAATGCACTATTATATGCTACTACTGACATGATGCTTATTAATTGATAGTCCCTTTTTCAACGCACAGTTATAAAGTTAATATTAATAAGAGAACTCATCATAAAGTGATTATTATAATTATTTGAAAATAATTAGAACAAATAAAATAGTTACTATCCCATATCGTGACCGACTTACATTAATCCAGATAAGCAAAAGTTTTCTGTAGCTACTAAATATCCTTCAGCACTTTAACGTTTAGTCAGCAGAACCTTACATGTATCAAAAAAGTTGTTTATTCCTAACATAAATTTATTAAATTAACTACTTCGAATAGTGTAAAAAAATAATTGAAACTAATCAGTTAAATCAAGCGAAAGATAACTGGGAGAAGAAGAGATTGTTGGGAAATTGGCTTAGGTTACATAACCTGTACAAAATAAACGATCTTTTCAAAGATATATCCGCTTAGGAACTTATATAAAAAAAATACTACATAATCACTCCAACCAAAGCTGACTTCCGAACAAACTATTCTATTGATTTATATGATGTTCACAGCTAACAATCAACTCAAAGTATGAAAAATAACCTATTTCAATCATTGAGATATAATGTTATTGTATTTCATCAATTAATGATCTCAATAGACTTGATTCGCCTTAAAAAAAAAAAAATTGTATAATTTCTAATAACAATGTAAGATATACCTAATAAAGATCACATAGTATAACTTACATCTTATTGCAAGCAACCGCAACTACAATATTGAATAATGGGAAAGTGTAAATAATAAATCTTAGCTCTTTATGAGGAAGAAAAGATAACATAAGTATAAAAAATATTGCAGGAAAGACAAGAGACTTAGTCCGCTGATCACCAATTATACCTGCTGGTAGGAGAGTAATGCTTGCACCGAGTGCACGTGGCAGGGCAGAATAACAATACCATAAAAATGGCGATGTCTAAACAAATATTAAGGGAAAAATATAACTGCAAATGAAATAAACAATACAATCGTATAAAAATGGGAATAATGATTGAAATCAGTCCAAGAGTAAAGAGCAACATGCAGTGTACGAGATAAAGCATCATTCTCAGGCCGTAATGATTATATTTTAAATTATAAAGGCATGGACTGACTAGTAAGGATCATACGGAAACACTACCAGCAAAATCATGGGTGCGAACTAGGGAAATTTTCTGAGTAAGATTTTTGGCCAAACCACTTTGATATGATTGATGGTAGCTTGTTGTGGCCACCTCTTAATTACGAATTATTAAAAGTTACCCTCATCTCGGCCCAGAAAATATATGTCCATGTTTCCATATATTTTAATAAAAGTTACGATGTCAGTGAGAGTGGGGGGAACAGCCACAGGTGGGGACCCATCCCCACCATGGCTGGCCGCCTATATAAGAAACCAGACTAGACCAAATTAGCATAATGAACCAGACCATCACTTGGAACACTACTCTCTCCTCTCTCTCTGCACTGGGGCTTGCTGCTCTACTGAAACCATGGTCTTCTCATTCAAATACCTCTGCATCTCTCTCTCCTAACCTCGCTATGTTTTAGTCCGGCGTTGTCAGACCCCACACCTTCCTAGTGGGAATCTCTGCCTTCTTCTTGCTAAAACTAGCACCTCCTTGGGAGAGACCTCTCCCTCGCGGACGACGGTTGCCGTGGCCCTACAAACTTACCAAGTAGTGTCTCCCACGGCAATCCAGTCTGCCTCTCTCAGGTTCACACTTGCCTTTGGGATCCGGACGGGTTTCACCAACCCTTAGATACTGAGTGTGAATTTGTGGTCATTCCAAAACCACATAAACTACCTATAAACCTACCCTGTTTCTCTTCTCCTGAACATAGTGCTTTGTTGGGGCACACACCTTCTAAGATCTTATGGAGTCAGATCAAAACGAATTAGGCTGCCCGCCGACTAGGCCGGCAGCCAGGGTGAAAGACCACACGTCCACCCGCCTTATCTCTTTTTGGGCGCTCGCCTGACGGCGGCTAGAGGTTGTAGCGACCCTAGCCCGCGGCGGGCTTCTCCTCCCCACTTTGGGGATCCTCACATCGGATAGCTCCCAACATAGCTATTTAATGAAGGGGCCAAATCACTATCTAAATACTGTACTGAATTCTCAGATGTCCTTCACACTTTCAACCATCAGGCAACTGAGACAAAATTAAATACATGTTTATGAAAGAAATAAACAAAGGACAGTTAGTGTTTTTTTTTAATGGGCATTTCAACAATAAGGGTTATTGACGCCCATGACTGTTGATGATTGAAAGTTAAGATGAGGAGGAAGTTACTTTTGAGATCTCTAAAGTGATTAGTCACATTGAAGCTGAAACTATACTTTTAAAGGGTCCGAGATAGTTCAAGAAGCAAGAGGAAGGAAGCAAAAACAACACAGCAATTGTCTTCTATATAAGATATGTAACAAAATACAAAAAAAGACCCATGGGATAACTACAGCAATGGAAAAATCGACTTTTTCAAAGTTTAAGTTATATAAATATAGTAATTAAATTATGTGATAGTTTACATAATATATATGTCTGCATACATGGGATGATGATAAATAACTGACTTGTTATGCAGAAATATGTTTGAAAAGTATTCATGTCACTTTCGGTTTCTGCAGTAGGTAAAAAAATGTGGATAATTGCAGGGAATACCCACCTTATATATGTGTAAAAAATTTTGATTAATAAATCTTTGCTATAAATCACAGGTATCCGGGAGTAAAGAGAGTAGTTTCTATAATATGTCTAGAACGATATGACTGGGTATCACTGGGGCAATGAGAATAACCACAATCCAACCATTACATTAGAAGCCACTCTCCACCTCCTCTCCGTGTACGATTCGAGGAAGCAATGGTAGCTGCTGTCAGTTTGGCAATCAACAATCTATGGCAAGATGACAATACAAGCTGTATCACAGAACCCCATTTGTCCTGAATGTAGACTGGAGGATGAAACTTCTTAAGAGAATGCCAAGTACTCAGCAGACTAACATATTTTATCCCAGGCTGGTATAGAATTCCATTAGAAAAAGCTTTGTCTAATGAAATTTGATTTGACTTGTCAAAGGGTCAGGGAGATCCCAAGGGAAAGAGTAGCGTGGAGGCATGGGTATAATATTGGGGTGGACAAAAAGGGCCTATAGACCTATAAAACCCAATATAGGTCCCCCATCCATCTATCCATGAGACTACTTCTCATCAGTCACTGCGACAGTCTCATCACTGGGGGATAGTAGAGTTTCTGCTGTAACTCCCAACTGAACGGTGTTATACAATTCCCACTGATCACTTTTTAACCGTCATCGTTTCATCAGCTCAATCGGTCAGATTGAGATTTATTTTATTTTTATGAAATTGAATGATAATGGAATTTTAGACAATGTAAGCTGCATTGTGATTATGACATTAATCTCGACAAACTAATTATACTATGCCAGATCGATAAAAATCAATTGGTTTTTGAGCAAAATATCTGGAGATGGTATTCTGGACTTCATCCAAATTTTCAAATTGTTTGCCACATGGAAAATGTTGTAGCAATTGGAATAAATGGAAATCCGATGGCACAATATCGGGCGAGTATGGTGGGTGAGGCAATACCTCCCACCCCAATTCATTAATTTTTTCCAGGGTTCGTCTTGCGTAGTGCGGTCTTGCATTATCGTGTTGCAGAATAACGCCTTCTGTTGACAATCACTGAGCACTCTTAAAATTAAAGATTGATTTACTAGATCCAATTGTTCACAGAAAAGGTCTGCATTCACAGTTTGTCCGTCCAGGTTTCAGCACTTCAAAATGAACGACCCCACGAATACTCCACCAAACACACAAAAACGCCTTTTTGGGGTGTAAACCTGGCTTAGGTGTACTTCATGATGATTCATTCGCAAAGAGACACTTTTGCGTTTTGGATCATCATAGATGACCCATTTTCCATCTCTTTTCACCTACCATACTCGCCCAATATTGCGCCCTCGAATTTCAATTTATTCTGATCGCTAAAAAATTTGCAAAGTTGGATGATGTCCAAATGCCATCTCCAGATATTTTGCTCAGTAACCAATTGATTTTTATCCGTCCGGCATTGAAAATTTGCACACTAGATAGCAAAATGTTGTTGATAACTAGGGTGATTACATCATTGATTAAAAAAAAACTTGTTAAAAATTTATGTGTTTGAATTTAATGTAAAAAACCGACACTACTTTCCGGTCCCCCTATTATTAGCCTTGAACAGATGTTCGATGTGAATGTTACCAACAAATATATAAATGTTCAAGACATTAGTGACACAATAGGGAAAATATTAATTTTTTTATTATAGTGTGATCACTATTAGTCAGCTGATGCCTTAATATGACGAAGCTGATGAATTAATAATTAAGAATAGTGCTTGATCAAGTTCTGTTTTCTAAAACATGTCATATGTGGGTGGCAATTTTGTGCATGTGTGAATTTTATATGTATGATAAATTAAACAACTAAATTTCAAATGTTTACGCAAGTAATGAAGGATACACCCCATTCAGAACTTCTGTTCAGCACAGCATTAAACCAGAATACTTCTCCTTCTGGCCAAACTGGTCTATTCCAAAAGATTGAGTCGACAGTAACAGTTAGCAATAAAGTTGGTACACTAGCCATTACTCCAATTTTAATCGTCCTGAAATAACATTGAATAAATTAGTAACAACTCGAGCAATGAACATACTTTCCCTCTATCCAGAAGAACCAGATAGGAGAGGTTCCCTTAGGTCCTGGATAGTGGGAATCACAGAAAAGAATGTCTAAAGAAAGTTTTATATTAATAATTGTTGATTTAATTATTAGTGACAGACTTTATAGCAGGGCAGAGTTTGTCTAAGTTAAGTTTGGTTGTAGGAGAGGGGAGCTCACATAGCCTGTCTTTCCCCACTGTGCCAATTGGAAAGGGGGAGGATGAGTGGAGGGGATGTCGGGCTAGTGCATATCTCTCTCCTCGTTACCTCACTGGCAAACTCAAGTTAGACAGAATCTACAAGCATAATGCACTGCTCCCTTCTGCACAATGGACTTGAAGTAGCCTTAGAAAAAAAGCTTAAATAAGTAATCATCGCATGCATTAAATTCGCACTAAATTGCCCGAGAGATTTTAAAATGACCCACTTTTACTATCAGTTGAAATGGCTTGCTCCGTACCATCGTCATAAATACTTCCTTGATTCCTTCCTTTACAAACTCTTCCTTACCCGACAACTTCAATATGTAGGTATTTACATCTCAATACCAATTGTGAAATAGTGTGCTCGTGTTAGCATTTGTGTAGATATTTTATTTTTCAAAAAAGTTATTCTTTTATTTTTATCATATTCTTTTTAATTTCATATTATATTTTGAGTTTGTGTATTAAATTAATAATTATAATTGAAGAAATGTAAAAATATTATTCTAAATTTCGTGTTCAACGACATAAAAATTACATTAAAAAAAAGTAATTTGTGCATAATTTTCTTGAAGAATAAACATTTCGATAAATAATGGATGTATCTACAAACATTTTAAAATTAATGAATAATAAAATTTATGATAAAACCATTAAAGCGTATAACATTCATACCTTGAAAGACTAATGTGTTGATAAAAAACTTCAGAAAGAATAATCATTCCTAGGAAAATAGCCAATTCAAAACGAAAAACAATCACTGCCACAGCGGAATAGGATATTAAACGTACATGATCCTTTTTCAACCAGCTAGCTAATGCCAATAACACTTGAACAGAAATAAGAAAATATTATGCATGTATTACATTTGCACAAGAAATAATCATCAATAGATATTAACTTATTTACTCCCTTAAGAATATTTTACAGCAAATGCTGCACTATCACTATTTGAGTTTCGGAGTACAAATATACAAGTAAAAATAACTAAAGGGACGCGGGTAGGATTTGAACCTGGGACCATATGATTTCTAAACACAAATGCTCGCAATAAAATAAAAAACATTTTGTGGAGGCTGGGATTTATTTTTTCATGAAGACGAACATGCTATTAGCTCATCAATAAATTTTAAATAAGGTTTTGAATTTTTTTGTGACATATTTTGTTTTGTGAATATCATTATTTCTAATATAAATAACCCTTGGTTGTCGTTCTCATGATACAGACACATCAAAGTAACGTAACAAAAATGCCTTTTTCCATAGTTCTCTTTTTTTTTTATAACAAAAATTAAATCTACTAAATCAGAGTTTGGGGGGAGGGTCTTTTATTATATTTATGACATCTAGTGTGCTTTTATGTTATTTTACAATCAGAATATTCACACAATTTATTTATAAAAAAAGGAGACTTGAAAAAAATATTATACTCGGCATAGATTTAACTGGCCTCTTCCAATCATAGCCAAATTGCTATACAATAATAATACAATACATCTACCACAATCACATTAGATCAACATTAAATGTAATTATAAATTTTAATAATGTACTTACCTAATGGTAAAGCCATTATATTTGGAAGAGGTCTGCTTAAATAAAACATGAAGTGATATTGTGATCCAGTTAATAGCAGAAACCAAAATGCAACGCCTTCTCCAAATTTGTCCTTGACTACTCTCCGAAGTCGATCGAAACATAAAAGAACGCAACATCCCAAAGCTGCTCGCACTGGAATAACCAAAATTTTATTTTTAGATTAATTCTACTTAATTAGAAATTATGATTATGGGATAGATATGATTGGCTGAACAGTTCGACCAAATTGTTTTGTAATTTAAATTAATTTTGGATTTAATTTGTTGATTGACACCTGAACTAACTTAGCCGGAATAACTGTCGAATCTACTCCTGTCTTGATTATTAATTTAACTGAATTATGGGAAATTTAGAAGTCCCTCATACACCTTTCTTTTAACTTCAGTACATACCCTGTAGTTTCACATCGGTAAGATATGATCTGCGAGTTAAAAGTTGATGCCCAAATCATGGTGTTTAATTGTGATTGTACACATGATGTAGTTATTTGTGCACAGTATTTTTAAATGAGAGATTTCCTGACTTTCCAGCTAAGTGGGAGTAATAGATAATACGACGAAGGATTAACTGGAAGATTATTAATATTAATAATTAACAGCCAAAGAAAAAATTACAGGCAAGATCAGCACTCGAGCCTCAGGCCTCCCCAATATCTATTCGGGCCCCTACCAATGGAGCTTCCTTGCCTCAGGTGATGACCTTCCAAATATGAATTCTCTATGCCTTATATATATATTCTCTATGTTTTAGTATCGCCTTAATTATTGTGCGAGACCTTCTATAGAAGAGGGCAGTAGATAGTGTGAAATATTTCAAGAGATAAGAATAAATATTTGTTATGAGACATCTCTGGAGTAACTCCAGTTGGAGCAGTTATGAGATTATACCCAGGTGTTTCTCTTTCCAAAACTCACCTTGAGTAAATGATTTTGCGGGAACGTAATTAAATTTTAATTGGGAATGCAATTAAATTTTAATTGGGAATGTAATTAAATTTTCATTGGGAATGTAATTAAATTTTAATTAATAACAATTATAATCATATGCCATAATATATACTACTTACCCAAATATTGATAAATAAATTTATTAGTTGAAAAAAATTTAAGTGCTTCACTAAAAGCTGTGATAGGTGAGATCATTAAAGATATCGCCAAAGGTCCAACAAACGTTCTAGCCACAAAACCAGGAAACTCAAAGTGATCATACTACAAATGAAACCGAATCGAATTAGATACAATGTTATTATAAATAGACAACTAAATATAAATATCAATGTATTAATTAAAGGGTTCAAATAGATAATACAGTAAAACAAGTATTATACTGCGAGTTGATAACAAAAAATATTTACTCATATAAAAAATTATAACTTTAAAAATTGTTTTTTTTTTGCATCAATAATGGCATTCCCATGATCATCTATTTCTCATTGAGTAATATAAATTTTTATCTATATCCTGCCTCGTTCCAGGCCTTTCTGATATATCCATCTCCACTTGAGGTGGTGTTTGGCCCTTGTACTTGAAGAGTAGCATTATTCGAACCCATCTGTGCTGTACTATAATCCTTAGCTTTCTTAGGTGCATGCCCCATGAAGAGGTGACATTACAGGTTGCTGTCACAGTTAGAAGATAGTACTTAGGAATTAGCACGGTCAATGGTGCGTTGTTGTCTCTCGACTATACTTCAGTTTTCTAAACTGAATTCGCTACTTCTTAATTCAGTAAGGAACTTATTTTCATAAGGCTAAGTGAACCCCAGCTAGACTTGTTCACCTTAAGGGAGCAAGGAATCGAAGAGCCGCCACAGCAAAATATCTGCTACCCTAGTGGTAATAAAGATCATTATAGCGACTAAGAACCTTCTATAAACTGGTGCTTGATACGAGCATATAAGCATCTTCATCCTAAAACATAAAATCGCTGCAGTATTAGTAAATATACCGAGTAATGATGGAAGAGCAGAGCTAATGAGAAATAACCATACAGTAACAGGTTATAAATAGCAAATCAAAGGTAAGTAATACACACAAGTGAAGTACCTTAGTTAAATTCCACTTATGAAAAGTAACATCATGAAGGGCTTGAAGATTAAAACTTTCTTCCACTTTAGTAAAAGGGCATACCAACAAATGCACAGCAGCCACCAAAAACAAATATTCCATCGTTCTTTTCTTATTTCACTAATTTATTTTTATTTCAAAGTGAGGGCTATTATTGCAAGTTTCGAAGATGGAAAAGGCGATCATACTATGTAAAGAACGGTCATAAAAAAATCTTAATTCAAAACTGAAAAAGGTAGCAATGTGCGGTAACTGAAACCTACTTCTATAATCCCGATATGGTGTGCTTTTTGAACGGCCCATTTAATTTTTAATATTCCTTGAATAAATATTGTTCAATATATGCGGAATGTAAATGGAAGACGGACTGTAAGTGGGGAAAAAGCAAATTTTACACGAGAACGAAAAATAAGTTTCCGGCCTATTTTGGCGCTTCCTGCCTTTTCCAAGTCAGTTATAGCAAGGCCTGCTACATTTCGGGCGGAACCGTTTCGAAGCACCGGTTCCAGGCTTGAAACGGAACGAAAAAATAGTTAACAGTTCCAACGGTTCCGACAGCAGTGCTACCTAGTGGATAGTAGTGAAGTCAAAAACCTAAATGAGAGATTTTAATTGTGGTATACGTCCTGTGACCTTGACAGTAAATTTTTTTTCTTTGACTGTTAATAAACTTTGCAATGTTTAGGTTCATTGAACCAATTACATCATACCAGCATTTATCCCTCCAACAGTCTGAAAACACTGTTTCCTCACACAGGAGCATCTGGGCCTTTGACACATCTGTTATGACAAACCTGTTGTTTAACACGATAACCCCCGCTCGATGGCAAGACGCAGTCAAGGCAGGAACGCTTTAGTCTTAGGTTCTAGTTTTAGGTTTTAGTTTTCCATAATGTAAGCCGAAGGTGAGCCTATCACCCTAGTCTTGTTTATATGTATTTTGACCTTTTAACTTTAAAAAGTTATTGTTGTTGTAATTCTACCCTCCTTCGAATGCATCTGCATATGGAGCAAGAGGAGAAATCGTAAATTGTAAAAATGTTGATAAATAAAAGGGTTTTTTGGTGAAAAAAAAACAAACCTGTTATCACATGGAATTTAGTTTTTAATTTGTGAATATTGGTTTACATAAACCGTCGTCATTTTTTAATTGTAAATATTCTGCCCCGGATTTTAACTATATATCCATGAGGTACCGGTTATTTATACCATTTAATATTTTTGCTAACAACCCCCAAAAACGGCATTTGAATTGAGTTTTTATTTAAAAGTTTTTCTGGTTTTAATTTAATCAAATATTTTCCATTTTGATTGAATATTTGACCATGTTACTAAAATAAATATCATCACCAACCAGATACCTTGATTGAACCAAAATATTAATAAACTTTTAACAAAGATATTTTACTGAAAGCCAATATCACACAATTAAGGGTTTCAGTGATCTTACTAATTACTCCCTCTGGATTTCATTCGCATAAAGGCCAGAAAATACTGTCTTTTTTCAAAACCCCTTTATATTGAATTATATTTGTTAGGATTTACAATTGTAAGTGCAATTGCACTTAGTGATTCTTATGGTACATTTTACATAGTATATACAATATTGAGGTAACAATATAACTAACTCTAAACAATAAAACTAATTCTAATGTACTTTTATTAATACAAAGCTTTATGTAATTTGAAGGTGGTGGGGCTCACCTTCAGGATGATTATAGAATATGATATAAAACAAAACCCTTATGACTGATAGATGTAAATTAAAATAACTTCATTGCTTCGAAATCTAAGGCTGTATGACTGCTTTTTATATCGTAAATAGGTTTACAACTTATAAATCTCAAATAAATTAAATTTTTAAAAAATATACCAAAATCCCAAGTAAATTTTTATATTATTACATGCATGTTTACAAGGATTTCCATTTGTATTATATAATCCTGAACTAAGCTGATAGGTGTGAAAAATTCTCTAAACTGTATATTTATGTTGATTTGATTCTTTTAAATAATATTCACTTAATGAACAAGAGTCATTTGGTTTGATTTGATACCATACTCAAGAAGTTCAACAAATAATTTTTTTTTTATTGTGAGGTTATGAATATTTTTTCATTACAAAGTAGTTAAATAATTATGACATTAAATCACCATTAACAAATTTGAATCACCATGAAAAATATCTCTAGGTAAAAAACGGGTTGAGTTAAAGTTGTGAACACAATTTCAATGACAGTTTATTGACTTGTGTTGGGTTGTCACTAGGAGGTGCCTGATCACCTAGCCCTGGTGACAAGTGCGGATTGTTCGAGTTAATAACCTGGACAATCATTCCAAGACGGCGTTAATATCTGACTCCATTTATGATAGGTATGTGCCCCGACAATGCACTATGTTCAAGAGAAGAGGTACAGAGGTTTCATAAAGAATAAGGCCAGTTTTCAGAGTTCGAGTGGGAGCCCAGCAGCGTCACCGGTACAAGTCGTCAGAGGGTCTGCAAGGAGACTGAAAGACAGGGTGACAGACTCAGAGGCGATGAGGAGAGAGTAGGCTGACGAGGAGTCTAAGAGACTGACTTCCAGGGCCAGTGGCCCTGGCGTAAAGCGACACCGAGTAACAGCGGATGAGGAGAGAGTGGATTTTAGGGTCATAAGCCCCGGGATTAAATACAGTTTCCCCTTCCTTTCCGGAAGGTGTCGCAGGTCTAAAAAGGTCTAAGTTTATGGTGGCCCGGTGGCCAACCCTTCCAGGTTTATGGCCGCCGTATGGCGCCCCTTGGTCTAAAAGGGTCTGTTTATGACTGTTTATGGCCTGGCTTTTGCCGACCCTTTTTGGTTTTGGCTGACGGCCGTTGACCCTCTTACGTTTGACTTGTTTATGACTGCCGGTCCCGCGTTTATTGCTAAAAACTTTCACCATGATTTACATTTAGTTCCTGTTATTTTACTTTTGCTTACAATATATATGCACCAGAGTATAGGGTGATTTATCTTATGTAGTTAGCAGTCGCTACAACTTGTATAGTGTAATTGTACTTTATAAAAACAGGATTTACATATTTTTAATAAAGAACTTTAATTCAATACCTTTTTCAATATGATAGAGACTGTTGTGCGTGATCGTCTTTATGTATATACATTGGTTCACTTAAAGTTTAGACAATCATGTTGAATCCTGAGTATTGCTGTTAATTCTGCAAACTGTTATATTTGCTGTATATATAAAGTGCATAAATGATTGCTTTAGTGGCAGTAAAACTACAAGTACAAACCAAGTTTGTAATGTTCCTCGATTTTCTTTTTAATTAAAAGGCTAGGGCTCCAATGGGTCTCTCCTGTATGAATATGTTGGGATATCACCTTAAGCTTATAAGAGATATTAGTTTTTCATCTAATCCCTAGATTGCACCCAAGCATTCGACTCGGTGTCTCACGGGACACTGTGTCAAATGCTCTGCGACCGGGAATGCCCGGAGCAACTCTATTCAATTCTGGCTAGTTTCCTGAAAAACAGATCGTTGTGGGTACGGGTGGGTGATAGCTTCTCCGAAGCTGTGCCACTGACCTGTGGAGTACCCCAAGGCGCCGTCTTATCCCCTTTACTATTCAATGTATACACGTCTGAGATTGTCGGAGCCCGGTACAAAAATACCACAGTTACTGCTTTCGCAAATGACATAGCGGTGTACAGTAGCAGCATGAGTGCCAAGGTAGCTCTAAGACAGGCTGAAGTAGCCTGTAACCAGATCAGTGAGAGATTGGGGAGACTCAATATCTCCGTAAGCGCGGGTAAGACTGACTGCGTAATTTTCTCTTTCCAAAAGGGAAAAAGCCCACTACCTACTAGTTACATAGTAGGAACGGAGGAAAATTCACCAGCCAACAACCTAGTATATCTGGGAATTAAAATGGACAGACACCTCCATTTTAGTAACCATTTTACGAAGAAGTTGAAGCTAACACGCACGAAGTCTTACCGGCTTGCGCACTTATTAACTTCCCCCAATCTATCACTGCGTCTCAAGCTACTGATCTACAAGAGCATACTAAGGCCTACTCCGCTGTATGGTGCACCGCTATTTCGTTATCTGACGTATACGACAGCTAAGAAACTCCAACAATTCCAAAACGGTATACCGATGAAAGTAATCAGAGGTACTTCGTTCGAGCAGCGGAGCAACAGTGAGCTTCACGAGATCTTTGAGCTGCCTACGGTGGATGAATTCATCCAACGTAGACATATCAAATTTTTGGACTCCTTACAGTAATTGACAAACCCGGTGTTTAACACTATAACCACAGCTCGGTTTCCCCATCGATGGCAGGACGCTGTCGCGGCTGGAACGCTTTAGTCTTAGGTTCTAGGTTTAGGGTTTCGTTTAGTTTTAGTGTTTGGTGTCGGTGACAAGTTGAAGGTGAGCCTCATCACCTAGTGTTGAATATAAGACTAAGTACCTTTAACCACAACAAAATTATTATATATTCATGCACTCCTCCAAATGCAGGAAGAGGAGAAAATTGTATCTCAATTATTTATTATTTATTTTGTACATTATATTATTACGTTCTTCAATGATATTATTTTTATTTTTAACTTTAAATTTATTTTATTAGTGATTAACTGATGATTAAGGTTCTTCTAACAACATTAATTCTGGCAAAATATTATATTTAATTACAAAAAAAACAAAACTTATATTAATTACGTGTCTATTTTTTTCTTTTCCTTTTCTCTTCCGTTCCGCTTCAAGGCCAACAACAAATACTTATAAAACATTTTTACTGTGATCACATATTCTTATATACAGGGCTGATCCCAAAACTAGAGTGAATAATGCTGTGTTCTCATCATAAAACAACTATACCATCTTTTGTTTTTTCCTCCACTCTCAATTGTTTTTATTTTCGCCTTCTTGATATATGATTTGAATAACGTATTTATATTTCAATTTCTTGATATACAAAGTCTATTATATTAAATATCACAATATATTTTTTTGAGGTTTTGAAATAAAAAAAAAGAAGTTTTTCATCTATTTGTTTGCAGTGCTTTTATTTGTCATTTTGTTAAATCCTTTTATAATTACCTCTCATCACCTTGTTACTCGTCTTTTCTTTTTTCAATTTCTCATTTGTAGGTACTAACTATAATTACTTTGACTTTCTTTTTGTATATATATTCTGTCACGAATCAATACCAGTCTTTTTATATTGTATACGTATTTTACCTTTGTTTACACATTCAATCCTATCAAAACCTACTAACAGTGAGAACACTTAGACCTCTTTTATGATTACCACGGGACCTGATGGCGAAAGTCCATGAAATAAACATGATGAAAACCTAACATCTTTCCATAATCAATCTAAGCCGATACCTCAACCTAATAAATTCATCTACTCAGTTACATATTCACATCTAATTATGAATTCTATGTAGAATATTTATTATAACTGTTTTTTTGTTTTTTAAAGATTCATTTTGATGAACATGTATTGGAAATTTTTTAGTTTTTAGTCATGATGCCTGAAACGTGTCAACATAATAAATATCCATACTGGAGAGATCATTAATTTAACCACAAAATATTAATAGTTTAAAGAAGAAAATCAAATATCGCTTAAAAATATGACAATTTTTATTTAAATTAGGACTGGGGGTTTTACAGAAAGGATCTTAAAAATAATTTAAATAACATATTTATCTTCTTTTATTTTGCCAGTTATCAAGTTATTAGTCTCTGGTAAAAAAATTCCAAAATCCAGAATTCTCCAAATTTGTTTCATCTAATGAGTGGAGAAAGAAATTCAGGATTTAACAATAATAAAATATAGGTACATTTAAAACATGTAATTTACAAATGCTCCAAATGTAACAAATTGACATATATCTATCTATATATATAATTTTATATATTCATTATTTTTTACACAAAAAATAACTTTGAGTTGGTGTAAATTTCAAAACTTAAGGCAGTGCCAGAACAAGTGATAAGCAAATGATTATTACATTATATTTAAAAATAAATATATACATTTTATTCAAATGGCAAATTACAATATATCAACGATAATATAACAAGTTAAACACAATTCATTAGATCGAAAGATATTTTTTAGATTTGATGTTATACTGCACTTGCCTCTTCTCCTTTTTTTTTTTGCTTTAAAATAAAAATACAACAGCCATATTTATCAGAATACCCTAAAAGTAAATAAATGGCATGTTTCTTTTAATTTACAAATGAACATAAAATTATTTTGAAAAATATGGCCGTTTTTGAGGCAAATGTAGTATAGCGAGCAATCATTTTTTAATATTAAAATAGTGTTTATATCTTAAATGCAATCACAATTTTATAAGTTATTTAAATAAAAAAAAAAAATATATTAAACAAACTAAGCCCAGGTACTATGCTCTCAATAGGTGGTCTTTGTTCAACACCATTCGTATCAAAGCCCGTATCAACACATTGCAGTCTTTATTTTTCTGCTTTCATTTGTTTTAGTTCCCGATTTCAGCAATATTTTAATAAATGATTTGATCTAAAATTAAAATATTGTCAAAAAAAATCAAGAATAGCGCTAAAATGATTTTGTTAAAGAATGGTCAAGATATAAAAAAAGAAAAGAAAAGCAAACACTGAATCAAACATTATCAATTAAAGCATAAACACAAAAAAAAACAAAGCACATCTGTTATGAGTTATGAATACAACTGTAAATAACCTTTCAACAATGGCGTAAGCCTATCAACAAAAATATACATGCTTAAAAAACCTTCGAGAGATAATTGAACAAACAATAGTAAATATATTAACAGATAAAATCATGCATAAGAACACATAAGGCACAGTCGTGTCCAACAATAAAACATTCAATGGTCTGTAAGATTATATTAAACATGCACTTGCCCGTCGCAACATCCCCCCCTCATAACTCTACATTCAAAGTAATTTAAATAACTTAATTCTTAATGTTTATTACCAAATGTTAAAACCAAAATTTAGCTATGGAAAAACAAACAAAAACAAGCATGAAATTGAACATTATACTGATGAAATAAATAATTATTCTTATGGAATGTATTTTCATGCTTTTATCTTTTAATAGCTGCTACTTAAATAATAATACAATAAAATTAAAATGCACAAAGACTGTCATGTTTTAGGGCTTAAGATACATTATACAAAGTAGAGAATATGTGTGATGAGACATCACATAAGCTACTAAAAATTAAAATTAATAACCCACAATTCACATGGTACTTATTAATAGTTCCATAAGCTTGTTTAAAAAAAAAGTTTTTTTTGTGGGGTTTTCTTAAACAACGCTAATAAATAAATCCCTAACACTAATAAAATTGTTATCTATACATAAAAACACTTTTTTATTTTTTTAACTTTTTTTTTTTTTTCAGAAAATTTGCCCAGTTAATTACAACTAGTTCTATATTGTGTAGTCTTCATCCTGTCTCAAAAAATTATAAAATACTCATGTCTGGTATGTAATATATATGGTTCTTTGGGGGGACAATAAACAAGGAAATTTATATACAAGAAACAATGATACATTTGTTTATAGCGTCGGATTTTCAAAATTTACACCCCTCTCTATAAGTATATCAGCATACGAAGATTCCTGTTCAAGTTCTACCACCTGAAATTTCTTCAACATGAGAAGGGAGTAGAATTTCTGGGCCGCCTGGAAATAAGAAAGAAATTGTTAGTCACAAAATACTAGATTAGAATCGACATAAACTAAACATTGTCAAGCGATTAGGCCTTATCAAACCAACGCAGGATGATGAGAATTGGATATAATATAATAGCGACAGTAAAGAGTTAGATATTGCATACTCAACCTATGTTATTCTCCTAATTCTGTAAATTGTAATGTTTTATTATCAAATATTAATTTGAATCTAAGGTTACATCACTTTTAGCATTGGTATTTAAAAAAGGAACAGAAGCTTTATCAATGAGTGGCTAATAAAAAATGAAAGTAAATTCATAAGATATAAAGAAAAAATAAAGTTTTGTAATAATAATAAATAAAATTTTGTATAGGTGTAAATTGATCTCATTTCAAAGTGGATTTAAATTATTATCAGATTTTAATATTTGGAGTTATTAACCACTTGCGCTAAGATTTAACTTTTGGTTGCCGTGCCGCGCTCTACAATATAATATGTAGTAAGGCGTTACATTGACGTCGCACCGCGTCTGTGAACCTTTAAGTAGTGCCTTAGCGTGTTGGTAGGGTCTTACATAAATAATTTTACACGGATATGAATGAATATTCACAACAACAATGAAATTTTATCTATCTATTTAAATACAAGTTTAATTTTATTTTATTTTTGTAAATTTTAACCCCTACTTTCAAAAGAAAACAGTATTTTTAAAAAAGTAAAATAAGATCTTGGAATGAACATTAACATATTTATACGTGTTCAGACAATTCCATTGGTCCATTTAAATTAATAATCTACTTCTGTATGGTAAATTTCAAAACATTTTGGAATATGTAATGTCACAAGGCATTCCTTGCACTCCCAAGTAGTCTCGCTGCGTTTTTTTATGTTTAGCGCGAGGATTTTTTAGCTTCTGTGGGTGGAATATTCCTTGGAAAATGGCCCCATTATTTTGATTATAATCGGAGTGGTATATCACTAGCAGACAGCCTTCCACGGTTTGTGTACTCAGGCATACATACACTTTCTAAAATCTGTTCTGCCACGTCTAATAGAAATTTTGAAAACGACAATAAATATATATCTTTTTTATCCTTCCACTTTGCAGCTAAAATACCTTTGCATGATCTTGAAATAGCTTCTGATTTTTTCAGCTTAATGAACGATCTAACTGTTAGCCGACGTGACGGACACGACGTTTTTGTTTCTGCGATAAATGCTTATCGAAGTGGTTACACGTCGCTGGCGGCTTTGGAACAAAAGCATCTTGACGTGCGTGGCACATGTTTATAGCACAGGTGGTTAAATTAATTTATAAGAATAATATTTAGTATTTCTTTTTTATCAATAATTAAACGATTTATTACATTTATAAGAATATATTAGCATTTAGTATGATTATTAATAGAACCACTCCAGGCCAGAATGTAAGTACAGCTGAAATAATCACAGTTTCATCTCCCTTTTATGAAATATAATTGATATCATGACATAAATGATTCATGGGAAAGAGGCCTTCCACTTCTACAAGTTAATAGCTTTGTACTGTTGTGCTTAATAAGCAAATGACTAAGACCCACAACTAAGGCAAGAGTTAACAACTACTCCTAATTCACCTAAGTGTTTGTCTTTTTCCTGTGGTGATTTTCACATGGTAGAATTTAGATGAGTAACTTAGGACGAAACAATTACAATTGCGGGTACTATTTTAGAGCTTCTACAGGAACAGGCGAAAAACACAGTGCAGAAATTCCTTTACCTAATATGTCCATAGCCTCCTGCTAGCCTGAGGTGGTCGTACAGTAAACGACATAGTGTCAAAACAATTTAAAGTATATTGTTTGTGTTTTGTATATTAATATTACCTGCTTCCTGTTGTTTCGGACAACTAGAGACGAGAAGAATATATTCGGCTCATCTGCAAACTTTGTCCTCACAAGGTTGTACATATGGGCTGCTCTCTTGTTGAGAACACGTTCTTCAAATTGCTCGAATGTCTCATCAGTCGCTTGTTCTTCAGGCTAAAACAATAACATTAAATGAGATAACTGAGTTCACATACTAACGTATATAATGTTGTGATATTAGATATTGTGGAGTTTGTATATAAATATTTAATCCAAAGTATATATCAAGAAGGTGAAAATAAAAACAAAGGAGAGTAGAGGAAAAAACAAAGGATAGTATAGTTGTGGTTGGGATAATGAAAACACAAAGAGCATTATACTCATCTAGTTTTGGGATCAGCCCGTAATACATATTATTAGCTTGAGATAGTAATAAGAAAAACTTAAAAACTTTGTTGGTTAGTGGTTATTGACTTAAAGCAGAACAGAAGAGAAATAGCACGAAGAGAAGAAGTATTAATTTTGTTTAAAGAATGAAGAGAATTAAAGAAGAAAAGGAATCGAAATTATAGACAAGTATTTATATAATTAATATAGGTTTATTTTTTTATGTTTGTAAAATTAAATTCATCTTTTTGCCAGAATTATTTTTGTTAATAGAACCTAATAATAAATAATAAAAAAAAATTTAAAGTTAAAGAATAAAAAATAAAATTACCATATCTATTCAAAGAACGTAATAATATTTTAATTTTGTTAATTTACTAATATAAAAACAAAAATCAATTTAACTTTTAAAAGCTTATAATTTATTATATCTTGACAACTAAACATTTAATGTACAATAAATAGAAATAATTTGTGGCTAAGCACTTATCTTATTAAGTCTAATCAATGAATAACTGTTGGAGATTTAATTTCATCGTTACTAAAATTTAAATTTTTTTAACAAACCAAAGTTTTTAAAACAAACTCTCCGTACTAGAATTTGCGCTGAAAATCACCTATGACTTAGTTCCTTATGCCATCGTCCTGATTCTATGAGTTATGCTATTTGAGTGTAAGTCAGTAAGAAATAAGCTAGTAAGTGTTCCAAATACTTAAAAAACGCAAACATAAATAGTTCCTGGACATATTGTTGTATATCGACTATGATTTAAGGTGGTGAAATGGGAGAGAGAGAGGACAAAGATAAAATGAACTAAGGTCCACTAGCTTAAGTCTACCAAGGCCTAATAAGGTAATCAAAGCCTATGCTTGGCATTACATTGGTTACTGACAGATACGGATAGGGGATGCGTCAACGTTTCGTAAGAAAGGGGGGTACAGTTTTTGAGTTCTTCACAATTTTTCCGTCTCGACCAGTCTTGCTCCTGCCCCCAGTGATGCATTTTGTTAATCCTGATGCTACAACTAACTATAATGGTGCTTCAATGGCCTGTAGATTCTGCCAATCTGACGAGGGATGCTTTTACATATACGTGTGGGTAAATATGAGGATATTAAGAAATATGAAGAACTGGCACAAGAGGATTTACGAAGAAATGAAATACGAGGTATTAGGTATGGTGGTATGCGATGATATGAGGGTCTTCATGACAAATATCTTTTAAAATATCTCAAACACAGCACCTCTCTTCTCAAGCAATTCTAAACAACTGACATCTCCTTTCAAGCATTTCTAAATAACTGAACTAGCACGACGTCCCTCTCAGCTGTTCTGTTCACTTGTTTGAAATTAAACTTTTTATAATTTATTTTCCTTCTTACAAATTACTCATTAAAAAATAACACAACACTACAAAGGTCTTCCTTAATATCTTACTTTATTCATATAAAACATGTTTAACCCTTATTTTAAAAAATTTAACTCAAACCTTAAACATATTAAAGAGATCATTATCTAAAATTGAAATAAGAGTACACTCACCGGACCGACTGAGACTGGGAAATCGTAATCATCATTCCAAGGTGTAGGTGCACCCTTCTCAGAGAGCGCGCCAGGGGTTGTTGGGGGTGGTGCTCCTTCATCGTAGCCCATATTGGCCATCATGCCTTCGCCGCCTTCTTCATATCCCATATTGTGGAGGGGCGTTTGACCAGGGCGTAAGGATTCTTCTAATAGGCTCATCTGCAATAAACAAGTAAAAAATGATAACCAACATCCTCCAGGGGGGGGGGGAAAGTGATTTCATAGTGTAGCAGTTACATAAATTATTGCTTCTCAAATCAGAATAAAAATTACCCATGACAATTATATATTAATAGAAACCAATATTAAATGATTTGATCAATTGACAAATTAATATGGTTCAATAGTTCAGGTAAAGAATACTTAACATTTGTAAAGTTCTGAGGATGAATGAATTTGGATAAATGTCAACATAATAATATTTATACAGGCGCAAGGCCATTAATTAGAAAAATATTTTCAAGAAATCCAGCTTTATAAAAAAACATGTGCTTAAGTGAAACTAGGGTAGTATAGTTGGAACAGATAATAGTTGTTTTGACACAAGCAATCAAACTTATGGTGTAGTGGTAAATGTAACTTCTTCATTAAAAGCAGGTTCTTGGTACACAACCTTAGATGGACAATAAGTTAAATTATCTTTAATAAATAGAAGAGAGTGGCTTCTGATAGGACAGCTCACCCACCTCAAGCAATACATTATAGCACAAACACTATTAGCTTTTGGGATACTTTTTAATGTACACAGGTGGTCTGACAAGTTTCCGACCTTGAAGATGATAGTAAAATAAATAAAAGCTAGTGAAATTAAAGCTAAAATAAAAGCTTTGTTAGGTCTGAAACTTTTCAGACCACCCTCGTAATTTTCAGTTAGCATATTTTGACTTGAAGTCACCTCATACATCAACAAAACTCTAGCTTGTTACTACTACAGGGAATTTCAGTGATCTATTCACAGTTTGAAAAAGGCCCAGTGTAGTGAGGGAGGGTCGTAGAAGGGTGTTCCCCTGACCCTGCGATTCAGTTGACATCATGGATACATGGAGTGACGAGCAACGTGCGTTTGCAGCGGAGGCATTTCTGAAGAACGGTGATTCTGCGATGGTGGCTCAAAGACGGTTCTGTACACACTTCAATATCGGGCGTCACGGTCGTGTTCCTTCAATGCCTACTATAGCAAAATGGGTCGGTATATTCAGGGCAAGAGGATCTCAAGTAAAAAGAGCAGTAGGGGCTCAACATACTATTCATACACCACAATCTGCGGAACATGTGCGCCAGACAGTAGTGGCAAGCCCAGGGTGTTCATTACGGAGACACACAGCTGAGGATCTCTCATTCATCTGTTCGGAGGATTCTAAAGGATTTGAGCTTCCACCCTTATAAACTCACGATTACACAGTTGTTACCCCGTGATTATGTCATCAGAATAGAATTCGTTCGAACAATGCTTCAAATGTTGACAGAAGACATTGTTATCATGACCAGTGACGAGGCCCACTTCCACCTATATTTTTGTGAATAAACAAAACTGCAGGTACTGGGCACTACAAAACCCATGAGGACAAGAGAGGTACAGCAGTTAACTTTGACCGTTATCTGGAAATGATTAGAACATTTCTTGTTCCTGAGCTACGGAAAAGACACTTAACAAGGCACAGGATGTGCTTCCAACAAAATGGGGTCACTGCCCACACATCAAGAGCATCAATGGCCGACTGCTCTGCCGTTTTCCCGGACATGTCATTTCTTTGCGAGATTTTGCCTGGCCCTCTCGTTCCCCAGACCGGGTACACCATGCGATTATTTTCTTTGGGGGGCACATCAAAGCAAAGGTTTACTTCAAGAAGCCGAGAACTACATTGGAACTGAAGGAAGCGATTCGGCGAGAGATGGCAGCTACCCCTCAACAAATGGTTCAGTGGGTGATGTTGAACTTTCGGCAGAGGCTCGAAGAGTGCGTGCACCAAAATGGGCATCATTTGGAGGACGTTATTTTTCAAGCCTGAATTTCAATTTTTAATTATATAATGGCAAGTCCTAATAAACATCTTCTATAAATTTTGAAAAATATTCTTCTGTGCAGTTTTTATAAAGCGATGAAACTGTAAATAGATCACTGTTGCAGTCTGTTCTAGACCAAACAAGGTCATTTACGGCTACCCCTTTAGTAGGAGTTTGTCCTAGACCAGCCATGAGATAGAAGCAATAGTTGGTGGGAACAGAGTATGGGAGTGAAGATTCCCATCCATTAGCAATGAAGATTGTATTCACTTATTTATATATCGTTGTTTGTAATATTTTTTTATAAAGCGATGAAACTGTAAATAGATCACTGTTGCAGTCTGTTCTAGACCAAACAAGGTCATTTACGGCTACCCCTTTAGTAGGAGTTTGTCCTAGACCAGCCATGAGATAGAAGCAATAGTTGGTGGGAACAGAGTATGGGAGTGAAGATTCCCATCCATTAGCAATGAAGATTGTATTCACTTATTTATATATCGTTGTTTGTAATATTTTTTTATAAAGCGATGAAACTGTAAATAGATCACTGTTGCAGTCTGTTCTAGACCAAACAAGGTCATTTACGGCTACCCCTTTAGTAGGAGTTTGTCCTAGACCAGCCATGAGATAGAAGCAATAGTTGGTGGGAACAGAGTATGGGAGTGAAGATTCCCATCCATTAGCAATGAAGATTGTATTCACTTATTTATATATCGTTGTTTGTAATATTTTTTTATAAAGCGATGAAACTGTAAATAGATCACTGTTGCAGTCTGTTCTAGACCAAACAAGGTCATTTACGGCTACCCCTTTAGTAGGAGTTTGTCCTAGACCAGCCATGAGATAGAAGCAATAGTTGGTGGGAACAGAGTATGGGAGTGAAGATTCCCATCCATTAGCAATGAAGATTGTATTCACTTATTTATATATCGTTGTTTGTAATATTTTTTTATAAAGCGATGAAACTGTAAATAGATCACTGTTGCAGTCTGTTCTAGACCAAACAAGGTCATTTACGGCTACCCCTTTAGTAGGAGTTTGTCCTAGACCAGCCATGAGATAGAAGCAATAGTTGGTGGGAACAGAGTATGGGAGTGAAGATTCCCATCCATTAGCAATGAAGATTGTATTCACTTATTTATATATCGTTGTTTGTAATATTTTTTTATAAAGCGATGAAACTGTAAATAGATCACTGTTGCAGTCTGTTCTAGACCAAACAAGGTCATTTACGGCTACCCCTTTAGTAGGAGTTTGTCCTAGACCAGCCATGAGATAGAAGCAATAGTTGGTGGGAACAGAGTATGGGAGTGAAGATTCCCATCCATTAGCAATGAAGATTGTATTCACTTATTTATATATCGTTGTTTGTAATATTTTTTTATAAAGCGATGAAACTGTAAATAGATCACTGTTGCAGTCTGTTCTAGACCAAACAAGGTCATTTACGGCTACCCCTTTAGTAGGAGTTTGTCCTAGACCAGCCATGAGATAGAAGCAATAGTTGGTGGGAACAGAGTATGGGAGTGAAGATTCCCATCCATTAGCAATGAAGATTGTATTCACTTATTTATATATCGTTGTTTGTAATATTTTTTTATAAAGCGATGAAACTGTAAATAGATCACTGTTGCAGTCTGTTCTAGACCAAACAAGGTCATTTACGGCTACCCCTTTAGTAGGAGTTTGTCCTAGACCAGCCATGAGATAGAAGCAATAGTTGGTGGGAACAGAGTATGGGAGTGAAGATTCCCATCCATTAGCAATGAAGATTGTATTCACTTATTTATATATCGTTGTTTGTAATATTTTTTTATAAAGCGATGAAACTGTAAATAGATCACTGTTGCAGTCTGTTCTAGACCAAACAAGGTCATTTACGGCTACCCCTTTAGTAGGAGTTTGTCCTAGACCAGCCATGAGATAGAAGCAATAGTTGGTGGGAACAGAGTATGGGAGTGAAGATTCCCATCCATTAGCAATGAAGATTGTATTCACTTATTTATATATCGTTGTTTGTAATATTTTTTTATAAAGCGATGAAACTGTAAATAGATCACTGTTGCAGTCTGTTCTAGACCAAACAAGGTCATTTACGGCTACCCCTTTAGTAGGAGTTTGTCCTAGACCAGCCATGAGATAGAAGCAATAGTTGGTGGGAACAGAGTATGGGAGTGAAGATTCCCATCCATTAGCAATGAAGATTGTATTCACTTATTTATATATCGTTGTTTGTAATATTTTTTTATAAAGCGATGAAACTGTAAATAGATCACTGTTGCAGTCTGTTCTAGACCAAACAAGGTCATTTACGGCTACCCCTTTAGTAGGAGTTTGTCCTAGACCAGCCATGAGATAGAAGCAATAGTTGGTGGGAACAGAGTATGGGAGTGAAGATTCCCATCCATTAGCAATGAAGATTGTATTCACTTATTTATATATCGTTGTTTGTAATATTTTTTTATAAAGCGATGAAACTGTAAATAGATCACTGTTGCAGTCTGTTCTAGACCAAACAAGGTCATTTACGGCTACCCCTTTAGTAGGAGTTTGTCCTAGACCAGCCATGAGATAGAAGCAATAGTTGGTGGGAACAGAGTATGGGAGTGAAGATTCCCATCCATTAGCAATGAAGATTGTATTCACTTATTTATATATCGTTGTTTGTAATATTTTTTTATAAAGCGATGAAACTGTAAATAGATCACTGTTGCAGTCTGTTCTAGACCAAACAAGGTCATTTACGGCTACCCCTTTAGTAGGAGTTTGTCCTAGACCAGCCATGAGATAGAAGCAATAGTTGGTGGGAACAGAGTATGGGAGTGAAGATTCCCATCCATTAGCAATGAAGATTGTATTCACTTATTTATATATCGTTGTTTGTAATATTTTTTTATAAAGCGATGAAACTGTAAATAGATCACTGTTGCAGTCTGTTCTAGACCAAACAAGGTCATTTACGGCTACCCCTTTAGTAGGAGTTTGTCCTAGACCAGCCATGAGATAGAAGCAATAGTTGGTGGGAACAGAGTATGGGAGTGAAGATTCCCATCCATTAGCAATGAAGATTGTATTCACTTATTTATATATCGTTGTTTGTAATATTTTTTTATAAAGCGATGAAACTGTAAATAGATCACTGTTGCAGTCTGTTCTAGACCAAACAAGGTCATTTACGGCTACCCCTTTAGTAGGAGTTTGTCCTAGACCAGCCATGAGATAGAAGCAATAGTTGGTGGGAACAGAGTATGGGAGTGAAGATTCCCATCCATTAGCAATGAAGATTGTATTCACTTATTTATATATCGTTGTTTGTAATATTTTTTTATAAAGCGATGAAACTGTAAATAGATCACTGTTGCAGTCTGTTCTAGACCAAACAAGGTCATTTACGGCTACCCCTTTAGTAGGAGTTTGTCCTAGACCAGCCATGAGATAGAAGCAATAGTTGGTGGGAACAGAGTATGGGAGTGAAGATTCCCATCCATTAGCAATGAAGATTGTATTCACTTATTTATATATCGTTGTTTGTAATATTTTTTTATAAAGCGATGAAACTGTAAATAGATCACTGTTGCAGTCTGTTCTAGACCAAACAAGGTCATTTACGGCTACCCCTTTAGTAGGAGTTTGTCCTAGACCAGCCATGAGATAGAAGCAATAGTTGGTGGGAACAGAGTATGGGAGTGAAGATTCCCATCCATTAGCAATGAAGATTGTATTCACTTATTTATATATCGTTGTTTGTAATATTTTTTTATAAAGCGATGAAACTGTAAATAGATCACTGTTGCAGTCTGTTCTAGACCAAACAAGGTCATTTACGGCTACCCCTTTAGTAGGAGTTTGTCCTAGACCAGCCATGAGATAGAAGCAATAGTTGGTGGGAACAGAGTATGGGAGTGAAGATTCCCATCCATTAGCAATGAAGATTGTATTCACTTATTTATATATCGTTGTTTGTAATATTTTTTTATAAAGCGATGAAACTGTAAATAGATCACTGTTGCAGTCTGTTCTAGACCAAACAAGGTCATTTACGGCTACCCCTTTAGTAGGAGTTTGTCCTAGACCAGCCATGAGATAGAAGCAATAGTTGGTGGGAACAGAGTATGGGAGTGAAGATTCCCATCCATTAGCAATGAAGATTGTATTCACTTATTTATATATCGTTGTTTGTAATATTTTTTTATAAAGCGATGAAACTGTAAATAGATCACTGTTGCAGTCTGTTCTAGACCAAACAAGGTCATTTACGGCTACCCCTTTAGTAGGAGTTTGTCCTAGACCAGCCATGAGATAGAAGCAATAGTTGGTGGGAACAGAGTATGGGAGTGAAGATTCCCATCCATTAGCAATGAAGATTGTATTCACTTATTTATATATCGTTGTTTGTAATATTTTTTTATAAAGCGATGAAACTGTAAATAGATCACTGTTGCAGTCTGTTCTAGACCAAACAAGGTCATTTACGGCTACCCCTTTAGTAGGAGTTTGTCCTAGACCAGCCATGAGATAGAAGCAATAGTTGGTGGGAACAGAGTATGGGAGTGAAGATTCCCATCCATTAGCAATGAAGATTGTATTCACTTATTTATATATCGTTGTTTGTAATATTTTTTTATAAAGCGATGAAACTGTAAATAGATCACTGTTGCAGTCTGTTCTAGACCAAACAAGGTCATTTACGGCTACCCCTTTAGTAGGAGTTTGTCCTAGACCAGCCATGAGATAGAAGCAATAGTTGGTGGGAACAGAGTATGGGAGTGAAGATTCCCATCCATTAGCAATGAAGATTGTATTCACTTATTTATATATCGTTGTTTGTAATATTTTTTTATAAAGCGATGAAACTGTAAATAGATCACTGTTGCAGTCTGTTCTAGACCAAACAAGGTCATTTACGGCTACCCCTTTAGTAGGAGTTTGTCCTAGACCAGCCATGAGATAGAAGCAATAGTTGGTGGGAACAGAGTATGGGAGTGAAGATTCCCATCCATTAGCAATGAAGATTGTATTCACTTATTTATATATCGTTGTTTGTAATATTTTTTTATAAAGCGATGAAACTGTAAATAGATCACTGTTGCAGTCTGTTCTAGACCAAACAAGGTCATTTACGGCTACCCCTTTAGTAGGAGTTTGTCCTAGACCAGCCATGAGATAGAAGCAATAGTTGGTGGGAACAGAGTATGGGAGTGAAGATTCCCATCCATTAGCAATGAAGATTGTATTCACTTATTTATATATCGTTGTTTGTAATATTTTTTTATAAAGCGATGAAACTGTAAATAGATCACTGTTGCAGTCTGTTCTAGACCAAACAAGGTCATTTACGGCTACCCCTTTAGTAGGAGTTTGTCCTAGACCAGCCATGAGATAGAAGCAATAGTTGGTGGGAACAGAGTATGGGAGTGAAGATTCCCATCCATTAGCAATGAAGATTGTATTCACTTATTTATATATCGTTGTTTGTAATATTTTTTTATAAAGCGATGAAACTGTAAATAGATCACTGTTGCAGTCTGTTCTAGACCAAACAAGGTCATTTACGGCTACCCCTTTAGTAGGAGTTTGTCCTAGACCAGCCATGAGATAGAAGCAATAGTTGGTGGGAACAGAGTATGGGAGTGAAGATTCCCATCCATTAGCAATGAAGATTGTATTCACTTATTTATATATCGTTGTTTGTAATATTTTTTTATAAAGCGATGAAACTGTAAATAGATCACTGTTGCAGTCTGTTCTAGACCAAACAAGGTCATTTACGGCTACCCCTTTAGTAGGAGTTTGTCCTAGACCAGCCATGAGATAGAAGCAATAGTTGGTGGGAACAGAGTATGGGAGTGAAGATTCCCATCCATTAGCAATGAAGATTGTATTCACTTATTTATATATCGTTGTTTGTAATATTTTTTTATAAAGCGATGAAACTGTAAATAGATCACTGTTGCAGTCTGTTCTAGACCAAACAAGGTCATTTACGGCTACCCCTTTAGTAGGAGTTTGTCCTAGACCAGCCATGAGATAGAAGCAATAGTTGGTGGGAACAGAGTATGGGAGTGAAGATTCCCATCCATTAGCAATGAAGATTGTATTCACTTATTTATATATCGTTGTTTGTAATATTTTTTTATAAAGCGATGAAACTGTAAATAGATCACTGTTGCAGTCTGTTCTAGACCAAACAAGGTCATTTACGGCTACCCCTTTAGTAGGAGTTTGTCCTAGACCAGCCATGAGATAGAAGCAATAGTTGGTGGGAACAGAGTATGGGAGTGAAGATTCCCATCCATTAGCAATGAAGATTGTATTCACTTATTTATATATCGTTGTTTGTAATATTTTTTTATAAAGCGATGAAACTGTAAATAGATCACTGTTGCAGTCTGTTCTAGACCAAACAAGGTCATTTACGGCTACCCCTTTAGTAGGAGTTTGTCCTAGACCAGCCATGAGATAGAAGCAATAGTTGGTGGGAACAGAGTATGGGAGTGAAGATTCCCATCCATTAGCAATGAAGATTGTATTCACTTATTTATATATCGTTGTTTGTAATATTTTTTTATAAAGCGATGAAACTGTAAATAGATCACTGTTGCAGTCTGTTCTAGACCAAACAAGGTCATTTACGGCTACCCCTTTAGTAGGAGTTTGTCCTAGACCAGCCATGAGATAGAAGCAATAGTTGGTGGGAACAGAGTATGGGAGTGAAGATTCCCATCCATTAGCAATGAAGATTGTATTCACTTATTTATATATCGTTGTTTGTAATATTTTTTTATAAAGCGATGAAACTGTAAATAGATCACTGTTGCAGTCTGTTCTAGACCAAACAAGGTCATTTACGGCTACCCCTTTAGTAGGAGTTTGTCCTAGACCAGCCATGAGATAGAAGCAATAGTTGGTGGGAACAGAGTATGGGAGTGAAGATTCCCATCCATTAGCAATGAAGATTGTATTCACTTATTTATATATCGTTGTTTGTAATATTTTTTTATAAAGCGATGAAACTGTAAATAGATCACTGTTGCAGTCTGTTCTAGACCAAACAAGGTCATTTACGGCTACCCCTTTAGTAGGAGTTTGTCCTAGACCAGCCATGAGATAGAAGCAATAGTTGGTGGGAACAGAGTATGGGAGTGAAGATTCCCATCCATTAGCAATGAAGATTGTATTCACTTATTTATATATCGTTGTTTGTAATATTTTTTTATAAAGCGATGAAACTGTAAATAGATCACTGTTGCAGTCTGTTCTAGACCAAACAAGGTCATTTACGGCTACCCCTTTAGTAGGAGTTTGTCCTAGACCAGCCATGAGATAGAAGCAATAGTTGGTGGGAACAGAGTATGGGAGTGAAGATTCCCATCCATTAGCAATGAAGATTGTATTCACTTATTTATATATCGTTGTTTGTAATATTTTTTTATAAAGCGATGAAACTGTAAATAGATCACTGTTGCAGTCTGTTCTAGACCAAACAAGGTCATTTACGGCTACCCCTTTAGTAGGAGTTTGTCCTAGACCAGCCATGAGATAGAAGCAATAGTTGGTGGGAACAGAGTATGGGAGTGAAGATTCCCATCCATTAGCAATGAAGATTGTATTCACTTATTTATATATCGTTGTTTGTAATATTTTTTTATAAAGCGATGAAACTGTAAATAGATCACTGTTGCAGTCTGTTCTAGACCAAACAAGGTCATTTACGGCTACCCCTTTAGTAGGAGTTTGTCCTAGACCAGCCATGAGATAGAAGCAATAGTTGGTGGGAACAGAGTATGGGAGTGAAGATTCCCATCCATTAGCAATGAAGATTGTATTCACTTATTTATATATCGTTGTTTGTAATATTTTTTTATAAAGCGATGAAACTGTAAATAGATCACTGTTGCAGTCTGTTCTAGACCAAACAAGGTCATTTACGGCTACCCCTTTAGTAGGAGTTTGTCCTAGACCAGCCATGAGATAGAAGCAATAGTTGGTGGGAACAGAGTATGGGAGTGAAGATTCCCATCCATTAGCAATGAAGATTGTATTCACTTATTTATATATCGTTGTTTGTAATATTTTTTTATAAAGCGATGAAACTGTAAATAGATCACTGTTGCAGTCTGTTCTAGACCAAACAAGGTCATTTACGGCTACCCCTTTAGTAGGAGTTTGTCCTAGACCAGCCATGAGATAGAAGCAATAGTTGGTGGGAACAGAGTATGGGAGTGAAGATTCCCATCCATTAGCAATGAAGATTGTATTCACTTATTTATATATCGTTGTTTGTAATATTTTTTTATAAAGCGATGAAACTGTAAATAGATCACTGTTGCAGTCTGTTCTAGACCAAACAAGGTCATTTACGGCTACCCCTTTAGTAGGAGTTTGTCCTAGACCAGCCATGAGATAGAAGCAATAGTTGGTGGGAACAGAGTATGGGAGTGAAGATTCCCATCCATTAGCAATGAAGATTGTATTCACTTATTTATATATCGTTGTTTGTAATATTTTTTTATAAAGCGATGAAACTGTAAATAGATCACTGTTGCAGTCTGTTCTAGACCAAACAAGGTCATTTACGGCTACCCCTTTAGTAGGAGTTTGTCCTAGACCAGCCATGAGATAGAAGCAATAGTTGGTGGGAACAGAGTATGGGAGTGAAGATTCCCATCCATTAGCAATGAAGATTGTATTCACTTATTTATATATCGTTGTTTGTAATATTTTTTTATAAAGCGATGAAACTGTAAATAGATCACTGTTGCAGTCTGTTCTAGACCAAACAAGGTCATTTACGGCTACCCCTTTAGTAGGAGTTTGTCCTAGACCAGCCATGAGATAGAAGCAATAGTTGGTGGGAACAGAGTATGGGAGTGAAGATTCCCATCCATTAGCAATGAAGATTGTATTCACTTATTTATATATCGTTGTTTGTAATATTTTTTTATAAAGCGATGAAACTGTAAATAGATCACTGTTGCAGTCTGTTCTAGACCAAACAAGGTCATTTACGGCTACCCCTTTAGTAGGAGTTTGTCCTAGACCAGCCATGAGATAGAAGCAATAGTTGGTGGGAACAGAGTATGGGAGTGAAGATTCCCATCCATTAGCAATGAAGATTGTATTCACTTATTTATATATCGTTGTTTGTAATATTTTTTTATAAAGCGATGAAACTGTAAATAGATCACTGTTGCAGTCTGTATACTGACATGTCACATGCTGTAAGACCTAATATAATATTGAGAGATATCTGACCTGTTCTGGTGGTAGGTGAGGGAGAGATGAATCTATACTGAAGGGCGTCATATTGGGATTCTCGTGCGAATGGTCCAACGGAGGTCCAACAGAGAGGGGGGCAACAGACATGGGGTCAAGACCATCCATAGGTGCAACAGATAGGGGTGCCACTGACAGCGGTGCGACAGACAACGGTGCCACCGATAGAGGAGCGGTGTCCATATCCGTGTGATGGACTGGTGTTGGTGGCGCTGGCGTTGCTGGGTGAGGGATGGGGGTTTGGGGCATTTGGGGTGGGGCTAACTTCCTCGCCTGCTCCTCCACATCATGGTGCTGAAATGGCAAAGAAAAAACAGTAATTAGTACATTAATGAAAAACTTTCTAAGCAGAATTAAATTATATTTTAAAAATATTCAACAAGTAATAAAATTGTGAAAAATATACAAATAATTTTTTTTAAATTCAAATATAGCCAACTCGAACTTCAAGGGAATAAGAAATCACTTCGAGTTAAAAATAGTTTGACTATTTCTCTTAACAATGGACCCCCCCCCACAGTGATATTTTTGTCTCGGCATTGCTTAAACCACTTAACCAGGCATACTTCTACTTCTACAGCAGGAAATTGCGTCTCTTTTCTCTTCACCTTTTGCATAGTCTACCTTCATTTGCCTGCCTTTGAAGTTCCACTGCATTCTTCAAAATTGGGGTAATTCAAGGGACACAAAAATTAACGGCAATTTCTTTTTGCTTATAGTTTCTTTTACAGCTTAGATAATTTTAAGTTTCTCACGTGCAGTGAGATTTTAATTTCTGTTAACTGTAACGTAGGTCCTATTTTTTTTAGCTAGCTAATCGACAAAAGAGGGGGAAAATTCAAGTGACATGTTGAAACCTACTCTGTTCTAGGGAGGCTTGGTGGGGTGGGGATGATGTGCATTATGCCAACTGTCACATAATTCATCGACAGCGCTTCTCAAAGGTTCGAGGTATCGAGAGCCAACCATATCATATTATTTCAATAATTCATTATTATATTACTTGTTGAATAATATAATTTAATTTCGAAAATCTACATTTCTTACCGGTTCCTCAATTTCCTGATTTTTACGTTTGCGTCCTCTCCTTGCCGGTGCGGCTGTTTCTTCGGGAACTTGGTCAAGGTGCATAGCATCTTTTTCACTCTCAAGGGCATCTTCATTGGGCGCAGCACGTGATGTCAAATGCCTTTGATAAATCTATTCATAAAAAAAGATAATTTTGAATCAAATTTTAAAGAATAATACAGCATACCCATATTTGGACATGTAATAATTAGTAACATTATATCATTAGTACAATTTTTTGAGAATTCATACCAACATTCATGTGAAATTGAAACATATGATAATATCTTCACAAAAAAATAGATGTAATATGTCTATGAATAGTAATAAAGAAGGGAATTCCAAAAATAAACCTCCCAATATAATATTCAATTATTCATAATTTTAAAAGGTTTGAGATTTCAACTTTTAACTAAAATATATTTTCTTTTAACAGTTGATTTCATTTTAATCACATTGTTTCAATGAGAATTGATATTCCAACTATTAATTTAATTTTAACTATTTATTTAAACTGTAACCCTATTATTAAAATTTAAACGATTACAGATAGGTTTATTTATGATGAATTCTATTTTCATTTCTCATAATTTAATACTTGAAGGTCTACCGGTAAACCGTAAAAATTGTTTGTAGTAAGTGTAATATAAGAGGAGACATAATAAACAACTTACTTTGAACAAATACCTGGCCGAGATATTCCTGCCAGGCAATGCAAACAGTTTCTCAACGCCGCCAGTCTCCTTCCAGTGCATGAGCCTCTTGGTTGGAGGAGCGAGGTCTAGTGATGTCACAATATCACTGGTGTCACTTAACTGGGCCTTCATTTCTTCCCCGGAGATGTTTTTCACCTCGTCAACGATAAGCTTCCTTTTCCTCTTTGTTTTTGTAGAGCCTGCTCGGAAGAGAAAACAAACAACATTGATAATCTGATACGTACTGTTGTGATATTTTAAAATGATGATTTTTAATAGTGTTTGTTTAAATAAACTCGGAATTGGCGAGCATTGAATAACCTAATAACGATCCGTGATTCATTTTTGAAAGTATGAACGTTTTTATTGTCGTCATATTAATTATTAATAATTGAAATAAAAATAATATCATATTTAATATAAACTTCTAAATTAAGCAAAGTAATAAATATCCAAAACAACTGGCATTAAATAACGAGTTGAAAGTCAAGGAGGCAGCGGAGAGATGCAGATATATAATAAGCCGACATAGACCAAAAAGGACACATTCTTCGTTCATCAGAGGACAGAGCAGGTAGCAGACCAGGTAGCGAGACGCTAAGCCGCCTCATGGCATCACTTTCACTCAGCACGAAGACAAAGGACGCGCAAGCAAGTAAGACGATTCGGACCAAGCAAATGAAGATCACCACACGAAGATTATCCACAAGAAGCACTGGCCAGTATTAGTATAAAGTTACGAATAATTACAAGGTACCATTTTTAATGTTAGTTTTAATAGTATTCTTTATTACGTACGTAATTTATTTTTGTATATCAATTTTAGTTATTCAATGTGTTGTAAATAAAACCAATATTCCTTTTGCCAGAAGTTTCCTATATAATTATTAACAGAACCCTGATATAACGTTAAAGTTATAAATATAAAGTTTTTTTAAATTATATGAAAGAATATATAATTAAATTAAATTATTAATAAATAAGCAAATATTAGAATAGTACATAGGAAATAGTGATTCAAAAGTCTGCATTTGTACTTGAAATATCAAGTCATAAACTATAAACATCTTTGCTATGAGTGTCTTCATAACTATTACATGAGTGTTATGTTTTGAATAAATTTTTTTATAATGATTATTATGCTGGTCAAGTTACAACATTAGGGAAATGCGTTATTATTGAAATAAAAAATTATGATATAATGCGGTATTGAATTGAAGTAAAGTAGATTAAAAATGCTGTCGTTGGGATTATATGGACTGGGCAAGCATAAAAATTGAGTCAACTTAAAAGATAAAAATTTGATAAAAAGGATTTGCGACTTTTTCCGAAGTGAAGTTGCATTTGTCATGAACAAGAAATAATTTCTGTTGCTACAATTATAATTTGGCACATAATAAGCTACAGAAAAAGTTTGAAAGAAGAATTAAAAATATCTTAACAAAAACAATACCAATATTAATATCTTAATTTTGATACATAACTTTCACCAAATATTAAATTTTATGAATACAATTAACAATATAATAAAGACAGGACTAACCTCTCAATGCAGAGGTATCCACTGGTCCTAAAGCGAATGATTCTTCCTCATTGTGGAGGAGAACTGTCTGTTCCGAAGTAGGAGGTGGGGGCATGATGGGTTCTATCTCGGGCACTGGTGGAGGTCCCATCTCTGTGGGTGGGGGAGCAGGGGTAGCTGGACGTGATCCACCATCGGAGCTGCAAACATATCTTATTTAAGTACACTATTCTTATAATTATATAATAAACAATTGAAGTATCTATGTATTGTCTATAGTCTATTAATCATGCTTTCCATTTTCCAAGTCCAAAAACACATATTTCCGTTGTTTTTTTAAACTTTGCAGTCAATAAGCCTCATGCAATCAAAATCAAGTCATTTCTTCATGGGGTGAACAAAACCAGGTACGTACACTTATCTCATTTTGGATTTGATTTGACTTACCATTTATTCCCTGAAGCCACATATATATAGCCTGATATTGAACCTAATCTTGCACTATTGTGTATGCTACTACACTTGTATGTTATTTTTTATTTTTTTTCCATTTTGTCTGCATGTCAGGTACAATTAGATTTAGAACCAATGATAAATACAAACTTTCTTAAAAAATTTAATGATTTTTAGGACAGTTTCAGGGGAAGTCTTAAAGTAATTCCTATTTCTTTCTGGATGTTGTCAAAAACTGGACGTGTCCTGAGGATGTGCTGCACTGTTTTCGAGCCCTCATATAAATGAATCAGATTGGGAGTTGGTTCTTCAGGTTTTTCAGCTAGTATCCATGATAAAATGAAGTATGTCCAAATTTTAAATGGCATTAATATGAGTTCTTCTCGTCTAGAATACATTCTGGAAGTGGTCTTGTAATCTCCTTTTATTATTAAAAACAATAGTTTCCTTCTTTATATTAGTCTATAATAATATATTTTCATCCAGAAAGAAATGGAGTTTTAAGGATATTTTGACACAAATCCTTGGCAATAAAATTAGGAAATAAACCGACTTAAAACAAATGTCTTACATTTATTTTTTAGGGGAAGATTAGATAGATCGTAGTTGCTGAAATTATTAGAGTGAACTGATGTGGGTATAAACACCCAAGGAGTTTTGTTTTAACCTATTAAAAATAAAAAAATTCTCAAAGCCTTGGCCAAAACCAAAAGTTGACCACACCGCACTAAATGGGGTGTGACTATAGATGCAATGTGAGATATTAACAGAGCATTAAAGGGTTTAGATATAACCCCTTATCCTTCACCTCACTATAAAACTATATCCTTCGCTTACTTACCTCGGAGCAGCAGGACTGGGGGCAGCAAACCTGTCGTCGTCATCGTCATCCGACTCAGGCTGGGGGATAGTGACAGGTTGTTCAGCGGCAGTCGACGGCTGGTCTACACCACCAACTTGCATGGGTGCATCATCGAACAGACCTCCCTCGAATAAACCACCACCTGCAATAAATCATAATTACATTAATAAGATGTGAAAAATGAAACTGTTTTTGATTAAAATGTACATAATAATGGAATTGGTATTTGGTTTTCAAGCACGCTAACTACTTGGCTACCAAGTGGTTAGTTAGATGCTTGAAAACTAGTCACCAAAGGCCCTAAGGAAGGTTTTTGTTCAGAATGGATTTATATACATGGGCTATAGGGAAAATGGGAAGGTAATGGAATAAAGGGGCGATGAAATTGATCTAGAAAGGCAAATCAAGGTATTTCTAGGCCTTGACCACAAAAACAAAATAAAAGAACGAGCATTGGTAGGCTTATCTGTTCAGAAATGACATGCTGAGCATTGTAATTTCAGTTTTAGTTTCTACCTCTCTATTGGCATATTATAAACATAAAATTTAGAAAACATTTGTGGAATATCCGAGAAACACAAAACATGTTTGAATATATCAAACCCCCCCCCCCAATGGGTGATATAAATGTCGGCCTTAGATATCATTTAAATATTTGATCTAACTAACTACTTTATATCAGGTTTTTTTTTTTTATAAAGTCTCGACTTTGACATTTCTAGTTTTTCTTCCCAATTTTGACTTCAAATTATTTTCATCACCTGATTCACAGTAGATTTATTAACATGTATAATACAAAATGCACACTGCAAAGAGTGTGGTCCCAAAATTTTACACCACCCCCAATTCACACTCATTGTCAAAGCATCACCTTCCTCATCTAGATTTATCTCTTTACTCTCTTATTAACTCGATAACCCTATTTAAGTTTTCCTCGTGTAAAATTAGTAAGAAATAAGATGTGAAGGTAGACAAAAAATCATATATTGATGATTTAATACAATCAACCAGCTACCGTTATCTGATTGGCATAATTTAAGTTGGAACTAAGGCGATGTAATAAAAGATATGTGATATACCTGAAAGGTAACAGTAATTTCAGTCTTCGACCAAAAGCTCTGTGAATGGATATCTTGAGGAAGGAACCGGGTAAGGTATATAGGGATTGTTAACATAGAGCACTGCAAATCAAAACAAGATAGGTTATTGTTAATAATTTTTTATTATACTATTTTTTACTATACAGTAATGAATATTAATAAAACCTTAAGATACATTGAAGCATTATATCTTAAATAATATGAAAGTATTCTCTATGGCAATATTTAGAAGGCAATTTTTTTAGAACTAAAAATACTTCCTCAATTGAGAAATATTAAACACTACATTTTCTCGTTTATTTGAGGTGTAAAAATTCCTTTATATCTGATTATATTTACACTACTAAATTATCTGCTCCAACCGATAACTGAGATTTTATTCAAAATAATGTTTCCTTGTACTGCAGGATTTCTTTAACCAACTCAATACTCTGACATCATAATTATATGTACATATATATATATATATATATATATATTTTTTTTTTTGTTAAGTTTAATTCATAAGAACATTGATCTAGCAAAAAAAATTAATTGAGCGTCTGCTTGAGCAGCTGATAAAATAAAAGGACTTAATGTAAACTAAAGTGAAGGCTTAGCGTGCAACCTTAGTTGACTTATTATTGAGGATGAGACTAAAATACAGTGAAGCTTTTAAGCTAGTTCAAGTAAGATAGTTTCCATTTTATTTCCTCAACAACTAATCTCATAGTTACTAGCTATAGGTTACACTGGTAGAGGAAGTTCTAAAGCCATTTAGACAAGAAGAAAAAATTCAAGCGGAATAACATATTACAAAACTCTATTGATGTAAAAATATCTTACCCATTAGGTCATGAGCTAAGGTTCCACCGAAACCATCATCCCTTATGGGGGCATCAATGTCTAGAGGGGGTCTTTCAAGTGAAGCGCTCGATGTGGAAGGCTGTGGCTCCTTTTCCTTTTCCGTTGGGTCGACAGAGAGGCCTTCACTGAATAATAGGTTAGCCTGTAAAACATATGTTTACTGTTAACTATAGAAAACCAAACAAAAAACAATTCAGTAATTTTTCTCAAGGGGAGATTAGATGTACAGGAAAATCAGAACTTATGTAATCTGAAACAGATATATTATGAAGGTTTCTTCAGCAATTTTCTAATACAGGGTAATAAACTATATGTTAAGCTATTTAAACTTAATTAAATCTAACAACACCCTTCGCATGACAAGAATAGAACTATCTCAATGTATAGTCGGTAATACCAACTGCGACCAATAAAATTCTGATTAGCCATTCTATATGAAGTGCTAGCTAATGAAATTTCCTCATCACATATAAATCATGGATGGTGTATGTTTGTTGAAATATCAGGAGTACAGGGAACTTTACATATATCATATAGTTCAAATCGTCATTTTAAGTTTTCAATCGAGAAAATGTTTGTGAAAAACTGCAACTATTTATACTCATTAAGTAGATATGGAAAACTATTTTAGGATCATTAAAACAATTTCAATTTCATTCAGGGACTGAACACTATTAACTCTAAAAAATGCACTCACACTCTAAATTCCAACAAAAGTTGCCTCTAGTAAGCTAGAAGTTTTATACTTTACACTTGGCATCTGGCAGTTATAGCATTTCTTAGCGAGAAAAATATGAAATAATTAATACAACAAATATTGAAACATTTCCTACAAATAACAATTATAAAATATGTCTTGAATTTTATGTAGTTGGTAGTAAGTGTTATCAACTGATAACGATTTAGGTAATCAACTACTCAAGCCCAAAACTCCTGGTAAAATGCTCAATACCTGGGATGGGAAACCCCCATCCCAACCCCATCCCAAAAAAAACAAAAATACCAACACACTTTCACATCAGTCCAGTAAAAAGCTAGATAACTTAAATTATTGGGTTATCCAGAAAATAATGTGGGATTTCTAATTTTCTTTAATTTAATCCTCTGTATTACGAAGTGTTTACATTTGATAAATTATTCTTAAATATGGTAGTCCTCTTAATCCTCTTCTAAACAACGTTTGTTTACCATACTAGCTTTTTGCTACTTGCCAGTAATTCAGTCTTTAATAAGTAGTCGTGTGCGATTTTTATTTTAATTCCTTTTATGAGTTCAAACTTGGCTAGAACAGAGCCAAATTGGCAAAAAAATTTATTGAAGCCTGTCTAAGCTAGAGCACCATTTAATGTCAGTTCAATCAAGAAATGGCGCCATACAATCGTCGGGGAAGAACTACCAAGAAAAACTGTTCAACAACTAGCAGAAAACTTTAAGTTGACAAATAAACCATTCCTGAACACTTCATGACAAGTTAAAAAAGCTTTTAAAATGAATGGGTTCCTCATGAATTGAACAACAGCCGTCTGGCATGCCTCATTTTGCAACAATTACAGGAGCTTAGATATGAGACTGCCTGGCCACTCGCTTACCAGCAAAAACTTTTTTATGTACTAGGACTCCTTTTAACAAGAAAAAAGATTTGATAATTTAAAAACTACGTAAAATGTTTGTTTAGAATTCATAAATTTTAAGGATATTATTGGGTATAAAAAAGTGTTGTGTGTAACACATTGGCAAAAATGAATTTTTTAAAAGCCTCAAATTATTTCCGGGCAACACAACATTTTATTATATTTATTGCTATATTAAATAAAATATATTTTAGGCTTTCACAGTTATCTTCCGGTCCAAAAAAACAAAATAAAGAAATCAAATGTTCTTATTAAAACAAGTCATCATTGGATCAGGCTTACAGTTTCATTTTTTTCCAGAGAGCAGGGTCATTTTTTTTCCTTTTTATCTAATTTCTTACTACTTTTAAAATTTCTAATTACTTACTTTTAAAAGATTATAATGTTGATATTGATTAAATATTAAGATTTGATAAAAAACAACATTCATTTGGTTAATGATGAAGTATATAAAGTAACAGATATTAACTATTGTTATCTATCTTACCTGATCGAGAGAATCCAACCGTGATGCATGTCGAAGAATATCCTGACCGTCTGCACCAAAGCCCATATCACCAAAACCTTCTTCAGGTTCGACGAGTGAGCTCATATTCCCATAGTCTTCACGCATTGTGATCTCTTCAGCTCTTGACTGATTGAGACTAAACTGGGCTTCGATGTCGACATCACTACAAAAATAACTTTTATGCTTTTTGAAAAATACTCTTCAAAAGAGGTAACAAAATGTCAATGTAGGAAAGAAGAGCCAATTATCAACAATGTAACATACAACTGTGGTCTGTAGCTGAGCACTCTTACTTCAACGCTACCTCTGGAATGAAATACCCAACAGCCTTCGCAAGGCTAACTTTTGAGGCTAGTGTATTATTTATTTACTTGGGAAAATTCAAGTATCATATTATAATGTTAACTTATTGGGGATTAACTTTTGATCTCTTGAGTCGAGAACACACATGCGAACATTGGTGAGTCATCATAACAAAAATATGCATTATTTCCTCAATCCCCTGGCTGCTGGTAGCTCAACGAACCTTGCAAGCTCATAATTCCACCAGCTATTACAAGAGGGAATTATCTCCCTAGCTTGATTCACCACAGTTTTCCCGAATGTATACTTTTGAGGGTCGAGGTATCGAGGCAGTTAGTACTGGGCTAACCACCTGTTGGCATAATTCAACAAAATAGCGGATTCAAACAAAATTTGTCCAATTAAACAAACAATTAATGGCAATATAAAGGTAAAGAATAATATAAAATTTACTTTTATCATTGGAATTAAAAATGCATGAAGTATATATCCGTAGATAGGTATTTTTTCTGCAGACTTTTGACTTCTAAAGGAAATTGTACTGCTTTATGAATATTAATAATTATTAGTAGAAGTATTGATGAGCATTATAACCAATTACTAACCAAAGCAAAAATCCGGCACAAACCCGTAACCTCTCAATCTCCGATCAGGTACCCTGAGATATCCCTCAATAAACACCAAAACTAGTCAATATCAAATCTTCGACTAATAATTGTTAAAAATAGAGGGATCGATACCACAAATAATAATTATTAATACTGAGTTGGTATAGTTTTAATAGTCAATATTAGATACTTCTAATACCGTACGTAAGCAATACTTAAAAAAATTTGAAATAATGGGTAGCGTCCCCTGCTGGATCCCACTCTTTGTAGTACTAGATGTTGAGTTGTTTAGTACTCCACTAACTTTATGGTTTATAATTAGTGTCTGATCCGAAACTGTAAAACTAAAACACCTGAAGATGGCCTCTAGTTGCTGCAATATATATTACACTTCCTAGCACCAACGGAATGCTATCAACAACCAGAGATTGTTTATCCTATTTTACAGAACTAAGAACATTGTTGATAATTAAAACTCGAACAACAGCAAACGTTAGTACTTACTTTAATTCAGGCATCGCTGTGTCAAAATCATGAAACACTTCAGGCAGAGTAATAGCATTAATTGCTGCTTCCCTGTTATCTTCTGGCAGATCAACCATTCCAGGCCGGAAAGCCATCTTAATCTTAACGAACGCTTCATTGCAGTCCGCCAATAAATATTTGGCTTTCCTAGAGTATATGCGGACAACACCCAAAAGTAGATGCCCAGACGTCCGAAGTGCCATTTTGACCTGTAAAACATAACATATAATATGTATTTCTTTAAAAAGCTACATCAGTGATCAAGACTGTCAAAAGAAATACCTTCGGCTGCAGAATTCCATCAACAGACTTTTCAATGTTCGTTTCAAAAACATGAGCTTTAGTCAACTTCTTGTCCCAATGGGCTGCAAGCCATATTCTGGCTAAAGGGCCTTTTTTAGCTAATACAAAATGTGCATAAAACATGTTGAGTGGTCAAAATAGCAACCTAAACAAAAAAATTTTTGACAAAATTATCGACCTAATATACATATCGTATATAAAATCCTAATAAATGGTTTGTTTATTTTCAGTATATCTAGAAACTTCTCATAGGATATAAATAATTAAGACCTACAGGGATTGTTTGGTTTCTTGGTGTGATGTGAAAGTTATACCTTGACTATGGTCAAAGCCTAACCTCAAAATAAACTAGCTCAGGCAGAATAAACTTTTACAGAAACAGTAATGAGTATTATCAATAACTAAACATTAGAATCAGATGAAAGTTTTTTTTTTAAAAAAAAAAAAAGGTAACTTGTCAATGGTATTATGTTTGGCGCCCATTTCAAGAACGGCTAAATAAAGTTGATGTCTGACACAAACCCTCATAAATGACTTATTAACTAGGGCTTGTTGAAGGCTAAAACACTTGCTTACCTTATTTAGACACAATAATTACTGCACTATTAAACACTACACAGGAAACCGATTGATCACAGCATAAAACAAATTCATTATTAACAAGGTAAATAGTAGGCAGTTCCCCAGTGACAACAACAGACCGTAATAATCATGGCGTCTAACGAACGCTCCCTTCCCTCGTCATCAAATCCCAATACCAACCTTCCAGCACAACTTAACTGCCGTTTAATAATTAATATGAACGGTTAAAATCAAAATTATAACTTTTCAGACAATTTTCAGAATTATTCCATATTTTATGAATGTTTTTGGGCCCAATATCCTCGTTACATTTTAGTCAAATAACGGGCAAAACTTTTCTACTGAAACCAATGTGGATTCAAATTCAACGCTCAAGATTTTGTCAAGTTTGATACCTAGATGGAGAGAATTGATAGATCTATGGCGATGTCATGTGACATCATTGATAACGCTCATTTTTAGTTACTCAATCCATAATATACCAGCTAAATGTTACATTTATCTTTTATATGATATTTGACATTTATTCTGTCACTAAAACTGTTCTAATTATTAAATACCAGTTGATCCGAGCATCAGGTCCTGTGTGGCGTTAATTAAATGATTGTTGAAAAAAACTGGACTCTGTATTTTTGCCCTAAAATATTTCATTTTATTCCTTAAATCATCTCGGTGACCAAAAAAACATGTTTCGCTTTTTGGAAAGTTTATCAATTGTAAACATATTGACCAGAAACAAAAAAAAAAACCCTACTCAAATCGGCTTTTAAAAGCTTTTGTCACATCTTTTAGCAATACTAATTTTAAGGTTTCCTTAACCTTGGAAAAAAAGAACTTCAAATTAAAAGTAGCTTCTGAGATTTGAGTTGAGAAAATTTTTAATTTAGCGTTAGTACATTTTCTATAGTTCAAGTTAATTTATTACCCCAAAAACAAATGGGCATAATTCAAGGTGCTCTGGGTTATATAACACCTGAATTTTAATAAATAATTGATTAGAAGAGTTGATGGAAGATCTAGATTTTCATGAGAATCTAACTCACATCAACCTAAGCTGATCTTCCAACAAACTCTTTTGCTCCTTTATATTCTCACCGCTAACAATTAACTAATAGTTTATTAATCTGTTAAGACGACGATGTGAAAATTGGCGGTTTACTGGAGCCTGTACTGCGGTTTGGAAGATCTTCCTCTCTTCTCTGGTCTCATTGGAGTTGCTGATATGGTCCTCTGGAAACCGAATACGATAGGATATTCACATGACGGCGGGAGGATGTTTTATTTTTAAAGACCTCCATGTCATTCTGTGATTTTCCACCACCTCTTCTAGCTCCGAGAACCCGACCCTAAAGGATTAGTTTATTCTGATGTGAGTGAAGCCGTCCTAAGTAGAACGTGTCAAGTGCTCCAAAAAGAACCGACCTCTTTGAGCTTTTATCATACTAGTATGATGTGCGTAAGATCCAGGTAGGCAGCAGTATTTCCCGTAATTGATTCTCAATCAGGTTTCCTTTCAGTTAAAGAAAAATTACATACTTTCCACTTAGTGTGATAACTGACGTCGTCAGGTGATCCTTGGGCCAAATTGGACTTCTCGGATTTGGAAACCAAAATAGGTTGACTTTTCAGAACATAGACTTGCGTATCTCGTCAAATGTTTTTAAGGCCCACTTAACAGAGAGGTACTTCGTACTTTGTGCAAGATTAATAATACAAACAGTACTATAGCAGATAAGTATTATAAGAAATTGTTTTATTACTGTTTTCTTTCCTTTGGGTGAAAAGACCTCTTTGGACCAAACATTTATTTTGCCATTTATACACTTATGTTAATTGTTTTTTCAGAGGTCAAAGATCATCTTCGTTTCAGGTCAGCATTGCTGGGGGGGGGGGGTGAGATGAGAGAAAAGAGAATTCGCTTAGGGATTGAAGTGATCGAGAGGGAGGGATAAAAGTTTTAGTTACTAGAGGTGGCTAGGTTTTGGATGATAAGGATGTTGAGATTAGATTAAAGGGTGTAGTTGTTGAGATATAATGTAACGTTGACTATCTTGCGAAGGATTCTGGTTTTGTGGGACTGGACACGAAGGATACTGGAGGACGCGACACTTCCTCAATTTTCTATTCCATAGGATCAGATAGGTTGGAGTATTGTTGCATATACTAGTATGTTTTACTCTTTTGGTATATTGGTTCGCTTGTGCAGGGAGCGATGAAGTAGTCTGCGTCATCTATTAGTTTCTTGTCATTTGGAAGTGATATGGGGCCCTTCTTGAATCCTTTACCTAATATGGTGGTCTGAGATTCAGCGGGAATAGTTTGGGTTTAAGAGAAAAGCTGTAGGACAGGAAGAGAGACAAAGGATGAAAAGGCTACTTGAGACGTTTGTTCGGATTTGATTTGTGTTTTCATTTGGAGTGCCAAGTTTCCAGACGTCAAATAGGCTAAATTTCCCTTGAGTAGGAACGGGGTGAGGTCAATTCTCCGCTAGAAGAGCCGCATTCAGAAGTTGGACTCTTGTAAGGAAATGAAACCCGCCTTTTCTTTCCTAAGCTGAAGCATTGTTATTATTATTCTACCATGCTCGAAGGAGTTTTGGCTAGCATTCCTAGTGATTAGGATTTAGCCGAGGAATGAGAAAGTGGTGGAAAAATAAAACAATGAACCGAGATCTTAACAGTTAGCATGAACGAATATATGTATAAATGGAGTTTTAAGCTGGTGAAATATTTCGGAGCACAAACGCGTTTAATATTTTGCATTAATCTGGAAAACTTTATTATCATACTTTGCACTTAGTATGAAACATATTATTGTAGTATTCACTTAGTAATAAGCGATGTACTGGTATAAACCGTTATGAATTAAAGATTTAGATTGAATGGTTATATTATAAGGAAGGAAAGGATATTGGTTATATCATTAATCTTGGACGCAACCTCATTGTTGTAATAATGATATATGTAAATATGAATGGCTTACTTCAGAGAAGTGCTTAGTACATGGAAACTGGTTTGCGGAAAAAACAATCAAAGGTTCTATCTTTTAAAAGAATTACAAGTCTCAATTACATTCTCTGTGAGGACAAATTTAGGTAGAACATGTTTTCTTAAAATGATTTTACACTTAAGTACTCTGCACTTAGCACTTTCATGTTTCCCGAAATGTCACTTAGTACTTCTGTGAGGTAAGCCATCCATTTCACAAGGGATAGGTACTCTATCAGGGCCCTTAAATGGTCAATCATACTGTTATTCTGAATGGCAGTTTTGAGAAACCACAAACTATCAGTGGGAAGGTGGTATTTCACAGAAATTGACAGGGGGTTAACTGGTGTCCTATTCATGGAGTAATAAAGGACAACAGGAGAAAAAATCGTGCTTGGTTATCATTTTGGTGATGCCCGTCAAAGGAAGTAGCTGGTTAAATACTAATGAATCTTCTGCATAGTCAGCATATTATTTCAGAATGAATGGTAAAATGTAGGAGAAATGCTCATTTCAACAATTAATAATTAGGGATTTTGATGAAATAGTCTGCTGACTCCTCGGTGCCTTTAATTCAAAAGTAAACATAGCAATTTCGTTTGTGTAACCATACATTTCTTGTTTTCTAATTCAATATTTTCTTTACTTACTTGTTAAATTAGTTTGTCTTGTCGACAAAGTTCCACACTTTCATTGTTTACAAGTCCATTTATTTAGAAACATAATCAATTACGAGTATATTATTCAAAACAATTCTTAAACTACAATATAATTAAATTAATTCCTACTCGTACAGAACATATTTTATAATTATCTATGTATTGGGTTGGCAAGAAAGTAATTTCGGTTTGCACCAGTAGTTAGCGTTATATTTGTTTCGTTTTTCTTTTGAGATTTGGTAGTCGATACCTTTAGGTTGCTATATAAATAAATTCCGTGAAATTTGGTTTACGGTCAGTTTTAACACGGAGTGCAAAAATAAGCAATTTCGACACATTTTACTTTCTTATTTACATAAAGACAAGAAAGCGGCTGGACTCACAAAGATATATTTGATGTTTATGGTGTTGATTGTTTACAGAACGCACGTGTCAGAATTGGTTTAAAAAATTTCGTCCTGAAGATTTTTCACTAAAAGATGACCAACGTTCTGAAGTTGATGATGACAAAATGAAAGCCATAATTGAATCGAACCGTCATATAACTGTGCGAGAGATTGCAACAGTTAAATGTATCACACACAACAATTGAAAATCATATAAGATGTCTTGGACTTGTTAAGAAGTTCGATATTTGGGTTCCACCAAGACAATGCGAGGCATCGCACATCTTTAGCAACACGTATGTAACTATTGGAGCTTGGTTGGGAAGTGATGTCGCATCCCCCACACAGCCACGACCTTGCACCATCGGATTATCATTTATTTCGAAGTTTTCAAAACTTCTTAAATGGTAAAAATCGCACTAGGTTGAGTTTTTTTGCCGATAAGGACCAGAAGTTCTATGAGCGTGGTATCATGAAGTTACCATAAATATGGCAAAAGTTTGTAGAACAAAATGGAATATATTTGACTGATTAAAATTCATTTTTTGTATAAAAAAAAATTTAAACAGAAGTTACTTCCTTCCCAACCTCAATATATTAGTTGGTTGGTAAAATTGGCACTCTCGTTAAAGACTTAATGATGGAGACTGGGGATGTCTAGAAATCTGTCGCTCACAATGATTCCTTTACTTCACCATATACCATTGATCAGAGTGTCATTTTTCTTATGGAGGATTGTCAGTAGTCAATGGTGGTCCCCTCTCTTTATATAAGGGAGATAATTAATAATATTCAGTCCAATTGAAGCTGCTATTATCTTTCAAATTGATTGGATAATTTTTGCAATTCCTATGTTTGTTAGCTCACGATTGTTGGTGCCTCTTTGTTAGTGACTCCTCTCCTTTCAAGCTGGGCAATTATAAAAAAATATTTATGTAATATATTAATGGTTAGCTGTGAACTAGAAATAAAATAAATAAATAGTTAAATTGAAAATTGGTTTTATATTTCCTTACATAGTCAAAGCTAATTCATATTTAATAAAAAAATTGAAATGGGTGCTCAAGGGATGTGATTTTTAAAATTACAATTCACACAACTCAAATAGAAGATAAAATATATAAAAGATAAACTAATCTACACAATATGTACATTATATATATACAATAAAAAAAAAGAAAACATCCATCAAGCTATAAATGACATACAGACCGGTAGGAACAAGACAACTCACAAAAACTGCAATATATATATTGGGAGTTCACAGTTAGTAGTGAATATATAACTGAGTGGATGAATTCGTTTGGATATCGGCTTAGGTTGATGGAAGTGAGTTATAGGTTAAATATACACTTCAACATAACATGTAAATCTGGATTCGTTCCTAGTACATAAATTTGATGAAAATCTAACATCTCTCATCAACCAAGCCGATATCACAACAGATTCATCCCCTCAGTTGTAATAGACATAATTACTGAACTTTATTTTCAACATTTCATATTTATCATACCATTGACTAATATACATTTTATTTACAATATATATATTTATTTATACACATTTCACTTTTAATGAGCATAGAAATCAGTTGTTTACCTTCTTTATTTACTATATTTCTATTATCACATTCTTAAAGGTAATAAACTAATAATAAATTAATCTGAATCTTAAATAGGAAATCTTACTAAAATCTTCTGAACTAAAATAAATAACTAAAATTCTAAAATAAACATTCAATTGTACTTTCCTGTTTTTTAACCTCATTTATAAGGTTAACTAAATTGCATATATGCATTAAATATAAGTATGTCTATAATTAATAATAATGCCAAGGTGGCCCCATAATCAGTTAATTAAATAAAATTAAGACTAATGGAACAGCACATTAAGACTCTGAATTAATAGGTTCTCGCGCATGATGAGTTTTCACATGTTTATTGTGATTAGACTTGGTTGAAGAGGTTTTATTGCAGATGTGGCAAGAGTAAGGCTTCAAACCAGTATGGACCCTCGCGTGGTCGACTAAATAGTAGCTGCGGTGGAAAGTTTTACCACATTCGTTACAACTATATCTCTTTGCTTGGAGGTGTTCTTTTTCATGCCTTTGTAAATTATGTTTTCTGTTGAACTGTCGACCGCAATGGTTACAAGTGAATGGTTTATTTCCATAGTGTGTTCGTAAATGTGCTTGTAGCTCAGAAAGCCTCACGAAAGCCCCTTTGCACATAGAACATTTGAACGGCTTGGACATTCTTGAAGCGTGTGTCCATCTGTGTAAATGCAAATTCCATTTGGTCTGGAAACGTTTCCCGCAAACAATGCAACCAAACTGCCTAGGAGCACTATGCTGGAGCATATGTGTTCTTAAGGACTTTTCTAAAAATACCATATTGCAAATTGGACAAGTCACATTTTTCTTCTTGATATTTGATTCAGTCTGAGGTATGAAATGACTATCATGGGTTTTACGAATGTGCCTAGTAAGACTAGCAAGGTGCACAAACCTTTCACTGCAATACATGCACTGCTTCGGTTTAGATTCATGAGTTTCTTTATGCCATTCCAACTTCTTTTTTGTATTGAAAGTCTCACCACATTCACAAAAATAGTCTTTGGTTTTCTTTTTAATTTGCAAGTGTGTGTTGTTTTTGTGCTGCCTAAGATTTGAATAGCGCTTGAACTTTTTATCACACAAGTCACACTGAAGAGGAGAAAAACCGGTATGACCATTCATATGTTCTTTTAGCTTTTGGTTGGTAACAAAAGTTTTAGAACAAACTGTGCAAGCGTAAGGTTTTATGACCATATGGATTTTGGTGTGGACATAAAGGCTACTTTTATTATGAAATGTTTTACCACAGGTTCTGCACTCGAGAGGATGCACTTTGACTAAGTGCTCCGAATATAACTCTTGAGTGACAAATTCTTCATTGCAGACAGTACACTGGCGAGTGACCCTTTTGTGCTCTGTTCTCATGTGGGTCTTCAGTTCCTTCTGCGATTGAAGCTGGAGGCCACATTTCAGGCAGATTACTTCTTTCTGGAACGCCTTGCTCTCTGAATTATCTGGAGTGCAGTGCAAAGTAACAACATGCACTCTTCTTTCCTTTGGGCAAGCAAACTCTTCATGGCAATAGAGGCATTGATACGTCTTTTTTGAATCCTCCTGTCTATTGACCCATATAGGATCAGAGATAACTGGAGCCTGTAACAATTTCATTTAAAATTTTTATTTTATTAGGTATTTTATGCCTTCACTTTCTTTATCATTAATATCATCATAGTTTTTTAAAGGGTGGATATTTATGCATGAATTTGAAGTGAAAATTTAGATTTTTCTTATGCAATAATCACTGTTTGTTACCAGTACTATGAGTAATACTAAAATGAATGAATAGAATACATAAATGAATAAGCATAACAAATGTTAGTTAACAATAGTAACTAAGAGGTATACAATAACATATATTATTAACCGATTTATGTTATATTATACTTCTGTTCATTAGCTAACACTTTCAGGTTTTAACAAGAATGGCAATCATTCAAATTCAAAACGTTCTGCTACAGGCCCGGAAACAATTTGTAATGAGAAACATCAGATAAATGATTTCTAGGATTCATCACACAATCCTAGTTAGTGCTTAGGACATAAGCAATCTTTATTTTTTGTTATATATAAGCGGTAAGTTAATCAGACTGAAAAACTGTAGTCTAATAAAAAAAAAGATACATAAATAAATATAATATTGCTTATTACCTCAGGGAGCCAAACCGAGTTCACTGTAGTGCCAAGGCTTTCTTGTTCGGAAAGTTCTCCCCTAGGTGGCATTTTTTCATCAGCAGTGATATTCAGTCCAGAACCACTCAATTCAGGGTCATTTTCTTCAACCAAATTTGCTTTCCCGACCGCATCTTCATCTTCATATTCTGAAAATATTTTAATTTTGCTATACAATTTAATAACAAAACAAACTTAAATAATATAGATAAATTAAAAATCTTTAGTATTACAAGTAGATCCGAGGAACAGTCCTACCATTTTTTATCATTCAAGATATTGATATCACCGATTAGTATGTAATTAAAGAATCACAAAGCTCCTAAAATTGATGAGTTACTTGCAGAATCGATCAAGCATGGCGGAAGTGAACTAGGTAAATCATCCTGGTTATTTGAAAACCAGTCTGCAAGTTTGAATTGTACTACATCAACTGCTAATTACTATTTCTTATAGACAATAGAAGAGCATCTTGTATTACCATTTGCCTACCTACCATCTGTGAATAACTGCCATTATGAAAATTCTTTTGCAAGTCCATCTTTCGTTAAACTATGATTGACAACAAAGAAATTTGATAAAGGGATTACATTTTTATATTTTTAAGAGAATAATTGAAACGAAACTTTTGAATTATGAACAAGGTATAAAATGTCTATTAAAAACTATAATATTATTTGGCATCAGAAAGATGTTGAAGCAATTAATTTCATCTAAATTATTGTTTGTGACAATGTTGTGTTTTATTTAAGGGGTGGGTCACCAACAGTTATTAACGTTTTTGAGTGAAGTTATATACATAAAACATAAATACATTTTATCTCGATAATTTTAATATCAGAAATGATTGTTTTCTTCTTCAACTGCCTACATATTGTCGTTATAAGAGAAGGATCAGCGTTAACTCGTGTTCAAGCTGGCGGATTTCCTCTGAATCAGTAATACTCAACTAGCACTCGACAGTTTATAACTATCAGGATTTTGATCAGCTCAATTTGCTTATAAAAATGAAGATATATTACCAATGAATGATGATACGTCATCACCAACAGTCATTATATCACAGTGCCCTTCATCATCCTAGAGAAAATCAAACAAAAATAAAATTATATCAACATAAATAATAATAATAAAGCATTGATTTGAATAAATTACCGTAACATGTGTTAATTCAGAATAGTGGCTCATGGGTGTAGCAGGCTGACTTGCACTTTGCAATTCATTCAACATTATTTCTTCATTTTCCTTTATTTCACATTGTTCAGGTATTATTTTTTCTGTATCCTCATTTTGGTCCTCTACTTGCTCTCTATTATAATCTTCTTGATTTGAATAATTTACCAGAGTTGTGACAACGCCCGATTCCTGGCCAGAGACATTGAGCTGAACGGACTCAGACTGCGTAAATTCACTTGTTCCTAATATTTGTTGATTCGGATACACTGGATAGCCCATGAAGGGAGCATGAATAATATTTGTGGTAACTTGTTGCCTTCCTAAAAATATATGCTCTTCCGAAACGACTTGATAGGGATTAACAATTGTTGGCGGAGTATACAAAGGACGTCCTGAAGTATACAATCTAACTAAAGCGTCTATTACTTGATCTTTTGGATGAGTATTCAAGTGACTTTGCATAGACATCCCTTCCCGGAGGTACAATGTGCAAACAGGACAAGCTAACAATTGCTGCTCCATTTTGAACTAAAAAAAAAAAAAGTATAAATAAAACTCAAAACATAATTTGTCACATTTATAATTCATTACATAAAAAGGTTTATCATAAACTAATACACCATTCCAATCATGTTTTTTAATATATTCAAAGCAATGTAAAAACTTAATAAGCAATTAAACAGCAATAAAACCTGTATATATAGAACAAAGCCCAATTAATTGACATGTCTTACCTTTGTCAGATGTCTTAAATATAACTGCTATGGGGCCACCTTCTCACTGCTAAATGGGAAACTAATTATATATCCTAGCTCTGATAAAGATCACCGGTTCCTTAAAGAAACTATACAAGTTTCATTAATAAAAATTAAGCCATGTAGAACTGGAGAAAATTCAATACCGTCAACTGAAGTCCTACAGGAAATACTAGGAACTAAGCCTGTATTGTGGATATACATTTTGTTGTTTTTACGGAATTTCGATATCCCGATAGGATAATATCCTGGAACCAGGGATAGTTGAACGTGAGCACAGCCATTAAATACAGGAAATATCTATACTATTGAACAGATCCGACGAAACTGAAAGGAATTGAAAACAAACAGGCTCGATGGATGTCAATGGCGACTGGGGAAGGTATGTTATGGCCTGTCGAAAGCTTAACCTCTGTGTGGCACTGGCTTCAGCTGGAGGAGGTTACAGTCGGCCAGGTCTCGTCACCCAGCCATGAACCTCCTTCAAACCATTTCCAAAAGGCAATATCCCTTAGCTAATTTGTACACTTTGTCTTCCATTCTAATAGGAAGCTACGGGGGACGGTTCTTCAACGCGTCTTCGAAAAAACCCAACGTCAGCCTCTTCACTGACGAAAAATTATCATCATTGAAGGCTTCTTGGCCAGTTTTAGAATTTAACCGCTTCAAATACAAACGTACACAGAAGGTAATTTTAAATATAGTTTTTTACACGGACCTGAATAAAATTGTGAACAGATTAATCATCTTTGATGACAGGACGAAGATTCAGATGAAGATGACAGCGACGATGACGATGATGATGATGGTAATTCTAAACTAATAATTGGTCATGTGATATCATTAAGAACTGATGCAGTTTTAAAAGCAGGACTTGGAATGGCGAGAAAGTGAGTATGTTAACGGGGCATTAGGTTTTCTCAAAGTTATTTATCTTGTCCTAAGATTACAGATTTCATATAGGTACTCATCACAAAATCTTATGCTAAGATAAGGCGATCCAAAGTACTTGCCATGAGACTGCTATATATTCATTTTCATTTCAGTTCTCTTATTCTAATTAATTTTTCATGCGGCCTCTTATTTCCCCTTCGCGAGTCTAAATGAACCCTGACCAGATAATCCATCTCAGAAAAAAATTAATTTTTGCGGGTAAGCTCAGAATCAGACTCGACACTGCTTGCCTATGCTCCTCCGAGTTAGGAGCTGATGACCTTAGGTGTTCCAATCAATGCTAGGTGATTTGTTTTGGAAATGGACAGTTACGTCTTCTGAAATTTGTCACAACTGACTCCTGGTTCAGCAATTGTAGATATACGTTTCCTCTGGACACCATAGCTCGAGAATGTTTCTCAAAGATCGTTTAATTTTTAGCCTTTTAATCAGCTTGGTACTTACCTTGCCATGTTTTATTCAGAGAATCACGGATGAGCCTTTCCCCGAGTAAGACCTATCAGTTTACAGGAGGCCAACTATTAGGGTAGCGGCCTGCACATTTTATTGTTGCTCAAAGAATACAGTATACTTCACCCCCTTACATGTCTAGAAATGTCAAAAAGGGTGGACATTTTTAAAAAAATAGAAAGGACTTGGCATTTGCATTAACGATCATAATCTTTGTTCTTTCCCGAGTTTTTAAATTGGAATAAACTGGCCGAAAGCATATTTCGTTCTCTTAACATCCCCGGTATGGTTTGAGGTCGCTACACTCCTGAAATTTATCATTTTATTTGAAAAAGTTTTCTTACCTTCATTGGTTTACTCATGTTTCTTTGATGAATAGGGTTCTTTTCTTTTCAAATTGTTGTTTCTTTTCAGTTTTCATAACCCGTTAACTGTTGATCTACTGTTGTAAAAATTCAAATTTTTGTTTTCAAAAGAATCCGACATTCTTTCCTCTTTTTGTGTTGTGCAAGATACACACAATTAATTAACAGGTTCTTTATTATGGCAAAATTGTTATATCTAATAAAAAGATATAGATATAAAAAGATGTAGTAAAATTATAAGATTCTAAGTAAAACGGATGGAGTAAAAAAAATAAACAAGTTTAATGAAAATGTACCAGAATTATGTCTAATAATAAATTTTGGTTCGAAGGATTCCTTTGCTTGGGAAAATTCTAAGCCATCTTTTTATCTTATTTTTGGTTATTTATGTGATATGTTACAACTCTTGAAGAGTAAATTTTAAGTACAGCTATGTCAGAAAATATTGCTGATCTCTTATCGTGGAAGCCGAAGGTAGTCTGTGCGTCATTATTCGCCCTTTAATGCCATTGTCGAGTTTAACGCTCGTATACTGCCTCCCGACGAAAACAAACTTGCATTATTTATACCACAATTTTTATGTTTATCGTATAACTGAAATTATTTCATTTCTATTGAATAAATGTAGTTTTATTAATTTGTTTTGTTTTTGCCCTTAGCAAAATTGAGAAGTGTTTTTATGAAAGTAAAATCCGTGTAAATGGAATGAAAATTCAAAAGAAAAGCCAGAAGGTAAGCAAATATATTGGAATATTAATCATTAATTCTGGTATTTGCGGTTTGCACTATTTTGTATTTTTTAATTTCATATCCATCGTATAGTTACACACACACACACGAATGTATATTTGTAACTATATACTGGATATGTATATATTTAACTATTGTTAACTTTACTTCCATATCACGGTTTTTAATTTGTACATGACTGAATGATTGTCAGCAAGTAAACCTCTGACAATGTTTGTTTGCTGAAAATATTGTAGGAAAGTATTTATAACAATAACAGCAAGAAATATAAGATGCCCCTTCAATTTTAATAATCTCTTTAACTTTTACTTCTATGAAAGAAAATAAAGAAATTATATCTAATTGTTAGTTTTTGGTAATTTTGAGTAATAACAGGCTGCAAATGGTTTTGCCAAAAAATGACTATAGTAATAAATTAGGTAATGATGGTTGTACTTTTACTCCTGGCGACTAAGATTTCTTTGAATGATTTTCCTGTGTTGACTATTGTGATTCACACGCATTTTAAATTTCATAAAATGCACTGAAGTATGCAGCCCCTAAGTTAGCTTAGCATAAGCTTTTAATTTTTGTACAGAATATGTTATATGAAATGATTAAGTTTATAATATTACATAAATAACTTAAAATGACTATTTGCTACGAAACATCTCGAGAGTAAAAAGATGCATTTTAATATTTTAGGTTAATGTTGGTGACGAAATAGATGTAATAAAAGGAAAAAGTCCTATGAACGAATCCCTTTTGAATATATCGAGGATTGTACTTGTTTCAGTGAAGGAAAATGAAGACAGCGATAGATTGAAAATCAAAATGAAAAGGTTTAAGGATTTGGCAGTTGATGACTATTCGCAACCGTGGGAAACAAAAACTAAGGAAGATTGAAATTAAAAAAAAAAAAATCTCTTCACAGTATAAGGTTTATAATATAAATTTATTTTTTTATAATATTTTATATGGTAACAAAAATTTTAAAAGCGATGTTGGAGCTGTGGACAATAATAAATACATAAATAATTTGACAGGTTAATTTAAAATATTGTCTATCGTTATAGAAAATTATGTAACCGTAATATATATCCCTTACTTTTATATATAAATGTGGAACGTAAAATTCATAACAAAATATAATTTAACAACTTTTAATAAAATGTTTCTTTTTAACAATTGGAATATTCACTGTATTTTTTTTTATATTTTTAATTTTTAAATATAAAAATAACTGTTATCTCACTATACAACAAATCTTTCTGTACATAATTAATTATAATTATATCGAATAAATAAAGCATTATATATTATTGTGCTCTTTAAAAAATATAGAATCCAGATTTTCTTTTAATGCCCAAGCATTTTATAAAATCATTAAAATAAAAAATATTTTCAAAATAAAAATGATAAAATACTTATAACTAAAGGCATAATATTTGCACTGATCAAAAACATTAAAATTAGAACTCAAGTTCTAAACTTTTCTGGACCCTTCAGACTACACATCTATATTTAATTTATCCTCAGCAAAATGAAATTGGTGTCTATATCGAAATTGACTCTTATATTAGGTGTCACCACAACCACTTCTTTTATTAATTGTACTTAATAGTTATTTTTAATAAGAATAACTTCATCACTTTCTAAATATCAATAGTTTAAGATATATAAATCTATTTTCTGCTAGATCACATTTTTCACCTAAATTAATTGGCAAAATTTTTTAATGAATAAATTTACATCATCTGCTCGTCTATCTATCTATATATGTTCTTGAACTGACTGTATGTCCAATTTTAAATATACAGGAACATTAAGCATTATATTTAATAAATTATTTCTATAAACTTAATGGTAACTAAAATGATTCGTGTAATTACACTGACTTATTTTATGACATTTTGTTTATCACACTCGATTTCGTAGAGGTTATATTATATTGCTGCTGACATGGCAATTTAACAAAGCTAATTACATCATTTATGTTTCAGATGAAGTGACAGCCTAGGTAACAAAATGAGATTAAATAAAAACAGCAGAAAACTGTTTAAGCCATCGCAGAAGCTGGAAGAGAACTATGTTTAGGTTTTGTTTTATTAATGAATACTTTAATGGATCCGTTAAAATCGGCACTGACTAAGAGATAACCGCTGGTCGTGTTCACACCCGAAGTGTTGCCCTCTAGTTCTTCAATTTGCCTCATGACTATGTCTGGATTTGGAGAGAAAACAGCGCATGTGACGACTGCGTTGTGAACTTTAATGCCTTCCCAATAGTCATTTCTGTCGCGTCGTACAGAAGAGAATTTAGAATAATCATGGTTGCTTTTCCAAATGTATATACATTGATTTTCAGAACCACTCACAATGAATTTACCATCCTGAGAAAAGGACGCTTTTATTTGGCTTGAAAAATTAGCATAGCCCTTGTATTTGCAGGAAAGATTAAGGTCACGAAGATCATACAGTCGTATACGGCTGTCATTGGACGTCACCAGGATCTTATCTTCGCCAGGCATAGGCTCTATTCCACTTATTTTCCTTCCAGTCGAGTTCTTACCTCTTGTTGATCGTACATGTATCTGAGTATGATACTTAAGCTGGTCTGTAGTATAGAAGATACATCTACCGTCATATGAGCCGACCACAGCAAATTTCCCATTCTGAAAAATAACCATACGTATCAGCAAACCATTCAACTGTAGTATTATATTTTTTATATTAGTGAGTTTTTTTTTTTTGATAAATATTTATTTATTAGCTTATTGAATAGATTATTATTATCTTTACAAATTAATTAAAAAAAAAATATTTTATACATGGGTGTTTTCTTTAAGTCAACCAAAACCATTCTTCAAATAAATTGGCATATTACAAAAAATATTGAATGCTAAGTCTTGTCAAACATTTCTGTTTTTAATCTTCAGAACAACCCTTCATACCATTGTCTCTGAAAGTACTGACAACTGGATCTGTTGATTTGGACCCTCGACCGTAGAAAGTCAGAAGATGGTCTCACTTATAAACTTTATTAACTTGCGATTAAAAATACCATTTTTTAATTTAACACATTTAAAAAAAAACAATGAGAGATTTGTATAGAATATCATTCTCAAATATTGTATTTATTTAAAATTTCTAGCTCGTGCAAGAAGTTTTTGTAGTTGTGAACAGCTATTTTAAAAAATGCAGCACCTGAAGAATAAATCAAACCAAATGTGTCAAAAAAAAGTCGTACATTTCACTAATTTTATGTTCTTTTCTTTTATAATAAAAAATTAATGAAGCTAATTAATTTTTTTAACATGTTAACTATACACAATGAGGATATAAATAAGTTTAAGGAATTTTTTGAAGATCAGCTTATGTTGATGATGAAAGGGAGCTTTAGGTTTTCACCATCAAGTTTATTCATGGACAACATTTCGACATATTATTTATGTATGACGAAAAGCTAACAACTGTTTATCATCTACTGAACAACCTTCAACACATTCATATGCTCAAGGGTTTTTTTTTGGCACATCAGCAATTATTAGTGTAACACTGTTTTATTCAAAACAAATCTTCTCCCTCAAATGTGCCCCAGGGTTAGTCAGGCCGAACATCAATTAAAATTTAACACCTTAAATCTCTCCGACTAGAAGGACGTTAACTAAGCTATTAACTCAAATCATTCAATGACCCTAGTAATAGTAAAAGTATGAAAATACCTGGCAGAAATTTGCTGCGGTAATAAGTTTTGCCGGTCCATCTATCTCATTCCACACTGCCACTTTCTTATCGGGAATGTTCCAGAGTCTCAGTTTCCCATCAAGTGAACCGCTGAGGAAATAGCGATCGTCTCTGGGATGAAATACGATAGCTGTTACGAAGTCAATGTGTTGAAAGCAGCATAGGCATTCTCGACGCGATATATGCCACAATCTTACCTATAGAAAGAAATACAGAAAACAGAATTGAATGTTGTTTCTTTAAATAAATTAACATAATAAGGGTTCAGCCCTAAGAGCTTAAACTTAAAAATTTGAAGTGAAGATTTGAGGTGAAGATAACACATACAGTGTCTACTCGATCATTTTCATAAGGTAGAGGCTCTGTAATAGTAGTTTTAAAATGGTGCAGGGGGGGGGGGCAATCGTTTTTGTGTATGTTCTACGATAGTGATTGTAAAAATGATTAAATAATCCGAAATAGTAAAGGTATATCTGTTCAATTTTAAGGGTATATCTCAAAGTATGTTGGTTAAATTCAGTTGAGAGAAGTTTTGAAAAAAAAAAATTAGTTTTGAAACCCAACAATAAAAATTAACTATTTAATGTCGGTCGAGCTGATTAATACAAATTGTTATTTGATCAATATTTAAGCTCTTGATTTTTTTTATGTGTTGAAATACAATTTTTAGTTACAGAGATATTTTATGAATATAATTAAATATTTTAAATCAAAATACTGAGTGATTTTTTCCCAATCATTAAATAACTTTTTAAGGAACTCTTGCGCAACGCAACCATCATTAAAATATTATTACCTTGATCACCAATTGTCTTTTTGTGATCAATTGGTAGGAGATGGTCTGAATTGTTTTTATCAATACATCAAAAATATTTATAAACAAATATAACCAATAATGTCATCAAAAAAATAAAATAAAATTACCGTTTTATCCATAGAAGAGGAGAGAATAAAATAATTCTTTGACCAAGCAACATCAAGGAGGTCAGAAGCGTGGCCAGAATAAGTACAGAAAGGTTTAGGCATAAAAGGTGCTTTCTCGCTAAGTTCTTCCATGATGTGAGGCGGGTGCTGGTCCTCAGCTGAGATTACGGAGACAATAGACTCTTGGGAAGGGGTTGGTGAAACTTTTTCTGCATTGTATTTTGTACGCATGTCCTGAACAACAATTTATAACTTTTAGTTAATAAGGAACTAAAATATGTATTTCATTCACTTATACAAAAGGTTTTATTAAATTACTTGAAAATAGGGGTAAGCCTTCCGAACAACCCAAATCCTGAGAACACGATCTTGTCCTGCTGTTGCAAGGAGACGTCCACAAGATGAGAATTTCATGCACCATACAGGTCCAATGTGTCCGTCTCCACTAAGATCCTATATAAAACATAATAATTTTATATATTTAATAATTAAATAAAGGTATATTGCTGAAGATTTGCCCAGAAAAAGAACATTTGTTAATGATGCTGCCACAGCCAGTAATGTAATGTAGGTGGTGCCAAAGAGAGAAAGTAACATAACAAAAAGTTGAGCAAAATTTAATCAGATAATGTCCCATGACATTTCCAATTATGAATTGGACCAAAATAAACCGAAATATTAAATGCCCAATTTTTTATATTTCTTAATTTTGCTAAAATATAGTTAAAAAAGGGGGTTTGACAAGAGGGTGGGGATTGATACCAGCCCCTGGTGTAATTTATAAAAATTTAAATAGTTACTTTAAACAACTTCTTCGCCTTATTAAGTATTAAATTCAAAATCAGAACTAACCTGCACATGCTGGACACAATCAAATTCATAGGGGCCCTTGTGACTATTCGAAGCTTTTAGCTTTATGTATTGTTCACCTGTAGTAGATGTGGCGTTATCATTTTCTACCTGTAACAATAAAAATAGATTTATTCAGTACTTCCTTAAGTATACTTGCAATAATTAATGTTAATCACAAAGTCCCAGATTTAAAACCCTATTTTTTCTCTTCATCATATGAAGGTTCAGGGTTCAAATCCCTAAATAATTCATCAGGTTTAGGTTTAAATAATTTTTTCTTTCGCTTGCAGCTCTCATCCAGATTGGGAACGGTGATGGTCAAAACAAATGTTAATTAAGTTTGAGTGAATTTTTTTTTTTGTCAAAGTTTTAGGTTTTTCAATCATGGTTTATTTAGTCTTAAATTGATAAATAGTCAAATTAACTAATATTTTTTTTAGTTTGAGGAGTTGGTTTATGGATTAGCCCAACAAAAAATAAGCTAAGATTATTTATAATACATTTGTCAAATATTCTTTTTTAGTATTACATTCACGAATCACTGATGATGAATGTATACCTCTAAATTGTTATACTTGCCAGAATGTTAATAACTGATGACAAAAAACAAGCTTGACTAAACTATCATATAATAATTAATAAATATTAGTTGTGGATCAATCCCACTATTTTTAATAATTATTAGATAAATTAACAGGGCCAAAGTTGGAAATGAGGACTTTCGCAATAGGAATTCTTGAAGCATATTTTTTCTTTGGCTAATAACATATATCATATAATAAGTTTCAATAAACAACTTTATAGAATAGATATAATAATTACATCTAAGGTATCTTCTCTGTTGTGCCTTCCAATAGTTTTTGCTTTTATCATTGTTTTCCTGACTGTAGTTCCGAAAAACTTTTTGAGTTGAGCTGTTCTCCTCCTCATACCTCCTTTACCCTCTTCGTCCTCATCTTCTCTCCTAGACACTTTAGAGTCTACCGATTCCTCATCTGATTCTTTCTGCTTCTCGAGAGAGGTATTAGAAACGTACTCCGAAGTGAGCCTCATGATGTGGAGGGACAGTGGGTTGATACACTGCGGAAGCTTGTCCTCAGCAATACTCAAAGGAACTCTCTCACCAGTGTCCAAATTAAGCACAGTAACCTGCTCTAAAATTTCCTACAACAAAGTAATACAAATCAAATTTTTAAATTAATAATAATTCATTTTATGGTATCCATTATTATTAATAATTATTGTCAAAGAAAACATACTGGCAGAATAAGGGCTCAAACCAAGGACTAAAAGAAAACATGAGGGTCTGGTCTGCGTTAAAGTAAGTACTAACTTTGTGCAAGGTTGTGTTTAAGCGTTATGGTCATGACTAGTTACATTAAGCTTGAATATAATCAGTAATGTTATTAGAGTTCTTTGAAGAAAGATTAATATTCATCAAAACTGACTTCATCATGGAGATAATCAATAACACAAGATATAAGATAAAAGGTTACAGACAAGTAAATAATGATGAAACTATCTATTGTTTATTTTTGTTTTGCTTTAGTAAACAATCAATTGAGAGAACTGGGAGTTCACAGTTAGCTGTGAATTCAGATATGAATAGATTATTAATTAGTTTCTAATCAGCTAAGGTTGATGAAAGGAACATATTCGATTTTCATATTTAAGGACGACAATGATTGTTAAATATGTGGTACAGACATACATAATACAACAAAAAGTTTTCAGCATATGTATGCAATTATTTCATCGATAAAAGCTGATATCCTAACAAATACATACTCTCATATTAATTCATTGCTTTACTGAATCAAAATAAATTTGAAACTAATAATTTTAGTAATAAAATCAATTGATTTGATGAAAAATTTGAATTCTCATATTTTAACTATAAAGTACAAACCCTGAAAGATGATATTTTAAATTTAAAATTGTAGTTATAAACCCATACAATTAAATATAAAACATTTATTATTTGATTTATTATCTATAATTTCTTATTTTTATGTAATATTTTAATTGTGCCCCTTAGCAAAAATGTAAATACTATATATAATAAATCATCATTAAAGAATTAATAATCAATTTAAAAGTAACTGTAGACAGTGATTAACTTGTAAACCTACTTACCAGATCAGATAACGGCTTCCCCGATTCCGTTCTCGTTCTGACAAACATATTCAGCTCACCCGGAAGGAGTGCTTGCTCGTCGCCAGCCGATCTTCTTCTTTCCCTTGGAGTTCTCAGTGTTGCTCCTCCTCCCAGTGGATATGTTGAACTATTTCTGCTAACGCTTCTGCTACATTTTTTCTTCTCCTGCTGAGCAATTTACAAATTTATTTAATAATTGAAAATTAAAAAATATCTTATTTACAATAAAACACAATATATAGCTTACCTGGTGATGCACGTGACATTCACCCTTCGTAGCAGCTTTGATATCTAGGGAATGTTCGAATTCTCGCGTGATTGATTCAATAGTACTAGCTGGACTCGGAAGTGTTGATCTCTTAGAAGTTGGTTCATCCACACTTATGCTCTAAAATTAAACAAATCTAATTATTTTATATTCAATTACTATTTTAACAGTTTCATCAGACAATTGAATATTAACCCATTGCCATAGCGATGTCTCCATTGAAGTGGGATTATTTTAGTGCTCATTTCAGATGTATAAATTGTCTGCTAAGTAGTGGATTCTACTCTTAAGTTTATAAAACTAAAAGTTTGAACTTCCACAAACATTTTCAATAAATACCACACGACTGAGTCTCCTTTCCTTTGTGAGTGAAACATAACTCATCTTGATATCAACATGGATATAGCAAATGGGCAATAGACAGCTGTCGAAATAGCGCCCACCAAGGGCTAGGGTCTCTACGACTCAGCCGCTGTCTGGCAAGCGTCAATAAAGAGATAAAATGGGTAAACCATTTAGGTAAACCTTTGCTGGTGGCCTGTAGAGCCCCAGGTGATTGTCGTCCGCAAGGAAAAGATCTCTTCCAAGGAGGTGCTAGTTTTAGCGAGACGAAGGCAGAGAATCCCACTAGGAAGGTATGGGGTCTAACAATGCCGGACTAAAACATAGCGAGGGTAGGAAAGAGAGATGCAGAGGTAGTTCAATAAGAATGCCATGGTACTAATAGAGGAGCCAGTGCAGAGAGAGAGAGCAGTGTTCACTTCATGAGCCGGGCTCTAAATCTCAGCAGATTAGAGGTCAGAGGCTGAGCTACACCTGCGCCCCTAGATGGCTTCAGCTGTGTTGTGCACTAGTTTCCTTCCCCCTCTCTTAACTGACACCTAAAGTTTTTATTATTAAAATATGGAAACATAGGCGGGTGTTTTCTGGTACGAGAAGAGGGGAACTTCTATTTATTTGTGGTGAAGAAGTTGGTACAACACAGTAATGAACAACTTAACAAAAGAAATTTTTCTGGTTCTTTTCAATTATGACAGGCTTAACAAAAGATATGTTTCAATCTTTTGACCAAGATAAGGGGATTTTTTAATGGTTATTCAATTATTATTATTTTTTGTTTAATATTAAGATAGCCTTTAGAAAGTTTATAAACATTATCCTAATGATACTCATTAATAAATAATTAAAATTTTGACTTACACTTCAGAATAGATGCTTTGTGTTTAAAAGTTGCACAATCAATTTAACAACCTTATCTTTAAAGTAACAAACATAGATGACTAAATTTAATGGTTATATATAAGTCAAAGTTATATAAAGAAATAAAATTTGACTAAAAAGGCTGTCGATCGAAAATATAACTTTCTCCTAATCCCTTAATAGATGTTCAAGGATAATGAGGCAGTAGATTTTTATAAATAAATAAATTAAACATTAATTTATGAAAGTACCTTTGTGAGCTTTAGTGGGTGCTCCTCCTTTTGAATAGGAAGAGTGGACGGAGGTTGTGCAGTCTTGTTCTTCTTCCTCTTTCTCGGAGGGGCGACAGGCACAGGGAGCACCGGCTCGGTAGAAGATGTTGTGGCAACGTTAGAGGAATGGTGAATAATGTTTGCTTTTGTACTGGCAATAACGTCGGGTTCCTGCAGTTTCGGAGCTTGCTCAGTTCTGTTTTCGCTCGAGCCTTTCAGTTGACTATTGCTCTCTGTGCTGTCATCACCGGGGTCTGACGGACACTTGAGCGTATTAGTTGATCCACCAAAAACTTCCGCAGCTGAATCCTTTTGTGCATTTTGAACAGGAGGAGCTAGTGAAAACAAAACCATTCCATAATAGAGTCCATTGTCATCAGTATCAATATGTACATTTTAAAATTTGTCTTATGATTGAATGAATAAATAATAATAACTGGATAATTGGAGGAATAACACTCCTGCCATTTTTTTCTGTGTTATACCAACAATTTTTTTACAGACTAACATTTGCTTACATCGATTAAAACTGCAGAAAGTGAATGCCATAGAAGTACAACAAGTATTATGGACTTTTACCTATACTTACTGACAATATCGGACATTTATACTTTCTAAAACAGTTCATAACAGCAAAAGTTATGATAATTGTCTGCTATTATTAGACACTATCATAAAATAATAGATAAGATTGTTCCATAGAGAGATAAGAGACAATGCTACTAGCTGGTGCTATTTAAGTCACCAAACCTAGGAACTTAAATGAAAATGAGATAAGTGCAATAAATACCAGTAACTTTCCCTGCATAAGAAATACTGTTTTTATTTGTTACATTAACAGCACTAAAAAATAAAATTCAGTATCAAAACTTAAATGGCCAGTATCACTGTCAATTTTTAGAACTGATCGGTCTCAGAAATAAATTTATAAGTAAGTTGTTTTGTAGAACTAACAGTAAAGGTGAATAAAAAAAATGAATTAGAACACAAATTATATGAAACATTCTCTAGAGTATCAACGGGATGATATGAAACAGATCTGAGCCCATCAGATCTGAGCACGCGTTGCTTTCAATATTCTGAGCCAGAACAGGGGGTAAGAAATTATTTTTATTAGCAGGCAATGTGGACTACTGTTAGGTCTCAAGTGAGTCAAAAGAAATGGAGCAAGGTCCGTAGTGGGCTAAATCTAATGCAATATATTATAATAGGCCAATATAATATTGTCTCCGTGTATGAAAATAGCTTCCTGTTTTCAACAAATCTTAACAATATAAAACTTTAAACTTGTAACGTCAGGGCTAAATTTTGTTTCTTCATTTTTTGTAGGCTATAAATAAACAAATGTTACCAGGTTCTTGTGAGCTACTGAGCATTCTACCGATTCTTCCTAAAGACGTAAGGCTGTGCAAGCTCAAAGCATCATGTTCTATTATTCTGAACGGATGACTTTGAATCGAACGAGTGTCTGGTGCTGGGAAGACACCGTCAAAAGAAGATGTTTGACTGCTAGTAGGTGATGTTCCTACGGTGTTGAATGTCTCTTCATCTTCGGTTTGCATCCTCTTCCTCACTTCCCTCAGCTTATGCCTTTTGATTTTCTCGACACCCTATAACAAGTATCGTAATGATAAAATAATAATAATCCACCATTAGGTTAATTAATAACCACTAATTTTTGTTATAAGGACTTGAAACATCTGCATAATTATATCTAAAAAACACGTTACAAATATATTTGTGTAAGACGGAAGTAATTAATTTGTTGAGTTTGAATACCAACGGTTTCTTCAGTTTTTAGTAGGTTCATTTAACACTTTCCTACAATTTTTAAGCCATTCATGTAGCCTAGTGATTAGCATGACAACATCTCCGGCTCCATAGGGAGACCTAAATTTGATCCTTGGCTTCTCTTAAAGATTCACTTTTTGAGATATGGGTCTGGTCGGGAGCTCACTCAGTCAAGTGAGGAAAAATGAGTAGCTACTTGAATAAAGAAGAACAGAATCTGGTTAAGAATTATAACTTAAGTTTAAGAGGTTACAGCCAAATAGTTAAATCAAATTTTGCATACCAATCAAATCCATCTTATATTCAATTTGTAATTATCAGTTAATATGTGAAAAATACTTCAGTAGATAGATTGAATTAGTTTGGCAAGAAAAGCCAACAGTAAAAATTAATTTTCTAATTGGGAACATAACCTAAAAAATCAAAATCAAACAAAAGTGGAGCCCTGATAAGTCTAAGTATTTATATTGAAATACTTATAAAACAATAAGTCATTACTTTACCAACTTTCAATTAATGGAATTAATGGTACACTTTGACCACAACGAAAAAATACCATAAACTTCCTCATCCTCAGTAACTAGTAAATCCAAGGATCAGAAACCTCTCCATTAAATCATTAGCATTTACAAAAAAACAAACAATAATGAAAGAATTAAACTGTATCTTAGAAATGTACATAAACAGAATAAAGGACGTAGATTGTAAAGAACTATATACACTATGCATGAGTTTCTTAAATGATATAAATATACATGTTACTTGTGAAACCATCTGATTTAATTAAAATCACATTCTCAGCAAATAAAAAAATTGTATTGATAATTAAAGGTTGAGGCATATAATTTAATTTTTTTAAGGTGAGCACCATTACCTAGTCCAGTTTATTGTTTTGTAATTTCAACTATAAAATAAAAAATGTTTGTAATTCTACCCTCCTTCAAATGCATGTTATGCTATGCAGGAAAAGGAGCCATAAATCTGTAAATGTGTTCGTAAAATTTTTTTGAATAAAGGGGTTTTGAAATAAAAATAAAAATTTCATTTTTTAAATAATTATTGGCCAAAAAAATAGATAGGGGCAGAGCATAGAACCCAGGACTCTCAGAATGGGTGCTCTTCCAACTGATTGGATATTGCCGCAGCTTGAGCTCGAGAGGTGTACCTATCAGGCATAGTTAAGAGAGAAAAAAAAGCCCTTTCAAAATTCTTGAATGGCATTAAATACAGCAATTATACTGGTAGCTCACAAAATTAAATTTCTCGTTTTCTCCCCTACCGCAGGATTCATGTTCTAGACGGGGTTCCCTTCGTATACTGTTAGGTGGATGGGGTATTTCATCGCCTGTTATATTCGTATTCCAGTGCAATTGGGTGTACTACAACACTGTGAACTCCAGTAATCAGCGGATATCTACTTCGCCCTCAGCCTGTGTTTTTGTTTACCATCTCTGAATTGTCTTTAACCCTGGGGAGGGGGAGAGAGTGAGAACTTTAAACCTTAAAATGCTTAAGCTGGGAGTTAAAAAAATCCGAAACAAGACCCGACATTTGTCATGTTTCAATTTTTATTTTTCATACTACCAGATATTGTATCTTTACAAGAACATAACTAGATATTGTGAAATATACTTTCAATAGATTAAATCATTGTTATAACCGCTGTAACATACTTAGGAGACAATTGTACTGTTCCTGTTTTATAGTGGAGCCCTCCCTGGTCTTGTCAATTATACAACTTTCTAGTCATTAGCAGCTTGAAGGAGTAGGACCCATTAATTAGCAATAAAAAAAAACTAACACCAATTGGAATTAGGATTGACAAGCAATTGAGCTTACTGTTGTTTCCAGTCCAGTTTGAAGGGAGAGCGAGTTGGGTACTCTAGGAGGAATAACAGCATCATTTTTCTTCTCATCTTGCTTCAAAGACGTCTGAAAGTCCGACTCGCTCTTGGATGGTGTCAAACTAGCAGGTTTTGCCTTTCTGAACAAACAATGTTCACTGTAGAAACAGATGTAAAATTATATTATTAAATCATATTAAACAATTACTCAGCCATACAGGTCTTGCAAAAATCCAAAAAATCGAATCGGATAATTATTTTCGGGATTGTAATAGTGAAATCATTACAAAAATAAAGAAAAATTTCATTTCGTAGCTTCGGACAGGTTATGATTTATGAAGTATTTATTTTCTACCTTAGCAGTTTGTTAGTGGCGTTATCTTCTGCGTCATAATATTCGTCTGAATCGCTGCTGCCGGACATTTTCCAGGTGAAAAAGCTTTATCTAGTATTAAGTGACATTTTGAAATAAATAATATTAAATAAATGAAGAAGAGCTGGTAGCCAAGGCCTCCTACATCTTGTAAGAGAGGGGAGATCCCATTGGCCGCGGTAACTAATACCAGGCCCGTTGATATTTTCATAGCAAGCAAGATGGATGACCTAGAAGTGGAAGTATGCGGCGAAAACGGTGCTTATTACAAGGTAATTTTATTAAACAAGTATACATCTATAGCCTTAATCATTTTCACGAGTCATTAAGCCATTATTTTTTCCCATTTTCTTAACATTTTCATATTGATATTTTTAAGTTTCGCTAGAGAATTCGTCCCGTTTGTAGATCTCAACATGGTTAGGACGCCATGTCTTCTGTCAGGGCGTGATTTTTCCATGTGCACCGATTATTTATAAAACTGATTTGAATATTTAAATCGGCTTAGTGCATGACAATTAATAATTCAATTTTTGTTGTAGTTGAAACTTATTAACTGTCTTCTAACCTTACCGAGTGTCCGCATTTCGTGATCGGTTCCTACCAAACATTTTCTTTTATTTAATTTTAAAATTTGATTACATTCCCGATATATAACCCTATTAGGTTGTTTTGTTATAACTGATCGCCAATAGCTATTCTTAATGCCATGCACTTTTAGGTGTTATGGTTTTATGTTCTGAGGATTCCATAAACCATACAACATTAATTTTTGGATAGTGCAGCTATTCATTTATTTTATCTATGCATTGTTAACAAGCGGCATTGATTCAAGCACTCTTCTTATCTTTCTTTTGTAATACAAACCGTAAATCGTTTATATTTATTGAACTACTAATTGCTTTGTTTTTCTTTTCAGGCTTATGTGACTGATGTATTTGACAAGGAAGTGTCCGTTGCCTTTGAAAATGAGTAAGGAAACATAAAATTTATTAACATTTAGAATTAGGTTAAATCAGCTATACTATTATTAGAACTTGCACTTGATTTTTCTTTGTTCAAATATCATTAATATTATTTTATAATTTAGGTGGCAAGCAGAGTCCAGGTTTGCCTTTAACCTGGTTCGGTTACCTCCACTCAAAGATGCTCCTAAAACAGACTTCAAAGAGAATGAAGAAGTTGAAGTCCTGTCCCGATCTAATGACCACGAGTCATGTGGTTGGTGGAGAGCTGTTATTAAGGTATTATTCTCATATATATATGGGGTTGATTGTGGTATCATTTTGTGGTCGAGCTAAATTACAATTTATTTTCTAATTATTATAATATATACACACGCTATTGGATGAAAAAATACAACTGAATAACAGGATCAATTAAAAGCAGCGTCAATGAGCGGTTTATTTCAGTTATAGTATTTGTATGATCCCTCTACACTCAAAATTTAAAAGTGCATCAAAAGCACCATGTGGTAGATGTCGAGTTCGAACTTGATTTATTAGATACTTCTATTATTGGTGTAATGTCTTTATCCTAATTTGGTTTAATCATTTCAGATGATGAAGGGCGATTTTTTAGTTTTGGAGTACCTTGGCTGGGAAACAACATACACCGAAATTGTTCCTTCTGACCGATTAAGGCATAAAAACATCAATGCTCCAATCTCAGCGGAAACGTTCACAAAGTTTGAAATCGAAGTCCCCGAAGAGCTTCGTGAATAGTGAGTGTTGTTATTTTTAGCTAAATTTGAAGTATTTATTTAATATAATTTCTACTACATATGAATAATTAGTCTTTACGACTGCAGTGCCAAGAAGGAAAATGTTCATAAAGAGTTTCAAAAGGCTATAAACGCTTCTATCTGTCGTTACATACCAGAGAGTGGGGTGTTGAGCTTCATCTCGAGGTGTGAGGGAGCTAAAAAGAGGGCGACAATGCTTCAAGAAATGCATTTCAGGAATTTACACCAAAAACTGTTACTCCTCAAAAGAACAGAAGAAGCCCAAAAACAATTGGAGTCAACTAAGCTGCAAAACACTGGAGGGTATGTACATGTATATATATATATATCTTGACTATTTGTTGTGGTGTTTGGCGAAAGTTAGTCCGTAGGGGGTAGATACTGGTTTGAGGTTTTTTCTTATAAATTTATTTGGGGGAAGGTACATTCTATTAGTACATGGAAACCTGTAAATAGCCGTTTAACTTATAAGGTGATTATCTAGAACATTTGCCGTAAATGTAGTCTTTTTGGAGTAATATAACTAAAAAAAATGACCATGATTGCTTTGTGTATTCTTTGTATTATCAACTTCAGTACCCAGGTTGGTGTATCTAGTTCTGTTTCAGTAGCCTCTACAGGCCATGTTTCATTAGGACAACTGGCAAAAAAAAAAAATTGTTTTTTATAATTCTTTACAGTTTATAATTCTATTTTGCCTTTTAAATGAATTATTATTTATTATAACTGTATGCACTGTACTGATTTTTATGGTTTCTTTGTAGGTTCTCCGATGAGTTTTCTGTCAAGGAGGATCTGATGGGCTTGGCTATCGGTGCTCATGGAGTGAATATCCAGCAAGCAAGGAAGCTCGACGGGATCACCAACATCGAATTAGAAGAAGGCTGCACTTTCAAGATTTATGGTGATGTACGTAACATAGTATTATATTCGTTTTTTAGTATTTTTGATGTCATATTCTATTCTATCGTAATCCCCACTTATTTTACATATTAATTCAAAGTTTTATTGCCTTATAAGTTGACATTTACTATTAATATTACTATTGTTCAGACCATTGCTAGTTATTTAATCTTTAGTTTTATGTTGAAATTACTAATTGTTTCATTTAATTATTATTATGATTTTTTGTCTATTTACAAGACTGCCGGTTATGTAAATAAAGACATCACTAGAGGTTTTCATTTACATCAAAATGAATTAGTTTGGAGTAAACAGAATATTATTAGTTTTTGAACACCCCTGGTTTAAGTACGGTTCTGTCGAGGAACTGTTCAATCTAACTAAGGAAGCCGGTACCTATTCTGAAAACTGCGATGTGAGTGATCTCTATACCCTTGTTATTATTGCTACTGTTGCAGGGTAATCTAACCAACTCGATAATCTACTAAATAAATTAAAAGGGTGTGGGTGCTAGGTGACACCTAATGGGATCGAGGGAAATAACTTAACTCCAAAATTTATCTTAAATCTCTAGGTATTGGTCATTGAAACCTTGTGGATTTAAATTACAGCCCCTAATGAGATTATCATTAAACAGTGGAGTATTTATAGTATACTCTTATGCACTAATGATCCAACACAGAATAATTGTGACACAAACATTCTATAGGTATATTATTAATAAAATTATAGGGAAAACATAATGACATCTAATTAGATTATATACACAAACACTTTATTACAATGGTGATACAGTATCAGAGGTAAGAAATATGAATACTTGTTATTTACAATCACCAGGCCAGCATTTGTTCTGTTTAACCTAGTGAGCCTTTAGTCTAATACACAAAACTATTTAAAATCCTATCTTAAAAAAATAAATAAGCCTGACTGAATGAATTAACAAAGGGCTGTAACAGAACCAATCCCTCTGCATTTAACCAAATGTAAACAAATGATTTAAAAAAAACAAACAATATTCTACATGCTAAGTCATTAATTTTTATAGTGGACCCACTGGAATTGTATTCACTATACAGATGAATATAAACTTAACTAACAATGTGTAATAAACATCTATATATATAAGACAACTACAAACAGCTTCCTGATGCCTCCTCAATAATGGCATCCCCAAGCCTCTCCTGAGGCAAAAAAAAAAAAAGAACAGCAGTTATCCGCAGGATGGCGGAAAGATTTGCCTTACTGCTGTTCCTTGGCACATGTTCACCTGGGCCGAATTGTATGCCTTACCCGGGTCATTTCCTCGCCTATTATAGAAAGGGAGAGGGAGGTGTCGGTTGAAATTAACAAATCCTGGTCCGGCAACACTAACTTGTTCGTGTAGACAGACTAAGCTCCGTTCATTAACAATTCTTCGTCCATCATTCAAATATGGCTTATTCGCCAAATTAGTCAATGTATTAGCTTTCTCATAGAATTTTAACTGATCATTTTAAACTGAATTGTCACCAATATCTAGTATACTATAGAGATGGTATAGTCACAGCATATATATACTGCGAGGAGTCCAAGACCTCTCTCCTATAGTTAGGACAATGATATCATATCCCCACTATGATATACTCATGATCTCCGATGATGAAGTGCAAAATAACAGATTGTCTAAAAAGACTTTGGTATCAGCAGCCTTTTCATTGATTCCTGTATCTATCTTGTTTCATGCCCTAAATTACACACAAAACCCAGACAGGAAGGATCTAGATCGCCACTTTGGCCAACAGAGTTTTAATAGACTACTTCTTTGTCTTAATTGTTTTTGCCAACACATCTCATGAATATCAAGTTGCACGATCTGGATAAACGAGGACACCATTAAATTATTGGTTGAATAGGGTCAGTCTTTTAAGACTGAATAATTGAACTCATTCATTTCAGCCAGTCAGTTCTGCCAACATCTGCAAGAGAAAGTGCTTCAGTGGATGCCCTTTATAAAGTGAATTTGCTATACTAAACTAATGATAGCAAAAATATTATAAATAAAAAAGAAGAAATAGTGAGCACTAGAATGCTACGAAACTAGGTTTTCGCCACCTTATAGGCCCCCCCCCCCCATGCCTCCTGAATTAAGCCAGTCATCGAGTGGAGCCAGTCCTGTAAACAAGCCTTTTGTAACTATCCTATTACTTATAGAATTTTATGTGATTTGTTAATTGCATATCATTAATTAAGTGAGTAGCTTTAACATTAATACGTTATATAATTTTTATTAATAGTGATTATTATTTATTGTTTTGACTTTCACCCAATGCGCGTGCAACATTGTTGTTTTTTATCATATGACTTTTTAGTTATTGAAGATGTCAGCTTAGAGCTGTCGAAAACATTTTTAATACTAGATAATTTTGTGGAGTTAAATGAGGTCGTGAGAATGCAAAGATCTGTCTTGGTTTGAGGAGGTCCGAAGTGGGCTATCCTTTCCTGTAAAATGTTGGTGAATGCTTCCAACTTATTACTTCAGCTTCTGCTTCGTCCGGCTGACTGTAAGCTAGTATGGCTCATGCGGCTACTCGTTCACACGACTTTTTTGAGTTTGCCAAAATTAACAATACTTGTCTTGCCAAGTTATCTTCCCACTTGTTTTAAAATACTCACCAAAGGTGTTGCGAATAGTTTTAACTACTGGTTTTCTATCCACCTTATAGACATATAGAACGTCATACCACTTAGGTTGTTTCTTCATGATACGGGAATAATTTCAGCATCTATTTTGCTATCAAATGTACCTGGAGGAATATTAAATGATGTTGATGATAGGCTTCTCCTTGTGAAGTTATGCAAAAAGATGCACACTAAATTAACATTGCTAACTTCTCATCACGTGGAAGCTTCAGTTGAGAACCATTGTTATTGAAAATACATAAATATTGAAAATACCCCCATCATTTATCCCACCTGGGCATCCAATACCCTTGAATGTGAAACAACACCGGGCATCCTCTTAGAGGTGGATGCATTGGACACTGCATTATGACGTGTTACCTGTCAATCGCACCCAAACAGTTTAGAAAGTTCCATTGATTTTTCGTATTGTTGTGCTGAGTCAAAGTATTACTGACCTTTTTAGAAATTTGGACTGTTATTAGAATTTGTGTGAAGTAGTATATGTATTGTATTATTCTGTTATAGCCATTTTTAATAAAAGGCTACCCCACCATTGGGTACCATTTTGTAATATTTTCTTTAATGGCTAACAAAAACAAAATCAATTAAACTTATAATTTATTATTCTTAAACTCATTGAGGTCCTTGATAAGCAAAGATTTAACATAAAATAAATAATAACACATATACTTTTTGAGTTCTTCACGAAATTTCCTTCTTGATTTGTGTTGCTCCAGCCCAAGTAGTGTGTTTTGTTGATCCTGACGTACCAAACTATAATGCTGCCTCAATGTTTTTCTTTTCATTCTGCATCCTTCATATACTAACAATTTAATGTGTGATGTTTTTACGTATACGTATGAGAAAGTATGCGGGCTCTCACGACGAAAGATATCTTTTACTATTTACAAACTACATCACAACGCTCCACCATTTTTCATTAACACCTCTGTTCTAAAACTTTTGACAATTTATTTTCCTTCTTCCAAATTACTCCTTGAAAAGTATCATTTCAGTATACTGGATGTACTGTATAATAATAATGACATACTTTTTAACTGTATTTCTTTAAAATAACATTAAACATTAACAATTTAAAAAAAAACAAGTTTATTCTTTTATACCCATTACTAATTATTTACTAGTTATTACCTTTACTTCTTCTTGTAGCTCCTTTTTAATGGCCTTAAACTCTTTATCTATACATCTGGATAGATTTTCGAGAACTTAAATAAGTAGGACAAACTGGCTGGCATAGCTGCCCCCAGAAGCGAAAAAATTGCAATGTGACAGCTAGTCTCTTGAATGGGAATGCTTCCTTCCCCTCACATTTGTATTTTGTCTTAAAACTAAAGATCTGATTATATTTAAGAAATATTCGAAATCAGTTGTCAACATTCAGCATAAGTTTTGGAATCTTCAGGAGAGTTCTTAAGTCACTAGCATTGTATCTGTAAACAAGTAAATTGAAGTTAGTTCATGTGCAGTTTGTTTAAATGGCCTAATTTAAAATTTATTTTATTAGTTTCATTATCACATTTAGGTATGTTATAATTATACCTTCGACTTGTATTCGATGACACCATCCATCAATCATTTTTGCATTTCACAGTTTTTGTCTTTGAACATTCATCACTCAACAGTACATAAGTCACTGCAGTATGCGCTCTACTCCCTCATCACTGTCTAATTCTCCGGAAGTACAAGCTCTAGCAAAGCTTGAGCAATTCAAGGTTCGATAATCCTCATGTTGGAATGGGGCATTTTGTTTTGATTTCTATACAGGTGAAGCTGGAGTCAAAACGCTAGTATTAAGTAAAAAATCTCCTTAATATCCAGTATAGTTCGTTCTAATAAATTTAAAATGTAAGGGTTATGTTTTTCATTTAATTTATTTAGCTAGAAAAATACTTGAATATATGAAATTAATTATGTTACCTACTATCTCTTCAGAGTTGCACAATTCATATCAGCTATTAACTTGTATCTTAACATTTGTTATTTATGTTATGTTTTTTTGTTTTTAGTCGAGTGAAGCTGTGAAGAAAGCAAGAACCATGTTGGAGTACAGCGAGGAATCGATGCAGGTCGAAAGAAGCCTTGTTGGAAAAGTAATAGGGAAAAATGGAAGGATTATACAAGAAATAGTCGATAAAAGTGGGGTTGTAAGTTTTTTTCACGTTGTTTATATAACTTAGGATTAATACTTTTCACTTGTAAAAAAAAAAAAAATCAATATAAATGCTGAGTATAAAGAAATCAAATATTGCCAATTAATAATGTGTTTAATAAGTTAAGTTAAAATCGTTGAGGAAATATTTTCAGATTAACTCTCTCTCACCATAGATCATGCCATGCTGAATAAATTGCTTTCCGAATTATCTCAGGTTTATGAAATAGTTTATATTTTTGAGTAATAAGTAGGGGCTGAAGTTTTTATTATGGTTACTATTCTCTTAAAATTATTATAAGTACATCACTCAACCTTAATGAAACCATTTCAGTATTTTTCAATCGTAATGAATTCACCAATGTGCTTTAAGAAATAAAATGCATTTAATTACAGATTAATCAATTTTATGTTGTTAATAATTGTATTCTAAATTCAAAAATGAAATCATCTATTAAACATGACATGTTATTTACTGCTATACAAGGGTGGTCTGAAAAGTTTCCGACCTCAACATGAAGATAGTGGCAGTCGTAAATAAAAGCTAGTGAATTTCGTTGTTCATCTGTTGACAGTTACTCACCAAAGTTTCAGCCATTTTGGACGCGCAGTTGTTGTGTAACAGTCGTTTGAGTGAGTCGATGTGAGTGTTTTTATGAAAATTAACAAAATTGAAAACACCGCCAAAGTTCACCAAATGGTGCTAGACGACCGCCGAATTGAAAGTGAGAGAGATAGCAAAGGCTATGAACATGTCAAAAGAACGTGTTTGTCACACATTAAATCCACATTTAGAGATAAGAAAGCTGTCCGCGCGTTGGGTGGGTCATCTCCACAGACGGGCAAATAGCGCAGCGTAACGGTGAGGGAAGGATCGCTACATACTGGCCAAGTTATGCTTGATGATTGAAACTTTTCTATTGTGTTGGGTTGTCAATTTTTCTTTATTTGTATTCTTTAGTTTTGTTGTAAATTTCTTGGGTGATGAAGTTATTCTTAAATGTGTTCTATGTCAGGTGTTTGTAGATTTACAGTTGTAATCCTAATTATTTCAGTTTTAGTCATTGATACTGAATACTGAAATCCACCTTAAGAGAGATATGAAATAAAATATTGTTATTAAAGATTAATTTGGAATGATTCTTAGAGTTTTCCAGTTGTTAGTTATTATAGGATTGTTGTATGGATCAGGATGTGGTTGTGTTGGGCTACAGCTGGAATAAAAAATTAATACAGCAAAACTTTTGAGATACTTCGGCAATGATTTATTTGGTTGTTGTTCTTGAATTAATTTGTAAGAATTAAAATAAAATCCATAAAAGAAAAGGCATTACAGTTACAAACTAGCTTAAGTTTAGTAGATTCAATCATAATATAATCATTTTTATTTGTTTAAATTTTTTTATAAAAAAATTTGCTTTCACTATAAAGCAATATCTTTTTATTTTAGAAAACAGAAAAGTATTAATTTCCTCCTACAGTTGAGTTCTGATTAACCGGATTATTTGGAAATTCTAGAATTCTAGTTAATTTTCACAAAATCATTTTACATTATTTGCTAAATAAAATAAACAAACTTTTTTTTCTTACGCAATAATTTTTTTGCGCTTCAATAAAGCCTGGAGAGTAGGAAATAGTTATTATAACGATCTGAGAATGAAACCCGAATAGTAAAAGATAATTCTATTTGGGTAATTAGAACTCTACTGTATTAATTTTAAAACTAGTTTATAATTTTAGAATTATTGAACTAGGTTAGTGCCATTACATTTATATAAATGTCTCCAAAGAAAGTGGTACATGCGCAAATATAAAATGTCTTTTAAATGACATAATTTTGTATGTAATCCATGATAATTTCTTTGTTTTTTTTTTTAATTTATTGATTTGACGTATATTTTTTTGAATGTAATTTTGATTTGTATCACTTTCCTACTTAAGAAGTTTTTGTGCTGAAGTGTTTTAAGTTAATTCTTCAATTGACTATGTTTTAGTGACTTTTTGTTATTGTTATAGACAATTCCTTTTTAGAATTCTATTTTGTCACAATTAAAAACTCATTATCACAAATACTTTTTAATTATACATTTTTTGACCTAAGAAGAAGTAGTGATACTTCTACAAAAAAAAATTTCCTTGATCATATAAATCAAGATTTTGACTATTATTGATACTATTAACAATTTTCTACCGTTAGTACATTAGCATTTTCATGTATGTTTTTTTAATTTGTTGAGATACAATAACATCCAGAGTTAATGAGTAAGAGATTAGATCGAACAATATCAGTATTTTGTTGCTTAATTGTATATCAGTATAAATTTTTAAAAGTAGCTGGTGTATTTTTTGTTATTTGTTATAATTATATTATTTTATCAAAGAAACATCGTGTAGCAGCTATTATACAAATTATAAAAGAATGATAAATCTATAAAATCATATTTTAGAAAAAATTTAATTTATGTAATTTTCCAGATAGGTGAATTTACATAACTCAGGGTGTTACTGTTATCTAAGTTGTTTCTATTAAAATTTTCATCTATTTTACTAATTAAGATTGTCCTTGTTAGGTGCGGGTGAAAATAGAAGGTGACAACGAGCCCTCTCCATCAGTACCTCGAGAAGAAGGCCTTGTCCCATTCATGTTCGTCGGAACTCTGGAGTCCATATCAAATGCCAAGATTCTTTTAGAGTATCATCTTGCACACCTCAAAGTCAGTGTAATAGCAATTCTTTGATTTATAAAGTTGTAGTTTAATATATATGTATTGTTATGATTTTTAGCTGTTTTGCTTATATTTAAATTTACCTGAGGGTTAATGGTTCTGCTAATATGAAAAAGAATTCTGGCAAAAGGAAAACTTTTCTTTAATTTTTATACAAGCACGTCTGACACAAAACTATAATACAATGGTTTACTAACCAAAATTTTTTTTTTTTTTACCTTATTATTTATTTTTTGCGACTGGCCAGCTTTACTACTTTTTATGCCCTTTTCTTATCGCTTCATCGTATTTTCTTCGTCCTTCGGCGAATTCTCCCTTATTCCTCATTTGCTCCTTGGTCTGCCACGCGATCACCTCAATCCTCCTTTGAGAAAACTCCTCTTCCGTCAACTGTTCTCCTATGCCCAATCACCATTTAATAAAAAAAAATTTAAAGTTTCACAACATTCACTATCTTAATTTAACACCTTGTCTCATGAGATCACAAAAAGAACAACGCTAACGCCATATTGGTTTCCGAGTCCTTCTCTTCTGTTCTCGCCTTCTTGATTTCTTTATCCTTCTTTCTTCCAATGCCAGTTGTCTCATATTTTCCACTTTTCTTATTTTAAAGTTATCAAATCCAATATTAAAATATCTTAATTTAATCATTGATATTATTCATATGACAAATATTAATATTGAACAGAACGGCAACAAATAATCTCCATCCCTTCATAACCATGAGCCACGGGCCGTTACCGCCCTTTTATGCCCGCTAATTTCAGATTCAAATTCACAACATTAAAATATCACAACAGGCAGTATATTACTTATTATTCCGTTCATCTATGTTTCTTATCATTTGATTAAATACTGATGCCTATAACCTTGAGAGTTAAGTAAAGTAAACTACATGTTTAGTGCCACATCGTATTTTGCCTTGTGGCCCAAAATGTTTTTTCTATTAGATGTATTGTTAGAGAACATACATTTTTCAATTACAAACTTCAATGAAAACAAATCAATCCGATCATATTGAACACGTAAAAGACACCGGACATGTTCTTTTTTCTTGTATTAGATATCGACTGGTGCGGGGTATTAAACAAATATAATATAAAAACTCAGAAAATTTCATAATTGCAAGAATTTTATCTTTTAACAGTTGTTATTAGCCTTGGGCTGAATTCAAATTGTTCTTGTTTTTATCATTATTTTCATTGCAAAAAAGCAACTCCATAATCAAAAATTATTAATGGACTAAAGCTAGGTCAGGACCTAGACTTGATTTCTAACGACCAAAACACAGTAACATGTTGCTGGTTGCTGGTCAACAAACAAAGAATATTTTCCTTGTAAGTGAACAATGAATGTTATCTATCAAGCTGTCGGTACAAAGGCAACCACAGACAAATACTGTGCCTCAACAGTTATGGGCAAATATACAGTTAGTAAAAAGCTAACATTTTCCCCTTTTGATAATAAAACTCTTACTCTTATATTGTCAAGAATTATTCTTTAAAATGTAGTTTCTTTCTATAATATAGTTGGTTGTTGTTGATTTACTTTTTATTGTTTGTTTTTAACTCTTTTTAATTATGGTGTAAGAATCCACACCCTGGGACCCAGCTGCTGTTACCATCCTATAGCCTCTCAATCCTCATGCTTATCAAATGTGTTCTATTAATGTGTATTCTGGGGAACTTGATTTTGTTTTTGTTTTTTATGATAGGAAGCCTAATACTAATTTTATAAAATAATTAAAGACTGTAACTTGAATATTTCATTAAAAACAATTAATTTAAGATTAATAAAAAGATTTTTTTCTGATGGTTAAAGTTCAAGTCAAAGCTATTCACAGATCTTTTTATATAATTTAGTAATGGAAGGAATTGTTACTATGACAACTCTCGATTTTCAGATTACGATGGAAATCTTTTGAGTTCTTCTCTGAGGATTTGACTTATTTTATTGACGTCTTACTTGATGAGATGTGATTGATTCTATGACCAAAATTCTCACTATATTTCTCTGAGCTATTATTTGAAAATTTAATTTTTGGATTATTTTTGAGCAAACATACGGAAAGGGCGCTTATAAATGAAAATTATGTTTTTCGCAGTAAATGGCCTCAGGTTGGTTTTAATTTTCTTTTCTTTTTTCTGTCTTATTTTAATTTATTTTAATTATGATTGTTTTTTAATGTTAAATAATTTAAAAAAAACCACCTATTCTATTTTGTCTTTGTACTGAAGGTTTGCTTAAAGTGATTAGGTTAGGTTCGGTTTTGCTTTAATATTGTTGCTTTTGGTCAGATATTTGTGGGCAATTTTGTATCAAACGAGTTGATTACAATATTGGTTGTGTTATATGACTATAATATAACCTATTATTATCATTAGACTTGAATCCAATAAATAACATGCAGTTGGGTCTTTAGGATATGAGCTCATTTAACAATTCTTTCTCACTTTCTTCCTTTTCTATTTATCATTCTTTTATTATCTACGTTTCTTCAAAACACTCTACTTCTTTGCCAATGTTTAAAATTTTCTCTCTTACCTTTAATTTTCTAAAAGTCTGCCTAGAAATCAAATTTTTACTTTTTGTCTTGTACATCCAAATTATTTAAATTTGGTGGTTTCACCTGGATTTGAATTCTACCCTTTCATGGTTTATATCCATTTTATTTCATACTAATATCTATTAACCGAATAAATTATAGGAGGTAGACAAGCTGCGACAGAACAAAGAAGCTATCGAGAGCCAAGTAAGGAACATGCAAGGGACTAACATGGGCTCCATGATGGGATTTCCTATTCAAAGGCGCAATGAAAGGTATTCATAATAAAACTTCTGAGTTATTAAAATTATAATATCAAATAGAATTTTATCATCAATCAATAGAAAACGCTTATTTAATAATGGCTTATAACTCTACTGACTAATATTGTGGTGCTAGAGTAAAAGGGTATAAGTAACTTTATTTACTTTTGGAAATGAAAAACCTAATTAGTAAAAATATTTTTGAAGTTTCTTTTTTTGCTTTCTGAAAGTAGTAAAAAAGGTACTTATCACCTTATACCCTATCACCAAACAATAGTTAATTTAGACTTGGTCTTTGTCCCCAAGGACTAACCACTCTCTTCCAATTTTTTATATAATATTTTTAAAAACTCCTCTTCCTTCAAACCTAGATTGACGAACCCACAGCTTCCTAAACCTTGAATCTCTTTTTAAGGCTGACGTGATCACTTCATATCAGATTCATTATTTAATAGAAATTGTGGTGAAATTTTTTTTGGTTTTCTCATTTAAACTAACTAAACCAATAATAATAATACAGTACTTGTATCTGCTGTGTGTAACATCTAATAAAAATTCAAAACAAATTTATTGTTTGTTTTTTTCTAGAGGATACAATTCTGATATGGAGGTTGGCGGTGGGCGAGGGAGAGGTGGTCCTCCCAGAGGACGAGGGAGGGGTAGAGGTGGCCCAGGCAGGCATGACTCAAGGTACCAAGGTATGTATTTTATTTATTTTTATCTAAATAAAATAGTTTTAGCATATATAGAACAAATCTTGTTGATCCACTAGTTAAAACAGGCACATAATGTAAACCTGTTTTGTATAAAAGAATTTACGCTGCAGTATTAGTAGACCATCACTTTTTAACTGTTTGAAATTTATCATTTGCTGGCCTGGCAAGAGTTTCGGTGAATTGTGGTGATAATATGAGATTGATATATGGGTCTTGATTCCGTTCTCTAGGAATTTTGAACATTAGTCCTTCTTAAGCTTAAGCCTGCTATAATTTGAATTGCTTGAAATAAATGAATTTAAGGCATGAGAGAAGGTACATGTTAAATATATAGACCATCTAAGTGTTTATTTACCTTGGTCTAGGTTCCCGCCACCAGACACCTGACACTGATGAGAGGGTGAAAGAAGGTGGTCGTGGCTATGGCGGAGGCCGTGGAGGCGGTGGAAACTATATACAGAGAAGGGACCGAGGTGACAGGGGAGGTCCTCCAAGGGCAAACAACCCTCGAGTAAGGCACGACGAAGAACAGCCACCTCCACAGGACTTCGAGACAGGGGACTCAGGTAAGGATCACTTCGACTAACAATAACGTAAAATTATTTATTTATTTATATTTCTCCTTCCATTACTGCTGTCAGAAATTGAATAGTTACTGAATTGCCTTGATGCCTGGGCCTTACACCAAGCTAACAGAAGGATGTTAGTGATGCCCAGAACTATGTAACTCCAATAAACAATATTTTTGGTAGAGAAACGAATGAATGTAATGTGAAATTTAACGTTGAACGAAGTAAATGAGATTTCATTAGGGGTAGACGTACACTTTAATTATAGGGAAGTTATTGTTTGCAGATCAATAAAATGAAGATGTTGAGTTTTCTAAATGAGTTTTTCTTTCATATCAATATGAAAGAAGTTTGAAGAAATGATTTTAAATTTTAATCATTTATTAAAAACCAATTAACTGAATCAAATTAAAGCATATTTGTCGCTAGATCGCTTTAAACTTGTGATTAAAAATAAAAGAGTCTGATAAATAGTATTTTGTTGATAAGTTGATTACTTTCATTGTACATCGATTAACACACATCTACAGTTTGAATCGTATTTTATTGAAGATTGCACAAGAAGAAAAATGAAGCTGATGGATGCCACAGAAAACCATATGAATCAGACTAATATAGAATATTCACGTTAAAATCTTACTGTGCATATGTAATAAATTGTATTAAGTGATAATTGATAAGAAAAAAGTGGGAATTAGATATTGATTATTCTACAATAATTCGTGAAACGGACAGTCGATTACAAAAGAATAATGAAATGTTTAAATCATACCTAAGATGGAAATATTTCAACCTGAAAACTAATAGACATTAGTGTGAAGGTTATGAATATTTTTGCAGCGTTGCTGTAAGCCTCAAGGAACCACTGAGCTGGATGAGGAACTAACTCATTTAGTGATATCACAACGTCTTGTAAGTATTAGCATTTAATATATCTTCTCGAAAGCTTAAGGGTTCAATCTATTGTACTGGATTTCACTATATATTCTGTGCAGGCTTAAGTATGTATTGATTTTAAAGTAATAAAAGTAAACAACACAGGAAGTATTCTTAGAAATCGTACTAAAAACAGCATGTATTAAATGTTTTATCCTAATGAACAAATTAAATTATCACTTGGCTATTGGGTACTCCCCTGCTATCTAGTAATTAGGTATTAATATCAGTAATATTTAGGTACTAAAATAATTTTAATTTATAAAAACTTGCAAAAATCCAAAATCTTTTTGTTGATTTAATTTTTCTAAATACGATACATCACTATAGAATTCCTCGAACCTTTACTTCCTTAATGTAAACTGCTGTTATTTAAAAAGGTCTGTTTTCTCTCCCACTCCTTTTTATTGGCTTAACCTAGCAAGTTTTTTGTTGTGAGGGTGAATCGGTGGAAAGGCCAATACCATTTCTCCTATCTTATTTTTATTTCAACCTTGTATTCAAATTTATACTTAACATTTATGGCCCATTGTTATCTGGGAAATATAATTGATTTTTTTTATGCAAGTTTTTTATTTCACTTGTTGATATTTCAAAATATATTGACTGTGTATGTATGAAGGAATAAATATTTATTTTATTTTGTTTTAATTATGCATAATGAAGTGATTTACTACTGATTATGTAGTATGGAAGGAGAAATACATATGCTCTATTTTATCATTACACATGGTATTAATAACTTTCTTGGAGTTAAGTGTTATTAAAATTTAATTTAATTAAAGAGATAGTTTACGGCTTTATTGTGTATTTTTTTCTTTTGATTTGATCAAATTACCACCCAGTTGATCCACAGATCAGTATTCTATGAATCTGAAATTTAAAAGTATATTCTTGAATATATTGGATAGTTTTTTTTGGAATGCAATAATAGGTGGGTTGTAAAGAAAACTTTCTGCAGTCTACGAACCCACCTTTTTACGGTACGAAAAAGAAGGAAAACTCATTCACTAACATACAAGATTTTTTTGGAAAGTGGTTTTATGCCTATGTTCAAGGTATTTGCAATTTTGTATTTATTTGATGAAATGCTATTTTCAGTGACACAGCTTAACAACCACCAGGTTAATCATCAACAACTACTTAACCAGAGACTTAAGAAACCTTAAAATATAGCAAAACTGTTTTCCGTACTTCCTGTTATTGCATTTAAACCAAGAACTAATCAGTTTATTTTAAGTTATTATGGAATAATCCTTTTAAAATTTCAGATTAATTATATCATTTTTACAATCATTCTCCTAGAACATACAGTGCCCGCTGTCAGGCAGATAAGACAAATACGAATCATGGTCACAGTTGAAAGAAATGAACAAAGATCCCTAAAGTATTCCTAAATGAGGATTATAAATATTTTAGCATGCTCACGTCTAACTGTAGGGACCCTAGTTTGATTCCCCCATGAGTATTTTTTCTTAAGGGGGGTCACTATATCTTGTGAGTATGAATGAGTAGTTAGTTACTTGAGTAAAGAAATCCAAAATTAAGATTAAGAATTGACATCCTGTCCCCAACTATGGCACCTCTGCCTTATGCCTTCTTCATGAAGTGATTTGCCATGGATTTAATTTTTAATTGTTAAATATGATTATATTTTTTTGAAATGTTATTGACATGTTTTTTTTTTTTTTTTTTTTTTCTAGTTGCCATCAACAGTACGCCTGTTGAAAATTCCTCAAGCAAAGAAGCAGTAAACAATAATGACGGCCCAAAAATTCAGCGTAGTAGGAATAACAGGCAGAAGAGGACCACAGAGAAGCCAAAGGAAACGGTGTACAACGGGACTTCAGCCTAAGAAGGGAAGAAACGGGGGAGGAGGATCTAGTCACCACGGCTCACCGCCTGTAGCCAAACTAAGGACACCAACCGATATTTCCACTTCTCCCTCCTCCGAGTAACTTGCTCTACTATGTATTGTCACGTGCCAATGGCTACAGGCAGTTGGCAAAGGAACTAGCTTTCACCATCGCCGGCAAAATCTCTTTCCTCATTTTTCTTATTCTTTGGTTAATTTTTTTTCTCTTTTTTCATTCTATCCTCGGAAACAAAAATCTCTTTGTTATATCTAATAATGAATTGAAGATTAAAGTGTTTGACTTGAAACCCCTCTTCGTATTAATTGCGATGTGGATATGACTTTCTTTTTTCCTTTTTTTTCTCCCAGATTGTGAATATCTTGCTCAGATAGGCTATGTTGTGAACAGATTCATTTTTCTGTTTCTCTCTTAACTATACAATTGTTGTGTTTTGTGTTAAACTATGTGTTTACTTCGCTTAATATTTTGGCTAACACTATAATAAAATATGCTGTCTACAAATAAAGGATTTAAATCCAGAGCATATATCTTTTGCTTTTTATTATTTTATCGGTTTTTTTTTTCTCTTTAATATCAATTGAACTTTGAACTGTACTTGTTGAGTTATTTATATATTAATTCTTGTTTGTGAACTATGATGCTTATTGAGAATGATGAAGAAAAGATTATTCATTTTATTTTCTGTTTGTTTGATTTTTTTTTTAAGTTTGAATCTAATTGAAAAATTATTTGAAATATGAAAAAAAAAGCTGTTTATAAAAATGCTTTCTGCGTTTTCATAAATGACTAAATTAAAACAGATTCTTAGTAATAGTGATACAGACAGATATTTGCTATGCTTCGACTAAGCCATATTTGTGTGTATTTGGTAATGTATCGGTTTTGCAACATACAAGTACTGATTAAACTTTTTTTTATTTACCCATGAGGTATTCAAAAGAGTTTAGCGAGTGGTAATGTATGAGAATTTTGACTACAAACTTACGAGGATCTAAACTTGTATAATGAACGCCAAGAACAGCTGGGAGATACGGACGTGACATTATCCTTAAATAGTCACCGATGTTACAGTTTATGATGTTATATTCAATAATATATATAGATATTCTTCTAAATAATTTAAATCTTATGAATTAAGATTTCTCATAATAATAATATTATTAATAAGAATAATAGCCAATAAAATACATATGCTGTTATATGTATAATAGTTAATGCCACTTGCTTTATTCCCTATAGAAATACAGTCTATTTGTTAGTTGTAAAGTTATTAGATGAACAATGTCAAAGTTAAATTTTTTCACAAATAATTTAGCAGCCTAGGTACAAATTTGAATAACTAACCTTAAAGAATACCGGTCCTATGTTATGCCTACATTTATTTTTAACCTTTTAAAGGTATAATTTTACTTGATTTTTCAGAATACCAAATTGTATATTGTAATGTGTGGTGTAGTTATTGTTTTTTGATGTGTACCATTCAAGCAGAGTTTATTATATAGCATTGTTCTTAAATATGTTTAGATTACTAGTAAAGTAGACACTGTTTTTTGCCTTTAAGTAATTGCTAAGATTTGGTTTCATTTTTTTAAACACTAATCTATATCTGGGGAATAAGCGGAACTTTAATTCATGGTACGTTCCCATAAATACGCTTTTAATTTTGTAACTGATTTGACATAATAATTTGTTCATTGTTTATTAACAAAGATTGAGACTTTAAATATGTACGTTTGCAACGTATAAATTAATAACATGATTCAAGTTATGAAATTGAAAGCGTAGTTTCTTGACATTATTTGTGTGATTATTAAAAGGAAGATATGTATGACTTCCTTATCATAAATATTAATACAATGTAATATCTATGCTCATGCTATGATATTCTGATTATCACTATCACTGATCAAAAAGGGTTCAGATCACTAATTTATTTGCGTTTTAAAAATTTTTATTTGTGAATTTATTTTTGCGTAATGGTCTGAACTTGGTAAAATCCCAACCGAAGTCTGCGGAACACTAATGTTGACAATTACGAATATCAGAAGTGGATTTTGACATTGAGCACAGCTGTTTGTATTACGCTATGAACAGTTATAAGTGTATTTGTAAGTAATAATTCTTGTCATACCACGGGCGTGGAAACATTTTTGATATTCTTTCCCCACCCGTTCCTGAATATATATATAAGATTTTTTGTATCGTTAGAACCCTGTAATTGTATTTAAAGTGATTGAAAAAAAAAACATGTAAATTATAATTTGCTTTTTATTTGTTTCCTTCTGCCTGTTTTTCTATTAATATCAATCCCTGACATGTAATCTTGTTCCTTTTCCTGTTGATAACCACACATCCTTTTACATTCAACAATTGTAAAATGACTCCCTGTTCCAAAGCATCAGTTTTGTTTTTTGTTACTCTTTATTTATCTTCTGCTTTAGGTTTCAAAATTCGAGAGGACAAGACAAAATGTCCTAATGTGAGAGCATTGAGAAATTTTGATTTAAATGACGTAAGTAGTTCAATTGAGATATAGATAAATTGTAAGCATGAGCTTATAAAAGTATCATTTTTTTTGTTTTTATGTTCTCAAAGATGTTAGGAGCTTGGTATGTAATTCAGTATTATGCTACTTCTGAAGAGGAAGTGATTTATAAATGTATGAGAGCAGTGTTTTCTATGCCATCTGAGGGTATGGAAGTCGAAATGAATGTAACCTATAGCTTTATAGATGATCCTGACAATGATATGCTTTGTGGTAATATTACCTGGAGGATACCAGACACTTCTCAACCAGCCCACTGGCTGCATGAGGAAGATACCTGTATGTTGGTTATTTTTAGTAAATTTAGTTATTAGTGTCACTCAAGTACATGTAATGTGGCAACTGTTGCTTTCAAATGAATTTCAGTGTTGTAGAAAGATTAAGTTCAAATAAATTAAATGCTCTACAATATTTTTTTGAAGGGAAAGAAAGCCTTTTACTGCAAAGTGATAGGCGTGAGCTAATATTTGATAAGAGGTATTTGCTAGTCATCTGCTTAGGTTGATGAAAGAAAGATATGAGGTTTTCCTCTTATTAATGGATGACATTTTCCTTTAGAACCTTTTATGAGACTGATAAGAGATAAAAGGCTGTTTGCCATTAAGAGTTGGAACTGGTCACATCTTATTTCCATATCGACCACCAGGTACCAATATACATAATATGTCGAAATCTTTCTTTTATCAGCCCAAGCTCTTTCATCCTCTCAAATGTGTACTGCACCTTGGAATAAGCCATGTTAGGGCTGACCAAATTTTTGTTAAATATAAACGAGGTACTTAGGCTGGGAAGAATTGAACAGTTCATTATTATTCTTAATTCATAAAATATTGAGCCAAAAAAAACGTTAAATTTACAATTTGTCTTAACTGGTGAAACCTGCAGTTCCTAGACTTACCAGGATCTATCAAGATGGCTAATTTTTTATTTTGGTACCCGTTTAGATGGACCACATGACCTGGTCAACAAAACCATTTGGTCTCTCTCCATTCCTCTAAATCACTTCATTCTCGAACTGGTAGTGTAGCATGTATGTCCTTGAATGACTTTTTTGCCAGTTATTAATTATAAAGCAACAGCATAAAGAGATTGTAGCAAAAATAATCTGTATTTATTAATTCGTGTTTAAATGAAGTTAGTACATGCTCAAAACTAAAAGGTTTGTTCAAGTTATGATACCCATGAAACAATGAAGTAAGCCATACTGACTCGGAATAGCCAGTAAGTATTTGTATGTTTTTTTTTATCATTTTAATTTTGACTCTTACTATAAAGCTGACCTTGGAGAAACTTACTTCGAACAAGTGTATTTTTCCTTCTTGGTTCAGCAAGTCCATAAGCTTTATGGACTTAATTATGTCCATGTCGGTTTTCCTCCTAGTCTGGTCAATGTGCAATGCTCCAATCATTCTTCAAGCCTCATGAGTAATTGTCCTTGGTATTTGATAATGTTGAAGTTAAAGATTCATAGACTTTTCTAATCAGGGTCTTATAGAGACGTTTCGGTAGATATGTTGTATAATTTTTAGGTTCCTTTGCTGGGTCTATGGTAGCATAGCATTGTCGAAATTAATTTGAGAGCCACAGCAAATTAACTATCTCGACATAGATTTTGTGGTGACCTATCATTCTACCAATAGGATGTATCACAAAAGTGCTTTTTTTGTAGGTCCAAGAAAGCATCTTTCAGGTCTGCAAGGTTTCTTCAAGCACCAACCTAACATTTTGCACAGGTTCTATTGAATATTGTTCAGTATCTTCTTTTGCGCCAGTCTTCAGTACAAAACTATAGAGGCGTAGACCCCTTCACACCAGATCAGAGCGTAACCTCCCTCTTATGGTATTATAAAAGTGGCAATGAAAGAAGATTCAGAATGAATATTTCTAAATAGGAGTACATAACGGGTTAAACAATTAAAAACTAACAATCTTGATTAGGAATATGTTGATATAATATTTAATTTCAATAAAAAATATGTGTAGCTATTGTTATTTTGTATCACATGTTACATGGCACTGATATTTGATACTATTACCTGTGGCCCCTGTAATTAACAAATACCCAGGCATCTAATGCAGTCACCTGTCCTCAAACCATCGAGTGGTGGCTCAGAGGTGTAGGTGTCTACTTCCCTCATCATTTTAATCAGCCATGCACTCCTTAAGACAATTTTACTAAAAAATTAATAAATCTATGATATTGAATAATTATATTTATCTGCAAAATCCTGTAGTGATAAAAGTCTGAATATTTTATGAATCAAGATTTGAAGAATACATTACAAGTACGAAAGAGTAAGACTATTTGTTACTATAAAAAAAAAAAATTGGGTAATTCACATTGGATTTGTTTGAAAAGGCTCTTCAAAATATTCATTTTATCTGTATAAACTTAGATGAAGGCATTTATAACACCTATATATTGGACTCGGATAACAAAGAATGGAGTTTGTTGTTACATTGTGCTGAAAAACCAAAAAGCCCACGCTATCTTACTAGTCTTATAATGAGTAGGAACACCACTCTACCACCAGGCGTCATTAGCTACCTCAGGGATAAGCTCCCAAGGTAAATATTAATTTTAATTAAATCTTTAGAAGCCAAAGTGAGAGGCTCTAGTTTCAGACAGGGAACAAGACAATTGTATTTAACCTATCAGTATGTTCTAATATTGTAACAAAAATAGTTCAATTAATCTAAAATTGCTAAGGTGAATTCCACAACACCTCAAAGTATGCGTCTGTTCAAAATGTATTAAAAGTCTGCCCCATTTATGTTGGAAGGCTGAATTTAGTCATATTAATAAATTTACACTTCTTTTTGGTCTACCCACAATTAATTTTTTACTGATACAAGCACTTTTGGCGGCTTTACCACTAGATCCATAACATATCCGGCTTTACCACCAGATCCATAACATAACCGGCTTTACCACTAGATCCATAACATATCCTGCTTTACCACCAGATCCATAACATAACCAGCTTTACCACCAGATACATAACATAACCGGCTTTACCACCAGATCCATAACATATCCTGCTTTACCACCAGATCCATAACATAACCGGCTTTACCACCAGATCCATAACATAACCGGCTTTACCACCAGATCCATAACATAACCGGCTTTACCACCAGATCCATAACATATCCGGCTTTACTACTAGATCCATAACATATCCGGCTTTACCACCAGATCCATAACATATCCGGCTTTACCACCAGATCCATAACATATCCGGTTTTACCACCAGATCCATAACATATCCGGCTTAAAGGAGAGAGATATTTAAACTTGTAATTTCCTATTCTACAAATTTAATTATAAGATACTTGAAGATGGTGTTATTTCCACCAAAAGCGCTTTTATCGGCATATTATAAATTATGGATAGACCAGGGAGAGATATGTCCACTGCCTGTCAAAAGTTTAGACCACTAGAGAAATTAAAACAAAAGTAAAAATTTTTTAACTAAACATTTTTATTATAATTTCTCTCAGGTATAAAACACAATACTCCACGTTTAGTTATAATTTTCAATGATTTTTTGCTATAATGGAAAAAAAAATTCTGAAAACAATTTCATATTTGCATTTAAACAGACTTTCTGTTGTAAAGTCCTCTTTTACTTTTAACAACGTTTTTACAACTAGGCATCCTTTCAATGAGTTTGTTTGATTTTTTGAAACTCTTATTGTCCCAATAATTTAGGAAATTCTCTATAACATGTCTTTGCAAGCACTTCTCTAAAGAGCTCTTCCCACAGCAACTCGATTGGGTTGACAGGAGACTATGCCGTACACTTCATAAGTTTTACGATTCCCTCATCTTCTTTTTCTTTTAAACAACCTGTAGACATCTTGGAAGTGTGTTTGAGAGATCTTTGGCTTGATGCATGATAAAATCTGAAGCAATTAATTTAAGTCCAGAAGGAATAGCTTGATCCTTTAAAATGCTCAAATATTTTTTATAGTTGATTTGGACAATTTCTCCTTGTCGGTAACCTTGAAAAACAGCCCCTGACAAGGACAGAACCTCCATGTTTTACATTGGGCACAATGCACTGAGGTGCAAATTTCTCTGAAGGTGAGCGATGAACCATTATTCTGCGATTTGAACCAAGTACTTGAAACTTGGATTCGTCACTTCAGAGAATCCTTCTCCAGTCTTCTACTGTGAATTTTTTATGAGCAAGGGCCCACTGTTACCTTGACTCCTTGTTTGGACTTGGAAGTCTTAGCAGTGGTTTCGAGGTAGCAGCACACCCCAACAAGTTTTGCTTCTCTAAGTCATCTTGCAACAGTTGAAACTGAAACTTTTTAAATGTTCCATTGACATCCGCATGAATTTCAGGAGCCAAGAGTGGTCTATTTCTCAACTTATTTTTTCCGTCTATGTTGATGAGTATCTTCAAAGCTAGTGATGAACTCCCCTCTTGGAACTTCTACAACTCAGCTGCAATTTGGCGCTTCGATTGACCTACCTTGTGGGGAGCATGAAAAGCACTTCTCAATTCACTTGGAAGTTCTCAAAATTATTAAGTAGTTATTCAAATTAATTAAAGTTTCAATGGACTGAACTCAGATGAGCAGTAAGAATAAAGTAAGGAATTTGAACAACTAAAGGAGTGTAGAAATTAGTCAAAAGTTAATCCAACTGAATAAATGAAAACAATTTGTTTATATTTTGTTATTGAGAGATTGTGAGAGGGTTTTTATCAAGTTTTTCATTCATTTTTGTTTTGCCATTTTTAGTTCAGTTAATGGAAATATTTTTTATTAAATTATACCATTATGAATTAAAAAAGGATAAAATCATTTCACAATCAAATTAAAAAATATTATTGCAATCAACCTACAAAGGATTACAATATTTAAGGTTGTCTTTTGACTGGCAGTGTACATTTATTAATCTGTTCTATTATGCTAACTTATAAGTTTTCATTTTTTCTCCTTGACTCATCACTAAGAGTAATGCAGAAAAAATTTCAAAGGTACTCCACAAAATAAATCCTTTTCCTTGCTGATATTTAAATCCTGTCATTTTAAGATTGATTCGGAGTGTATATTTTCTTTACTTTCTATTTTATGCTGTTCTGCATCATATTTATTTTAGTTCTCTAGGCTATGCAGTCATTTATTTTCATTTTTGTCTCGGGGGGCCTATGTCCCAAAATAAAGTATTTTTTCACTCATTCCACTGAATTTGGCAAATACATAATTTATGTATGAAAAGATGTATTCTCACCAAAATTGGAACAAATGCGGTTCAGTACTAAAGGGAAAATACTTCATGAGCTAAAAATATTTAATCTTACCTCTCCCCAGCGATGTTGCCAAGGGGTAGATTACTATTATAACAGACAATTGTCCTGTACCTGTTTGAAAGTGAAGCCTTTTCCTTTAGGCTCAGAAATTACTGTTATTAATAATACGAACTAGTGCCAGAATGCACATTTTAATGTTTAAATATGTATATACAGTGTATTTTAATGTATATACAGAGGTTTAAAGTGACTTATATTGTATTATTTGCTATGAATTAATAAAATCATCACATAATCTTTTCATTGAATTTACAGGTATGATATTACCTTAGAATACATGTTCCCTATGGGACAAATAAATTGTGATGATCCTGGACGTAATTTACACTATGCTCTTCCGGCCCCAAAACAGCACAAACATTCATCGAGGAAGCATCCTTTTCGACACAGAGGTCGACGTTCTAAAGCAAATAAGCGTAAAGAAAATTCAAAAAATGCTGAGAATTCATCTCCAGCCGTAGAAATTCTGTAATGAGGACCTTTTGTTGGGCATCTGATTGATGAGATGAATAAGTTTAAGATATTAAGTGTTCCTGTAAATGATTTATGTTTATGTCTGCATGTATGACATTATCTCTTCTCTGATAAAAATACTTTCTATGTCTAAACCTCAATCATAAATTATTTATATAAAAAAAAATATTTTTTAAATAATGTTTATCACTATTATATATTTGGATGAAATAAAACTAAATTTTCTATTGTAGTTAATCAATTATTATTTGTTGAATTTTTACTAATTATTAGCCAACGAAAAAAAATTTGCACACAGCTCTAAACTGTCCTTGCTCTCAGCTAGCTATACACGAACACCGGCCTAGTTAAAATGAAATATCTTTAGCTTTCCTTTCACAACCTTACAAGACTCAGGTAGAGTATTTGGTAGGAGATCGGCGTTTGAGTGATATCTTCACCATTGTTTAATGTTTATTGTATTCAAGAACATATTTAATCTTACCATTTCGTGTTTTCTTATAATCAGACACCGGGATTAATCACTTTGCCAAATTTCTTTCTCTTCTATTTCAAACATTAATTTCTCTGTCGAGATTTATTGAGTTTCCTGTTTTATCAAAGTGCTACTGTTTACGATATAGGCAAGTCTTTAAGAATTTTGTTAAAAGTTCTTTATGTTTCCTATTCTACAGATATTTTCTATATTGTTATAAATCTCTGACCTCTCTTTTAATGCAATATGTCCCTTGGGCTCTTTTGTAAAAGTTTGGAGCTTATTGCTATCATTATAATTAATCATCAATTGTCATATACTAGCAGAATATAATAAAAAATATTTATTGTTTGGTCAATGTTTAAAAAGTTCAGGAATTAGTGCCTGAGTGAGTTGAAAATAGAAATGATTTTTTATTTCATTGGATGAGTATTACGAATGGTGTTAATAGAAGCAGATCTGAGAATATTGCCAATAAATGAAGTATTGTATGTAAAGTTTCTTAAAAGATTGTTGTTTGTGGGTTTTAATAAATTTTTATGAAATGGGTCCTTGGTATTCGTCAGACCAACAGACAAAATGGACGCAGTTGACTCGTAGGGATTCAGTTTATCTCGTTCTTTTGGTTCTACTTTTAAGCATTTTTGACTTAATTTTTGTATGGCTTGTAAAGTCTTATTTTTTTCACTAGATTCATCAAGTAAAGGATTTTTTGTTTGAACTACATTCCATGGTTTTACGGGATGGCTGCCTTTTATACTCTGAAATACATCTTGTCTTTTGTATACTGGTTTGTATTGCCCAACATCTTCATCGCATGCATTGTATTCCACTTTCAACCTTAACTGATCAACATCGCAGTTATTTTTATTAGATTCATAATTTATATCATGCGGATTGGCATATTTCAGTGCTAATTCATTTTGTTGTTTTCCATACTTTCTTTGAAAATCGTTTCCTAAAACTATATATTTCTTGGTTCTATCAAAATTATCACAATTCTTAGCAACCTGATCACCTGATAATTCACCGTTATTCATATTGAGTAAATCTTTTCCGTATTTCTTTATCAAATCAAGAGGAACATTTCTATATTTTCCGAATGACCAGTTAAAATCGTTATAATTTCTACCTGCATGCTCATTTAAACTTGAGCTAATTTTGCTTTCGCAATCAAAATTTACTTTCTTGTTTGTATCTCCTTCACATTGATTTTTTGACTGATCAACTACCAGAAACTCTTGCCTTTCCATATATACAATAGATTGATAATAAATACCCGTCATCTGGTAATTAGCTTTTGCTTCTTTCACTTGAAAGCAACATTTCTTTTGATACCCTATAGCTTTTTCAATTAATGGACTTAAAACCATGTTTGTTGCACGATTGTTATATAAACTGTATGAATTCTGATGATGTGAATTGAATTGATTGGTTATAGTATTTTTTTCATTTATTAGATACGGATTTTTTGGTTCATAATGCTCAGAATTTGAATACATGCTCACAGCCAGGTACTGTGCTTGGCTAACAATTTGTTCAGTAGGCTGCACATCAGTTTTCATCGATTTCAATATGGAGTTTAACAGCTGATTCCCTACTAATTCTAAGGCAGTTTGTTCTTGAATTAAGGTTTGTTTTACATTAGTCACATTTAATTCAAAATCATTTGACTTGAATATAGCTATTTTATTTTCAATAAGTTCACTTTTTGTCTTGTCCGGTATCGCATGCTTTTTACATTCATATTTTGTGTTTACCTGATTAATTAATTTTATAATAGTTTTAGGATCATATGCTATGTAAGGCTGACCAGTATTTTCATCATATTGGATTGGAATATTCTTAAAAAGTTTATTTACCCTTTTGAGGGCAGTAACAATTTTACCAATTTTCATGGGTTTATTTTTTATACTGTCATAGTCTACCCTGAATGTATATGATTTTACAGAAGAATGTCGCTTTTTCAGTTTTTTTTCTGTTGCTATGACTTGTACAGATTCGGTATTTACGAAATTAGTCGTTTCTGATTGTTCTTTTTGGTACAGCTCTGTCAGTGAGCAATCTTTCTGATAATTTAGTTCTGATGGATCTTGCAGAATGTCGACTGCATTAATCTCACATATGTTGAGATACGTTGATGGTTCCTTTGCAAAATTGAGCTCTGTTAGTGAATTGTCCTTAGACAGTAGAAAAGGTGAATGCGATTCAGAAATTTTGACTTGTTTTGTAAGGTCTTGTAAAATGGTATGGAGTCTTTCTGGTTCTGTTACAGTGTCTATTTTAGGTTCCCTCACTAAAGCTATTTTTTTCTTATCTTTGTGTGTGGTCCGTTTTCTATTGAAAAGTTTAATTAATTCAGCATTTTCGTATTTTCCTTTTGCTCTGCTGGTCGCACTTGTTATTGGGCGTTCACTGCTGCAAGGCCTGAGTATTTCAAGATTTGAATCTGAATCAGCCGATGAGTTTATCGATAGTGTATTCCATGCGAGTTGTTCCCTCCTTCTGCCTGTAGTAATGTTACTTATTTTATTGTTCATCCTAATGTTTCTACCATTTAAATTTGTAAAACTGATATTGCTTTCATCGTCACTTACACTATCCACGAGATCTAAAAAGCTTATCTCACTAGAGTGCTTGGTTAATTTCACTTTTCTGTTTGCTCTAGAATTGCTTTTTAGATTAGCTATAGCACATTTGTGTGACTCACCAAGATTAATCGACTCTGTGAAGAGGAGATCTTTATTTAGCGCTTCCTTGAAATTTTTTACAATTCTATCAGTTTCTTTTGAATATTTATTTTGTGAAATAGCATATTCAACATCATGTAATAAATTAATTACAGAAAAATCAGAATGCACACTTGATTTATTCATATTAGGGAACACTAAAACAAAACCAATGAAATATAAAAAAATAAATAATTTTACTACTTATATTTGTATACTAGATCAAATTAGTGTCTCTGACATGACATTTTAAATTAGCTTCGATGGATTTTGAATTTGTAAATACCATAAATTAAAGACTTGGCAAATACTATTGAATAACTCCAACAAAAACAATATACTGATTAATATTGATGGAGTTATTTGAAGCAGTGATTGGGGAGTAGGTATATGTTATATATAATTAAAATCCAGTAGGCACATAGTGTCGCTTGAGTAGATCAGAGAAATGGGAAGTGCGTAATAATCATTTCTGGTTTTATTATAGGCATGGGTTAAATGTGGGAAAATTTTAGATAGCATACTAAAATTAACCAGTCATAAAGCTTGGCTTAAGCTTGGAGTAAAATTTTTCTATTAATTTATGTGGTGTACTATTTGTTTCCAAAATTGGTTTGAATGGGTCAAGAGAATACAGTATGCATTTAATTAGTTGGTTTTATATAATACGACCTGTGAAAACTATTTTCCTTATCCAAATTATAGCTGTTCTACACATTTATTTAAAAATCCATGTTTTCATTTGTCATTTTAAGGGAGATTTAATTACTTTCAGGTGTCGATTGTAATTTTTTGGGATAGAATTCTTGGTCGTACAAGTATTTAGAATCATCTATAATATAATACTGGAATTATATACAAATATGATTTTGTTGTTTGAAATGCGTTCAACATAATAAATAATTAATCAAATTAAAATAAAAACTTAAGCCTAAAACTTAAAATATAAAATGGGAAACTTGTGGCGGGGAGGTAAAGTGCTTGACTTCATTCTAGCGTTTTTGGTTCAAGAAATGTCCTGAGAGGTATTTCATTTTGTAATATTATATTAGAAGGGATGGAAAAAAAGTGGTGACCTGGAGATAATCAAACTTCAGGTTTGATAGTTCACCAATACGGAACTGAACTAAAGATGGTTACTCCCTTATATCTCTCAAAAGACAGAAGTCAGTATGAGTCATCTGTGCAGAAAAAAAAATTGTTGCAAGAAACTTAATGTTTCATTAATTTAAATTTAGCAAGTGCAATCGATATAGAACCGGTTAGGTTCAGACTTATGTTTTGACTCCCTGTAAATTCAGTATGAAAGTAGAAAATCTATCTTTGGTGTCTTTACTTTCCAATCCTTCTATCCTCTCAAGTATTGGGTCCACAAAATTATATCGTTGGTTGACAGTAATAGGTTAGTATCCTTCCTTCTAAAGGCTGTTGTAAGCACCCCAATAGCCCAAAATTATATTTGACCCAGGTCAAAAGCCCAATTTTGATGGGTAATAGTGTGTCGGCCGACCAATCAGGAAGCTTGGCTATAAAACTCTCCTGACAGCTCTGAAAACCACTGTTGCATGTCATTTTTGACTTCCGTCTATTTCTACATAAAAGCCACCACTTAATAAATTAGGTAACCTGGTCAAAACTAGAATTTTATTGAGCGGCTATATCTGGGTACTTAGGATTTATCGACATACAGTGGCAGAATGTCGACTGCATTAATCTCACATATGTTGAGATACGTTGATGGTTCCTTTGCAAAATTGAGCTCTGTTAGTGATATTCAAAGGCTTAAAGCTTAAATATATTGAGCGGTGGCATTTGTACCAATTTAGGTTTTTTGGGTAGTAGCAGTCCAACCCAGGCATGCTACTTAAGTGTCACAAAAATTTCTAATTAAAATTGAAATTAGCGTTTTAATAGTTCTGTGATAATGTGACGATCCCCATTTTTGACATATAATAACAAGATGTTCTGTAAAGGATGCAGATCCAAAATAAATACGACTACAACGGGGAAGGTGAGCATGCTGTTACTCGGTGAAGGATTGTAAGAGCCAGCCTCTTACCTAGGTTACCTACCTGTCAGTTTGAGTAGCCAAAGAGCGCTTTGGAAGGACTAACCTCGTTGGCGGCCTAACAACCTCGACTTGCCGTACTTGCCCAACAGATAGCGGTAGTGCACCCTGGTGGCCCTGAATGTGGCAGCTGCTACTTGCCTAGGTCCCTTCGCCCTCAGGCTGGAGGGAACCTTATCTGGAGCTAGTACTCTCGCGAGGGCCTCCGTAGGAATCATCATCCTGTGTCTTCGGCTCCTCCCCAATTTAGACTTGAAGGACTGGCTATCTTTGGCATTGCACAGCGACACAGATCTGCGAAGAGTCACATACTGCGCTTCTTCGCCGGTGCCTCTGGCCCACACCGGGTAGGGAAGAGGCGGCACTATGGCCACCGGCTGGATTTGCCGCTCTCTCAAATCATTCTTGCACCTTCCAAAAGCCCTATATGTCGATCTCAATGACCACCTATATAGAGGTTCCAATACCTTGTCGCTATGGAAGTTATTCCTGAAACCAGTCAACAGCTTTTCCAGAGATTGTATCTTCCCGGCTATAGATTTCTCTGCGCCAATCTTCCTCACCATCCTTTTGGACTTTTTACGCATAGCTAACTTTTTTTTCAGTACGTTATTTGCAGTTTTTTTAATCATTTCGTAAAAGCTACATTGTTTTCGTGATGTTCGTGTCTTTTTTTCAAGTCCTTTCATTAGTTTAGATTTATTTGGACGGTTTACTGTTTTTTTAGTAGATGTCATCATTATTTCAATCTCTCTTGATTCATGGAATAAGCCTGCCCTGGATCCGGAGTATCGTACTGCCTTTGATGTGCTAATTTTCCCTTTTATATACATTTTATTGTTTTGATGTTGGCTTTAATCAATATCCAAACTGCTTATTCAAGGAAAGTATTTGAGAGTCGTTAATTTTGTTGTTTTTATTCCTTTTATCTAAAAAAAAATCAAATCTTAATTTTGAATGAACTACTATAATTTAAAATAAAATAAAAGAACATATGACTGAGCTAATTTTTCAAACTTTTAATACAATTCGTATGTTTATACACATTACTAACATTTCGATAATATAGGGTGTCCCAGAATTTACGCAAGATTTGATTTAAATAGAAAACACAGTTTTTAGTATTTTTGTTGTTATTTTGTTATTGAATTATAAAATAAACAGGATAGGTTTATTTATGGAATAACACATCGGGCAAATGACACACGACTTCGCTGGCACATACGCACTCTTGTCGAAATTTTCCATGACCATTTGGCATAAATGTGGTTGAATTTCGTTGATGCAGCGTTGAATTTCCTCTTTTAATGCACGGGTGGATGTGGGCTTGTTGATATACACCTTTGACTTCAAATAACCCCATAAAAAGAAATCTAAAGGTGTTAAATCACACGATCTAGGGGGCCAATTCTGATCACCAAAACGAGATAGTACACGACCTGGAAATGTCTCATGCAGTATTTGAATTGTTTCATGGGCTGTATGGCATGTGGCACCATCTTGTTGAAACCACATGTTGGCCTCATAAATATCATCCAATTTCGGCACAAAGAACTGTGGATACGTCGCCGAATTGATGTTCCTGGATTTTCAACAACACACTCACGCACTGCTTCGATATTGACATTTGAACGACTTGTTTTTGGACGGCCAGTGTGCTTAGTGTTTCCAACTGATCCAGTCTCCCTAAATTTTTCAATTAATCTCTTCACAGTTAATGAAGTCAAAACACTATTCCGACCATATTTTGTATGAAACTGTGGCCACCAAACTTTCATTATTTTTGAGATAATGTTCAACAATAAAGACATGTTGTTTTATCGTGTAATGCTTCATTTTTACTAACCCTAAACTGTCAGCTGTAAATTTTTTTTTTTTAGGGTTGCCAGCACTTTACTGCACAAATGGTGGCAAATTCAAATCTTGCGTTAATTCTGGGACACCCTTTATAATATAATTGATTATCAATACAAGCAGTCGTCGTCACAAGAAAACCTCGTAATTATAGTTAAATCATTCAATCTAAATCTTTAATTGCTTTTAAATATATGCAAATATATATGCGTGCGTCAATGATCCTTGTGGTTGACATGCCCTTAAAGAAATTTTATTTGGGTCAATAGATTGTTATATATCTGAGTGGTTGAGTATATATGTAAGTGGTTGAGTAGAATTTTGTCCTGTTTTTTTCTGTGTGTATAAGTTTTCTTCGTAGTGTATAAGTGGTAGATAAAGCCAGACGGTGGCTTGAAACGAAGTTATTGAGATAAGCATTTTTAGCCTAGTAAACTGTCGGTGAACCATTGGTCAACACTAATAGCTCATTACTGATTAGAGCAATTAAACTGGCCTTTTAGTGGGAAGTAGATAGTGACATTTAAGTATTTTGTGACAAAATTTCAACACCTTATCACGAAAACCCGATTTAATAAAAAGGTTCAAAATGTAAAGTCATGCCCTGAAAAGTAAATAAATTCCACTTAACCACTTATTCACCGTGGTTACAGGTATATGGAACCCTCAAATATTTATAATTCCTAACCCATTAAGGAAATATAAATAGGTTCCACCTCTCTAAAATAGAATACTGCGCGAAGTCGATTTTTATTTATCTTAAGTAATTTTAGTGTCAGTTTTGATTTAAATTGGGCAGAGATCTTATTTAAGCTAACCAACACGTAATATAACATAATAAATTTGTTTCAATAGCGTAAATTTGCTTTATGAAGCATTTTGAATCAACGCGGATGGCTTTTCATCACCCTCCTTGAGATTGGACCCCCCGAGTCCCGTAATCAGAAGAGAATGTCAATTGGCGAACAAACGTGAAATATATCACCCCTACGTGCGAGGAGAATTAGAGGCGAGGTGTTCGAAATAGCCTGTAAATGGATAAACTGGAGGGCATCAACCTCATTGTTAGCTCCTCTAAGGAAGATCTTCCGGGAGTAGCCGATGGTCGAACGACTCCAAAAAAAACATCTCCTTTCCTGGCCACAGCCCATCCAACAGGGACATCAAACACCACCAAAGGATTAAGGCATTCATCATCGTGTTTTTTCGTGGATCTGTTGACAAGGGCTGTGCAGGTCCACACCCAGCCTCCTTTCGGGGATCCCCAAAGTGTCGCAAACCAAGTTGCAGTAGATCAACATGACCCGCTCCTGCAACAACGACTTACGCCTGGGCGAAGCCGCTTATCTGGACACAGAAGGACCCCACAATCAAGGATTCCAAGGATGATACATCTATCCGCAGAGCACATAATGGACCTTGAAAGTGGAACGAAATGGGTTAATTCCCTCATGGTGAATTGCAGCAATTGTCCACCACACTAGTGGCCGTTCACACTTAAACTAGAAAGTTTTAAACTTCTCAAATTTAATTATCGATGGCCATGCTAGAGGAGGTGGAAGTGTTCCTAGCATGTAACCAGCCAGACGTCATGGCTAGCACAGACATGAAGATATCAACTCAATTTGTGCTATGGCTACTCTACTGCCATCGAGAGCCATTGGTTTCGGTAGCGTTCTGGTGTCTGTACGACATGGGATTATTTGGAAGCAAGTTGCTCCACCGCTGATCATAAGCTACATCAATATACGGTAAAGATAAATCTAGGGAAATCCATTTAGTTCCCTGTAGAGGAGGCCATGCGTGTCTCTCCAAGCGTACTCAGTCCTGCTATGCGCAAAGAACCAACCACTGAGTGGCCAAGGAACTCAATGCGCGACATACTCTGTGGCACAACATATCAAGCAATCAGGCTGGGAGACTCTTGGTAAAAACTCCTGTTGTACCAACTTCGTTCCTTTCTTCTCGGACCAGAAAATACCCGCCTACGTTTCCATATTTTAATAATAAAAACCTTAGGTGTCAGTTAGAAGGGGAACTGGTTCATGACATCGCTGAAGCTCACTAGAGGGCGCGGGCGTATCTTTTTTTTTTTTTCTTATCCCCTATTTTGGCTTATATAATGGTATAAGCTATAATGCTTATAATGGCTTAGCCCGGCCTCTGCCCTCCCTATTCAAGGCCGAAATTCGGAGCTTTTCCATTCATTCGGAACCCAGCACCTGAAGTGAATACTGAGCTCTCTCTCTGCACTGGCGCTTGCTGCTCTACTCGAACCATGACTTTCTTATTCAACTACCTCTGCATCTATCTTTCCTAACCTCGCTATGTTTTAGTCCGGCGTTGTAAGACTCCACACTATCCCAGTTGGATTCTCTGCCTTCGTCTCGCTAAAAGTAGCAAATCCTTGGAAGGAATCCCTTCCATGCGGACGACGGTCTCTGGGGCCCTTACAAACTGTACCTAGGACACGCCTCCCCAAGCAAATTTGCAAATTTACTACAACCTATATACAGTGCCAGTTCTCCACACTAAGGAAGAAGTGGATTGATATAAGAATATCATTACTACGTTAGCGATGCTGACACTGCCATCCCGAAGGACATCCTGCAGCCACACACTCTACAACCACTGCCATCCCCAGATCACATTTTCAAAATGATGCCTTGTACAATATGTGTAAAGAATAACAAGGGACCCAAGGTAGCTGTAAATCCTCTTACAACGCAAATTCGAAAATAGGTGTGACTTTGGATGAAAGCAAAGAGGCATGAACAACTTCACAGTAACCACAGAAATTTCTGGAAGCTGTTGAAGATCACCTTAAGGAAGGTGACAGACAATCTTTTCAATGCTAAGTAAAGGTGAAAAACTAGACGACCACTATGCTGGGGACTTCACGGCTAGAACAGCCGACTACCACCACCTCTTCTGCTGGAAACGAAACAGAACCGTATATGACACGAGGTACAAATGGTGCGGAAAAGTGGAATAGTACACATCCCCAAAATGTACAATTCTTGTATTAGATATACGGTGCTTTCCTGGAACGTAGAAACTGAACAATGAAAGCCGGAACGACTGATTGTGTTATATTCTTATTGCAGAAGAGAAAGAAACCGCTGCTTACTTGCCTCACTGTAGGTACGCCACAGAATCCTGCCAACATCCCCGAATTCCTAAGCATAAAAATGAACCGGTGCCTCCACTGTTGTGGCCTATGCTAAAATGAAACTAAAACAAGTACGCAGGAAGTCTTACCGGCTCCCACACTTGCCCCCAATTTGTCACCTCAATGCTTCAAGCCAATGTATAATAATATACCAGTGTATGCTATAGCCGGCTCTACTATACGGTGCACATCGTTTTAGTCATCTGACGGAAGCGACAGCTAAGCGTTTTAGTCATCTGACGGAAGCGACAGCTAAGCGATTTCAGAACGGGATACACGTGAAAGTGGTTTGTCCGATCATCATCATTCCAACAGTGGAGAAGCCGTGAGCTCGACGAGCACTTTGAGCTGCCAACAGTAGAGGAATTCATTCGCCTTAGACACATACACGTTCTTTGATGCACCTCAATCCCTGGCTAATTTCATGTTTATTTATCTTTATTCACACCTCTCCTATCCGCTCTTCCCACTAGATCTAGCTTCAGCGCTAATGTCCTCCACACCTCTCCTACTGAATGTTCCCGTCTTATCCTCGTTAGTCACTTCTAGATGTTCCACGTAGATGACGGCTTCGGTGCCACCTCAAACTTCCTTGTGAGATCCCCACCAGTCGATTCGCCTACCCTTAGATCCCGGATGTAAATATGGTCGTTCCAAGACCACACAAATAGTTCCTCTGCCTCTTCCTCTGATCACCGCGCCCTGTTGCGGCACTCTTCGATATGGAGTCGGATTAAATAACATATTGGGACCTAGACCACTAGAAAGGCCATACCACAATTATTCGCCTATTGACATGCTGATGGTCTGACACATTGCTTCATTTTTGTAGAATGTTAAATTTATATTGATATTGATCTTTCATACCGAAAGTTACAGAGCTTCCTTTTAATCCCTGCTTTCACGGGATGAAGAAAAATGACATATCTACCTTTGTCTAGAACGAGAAGAGTAGAGAACTTACCAGAAATGCAAGGGCAGATTTGGAGAGTAGCCCTTCTGGGGCATACAAACAGCAATGGTGAACTCTTGTTGTCTTGTGATTCGTTGGACCATCGTGATACTTTCCCTGAAAAATAACACTACACTACAGGGAAACGTTATCACTCCCAAAGCTTTCCCAGTCAATTGCGGTTTCAAGACCATCTTTGGACCAAACAAGAAAGGAAATGCAAAAGGCCAGAGGTATACAGGGCCAATTGGAAATAGCATCAGATATATGAAGAAGGGGGAGAGAAAATAAATAAAAAGGAAGTTACGTTACAAAGAAAGAAGTTTTTGGGGCAGAGAAGAAGCAAGTGACAATTGAAAGTGAAGGAAAGACCCGCCCGGCTGCATTTTGGGGCTCACCTTTTTGATCACCCTTAAAACTAACTTACTAATTCTTAACCTAATTATTCCCCGACAGTCTGTTGCCATCGCTGCGGGAGGTGTGGTGGGGCCATAGTGTTAAACACTGGGTTGGTTAGGTGCTGCAACGAGTCTAAAAACTTGACGTGTCTCCGGCGGATGAACTCACCCACCGAGGGCACACCAAGCAACGGTTGCAGGTCAGCGTTCTTTAACCTCTCGAGAGAGATATGTTGGACCACTTTTCGCATGATCTCATTCTGGAAATGTTGGAGACATTTGGCTGTATTGCCAGTCAAGTAAAATGGATATTTAAAAGGCAGACTTTATTTTATTTAGCCGATAGAAACCGTATCTTTCGGAGTATCACCAAAAATGGAGCTTTCTTTACCGAACAGAAGAGATAATTTAAAAGAAGTGGGTTGGTCCTTGCGAATGCTTCTGTGTAATATCAATCGATTATATTTTCTCTTCATGGGATGTAAAATCAAAGGGGATAACCCTTGGGTTGACAAATAGGTATATTATGTTTCTCATAAATCCGGAAACTAGTAGTATCGTAGAATAGATATCTATAATAATAAATAATTTCACCCGAGTCCCTATATTTGTTACTATTTTTTTCAACTTGCTGTAATCTAAATTTATTTACTATATGAACCATACAAGTGGTGTATTACATAGATATTTTAGTTATATTTAATTGTCTAAATGATTAAAGGAAAGACAAATTATGTATTAGAAAGGTTAAAATGATAAAAAAATAATAGTAAAAGGCGTTACAACTTTTACCTAGCAGCGTCTCCCACGGCAATCCAGTCTGCTTCTCTCCGGTTCACACTCGCCTTTGGGATCCGGACGGTTTTTGCCTACCCTTAGATACCGAGTGTGAATTCGTGGTCATTCCAAGACCACATAAGCTACCTATAAACCTACCCTGTTCCTCTTCTCCTGAACATAGTGCTTTGTCGGGGCACAAACCTTCTAAAGATCTTATGAAGTCAGTTCAAAATTAATTAGGCTGCCCGCCGACTAGGCCGGCAGCCAGGGTGAAAGAGCACTGGTCCGCACTTTGGGGATAATCAGTTAACCTGACCCCGACAATGACAAAATTATTATTTAGCATAGATTCTTAGACGAGTCTATTTACTTATCACATTTTATATGTCCTGTACCATCGGTACACTCTATACAAGGTCTGAATCTGTATAGAAGTTATGTAATCAATACAAGTACAATGATACACAATGTACTTGGCTTCATTGACTAGACTCTACAAGGTGATGAGGCTCACCTTTTTGATCAAATAAAAAACTAACTTACAGGGTAATCTCTGATCCTTATGACAGCTTGTTTAGTTGTCAGCAATCTAAGAAAATAATAACACGTATAAAGTGTGACTTTCGTTGTAGTAAAATTTATTAACTGTACGAAATATAAATTTTCAGAAAGGCCAACAGTTCTCAGTATTTTTTGTATTATAACATCAAACAATTGTTGACGTTACGCCTATTCAGGTATCTTTTAGCAGACTAATTAACAGATTATAAGTGCTAATGAAACATCAATATTTTAAAGGAGGGGGGACGAAATAATTTTTTTGTTGGTTGTTAATTATTAATAAATATAAATAATATTGGGACCGTTTGTCAACTTGGAATTGGCTACATCCTGCAAAAATGAATCAATTTCCTAAGCCAACAAAATTACTATTGGACGCTTATTCAGTCAAAATATAACCAAATACTTCTTAAATATATAAATATTTGTTTACACTAATAAAGTAAAACCATATGAGAAAACATCTTTAATCAGTAGAGGTACGTTATACAGCTATTTACAGTTTAATTCTTAGGAATCTAAAAATTTTTTTTTTTTCCTAAAGCCCTTTAACCAAACATTTTTAACAATTTACAATTTGTAAATTACAACTTTTCAAATTAACACTTCTACTCTTTCTGCTATGCGCCGATGCATTCGAAGGTTGGGTTACATTACAATACAGGTTGGCGTTAAAATTACAATGCAATGAATACAATTCTAGGTGATGGGGCTCACCTTCAGTTTACAAATGTGGGAGAAAAACTTACAAACTAAAACCTAAACCTAGAACCTAAGACTAAAGTGTTCCTGCCACGACAGCGTCCTGCCATCGATGGGGAACAGAGCGGGGGTTACGTGTCAAACACCGGGTTTGTCAAGTATTGCTGGAAGTCGAAAAACTTGATATGTCTACGTTGGATAAATTCATCCACCGTAGGCAGCTCAAATATCTCGTGAAGCTCACTGTTGATCCGCTGCTCGAATGATTTACCTCTGACCACTTTCATCGATATACCGTTTTGGAATTGTTGGAGTTTCTTAGCTGTCGTATACGTCAGATAACGAAATAGCGGTGCACCATACAGCAGAGTAGGCCTTAGTATACTCTTGTAGATCAGTAGCTTCAGACGCAGAGATAGATTGTGGGAAGTCAATAAATGCGTAAGCCGGTAAGACTTCGTGCGTGATTGCTTCAACTTCTTCGTAAAATGGTTACTAAAATGGAGATGTCTGTCCATTTTAATTCCCAGATATACTAGGTCGTTGGCTGGTGAATTTTCCTCCGTCCCTACTATGTAACTAGTAGGTAGTGGGCTTTTTCCCTTTTGGAAAGAGAAAATTACGCAGTCAGTCTTACCCGCGTTTACAGAGATATTGAGTCTCCCCAATCCCTCACTGATCTGGTTACAGGCTACTTCAACCTTGGCACTCATGCTGCTACCGTACACCGCTTCGAAATCTGTAATCTGCGAAAGCAGTAACTGTGGTATTTTTGTCCTGATTTTTAAGTCGAAAAAATTCTCCCCTCAACACAGCTTAACTGGTTCAGTTAAGTGGTACGGGATAACAGGAAAGTACCCGAAAATTCGGAACATTTCCAGTGTATGAGATGTTTACTAATGCGGCAGACAGCCTCATTCTGAAGTGGCAATAGACCACGGAGCTAGCAATTGAAGCTTAGGCAAGTCTTAGCGCGAGAGCACTGGGTATTGACATTTGCAGTAAGTGTATGGCGGAGAGATGCTGTTGCCAAGACGACGGATCGCTCTACTACCGGCACCTGCACACACGCGGCGCTAGTGTCGCCACGTGGCCCTCAGTCGTCGGGCAGACCCCGGGGTGGTTACTAGTGTTGACTCTTTGTGCAGGATGTGTTCTGAGTGATAATGCAGGCCAATTGATGACGAGTGATGCCGCGAAGGAAGGCGCAGTCACCGCTAACAAACAAACGTAAGTGCTTCTAAGGCTCACTTACAAAACGCTCACACGATCGCCCTTATGATAAGCCAGTCCCTGCTTATCACTCACTTTGACGTATCTCACTCACGGCACAATATGTCAACTCTAATTGTAGTCTAATCTCACTGCAACGGACCAAATGAAAATTATGTAATTTCATTAGTACACATAAGTCATAAGAAGATTCGCGTAATGTCAGTCAATACAACCTCCGACCGACATCTGTCACATGTTATCAAAAGTAATAAAAATAAAATAAATTATACATGAGCTGTTATGATGAGGGTATCAAAATAAATTCATGCTATATTTAATGCTTGACGCCTATAAAAGTAGTACTTAAACAGTTCCAAATTAATTTCTGTTACAATAACATTTAGTATTCATGTAATAAGTTATTGTAGTATGAATGAATGAAAGCAGTAACACAGTGATGCTTTTAAGTCCATCAACAGGTTTTAATGTTTTGTTGAATTATTCATTGTTAAATACACTTCATATGTTTTTATGTTTGTCTGGCTTGTGGGTGTAAGAAGTTTAATTAAATTAGTCGGACTATCTCTTTTTCGAGATGAATTTATTTACTTTGCGCGTTTATTTAATTATGCACGCATTTGTGTACTCCGTTTAGAACCGAAAGGTGGGATTTTCGGGAGCCCCCCACTTCTATTTTTAGAGTGAAATAAATATGAGAGTTAAATAAATTAACTTTCTTCGTAGGGATTTGAACCCAGATATGTTTTTACATGAATCAATTATGTCTTATCACTACTATATCACACTGGTGTTTGGTCAGTAGGACTTAAGCCTAAGCCTGAGAGAGTGTATGTGTATACAAACAAGGTGGTCTGAAGGGCAATAGTCACATTTGGTGTTCCACAATGACGGATTAAGTGACACTTGACATTTCATGATCTAAGCCCTTAGACTTAACGGCAGTGATATAATACACTCTATTTTTAATATTGGTTTGTTTCCGATTTAAAATTTTCCGGGCTAGATGATATCGAAGAGTTTTCGTATCTTCTAGTTTATCCTATTTTTTTCTTATCCTAGTTTAGATATTCCTTTATTTTTCCCTTATCCATAATCTTAAAAATTTGAAAGCTAAGAAAAAAAAAAAATCTTCTAGTTTTAGTTAATTATAACTAGAATGTAGAATGTAGCGATGCTACAGGAAATATAAAAATAATTTGTAAATAGATTCACCTGAGGATCTATAATTATCTGTAAATTTAAAGGGGCTATGAAATAAAAAAAAATCATCTAGTTGTTTGAGGTGAAATGTACTGGAGAAATTCTTATTGTGGTATTGTTCCCGCTATTATTCATGATTGTTGATAATTAACAGTAAAGAAAAAAATGTCTGGCCAAATCGAACCCTACTTTATTAAATAGTTCCTAGTTTCGAGTCTCGGGTCTTGTCAGTAATTTATCTTTAAAATTACCACGACTTTGGCTTGTTTGGGACGAATCTGTTCATTTTCTTCGGGTCTGACAACTGCTTGGTAGAGCAAAACAGCTGTTAATAAGATTCTATTGGCAATTGTCTATGGAATCGTTCTTGAACGTAAACTGTTGGAGTTTTCTCCTGTTTTCGACTCGGTATTCTGACCTCGCTGGCCATATAGGCGATACGGTGGCCAGTGACTGATAAGAAGCCAACATGCTGCTGTAGTGTGACGTAGGCAGCGGGGATCCCGCCGGGGTGGGGGCAGCTGGAATGTGCAACCCAACAGCGAGACCTTTCAGAAAACATCAGCTCTTGTGTTTATAAGCTCATCTCTCACTGTCTCTTGTCTTATACCGTATCCCGCGACCGTCTCTCTTCTGATATTCCATATTATCGCCTATTAATATTCATACATATATGTATTAGAAAAAACAACTTTACTCTGGGAAAAAGGGCCATATGATCAATTGTAACGTACAAATAAAAAAACTAACAAGAAAAAAATAACATATGACAAAGAAAAAACAAAACAAAGTGCATTAAATGTAATAAAAAAAATATTTAAAAGCATTCCTGTGAATAAATTCATAGATGGAATGTTATATAAATGGAAAACGTCAATATAATATTAAATTGAAATAAAACATCAAAAAAACTTGAAATTAATACATACCACATAAATATATTACAAGGAATAAATAAATAATTAAGGAAATCGCCGGTCAAATATCAGAATATATAAAGTAAAAAATAAAAAGTGTAATAGTATAAATAAATAATTAGTTCCCCAGCTAGCAATGGTTTGTCAGGGTGGCGAGAAGGTGTTGGAATAAGGGTGTTTTGAAGCTTCGTAAGGATGAAGTATGGACATTAGGGGGGAGAGCATTACAGAGAGTGGGCGTGCAAGAAAGGAACTCTAGAATATTGTACTTATAATGGGGTTCGATGATAACTGAAGGTTTAGAAAACGCTGTTCTATGGCTCCATAGAAATACATATTCGGATTTGATCTTGGAATCTTTTTATTATGATTTTATGTAGTTGCTTCTATGTTCAGGACATAAAATAAATGGTACTACAATGAGAAGGATCATGCCTATAAAAACGAAACACTGCTTGAATTAACCATGCGAACTTGAAAAACACAATGCATATTCTTAACCAGGACGTTAGGATCTGTTACTTACTTCCCTACTCAAATTAAAGGAAAATGTCACTTATTGATTAATTAATTGGAATTAAAAATGTACATATGTTTTATAGAGCTTCTATATTGATATTTTATTGTCTTCCTAATGTCAAGGGGGGGGGGACCTCTATGCAAAATACTTGTGACTGGAGCAGAGGACCTACAAGACCAGAAAAGACAAGCAGACAATTGCATGGCTGAAAACGAAAGTTTTTCTGGATTGTGTTTTCAATTGCACACATTTCTAAGGATCAGTATCTTTCTGTTTATGCTACTTGATCATGTATGGTCTCTTAATTTGGTTTCTATTTTGTCTCCGATCATGTAGGCTTCGACTGTTTGCGATCATATTCCAGTTGGGTAAGTATTTAAGAAAATCTTTCCATTTCGTTACTCGTTAGCTTCTTCTCTCGCCAGTTCCGAGTCCTCTGCGTCCCTTATAATCGTGACTGAGTGACAGTAGCTGTGATTGGCCAGCCGCGCCACAAGGTCGTTCGTAGAGTTGCAGGAACCCAGGAGCGGAGGAGAAAGGTCTGAGGCGGAGGTTACGTCATCCTGTGGCACCAACAGGAAGTCCATAGGAGAGAGGGGAGAGTTCGTCTACGGTAGGCAGCAAGTAAGCTAGTTGTTCATTGGCGGTGCATTCCTAAACTTTCTGCTTCGAGTATATTTTGGCTCGTTTTCACATATGCCGTATATGAGTCGAAGCTAGTTAGTTAATTGGCTTGTTTATGTTCAACATTTCAGCTATTTAAATTGCTGTTTTTGTCTATTATATTTTCAGTTCATTCTTTCAGTCAATAACACCAAGGAAGCCTTTCTTGTATTGAAAGAACGACAACAACGTCAATTAGCGATCGGTTAATCAACGATCTCACAAAAGTAATGCCTTAAAAACTGTACAGAGCATGTGTGGTGAAAATGAGGCCCAGATCAGTGTTCTGCAGGGTTTATAAATAAATTATAATTTTACAATTAATATCTTCACATTTGATGAAGTCAAAACACTATTCCGATGGTCACCAAAACGAGAGAGTACACGACCTGTAAATGTCTCATGCAGTATTTGAATTGTTTCATAGGCTGTATGGCATGTGGCACCATCTAGTTGAAACCACATATTGGCCACATCAATATCATCCAATTTCGGCACAAAGAACTGTTTTTCGACGCCGAATTGATGTTCCTGGATTTTCAACAATACTCTCACGCACTGCTTCGATATTGACATTTGAACGGCTTGTTTTTGGACGACCAGTGTGTTTAGCGTCTCCAACTAATCCAGTCTCCCTAAATTTTTCAATTACTCTTTTCACAGTTAATAAAGTCAAAACACTATTCCGACCATATTTTGTATGAAATTTTCGAACTGTGGCCGCCAAACTTTCATTATTTTTGAGATAATGTTCAACAATAAAGACACGTTGTTCTATCGTGTAACGCTCCATTTTTACTAACCCTAAACTGTCAGCTGTCAAATTGTTTTGGTTTTTTAGGGTTGCCAGCACTTTACTGCACAAATGGCAGCAAATTCAAATCTTGCGTTGATTCTGGGACAACCACTGTGAATTTAGTGGAGCACCCAGATTCTCACTGGGCATGGGCGTTTTCGCTGGTTGCATGTCTATTGAAGATCAGATGATCCAATTTGGGAGAAGGATAGTATTTGTCCTCATTTGTTTATCTTGGAATAGGCTTGGGGGCCATTAACAAACTGCACGAGCATCTAGAGCATGCAAAAGACTGACCTCAACCGACGTTGGTGGACAACAAGCAAAATTTCGGGGCTCTTCCGCTCTTCGACAGACAGAAGGAGCTTCCGGGACTTTGGCACTTCCACAAAGGTTCAGTAAGCGTCAGCAGCTTGTGGAGGACTAGAGAAAGACTATACTGCATTTTCTGCTGGTTCGATAAAATGAAGGTTTGATGACGTACCCTAGTGATCCCAACTGTTCTGTAGATGCTGACCAACGTTAACTGGTTAACTCACGTGATCTAAGTTCATATTTCAGTTACTGACCATAGGCAAATTTCAAAGTCCTCCTTTGAATGCGTTCAGTGGCTAATTTATGAGAGCAGGATAGACCTATCTCTGCTTTGGAGTGGCTTCATGGATCTTAGTTTCTGTGGGATTATTTGTTCTTAACTTTTCTGATTCACTCTTTGAGTTATATTTCCTTATTTACCACTTTTAGCTACAGCTCCTTCCTTTATGACACTTCATTCTTTTGAAGATTACCATGATGCGGGAATCAATCACAAATGCATCTATCCAGTACAACAACCAGGGTTTATTCATCACATCTAACAAAACATAACTAAAATATCCACTGTTCTCTTCTATTCTGTTTTATACAGGGTAGGTTTTTGCCAAAGAGTATTTAAATAGGGAAGGTCGTGCATAGTAGCTGTGAGGTTCGAAGTTTGAGCCCGCCCCTACCAGTAAATTTTCCTTTAGCTAATAATTATTAATAATTGCGTCTTACAGGAAAAGGAAACAAAAAATGGCCCCAGATTCTTTAGATTTCTGCTACTTTAAATGTTTGTAACGAGCTGAAATTATCCGATAAATACAATAATAAGTAACGTTATTAATGAAAAAAAAAAAATACTATTCAGAACCGACGTATATTTTTTGTTGTCTAAGCGAAGTGCCTGTTTAATTTTATTCATCTTGAAAGATTCAACTGGCAGTGATGACTTGAACGAAATTCCGCTGATGCCTCAATTATTCCTGGGGCTAGCCAATGACAAACTACTGTGTGTATATCGATTATTATATAGTGAACTGTTACCGTACAATTTTTGTTATCGATTCTTAATCAGATAATATTTCCTGGTAATTTTAATCTTCATCTTAAAAATGCATTTGTTTTAAGTTATTCTCATTCGCCATTTCTCTACCTAGCATACGCCATTAGTCGTAGCAACTCCCTTCTGTAGATCCTGCTTTCCACAACATATGCTTCAATTCTACCGTTATTTGAATTAAATATAATTGTTGTTTGGACGTAATTATGATATTCCTGTCCGTAGTCATTCCAAACTATTCTTAATTTGAGTCAGTTATAAATATATAGTATGATAGATAATATGTCGATCCCTTTTTATTGCATATAAGTCCTTTCACTCTCAACAGCTGATCCCTATCAGGATCGTGTGCGTATTACAATCACATTAGGTTGGGCGATCACGACCTTTATTTTAAATGGCATGATAATTTGCGTGATAATTTCATTTATTGTCATAATGATGCTAAAAATAAAACCAGCCACACGAAAAATATTGATACTGTATTCTATATTAGGAGGGCTATTGTGTACTGTTATTGGAAAAATCTTTATAAGTGTCATTAAATTAGTTTTCGTTGCCGTAACGAAACCCCTAATTGCGTGATACATCAAACTTAATTTGAATTTTTTGCAACCTTTCACGCTCATAACCTTCCCCCGGCAATTATTTCTATATTTTCCTTATCTTCTATTCATTTATGTTGGCTCAAGTACTCATATTATTTTATTATTTATTTTTATGGTAACCACATTGGAATACATTATTATTTATTTTTATGGTAACCACATTGGAATACATTATTATTTATTTGTGTCTTGTCGTTGGTTAAATTGGGGAGAATATCCCAGAATAGAGTGTTTTTCCTCTTGCTTTTGTTTTGAGCTGGTAAGAGGCAATCGTCTATTCGCAACGGTGGGCAAGGATAGACATAATATCTGCATGGTGTTCTCTTATAGCTCTCCGAGGCCCCGAGGGGATCTTGATAATCCCGGGGGCCGATGCCGGGACCACGCTAAGGCTCCTGTGGGAAAGAGCTCCACCTGCCTGCGGCCTGTGACCGGTTTGCTGCAAGGAACACCACTCAGCCCCCTTCTGTCTCATCCATTCTCGGCCTCATGTCATTGTTGTTCTGTCTGTCCCTTAACTTTAAGTCTCACCGCTGTCTCCTCGCTGACTGAAAAAAAACAACATATGGTCGACGATTGACATTAGCAAGAAAAAAAAAAAACGCCATGTTTGGATGTTTTGCTATTATCATAATATTTTAAATACATATTATCTCATTATATATAAATGTAATTGTATATATTTTATTGGTAATTTGCATGTCTATCGTTATTCTTTAAATGCGATTGTATGAGACTTATTTTCTGTTAGGCATATGAACTTATGTTCTGGTTCAAATATTGATATGATTTCGAAGGTTTTCAACCTCCCCCCCCCCTACCCGAAAAAATACATATTGGCATTCTAAATTATACTCCTTTTCTGGAAGAATTTCTGGCATTTTTCTGTAAGCAGGTCAACACACTTCATTTCCTCAGTCCCTCAGACATTAGCAAACCGTGCATTAATCGGAACATGCACGTCTGATGCGATGAAAGTGTGCATACATCAGGTCCTGTATGGCGTCCATCGTTGTCGTCTGTGGACATGTTGCAGGTATTCCAGATCGACAATAGCCAGGGAGTTATTGTTTTAAAGGATGCCCAAAGGATATATATATATATATTTTAAAACGTGAATGGAAGAAGAAATGTTCCTCCTGAGCTGTGATAGCTAGAGGACAAAGGAGGTGAAGGGCTATTGTGTGTAATCCAGTCTCACAGGGGTCAGTGTGGGTCCTAACGACCTTCGGTGCCCGTCCGTCTGTCTGCTAGCATGGAGATTCGGAGGGGGGGGGGCAATTAATTATTAAATTCTGGGTAATTGGTGCAGTTACATCACTATAGCTGACTTTAAAGTCAATGAGGTCACTTAAAAGATGGATGGTAGTTTTCTGAAATGTCTGACGGTCACTAGAAGATAAGTTTGTAGCAAGTGACAGGATAACTTGTAACACCCTTACAAATAGTACACTTAAGACTCGACTAATTATACACCTAAAAAATCAAACGTCGAAGGTCTTTACGGCTTTACCGACTAATTGAATAATTGACCCTTCAGTGATTTTTGTACGGTTGTTTCAATGCCGACTTATTAGTTAATTAATGGCGAGTACTTCAGGTTTAATGGGAATGGCTATATTGTTCATGGGTTCCTAGTATCTGAAATCTAACTTCACCCCCAAGCAACGTCTCAAGCTTAGACAGGATAAGTTCGGACAGCCAGTTTGGCACACGGCTAAACACATAAGGGAACCCACAAAAAAAAAAAAGGTCATTTGTAGGAGGCAAGGCGCGAAGCCGTCTGGTAGCGCTGTAGATAAAGGGTGTCCCAGAAGTAACGCAAGATTTGATTTAAATAGAAAACACAGTTTTTAGTATTTTTGTTGTTATTTTTTTATTGAATTATAAAGTAAATAGGATAGGGTTATTTATGGAATAACACATCAGGCAAATGACCTCAACGACTTAGCTGGCACATACGCACACTTTTGTCGAAATTTTCTAGACCATTTGGCATAAATGTGGTTGAATTTTGTTGATGCAGCGTTGAATTTCCTCTTTTAATGCACGGGTGGATGTGGGCTTGTTGACCTGGAAATATCTCATGCAGTATTTGAATTGTTTCATGGGCTGTATGGCATGTGGCACCGTCTTGTTGGTCTATGACGCCGAATTGATGTTCCTGGATTTTCAAAAACACTCTCATGCACTGCTTCGATATTGACATTTGAACGGCTTCTTTTTGGACGACCATATTTTTTATGAAATTTACGAACTGCGGCCACCAAAGTTTTTTGAGGAAAAGTTTTACAATAAAGACACGTTGTTCTATCGTGTAACGCTCCATTTTTACTAACCCTAAACTGTCAGCTGTCCAATTGTTTTTTTAGGGTTGCCAGCACTTTACTGCACAAATGGCGGCAAATTCAAATCTTGCGTTAATTCTGGGACACCCTTTAATAAGTGTATTCTCTAACACGGAGATATAATTTTAATGTCTTCCTTACATCAATTGGGAATTCTGGGTAATAGTTTATGTCTCTTTCTTGGATTTGGGACTCACACACACTAACAGTACAGATAGACATAAGGATTACTAAATTCGAAAAAAACAAAACTGAGGTCTCTGTGCGCGAAAATTATTTAAAGTTATTCTTAGCGGATAATTACATAGATTATAATATTTCCCAATAATATTTTTACTTAGGAAAATGTTCACTACATAACTTCTCAGATGTTTTACTTGTCTGTCGGTGCTATGATCGCGGATTTCTAATGTTAAGTCCTAAAAAAATGATTAGGACATCGTGAAGAATGAATACAACGGTTATTTTTGACTGCTTAAGTCTGACTGGCGTGTTCAAAATAAACACCATTTTACAAACTGATGTCCGCCATTTAAGAGTTACGTTGCGTTCTTGTTCGTTTTAAAATATTAGTTTGATAAGAGATGTCACAACGATGAGAGAATTGACACGAATCTCGTAAAAAAAGAAATTTGATTATTTGTAAACTTCAACTTTTCGATAGATCGCCAATGGATTGACTATTTTGTTTATTGATTTGCGCACTTCAATTCAAGGCTGAAAGGCGGACTATCCCACCAAGAGCTCTAGCTATTTATATATTTTATAGAAAAGATACAAGATCTCATTCAATCTTGGGATTTGAACCCAGAACCTTCACGTCGTGAAGCTTACCATTACATCATATGAGAATCTTCTAAATCTTGATGTATAAATTGTGTACTGGCGGTTATACAGTCACATTGCCTAGTCTTTGTTGTCCGCTGTCTGTAATCACCTGGGATTGATGAAAGGACGTTTCAATAATTGGCTGGTGTTCCACTTACTCTCTTCGGCGTTAGTCTAGATTTGATATAGCTCGGTCAGCGAATCTCGAAGGTACAGCTCGGGGGAAGAGTGCAAAAGGAAAGAAACTAGAGTTGTCAATTTTCGGCAGAGGTTAATGGGTTATTAACAATGAATGGCCTTTTTAAACGTTTTTGAAAATTAGAGCAGTATTCTACTCGAAAGAATAGTTTTTCATTATCACATGAGCCTGTTCACATCAAGTACAGGAAGCTCGTCTTTTACTGTTTTGTATATTCTACAGTCGTGATCGTAAACATAATCTACTCTAACTGAAATTTTGGTTATTTACATGCAAGTGAACACAATACGAATGTATGATGTTCAAATAGGATACTTAAAACAAATCAAAGTTGAAAAAATACGGTCCCAATCCCGTAATTTATAAGCCTTCTAAAGTCATAACTCAGAAGCTATTTAAGATTTCTGGTTCTATTTTTATAGTTGTTTTTTTGTTAACCAGATACGCTAATGATTTACATGCTTGTCTGTCCTGGATATTGTGTGCCCCTATAAATCTATGTGGAAGTTCCATTCGATTCCATAAATCATAATTAATTTTTATTGATTAATTAATTGCATGATAATGAAAAAATCATGAGTAGTGAGTAGGGTATTAAAATGAAGATCTCATTTTTATTTTATTCATAAAGCTTGGGATTCAGATCAGACGGCACTCTTTGAAAAAGGACGCACTGTTAGGATGTCAAATTTTCGTTGGATTTTGGAATATAACTTGTTCCATGTCCTATCCATCTTTGTCGAGAATCTCTGTGACAGCCTTGTACATATCCTCTCTTGTAGTAGTACCTGACATGGGCATTAAAGTCGGTTGCTTTTCAAAAAAGGGAGAGAGAGAGAGAGAGAGAGAGAGAGAGAGAGAGAGAGAGAGAGAGAGAGAGAGAGAGAGAGAGAGAGAGAGAGAGAGAGAGAGAGAGAGAGAGAGAGAGAGAGAGAGAGAGAGAGAGAGAGAGAGAGAGAGAGAGAGAGAGAGAGAGAGAGAGAGAGAGAGAGAGAGAGAGAGAGAGAGAGAGAGAGAGAGAGAGAGAGAGAGAGAGAGAGAGAGAGAGAGAGAGAGAGAGAGAGAGAGAGAGAGAGAGAGAGAGAGAGAGAGAGACCACTGAAAGATGCAGTTTTCGAAATCTGTCTGTTAGCTGAGAAGAGACACTGGGGCTGAGATAAGACGACAGATGGAGATAATGATGTCACATTAAGACAGCGAGGAGCCTCTCGTCTAGGATAAGATACTCTCGGAGCTTGGTCAGTTTATGTTCGGCTTATGCAACACTACTTCAATGATAATATTTAATTTATAGCCCCTCCTTATAATAGGGTATTGTGTAATATTTGTAACGTATATAATTACCCGGTCATTTGTTCCCGCTCAGGATTATGACGTTACTTAACTTACAGGCTTGTAAGATACCCCAGCTCTCAGGGTATCTTCGTATTTATTCAAAGAAACCGTTACGTTTTCTCACGCGTGGCTGTCTGCCTGCTCAAGCGAAATACGCGAATTATTTGCTTCTGATCCTATTTGATATAAGGAAGACACGAAAAGTTTATCCACTTCCAAAAAAGATGACTAAGTTTTATTAATTTAATTAAATAGTTGGTGTTGTAACTTCTTCATTGAGCTAAAATTATAATCTGCCTTATCGGGCAATAAGTAATTGAGATAAATGTTCTCATTCATACCATATTTACAATTCATCATTTACTCGCTCATTAATACAATATTTATAAGCAGCCCAGAGGCCTCCTAAATCCACATGGTTGTCACCTCTGTCGCCTGTGAAAGAGGAAGCGGAGTCTTGGGAAGTCCCCCACGCTCCTCCGTCAGCCGCTTCACCGGGTAGGGGCCAGTGGAGACTGACGAAGAGCGCGAAAGCCACATACGCTCAGGACTGGTTGGTATGATTTTGTGCTGGGTATCAAATTAAATATTTACATAATCGAAGTTATGATTAACCATGTGCAATTTGTGTTTTGCGTTTTAAAACTATAATTGCAAAAACATCGTGTTCAAAATTATTTTCTTAGAGGCATGCTGTTTTCCATCTGGCGCCTTTGAAATACATCAAGTAGAAGGACACCTTTTGAAATATACTGAAGGATTAAGAAAGAAAGAATCAAAATATAACAAAGGTGGTGTTGCTCAAATGTATTTGGTTGCCATAGTACCCAGTGCACGTCATCTATATATACACGAGGTTACAAATGAAACACACACAGTCGAATCAAAAAACGTTATTTTGAGAATACACTGATCAAAGATTTTTTCTTTCTTTGGTTCAAACATTATTTTATCAAACTAAGTTGTAGCAAGGGTTTTTTTGCTAACCAACCTTGTCTTGGCTATTTAATATTAATAATTATCTTAATACTTAGTGTGATTACAAAATTTTGAAAAAATAATGATAGGATTTAATGGGTTTCACCTGTCGAAATTTCTCCTATCTGTGGTCAAGAAAAGGTTAAAATCGAAATTGGATAATTTTTACTTATTGAGTGGGTTGGACTCATTTCTTATTCAAACTGTAAGATGTGATTAATATAATAATAATAAAAAACTAAAATAAATAGATTACTTGTAACTAAAAAATAAATATTTCCCTATTATTTAAGTAGCCTATAAAATTTATGATGTCGATTTCCTTGCAAAGAATATATAAAATGTGTTGAGACTATAAATTAAAAAAAAAAAATTAAACTGTAATTTAAATTGTTTCCGCACTCTTAGTGAAGCCCTCAACAGTGTGATACAACATTAGGGTTTTTTATGAATAAATCGTTAAAAATCAATAAAAAAATCATATTTTTGAAATAATAAAGAATATTGTTTTAATTTAAACATGAATGTATCAGCAAGATTTGTAAAAAGTAACAAACCGACAAGAGAGAGAGTACAGGGCACTGTGCCAGGTTCCATTATTTGCATATTAAATAAAAGCGAATAAAATTAAACGTTAGATCAATGATCTTGTATTTTAAACCATATTGGTCACATAGCAACCGTTATGGCTTTTCCTTGACCGTGGGGATTTCTTTTTATTCTAAGGACACGTCTACTACAAGGGTCATCGAAGCATGTCATTTATTTTATTTACTATTTCCTCGTTTTTCATCCTACAAAAAATCTTTTATTTATAAGATTATGTTTAGTTATTAAGTTAATTGATGAAATAAATGTTGGTGATGGTAGGTAGTTTAAAACCATTTCCACTCCTGTCTTGGGGAAATTGAAGCGTCACTTGGGATCAAGGTAACTTGGAGGAAACCGTTTATCGAATGCATCACTCGAGCTTTTCATATACACCACTCACGACATATTTGGGATAATATTTGTACGAGGCCTGTTGATGGAGGAATTGATCACCGCTTATTATTTTTGTTTCATCTATCGTGAAGTCCAAAAAATATTTACTTTAGATTTCATCCTTTTGGCAATAGCCCAATAGACAATTTCATAACTCATTTTTAATTAATCTACATAAAATATTGACAATTACTTCCATGAAAACTATTGGGATGATATATCATATAATATTAATCCTTTTTTTTTTTTTTCATAGCCTCTTTCAAGGGGCTATATTTACAGATAATTATAGATCCTCAGGCGAATCCATTTACAAATTATTTTTGTATTTCCTGTAGCATCACTACATTATATACAGGTTTTGTTATTTTATAAAAATTATATAATGAATAAACAAGTATAATGATACACATTATACGTGACTGGACTAAACTGACTAATAAAGGTGATGGGGCTCACCTTTTTGATCAACCTTAAAACTAGCTTACATACTAATTCTTAACCTAATTTTTCCCCGACAGTCTGTTGCCATCGATGCGGGAGGGGTGGTGGGGTCATAGTGTTAAACACTGGGTTTGTGAGGTGCTGCAAAGAGTCAAAAAACTTAATGTGTCTCCAGCGCATGAACTCGCCCACCGATGGCACACCAAGCAACGGGTGCAGTTCAGCGTTCTTTAACCTCTTGAGAGAGAGGTATGTCGGACCACTTTCCTCATGATCCCATTCTGGAATTGGGGGTAAATAGTGGGGCACCGTACAAAAGAGCTGGCCGGAGGAGATGAAAACAATTGGGATGGTACGTAATATTTCGATACTACTATTAGGTCACTCAGACAGTTTTCGCCAGTATTTCGAAAAGCTTAACTGTGTGATGCATCACTCTTGACTTGAATTATAATAGGCTGCCTTTTGGTCTTTGCCTGTTTTCCTTGAATTTATGAATGAAATATCATTATTTGTAATACGCTTACCCAGGCATTCATTTAAGAGCTCATTCATATCTGATACACAATTCCACTCACTCAATTTGTACAGTTCATATTCATACAATATGTACTTATAAAATCAGCTCGTGAACCCCAACCTTCCTAGTGGGAATCCCTGCCTTCGTCTCGATAAAACTAGCACCTCCTTGGGAGAGACCTCTCCCTCGCGGACGACGGTTGCCGTGGCCCTGCAAGTTTCCCTAGCAGTGTCTCCCATGGCAATCCAGTCTGCCTCTCTCCGGTTTACACTCGCCTTTGGGATCCGGACGGTTTTCGCCTACCCTTAGATACCGAGTGTGAATTCGTGGTCATTCCAAGACCACTTAAACTACCTATAAACCTACCCTGCTCCTCTTCTCCTGAACATAGTGCTTTGTTGGGGTACACCTTCTAAGATCTTATGGAGTCAGATCAATACGAATAAAGCTGCCACCGACTTGGCCTCTAGCAAAAGTCAAAGACCACAGGTCCACCCATTTTAACTCTTTCTTGACGCCCGTAGGACAGCGGCCGGGTTGTAGTGACACTAGCGCGCGGCGGGCGTCCTTCCCCGTTGGGGACATCACAGAAACCGACAAGGTTCAATGTGGCTTGTTTATTTATAACTTCGGTCAGCCGTTCCCCGCTATACTAGACAAAAGGGGTCAGAAGAACCCGCTTCTCCTGTTAGGTGCTTTGCCGCGAGTTTTAGGTAGACAACAGATACCTGAGCGAATGGTTCGCCATTGCCATCAATAGTTTACGTAAGTGGTTCAGGAGTTGCCGGTCGCGTGCTCATTGTCAATGATTATTTTAGCTTTATGCCGAACTTTGTTGAGATAAATCGTTCGATCCGATAACCCTCTGACCGTTTCGCGGTACAATTTTGTATATTCGTTGATATTCTTCTGAGCAGTATTTTTTTAATAATTGAACAAAATTTATCTGGAGTCTCTCAGATCTTACATCGATATTGTTCTTCAGTTTTTTCGTTCTATATTTATTTTCAGTTTTTTTTTCTGGGAGGGGGTGGGCAGAAATCCCGCTATTCTCGGGTTGGAGTCACGATTCAGCCAGCGTTTTTTTTCTTTTTGTTGGTACACACCAACTATATATTCTATCACTCTTTTATTTTAACAAATTGGTACTTGAATGAACCAGTATAAAATCTCTTGATTGTATATTTCCATAAATGTGGCATTGGGAAATATTTAGGTATGGGGGTATGCGCGCAGTGAAAGGCAGCGATATTCCGGAATAGGTTGGATGTTTCTTGATATGTCATCTGTGGCGTGCCACGTGTTATTAACTACCTAGCAAGTGGTACAATAGGTAATCGATAAATAGTCGATTTATCGCCAGCGGTGACTATACTCCGGCCAAGGCCGCCTTGATGAGTAACTGTGTCGTAACCGAGTGACGTAAGCGGCTCGTGCCCACGGACCTGCATTGCCAACTCGTCTGTACAATTCTCCCATGTCGGCGTCCATTTCACCTAATTATTCTAGTCATTTTTGTGTAATAATTTTTTTTTTAGACTTCGTATCAGTATCAATAATTAACCATCTCACTATATTAATAAAAACAGACGACAATCTGGGTATATTTTACAGTAAAGACTTATGCAGGGGGGGGGGGGTGATTGGGTGGAGGAATGAGCTCCAGATCTTTTTTTTTTTTCAAAACCCCTTTTATCAACATTTTTACAAACATATGAACACATGAACGACATTCATGAACAAATTAACAGAATAATAACTCCTCGTGCTGCATTTGAAGGAGGGTAGATTTACAAATACAATTGTCTTTTTACAGTGAAAATTTCAATATTCAAATAGACAGGACTAGGTGAAAGGGCTCACCTTCGGTCGCTCCAGATCGGTGCTCTACAGAGTATAAATAGGGCTGCTTGATTTTACCTGAACATCAGGATGAGGGTTAAAGCGGTTTGTTTGTTGCTTAATAGGTATTCGGAAGGCTGTAGGGATTCATGGACAAGTTAAGCACTTAAGGTTAACTCATATTGTACAGGGGTTTCCGGTGTTGAGCTTGTCAAATACTAATGACTATTAGCGATAATTTTTACAACATGCATGCCTCCAGGACAGTACCGATTTTACTTTTAAGTTTGCACTCATTTAAAAAATGTGTTGAGAGAAAGGGACTTGCCAACACTCACAATTTTCACTTCAGTGTTCGCAGTTATAAGCTCGCTGGCCTGGAAAAAATGCCGCTCAAACGGATGTACAATTAGCAATCCCGATGAGTTATCAAGCACAGGTCGATGGATTAAGCATTGCGCCTCTCATTATACTTGGAGTGGATGTATGGTTGCCAAGGACAACAGGCCGACATTGCCAGGGATAACTGGTTAGATCCGGTACTGGCCTAAGCCGAATATACATACTAATAGAACACTTGTAGTAATGGTTTTGTTGGCTAAGATAGCTGCTTGGAAGCTGAGTGTCCCCGAGTACTGACGGATTCTTAAGCATCTTAAGCTAAGAGTTAATCGAAAAATTAAAATTATTTACATATGGTTTTAACAACCCTAATCAGCAAAAACTTAGACAGTTCGAAGTCTTCTTAACTAGTGTCTGGTTTTTCTTAACGACGTTACTATTCGCCTTTCTTCCATAGTTCTTTTGAATATGCTACAAGATTTGGCTCCTTCTTGTATTGCATACAATTGCTCCTTTGGACCCAAATGTTGTGTTTGTCCTCCGGACGATGTTGGCGAGTATCGATAACGATTCGTCGAAATGTGAAAAACTTCTAGCTACTGTTAATGATTCACCTGAGCGTGCGCCGGCAACCACCATTCGTGGACTCTCCGACCTGTTGTTTATACTATTAAAAGGAACATATTGTCCTCTGTCAAGGGTTGACAAAAAATTACTTGGAACCCACACACCAGAGTTGAACGACAGGAAATCAACTGGTATTTTGGTAGACCGCTGTGACTAATCAACAGTACATTCTACCTCGCATTACAAACATAATTCTCTTATACAAAGCCAATTTAAACTTCGTGGAACAGCTCTTGGACAGCTTGCGCATCAAATCCTATCTAAACTCAATAACAATATCACTTTATGCACTTTTCTTGCGTCATAAATGCAACCCTTCACGATGACCTTAATAATTCCAAAGTCAAAGATTACATTTCCTCAAAATTCCTTTTCAATATTACAAAAACTCTTTCAAGGATCACCCGCCATAGTCCTCCTCGGAGATTGAAGCAGAAGTGGTCCCGTTATCTTTTGTAAATATTCATTCAGCTGGAGTTCCGGCACTTGTGAGTTTTCTTCCATAATGTCCTCAGCGTCTACAGCTGTATCTCTCAGCATCCAGTGCAGTGCTCCGAGGAGAAGCGTATGGAAGAAACAAGGGTACATTCTTCCATGTCCCATGGAGTTGAATGGGAAGATTCCCTGGGTTGCGTATAGATTTCTATGTATGTGTATGTACAGTGATAGTAATGTAATAGTAATAAATGCTGTTTGCTAGTGATAGTAGATGTTATGTTGTATTTGATTGTCGGGTCGCCCCAAGGGGGAGGACGCCAGCCGCGGGCTAGGGTCTCTCTACAACCCGGCCGCTGTCCGGCGAGCGTCAAGAAAGAGATAAAATGGGTGGACCTGTGGCCTTTGACCTTTAATGGCGGTCTAGTCGGCGGGCAGCTTTATTCGGATTGATCTGACTCCATAAGATCTTAAAAGGTGTGCCCCGACAGTGCACTATGTTCAGGAGAAGAGGAACAGGGTAGGTATTATAGGTAGTTTATGTGGTCTTGGAATGACCATGAATTCACACTCGGTATCTAAGGGTATGCGAAAACCGTCCGGATCCCAAAGGCGAGGATGACCCGGAGAGATGCAGACTGGATCGCTGGGGGAGACGCTACTAGGTAAAGTTTGTAGGGCCCCAGAGACCGTCGTCCGCATAGAAGGGATTACTTTCAAGGAGGTGCTAGTTTTAGCGAAATGAAGGCAGAGAATCCCACCAGGAAGGTGTGGGGTCTGACACCGCCGGACTGAAACATAGCGAGTTTAGGAAAGAGAGATGCAGAGATAGTTAAATGAGAAAGCCATGGTTCGGGTTCCGAGAGTCTGAGAAAAAGTTTTTTTTTTTTTTTTTATTTCAAAACCTCAACAAAACAATACAATGTACAAAACAGAAAAATAACAAAATATTTGGATTACATGTTTCTCCTCTTTCTGCATTTACATGCATTTGGCGGGGTGCCTAAATATAATACATTTTTATTGTCGTTAATAGTTCATTGTTCTTATACAACACTAGGTGATGAGGCTCACCTTCTATTTGTCACTGAGAAAAAGTTTTTTTTTTCTTCTTTTTTTTTTTTTTTTTTTCTAAACCCCATGAAGTTATATAATGAAAATATTAAAAGAAAGAAACTTTGCATATTTCTCCTTATCCTGCTATGCACAGATGCATTTGAAGGAGTTCGTGTTACTCAACAATACAGATTGTGGTTAATAGGAAAATACTACGAATACAATTTAGGTGATGGGGCTCACCTTCGGTTTAAAAATGGGAGAAAAAACTAGCACTGAGAAAAAGCCCCAAATCTGGGCCTTATATAGGCAGGCCAGAGGCGGGGGTAGCCCCACCGCGCACCCTAGAGGGCTTCTGCTGTTCCGTACACTAGTTTCCCCCTCTCTTAACTGACGCCTTTTGAAGGTTTATATTATTAAAACAAGGAAACATAGGTGGTTATTTCCTGGGTCGAGAAGAGGGGAACTTCTATTTATTCGTACAGAAGTTGACACAACAATGATGTATGAATAGCGATAGCTTGTCGCTCACATATCATTCCTATCTATTAGGAGAGATAGTAATTTTACTTAATGAACTTTTATAATAAATCATAGGCGGAGATCATTGGCGTTGGCAGTTGACTGTTTGATATACAGGACATGGAAATAACTTGACACCGTTTTGTCGAGATATATGTCGTATGTCAGCTCACTTGTTCGTCGAAGATCAATGAGATACAACAACCCGACAGCGTGTGGACATCGTTGATCATTCGTTGACGGGGAAATTCTCCCTTATTTGTGGCGCATTGTCCCCTTGCATCCGGTCAATGCACTTTAGGCCTAGTTCTAGTTACAAATTAAAATGTTACATCATGCGATGGAATTAAACATGTGATATCTCACAACCACTATAGGACCAAATAACTTTGCATAGCAACAAGTTCGGATCAGTCTACATTTCACAGCGCAATTGTATCTTGAGAGGTCAGCAAACATTTCAAAATTTTTACCAGTCACGTTTCTCAATGATTGTACATTACGCGATTCATTATCGGCGTTTTAGTTCTCCCAATCGTGTTTTGTTTTCGATTTCCCCCTGTAGATGGAGGGCTATCGCCTTCCTCTGTGGCGCCCGCCATGAGCCGCCAGCTGCCCCGGACGTCCTTGCCGAGGTAAACAGCAGATGTGGAGGCGGTGTCCTTGTGCTCAACAGTTTGTTCTTTCTCTCCTTCCTGTCTCCGCTCCAGCAACAGGTTGGTAAATAATCATGCCATTTCTCCCCTTCGCATCCCACCCCGTTCCGTTCATTGCCGAGTCTGAATGGGAGATTAATAAATGAAAACAAGTTGGTCCAAGTATCAGTCGTTGCATCATTATTTTTTCCTCTCTCTCTCTCTCTCTCTCTCTCTCTCTCTCTCTCTATATATATATATATATATATATATATATAAAAAAAATAATTATATATAAACAGGTAATTGTCAAAAATACTTCATAGCTATAGTATCTTTGAAAAAAAAAAACGTATCTGTTACATCCTAAGCGATAAACATCAATGACAGGAATTTAATGAACCGTGAATAGGTTCACACGAGCAACGACTAGAGGAAGCTTAAAAGTTACTGAGTGAACTGGCCTCTTGTTTTCGTTTCCTTAAAGGTCGTCCACCAACCGTCTCTACAATCCTCCACTCAGATTGATGCCGAAATGCCATCCCTCCCCGCAGTAAACTTGTTATTGGGAGGTCCTAGTACTGCTCGGTATTCTCCCCTCATGTCCGGAGTGTCTGCGGCTCCGCTGTCACTAACTATTTGTAGCTTTGATCTCCCCGATCCAGGCTTCGTTCTCTTTAGCCGTGGAAATGACAATCCAACAGGTGAATTCGGGGTTGGGATTCGTATATCAGAATTTTTAATAGAGGTTTTTCAACCAATTTGTTTTGTACATCCCGTTATTTTATTTTAAGCCATAAGTGCAGACCGAAGTGTTTTCACCCGAGCGGAGTGGCTAATCCCTTTGGTTCGAAAATTCCACCATTTTACTGTACCCTCTAAGCTGATGTTACACAAACAGCCATTTCTTCCATCCAAGTAATGCTTTATCAAAAATTAGTGTTCTATTTATATCAGTTGTCAACTGTTATTGAAACACCCGTTATGCAAGTGTTGCACATCAAGAGAAGTGAGAGGGTAGGAGTCAATGAGCTAGGAAATGGTGTGTGACATTAATAATTTATGTACATATTTTTTAAATATGTACAAGTGAAATAATGCTGACGTAATAAAAAGTCATACTTGCGCATTCATTTAAATACCGTAAAATTTAATGTGCTCATCGGACGTAGATGGCATCACTCAAGTGTGATCAAATGCTAATTAAATAACAAAATTATAAACGACAATTGTATTATGATGATATCATCAGTTTTATCATTCTTGGTATAAATAAAAAAAAAATTCAAATAAGATAAATCTGGTAAATACTGTAATCCTCCCTGCCTCTTATCGTCGAGATAAAATTGTCTTTGTAAATAGCCTTCTGTGCTAACGAATCTTCTTTAACGTTTATCGAGCTCGAAGGGTGATGCTCTACTTTCAAACACTTAAACGATTACTGTTTCTGTATCTTTCACGATACCAGTCGCAAAAGAGATTGAATCCGTCTGGGATTTGTAGGATTTTGTACGGATTAAATTGAACTTCGAGTGTTGAAGTTATTATGCTTCTTTGCTTTTAGTTTAGTTTTTTTTTTAAATGAATTGTTGATATATGAGTCGGGTGTGAAACATCTCCTTATAGCTTGACTCTACTCAATGACTTTGGAAAAATAAACATTGCAACCTTAAAAATTACCGTACTCCGCTTGATGAGTAGGGGTTTAAATTATTTATTTTTCCCTATAAAGGAAAAAAAAATATTTATTTTTTACGTATTATTAATTAGAAAGTATGTATATTAAATTTGGCATCTACTCATTTTGATTGGGGATTTCTCATAATTAACAAGTAATTAAGTTTAGCTAACTATTATCAAATAAGGAAGTAGCTTCCATGTTGTTGGGTCATCAAGCGGAACGTTTGCGTAAACTTTCATGCTTCTAGGTCGTAAACGGACGAATCGAACAAATCATTTGTTCAAATTACAAAGTATATTATAGTATTTATAAAGGCTCAATCGACTTATAATCATTGCACCTAGTTTTCCATATCTATTCCCCACTCAAAGTTTATTATTGGCTTGTATTTTTTCATGACACTTTCCTCTGAGGATAGTAAGACCTCTTCAGCTGAAGGTCAATGAGATACGGTTTTCTCGGAAGGGTGAAATTGAAACTTCCAGTTAATGATTTGAGTATACTACATCGCCGTAGATTAGATTAGTCAGAGACCAGACTGGGGAATACCCAGCCTCAACACAAATGAGGTTGGATCCGGCCAGGGTTCATTCATTCCTACCATTAGTGTGCAATTATCAATGTGTTGATTTTGCTCATTGATACACCTAAATTAATTTATAAATTCTTCATATTGCTAATGTACGTAATTTCATATTTTTTTCTGTTGCTATTTATAGCTTGTTCAAGACTTACCCTGACAACAAAATTAGTATATAGCAAACCTATATATCACTCTGGTTCAACAACGTCGTAACTGTAATTTACAAGGTGACAAAAAATGTCTTCTTATCGAGGCCTGGGGTATCGTCTTATGGCAATAAAAGAGAGATGGTTGATTTTCATGGGATTTATTATTAACTTACTAAGGAAATCCTTAGTACCGCCTTCACCTCAGCTAAACCATACTAGGTCGTGTGTTGTACAACAAATTATGAAGTGTATTTCTCGCAATGAGACAGTTCAAGTCCTTGTTTCTTCGTTTGAGCTGCATTGTGTCGAAATATGGATTACTGCTGCCATATCTAATGCATGTTCACAAGAGAAAGAAAAATGGCTATGTCATCAAACCTAAATTTTATGGGAAAGCATTTTTAACATTCTTAAAAACTATCCCTCATAATTAGGTCTATGAAGCGAAATGAATTCTTTTTCGAAAAACAACAGGCCATTCGGACTATTTGTAGTGTTACATTTGTAGAATTAAATTTAAATAGCTTTTTTTACCGGAGTTTATGACGTTACAACTGTCAAACCTTTAGGAAAAAGGATCCTTCCGCGTTCACAGCCGATACTAAACCAGTATTTTGGACAACTAATCTACTATTGTACTTCAAACTCAACAGAAATTGTTCAAAGTTGCAGATTGATCTCTTAGGGCCATCTTCAGGTCAGATCGTATTCCATCCAGCCTTATGAGCTCACATGGACGTAAAGCTCATTTTTTTCTCCCTAAAAACCTATTTTTTGCCACTTATAAGACTCTCTGTGTTAAGCATTTTTGGTGATGTGTGTTTTTGTATATTCAAAGCTACTTGGCGGGGATTTCATTTCCTTTTCATAAATTTTCCTTCTATTATTTGCTATTTCTCCTAAATTCATTGTTAATAAAGCAATTTTTACCAAAATAAATCCATTCATTACTTTGGATCTGTTTATTAACACTTTGTATGATACTTGATATTGATGATTTGGGAACTATTACAAACCCGTGATCATACCCACAACGATTAGTGCACTAACTCTCGTTATTGACTGAGGTGAATTCGACAGTATTTTCCTCTAGGTGCCAAAGGTATTCGTGCCGAATTCGATGTGAATCAGGCAATAAATAGACATTGGGGATGAAGAAAACTTGTGATTTTCCCGAGGTACTAAACAGCATTCGTGCAAAACGTAATCCTAATCTGACTATAATCAGAAATTTGAGGGAATAATGGGGAAAAAATTGGAGAGAAGGTTTACAGATTCGAGGTCGCTATCGCCCTAGGTTTTTCTATTAGCTACATCTCTAACATATTTGCTGCAAACTTATTCTACATCATGTATTAGATTACAATATAACATTGGTACGGTTAAGTATACTAGTTTTAGTATACTAACCACAACATATCATAGAAATTATCAGGTGGTAGTTCAAAGGTCTACCACGATCCATAGTTCGCTAATTCGATACTTCTACTTGGTCGATATCGTACATACCTGTCCATGGCTAAAGGCACTATGATTGAATAATAATTATGGATAATTTACTAGCATTGTATATTATCGAATCCGGTCTAGAACCGCGGTCTCGACGGTTACATAATAGACTGAGGCATTTTCCTCCGACATGCTATTGATCTCTTGGTGTCATTGAACACAATGCGGTGTCAGATACCGACCAGGAAACTCACTTTCTTATTCAAGACAATTACTATAAGTGAATGCAAGCTAGTTCAAATTGTTCTTGTGCTTTTAAATCCGTTCAAATTTTGTCAGGTACACTGCTTGACCGATTTTAGAAAAAAAAAAATCAAAAGAATCATTATGAGCAAGATACAAAATTAAAGATATTGTCGAAATTGCGGTCGTGGCGTTTTATAATTACTTAAACCTTTAAAACATGCAAAAAAAGTCATGTTTTTTAGCACCTCCTGTTTGACCTTAGTCACCTTAAATTTTGCATGGAAGCACCGCTTGATGTACTCATGAAAATAATAATAACACAAAAGGCGATTAGGTAAATTAATTACTGTAAAACATCTGAGAAAAAACCATTCACGAAAATGGTGAGCACCGTAATCTGTTTTATATTATTTAACACCTTACTAATTTTATCATTGTTTAATAATATTTTACTTTTAATAACTAATACTATTGTTGTGTAAATATGTATATGTATTTTTTTTATTGTATATACATAATCAAGAAAAAAAGGATCGTCGCAGCATAGGCTCTCTATCCCGGTAGTATCCAGGCGGAGGGTACTTTCGTATTCTTATGGACGTACTTATTTTATGTACTCATGGGTTATAATGTACTCGGGTAAAATGGCACTATGGTTTGATGGCAGCAATTCATTGTATTTAAACAGCCTAACTGCTACTTTATAAGAATTGTTTTTAATTGTGTTCTAGTCTCAGTAAAAGCGATGTTGCCATAAGTAAATAAATAATTTTCCCTGGATAAATGTTACCAACTTGTATTTTTATTACAAATTGTGATGTTTGAAAATGCTGATAGAGTTAATATTTGAAGATTTTTTGGACGAAACATAAAATGCTACTTTGTATTTGGACTTTAGGAATAAATTATTTAAAGTTTTAAATCTGAATTTTAACGCTATCGGTACTTGAGTGTTCGTTCAAAGTGGATTCTGAGAAGTCCTTTTGTTTTCACTACCTCGCTCCCTCGCCCTACCTGACCTGCAGTTTTACTTGTCAACCAACCCATTTCACCTAAATCTTAAAGGAACTCACGTGGAGCACCACTTTAGCTCCTAAGGCCAAGATACGTACAGGTAATTTGGACTTCTTTTTCACTTAATGGACAAAAAAACAATCGAAAACTCGAAACTAACCTATACAACAATACCTGGTTCCAATCCTAACATCTTTATAAAAAAAAAAACCGTACTCTTCAGTCGCATTTTAGCATTACTTTCATCCTAGCTAATTTCCTTAATACTTATTTTTTCCTTCATAGCCCCTTTAAATTTAGAGATAATGATGTACCTGTAAATTTAAAGGGGCTATGAAAGAAAAAAAAAAAGGAAAAAAAGAATCAATGAAATTAGCTAGATTTTGGATTAAAGTAATGTTAAAATCCGACTGAAGAGTACGGTTATTACAAATTGTGATGTTTGAAAACGCTGATTGGCGTCAAAAACTCCCTTTTCCCCCCAACGTGAGAGTAAATATTTAAAGATTTTTTGGACGAAACATAAAATGCTACTTTGTATTTGGACTGAAGGAATAGATTGTTTAAAGTTTTAAATCTGAATTTTGCTTACACAGTTTTGTGTATTAAATTATTGTATGCCCTCTATAGTCCCGGTTTTACGAAAACTCAGCTGCATGTTGAGGCAGTTGACAAGTTAACTTTAGGAGGCAGTGTTAATCGTGGTCTCTGATTATGGAAGCCTCTAGTTGGTGTCGTTCCGGTTAGCAAGTCATGCCTGACACTCCCTTCTCTTTGTACAGTGGTGTTTTGTATGGTGCTGCAATAGGTTTACCAATAATAATCGTTTAGTGATAAATAATATGACTAATGTTCGTGAGGCTGTAGGGAAAAAAATAAAAATAAACGGAGAAAGATACCAAAAAGTGGAACTGCAGAGAAAGGAATAAACGATGCTACTACCAAGTTAGCAGCTAAAGTATGGCTATTGTTTATATATTGTATATAATGAAATATATTTGGAGGGGAACTTCATTAATGAAGAAACTTCTGATTAAATAAATAAATTGAGAAGGTAAGTCTTTTCCCGCCGTATTTTCAGAGGAAAGCAGAGCTTCCTCGTTTCAGTTGAACCTGGAGTTCTTTGTTAGTTGTGAATTTAGATTGTTTTTATATGAGAATCGGAGGTCGATGAAAGAAAGATTATTTGAGTGAATCGATGACAAAGTCGAAAACATTAAAATAAAAATCAATGCCAAAATGTCTTTTAATATAAAATAATCATGACGATTTTCAAAATAGGGCTGTTTTAGGTGAGCCCTCGCGCCAAATCTTTAATCCGGCTAATCAAAGGAAAACTGCCGTGAAATTATCAAATCTACTGAGGCTAATACCACGTCATTATCCCTTGATTTCATTTTATTGTCTTATCCATGGGGGTTAAATTTGGGGAGTAAAAACATTATAATTTTAAATGTAAAGATGAATGCAAAGTGTACTTATTTTGTATGTGTGTATATCAAGTTGGAAAAATAACTATTTGCACACAATACTATTTAGGTTTAGATGAGAACTATTTGAAATTGTTTTTATTAAATTACAACACTAATTTTGTAAAAAGATTTATGTATATATAAGTTGTTGAAGTTAAATTTAAAAACAAATTAACTAATGTAAAAAAATTATTTGCGAGCTGAAGCCTTATTATATTTTTTATGCTTTGTATAATAAGCATTAAATATAAAGACAAAATACCCTAATTTATCTTTCTGGCAAAAAAAAAAAAAGGCAAATTATTTCTTCTACCTAATTTAATGAAACTGGTTTATATTTTGCCATGCAACAAATGTGCTAGCAGTCATGTCTTAAATAATTACCTAGTTACCCACGCTAGGCCTTGCACTCCCTCTTGATACATTTCAGATTTTTTTTTACGTTTTAGGGTAATATTATTGCGATTTTTGCTATTTGTATAATTTAATTTTTTATTTAAAATTAATTTATTTATTTAATTGTGATTTTAACTACACATTGGTTTTAAAATTTTGACTGTTATTTGTGTCTTTGAACTTTTGTTGTTTTTTTTTGTTTTTGGGGATTAATTTGTATGTATCTCTGCTTATGTCGCAGTACTTGAGAATGATGATTTAAACCCATGAAAAAGTTTGGATTTTATAAACAATGAAAACTGTTAGCAGGCATAAATCTATTCATTTAATAATGAAAGAAAGATCTTCAAAATTATTTATTAGTGGACAAATAAGAGCCTAAACAGCCTTAGACCTGATGCAGACTTAGTTATTGTGTTGAAACGTTGTGAGGTAATAATTTTAATGAAAATATAACATCTCTCAACAGGTTTAAGATTAACTAGCAGTGTAGCCACCAATTGGCGTTAATTGGATACTTGTATGTCTGAGGAACATTTATTGACTTAGTAGTTTGTTCAAAGTTGCTATTTCTTATTTATTCATTTAGTTGTTGAAGTTCGAATATTCTATGTAACGTTCGAACTATGAATAGAAAGAAGCCTTTAGGTATTTCTTGGACCCATTAGCTAGCCTAAGAAAACCAAGCTGTCCCTATTGAGGGTATTGTTCTCCTAATTACCATCAAATCAAGATTAGGGTCGCTTCGGTCATGTTGAGCGTAGGAAGATATTTCCCAGAGCATCGTCATGCAGCAAAAAAAGGGGTACCTCGTTCTGGCTAGTTCAAATGGTTAAGTCGGCAACATGTCAAAAATTCAGATGAAAAATAAAATATTTTATAACGAACCATCGTAATGATTTATGTAAGGTATCCTTTAGATAAATGGAACGTCTAGTTCTTTAGATACCTTAAAGACTGCGCTAAAAAGTAATACAAGCTAAACAACTGAGGCTACAGTGCTCAGCATTCGGATTGGTGACTGCTATCAATGTTCAGCCCTGGTGCAGGGTAAGATGGCACCTATCAACCTAAAGGAGTCCCCATTTCTGGAGGGGGGGGGGTATGAATGTGTATTGTCTCGTAACTGAATGAAGCTAATACATATATATATATATATATAATCTGTTAATAATATTTGCAAACAATCCTATACCATGGGGCTTTCATAAAGTGCAATAGTTAGTAACCTCAAGATAACAAGTACATGCTTACAAATCCTTAGAAATAATGTTAATTTATCTCACTTCCATAAATGTTAGCAAGTAACTCGCGATAGGAGCCCCTTTCACACTCTAAGAGGAGAGCATAAGAGTGTAAATAAATCTATAAACTAAGATACTCGTAAATCTAGTATAATATTTTAGGTTATGCTGTAATGTTCTTATTTATTTTTTTATTATTTATGTTTTATGTATTGTTACAGGTGAGTTTAAAGCCTTGGATCTGGTTATTGTCTATACAAGCAAGAGTATGGGTGCACTAATGAGGTTAAATTTGCTTTCAATTATTACAATCAATCCCGTTAGGCAGTTTTTCCTATAAAAACATTTATTTATTACTATTATTGATAAAAATTTGCATTATTAAAATGTACCCAATGTATTATATCTTAAAACTGTATAAAGTTTAGCTTTTAAATTGACTTTCGTGTCTTTGCCTTTGTCATTTGCTGAAACATTTATTTGAACTTATTATTTGATTCATTAATTAATTGTTTAATGTTCCCTTGGTTTATTACAAAAACGTCCACGGAGAGTGCTCTGTAATTTTCATGCTTTTAACTTGAATGGAAATAATAAGTGTTTATTAAAATGTGTGCGGAGCACTCGAAATAGTGAGGCCCAGACGACGTTGGGTTGAGAGGAAAGAGAAATTGAAAAATACGGGATTTAAAAAATTGGTTGGGGAATGGGGAATAGAGAAAAGAATGAAGAATTCCAAATTTTTGTGACACAAACAAGAAAGGAACATTTCAAAAATTGAGGTAATGGATATGTCATAGGTAGAATTTTGTTTTGCGGGAAATTGTTTGGAAGTAGCCTCTTGAGCATCTGTGGCTCTCTCCCTGCAGATGTATTCTACAGTATGTATTCTAACGGATTGCTCACTATCGTTCGCTACATGTTTAAGTTGTAGTGTTCATACTCTGCTTTACTGGTGTCCTAAGCAAGCAGTATTCGTCATCGCCTTTGTTTTCTATCGTGGGATTCCTCGGAGAACCCTGACCATGGGTTAGACTCTGGTCTTGGCCATTGTCCTCTACCTACCTGCTCTTAGCCTCAGTGGCCAGTTCTTGGAAACAGCGGGCAGTCTACTCGGAACTGACCGGCTTTAGTAACCGAAGTGTGTCTAGTGGCAACCTTCTCAGGAATTGAGGCGTGAGGAATCGCTGCGTGGGCGCCATGGTGTAGCTTTCATCCCATCCAATTGATTAATGATTTTTAATTGATATAGATACTTTTTATTATCGATACTTAATTCGGCAGATCCTGCGAGGAATTTATCACTTTTCTGCCACTAGATAGCAAAGCTTCTTCTCAAAGCTAAACGAATAAAATATTTCGATGCGTTGAACACGAGCTAAAACAAATTGTTTTTGTTTTATTGAAACCAAAACCAATGAGACTCTATAAACTAGAAATAAGCAACACGATAACGATAAATATGTTGTTGAGTAGACTACTCGCGTACATACCTGAGACAGTTTGTGGGTGGTTTCCACAATATGACTATTCTATCGAGACCAGAGACTGCTGAAATAGTGTCAATAGACGACCAATACATTTCCCTACAATTAGTAATTTGCAACAATCTTGAAAACATTAAATAACCGCTACTTAATGCCAAAATCCAATAACCGAATAGCCAAAAAAGAACTGCTAAAAATATATTTTTTATTTTTAAAACCTTTTTTTTTTATAACATACAGGGCTAGCAAGGAATAGATAGATAATATCGATAAAAACCTAATTTACGCTTACATATTCATTATAATTTACATGTTTTGGTATTACTTTTCATGTTATTTTTATATACGTGTAGCTCTGTCATTGAGTTATGTTCACAAAAAATTTCTATTAGCTCATTTACAAAATTAAAATTAAATTATCTTTTAAGGTCATCAAAGGTCAAAGCATCTACATATTTACAGTACACAAATTGGTACCATATGTTAAATGTTAGGGTAAAGTAATGATTTTAACATATTACATAGCTCTGGTTGTAGTATTAGTAGGAAAAAGGAACAGCAGCATAGAATCAACTCAAGCAACAACTAAATGAACAACAGATTTTTGGTTATTTTGTGTGGTTTGAGAAAAGGTTTTTTGTAATTTCCAATCTTCTACTATTAATGGGGCTTTTAGAAGCTATTGTTTGATTAAAATATGCCTGAGTTTAGGTGAGGACAAATTGTTGAATATTGTGAGAAATTGTTAGTTGTGAAGCACCGTTTTTATTTTTAGTGTGCTAACGGGAATTGTTGATTGTTTGACTTATTGTATTCATTGTAATGACGATGGAAATGGCGTTAAAATGCGTCTTGATCGCACGCGGGCAGGTAACAATGATTAAAGCAGAGCGAAGCATGACTGCAAAATGGTCGATGACGACAGGCGGTGCATCATCTCCAAGGGGACAGTATAATGTGCTATTGAGCATTGAGGACAAATATAGCACACGACACATAGTCTATCTTGCTTCGAGTGTTGTTGAGAAGACACCCTGCCTCTCTCTCTGCCGTCGTATCTACCGTGTTGTTCACTCTGGGTTGCTACCCCAGGATGGTGGTTAATTTAGGCGAACAATTGACTGAGAACTGCTTTGTAAAATAATGAAGGTAACACACGCCAGTAAATTTATCAGTTCTTCGCAGTTAGTGTTCTAGAGGCGCCTTGGTGCTGCGACGTATTTGCAGTCCATGAGTCATATTATAAATATTTATTTCAGCTTCCTAGCTATCTAAAAGGTATACTCGATAACCTAGAAAGGAGGGCAGAGGCTCTACTTTCAAAGTAGTACGGAAAAATTGTCATTTATCAGCCTATAGGTAGGTGTGGGTGTTTATTTAGCTGTTGCAATAATGATCACTTCTATCTGAAAATTTATAAGGATTTGATTGATAGACATTATGCAATGAGGTGAAAAAAATTGAAATTAATGCTGGGTTTTGGTACTACTTTTAGTTTGCAGTTTACAAATAATATTACATATAAGTTGGCTAAGAGCAATTATACCTAATACTTAATTCATTTGTGGAATTTAAAGTAAATCCAGTAAAATGCATTTTATAAAAACATGACGTGGGCTATCTTTTTAGCTATATAGAGTAAATTTGGATTTCGATTGTTTTGTAGTCAGCAAAAATAAAATTTTCTAATTAATGAAAAAAAACCTAGATGTCTTCTCCCTCTCCCCTGCCGTTTGTCTAACAGTGTTTGTTATGCAGGCCTTGAGAATTATTTTTTCAAGTTTCAATTCGTGTTTTTAAACAGCTAGAAAGATGCGAAATCTTCACCGAATTTGCTACGTTTTTCATTCTTTTCCGCTTAACTTCTCCACGAATAGAACCGTAATGGTTTGCAAACCGTTTTAAGAGGGATGGAACCTCATAGATTTCTTCAGGCCAGCAGTTTCTTATTACGAGGTATTTTTATCTGAAGTAAAAGTCATCACACCGAAAAATTGGATTAACATATCTAGACAATTATAACCGTATGAGTAGTAAAATGGAAATTGTTGGAATTTCTTATTTATTAAAATCATATTCATAAGAGGACTGTAGCTAGATAAATTAGAGTTATAATGACAAAAACTGGGAAATAACACAAAAATTAAAGAGATATAATGACAAAAACTGGGAAATAACACAAAAATTAAAGAGTTATAATGACAAAAACTAGGAAATAAAACAAAAATTAAAGAGTTATAATGACAAAAACTGTGAAATAACACAAAAATTCCGGCTAAATATTTACATGCCCTCTCCACTCCCCTTATCGTATTGTTGGTTTGGAGGAGACGGGCAAACATGAACGGCGCCCCAGACAAAGGGAAGCTCTGGGAAGACTCTGCTTGGTGAAGAAGACTACACAGATATGAGCTGTTATCAGTGAGTCAGATAGATAAGGGGCTGCATAACAGGGCAATTGCGCAGTACTCACTCTGCCGCCATCTTGACAGAACCACTACCGCCAATTTCAAATCTTAAGGGATTTTTTCTGATTTTGTTTATTACTAATGGTATCTTTATCCCCATGGGACTGTGCCACTGAGGACTCTTCACGCTTTGTATGTTCTTGAGTCTTTTCATTTTAACATGAATTGCATATTTAAATTTACAAACAATCTGTAGGCTAGGCCTTTAAAACTCAACAGATTTTTTTGAAAATCTCCTCCTAAACACAATTACATAGGGTGTCCCAGAATTAACGCAGGATTTGAATTTGCCGCCATTTGTGCAGTAAAGTGCTGGCCACCCTAAAAAAAAAATAATTTTTGCATGCTGACCGTTTAGGGTTTGTAAAAATGGAGCGTCACACGATAGAACAACATGTCTTAATTGTTGAACATTATCTCAAAAATAATAAAAGTTTAGCAGCTGCAGTTCGAAAATATCATACAAAATATGGTCGGAATAGTGTTTTGACTTCATCAACTGTGAAGAGAGTGTTGTTGAAAATCCAGGAATATAAATTCAGCGTGGTATACAAGATATTGATGTGGCCAATATCTGGTTTCAACAAGATGGTCCCACATGCCATACAGCACATGAAACAATTCAAATACTGCACGAGACATTTCTAAGTCGTGTGCTCTCTCGTTCCGGTGATCAGAATTGGCCCCCTAGATCGTGTGATTTAACACATTTAGATTTCTTTTTATGGGGTAAGTCAAAGGTGTATGTCAACAAGCCCACATCCACCCGTGCATTAAAAGAAGAAATTCAACGCTGCATCGACGAAATTCAACCACATTTATGCCAAATGGTCATGGAAAATTTTGACAAAAGAACGCGTATGCGCCAGCAAAGTCGTGGAGGCCATTTGCCCGATGTGTTATTCCATAAATAACCCTATCCTATTTACTTTATAATTCAATAAAAAGCTAACAACAATAATACTAAAATCTGTATTTTCTATTTAAATCAAATCTTGCGTTAATTCTGGGGCACCCTATAGTTTTAGGATTTAGATGTTTGTCTGTGTTTGTAAACAGGGGTGCAAACCACTAAGCTGTGGTGGTCACCTTATGGTTATGTATACAGCTTTTATACGGCGAATGTACATCTAATACCATCTAGTCACTTAGGTGATGTCATTTAGTGCTGCCTCATAAAGTGTGCTTGCTCACATAGTTTAAAATCGGGAAGGAAAATGTATTTATCCCTCGAGGCTACGCAGATTAGAAGTGAGTGATCTCCGATTTTGTAGCTCTTGCTTTTGTGTTGGGCATGTATATAGGATTCATCGCTTTGTGGTAAATATTATTTCCACTTTAGTAGTCGGCATTGAAATTTTTCTTCTCTTGCTCGTTTGCCTTTTTGGCTCAAGTTCATTATTTAATTCTCTCCACTATCTATAGTGTTCCCCCGCATTAAATCTCCCTGTTCGGATTCGAATCGATCCTTGACATTGCACAGATGTGTCGTAAATCACTAGCCTACATATTTTTTTTCCTCAGAGCAGCTTGTGTTGTTTGTTTACCAGTGGCGTGGTTTACTCTGGGAATATGAACGAAACATTGTCTTAGGGCAATCGCCATTGAAATAACTTTGACTTTTATTAGTAGTTTAGTTCATGCTTACTACGTATGTATTGAGTGTAAAAATCTGGCTTGTTTTATTCTTTAGTGTTGGCCATTACTATACACGAACTAAACGAACAAATAGTTTACTTAATATTCGTTGTTTGTGTGAACGATTCTGGTCTGGCTCTCGTTGGTCTATTTAAATGATGGGGATTGGTTTCTCATTGTCACGTTGACTGTAGAGGATCATTGAGCGTGAAATGAACGATTCAATGTACGGATCACTGAAGTGAAAGACAGGCAAAAGAACGGATCACTGAAACGAACTAAACCCCATAGAGGCAGCAGTCTATGATAAATTATATACAAATTGATACATTTGCATTTAGAAACCTTGTTTAACTCGAGAAAATCTCAGTATATACAATTCTACACACAATACAAAACACCCATAATACATTTATATAATCATCCACAGTAAGTTTATTAATGTGGGGGGTCCGGTATCTATTTCTTATGTTTTATAAGACTTCTAAGACTTGAATAGTTCAACAATAACTTTATCATGATGAAATTACAATCTGCCTCATTGGGCAATAAGTAATTGTGATAAATGATCTCATTCATACCAATTTACAATTTTCATTCGCTCGCTCCTTCGTCAGCCGCGTCACTGGATAAGAGCGATATGATAGGTATAGGTTACTATGGAATTGTGTGAACTTGGAAGGGATGATTTCAAGAATGTAAGGGATATTTTAAGATCGTTATGAAGGGTTTTGTTGCTGACGTAATAAGGGACATTTACTATTGATCTCAGGACTTTTGATTGAAAGGATTGGATGCGCTTGATGTTCGCCTTTTTTGCTGTCACCCATAGCTCTATTCCGTATGTCCAGATTGGCTTGAGTATGACTTTGTAAATTAGTAGTTTATGTTCTATTGAGAGATGGGATGTCCTTCGAAGTAGTCTGTACAGTTGTCCAAAGCGTCTGTTTAGTTCTTGTCAGGTGGGCCGCTGCTTCTGACTGAGAAATGTCCTTTTCCTACATACAACTTCTAGGACTGTTTGACCATAATATCAAAAAAAGCAAAAATTGCATGTTTGAACTTTTATTTGAAGAGAAGTTCACGTATTAAATTTTTATGTGGCCTTACCAGCGGTCATTTTTTAAATGAGACGTTGCTCAGATGTGGGTTATGAGAACCTATTCTCACCTGAGGAAACTATCTCTGAAGTTTTGGGTATAAGATTACAGAGACCTTAAAAATGCCACGTTACTTTCAAAACCAGAAACCTTATTTATTTATATATATTTTCAAAGATATGGAGTCATAGTCTCTGCACAGAGCTTGGTTAGTCCCCTGTTTAGCCAAGTAACGTGGAATTTTATATGGATGTAATGTATGTTCGATCATTAGTTGGTTATTTTTACAAAAGTTTTAATAAAATCGTAGTTATGAAACTCTTTAATGATTTCTATTTTTCATGGGTAACTCAACATTCAATCATGACTGAAATATATTAACCTCAAATGAAAGATAATGAGCTTGCAAAATCATACACAGTGCGTACGACAACGATGCATATTTTCCGAAAAAGAAATTAAAAAAATGTCTGTACTATCGACTTTTATTAATAAAATCAATGGTGTACATCTATTAACTGAACATGGCTATCCTTAAATGTCGTGATGCCTCACCACTGTGCTCCAATGTACATAAATATTGTGGACGTGGCTAAAAAACTATGGAAGCCCGTGAAGAAGGTGGAAAGACTCCCGGCAGTAGGCCAATCAATAAGATCGCCAATCGCTTTAGTGGACACCGTCGGTTGGCTAACCACATCTGTCTTTCGTAGGATTTCATAGGATATCCTTTCATCATCGATGATCCAACTAGTAAGAAGTAGGTCGTAACTTTAATTAAAAATTATCCATAATTTATATCTACACAATTTGCTACTTTGGGCTACAACTGGAATTATTATACCGCTGTGCCATGGGCTACACCTAGACTGATGATTGACTTGGTATGTGCAAAATTATATTGACCCGTGCACTGACTGCTAATCATCACGATTCGCCGAATCTGGGAATACTCTCTCCTCCTTACCGATCTGATTCCCTCTACAAAAAGATCACACAGTTATAGCTTTTTTTTTTTTTTTTTTTGCCCTTTCTGAGGCTGGCCCTCAAACGGGCTCACCCCACAAGCCCGTGAAGCGAGCTAATGGGGTTACGTAGCCTGTGGTGCGCGTATTCCGGTGCAATGGGATTGTTGCACTGGTCACAGCGCACCTTGAGTAATACTGTTTTTCGTTCTTTATTTTCAAAATAAACACATAGAAAAATTCCAAAGAAAACAAAATAAAAACTTTTTACTTAAGTCTACTTTGTACAATCCTTACTAGCTATTTATTTTTTTTTTTTTTCGCACAGTTATACTGAAATATTCTGTATCCTAGCAATGCTCTGCTTGTCATAAAACAAAGAAATAAACATAGAGCAATTGGCGCCCCGCCGGCAATTCCCGTATCAATTGAGCTAGCTCAAGCACTTGCGTAAAACCCACTGTGCCTAGGTAGCAGCATACAGGCAATCGAATTGAGGAACAAACAAGGCGCATTGGTAGGGTTCTGTACCGCAGGTAAAATCAAGGAGCCTCTGTAGAACACCGATCTGAAGTTCATTTTCACAACACATGCATTAAAAGTCTTTACCATAAATTATGTCATTATTTTAAGTAGTTTTTATTAATAATGTATCTTTAATACTTAATTTTTTTGAGATTGTTAACTGTAGCTGTTTATAACTATTTAGATGTTGTCGAGTACTATGAATTTAAATTGTGTCAGGACGTTTTAAACTATAGCTCCGTTTAGGTAGGAAATATGTTGACAGTTTTATAATGCTAACATAATGTTAAGAACATGTATAAGGGGTTTGCGCAGAACTGTACACCTGCCTCGTGACTTCATGGAAGTCACTGATGGTTCCTGTTATTTTTAAGTAAGCAACCCTCCTTACTTCCCTTATTCCCTACTTCCCAGAATCTTACCCTTTTCTTATACATAAATGTCTGAGCTTTAGCCCAGACCCCATTTGTTCCCAGACATTCCACCCAGTATATAACGTAATTCTTAAATAATATATAGTTTAATATTTGCCGCCATTTGTGCAGTAAAGTGCTGGCAACCCTAAAAAAAAAAACAATTTGACAGCTGACAGTTTAGGGTTAGTAAAAATAGAGCGTTACACGATAGAACAACGTGTCTTTATTGTTGAACATTATCTCAAAAATAATGAAAGTTTGGCGACCGCAGTTACAAAATATGGTCGGAATAGTGTTTTTACTTTATTAACTCTGAAGAGATTAATTGAAAAATTTAGGGGGACTGGATCAGTTGGAGACACTTAAACACACTGGTCGTCCAATAACTAGCCATTCAAATGTCAATATCGAAGCAGTGCGTGAGAATGTTGTTGAAAATCCAGGAACGTGTGCTAGCAAAGTCGTGGTGTCCATTTGCACGATGTGTTATTCCATAAATAACCCTATCCTATTTACTTTATAATTCAATAAAAAAATAACAACAAGAATACTAAAAACTGTGTTTTCTATTTAAATCAAATCTTGCGTTAGTTCTGGGACGCCCTTTACTTCTTAATAAAGCTTTTCTTTCTTATCTTTTAAAAGACTCTCCTCTACAAAGATTATTTAACTGACGGTGCTGCCCCATGTACAATTTACTAGTACCAGGAAGTATCAATCTCAATCACAAGTTTTCTTCCCCGACTCTGCCTGCTAACTCTAGGCTTTACTGGACCTATAATTCAATATCTAGTAGTCAATTTATTGTTTATTATACCCTTAAGTTAATTATTTACATCCTTTTTGAATTGGTGCCAGCCATCAAATTTAACCTGAAAATTCCCTCTTATTGCCGAAACAACAGATTGCATCCTCATAGATGTTTTAAATCCAATTGTTATCCTTGGATACGCTTGATATATTGAATAATAATAATAAACGTGAAATTACTGTTATTTGGAATTAACTTCAATTGCCAAAATTTCAAATTAAATCCAAAGTTTTCTGGTTCATGGACGGAATTAAGTTCTTTGACAATTACCTACTCACTGTCCTACTTGAAGCCTATTGAGCCTGGTTCTGCTCGGAATAAATCTTATTTTTTTTAAATTGTGATATGAATATTCCACCAGGTTAAAATGTCCTTAAGTATTTTGCAAGAAGTGTTAGCCATAAATAAGACTAAGTGAAGCTGACAAATCTGCTAAGAACTTTAACATGAAGAGACGATAACGGTTTGTCAGCAGGGTGATGAGAGACAGTATAATTCCTAGACGTAGAATTACCTAACATTGAGGTGTAAAAATAGTAGCGGTTCTAGGTCACTGGCTCGGCCCGACAGAAGACACCTTCGGGTATTCCATTTATCTTTAGTTTTCAAGGATTCGCTACCCAGTTTGGTCCGGAGGCGCGTACCTGTCAGTCTTTAGAGTAGTCGGTCTTGGGTATTAGTAAAGATCTCCTTTCTGAATCAATGTTATGACAGTACACCTCTGGATAGTAATCGTATTTATTTATTTGTTTTAACTTACTAATTAGCACCTTTACTAGAACTACTTGCCGCATGTATTCGACATTGTATGTGTGATGGTTGTATATGTCACCTAGCTTTAGAATTTTTTCTTACCTAGTTATAGAAGTTATATCATCTAGCTATAGACGTTTTTATATTACCTAGTTATAGAAGTTTTTATATTACCTAATTGTATGCGTGATAGTTGAAACTTATCTAAGAATACAGAGTGGTGGTAAATCGTAAGAAATATAAAATGTAATATCCAATAAAAAAACCATTACTGGATCCTATGTTACGATATAAAATCGTGTTATGTTTTAACGATTTCGAATGATATTGCTACATCTGTTCAAACGTTTTTTTTTGTTTTCATTATACTCCCTGACAACATAGGTTGTAACAACTGAATAATAATGCGAAATGTTCCCACATTACCTTCACCCTCTGCTGCACTAGGTTCTTTTAATTCCTTTCCTCTCCCTGTATCCGAGTTAGTACGGTACTTAGGCTTCCATCTCGACGGCTGACATGGAAGTTAAAAAGACAAGAACCAAACAGACGCTTTGGACAACTGTACAGACAACTTCAAAGGACATCCCATCTCTCAATAGAAAATAAACTACTAATCTACAAAGTTATACTTTAAGCCAATCTGGACATATAGAATAGAGCTATAGGGGACAGCGAAAAAGTCGAACATCAAGCGTATCCAATCCTTTTAATCGAAAGTCCTGAAAATAATAGTAAATGCCCCTTATTACGTCAGCAACCCATCTTAATATACCTTACTTTCTCGAACTTATCCCTTCCAAGTTCATAAAATTCCATATTAACCTATCCAACCACCCTAATCCCGTAGCACAGTCTTTGTACTGCATCACTCATCCCTATAATCCTCCTCGGAGACTGTTACGGCAGTGGCCTCGTGACCTGCTATAAATGTGTAAACAGTAGGAGTCCTGGATATGACCAGTTTCTCCAATCATGTCCTGAGCGTATATGGCTCTCGCATGCTCTTTTGCATGCGAGGGAGGTGACAACCATGTGGATTTGGGTGGTCTTTGGGCTGTTTGTAATACTGCATGAATGAAAAGATTTATCACAATTGCTTATTGCCCAATGAGGCAGATAGTAATTTAATTATAATAAAGCTGATTATATTATTATTTAATAATGCGAGTTGAAGATGTCTGAATATATTTATTTCTTACAAGATATATATCTACCGAGTCTAAAGAGCCTATATGATGACTCGACAACATATCAAAAACCTCACCAAAAAATAATAAAATGGAGAGTGATGTATTGCAAAATTATGGGTTAATTTTAATCACTTTACATAATTACAATCTATTAAAGTCCCATGGAATATTATGTACTAAAATTTACATACAGGTTGTGAAATCATATTTTCCAGTCTTCAAAAAATATTTTTTATTGGCCGAGTTCTTTCGACAAATCACGTTGTCATCTTCGGGCTGCGAAACACTTCTAGGCTAGAAGTAGTATTACTTAGCAACGACTATAATAAAATGAAATATTCCTAAGATTGTTATCCAAAATTTTAACTAAAAATCTATGAAATGGTTAAATTTAATAAAGGTTGTAGCCTTAGTACAAACTAAAAGTCACAGATATAATAAAACCAATACAACCATTTATAATTTTAGCAACTAAAAATGTTTAGAGCTAGCGAAAACGATGTTGTTTAAATTAACGATACTGTTATAATATTAAAACCTTAACGTATTATTTAAATATTTATACAATCATGTACGTATTATCGGTTAAAACAATAAATAAAATAAATCAGCAGTGACCCACTAAAATTGACTGGTCTCAATATGATGGAAAAATATTGATTTTTTTTATTATTGTGTAATTAATTAATTACTAAAATTTTTAAATTAGGGCCGACTGAGGTTGAGTCTAAAGGTTAATTAGTTGGTGCTTAGGTATAGTGTGGTTGGCAATAAGCTCTGTTATTTATCAGCCCTAACTTCGGTTTTTTTCACTCAACCCCGACAACACCCATACCACTTGTAAAATATTATTCGGGGTATTATCATGCTAACATTGGGGGATTCATATGTCACATGCCGTAACACATTAACACGATCATTTGTTGGAGTTGGCAGTATTTCTCATACCGATTGGACATCAAATGGAGGAGTCTTTATGTGAATTCCACGTCTTAACCACCATCAGGTCAGGCAGACAGACGCGGTAATAAAAACATCGCGGTTTGCAGTTTTGGAAAATAACTTTGGACTATTAATTATCCAAATACAAACAAAATCTTATAATTTTTAATAAATATAAAAATATGTCATATAAAAATGGTTCTCCTGTCTCGTTTTTAACACAATATGATGAATTGACCCATAGATAGAAAAACATAGAGAGAGGCGCAAAACGCTCAAATAATCACATCCAATAATGGTTGTGAAGCCTCACTTGGCAAGGCAAAGGCCTTTGGTTCTTATTTCCTAGCTATTGCCAACGCTTTCCTTCCAGCAACCAATGCTTCAGTGGATTAAGGATATTTAAAATAACTATTGACTAGTTTATCCAAGGATCAGTGACTTAACAATCACAACTATTTATAACTTAAAATAACGACCGCCTTTTTTTATATGTATATTTGCCTCAGGGATGTGATCCTCCATTTTGGGAATGTACTTTCGAAACTTTAGATAGATCAAATGATGTATACAGACATTCGCCGTATCAAAATATACAGATTCACCACTTTTTTGACTCGATGATAAATGTGATAGTGCCATTTGTTTGCATATTTTAGCTGCATATGAAAACTGTTTTACTGTTGATGAAAATTACAAACGTATTCCTCATTACTTAATGGCCAAACATTGACTAATAACTGTCATTAAGTGATGCTAATAAATGAAAATAAAAAAGTACATACTATACTTATAGCAGCATCGTATTCCAGCTGAAGCCAGTCTTTTCACTCCTGTCAGCGTAAAGATCTCTGATAAGCAACCTTGCCAAGTTATAGATGTTATGTCACCTAGCTTTAGAATTTTTTCTTACCTAGTTATAGAAGTTATATCACCTAGCTATAGAGTTTTATATATTACCTAGCTATAGAAGTTATATCACCAGGCGATAGAAGGTTTTATATTACCTAGTTATAGAAGTTTTTATATTACCTAGTTATAGAAGTTATATCACCTAGCTATAGACGTTTTTAGCTTACCTAGTTATAGAAGTTATATCACCTAGCTATAGAAGTTTTTATGTTACCTAGTGATAGAAGTTATATCACCAGGCGATAGAAGTTTTTATATTACCTAGTTATAGAAGTTTTTATATTACCTAGTTATAGAAGTTATATCACCTAGCTATAGACGTTTTTAGCTTACCTAGTTATAGAAGTTATATCACCTAGCTATAGAAGTTTTTATGTTACCTAGTTATAGAAGTTATATCACCAGGCTATAGAAGTTTTTACCTTACCTAGTTATAGACGTTTTCATATTACCTATCCATAGGAGTTATAACCTTTCATAGTTTTAAAAGTTATGCCACATAGACATAGAGTTATATCACCAGGCTATAGAAGTTTTTATATTACCTAGTTATAGAAGTTATATCACCAGGCTATAGAGGTTTTTATATTACCTAGTTATAGAAGTTATAAACCTACCTAGCTATAGACGTTTTTATCTTACCTATCCATAGGAGTTATAACCTTTCATAGTTTTAAAAGTTATGCCACATAGATATAGATTTTTTTTTTTAATCTTACCTACCTATTTATAGAATTTATAACCTTACTTAGTTATAGAATGTATAACCTTACTTAGTTATAGAATTTATAACTTTACTTAGTTATAGAATTTATAAGCTTACTTAGTTATAGAAGTTATAACCTTACTTAGTTATAAGCTTACTTATTTATAAAATTATTATCCTTTCAACTTTTTTTTAAAGGGCAATTTGTTAATTACGCTGTCTCCTTAGCAATTTACGCTATAATTCTTTCATTTGCATTCGTTGTTTAAAAAAAAATGTATTAGTCTTGAATTTAAGATTTTCATATTTATCTATTTTTCATTCTTTACATAGACTTGAAAAGATTTCGTTTTTTTAGTGTACTTTTTTTTTAGTTTATTTTTGGTATATCGGGTCATTTACTTTTTATGAAAATGACCCAAATGTTAATAGATTACAGTGAGATGTAAGGTTATCGACCTAAATATTTGCGGATAATGAGGCTTCTTAAAATACCTCCCCCTGGCAGCCGGCCAATCCTCTTGGAGATTTAGCGTCCTATCTCCTCTCCCTTCGGTGTACTTGGTTGGCTATTGGCGCCTGCCACTTGAATAAAGGATACACCTCATGTAGGGGTAGAATATGTCATTCACTTTTGAGAATGAAACTTCTCTCGTCTCTGTTTGTTGGTGATATTTGGTTCTCAGAATGTTTCGGGGTAGGATATAATAGAATGGCCACATGGGATTATATACTTTCTTCAACTAAGCGTGTTCAGCAGTAATCTTCTTAAGGGCTTTAATGAGGAATCCACCAAAAACTCCGAGTTTGATCTGTCAAGTTGTCTGAGGTATAATCTAACGAAACATTTGCTACAGTGCGTTGCATGATTTAATAGCTAGTCACAAAAAAAGGATAAAAAGCAAATTTTTAACTCATTTAGAGCTGCCAGACTTCATTCGTGACCAACTGATCATGCGTACATTCTCGGTATAAATGATGGGATCTTAAATTTGTCGGCTATTTACTTTGACATTTGAAAAAGAAAAAAGAAGCTTTTATTCTGGAGGGTCTAAAAAAGAGGTCCTGAACGCCCCCACCCCTGTCTAACAAAAGGTCATCCTCGGCACAATAACGATTTTTTAAGAAAAATCACTCACACCCCGAATTGTTCAGCAAACTGAATCCTCGTACGCTTATTACTGAGTCGTAAGGACAGTCCTCCCGTCATACAGCCCACGCAAGTTCACGACTTCCCCTATTTCATGTATTGAGGAGGAATCCCATCCGTCCCTGATCCTCTAGCACCTCTCCTGAGGGCCTCAAGAGGTAGCGGTTCTTTCGTACTGAGCCAGTCATCCGTAAGTACTAAGGACGATTCAGAGCATAACCGGAAAAAGCTGGAATAAGGAGTTGACTGTAGCTGTTCCACGCACAAAGACATGCCGAGAAGAACCGAACAATAACGAACCATAACGAACGGACTAATTTGTTTCACATGCGAACATTCTCATTCAACAAATAATCAAGAAGATTGACATTCAATGTGGCTTACAATTTATGATATTAAATTCTGATTTTTTTTTCAGCATCGAAAAGGACACATAAAGATAATTTAAAAAGTTTTTCAAAAAATAAAGTTTTAAATAGATGCCATTTTTTATATTTTGCTCAATACGTTTTGAATATCAGATTTTCATTGACTGAGATGATTCTAAAATGAATTATTTTTCATTGATGATTGGCAAGTGATTATTACATTATCATTTAGTATGTTTTTGAGAAACTAATGTAGAAACCTCTCTTTGAGCTCTGACATCGTACAATATTGCTACGTTCATGATTTCGTTCTTCCGTGTCACTACAACCCGGGGTGAGTCTTGAACGCATCATCCAAAAGCTTCTTTCTCCAAGCATCTCTCTCTTGCTATACCGCCTTCTAAGCTCCTACTCCTTGGAAAGCAGACCCATGAATCCTTCGAGGGATCTTAAAGTCATGGATTTCTTGAGTGTGTGATTGGGATGTGAGGATAGGGCGTGACGAAACAGGGTCCTGTAGATTGCTATAGACTTTTGGTTTCCTTGAAAGGAAATTCTGGTTAATTGGATAGGCCAAAGTAGCACTTATTTGCTGCTATGATATTCTCTGCTTTATATCAATTATTAAACAGCATTATTATGATAAAATTACAATCTGCCTTATTGGGCAATAAGTAAGTGTGATAAATGATCTCATTCATAAAATATTTACAATTTTTCATTCACTCGCTCATTCATATAGTATTTACAAACAGCCCAGAGACCTCCCAAATCCATAGGTTGTCACCTCCGTCGTATGCGAGAGAGGAAGCTGAGTCTTGGGAAGTCCACCACGCTCCAGCGTCACCCGTGTCACCGGATACGAGCCACACACGCTCAGGACATGATTGGAGAAACTGGCCATCGCCAGGACTCCCACTGTAACGCATTTATAGCTGGTCAAGAGCTCTACTTTATATATATATATATATATAAAGTTTGTTTATAAATTGAAGACAAGAAGTGAATTTTTGTTGCTATTCAAGTATATAATACAGTAGAATCCCGATAATTCGTATTGTCAAGGGACTGGCAGTTAGGTACGAATTATCGAGAATACCAATTATCAGGAGTACAAAATTAAAAAACGTATTAATGCAAACATGTATGTATTAAGAAGTATGTACAATGTAGTAAGGATAAAAACTAAGCAATAAACATTGCTTAATACTAAACTAAACAATAAACAATACATGCAATAAAAAATATGTACGTACTTATGTTCTAGATTAAATAAACACCATTCAAACATTTGTTCGTTCAAATTTTAGTTCAAACATTTTTTTTTGACGCAATACTTGTAGACGGGTATTGTCAATTGATTAGTCAAGAGTGTTCAGCAAAGAGCAAAAAATACCTCATCACCAACATCTGATTTTGCTAAAAAATGGCGCACGTTGTTCACGTATTGTTTAGCAACTTTAGCAGTAATTGTTGGTACATCATCTTCATCGCCCTTTCCATCTTCACCATCAACGTCCTCAGACGGTTAACATCCCCACTACTGCTAGGCCGTCGTCAAAATGGACGAAATCTTAGAATGTTATGCGATTTTCATTATTCTGTAAACGGAGGTCCCTCTGCCGTAAACCCACAGGCACAGGAAAACAGTTTCTTATTGTGCTCTCGCTAACGTTTTGCCATGCCTTGTCAGCTTTTATGATCTAGTCCATCCTCGATAGTCGTTTTATACTTGTGTAAGTTTGAACGTTACCGCCAAACTTCGGCACATATGTTAGGTGTCTTCAGTACTAACTACAGAGGGAGTTAGTATCAAAGAAGGCTCCGAGCTTTTAACCTCGTGAATACCTGTACTCTTGTTAAGACAATTATAAATGCTTATTATCGACAATTGTATTGATTCAGGTTAGTTTTAAGTTTTATTTGTTTATTGTAATATTTTTAGCGCGATCTAAGGTGTATATATGTTTAATATTCCAATTCTAAACTACATCTGCAAGTGTTCGATTTATAACCTGACAACCTCCACTTCCTTTAAGTCTCTGAATTCGAAACTTACACGTGTATAAGACGTTTTAAGTGACCTCGACCATAAAAATAATACGTATTACCGAGGTGACTGAAATGCATTGTATATTACTTACCGGGCTTTTCTCTGGGGACCGGCAAATTTGTACGAATTGGCCGGAAATACGAATAATCGGAATTCCACTGTGCACGAGTTAAACACACCAAGCAGACGTGGAGATTTATTATCCAACTATAAGACTCTCCGATCAGCGGAAGTGAACAGCACCGGACTGTTGGCTAGGATAAAGAACAGATTATACGGCTGGAATCGACTTAGCATAAAGTTCTGCTTCCGGGGACAGATCGCAGTCTGCATTCAAAGGCGCAGACCTCGACACCTTCAACAGTCAACGTACCATTATTTTATGTGCAGAATTTTTTTTGGAGCACTTAAGTAATGTGTGGAGTTTTATGTTGAATTAATAACTGATAGTAGATCCATGTGTCACTCACTAGCCTCACCAGTTGCTATTTTTTAAAATTATAAATGTCATGTTTTTTGTAGTTGTCATAATTATTTAATAAGAACTTTGTGCATAAAATAAATAATGCGACCCGCGAATTAGACGATAAGTGAATTGTTTTGGTGGCAATTAATTTAAATTCCTCCAGAGCCGTCGTGGCGTTTCAGTACTAGTCTTGTGTTGCCATTCCAAATTTATGAGGACTCTGGTGTCCATTTTTGATACTGTACCGTATTTGATAGTATCCGGATTTCATTTAGTCAGGGAAAATACACGAATTCTGAAAACAAATCTGAGACTATATAATCTATTATAATGCTGTTATACAATATCCGACTAGGTTCACTTTTTGTCTTATGGTTTTTTTTTGTGGCCCACGCGTTATTTGGACATTAGTGCGTAGCGGTTGCTCAGGCAAAGAAGGCTCGGCCTATTTTAGAATAAAAACAACTAAAATTCTATTAAAAGCATATTCCTCTGGCACGCGATGTCTCTAATTCGATTCTATAATAAATGCTATTTATATAAATATATTTTATAATTTTTTCCATGTTATATTCTCTAAGTGGTGCCAAGTAATGGTAAGGTTCATAAAACTCATTACCTGAGATACATTATACATACGTAAGATTATACATTTTTGCAAAGGATTTTTTAGTTCATATACAGACAGTGGTTTCAAAGTCACCGGTATTTCCAAAAGGTATGACATTTTTTAGTTTACTTTTGCTGCGGAAGTGCAACAAACCCGTGAGTGCGGTGGGCCGTTATCAGTAGATGATAAGCAGTTATCAGCGGTTAACACCCGCAGTACGGCGGTAGTCACAATCGGCAATGATTTACAACCTCCTTTGTCCGAGCAGCTGTAAGTCACCAGACTTTATTTCTTACGATATGTTATATGTAGTTACATAGTCCATTGACATATATGTACAACACTTAAAAAAAGCAATATTCTTTAGCATATAAACGGCGTCAAGCCTAAGTAAAAGTGGACGGGAAGAGAATATCGCAGGGTTCACCTTTTCTATCTCTCCGGAGAGATGAATTCCCTTTGTGCTTACGTTGACGGATTCTGAAGCTTTATATGATGCTGAAGATGTGAAGATATGGGTAATGTAGAAGATGTGCTCATTCTGGGAACAGGGAAGAGCACAACTTGTATGCCAGCCAGAACTGTATAGCTTTAAGAAATGTGGAGGAGGTTTACAGGGTTTTGCTTTTCTGTGTCCAGGAAGGTGAAGGCCCGAACTTACTGCTATACGCGAACTTCAGAGAGCACCTCCTAAGTCGTTTAGGCGAACGTTGTTCATTGGGAGGGGAGAAGAAAGAACAAAAATGTATTACCCTTTTTAGCCTGAAAAACTGCGCAACCTACTAAATTCTGCTTTGAAATTCGCAAACAAAGTTTTGTTTCATCGAACTGGTTTCTGTTTCATCCGACGTGATCTACAGCGTTTAATTGTGGACGTTTATTAGTTTTTGAGCTATTTATCAAGAGAACCTGTTAAAATATACTTTTGTTATATTTTTAGTATAATTGTTACTTATAATTATTTGGTTTTGATAAAAAAAACAAAGCATAATTGCGACAAGTCTCCTTGGTCTAATTCTTGAACACACGGATGAGTACTGATAGCGCGAAGTGCGATGTGATAACACATGCAGTAAACACTTACTCAAAACGCCTCTACTCCATTATTTATTATTATTGCCTTTTAACTTTGACAAGGTACTTCATCATCACAAAATACTTCTTTGGTCCACTCATCAGCAGTCTTAAATAATTTAATAGTGTTCATTTTTTCACCAGTTTTATTATGCTAAGAACAAGTACTGGGCAGAACTGTATACCTGCCTCGTGACTTCATGGAAGTCACTGATGGTTCCTGATATTTTTAAGTAAGCGACCCGCCTTACTTCCCTTACTCCCTACTTCCCAGAATCTTACCCTTTTCTTATACAAATATGTCTCAGCTTTAGCCCCAGACCCCACTTGTTCCTAGACATTCCACCCAGTATGTAGTAACGTAACTCTTAATATTTGTATATACCAGTGTATTGCTCCTACTTCATAATAAAGCTTTTCTTTAAAAGACTCTCCTCTACAAAGGTTATTTAACTGTAGAGATTCCACCGAGTATGTAGTAACGTAACTCTTAATATTTGTATATACCAGTGTTTTGCTTGTACTTCATAATAAAACTTTTCTTTCCTTTCTTTTAAAATACTCTCCTCTACAAAGGTTATTTAACTGTAGAGATTCCACCGAGTATGTAGTAACGTAACTCTTAATATTTTTATATACCAGTGATTTGCTTGTACTTCATAATAAAGCTTTTCTTTTAAAAGACTCTCCTCTACAAAGATTTTTTAACTACCGACTAAAATGTTTTTTGAGGCTCAACTAAATGCTTGTGAAAAAAACTGTTCGGTATTTTGGGAATTAGCGTGTTAGGAATTCGGATTAATGTTTTTAATATTCGTTCAGATTTGCCAGATTTGCTGATGTTCAGTTCATTAAAGTACCTGAAGTATATGAAAAATGATTAGCGTTGTCAATAATGCGTGTTAATTTCTCTTAGAGAAAGTAGCTCTGGTTTCTCCAGGATCGATTGTATCATTCTATCAGAAATAATTAAACAGTAAGTAGCAGGATAATAATTGTGATGTGTTCGGTAAAACAGCTGTGTCGGTGTCATGATTCTCATCGAAAGCTTTCTCTCTGTAGCTCTCCTTAATTCCCTGCGCCTTAATACTGACCTATAGAGTTTTATAATGAAGCATAGTAAGGCCTCAGGAGTTTCCCGAAAATAGATAAAAAAGCTGTCAGGAGGTGAGGTGTCAGGGAAGGAGCCTGACCATGGCAATACGTATTGGCTAATGAATACATACTTTGTTCCATGACCACTTCCTACTTGTGCTGATATATGAGTTATCTTTGTAATTGTCGTTTGTCTTGGCTCCATAGCAGGCTAGAGTTTCTTAGTTTTACTCCCATTATTTGTGGTAGTTTATCAAACGATGTTGATACATCTAATGTAAATTCTGTTTCTTTTGTCTTCAAACAAAAAATCAACATGAGCATCAAACCAGACATTTTTTATCTTGTGTATTCTATCTGTCGATTCCTGTAGAATTCGTCTTTTTCTTTCTATTTTCGTTTTTTATATTTAATTTCGTCGATTGATACTTGACTGTCAGTATAAATAGTTTTATACTGATTTATCTTTGAATTTGTTCTCACAGAAGATTGCTAATCATTAATGCTTCTATTTGTATTGTTTTTTTGTCAAAACTTTATTGTGAATCCTCACAATTACAATTTGGCTTATTGGGCAATAGGTAGTTGTGATAAATATTCTCAGTCCTACCATACTTACAATTTTCATTCATTCGCTCATTCATGCAGTATTCACAAACAGCGCAGAGACCTCCCAAATCCACATGGTAGTCACAACCCTCGCATGCGAAAGAGGAAGTGAAGTCTTGGGTAGTCCCACAGCTCCTCCGTCAGCCGTGTCGCCAGTGCCGAACCAGTTGAGGCTGACCAAGAGCGCGAGAGCCACATACGCTCAGGACATGATTGGAGAAACTGGCCATTCCCAGTACTCCCACTGTACGTATTTATATTAAGTCACGAAGCCATTGCCGTTTTAGTCTCCGAGGAGGATTATAGGGATGAGTGGTGCAGTGCAATCACCGTGCTACAGGATTAGGGTGGTTGGAAAGGCTACTATGGAATTTCATGAACATGGAAGGGATGAGTTACAGAATGTAAGGTATATTAAGATCGTTATGAAGGGTTTTGTTGCTGACGTAATAAGGGACATTTACTATTGTTCTCAGGACTTTCGATTGAAAGGATTGGATGCGCGTGATGTTCGACTTTTTTGCTGTCCCCCATAGCTCTATTCCGTCTGTCCAGATTGGCCGTTAGTTTAAAGACCAAAATAGAACTTCTATCGAACACATGTAGTCTACTGTTAACCCTTATTTACATTGAATCGTGAGCTGCTTGGGTAAGATTGATCATTGAAGACACTAATACGCCTCCTTCACTTCACCGTAGAACAGCTGATTAGCATAGAGAAGTGCCCCGAAGCAATGAGCGGACGTTAGATGATTTCTCATACTTCGATATGCCCGTTCGGCGGAAAGGTTTTTGCCTTTTGTAGGCTTGAGTGGTGGCTGGATAGAAAGCTGGTCAAGACGGTCGGCTACCGCTGCCTTAGATGTAGCAGGCGCTAGTTGAGGTTGCACAATGACACGCTACCGGTAGCATATGTCCCCGGGGCTTGGCCTACTACTGTAGCCATATGACTGAATCTATCTCAACTTAGAGCGTCTTGACAATGTGTCAATCGTCTTTCTTGCTCTTGACCCAATAGCCCCAATGTTGTGGTATAGATAAATCCCTCTATTATCAGTAATTATTAGCCAGGATGTTGGGGAGGTCCGATGTCCTGTCCAGATCCTGAAAGTAGATTTCTTCTTCGATAATAATTATTGATTTAGTTAGAAGCCGATACCTTTCCACCCCAGTCGAAGCTCTACCAACGCTAGTGAGGATCTTCCCAATTGGAATTGTCTTTGGCCAAACTCTTGCAAGCAGTGTACCAAGGATGGTACAGAAACCTGAAACCTGGGCTCAATGCCTCCCTTAATTGAAGTTACCTAGGGCCCACTAATATTAATAATTATTTATTAGTTAATTAACATTACCTTTCCGAAGTTTATTTCTCTTTGGTTAATAATCATTGAAATATTTCATTATTTATTCTTGACAGACAAGAAGTTTTTGAAAAAATAAAGTGCAAATGGCTAAGTTGTATTAAAGAAAAGGAAGGAGATGGCGAGAACAACCTAGAGAAAGATAGAATCGAAAAAGGTAGCTACCTGCTGGATAGAAACCGCAAAGACCTAGGTTTGAGTCTAGTATATACGTATGTAGTTTATTTATCACTATATACGTACGAGTAGCCCGTGGCCCTAACATCATAATCATCAATTTAATATCGATCTAAGTAATAAATAGACACAATTTTTTATTATTTCAAATGTTTAAGTGAAGGTCCGTTTATATTAACGAAATAGTAAGCAATAACTAATTATCGATAACTGGACTTCTTTATCAGATTTAACGCCAAAAATGGAATGCACTACGTCTAAAAGTGACAAAAAAAAAATTAGATTTTAGTGTCGCAGGTCGTGACCGCAAATGAACTATACTTGTACATTTGACTTCAAGTAACAGTTTCTCCAGAAAAATTTTAAGAATTTCTGTAAAACTTGAAAATGATTATAAATATTAAAGGGGTACTCCAGTATATTTTGAGCTAGAGTGAAACATACCTTTAACATTTGAGATCGATTTGGCAAACACTTAGGTCCATATTGGCAGACCTGAATCAATCTATAACCTCCCCACCCGCGGGGCTTGGCACATAGCTTGGCAGTTTCCGCCTTGTTATAAATACCAGCTTACCTGTTGGATTGTTAAGGCGCTTCCTATAACTGAAGTGGCCCATTTTTTTTTCGAACGCGTCGGGAATACTGGATTACATCACTGGCAAGTTTTAGATTTATTTTCTCTCTCTGTAAAGTGGGTGTGCGTTGAAGTGCTGTGGATTCCAAGATCAGAATCCTTGAACTCAAGATAAACCTATTCTACATTTTTATAATTTTTTTTTTTTTATCAGTTCATATATGTCATGCTTGTACGATGTTTGAGGAGTGGATCACAAAGTCTAGTCAAATTTGCAATAACGGCTGCTTGGCATTTTGTGTCTTACCGTATACAACAGTAGGAAAAAAAAAATTGGTTTAGTTTCCTTTAGTTTTTGTATCAGCTCTTGCTCAATATTGTATACAGCTTTAGAATTTTAAAGGACTGGTTCAACCTGAATGAATGATGAAGAACAATTACAGACACTGGTTATAAATACATGAAAGACTTCAATATTCCTAAATATTTTTATTTGATTAACTTTAATTTAAATTAATTACTTAATTTGATTAACTGAAATAATATTTATTGACTTTTGACTCAAACAATTTTACTCAGTTCCAGACTGTACTAAATTATTGTCACTACTACTCCAGTGGGCTCCATTTGCACGTACACCTTCTAAGCTGTAAAGAGTGGCCCAGAATTAACGCAAGATTTGATTTAAATAACAAACACAGTTTTTAGTATTTTTGTTGTTATTTTTTTATTGGATTATAAAGTAAATAGGATAGGGTTATTTATGGAATAACACATGGCCTCACATGCAAATGGCCTCCACGACTTTGATGGCAAATACGCACTCTTTTGTCGAAATTTTCCATGAACAATTGGCGTAAATGTGGTTGAATTTCGTTGATGCAGCGTTGAATTTCCTCTTTTAATGCACGGGTGGATGTGGGCTTGTTGACATACACCTTTGACTTCAAATAACCCCATAAAAAGAAATCTAAAGGTGTTAAATCACACGATCTAGGGGGCTAAATTCTGTTCACCGAAACGAGAGAGTACACGACCTGGAAATGTCTCATGCAGTATTTGAATTGTTTCATGGGTTGTATGGCATGTGGCACCATCTTGTTGAAACCACATATTGGCCACATCAATATCATCTAATTTCGGCACAAAGAACTGTGTTTACGACACCGAATTGATGTCGAACTTTAATTCAAATTAATTACTTAATTTTATTAACGGAAATAATATTTATTAACTTTTGACTCATAAAATTTTACTCAGTTCCAGAGCGTACTAAATTATTGTCACTACTACTCCAGTTGGCTCCATTGTAGTCATTTGCACGTGCCCATTCTAAGCTGTAATTTTCATTTCAGTTATATATAATTACTTTTTATGGGCTAGTTGTTGTTTGTCAAGTCGTTGAGACGTTAAAGGGAACTTCCGTGCTAAACTTAACGTGCACATACTAACTTATATCTGCAAACATAAAATAAAACCAATTAAGTTTTTAAGAATAATTTTCGACAAACTACTATATTGCATGCTACGATAGTTAAGTTTCACGATATTATCTAAAGATTATATCATACAAATTTAAACAATGTTAGAATCAGAAAATAAAAATTCTTCAAAATATTGCTAACATAGAGCAATTACCCTAACATTAGGACTTAAGGCATAATATATTATGTTTTTATGTTACCATATAGTTTGCTATTTATATTTTTTTTCTAAATTTAAGCGTGTACATCAATGAATACATCATTCATAATCAAGAGGGATGATGCCAGTTTGTTTGTTTTTTAAACTACATGCATTCCATATTAGCTTAAGGTTATTTTTATCATGTAAGCATGAGAAATACATTTATATGACGATATGAAGGAGGTCAATTCAGTGTCGGATAAAAACAAGTTCAAAAGTGATATGTATTTGTTTTATGATACTTTTATGATTATTTTATGACACACCTTATGTCTATATTAAATCATCTCTACTTGGTGATGTATACTGCATTATCAAATCAAATTTTTAAATGAACAATTTATTTTAACAGTTATTTTGCAATGAAAGACACATTTTGAATAAAGTGAACCACTTTTTGCATCCTTTGTAGAACTCTTGAGGGTGTTGTAATTGTGTCCGAACGCCAAGCACTAATAGAATTTAATTGATGTATATAAATTTATATATAACAATTAAATTATAGTCAAGCCATCATAGAAATGTTTGCTTGAACGACCACAATCATAGTAAGGTGGCCGATAACCGTAGTTCTGAAACACCCTTTCAAAGACATGACACAGGGGTATTGGCTAAGGGATGACTCAAGTTGTCAAAGGCCCTTAACTGGCCCATAAAGTGAACGAGTGGTGACATTGCTCATTGATTTATCACCTATATACTTTATGGGCTTTTTATTGCCAGCATAAAGGTCTGATTCCCTCTTGTAATGGCTAATTACTTCTTAAATTAACCTTTGCAATAACTGGCAATTCTTTTGAATACTACCTTACCAATAGTCATTTCTAACGAACAAATTAACTCTGACAAGTATCTGAATAAACAGGTTAATGTATAGCTGAGGCCGAGGGGAGAGGCTCTACTTTGAAACCGAATTACCATTTGTTTTTGTTTTTTTTTCATTTGTGGAGTTGGCCATACTGAAGGTAGGTGGGCCCACGTGCTCCCCTCCCCTTCCCTTTCCGCAGTTTTAATCAGTATTTTTTTTTTTCTATTTCCCCACCAAAAAAGATTTTTTATTGTGACGACGTATCTAAATGTTATAACCAGACTCTGGGTCTTTATGGAGGAATAAAAAACAGGAAAATATGCTATATAATATGGAGTTAATATTAACGTAGATCATAATATAGTAACAGTAAAATAATAATAAAAAATTAAGCTGCAATAAAATATCAAATACTTTAATGTGCAATAAAGAAGTCTTACTCGCTCTCAACTGATGATGAAATTAAAGGAGAGTATAAAAAGAAAAATTAAGACTACATATTTCACATTGAATCCGACTATTTTAAATATTTCACGGTTAGTGGTTTTAAAACGTATCTAAATTTTCCACGTGATAGACGACTAAATCAATCCAGTTGCCTTGCCGTTGTCTTGTAATTCCTAGGTCCTCTCCCCCCTGGAAATGCCTATATTTAACAACTTTATTATGGTAAAATTACAATCTGCCTCATTGGGCATTAAGTAATTGTGATTCATTCATACCATATTTACAATTTTCATTCACAAACTATTTACAAACAGCCCAAAGACCTCCTAAATCCACATGGTTGTCACCTCCCTCGCATGCAAAAGAGGAAGAGGAGTCTTGGGAAGTCCCCCACGTTCCTCCGTCAACCGCGTCACCGGATACGAGCCAGTGGAGGGTGACTAAGAGCGCGAGAGCCACATACGATCAGGACATGATTGGAGAAACTGGCCATTGCCAGGACTCCCACTGTTACGCATTTATAGCAGGTCACGAGGCCACTGCCGTTTTAGTCTCCGAGGAGGATTATAGGGATGAGTGGTGCAGTGCAATGGCTGTGCTAGGAGATTAGGGTGGTTGGATAGGTTACTATGGAATTTCATGCACTTGGAAGGAATGAGTTAGAGAATGTAAGGAATATTAAGATCGTTATGAAGGGTTTTGTTGCTGACGTAATAAGGGCTCCATTTTAATTTCCTATTTCTTTCTCACATTAAAAAAAAAATTAGAAACATTAAAATATGCAAATATATGGATCCAAGAACGCTGACCTGCACCCGTTGCTTGGTGTGCCGTCGGTGGGTGAGTTCATCCGCCGGAGACACATTAAGTTTTTTGACTCGTTGCACCACATGACAAATCCAGTGTTTAACACTATGACCCCGCCACCCCTCCCACACCAATGGCAACAGACTGTCGGGGAAAAATTAGGTTAAAAATTAGTATGTAAGTTAGTTTTAAGGTTGATCAAAAAGGTGAGCCCCATCACCTTATTAGTCAGTTTAGTCAAGTCAACCATCTCATCATAAATGAAACCAAATCTGGATAGATATTTAGTAACCTTCCTAAAATATGTATTTGTTACCAATCCGGGCTTTGGAAAATCAAGTTCTCAAATGGTTTTACGAAAAAAACAATCTCTTAAAAAAAGATTCGATTCGATCACCTTTGAACGCCAAATTTTCCCCGTGGTTAAAGGGACATTATAGGAAGTAACACTTATGTAATTTCAATAATATTACGAAAATTAACGTTTTGAAAGTTAACATATGTTTGGGACAATATTTCAGTTATTACTTCTTTTTTTTTTGTATATATTTGTCGAAAAAGGCAGTTATTCCATTGACCAAGATGTATTAACAAACAAAATGATGGTATTTTATTTTCAATAATTTTAGATGCTAGTTATGAGGTCCCGTAATTATATCCGGATATTATTTCTGCTTTGCGTAAATTTATTTATTTAAAAATGAACAGTTTAATCAGTTAGTTTCAAACAATATTAGGTATTATTTCCCCCAAAGATAATTACCTGAACAAAACCGCCTGCGTTAATAGCGACCCATACTTTAGTTCGTTTAGTGCGTTCATCGTTTAGAGGACAAGCACTGTAATTGACAGGGGTTTTAACCCAGATTATTTACATCGGGGAACTGTACAGGGGCCACTCTACAGACTATGACTATCAAATAACACCGATTAAAATACCGACAAAGTTCGAAAGTTTTGAATGAGTGAGGGTCATTCTTTATTAGGTATCAATTTGATCACCTAATCAAAGTAGACAACCGAATTTTACCACAAACTCAAGTAGTTAGATTGAAGATATATTAAGAGTACGGTACCGTTTTTCAAAGATCATATACTAATTTGCGTACAAATTCGTCACGCTCTAAAAATTCCTTACGTTGACGACTTCGTTAGAACATTACACAGAATATATCACGACGCGCCGAACCCACTCATACAAAAACTGTCCAATGTCACTAGATCTAAATTAATAACCATACAAAAATCTTCAACACGAGGGAGGAAACAGCCTATGCCTTCTTGTAAGCTGTAGGCCTAAATTTTTGAAAAATTAGAAAAACACGTTGCTATTCGAAGTTGTTAGTAAATAAGCTAGAAAAAACAAAAAAAACTTTAAAAGCGTGGAATCAGCGATAAATAGCACAAGGGGTTGATCAAGGCGGATGGTGACAAATCCCGCAGGACATGGAGGTATTGAGGAGGATTCCCGGCCTTAGAAGAATCCGGGGTGGCTTAAAGGTAGATGACGGCCCATTTAGGGCAGGATTTGTGTTGAATAGTAGACCCGTGGAACAGTGGCCTTGCCGTTCCCATTATAACATAAGTTATGTTTATTTTTTGACTGCCTTAATTTTTTATTTATCAATTATGAGCTGGTGTTAGTAAAAACAAACCGCATTATTGCTTATTGATACATTTTGTAATTTCCTAAGAATTGGCAAGTAGTGTTAATACAGTTAGTCCTACAAGACGGTAAACGCATGAAAATGAAAAAAGGAAATTTGTTGATATAGTAGTTAGATGAGGAAGTTGGTAATTACTAGTAATTTTATGAGATAGATAAACAACTTCATTATGATTGTGACTACAATCTGCCCCATTGGGCAATAAGTAATTGTGATAAATGATCTCATTCATACAGTAATTACAAACAGCCCAGAGACCTCCCAAGTCCACATGGTTGTTACCTCCTGGTATTCAAAAGAGGAAGCGGAGTCTTGGGAAGTTCCACACGCTTCTCCGTTTTTTTTTTGTTTTTTTCCGTTCTTAACCCCTTGAATTTAATACAATATGAAAAATATGAACAAAAGAATTGACAAATTTTCTCCTCTTTCTGCTATGCGCAGATGCATTTGAAGGAGGTTGGGTTACATAAAATCAGATTGAAGTTAATAGGAAATAACATGAATACAGATCTAGGTGATGGGGCTCGCCTTCAGTTTGAAAATGAGGGAGAAAAACTTACAAACTAGCCTAAACCTAGAATCTAAGACTAAAGCGTTCCTGCCATCGATGGGGGAACGGAGCGGGGGTTACAGTGTTTGTCAAGTATTGGAGGGAGTCGAAAAATTTGATATGTCTACGTTGGATGAATTCATCCACCGTAGGCAGCTCAAAGATCTCGTGAAGCTCACTCCTCCGTCAGCCGCGTCACTGGATAAGAACCAGTGGAGGCTGACCAATAGCGCGAGAGCCACAGACTCAGGACTCAGTGAGTAATTTAGTAAGAAGTATTGACTAAAGAGAAGATGGTTTGGTGAATTCTTGAGGTTTATTTAAATGAGAGACGGTAAATTTTTGGTTATGTGTTATATGGGGAAAGAACGTAGTCTAATGAAGGGATTATCATAGAAATTGCTATATAGATTCTTATTAATTCACTATATTGTATTTAAAACATTTATATTTATAATATCTAAATAAATAATGTACAAAGTAAAGGTACAATATAAAGAGAACGTCTTGTTGCGCGCTAGGGATTCTGTGAGGGTTTTATAAATAATTATTAAATGATTGTAAAAAAACTAAAACTAGTTGGTATTTTTGTTCAACATACTTCATTTTATTTATCAACTGTTAGTGGGCAATGGTTAGTACGGGATTTATTATTTATTAGTGAATACAATCAAAGCTCACGATGCCATGATTAATAATATGTATTATTCGTTGTATTTTATGTGGACAATGATTACAAACGGTCATTAAAACAGTCGTTTATAGAAACAATGATGACACTCTTAAAATATATATAGTATACATATTTAAATATATATATATATACATATAGTACATGGTGAATTTTGTTGGTGTACTACCTCGCGAGCAATGTTTATTTTTGTGCCGAGAATTAATTATGCGGTTTAGCAATGGAGGAAAACCTTGCCTCAAACTTTTACTCCTTCTCGGTAATTTGTCTTTAAGTGTCTTCGAAGAAATGGTGCTCTGTCAATGCTAACAGACGCTGGTGGACTCCTGGTGTTCGTCGGTGGTTTGTTTTTCTCGGAATAGTGGCGTTGCGATTTGACAGCTGGCTATTATTTTTATTACTGACATCCGGTGTGACCGATCGGCAAGTTAGTTTATTAATATTCACAATAAATAGTGATGGTATTGTAATCGACAACCGTCGTGAGATTCAATAACTCTAATTATGTAATATACATGTTGAGGATTTTCGAATGTTTTTCCAAAATAAAACAGTTCTTTTCGTACGAACTAGCAGCAAATATTACTAGACCATTTTTTTATGTTTTCCGAGGTGGAATAAACACTATTATATTAATTATTATTAAATGATTTATCTTCATGAAAGTACATGCTGTGTTATTTGTACTTTATTTTAAAATTAAGATATACGTTAAAGCGTTTATATACTTCTAGTAAATTTGAATGTAATAAACCAAAAATAAATAATACCATAAACAAACAAACGCATATATAACCATAATCAATAAAAAAAACAAAAAAAAAACAATTATATTACTTCTGACTAGTCGAGTCGGTAAAAGAATGTACACGAGTAGTGGAGCAGCCAACTTGCTGCCTATCCCTATAGGAGGCCTATCCCCCACTTCATCCTGTTTTCCCCTCCAGCATTCCCTCTACCTGCCGTACATTTGTCATCAATACATATTATAGTAATACGGTTTTGTTTTCACAAATATTTACCAATCTGCCTTCTATTAATAATAATAATTCCAAATAAAATTATCCATCTGAATTACCTGAGATAGTTTATTTTATTTCTTGTGTTTTTCAATTAGACTATTTAACCAGTAAAGCAACTTTGTTCGTTTGCACATTATTGTTTCTTTGTCGGGTCGTCATCAAGGGGCGGGGGACGCCTGCAGCGGGCTAGGGTCTCTACGACCCGGCCGATGTCCCGGAAGCGTCAAGCGTCTTTGAACTTTTCTGGTGGCCTAGTTGGCGGGCAGCTTATTCGTATTGATCTGACTCCATAAGATCTAAGAAGGTGTGCCCCGACAGTGCACTATGTTCAGGATAATAGGAGAAGGGTAGGTATTATAGGCAGTTAATGTCGTCTTGGAATGACCACGAATTCACACTCGGTATCTGAGGTGAAAACCGTCCGGATGCCAAAGGAGAGTGTGGACCGGAGAGAGACAGACTGGATCGCTGGGGGAGACACTACTAGGTAAAGTTTGCAGGGCCACGGCAACCGTCGTCCGCGAGGAAAAATTACATTATAAATATAGACTGATGTAACATTTTGAACTTCATTTTTTGGAACAAATTTGCTATTCCTATTGAGATTGTCACAAACTACGTATGTCTCTCATGCTCACAGTCTCAAATGTTCTAGATGTTTCCATTTGCATCAGTTTATCGTGTAATAGACCCTAAATTATTCCGTGATGTTTGACGACCGTGTTAGCTTAGCATAGTCATATTTGTGACGTCTCAACCCTCACATGATATTGTTGTTAGACCCAGAATCATAAATTAAAAAATATTCTTTGTCGCCGGTATATGTTATAAAGAATACCAGTTGTTTTTCTTTTATCGTGTACTTGGATTTTTTTTTTTTTTTAGATACTCTTATTTTACTGTTCCAATTTCATACTACGTCGTTTGATCTGTTGTATGAATTTACTGTATATAATGAATGTGGCAATTGTTACAGAAATTGTTGTATTTCGCAGAAAAAAAACAGTAATGTTGTTATTTGTTAAAAACAAAATAAATGTACCGCAGAATTATTCGGTTGCAATAAAAAGGAAGTGGCCACGGCAGGCTGGGTTCGGGCTTAATTAGTTTCCAAGTGTCGCCCCCAGATGTCGCCCTTCCATTAAACTGACTCCTCTACGGAAGTGGTTATTTTTAACTATAGCTTATAAATAGTCAATAAAATAGTGTCAATTAGTTAAATGAAGTAGTCAAATAATTAAAAATAACTTTTGAGTACAACATATTTAAGACTTGAACTGAAAAATTCTTTAAGGTACATCGGTTCTGTTGCTCAAACTTCGTCGGCTTGATAATATAATTATTAGTGATATAGTTATACATATATTATACATTCATACTTTGAATATTTCATTTTGTCTATCATATGGTATTTCCCTGGTACTATTTAGACTGGGGATGAGTACATTTTAGACAGAGTTCGCCGGGCGCTGTCTGCTAACTGTTATCATAAGTGGTGACCGGCGAAAATATATGTGTATACCCGACGAATGTTCCTTCAGATAAGAACGGCGCCTGATGGCCCTGATGAATCACAAACAATGAAGATAACTACCAGCAGTACAATACTCCAGCGAGTATTTATTTTATTCCTTCTCTTCAACAATTCTCTCACAATGACGACTATCCTAGCGATATCGCAGTCTTTGGAATGTTTTCTAGTCGAGTGGCTACTGCCGGGTGAGGGTTTGAGATCGAATCTACGATGCGTTTCATTATTGGTAGGTGATTCTTAATTATCATATTTTGTTTTATATTTGGCTTGTTATCAACTGAGGCAGCTATCAGTGATGACTCTTGGGTTTATAAATCAAAACAATGCTGTAATTTGAGTACCGATAAGTGTTCATTACTTGATTAAATGGGGGTTCAATCATTAATGTGTTTTGGCTATGTGAACAAATTTCCGACATTTTTCTCTTTGTTCGAATTGACTGTCAAAATTGAATCGGTGTTAAGTTATTAATGTTTAAACTGTTTTACAATTCTAGCAGGGAAATATTATTATGCGTTGAACAAATAGTATCTTCTAGAAACTTCTACAATTACAATCTGCCTAATTGGGTAATAAGAAATTGTGATAAATTTTCTCATTCATACCATGTTTACAATTTCCATTTACTCGCTCATTCATACAGTATTTACTAACAGCGTAGAGACCTCCCAAGTCCACATGGTTATGTCGCATGCGAAGGAGGAAGGGGGAGTACCAGCAAGGAAAGGCTCGCCAAGAGCGTGAGAGCCACAGACGCTCAAGACATGATTGGAAAAACTCCCAGAGGACTCCAACTGCCCAGTATATACAGTGACAAGCCACTGCGGCTTTAGTCTTAGAGGAGGGTTATAGGGATGAGTGGCGCTGTGTAACGACTGTGCTAGGGGATTAGGGTGGTTGTATAGGTTATTATAGGAAATGGTATATAATATTAATTTATAAGTTTATCATTAATATTTCTTTTTTTTTTTCTTTTTTTTTTCTCGCGGCCTTAAAGACCACGCGAATATAATACATTCGATTATTTTCTTGTTTCTGCTATTCCTTTCCTTCCATTTTCCCCTCATTATCTCTACGTGCTTTTGTTTTCTTTCTTCTGTCCACGCGACTCCCTTTTTCGATTTTTTCTTTCCTTGAACAAGAACCTTGATTTCCTTCAGTCTTTTCCTATGTCTTTCTCCGTCCTGACAATCCTGGTCCGTTATTCCTAGTCTTTCCGTTTCTTCCTTCATCTGCTTGGTGCATCCCCTTGATCTTTTGTATCCTCGGATTTTCTGGAACATTTCCTTGTTTAGTCTTTCCGGGGCCATTCTTACCATATGTCCGAGGAATTTCAGTCTCCTGATCATTATGTCCGTTTCTAGGTCTTTGTAGATTTCCTGCTTGGATCTTAGCCTGTATCCTTCTTTAATATTTCTTTATTATTACCTTCTCAGAATTTATTTCAGCTTGTTTACAATATATTTTTTTTTTGTTTTAGGTGAGTACCCTCCTGAAATTATCGGTGAGTAAGTATAAATTATAACCAAGTTTATTTATTGTTTTTTTCGCCTTTATCCAAAAGGGACATAGGAAAAAAGTCTTCGGACTTAGTGCCTGCAAGGTTGTCTCATCAAAAAAATGTTTTGGATTCATCTTTTGACACAAGAATACTCATCTGTCTATAAGTAATCTGTACTATTTTGGTATGCAGTTTAAAGAAGCGAAATCAGTGTACTTCGAGGTATTGTGTTATTGACACTTAAAATGTCAGACCTATTGAATCATTTTTTTCGTCCGCCGTTGACAGATAAACAAAATACGGTTGTCATGCATACCCGAATGAGAGTAGACGTTTCTCATTCGGTTATGGCTTTGATGAATGTATATTATGTCTGTTTTTCTGTCGGTTCACAAGTTCCCGGCTGCCGAAGGAAAAAAAAAAATGGGAACACGAAGTAAAATTGAAAGGGCTCATCAAGGCTAATACGTGGTGGTTTATGGGGTACTTGTGGGGACAAACGGGGATATGCTCCAAGGAGGGAAGGGGAGTGAGAGGGTTCTGTAACTCCAATCAACTGCCTCCACAAATAGACGGGCATTATTCTTAGAATAGGACTTAGTTTGGCTTCACAGTCAATTACCCACAGCTCAATAACAATTTGTTAGTCTCCTCTCTTCCTCCCTCCTTCCAGTCTGCCAAAGAGGAGGAAATAACCTATCCATCATTAGGGCAGTTATTTTTAGTTATAATTTTATTATACTTTCAATAAACGTACATACATGTTATATGATATATGACTAAAAGTGAAATCATGATTATGACTCTCTAGAAACTCCCTAACCAGGATGAAAGGTTCCTGATTCTTGATTACTGCCTCCACACCATGCATGCAATTAATAGCGACACACAGTGCATGTTGAATCATATCGCGATAATAAATTTGATGAAAATGTAATATTTTTTTTGTTTTATTCGTTTAGGTTTGCGTTGACTTATTTTGAATTCAGAGATATAGTACAATAATATGTTAATATGTCTGTGTTCTGTCCAACATCGTAACCAATAGATAATAGTCGCTAATTAATTAACTCTGTCATTGGTCCTACCGAGACAGGCGTCATTAATACTGCAACAAATTACAGATCTTGACGTCCTGGTCTCGAACAATGAGAATTTTATTTGGATTTCAGTGCGATATAACAGCAAAAAGTCATCAGCAAGATGTTTATAGATTTATTTTCATAATAGTTACAAAATAACGAGCGGTCATTTAATGATTAATCATTCGGAAGTTTCATAACCATTGAGAGCTTAAATAATAAATTCATCACTATCAAGATAACCTTTAACTGTGTGTGTGTGTGTGTGTGGCATGTTAACTCATGACTGAATGTTTTTCTCCCTACAAGATACATGATACTGCTATGTTTATGCATGCACGGTAGCTAGCTTTAACAACAGGAAGATGACGTTCTAGCTGTGACTAATCTCCCGCATTAATAAGGTCTTGCAAATTGCGATTCGCTCTTGTACCTCTGACCTGGCCGAGTTATATCAATGGTAGGCACACTTCTCACGGTAGTGACCATTACCATCGCATGGTCGAGTTATGCCATGACAATCGGTCTCACGTCTTTTTGAATTGGTAGAGCCCTTTAACGAAACCAACTTTTTCTCAAAAAAATAATCATCTGGCGTAATTAGTTAAATTGAATTGTTAGCAGTACAATTTTGTGCTGTCATCATCGTAAGGTTGCTTCAAGGAGTTCTCGATGTTAAAAATGGAGTCGGGTAGTAGAAGTATAATAGAAATACAAACTTTCTTTTCTCACCAATTTCTCGAAATTGGTCGTTATTTACTTAATCTAAACCCAAAACCAGCAATTAAACCATAAATTAGAGTAGTTCATTTTAAGTCCCCTGGTAATGGAGAGCTTTTGACAATGTTCGGCAGGCTGGTTTGCTTTACAAGCTCAAAAAGATATTTACCTCAGACCCTTTTCCTAATCCTTTAGAATATTCTAACTACTATGCCATAAAAGCAGGAGCCATCCTCTATAATCTATAAACCGCTGATCTCCCCTCTACCACCAATACCTTCTTGGCAACATTTGCAGATGACACTGCAGTCCTGTCATCCCGACCAGACCACCATTTTTTTTTTTTTTTTTTTTTCCTCCTAAACCCCTTGAAGTTATACAATGAAAAATATTACAAGAAGCTTTGAAAATTTCTCCTCATTCTGCTATGCGCAGATGCATTCGAAGGAGTTCGTGTTACTCAACAATACAGGTTGTGGTTAATAGTAAAATAACATGAATACAAATCTAGGTGATGGGGCTCACCTTCAGTTCAGACCACCATGATATAGCATCCCTTCAAATACACCTTGCTGAGATCGAGTATTGGTGCCACCAATGGCGAATCAAAGTTCTCATGGAACTGAAACGGTAATTCGCTGACGATCGGAGTTCATCCGCAATGCCAAAACAAAGTCGATGCTGATTGCATTAGAGTTCACCTTATCACTTGCTTAGACGTAAACAACCTTAATTCCTAATTATACATCTCAATACAACAAAATATTACAATCTTGGTTTTTTTTTTTAACAAATAAAATAAAATTAATTGTTATAATTACGTGAGTGAAAAAAAATAATAAAAAAAAATAGTTGGGACCCAACAAATAGTATTGGAGGAAATGAAAGATTTATTAAATTCGCTAGTCTCAATTTAAATTTTAATCAGCCAAAGTATTGTTTGAATTTGACAGCAGCTCAGGTAGTATAAGGCACCCAGATTGTCTCGCTACTATCCACTCACTAAGCCTCTGACTTAGTACGGAGTCTAGTGGGGTGGGCATGTTTTCGAAACAGGTAGTTTATCAGCTTCCTGTTCATCTAACATCGACGCTGGTGTTCATTAGTCGTGGTCGGACAGTACAAAGCTGAAATAGTTGGGAGAAGGGAGTGGCCTTTGAAAATTTAGTGTTGCGTATCTGCCAACCCAATGTTATCCAGAAGAACTATCCCTAACCTCCACGAGTGATTTAACGCTGGTCCTACTTATGTGATCCCTGAGCTAGATAGGATCTATTTAAATTAGCGCATTTTAGCCTCATTCGATTGTAAAGCGTAATATCTCCTCATTCTACCTATACCTCATCTACAGACCACTTTAAAATTAAAATTAAATTATCACCTTTTTTTTTGTGTGGAAGAAACGCGACAAAAATGGTGATAATTAGAAGCATATACGTATGTAACGTTATTTTTGAAATACTGCATTCATGATTTGTTATATTTTTTTCCCACGTAAAATAGAAAAAATAAGGTTATCTGTTTCTCTTAGGGGTCAAGGCTGGATAATATCGAATGCTATCTAAAGCCTCGAGATTATGTAGATACCAATCTTATACCTACGTACATGTGATTTCCATCCCCCATTTTTTATATTTAGCGAATCACCAGAAATAGTTTCTCTGTACTCGGAATTCGAACAAATAAACTATATTTGTGCGAAGCAAGATGAGCGGAGCAACGCTGTTCTCCTGAAGTTCTTAAGCTTCATGGGGTTTATCTATAAAATGTGGAATCTTGGCAAGAACCCTCTAAGAAACTAAGCAGGACAAATGCCTGGCATTTATAGGCGTATTAATATAAATTATGTTTGTTTCTATTTAGATACTGTCACATGACTTGTTACTCAGTTGCTACACACGACAGAACAGCTTAGTAGAGTTTCAACATAGTTAATTTTTCGCAAAACCTTGTTTAGAGGGATGTTTGTTTTAGATAGTTATTATCTTAAAAATATTTCACAGAACATTGCATAAACTGCTCAAAATGAATGGTTCAGCATTCTTCAAATAAATGGTCTGCATTCTATCTCTGAAATTCCTCAATCTCTGACAGACATACAATGGACCCAAATCCAGAAGTGTGTGGTTCTGAAAATATGCTGAGACATATTACTACTCTTATTTTCATGATTTCCACAAAATCACACGACCCGAAAATGTTCTAAATCAAGAAGTCGATGAAGAGGAGTTTGTCATTTACCATTATAATTTGATATCTTATTCATGCAAAGCTATTATTATTATTTTTAATCTCACCCATACTGTTAGGTATAAGATATCTCCCCTCACTTAATGCCAAATTTCCAAAACTTTTGGAAGTAGTGTTATAACACTTCGTTCAGAAACAAGAATGGAAATTCATCTTAGAATTCCTCAAATATTTTCCCTTTTATTCATCTCTTCGAATCCAAAATTTAACCCTTTTAATCTTGTTTCGGGTCGTCACGCGGGGGGCCTAGTTACCCTAGCCCTAGTGACCTACTCAATTTTTCTTGAGTGTCAGCTTGATGAAATAGTCCGTAATATATAAATAAATATTTGTTGGAGCGATTTTAAGTGCACACAGTGCTTTAATTAAAATAAAATTTAGTACTTTGGTCAAAAAACGACAGATAGCTTATTCACAACTATTTAGTTATTGCTTATTGTAATAAAGTGCGCTTTTGAGCAGCTTGGAAACAAACGGACATTGTAATAGGAAAAAAAAATACATTACACCAGACCTATTAGGTTTAATAGGTAGTTTATGTGGTCTTGGAATGACCACGAATTCACACTCGGAATCTAAGGGTAGGTGAAAACCGTCCGGATCCCAAAGGCGAGTGTGAACCGGAGAGAGGCAGTTTGGATCACTGGGGGAGACACTACTAGGTAAAGTTCGTAGTGCCCCATGTGATCCTCCGCAAGGAGGAAATCTCTTCCAAGGAGGTGCTAGTTTTAGCGAGATGAAGGCAGAGAATCCCACTAGGAAAGGGTGGGGTCTGACAAGGCCGGACTAAAACATAGCGAGGTTAGGAGAGAGAGAGATGCAGAGGTTTTCAAAAATGAGAAGGCCAAATCTAGATACATCAGTGCAGCTGCAAGTACCAGTCCAGAGAGCCTTACTTAGAATGAATTATCGGCTAAAACTAGGGGGTATATATAGCCCCAAGTAGCCAATGGGCTGGGGTCTTATTCTGGCCAATCTCGACCAGCCAGTAAGGCGAGGTTATACCGCATTGCAGGTCTGGTTGAAGGTTGAATCTTCTAGACCAGTACCCAGCCCCATTCAAGGGCCTCTGAGCTCGCTTTGCAGCTGCGTATTTTATTGTTTATAATATTTACACTGATGCCATGTGGTTTGGTAATATTATTTACTTTTGTTTAAATTAATTTACAACATATTAAAACCAATTTACAATACATACAACAGAGTATAGGGTGATTTATCTTATGTAGTTAGCGGTCGCTACAGTTGGGTTTTCACGACTCTTGTGTTACTAGGTGATTAGCCGTTCCCACTTAGATATTTGAAAGGGGGAGGACGAGTGGAGGGGAATGGCGGGAAGAATTTCGGACTAGTGCGCATCTCTCTCCTCGCTACCTCACCGGCAAACTCATCTTAGACAGACTCTTCTAAATTCTAGATGTGGATACTGGAATAAACGAAACTATTCTAGACCCTTAGCCATACCGAAAATATCTCGCATGAAAATATGAGATATTTCAACATAATTCGCTTGATTCCAGTTTTTGTTGAGATATAAAGCCCAAGAAAAAATGTTAGGAACGAAACTGGAACAACTAAGTTGGTAAGGTGTTCGGGTTGTCAAGGATACCCAAATCCTATTTATATATTGGCTAATAATTATTAATAACTGGCAGCGCTCAAAGTGACCTTTGGGAGTGCTTAGTAAGGTGCACCTTCCCTCGCTGCTGGAAGGAGTGAAGAGCACGCAGATTGCACAGACAGAGATGTTGCAGATGGCCCAAGCGTGAAGACCATTATCCAGTCGTGTGCCTAAAGTTAAGTGGATAACAGGCAGACTGATTTAGATTCTGCTCGTATCTTGTTGTGGGCGGCAGGCAAGTGGCTGTTCTATCTTGAGCAGCTGTTAATATAATAATGCCCAAGTATAGTCGTGTCTTCGGCGCTACCGGTCTAGGGTTGAGGATCACTTCCGATGATCTAGTTTTGCTCAACCCTGTGGAAACATTACCAGCTACTACAGCGAAAATTACTGGAATAACCGTTAGTAGATCTTGTTGCGTATATATAACTTCTTTATTGTGCTAAAATTACAATCTGCCTTATTAGGCAATAAGTAATTGAGATAAATGTTCTCATTCATGCCATATTTACAAACAGCCCAAGGCCTCCCGAATCCACATTGTTGTCACCTCCCTCGCTATGTGAAAGAGGAAGCGGATTCTTGGGAAGACCCGCAGCGAGAGCCACATACGCTCAGGACATGATAGGAGAAACTGGGCATTGCCAGGACTCCCACTGTAACGCATTTATAGCAGGTCACGAGGCCATTGCCGTTTTAGTCTCCGAGGAGGATTATAGGGATGATGCAGTGCAATGACTGTGCTACGGGTTGGATAGGTAGGTTGCAATGGAATTTCATGAACTTGGAAGGGATGAGTTTAAGAATGTAGGGTTTACTATCGTTATGAAGGGTTTTGTTGCTGACGTAATAAGGGACATTTATTATTGTTCTCAGGACTTTTGATTGAAAGGATATGATACGCTTGAGTTTCGATTTTTTTTGCTGTCCCCCATAGCTCTATTCTGTATGTCCAGATCGGCTTAAGTATAACTTTGTGGATTAGTAATTATAGAATAGTAATAATAATAGTGATGAGAGATGGGATGTCCTTTGAAGTAGTCTGTACAGTTGTCCAAAGCGTCTGTTTAGCCTAGTATGTGGGTTCCAGGTCAGTCGTTTGTCGCGATGGAAGCCTAATTACCGTACTGTCTCAGATACAGGGAGAGGAATGGAATCGACAACAATAAAGGAGCAATATAGGAACACAAAGTAATCAATGATGTTCTTTCTTTGAAAGCGAAATTGTTTAAATAACGAAATAGTAAAGTACAGACTAAATACAAATTAAGATGACAAAGATACAAATGTCTAATTAAGATTACTTAAAAAAATAACTGAAATAGACATAATAAATGTATACTAAAAAGTAGTGATTGAAGGGAAATTTATGAAAAGGAAATGAAAGTTACACCAAGTAGCTTTTAATGTGTAAAAGCACACACCACCAAAATCAGTTGATGACTCCTTGACCTAATTTGTCTGTAATACAAACTTGACCTGTATTTTCGCTTCGAGTTCGCTCTGCAAAATTTGAAGAATGTCTTTTGAGTTTGCAAAGACTTAAAAGTAATAAAAGACTATCTCACTGCATCAAAGTAAATCTGATGTTTTAGACTAAAAATAGGTTATTTTATTGGTGAACTTACATTATTTGCTTTAAATCTTCTCCGTAACTGAAAAGCCTTATCTTAAAACTTAAATTCGAAGAGAACAGACACTTTTAAGCTGAATCTGCAGGCACATTCTTATGTTTTCACTATCTATGATGTGTTTGGCATTAATTCTAAACGAATTCTGGAACTTTAAAACGTTTATTTACAACGCATTTCCTCCACCACTCTACTGAGCTTCAGTAGAGTCTTCATCAGTAGAGAAAAACAGTCTTCTTCGTCTATTTCATAATTTTTCCATCTATTCCCAAATTTGTAATTTTCTTTCGTCGACCATTTAGTGCCTGCTCTTCTTCTTCTCTTTTTCGCTGTCAATCCATTTCCTGCCGACCTCATTTTTTTTCAAATAACAAAATCAGGACTGTTAAACCCAATAGTGAAACTGTTTAGTCTGTAAATCGTTTGGGCCATTGTTCCGATGCCTCTATTTCGTGAGGGTATCTTAGTGTTGTTCTCCTGGATTACCTTGAAATTACCATAATACCTTGTTATTGATTACCATAATACCTTGTTATTGATTACCCTTTCCATTAATAACTTGAGAAGATGACTCCTGAATAAGCAACTACCGCCTTAACCTGGCTGGTCGCGCCGAGGCCGCAAACAGTGAGGATGTCATTAGTTAAAAAGTTGGCGTTGTTGAGCCCCTGTTTGAAGCTGCTGTTCCTCATTCAAAGGCTGTTCATTCAAGCCACTCTGGGGGATTTCGCTTATTTCTTAAAGCCTGCCATCCCCCAGTCGTTAGGGAAATGAGTTTCTACCTCGGTATCTTCCCCAAGATCTATCTATCTCACCTTATAACAGGGGAAAAACTTAAACAGTACTTCTTGGAAAAAGAGAAAAATACATATCTTTAAACCTAAACGATTATTATGTCATAATGTGTGTCCCATAATTAACGCAAGATTTGAATTTGCCGCCATTTGTGCAGTGAAGTGCTGGCAACCCTAAAAAAAAAAAACGATTTGACATCTGACAGTTTAGGGTTAGTAAAAATGGAGCGTTACACGATAGAACAACGTGTCTTTATTGTTGAACATTATCTCAAAAATAATGAAAGTTTGGCGGCCGCAGTTCGAAAATTTTATACAAAATATGGTCGGAATAGTGTCTTGACTTCATCAACTGTGAAGAGATTAATTGAAAAATTTAGGGAGACTGGATCAGTTGGAGACACTAAACACACTGGTCGTCCAAAAACAAGCCGTTCAAATGTCAATATCGAAGCAGTACGTGAGAGTGTCAAATGAGGCTGGTCAAGCTGTGACTGTTGCTCGATATCGCGACATGATAACACAGTTCTTTGTGCCGAAATTGGATGATATTGATGTGGCCAATATGTGGTTTCAACAAGATGGTGCCACATGCCATACAGCCCATGAAACAATTCAAATACTGCATGAGACATTTCCAGGTCGTGTACTCTCTCGTTTCGGTCGGAATCGGCCCCCTAGATCGTGATATTTGATGTCAAAGGTGTACGTCAACAAGCCCAGATCCACCCGTGCATTAAAAAGGAAATTCAACCACATTTATGCCAAATGGTCATGGAAAATTCCGACAAAAGAGTTTGTGCCAGCAAAGTCGTGTTTGCCATTTGCCCGATGTGTTTTTCCATAAATAACCCTATCCTATTTACTTTATAATTCAATAAAAAAAATGACAAAAAGACTGTGTTTTCTATTTAAATCAATCAAAACTTTTAATTCTTGGACACCCTTTATATTCAGTTCAGACTCGTACCAAAATGTTGTATGAGTGTAAGCTGTACATCTTGAGTAAGTGAGAACTTTCAAAAGGAATATATTATCAACCTGCGAATCCATCATTAATAATAATTAATTAATAAAGTAGACTTGAGACAATTTTTTTTTTTTTTTAATGGGGTCAAGTCGACGTGAGAAAGGTATTAGATTTTCATCAGATCCATTAATGGATGACGTTTAAACTCACTTCGGCCTATACTTTTGGTTCTTATATAAAATATAAAAGAGAGAAAGACCCTTTGAGATTTAATAATTTTTTATTTATTTCTTCGTCCCTGGGTATCCCATTTATCGAACAGGGTGTTCGATACACGTGGTGAGCATAAACCAGCGCAATTAGGATTTTCGCAACTGTTAATGTACCCTGGCTTGTACCCTCAAACCGCCTTTACTGATAATATCTATAAGATAAAGATATCAAAAATTTCCAAAGAGCTTAAACACTATTTACAAATGTTGCATCCTCTTAGCTAACTCAAACCTATTCTATATTTGCATCGGTACAAACTTAGTTATATTTATATTTACGTCCACTCCATCTTGTATAAGGATGCTTAATTTTTTAAAAAGTATACCCGACATCACGGCTGCTCATCCTGCACCGCCCTCCCCGCAAAAAAAAAAAAAGAAAAAATCACGTTGCCGCTACAAAAAAAAATCTAACTGGCCTGACCTAGATTTTAACACCCGCCATAGCAATGCTCGCTCGGCGACCTCTCCCTAGTCTGTCGACTAAATAATTCAAAATGTATTGTAGCGACCGCTAACTACATAAGATAAATCACCCTATACTCTATTGTAAATATAAATCATTGTAAATGTGGTAAACAATAAACATGCAGCCGCGAGCCAATTAGTTATATGAGCTGTGGCACCAGCTGTCAGTAGCAGGTACTAGACCCAACCGCTGGGAAACCCTTACCCCGGTCACGTATCGGTGACATAGCTCTTTGTCAGAGAATACAGAAAACCACCTACTCAACTGGCATTGGGTACAATAAACCCCAAGCTGATTGGCTACTGACGAAGCCTGCTGGGTATTTAAGACCGGTGGTTCGGGCCTGTATATCATTCTCCTGACAACTGACTGGCTCGTGGCTGCTCTGATGTAAACTCTAAAACTTGGCTTCTTCATTATGATAACCTCTCCATCTCTCTCCTCACGTCGCTGTTTTAGTCCGGCGTTGTCAGTCCCCACACCTTCCTAGTTTGAATCTCTGCCTTCTTCTCGCTAAATCTACCACCTCCTTGGAAGAGACCTCTTCCTCGCGGACGACGTTCACCTGGGCCCCTACGAACTTACCAGTAGCGTCTCCCATGGCAGTCCAGTCTGCTTCTCTCCAGTTCACACTCGCCTTTGGGATCCGGACGGATTTCGTCTACCCTCAGATACTGAGTGTGAATTCGTGTTGATTCCAAGACCACACAAACTACCTACCCTATACCTCTTTTCCTGAACATAGTGCATTGTCGGGGCACATACCTATCAAAAATGGAGTCAGATAGTAAGACCGTCATGAAACTATTGTCCACGTTATAACCTTAATCAACCCTCACTCCGTCACCAGGGCTAGGGTAACTAGGCGCTCGTGACGACCCGACATGTATATACCCTTTTTATGGTAAATTAAAATGTATGACGCCACCTGAAGCCAGATGGCAAAGCCAGTCCACGCGTGGGTAAGTGCCCCCTCACCATTGATAGTTCTTTCAGCTAAGTGGATCCGTTAAGCTCATCCGCTGCATGTCTAAAGATGCAATAGGCAAGCATGAGATGCTTGGCCGCATACCCTCGCCGCAATGCGGGTCAAGCAATCCTCTTCACCCCTCCTCATACTCCGGTGAAATAGTAATGCTACGTAGTTCCAAATATCATTTAACCTTCCGTTAAAAGAATCGGTTCCAAATTTTAGTGCTAATATTTCTATGGTGTGGAGAATTTTCAAGAGATGACATTTAAAGCAAAGAAAACTATAATTATTTAAAGGCCAAAATTGGCGAAAAACCATAAAAGATAGATTATCTCTTAAATAATGAGATCCGAATTATAATTATGGGAGATTTTCACAGGCCTTTTTATAATATTTATAACATTTTTTCCATCGCAATATATTTTATTATAGTGCTTCCTTGCTCATTTCTGGATAAATAATGGTTTTATTTTTTCTCAGAATCCAATGAAATATCCAATGACACGTTTTCATTTTCTCATATCACTTAATTCACGTAAAATAATCATAGACCTAAACGCCCGAAAAAGCATTTGAATATTAATGATATGATTTATATTACCTTGAGAATAGGCCAGGGAAAGCAGATTGCTGGACCACATCAATTATAATTATCATTATTTAGCACCCCAATCATTACGCTACATTATTTATAGAAACAACTTAAAGCAACTCTTAAAATTACTGTTTTAAGTTGTTTAAATCCTAGCTTTTTTGACTAATTACTGGTGCAAATTATGTCAGAAATACATCTTATGAAATCACATCGTTGGGAGTTACTGATGGTCGTCTGCAGCAGCCGCTACCATTATTGAATCCTGATAGTACTTAGCATATTATTGCTAACTAATAACAATAAATAAACGAAACAATGCATAACATGATAATAATGATTCCCTGGTAAGTTTCTCTCACTACCACGACTTTCTTTATTTTCAGGACTAGCTCATCTAGAAAATCCCAATTTTTTTTTAATCTTTCATCTGGCACCAAAACACTGGCCTATAACTTATTACTGCTGTTACCAAAATGTATATTAAACTATTGGTTTTGGTAAAGGGTTACAATTATATTACATGTCCCTTTTTTCAGATTCAACTTTCTCAGTTTGGTTCTTATCGTTGGTTTCGTATCTCGTCAATCACCGGTACTGACTCTCCTCTCAATACAGTCAATGCCACTGTAGGGCTGAGATATGTAAGTCCCCAGGGTGGGGCGGAGACGCCCGCCGCGGGCTAGGGTCACTACGACCTCTAGCCGCCGTCCGGCGAGCACCTAGAAAGAGATAAGGTGGGATGACCTCTTTCACCCTGGCTGCCGGCCTAGTCGGCGGGCAGCCTAATACGTTTTGATCTGACTCCATAAGATCTTAGAAGGTGTGTGCCCCGACATTGCACTATGTTCAGGAGAAGAGGAACAGGGTAGGTAGTTTGTGTGGGTAGGCAAAAACCGTCCGGATCCCAAAGGTGAGTGTGAACCGGAGAGAAGCAGACTGGATTGCCGTGGGAGACGCTACTAGGTAAATTTGTTGGGCCACGGCAACCGTCGTCCGCGAGAGAGAGGTCTCTCCCAAGGAGGTGCTAGTTTTAGCGAGACGAAGGCAGAGATTCCCACTAGGAAGGTTTGGGGTCTGGCAACGCCGGACTAAAACGTAGCGAGGTTAGGAGAGAGAGATGCAGTGGTAGTTAAATGAGAAGACCATTGTTGTGAGTAGAGCAGCAAGTGGCAGTGCAGAGAGGAGAGAGTAGTGTTCCAAGTGACGGTCCTGTTCGTTATGCTAATTCGGTCTAATGCCGATGCTTATATAGGCGGGATGGCTCCCCACCTGCAGCTGACCCCTCCCCACTAGCTTCTCCCCCCCACTCTCACTGACGTCATAACCTTTATTAAACATAGATACATATTTTCTGATACGAGAAGAGGGTACTATATCAGTGGCGTAAACCTCTTCGAAGCTTTGAAATTTCTTGGTGATAACAGCGTGTGAGAGTGATGAGAAGACATTTTTTATAACACCGCCGGAATCTCTGCCGCAGATGTGCATATAAGGAAAAAATACATATGACTGGAATAAGCCACTGTTTGAATAGATTACTCAACAGTTACCAGCCACTATGGTATGTTGCATTTGGATATTACTGCAACAGGATACAGTCGATAAGTAGAACTGTAATAAATGGACATAAGCCAATAACGAAAAGTGAAAAATAAACCAACAAAAACATCGGTCGTGTAACATTTCTCACATTCAACTCGAAAGGTAAGCAAAATTTTCAGTTCCGGTTATGGTTAAAGTCGTAAACTTTATGGAAATAAATTCATTGTCCAACTAGAGAGCCAATTGTTATTATAAATCATAACATTCACTGATTATGCGTAAAGTGGTGAATAAATAATCATTATTAAAGTCAAAGAGCGACAAAAAAGTCCCTTAAGAAGCTTCTATGCTACATTGTTAGGCTAATTAATGCTACTCTTATCTATTGTGACTTATATTGCGCTGCGTAGTATTGTAAAATCCGAATGTGTAGCCTTCCTTCAGGGTTAAGAGTGACTTATCTCGAAGAATTATTATTTCTTCACGGGTAAGAGCTGTCGCTATGTGAAGATGAAGATGAAGTTAGACAAAGAGGTGGAGCCGATGGTAAGAAAGGGCTGTGTGTCGGCTGGAGGGCCGACAATAGCACCTTGACAGGAGGGTGGGTCGTCATGGCGACGGGCTCACCCGCGCCCGCCAACCCGGTGACGTCACCGCTCTCCAGAGCCTCCCCCATCCAGTAATTATTAGCCAGCTTCATTACAGGCTCTCTCATCCTCTTGTCCTCCAAGAAAGGGTGAAACACGTCCTGGCGGTTTGTGGGGAATTTCACTTGGGTCCAGTCTATAGGCAACAGGAGTACTTCCTGGAACTTTTCTCATAAATTTAAGCGCCAGGGGTGGAGATATTGAAGGATAGACCCCGAATTTTTTAAGTGGAAAAAATCTTCTCCCCGGGGTCTTCCGCAGAAGATATCCGATAAAAAGATAACACGTGAACTCCTTTAGTGGGACTTGGCTGTCCGTGGAAATTCAGCGAGTTTCTTCCATTATAATCGATATCTCGTCAGATTACTTGTTAAAGAATAGATCGGAGAATCGATAATCGTATTCTAAACATTCTATTTCCATTTTTTATATTGTAGTTAAATACTAGAGAAAAACAAAAATAATGAACAATGTTTAATTCGAAAACACAAAGGCAAATACTTAATTTTTAAATCCACACTTGTTACAAAAAATGCACAACTAGCGGACGTGCCAATATAATTAATAACAATTGTCATGAGAGTGTTAATAATTTACCTAAGGACATCTCACACCTTCACAACTTTCTTTGTGCAATGGCGGTCTGAGTTATTGTGACTACGAACTTTGTTGTAGAGTATTGTGTATCTGTTGTCAAAACCGTATTAAGTCGTAACTCATGTGACTGATATCATTGATACATTTGTGTTTTAGACCAAGCCGTAGATTTGTGAGGTTTAAGTCCTAATTGGTTTGACTAAGTAAATGTATGATACAAGATAAGTGTGATTTTAGCAAGTGTAATCTGTTGTTGGGTTATTACTTTTTAGTCTTGTGAGTGGATTTCATAGAATGATGGTTTTGTAGTAGAGGGTTACATCGGAATGTAAAAGTGTATGAGCTAAGGTAAAAAAAGATATATATCATATTTAATAATTATTCATGCCACTCATATCTAACAACATGGCTAACTGCGAACTAACAGTTTGACAAATATTTGTTAAATCGAAACTACAGTAGCTGGTTGGGAATCGGACCCACGATCTTCTACCGTTCATGCGCCAACTGTCCCGTTCGACCACCAGCCATGGTGTAATCCCCGAATTGACTCTTGGCCCAATTACTTTTATTTCCCATGAAGCTATTGTTATAAGTAAGATTGGTTATTAAATTTCCATAGCAACACTCATAATTAAATAAAATGTTTTCTTCTGTTCCTCCAAGTGCTGTGTTCAGAAGGCCGTAAGCTTCGGTGTCTATTCAGGCACATGCTTAAGATGACAAGCCGATACTTGCTCCATATCCTAACCCACTTCTTGACGTTTCACTTCCGATGTGTTTCACTCTTGGACTTTCTAGTCTCGTCCCATCTCCTTATTTTTCAACACGTCTCCTCTACAAGCATGTAGAATCTTAAAAATATTTTAACATTTTAAACTAGGTTTAACCACTTCCTTCGATTAGCTTATACATTTTTTCCCCTCCATTTTTATACTGCTTTAATTCCGTTGGAAAGCTTCTTCTCCAGTCGATAAAAAATACAGTACTGAATGAATCAGTCGATCAAGCTGATAATAATTATAAATTCCGAAGGCAATTTTCTAAAAGTTTAATTCACAACTAAATGCAGGATTGAAATTCTCGGATGTAAATAAGTGGTGTAGTTGTGTTTCGTCCCGTCTTCTTCTTTGACTTTTTCCTTTTAGAATTGAAGGGCTCGTGTCCAGGCATAATAATAGGACTTTAAATTGTTTTAATCCATTAAAAGGTCGAGTAGACTGATCAGAATAGACTTGATAAAAGGATAGGTGTGAGCATGGACACATGATTCACTCTTTAATATCGTAACTAGGAAAATCAGAAGATCGTGTGGGCGGGATTGCTTGGTCGTTCATGTATATTTGTTTGCCATCTGCTAGCTTTAAATCTCGTCGCTTTGCCTCTAAATAAGCATCAATAATACCGTTTTGTACTTTCCATTTGTAAATATTTGAAAAGCTTGTTGACATACACCTTTGACTTCAAATAACCCCATAAAAAGAAATCTAAAGGTGTTAAATTACACGATCTAGGGGGACAATTCTGATCACCGAAACGAGAGAGATCACGACCTGGAAATGTCTTATGCAGTATTTGAATTGTTTCATGGGCTGCATGGCATGTGGCACCATCTTGTTGAAACCACATATTGGCCACATCAATATCATCCAATTTCGGCACAAAGAACTGTGTTATCATGTCGCGATATCGAGCAACAGTCACAGCTTGACCAGCCTCATTTGACACTCTCACGTACTGCTTCGATATTGACATTTGAACGGCTTGTTTTTGGACGACCAGTGTGTTTAGTGTCTCCAACTGATCCAGTCTCCCTAAATTTTTCAATTAATCTCTTCACAGTTGATGAAGTCAAAACACTATTCCGACCATATTTTGTATGAAATTTCCGAACTGCGGACGGCAAGCTTTCATTATTTTTGAGATAATGTTCAACAATAAGGACACGTTTTCTATCGCGTAACGCTCCATTTTTACTAACCCTAAACTGTCAGGTGTCAAATTGTTTTTTTTTAGGGTTTCTGGTACACCCTTTGTTTCCGACAAATGATCCGCTCATATCTAACATCATGGCTAACTGTGAATAAACAGTTTTATAAAAAGTAAATATAATATAACGCATTTTTTTGGGTTGTATTTACAGAAGTATTTAAATATTCATGAAATATACAAACGTATCTACATTTATGAATTACTGGCAATGTTGTTATTCTAGGCTGTGTAAGGTGTGGGAAGGGATCCCTACAGGCTGTTGTGTTTTTTATGAATCTCCTACCGGCGTTGGTTCCTTCAGCCCCTTTTTTTTACGTTTCCCAACACTTGTTCACGACGGGCTTGTAATACCAGAGTCAAAAGGTTTGTTATTCTCTGCCACTGCAATGCTGGACACTCTGGACATTTCTATCTTGCTGTGTGCTGTAATAATAATGCGAAATGAAAGTAATATTACTAAAATAAACAGCTTAGCAGTACTCAAAACGGCGTTTTTTTTGGAGTTTTTGAGAATATGAAATCACAAAAATTTGTAGAATAGCCCACTTTTAGTTAAGTAGTCCACTACTTGCTGTCATTGCAAAGTCCGAAGGGAGTGGCTCTACCTTCAAGCAGGTACGAGGTAATCATATTTTGTCTTTCTTTCGGTATGAAGTTGCGAATCCTTTCAATCAAAAATGCTGAGAACAATAGTAAATGCCCCTTTACGTCAGCAACAAAACCCTTCATAACGATCTTTCTGTATGTTTTACGATAGCGTCTTAAGCTGATCCAATCCATCTGAAATTGTAATGTTAAATTCAACGATGCTCTATAAGTTTTGGTTAGCATATGGAAAGTGCTCCAAAAAAAAAAAAAGTCAATCTTGGAGGTAACATTTTTAAATGCCAACTAATTCAAAATTATATTTTACACTGTATCTAAGTATTAAATATAATAACTTATATATAAGTCTTCCGGAAAATTTTATAAGAATTTGGAGTCTATAATAAATAATTGTTTTTGGCTGATATTAGTTTAATTTTATCTAGGAGTGAGAGGTTTGTCCTGGGTGTGAGTTGGTGCGTTATGAATTGGTATTAACATTGTCTTTAGTGTAAATGTTATAACATGTTTCATATACGTAAGGTTATAAATGCCCCTTATTATGTCAGCAACAAAACCCTTCATAACGACCTTAATATACCCTACATTCTAGAACTCATCCCTTCCAAGTTTCTGAAATTCCACAGTAGCCTTTCCGTCCACCCTAATCCTGTAGCACAGTCTTTGCACTGCGCCTCTCATCCCTATAACCTCCTCGGAGACTGAAACGGCAGTGGCCTCGTGACCTGCTATAATCGCGTGACAGTGGGAGTCCTGGCAATGACCAGTTTCTCCAATCACGTCCTATTGTATGAATGAGCGAGTGAATGATGACTGTAAATATGGTATGAACGAGATCATTTATCTGTATTATTATTGCCTTATAAAAGGCAGATTGTAATTATTGCACAATAAAGATTATACATATACGTAAGGAGTCTTCGAACACGTACCATAGATGACACTATCCACCGCAGATCTGGATATCCTCAAGATATTTAAACGTTTAGCGCTACCAGAGTTTTATGCATTTTAGCTATAGAACGTATCGTTTCATGGCCATTTTTAGTGCCCGCAGTGGTTCAAAAAATATAATTTATTGTATGAATATTTATAATATGAAAAATATTTGGCGAGACCACCGATCCTTGATATTTTAACAGATCCAATAATGCACCGCAGTTTATTTATTTTTGGATTTTCTCTTTTTCAAGGCTGTCCTGATTTGCATAATTCGCCGATGTTTCCTCTCATATTACCCATTATATTGTAAAAGATACATATAATGTCCCCACAAAACATTAAATATATTAGCTCCTCACCCTATATTTTAGAAACCCATTGAGAAAACAAATAACTCACAGGACCTAATGCAATCTCCTCTCGTCATAAAGTTGATGAGGAATTATGTAGGTGTGCTCTTGGTATAATGTATTTATAAGTGTGTACGTAGCGGAAGAAGTGGATGGACATTTTTCCCCCAGGAATTCAGGATGATAAAAACGTTTGGCCGTTTTCCAAAGCCACTCGATTGAGAATCGCGTTGTTGTTTTTTTTTTGTTGTTTTTGTGGGTCTTTATGCTTCTTTTATCCATAATTGCGATACAGTTACTACATTGGTTCTTGATAGTTGAGTGAATAAATTTGTTGAGGTATCAGCCTATGTTAATAAAAGATATAGGTTAATGTCTGACAAATAAAAAAAAAATTACATTATAAAACAAACAAAAGTAATATAAAATAAAAATTATTATAGTAATAAAGCAAAAAAAATCTCAAGGGGATACATCAAGTAGATGAAGGAAGAAACTGAAAGGCTAGGAATATCGGACCAGGATTGTCAGGACCGAGAAAGATATAGAAAAAGACTGAGGGAAATCAAGGTTCTTGTGGGAAAAAAAAAAACGAAAAAGGGAGTCGCGTGGACAGAAGACAGAAAACAAAAGCACGTAGAGATAATGAGGGGGAAATGGAAGAAAAGGAAAAATAAAAACAAGAAAAGAATCGAAAGTAATGATATTCGCGTGGTCTTTAAGGCCTTCCCGTAACCAAAAAAAAAAAAAAAAGACAATATATGCAAAAAAACAAGAATAAATTAAAACCAATAGGTTGATACAAAAGAAAAAAAGTGACATAACAACTAAATTTACAATAGTGAGGGGATAAAATGCATGAAAATATAATATACTAAATAATATACTAATAAACTAATATAATATAATAACTAAATCGTCCCCAACTAGAAAGCGTATGTCTGGATGGAGTGGTTGCTGGAATGGAAGAGCTTTGAAGGTTTCTCAGGGATAAAACCTGGTGGTCAGTAGGAGTCAGAGAATTCCAGAGGGTAATAGATAGAACGATCGTATGCTACAGAACGAATGATCGTATGCTACAGAACGAATGATCGTATGCTGCAGTTTTGTGGGCAGGGGTATAAAGGTCAGAGAGAGATCTGTGTTCCTGGAGTACACTGCGGATTTGAACTGTAGAATATTGTACTTATAAGAAGGGGGGGGTGATGAGAGCTGATGGTTTGCAAAAAGGAATTAACCGTGGAAATATTGTGTAATTTTATGTCAGGGTTCTCTATGGCTCTAGTGAACAATTTCGTCTATTTGAAATGGTCATATTAACATCTTTGGGTAGATAGTTTTATTCTTCGATGTTGGGGAATAAGTTTCGTAACTGCTTCTATTCCTCGGTCTCGAACATGTGGCCACTCTTCAACAACCGGTCTCATGGCTGCAGGACAACTTCATCCATTGACTCACCTACACTTGAGACCAGATAGCTCCGTATTCTTAAATCCCTCAAAGAAAATATCTGAAAATAACAGGCATTTCCCCATTGCCAAGGCAGCCTGGGTACCTGGGCGTTGGTGTCCACTACTCCTATACAAATTATCTCAGCAGGACATAAATAACTTAAAGTAATTCTAATGATTAAATTTTATTTAAAAAAAATATCATTACTAAATGTATTCACAACTCACCGAAATAGGATGTCGGGTCGTCACGAGGGTGCCTGGTTCCCCTAGCCCTAGTGACGAAGTTGATTAGGCTATGACCTGGACAATTGCTTCATGACGGGTCTTACTACTGTACTACCTCATATGATAGGTATGGGCCCCGACAGTGCACTATGTTCAGGAGAAGAGGAACAGGATAGGTATTATAGGTAGTTAATGTGGTCTTGGAATGACCACGAATTCTCAGTCGGTATCTAAGGGTAGGAGAAAACCGTCCAGATCCCAAAGGCGAGTGTGAACCGGACAGAGTCAGACTGGATCACTGGGGGAGACACTACTAGGTAAAGTTTGTAGGGCCTCAGGTGATCCTCGTCCGCAAGGAGGAAATCTCTTCCCAGGAGGTGCTAGTTTTAGCGAGACGAAGGCAGAGAATCCCACTAGGAAAGGGTGGGGTCTGACAAGGCCAGAATAAAACATAGCGAGGTTAGGAGAGAGAGATGCAGAGGTTTTCATAAATGAGAAGGCCAAATCTAGAAACATCAGTGCAGCTGCAAGTACCAGTCCAGAGAGCCGTAGATAGAATGAATTATCGGCTAAAACTAGGGGGTATATATAGCCCCAAGTAGCCAATGTGCTGGGGTCTTATTCTGGCCAATCTCGACCAGCCAGTAAGGCGAGGTTATGCCGCATTGCAGGCCTGGTTGAAGGTTGAATCTTCTAGACCAGTACCCAGCCCCATTCAAGGGCCTCTGAGCTCGCTTCGCAGCTGCGTCTTTTATTATTTACAATATTTACACTGATATGATATGGTTTGGTAATATTATTTACATTTGTTTAAATTAATTTACAACATATTATAACAAATTTACCAATATATATACAATAGACTATAGGGTGATTTATCTTATGTAGTTAGCGGTCGCTGCATAGAATGATAAGTTTTTGGTCTAGATTCGATTTCAGGACAGGATTCGTTATTAAAGAAGTGGTAGATGAGATTTAAAACCCACAACTCCCGCCAGCAGTCGCACGGCCATTGAGAAGACCCCGATGGCAGCAGAGGACATGGAAGGCGGGCGGAATGATAAATAAGCAGACAAGCAACAAGTAGATTCATTAGTCACCGGGAGGACTTGGACCGTAAAACTGTGGAGACGGGGCTGGTGAGAAAAACAGTCTCGCACTGACATATCTGTTCAGGGCTAGTGGCTTAGCTATTTTCTTATCCTTGTGCTGTTTCCTTTTATCACCGCTGTTGCATTTTTTGTGAGCTAAATCTATTTATGTTTAAATGTAAATAATTAATTGCTAATATATTATGTGTATAGTGAGAGTTGCTTGCTACTGTTACTTCACTGTAATTTTCTATGATGATAAGAAAGAACTGGGTTATATAAAATTTAGCACTTGCTACCAAGAATACATAATGCGCGAAGATAGTGCGTTCTGCTTACATATTACTATTTCTGGACAGTATGATACCCCGTACATGGCCGGACTTCAACACTATCCTGTTATTATTCATTGGGTTACTACATGTATTCACAACTCACCGAAATAGGTATGGGCCCCGACAGTGCACTATGTTCTGGAGAAGAGGAACAGGATAGGTATTATAGGTAGTTTATTTGGTCTTGGAATGACCACGAATTCACACTCGGAATCTAAGGGTAGGTGAAAACCGTCCGGATCCCAAAGGCGAGTGTGGACCGGAGAGAGGCAGTCTGGATCACTGGGGGAGACACTACTAGGTAAAGTTTGTAGGGCCCCAGGTGATCCTCGTCCGCAAGGAGGTGCTAGTTTTAGCGAGACTAAGGCAGAGAATCCCACTAGGAGAGTGTGGGGTCTGACAAGGCCGGACTAAAACATAGCGAGGTTAGGAGAGATGCAGAGGTTTTCATAAATGAGAAGGCCAAATCTAGATACACCAGTGGCACCCTCGTGACGACCCGACAATACACTTAAAGTATGCGTTCAGTGAGTCAGACACTAATTAGAACAGGCCGGTGGTAGCATTTGTAGCAGTTAGGGTTGTAACAGATCATCACGGGAATGTAACAGACTTGTTACATGTAATGTAACTTTTCATCGAATCCATCTGATTTTTTCCCGATCCTCCTTGATCTTTCGTGGTTCTAGAGATCAATGGGGCGAGGACACATTACCACCCTCATTCAGTTCATAGCGTCAGTTAGAGCTATGGCAGATGAATGAAATTCAGAGAACTACAGACATCTATAGCTGACTGTGCCATTTCCTGACCCTGCAGATCGGGTTTTCCTTCTTCCATTGTCAGCAAATCGATGAGATTGTGTTCACCCGTTAAAAATATAATTACTTACATCTGTGGCCACCATTTGGGACCTTTGATGGATATAAAAAACGAACCGAGATCAATCTTCACCAGAATACGATTTAATCTTCTATAAATATAAAAAAAAAAAAAACGCTTTGATAAATAAAATTATAAAGCCTATAAAAAGAATTTTGAAGGTCTAAAAACTAATTGTTTTTAAAGGAGACCTGAACGACTGGTCATAAAAGATGCGGCCGTTCGATATGCCTCATTCATTCAGTGATTATTCATCGACGCAATTATTAATTAATAGTATGGAATATTTACTGATTCATTGTTTAGTCATGTCATTGCTTTGGAAATTCTACCAGTCGTGATCGAACCCCATTGTTTTGTGAAATTTCGGGAAAAGTTCGGTAGCAGCTAGCATAAAAACATCGACACCATTCTACTAAAGGGTGTCCCAGAATTAACGCAAGATTTGATTTGAATAGAATACACAGTTTTTAGTATTTTTGTTGTTATTTTTTTATTGAATTATAAAGTAAATCGGATGATGAGGAGTTTCTGATTTAATGAGTTGAATAGGCTTGTGTTAATGAAGAAAAGATGTTGCGTTTTTATCAAGTTTCCATGCGGACATCGTTTCGACATATTATGTATGTCTGCATCAGGCCACAGTTTTGATCGTGTGATTTGTAGCCCGTACAGCAAAAGCCGTACAGGAAGCGAGAGCCTATAATGACACAATGACACTGGTCCATGCATCCGCAAAACTGACCAACAGCCCGAGGACATCGTTTTCATCAGCGAGCAAATCTGAAATTATTATCATCTTTGTTGTCAATGCCTCTGGACCGGCTAAGTATTGCAGCGATGACCACAGACAATTGTTTCACTGCTAATGATGTAATCCCAATCACTTGACTGACACAGTACAATGCAAAGGGTGTCCCAGAATTAACACAAGATTTAAATAAAAAACACAGTTTTTAGTATTTTTGTTGTTATTGAATTATAAATTAAATAGGATAGGGTTATTTATGGGATAACACATCGGGCAAATGGCCTCCACGACTTCGCTGGTACATACGCACTCTTTTGTCGGAATTTTCCATGACCATTTGGCATAAATGTGGTTGAATTTCGTTGATGCAGCGTTGAATTTCCTCTTTTAATGCACGGGTGGATGTGGGCTTGTTGACATACAACTTTGACTTCAAATAACCCCTTAAAAAGAAATCTAAAAGTGTTAAATCACACGATTTAGGGGGCCAATTCTGATCACCGAAACGAGAGAGTACACGACCTGGAACTGGAAATGTCTCATGCGGTATTTGAATTGTTTTATGGGCTGTATGGCATGTGGCACCATCTTGTTGAAACCACATATTGGCAACATCAATATCATCCAATTTACGACGCCGAATTGATGTTCCTGGATTTTCAACAACACTCTCACGCACTGCTTCGATATTGACATTTGAACGGCTTGTTTTTGAACAACCAGTGTGTTTTGTGTCTCCAACTGATCCCGTCTCCCTAAATTTTTCAATTAATCTCTTCACTGTTGATGAAGTCAAAACACTATTCCGACCATATTTTGTATGGAATTTTTGAACTGCGGCCGCCAAACTTTCATTATTTTTGAGATAATGTTTTTTACTAACTATAAACTGTCAGCTGTCAAATTGTTTTTCTTTAGGGTTGCTAGCACTTTACTGCACAAATGGTGGCAAATTCAAATCTTGCGTTAATTATGGGACACCCACTTCCTTTTGCTTCTGAACTGACATTGTACCATGTGGTTGTTGATCGAGCAGTTTTCCGGCGCAACTATGGGTGCTTCAAGTAGGTTCCCTCAGCCAATCGATAAGGTTAAGCAATGGAGCATTGTGACCATCCTTGAGAGGTGACTTTAACTGAAAGCAATATTCCTCCCCCGGACGAAGAATAGCCCATTAAAGAGGCAGCAGCGAAGTGAAATGAAACCGCTCGTGACAGACTGTGTTGTTTTGCCAGCGAGAGAGGGCGGGGCCTCGGCGGAGCAACAGGCCAGACAGATTGGACTTGGGCCACCGCTGGCGCCTGCCCTCTTCCCGGCGGCTTTATTTAACAGTCAATGAGCCATCTCTGCCATCTGTAAAGTACCGCTTCCAGCTCTGTCTCACAAATTATAATAAGCTTCAACCAAGGAACAGATACACTTCGTGTTTGTTTGTTTATAAACAATGAGGGGCCGTCCAATTTTAATTAAACACAGAAAACGAATCATTCTAAAGATAAAACTTTTGCAGATTATGCCCGACATCACTGACAGACTCATTCCTGTTATGATATCGATGTTGTAAAAAAATAGCATATTACATTCTGTCAATGTTATACCACCCCAAAAATTATATACAAATTATTTATTGGGCTATAATTACAATCTGCCTTTTATAAGGCAATAAATAATTAAGATAAACGCTCTCATTCATACCATATTTACAATTCATCATTCACTCGCTCATTCATACTTATTTACAAACAGCCCAGAGACCTTTTACAAATTAATTAATTGATTAATGCGATTTACGTATGTTTTATGGTTATGGCTGTATTTGTCATGCCTTCTGTCAATTATATAAGCATAACATGATATTTTTGGGAATTTATTGAATTAATTTAATAGTGGTCAGTAATAGTGATTGCCTATTGCTAATTTTCAACTGCTTAGATCAATATGCATTTGAACTCTTAGTAACTGAGGCATATCGGGTTATGGCCGGTTTAGCCTTCTACCCCTTCAATTTTTTAAGGTTTTTTATTTATTCACCCAACATTAAAGAAGATTAAATAATGTTCACCTAAAGATCGTTCGATCGTGTATTTCTATCATACGTCAGAGCTCGTGTTAAATTTAACAATTTTGCACACAAAACCAATTATGTGCTAATTGACCTTATGTTATGAATATTGTTTAGCGATCTAAATGGACATTGATAATGGTACTGTTCCACGATCGCTAATGCTTTTCATATTACCTCGCAGTTTGTTTGTTCTTGGTAAAAACGACTGTTAGTTCCAACGTCAAACTACATTTTTCATAAACGGTATCGTGTCAGTTAAACATGAGTCATTAAATTTAGCCTGTAGACCTCTGTTCTTTTCTTTTCTCTTGAAGTTCTCTCTAACATATGTTTGTAAAATTTACAAAGAATGCGCATTATTGTTTGGTCAGCTAGCTATTAAGCTCAAATAATATGAATCAAAAATGATTTATTGCTTTGTGTTAATTAAAGTACAATACAGAAAAACACAGTAATCAACTCAGCGTACACTTGGCAAAGTTATTATTGCCGACACAAAAAATCAAATGAGATGCATTACAATTTTTTCTTACGGCTGTAAATTCAATATTAATGGCTGCTATACTGAATTTTATAAATATAGTCCCACTAAAAAACCCTGCACAATCTTTTATCATCAATCAGGATGTAAAATTCTCTAATTCTATGCTCTACTTAATTTGATGATTAGTTTATTAATAATTTACCCTTTAATATTTTATGATTATGTTGGCCTATGGGACATAAAATAAAACGTTCATGAAAGTATCATTCCTGTTATGATATCGATGTTGTAAAAAAAAAATAGCATATTACATTCTGTCGAAATGTTTAATGTTATACCCTCCCCAAAATTTTATCTCATTAATACAAATCAATTAATTGATTAATGAGACTTACGTATGTTTTATGGTTATGGCTATATTTGTCATGCCTTCTGTCAAGTATATAAGTAAAACATGATATTTAGGGAATTTAATGAATTAATTTAAATGTTACGTGCCCCGGTACTCGTTATCAGTCTGCATTGCGCGCGTTTTTTCCCGCACTTCAGCTGAGACAGGCCCAGGTCAGATAAGTTCTGCTGTGACTATCTGAGTGGACACGTCTTTTTTTTGGTCATGCTAAAACATACTTTGAATGCCCAACCCATCACATTATAATAGAGGTTTGTATGGAGCCACCCATATTCCTTATTTGTTATTCCTAATTTCTCTTCAAGGACTTGTAAGCCCTTGCAACTTTTTCATTCACGTTACCAGTTACATAAAGTTGTTTTTACTACCTTAATTTTATTAATTGCTTAGTACATCCAAGCCTACTAAAAATCCTTAATTTCCCTTTTTATTTTTGTAGTGTTATCCCTCACCTTCCTTGTATCAAAAGGGATCCAATGTTATGTTTCTAACAGGAGGCTGACAAAAACTAATTCATACAGACAGACACAAAATGTGGGCAATAGGAGATGTTGAAAGTTTAGTTACTGTTTTAAAGCCATTCCTGTCGGGAAAAAGTGAGCGAGGCTTAACGGTTATTCATGGTGATGTGGATATCACCAACACAGTGGTTTAACCTGGCACTTTGGCTAAGACTAGTCTACGGCTAATCGCACATCTTTTGTATTTGAAATAAAATGTATACTTCTTAGTACTATATGTATAAATAATTGCAACTCGCAAAACAATTAAATAGATGCATGAATGGCCAACTCCTTTGAATGATTAATGATAATTTATTACTCTTAAGGGCTTTGCATTAAACTATTCTTCAATGGTATGCTATGGATAATTTCACGTGAGACATGAATAGAAAAACGGGCACAATGATCGGATTATTTTTTAATAGTTTCTGTTTCAATTTTGTTTGATTCAATGATGTCATGATGTTTCTTTATCGGCGTTTACGACCTGTAACCAGAAATCACAGAACTATGGGTATTTTTCAGGAAAGTAATATAAATAAAAGATACTCTCTTAACAGTGCTGGAATCATTGGCAATAATAAAGAAGCATTTTAAACAAACAACGTTTAATTGATTCTGAGAACAAATCCAAAGATAATGTAGTTTAGCTAAATGAAATTTTGAAAAAAATATGACTGCGGTTAACTGGTCATAATGTGCTGTAGTCGTTGCTTCGACATAAAATTTACAAGGTTTTAAAATATAGACTACAAGTTTCTATGTATATTTTTATAATGTTACAATCCGCATTAAAATTATATATCTTGTAATTCGATAATCGCTGAGATTATCGGTTGTAATTAGTTATATTTTATACATTTATTTATGAATATATATATAGATCTATGTTCCAATGAAAATTATAGATAATTATTTTATTTCAGGTAAGTTCCTGCCACTTCCATTTTTTAGCTGTCAATTGACATCTAAGCTGTAAGTTAATTATTAATTTTTCAGTCTTTAAAAGCTTCTTTTTAGTTTAAGCCTTGTTCTTAGATTTTATTTTAAATTATTGAATGTGAATTGTTCATTCAAATGCTTTGGCCAATGACTTTCTTTCGATTTCACTGGTCTCTTACTGAAGGTTTATACCATCAAACATTTCGACATACTGATTAATAGTATGTATTATGTCTTGGGGGTTAAGGGTTTTAAATGTTTCACAAAATTTTGATGCTTCGAATCTTTAAGTGCGCAACATTAATTGTCAACACGCAATTGGCAAATCCTCCTCGCCTTACTTACCAATCGCTAAAGTTGAGGACGTCATAAAACAATGAGCTTATCGGGTGCTTAGGCCCACTTTAGGGACAGGTACTTAATGGAGAGGGCGTGTTTACGATAATACCCAGCGTATAATAGATTATTAGACATGATACGGTCATTACAGGTCGTATTTAAGGGGACAAGCGGGTACTGGGGAGTTGGATCTGTTTAACGATTACCTCACAGTATGAAGGAATGAAAATGGTTGGCCAAGTGTAGCGTGGTCTAATTATTATGGCGGCAAAATAAGTACCGAATGACATTTCTAGCCCATAAAAGCCGCAACAGACAATTTACCCCGAGTCCGTTTGAAAAAAAAAAAATTAAATAAGAAAAAATCTAGTATTTTAAAGCAAGATCATTCCTCAGGAGGATTCTATTCGATCTTCAATAAATGATAAAACAAAAAAAAACACTGCGACAGATAAAATGGGAACCATAAATAATTAATATATGGAAGAAACAAGGTTTGATGGCCTAGAAACTAAAAGTTCTAAAACCAGGTCAGTCTCAATTGCCATCAACTAAACTATTATATTAGTTCATAATAGGTTGTAATTTTTTTTTTTCATAGTAGGTAGTAATGTATTAAATCGAAATAAAAAACATAGAAATGGGACAAACAATATCATTTAAGTTGATTAAAAACTTATTAGTTAATGTCGAAAAAACTACTAGGTGGAAAGTAAAAATACTTCATTTTTTTTATTTAAAAATTACCATTTTTTTTTAAAAAAAAAATTCTAAATCCTTTTTTCTTAGAAAAGGTAATTTCCAGGGACCGATATATTATACTTAAATAAAAAAATGAAGTATTTTCAGTTACTATCTAGTAGTTTTTTCAGTAGTGACTTTTATGGGTCAGAAATGTCATAATAAGTTGACTGCGCTATACTTTGCCACATGTTTTCATTCCTTCACACGGCACTGTGAGGTAATCATATCGTTGAACACATCCAACCCCCCTAGAACCCGCTTGTCCCCATAAATACGACCTGTAATGACCGTATCATGTCTAAACATCTATTATACGCTGGGTATTATCGTAAACATGCCCTCTCCATTAAGTATCTGCCCCTAAAGTGGGCATAAGCACCCGATAAGCCGATCGTTTTACGATCTCTTCAACTTTACTGATTGGTAAGTACCGCTTCAAAAGGTTAGGAACATTTACCACAGCGCGTAGACAATTAATATTGCGCACTTTACAATTGAAGCAATTCGGCTGAGGTCATCCTTTGATCTTCGGGGATGAGGATGATGGATACGGGGTCTTCGTGATGGAAAAATCTACCGACATTGGTGTTTCTGGTGACAGCAACAGCAGAAATTCCAATAGCATCAGAATTACTCCGGGTAGTTCATTTTCCGATGTATTTCATTCTAACTCTTCTAGAGGTGAAGCTATGTTGTCCTTTTTAAAATGGACATAATCCCAATTATTTCTGTCGCTTACACTATAGTGCTAACGGTTGTAGTTGTCAAGTTCCGAAGATGATGGTTCATAAAAGGTAACAGCTATGACGTAAGTGTAAGTTGGAGAAGCTGTCACCCTGGTTCAACGAAGTTGGTACATGTTAGCCATTAGTGGCCAGTTCTCCTAAATGTCTAACAACAATAACCTACTTCTCGCGCTTAAAAACTCGATGAAAACTTAACAACTCTCGTTCATTAACCTTAGCCGATCTATCTGCATATAATCTTTTGACAAACCCCGTGTTCAACACGGTTACTCCCGGCCCGTTCCCCCATCGATGGCAGCAGCGGTCGAGGCAGGAACGTTATAGTTTGTAAGTTTAGTTTTTCCCTTCAGTTTGATCTTAGCCAATAGGCCGAGAAGCAAAAAAGTCGAACATCAAGCGCGCATCCAATTGTTTCAATCAAACGTCCTGAGAACAATAGTTAATTCCCCTTATTACGCCAATAACAAAACCCTTCATAATGATCTTAATATACCTTACATTCTTGAATTCATCCCTTCCAAGTTCATAAAATTCCATAATAACCTATCCGACAACCCTTATTCCCTAGCACAGTCATTGCACTGCGCCACTCATCCCTATAATCCTCCTCGGAGACTAAAACGGCAGTGGCCTCGTGACCTGCTATAAACGCGTGACAGTGGGAGTCCTGGCAATGGCCAGTTTCTCTAATCATGTCCTGAGCGTCTGTGGCTATCGCGCTCTTAGTCAGCCTCTGTGGCTTTTATCCAGTGACGCGGCTGACGTAAGAGCGTGGGGGACTTCCCAAGACTCCGCTTTCTCCTTCGCACGCGAGGGAGGTGACAACCACGTGAACTTGGGGGCCTCTGGGCTGTTTGTATATATAGCATGAATGAGCGAGTGAATGAAAATTGTAAATTGGTATGAGATCATATAGCAGAATTACTTATAGCCCAATGAGGCAGATTGTAATTTTATCATAATAAAGTTGTTATAATCGAGCTTTTCCCTTATTGTAACCCGAAGGTGAGTCCCATCACCTAGTCCAGTCTATTTTTAACTATAAAATGAAAAATGTGCGTAATTCTACCCTCCTTTAAATGCATGTTATCCTATGCAGGGAAAGGAGCCATAAATCTGTAAATTTGTTCATGTTATTGTTCATTTGTTTGAATAAAGGGGTTTTGAAATAAAAAAAACACTGTATACTCTTCTACGGAAATTGTATGCCTTTCCATTGAGAAGTTAGGGGGCAAAGAATAAAAAAGAAAATGATTAAATTTCCTGTGTCGTATTATTTTGCAGCGTTGATATAAAAGGTCGCTGGTAGGTGCGGGCTGAGCCCCACTTACTACTACTGAATCATGCTTTCCGCTCAATTAGCGTGTCATTGTGTCACCGATGACTACCGCGTTTGTAGTCCTGGGGATGTGCGGGATAGTCTCTAACTTACGGGGGGGATCTGTTCCATTACTGGAGTCGAGGTTTTAGTCTCATCCAGACTATGACAACTGGCCAAAAAAGCCAACCGGAAGAGCCAGGCTAATCGCAATGCGAATTAAGTTTAAATACGGATTTTGGCTTCAGTCATAATTTTGGTTTTTCTTACGTTTTATTGAAATTTTTTTACAAACATATGATCAAAATACAAGATTTACAGAATTTCTCCTCGTGCTGCTTACTCAGATGCATTTTTGAAGGAGTGTAGAATTACAAATTCAGCATTTCTTTTTGAAGTTAAAAGTACAGTATCAAAATAGACAGGACTGGGTGATGGGGAGTCACTATTTTTTTTCCCCCCTATTAGCCCTCAGATTTTTAAGATTATGGATAAGGGAAAAATTAAGGAATTTATTTGGGGTTAGCGGATCCTTTAGGAGTACTGTTTTAAAAGTGGAGTGAGGGAATTAAGGAGTTTGGGAAGCCTCGGTAGAGGTGGAAATGTTGCGGTGCAGCGGTGAGAGTCCACTGAAGGCTGAGCCTTGAGTCTCTCTAGGCATGTAGTGCAAGCTCATTCAGTTGGATAGCAGTGTTGGGTGCCCGTCAGAGGCTTGTTGCTGCTTGGCCAAGGGCCGTAATGTCCACCATTTGGTCTGCTTTCCCAGATCCAGAGAGTTGCCATCTTGCCGGTAGTGGTGGGGCTTTCAGGTCTTGGAATAGGGGGTTTTGGCAGTGTTTCATCGAGTCGAAGAATTTGATGTGTCTTCTGATGGCTTCGGTGATGGTGGGGACCTCGAACTTTTCGTGGATGCCAGGAGCCTTCATTTCACGAAAAGTGGTATGCCATAGTGCCGTGCGCAGGATGTTGTTCTGGAAGCTCTGGAGTCTAGTTATGGTGCTGGTCTGGAGAAAACGGAAAAGCGGAGTTCCAAACAGCAGTGCTGGGAGAATCTCCTGGGGAAAGGTTAGATAAGGAGTAAGGATTTAATTTTGACGAACTCAATCTTTGATTCAAGTTTACAAGGATCAAATTAATTCTAATTGTACAATTTTTTAATAGAACACTAAACATATATAATTTTTTAAGTGTTTAATTAAAATGTTTTTGATTAACGCTCTCTCAAAATAAAAAAAATGTTTCACAATAATGTCAAAATCTACACCAAAAAACTTGTAGGATATATGAGTACTGAACTACATGACATTGTGGTGATAATGTCAAAGCGGTTTGTTAGTTCCTTAGGTATAGGACCTGACCATTTGATTACGGCTGTAGGTCATGTGATACCTGTACAAAGGTCCTTCTAAATTCTAAATAGGCCTTAGATATTTGCTTGGGTTTACTTTTCTCTGTCATATCTTCAAACACTCAAGATATCTCACCTATCAGATCGGTGTTGTTGCTGGCGGGGTTCCAATTTCCCAATGATTACTTCTTATTTTGTACATTTTATAGTTCAATAAATCTGAAATAATAATCATATATCATCCAATTGTACCAGGAATCGTTTGGTCGAGAAATAATAACCGGAAGTATGCGAATAAAGCCTCTAAAATAGTAGATCCCCGATGTCTTAACTAATACATACCCGTGGTCAGAAGCTTCCTCATAGTTAAAGGCTCGGTAATGAACGCAACGTGAATTAAAAAAAAAATAAAGTTTTCAAAGAAAAAATAGAAATCGCAAATTAAATATCGCTGCGGCTGTTATCAGTTTTTTTTTTTGGTAATATTTTAGCTGTTTTAAATTATACCCAGTGTTTATTTATCACAGCCAATTAATATAAGTTACTCTATAGACCAGCTCTCCACTGTGATCAGCTCATTTGAAGGGTTGAGTTTAAGCCTGCGAAGAAAATACAATTTTTATTGACTTCACAAGACATCGTGTCGAAACTATGTTCTTTACACGTGTAAGAAATTATAATTAATAATAAGCAATTGACTAAATAGTTGTGCAATATTTCATCGAGTTCGATCACGTGAGTATATGCAGTCATAGGTTGCATATTTATATGCAACATTTGAACGACGAGGTCTAAGCACATGGAAGTGTTTTGGGCATGGTCATAAATTTATTTATGATAATAAATTATACTAACTGGTCACTAAGTATTAAATGAAATGATTTACCAAAAATTGTTTTATTAGCAATATAGTAAAATACAGATTAAATATATACAAACATAACTACTATATGAATATTATACTACGATCACTATAAAGTAATCGAGGTAGTAATTATAAATTTACGTTGAAGTAGATGGTAATAGAAGGAAAAATTTATGAAAATGAAAAGAAATCTTCATCAAGTAGGTATTATTGTGTAAAAACACACAACAAAATGCATTACACGCTTAATGTGACAAACATGAGTTTTGTATAGACAGGAGACGATTTTATTACAATTTCAAATACTGTACCGTAACAATCAACCTCCACCGAGGATTCCCACACTCCTTACTCCTCTCACACCACCTTCAAGCAGGTCCTCCTAGTACAAGGATCCGATCACCCTAAATATTTTATATTTCTCCCTAAAAAAAAAGAAAAAAAATTATAATTTCAAAATTGATAGGCATTTCCATTTCTCTACTCATTTTAGTAATAAAATAGAAAAAGTACGAAAAAGGTCTTACCGGCTATCGCACTTGCTAACTTCACCCAACCTGTCGCTTCGTCTCAAATTGATGATATATAAATGTGTCCTCTGGCCAGTTCTGCTGTACGGTGCCCCGCTATTTACCCACTTGACTGACAATACAGCCAAATGTCTCCAACACTTCCAGAATGGGATCATGCGAAAAGTGGTCCGACATACCTCTTTCGAGAGGTTGAAGAACGCTGACCTGCACCCGTTGCTTGGTGTGCCGTCGGTGGGCGAGTTCATCCGCCGGAGACACATTAAGTTTTTTGACTCGTTGCAGCACCTGACAAACCCAGTGTTTAACACTATGACCCCACCACCCCTCCCACATCGATGGCAACAGACTGTCGGGGGAAAATTAGGTTAAGAATTAGTAAGTTAGTTTTAAGTTTGATCAAAAAGGTGAGCCCCATCACCTTTATTAGCCATTTAAGTCCAGTCACGTATAATGTATATCATTATACTTGTTTATTCATTATATAATTTCTATAAAATAACAAAACCTGTATATAATGTAGTGATGCTACAGGAAATACAAAATAATTTGTAAATAGATTCGCCTGAGGATCTATAATTATCTGGAAATTTAAAGGGGCTATGGGGGGAAAAAAATAATAAATAAATAAAAAAAAAATTATTTACTGCTTAACAATTTAGTACAGATATTTTCGACAGTTGCGACTCTTCAACATCCGGTCAAAACGCCTATGCTCTGCGCCGCGTATCTATTTCTTGAATTTCATCACTGCTGGACTCATTATGATTTAATTGAAACTTGTATGGCGCTGAGTCTATAAGAGTCATAAGTTACAAGACCTCGTGTCCTGATAAAATACGAACTTAACCCTAAGGGTTTCCTTTGCAACATTTGAAAAAAATGCTATAGGGTTTGATGAGACATAAATGTACTTAAACGGGCCAGAGACCTTCTCACTATCCACTATGTGTGCTGAGTGATACACCTTGCATTACTCCTAGGAGTCATACGATGTGGGCCGACTGGGTGACTCAGTGACTACGTAAGCTAGGTAGGGTTCCCTCAGGTGCTCTGCACCATCTGCTCCTCAGTTCTTCGCCTGTCTTGGATTGCGTCGGTCCATCTTTTTCTGGCGGATGTCTTCGCATGGGTAAGTCAGTATATGTCATTCAGATTAGGCAATAGAGTAGTTAGATCTAGGGGATTATGTGGTCTTCATCGTCACAGAAAAATGATGTAGCATTTCATAATAGTAGGTAATCAAAGATTAATAATTTCGTTATTAGTATGCTACTATATGTATTATAGTGTATGCCTACTAAATTATTAGTGTTGTTGAAAACGAAGAAAGGGCGTCTCGCGTCGTTTCTTAAATACAAATTAATTGAAAACAATGGATCAAAAATTCTTTGTCTTATTTGCTAAACCATCTCGTTCACTAAATCGACTTTTTGCTAATTAAAAATGTATTTAAACAGCTTATATTGTGCGTTGCTTGCTAAAGGCTTTGAGCATTAGTCAAAATAAAGTATTTGGGAGGATAAAAAGAATATTTACATGCAATCAATACTTATTACGTATTTTAAGTAGTGCTTATGACCTAAGTTTAACGACTTGTTTCTTTGGTGGTAATAGGGCCCTTTAGCCAAAACCATTTCACTTGTCACTTTATCTACACTGAGCTCACAATATAACAAGTGTTAGTTCCTTTGGAGGAGGTCGACTTAGGCGCGTCACTCTAGTTTGCCAGGGATTAAATAAGAGTACAGGGAATTGGCGTACAGATTAGAATTACCCGGAAGGTCTGATAGCGGGAGGTTGCTAGGTTTAAATGAATGTGATGTTGAGATCAACGTGAAAGATACCGCTGTTGACATAGAAGGGGGAGCGCTCACAATCTTGTGGAGGATTCTGGATGAGACCTTATTCTTAAAATTAATTCGGCAATCTGCTGAAATTGTTTTTTTGTTATAACAACATTATTATGATAAAATTACAATCTGCCTGATTGCGCTATAAGTAATTGTGCTATATGATCTCGTTCATACCAATTTACAATTTTCATTCACTTGGTAATTCATACCGTATTTACAAACAGCCCAGAGACCTCCCAAATCCACATGATTATCAACTCCTCGCATGCGAAAGAGGAAGCGGATTCTTGGGAAGTCCTCCACGCTCCTACCTCAGCCGAGTCACCGGATACGAGCCAGTGAAGGATGACCAAGTGCGTGAGAGCCACATACGCTCAGGACGTGATTAGAGAAACTGACCATTTCCAGGACTCCCACTGTCACTTATTCATAGCAGGTCACGAGGCCACTACCGTTTTAGTCTCCGAGGAGGATTATAGGGATGAGCGGTGCAGTGCAATGACTGTGCGTGGGGATTAGGTTGGTTGGATAGGTTACTATGGAATTTCATGAACTTAAAAGGGATGAGTTCTAGAATGTAGGGTATATTAAGGTCGTTATGAGGGGTTTTGTTGCTGACGTAATAAGGGGCATTTACTATTGTTCTCAGGACTTTTGATTGAAAGAATTGGATGCGCTTGATGTTTGACTTTTTTTGCTGTCCCTCATAGCTCTATTCTGTAAGTCCAGATTGGCTTAAGTATTACTTTGTAAATAAGTAGTTTATATTCTATTGAGAGATGGGATGTCCTTCAAAATAGTCTGTACAGTTGTCCAAAGCGTCTGTTTAGTTCTTGTCTTTTTAGCCTCGTTTCGTTGTGGGTTCCATGTCAGTCTTTTGTCGAGATGGAAGCCTAAATACGGTATTGTCTCGGATACAGGGAGAAGAATCGAATTTAAAAAGACTAGCGGACAGGACATGCGGGAGAGGGTAAGGTTATGTGGGAACATTTTGCTTCAATGACTTTGATTCGTCATTGGTTGCACCAATACTCGATCTCATCAAGGTGTTTTTGAAGGTTATGGGATGCTATGTCGGGGACTGGGTGGGTTGACAGGACTAAAATTAAACTTGACTCTGGGTTTTAGTATTATCTGGTGATGGGACAATGGCATGGGGTCCACGTGACGATTCTAAAGTGTTGCTTGTGAATACGCTTAGGGTGATAACCTTCTTTACTTCGTGGCACCCTCTCTAACTACAAATTATGCGGTTGAGCCTTAACCATATTGCCAGGACAATTGAAACCAATAGTTCTTATCAACAGCCAAAGTCTAAAGGCCCCAAGAGAGTAAAGGGTTAGAAATATGATGTTACGTTATGGGCACATTCTTGGACTCGTTTCTAAACTCGCTATTACTTGACACACCTACGCAAGAAGTTCCTGCCCCCTGGAGCATGACCACATATGCTTCAGTTAGTACGGAATGAATCACGCTTATGCAATGCGGCTTATCTAACTTTGATTTTTTTAAGTATATATGCGATAAATAATCAAACAATAACCCTTGATTGACCACTGATGTTCGATCAAAATACTTAACCTCTCATATTTTATAGTGTCGAAATGTATTTAGATGTTTTGTTTTTTTTTGATTAGAAACTCTAGTTACTACGAAAACTATATTTTCGATCTTGTGCCTTCTGGTTCTGTCTGAGGCGTGAGTTTTACTTTTCTTAACAGCACAAATTCCCACTTATATAAATATCAATCTTAGGTCATAAATAAATGTTAACCACATGAACTGTGTTACATCAATTATAGACGAAATGGTATCTTAAGTTAAATAATCTTTGTAGAGGAGAGTATTTTAAAAGAAAATAAAGAAAAGCTTTATTATGAAGTACAAGCAAAACACTGGTATATACAAATATTAAGAGTTATGTTACTACATACTGGGTGGAAGGTCTAGGACTAGTGTCTGGGAAACAAGTGGGGACTTGTGCTAAAGCTGAGACATATGTGTATAAGAGAAGGGTAGTTCCGGGAATTGGGGTGGAGGCCTTGGAAGGAATGCGGTCGCTTACTTAAAAATATCAGTGACTTCCATGAAGTCTCGAGGCAGGTATACACTAGCTTCTACTATTAGCATTACAATATTCTTAGCATTATATAACTGATGATAGCGATAAACAATTTGTAGAGATAGTCCGGAAACAAACTACCGGAAACCTGGATTTCTTAAATATTTATTTTATGACTGAGAAACTAAAAAGTAGGTGTTGATAAAAATGTAATTTTTTTACCCGTAACAAATAATTTTTTTAATAATGATCATTTTCTCATTTTTTTCAAACCATTTATTTGAAACAGCCTTTAGTCCGTAACTAATAAACGACTTTTATTTAACATTTGTATTTAGATAGTGTTTACATGTCAACACAAGAAAACAAGTTAAAAACTAAAATAAAAATTACTAATACTAAATGCCGCATGTTCGTATGATATAATTATAAAACAGTTTTATTGTCTTTCTACAACTTATAAATTCTTCTTTAATATAAAAGCTCTCTAACTCCAAGATGTCATCTTCAGTTATATAAAAAAAAATATATAAAAAGTCAAATGATAAAAACTTTTACCTGCTCATGCGGATTTAATTTAATTTCCTTTTTGGGTTTTAATTATTTACTACATATGTGTTTGTTTGAATTTTAAGGATAGTTTTAAATGTAGTAGAGTAGAAGGACAATTTCAAAATAAGAAATCTTTGTTACGTATAATAGTAGTAATTAGTTTGTTCCCGCATGAGCAGGTAAAAGTGTTATAAAACTGTTTTGTAAGTTATTAACTTTTCACAGCAAACATAAATCACAAATATAAATCCTAATTAGCTAACAAAATCCTAACTAACAGCTTAGGAAGATAAATACTCACAATATACGCTAATTTTAATAAAAATAAACAAGTGACAAAGAGAAGATTCCGAGAGAGACCATTGTATATCCTTTATACAACAAGGAAAAAATGTCAACAATATTCAAGCTTCGACTATATTAAACAGCTTATATATGCTCAGTTGGTTCTCTGGCTTTTGGGTTGGGATATGAGGTTAATTAATTAAGGTAGTAGTTCATTAAACATAAAACATCCCTAAATTTTTCAATCAATCTCTTCACAGTTGATGAAGTCAAAACCCTATTCCGACCATATTTTGTATGAAATGTTCGAACTGCGGCCGCCTAACTTTCATTTTTTTTTTTGAGATAATTTTCAACAATAAAGACACGTTGTTCTATCATGTAACGCTTCATTTTTACTAACTCTAAACTGTCAGCTGTCAAATTGTTTTTTTTTTAGTGTTGCCAGCACTTTACTGCACAAATGGCGGCAAATTCAAATGTTGCGTTGGTTCTGGGATACCCTTAAGTAACTAGCTGGAGTTTTTCTTCTTCTTAAACAATATAATGGCAAGAACGGGGCTTAGCCAATATCCAAATGGATGATACACAATTGATCTAGTCCTGCAGGATTGAGGTTCTTCCCTGTATGAATCCTCTTCGGCCTAACACTCGCAATGAATGCAAGCATGGTGTCCATGCTGAATGCCCACCATGTGAACACGTGATTTAAGATGTCTAGAGCCAGATAATGTTATGGTTATGGCACACTGTGTTATGACGAAATCAGCTTTATGAAAGAACATTTTAATAAAATTACATAAGGGCGTGCCCTATGAGTTTGGCGAAACTTTTGCTTTTAGCAAATATTTCATGAAGCGTTAGTTTCTCGGTTTGAATTGTTTGAATTAAACTACAGACATAAAATAAATTTAACATGATAGCACTGGGTGTTCGGACAGTTAAATAATCTTTGTAGAGGAGAGTCTTTTATAAGAAAAGAAATAAAAGCTTTATTATGAAGTACAAGCAAAACACTGGTATATACAAATATTAAGAGTTACGTTACTACATACTGGGTGGAAGGTCTAAGGACGAGTGTGCTCTTTTTTTTTTTTTCTTTCTTAGCTCTCTTATTATAAGATTAAGGATGAGGAAAAAAAAAAAGGAATATTTGGGTTGAGCGGATCCTTGTACTAGGAGTACCTGCTTGAAGGTGGTGTGAGAGAATTAAGGAGTGTGGGAAGCCTCGGTAGAGGTTGGTTGTTGCGGTACAGTGGTGAGAGTCCACTGGTGGCTGGGCCTAAGTGTGGTCTGGGGCTAAAGCTGAGACATATATGTATAAGAAACGGGTAAGATTCTGGGAAGTAGGGAGCAAGGGAAGTAAGGAGCGTTGCTTACTTAAAAATAACAGCAACCATCAGTGACTTCCATGAAGTCACGAGTAAACAGTTCTGCCCTAGCCCCTTCTACTTGTACTTACCAAGATTATAAATAAAGCAAGCATTATAAAACTGGACGACAGGGGACACACGGCTTACACTTATCACAAAAAAAAAAAACATTACTAAGAACAAACACTAAAAGACATTACTAAGAACACTAAAAGTAGTAAAAAAAACACTACCAAGACCGGGACTCGGACACGGAACCTCCCAATATCTAGTCGGTGGCTCTACCAACAAAGAGTTTGGTTGTTAATTATTATTAATTGTAAATAATAGTGGGGCTACAATAAAAGTTTCCCATAAATATTTATTAATTATAGATTCATAGTTAGCACTAGAACTAGATGTAGTAGATTAGTAATTGGCTTTAGTTTATAAAAACAACAGTCAGATGTTTTCTAATATAGTAGGCCTGATTAAAAAACGAATCCACCAATAATTAGGATGAAAATCTAACACATGTCTTCATAAACCTAAGCACATTCCCCTCATAATCGCCCATTTAAAATAAATATTTATTTATTTCTATTATATTACGTAGATTATAACATTTAATGTTTTGATTACTAATATGTGTTACATGGGGATATGACTGGAATCGCAAAAAATATAAACCTTTGATTGTCGTAGATGCATGAAATTTAACAAGAAAATATAATTTAAAGCACAATAAATTAATATTATCCATCAATAAATCATGATGTAATAAAAATAGAAGTACTTTTTCATTTTATTATTGTAAAATTGTACTTTAAATTAGCCACATTTGTTTATCATTGAAGAAAAAAACCTTGTGTTTGGTGCCATATAAATTTTACTGCATAAAATGAAATGATATTTCTTCTGTGAATTGTTTAATCAGGGGTGATTCATACTGATAAGGCCTATTTTTAATCATATGCCCGTTAGATAATAAATATTCAGTACATGTACTACTCAGTTGTATTTTACTTATCTTTTTCAAAACATTGTCATTTGTTATCTTTACGGTAATTTATCAACAGCTTATCTTTGAGAGTGAGAAACCTTAACACGCTGTTGTTACAATTAGAAGACAAGTTATTTCACGTTTAAAATTTCTTTCGGGCTAATTTTATACTTGGCCTAAAAAATACTTTTAAAAATGGTTAGGTTCTTCCATACAGCTGGATCTAGTCACTAACTATATCTGGAATTAAATAACACTCCAGTCAGTTAAGTGGCCAGTAGCGGACAATTAAGGGTTGCGATGATCATGAATTAATCATTACTGATTGATTTCCTGAGTTATGTTGAATTATTTCTATCACATTCAAAAGTAGTTACCTAGCACGTTTAGCTGCACAGTACATGGCCAGTAATCTTGCTGTTTTATTTAATGATGCTTTAAATATGGCCATTAATCTTGTTTTATATAATTATGCTTTAAATATGGACATTAATTTTAATGTTTTATATAATTATGCTTTAAATATGGACATTAATTTTAATGTTTTTTATGTAATTGCAGCCCAATACTAAACCCTTAACATATTATTCATACTCTTTTACGTTTATCTCTTGATTTTGATAACATACCTAATATCCTTGGAAAAAATTTTTTCATTAGACAATAATTAACCGATTAATGGCACTTTTTTGAACCATTGGAACATAAAATGGAACTACCGTGCCACTAAAAAAAAACATCGTCGGTTGCCTCAAAGTTACGAACATGGTTTTAATTACTTTGTGTTATTACAGTTTAAAAATAAAAGACAAAAAAATCCATATTATTACTATCTATAATTTGATATTCTACTCAATATGAAAGGATTCTTTGGCTTTTGACAGGTGGTAATTTACCACCTTAGTATTAAATACAGCACACATGCAAAATATCATCTTTCATTCTAATATAAGGAATAAGTTAAAGTTACTCACACAATTCGAATGACAGTGTAATTACAGTTCAGACATAAATAAGCAATAACATGTTATTACACTAGTATATATTATGATACCCAACTCAATAAGGCATGAAAATATTTTCATCATTGACTAAATTATTATTTAACTATGGTATAAACCCTTAATTATGTTTAATAGATTTTAAAATATTTTTCATGTCGTCTTGTGGATTTGGGAGGTCTCTGGGCTGTTTATATAAATAATATATGAACGAGCGAGTGAATGAAAAACGTAAATATGGTATGAATGAGAACATTTATCACAAGTACTTATTGCCTAATGAGGCAGATTGTAGTTTTAGCACAATAAAGAAGTTTCAATATTTCATGTCGTCTGGTAATTGAATGGAATATCTAGATAAAATTTCACGTTAACAGATCAATCCGGACATAAGTGAAATGATTTGATGAGTTAACTAGGGTTGTGTTAATCACGAAAAGGTGTTGAGTTTTTATCAAGTTTCTTTGCGGACATCGTTTCGACATATTATGCATGTCTGCATCAGGCCACAGTTTTGATCGCGTGATTTGTAGCCCGTACAGCAAAAGCCATACAGGAAGCGAGAGCCTATAGTGACACAATGACACTGGTCCATGCATCCGCAAAACTGACCAACAGCCCGAGGACATCGTTTTCATCAGCGAGCAAGTCTGAAAATATCATCATCTTTGTTGTCAATCAATGCCTCTGGACCGGCTAAGCATTGTAACGATGAGCACAGACAATTGTTTCACTGCTAATGATGTAATCCCAATCACTTGGCTGGCACAGTACAATGCAAAGGGTCTCCCAGAATTAACGCAAGATTTGATTTAAATAAAAAACACAGTTTTTAGTATTTTTGTTGTTATTTTTTTATTGAATTATGAAGTAAATATGATAGGGTTATTTATGGAATAACACATCGGGCAAATGGCCTCTACGACTTTGCTGGCACTTACGCACTCTTTTGTCGAAATGTTCCATGACCATTTGGCATAAATGTGGTTGAATTTCGTTGATGCAGCGTTGAATTTCCTCTTTTAATGCACGGGTGGATGAAAAACGTGAAATACACCATTGACTTCAAATAACCCCATAAAAAGAAATCTAAAGGTGTTAAATCACACAATCTAGGGGCCCAATTCTGATCACCGAAACGAGGGAGTACACGCCCTGGAAATGTCTCATGCAGTATTTGAATTGTTTCATGGGGTGTATGGCATGTGGCACCACCTTGTTGAAATCACATATTGGGCACATCAATATCATCTTGTCTATGACGCCGAATTGATGTTCCTGGATTTTCAACAACACTCTCACGCACTGCTTCAATATTTACATTTGAACGGCTTGTTTTGGACGACCAGTGTGTTTAGCGTCTCCAACTGATCCAGTCTCCCTAAATTTTTCAATTAATCTCTTCACAGTTGATGAATTCAAAACACTATTCCGACCATATTTTGTATGAAATTTTCGAACTGCGGCCGCCAAACTTTCATTATTTTTGAGATAATGTTCAACAATAAAGACACATTGTTCTATAGGGTAACGCTCCATTTTTACTAACCCTAAACTGTCAGCTGTCAAATTGTTTTTTTTAGGGTTGCTAGCACTTTACTGGACAAATGGCGGCAAATTCAAATCTAGCGTTAATTCAATCAACTGCACGAGCATCCACATTAGCTCTGCAAGGAATAAAAACTTCATTGTTAGAATGTTGTTAATTCTCTGCCTCACGACAGCTCTGAACTCAATTCACTGAGCATGCTTCTACTTGCATTATTGAGCATTAAAAGAAGACCGGAGCACTTGCCTGTACGAATGCATGAATGAAACAAGCCGCGGACCTGGAGAAGGCCCGTGAGTGGGCTAGCTACACCATGCCGCCAGTTTTCTCCCTTCTCCTTTTATGTAATCCTAGCCGGCGAAAGTACTTGTCCACAATCTCCTGTCTTCTTGACTTTGGATCCATCCAAGTCTGCCGTCACAGGGGGGGCATAACTCAACTGGCATCCTCTAAGCGTTCGTGAGCTATTCGATAACATTTGTACGAAAGAACGATGAGAAAAACATGATCTTCATTGTTTAGTAGATAATTCCAGGATCTGTCGATTGACTCAATAATTATTATTTCTCAGACAAGTATAAAATAGTCCCTCTAAGCAAGAAAAACAACACAAATTATAATTTTTTACATTTTTTACGAAGAAGTAAACGAATTAAAGAAAGTATGTGTTAAAATGCTCCTTGAAGTACGTAAACGCGATAGAACTGTAAAAACGCCTGTTAATTTCACCACTTAATTTAAATGTAACTTCATCGCTCCGAATTTGTGGTATTTGAAAGTCCTTCTTCAAACGCCTCTCACAGACTCAATTCTCATACCTGGCTCGCCTTCATTGAGAGCGTGTACTAATGTTGATTTGTATATTAACCACTTAAATCGCTTGAAATACGATGGACGCTGTCCTTTGGAATTCATACCATTCAAGCAGCCTCTCGGAACTATGATGATGATCTCGTAGGTGTAGACGATTCATTTCAAACAACCCTTCTTTCATGGCTGCGTCAGTCATCTTTTATATCGTTTTATCGTAGTTATATTGGTCTTCCGGAACGTAGTCTGTGAACAATCCGACTATTTCCGTCTTCTTCGAACTCATCTCTAATTTATCTTAGTACAGACTACTTCAAAGGACATCCCATCTTTTAATAGAAAATAAATTACTAATCTACAAAGTTATACTGAAGCCAATCTGGGCCTGCGGAATAGAGCTATGGGGGGGGGGGGCAACAAAAAAGTCGAACATCAAGCGTTTCCAATCCTTTCAATCAAAAGTCCTGAGAACAATAGTAAATGCTCCTTATTACGACAGCAACAAAACCCTTCCTAATGATCTGAATATACCCTACATTCTTGAACTCGTCCCTTCCAAGTTCATGAAATTCCATTGCAACCTATGAAACCACCCTAATTCCCTAGCAAAGTCATTGCACTGCACCACTCATCCCTATAATCCTCCTCGGAGACTAAAACGGCAGTGGCCTCGTGACTTACTATAAATACGTACAGTGGGAGTCCTGGCAATGGTCAGTTTCTCTAATCACGTCCTGAGCGTATGTGGCTCTCGCGCTCTTGATCAGCCTTCGCTTGCTCGCTTTGACTCGGCTGAGGTAGGAGCGTGGGGGACTTCCCAAGAATCCGCTTCCTCTTTCGGATGCGAGGAATTGACAATCATGTGGATTTGGGAGGTCTCTGGGCTGTTTGTAAATACGGTATGAATTACCGAGTGAATGAAAATTCTAAATGTGGTATCAATGAATTACTTGTTGCCCAATGAGGCAGATTGTAATTTTATCATAATAAAGCTTATTAATAAAAATTAACCTTATGGTTAGTAATTGATAAATCATCGTAAAGTCGTCTTTCGTCATGTTAGTAGCACTTTAGCATCTACTTTCTTTCTTCAAAAGTTAATCTGGATTTGGCCATTATTTCTAAACCGTTCAATCTGCAACACAAATGAAATTCAGAGTTAGCTAATGGACTATATATTTGATCTTCAAAAATATAAATTAAATGATAATGAATCGGGTACTTTCTAGTCACACGCTGGCCATCATTGATCACTTAATACGTACTTCTATTGTACTACAAATAGAAGTGAAAGTGTAAACTACCGAAAATACTTCGAAAATTTCGATTTAACGTCAGAAGAAGATGAATAGATCATCTAAATAAAAACGTAAATATTTCACTAAAATAAACATTAATAATATGATATTTGGGATTTTCTCCCGTTTTTCCAATCTTTATACCCCTTCCCTCTTATATCCTGCAACATTCGACTTCCCCTTTCTTTCTTGTTTCTCCACTCTTTGGGATTCTTTCCATCCAAATATCCGCCATGCTTCATCCTTAACCATAACCAATAACGCCCTCAACCAACCCAAACAATAAAACCATCATATTCCAACACCTCGCTTTTTCCAAAACCGAGACAGAAGCTTTGGAATTACGTGTTAATTATTGCTATTATTCTTTACTTTATATATATATTTTCTGTTTATTTTGCGATTTTCCCATTATTTACCATTAAATTTTACTGCAAGTTTAAACTGCTCTGTTGACAAATATATTTATAAACACTATTTTTATATGTGATGAGTAATTTCATTTTTGTTATTCAGAGTCAAATTTATTTTAATTTTTATTTTTTGGAGTCGCGTTTGTACGGAATTTGGCACAAGTTTGTTTAGTGTTAAAAAAAAACTGCAAATCCAAGAGCTCACTGAAGGCCTCAATATTTCTCAAGATACCGTTAGGTTGAAGGTACTAGTAACAAAAAACAAAAACCTTTTGATTCTGTTAGTGACTTGAACCGCGCACCCCCCCCCTCACTTTCCCAACCACCAGGTCTACCAACCCGACGACCCAACAGCCCGAATACAGATGAGAGATAGACGACCGCCAACAGGTTCGGTTGGCTACTCTGTTCGCCGTCTTGTGAACCCCTGAAGAGACTGTTACAGAAATAAAGACTGCCATTTTAGCCACTGGCATACCCTAGCGATCAGCTGATCACCGGCCCCGAGGCGACGGGGGCCCGCTGACGTTTGCTCTAGCGTCGAAGGAAGGAATTTTGCGACGCAGCCAAGTACCTGTCAGTCTCGACGTCTGCCGTCTAAGATAGGTGTAATTAATCGTTGGCACTATCTAGACAATCGCAAATGACAATAAACTAACGTCAATTGAAAAAAAATAACTCGTTGCACCTTCCAATTTATTTCATATTGTTTCAAAGATTAATTATTAGTCAATGAAAAAAAAAAATATTTTGACCTCTGGCTAACAGCCTTGTCAATATCGAATCTCTTTTGCTTTTAATCTCTCATGTTGGTTGAATCCAGCTCTACATACGAGTTCAAATTCACTCTTTAATGAGTTTAATGCCTCCTTTACCGCATTTTATACATATAATATTAAATATTTAACTGTTTTATATTAAGAATTATTAGTTCTTATATTGATCCTACTTCTATGGCTGAGAGACCTGGGTTGTTTCCAAGAAAGGCGAACAGAACCATATCGTTCATCCGGTATGTGTTGCAGGAGAATGGACTAAAAATGACAGACCAGGTATTCGTCAGTATAATTATGGCATTTGGATTTAGTCAGAATGGGTGAGACAGCAATACCAAAATAGATATTGATGGAGCCCCTTCATGGTGCCAGAAGAAAGGTAAGGGTGTCCCAGCTATATGGTCGGGGACGGCTGGCTGATATTGGAGGCGTCGACTCGGCAACGGGTTGTCGCGCCACTGTAATCCTATCTTATTCATTAATTTTACTATTTATTAAGTTTGCAGATTTTCCTGCACCTACAAAACGTTTTGATATTTATAATATAATATAATAATATATATAACAGCCATATTCAGGTAAATGGACGCTATTTTCATCAAGTGTGGACGAATTTTCGACTTACCATGTATGTATTACATACATCAGGTCCTTGTGTGAAATGGTTAGACGATAGTAGTTCAAGATGTCAGTTCACCACATAATTAAGTCATGTTATTATCATTATTTAACAAACAATATCTTACTTCCATCCTCTAACTGTCTCTCATTATGACCTGAAGTTTTCCCTCCCCCCATAACCAAATTTGATGAAAATACAACCCCCGCTGTTGCGCCCACTTGGCGGTATTGCCAACCCGTCGCGAGTGAGTAGGAGGTACACTCAAAAGAGAGATAATTCTATATATAAGACGATAGCCTCCTCCAATTCGCTTAATATAAAGTAGTATAGATTGCTAGTGCCTTCTAGATAAAAGTATATATAAAACCTGGAGCTTTCAAATGGCGTTTGTGGTTAGCGCAACTTATTCATGATAAAACATTCCGGGTTCGAATCCTTTAATGGGTAATGAATTTATTACACTTCCATAAATGGCAGCCTGCTCCCGATATGACATCTGTAAATTATTTGCTTGGCCATTTTATTCATTATTTGTACTGACCTAAACTTCGTTAAGCCGACTATTTAAATTAAGAGGTCCAACAGTTATCAAGGAATAGATTACATCGGGCAGTGTTGGAAGTTATGATCGGATGATGAAGAATCCCAATTGTAAGAAGCAGCTGTACCAAATACTTGATTTTCATAAATTTTACATGAGGGAGAGAGAGAGAAAGAGAGAGGGAGAGATAGGGAGAGAGGAAGAGGGAGAGGGGGAGGGAGGGGGAGGTAGGGAGAAAGGAAGAGGGATAGGGGGAGAGGGATAGGGATAGAGAGAGAGGGAGAGGGATATGGAGAGAGGGAGGGAGGGAGAGAGGAAGAGGGATAGGGAGAGGGGAAGGGAGGGAGAGAGGAAGAGGGATAGGGGGAGGGAGGGAGAGAGGAAGAGGGATACGGGGAGGGAGGGAGAGAGGAAGAGGGATAGGGTGAGGGAGGGAGAGACGAAGAGGGATAGGGGGAGGGAGGGAGAGAGGAAGAGGGATAGGGAGAGACGAAGAGGGATAGGGGGAGGGAGGGAGAGAGGAAGAGGGATAGGGAGAGAGGGAGAGGGATAGGGAGAGAGAGAGAGAGAGAGAGAGAGAGAGAGAGAGAGAGAGAGAGAGAGAGAGAGAGGGAGAGGGAGAGAGAGAGAGAGAGAGGGATAGGGAGAGAGAGAGAGAGAGAGAGAGAGAGAGAGAGAGAGAGAGAGAGAGAGAGAGAGAGAGAGAGAGAGAGAGAGAGAGAGAGAGAGAGAGAGAGAGAGAGAGAGAGAGAGAGAGAGAGAGAGAGAGAGAGAGAACAACTATAATTTACATAAGGACAAAAATATTCACGACAATAATACCTATCTTAAAACAATCGTGGACCTCGGTTCTTTCCAAAAGGCCCCAACACTTTTACCCAAATTCAAATGCCTGTAGTTGTTTTTAACTTTTTTCTGTAAAATTTCTAAAAATGGATACAGCTTTTCCAACAGGTTTTCATTCTAAAGATGGATTGTAACCAATAAAGTCGAATGCGGCCTTTAGGTGTGTAATACTCATCTGTTGTCACTTTTAGACTCAATGAAATATATTTTGTTGTTGTGTTTTTACATATCGAAACCTTAATGCAACGTTCCGTCTATTGCTACGTAACTTTATATTGCTGCCATAATAGTTTCTATGTGCTTTACTGCTTATTACTTTGTATTTATTTAACACTAATTTTAATGGTTCGATAATCAATTCGTGGCCTGGGAACTATTCTAGACCTCTCTTACTCTTACTCCTCATAAAAAATATTTTAAAGTAATTCTAGCTGTAGCGTGGAATGCGTAAATAATTAACGTTACGAAAACAATTTTTAATTGTGTAAAACATTACACACGACAGAATCACACCGGTTTTTTGGAATGTCTTATTTGATAATTCGCCGAATGTGCTACACAAAATGTGCTACTTTGTGAATTTGACTGTCAAGGCCGACAAAAAGAAAAACTACAAATTGTATTTATACCCGGGGACACCTGGTCGGCTGCATGCGGCACCCACCTTTCCACCTGTAACAACACTCGCTCCCTCGTTCGAGAATAGCGAATAACATTGACAGTTTCTATCATTTACTCTACAGCTGGTTAGGTCTTCTTTTTGAACAGGCTACTATGGAAATTAGAAGTACAATACCCCTTAACAGGAATCGAACGATAGTTGAAAATTCCTCATGGGATTGTTACCACTGCGTTGGGACATCTTGTAGGTCTTCCGTGCAAAACTTCGATCCCTAGGTCAAACATGTAAAGTCATAATCAGAACGTCAAGAACTTAAACTTTAATTTGATCCACTACTTAATCTGATTTTTTTTTATTAACTTATTAATTTAGTTCATTATTTGTCATGGTGTTATTTTTATTCGTAGAATCTCTTTTTAACATCAAGTAAATCATGCTCCCTGCAAATTATCATACCTCTGTATGAAACTAGGGGTGTGGGCACAATTTTATTGCGGTTTGGTAATTGGATTCTACGTATTAAAGTGCAGATCCTACGCCGATAGATTTGTCATTCCAGAGGGTCTCTGCTGTCAGATAATATTTTCAGATCAGTTTCAGAGGAACCAATCTTGTTTCTGATTCTTCATCTTCATTGTTAGTTGGGGTTTCTTCAGTTTTCCTTCAAATGAGTTACCTATGAATTTATAAACCTAGCAAATTAAGTTAGGTTCAACTACTAATATATTTTTACTGTAGTTAAATAAAGCTTACTCCTCTTCGTAATAATTTTATATTCAACTCTCTCTAATTGTCGGAACCTTATTACTTTTTGTGAAGACATTTTAAACAATTTGAACAAGTTATAAAAAGTGTTACTTGATATTGAAATTTTATGTTCGGGAAATTTTTAATTTCTTATTTCCAAATTTTTAGGATCTTATTTTTATTAATTACGAGGTTTCCGATTCCGTTAAAAATAGATATAGGCTATTATTCCCTAGCTCATTATGAAACCTTTTCATAATGTGTTTATTTCAACATTTTCGTCCTTTTTCCAAAGTTTCTGAGTAAGTGTATATAAATCAAATGCCAAAATAGTTTCTATTTTAATTATTGTTCAATTACATCCAACAAATTAACTATGTTAATATTCAAACTCTCATAATTAGTACTCATATTGTTTTAATCAATGTAATTATCATATGTGCCTCGTTTTTCATAATGATGGACCTTGAAGATCATTGAATCTTTCATAGTGTATGATATAGTTGTATATACACATGTAAATCAAATTGCAATATCCTTGAGAATAATATTACATTAATATATTTATTCGAAGATGGAGAAAGATCCATTTAGAGCTTTTTGTTCCCAAAATGGGATTGTACCCCTCTCTTTTGTACTAAGTAATACTGGCCTTCGGTTGAATTAATGCGGTGAAGTTCTGTGTTATAATACTTATGATTTAATCGCCAATGGATACGGCAGCTTAGATTTTTTAGATATAATTGTAGTTAATAATCTATAGCGACTATTAGAGTGGCAGGAATAAGAAGACTAGGCTATTTATAAGAGAGAAATGGGGCTATTGCAGCCGGACAGGTAGGCGAAGGCGAGGTGGCCCACAGGATTCCAGGGGCACCACGCCTTGTCTGGCGTCACCGCTATGTCTGCCTCCGTCGGCAATGTCCGGTCATCTTCGGTTGTTGTCGGCATTTAAGTTTCTGGCGACGATTTATCGCCCAGGCAACAATTAATGCTGTTCATTTGGCTAGATTAGAACACAAGTATTATATCACCTAAGAATAAAGATTGGAATGACGCCAAAGCAATGGCAAGTGATTGCCCGTTTGAAAGTACGACATGTAAGGCTCACACATATGTTTCTTCTCAACCTCAATAACTTCCAACTAGGGAGAAATTCCATGACAACACGCTAAACATCCTCGAACGAATTGGCCTCTACCAACAGATTAAATAATGTTTGATACAAATAAAGATAATATGCGATGTTAAATAAAGATTAATATTAATAAAACAAATAGTGACAAGGTCGGGAATCGAACCCAAGACTTAGTGGCCAAACTGAAGTGAAACGTATGTTACATGGCACCCTGACTGACAGGACTGATATATACCCGGTCTGAGTTGGAGCGGAATGACGAACTTTAAAATATTTCAATCATTTTCGTCCAGTACGAATGAGCGAGTGAATGAAAATTGTAAATTGGTATGAATGAGATCATTTATCACAATTACTTATAGCAAAATGAGGCAGATTGTAATTTTATCATAATAAAGTTGTTATTCATTTTCGTCAGACCTGAACGACTGACTATGATACTACTGATCGTAAAACCGCATTCACCGCTTTCGCAACAATTAATCAAAACATTCTTCGGTTCTTCAGTCTTCCTCTTTCATCTTGTATGTTACTTCATTTATTAAGTTCAAATGCGAGTTGTGATACCTTTTCTGTAGCTATGTTTTTGTCGATATTTTCCTTTCCACCAATTTTACTGTTGTTTCAACAGGATTCTTGAGGACACGGTTGTCTGTCTGGAGGACTGTTCGTATATCGCCGTCAATCGGTTTACAATTAGTCTATTCCCGATCAAGGTCGTGGACCGAACTGATCCCAAGCCGACCAAGCGACGCCCCGCTAAGCGAGATGGAAGTTGGACTGAAATCTATGAGTATAAATGCTTCAAAGTGCTAGGTAAATAATAATTACATAAAAATACTCAGGTCTGCGAGAACCTATGTAAATTGATGAGACGAAACAGTTTGAAAGGGCCAGAGATCGTTGAGATATTTGGACCGAGGATACTCCTCCACGATTAGGAGCTCACAGGATATGGACAAAGAAGAAGAAGACTCCCTGAACTCTGGCCAGGTGATCCTCCATCTGAGCTATCTTGTATCGAGCAAGACTCCTCGTCCCACCAAAAACGTATTTGGAGCTAACACTTGTAATAAATTATTTAATTTAATGTCGTTCCAAAGGAGGGGCTCTCTACGTTCAAACAAGTGTGAGAGCAAATATATTTCATCTATTTGTCTGGATATTCTACAGTTAAATAATCTTTGTAGAGGAGAGTCTTTTAAAAAAAAAGGAAAGAAAGAAAAGCTTTATTATGAAGTACAAGCAAAACACTGGTATGTACAAATAGTAAGAGTTACGTTACTACATACTGGGTGGAAGGTCTATGATACTAGGGACGAGTGTGGTCTGGTTTTTTTCATGTCTTTCAAAATAATAAAATAGGATGAGGGAAAAATAAAAAGGAAAATTTATTTGGATTTGGAAGTGACTTTCATTAGGGGGGATGACTTTCATTGAAGGATGTGTGTAGAGGATGAGGAGTGTGGAGGGCCTCGGGAGGAAGGTGGTATCGGGACGGTGGTGAGAGTCTACCGAGTATGATCTGGGGCTAAAGCTGAGACATATATGTATAAGAAAAGAGTAAGATTCTGGGATAGGGGGCAAGGGAAGTAAGGAGGGTTACTTAAAAATAACAGGGAACCATCAGTGAGTTTCATGAAGTCACGAGGCAGGTATACAGTTCTGCTTCTGCTCAAGACCCTTCTACTTGTTCTTAACATTATATTAGCATTATAAAACTTACGATAGTGAGTGTACAAAATAATTCAATCATTCTGGAGTTAACATTGAACATACATTTTTCAGTACATCTCGGACTTTGCTAATCATGAATTAGTTAGCTAGAATTAGAAGTGGTGACAGACTTCACATACCTGGGTACAGTGATAGACGGATCTGGGAAGGTGGACGCAGAAATATCTAACAGGATTTACAAGGCGAATGCAGTTTACTACCAGATATGTACCACTGTGGTAGGGAAGAGAGAAGTAGGCAAAGATGTGAAGCTACTCATTTTCAAGACAGTATATCTGTCCATACTTTTGTATGGAGCTGAGAGTTGGATATTGACAGACCGACAGGAGAGCAGAATCTCCGCTGCCGAAATGAAATTTCTGCGAGGGACGATTGGAAAAACAAGCAGAGACCGAGTTCACAATGAAAGGATTCGCCAGGAACTGCAGATAGTCCCACTGAAAGAACTCCTAGAAACTCGTCAGATAAAGTGGTTCGGCCATGTTATCAGGATGGACGACCACAGAGATCCTCTAAAGACCATGAAATATGTCCCAGATGGCAGAAGACCTAGGGGTCGCCCTAGGATGTCCTATCTCAACTACATTGAACTACTCTTTAAGGCTAGGAGGAAGGACAACCGACAGGCCAGGAACCTAGCTGGAAATAGGGAAGAATGGAATTCCTGGCTGGATGCTCCTCTACGCTGAGAGGCACTAAAGAGGGAAACTGAAGAAGAAGGATTGGTTAGAATATAATAATGGGGCGAACGAAACAAATGAAGAAATTTTACATGAAAAAAAAAACGGAACCGATTCGATAGATTTCAAGATTTTTTTGTTTCTGCTAGACAATTAGATAGTAATTCTGACCCAAAAATAAAATTTAATATTACCATTATTATTAAAAAAAAAAAAAGGTTCTGAAAGACGAAAGTAGAGTCAATTTACTGGTCATTACTTCTGACGTAGGTCTGAAATAGAGTTCTCTTGTAGAGCTGATTAGTGCCCCTTTTAACTTATTATGCATCAATTATTTTTATTTAAAAGTAAATACATAATATTTCGCAATGTATTCATGTATTGACTGCAGACAAATAGGAGCAAAACCATCACTTCAAAACTGAATCCGGATTTCTAACGGTCGTATTCACAATCGATTATTGATGGACTCTTCTGCGACCTCGCCAGTCCGTCTATTTAGGTCTACCTTGACCTTAACAACTTGGAGCAATAAGACTTTTACGTACGTATTGTTAGTGGAGAAAGGTTCCATATGTAGACAAATTAGCATAAGGATTACATTTTGCAAGTATATCAAGTGTTGCCGAGCCCGAAAAGGGGGCTTACTTTTAAACAGTAATCATAGTATGTCTTGATTTCTGAGGTCTCAAAGGTGCATTTAACAATTTATACAGTTAAATAATCTTCGTAGAGGAGAGTCTATTAAAAGAAAAGAAAGAAAACTTTATTACAAAGTACAGCGGAATCCCAATATTTCGTATCCCGATTATTCGTATTTCCGGCTAATTCGTACAAATTTGCCGAAGAAAATCCCGGTAAGTGGCATAAAAACAATGAATTTCAGCCCCCTTGGTAATTCGTATTATTTGTATGCTCGAGGTCACTTAAAATACGTATTTCCAGCTTAAAAACCTCGTTAATTCGTACTGTTTCAAGAAAGGGAAAGAGGACAGTGAGAGACCAGACAGCAGAATGAGTGCGAGATAAATAATTTCTAGGAATCAAGTAATCCCTTCTACAGAAGCAAAAGGGAGTGCGAGTAAGAGAGACAAGTTTTCTATAAATGAAGGGATTGTACTAAGCTTTTCTTTCGTTAAGTCTCGTTTTCGTTATCGCTGTGACACGTTACCATTTTGACGACGGGCTAGCAGTAGAGGGGATGTTAACCGACGAAGAAATTTTAGATCCATCTGCAGACGTTGATGGTGAATATGGAGAGGGTGATGCAGATGTACCAACAATTACTGCTAAAGTTGCTAAACAATAAGTAAACAACGTGCGCCATTTTTTAGCAAAATCAGATGCTGGTCTGAACACTCTTGACAAAGCGATTGACAATACCCGTCTGCAAGGATTGCGTCAAAAAAATTTTTTTTTGAACAAATGTTTGAATGGTGTTTATTTAATCTCGAATATAAGTATGTATATATTTTTTATTGCATGTATTGTTTATTGTTTAGTTTAGTATTAAGCAGTGTTTATTGCATAGTTTTTATCCTTACTACATTACACATACTTCTTAATACATACATGTTTGCGTTAATACGTTTTTTAATTTTGTACTCCCGATAATTCGTACCTTGACGTAAACTGTCATTCCCTTGACAATACGAAGTATCGGGATCTACTGTACAAGCAAAAGACAATATTGTATCTTACATACAAATATTAAGAGTTACGTTATTACATGCTGGGTGGAATGTCTAGGCACGAATGGGGTCTGGGGCTAAAGCTGAGACATACGACAACAATGCTTTTATTTATTTTATTATCATCTTCATGTTGAGGTCGGAAACTTTTCAGACCACCTATGTATATGTATAAGAAAAGGATAAGATTCTGGGAAGAGGGAGGGAGGTAAGTAGGGATGCGGTTGCTTACTTAAAAATAACATCAGTGACTTCCATGAAGTCACGAGGCAGGTATACAGTTCTGCTCAGTCCCCTTCTACGTTTAGCATTATAAAACTTGCGATTACGCTTTGCATGTCGAACGTATACTTACGTGAACAACAAATAGAAATAATTGTGAAGAGTTTAAACACTGAAGTTATGCCATCAGATATCATGAAGTACCTCTATGACACCAACCAAAATAGAGCGATTCCAATCTGTACTGACCAAGAACCAAGAAAACATGCTCAACTATTTTTAGAAAAATTGGCCACTATCTGGAAATTTAAAAATAAACGGGAGGTCTTCGGTAATAGTGTTTTCTAGTGCGTTGTTGAATAGAAGCGTTTAAGAATAAAAAATAAAATTTGAAATCGTGACTGATATTTTCCCAGCCGGTTTTAATTTAAACAGATCCTTCATTCCATTGTATATATGCCCAATAATACAATTTAGTTCAAAATTAATGCCGAAAAATTGTAATAATAATATTATTTAAAAAAATATTGTTGACGACTGGGTCGATGGGTCAACCAGTTTAGAGCCAAACAAGAATAGTAAAAAAAACAGGAAAAAGTCACATAATTTCAATCGATAAAAAAAACATATATGCTACGGAGAAAGTCAAGTGTGATGTATCTACACTCTTTGTACGTTTACATAGATAATGAAAAAACGTTAACAATTTTAACGTCAGTTATAATGAATTTTGAATTGCTATACACCACTTAAGTTAAAAATTAAGTTACGTAGTAGTCAGTACATCAGGAACTTGCTTTGACACCTTTTTCAGTAGATAGAAACTATTAATTTTTATTATTCATTGTGACCAATTAATTAAATATTATCATTATTTGTGGAATCAAAATTATTTTTTCTCATGCCGGGTCATAAAATGGAATCTCACTGTTAAATTTCAGGTCCAGCAGACCTATAGAATAAACAAGAAAACATCTTGGAAACCATACAAATGATGCGATGACTGATACCGGGTTCATGTAGAACATCTGTATAGGCAGTGTGCATTATAAAGAAGATATGATTAGCCTACACATTCCTCTGGAACCGTCTGTTTGGGTCTCGGCCAAATTGAAAGCCGAACGCACGTAAAATTGAATCACGTTGAAAATTCTATTTTAACTAACTGCAGAGTTACAATGGAATAATCTTCAACAAACTGAAAAAAAAATAATATATTTAATACTCGAAGATTACTTCGGAATGTTCCATTGATGGAAGTTTTTTTTTTTTTATCAATGGAAGACTACAATGAATTCACTCCTTTTGTACGTTGTCATGTAAAAAAAAAATTTCAACAACAGCCCTCGAAGGGTCAGGGCCATAATTGTTAGGTACCAGTTTAGTTAACATGAGACGTCTCAACTTTAAATTCGGTTCTTTTAGGCAGATTTCCTACTTTTTAACTAAATTAAAATCAATGATAGTTTTAAAAAAACTGAATACATTTAGTGAACGACGAGTAAAACACTCCCTGGCTTTGAAGCCTTTTCCAGGGTTTGCTAAGAATTTTCGCAATTACAAAATGCAAATAATAGTCAAAATTAAATAACCTTCATTTAATTGGATTTAATGCTAATCCTTAATACCTCTGTGGTTGTAAATTGTAACTGCAATGGATTTTTGAAGAATATTCATTCTTCAACAAATTGACTGAATAAAATTTATACTCAATGATTATTTTGGAGTGTTTCATTGATACAAGCTGTTTTTTTTTTTTGTTTTTTTTATCAATAGAAGGAAGATTTCGATTCCAGTACGTCTTGTAGGTTGTCAAAAGTCAACAGCAAAAACAAATATGTCGAAAATTCCCAGGAACTGAAGGAAGAGCGTGGTTTTAGCAATTACATTTTTATAAATATTTAAACATTTATAAATAAATCCAAGCACAAAAGGCAATAATGAAGAAAGAGTCAGGGCAGACCGAAGATTGTTGCCGTGCTAAGCTCCGCTCAGGTGCCTGTTAAGTCATTGATCTAAATGCTCACTTATCTATTCAGCTTCTTTATTTAGATATGAGGCTCCTCAGAAGGTGACTATCAAGAGACTGATTCAACCCAAGACCCATCCCCCAGAGAAAATTTAAAGTATTCTGTTTTAAATGTAGTCTGTTTTTATTAATGACTCTTCTATCTTTGCGTTTGTTCCACCTCCAATTTGTTCTTGAAATTTTGACGATTGAAGGTTGTATTGAATACACTTTTTTAGATTACTTGACATACCAATGACGGCCGCCCAGTGCCTATCTGGAAGTAAAACGCCCCCCCCCCCCAGACTACTAGTCAGACGAGGGCAGGTGCTCCGAATTACTGGATGACGCTGCAAGAAGTTGAAGAGCAGCGTTCTAGGCTGTAAGAAGGACATAACGGTGCTCCAGTTGCCCAGATAGCGCGCTAAGGTCGGGGAAGCCCTGCCTGCTATATCTGTACCGTGGCTGGTCGCCAGCCAGCTCCTCCCGCTCGCTGAGCTTGATCCGCGGATGAGGTGGCCAGCTGTCATCTCAGAGGCTATTTTAACTCATCTTAGGGAGAGAAAATAGTTACACTTAAAATAATTTAAAATCTGTGAATTATAATTGGGCATACCCACGTTGCCTGACCTTCATTTGCCAACGTTAAAACACCATTCTGAAAAACTTGCCTTTCCGGATATCTCCCTATGTATGATCTTCATCCTACAACAACTTCCTCCTAAAGCCATAGTCTTCCTAACCTACATTTATAATTGCATTATCCGAACGACGCACTTTCCTCTCCTCTGGAAACATTCCATTATTGTCCTGTTAGCTAAATCTGGTAAACCACCCAATAACGCCTTATCATACCGTCCAAACACCTTGCTCCTTATCCTCTTTATCTTTGTAAAACTCCTACCAAAACGTCTATTTCCAATTGTTGAATCCAAAAACCTTTTTCGAAGGACAATGAATCCCATCTCATTATTACCTCTAACGGTTCTAACAGCCTCTCAATTGTTTATTAATTCCCTTTTCGTTTGTTTCATCTTTTCTCTTAAAGGGGCCGTGTTTAATATTTAATATGTAATATTTATTCTCAAACAACTTCCTCATCAAGCCATAATCTTCCTAACCTACATTTTTAATCGCATTATCCGAACGACGCACTTACCTCTCCTCTGAAAACATTCCAGTATTGTCCTGTTTGCTAAACCCGGTAAACCACCCAATGACGCCTCATCTTACCGTCCAATTAGCCTACTCCCTATCCTCTCAAAAACGTTTGAGAAACTCCTATTAAAACGTCTATTTCCAATTGTTGAATCCAAAAACCTTTTTCCTACAAACCAGTTTGGATTCCGTCAACGACATTTCTCTGCTCAACAAGACCTTCGCGTTGTTGATGGCATATCCTTAGCCATTGAAGCCGAACAGTATTGCACTGCTGCCTTTCTGGACGCCTCAAGCTTTTGACAGGGTTTGGAACGCAGGTTTGCTTTACAAGCTCAAAAGATATTTACCACAGACCCTTTTCCTAATCCTACAGTCCTACCTTTGAAACCGCTTCTTCCAAGTTCGCTGTGGTTTAGAATATTCTAACTACTATCCCATAAAGTCAATGAAACAAAATGTTCCCAGATTACCTTACCCTCTGCCGCAAGTACAGCCCACTATTTTTTTTAAAATTCCATTCCTCTTCCCTGCATCCGAGACAGTAAGGCTTCTATCTCGACAGAATGCTGATAAGGAACCTGCACACGAGGCTATAAAGACAAGAATTAAACAGACGCTTTGGGAATCTTTACAGACTACTTCAAAGGACATCCTTCAATAAAAAATAAATTACAAAGTTAAACTTTGCTATAGGTTCAACCTCCGACATAGGGATGGTAGTAAACAATTGTTAAATAACGTTTTGGAACCGAAGCCAGAGGGTGGAAGGCCGAGTGTCGGCAGGCCAGCTATATAATACTCATCATATCTTACATTTTTAGTAGAAAGGTGTACCTCTGTTGAGACTTATGGTCCCCTTGCTTTTGTAAGTAATCCCTTCCTCCCATAAAATCCTAACACTTTGCCTACCTGCTTCGGGGCAAGACACTCACACTTGTGCCTAAGCCTTCGCTAAAGTATGTTCTAACGCTGTAACTGATTAATATTTGTACATATACCAGTGTTTTGATTGTTATTCATAATAAAGTTTTTTAAATGACTCTCCTCCATAAGATTATTTAACTAGCCATAAACCACTCTTTTGATGCACGCCGACGGATGTACTGAACCCCGTCTGTTATGATGAGGATGGTCCGAAGTGCAAGATAGTATGGAAAAGGCATGGACGGCCACAAAGAAAAAAACTTTCTATCGAGATTCAGAAATACGGTCCAAAATGAGAAGATATATACGTCGGGACGAGAATTTTCTAATGCATAATGCAGTAGTATGTATGCAGTAGAAGGAGGCACCCACAACTATTAAACTCTTTACAATTTATTATTATTTTAAAAATATTGGGGTTAAGAAGGGAGAGAGAGAAAAAAAAAATTGCTTGAGTGAGTCGCGGAGACTCCCTTGGGTCGCGCTGATGGGATGGAGATGTAGTCTCTCAAGCGTTCTTGCGGCCGGTTTGAGACGATTGCTTTTGTCTTTGACCTCTCGGCTTTGATGCTGCTTCTACATCAGATTGAAGACATGGGTGTACACTAGTAAGATTTAGACTTTGTCTGTAGCTAATACAATAGCTGTCACCTGTTCATCATTTGGAGTTAGTAGTAAAATCAGTCATTCCTCGAGAAAACAATCTTCCCGAACACAGAGGTATTAAGGATTAGCATTAAATCCATTTAAATGAAGGTTATTTAATTTTTACTTTTATTTGCAGTTTGTTATTGCGAAAATTCCTAGCAAACCCTAGAAAAGGTTACTAAGCAGGGACTGTTTTACTCGTCGTTCACTAAATGTATTCAGTTTTTTTAAAACTAGCATTGGTTTTAATTTAGTTAAAAAGTAGGAAATCTGCCTAAAAGAACCGAATTTAAAGTTGAGACGTTCATGTTAACTAAACTGGTACCTAACAATTATGGCCCTGACCCTTCGAGGGCTGTTGTTGAAATTTTTTTTTTACATGACAACGTACAAAAGGAGTGAATTCATTGTAGTCTTCCATTGAAAAAAAAAAAAACAACTTCCATCAATGGAACATTCCGAAGTAATCTTCGAGTATTAAATATATTATTTTTTTTTTCAGTTTGTTGAAGATTATTCCATCTAACTCTGCAGATAGTTAAAATATAATTTTCAACGTGATTCAATTTTACGTGCGTTCGGCTTTCAATTTGGCCGAGACCCAAACAGACGGTTCCAGAGGAATGTGTAGGCTAATCATATCTTCTTTATAATGCACACTGCCTATACAGATGTTCTACATGAACCAAGTATCAGTCATCGCATCATTTGTATGGTTTCCAAGATGTTTTCTTGTTTATTCTATATGTCTGTTGGGCCTGAAATTTAACAGTGAGATTCTATTTTATAACCCGACACAGAAAAAAATACTTTTGATTCCACAAATAATGATAATATTTAATTAATTGGTCACAATGAATAATAAAAATTAATAGTTTATTCTATAGGTCTGTTTGACCTGAAATTTAACAGTGAGATTCCATTTTATGACCCGGCATAGGAAAAATACTTTTGATTCCACAAATAATGATCCTATTGCATTAATTGGTCACAGTTAATAATAAAGCTTAATGTTTTCCTATCTACTGAAAAAGGTGTAAAATTAAAGATCTTGAAGTCCTGATTTTTTAAGTGTTTTTAAATCTAACTTAAATAAAAATTCTTTATATTATAAAAAACGTATCTACTCGAGTGGTATACCCACTGTTGTCAACTGACATAACCTAATATTTTTATTTGAGGGAATTTAAACGTTTCGCCCCGGCTAGCAGAGAGCCTTCCTCGTAAATAATCCATGTGACAACATTGTTAATGTTGAAATGTTTAATATTGCACCCTCCGTAAAATTTAGAAAAATATTTTATTTCCTTAATACAAAATAATTAATTGATTAATGAAACTTACTTATGTTTTATGGTTATAGTTGTTTTTTGAGGGGGTTTTCATAGCCCCTTAAAAAATTTACAGTGATTATTTCAATTATAGATTCTCAGTGGAATCTATCTCCTGTAGCGTCGCTACATTGCATACAGGTTTTATTGTTTTTTATAAAAATTACATAATGTAATAGAGGTATATACATTATACTTGGCTTGATTGGGAAGACTCTAATAAATGTTGATGGGGCTCCATGGCTATAGTTTCCATGCTTTCATATCATGTATCATAACTTGATATTTTTATTTGTGGGAATTACGATTAGCCTGCATCGCGCGCGTTTATTTCTCCCTTCTGCTGTGACTATCTGAGTGAAGACTTTTTCTTCTGTCATGTTAAAACATACTTTGAACGCCCAACCCATCACATTATAATAGGGGTTTGTATGCAGCCACCCATATCCCTTTTTTGTTATTTATAATTTCTCTTCAAGGGCTATATTGCTACTTTTTCATCCGCGTTAACAGTTACGTAAAGGTAAGCTGTTTTTATTTTACCGCCTAAATTTTATTGATTGCTTAGCACATCCAAGCCTACCAGAAATCCTTAATTTCCCTTTTTTAATTTTTTACTGAGTTGTCTTATCAGTTATGTTGCAACCTTTCTTGAAATGCAAAGAGAGGCTAGTTACTTTTTCATTGCTACCGTTATTGGATTTTGGCCAAAACATAACTGCGTTTAGTTGTCAAAAATCATTAAAAGGCAATCGCTCCTACAAAACTAAGGTCCCCTTCAGTATTGATTAATTATTATTGATATAAAAGTAGAAGCATTGTTCAAGACACAGCTGAAGGTGTTAATCGATAAAATGTCAGTGTGTGCTCCCTGCCTGATACTGACATGTGACTTACTATTCTTAAGACGCACCAGCCTGGAAATAAAGATTGACCGAATATATTACGAAACGAGAAGCTATTTCTGGCCATCTTACGTAGGTCCCTATTTCCGCCAGTGTTATTCGCTGTCACAAATTAGTAGGCGACAGTCTGAGCATTTCTCATTCGTACTTTCAGCGTGTCTGTATATCTGGCCAGCTCATTAGCAGCACATTCCAGTAGCTATTTCAGCAAATTCCTTTTATGTGACCAACATATGAACAAAACCGATAAATACCATAGTCTATTATGAAACAAAAATGTGTTGCCAATTTTCGTTGTCAGATATTTAGAACGTATACCGTGGGATCGTGACTTGCACTATTATTAGTTATAATTAACAATAGTTGCTTACAGTCATTGCCAAATAAGATTCACATTGGGAAGATCCCCACTTGGGCAGGGTATGATGATATAATAAAAAAATATGATTTAAAAAATAAAGAATGTCGAGAGGCACAATATCGCCTCATTGGGCAATAAGTAATTGTGATAAATGTTTTCATTCATGCCATATTTACAATTTTTCTTTCACTCCCTCATTCATAAAGTATTTACAAACAGCCCAGAGACCTCCCAAACCCACATGTTTATCACCTCCCGCGCATGCGAAAGAGGAAGCGGAGTCTTGGGAAGTACCCCACGCTCCTCCGTCAACCACGTCAGTGGATACGAGCCAGTGGATGCTGACCAAGAGCGCGAGAGCCACATACGCTCAGGACATGATTGGAGAAACTGGCCATTGCCAGGACTCCCACTGTACGTATTTATAGTAAGTCACGAGGCCATTGCCGTTTTAGTCTCCGAGGAGGATTATAGGGCTGAGTGGTGCAGTGCAATGACTTTGCTAGGGGATTAAGGTGGTTGGACAGGTTACTATGGAATTTCATGAACTTGGAAGGGATGAGTTCGAGAATGTAAGGTATATTAAGATCATTATGAAGGGTTTTGTTGCTGACGTAATAAGGGTCATTTACTATTGTTCTCAGGACTTTTGGTTGAAAGGATTGGATACGCTTGATGTTCGACTTTTTTTGCTGTACCCCATAGTTCTATTCTGTATGTCCAGATTGGCTTCGGTATAATTTTGTAGATTAGTAATTTATTTACAATTTTTCATTCACTCCCACATTCATACAGTATTTACAAACAGCCCAGAGACCTCCCAACTCCACATGGTTGTCACCCCCCTCGCATTTTTAAAATTTTTTGCGTTCATATATTTTTACATGGATTATAACATAAATAAATTGTTTGATTAAAAGAGGAAGTGGAGTCTTGGGAAGTCTCCCACGTTCCTCCGTCAGCCACGTCACCGAATACGAGCCAGCGGAGGCTGACCAAGAGCGTGAGAGCCGCATACGCTCAGAACAATCTGATATATTAAAAGAAAAACATTTTATTCGTTAAATCATCTCGGTCACTTGCTGTAAAATCGCTGAAATATTGAATTTTATTTTACTGTCACCTTTATTTGTGATATATATCCTTTTTTTTTTATTATGATAAAATTACAATCTGCTTGATTGGGCTATAAGTAATTGTGATAAATGATCTCGTTCATACCAATTTACAATTTTGATTCACTCCCTCATTCATACCATATATATATATAGCATATACATATATATATATATGTAATGAAAGTGATCTCTCTTTCATTTGAATTTGCCGTGCTGCTTCCACTGGCCCCCACCAGATGGAGCATCAGTTATCAGATAGAGAAGGTTATGTGAGATAACAGAACATATAATAGTGTGTAAAATAAAATAGTGTAAATAGAGAATTGATAGTTAGAAACTGTAATTGTCGTTTCTTTGTTTACAGGTAAGATTGTGTAAATCAATATTAATAATTGTTATAATATAATATATAGTGAATAAAATTGCTAACTTTGTTTACAGAGAAACTGATTTCAGTTTATTCACCCCACCTTCAATAATTGTCTTACATATATATATATATACAAACAGCCCATAAACCTCCTAAATCAATTTCACATTGCTAGAACTCCCACCGTCACGCCGGTCACGAGGCCACTACCGTTTTAGTCTCCAAGGAAGATTATAGGGATGTGTGGCGAGTTTAATGACTGGGCTCTAGGGGATTATGCTGGTTGGATAGGTTACTATGGAATTTTATGACCTTGGAAGGGATGAGTTCGAGAATGTAGGGTATATTAAGATCGTTATGAAGGGTTTTATTCATAATCCCCCAAGTACACATGGTCGTATAGCATTCCTCCATCTGTTCACACGATTCTCAAACCCCATATATTATGGTACCTTCGCTGGTTACACCGTGTGCTTGCAGGCGTTGCAAGTCCTACTGTTGCCCCGGAAGAATGTAAAAAATAAACGTTAATCCAATAGGTTCGTAAATCTTTTCAAGACCCTCCGAACAAATGTTCTGTATTGAATGAAGTTCGATTCGATAGTAAGTGTTTTTACTAGACTGCCTACTAGTGAATTCGAAAAGCTATTGCTACTTGGTCCTTTCCTCGTCCCAGTCCATCACACAAATCGATTTATGTGTATTACAAGTAAATTTTGTGGAAAAGTTGAACAAGTGGCAATTGATGAGCGATTACAACGGGGAGCACTTGTGCGCTTGTTGCAAGTAAGCACTGGTGACAGATAGTGTCTCGGTCGTCTAAACTAGCCTTTAGGCCAGTTCTTGCCATTCTTCATTTTCGATTCTATCGCAGATATTCGCGCAGATCTTTTCAAATATACACCTTCGCATAGCAGTAAGCTCTTTCAGGTCTAGCTGACCAGAATTTAATTAATGCTAATTATTATTAGCTCGAAATCAGCCTTCTTTTTTGTGTATAAATTTATGTTTTTTCATATCCGAGTATAATTTGTGTCCAAGTACGTCTCAGGTATTCGTTCCTTCGCAAAAGGAAGAAGATATGCCTCCTACCAGAGGCTGTCTGAAAGTGTTGCGTGTCTTCCCAGTGCATGCATAGCGCCGTATGCGCAAGCACAGTTTGCTAAATAGGTTTTTTTTTTATTTTTTGCGTTCATATATTTTTACCCGGATTATAACATAAATAAATTGTTTGATTTAAATTATTATTATTAAAGAAATATTCTTCAGATTTTGAAAAGCGAAGTAAAAAATATTTTTGTTTCATTGTCATTTTTAGATTCTGTGCGATGGATTTTTTGTTTAAATCGACCTTAAATGCTCAAGAATTAGATGAAGCGTGGTCATAAAGGATTAGAGATTGGCCAATGATGAATTGCAAGTTCCTCTATTCTATGTAAACTAGTCTATATATATCTAGTCTATATATATATAGGGATTGTACTAATAAAATAGTCTCTGTTTTATATAAAACTCTTTTTTTTCTCACTGTTAGACTCTCTGCTATGGATAGTTTAATGTTATGCGTTTTTACATATTAAATGTATTAACATAGAGCTATGGGGGACAGCAAAAAAGTCGAACATCAAGCGCATCCAATCCTTTCAATCAAAAGTCCTGAGAACAATAGTAAATGCCCCCTATTACGTCACCAACAAAACTCTTCATAATGATCTTAATATACCTTACATTCTTGAACTCGTCCCTTCCAAATTCATGAAATTCCATAGTAACCTATCTAACCACCCTAATCCCGTAGCACAGTCATTGCACTGCTCCACTCATCCAGACTGAAACTGCAGTGGCCTCGTGACCTACTATAAATACGTAACAGTGGGAGTCCTGGTAATGGCCAGTTTCTCCAATCATGTCCTGAGCGTATGTGGCTCTCGCGCTCTTCGTCAGCCTCCACTGGCTCGTATCCGGTGACGTGGCTGGTGGGGTACTTCCCAAGACTCCGCTTCCTCTTTCGCTTGCGAGGGAGGCAACAACCGTGTGGACTTGGGGGGTCCCTGGGCTGTTTGTAAATATTGTATGAATGTGCGAGCGAATGATGAATTGTAAATATGGTATGAATGAAAACACTTACCTCAATTATTTATTGCCTATTAAGTAAAGGCAGATTGTAATTTCATCATAATAAAGTTGTTAACACAGAAAAAAAAAAAAAAAAATGTATTAGCACTCGTAGTATTTCTTTCCTGTTCATAAATTTTCCTTTTTTTTATTCATACGTAATTTTGTTATAATTGTCTTACTTTCTATTCTTTTGTTTAATATTTCGTAAATGATACAATTTTTACCAAACTATTTGATTTATTGCTTTATTTCATTCTAAATTGGTGGCCTGGGGGGAACTACGAGTATTATATTTACAAGTGACCACACCAAAAGTTATTGTAAAAAAAAAAAACCAGTATTTTTGATCAAAAAATAACTGTAAATACGTTTTTAAAAAATATACCAAACCCCGTGCACCTATTGAAATAATTTGTGTTATTGGTTCTCAAAACCTAAAAGTTTTGGATATCATTGAAGTCATTTTTGCTCATATTTTTATTCCGTATTATTTTTTCCGTAGTTAATTTTTTTCTGTTAAGTCCCAATTTTTTTGGGAAAAGAGCCTTTTGCAAGCTTAGAAGGTATATTTAGAGTTATATTTCCTCTTGATTTTGCACCTACCCCCCACCCTCTCAGTATGACTTGCAGTCATATTGCTTATGCCCCCTTTATTAAATTAATATTACAAATGCAGAGCAGTACGTATCGAACGTGTACATAATTCAAGGTAAAAGTATCAGCTACGAAGTGCCTATTCTGGGAGGTCCGCTCCTGTAGATCTATTACCCCTTCTTGCGGTTCAGGTGTAATGAAGGTATATAATATATTATAGTATTATATTGTATATAGTATAAAATTTTAATTTTTAATCCAGGTGTTAACATTAGTTTTTATATGTTTGGGCCTGGTTGGTGTTTTCCCCCTAAATAAAAGCAGATATTCGTTCTGGAGGCATGACATATTTGCATGGAAATTCAGTTGCATGGAAAATCATAGCCAAACATAAAAAAATAAACTTTGTGTACCAGTAAGATAGAAATATAGGCCTCCAGTACAATGAGTATCAATAAAATAAATCTTTGCTCTAGGCATCTCAATCTGCTTTATTGTGATAAAATTACAATCTGCCTTATTGGACAATATGCAATTGTGATAAATTTTCTCATTCATACCATATTTACAATTTTCATTCACTCACTCATTCATACAGTATTTACAGACAGTCCAGAGGCCTCCAAAATCCATTTCACATTACCAGAACTCCCACCGTCACGAGGCCACTACCGTTTTAGTCTCCGAGGAGGATTGTAGGGATGAGTGGCGACTGCAATGACTGTGCTAGGGGATTAGGGTGGTTGGACAGGTTACTATGGAATTTTATGAACTTGGAAGGGATAAGTTCGAGAATGTAATGTATATTAAGATCATTATGAAGGATTTTGTTGCTGACGTAATAAGGGTCATTTACTATTGTTCTCAGGACTTTTGATTGAAAGGATTGGAATCTCATAATAACAATATTTTCTTTAAACTTAATTAAATTAATAATACAAATGCAGATCAGTACATATCGAATATGTACATAATTCAAGGTAAAATTTCAAACAATGATATTAATGTTTTCAAATAGTAACATTAATTGCTTGTGATGTTATATCTTTCCCCGTTTTAAAGTAGTGCCAGAAATGGTTTAGGTACAAATTCTCGGATCAAATATTCTACAAAATAACTATTGCCGAAATCTTAATCTTCACGTACGCTACTGATGTTCTAAGGACTACTTAAAATAACCCAATTTAAATAAAATATATGGCGTGACCCGTGACACCGCATGGTTCGAAAGAAGGTTGGCGGTCGCCTATACTGGCTGGTAGGCTGCACTAGTGGTTATCACTAGGCCTAAGTTCATATCAATCTTAGAAATGGTTTTCTTAACTGGGTTTGCTACTTGTTTATTCAAGTAGGTACTTATTTATATTATATTTCATGTTATAATATTAAACATTGATACTATCGTTTTCAAACAATAGACAAATAATAACATAATTGTTTGTATTGTTGTTTTGTCTTTCCTCGTTTTCAGGCACGTGAAGGGGAATAACATTTCCCAAGTGCCAGAAATAGTCCGGTTGCTGATTCTCGGGTCAAATGTTTTACAAAATACCTCAAGTAATTAAACAGCTTTATTATGATAAAATTACGATAAGTAATTGTGATAAATGATCTCATTCATGCCATATTTACAATTTTATATTCACTCGCTCATTGATACAGTATTTACAAACAGCCCAGAGACCTCCCAAACCCACAGGTTGTCACCTCCCTCGCATGTGAGAGAGGAAGCGGAGTCTTGGGAAGTCCTCCACGCTAGTGGAGGCTGACCAAGAGCGCGAGAGTCACATACGCTCAGGATATGATTGGAGAAACTGACCATTGCCAGGACTCCCACTGTTACGCATTTATAGCAGGTCACGAGGCCACTGCCGTTTTAGTCTCCGAGGAGGATTATAGAGAAAATACCTATTCTTGGAATCTTAATCTTAACTTACGTCACCGAAGTTCTAAGCACGACTTAAAATACTGCGTGATAACATGTCATTAAAACTATTCAGAAAAAAAACTCATGTCATGCTCAAATTTAAATAAAATCCATGACATAACACCTCATGGTGCCTTTTGAAGTCAGCATGATAAACAGAAGACTACAATGTTATTTTGTTTTTTTTACAACTTATCTAGCCACTGGTTGGAACTTTTCTCACTGGGTGCTTGGCAAGCCTGTCGACATTTCTCACTGGGTGCTTGGCAAGCCTGTGGACGTTTCTCACTGGGTGCTTGGTCAGCCTGTAAACGACCTTTTAGTCAGGTATTAGTCTACTAGGGTATACTGCATAGTTAGAACCAAACCTTTTTCCAGTGTGGTCGTCGGTCAGTGTCTGTGAGTTTGCTGCTGCAGCTGTTGGGATCTTCTCGATCCAGTCATGTTCTGGTACCGGAAGTACAGGTTTAATGAAGGTATTAAATCAATCAAAGTTTTAATCAAATAAATGATCCGGGTTTTTTTTTTGTATTTCGAGTGATTTTTATTATTTTGGGGATGTTCTTTGGATTTTTTTCTCTACAAAAACAGGTACCGTTCAATTTGTATACATGTATGTAAGTTCTCCCTGGATAAACGAGCCATTGAACAGTTACAAAGACTATTAACATTGTAACATGTATGATTTAATATAACCCCTATGTCGTTTTTGTTTTTAGAGAATATTTTGTAAACAAAATTTCATTGCCCATTTTATGTTATATGTATTTATCTCGTATGCAAAATAATCATAATTATAAGTGGGATTAGCCGGGATTCGAATCCAAAACCTTTTGAATTTTGAGCCGCCCTCAAAAATGAATCCAATCTAATAATTCAAAATTCGACTATGAAGGACATTTTAAAGTGTAATTTTATGAAAGTCGTGTTTTATTCTTATAAATATTTTACCTATTTTGATTTTTTGTATTATTTGTAATATTTTTTATTGGAAAAGTGATTACCATGATTTAAAAATACAATGGAGTATTTTTAGGCAACTATACAGAGTTGCTTTTTTTTTTGCATATTTTAATTAATATAACTCATTTACTTATTTTATGCCTAATTTTTTTGGTTTATATTTAAATCAGTGAAAAAATAATTTAGTAATTAAAATCCGTGGATAAAATAGTGAACATTGGAAATAGCTAACTAGACAGAAATTTTTAAAATCATTATTATGCGTATTTTAGTAATGGGAATTTTATTTTTTAATATAACAAATAAAATTACAAAAATATCAGAAGTAATTAATCGCTTCAATAGTTGTTAACATTGTTGATAGTTGGTCTTTAATGAGATATTTTTAACTGCCATTTTGACTGTATATGCGAATGCTTGTGAGGAGTGCAGAGGGCCAGCTGGGGTAGGTCTATCCTGCCTTGTCTGCTAGAAGAAAGGCATCTATTCCTGGAAACCAGTCCCTTTTCCTATTGTGTCTCAGAGCCAGTACTTTTGGGCTTGAATTCCTGCTACGAGTTTTACCTGCTTATGAGAGCGCTTCTAAGTTTTAGTGAATCTGCGCAACGTTCGAAGAAGAGACAGTTGTTTTGGGTCCTACAGAAAGAGAGAGAGGGAGAGAGAGAGGGGAAAAAAACACAACGCACATCCAAAAATTTATTTACCTAGGCGTACCAAATAATCCCATTTTTATTAACATACTAACAGCTCGAGCCATAAGTAACTTCCGGTGCAGCTAAGTAGAATCTATTGTTCGTATTTGCCCGCTATGAGTTACCATGACAAGTTTTTGTTTTCACTATATAGAGGAGGCTTCAATTAGTCTTTTGTCAACTGTTTTGTGTGATACACTTTACGATAAACTGATTTTTTTTAACCTCTGAAATGGAGAGTCAAAAACTACATATTCGTCATGTAATGCTTTGGGAATTTAAACAAGGCAATAGTTCCAGGGTGACAAAAAAAATTTGCAGTGTATATGGTGAAGGACTAATAACTGATCGGGCAGTTAGAAATTGGTTTATAAAATACCGCTCTGGAGGTACGACCTTAAAAGACGAACCGAGGGCCTTCCGACTTTGACGACAACCTTTTAAAGGCACTATTGGAGAAAAATCCACGTTAATCAGCAAGAGGTATAGCAGAAAGGTTGAATACATCACAATCAACTGTTAACCGCCACCTGGAGAAATTAAGGAAAGTCAGCAAGCTAGGAGTGTGGGTACCTCGCAATCTCAGTTAACGAAATACAGAAGATAGCATTTCAATTGCCACAAGTCTGCTCTCACGGGTAAAAATTGAGCCTTTAAACAGGACTGTAAAAGGGGGATGAAAAAATGGGTTACCTATGACAATATAGTCCGCAAAAGACAGTGTCTTGATAAGGATCAGCCACCCCTACCAGATCCGAAAGCAAACATCCATGGCAAAAAGATTTTATTGTGTCTATGGTCGGATTGTCAAGGAATAATTTACCACGAGTTGTTTGAAGTCAAATTAATATAATTTTGTTATTTAATGAGAGCAAAATAAATGTCTGATAAAAGAACGGAAGTTACTTATGACTCGAACTAATATATTGTCTGGGTACTGCCCTGTTCCCTTCTGTTTGGGTAATTTATCTATGATAATTAGCTATATATTCCGTTCGGCATGCCTCATTTACTCAGTGATTTGATTACATATCGATGGAAGCACTTATAAATTAGCTCAAGGCCACCGCTGACCGAGTCGTTCGTGAACATCCGCATAGCCTGACTCATACAAAGGCCTGGTTATGCAGCTAAAATATTAATACAAGGGTGTAGGTATGTGATGCACTGACGTTTCCACGAAGAAGCTTCCAGTATTTCCTTGATAATTTTCTGCACCTGCATCCTCGACAGTTAAGTAAATTCAACTGGATTTTTCAGCGAGGATGTTATGCACTTTTATAGTCAGTTTCGAATTTTTCACAAACCTTTTTCTTCGTAGCCCGCCAGTTTTTTGTCTGTTTACCAACCCTATTACCTAGCGAAACCTTTTTATCTTATGGCCTAATTCAGGTCCAGTTGGTACCAACAATAAGGATACATAACATAAGGGACTGCTAGGCACTGTCTGCGCTTTGTTCATAGTTGACGTTGTCGTGCACGCCTACAACGTCCTCTGCCTGGGAGTGGCGAAGTCGCAACACATTTTAGACGCTACTTACTGATCCATAGAAAATATGTAGTAGTAGTGTGTAATATAAAATATACATTTGCGCCCAAATTCCATTATTTGATGACCAGTCGCGTGAAGAAAAAAAAACTCCTATACCAGGGCTTCTAATTCGGTGCAACTTTCGAAAAAGGGAAATATAGTTAAAACCTATTGCTTATTTTAAAATTGTAACATCTTAGAAGGTAAAGGGGAGAGAATGAAAACGCTTAATGGTGCGAAAAATCGTTACGAGCTTAAAACTAGATATTTTATCATTTCGCTATCAAATAGTTTTTTTACCAGTTCGAGTTCTCTCTGTACCAATGAAATAATAAGATTACAATTATTACCTAATTGTAAAAAGCTCTCGCACTCTTGGTCAGCCTCCGCTGGCTCGTATCCGGTGATACGGCTAACGGAGGAGCGTGGGGGACTTCCGATGACTCCGCTTCCCCTTTCGCATGCGAGGGAGGTGACAACTGTTTGTAAATACTGTATGAATGAGCGAGTGAATGAAAATTGTTAATATGGTATGGTATGAATGAGAACATTTATCACAATTACTTATGACTTAATGAGGCAGATTGTAATTTTATCATAATAAAGCTGACTAACAGGAAAAAAAATTGTAAAGAATTGTGCATGGTTCTCTCTACTGATCTCTATCGACTACGATACGTATTTTGGGGGGGGGATCACCAAGAGTTGGGTTGCCTTCTACTCCATGAAAATCATATTAACAATAAGTCACACGTTTATCTTTTCCTTTTATGACCCATCTCTTGAAGATAAAGGGAATGAAATTCATTAGATGAGTTTTATCTTAAAACTGTTTATCATGAATGGAGAGAGGGTGATTTATCTACAAGTTTATTGTGCGAGACAGATAGTTTATAAACTCGGCGTAAATAATATACCTATTACTTCAAAACATAGCAATGATGTGTATTAATTAAAATTGATATGGTGTAGTGGCTATCGTAACAGCTCCTTCATGGAATGGTAATTGTGGATTAGAAATCAGAAGACGTGTCAGTTACAAGTGGGTTGGTTCCTCCAGGGAAAATAGCATACCATCCTCCCCTGCATGATTTTGACATCATAAAGGCTATAATTTATTTTTTATATCTATCTTTAATTTTTTTTTATTTGTTTAATTTTTCAAAGAGAGGTTCATGGGTGTCAGAGTTTCAGTAAGTTACTGCAACAAAATCGCAGTTGCGTAAATCATTCGGTTTAGCATTTGGTACCGTTGTAAGAGGTGACGATTTAAGCTTTAAAACATTCAAAGAAAACCTTCCGCTATACTTCATCTACCCTAAAATCCATTTCAATCCTGTAAAATCATGCCAACATAGAGTGGATCTAAGACAAGCTTACAAGTACCGTTATTAAATAATTTTTTTTATAACAACGTCCTCGGTATATATATCCAGTTCATACCAACCATATACCTATGACACCAAAATTGTTATAGGCTATCCTGCTAATGATTTCCAATCCTCATTCCTATTGATTCAGGAAGACCTGGACCGAATCTTGTAATTATCAGTGGTGTAGTTATAAAAAAAAAACCGAACGGATGTTGTATGTGGCGGAGTTTTTGAATTACCGGGTTTCGCCGGTGGGACTGTGTTAAGCAACTTTTCACCAGTCAGTATGCCAAGTGCCGTCACTGGAGAAGGTTCCGTTCTGCTTCTGTTAATTTATTTGTGGCAATTGTTTTGCGCGTTCGTCGTTTTTGTGATGCGTGAACAGTGCGTGGGCAGCACTGCTCCTGCTTCCTGCTCGGAAAAACTGGAGCAGACGCTCTTGAATTGTTAAAAGCGGCCTACAAGAATGATACTATGGGTAAATGTCAAGTGTTCCGATGTTTTTGATTGATTGATCATTAATGTCAATTAATGATCAACCACACTCTAGACGTCCATTGACAGCCCGGACCAACGAGAATGGCGAAAAAATTCGCGAAATCGACCTGGAACTTTGACGATAGACCATCGAAGAATTTGTGGAGAAATCTGGAGTGATTTGCAGTTCAGAGCAGCGAATTTTAAATGAAGATTTGGGGATGAGAATCGTTATGAAGCAAAAATTTTCCTTCCAATGCTTCCACAGGAAAACAAGGTCGCTTGGAAGCATGCAAATTTGAAGGAAGAGTTCCGAAATGGCCCAAGCTTTTTTTTTCCAAGGCTATCAAAGGTAACGAACCATGGTGTTGGAAGTGCTGGATATAATGGACATGGTCCTGAAACTAAGCAACAACCAAGCCAATAGAAGACTCCAAGTTCGACTCGCCGCAACAAAGCTCGTCAGGTGAGATCAAACAATAAGCCGATGCTCGTTTGTTTTTTCAATGTGAGAGGACTCGTCCATTCAGAATTTGTTCGTCCGGGTCAGCCAGCTAAGTAGGCTTTTGACCTGGCAGTTTTGACATGATTGTGCAACAGTTTGCGGAGGAATAGACCTGCTTTGTGTCAGTTGGGGCTGGTTTTGCCATCACGACAACGCTCTCGCTCACACATCCCTCTCTGTGCGACGAGTTTTGACCAAAAATGGTATGACTACTGTCCCTCAACCTCCCTATTGATCCGATTTACCACCCCTACGACTTATTTTTATTACTCCGAACGAAAGGGGACATCAAAATAAAGCGTTTTGCGGACGTTGAAGAAGTAAAGGCAAAAACGACGGAGGCTCTGTCTGGCATCGCAAAGGAGGAATTTAAAAAATGTTTCGAACAGTAGAAAAAAAAATTGGACAAGTGTACCGACTCCAATGGAGAGGACTTTGATCAAAGGTTTTTGCAAATTTAATAAATCTCTTTTTACAAAAATAGTTCGGTTTATTTTTGGGTACGCACAAGTTCACAACCTCGTACAATTATCTTCTTCTCCTCTGTCTTAAACCTCGGTTCGATCACGGACGAAACTCTATCCTGGAAAGACCACATACCCGTCGAGATATTCCCACTGTCAAAGTGCCCCGTTATTTCCTCGTACTACAAATGCCCCCATATGTGGCCTCTTAGGGGATCTCGAAGATCGGTTAAAGCGACCGATGAACCAAGTTGGAATGATTGTACCCTTCTACCCGTTGCAAATACGTCCTTAGATCTCTTCTCCAAAAGCCTCTATACCTTATTCTCATCAAATTCAAATCTGCATCCATTGACCATTTCGTATCCGCTGCCGTATACCTTGGGCACCTCTATTCCCTCATTCGTCGCTAACCAAACTCTCCCAATCTTTTAAATAACCAGTCCCTTATCTTCCTCACGTCTAGCTATTATTTATTCATCAATATTATTATCATTATTTATTTTTTCTTTATTTTAACATCCTAGCAACTTTTCCAATTTTAATAATTCATATATTTTCCATTTGTTTGAATGACGTTCACCTCAATTCTCACGTATGTTTGTGTCAATATTGTGCTGTTTTTGAATCATCGATGGCGCCGTGTACATAGACCCATTATTTATATGCTGACCACATTAAATTATGCTACTTATTTTTTTCTTTTTTTTCCAGTTAGACATACATTTTGTTATTGTTATTGGACAAGGTCCAGTAGCCCATTGCAAACCGCCTCTTGGATCTAGTACGCACAGGCGATAATAAAGATGGCGCCCCGGCGGCACTGCTTGCATGATAAGGCTATATATACTAACTGCTGTGACTGAGCGGCGAGGTGGGGGTATTCAGGAATCCGGCAGCCATTTCCTAGAAGCGACAGATAGTGCATCGCCCAAGGCCGCTCAGGCGTGGTCTAGTTTTGCATCTCTTACTTTCTAAAGGTAAAGGCCGCCATCTAGCGATCTTTCCATGAAAGATCATTCGCCTCATTGTCCAGCCAGAAGGGCTATACTTTCGAAAACGTGCCGATCGTCAGTAAAAATTCAAGTCATGTATGCCTAGGCAAAACTACGTGTAATTAGCCAAAACCTTGTTTCTGTTATCAAGCTGATATTTATCTTTCCTTTCCTTTTTTTTTTTAACACACCGAAAACTTAAAAAAAATCATTAAATTAGCGAAAAAAAAAAGTCATGCCACCTCTTTTTGGGGTGAATTGAAGTTTTTATTCAGTAATTTTATATTTATCCGAAATTCCTCCTTCGAGCTCAAATGCCAACCAAATAGTAGCAAGTAGGCCCCAACTTCCAAAATTTGACCACGGATTTGAGATCGAGTAAATAATCTGAACAATCTCGTTATTAAACAGCTTTATTATGATAAAATTACAATATGCCTTATTGAGCAATAAGTAATTGTGATAAATGATCTCATTCATACAGTATTTATAAACAGCCCAGAAACCTCCCAAATCCACATGGTTGTCACCTCTCTCGCATGCAAAGGGGAAGGGGAGTCTTGGGAAGTTCCCCACACTCCTCCATCACCGGATACGAGCCATCGCAGGCTGACTAAGAGCGCGAGAGCCACATACGCTCAGGACATGATTGAAGAAACTGGCCATTGCCAGAACTCCCACTATTACGCATTTATAGAAGGTCACGAGGTCACTGCCGTTTTCGTCTCCGAGGAGGTTTATAGGGATGAGTGGTGCAGTGCAATGACTGTGCTAGGGAATGGGGGTGGTTGGATAGGTTACTTTGCAATTTCACGAACTAGGAAGGGATGAGTTGAAGCATGTGGGGTATATTAAGATCGTTTTAAGGGTTTTGTTGCTGACGTAATAAGGGCCATTTACTTTCGATTGAAAGGATTGGATACGCTTTATGTTCGACTTTTTTGCTGTCCCCCAATAGCTCTATTCTGTATGTCCAGATTGGCTTAAGTATAACTTTGTATATTAGTAATTTGTTTTCTATTGAGAGATGGGATCTCCTTTGAAGTAGTCTGTACACTGAACAATCTAAGGTTCTTGTTTTTGTCATAATTTTATTTTAGCTCCCTGATCACACGGATCTGTTGTTAGGTTTTCGAAATTTCTATCCAAACGTCCCTGGTATTGCCATGAATACATCGAGTAAAAATGTTTAAAGGTGGAAAAAAATTAATCAGGGCTAAAAAAAATATTTTAGACAAATTAAAAAAAAAATTATAAGATAATACAGTCATGAATGAAAAATAAGAAAATTTAAAAACAAAAGTATAAAAAATGAACAACTTGGGTGGACAATATGAACCTTCGCGTCTTTCACCGCGAGCGCGAGTTGTGTTTGCGTATTCGTTCGGCCTAAGCATTCCCAATCCCGAACGCCAAGCCCTTGTAGGGCCAAGACGGAGCCTAGTTTTACGCGTATTTTACGCTTAGTATTAACGCAACATTTATTCTTAGTGCCTCAAGCGTTTAGTCATCTAGCAAAAACAATATATTAAATAACCCTTTATCAAAACCCGTTTATAGGTAACTTAGGTCGTAAATAAATTGTGAAAACATTTATATCAGTTATAATGACTCCAGCAAATATTACATATTATTAATCAAGACATCGAGATTTGATAACCTGTTGAACCTTTGTTCTTTTTAAAGGGGTTAATTTTATTTTTAGCATCATCTGGGCGTTAAATGTTAGATTATAGAGATTACCATACATATTTTTAGTTCTTCCGCCTGTCCAATGGCACACAGACACATACTCTGTGGAATACACAAGGCTTTGTGGTGAACCTGTCAAGTACTGAAATCTTAAACATTTTTACGGGTGTAGGTATCCTTATAAGTAAAAGGATAACATTAGCTAAGTTAAAGAGCCTAATATATTCCAGTAAATATCTCTCGATAGATTCCGTTTTTGTTTTTTTCGTTGTTAGTACCTTGTATAATAATTATGTTTATCATACAATTGTAATCAACATAATACAAAAATCATGTGTGAATCCAACTTATTTTGTATCCAGAAAATAATTCTACATTGTGTGAATATCGCACAATGTTTCGCCGTCAACGAGCTGTGGAGATTCGGATTCGCTTCCCTACCCCCCTATGGAATTTTTCTGGATCTGGTTGGGGTCCTGTCCCCTACGCGAGAAAAAATATATTTTTTAATTCAACAATGTGAACATCGGATTGTGTAATTCAATTTTAGAAGTAAAACGCTCAAATTCACTTTTATGATTGTTGTGGCCACCTCTTAATTACAAATAATTATAAGTCACCCTCTTCTCGAACAGATCATATCTATCACTGTTTCCATAGGTTTAATAAAGCTTATGACGTCAGTCGGAGTGGGGGAGAAGATGGTGGGGATGACTCCCCACCACGATTAGCCGCCTATATAAGAAACGCCCCATAGGGTGAAAATCAGAAAGAAACAAACCGGCATCTTGAACGCTTATCACTCTCTCTTTGCTGCTCTACTGAAACCATGGTCTTCTGATTCAACTACCTCTGCATCTCTCTCTCCTAACCTCGTTATGTTTTAGTCCGGCGTTGTCAGACCCCACACCTTCCTAGTGGGAATCTCTGCCTTCGTCTGGCTTAAACTAGCACCTCCTTGGGAGAGACCTCTCCCTCGCGGACGACGGTTGACGTGGCCCTACATACCAGTAGTCCAGTCTGCTTCTCCCCGGTTCAAACTCGCCTTTTGGGATCCGGACGGTTTTCGCCTACCCTTCGACACCGAGTGTGAATTCGTGGTCATTCCAAGACGACATAAACTACTTATAAACCTACCCTGTTCCTCTTCTCCTGAACATAGTGCTTTGTTGGGGAACAGACCTTCTAAAGACCTTATGAAGTCAGATCAAAAGGAATTATACTGCCCGCCGACTAGGCCGGTAGCCAGGGTGAAAGACCACAGGTCAACCCGCTCTTTCTGGGCGCTCGCCGGACGGCGGCTAAGATGTCGCGGCGGGCGTCTCCTTCCCACTTTGGACATACTCAGTTATCTGAGACCGACAGTGATAAGGAATTAGAAATATGTAAGAAAAAGACGTGGATTTACTAAATTCTTTCATCACGTTGTTAAATCCATTCTGATAAAATTTATGACAAACACTGATAATTTCCGTGAAAATTAAAATATAGATTAATACTTCTGTGTCATATATTTAATGAATCATATCATTGGAGTGCTCTTCTGGTAGTAAAGACGTATTTTCCCCTTGTAGCTGTTTTTTTCTCCTTATCAGCTATTCTTTCGCAATTGTCGGCACGTGCGTGTATTTTAGTCATTTTGTGACATTAGATTAAACTTATATGCACTTATCGCATTTATATACACAGGCCATCTTCAAGTATAGTTATATCGCATAAAATGATTATGAAATAACCGACCTCTGATCTCACCCAGAAGGAACCTGTTGAGAGATTGTAGAGGACTTCCCCGCATAACGGTTCCTGCCCCGCGAAAGTACAGTGGTGATATCCTGGGAATACCTAATTCTGACTAATTCATATCTAACAGAAGAAATAATACTTCTAATCAATATAGGATTCGCTAATTGTAAGATAGGGTTTCTGCATCTTACAGAACTGTACACCATAGAGGACTTTTCGACTATACTCGTGTATGAAATTTCGATTTTTTTTGTAAATTTTAAATTGTAAAGATATGCTCGGCAAATATCCGGGCTACGCATAATATTTAAAAACGGAAAGTATGTCAAAATAAAGTAGGTATTTCTCAATTGTCCTTCAATAGAGCTTCTATACGATTTTTAAGTTTTCTCAAATCACAGTTCGGAGGCTATTTCAGAGTTGATATTCTGATTTTTTCCCATGGTTTAGGACACGTTGGAGATTTTTTTATTTTTTTTTCTCCTTAGCTCTCTAATTGTAAGATTAAGGATGAGGGAAAAATAAACAAATAATAGGGTTGAGCGGATCCTTGTACCAGGAGCACCTGCTTGAAGGTGGTGTGAGGGAATTAAGGAGTGTGGGAAGCCTCGGTAGAGGTTGATTGTTGCGGTACAGTGGTGAGAGTCCACTGGTGGCTGGGCCTAGAGGGCAGCGCTAGGGTTCTTAGACCGTTGGGGTTTAAAAAATAAAATAAAGTATTATTGGTATACCTAATGCATTAATGTAATTAATTACGGAGCTCTGGTTACATCCAGGGGAAGACGTCTTTTGTCTTCTTGTTGACCTTAACATTACACATGTCACGTCGTTAAGGTAATGCATTAAAGTAGGTAACTGTTAAGGTAGAAAAGAAATTAAAATTAAATAAAGAAAATAGGCATTAAATAACGCATTAGCGGATTTTTGTATGTTCGTTTTGCACATATTAAGTACATCGATGTAATTGATCGCCTTATCGACTCCGCAGGGAAAAGTTTTACTTTATCGTCACGTACGCAGGCAGCTGTCGCCTGTTGTCTGCCATATCTTAGTGTAGGTTCTACAATACCAGTTGTAAAAATGATTCAATCGATCTGAAATTGTAATTATATCTTTTTCATATGTAACCTCTTAATATGCTGATTTGTTTTTTTTACGAGAAGTAACAGAGAAATAAAAAAATCGATAATATTTGGTTATGTTTTTGTATCTATTTGACTTGTCATAGTTCTTGGCGATTTTAATAGTGTTTTTTTTTTGTAAGTTGCACAATTTCTAAAGTGATTCCCAGTGACCTACGTCGTTTAACAGGTAAACTTAACTTCCTAAATTTGTGTCCTGAAACAGCGAGTGAATTACTGACAATATACGAGGGTGGTCTGAAAATGTTCCGACTTAACAAAGATACAAGACGTTTTTCAGAATTTTTTTTATTTATTTTTCAACATAGTCTCCTTGTAACTCTACACACTTCTCCCAGCGATGCTCCCATCTCTGTAACCCGTCCAAAAAGTACTCGGCGTTTTTCTCTGCAAAATAATTGTTCACGAAGGTGATTGCCTCTTCATTTGACGAAAATCTCTGTCCTCCAAGCGCAATTCTTAGATGAGGGAACAAAAAGAAGTCGCTTGGGGCTAGATCTGGTGAGTAAGGTGGGTGGTTAAGCAGTTCAAACCGTAATTCATGGATTTTCGCCATGGCAACCGCTGAGGTGTGAGACGGTGCGTTGTCTTGGCGAAACAGGATTTTCTTTTTCAGCAAATGTGGCCGTTTTTCCGCAAGTTCTGCCTTCAGCTTGTCAAGTAATGATGCGTAGTATGCTCCTGTAATGGTCTTTCCTTTTTGAAGATAATCGATTAAAATAACTTCATGACTATCCCAAAAAACAGTCGCCATCACTTTCCCAGCCGAAAAAACAGTTTTTGCTTTTTTTGGAGCCGGTTCCCCCTTTGCAGTCCACTGTTTGGGTTGTATTTTTGTTTCGGGCGTATAATGGTGTATCCAAGTTTCATCCACAGCAATTAATCGGCGCCAAAACTCGGATTTATTGCGCCTAAACTGCGCCAACAGAGCGTTGGAAATGTTCATTCGAACAAGTTTTTGGTCTAACGTGAGCAAACGCGGCACCCAACGCGCGGACAGCTTTCTCATCTCTAAATGTTGATTTAATATGGGACAACATGTTCTTTTGACATGTTCATAACCTCTGCTATCTCTCTCACTTTAATTCGGCGGTCGTCTAGCACCATTTGGTGAACTTAGGCGATGTTTTCGTCGGTAGTTGCAGTTTTTGGACGTCCCGAACGTTCATCGTCTCCCAAGCTCTTACGACCACGTTTAAATTCAGCTGGCCAAAATTTCACTGTGGTAAATGATGGTGCAGAGTCCCCATACACAGAATCCAACTCATCTTTGATTTGCGTAGGCGTATTGCCTTTCAAAAACAAATATTTAATGACAGCTCGATTTTGTCCATTTTCATAAAAACACTCACATCGACTCACTCAAACGACTGTTACACAACAAGTGCGCGTCCAACATGGCTGAAACTTTGGCGAGTAACTGTCAACAGATGAACAACGAAATTCACTAGCTTTTATCTTCATGTTGAGGTCGGGAACTTTTCAGACCACCCTCGTACATGAACGCCCGGTCGTGAGTGGGGACGATGAGTGTGCAGCGGAGACGGCGATAACAGACTATCAGAGGCAAGGTCAGCCAGTCAGTCCTGCCCAGGCGGTCCGCGGGTTCGCTTCGGCCCAGTGCTCTGTGTTCTATCTATTCTCACTTCTGCCTGTATGGATATGCTCCTGTTCTCCGCAACTGTCTTTGCTGGCTCCGGGTGAGTTTTATCTCTCAGATACAAGGTCTGTCTGGCAGAGGATAGACTTGGTATTGGTCTAGCTCTGACACCTCTAGCAGTAGTAGGGGCATCATTATCGCAGGGCGTGATAATTTCGCATCTGGCCGTCTCGATTGTGAGTGGGGGAGGGAGAAAAAAAAATCAAGGGTCGTTTATGAATTGATTAACGAGGAGCGGCTCTGCTTTCGAACAGGTTTGGGGCTATCCCCCTTCATGTGAGTGCTATGATAACGCTTGTAAACATTTTAAAGGCGTATATCTGGGCTGAGTACGTTTTAGTTTAAAAAACTTACCGATGGGTTAACTAGTTTCCACTGACAAATTAAAAAAAAATTTGTGCCCTATATATAGACTAGAATTTTATTTTTCTCAGCTATAAAGATGGTATAGAAAATTAGTGACGAATGGATAGAACTAAGATAGAAATTATCTGATACAATACCGATTTCTTAATAATTCAACTACCCCCACCCTTACAATATAATTGTAACATTTCGTGCACCTAGCTATCAAAGCGTACCTGACCGTATCATTCAGTTTGACACATAATTACAAAGAAACGGCCAATAAAAAGTTTTGAGTGCCACAGCTAAGTAATGCGATTATTTCTCCTACTACTGAAATTATTTGAAAATTATCCTGACAATATTGCATACTTCCACCATTCTATCAATAGAATTAGCTGTTAGTTTTGCTAATTGTCTTCCCTCTGACGCATTTTTGCCAAAAATATCTTAATATATTCATAGGATATAATGTTTGATGCCAAAAACAACAATTCAAAAAAAAATATCATATGGTTTATTAATTCAGGTTGATTTATAAAGGTTTTGCATTTAGTTAGTATTTTCTTTTACTTTTTGAGATCCTTTTGAAACAAGACTTTTAAATGAGGCTTTGCCACAAATATACAAATCAATTTAGAGAAAATACCAACCTGCGAGTGGACGACTCATATTAACATAGACCCGTATATACAATTAGTTTGTATATAATTATTTTATTTCATTTTTTGAGTTTGATATTTACAACTTTGTAGAAATGATCGGCATGAAGTTTGGAATTACCAAAATCAATTAATATAATAACCGTAAAAATTGATGGCACATTTGTGTCGATAATAATTTTATCATTCATTATAATAAACTTTATCTCATTCGCAAAACTGTTATCAACATTTTGCTATAAGGCGGTTTGCCTCACTGTCAATAACAACTGACATCAATCTCCCAAGTAGTATTTGCTGGGTATAGTAAATTTGATTATTTCTTCTTTTTTTCGCCGTAAACTCCTAATGTTTACCGAAAGTGAATAAAATATTCAATATAATTTGTCATAAATTACCTTTTATTTCACAATTTTAAATTAGTTAGTTTCCTTCATTAGTAATATTTATTATGCGCTGAAGTTTCCTGTTAAAGCTATCTAAAACCTTCCCATAAACTGAATGGTTATATATTTCTTGTAAACTTCATTGATTTGACAGTGAAACTGAGGATCAATTGTAAAAAAATGATTCTATCACTCAGATGTCAAACGCCTCTATGATGTCTAATAATGTTCGATTCGCTGTTCGCATTCCATTCAGATTACGTTAAAGCATTGAGCCATAGCACTCGAATCCACTTTAGCTCAACGCTCCAAATTTTTATCGCTTTTTAATAGACGTGATTAAACTTATTTTAAACATTTAGAGGAGATATGTCTAACTATTGATGTGTTTTCTTTTAATAATGAAATGACATTTTTCGTAAAATAAAACAGAAGAAAGAATGTTCGCCTATCTTTCGCGGTATATATTAGATTATTGGAATTTTTCCGTTTTTTTTTAAAATTTTTTATATCAAATGTAATTGTGTATTAGATCGTGAGTGTTTAATGCTGTACTCAGAAAATCATGCAACAGTTGTTGCATTACAATTGAGAGCCTCAGTAAAATTTAACAGTCCACCTGTAGAATACAACTCGATCCCAGACTGTGTGGTGCCTAGTAATATTATCTTCTCATTTGAATACCATATCTATATTTATTTACATATCTGAGATGTATACACTATTGCTTAACATACAACCAATATATCCCTTATTTACTCATAGTTCAAGTGTATCGGTACGAGTTGTAAGTAGTTGGTAAGCTAGGTAGGGTTATGAAGAAGCTTTATCAGTATCCTAGATACCCTTCATCAGATATGCTTTTAAAAGGTACTGCGAGGTTAAATAAGAAGAAACATTTAAAAGCTAATCCAAAAAAATAAAGTCTATTTTACTTTTTTTTCATTAATAACCAAACTGCGTCAACAAATATGAGAACGTTAAGCAGTTAATACTCCATACGAGCAACTAAAACATACGACGAATTGCTCAGAGAACTACTCATAAAAATAACGCAATTTCTTAACTTACTTTATATCTGTATAAACAGATCATGTTAATAAAAATAAAAATTTAAAACTTTTTTTTTTTGGAAAACCAGTCATTATGTGTTTGCCTCCTGTTGGACGTCAACTTGCCTAATCCCGTTGAGATTATCTTCAGGTTTTGGAAAAAAGTCGCACACCATGCGATGTATTTTTCGGGTGAGCCCCATCACCTAGATTAGTTTTCACGTTATTGTATTTTAACTACAACCTGTATTGTTGAGTAACCCGAAATCCTTCAAATGCATCTGCGCATAGCAGAATGAGGAGAAATTTGCAAAGTATCTTATTAATATTTTTCATTGTATAAATTCAAGGGGTTTAGGGGGGAAAAAAAAATGAATTTTTCGGATCATTGTTTCTTATTAATCATTATACGAACGTTGAGGATAGATGGAGGAACTTGTCTTAATTATTTTTTTGGCGTGTTGGTCGCAGATCAATCAGCTCAATCTATCCAGTATTGATATATAAAGTAATGCAGTATCCATGAGTGGATACTAATTAACTTCATGCATTTATCCTGTGCCTGTGGTTATAGCAACAAGGTTGTGTATCCCAACAATGATCGGCTTGGCATGAGGCGCAGAAGTAAATATGGACAATTGGCGCCCCGCCAGCGATGCCATGTAACCGCGATATGCATTTTATGTACCTTGAGTTAACCGTAAATGGCGAACAGAGCATTTCCTCAGGGTATCTACCTAAGAAGAAAAGAACAGAACAAATAGCAAAACAAATTTTTAGCCTTATACCATCCACCGAATTTCCCCCGATTAAAACTCCGAGTTGCTTCAAGGTTATGTTTCCTTCTTGGAGAATGTCAATCGTTACTGTTTATCTGTTTCTTGTAGCAGTAATGATTCAACCAACTATGTACAATAATACTTCTGCCAAACCCATAATAGATCCAATGTTAAAACATCTTTGATCGCGGTTTGTCAGGCTCCTGACCATAATATGCTCTGTCTACAGACAAAACCCCAATTATACCCGACTTGAGTCAGTCACCTTCTGTACTTCAGTTAGAACCGTGCGGTCGTATTTAAACTCAGTAAAACACTGATCTGTAGGTCATTCCTCAACCTCTCACCTCCAGTATCTGCCTGTCTATTGTATTATCAGTCACCCTTCCAGTTTAAAGCGTTTTTACAGCTTTTGTTTAGTTGTTTTTAAATAAAAATTAATAATGCTTAAACATCAATCAATAAATTCAAGGTTCAGTCATTTCTGTCACATTTTATAATTATATGATATAAATTGCCTTTGGTTTTTAGTAACGAATAAATGAAACTGGTTGATCTAATAAACATTTGTTTATTATTTGATTATATGTATCGACTGTAAGTTATCTAATCAGAACTTTAAAAACACTTACTTTTTCACTGTCCCGTAAAACATAATTAATAATACTATAAAATTTTTTTTATTATTTTAAGACTTATTAGCCCGGGGATATCACAAAAAAAACAGGATTATTGGTACATGGTACCAATATCCCGAACTCAAAAAAAATTGGTGTTCCGGAAACACGATTTAGTCTTTATCTAATAAAAAATTTTAAAAAAAATGGATCGTTTAATTATAACGAGAAGTTACGATTTATCGGCTAATGTTTGTAACATTCAGGGTATTTCTCACATATTAATTTAATTATTGTGTGTAAATTACTTTCTGTTAATTTTGATAAAAGTCACCAAAAAAACCAAAGTATATTTTGGTCGTTATGAGAACGGCCTAGGCATTTGAGACTGACCTTAGATGTGTTAACTGTTCGTTTTTTTGTCAGTTAAATTAAATGTCCATCTCAATGGATTCAATGCATAGAATGAATATACATGCTCTTAGAATAGTTGGTGCTTGTCTTCCTGTCCCTAAAGGAGTATTTTTTCCGTTTCTCCCTCCTGTTGCGAATCCCTCGTCGACTTAAGAAGCTGTATAAAACTCCTCTACTCAAACCTGTGTTATGTGATGGATATATATATATATATATATATATGTTCGCAAAGAACCCATAATCCCGGATGACGTGGATGTTAGGCACAAGTGTAGACGAAAGAGCGCTTTATGTAAGAGGCCAGGCTGACGTGGGCGGCGCCTGGCTTTCTCTCCTGCGTCACTCGCTGGCCATTCGCAGGGCTATTGTCTGCCACACATGAGAATATATATACATATGTACATTCTAGTATATGAAGATGTTTGTCCGGGCATATAGCCGCCTAGTCTGAGGCTGTACTTTCGAATAGCTAGGGAAGAAAAGTCTGGTTGTACGTACGTGAATTCAAATGCCAACAGCACCTGCTGATTTGGAAATACTTACAACTTTGGTTCTATGACTTTTTGATGTATTTCTTATTGTTATAATTTAGATACAACTAGAAACCTAGAGTTTTAGCACTCTTTTCACATATTTATCGATTGCGTGACAAGCGTTTAGGCTACAAGCTAGAAAAGTGATCCAAACATTCATCGATTACATGAAGTATTATACGAAGAAATTTCTATAATGTTATTTATTTCCGGGGGGGGGGGGGAACTTCAACCCCGAAACCCTCATATCCGCTTATAGGTACATTGCCGTTGGTATAATTTTTTTGAGAATCTCTCTTGAGAAGAATCCAAATGTTTGATTCATGTTTAAGTCTTTTTCTGAGGATGAGATTGTAACTGCAGTTAGGAAAAAGGGGATTGGAACAAAAATCGTTAGTATCGTTAGTCCTGGTGATATCTGTTTTTCTAAAAGACCACAATCGTGGACGAAACGGTTATAAATTATGAGAAAGCTATTTTAAATTTATTTCTCTTGTCAAAAATTAAAATTCTCATTTTTTTTTCTGTTGGTTACACTATATAAGTTATAAGTGCATCATGTTTCCAGTTTGTAGCTCATCCAGAACCACGTTATGACTTGCGTGCGTGAGTCAGTCAGTTACGGTAAAGTTACCGCTAAGAGGCTGTACGATTTTAAAAATGTTTTCAAAAAGCTATTAAATTTTCTAAAAGTATTGTTTGAACAATTTTTTGGTATTTTTATTCGTTAATTAGGTATTGTGAGATAAAGCACTGACCTTTATTAATTGAAAAAAAAAAAAATGTTTGTGATAAATAAGCGATCATATCTTCTACATTCGATGAGCGAAATTTAAAAATCAAATCGTCATAAGTAAAAGAAATAAATGCTTTTCAATATTGGTAAGAATAATTTTTTTCGCCAAAACAATATTTTTGGCTGTGTTGAAAATAAACTGACAAAAAGAAAAGTTTTTTTTTAAGCACTGTAAATTTACCAGGGCTGGAAAATTAGGGCAAAACATATTTTTAGACGTAAATAAAAGTGCTAGAAACAATTTCCTGTTGTCCTTGATTTTTTCGCTGGATAATGCTAAGTTTTCTGGCCTATACGTACTTTATAATCTTGAAATACAATCGATCTGAATTTTAAAAATATATCCTTCCAGAACCAGGATTACATTTATTATATTTCAAGATACAATAACGGTATGTTAAAAGAAAAGATAAAACGTATCCGAAAAATAACCGTGAAAAAAATTAACGTTGATCGTACACGTATTTCCGTGCAATGTTTTAGAAAACCGATATTGAACTATACAATTAATAAATAAAATAAAAAATTCTCAAAATTCAACTCCGAAACAATTGTTTTTCCCCCCTTGTTTCAAATTTATATATATAAAAAATATAAATTCTACAAACGAAACTATATACAATTCCTTCATTGTATTTCGTGTAACTTAGCTACATTCAATACAAATTCTAGTATAAAAAATAGTAATCTGCTTTGTACAAAAGTATAATAATGTACATTGTACCTGAATGGTCTGATTTTATTAAAAGTGATGGGGCTCACCTTATTTCGAAACAATTGGGTGTATTTAAGTCGGCAAAGCAAGAAGATATTTCGAGTTGTTTTTGAAAATTATTGCCTGGTCCCCTATATATTGCAGACATTGCATTAGACATTGCGGTTGGTTTTTTTTTTTGGTTTTTTTTGGGGTAATTAAATAATTATTTAACAAACACTAGATTGCCGCTAATGTCTCCCGATAGCTAAAAAAAAAACATTAAAAGGAAAACATGTAAATAAAATATGTAATTTTCAATTGAATATGTTTATAAAAAACATAAATTTAATTTGTATTTATCTGAAAATCTTCCTTTTATTTATTTATATGTTTTTAAAACCCTACGGCCGTATTTTCATAATGATCTATGCTAATCAGCCTCAAAAAATTTGAAGTTAGTAAAAAATACATTTAATTTATGTTTGTCGTTATAAAAACAAAGCGCCCTAAGATCTTTGAATCTACAAGCGTATTGTTAATATTAAAAATGTTGGTTTCAGTTCGTATCAATGTTTCTTCTGCGTATATAAATATTTATCTTCTCTTGGGTATGTTTTGTTTCAGTATTTGTTATTGACACAGCAAGGTCATTGCGATGTGGTCGGTAAAATGTTATTTGTATAGAAGAGTTCTTATACCATCAACACCTTTACAGCATCATCTCATCGGGTAGGTTCCATGCCCGATGCGAAATGTTAAATTATTGTTCCAACATTGAAAACAATTTTTTTTTATGTGTATAATATATAATAAAATCTATGGTTATGTATTATTTATCTAATGTATAATTTAAATTGTTTCAGGTAAGTTGAGATTAATAAACTCGTACAGCTCACAAACTCAAGCAGAGGCTTTCAATGAAATATTTAGGAAAATATGAGGTATTTTGAAATCAGCTATTATTTACGGGTAGAAAAGTTTCAATTATTAGAACTGTGCATAAACTTTTAATATAATTCTACTTAAATCGACAACTCGCCTTTAAATTAGTAAAACTCTAAAAGTAAATGTTGTTGAAGAAAGATTAGTAATTATAAAAAAGTATAAGCCTTACTTTATTACTAAGTCCTGAGAACAATAGTAAATGCCCCTTATTATGTCAGCAACAAAACCCTTCATAACGACCTTAATATACCCTACATTCTAGAACTCATCCCTTCCAAGTTTATGAAATTCCACAGTAGCCTTTCACAACCACCCTAATCCTGTAGCACAGTCTTTGCACTGCGCCACTCATCCCTATAATCCTCCTCGGAGACTGAAACGGCAGTGGCCTCGTGACCTGCTATAATCGCGTGACAGTGGGAGTCCTGGCAATGGCCAGTTTCTCCAATCATGTCCTATTGTATGAATGAGCGAGTGAATGATGACTGTAAATATGGTATGAATGAGATCATTTATCTGTATTATTATTGCCTTATAAAAGGCAGATTGTAATTATTTCACAATAAAGTTCTGTTATTTATTATTATATACTTTATTACTTATTATATTTTTAAGAGCTGTCAATATTTCTTATTGTCATACAAACGGTTTTAAATGATAATTTTCGAAAGGTGACTGAAAGTACTGCCGACCTCTGGATATTCATATGCTCACTCGTATGTATTTATTTCGGGTCCTTAGCGGGTTCATTAATATGCTGTCGAAAAGACAAAATAAGAAGAAATCGGTCCAAGGACCAGTCCTTGCAGTATGCCTTCTGTTCGTCTCCTAAACCAGTCTCAATAGAAATTACTATCTGCCTCTCTTTCTCAGTTCACATTATTATTATATTTTATATTTATTATTCATGAGATGTGATGTGATATTCAATGATGTAATGATTGTGGGCATCAAAATAATTTTAGTCAATTTTCATAAATCTAGTTGCCTCGTGCCCACCCTCATTGGGAGGGAGCACATAAGTGTGTAAAACCTCGAATAATTAAATACAAATTGAAATCCTAATTTAAAAATAATAAGACATCATTATTTTGAAATTCGAATCCCTTCTGAAATTCGAAACTTTGTATTATTTTATTTTCTTATTTTATATTGTTTAGCAAGCAGGGTCTAATACTTACAATTCTTTTCTTTTTTTTTTAACACTAGCTGTTGTTCTTTAGAACTAAACTTTTTGTACTTCAGCATAATATATTATTATTTTTTCTCTATTTGATCCAAACCATAAATTCCTGTTATGACTCTTAAAACTATATTTTTTAAATTTCGGTGTGCGTTTATGGTTATCTCAGATTTTTTATCTTTTAAAATAACTTCTGAGTTTTCTGAGCTTAAAAGTTAGAAATGTGGGATTGCGGAGCCGACTTCACCATGGACAAATGGCAACAAATAGCGGAGAGGGTAATTCACAGACCACAAAACGGCCTAATTTTCTGTATTTCCATATCAATAAACTTTAGGCGTCAGTATAAAGAGATGGGACTAAGTAGTTCACGATCCTTACACCGCGAGCGCACAGTAGAGCCGCTGGCCTAGTCGATCCTGGCGATCTCCTGATTGATAGGAATAACCCGGCCTCTCATTGGCTGCGCGCAGAAATCTACCTCTCTAAGGCAGAAATTCCGAGTTTTTTTACTCAACAGTCGAGGGAAGTCCACAGATTCGTAGTAAGCATTGGGAAGAGACAACATCTCCTATGATTCAGTGGTTGTGAGTTAGTGAATCGTAAGTTAGACAGTTTCGTTGTCAATGATTCGTCAGTCGTCAGCCGGTTAGTGCAGTGTGACCTAGTGAGCCAGTGTTCCGTGAGCTAGTGATTCTTCGAGTAGAAACAGGTAAACTATACATTTCTATACATACGTGCTGCGTACCCGCGAATTAGACAGCCCAGCTAATCCTACCGAAGAGTACGAATTTCTCCACGGGCACGCTACTTCGGTCAACATGGAGGTAGGTAGAATACCGCGTCTCTCGAGCGTACCCACCAAACTTCCCCGACGCTAGTAGAAGCACATACCGACGGGTTCGTGCCCGTCCCAAAACGAAAGAGCTTGGCAGCCGAAAGCGACAAATGACATTGAGATGAAAAAAAAGTATGACCTGCTACTCAATATAGCGGCATTGGACCCGCAACCAAGTCCGGTGAAATGACCACCACCGGTTGTCCGTTCCCTCCCTCTATCACCAAGGCGGGGTTGCGTCATTTAGCCTTAGGCTAATAAAGGGGTCATTCGTTGACACCGAAGGTGATCAACAGAAATTAATATCCTCACTCAATCAAGCTTTAACTTACCACCCCATATGCCTCGCGAGGAAGCCAAAAGTTAAAAACAATTCACGGAGGTCTGGCGACTTCGGAAGACGGACTTCCATGGCAGGAAGTAGAAGATCTACCTGATCCCAGTCACAACGGTTCTCATCATAAAATTAGGTAAATAAGAAAAATTAGGTGCATAAACCAAGTCCTTTTTAAGGCGGTCCCCTATAGACAACAATAAGGCATGCCACAAGTCCATCAATGCCATGAGTTTGGTATCTTCAAGAACCATTGAGGCTAAAAAATTGTCTGCTCCGGGGCACTCAGACCCACGCATCGAGTGAAAGCGACATAGCACATGAAGTTCTGTAACTATGGAGGTCCCAACGTCGCCTTCTTCAGCTTGTGCCTTCACCGGATGAAACTTCAGGCCTCTGCGGACGAGAGGAAGAAGAAGACGAAGAAGCTGGCGCAAGCCGAACCCCGCCGACAGCAGGAGCCCACCGTCAGGGGGAGCCCGCAGCCGAACCACACCGAAATCTCGTTAGAAACTTCTTACGAAGTGGTGGCCGCTTCTTCTTCTTCCCCTTCTTGATCACCCGATACCCCCAGTTTTCCTGCCTGGTTCTTCAGTCTCGAGACCTTGTTCACTATATTAATGGACGGTCTTCACAGCATATTTGCTCAATTGGCCATCGCACGTCATGGGCAAGTATAAAATACTTAATTTTAACATCGATGGTCTGCTGACTATCTTCAAAAAAGTGGAGGCGCTAATAGCGATCTCTACAGGGTTACTCTGATGGACCAATGTCTACGGTGGAGTTCTGGTGGCTATACGGCACGGCATCACTTGGATAGTGCATACATTTGATGTCAGGTTCCACTACTTGACAGTGAAGATAAACGTGAGGAAACCCATTTATTTGACCGCCTTGTATAAGAGAACGAGGGCGCCTCTCCAAGTGTTTTCAGCTCTTCTTGATTGAACTTAAATGCGCAGCATATCCTCTGTGGAATAATGCCACCTTCAACCCAGCTGGGAGACAATTGGTGAAATCGCCCTTCACTGTCGTCCACCCCCAAAGCTTCACTTGCCATAGACGAGACAGTTGACTGACCTCCGCCTTAGACCTCCTACTCAAAAAAAACCCGCACAGGATACGTAATTGTGAGACCCTGGAGCTTTAGACGACAGAACACTTGACAGTACTGTATTCAATAGATGATAAGAGTTCGCGCGTCCCCACGAAGTACGACTATAGCCGGGTTGACTGGGGCCTATATCGATCACAACTAGACCTCCAATAGCATAAGGTTCCTGATTTCAGTACTACAGAGGAAGTGGATCGACGGATAGCTTATCTAACCGAGGTTGTGGTTGAAGCATCTGACGCTGCTATCCCGAAGTTTAGCCCACAGCCACCTATGCTACTAAATTCGCTGACTATATACTTCGACTTATTGAACTACACAATAATTGGAAGAATTACTGGTACCGAACCTAGAATCGTCAATCAAAGAATGTAGTTAACTCTCTCACAACACAAATTCATCACTTGATAAGGAATTGGAAAACAGTGACAGGACAAGTGGCTTTGTGGCTTACATGGCATTCACCGTAAGGTTTGGAAGCTCCTTAACGCCGCCACCAAGAAAGATTCAAACGTCCGACTTTATCATGGTGAAACCTTTCCACATCGGAAGAACGGACGAAAATACTGGCCGACCACCACATCGCAGACAACGCCGCTAAAGCAGGTAGCTACCACAAACCTCAGCAGCCTCCACATTCCCAGTGGAGTTTTCTTGCTTCTGGCAGCTAAACTAGCATATCCTTGGAAGGGACCCCTTCCATAGGGATGGCGGATTCTGTGGACCTACAAAATATACCTGTTTGTCACAATCAGCGGACCAGTCTGCCTCTTTCCGGTTCACACTCGTCTTTGGGGTCCGGACTGGTTTCGGCTACCTAGTGTGAACTCGTGGTCGTTTTAAGACCACGTAAACTGTATCTCTTCCCCTGAACATAGAGTGCACTATCGGGGCACACCTAAGTGAGATTGAAACAAAATAAATACGAATTAAGCTGCCTGCTGACTAGGCTGCCAGCAAAGGTCAAATAGCATAGGTTTATTTATTTCTGACGCCCTCTGCGCACTGGCTAGATCGACGAGACCACCCCCGGTGTAGTGCCAAACTGGGATTCGCAATTTTCCCGATTCTATAGCTATACTAAAACATTTGTCTTTTCTACAGCTTAGCTAAAACCTGGCTTTTGTTGAATGCACCTTTTGAAATTTAAAATCATACTGACCATTTTTAAGACAGCTATAGGAAGCCAAAGTGGTCCATCAGCCGGGAGCCCCATTACTGTGCCCAAGTTGTTCCATGGATATCTTAAGAACTTGTGCCCCTTTAACACGTCGGACTTTAAAAACACTAACCGCCGCCTCCCAGAGATCAAAGGCCTCACTGTTGTCACTCACGAAATGCTCGTTAAAAAAAAATTACCCAAGCCATCTGCCGATAGAAAGAGTTCACTGGACAGATAAGAGATTCGAGCCTGCCCGGCGCCCGCACTTGACGACCGGCCGACATAATTTTAATCATTTCCATCTTTAGCAAACCTCCTACGCTGCCGACCATCTCACCATATTGATAATGAGAAACATCTGTATCTGTTAATAAATATCTCCAGTTTCCTGAAATATAGGGCTGGCAGGAGGTCGTTATTGATTGTCGGCGTCCTTTCGGCATGTCTGCATCAGGTCCATGATGTCGGATGCTCCTATCTATGACTGCAAGTATGATGCAGACGTACATAGTACCAACTGATGGGGTAGTTGATGAATCGTTAACTGGTGGGGTAGTTAGATTCGAGGAGATAGAAAGCAAGGCGTAGTGTTTTATTTTATGAATACAAGACAGAACGTAAATTATCAACAGTTAAATAATCTTTGTAGAGGAGAGACTTTTAAAAGAAAAGCTTTATTATGAAGTAAAATCAAATCACTGTTATATACAAATATTAAAAGTTACGTTACTACATACTGGGTGGAATGTGTGGGAACAAGTGGGGTCTGGGTTTTTTTTATTTATTTATTTTTTTTTATTTTAAAACCACAAAATATTACAATGAACAAAAAATTATATAGAGATACAAGTTGCTCCTCGTACAGCAATGCACTGATGCATTCGGAGGAGGGCATAATATAAATAGTAAATAATAATCTGTAGTAACAATGTCATAACAATATACACAACACTAGGTGATGAGGCTCACCTTCGACTTGTCACCGACACCAGACACTAAACACTAAAAAACAAAACTAAACAAACTAAAACCTATACCTAGAACCTAGGACTAAAGCGTTCCAGCCGCGACAGCGTCCTTCCATCGATAGGGGAACGGAGCGGGGGTTATCGTGTTAAACACCGGGTTTGTCAAGTATTGCAGGGAGTCGAAAAATTTGATATGTCTACGCTGGATGAATTCATCCACCGTAGGCAGCTCAAATATCTCATGCAGTTCACTGTTTATTCGCTGCTCGAATGAAGTACCACTGACCACTTTCATCAGTATACCGTTTTGGAATTGTTGGAGTTTCTTAGCTGTCGTATACGTCAGATAACGAAATAACAGTGCACCATACAGCAGAGTAGGCCTTAGTATGCACTTGTATATCAGTAGCTTGAGACGCAGTAATAGATTGGGATTCTGGGGCTAAAGCAGGGACATATATGTATAGGAAAAAGATAAGATTCTGGGAAGAGAGATGGAGGTCTTGGAGGGATGCGGTTGCTTACTTAAAAATAACAGGAACCATGAGTGACGTAGATGAAGTCACGAGGCAGGTATACAGTTCTGCTCAGGCCCCCTTCTACTTTTAGCATTACATATAACATTAGCATTATAATATTCTTAGCATTATAAAACTATTCTATCAACGTTTTAAACGATTTTTTACATTAAAATATAAACCAGACAATATACTATAATACCAGTGTGTTTTGTTAGGAACCAGTTTTTATGAAATGATGTCGGATTTTTATGACGTTTATTTGCAGGCGACCTACTGTATATCTCATGCGTAATTCTGAGCGCATACTCTGCTGAAACTAACCGATCCTTTCATACATATTAGGCAATTTTACTTTTTGGTTTCGATTCAAAAAGAGTACAAAAATAATTGTATATCTAAAACAGTATTCGATATACAGCCTTCCTGTTACTAGTCTATAATACTGACATTGTATTGCACAAATCACACCGTTTCTTCGATAACGGCAGTTGTCGTGGCCTTGGGCAGTTGTAACGGTTATAGGAGGCTTTGCCTAGAGGCGTACCTTTCAAGTAATTGAAAAGAATGTGTAGGGAAAATGTACTGTTTAATGTTTTATTAACAATAATTGACTAGATTAAAAAATTACTTTACTCTTAAAAACTTTAGCCAGACAGACTGTGATTAAATTCTTTTAAATTGACCATGTAGACCATCGAAATAGTACCCGCCAGCTATTACTCTGTTATGTTTGCAGTATACATACTATACATATACATACTTACTGTATACAGGCTGCAGTATGCTAGCCTGCCTAACTGTAAATAACATACATATTTCATATTAGTAATTTAAATTATAAGTAGTATATAAGTTGAGAATACCCAGTTGGCTGGGTGCAATGAAGAGAAAGAAATGAAATTCGTATCTACGCTTCGGTGCGATTTTTCATAATTTTGAGACGTAATACAAATTTGAAATTTGAACTGTATTACATTATAGGCGGATTTAAAAGAAAATACCAAACACATACCTAGAAGATTTCAAAGAAAACGTATAATAAAATACATGAATTTAATAAAAACCACTTTTGTGATGTATTTATTAATTTTAAAACGCAATACAAATTTTAAAAGTCGACCACAATTACATTACAGGCGAATAAATTCCAAAAAAGAATGATACCAAACATTTGACATTGAAGAACATATAGGAAAGATTGTTAATATGTATATTCAAAAAGAAAATGGCTTGTAAATCATTAACTGAAGAATTAATTGTTTAATGATTGTGTCATTATCGAAGTCTTGTAAATGCTTCCTGAACTTGGCAAAATGTTTTGGAGAGCTTACAAAAATACCCAACATATTTTAGCTAATTATGTATTATTATTTTTAAACGTTTTTTTTTGTGGCCTAGTTAATAAACTGTTTTCTGTATATATATCCCTCCTGGGAGGGAGCTACAGGTATCGAGAATGGTCTTTTGTATAGCTGTCATTCAGTATGTACAAGGGAGCTTAAACTGTTACAAGTTACAAACAGCCCAGAGGCCCCCCAAGTCCACACGGTTGTCACTTCCCTCGCATGCGAAGGAGGAAGTGGAGTCTTGGGAAGTCCCCCACGCTCCTACGTCAGCCGCGTCACTGGATAAGAGCCAGCGGAAGCTGATCAAGATCGCGAGAGCCACAGACGCTCAGGACATGATAGAGAAACTGGCCATTGCCAGGACTCCCACTAACACTTAATTATAGCAGATCACGAGGCCACTGCCGTTTTAATCTCCGAGGAGGATTATAGGGATGAGCTTAAACTGTTATCTCTGATTAGATATAGATGTATATATATATATATATGGTAACTCTTACTTCCCATCCTTGGAGCAGACATATACTGACAAGCCGCATTCACAACTGCACGTGACAGAGGGAGGTTGACGTAAACGGCCGCAACGAGATAATAGATTCCGAAGGATGGTTTTAATCGCGCCATTAGAACTTTGTCAGAAACAAACGTGGTAACGCGAAGAAGATCCGCTCTTATTAAGTGGCAGTTAAGATTGTAACAAAAGGTTAATGGCGGTCGAAGGACAATGAATCCCATCTCATTATTACCTCTAACGGTTCTAACAGCCTCTCAATTGTTTAATAATTCGCCTTTTCGTTTGTTTCATCTTTTCTCTTAAAGAGACCGTTTTTAATATTTAATATATAATATTTATTCTCAAACAACTTCCTCATCAAGCCATAATCTTCCTAACCTCCATATATAATTATCCATTATCCGAACGACGCACTTTCCTCGCCTCTGGAAACATTCCATTATTGTCCTGTTCGCTAAACCCGGTAAACCACCCAATGACGCCTCATCTTATCGTCCAATTAGCCGTCCAATTATCGTCCAATCCTCTCAAAAATATTTGAAAAACTTCTATTAAAACGTATACTTCTAATTGTTATTATAAACAGTGGGGGTCCTGGCAATGGCCAGTTTCTCCGATCATGTCTTGAGCGTATGTAGCTCTCGCGCTCTTGGTCAGCCTCCACTGGCTTGTACCCGGTGACGCGGCTGACGGAGGGGGACTTCCCAAGACTCCGCTTCCTCTTTCGCATAGCCAACAACCATGTGGATTTGGGAGGTCTCTGGGCTGTTTGTAAATACTGTATCAATGAGCGAGTGAATATAAAATTGTAAATATGGCATGAATGAGATTATTCATCACAATTACTTATTGCCCAATAAGGCAGATTGTAATTTTACCATAGTAAAGTTGTTGTTTCGTTTGGTTTATTCTAGCTATACAATATTAATTTGAAGCAAAACGAGATCAAAAATCCCAGTCCAATTTGAGATTTCATAATGTTGCACGGAGGTAGCAAACTATAGTTGCCAGGCTGAAATTTAAATGTCATTGATAAATAAAAATAAAATGTCTACTTCTTTATATACATGGAAAAGAGAAACTAACGGTCCTTAAATATAAAATGGATGCCCTAATGTTTTTTATTCTTCCTATTTGAACCATTATGAAGAGCACTTATAACTAAATTATGAATTTTCAAGAAACCTTTAAATTCTTTCTTTTACTGTGTTATAAATTAAGTCCATATCAGTAATGTATCATGTAGAGGGGAGATGGTAGCACGCCTGGGTGAATTTATCAATTGTGTTTAGTTAGGGGGGGGGTGATATTTATCAATAGCTATTTGTAAATATTGTATGAATGAGCGAGTGAATGCTGGATTGTAAATATGGTATGCGAACATTTATCTCTATTACTTATTGCCTAATAAGGCAGATTGTAATTTTAGCACAAAAAAGAAGTTATATATATATAATATTTAAGCTTTCAGTTCAGAAGAAAATTCTATTTGTGCGAAGCATCACGCGACGGGTTTCGTTACAGCTTCGAAAACGGCCTTTGTCATCATAGCATTATTTAGTATAAAGTCCAATCAAGCCAATTTTAGGAACAAGCTGAGTGCTATATTTTGAACGCAACATATTACACGAATCCATCAATGAAGAACATTATGCTAATTTATCGAAAAGCCTGGCCTCTCGCTTTCGTAGAGTTGTCCTCGAATGGGCCCCCAACCCTCCGAATCACACGTGTTTTCACTTATTATTATTTTACCGTTACTACGTGAAAAGGTGTGACGTGTCGGAACCGCAAGAGATAGAAAACAATTGACGTCTCCAGTTTGTGTAACTAATGAATTGATTTGCAGCCTCCTTTTCATGAATGGATTCATGTGAACTTCTTTGTAAATACATTCTTTCTATTTTCTCCTATTCCTATTCCGGCCTACAAAAAAAACCTTTTGGCGACCTGAGAGGGATCAACAGGTATCGAGAATGGTCTTTTGTACACCTGTCATTTAGTATGTGCAAAGGTAGCTTAAACTGTTATAACTGATAAGTCAAGTTACAATGGCAGCATAATAGAACCAAACTTAAAACTGCCGTGTATAGTTTACAAGCTTTCACGGCCCGTATTACAAAAACTATTAACATTCAATTTTCCAGTCAGAGTATCAGTTACTTTGAAAAGGGTAAGATGTCTGTTTGTCCAGCCCACGAGGGGACTCGAGAAAGCAAAAAAAATCGCACCGTGATTTCTCTTCGGCTTTGTGTTTGGGAGATAGAACCTAGACTGTAGAAAAATACCTAGTGCCGGCGCCTGCGCGTCCACATCTTGGCAATCATTGGTTTTATGGAAATGAAATTGGTCTCAAATTGTTAAATGTTCTACCAACTGTTGACACATCAAATATCTCCGTAAAGTCAACAGTTTTTTTTTATAAAACGCAATAAATTTTGAAGAACGTGCAATGTTTAACACGTGTGTAGACAAACACGATTCCTGCAAAATACCGATTTTCCTCAACTATTGCCAAATGCTGTTATTTGCAATTTATCAAGAAAGTGAACCGATCTATTTAACAACTCCGAAATTGAGCAGTAGGAAACGAAGCCATCTGATTGACGAAATTACAAACCTCAGAACAATGTTTTGAGTCATAGTGAGCCAAGATAGGTTCATAGTAAGGAATACATATTTAGTCACTATTTATAAAACATATTGTCTTAATGAAATGTTGACGCTCTCAAGGCCATGAGTTTAAGTTGTTTTGTTGAATTCAACTATATATTATCGTTGTGTATTAAAAAAAAATTACAGTAAAACAGGTATTGTTTTAGCCGTTCGTATGACCCCATGGTCGAGATCGGATTAGCGAAGTTCTGCTGTATTAGTATTATATTTATTTTGTTCCTATTGTTGATCGTCTCCGCATGATATTGCATTGAAGTATTTTCAAGTCAAAAAAGCCAAGTAGTTTTTCCAGTCTTCACTTAGGTTTAAAATAACTTATGTGGCTTCTCTTTAATTACTTTTTACAGAGATCATAAATTATTACGTATTCGTAGCCACGAGGCCACTGCCGTTTCAGTCTCAGGGGAGGATTATAGGGATGAGTGGAGCAGTGCAATGACTGTGCTAGGGGATTAAGATAGTTGGATAGGTTACTATGGAATTTCATGAATTTGGAAGGGATGAGTTCAAGAATGTAGGTTATATTAAGATCGTTATGAAGGGTTTTGTTGCTGACGTAATAAGGGGCATTTACTATTGTTCTCAGGACTTTTGATTGAAAGGATTGGATACGCTTGATGTTCGACTTGTTTGCTGTCTCCCCGTAGCTATATTCCGTATGCCCAGATTGGCTTAAGTATAACTTTGTAGATTACTAATTTATTTTCTATTGAGGGATGGGATGTCCTTTGAAGTAGTCTGTACAGATGTCCAAAACGTTTAGTTCTTGTATTCTTAGCCATTTACTTACTGTTTATAAGACTTATTGACTTTTTGAATGTACGGCGACGCTCTAAAGACCGTGGAGATGTTTAAGCTATTTTGTTTAATTCAACTGTACATTATTGTCATGTAATAAAAACTTTCAAAATAAAAAAATACAGTAAAACAGGTATTGTTTTAGCCGTTCATTTGACCCCATGGTCGAGATTGGATTAGCGAAGTTCTGCTGTATTATTATATTTATTTTGTTCCTGTTGTGGATCGTCCCCGCAAGATATTGTATAGGATACTTTCTCGGCGAGGCAATGTTGACGGACAGACAGCAGAGACGGTGTGAGCGGCACGGCACCAGGCACGTCGGCGCCGTGGGCAGGTGGGGCGGCAGGTGCCCATGATGCCTATCGTTCTTGGCTATTCAGACCTTCTGGAGGAGGTCCTTCTTGCCTCGCTGGCTAATTAAGGCTCATGTCTGACCAGCAGGTAGAAGGGCGAAAGGTTCTGTTGTAGCGGCCTCCCTTTGGCCGTCCTTACCGAGGCTCCAAGATGTTGGGGGGGAGGGATCTCCTTCCGAATAGGGGCACCAGGGGCAGAGCGTATATTGCCTAGCAGGTAGTTGTATTCCCGAGCATCCCCGCTTATGTTTTGGTCATATATTTATTTCATGCTAACATTTGTCCAGTCAACGCCTCTATACTAATAAGATTGAATTGATTGTTAATTTCAGTTTTAAATATTATTAGGAGCGATATTGTAACGACATCGCTTACCTTAAGAACTGAATTGTCCTAAAATAGATAAACAATATTTACTATTTAACGTTCTGACGTATCACACGTGATTGTAAGCTCGTGTTTAATACCGCCCTTGCTACCAGCGTAAGATAGGTACCTGCCCTGCTGTGCGGTGCACCGCTTTTTAATCATTTGACTGAAGCGACAGCAAGGCGACTCCGACAATTCAAAACGACATACTGAAAGTCAGACACACTACATTCGAGCAGCGGAGAAACAGTGAATTACATGAGGACTTTGAGCTGCCTACGGTGGATGAGTTCAGGCAGGAACGTTATAGTTTTTAGGTTTCACTTATTGTAAACCGAAGGTGAGCGCCATCACCTTGTCCAGTTTCTTGTTTTTGTAATTCTACCCTCGTTCATATGCATGTTATGCTATGCAGGAAAAGGAGCCATAAATCTTTAAATTTGTTTGTAAAAACATTTTTGAATACAGGGGTTTTGGAGGGAAAAAAAAAAAAAAATTTGGAACTAATATGCCTTCAGGAGCCAGCAGGGTTAGGGATCTCTCTGAACCTGTCATTTCTTCTCTTTTGCTTGGGGGGAGGGGATTTCTGGAGTTTTTTCGCCTTTGTGCATCTATAGTCTGTATAGCCTGTATAGTATGATGTGTATATGTTGTATATACAACATGAATAAGTGACTGAACTCTATGATAATTATAACATTTTTGATCGATTTGTATACATTTATGTTATTGATGAAGGGGGTTTAAAAAAAATTAATCAAAGTTTTTATGGTTTATGTTTAACTATTATTTTATTCACAATTATTTAAAGGGAGTTTAACAATCTCAATTCGGAGTCCTGCGATTTTTTTTGTTTATATCCGTGTTTCCGGGGAATATCCGGTTTTTCGGAAACTTTTCTGAAAATTAACTCTGAGGACTTAAAATGCTTTCAAAATCGTTAATATAATTTTCTCAGGAGAGTTCCTACCAAACCATGTATGTACACTTTTGGGGTTGAGTCGAAATACCCACTTATCCTCCAACATTCTGTTGGCTTCATGAACCAGAGGCCTCACCATTTATCTCTTATGTGTAAACTGACCTTTGCTTCAGTTCTGTAGTGAATGACGATTGTTAATGACTACTAAAGGGTCACATCAATGAGAAAGGATATACGTAATACAAGAAAAAATAATCCTCTTCGATAAAAGAATGTTGTCACGGAGAATGTATGATTTCCGCTGTAATGATTTACAACAGTCTTCTTCTATACTAAAGAGAAAAAGCTCAACAAACGGCCAAAGACGTGAACCTTGAGAAGCGATGACGCAGAAGGCCTGGCTGACGCTACCGGCTCAAAACTAGTAGCAACCTTCTCAAGGACGCCTGTAGCATTCTGCACCGATATTTGTATCTTAACACCTCGTTCCTTTACGCAGTCAAAGGTAATTGAAAATGAGGGCAAACAGTGGCGTTCCAAAAAAAAATCAAGTCAAGTCAAGTGTAATACGATTTCTATAACCAAATTTCAGTGACGGCGTCAACGACCCTCGTGGTTTACGTCCAAAAAAACAGTGAAAGTCCCGAATCCATCTGTATATTTTTTCCTTGGCAGTAATAGACAGTACGGTATTTAGGCTTCCATCTTGACAAACGGCTGACATGGAACCCACATTTCTTTGTCGAGGCTAAAGAGACAAGAACTAAACAGACGCTTTGGACAACTGTACAGACTACTTCAAAGGACATCCCATCTCTCAATAGAAAATAAATTAATAATCTACAAAGTTATACTTAACCCAACCTGGACAAACGGAATAGAGCTATGAGGGACAGCAAAAAAGTCGAACATCAAGCTTATTCTTTCAATCAAAAGTCCTGAGAACAATAGTAAATGCTCTTTATTACGTCAGCAACAAAACCCTTCATAACGATCTTAATACACCTTACATTCTAGAACTCATCCCTTCGAAGTTTATGAAATTCCACAGTAACCTACCCAACCACCCTAATCCCGTAGCACAGTCATTGCACTGCACCGCTCATCCCTATAATCCTCCCCTGAGACTGAAACGGCAGTGGCCTCGTGGCTACAAATGCGTAACAGTAATTGCCAATAATAGTGAAACGAACACCGCTCCGAAAATTGATCGTACACATACCCACAAGTTCGGCTATGTGTGGGTCTGACAATTGTAGTTTGCTTTTGACAATTGCAATTTATGATTTCTCAAAGATGCCGTAAAAAGTAATTAAAGAGAAGCCACATAAGTTATTTTAAACCAAAGTGAAGACTGGAAAAACTACTTGCCTTTTTGACAATAAATACTTCATTGTTTGCCAAACCAGCTCTTGAAAAAAAAAAAAAAAATGGAAATATGGAAAATATTGATAAATAAAGATACGATTCTTTTTATTTAAAATACGGCATATTTTGGCTTGAAAATGTACATATTCCGCTTGTCAGTGATCATGACACTTCCTTACTTGACGAATTGTTTTTTGTAGCGTCCTTGAAGCAAGGCAGTTTACGGCAGTCAAGGCTTAGTCACATAGTCTACCTTGACTGACTTTTTCCATTTTATAGTCATACATATTCAGATTTCGAGAGTAAATTTAAACAAAGTTCCGAATTTCATTACAATTTGTAAAATCGTTATAAATTTTAAGACTGCTTTCAAGAAGCGGAAAATTTTTTTTTCCTGGTAGATATAAGAAAATGGGAGAGTGAAGCTTTATATATATTTTTTACTCCAATTTATAAGAACACGGTGGAACAAAGGCGTGCTATCCACTTGTGGGTCGAACCCAAGTGGTGAAGGACTTGTCTCGTTTACTATGTCTAAGACCAGTAGTCTAACCTGTTTCATAATTAATTCAGTCCATAAATTATTGTGTTCACCCCGTCTGTGTACTTCTTATGTATATAACTCAAAACTCGATAGATCCAATTCGAGACTGAAATGTACCACGTTGTCTCGAAAGAGAATTCGATCTCTGGCGTATTTAAAAGTTCTTATAAATTCTTTATTTGAATAGGTTTGCCTAATACTCGACTAACGAATTAATTCCCCTGTTGTTATCAACTTATTATTTACTCTGAGTATATATAAGGTGAGCCCCATCACCTAGAATTGTATATATGTTATGGACTTTTTAACGTCAATCCGAAATTGTAATTGTAACCCACCCTCTTTCTAATGCATCAGCGCATCGCAGTAAGAGGAGAAATCGTAAATAGAAATTGAAAATTGTAAAATTGTAAAAATTTTAATAAATTCAGGGGTTAAGGGGGGGGGGAAGAGCATATATCCAGCAATTAAACTTAGCAGATATAAATACCGTTACGACGTCAAGTAGTTGGTAAGTTTACATCAATAAACCACCCTCTTCTATCAGTGTTTTCAGTTACTGGCCAGTGAAAAAATACTTTCTACAATATAATAAGATGGCATACAGTCAACCAACCACCTCACCAGCGGTGTTCCACCTATTTGGTGCCAAAATTAATGTTACTTTTGTGTGTGAAATGTGAAATGCCTCAATAATTTTCTTTTAAAAATATCGAGAGATTTAATTGTATGAGATTATGAAAATCCGTGCTTTTATGATTATTTCCATCGTGTATTCCTTATTTTAAAATGGATTCGAGTGGTTCGTCACGGCCTTGTATAATTATAACAAGTGACCCTGTTATGTTTTCCAACAACACTCATGCAGACAAACATATAATTGGCAAAACAGAAGGTTTAGCGTGTGCAATATTTTTTTTGAGGAAACATGCAAAAATGGCCAAAACTAATAAATCCTGACGAGATGCTGATATCTGACCGATACAAATTTAAATATAAATTAGATGAAAACCTGTAGTGCGCATATTTAAACATTGCCAGGCGCCTGAGTGGCATTATGTGCTAACAGTGAAAGTTAAATGAAATATCAGCTGATGAAGTTGTGCGACACCTGTGCTAATTTAGTCGAGACAACTTTTTTTTTTCATTTTTTTTCCAACCCCCTTTATTTAACAATAATTTTACAATTTATGATCAAAATTCAATGAACAATATTTACAATGTTCTCCTCGTGCTGCGTGCGCAGATGCATTGGAAGGAGGTAATATTTACAAAAAAACATTTTTCTATTTGAAGTTAAAATTAAAATGCAATGTGTATAGGACTAGGTGATGGAGCCTTCAGATTACAATGAGGGAACTACAAACTAAAACTTAAAACTAAAACCTAAGACTAAAGCGTTCCAGCCGCGACAGCGTCCTGCCATCGATGGGGGAACGGAGCGGGGGTTATCGTGTTAAACACCGGGTCGAAAAATTTGATGTGTCTGCGTTGAATGAATTCATCAACCTCAAGGCAGCTCAAAGATCTCGTGAAGCTCACTGTTGCTCCGCTGCTCGAATGAAGTATGTCTGACCAATTCAATCATCCTTGAATTGTATTTCAAAATATTTAATATCCTGGGAATTCGTTGTTAGCCGCGAATTTATGACTGAGAGGACGACTTTTGTTGTGAAAAGTTAATTTTTTTGTTTTCAATTCTGAAGTTGGCAACACTGGATAACACGCAGGGTGGGGCCACCATTAGGGTTCCTAGAGCCGAATCATGTTCCTACTTCAGGTTCTGTGCCATGGATATTTGATGAGGGTATGATTAAACCTAGATATGTATTAGGCTTTAATCATGCATTTAACAGACTTAGACGAGGTGCTGAGTTGATAAAACAATGAAGAAATGCTGTCTGGCAAGTAATAGACTTGAAAAGTCGCATGAGATAAAATACAAGATAAATGCACTAAGTTGAAAGAGGACTGCATTGCCCTCTAGAAGAGTTGATAAGGAAGGACAAGTAGAAGGAAGGAGGTGGAAGGAATGCTGCCACTCTACTGCTTCATTGACAATAAAAAGCTTTCATTTATTTATCTTGTTTTTTCGCTCACTATTTTTTTTCTCTATTAATGCAAATATTCACCGAAACTGGACTATCATTACTGCAAAACTAAACCTATCAACTTGATTCTCAGCTTCGCAATATTACTGACATTAAAATGAGGGGGAGTCACTCAGCTTAGTGGCGATATATTAGTAGATACTTAACTAAAGGAGTAGTGAATCCTGTTTATAAAACACAAAATTGTATCTACCACTTTTTTTTTTGGGTATGTTGTGCCACCTAAAATATTACCCACCCCCCACTACGTGCCCACAACCCTTGATGACACTAACAGTAACAGCTATATAAACCTTTGGCGACATATACCCCCAAAAACAGACAATGAATATTTGCGTAAATGCCAGGAATGGCCAAAGAAGAACTGCTGTACGATATACGCAAGAGCGCGAAAGGTGCGTACTGTTGAAGGAACGTGCACTTTCTAATCCGTAGCAGATATAACGGGGTAGCGGCGCCTATCGCTGTCACGTTACTCCTGTAACAGTTACTCTAGTAGTTACATTAAATACCAGGTGCCGGCCGAGGAGCAGGTGCGGTCTCCCGGTGACCTTACTCGCACCGTTCGCTGGTTCCATCGTTCCTTTAAACCTTTAAAGTGTTAATATCAATATTGTCTTGATTCCATTGCACTACTGCTGTTCTTATGCATTACACATGTACCACTAGATCCATGTATCAGTTTTCTACAGCAGCTATCTTCTCAATTTTTTGATAATATATAAAAACGAGCAATGGACCTAGAAAGTATGAAGAAACGAGAAATGATTAATGATTAAGAAACAAAAAAAACTAGTAGGCATTTTTAGAAAAAATACTATACATTATTTTAACTGCTGTATCTGTGGCTTAGAGTTGATCCTTAAAACTTTCTCATTTGCCTCCTTGGCATGAGGGAGAAAACAAAAATTAAAATCTTGAATTGCTTCTAAGCTGTGAATTGAGAAAGCATCTTAAAAAAAAGCGAATTAAGTTCAAATGACATTATTGTATGTAACCAAAACTTATAAAGCTTAAACTCCAGATGTTTTGTACTACTTTTAAATATTTAAGATAGATCTGATTGAATGAAAACACGCATTTTTTTATTTCAGAAAAAAATTAGACGAACAAAATTACTCATGGTTTGGCTATAAACATTTTGCAACCCTTTTCCAAGGAGGAAATAATTTCGAGATATAAAAAAATACTTTCCATTGCAAGACTCGAATTTTCAGCACTCCGCCTTCTCGTTACAGTACGATACGTTACAGTAATAACGATATTTCAAACATTAACTCTTAACCTCAAAGAATATAGTAAAGTCATCAGAAAACTTTTTTTCTTGGAAACCGTTGGGTTATTAAAAATAATTCTTTATTTATCACCTCTCATTAATTCATTACGATATTCTTTTTTGAAAATTTTGTAAGTTTATATAGATGTTGTGAGCTAATTCATTACCTCAATTTCAAATAAAGGGATTTAATGGACAAACATTTTCGGAGGTTTTGCGACGGATGAATCAGAAATAAAACATCTAATGTTAGTTCGAACGTGCTTTTGTTTTTAGAAGCCGCAAAAATAACGAAAATAAAAAAAGAATTGCCCAGCCAATGTAAAATTGTGCCCACTGAATCGGAGCCAAGAGTGCAGTTGCCAGATAGAGAAACAAAACTACATACTAAATTAATAACGCGTTTCATTTTCCTAATATTCTTATAATACAGGTGGCGTATCTAGGTAATTTAAAAATAAATTAAATTAATTACCTAAAATATTGGCAAAATAAAAAAGACTGTTGAAACGTCATGTGATTTCTATTGTTGGCTCAAAAATTTTTTTTTTAAATGAGCTGATGAATTTGTTTGAATTTTTACGAGGCTGATGAAACTGAGGTGTTATATATTCATCAAATTTATTAATTGATGTTTTGTAATACCATGCATGCCACCCGATCCTGGTAACCTCAAATGAAAGGGGGTGTTAACAGGAGTGTGACAAGGGGTAGGTACAACGAAAAATTATAGTAATATTGTATAATATAATATAGTACAAAAGTATAGATACAAAACGAGATAGACAGTCCACTATAATGGGAATGCATTTCATTATAGCTTATGAAATGATATTAATAATAAGTAGATAATAGGTTTGAGTTTAATGACAAAATATAAGATACAATGAAAATAGGGGTATACTTAATTGAAAGTAGGTGGACAGTAAGCAGGATGGAAAAATGTTTATGCAATATACGAATACATATATAATATACATAACTATAACAATGGTGTTTAAAATAAGTTAAGTTGTGTGAATTGTTATAGACAGTAAACTACAGCATATGGCTGGGGAAAAAAATGTTAGTGCTTTTTTATTGTATTAATACATACAATTGTATAAGTCATCACCCTTCCATAGTTCATGAAATATCATAGTAACCTATCCAACCACCCTAATCCCCTAGCACAGTGATTGCACTGCACCTCTCATTCCTATAACCCTCCTCAGCAGTGGTTTAATGAACTGCTATAAAAGCGTGACAGTGGGAGTCCTGGCAATGGACAGTTTCTTTAATCATATCCTGAGCGTCTGTGGCTCTCGCGCTGTTGGTCAGCCTCCCCTGGCTCTTATCCAGTGACGCGGGTGACGGAGAAGCGTGGAGGACTTCCCAAGACTCCGCTTCCTCTTTCACACGCGAGAGAGGTGACAACCATGTGGATTTGAGTGACCTCTGGGCTGTTTGTAAATACTGTATGAATGAGCGAGTGTATGAAAATTGTAAATATGGTATGAATGAGATCATTCATCACAATTACTTATTGCCCAATAAGGCATATTGTAATTTTACCATAGTAAAGTTGTTGTTTCGTTTGGTTTATTCTAGCTATACAATATTAATTTGAAGCAGTTAATTCCTACAAATCAGAAATAGAAAGCGGTATGAGCACACCAATTTTATAAGAGGGGGCACTCTGCTGTCGAGATGTGGAATATATTTTTAACATTACAGACCAATTGAATCAGGTCTTAAAGGATTGTGTAGACTTTACGACCCCTGCCTTTCGGCATTTTTATACTGCAGTTACATTAGACAAAGGTTGGCTTGCCACAAATAGTACAAACTAAAGAAGTTACAAAGCGAAGGGCTGTGGGTTATCGTGATAGCAACTCAACCCTCTCGGACGTGGCAGAATGGATACTATAAACGGTAGTTCTGCTTGCTGTCCTAATGATGCTAAAAATAAAACCACTCTCTTAAAAAATAATAAAATAAGCCATCAATAAATGAATTAGCCGACGAAAAATACATTTTCCTACCAGAGTTTGGTGTATCCAGTGTTTAAACATTATTGGGCTATAATTTAAAAATTACATTAAAGCATGCAATATAAAATGGTTCTTTTATTTTTAACTTTTTTTTTAAACCTTCTATACTTCATTTTATATTACTTGGCCTCAATACGAGGGTGGTCTGAAAAGTTTCCGACCTAACAAAGCTTTTATTTCACTAGCTTTTATTTATTTTATTATCATCTTCATGTTGAGGTCGGAAACTTTTCAGGCCACACCTGTGTACATCGCTACCTCAGTGCAACATTGGGACATCTCATTTTTTTGTGCTTTTACTTATTGATAATTTCAGCCAAAACGAGATCAAAAATCCCAGTCCGATTTTCGAAAAACTTGAGATTTCATAATGTTGCACTGAGGTAGCAAACTATAGTTGCCAGGCTGAAATTTAAATGCCATTGATAAATAAAAATAAAATGTCTACTTCTTTATATACATGGAAAAGAGAAACTAACGGTCCTTAAATATAAAATGGATGCCCTAATGTTTTTTATTCTTCCTATTTGAACCATTATGAAGAGCACTTATAACTAAATTATGAATTTTCAAGAAACCTTTAAATTCTTTCTGTTACTGTTATAAATTAAGTCCATATCAGTAGTGTGTATCATGTAGAGGGGAGATGGTAGCACGTCTGGGTGAATTTATCAATTGTGTTTAGTAGGGGGGGGGGTGATATTTATCAATAGCTATGCCCAGAAAATGCTAAAAATATAATTAACCCAATAAACAAAAAATTAAATACAATTGATCGATTGCGCGCTAATTAAAAAATAAATTCCTATCATTCTAAATCTGTGACCTGAGAACTATTATGTTTACCAGTGGCCAAGCCCAAAATATTAAACAGCTGGCAAATATTGAAATAATTGCTGTTGATGTTTCCCAAAACGTTTTCTTTTACTTTCTTCCCTTTCTTACCCTACGGTAGCCGTACCCGAACATTGCCCTCATTGCCCTTTGCAGGTCTCGAACCCAGGTATATTACCCCTTTTACAATACTGGACATTTTCTCCTACCCCCACCCTCCCGTATGACCATCCGTTAAAAACCCTTGCCAAGTCATTCAGTCAGCAGATTTTGTACGAATCGGTCATGAAGCTCCGATTCTGGAGGATTGGGTACCCGTTGTACACCATGCCGGTCCACCCGTCGAGGTTGAAGCCCGCTCGAAGGTTCAACATCTTTAAAGGTATGTAATATTTTGCATTCATTTTCTCCGATATGTATAATACCCTTCTGTATAAATACCTTTGTTCCGTTTCAATATCATACTGCGAGTTTTCGGACTTATATCAGTCCGTCATCATTGAATCCGTGTTGTGTCGTTCCAAATTCAAAAATCAAAAATAATAAACTTACAGTGTCAAGTATAGCCAAGTTCAAATCTCAATTACCTCTATGTAGTTTTAAAATTCATTAAAACTATTGTTAACACATTGTGCTCGCATCTTAAACTGAATCAATGTTTTTAGAAGCGTGACATTTTCCGTTGTAGTTGGTAAATCGGTGATATTAAAAATTCCTATGGTGTAAGGTATTAAATTAAATATTTTGAAATCCAAATTAACAATAAGTAAGCGTTATATGTTGGTGTTTTAAGCGGAATATAATCATACCTTAGGTCATTAAAACTGTGAATATAATCGTTTTCGTAATAGTAACATTGATAAAATTAATTTATATTTTATCAAAGGAGGGAATCCTCGTAATGATCAGGTTACTAGTAGGCTTGGCAATGGCGAGCCCACGCGTCCACGATCAATCAGCTTGTCGATTTACATTTCAAGTTGTTATCCCAACAGCTTATTCCGTTTGAATGAATGGATACAAGACGAAATGAAATGACAAAATTGAGACGAAATATGATCATCATTGCTATTGAGTCGCCGCTCACTTCCTTCGAGATACGACCACGGCCATTTGATGTTTTCGGCTTATCGCGGGGGGGGGGGGAGGGTCGTTGAATCGTTGGAACAACTTCCCTTCGACAACATGAGGCCCCTTTACAACTGAATGAACGAATGAATGAACTCTTAAAACTGTAGCCGCGGAATACTCGAGTAAGCTTCTCCTTTTCATTCATTCTCTTCAAGTGGACCTGTTGAACACTTCCGCCCGGTGTTTAGCGAGTGTCGGATTAAAAAGTTAGCGGTGGGATTCGATCGTTCATTTGTTTTCTTTGTTTGTTCCCTAACCTTCACGTAGGAGTGGCTTCACTTTCGAACAGGCACGAAATTATCTTCTTTCGTTTTCTCCCTGCTTGTTCCGGGATAGTAGTCGTAAAAATTATATTAAATATCTGAAAATTTATTAAGTTAAGATATAATTCTGCCATAAAATAAGAAAATAAATCGGAATTTTCTTAAAATTTTGCAGAGCGAACACTTTAGGGGCATGTTCCTTCAAACCCCCTAAAAACTTTTTTTTTTCCCCCATTTTAAGATTGTGTCCAATGCATTTTGTGTTTAAATCGACCTTAATTATCATAATTATATTATAAAAACAACTTGGTTGTTTGCCATGGTTAAGATACAATAATTCTGTCATACAATAAGAAAATTACTCCTTCAAAACTCGCCAAAACGTTTTTCTAATTTTGCAGAGCGAAACCATTTAGGGGCGGGGCATGTTCCTTAAAACTATTTTTTAAAATCATTTTAAGCAATGCATTTTTCGTTTAAATCGACCTTAGTGATCATAATTATCTGAAACTTTGTAATAATTATATAATAAAAACAACTTGGTCGTTTGCCCATGGTTAAGATACAATAATTCTGCCATACAATAAGAAAATAAATCTCTCCAACTTCAAAAGAAATTTTCTTCATATTTGCTTAGCAAACCCTTTTAGCGCCATGTTCCTTAAAACCCCCTAAAAACTTCTTTTTTTTTTTAATGTCATTTTAAGATTCTGTGCAATTAATTTTTTTTTTTAAATCTAACTTATTGATCATAATTATCTGAAAATTTGTAATAATTATATTATAAAAACAACTTGGTTCTTTACCATGGTTAAGGTATAATAATTCTGCTACAAAACAAGATAATTACTCCCTCCAACCTCAAGAGAAATTTTCTTCAAATTTTGCCGAGCAAATCCTTTTAGGGGCATGTTCCTTAAAACCCCCCGAAAAACTTTTTTTTTTGTCATTTTAAGCAATGGATTTTTCGTTTAAATCGACCTTAATTATCATAATTATATTATAAAAACAACTTGGTTCTTTATCATGGTTAAGATATAATAATTCTGCTACAAAACAAGATAATTACTCCCTCCAACCTCAAGAGAAATTTTCTACAAATTTTGCCGAGCAAATCCTTTTAGGTTCCTTAAAACCCCCCTAAAAACTTTTTTTTTTGTCATTTTAAGCAATGCATTTTTTGTTTAAATCGACCTTAATGATCACATATTTCTGAAAATTTGTAGTTATTTTATAAAAACAACTTGATTTTTTGCCATGGTTAATCTATAATAATTGTGCTACAAAACAAGAAAATTACTCCCTCAAAACCCAACAGAAGTTTTCCAGAGTGAACCCTTTGTTCCTTGAACCCCCCAAATAACTCTTAAGATTCTATAAAATAATGGTGAAACAGATCTCACGCTTTTGACTTCCCAAGTCAAAGTTCAGAGGCTGATTTTTTATGTTTAAAATAATGTTTATTTTCGTAAGGTTAATGGCATGACGATGAAAGTTATATTGTATTAACGTTTTGGTTAGTATCGTTGTTTTTTTTCATCAAAAGTTGAAATTTCATTGAGTGTGATGTTTTAAGAAAACCAAAAATGAATTATTTTTAGTTGTTTTTTTAAAAAAAAATTTAATGTACTGACTAGGAGGGCCACCTTACGTTTTTTTGTGTCCCATACCTTTCAACCTCTCCACATTTGTTGTTTTTCTAAACCTGGTTAACAATAGTCAAATCATTATAAAAGTCGATCTATAAATTATTATGCCTGTCGGGTTTTCAAAAATAACCCAGTTCAATTTAATTTCATTTTAATTATGTGAATATAAAATAATTTGTATTTTATATAAATTATTTAGTGATTATAAGATTTTATCTACCGGGGCTTATTTTTGTGGCTTTTGTACTCTCCTAGGCAGGTTTCTTTTGACTGGCGATGTTGCTCAGTTCTTCAGAGGACATTCGTGACAAGTGTCGACTGAGCATGCCACGATTCCCAGTTATGTGATACAAATAAGTATGGCTAAGTTGTCTCCCATCTTGTTTCTCTTTTGGTGACTTACAGATTAGGAGTTTTCAGGGGTTAAGTCTTCTTTTCTTAGCACCGCCTTCGTGTGGGATGTGCTAATTTATTATACATTGGCCACGTGCTCTTTTCCGTTTCCTTCCTAATACTACTATGGCCTGCTACAGTATATATATATTTTCAATGAAGGAAATATAAATTTAAGCTTGGTAATAAATATATATTTTTCGCGCAAGAATTGGCAGCCCTGGAATTCTTCCAGGACCGTTGCAGCTACAAGGCAGGCAAGACCAATCCTGGGTTTTATTGCCAGTGCAGGCGCCTTTAGTTTCAGCTATATTAAATTCTTGCCAGTAAGCTTCAACAGCTCCACGAGTTGAAGCGCAGTTTCTTTTAGTATTTTAATGAAGTAACAAAGAGATAGATAAAAAAAAAAACAATAAAATTAATTTATACATCATTTCCTTGTGTGTCAGTAACTGTTGCATTTTATTAGGCCTTAATTAAAAAATATAGGACATACTTTTCAAGGTGTCCGATTATCACTAAATTGTTACCATAAGTATCACTAAACGAAATTATCAACTTCATGATAGATGGTAAAAGTATAGTGAGAGTATGGATTTCCTTCGATATCGGTGTAGATTGCTTTAAGAAATAATTTCATCAAATTCAATGCCCTGATGTGTAGTAATTATAAATTTGATGGAAATCTAACATCGTTTATTGTAGCCGCTAGTCCTCGTGTGGCCAAGTACGAATCCTACGACTAGCTCATCGACGACTGATCGGAGCGTGTCAAGACAGCTGGTATGGACCATGAAGCATTAGATCCCCGTTGTATAAAATAATCAAATAAGGTTTTAATATTTTTTTTTAATGTTGACATTGATTTCGTGGACAAGCACTTTTGTATCTAACTGCTTACCATGAAGCACGTGGATACTTTTAAATAGATTCGATATTGTCGGGATGTTTCGGGAGCCTGGATCCCAGCAGACTTACCTGAGCCCGTGACGTCAGATTCCCGCCGGAGTGAATCACCAGGAGATGGCGCTGCGTCCGTGGGTCAACGTACCCACCTCATCCCCCCCAGTCATGTCCTCCGATAGAGGAGGCAGTGCGCTCATAGTTATCATAGTCTTCACAGCTTCTGTCTTGTTACAGGTCTCAGACCAGATCAGTCCTCACCACTCAAAGACAGGCTGACAGAAAACAATGGTGAGTCAATATTTTATTCTTTTAATATATTACTTATTTATTTATATTATTTTTTATTTTATTTTTTGTTATGATAACAAACGAAAGTAGGTCAGATTGAGGACGATTCTAAATCGGTGACTGATGACAGTCTAAATTTAATTTGTTAATACTCTGCGTTTCCCTTCCCTATTTTAGACATCTCCGTCTATTTTATGCCACTCTTAAATGGTATTTTATTCAAATATTTAAGATATTATTTCTATTAAGTGCACATAGTCGTCATAAAAAAAAAATATGTCAAGTTTTCAGATTTAGACACTAACTGGCCTAGATGCAATAAATTTTATTTAAATTGCTCCACTCAATGAATCAACAAATAAAAATACTGACAACCCCTTATTGGTAACTATTTGAAAGATAGTGACTGACTATGGATTCAAATTCAGGCCTAAAACCTTGACATCAACCTCTGCAACCTCTCTGCAACTATACGGTATTGTGCTCAATGTTCGAAGTAAGAATCGCTGGACGGAAACCAAAATGTTCCGAGTCAGATTCTCAATATACTGTTTTCCTCTATCGCCCTTAGTTACCATGCCCGAAGAGGGAGATGATCTGCTTTCGTTGAGGAACGAGGCGGTAGTATACCGTCTGTATGTATGTTGATATTTTAAAGATACACATATATTCACCGCTCCTAGTAATATGCTGATTGAGCGTTTGTTTAAATGCAATGACTGGGCTATTGATTTTGTTCATATTCATTAAGAGAAATGCTGATCCTTACTTTGATCCCATCTGCTCCTTAAACTAAACCCGCCCTTCCGAGATATCACCCTGATGATCACAATTTATTGTTTCCGGTTTATTATAAAGGATAAATGTTACCTTCCTAGCTTTATAAGGCTATAAATGGTCCTACTTTTACCCCCCTGTAGAGATACGTGTTCGTTACACACTGCAATATCTGCCCGTTGCGATGTTATCAGCCAATAGATATACACACCCGTGACCTGGCTCTTCAAAGATCGTTTTCGACATGAGCCTTGCTTGTGTTTTTCGAAAACACAATTTGAACGAATCGGTTTCCGTAATGTTTAGCCAGTGATCACGACGTGGCGTGCATGATGTTCATGCTGGCGGGGATGCCCTGCTCAGCAAAATGATAACCGCTGTAATCTTGGGGCGATCTTTTTTTATTCGACGAGCGAATAATGTTGCTTTTGTTGCGAATAATGCTGCTTTTGTTGCGAATAAAATAATTCAAACTGTTAGAATAATCACCCTGGCTAACAATATTTTTGCAACTAAGAGGGGAAGGATTTTGTCGCTCACTGAAATCAAATCCGAAGTCAATTTTATTTTTTACCGCACAGAGATTTTCTGTTGTACTAAAATTTTTTTTTCTTTCATAGCACCTTTAAATTTACAGATAATTATAGATCCTCAGGCGAATCTATCTACAAATTATTTTTTTATTTCCTGTAGCATCGCTACATTATATACAGGTTTTGTTATTTTATAAAAATTATATAATAAATAAACAAGTATAATGATATGCATTATAGGTGACTGGACTAAACTGACTAATAAAGGTGATGGGGCTCACCTTTTTAATCAACCACTCAAACTTTTTTTTTTTCACTCAAATGTAATCGCCATTTTTTAATATTTCAGCATAATATTATTTATTATTATTAAATATTACCATACACTATTTATTGTACGTATATCATAATATCACAGTGTAATATGATTTATCTAAGATCATAATAATAATGTGTGGATTATTCATTACAAACGATTAGAATTTGGAGTTTATTGAGTTTCGCCTAAAGACTTCATAATCAAGGAATGCAGCATGCATATTTATGACAATGACTACGAGTCATAGCTTGTCACGATGATAATTCTATGTTTTGTTGATAAAAACGATCTACCTGATGATAGTCATTCCTTTCAATCATGTCATATTTGGTAGTTGTGTCATGATACAGTCTATCAGACATCTTGAAGGTATATTCAGCAACAACCTCGATTTATTTGTACATTGTAACCGTTGCCTAGCAAGGTAGGGGTTTCACAGAATGCCTCACTAGGACGTTCGTTTCAATATAACCTGGTTTAAAGTTTTTACAATAAAAATTGTAATAATTTCCAGAATAGAAAAAAAAGAATAATAAATTATTATTAAACAGCTTTATTATGATAATATTACAATCTGCCTCATTGGGCAATAAGTAATTGTAATAAATGAAACCATATTTACAATTTTTCATTCACTCGTTCATTCATACAATATTTACAAACAGCCCAGAGACCACCTAAATCCACATAGTTGTCACCTCCCTCCCATGCGAAAGAGGAAACGGAGTCTTGGGAAGTCCCCCACGCTCCTCCGTCAGCCGCGTCACTGGATAAGACCAAGAGCGTGAGTCACAGACTCTCAGGACATGACTGGAGAAACTGCGTGACGTATTTATAGCAGGTCACGAGGTCACTGCCGTTTTAGTCTCCGAGGAGGATTATAGGGGTGAGTGGTGCAGTGCAATGACTTTGCTAGGGGATTAGGGTGGTTGGAGAGGCTTCTATGTAATTTCATGAATTTGGAAGGGATGAGTTCAAGAATGTAAGGTATATTAAGATCGTTATGAAGGGTTTTGTTGCCGACGTTCTTAAGGGGCATTTACTATTGTTCTCAGGACTTTTGATTGAAAGGATTGGATGGGCTTGTCAAGAATTTAGTACCAAACTTGTATACATTACAAAAAAAGTAATAGTTTTTCAATCAACCATGCTAATACACATCGGGCCTCATAGATCGAAATTTCTCATTATTTGAAAGAGCGCATCTTACTGTGAATAAATTCAAAAACGTAACTCCTAATCTATTTTACGCGAGAGGTAATAACAGGACGGTCCGACGGTCAAAAATTTGAGTTTTTACTTCTGTTTTTGAGGCGGGAGGTTGTTTCCTCCGAGCAGTTCAAAGTAGACGTAAGGCTACTGAGAATGAATGACTTCCCTGATGTCCGAGATAAAAAGTATAACGTAGACTTAAAAGAAACGGAACTTCGCCTGTGTAGACGGGAAATCTTAATTTAGTCAACTGCCTAGTGTAATATATCAAGACAACAGAATAGATTGTAGAAATAACCAAGCGCCTGAGGGAATTCTGGGATTGTGATATTTTCAAGAACGAGATGTGAACCGTGATAAAGGGGAACATTTCTTTTTTTTAACCATATAGAGGATATTTTGTTTGATGATTGATCGCGAATAAACACGCATGAAGTCTTAACAGCTTACGACAGCTCGGCGACTCCAACAATTCCAAAACGGTATACATACTGATGAAAGTAGTCAGAGGTACTTCATTCGAGCAGCGGAGCAACAGTGAGCTTCACGAGATCTTTGAGCTGCCTACGGTGGATGAATTCATCCAACGTAGACATATCAAATGTTTCGACTCCTTGCAATACTTGACAAACCCGGTGTTTAACACGATAACCCCCGCACCGTCCCCATATCGATGGCAGGAGGCTGTCGCGGCCGGAACGCTTTAGTCTTAGGTTCTAGGTTTAGGTTTTAGTGTTTCCACGGTTGCAAGCTGAAGATGAGCCTCATCACCTAGTGTGTGTATGTGATTTATTGGACTTTTCAACTTCAAAAAGAAAACGTATTATATTTATGCACTCCTTCGAATGCATCTGCGTAGCAGCACGAGGAGAAAGATGTAAATTAAAATTTATTTATTTATTTTTGTTCATTGTAAATTATCAATAAAGAGGATTAGAAATTTAAAAAAATAAAATAAGCATGGTCAATTCTTCAACTATGCTTACGTTTTGAACAGCAAGGGGCTAATATTACCACAGGGCTGTCCAGCCTGAATGGTTTTTCGATTCGATTTTGACACAATTGAAACTTACACTTTGGTATCGATTGAATCTAAGTCATCATCACGTATATTGTTGAATATTCTTCTTCTTACCTGTTTTCGTCGCTTACCGATCTCCAGCCCCGCCTCTGGAGATGGCCTCCGATGTGAAACTGGCACAGACACACCGACGGACGGCAAACACCTGAATCATAACTGCTTTGCGTAATGCCCCGTCGCCACTTTGGCGTTTCCTACTCTCGCTATTTTTAGAACGGTCTGGGCGACACAGTTCAATTTAATACTATCACGTCTTCATTGTGTCAATAATCGGGGCAATCATTTGAGATCTGTTTGAGTAGTTGCACCCGTGTTCGGAGTCGGAATGGAATCTAATACAGATGTGGAAAACTTTGTTATAGATAACTAGCGGAATTGTCCGGTGTTGCTCTAGCGTTATTTAGTGTTTTTTGTTTGTTTTATATATGGTTTTCATTGTAACTCTGAAGCAGATAAAGCTGCGGTGAGATATTATAATCCCAACTTACGAATAGATTGCACTTCAGAACGGTATCCAAATTATAATTTTAATTTAAAAATATTAAAGCGTTAGCTCCCATTTGTGTGAATTAATCGCTGTGCTAAATTTGGTCACCAGGGGCAGGGCGTGTGTGGCAAACACGCTATATATATAGTGAATGTTTTTAGCACCCTTTACTCGGGGGGGGGGGCTTTTACATTAGGTTGGACAGCCCCTGCTGATTCCATGTATGAAAGAACCAGCCTCATTCTTTACCCAGGACTCAATCAATCTCCCGTTATTTCGTTTTATGTCAAGCCGGCTTCAGTTGTCATTGATAAAAATAGGTTTAGTAAACTTTTAATATTGGAATATTAGAGATCGCTAGCTTCAATTTATACATACATTTTTTTTGTTTCAGAAAAAAACGTCATTGAAAACGGAGTTGTGCCAGAGCAAAAAATGGTCACCGGAAACTCAGAGGGCGGTACCAATAGGTATTTGCATAAAAAGTTCAAAAAAGTTGCGACCTTGGAGGAGACGTCCCCGCCGAAAGTAAGGAGCGAAGACGAAGAAGCTGGGATCAGCCGCTATGTATGCCCCTATTGCAAGCTGGTCTGTGCCAAGCCCTCGGTGCTCCAGAAGCACATCCGGGCCCACACAAACGAACGCCCCTACCCGTGCCTGCCATGTGGCTTCGCCTTCAAGACAAAGTCCAACCTTTACAAACATCGAAGGTCACGAGCTCATACCCTCAAGATGGACGACGCTAGTGATGGTTCCGAGGAGGATGAGGTCTCCAAATCGGAAGCTAAGGTTGAAGTCAAAAATAAAATATACAAACCCAAGTTCCACACCGCCACAGCTTATGCAGAAGAAGAGCATCCCAAATTACAGCTGACAATACCTCCATCCAGTTCTACCTCCTCTCATTCTACGCCTTCTCCATTCAGCGGATCATCGCCCAGTCCAGAGTTTCTCCATCGCCATATCAACAAGCTGATAAGTGACAACCAAGCCATAGTCGACGAGGTGTCGTGGCCCCTTAAATCTCGTTATAGGGACAGCCCCCCAGCCAGCCCAGTTCTTAAGAACGGGGATTCTGAAGCTGCCTCTCAGTCCAAGCTTGCACTTGCTCTCCTTAGGCCACCATTAGCCGCCGAAATTGGAGAGCCACTCAACCTGACAATTAAAGAACCGAGGAAGCGGTCCTTTTCTGAATCTTTTTCCAAATCTGAATTCAGACTTTCCGATAGCTCCCCAATCAAAGATGTTTTAGCTAAACCTCATTCAACAGGTTCATTAGGTGACAGAGATGCAGAAAAATATGAATGTTTTGTGTGTGTAAACTGCAGATCAAACTTTAGGTATAAAGAAAACCTTGACATTCATATGTGCCACTGCGTCGACCCAAAGGATGCAAAGAAGATTCTTGTATCTTCGCCTGGTCCATTGCTTGGAAAAACTCGGTTAATTGACGGTCTACAGAGGGATGCCGTTGAGCCTTTCATCAAAAGAAGAAAGCTACAGGTTCTTGATTTGAGAAGTGACGACCTATCCAAATCGCCAGGAAAATCAATCAGTTTATATGGGGGTGAGGTTCAAATCCACGATACAACCGGAGGAAAGATGAGGACTCTGAGGATTGAATCAACAAGAAAAGACGCTTATGTTGAGTCCGGTGTGAAAAAACAAGAACAAGTACATACCATTTCAAAATCAGGCCTCCATTGCGGTGGTGGGACAATGATACAAACGGGGCCTGTGGTCACTTCTCCAAAGTCTCCAGGGCAAGAAAAGTGCATTATACCAATTAGGCCATCAGTTGCCACGCCTAACCTGTCTGTTCCAGGACTTGTTGCACCAGTACAAGTTCCATTGGCTCTTAATCCTTTAACTAATATCACAGGTTTCAACCCTTTGACACTGCCTGTACATAGCCCAGGTACCAGCGGATTGGTCACTATTCTCCATGGAGGAAAGCCCATCCCGTATGTCCCAGGAATGCCAGGACCACATACAGTACTACCTACTCCATCCTGCGCTTCTCTTCCCATGCCTAAAAAATTAGAGAAGCCTTCTGTTATTGTAAAGACAACCAAATCGCCAGAACAAACAGCCAAGATGTCCTCTCTTATTACTGAGTTAGATAATGATGAGAGGAAGGATAGTGAAGAAACAAGACTTGTGTTGGGAGATTCAAGAGAGTCATCGATAATGGTAAAAAAAAAATTAATTTATGTTACATTATTTATAGTACTATCTCCCTCATACAAACTAATTACAACTAATAGTGTTATAACTGACATCAAAAAAAGTAAACTTCATTCATAAAAAAATATATGCATCAATTTTATAGAGTTTTTAAAGAGAAGTAATCAGTTTTTTGTTTTAAATAATTTATATTTTTTTTCAAGGGCCTGAATATCTAATCACTTTTATAACTAATTATTAAAAATAGTTGTGATCAATACGACTATTACTAAAAAAAATAACCTAATAATTTAGTTAAAATAAAAACATTGGAGTAATTGTTTTTGTTTCTTCCATCCTTGTTGAGATTAGCGATTCAATAAATTGCCATAGTACGGAGTTACATATTATGCTCATCTTTACCAAAATTAATAAAATAACTATTATCAGTAATTATAATTTTGAGGATATCAACCATTTTTGACTAATAGAATCAGAAATTTATTTTAAAGCTTTCTTGACTACCATTTGAAATAAAGGAGCTGTTTTAATTACAAAATAAAAGAAATAAAAAAATACCAACATTTTTTCTGATAAGTTTCTAAAATGCAACGAGATATGGGAAAATCTCCATGACTTTGTGTTCTACAAAATGATATAACTTATCGTTTTGTCAACAATGATTTAATACAATAAAATTAAAACAGCTATTATCGATGATAATTATACTTTATATGTATGTATTAAAAGAAAAATGTATTGATTTAGGCTAGTGCTGAAGAAAGAGAGAAAAAGTTCCTTCGACCAACATCATTGCCCCTCAAACCAGGCACATATACTCCAAAAAGGCAGTTGTCTACACCGCACCTTGCGCTGGTTAGCCCAGAAACACCTAGACCAAGGAAGTCTTATGGTCAATTGTACCTTAACGGTCATGCCTACACCTACCTGGGTCTCAAGTGCTCTACCAGGACCTTCTTCTGCACTCTTAACACACCACAGCCTACTTATGTTCCTCTGATTCCAGACCAGTACAAAGTTTCCATGTATTCAAACTGGAAGGTAAGCAAACATCTTGCTATCTAAGATTTTTTTTATATTGCATTAATTGATTTATGTTTGGTCAATGGGAATTCAACAATACCAAAGTTTTTATGGTTGTCTGTCTCTCCATTTCCATGGTAATACAGTTCAACCACTCCCATCGTCTCCTTCCACAACAGGGGAAATTATTTGTTCGCTCCCCTATCTTACCCCACTGCAGTATTCCTCGTGATGGTTTCTCTTGACTACTCAAAGAAAGACTAAATAGCCTAAACAAATTCCTCTTCAGGATCTTGAGGAACTCGTTGCTATTCTAAATCAGAAGAATGGCTATTCTCTTCTACCGGGAGCATTTCTTGGGACCTTCCTTTACCAAACCATCTCTAACAAAACTTGATCGTCCATATATTATATAAAAATGTATTATTAATTACATACATTACATGAGTTTTTATTTTTGAATATACTTTTCGTTTCTTGTGGTGTTTTAGGTACATACTATGAACTAGCTCCTGTCCTAAAAACAAATAAATTATGAATTTGCTTCCATTAAAAGTAGTCCCTACTTGGATCAATCTCCACCTAAAAAGGTCTATCCTCTTACTTTAGCTTCCCGTCATTAATAATATCAAGCCTTCACCCCCTCTTCAGAATATAGCCCCTCATATTCTCTGGACTTAAAAAACTACAGAAAAATGAATTATTCGACCATGAATTCAAATTGAAATAAAGTTTATTCTATTTTAATTACATCATAGTAAATACAATATTGTCAGTATATATTGTATCCCTAAATTGAAACCCCATAAGCACATCACTCCAGCAACACGCCATGTCTAGCAGACCTCCACTCTGATCTGCTTCCTTCAATCACTCCTTTCTCATTTGAAGCATGCACGGTCTTTTGAACTATCTATTTCCTCTATATTGTGTATCCTAGTTTTCCAATTTCTTTTCTCAACCAGGTTGTTGCCCGATGCCCACTGGTTACTATGCCATTTCAACATTCTGAAGTTTTTACTTTTATTTCATTTTTTGTTTCTTTAATTACATTTTTGTTTTAACTTACTTTGTTTTCCTACATTTCTTATATTGGTCAGAATGAGGTGCTTTTTATACAAACATATTTGTTATTCTTAAGGGACAAATAAAATCCTATAATAAATATTTTTTTCCTATATTATTGTTTTGTTTTTTTAAATTTTTATTATGTGATTATAGATTCCCATTAAACCATTTTTCACTTTCAGATATGCTCGGACTCAAATCCCCATCCTCTGGGCTTAGACCCACGAAAAGCTATGGGTTACTATGACTCGAGAAATCGTAGTTGTATCTATACTGTTGCAAACAGAAATAAAGAAGATCTAATGGTGCATTCATCATATTTGAATAACAAACTATGTGTGTCCCCCAGTAAAAACGATTCCAATGAGGTATGAAACTGTGTATCAACATTTTTTATAGAACTAAAACAATTTAATCAAACTTAATTAAATTTCGTTTAAATTCCACATAATTTTATATATGTATAATAATACTAATTTTGATTATTATGATAATATTTTTAATTATTTTTCATTTTACAGAAAAACAGCTCAACGGCTGAAGCCCAATCCAAAAGGGTTAAAATTTGCGAAGGGGGATTTGAATCAAATGAAGATTATATTTATGTGAGAGGACGAGGTAAAAGAGCATTATATAAGAAATCAAATAATTTATGTAGTAAGTTGTCAATAAATGATCTTTTATCAATTATAACCATATGTAAGTCAATTCATAAGTAGAAATAAATTGTTTCAAAACCTTTATAAGAAAAGAAAAAAAAACACTTCAAAAATTTAAATTTAGCTCGTAAGAAGCTGTGTATGTATGAAGGAGCTAACCGTGATCGATCATCTAGGGGTTTGTTAAGTTTAATTTAATGTCATTAATTAGTTATTTGGCAATAAAAAATAATATCAATAGACAAAAGTATTATAGAATCTTGTTTATCTTTTCAAATGTCGGTCAGGAAGGAGGGATGGATGGAATGATATCCTTCGGTCGTTAAAATCCCCCCACCTTGCAAATCCCTTATGTTGTGGAACAAGTAATGAATTTTTTAACTCCTCAAATGTAATCTCTGTGGTATTAGAAACACAAGGGATTCTTCCAAATGGTCTGCTCGAGACGGTTGCGCAATGCACTAGTAGTGAGGATTCCATTCCTTTCTGACCTTCTGACGCTTTAATGTGCAGAACAAGACATCTAAAAGATGCTCATTAGAGTAGAGATTAAGTTACGATTGTTTTGATCTCGCTCAGATCTGCAGGCACATTAGCTTAGTGCAAAGGCAAGTAAGTTTTAAACTAGATAAATTAAGCCTAAATGGATAGTGCATAAAAGGATTAAACCTTTAACAAAATAATTCTTAATCATTAGCCTAATTAAAAAGCCTGATTGGTAACATCGGAACTCGAACCAGGGACCTCTTCAATATTCAGTCAGGGGCTGTATATACTGAGCTGTCTTGCCTCAAATTATAAATAATTGTGGGACCAATACCACGATAACAATTTCTCCTTTAAAGAAGAATTTATTAATGAGGATATAAAATTAAAGGTCTTGTCATCTGAATTATGTTGATAATACATAATATGTGATTATGATAATAAGAAGTTTATGTAACAATGATGTTAAAAATAATAGTTAGGTTTTGAAACTAATAATCTCGGCAATACTTTACCTATGTAATACATCACACTATACTTTCTCCTTTTAAGAGTAATTTCAACTAAGTTTTTTCATATATAATTTTTTGAATGTTTATAACATAAGTATTCCTCCATTTTACTAAATATTTGTATTTGGACGTTTTTATAGGGAGAGGTCGTTACGTTTGTGAAGAGTGTGGAATACGGTGTAAAAAACCATCAATGCTCAAAAAACATATCAGGACACACACAGATCTCAGGCCGTTTACGTGCAAACATTGTGCCTTCAGGTGAATATTAAGATTGTCTATTGTAAAGCTTTTCTTATAAAAAAAAGTAAGGAGGGGAGCCTTCTTTCATTTGATTCATTTGTCTGTATATAATTCAATAAGATCCGTAAAAATTATCAAAATTAACATGAGCGGTGAGAGGTATATTTCATATCATCTCAGACTATAAACTTATCGGTGAGGAGCAACCAATTGCTGGAAGTATGAAAAAAGATCAAGTTACAGCTCAAAAGCTAAGGTTGAATGTTCTACTTTTCTCACAACTAACAAAATTACTAACCAATTAGAAAATTTGTATTTATTATTTCCTAAGCTGATTTTAATAGATTTTGTTTTTGTCATTATCTAGACTATTAAATTGTTTTTTTTTATCAATTTTCCTGTAGTAAAGATAGTTAGAAAAATAAAATCAAGCCATTTTTATTTTTAAAAGTTCAAGTAGTTTTTTAACAGTAAAATTGATTAATATTTGGAAATGTACACAGAAAGCTGCTAGGTACTGGCTTAAACTCCATCCAACTCTTGATAATATTTTATCCTGATTCGTGTCCTTTTATTCGTCATTGTTTCTGTGTATGTGTTTGGTTATGTTTAAGCTTGTGAATTATTATCAAAAATTTGGTGCATGTTTTATAATGCCCATTATTTAAATTAATATATTTAGTAATGTATATTTATATCATTTTAGCTTCAAAACTAAAGGTAACTTAACTAAACATATGAAGTCGAAGGCTCATTACAAGAAGTGTGTGGAGCTTGAAATTTCACCTGTTCCAACGTCTTATGACGATTGCACCGATGATGAATATGTGCAAAATAATGTAAGTATTAAATTATTATCTTTGCTCAATTAATTATTTAAATTTATAATGTCAGCTTGACTGTAATGTTATTTTTAAGGTCACATACTATTAAAGAATTGATTTTAAAACCTGAAATAGGAATTTTATTACTTTAAAAGAAGTTTAAATTTATATACAAATAAAAGTTTATTGTAGATAAAAATGATTAAACATAAAAAGTTGTGAAATTTAGAGCAAGTAGTAAAATGTGAAATTCAAATAATTGTGGGAAAGCTCGTGACATGGCAGGGACTTTCTTGCATGCATGACCTATGTCAGGTCTAGTAATATGTAACGTCATGCTCATTGGAATTTCTGTTTCTGCTTCCTGAGTGTCAATTCGCACATTTTGTGAGTGCCTTTCTATTTACAAGTAGTGTGAATAATACTGAACGACTTATTGGTCAAGATAAATTTGACCATACATGTACATATTGTACAGATGAACTTTGGTGAACAAAACATAGACAAACGTGGAATATTTCTTTTCTCGCCTCATGAGAAAATTTGTGAATTTCACTACAAATTATTTTGAGTACTCAAAATACAAATGCATGTCTTCAAAATATAAATAATCATAGCCACAATGTGCACATATGCTTTAATAAAATTACATAATTCCTAAATTGTAAAGGTTTCGAAAATTTGTAAAAATAATTCTACTAAACACTTGTTCAGTTTGTCAGATTCCAACCTTGAAAATTTAAATAGTCAATTTTAATTAAATTCGAATTCCTCACAAGTTTGTTTTCTTAATATTTATGAAACCTGATTCATAATCGGATGATTTTAATTATTTTATGTGATGAGAATGTTTCATTATAATTTTTTTTTTAATTTATTGTTATCCATTTTTTTTACAGGATGAGAGTCAAGACAAGTCTAGCACCTGTGATGATTCTGACGAAGAAGATGATGAGGAGGACGAGGAGGAGGAAGATGATGAGGATGATTCAGAAGAAGCGGAAGAAGGTACTTATTTGCGTGATTATCTATTTGTGTTAAAACTGTGATAATTCCTTTTTTAACAGAGTCGACTAAATGTGAACCCTTCATCATTCATGTAGTTGTGTTGTAAGTCCTTGCCCAGGTTCATGGGGTAGCTGGGCTGATTTTGCTTGAAGGCTGTGTATTATAGAGGCATGAGATAAATTAATGTAAATATTAGAAATGTATCTCTTGTACAATTCAAAAAAGTGCTTATGTAATTCTAAAACTAGGTAAGACTATACTCACAAGGTAGGAATGATCTGAATTTGCACTTATTCTCTTAATATGTTTTCAGAAACCTGTAAAATTTAAATAATACATCTAAATAGATTGGATATTGGTTAGGCTACTGGTTCAACAGGGATGACTCAGTTGGGCTGAGATCAGGAGGTTCTGGGTTTGAATCGTAGCCATGTCTTCCACAGATTAAAATCAATTATAAAAGCGAGTCTCAAGAAACGAATGGATGGAGCTTATCACCTAAATAGTTGAAAAAGCACCTTAACAATTAAGAACAACAAAAATGAATGTTAGGGTAACAGTTTTGACACAAAACTGGTTTTTTAGGATCATTAACTGAAGAATTATTTAGGAAATCATTACCCAGAAGACGTCCCTCCCTATTTTGATGTTGAATTTTCCTTTACAGTAGAACCACACTAACCCAACTTCAATGGGACACTAGGGGGTAGGTCGGAATGGCTAAAAGATTGGATTTACCGAAGATGAAACAAATGCGTGTTTTAGGTATTTCTTTTTTTATTGAAAGTCTTTATTACATGCTTTTCGCTTGACAGGATAATATAAAATTTAATTAAACAAAGTAATATACAACTGCATAGTCTTGAGACCATCGGTGGAGCCTGCTAAATACTTTATTTTATTTATTTGTTAAAAAAATTTAAAAAGTTTGATCAAGGCACCCCAACAGATAGAGGACTCTGACAATAGTGTTGACTTAAAATATGTATAATTTAGGCCGGTTTCATCAATGCTATAAACTTGCTCCGAAAGTAAGATGCTTAAACTTATCGATGAATACTTGTGGCACAGCAATGTAAAATGAAAACTTTTCACCCAAAATCAAAAATTGTTGAATTCCATGGCGAGTTTTCCGCAGGTAAGCTCTAAATAAAACTGACAGTTTCGCATCTGAAATGATATGAGAGGGTTTAAATTTAATTAATGTTTTCTCACCATGAACTTGCCGGTTTGGTGGCGCGGGGTTCCAAGAATAATGAGTACATAATGTTGGGGGCCATTGAATGGTCGGATTACCCAGTGAATCAGACTGGTGGAAGTCGAGTTAGCGAGCTTTTACTGTAATCGCCGTTACTTAATAACAGTGGAGCAATATTTGCATACAAAATTTAAAAAGTTTGATCAAGACATCCCAACAGGTAGAGGACTATCACAATAGTGTTGACTTAAAATTGACATCAATTTTTGTTTGTCTTTCTCTCTATTTTTTCGTTAGGGCAACCCATGTTCTCGGCTTAATCTTTCCTGGATTTCCAATATAATAGGTGAAGGCATAGCAGAGTTATTGCTAGAGCTGAAGTGGAACAAGGCATATCATCAATATCAATATCATAGGATACATCATCAAGTTCTAGCAGATCATTAAAAAATGCATGCGTAGTATAAGGGATTAGTAAGCTGACCAAAATCAAACTTAGTAAAGTAAGACTACAACAGAGTGAAACCAAAATCCTAGTACTGAAAAGAAAGCAGCAGATACGCTAGCAACATAACTACTTTGTAGGCTACTGTATTTCTGAAACTGCCAAAGCTTGGTCTATGCTCCACAATTATTGAATACATGGATGAAGCTGCTGAAGAGAACGATGAATGGCAGTAATACCAAGAGGTATTTACCACCAAGACCAAGAGGAATACAGTGTGGCAGGATCTCAGCTGAATATCAGATCAGCTTCACCCATGCTCAAGACAGATCAAGTTAGCATAAGTTCAGGGTTGAGTAAGCCATAGGCAGACTTATGTGCCTGTTTTAATTGTGAAGGGACAGCGGATTGGCTGAAGTTCATATGACCATTTTAAATACAATCCAAGAAATAGTTTAAAATTTGAATTCAAATCAATATTTATGATTAAATCATTATTTATAGTTAAAATATTAATTTATAATTTAAAAAATTTCCTTTAAAATATCATTGTAAGGTATATCTAATCAATGTATTATTTGTTCATTTGGATTAAAATTTTCAACAACTTCGCATAAGAGGGAACTAATATTGATTTCTGTTCACAGGTGACGACTGCGAGACGGAAAGAGAGGTAGCAAGGTCACTTTTATCCTTGTCTGAAGTGACGCTAGAGACAGCACATAGGAATAACATGAAAGCAGGGCTGGTCCCCGCTTGTCCAATACTGTACCCTTATACGCTTATCTCAACAAAGGTATACTATAAATAATTAAAATACAAAAACACTTTAGTCTTATTTATGATCATGAAATTAAATTTAAAATTTTGTTAAAGGAGGTTGAGATGAAAATCGATACAAGTTCAGCTTCGACTTCTCATTCATGGAGAGGAAGCAATGAAGTGATTCCTGTAGACATGAAAGACCATAACGATTCTTCTATGGGAAGTGCTGAATCTGTTTCGGAGCCATCGATGCCTATTGATCTCAGATGCAAGCTATCTCCAGTTGTAACTCAAGGTAATTTATCAAAAGGAGTTTACTTTCAAATCAAATTTTATCCCAATTTACATATTTTCAAAGAATCAACTAAAAGCGTAGATAGACCACAAGGCAGAGGATGGATTATAGTAAAGGAGTCAGCACAGAAATAAGTGTACACCGAGTACACCGAATCCCAGCTGTCACTTTTTTTTCCTCTTCTTCAATTATTATTAAAAGATATGTATACAGTTTTCAAGAAAAAATGTATCTACTGTAACCTTTCATTGCATAAAAATAGTGCCAGCTCATTTAAACATGATTGAGTTATTAATTAATTAACTACTTGGTAACAAAAAAATTGTCTATAATTTCGAGTAGAGTATTAAATTAGAGTTCTCAACTTGTTAATTATTTGTTTGGACTTAAGTAGACTCAAATTACAAAAAGTCATTAAAATCATATTCACAACCTCAAGAAAACCATTAATTGTGTGATGTTACTACTTACTACCATACATTTTTAGTCACAAATTGAAATGAATATTGATAACTATTACTACTTTTATTTTAGGTAGAAATGACCCTATAAAATATCATTACGATGCTGAAATTTATATATTATTTTTTAACAGGTTCACAGGCTCCAATCGTCTCTGTGGGGCAAGCTCCTACCACCTCTGTAGGGCAGGGTCCAATCACCGCTGTGGGGAGTCAAGGCAATGTCTTAAAGACAATATGCTCAACCGAAGAACTTGCACCACAACCGTTTGTGATTGACAGTGCTACTCTTTTGCATACTTACCTCACTGAAAGGGCAGCTCTCGACTCAGCAATTAAGTACAAACAAGTACGCTTTGGAGAGGGTACTTCGGGAACTTCTGGTGGTTCTGGAGATATGACCAGTGCCAAAGAGTCAGCACTAGGTGTCTTGGCACTCTCCATGTCGGGTAAACCTCCGTCACCAAAACAGAAAGGTAAAGCGGAGTTCATGCCCCCTTCTTCTGGACCGAAGGTATCATTCATTAGTTCGACAGAGGATGGACGTGGGATGTGCGCCGTCTGCAAAAAGGTTTTCAATAAACCATCACATCTTAGGCTCCACGTCAATATCCATTTTTTTGAACGCCCATTCAAATGTGATCCATGTGGAATTTCTTTCAGAAATAAAGGACATTTGCAAAAACATCAGCGATCACTTTCTCATCTTAACAAGGTTATAGTTTAAACTTTTTTTTTGTTAAATTATAATTAGGCTTATGTTATGTATAAAAATTATATTATATATACATTCTAGATTATTTTAAACTTAAGTTTAATGTAAATCTTAATTGGTTATCTTTCGAGAGAATCAAAATCTATTTCTGACAATTATACTTAAGATAGTATCAATAATAGTTGTTGATTCAAGATTCATTAGCTTTACAATTTTCATTATTAAAATAATTTTGATGTTGTTACTATTACCAACTAATGTTTCCATGTGTATTTTCTCATTTGTGCATAATGGAAATGAAAGATTTATAAAGTGAAGAAAATGATAATATCTGTAATATTTTCACATAATGCCTTAACAGTGGCAAAATAGCTCTTGGAACATCAAGTCAGAGGTCATCCCGCACGTACATTGTGTACAATCTTTGTCAGAGTTTGGAAAGAGAATTTATATTGGGACGGTAGATTTTACTTACGGCAGGGAAGCTTAGTTGGTAAAGCTCCCAACTACATGTTGGCGAAATCCCGGTCTTCAAGTCACCATCATTACACTATTTATAATCAATCATTCAATTGCAAATTCCTTTTTTATGAAACATTTGAGAATAATGACGAGCCACCAAAATCTGTCACGTGAATTTTAATAAATATCTTTTGAGATACATTAGGAGCATTATCTAAAATATGAGTAATCCGCAACAAGCTATCTAGCATAGTGTACACTTTTTAAATTTCTATATAACTTTTCGATGCACAATTGACTTCCGACGGAATGAATATTTTATCATATTTATTCACAATGTCTCATGTGTGTACTTATGTATTATAATCTAATAGTTTAATTATGCTTATTTGCATATAATGTGATAATATGGCTCCCTGCAATGGTTTTTTTTTTTTCGTGTCAGCAACTTTGTTAAACGTGTAATTTTTCATGATTTCATTTTGTAGGATGAGAATTGAGGAAATCAACATTGCAATTATTATCCAAAAAATTCGTCAAGGGAGTAACTTTGATTTTGGAAAACCGAAGGTGAGATTTTCCAACTTCGGATTGAATTGCCTTAAAAGTAGTTTGATAGAAATATAATAAGCACGTTTTTCATTTTAGCAAGCTCCACCCCACTCCCCCCAAAAAATCAAAAAATGCCCACAGTAAAACCACATTGAATTATTTGTTGCAAAACTTTTCTGCATTTTTTATATTATTGAATAGCGCTTTTTACACTATAAATGATCTTTAGAAGTGATCACAGTTTTTTTGTGTTTTATTTTTATTTTTTATATCTGAGGCTTCTGTAGGCTGCACTTACATGATAATTAAGACTGGCTGGTTATTGCCCAACACCTCCTGCAATGATGCCACTTCTCGGTTTGAAATTAACCACAGAATGATTATCATATCTAGAATTTTTTCTCGCAAGTGTCATCTGTATGCTATATTTGATCATTCCTCACTGTTTTCTATCCTCGTCACACAAAGCTTCAAATGATAGGATTCAGTCTCTACAATTTTGAAAATTTTGTTTAATAATATGTTATGACACAAATGCAATTTTCTTTATTTTCAAAACACGCATTAATTTATACTGGTACCATTGTGTTTTTAAAATAGAAATCGCTATGAAGGAAAATTGTACTCGATAAAAATATAAGGGTTAATTTTAATATCATCTACATAAAACATGCTATTTTACTTATCCATAATACGTGTTTAGTAGTTGTTACAAACTGATATCTGTCATAGATTTATTTCTGAATCATTAGGTTATTTAAATTAGTCTTTCTTTTAAATCAATACAAGATGCTATTGACATGTTTTAACAAGCCTCATGTTGCTGAAAGATAATGCTAAAAAATTAGATTTGATTTTAGAATTGCCTCGTATGGCAACAATTATAACTACCATTTGCCTGTTGCTCTCAATTTTGAATTTCCCTCCTTTAGATTTAATTTACTAACTCTTGGGTCATTGTACGCCAGAACAAACTAACAAATTTCAAGACACAACTTCAGTTTATCAGATTTCAATCAAACTTTCAGAGCTCATTTTCCTTAATGATATAAATGAGAATATAGTTTTATAATTTTCTTATACACATTTTTTGTACAGTGTATTTTATAATATTATAATCTTTAAATTCTGAAATTTGGAAAATTTAAAGTGAGATTTCATTGAGATCAGAGGTTATGGCCAACACCTGTAGTAATGTTTAAAATACTGCCAAGGGCTACTTTTCACTTTTATTAACCTAAAAATGATGATTTGAAAAAATTAATTAGATGAAACCCTAACGTGATAAAAAAAATAAAAAGATTTTATTAGTGTAATATTTAGAGAAATCAGATTGAGTCTTAATACTTGTTGGTTGGTTTAGCACGTAATGACCTCTTAGTTAGTCAATAGCAAATTTTAACAGCACTTGTGGATAAATTTTATTGTTCCCAGGTTACTAATAAATTTTACAATTCAAGTCGTTATCGCAATTCTATCATAACGTTGCTACTTCTAATCCACTAACTTCTTGCTACTTTGGTTATTATTTCGGCACATATTAGGCAATACAACACATCCACCCTCCCCCCCCCCATATTATGCACAAGGTGCTGATTCCTGTCAGATTTAGTTCAGGAACCTTTACCGTTTTTTGATGTATTTGCATAATAGATTTTTCGCATTAGATTTTAAAGTGTGATTAAATGAAAAAAATTTCATCATTACTGAATCCCTTTGTTAAGCATGTTACTTTTTTACTGAACCGGACACTGCTTCGCCTTTTTCACTAGTGTTAACTCTTCACAAAAAAAAAGAGAACAGCAATAAATTACATTTATGAACTAAATAAAGACATAATTGTAAAATGGATATACCCTGTGCCATTTGTGAAATGTTAATGTCTTATTAAGCACCAAAATCGAGTATATTTGTTGAAAGAACAGTATTTGTGTCAAATTGGGTGTAAATATGACTATAAATATGTATATAGTTAGTAACTGGAAAAGGCTGGTCATAGGAAGACATAAAATTATAAGCTTAGGACCCTTATAGCATTTTTATGGATGATTATGTAAAAAGGGGAAGTTTTTAGGGGGGGGGGGAGGACTAACGAACATTTTGAGGGAAGAGATTAAGTAAAATGTGAAGGCCTGAGCCCTATTATATGTTCTGCACAAAGTGCTGAACTACATTGCAGATTTGGTGCAAATTCCTCAACCAGTTTAGAAGTCTTTACAGAACCAATAAAAATATACTCTTCTATATATGTATTAGGTAGCTTTATCAAATGTACACAGTATGATTTGCCTTTGTCAAGTGATCTATAGAATTTATTTGTATTATTGAGATCGCCATCAAGTGTAAACACTGTTTTTAGTCTGCGTCTTTATTCTTCAAAACATGCATACTTTACACCATCAATATTATTTTCCAAATGCTTTGCTTTATCTTAGTTCCTATATTATTATTATTATTATTTGATCACAGAGTTCACTTTGCTTTTTGTTATATTTATAAACAATTTATATGTTTAGTGATTATTGGAAGCCTATACCTATGTTTTGACTTATCACAGGTTAATATGAACGAGACTTTTGGAACACCGACCGAAGATAATCCACGACCATTCAAGTGTGATGACTGTAAAATAGCTTTCCGCATACACGGGCACCTAGCGAAGCACCTCCGATCCAAAATGCACATAATGAAACTTGAGTGCCTGGGTAAACTTCCGTTCGGCACCTATGCCGAGTTGGAAAGATCAGGAATAAATATGAATGAGATTGACACTACGGACTGTGAGAACTCATTAGAAAGTCTTCAGGTATATTTTAATGAACTTTTATTTATGTTTTCTACCATGTTTTTTATTCTATAACTCAGAATGTGCAAATATATTGCAACATTCTCATCAAATGCTAATAATAAATTTTGATATGAATCCGGTTTTATAAATATATAAAAAAACAATTGAGAAGAATTTAAATATGTCTACTTAATTTTTGTTAGGGTTAGAGACTCTGACAAACTAAATACTCTCAAAAATGAAACAATTATTATACTCTACTTTAAAGCCCATTAGCACATTTTGGCTACGTTCATTTTTATTTTGAAGAAATGTAACTTGTAACTCCCAATAATTGTCGTAAAATTTACAAACTGTCCCTTGAATAAATTATCGTTACGAGAAAAGAAATCTTCCCCTTTCAGAACTTATCTGAATGTACGGATACACCTATCCTTTTCAACAACAGGCATCCTTGCATGTTTATGTCATGATATTACTCCATCGACCAGTTGGTCCACGCCCACAAGAAAAGTAGTCCCTGCCGTATCACAAGCCTTCCCGCAATTAATTGAATTTCACTAGATGTTCTAAAATTCACAACTTCTTCATGTTCTATCACTCCAATCCACATCAAACGTTTATTCTTATGAAAATTCAAACTTCTTCCAAACTAACAAAATTTCTATTTTAGCTCCAAAACAATTTTCCAATATCTGACCTTAAAAATAACATTGCAATGTACTAAATCCGACATAAATTAGAGACAATGAGAAAAAAAGTGATATGCATCTGCTGTTGTATGTGGATGCCTGTATTAATTTGGCACAACACATTTGCCACAAGAGATGCCATGCATAATTATTTTTACTTATTAATAAGCCGGCATCAGCAAGACGAGTCCAAAAATAAAATTGCTTACCTGACTCTCCACAAGAGACTCCATTGAAACATGTTGCCTACCTAATTACAGTGTAATGTGAGCTTTGTTATAACCGGATTTAAAAACAAAGTCTGATTAAAGTCATAGGTGCTTACATTTTGCATTAAATCGATTGTTTATTATAAATTATTAGATAAAGATTAATCTGACAAGTATATTGTCAGTTTTATTACATACGTAATTATGATTAATTTGCTGATGTTTTAAAAAAATAATCAGTAATAGGTTTGTTTGCTTTAAATTAAAACAAAATTCTCAATTCTTTGTAAAAAGCAGCAAAAGTACTCGCCTGATCAATAAATGTTAAAATAAAACATTTATTTAGCTGCATTCCAACATTCTATTCTGTTTAAAAATTGAAGCATGAGCTTCAAGCTGAAAGGGTTAGCTCCATTTTTGGCACCTAAAAACCTGATAATTTATCAAAAGGAAAAACCTTTTAGTCTTTGTTACTTACCTATGCATAAGTTTGCCACCCACCAATGACATCCAGAAACATTTTCATGAAACAGAGAGTTTTGAACTTCAGAAACTGGCCCAAACAAAAATTAAAATTATTTGATTGATCTGTAAAGGGATTATTAAAAACAAAAACATATCCGAACTGGAAAAATGTCTTTTTGTATAAAGTAGTTGTTGGTTTATTTTTTCAAAACTCAAATATCTTCTTCTCTCTGTTTTCTCCTGATCATCTGATTATGTTTAATATGATTTCAGTTAGCTGTAAAACCACATCTTGTATTAGGGATTGCAGCAACATATGCTTGTCGAAGTTCATGTACAAATGAATCATTAATACTATCGATAATCCTGATTATCAGTTTCCAATTAGTTATTTTAAAACTATCGATAGTAGGTTTTACTTAAATAATCAGTCTCACCTAGAAGGTTACGGTCATTTAATTTTTATTGTGGAAAGTGAAAGAATATATTTTCACCAGCACTGGCCAATCATTTCAGAGCTGAAATCCAGATTGAAAAAAACAAAAAAACAAGTGAATATGCTAACATTTTCGCTTACAAATATCATATTCGAAATAGATATTTTTAATTCTAATAAATAAATACTTTCAACAATAAATCATGCAAAGTAAAAAAAACTCCAACTTAAAGAGTATTACAAATTGGCATTGTGCTAATAGGTTGGCTCCGAGGGCCAGTTTCATGTCCCAATGTCATGGTGACAACTAATTACTTCGAATTGCATAAAATAAAGGAAAGAATGATTTTGAAAAATAAAGTGGACTTGACCCAAAAATGGAGCTTTTCCAGCTAGCCCTTATATTGTTATAAATTGCATTGGCATATATTTACTTAACATAGAAATAGATATTAATAATAATTCAATTGCAAGGTGGTATTGAAGAAGCAACAAGGATTAAAATTAGGAATAATGTTATTCATTGTTTTGGAAGTGTTCTTTATTTTTATGAAAATATTTCCACAGAATATTAAACTTAACTTGTTACTAAATTGTTATTACATCTTCTGGTAGCATTCCCATGCTATATTGCAACATAATGCCACATATACATACATTTTTAAAATAGGAAAAATATAATAAAAACCCAACAAAAGCCTTATATGTACAAATGTTTACAAGTTATACAAGACTATTTACAATTTAAACTATTTCATACTTGGGTTGTGGATTTTACTTACTCTAAATGTATCAGATAATTTTAAAATTAGCAACATATGCATAGTTCTTTTATGAATGCATCTTCGGAAAAATTATTAAATAGTATAATTTTCAGTTATTGCTGTAACCTAAGCATATATTGTTTACTTTATTTTTTTAGTAATTGTTTATCGAAATAATCTCCCCCAATACTTGGCCCCTGAGGCAAGCTCACTAGCCATCACTTTATTTACCTTACCTAACGGTTTCTCTCTTATTAATTAGTCATAGCTAAAATTATTGTTTTTTTTTTAGATGTTGGCCCAGAAGCTATACGAAAGAGACCCAAGCAAACTGGGCGCGTGGGTGCCAGCCGGAGAATCGTCTTCCGAGGATGAACCCGACGCCCAGCACAAGACTGACAACATCCCTCAGAGCGTTATGGATGAAAGCCCGACACAGCCCCTCGAGTGCAATCCTACGGGCGACAGTGTTAGATGAAATATCAACACTTATTTTCGCGCTATAATTTATTGTTGAACGCTTACACACCTGCCTCGGAACTATTGTGTGGTTCTTTAGATTTTATTTTAAATTTAGGAAGGATTTTTTCCATGTAAATAGACTTAATTGATAATTTATACATATATATTTTCCTTAATAAATTGTTTTGATTTGTTATTATATAAATAAAAAATAAAAAAAAAAATTACATGGCTTGATATATTCTACTTGTATAGTTGTACCCCTCTTAGGACAAGAACCTATTTTATGTAAATATTAACATTGTAAAATAAACAAATTTTAAGTGGAAATATACTAGCGAGAAAAAGTTTGTGGTTTGAGTAATTTTATTTTTTACAAAAAAACTTAATATTATATCAATATTTGTATTAAATACTGTATATAATATTGTAAACAAACTTTGTCGGTTGGTCTGCTCTGAAAACATAAATTCCCACTCCACAACTAGACAAGGACCCTCGACCTAGAATAATATTGCAAGGAAATAGCCATTCTGATTCGGTATAAAATGGACGTATCTAACGAGATCCTGAAAAAAAAGTCAAACGGCAGTTACCTTTGCATAAGATCATGGTCAATAATATTTCTTTATTCGTTAGGAAATGTCTTGGCTTTTTTTCAGTATCATTTGTGTTTACTTTTTTTATACCCTCTTTCATAATCAGGCCAATTTATTTTTAAAACAGAATGTATATTATGAAAACACATTAACTAACGTAATTTCATTGGTAATAATAAGATACCTTGTTTAGCATGATTTCAATATTAGGCAAATCACTGAGGAACACAACTCGCACTAAGAGGGGTATGACTATGTTTATATATTTGTAACTACATATCACGCCAAAACTATTGTGATATAAATTTCCTATTGTCATCGGAGACCAACTGTTGATCAATTGATTCGAGACAGAAAAAGGACTCGTGTTTGTATGTAGAATATAAATAAGTTATTTTATGAAGTTTGAAAAACATTTAGTACAAATACTTTATTGTATAGAAAGAAAAAAACCACTATACATATTGCCAAATAGTTTTTAAAAAAATGTGTCTATTTTATAAAATAATAGATTAAATTTGTTTTTATTTGTATAAAACAATGGTTTATAACTTGTATGTATAATATTAATAACACATAAGGTCTTTTTTGTAGATAGTTTATCTAGCTTAAACCCAGGGCCCAAAACTTTGTGATCGGTGTGTACAAAAAAAAATATCAAATTTGTTTTAAATTTATTGTGATTCTAATATATACCCTTACACAAAGTTACATTTTATTTAAGAAAATATTCAGGTATACTTGTAGAACAGACTAATAGAGTACTGAAATAGTTTAGTCTCTTGTTTTTTTTTAAAATTGTTTCTCCCTAATAGCGTAATTCTAATGCAAAAATAAACCAATAGTTGAATACATTTTTTTAAATTAAGGCCTAAATTATAGATTAATACATCAATATGAAAAACTATTTTTTATTTAAATACTGAAAATTTTACAATTGATTAAAAATCAAAAAGGTTTAATGTACTGACAGTTGCTATTATTTTATTTTCAACAACAATGTGATTCATGTAAGGTATGTATAGTTTAAATGTAGCAAAATAAAATTATGTACAATTTTGTTAAATTATTTACATTTATTCTATCATAACATCCAACTTATAACTTAGTATATACAATAAGCAGGTTCCAAGGAGTGATTTATCTGGCATCAAAAACGACCACTAAAATCAGAAAAATATGAATTATAATAAAATATGAATATATATATACACATCTAAATAATTATTAGTTAGAATAGAAAAAATATTGGCACAGCCTTCTGATTTCCATTGCCAGGCAATGGGCCTGCCTCCCTTTATAATAGCTGGTGCCTTTGCAAATTCTGATATTTTTTTATAGATCTAATATAAGAGATATAAACTGGATTATATATATATATGTATATATATATATACCATACCATATATATACCATATATATATATATATATATTAGAAGAAATATATATTAGAAATATATTAATAGTTGAAGAGAAAAAATTAGGGAATCAACCAGGACCTCTTGCTTACTGTGAGTTACCCCATATCATACCACAACTAATAATTATTAATATATCCTGGAAACCACTTGTAACAACGTCGGTTGTAGCTATAGTGACTAAATGGTCAGGTCTCTTGAACTTGGTATCCCTATTTTATGCAATGTTGAGTACCTTTACGACATCGGTCATAACGACTTGCTAATGTGGATGAAAACAAGGCTACCAAAATTTCCATTTTAGATGTTATTGTAATGGTGGTGGACAAAGGGTGGGATGAAGTTCCGCCCACAACGATAGCAAACTGCTTTCGCCACGCTGGGGTACAATTTGATGTTATTGATCAATAACGCCACTCGTGCAAGCTGGGCCATTAATTTAAATGTTTCTATCCCTGTAATTTTGGGCATTATTGAAAAATATGCTAGAATTAATCATGATGTTGGAAGAAGTGAAGATCTCACAGAGGATGAAATACTTTCATCTGTCATTAAAAAACAAAACAATGAGAAGCAGGAGGCAGAAGATGATGAGCAGGCACCTTCAATGGGAGATTCTGAGGACTCAATTTGTACGTTACAAAAGTTTTTAATAGTTAACAATTTAGTTAACCTTAATTGATACTATTGAGGCTAAAATATCAGTATTATATAAACAAATGCTTGAAGCAGTCATGCATAAAATTTTTTTTAAACAAACAAGCTTAATAATCTTAATTGTTCAATCCATGTGCTGTATTAAGAAGAAATTTTGTTTGAAAAATAGAGTAAAAATTATTCTACATATGTAAATCTCTATAAAAATCATGCAAATTTCATACTTTAATAAAGAACTTTTTTTGAAATTTTACCTCTTTGAGCTAGCATCATTATAACAAACACAGACTGTTACAATGAATATTGACAAAAAGTCCCTTCATGGCCGTTAAACTTTAAATATGAGATGATTATTTGTTGAGATATCAAGCTAACATAAAAAGAAAGTCAGATTCTCATCAAATTTATTTACATACGTTTCGACATACTCTGTAGGTAGAAACATTGCCTATTAAAGAAATTTAATGAAAATCTAACATCTGTCTTCCATCAACCTAAACCAATCGCTTAATTAGCAATCCACTGATAATGCAAACATTCAAGTACATATTAACCCTCGAATACTAATTAGTTTGCGCCAAGTTCTCCCACATCTTTTCTCTGCAATACCCAGAATATTTCTCTCTTCTGCCCACAGTGCTCGTAAGTTCCTTCCAAGTACATTCAATGCCAAATGGTTACCTATGGCTGAACCGACCTATTTGTTAGCATACTAAAACTTAATAATTTCATTCAGAGGACTATTTATATAAGAGTGTTGATAGTAATGACATAGACAACAAATTAAATAACTTCATAAAACAATAATATTGCCTATCCACAAAATTTATATAGGGGAACAAGCACCTTTGGATTGTGCTTCACTATTATTGCCGAGTGTTATTAAATGTGCTACGATAGATGTTCACTCCACTGTTTAGAATAAGTCAGTCAAGAATCTTTAGTAATAATACATGCCTAATTTGAATTTTTAATACATATTCTATGTTGTCACATTTAGAAGCACTTAATCATAGACAATCAAAAGGGCTTGTGCCCGAATAAACAAAATTATTAATCTACAATCAGCAATTAGCAAATAAAATAAAATGACCGATTTCTGGGATCTATAAACATCAAAATACTAAATGACGTGGACTACTTGTTCAGGGAAGAAAGTAACTAGTTATCAACTGATGTTGCTACCTATGAGAGGCAGCAGGAACTACCTCTACTCTCTCAAAAAAAGTGACTTACCCTTTGGGCAGAAGAGGAGTAAGGGAGGTAAGTGAGAAACAAGACAGAGAAGAGGGAGCACCTTTTTTTATGGTTTCGTTACTCGTGAACATGAGCGAGAGGAAATAGGTTGGCCTATCCCTACTACCTAAAATAGTCATTAAATAAGGCCTTCAGCCTTAATTAAACTGAAGGTGAGCCCCATATACTGTATATCGATCTTTTCACTGTAAAAAGAAATTTTATATTTGTAAATCTACCCTCCTTCAAATGCATCTGTGTATGCAGCACGAGGAGTATTATATTGTTAATCTTGTTCATTGTATTTTTGATCATATATTGTAAAATCATTTTTGAATAAAAGGGGCTTTGAAAGAAAAAAAATAATTAAACTGAACCTATCATCCCCATCTATCACTCAAGACATCTGCCTTCAGCCTTAAATCAAACTACTGGCCATCTGCCATTATTTACCTTTATATTAAACACATCGTATAATTTATTCAGTACCAATAAACAAATTAATGATTTGGCTCATAAACCCCCCTTCCTCTTTTACCATAAATATATATATATATATAACATTTAGTTCATCCAAAATAACATTTACCATTCCTTTATGATATACAGTCCACAGCTATATATATATATATCCACATTAGGTAATAAAAAACCAGATTACCCCATAACAAAACACTACTTTTAATAATCATCAACAAGAAACATCAAATAAATTAATTATTATGAACAAAGTTAAGACATATTTTTTTGATTATTTGAGAATAAAGCTTACATCTCTTTGTCCTTTTCTTGTACATAATACGATAGCCGCATTCTCTGCATCTGATTGGATCCCTTGGTCGGATCTCATTCTCGTGATGGCATTCTGTTAACATTAAAAAAAATTAAATCGGTAACACTAAGGATAATATGAGAATGAAGATTGCTGTCTTCTGTAGGATACTTGATTGATTAATCTGTATTATAGGAAGCAGGCATATAATGACCATCATGCCAATACTAAGTCAATGTATCCATTGTAGAGAGACTATTAACAAAATCATCAATGGAAAAAAAAAAAAAAATTACAAGTATCATAAAATCATATTATTTATTTTTTTCAGAACAAGGCAAGTATGGTTCCTGACTTAAATCTGCTGTTTATATTTAATGTAACGTAGCCATACTACACATATGACTTTAAAAAAAACAAACAAGTATCAATAAAAAAGGCAAAGATATGCAAGTATTCAAATCGAGTAAAAACAATCAACTCACAATAACAATTGTATCATTTTGGAAAATAATGTTCACTGCTAATGTCTAACTCAATAATCAAAATTAGGACTGATCAAAAAATATACACAGGCAACCAAATGGATAGGTCCGAAATATGCCAGATAAAGTTAGAATACTACTTGTAAGTTGTAATAAATAACATTTTTATGGATAATTCCCTAAATTGTTTACATTTAGTAGAGAATAAAATTACCACCACATATGTAGACCATTGGTACTTTTGTCGGCTGTTCCTTAGACTGATCCATTCTTCAATGTAATACTAAAACTATAAAAGAAATTATTATGAGAAAAGAACCGACCCAGCTCCTGAGTTCACCAGCCTAGAATAAGCTCAACACGCTTTGAGCATGCGGGAGGTTATCCAATATGGCGGGCAACATTATCAACTCTACCATTGGAAGTTGGGGGGAACTTCCGGCTAATAGGATTAAAGGATATCATAGCCCGCTAAAATAAGTTAATTTTAAATTTGAAAAACTAGAGAGATTTCTTTTCTAAGTTGCAGATTATATACTTTTAATTTAAGATTTTGGAATAAATAAGTTAGATCAACAATTATTAGTTGCAGTATATCCAAAAAAATGTTATTGACATGACCAGGATTGGAACTACAGACTTTTTGATCATCAGTTATTTTTTAAATAAATTATAATTTGCCATTTGCATATTTTTATAAATATTGCCTTTATTCAAAGGCTGTTTTTTTCCATAAACCTTTATTTAATATATATAAACCTTTATTTAATATATATAAACCTTTATTTAATAGGTCGATTAATACAGATTCCACAATAAGGAACCATGGGTTTTCAGCCCCACCTCCCTACTGTACAAACGCTAGCAAATGTTATATTGGTCTTATCACAATCTTTAAACAGAAACATCTTTGATATCTTAAAACTGTACTAAATCATTTGACAGCCTTCATCAAGACACAATGGTAGAAGAGTATGCGATACATAACACTTATAATAAATAATATGCATCAATAAACTATAATAACCATTCAAATAGACAAAAAACAACAACAGATATCACCTTATTTCAAAGGCTGTGTTTTTTCCATAAACCTTTATTTAATATATATACCCTTTATTTAATAGGTTGATTATTACAGATTCCACAATAAGGAATCTTAAGATATGTGAGGCCCTAAACAAACAATAAGTAACCAAGTAATGATTACAACGTGTTCAGGAGGTTCATATTTAATATTTTGGAGAATGACATAAATATTTTTTATTATTATTATTATCATAATTTAAGATTAAACAAATTTTGTGAGGCTATTCAAAATAAGAGGCTCTAAGCTAAATCTAATATGTTTCACAATTTATTTCAATTAATAGTAAACTGTAATACATACATCATGCATTAAATTACCAGAAATATATTTATTTCTATTCATAAAAGTAATATTAATTATGATAATTTAAACTGTATTGTTTTTAATAAAAACATAATTAGGTAATAAGGATAAGCAATTTTACTCAAAATTTTCGTTATATTTAAAGAAAAGTAATAATAGAAGATTTTATTTATATATCATAAATAAATGCATTCATGGTATACTTAGGTCATGTTATTTTTCTTGCAATTAAGACTTGGAATGGTTTATAGCCAACAGCAGAAACTTAAAATAAGCCTGAACAATCTGAAATTATACTTGGACGACAGAGTCCCTTTAGAAAAAGTAAAAGATGTACAAAATTTTGATTTAGAGAATAAAGGATTAATTAATAACAAAAAAAGAAAGTTCAGACACTACTTACAGGGTACTGGTTAGATATTATATGATTATAAAGCTGTGGTTAGAATATGGGAAGGGGAAGAGAAAACCGATAGTGTCGGAGGAGCTGTTTAAACACACTCCAGTCCACAAATATTCTACAATGATCAAATTATGACCCCTTGCCTATTTCATGATTGGGGTTAGGTCTACATTCTGAGATCCCACAGTAAAAGTTTCGAAATTTAACATTTATAAGTTAAATATGAATATAATAACGAGGCTCTAAAGGCCTAAGCTATACTTTCTTAATCCAGGGGGACATTTGTCGAAGAACAAATGATTTTATGATTCTTTTTTAGTGACATAATTTCTAGTCATTGGCAGTTGCGGTCAGCAAAAGTAGAATGAAGGTACGGTCAGTCATCCATAGAGTTACTAAAAGTAGACAATATGTACTGGGTAAACAAGGAATGGTGTTGCACTCCTTATATTTAATATTTACTTTTTCAGCTTAGCGTTAAAACTGAAATTTATCTCTGTTCATTGACTTGTATCAAGCTGTGTTTATATGATACAATTTGTTGGGATTCAGTCAATCATGCTTTTAGATGTCTCCAAAAAAGACACAAAATGCAAGAAGTCATGCTTTTGGAGACCATTAATGATAGATTTTCTACCTCCAGGAAGACAGTGCACGTTGGATCCAGCAATCAGGGTAACAAAATGTCCTCTCAGCCGATCATGTCTCATGACTGATAATAAGATCACGTAGTACTAACAAAGAAAAGCAATTAAGAAATTGTAGTAAAAACATAGGACAGATTGTAAATTGGCACCTGCTTAGGCATTAAATATGGAGAAGAGCTATGAAGGCTGTAGGCTAAAAAAGAATTTTTAGAAGTATTTGCAATGATGTTGGATCAGGCCATTTTAACTGAGTCTTGGGAATCCCAGTGCTCATTATTTCAACTTGAATTCTTTCTTATCTAGAGCTGTGAAACGACAGCATCTTTCGGGATCACAAAGATGAATTATTACAATCAGCTCTTCAATCATTTTGAGTTTAGCTTTGAGATCACCAGGTGCCACTATAAAAAGTGTAACCATAATTCGAAGAGAGAAAAATTATGGAGGTAACTAGGAGTTATGGGTAAAATATACTTCATATAAATTGGTCTACCATGCCTTAATTGTAAAGTACTCCTCTCTCTTTAAAGAGATGTGCAAGAGAAAATGAAACGTCTGACATATATTCACATATTTAAATTGAATGGTTCATAAATTCCTTTTAAAGACAGTTGTCTTCAAAGATATGTTGGAATCCACAGATGGACTAGGAATTAGGGTAGGTTAATATGATTTCATCACTAAAAAATGTCATTAAATCAGTAAATGTATTATTTATTTGTTTTGACGGAGTACTCTAAAATGTTTTTAAGTTAAACAACAGGATACAACAATGTTCTAAACACAAAGAGAAAGGTTAAGATTAGGTTATATGAGTGCCTTCAGGATTTGATGAAAAAAACCATTGAAATATTATCTAAATAACCAGAAAAAAAACATAAAAGCATGTAAGGGAAGCTTTTTTAAAACATGAAATACTAAATTAAAAAAAAAATTACAATATCTGTTTATAATGTGTACACACCGAGTAAGATAACATTGACATTACTTACTTTCATTACAATGTTTTATCAGTTCAATGAAAACTTTATATAGAAACTAGGAATCAAAACTGTGGAAAACTAATGTAAATAATTGTATTAATATAGAAAGGATAAAAAATATATATCGATGTATCGATAGGCGGTCGATAATGTGGAGACTAGTCGGTTACTAGGTCGATGATTGTTGTTCGATGCGGATGCTCAGGGCATTCAGTCGGACGGATGTTACCATTCTGTCAGGGTTCTCGTGAAATGTCTCTTCAAACCTTTCGTCAGATTTAATCCTTTTATGTGATTAAGTGATTCAAGCTCGTCTTTATCAACTCGCCTCTCTTCTCTCTTCGCACACTGCATTTGAGGTGAGCACTTTTCGTTTAATGGTGTTAATTTTGTCTGAAAACTCTGAAAAAATTTGAATTAAATTTTAATACTTCATTTTGTTTAAATAAAATAGCAGCAATTTTATGCTGGAAAAAACAGGTCATTGTACATAAGTACACTTCGCCGTTTCTTTGTCTTTTAACAATAACTATCTGACACTATCTAATAGATTTGTTCCATATTATCAGTTTGTTTAATGTGAATTTTTGTATGTACGCTACATTGATTTATTTTGGGATTCTCATATAATTCTTTGCTACCTTGCGTATTGTAAATAAAATGTCTTAATCTAAAACAAAACAGCTAGAATCATTTAATCCAAACTAATCGCCCAAAGCTTCTAACATTACGTACTAAACAGGAACAAATCCCATTATTGACAGAGAATTATCCTTGCTTATAAACCAAAGTGTCTCTTATCATTCCTCGAATAGTGAATTACAGAATATAGTCAACTTTCTAATTGTTAAGTTCTTTTTTAAATAAATAAAGTCATAAAGTTTTTAAAAACATGCTTTTATGGTTATTTAGATAATATTTCAACGGTTTTGTCCTATATAGAAACTGACTGCGAAGAAAGATATTGCCGCAGCTTAAAAGTTGATTGTTATATAGCTATGATTTAATTAATAAAAAAAAACTGATTATAATTTTTTTCGAATTGGAATTGTATTCCTGACATACACTGTTTGTACGTTCGCCAAACCCAGAAAGGCTTGGCTGCTACGTTGTGATAAAGATTGTGCAGGTAGCTATTTTTTAAAGGGTTTCGTTTTTTTTGTTGTTTTTTTCAAAACCGTACCTTATTACGTTTTCACTCGACCTAGATTCAGGAAAGAGTCAATTTCAGTAATTAAATCATTTTTATTGCCATACAATTCTATCTTTGCACGCACTGAGCAATAAATTGCAATAACCGTCAAAATATATATCAATTTCGTGTTCTTAACTTTTTCTCAGCCGTTGTTAGATTTAGAAATATGGCCTTTCTATATGGAAAGATCGATATGATCAGCTATACATGTAATTAATGAGTAATTTTTATAACAGTGTTTTTGTTTTTAATGATTGAAATTAATTAACATGACTTCAGAAATGCTTAATAAATGTATCAACTTTCAATTTAAACGAATGACCGTTTGAAGCTAAAGGGATGAAATTTTTCATCGATGTCTAGTTTCATATAAAAAAAGACATGGAAGATATAGCGATCTTCATCAAACACGAGTAAGCGCCATTAATTAGTTAATATGTATTCAAAAATATCCAAATTAAACATTTTGCTTCATTGTTTATTGATATGTATTGGCGCTTAAGTGGGCTATAATTACGTAAAATCATTAGGACAATCGTCGATTTGTATTCCCAATTTTTATTTTATTCAAACCCCGGTTGGATGTAGATGAAAGATATTTTAACTGCGAGTTTTTCTTGATGTCCATAAAGATGTTAAAAATAAAAGCGAATTAGTAATAAAAAGAAAACAGCTGCCTGTCATAATAAATAGGGCATCACATTAAATATAGTCCTGATTAATAATTTATGTAATGCGTTGGACTTTTTGTGGACTACATATTACAAAGGTCCAGTGTAACTTTTAATAAAATCGTTTTAGCAACTTTAACAAAACATTTTATGGTTTTTGTCGCATCATTATTTATATATATAATTCGAATACCTATTTTTGTACCTCTGTTTAGTTTTCACTGTGTACGACGGATGACTAATACAGCCATAAGTATTTCCTCTGTCCTTGTATTTCATCTGTAGTTATTGTCCTATTATTTATTTTATATTAATGATAATTATATGCCGGTTGTATTCGTGTTAATAAAGGCAGGAAGCTCTAACTGTTTTTTCTGAATATTCAAAGAATAATAAAGGAATTAATTCCATCATATCAATATATATTATGTTCCTATGTCTATGTTTTCTATAAGTTGTTTCGAGTTCTATAGCATTATCCTCCTGGCCGCTATCATATAATTAATAAGGATGTTTTTGCCTTGATTGTATAACATCCTCTATGACAATATTGCACAATCAAATGGAGTTTTGGTTAAAAACTTTCTATTAAATTCCAGCTCTTTCATTTCTTCCAATAGTACTGACATAACCTCACGCTTTCGAAAATGAATAATTGTATAAGTTCATGTATAAAAAATTAGAATGATAGAAGTTATACTTTCAAACAGACGTGGGAAGATATTTCTGTATATTATATGATAGCATAGCAGGACCAATGCGTCTGTAATTTTATGGGTATATTGAAAAAAACTTTGAAATACGCAATAAATGCTATGGTTGACATGCTTTAATGGAAACTATGTCAATTATAATTAAATTTACCCTATTTTAAAACAATGTGATGTCTTTAATACCATATGAGATATGAGTTATTCAGCCCCACCTCTCTACTGTACACACGCTAAAAAATGTTATATTGGTAGTATCACAATCTTTAATCAGAAACTTCTTTGATATCTTAAAACTGTACTAAATCATTTGACAGCCTTCATCAAGACACAATGGTAGAAGAGTATGCGATACATAACACTTATAATAAATAATATGCATCAATAAACTATAATAACCATTCAAATAGACAAAAAACGATATCAGTGTTACGCTCTCAACAGCTTTAAAAAAATTACTAAAAAATAAAAAAAATATTTTTTCTACACCTTTTAATTCTTCCACTAAGACTACATAATTTATTAGTTAATTACTTTTTTTTATATAAATTTTTGGTCTATACGAAGACACTTTCTATGGAGTCACGTCTATTACGAACTTGTGACTCCAAGAAAAGTCAGCTGAAAGGACGATCTGTCGCAAGGGAGGCGCTCCACTATGGAGAGAAGGCAACTTGTTAAGTGGTCCAGTTAAACTTGGCAGGCTAGTAGTCTGGGGTATGCACGCGCTATGCCATAGCATACATAGTATCCTTATGTAAAGGTACAGACATATCCCACCCTTATTTGTACAGTCAAAATAAGACAAAGTTTTCTTTTTTTAATTGATCACCTGACCGGCGATAAATAAGTGACAGTGGGAGTCCTGGCAATGGCCAGTTTCTCTAATCATGTCCTGAGCGTCTGTGGCTCTCGCGCTGTTGTTCAGCCTCCGCTGGCTCTTATCCAGTGACGCGGCTGACGAAGGAGCATGGGAGACTACCCAAGACTCCGCTTCCTCCTTCGCACGCAAGGGAGGTAACAACCATGTGGACTTGGGGGGCCTCCGGGCTGTTTGTATATATAGTATGAATGAGCGAGTGAATGAAAATTGTAAATTGGTATGAATGAGATCTTTCATCACAATTACTTATAGCCCAATCAGGCAGATTGTAATTTTATCATAATAAAGTTGTTGTTGTTGGCGTAGTTTATTCTGTCCGTTTGTAAGGAAGCCTTGGGTCAAAATAAGAAATTGCAGTTTTTAAATCGTTGTTTCGACCTTACTTTAACTTAGATGTTTTGAGACCTCTAAGGTTATGTTTGAATGAAAATGACAAAGCAATCTTGTGTTGAATCTTGCTGATAGATAGCTCGTTTAGTCCTTAAAACTAAACAGCATTAACGTTTTGTCTTTAGATCTTGTAAAGACTATGTTGTTTCTTTTTTTCATTTCTGTAGCAATGAGTATGCGCAAAGTAATATTCAAATTTCCACGATAGCTCTGTACAGTTTGACCGTTGGAAAAGGAGCAGATTTAACAGTTTATTTACAATTTCGCTTGCAGATACGAATTAAGAAAAAGCGTTATTTTTCCTATGTCATCGCTTTTACTGTACCATTAGGTCAAACTCTGGTAATGACAGTAATAGGATTTTGTCGGCTAGGGACACTGATCAAGGGTTTTGTAAATATTTTATCTATCTTTATCAAGGAGAGTTTCAGTCTTCAAGAGGCTTTAACAAAAATACCGAATAGTTTTAATGATGTCCATAAGTATCTTTCGAAATAGTTTCTTCAGTTTCAACTTTTTTTTTTTCGTTTAAAAATCTAGAGCAGCCTAATCTTTTCTATTATTAACCTTTCTGGAAATAGATTCATGTCCAGCCTAAGGGAACCAGAACCATCAAATCACGTCACACTAACAACTAAACCATATGGGAGCCTCTCCGTGGTAACTTCACTTGTACTAAATTAATTGTAGTTCTTGGTGCACTCTTGATTCGAGCCTCTGATGGAACTATTAATATTCCTCATGAAAAAGTGATCGCAGACCAAAGATGATTTTTTTTTGTTCAATTTAAAAACAACTATTGATGTAATTAGTCAGCTAATAATATTGTTGGCCTCAACGTGATTGATGTTTTTTAAAAATATTTCTGCTGCCGTTCCTGTACGATAATCACGTTTAATGGAAAATTCTTCTTTGTACCTGGTCATAAAAGAACGGCAATATGCTAGGTCACGAAGACGATACGTAGACAGACGAGCTAAGACGGAGACCCGAGGTTTTCTCCAGCGTATAACGGGCCCCACTCCCCTTTCTGTCCGCTGGAGAAATCATTGCCGGAGAACAGGGTCAAGGACGTACCTTCCAGTACGGGTGTCACCGCAGGGTAGCTGCTCAGTGGGTGTACAGGTCTTTTGGTACTTTCCCGTTATCGCGGACCACTTGTTCGGATGCGGCATAGAAGTATTATTGGTACGGAACGTTTTTTTGTTTAGGCTCTCTCTTTGTTGGGTTTGTTAGGAGGTCTAAGACGTCGAAACAAAGGTTGCGAGCACAAAGGGTAGCTCTACTGTCAAACGAGTTTCATATAACTGTGCGCAATACGACAAAATCAGAACTCAGATGTTGTTTAAGATTTTAAAGTTTAAGTTTTTTTCGCATGGTTTTTTTTTTTTTAGATCAATAAAGGGATCACTAAATAATAGAGAAATAAATGGGAACTCTAAAACTGTAGAACATTGTCGATATTAAATTCGTGAGTTCGTCTCCCGTCTATATAAAAAATTCATTTTTAATTGTGTATCTGAGATTTTGAAAAGAGTGGCTTATGATTAAAATTCTAAAATATATATTTAACATTACATTCATAACAAATAGACTGAATACAATATACTTATTTTGGTATTTTTCACGAAGCCACTGGCGTTTTAGTCTCCGAAGAGGTTTATAGGGATGAGTGGTGCAGTGCAATGACTGTGCTAGGGGACTAGGGTGGTTGGATAGGTTACTATGGAATTTTATGAACTTGAAAGGGATGAGTTAAATAATGTAAGGTATATTAAGATCATTATGAAGGGTTTTGTTGCTGACGTAATGAGGGACATTTACTATTGTTCTCAGGACTTTTGATTGAAAGGATTGGATGCGCTTGAAGTTCGACTTTTTTTCTGTCCCCCATAGCTCTATTCCGTATGTCCAGACTGGCTCAAGTATAACTTTGTAGATTAGTAATTTATTTCCTATTGAGAGATGGGATGTCCTTCGAAGTAGTCTGTACAGTTGTCCAAAGCGTCTGTTTAGTTCTTGTCTTTTTAGCCTCGTTTGTGGGTCCCATGTCAGTCTTTTGTCGAGATGGAAGCCTAAATACCGTACTGTCTCGGATACAGGGAAAGGAATGGAATTAAAAAAAAAACTAGTTGACAGGACTTGCGGCAGAGGGTAAAGGTTATGTGGGAACATTTTGCTTCAATAACTTTGATTCGCCATTGGTTGCACCAATACTCGATCTCATCAAGGTGTTTTTGAAGGTTTTGGGATGATATATCGGGGTCTGGAAGGTATTGGTGGTGGAGGGGACTGATTATAGACAGTGCATAGATTATAGAGGATGGGACCCAGGACACTGCCCTGTGGAACTCCTGTTTTTATGAGATAGTAGTTAGAATATTCTGAACCACAGCGGACTTGGAAGAAGCCGTTTGAAAGTTAGGAGTGTAGGATTAGGAAAAGGGCCTGTGGTAAATATCTTTGGAGTTTGTAAAGCAAACCTGCGTGCCAGACCCTGTCAAAATTAGGTATTTTTATTTACAAAATAAAAATGTGGCATAATGTTTTCGACTGATCAATCGTTTTCAGTGCTTTGATTAGTCAATTTGAATAAGAAATATAAGTAACTAAAGACCCGCGAATTCATTTTTAATCGTGAACATACAAATGAGTAGAAATCGTAGTTTTTTTATGAAATCGGTTTGGATGAAAGAGCTTTAGGTTTTGACCAACCTACCTATCGAGCTGATTTCCTGACGAATTCATCTGCTCATTTATGGAATGAAAAGGTTTGTTCCTTGAGGATTGCAAAGTACGGCTTTAAGAGATGTGAAGGTTAAACATTTAATAATTTTTTGGCATTGCCTACCTTTTTGGCCGATGCGAGCTATCGTATAGGTAAAATCCACGAAATTTTTGGCACCTATTAGCTTAAGGTTGGGCAATTTTGATTTTTGATTAGGTTGTGTAGGATAATTCTCTAATGAAAACAACAACATGTTTTCGACCTTCTAGCCTTCGTGCGTTTTTCACCACGTGTAATAAACTTGCATTAATGCATTGTCTTGTTCCTTGAGGTATTGAACCGGCCTGTCAATGTGTCGTCATGGTTCTCTTTTCCTTTTCTTCCTCGTTCTTATCCAAAACCATACCTCATACTTCACCTACTATTTCTTATTTCGTAAGAGTAAGGGTTGATGATGGGTCAAATATCCCTGCTAAACCTACCATTGTCAAATTGTCAACAGTTTTTTTTTCTCGGTTCTAGTGCATTTTACAGAAAACATCCTATATTTTGATGCAGTATTCGATTTTGAAAATTGTCTGAACAGGAAGTGAGGTACTGAGCCGTAAAAATGGAGTGGAATTAGCCAATGCTTACTAAAAATTACCTATATTTTTAGTATAATCATGTTTTTTGATAATAAGCTTATAGAATGACTAACTCACTTTGTCTTTCTCACTGGTTGGTTGATGAAATTTATTTGTAATTTATTGTAATAGCGAATAATGTGTATTTCTTTCACGTTACACGACAACATTGTATTTTACAATTAAAATATGACCCGTTGATTACGGGTCTGCTCGGGTTTGACTTACCTTGGTTAGGGGGAATTAGGAGATATTGGCTTCGTATGTTATTTCTGTATCTTATATTTCTTGCCATCGCCTTCTTAGCAGAAAAAGAAGACGTCCCCTATAGTGGTGGAGAAATGACACCCCTGGAGAAAAAATTCAAGAAAAATAAAACCACTGGTATAGCTTTAAAATTTCATTATAGTTAGATTATTTCCTATTAAATGTGTAATTAACTTAGACATTTGAGCCTCTACAAACACAGCTAGCTAACTCATCCATGGAACTGCCAATTGGCAAACCGCTTGCACACATGCTGCCTTTGTGGGCGCGTAGCCGACAATACTTTCTTTCACCTGCAGGCCAACGACTGAGGAATAGTGAACAGTGCGGCATGCATTGGCTCCGGGCAAACATGCGCGATTTCATGTATGCCACGTGTCCATAGCAGACCAGCTTTTCAAAGCGCACATCGCAGTCATTCAAGGCTCAGGGGGCGCAAGAGTATATCAGGTGTGAATGCTGGTAAAATGGCATAGACCTGTAGATAACCCACCTAACACCACGCATAGCTCTACTTTCACACATATAGGGGCAAAATCAGCAAACTTCAAAATATTTCTTCAAATAGTTAAGTTGTATGAAGTTGTGTTTAAATCTTATTATATTCTAGAAAATTTAAAAGCGACGACCACAAAATTTATAGAAAAATGCAGAAACACAGCGAGAATCCATGTGTTAGCTACATATTTTAAAGATATACTCACCCAAGGGATTAACAAGATATAGAAATGAAATTGATAAATGCCCTTCTGTGTCATTTTTAGTAAATAATATTATAAGGAAATAAAATTCTAGCGGAATCACATTAAAGTTGGATAAATCCTGAATAAAAATATACCAAACTATATAAAATAAAAGTCTGTTTAATGTAATAAAGAGGTAGTAGTAATTAGTGGCTAAGACTGTGGTGGTATTTTGAGTTAATAATTTTAAAATACAAAAAAAATTCCAGCAGTATTAAATTTTAAAGTTTGAGAAATTCTGATAAGAAACGCACATTTGTAGAATTTAAAATACACCTTCAATAATGGCACATTTTTGCTTGTCTATTTATATAAGATTGAGTAGATTCAGCTGCATATCACATTGCGCAACATATCGTCAATACAAATGATAACTTACAAAAATAAAAAAACGTAATTATTTTTTCTTGAAATTTTATCAAAAAGCTTCTTGAAAATCAAAAAGAAAATTATTTTATTTTTTTTTTCAAATCCTCTTTATTGATAATATATATACAATGACAAAAAATAAATAAATAAATTTGGAATTACAGTTGTCTCCTCGAGCTGCATTCGCAGATGCATATTAAGGAGTGCATTTTGAAAATAAATTAAAAAGTGATTACATCAAATCTAGAACGGAGAAAATCGACAAAGGGGCGATTTCGTAATACAAAATGTAACCTTTTTTTTGGCTCTCTTGAAAGCCTTCACCACGCTATTCGGATTTGTATTACCAATATGTTTGGTAAGATATGGCTTTCTTATTCAACTGCCCCTGTATCTCTCTTTCCTAACCTCGCTATGTTTTAGTCCGGCGTTGTCAGACCCCACACCTTCCTAGTGGGAATCTCTACCTTCGTCTTGCTAAAACTAGCACCTCCTTGGGAGAGACCTCTCCCTCGCGGACGATGGTTGCCGTGGCCCTACAAAATTTACCTAGTAGCGACTCCCCTAGAGATCCAGTCTGACTCTCTCCGGTTCACAGCCGCCTTTGGGATCTGGACGGTTTTCACCTACCCTTAGATACCGAGTGTGAATTCGTGGTCATTCCAAGACCACATAAACTACCTATAATACCTACCTCATTCCTCTTCTCCTGAAAATAGGGTACTTTCGGGGCATACCTTCCAAGATCTTATGGAGTCAGATCAATAGGAAATAAGCTGCCCGCCGACTAGGCCGCCAGCAAAAGTCAAAGACCACAGGTCCACCCATTTTATCTCTTTCTTGGCGCCCGTAGGACAGCGGCTGGGTCGTAGAGACCCTAGCCCGCGGTGGGCGTCCCCCTTCCCACTAACAACCAGCGTTTCTTGTTTTGTTTTTTCTTTTCTACGTTCATCTATTTTACACTAATACAACTTATTTTATGACTGATGTTACACAAGTTTACGGTTGGGTATAACATTTTATATGCCACGAAATATTGTCATTCGATGAGCGCTTTCGAAAACTCTCCCTCTCCAACTCTCCTCTCAAGCCTGGACTACACCTCAAGGTCTAATGATAATAATAAATCAAATGTTTATTGTGTCATAAATTACAATCTCCCTTATTGGGCAATAAGTAATTTTGTTAAATATTCTCATTCATTCCATATTTACAATTCTTCATTCACTCGCTCATTCATACAGTATTTACAAACAGCCCAATACCTCCCAAATCCACATGGTTGTCACCTCCCTCGCATGCGAAAGAGGAAGTGGAGTCGTGAGAAGTACCCCGCACTCCATTAGCCGTGTCACCGGATACGGGCCAGCGGAGGCTGACCACGACCGCGAGAGCTACAGACGCTCAGTATATGATTGCAGAAACTGGCCATTGCCAGGACTCCCACTGTTATAGCAGTGATAACATACTCCCGCATTTATAGCAGGCTACGAGGCCACTGCTACTTTAGTCTACAAGGTCTAAAACTAACATATGCAGTTGATAAAAGTGAGGTGCAAGACACATTGCTGAGTTAAATTGCATAAACGTTTTATTCACTGTTTTAAACAAAAACTGATAAATTTTCATTGACTATATATAGAGTAACCTAAGGTTTTATTATGTTCACTAGTATCATAGAAATTGGAATGGAGGGCCTATTATTGTAATTTATCAACTTTTTTTGTTAAAATTAATAGTTTTAGAACCAATAAAATTCGTTCACACAGTGAGAAAAATTATTGCCTTCCTGGATTTCCCAAATATTTATCATTCTTGAATATCTTTGTAACAGATTTAAGCCAAAAGCATTGCACAAAGTCAAACAGTAATAAAACAAAGGTAAAGTTATAAAAAATTGAGTTTTGAGGGTCACAGATCACATGACCTGATCTGGCTTATGTACAAACGTGATTATTTTTATGGGACCGCTTTAAAAGTTCTCACTGGTTGCAATCCGAAGTTACTCTTGTCAACAATTGATTACCAGTCACTGAAGAATTGTGCAACTCCTTCCCACACCATCATCACCTGAGCTTATTATTATTGTATATCGTCCTTGCTCTGAATTTAATATTCACTTGGAAAATAGTTTATTCTATATAGAAAAAAAATTGATTAATTTTTGAATTCTCATCAACTCAATAGGTCTAACCCTGTACTTTCCCATGACCCAATTATTTACATTACGTTTTATTTAGGAAAACCTTGAATTAACACGAGTGTTGTTGAACTGTGAGCTAAAATGTGTTATACGTCACAAAATGTTTGTTGTTAGTCACTCTAGGGGCAGTTTAGAAAACCTTCTATTTTAAACACCGAGGTCACCCTGTGACCAAGAAACATTTTAATAATCGATATCTTATTCCCTTAGTTACTAATGAGATCTACGTTTCTCCATATTGTATTTATTATTATTTTTTTTTATTATAGAGCCCGAAGGGAGAAATTTTGCTCTGATTCGCATAAGTATATCTAGCCAGGGACTCAACCAGCCGAGCTACCCTGCCTGAGCTGCAACCTTCACAGTGTGACTTCTCTGTGGCCAAACTCTTACAGTGTACAGGATAGTCTTAAAAATGTCTAAATAATTTTGCAGATATACTTCTACAACTCACCGAAATATGCTAATTATGTATTGTTTAGAATACATTAAGGGGAAGTATGGAAAAATAAAAGTTTTCTGAAGCCTCTGACCCAGAATTAACGCTAGATTTGAATTTGCCGCCATTTGTGTAGTAAAGTGCTGGCTACCCTAAAAAAAAAACAATTTGACAGCTGACAGTTAGGGTTAGTAAAACTGGAGCGTTACACGATAGAACAACGTGTCTTTATTGTTGACCATTATCTCAAAAATAATAAAAGTTCGAAAATTTCATACAAAATATGGTCGGAATAGTGTTTTGACTTCATCAACTGTGGAGAGATTGATTGAAAAATTTATGGAGACTGGATCAGTTGGAGACACTAAACACTCTGGTCGTCCAAAAACAAGCCGTTCGAATGTCAATATCGAAGCAGTGCGTGAGAGTGTTGTTGAAAATCCAGGAACATCAATTCGGCGTCGTAAACACAGTTCTTTGTGCCGAAATTGGATGATATTGATGTGGCCAATATGTGGTTTCAACAAGATGGTGCCACATGCCATACAGCTCATGAAACAATTCAAATACTGCATGAGACATTTCCAGGTCGTGTATTCTCTCGTTTCGGGGATCAGAATTGGCCCCCTAGATCGTGTGATCTTTTGATGGGGTTATTTGAAGTCAAATGAGTATTTCAACAAGCCCACATCCACCCGTGCATTAAAAGAGGAAATTCAACGCTGCATCAACGAAATTCAAACACATTTATGCCAAATGGTCATGGAAAATTTCGTCAAAAGAGCGCGTATGTGGCAGCAAAGTCGTGTGCCATTTGCCCGATGTGTTATTCCATAAATAACTCTATCCTATTTATTTTATAATTCAATAAAAAAATAACAACAAAAATACTAAAAACTGTGTTTTCTATTTAAATCAAATATTGCGTTAATTCTGGGACACCCTTATAAGTTAGAAGCAGTTGATAAACAACAATAGCTATAATAACTATGATCCTGTTAATCGATCTATTAGTCTGACCTTAACTCTCCGCTTCCCCCACCACTTGCAGTTCGTTTTGAATATCGCGAAGGCGATATCAATTAGTTGTGGTTGAGCGTGCTTCATCTGAGGATCGTCTCCTACCTCGCCTTCAGCCTACCTTCGCTCTGTACTGTGTCTTGTTGCATTGTATGTATCATCATTAATCATTACATATAAATACATTAGTTGTAATAGGAAAATTGCTAACAAGATAGAGAAACAAGGAAAATGTGACGCATCATGCAATTCTAGGGTTTCGTGCTATACTTATATAATAAAGAGGATTTGAAAAAAAAAAATTTGCATCAACAGTTCAGAAAAGCTACAGTCACAACACAATCAGGATGTCGAGACCTTTAATTTAACAGCCTACTCAATATGATAGAAAAATATTTATTATACTAATTCATTTTTTAACCGCCATTCATTATTTTTCAAGCGTTGGTTTTATTTTTGGCATAATTAAACACCGAACGGAACTACCGTTTTGTTCTTATTAGCAAATCTACTAGTGAAAAAGTTGGGTAAAATTTATTTGGTCTACCTTAAACCACAGGGGGACTTAAAAAGGTCACGGCAGACAGACACTCAGGTGAAAGAGCGATTTAGTTTTCGCTTATTTTCCAAAGCAATAACAAGTATTAAATACAGCATTGAGGTCGCTAAAGATGGCCATTTCACCTACTCACATTTTATACACCTGACCCAACCGTGTAGCTTGTTATTAGAATTAAAAAAAAGAAAGAGGAGAGAGAGAGAGAGAGAGAGAGAGAGAGAGAGAGAGAGAGAGAGAGAGAGAGAGAGAGAGAGAGAGAGAGAGAGAGAGAGAGAGAGAGAGAGAGAGAGAGAGAGAGAGAGAGAGAGAGAGAGAGAGAGAGAGAGAGAGAGAGAGAGAGAGAGAGAGAGAGAATGTCACATTGGGTAATTAGATAAATGTATAGTTGTCGAAGCCCCCTAAACTAAAATTAAAACATAATTAATACGTAAAACAATAACATTTACTTATTTAAGTGAAGGAAAACCATAACGAAAAAACGATAAGGACTTGGTTCCGATATCAAACAGTACGTAATATTTCATATTATTATCTTACACAAACTATAGATGAAAATCGTTATATAAATGTCAAAAATGTTTTATCAGCTGATGGTGTGGCAGCACGGCCTACGAGGCGTCCGAAGAAAGTGCTATCAGAAAACATTTTTCACGGCATTCTTTTATTTAATAAAAAAGACTTCATAGACATGTCCGTCAGTTAACAAATGATGGCATGACTTTGGAATCCATACCCCGAATTTTAGGGTAGTTGCGCCATCTAATTTGAAAACTGGTAATAGCATTTTTCATTGCTTGAACATATAAATAATAAACTCATTAAAAGTATTAAATTAAAATCTATGAAGTTTAATATAAAAAACATACATTTACTTTTAACGATTATTAAAAAAACAGAGTTTTTTTCTGAGTATTCTTTTATAATTCTTCATTTACAATATTTAAAACAAAAGTTAAATTTTGATTAAAAAATAAATAAATATTCCTATAATTAATTGTACTTAAATCATCCTATAGGCATTTATAATACACAATTTTTGATTGTCTTCACCTAACTTCAGCCAAGTGAGAAGCTTAAATCTCCCACTTCATTGTTCTTCGTTTTCATTTCCTCACTTAAACCATACCTGCACCTCTTTCGAAATAGTGCGGGATTATAATTGACCTATATCTAATGCAACCAATACCGGAAGCTTCTGCTATGAAATTCCGCCAACGAAATAAAACCATTTCGATGATTTTAATCAATTAATTCACTCACTAAACTCTAGTCATGTTATTGAGATTATATTTTATTTAATTGTATGCCAAAAGTTGATGAACGATTGTCAGGATATCGTTTTCGAAATTGATCATCTAACGAAGGTTTTTTTTTTGCTGCACTGCAAGAGTAGGATTTTTATCGCTCCTTCAAAAATTTATAATTGTTTGTCTATGTCGAGCTGTCATTATATTAAGTTCAATAATGTTGAAGCTCTGAAATTCTCTTGGTTTTTTTTTACTCTCTTATTTGCCATTGGCGTTCTTTAGCGAGAGAAAGTCGTGCGAGTGTTGCAAGCCAGCTTTCATTTTTTGTTTATTAAGTTGTTTGTCCACGGTACCGGGAACTGCCTCAATTAGTTCTGTGTACTCTTCTTCCCTTGTCAACTACAGATACCATAAATAATTATTGGCGAAAGAGAAAGAGTAAAAAGATAGCACAACCGGGATTTGAACCCGGGATCTTTTGATTTCCGTTCAGGAATTCTTAACAAGTATGTCATCCCTTTTTTGACATTTTATCCCGACAAATGTCCCATGTATTTTACAATTGGTTCTGAAACTTCTACAGCACTTTTGAACAAGTGGTGTTTAATCTTAAACGCTGTTTACATAACCCTTAATAGGCTTTAGTTAGAAGCAAAGAGGCGTGGTCTTGCGAGGATTAACCTCACTTCGTTTGACATCTTGGTTGAATACGTTACTCTGTCTGTTGTGTTTACATTAGCGTACTTCGCCCAAACTTCATTGCGTAAATAAAAATTATTTAGAGTACAAAAACCGTCTATTTTTGGGAGAAGTTCAATCAGAAATCAGAAACAAAAGAAAAATCACTTCATAAATCAAGTTGAACATAAATGAATTTCAAAACAAGTTTATGAAGACAAATCTAAGCGAATCTTTACATGGTTCAATGATGACTCCAAACATTCGTTTAAATATTAGTTTTTAATGCATTCTTTATTGAGAAACTATTATTGTATTGTAACCGACATCTAGACCCAAACCTTTAAAAAATAGCTTGAAATTGTTTGTTCACTTTTTTTTAACTCGCTCAAAAACTGAATTTTCTTTAAAAAAAATAAAAATATCTTTGATTTTGTGCATTTAAATTAACTGCAGTGTATCTTGTGTCTTTTACACCAATGTACATGAAAAATTATTATTGAAAATAGTGGGATCCAATTATAATTAGTATTTTAATTAATACCTGCCTATAATAATCTTTATATAATGGGTAAGTTTTATTATTTCCTAATAATATTATAATCCACCGCACATACAAAAGTAAGACCGCACATACAAAAGTAAGACAACAACAAAATTCAAAGGAATGCATGATAATTACAAAAAAATTTGTCAACACGTTGGTTGATTGTATAGTATTCCTACGTAACTGTCAAATGGTGCTTTGCGGAACTGTATTTTAACGCCGGCTGTCATTGAAAATCTATTCATACAGATTTTTGTTTATTGGTACTAATTTTTTTTTCAGTTTTTAACTGAAACGTAAATTCATTTAAATATGACACAGAGTTACCAAACAATTTTTCCTGGATCCCTAGTCATATTTTCAAAAGTCATTCGTTATAATTTATTTATTTTAAAACTGTCCCGTAATAACTGGGTCTGATCGTAATTATCTTTTTGGATTAAATTCTTCCGCAAGAATACAAGTCCAAAAACGCCAGTTTCTAACGTCTGGAAAATGTATTAACTCTGTATAGAGAAATATACATATTGTATACCTAAAGCCTATTATTTTTAATGTAATTTTCCACTGTTAATATTTATTTGCCAAAGAAAAATTATACTTTCAGAGCCGGGACTCACCCCCCGACCAATATGAGCTCTTGGCCGAGAAGAATCCATATTGAGAAAGCCGTCAATTGGTTGTGATCAGAATCTTGCGAGTGTAATTTTTCTTTGACTAATTATTACCTGAAATATACAATAACTGGTCCAATGAGATATAACTTTTTGCCTATTTTTGGCGAATTACTATCAGAATTATCATTCATCGTGTTCAAAATAATCTGGGATTCAGTGAGAAATGAAACAAATTTATCAATCAAGATATATTTTGTAATCGCAAAGACTCAGATGTGCCTGACATGCGCAGTTCACAAATTTCAAGCTCAACTGAAAAGAATCCGGAAAAGAGATCTCATTCAGTAAACCATCAACGCTCTCACGACCACCTCATGCACTATCGTGGCAGTCATTATTGATTGTATTGAAAGCACATTCGCTGATCGCGACAACACAGTATAATTTAAAATAAAATAAATATTTACTCTTAAGCAGCTTTACACTTAAAATATTACAATGTATACAATAAACTTTTGTAATATTATCGGAAGCGTTCAACTGAGGGACAAGTGTTTATCAAAAGATTGCTGTATCTAGATGATTGATCATCGCGCTCATTCAGATAAGGCTCAATTATCTTTGATTAGTAATTAACCTTTGTTAAGTATTTATTTTTTCTTGCATATCAAATTGAAGTATGATGTCGTAATAAAGACAATAAGAATTTGAATAAAGTTACACTCAATACTTGCGATTCTTTTTTTTTTCTTTGTGCAGAGCCGTTAAATTTTGTATGAACAATACTGCCGACTTAAAAAATAGTTAGAGGATTCTGAGCAGTCACCTAGCAATTTTTTTTTATCATGATAAAATTACAATCTGCCTTATTAGGCAATAAGTAATTGAGATAAATGTTCTCATTCATACCATATTTACAAACAGCCCAGGGGCCTCCCAAGTCCACATGGTTGTTACCTCCCTCGCATGCGAAAGAGGAAGCGGAGTCTTGGGAAGTCCCCTGTGCTCCTCCGTAAGCCAGTGGAGGCTTAAGAAGAGCGAGAGAGCCACATACGCTCAGGACATGATTGGAGAAACTGGCCATTGCCAGGACTCCCACTGTCACGAGGCCACTGCCGTTTCAGTTTCCGAGGAGGATTATAGGAATGAGTGAGGCAGTGCAATGACTGTGCTACGGGATTAGGGTGGTTGGACAGGTTATATTTCAGACAGGTTGGAGTTCAAGAATGTAGGGTATATTAAGATCGTTATGAAGGGTTTTGTTGTTGACGTAATAAGCAACTAGCAATGAAAAAAAAATAATAATATTTATCCATGCAGTTTTTGTCGATTTTTTTGGTGAGATTTGTTTACAGAAAGTCTTTGAATTGTCAGTAATACATTTTTTGAACGTAACAAAGCCCCGGTTTGACCTAGTGTTATGTTGCATGGAGGTTCCACTCAATGTACTAATGCAATGAAACCATAACGAATAATCATTGTTTAATTTATCATTTCGTGGAAATTTTCACATCTATGCAAGTGTGAATGATTCCATGTTGTTGAGCAAGCGATTAATGTGTGCATTGTTGGAATTTGATGTGTGGTTCCGAAATATAAATTTAAACTTTGAGACCGAATATATTTTTTTTTTTTCCCCTAAAAGATAAATGACACTCATTCTTCTCATGCTCTGGAGTCTATTATTGTCTCAGATGTATCTGTTACTATGGCGTTTAATTGTTTAAGAGAAAGTTTTCCCGCTAAGACGGGCTCAAGAGAAAATCAAGTTGAATACGTTATCTTTGGTACGTTGCAGAGAGACGACCGTGGCAGAGAAAAGTGAAGTAGCAAGAAATCAGATGATACGCCTGAGGGTAAGTCTTAGAAAATATAAAGAACCAGAACTGCTCTCGTATGAAGAAATGAAGATATTCATCCAGTATCTACCTACACTTATACAGTGTGTTTTTTAAACATAAAAATGTCTAAAAAAAAATGCGACATGTAAATTATTATACATTATATGTATAATAATCTTATAGCCATCCTTTCCAAGGATGCATTTAATACATATAGCCTCAAAGACTAAATAACACCTTCCTTGAAAAGTAACCTCGACTTCTTACAGGAAGGTGAACATTTACGTATTAGTGATGGACATCTAGCGCTCTGCAACTTTTATTCAGAAATGAACATTTAATATTGTCGATTACGTCAGGCTGACATGAAAAAACTGGAATGTGACATTGCCTATTTGTTCTGTAAAACAGATAAATGAATTTAACTAAAATACATGGCTATTTTTGGGTTTTGCAGTCTGAAATGTTTTGAGATAATGGACATTTACCAAGTATATTCATATTCAATGTAATGTACAGTTTTTCTGGGTTTCGTTGGATTTGAGCTAAACTATAAATTTTTACGTTTTCCCTTGTGTGTCTGTACGATATCATGGGGTCGTAAGTCTTCCGTTGAACTGACGCACTTGACATTTTCTTTTTTTCTGTTATGTATGTAGAGTAACATGTTAATGTTATCGAAGTTCTTTTTTAGTTTAGGGATTTGGGGACTAGTAAATCGTTAGCGAAATCAATAATATAGTGTTCCCAGTATTCGTGCTGCCGCAGTTCCACCTAAGAGCAGAAAATTGTTTCTATTTATGTCTTGATCTTCCTAAAAATACTTCACCAATTACTTGGAAATGTATTCCCCCTTAGAACGTGTGAACATTATATCTCCTCAAGTTGTACAATCAACCGGCCAACGTGGCCCAGCGTGTCCCGACCCTTTTCTTGTCAAGCCAGATGCTTCTTCTAATCACAGTCGGATAGTAACCACAATTAATAATCTGGCGTCTCTATCCACACCATCCTGTCGCCTCAGCTTTGATCTTCCTATTCGTCGGGACTCTGGGTTCGTTCCTGTATTATCTTTCTTGACATTGTCTCCAATTTCATTCTTCCTCCCAAAGAAGCCCCCCATTGACAGTGATTTCTCTTTTAACTTTCCTTACTCTCATAATTAAGTTAAATTTGTCCCTCCTCTTCAATAATATCATGACTAAATAGCCTCCTTACCTTCACAACTACTCCAATTCACATCAGCGATCAAAATGATTGTGTATTTAGAGACAAACATATCAAATAATCAGTGTAAGTAAAATAATAAATAAAACTTATATACAAACATTTAAAACCGCTAAACTGTTCATCAAATGTATTAATTTCATAAATCCATTTTATGTATAATAAAACGATAAAAACACTAACACTTGAGGCTACTCACCCGATTAATGGTCTATAAATTATATATAAATATTAATGACAAGTAAATCTATAAAAGTCTGACTGTTTTGTAGTGAAAGGGCTTTTATTGTATAATATAATAAATAAATTAGGTCAATATTTATAAATTTTAACTGTTTATTGAGAAAAGACTCCTAATTAAGATTCCTTCATCTATCGATACTGGAGGGCATCCGCCGCACCGTGCCCTCGTTATAAGTTAATAAATTATAGACGCTTGTTGGCACCACAGCTGATTGACAGAATTAACAATCGCCTACCGCCTGCTAAGTGGGACATGCGCTTTTGTCACTTCCGGAACACCTAGTACTTTCCCCCGAGGTGGGAAAGTGGGCTAGTGGCCGAAGAAAACGCACCGGATGACCTCACAGTGTGGCGCCATGGTAAAACATCGTCTGCCTTTAATCACTCCTATTTGACTCTGTTCGTTCCAGATCTGGTCAGCTCTCTGTATCCTTTAAGCCTGATTATCGATTATATAACCCACGAAATTACTTATACGAAACGTCTATCATCAATTGATAAGGGTTTCTATTTTCGAACTTGTTTCGCTTTTACTAGCTAATAACAACCGAGCGTCAGTCTCTGTAATTAATCGTCATAAATAGGAATTACCGGTTGTAGAAAAGAAAGGCAGATCTGAACGACCTTAAAGGTCATAGCTGATCCTTACCTAATGTAGAGGAAGGTTCTACCAAAGAACTTGTTACCTTTTCCCTCATCACTTAACTATTCCAAATCAGGTCAATATAACCACTGCAAGACATTTGTAATCAAACCATGCTATAATTTAAAACTGCATGTTTCTGTAACTAACCCAAAAATTACTCGACCAGTTCGAAACAAACATTTTAGATATTTTCTATTCGCCATTCAGTCACTTTTAAGATTTCTCAAGTCAAGAAAACCTATATAATGAAAAAAGAAAAGAACTTGGAATCAATCACAAGAAGCTCTATCGAAGTGATGATATACAAGCAAGTGCTGAAGTTCGGACTTGCGTTACCCAACTTTGGGCTTGCGCCAGCAGATTGCTATAGTGCTAAGATTCCAAATAAATGATACCTTGTAAGTACACAGGTCTAATTTCGGTTAACATCTTTGAAACTATTTTAGTACTCGAAAAGAACTAGGATCTACCAAAGAGGAGCTTACATAAAATGCAATTTAAGTATATCCCAAAAAATAAATTTTCTGCAACCACAGAAAACCTGAACATAATAATTTGTTCCAATCGATAGATTTTTGACTAATCAATATGTGAACTTGAAAGGATTATCCCCCAGTGACCAAAATGGATTAATAACTTTAAGAGTTCGTCAAATGATTTCCTTAAGGACAAAACCCATTTTTTTTACGAGCTGAGTGAAATTAAAAAAAATAAAATATGATATTGATGATTTCAACACAAACGCAGCTTCAGGCTCACATATCTTGAAAGCTCTGATTTGGAAAAGAGTGCCGTTAATTTAAAAGGGGGAAAATTCTTAAGTGTTAACTCGTGCTGGTTCAGTAATGCATTATCTATATTGTTAGAATTTAACTTTAACTTCTCCTTTAACGTTTATCTAAATGTCTTTTTTTAAATAAATTTTCCGACAGTGTCAAAAGACGTTTTCTCTCGTACTCAATGGAAAAAACGTGCATTTTCCAAGGTTTTTTTGTAGATAGCAATAAAAGAATCGTTTGCTATTTGATATATTTTAAATAGAGTGTGAAATATATGCACAGCTAATTTATACTTTAACATCTTGATACCTACAAATGCTACGATGACGTATAATAAAAATTAATTGGATTGCAACTTAAGAGAAAAAGAACGAAATTTAGGTTTTGTTAAGCTGTTGCGGAACAAAGGAGTTGCCGGTCTGTTGAGGTAGTATGTCTTGTGAGTCGCAGTGTCTGGTGAGATGGTCATAGAGAATCCTCTCGTATATTTCTGATAATTGTGCCAGCAGACTAATGGGCCTGTAGTTAGCTGGCTCATATCCATTTTTGGCCGGTTTCAATAGAGGGACGACGACGGCGTGCTTCCACGTCTGGGGAAAGTAGTGTAGTCTCAGTGAAGAGTTGAGGATGTTCACTATGTGAGATATTCCCTTCCGTGGTAGCTGCTTCAGAAGGATGTTTTGGATGTTATCATCCCCTGGTGCTCTGTTGCCTCTGGTGTGACGAATGATTGCTGCAACCTGGTGGTAGGAGGTATATATAGTAGTGAGGGTAGGGGTCCGCCGGTCGGGCGCTGTGTTTTCGAAATCGAATTCGCACTTCATCATTGAGGTAGTGCACCCTGGAACCCTTCGAAACTGACCCTTCCGATTAATCGGGAATCGAACCTGGGTCTCCTTACTTTCATAGGGGACAGGCGTGCTAACCACTGGGCTACGGGGAGAGTCTTTAAATCGTGACCGCCTCCCTGCTGGGAAACATCACATGCGTATTGGAATTAACTCATATATCTCCTCTCGTCAAATCCCTCCGGACTACATGTCAATTCCATGTATCCTCCCTCATTTTCCCAAACTTTTCTTTTGACCGTGTAGTCTCTTGGTGTTACGGTGTTGAAGCGAATCCTGACGTTTCGTTGGATTTGTCTTCGGAACTCCGCGGCGCTCCCAGCACTACGCCGAATAGACCACATTTCCTTAGTTCATAACTTATCCAAACTATTCACTCCCATAACGCTCCTTATACATATAATATTCTACAGTTCAAATCCTTGGTTTACTGCTGGGACAAAAGTCATTCCTGACCTTTATACTCCTTCCCTCAGAACTGGATCATTTCACTGTTCCTTTCTTCCTCACTTGTCTGCTCTGTGAAATTGTAGGTCCCTCTCAGTACAAGGATCTACTCATTCCAAATAATTTCTTCTTTATTTTCCCTCATTCCTAATTTTTAAGTTTGAGAGCTTAGGGGGGGGGGATCTAAAATTCTCTCCCTTCTTATATTCACTATGCTTCGAACTTACATGCCTCCATAACTCCCTGTATTAACGTAATTACTCTCCTTTAAATTTTCTCTTTTTTTTTCCTTTTTTTTATATTCGTTGAGGTTTACACTTTATTTCACATAGTATAGTAGTGTAGTAATTTCTTATTTATTTGCCAGAAATGAATTTTATTATTTGTATTTGACCTGCTATAAATGCGTGACAGCGGGAGTCCTGACAATGGCCCGTTTCTCCGATCATGTCCTGAGCGTATGTGGCTCTCGCGCTCTTCGACAGCCTCCGCTGGCTCAAATACGGTGTCGCGGCTGACGGAGGAGCGTGGGGGACTTCCCAAGACTCCGCATGCTTGGGAGGTGACAACCATGTGGATTTGGGAGGTCTCTGAGCTGTAAATACTGTATGAATGAGTGAGTGAATGAAAATTGTAAATATGGTATGCATGTAATAAACATTTATAACAATTACTTATTGCCCAATAAGACAGATTGTAATTTTATCATAATAAAGCTGTTGCCAATATCATTCAGAGGCTACTTTTTTCCCAAAATAATTTTATTTTGTACCTATCTAACTATAGTCCATAAGTTACATAAGGTATCATTTTTTGCAACTTATTAACTTTCCTCAGGGTGGAACGTGATATTGACCACCCTCGTGCATATCCTCTACCCCGCGTGACGAGCTGGCCCTGTTCAGAATTAGGGCCTGTTCAGTTATAAGGAGAGCCCCGTCGATCGCAGGTACTTTCTATTTAGACTTTATACCTCGATTACATATTCATCCCGTGCTTCACTTTCCCGCCCTCTGATGCTTGCAGGAGAAAGCCGGGTTTCCATGGCTTTATACGCGGGGACTTATTTAGTCCGGTATTTTGTCGATACTTCCATACGTTGAATCTAATCTTCGTTTATAAGAGGATAGATGAACTCACATTGAAGCACTTAGCTGTACGGTGCCCCGCTATTTACCCACTTGACTGACAATACAGCCAAATGTCTCCAGCATTTCCAGAATGGGATCATGCGAAAAGTGCTCCGACATACCTCTCTCGAGAGAGGTTAAAGGACGCTGACCTGCACCCGTTTTTCGGTGTGACGTCGGTGAGTTTATCCGCCGGAGGCACATCAAGTTTTTTTGACTCGTTGCAGCACCGAACCAACCCAGTGTTTAACACTATGACCCCACCACCCCTCCCGCATCGATGGCAACAGACTGTCGGGGAAAATTAGGTTAAGAATTAGTATGTAAGTTAGTTTTAAGTTTGATCAAAAAGGTGAGCCCCATCACCTTTATTAGTCAGTTCAGTCCAGTCACGTATCATTATACTTGTTTATTCCATTATATAATTTTTATAAAATAACAAAACCTGTATGTAATGTAGCGACGCTACAGGAAATACAAAAATAATTTGTAAATTGAAAGGGGCTATGAAGAAAAAAAAATGCAGCACCTAATAAACCCAGTGTTTATCAATATGACACCACCACAATGTACATTATACTTTTGTAACAAAGACAGATCGCAATGTAAAATCATTAAACATTGTATGAAATGTAGCCAAGCTACAGGACATATAAGTTTGAAAAAAATGGATGCAATTAATGAAAAATAAAAAATTGTTAGATGTTTGACTACGTTGAATACATATTATAGGACATACCTATTGTGTTAGGATTAATAATTCGAAAGTTAGATAAGGTCAAAACTGAGTCACCCGACCTTAAAGACGCTGGTAAGAGTAGTTCTATTCTAGCCTTGGCAGTTATATCTCTGTAGTGTTGGTGCAGTTTATTTTATTTTTGATTGTTTTAAGTTTTGTTTTTTTTCAAAACCAGAAACCCTTATGTTCATAGCTGTTTGTCTGTATGTCTGTCTTGGTCTCTAATACTCTCACGTCCAAGGTAAAGACGTACAATTTTAAAAAGAGGTAGTATTTAATAGCCTTCTTCATAAAACATGATAAAGTGTAATTAATTACAATTACTTGGTATTGAAAAAAAAAGAGATTAACATAATATTGAGTAGGATGCCGCATCAAACTTGACAAATATAGCAATACGCAACGTGTTTTGTAATCATAATTAAGTCATTATGGTCTAAAAGTGCTATTAAAGTCATGTTATCAATTTTTAATAATTAGTAATAACAAGTAAAAACATTGCGGGCTCTTGCTGATAATAATAATATGCATTAATACGTGTTGGTTGTCAAGAAAGTGATTTCGGTTTGCACCAGTAGATAGCGTTATAGTTGTTTCGTTATTCTTTTGTCAATGTTAGAATTTTTTCCTTTTGAGATTTGGTAATAATAATAATAAATAATAATAATAATAATAATAATAATAATAATTTTAAAGCGCATGATACATTCCTTGAAGATTTATTCAGTGGAATTTATTTATGCGTCTAGTAGACAGATTCCATTTAGCCTAGTATGGGAAACAGAATAGCTCATTTCACTTAAGGCAACTGAAGATGTGCCCCAGATTTTTTTACTAATACTGATTGTGTCTAATTTTGCCTTCCTGTGACCTATTTTCTGAAATGACGTTTGTAAGTTAATATCCGACAGAATTTTTTTTTATAAAAGTCGGCCGTAAACTTTATGCGTTACATTTAATGACAGATATAAATCACCGTTATTCTCCTGGAATTCATCAAAAATATTATTTCTGTTCCTAAGCAAACGCATAAATCTACGAAAATAAACGAAGTTTATTTCATCGCTTTCGCAATAAATCAGCGGATATATGAGTTAAAAAACTATTGAAAACTTGGCAGAGAAACTACAGCTATGTTGGGAGAGACGGTTCCAAAAAGAAAGTCTCTTGTTAGGCGGAAAGCAGTTGCTCTTGACCTTTCGGTCAAGTGAATGAAGGCAAGGGAGACTTCACCTTCACCTGCCCATGTGTTCGTACATAGTTTATATGTCTATGTACATTTTTCTTAAACATATTCACATTTGTTTCACATTCATTGTGTTACATAATCACTATGATACCTCAAGGGAAAGGCTTTACTTTGAGACAGCTATTAGCTATCGTCTGTATGACTGTATGTACAACTCGATATTTTTTTTTTGTTATTATAAATTATGTAAATCAGTATAGATTCTATGTAAGTGAATCTATTTACAGAAGGTCATGTCCTGTGCCTTGTCTATATTTTATACAATTTTTAATAATTTTACATTGCGAGTTGTTACAAAAGTATAATGCACATTAGACATTACTTGTCCAAACATGTTAAAAGTGATGGGACCTTATGAATCATAGACTTAAAACTAACATCTAACAAAATCTTGACCTAATTGTCCCCGACAGTCTGTTGCCATCGATGCGGGAAGGGTGGTGGGGTCATAGACTTGATAACATAGACTTGACCCGTTTTTTTCTTCACTTTTAGCATGAAGGCTTATTGTAATTCTGTTCATAAGTGTCATCCGGTATTTTTTTTTTTTTCATCTCTAGTCTGAAAAAAATCCTTCGGACCTTTTGGCTTAATGCATCTTGTCATGAACACTAAACATGAAGGTATTTACATAGAAGACGGGACCTTAATGAATCACTAACTTAGCCATGCACTATGGTATAATATTCCTTAAATGTTTATATGAATGTTACTTATAATATGAATTAGTAATTGATAATCATCACTACTAGAGTCATTATTTTTTGGGTTTCATTGTTATTTGTTTTCAAAGCCGGAAACTCTTAGTTTGTATGGATGTCAGCCTCTCTGTCAGTTTAGATCGTTGCGAGTCCACCTCTTTTGAGGAGATATTTTGATGACATTTTACTCATTATGTATTTTTATATGAGGAAGACTCGCAAAGTATTTGATGGCTGGCCCAGAGGAAGCGATAGCTGCTAATAGAGTGTAGAAAGAAAATTGCAAAGTCAGATCAAAAACTTATTCGATTGGGATCATCATCAAAATGGCGTACTAATGTGTAAAAGGTATACTAACATTATTATGAAGGGTTCTGTATCAAGTGGTTATTTAATTAAAATTAAAGTGTTTATTTAATTATTCAGGACTTTTGTTTGAAATGATTGGGCTTTATATAATACAGGGCATGTTAGGTGCTGCCACGAGTAATAAAATTATGTGTCCCCGGTGGATGAATTCGATCTTGGTAGTAAAAGTGATCAGATTGACTTTCGGATGGTTTAAATTAACGGGAGAGATGAGAAATTGTAAGATATCCAGACAGATACATTTTAAAATATCAATAATTCCAATTATTATTCCGTCTTGGTTTTATTTAAATAATAATAAAAGTATATATCTTATTTTTTAAATCGATTTTCATTGACTAAATATGTCAAATTAAAAACTTTCTTTTTAGGTATTAAATGTTTTATAGTTAATTATTAATAATTAGATGTAATAAAGCGGACAGTCGCCAGGTATTTTCTCTTAACTTTTCTATTTAATAAAGTGCAATGTAAAGCAAAAATTAAATCAATCGTCGATATAATGAATCTGATAGCGAGTCAATTGGCCCTTGGTTGCTGTCGCTTGTCAAGGAAATGTTTGGTAACCAATTTATGTACTTTTATGTAACATACCTACAGGAGTGATGTAAACTCTGATATCATAACGGTGACTTAGACAACTTTGACTATCCAGAGATCAGTGACCTCGCAATTTTATGTTATTTAATACTTCTTTAGTAAACGACATGTAACTGTTAACAGTACCTAATCTAATCTACATAAGAGTTATTTATACACGTCCTTCGCACCAAAATAATTTTTTATTAATTAAACAAACAATAAGTATATTTATTTAATATTATTTTCCAGATTAAGGTGGTTATTTATGTTTTGATAAGAGTCATTTACGTGTATTTTCACTGTGGGTTGTAAATAAGTCTTGAGCCTCTTTGTAATACCTTTGTAGGCCAACTCTTTCATAAAAACCATCAAGGCTTCACCAGGGACTAAGATTTTCTATAGAGAAAATAACATTTTTTCTCTGTACCTTATAGCATTGGTACCATTACTATAGTGTGCCCCAGAATTAACGCAAGATTTGAATTTGCCGCCATTTGCGCAGTAAAGTGCTGGCAACCCTAAAAAAAAACAATTTGACAGCTGACAGTTTAGGGTTAGTAAAAATGGAGCGTTGCACGATAGAACGACGTGTCTTTATTGTTGACCATTATCTCAAAAATAATGAAAGTTTGGCGGCCGCAGTTCGAAAATTTCACACAAAATATGGTCGGAATAGTGTTTTGACTTCATCAATTGTGAAAAGATTAATTGAAAAATTTAGGGAGATTGGATCAGTCAGTTGGAGACACTAAACACACTGGTCGTCCAAAAACAAGCCGTTCAAATGTCAATATCGAAGCAGTGCGTGAGAGTGTTCTTGAAAATCCAGGAACATCAATTCGGCGTCATAGACAAGTTGATATTGATGTGGCCAATATGTGGTTTCAACAAGATGGTGCCACATGCCATACAGCCCATGAAACAATTCAAATACTGCATGCGACATTTCCAGGTCGTGTACTCTCTCGTTTCGGTGATCAGAATTGGGCCCCTAGATCGTGTGATTTAACACCTTTAGATTTCTTTTTATGGGGTTATTTGAAGTCAAAGGTGTATGTCAACAAGCCCACATCCACCTGTGCATTAAAAGAGGAAATTCAACGCTGCATCAACGAAATTTAACCACATTTATGCCAAATGGTCATGGAAAATTTTGACAAGAGTGCGTATGTGCCAGAAAAGTCGTGGAGGCCATTTGCCCGTTATGTTATTCCATAAATAACCCTATCCTATTTACTTTATAATTCAATAAAAAAATAACAACAAAATACTAAAAACTGTGTTTTCTATTTAAATCAAACCTTTCGTTAATTCTGGGAGCCCTATATAATTAACTTGAATTTGTAAATACAATTTATGTATAATTTATCCATGATGTTCTAGAATGTGTTCAACACTTCCGATTGTATAATATTACTTCCTAGGGTCTTGATGCTTGCTAAGGGATATTTAGTAAATTTTCACTGTCATGTTATCGTGTACTGTAAATAAAAGAATTACGAAGTGACTCGTATCTATCCACAGTTATCGTTAAATTTGACTTCAACAACTCGTGGTGAATTATTCCTTGACAATCCCACTATACACACAATAGAATATTTTTGCCATGGATGTTTGCTTTCGTATCTGGTAGGGGTGGTTGATCCTTATCAACACACTGTCTTTTGCAGACTATATTGTCATAGGTGACCCATTCTTCATCGCCTGTTACAATCCTGTTTCAAAAAGGCTCAATTTTTACTCGTGAGAGCAGACTTGTGGCGATTGATATGCGATCTTTTTTATTCCGTTCACTGAGATTGTGAGGTACACACACTCCTAACTTGCTGACTTTCCCTAATTTCTCCAGGTGGCGGTTAACAGTTAATTGTGATGCATTCAACCTTTCTGCTATACCTCTTGCTGATTGACGTGGATATTTCTCCAATATTGCCTTTAATGGGTTGTCGTCAAAGTCGGAAGGACGTCCCGCCCTCGGTTCGTCTTTTAAGGTCGTATCTCCCAGAACGGAATTTTATAAACCAATTTCTAAATGCCAGATCAGTTATTAGTCATTCCCCATATACACTGCATAATTTTTCAGCTGTCGCCCTAGCGCTTGTTTAAATTCCCAAAGCATTACATGACGAATATGTACTTTTTGACTCTCCATTTCAGAGGTTAAAAAAGCAGTTTAACGTAACGTGTATCACAGAAAATAGTTGACAAAAGACTAACTGAAGCCTCGTCTATATAGTGAAAACAAAAACTTGTCATGATAACAATAGATTCTACTTAACCGCATCGGAAGTTACTTATGACTCGACCTGATATTAAGCTGATGTTTTTTTTCTCTATAATTTCGAATTGTGTACCGCTGTGGGGCGCACCAATATCGACTTGAATTTGATCTAGTTTGCAATGTTAGCACCTACATGCAAGCAGAGAGTAAAGTTCTTGCGTTCGAGACGAGCAATGATTATGATCCGTGGCTTGAGGTACGAAGGAACCGTTTGCTTTCGTAGTCAGCGAAAGTGGACTAGAATGGGTTTTCTTTTGGAAAGCCGTTATCTGTCGGATCTGTGTTAGCGACTGTCCACTGCCACGGCGGTGATAAAGATCGCCCGTGTTTAATTCAACTGCTGCTAGTGCGCAGTGCACTTTCTAAAGGGTCCTTTCTAGAAGCCCGTTTATATTTCTTGTAATTGGCCGTCGAGAGCCCAGGCAAAAATAATTTTTTGGGAGAGGCTTTTGAGTAATGTTTTATACGGAACACTTTTTGAAATCATTAAATACATTATAGATTCAATCCGAGTCCATTCAAAGGGTGGTTTTCCTCTACATTCCTCTAATCCAACTCCCTACAGTTCGTTATGTTTTTTTTTTTGTAGAATTGGGAGGATTATATTCCTCCTTGATGTTTCAATGTAGAAGGAATGAAGGATCCAGAGCATGTTTGAACGATATTCCAGGATTATTTGATATATAATAGGTCTTTCATTAGGCGCTTTCTATCTTTAAATTTAAATAAAACAAAGTGTGTGTGGAGATAACATCAAAATTTGGTATTCGTTTGAAAGGCCTATCGATGGCATTATGTATGCAATATAATATCGTGCAAATGTTTGCCGCGGCTTCGCTGGGTGGTGCGCATCCGAAATGTCCAATTTCCATGACTCTGGCGCATAAATTAGGCTGAATTTGACCGATGGCATGGGTTATGTTGGCTTTGAGGACCGCTGTGATTTGTGGCTTATTCGCATAGTCACGGGGTCAAATCGGTGGCCTGTTCACATCACCTCCACGTGAGATGACCACACGTCGTTGTCTATGGTCGTTTACCTTCAGCTCCTGGGTCAGTTGAGTTTTTTACGGGAGCAGACCCAAGTCACGATGCAAAATTCGCCAAGTTGTGGTCTGCGAAAGACTGAGTTCTTGTGAGCGACGCGAAATCGACTGCCTCGGATTCTCCTGCACTTTCACGGTCAGCGGCGATGTTTTCGGCAGTTCTTGCGTTTCGTCGACGTACGGGTGTTGGTTGATTGTTTACTGAACCAGTGGACTCAAATTTATCCATCACACTGCGAATAGTCCTCTCGGTAGGACGGTTATGGCGACCCCGTAACGTTGCCCGAACAGAACACCCATATTGATAAAACAATTTTATTTGCACGTGTTGTTGAACGCTATATCCGTCCATGGTGATTTGGCAAAACAGACTGAATAAATAACAGATGCAGCTTCAACAATATGGCTGCTATCAACTGTCAAAGTTTGGAAGTCCCTATTGGAAGACGCTATATATATATGTGTGTGTGTGTGTGTAGTACGTTAGCTTCCGGACAATCCTAAATTCCCAGCCTTCAATGGACGCAATCCGAAGTTACACTGGCCACAAATCCACTCGGTTTGGTAAAATTCCGTTGTATTGCGAAACCACGATCCAGGCTCACTTCCTTCACACACTTTGTCCAAAGTTAATCTGCCATTTATTGTTTTAAATGAGTTTTGTCAGTCCAGAAATTATCATCTATCTTTGTAACGCTTAATTTTTCGTCTACGATCTCTAATTATATTCCCAACAAACATTCTGTACTGTTTGTTACGAACAAAATGAAACAATAAATACACAGTTTTATCCCCTGGCCTCTTTTAATTCGAATATTTTCGGAACAGTTTATATCACTAGAACTCTGCTGAAAATAGGAAGTCAGCTTCTGTATGAGTTTCGAAGCCGGCCGACATTGTGTCGACAAGAAAACGGTGAAAGGTCGTGACCCACATTTCACCCGAAAATTATAGATGCAGTTCAGATGAAATGCTGCTCCACACGTTCGCTCGGTAAAAGGCTATGGCCTCGATGCAGTGGGAAAAGCTGTTTGAAATTTTAACGAACACAAGTGAACTCATGTTTTCATGTAATCATTTCTAGGCCCTCAGCCAAAGAGGTGAATACCCTTATTTACTTATCATTATTATGTAATTGTCTTCTACATTCTATCAAATCTACAAGCATGGCATCGCGTCCCACTTTAGCTGTCAACCTGCGAAAAAAATTCCCTTTTTATACAAAAGAATTTCCTTTGATAGTCTCCCTATCTTAAAATCATTCCTTGAGATTCTTATTTTTTTTCTCCAGTTTCCTATCTCGCCTATTTGACTAGTTCTTATCGTTCTTGGGAGTCAGTCAGTAACAGCGCTGGAGTGGGCAAGAACAGAACATTCAATACTTAATTACTCGGTGAGTACTTTACTAGTTTAGATAATGTTCTTTTTGTTATTTATATTAAATTATCTCATTTATTTAAACAAATATGACACAACGACCTACGACAAAAAAGAACTTTTAACCTTCCCCCACAGTTAATTTTAAATTTACAGATAATTACATATATAATTATAAATCCTCAGGCGAATCTATTTACAAATTATTTTTGTATTTCCTGTAGCATCGCTACATTATATACAGGTTTTGTTATTTTATAAAAATTATATAATGAGTTAACAAGTATAATGATATTCATTATACATGACTGGACTAAACTGACTAATAAAGGTGATGAACCCCACCTTTTTGATCAAACTTAAAACTAACTTACATACTAATTCTTAACCTAAATTTTCCCCAACATTCTGTTGCCATCGATGCGGGAGGGGTGGTGGGGTCATAGTGTTAAACACTGGGTTTGTCAGGTGCTGCAACGAGTCAAAAAGCTTGATGTGTCTCCGGCGTTGGAGACTTGTGGCTGTAGCGTCAGTCAAGTGGGTAAATAGCAGGGCACCGTACAGATGGTTGAAATATCGTTTAAAACTGTACATTTAACTAAGATAAACTTTTCTTCCAAATTTATTATAACGAGATATAGAAGATTGCATGAATTTATTTCTGGACAGGAGAATCTACTTTCTGTAAACGCGTAAAAACCTTGTAAGAGCGATTTCAATAAACGAAATGGTCAAGTGATTTGCGTTCTTTCTTAAGCTATTAAAAAATTTTAACCTTCAACTGTTCACTCATCAATTCACTACACTGATCTACCAAGGAATGATACCAGTACAATATGTAAGTAAGTATGATGGCTTTATGCGATTTTAAGTATCACACCCCAACATTAGTGCTTCGTGCTGTCACCAGTTGACAAGAAAGATTGGTTTGGTGTTCAGTAATGGATGAAATGCAGAACAATTCTACTGATAAAAACCTCATGCGAAGGTCACAGTTTGAATTGTACATCATCAAAGTCCACATGAGTCAAGTTAACTGTGCTTCATGATTGTGAAGGTCTAGATTCAAATCCCTAGATGCAAAGTGACTTTATAAGTGGGTGGCTTCCGGTAGGACAGTTCACCTTACAGGCCTAAATGGGAGCACACAAGAGCGTTAAATAATATAAGAAATTCGACTGGTTTAGGAAAGAAATCCTTTTTTGAATTTATGAGTTGAAAGTTTTTGTTGTTTGGCTAAGTTTGATGAGGGTTTTCATTGAGTTCATTAATGTACAACTTTTCGCATACTATGTATCTCTGCATCAGGTCCTGGTAACAAAAAAAGAGTTCAAGTGTTTAGATACATAGATAGCATAATTAGTAAGAATCATTGACAGTATTTAGATGCAAAAGAATGAGAAAACAAAAAGGAATCGGTTACATATACCGATAGTACATAATGAGTAGTTAATGCAATGATGTTTTTATTGTAACAGCCATTTATTACCATATTTAGGATTATTTATAATTTTAATATTGCTCATTATTTTATATTAACATTAATACTAAATGCCAGCACCTCATAACGGGTAAACATTCAATATTTAATTTAAAGAACAGCTGATTTTTATCGGATTGTTCTTTCCCTCAACAAGAGCTTTTTCTAATGAGCTTTCACATCTAATCTAGTTTATTGTTGCCTTAAAGAGTGCAATAGACGTGGCAATACTCCCTGAAGATACGAAGTCGACCACCCGTTGGTGACTGCCGAAGGTGGGACTAACAGTAAACAGGAGGATGACCTAGATCTGGGGTGAAAGGTGTATGATGGCCACCCGGGGTAACTGTTCACTCCGGGTGTCAGGGTCTTCTGTGAGGGCGATTCTGGAGGTCGAGGAATCCTCGCGCATGTCGTTAGCGGTGTCTGGTGGAAGAGGAAAGTACCGAGCATTTCGTGGCCGCCATACTTCCTCGGGGCGGTGACTTTAATGTGCGGTCTTTATTTCAAATATTATTTTTTATTTATATTCAATTATATTTTTTTACAAGGCACAGTAGCCATGTATTGTGGATTTCCATTATTATCTGAATGTAAATACTCCAGCCAACAAGGAGTTGGAGTAATTTAAGCAGCCCGGGCATAAAACAGACTATCACCAATAAAATTTAATGTAAGAAGACATTTGTATTATTGTTGATTAATAAAAGACACGAACCATACACATTTCGGTTTTTAAAAGTTATGTAAGCTTTAGGTTAATATTGGAACGCTTCACGTGATTAATGCTACTTATGCAATTGCACTAGAATGCTATACATCGAGCAAGAATAGATTGCGTTTATATTAGCACGGTTACTCATATCCGGTAATTCATCTGGCCGATTGAAAAGAGGTAACGGAAGTTGTCATATTGAGCTGAGCTGAATTTCCGGCCATGTTTTGCAATTGTACGACTCCGTCGTTTTCGGTCAAAAAAAAGTAACGATAGAAATGATATCATCATATAATTAAAGTGATGAATTGTTTCCGCCCTATACAAATAAATTTATTATTACAGCTACTATAATATTCATATGTAGTTGATAAATTCGTAATTTTTGTTCATTGTTGCTTATTTCTGCATTTAAATTTGAACTTTTTTTCTAAGTTGTCATGTTTTTGTTGTTGTTTTTTTCTGAACCATTGGCATGAAAGTCATGTACAAATTCATTTTCCAACTGGTTCAGTAATTTTAGTTGAAAATTTAAGATCTCCCATTTTACTATCACTTGTATCAAACATTAATTATCTATTATTTTGTAATTGTCAATAAAATTCTATTACTTAATCCATTGTAATGAGCTCACATTCTTCTTAAGTTTTTGGTTTAGAACTAAACTGAACCAATAACTCTTTAAGTAACACGCGTTGAATTGCATGGCGTTACTGGTTTATTTTTATTTTTAAGCATATGTTAAAAACAATTCATCAAAATTCCGACGATGATAATAAAATGAACTCATGGTCAATTTAAGTATAAATATAATAAATTTAAAAAATATAAAATAAAAGTTTTTTACAAGTGTTTATTGGGAAGTTCAAAAACTTCGCAATTGTTAACTTCACCCAACTTGTCGTTGGGTCTCAAACTGCTGATATATAGATGTCCCATCGGCCAGCTCTGCTGTACCGTGCCCCGCTATATATTCACTTGACTGACAATACAGCTATAAGTCTCCAACCATTTAAGAACGGGATCATGAGAAAAGTGGTCAGAAATACCTCTCTCGAGAGAGAGCTTAAAGAACGCTGACCTGCACCCGTTGCTTGGTGAGCCGTCGGAGGGTGAGTTCATCCACCAGAGAAATATTAAGTTTTTTTACTCGTTGTAGCACCTAACAAACAAAGTGTTTAAAACCATGACCCTACCCCCATTCCCGTATCGATAGCAACAGGCTGCCCGGGAAGACTAGTTAAGCTACTTAGTTAGCTTAATGTTAGCATTAGTACAACTTATTCTTGAAGTAAGCCCTACCACTACCTAAGCTCACACGCATCGTATTCTGTACATGAGCCTAGTATAGAAAAACTCTTTAAACCTCACACATTTTAAACCAAACACCACAAAATGTGGCTACGCTACAGTAAATATAGTAAGCACGAAGTGCATTCAGGAAAAGATTCCACATTGTGAAATGTGTAAATTAATCTGTATATATTAAAGAAAGGGTTAACAGAAAAAAAAAATTCAAGCGAACGAATCAATGTTTTATCCTCTGTACATTGGTCGCTATTGTCGTTTAGAGTTAAGAAAAAAAAATGAAAAATATCTATTTTAACATCTATTCCATGAAAATTTGGGTTTCCATTTCTTTTAAGGTACAAATAATAATTGAAAGGAGTATTGGCAAATACCTTTGATTCAAGTAATTAAATCACAATAGATGAATTATGGTCAACACTGTACTTGACTATTATATTGTGTTCAGTGATGAATTTTCTTAAAGGCCTCAAAATTTGGTTATTATGTTTGGACCTAAATTAATACATAAATGCACTATGTTTATATACAAGACTGGCAAAGTGACAAAGTGTTATCATTCGTAGATGTTGCTAAACATACCTACATTAAGTATGTTTCCGTAGAAAAATAAAATAAATCAAAATGTTACAAAAATGCTAGCAGATAGCGATGCGAGAACTAATGACTATTTCTAACGGTTACCTATAAATGAATAGCAATCATTTCCACTACCTGATGTACCAATGTAACCATGTAACACTTATATTTATTACTCAAGGGACCTTTATATTAGGTTACGTTTAACACCTATATTGTTTTCAACAACTGACTACTTAGAGTGATATGGTTTAAATGGGAGAGTATACCTAAAATTAGAGGTCGGCTAGAGGATACTACATGATATGTATGTCGACTTCAGCAAGTAATATACTTTGATGGACCACTAAAGCAGGGTAAGCTGGGACACTCGGCCCATAAGATGTTAGTGTACCATTTGGTACCCAAATTTTCATATCTTAACATACTGACTAGTTACAAATAGAATACATACAGATAAGTAATGGAATAAAGATATTAAAATTTGTTATGAAACATTTTTATGAATTTCGGTTATTATAAGAGCTCAATAAATTTCCACCTCATATTATAGAAAATAAATCAGAATTTAATACCATACGTTTTGATAAGCGAACGTTTATTTTTTAATTACAAATTAAACAATCGATTTAACATTCCTTTAACTTTTACATTGCTCACTAGCACATGGTCGGTAATTATTTTGCCATAGAAAAATTTACAGCCTTAAAAATGCACTTAAACTATTTGTCAATTCTTAAGTCAGCACATTTGATCATCCGGCCCGGAGGACCAAATCAACTCATTAATAAATAACCGTGATGAGCAGTAGCACTGCTCAGATCGCTGGAATCACAAATCAAATCTATTTTTATATATTTATAACACATTTATAGTTATTATTTATAATTAAACATTTATAAAGTAAGAGCTCTGTTTTCTATTGCTTTTGCAAACACATATATTACAGGAAGGTGTTGAAGAAGTTTAAATCAGCTGTCATTAAAAAAAAAAAAGCCTATTTATAAGTTTGAAAAATAACAGTGCGAAATAAACTTGATTTCTCGAGAAAAAAAAACTAAAAGTTCAAATAATTAAAAATAAATAAATAAAGTTAACAATTAATAAAGTTAACAAGTCCTGTTTTTACTTGTCCAACGTACTGTTGGGATATTGGAAACATCTGGTTTTGATATTAACTAGTATTTGAACTTTAATAGTGGCGATAGAAAGACGCATTTTGTATTTGGGCACTCGTTGGATGGTCTGGAGTACCCAATGGTCACCATAGACTGCATAGGGTTAGAAATATTATGTTGAGCATTACATTGTTTCTCATCCAGAAGTGGATAAAGTGGCCAAGACATACCTGGGTCCCTACCCGTCATACACACATACAGCTAGACAAAAGGACCCACTTAGAGGCTAACGGTGCTGGCGTGAAATCTGGCAGTAACGGGTCCCCCAGTCAACGCAGTATCGCCTCTGCAGTCAGTCTTCTGCGTTCCCATCATTTACTTTGCGTGCCTCTGACGTATGGATATCCATCCACAGAACATCGTCCTGGGAGTTTTCCTGCTCCAGTTCTCATCATTCTCCTTCCTCTATGCCACCGGTCCCTTGTCCTCTGTGCAATCTCATTTTCTTCGCAGCGCACTCGAAACTTCGCAGTGGAGTATTTGTCGCAATAAGTAATATGTTGGAAAGTAATATTGGAAGCCATAACGGATTTGTAATGAACGGAAAAGTCTGCAATGCTGCAACAGGAACATCGTTTATATATGATATAATATAATTAACAACATTTAATTAAAAATTACCTGTAAATAAAGCAAATCAATCAACATTTAATTTCCTCTTATAAACAGTTACCTGTATGTAAAAGTATATAAGTATATTTACTAATATAAAGTTAGTCAACAGGCATTGCTGATTCGTCCTTTTCACTTTAAAACACTTGAAAAATATTTTTGGCCAGGATTTTACCACAAATACTTCACTGTGCCACGTTTCAAATTCTGATTATTACCAACCTTATGTTTATTCTGCGGTAGTGGTCATACCTAAGATCCAAATTTGAAAATGTATATTCCACACAAACACCATAAACCACAAAAACATACATAATGAAATGCTTTGTAGGAGGTTTGTATTAAAAAAAAATAACTTTTTTCCCAACTTTTACAACAAATTAATTACAAAAGAAAGTTAAATAAAATCTTCTAAAATAAAGTTTTGAAAGCTAATGATATAAATTTCTACAAATAAATTTCCAACGTAGGCAATAATTGTCTCTCATTCAATTACAGACATGTCTATTACGTACATGTTCACCTAATCGGCCATCTTCCAGACTAAAATTTAACAAATTACAAATATCATTAACAGCAATATTTCAATATAAAAATCGTCTCAAGGCAACAAGCTTATGAATGACAACATAATTACATTAATTCACTACATTTCCAATTCGTCATGTCAGTCCTAATTGGCAACTTTCTGTAAAAATTAAATAATTGGAAAATTTATGTTGAGACAAAAAAGTGACTCACTAAACTATATAATTTTACATCTTACAAATTTTGCTATAGTATAAGTAAGGTATAAGTTATTTTTAGTAGTAATTTGTTAAATTTGAGTTCTGAATATGCGAGGTTGCGTTTATTATTATAAAAGAAATTTATTATGCTTTATTAATAGTCATTTTTTGGAGTGTTACACTCAAGAACTTTTTTGTTTTGAATAGGATTTTCAGGTACATTTTGAATGAAAGTAGATTTGGTCTTAAGATAAATGATACATTTTCGGTTCAGAAATTCAAGGTATTGAATTTATTTATCTTTGTTTAGATTACTTTATTTTCTGGCGTTATTATCGAGTTCTCTTATTTTTGTAACCTTCATTTATTTTTTTTATAATAATAATATGTTTTCTATGGCATCGAAGGTTGCCCAACACTTATAACGATTTACTGTCAAGTAGTTATTACTACTAAGATGTAAACAACTTGTTTTGCTCGTCCCATCAGATGGGAGTGCGTACTTTCTCTTGACAGTAGGTACAATTGTTTCGAGGAGTTGGGCAAATATTTACTCGCGCAGAAGTGCTGTCTGTTCACACGTTTGGTCAGATTATATCCCCCCCCCCACTAATATCAATGGTATATGTTGTTTTGAAAAAGATATTCAATAACAGAACACTTCTCTGAGAGTAGAAAAATGTCAGTATCGAATTCGTGTAAATATTTTTTTTCTTCATAGCCCCTTTAAATTTACAGATAATTATAGATCCTCATGCGAATCTATTTACAAACTATTTTTGTATTTCTTGTCGCTACATAATTTACAGGTTTTGTTATTTGATAAAAATTATATAATGAGTAAACAAGTATAATGATACACATTATACGTGACTGGACTGAACTGTCTAATAAAGGTGATGGGGCTCACCTTTTTGATCAACCTTAAAACTAACTTTAAGCTTCCCCCAATGATGACAAGATCATCAACATGTTTTTTTCCTTCATAGCCCCTTTAAATTCACAGATAATTATATACTATTATAGATCCTCAGGTGAATCTATTTACAAATTATTTTTGTATTTCCTCTAGCGTCGCTACATTATATACAGGTTTTGTTATTTTATAAAATTTATATAATGGAATAAACAAGGATACACATTATACATGGCTGGACTGAACTGACTCTAATAAAGGTGATAGGGCTCACCTTTTTGACCAAAATTTTGAAAAAACTAACTTACATACTAATTCTTAACCTAATTTTCCCCGACAGTCTGTTGCCATCGATGCGGGAGGGGTGGTGGGGTCATAGTGTTAAACACTGGGTTTGTCAGGTGCTGCAACGAGTCAAAAAACTTGATGCGTCTCCGGCTAGTGAACTTACCCACCGATCTCACACCAACGGGTGCAGGTCAGCGTTCTTCAGCCTCTCGAGAGAGGTATGTTGGACCACTTTTCGCATGATCCCATTCTGGAAATGTTGGAGACATTTGGCTGTATTGTCAGTCAAGTGGGTAAATAGCGGGTCACCGTACAGCAGAGCTGGCCGGAGGACACATTTATAGATCATCAGTATGAGCTAAAGCGACAGGTTGGGTGAAGTTAGCAAGTGCGATAGCCGATAAGACCTGTCGTACTTTTTCTATTTTATTACCATCTAATTTATAAAATGAATAGATGGAGACATGACTTAAGGCAGGAGTCGTATCGCTTTTATTTTTTCATAGCCCCTTTAAATTTACAGATCTATAATCTATAATTATTTATATAATATAATTATCAATAATATAATCAGATCTATAAGATAATTATCTGTAAACCGTATCTCTTCTATTCTTTCATGATGATGATGTGACAATTTCGTTACGATCATACCGTAGGTATTATCATTAAAAAACCTGACGTTTCCAATTGTGGGACTGTTAACAGTTAACACTTGGATAATCTAGACCGTATGTGGGCAACAGCCGGCCCGCGGGCCGGATCCGGCCCGCTGTAAGATTTGATCCGGCCCGCGAGACATTTTGAAAAACCCAATTTAAAAAAAAAAAATACACTACTTACTCATACTCATGGAATCAAGTGAGCGAGCAAGCCGAGTGGCGGTGATCATCAAAGAGTGAGGCGGCAAACATCAAAGTTCAAAGCCATTGATGTTTGCCGCCACACTGGCGGCGCAACAAAGGATTATTGCTTCGCAATTGTATTGTTCTACACTAGACGATTCTAGATCATTCCTTCATTTTGCCTATATAAGCGGGTGGATGGCCGGAACTTAGTTCAGTCCTATTCGAGCTACCGTGGTGATAAGTTTGCTTTGTGACTTTGTGTGCATCTTGAGTGCTTACTAATTATACCTATTTTCTTATTAAGTTTATCGAACGATAAGTAAATGAAAATGATGTCTGGTGGAAGGAAACGAAAAGTAGATGCAGAGGGTCGCCAGTTTCAAGAAAAATGGACTGAAGAATTCTTCTTTATCTTGCACAATGGTAAGCCTATTTGTTTGATGTGTAATGAATCCATTTCGGTGATGAAAGAATTCAATATAAAGAGGCATTACTCAACTAAGCATCCTACGCTGCTCTCACTGACAGGACAAATAAGAAAAGACAAAATCCAGAAACTTACCGCAAATTTGGAAAAACAGCAGCAAATATTTCATAGACAAAGAACACAACTTGATAATGTTGTGAAAGCTAGTTTTATAGTTAGTTCAAAATTGGCAAAGTCATTGAAACCATTTGCCGAAGGAGAATTTATCAAGGAGTGTATGTCAGAAGTTTGCAGTGTTTTGTGTCCTGAAAAGAAAAATGAATTTGAAAAAATTAGTTTGTCAAGACGAACCGTTGTACGACGTATAGAAATGATGGCTAATGATATAAAAACAACATTTACTGGCCGTATGACTGGTATTGAATCATTTTCCATAGCATTAGACGAGAGCACCGATTTGTCTGACATAGCTCAACTGGCTATATTTATTCGAGGTGTTGATAAAGAATTCACTATTACTGAGGAATTGCTTGCTTTACAGCCGCTAAAAGGAACCACTACAGGAGAGGACATTTTTAATGAAGTTCAAAAGGTATTCATAAGTTTTGGCTTGCCATGGTCGAAATTAGTTGGAGTATGCACAGATGGTGCACCTTCTATGGTCGGCTTACGTAAAGGTTTCATCGGAATTTTGAATGAAAAAGCAACTGAATTAAATGTGCAAAAAGATGGTTTGATAGTCCTTCATTGCATTATCCACCAACAGAACTTGTGTTCTAAGTCCATTCGACTCCAGAATGTTATGAATGTGGTAGTAAAAACCATCAATTTTATTCGATCCCGAGGGCTTAACCATCGTCAGTTCAAGGCGTTTTTGGATGAAATATCAGCCGAGTATGACGACGTAACATATTATTGTGAAGTCAGATGGCTAAGCAAAGGGAAAATGCTGAAACGGTTTTACGAGCTTAGAAATGAGATAGCAGAATTTATGCAAATAAAAGATAAACCACTATCTGAATTGAGTGACGCAAAATGGATATGTGACTTAGCATTTCTTGTCGACATTACAGGCCATTTGAATGATTTAAATTTGAAACTTCAAAAACAAGGACAGTTAGTAAATGATTTGTACAGCCATTTGAAAGCGTTTCAGAACAAAATCCGCTTGTGGGAGGCACATATGCTGTCTGGTAACAGTTACCATTTCACCACGCTCTCTGCGTATGAAAATATTGCTTACGCTCAATATGCTGAAGAACTCAAGTTACTGTCGGAGCAATTTTCGATCAGATTTAGCGATTTCAAACACATGGAAGACTGTTTCAATTTATTTGCTACTCCAACAAAAAGTAATGTACAAAATGCTCCAATACACTTGCAAATGGAGTTGATCGAGATTCAAGAAAACTCACTCCTAAAATCTAAATTTGAAGACGTGGAGTTGTGCGATTTCTACAAAAAATACCTCGAAGAAGACCATTTTCCGCAGCTTAGAAAATTTGCAAGAAGATTGATTTGTGCGTTTGGCAGTACTTATAAATGCGAACAGTTCTTTTCATTGATGAAAGTTAATAAATCAAAACATCGTACAAGGCTGACTGACGATAATTTGGAAAATTCTTTACGTCTTTGTACCAGTGGAATTAATCCAAACATCGATGAATTAGTTTCCCAAATTCAAGCTCAAGTGTCTCATTGATTTCGGTGTCGCTATTTAACTTTCGTAGTTTGTAACAATTCTAAATTTAACGATTTAATTTAATGCTGTAGGTACCTATTTTTTCATTTCATTTTGTTATTTTAATAAATTGTGTTGTAATAACATTGTCGTATTATTTCATGGCTGACTGATATCTATCGCTAAAAATTATGAACACTACTTTAAAATGCACTACTTTTAAACGCGGCCCGCGAACGTATTTGCACACTAAAGTTTGGCCCATAACATGTCAAAGGTTGCCCATACCTGATCTAGACAGTTGGACATCATTAGAACTAGGTCTTTCAACCAATTCCAGATGTCCGAAAAAGTGAAACTATTTAACTCCTTGCTAGCCCGAAACTGAATGAGCAACCCCTCAATAAATGAATGATTGTACCGTGTGTTAATAGTAGTTCGAGGGGCCCTCATAAATCGGCCTTGCTTACGCGCGATACACTTCAGAACCGATTTCGTCAATCGGCACAGTTTAGTTCACAGTTCATGTAATAAAATTTCAGTGGTTGACTTTAAATAATCTTAGATTTAATGAAAAAAAAAAAAAAAATGAAAGGCTCACTGCTGAGAAGAACCATTCAATAAGGTTCATTCAACTCTCCGCAGCCTTCAGATGAGATGCAGAATATGTAAACGGTTAACTTGTCAAAGAGTTGTTGTCTATGAAGAGAGGGAAGGGGCTTCGGACCAAACTTCCCACCACACTTCTTACTCCGCTTGGCGTGACTAACGCCTTGGAATGCCCACGCACGTGCGAGGTTAGCTACTGTGGCGTGGCCTTCACTGATCACTGCATAGGAATCTCTGGATTGCCCTCAAAGGCCAATCAGCCATTTGTCAACGGAAGTGTAGCTACTCCTGCCTATTCCGGGAGGACAAAGGCAGCTCTCCATTTCCGGGACGTCAGTGTTAGTTAGTGGTGCCAGCTCTCTCCAGGTCAATCTCTTCGTCTCTCATCCGGAGTCATTTCCTTGGTGAGCTTATCTTTTTTGTTTACGTGGATTGTGTTTATTATAGCATTTTCTGAGGTTTTGTTTTTTTCATTAGTGTAATTTTGCGCTATTTTCGCTATCGTCAAATTTAAGGAATGAAATCGTTGCTCTAAAATGTTCAACTTTGCAGGACAGCTATCTAGTGGTAAAAATAAGATTTTTAATCGACGATTTTTCTGCTCCTGTTAGGTAATATACATATGCATATATATTTAAAGGCTTTTAGCGAACCTAATGAACACGAAAACAAGTCAAATATCAGAAGATTCAATACATCTTGAAGGTTGCTAAGATGACGTTTGAGAATTTTAAACACATGGTGTCCTACTTACGAGAGACCGAAATCAAATTTAGTTTATTCTGTATGGGGGAGACGATAAAAGTCGAACATCAAGAGCATCCAATCCTTTCAATCGAAAATCCTGAGAACAATAGTAAATGCCCCTTATTACGTCAGCAACAAACCCTTCATAATGATGTTAATACACCCTACATTCTTGAATCATCCCTTCCAAGTTCATAAAATTCCATAGTAACCTATCCAATCACCCTAATCCCCTAGCACAGTCATTGCTCTACACCACTCATCCCTATAATCCTCCTCGGAGACTAAAGCGGCAGAGGCCTCGTGACCGGCGATAAATACATGACAGTGGGAGTCCTGGCAATGGTCAGTTTCTCCAATCATTTCCTGAGCGTCTGTGGCTCTCGCGCTGTTGGTCAGCCTCCGCTGGCTCTTATCCGGTGACATGTATGACGGAGGAGCTTGGGGGACTTCCCAAGACTCCGCTTCCTCTGACACATGCGAGGGAGGTGACAACCATGTGGATTTGGGAGGCCTCTGGGCTGTTTGTAAATACTGTATGATTGAGATCATTTATCACAATTACTTATTGCCCAATGAGGCAGATTGTAATTTTATCATAATAAAGTTGTTGTTGTTGATGCAGTTTATTCTGTCCTTTTGTAAGGAAGCCTTGGGTCAAAATAAGAGATTGCAGTTTTTAAATTGTTGTTTCGACCTTACTTTAACTTAGATGTTTCGAGACGTCTAAAGTTGTGTTGAATGAAAATGACAAAGCAATCTTTTGTTTAATCTTCATGATAAGATAGCTCGTTTAGTCCTTAAAACTAAACAGCATTGACGTTTTGTCTTTAGATCTTGTAAAGACTATGTTGTTTCTTTTTTTTCATTTCTGTAGCAATGAGTATGCCCAAAGTAATATTAAAATTTCCACAATAGCTCTGTACAGTTTGATCGTTGGAAAAGGAGCAGATTTAACAGTTTATTTCCAATTTCGCTTGCAGATACGAATTAAGAAAAGGCGTTATTTTTCCTATGTCATCGCTTTTAGTGTACCATTAGGTCAAACTCTGGTATTGACAGTAATAGGATTTTTTCGGCTAGGTTGATTGTTAAATATTTATGTCTCAGATCACTTTTCGCGAAATATTTTAGTGAATTTTAGTAATTAATAGACATTGCCAACTAGGTATGCAAAATGTATGGGTCATGTAGAAATAAAATGACTCTATGTTCGGTTGCTAGAGGAAGAAAGGAAATTATTAACTTGCTGCTCCTGCTGAACCGTAGTTCTTTGTTGTGTTCATCCACCAACGGGATTTTCACCTGAATGAGTGTATTGATCCATACCATGTTATTCTGAAAAGTTTTCATTGAATTTTTGTCGCCCTGTGTGATTCGGGGTGGTGGCATGACCTACGTAAGTACAGGATAAAGATTGTCTTTTAGTACCCGATTGAAAGTAAAGCCTCTATCTTGAGGTTCCGCCAGTTTGTGATGTGATCAAGCGAGGTTTAAAAGTGGATGACCGTATTTATTTTTGCCACACCTTTATTCAATGGACGCCTGCCTACTTGGACCCACCTACCTAGAACTGATTCATCTTTGCTGCTGATTCGATGTCATTTTCCAATGATGCTTAGTCGCTGATGGCTGGACCATTGGCCTGGATCTTCCCTGATAGCTCCTCTACCGGACAGTCCACAGTACGCCAGTAATTTAGTCCAATGACTAGTCATTTGATAGAATGACAGCTAGTTACTAAACAGGCATGTTCAGACTTGACTATTGATAAGTGAGGTGAGAGGTAATTGCTGGTCTAATATCCATCTTACTGTTTTACTTACTATACTACTCTTCTCAATTGTGTGCCAGGACACGTTTAGCTACTAAATATTGGGGTATATAATAATAATATAAATAAAATGACAGTTTCTAGGGTATGAGGCAAATAAAAAAAAAAAAAATTAACGAGATTAAAAAATAATATATAAGCTTTCTTCCGATGCCCGAGAAGGTTTTTTTTATCCCTTGTTCAAAGAAAATGTTTGGCTTTGAACCAATAATTTCGTGAAATGAAAATTTGACCTCGTTTTCATTTCGAAATATTTTGTTTTTTATAAATGCGTCAAACGCTCTGTTGGCGACCGTGTCAGGTGGAATGTGGTAAAACTTCTTAGATCACGTAAATTTTTTAAAGCTAACCGACGAACATTTCAACATAGTTTCTGGCGATCAGTCAGATCGTGGGTGCCCCACTGGTCTATTTTTCCGCCAATAGCATGAATTCCTCATGACCAAACTTTGTTTCTGACTTTCTACGAGATTGAGGAGAGAACCACCGATATACAGTTCTGTCTGTACCTCTACCATCACCAAAACCATATTTATGACCCGAAAGGATTGGGAAGCATTATGTTCAAGTTTAAATTAATGTAAGAATATAACTCATAATTGCTCGGATTTCCACTCGAACAGTTCACAATAAACTGAAATATGTAGCATGGAAATGAAAGATAAATGTCTACAGATTAATTTAATAGCCATTGTGTTAGTTTTTGAAAACAAGAGATGGATTCTTACTTCAATGATTTCATCAAAATAAATAAATCTGACATTTCCTACTTTATTTAACCCGAAGTTATCCCTACTCATTTCCCCATCTTCCCAATAGTCTGCCTGTCAGAGGATTCGGCCTGGTACCCGTCGGAACCTGGAGAAAATTAGAACTACATTGGATTTCTTTTTAACTTTTCGCCTGGTTCCCGAGTGAAAAAAATGTAAAATGGTTTCATAGCTCTTGTCCGAACCGGGGAGATAAAACCGTCTTCAAAACCCACAATAAAAGCCTAAAGCATTCCAACCCAATAACTAATGATCGGACTAGATTACTATCCTTGTGTGATCTGAAAGCAGGGAAGTCCAGCTAGCTGCCAAACGGAACTAGCCTCCCCAGACTTGGAGAAACCTTGTGTGGCGCCGAATCCATGCATACGTCTGCCGAAGATCCTGCTATCGTTATAATTATCCCCGAAGAGAGTGTCGGTTTCCAAACGGTCGATAATTCTCGAGAAATCGCTGCTGTAGTTTATGTTTACAGTCCGTCTTAGGAAAGTCAATCCTCCTTCGAGGCGCCTGTTATCCTGTTCCGATAAAAAAGTAAAAGCAGTGATGGCTTTCTTTGTCTTTACGCCCGAAGTTACTTACAACTCTCTATTTGATCTGGGATCGGGGGCAGATGGACATAACATTTTTTTTTTTAATGGTTTCTTCCGCAGGCCGTCCTTTCAAACCGGAAGATCTCTATTGTTTCATCTTACGCAATAGGCTTGACGTGATGCTAAGACCATCTCACCGTAACGTTACAACGTAAAGTGCTCCCATCCTAGAAATTGCTTATGACATTGAAGACAAGTATGTGTAAGTACTGTTCTGCTCCCCTATTCATTGTGTTTCCATCTATTTAGATATGAGCTACAGCTAGATTACAAAACCGCCACTATAGTGTAGCATACATAACTCAACATAATTTTAACATAACGAAATACAGAGCCCCTTTTCGTTAAACAAAATTGATGTAGCATACAGCATTAAAGTTAATTTATTTTACTTTCTACGCCTTGAGGCGTAAATAATAGTGATACACCACCAATTTGATCTAATTGAATGATTTATTAGTCTCAAAAAGGAATGTGAAAAGAAATCAGAAATATAATTAATTTTAGTGTGTTCATTGATCTTATTTGCTTGACTAAAAAGCCCGCGTCCAACAGAGCAATGAAAACTCAAGCAATAAAGGCAAGTAATGGTTCAATGTTAATATATATTTAACCCGAACTTATCCCTACTCCTTTCCCCATCTTCCCAATAGTCTGCCTGTCAGAAGATTCGACTTGATACCAGTTGGTACCTGGAGAAAATTAGAGCTCCATTGGATTTCTTTTTAACTTTTCACCTGGTTCCTGAGTGAAAAAAATGTAAAATGGTTTCATAGCTCTTGTCCGAACCAGGGAGATAAAACTGACGTACGTAAAACCTTCTTTAAAACCCACGATAAGAGACTAAATATTGCATTATTAGCCAACAATGAAATCGTCATATCTTTAAACATATTTAGACCAATATTGTTTGCCCTTTCACGCCTAATATTAAGAAAATTTTACTTTTTAATTTTATATTTTTCAATCAATTTTAGTATTCAAGTTTTTGTTTAGCAGCCCCAACAGTATGTGGAATCCGTAACTTTTTTATTGGATCGCATAATTTTAAAGTTAACATCAAGTACACCCATTAATAAGTATGTTAAATAATATCAGGTGGTGACTCAGGGGCGTAACTCACATTATTGTACTACCATATTTATTTAGTATATTATAAACTTTTATGTTAATAGTTTTTCATTTGCCATTTTCTATATTGCGCCGGTTGGTTTGCAATTGCAACTAAGATTTATTTTGGTATTTTTATGTATTAGATCACTATTTCATGCTTCGTGCCGATTCGGTCTCTATAATCCGTGCTCTGTACTGTTAAGCAATGATGTCTATTTATCGAAAGAAAAATTTTTTTTTCTCTCTTTTTTTCTTTTCTCGCAATCGATTAAAATTTAACGGTGGGTGTCGAAAAGGTCGCCCCAGACGGTCGGCCGAATCAGGCCTGTCTTGACACCTAATGCATTCTCGAGCACATTTAGCACACGGCATAGCGAAAGTTTATCCAGTGAAAGAGGAGAGAGTAATGTCTTCGTATAAGGCAGCCATTGGGAAAGAAACTATTGATTATCCGCGCCTTTGATCTGTCGGGGGACAGCTCTTCTGATGAGGCTGGCAGTAGAGTATGATGGGTGCAATTTAAGATCGGGTCGACGAGAGCCGATGTTAGAAGTATATCCGGCTCCATTTTTACTGGTGGCTTTAATGCTAAACTGTAATTGAGAGGTCTTACTTTGAAACAACAACCGTCAGTCCATTTTAATAGGTCTTTACCTCGGGATACGATGATTGTATGTCGGTTAAGATCCAAGATCTGGTAGTTTCAGAAAAATGATTTAATAGAATGACAACTGCCTTACTTAATTACTAAATTTCGGGTTGGAACGTAAAAAAATCAGTTTCTAGGTTATGAGGCAAATGAAAGAAAAAAAACAAACTTTAACTATATTATTTTTATTCAAAATAACTTCCGTTGGTTTAATACTTTTTTCCCGACGCCCAACAAAGCTCTTTATCCCTTGTTCAAAAAATTTTTTTGGCTTTGAATCAATAGTTTCGAGAAATAAAATGTTACCTCGTTGTCATTTCGTAATATTTTATCTTTAAAAAAAAATGAGTCAAACGCTCTGGCGATAAGTCAGGTGGAATTATATGTCCGTAAAGAACCAAGATCGGGTGGTATCAGAAAAAACGTTTGGTGAAAATTGACAACTTTGCTATCATTTATAAGATGTATTAACTCATTCGTATTATATTCATGTAAGGTTTAGTAAGTATGAGTAACGATAAGTTAAAGGACTGAGTGGCTGAATGTGTTGTCGGCTTTGGTCGATGAAATACAGTCCTCACTAGGTCCCCTGAAAACGAGAAAAGAAAATTAGATGTTTGAGAAATATGGTTTTCATTCATTTTTAAATAAAAGTTAGTAAGTAAATAGGAAGATCGATATCTATTTAATATTTAACATATTGAAATGACCACTTCTGGATGATTTGACTATTCCGGTCTAATATTATCACTTTGGTTTGTCGACATCTTTTGTCATATTGAAATGACAGAGGCGAATACAGCAGCCAGCCATCTTGGTCGTTGAACCCAAGGAGGACAGGATCGCTCTCGCCAGCCTTCTAGTTAGTTCCTTTCTGTTCACTGCTCAACGGGTTTTTAAGATGAATTAAAATTGTAAAATTTAAAGATATACCGCGCTACTTTGTATCGGGTTGTGTTTATTTCATGTATGCAAAATGTATCTGAAATAGACAGTGTTAGATTCGCATGTGGCCTGATATCCCGGGAAATTATCACCTCTCGGGGTTGTCGGATTTGTTAAAAAGATGAATGAATCCTTCCTGATTGAAAGCCAGACGAGCTCTGACTATCCGTTGACATCCAACTCCTATTATCTTTGCTGGCATTCCATAGGTCACATGACAGCCCAGGTAATATGCGAACCGATACGAAAAGAATAACCGCATAAGATTACAACTTTTTTTTTAAATATTTTATTTTGGTTGCATCCTCCTAGCTGGAGTGCAAAAACCACCTTTTCTACATATTTTAAGCTTCCCCCAATGATGACAAGATCATCAACATGTTTTTTTCCTTCATAGCCCCTTTAAATTCACAGATAATTATATACTATTATAGATCCTCAGGTGAATCTATTTACAAATTATTTTTGTATTTCCTCTAGCGTCAGGTTACAGGTTTTGTTATTTTATAAAAATTATATAATGGAATAAACAAGGATACACATTATACATGACTGGACTGAACTAACTCTAATAAAGGTGATAGGGCTCACCTTTTTGACCAAAATTTTGAAAAAACTAACTTACATACTAATCTTAACCTAATTTTTGCCCGACAGTCTGTTGCTTGTGGGAGGGGTGGTGGGGTCATAGTGTTAAACACTGGGCTGGTTAGGTGCTGCAACGAGTCAAAAAACTTGACCTGTCTCCAGCGGATGAACTCACTCACCGATGTCACACCAAGCAACGGGTGCAGGTCAGCGTTCTTTAACCTCTCGAGAGAGGTATGTCGGACCTCTTTTCGCATGATCCCATTCTGAAATGGTTGGAGACATTTAACTGTATTGTCAGTGAAGTGGGTATATAGTGGGGCACCGCACAGCAGAGCTGGCCAGAGGACACATTTATAAATCATCAGTTTGAGACGACATGTAAAAACATTTTCCACTATCCATTGCAGCATGAAATAATTGTAAGGTTTACAAGGACCCTAAAGGGTTAAGGTAAACTTGTATGGTTACTAGTTAAAAAGATGCTACCATGATAAGAGTAATGTGGTTTTGACGTCCCTCCATATGTAATATTTGTACAGTCTGTAATACCTATCATTTTTGAGTGTTTTGGTAGTTTTCGTGCAACTCCTGTTTTTTCTGACCCAGAAGTTTTACTAGAAGAGGGACGCCGTAATCTTGGGAATGTGTGGGGATGCCGAAGAAACCCCGCACAAATAATGTGCAATGCCAGGTATGAACAAAGTTTATGAAGCTGAACAGTTATGAATATAATAGATATCATTAAACAAATGAAATTAAGACTTAATAAAGATTTTAAGTTCCTATTGGAAGGAGAGCTTGCACCTGGGATTATGAAATTGACGGGATCATGTTTCCGTTATCAGATCTCACTTCCGCTTGACCTTCACGCTCAATGGAGCGTTGCTGGTTCGTGAACCATATCGTTAACGGGTCATTAACAAACAAAATAGGAAATAAATTGAATCAAGTGATATCAACAATAGGAACTGATACAATACGAAACGTCGCCCATAAATAATTTTTAAGAAAACATAAAGTCATAGTTTTCTCAATTTAAGCCGATATCCCAATGAATGAATTCACGTTTAGCAATGAACTCGCAGGAAAAACGTTGAAGGTTGTTTGTAATTCGTTTATGAAACATCTTGTTTTCTGCACATCTCCATTTTACAAATAATTATTGGTAGCCATTGAAGCGTCAACAGTCTCGCAATGGCACTGTGAAAATTTCATGCTTTCCAAGTTCCGACACTTAACATTTTCTTGACCCATATTTGCTTGGTTATTATTAGTTCTGTAACTAACTCCCCTTCACTTAATTTCAGCCAGTATGTGTTGTTTCGCCTTTAGTTGGTCGAATGAAGTATTTATACCGTCGTTCGTGACTGTTCAGACAGATACCGTCAGAGAAGCGGGTCATTTATGATTCCTTACGGACAACATTTCCATGACACGTTCCTTACATTTAATGTACTGTAGTAATTGAATTTCATATATATTCTTGTCCTCTTCTACTCTACCGTGGTGGCTGCAGTGATAGTCCTTTTACATGGCTGGGCCAACAGTTCTCAGTCGAAAACCAGCACTCTCTTCCAGCATCCTTCTCCTCTTAAGTTTTCGAGGTTCTTCCTCTTATTCGCTTATCGAACATCATCCATGGCTAGTGTCCACTTATCCATTCCACCAACATCTACCGAACCATCTGAGGTGGTTTTCCTCGACAGTAATATCTGCTGGCTTTGTTTCGATGTTCGTTCCGGTAATTGTCTCACTATATCTCTCGTTGCTTACTCTCAATCCCCATCTGCACGGGGTTGGATCTTGCTTTTTGTTTAAAGGTGTGTTGTGTCAACCCCTTAATTTCGAATAATTAGAAGTTCCCCTCTTCTCGGTACAGAAAATATTTACTTATGTTTCCATAGTGTAATAATAAACTTAAGGCGTCAGTAGGAGAGGGAAGCTGCTGGTGGGGGAAACATCCGCGGGTGGGGGACCCCCACAATATAACCGCCCCGTCTTGGGGCAGACGCCAGAACGTACAGAACCGGCACTTGGAACACCTCTCTCTCTTTCTCTCCTCCTTGGGTGAGGCAGAGGTCTCCCTCCCGGACGTCGGTTGCCGTGGCCCTACAAACTTTACCTAGTAGCGTCTCCCACGCCAATCCTGTCTTCTTCTCTCCGGTTCACACTCGCCTTTGGGATCCGGACGCTTTTCGCCTACCCTTAAATACCGAGTGTAAATTCGTGGTAATTCCAAGACCACATAAACTACATATAAACCTACCCTGTCCCTCTTCTCCTGAACATAGTGCACTGTCGGGGCACACCTAAGATCTTATGGAGTCAGATCAAAACGAATAGGCCACCAGCAGAGGTGTAAGACCACAGGTCCACCTCATATTATCTCTTTCTAGGCGCTCGCCGGACGGTGGCTAGAGGTTGTAGCGACCCTAGCCCGCTGCGGGCGTCCTCTCCCAATTTTGGGGATATTTGACATTTAACCCGACAAGGTCAAATAACCAGATTCGATACAGTAGTTAAACATGGTAAGATAAGTCCTTTAATGCATCTCTTTCTTTGTATCTTTCGATACCGTCTTCTTGTTTAACTATCGGCACCTGATGCAGTTCTAGAGTCTGCCCACTACTTAGATCCGTTCTCTGATCTCCGTAATTTTTGAGTCCGTTTTCGGCAGGGTGCGTAGTATCCAGGGTTCTGGATTTTACTTTCAAAAACCTGTTCATGCTCGAAACTTTTCTCATTAGTTTTTCCTTTTTTTTCCAATTACGAACACCTTTTTCGTTCAACAAGATTGTAATTTGTAGGAAATATGTTTCCTAAAGCCTCTCACATAACCTCTCATCCTTCGGCAGTGCAGAGTTAAGAAGCCCCTGATGGATGCCCATGCATGTCTCAAGTTCTTTAGATACATGGTTGGACAGCCTGATTGTATTTCGGGTATTTTTCTCTTGGTCTTTCTTCATCGTCCATCGGTTCTTCAAAGATAGGTTAATATCGAATTTATGATGTAACATAAAAAACTGGAAATAATAAGGCATTCTTACCCAGAGAAACATTTTTATTAACGAACCGTACAAAAGGCGAGTGTCGATGTGGGGTTCGACTAAGTTTAATTTAGTTATTGAGTTAACCTTAACTTAGTTTTAGATTTAGTTTTCTGCCTTTAATTCAAAAGTCCATCACCTGTCCCCGTTCGCAGTTGAGTTCTTTTAACTGATATTTTTTGTTGGAGTCCTCCATTGGAGTCCTGTTTGGCTCATAAATACAGAGGGGTCCAAAAAAAATGTATCCACTGTTTAAAAGTCCATAACTTGCAAACTAATTGACGGAGTTGTCTCATTTTTGGTAGTGTAATAGTTTGTAGTTCTGGCAATCGCCATACAAGCCATATGATTGGGCCATTCTTCTTTGAAGGCACAGTTACCGGTGAGGTGTACCTTCAGAAGCTTCAAATATCCATTTTACCTGCCATCCAAGACTTGTATGGAGACGGAAGATTTTACTTTCAACAAGATGGTGCCCCAGCCCACTACCACAATCGTGTTAGGGCTTATCTCGACGAAAATCTACCAGGAAGATGGATAGGCCGTAGAGGTGCTGTAGAGTATCCACCACGTTCCCCAGACTTAACTCCTCTGGACTTTTACCTGTAGGGAACACTAAAGGATGTCGTTTATCGACAAAAGCCACGCACATTGGATGAACTTCGAGAATCCATCGTACATTCATGTGCAAATATCCAACTGAACACGTTGCAGTCAGTAGTTCGTGCTGCAGTTCGGCGGCATCGTTTGTGTGTGGATGTTAATGGTGACCATTTCGAATACCTACAGTGATATCTTTAAGTTGGACTTCAAGCAACACTTTCACCAAAAATGAGATAACTCCGTCTATTAGTTTGCAAGTTATGGACTTTTAAACAGTGGATACATTTTTTTGGAGCTTTCTGTATTTCTATCTATGTATTATTTTTTTAATAAATAAATAGATAGGAATTAAGAAAAAAAAAAATGATACGCTACGCCTCGGAAACGCTGTTCACGGTACAAATCAACCTTTATGAACAGCGTACGTTCTGCGAATCAGTAACGCTTTACCAAAGAAGTCGTCCAGTGTTGCCCTGGATCCGCACACGGCTGACTTTAATAGGGCTTATTCAATGACGGGTCTCGTCGCCAGCTCTTTTTCAACCCTGTCTTCCTATTTGTCAGATGTCCGCCCTAACTGTGCCACGTATGTAGGACAATAATCACAGCGGACCTGCACTAACACCTTGTGTGCTTCTGTGTCAATGCGCGTGAGCATTCTTCCTTCAGGCGGAACCGAATCTTTTCATCATTGTCATCTTTACATCACGGCATCGCATCACTGTGAGAAAGATGGCCCGAAGTATGGCAGTAAAATGAAATGGATAAGAATTTTCGCTATAAGTGTTAATATTATTTTCAGGAAAATACATTACTACCTCAACGGCTGTTTCCCTGTGGAGATGCCAGGGTCACATAAGTTACAGTTTAATAACAATAAATAAATAAATGAAAAAACACACACATATATATATAATTAAATAGTTAAATTGAAAATAAAAGAAATTTTATGGATGGTTTTATTATTGAAACTGTAACTGATGAGTTTGTGCTAGGACACAGTCTAAGTTAATAAGGGGCATGGAAAATTGCATTTCACGCTTAAACAAAGGAAAATTTTAATTTTCGAACGCATAAAGTGGAGGAACAATGCTAAGAGATGTTTGAGTTCGGACAGAAAGTTTGATATTTTTTGTTTTCTTAAATTTGAAAACCATCGTCTCTTCTTCATATTATTTAACTATTCAGATTTATTTTCCTTAGCTTATATTGTTTTTTAACAGCACTTAATTATTATTGTTTTTTCTTATATTGTTGGAGACATGTGCTTTGTTTCCGTTCAGGTAACCTCGATGGTAGTTTGGATGGACACACTACTAAGTTGTTGCAAAAATCTTTGTAGATAAAAGTAGGTTATTTAGAAATTCGAAGCTCCCATCATAGCCATTGATCTTCGTCTGATCACATACTAATCTTTACATCTTTATTTTCGATATCTAGTCCAAACAAGGAGGGCCTTGAAGACTGGTATTCAACACCATCACATTTCGGTGTAGCACCCCATGTCTTAAAGCAGTGAGAATCACAATTTTGTCTTACGGCGTGAAGTGTTATTTTAATTACAGCAACGTTTCATGCACAAGGACTTATAACAACGTAGTGTGCGTGAAAGGATACCTATTTATCTTATTTACATAAAGTGGGCAGAAAGTGGATCGGCACTTCCATATTTCTGCCTTAATTGAATATGTATTTGGTCTTTGTGTTCCTAGGTGTCTACTAGGAGTATCTAGAGCGTGGTGTACTGACCACAGTATATCGCATATAAGAACTGGAAGGGTCTGCTCACATCGCCGCCTGCTGTCCCCGCTACCCGCTTGGCATTGTGAGACAGAACAGGTTTGGAAGGTCATTCGAAGCGATTAAATAAAAGAGAAATACGTATCAGTTGCGTTGTTTGGACTTTTGCATTCCTTCACAGCTGCGGATGTGGCGACTGGCAAAGAGCCAGTTTCTTGCAGAGGACTGTGAGTTAGAGGCACTATATATTTTATCGAATCCTATGTCATAAGAAATAATCCTTTTTGTGGTTTGGTTAAGAAAGAGAATGACTCCACGAGTTATAAATTATCCGTCCTAAACAAAATAAATAAGTAAAGCAAGGATATACAGAAGAATTCTTCAGGTCAAGAAGATTATCAGGGTTTAGAACCGGTCTCTAATTGCACTAATTGTACGAGGATCCGTTTTGACGATAATATTCCTCGTCTTGAAGAAGAGTATCCATGGTGAATCGGATGCTAACAGGTCCTCAAATGGTGGCTATTAGTCAAACTGCCACGTGGCTGGAGTTTTATCCCAGAAGGTGTAGGATATCTAAAACACATGGCCCTTCATTCGACGTGTCCAATTGTTTTTATTTTCATAAAAAAATAAGTGCCATGCTTTATTGAGTGCTTTCAAGTGTATTTTATCAAATTGTTCTTTAAATTATATTTTTGACGATTTTATTTACATATGCTTAAAAAAAGATAAGTTACTACCTGTTACTGATATTTTGCTTATATATATATATATATATTGTAACCTACCTCATTTTTCACCATTTCCCTTTCTACTTTATTTGATCAATTTACCTTAACTAATTTGGCAGGTCCGTCATGAGATCTTTAATTCAAATTGTTTTATGTCTTTGACATAGGAATTTATCCCGATTGAATCGCCCGATCTCAAGGCTAATGTTGTAGTTATTAATAAATTGAGAAACTAGGAATTGTGAAATATATTCAAATATAATGATTATAATAAATAATTATAATTAACAAAGATTATTGACAAAAGTATAAAAAAATATTCAATTCCTTTTAAATTAGGATAATTACTACTAATTACAAACATGAATTTGAGCTCAATTTCTTTTAATGGATCCATAATAAAAACAATATTAATATCACCCAATCGATGATCTTCCTGTAATCCAATCAACGTTACTTTCTGCTGTTGGTTCTTCTCCTCTCTTCCTGTATGGTAACCGCCAATTCGGGAGCTTGCTAAGTCCGTTCTTCTCGACGGTTGTGCTAAGACTGCTGGTTTATCTCATCCCCACTCCTAGGAGCATAAGGGAAAATGCTTACCAGATGTGAGGATTCCTGGTCTATATTCTCAAATATTATGAATGTTACAATATATATATATTGTAACCTGCCTCTTTTTTCACCATTTCCCTTTCTACTTTATTTGATCAATTTACCTTAACTAATTTGGCAGGTCCGTCATGAGATCTTTAATTCAAATTGTTTTATGTCTTTGACATAGGAATTTATCCCGATTGAATCGCCCGATCTCAAGGCTAATGTTGTGGTTATTAATAAATTGAGAAACTAGGAATTGTGAAATTCAAATAAAATGGTTATGACAAATAATTATAATTAACATAGAGTATTGACAAAAGTATAAAAAAATATTCAAATCCTTTTAAATTATGATAGCTACTACTGATTACAAAACATGAATTTGAGCTCAATTTTTTTGAATGGATCCATAATAATAAACAATATTCATAACACCAACCTACAACTTATCCGCCCATCTGTCTCAACACACCATGGTCTTCAATAACGTTCAACTGCTTTTCTTCTCTTCTCTTCCTGTAATCCAACCAACGTTACTTCCTACTGTTGGTTCTTCAATAGTATGGTAACCGCCAATTCGGGAGCTTGCTAACTGCGTTCTTCTCGACGGCTGCGCAAAGACTGGTTTTCAGCTCATCCCCACCCCTAGGAGTATAAGGAGAAATGACCCTTGCCATATGTGAGGGTTCATGATCTTTATTCTCAAATATCATGAATGTTACAATATAACTGATACACATATTCTATCTCATATCAATCAGTATGTTCTTATGTTATTATCTGTATTTATCTTTATTATTTTTATCGTACAGGTCTCGCTCGACAACTCAATGACAGTTCCTGCTCCAGCTCTCACTGGCTCCTAACATTTCGAGTAAGTAACTTTCTTCTGTCAGTATTGAAAGATATATTTTTAGAAGTGTTTTTAATATATGTTCGGTGGTAGAAAAACAATCCCTATTTGAGTAAAAGTGTCCTTAATACTGTTTATAGGCACTCATATGGTGTAGTGGTTGCTTTATGATAGGTTCTGGAATGGAAATTAATAGATGGGGTGCGAATTGATTTCATTTCCATAAATAGAGGTAGATCCTGGAGCCAACCAGGATAGCCTGCCTTTCAGCCCTAAATGGAGTATATAAGGGCATAAATTCCCCCTCCCCCCCCCAAAAAAAAAAACGTGAACCCGAAGTGGAAGGTTCAATGCTATGGTATTTTGTCTGCATATAATTATATTTACTTTATGCGGTGAGTTACACAGATAACAGCATATTATACAATAGGGGTTGTGAAAACGAACTAATCTTTCTTTATATTGTCAATTTTGTTGTTGGATGGATCCCACTATCATTAATAATGATTAGACAAATATCTTGAAGGATTGAGACTCGACCCGGTACCTCTCCAATAACCGAAGGTGGTTCTGTTTGTCCGAATTCTCGCCATTCGATGTAAGAGCACATTGAACACGCAAGCTGGCAGAGAGGATATCATTCCACGATTCGTTCAAGGATCAAAATTCTATTTTTTCCCATTGTTTAGGACGGTTTGCTTTACAAGCTCAAAAGATATTTACCATAGACCCCTTTTCCTAATCCTAGAGTCTTACCTTACAAATCGCTTCTTCCAAGTCCACTGTGGTATAGAATATTCTAAATAATATGTCATAAAAGCAGGAGTTCCACAGGGCACTGTCCTAGGTCCCATCATCTTTTACATATATACTGCTGATGTCCCCTCTACTCCCAATACCTTTTTGCCAACATTTGGAGATGGCACTGCAGTTCTGTCATCCCACCCAGACCAAAATATAGCATTCAATAACCTTCAAAAAAACATTGATGAGATCGAATATTGGTGCAACCAATGGCGGATCAAAGTTAATGACGCAAAATGTTCCCTCAGCACCTTTACCCTTTGCCGTAAGTCCTGTCCATGAGATTTTTTTTAAATCGATTCCTGTTTCTCTATCCGAGACAGTACGGTATTTAGGCTTCCATCTTGACAAAAGGCTAATATGTAACCCACACACGAGACTAAAAAGATAAGAACTGAACATACACATTGGACAACTTTACATACTACTTCAAAGGACATCCCATCCCTCAATAAAAAATAAATTACTAATCTACAAAGTTATGCTTAAGCCAATCTGGACATACGTAATAGAGCTGTGGGGCAACGCAAAAAAGTCGAACATCAAGGGCATCAAATCCTTTCAATCCAAAACAATGATTTATAATTCATAATCTTTTAATAAAACAATCATTTCCTGAGAACAATGGTTAATGCCCCTTATTACGACACCAACAAAACACTTCATAATGATCTTAACATACCTTACATTATCGAACTCATCCCTTCCAAGCTCATGAAATTCCATGTTAAACTATCCAATCACCCTAATCCCTTAGCACAGTCATTGCACTGCACCACTCATCACTATAACCTCCTCGGAGACTTAAACGGCAGTGGCCTCGTGACGTAATGTAAATACGTGACAGTGGGAGTCCTGGCAATGGCCAGTTTCTACAATCATCTGTTGAGCGTATGTGGCTCTCGCGAACTTGGTCAGCTTCCATTGGCCCGTATCCTGTGACGTGGCTGAAGGAGGAGCGTGGGGACTTCCCACTATTTCTCTTCATCTTTCGCATGCGAGGGAGGTGACAAACCATTTAGGAGGTCTTTCCGCTGTTTGTAAACACTGTATGAATGAGCGAGTGAATGGAGAATGTATGGTATAAATGAAAACATTGAACACAAATATGTATCACAAAAAGATTTTGAAAAAAAACATACTATAACGAATAAAAAATGTCAAAAATATTCCAACAACATAAATCCAGCTTTACTGTTTGTTTGTTATTTTGTCAATAATTTAGGTATTTACATATTTTTTTTTTAATCGTTAAGTGAAATTTTTACATACATTGTTAAACTCAGAAACAAATAAAATATTTTACATAAAAAAAATAAAATATCGATGAGTTTTTTTCAAAATTGTCTATTTCATTTTTTTATTCAAAGAAACATCTCGTGACTTCGTTCGCAATCGTATAAACAAATCGTAACAAGGATTAGTTCTCGAAGAATAAAATATTAGACAAAGAAAGGAACAAGCTCTTTAAAGGTCAAATCAAACTTTCTTTACTAAAGTTTTTACCTATTACTTTTTAAACATGTATAGACAATGAATGTACAATACCTTTGTAGCAATCGCAAATGACAGTGTAAAATTGTATAAAATGTAGCCAAGTTACAGGACATACAATCACCTATTGTAAATAGATTCATTTTTATACAACGCAGAATCTATATTGTATAAAAATTATGGATAATTTTTAATAACAAGAGAATATGAAGGGGGGGGGGACTTCTGCAAAAAAAATACAGAAAAATATTAGACTTGCCTGCCACAGATTTCGCAATGTAGGTGAGATTCGGATATCATCCGACTGACTCCTTACACTGACTGTTAGTTATGTAATAATTAGTGATCAACATGTTATGCGATTGCCTATTAGTTATAATGGAGATCGGAACTAGATATGATATGAGTGTGAAGAGCCAGTCATACGAGGTTCAAGGTACAAGAAATGGTGTTAATAATATCAGCTGTTTACAGATCACCCTATTTATGAGAGAGTTCTATCTCAGGTCAGCAGCATGCGTCTGACCTTAGTTTAGTCTGGCCGTCACACTCGGAGGGGACTATTTTGTATCGAAGTTAGTAAAGGTTTTATTATTGCAGTTCCGTTAATTTGTTATGTATATGTAGGCTTTTGTTTTTTTTTTTAAACCAGGCACCCTCATATTTTCACTTTTGTGTCTATTAGTCTCTGAAGATCTGCTATGGTCCTTGCGCAGGGGACTCGCAAGCTACAGATAAGAACTTATACATGGAGGTCCCGTTATATGTAAATGAAGGCATGGCAATATATCCAGTTCCATAATACAGCACCTTTTTTTTTTCTTTTAACAACCACATCACATAAAAAAATAACAATCACAAATCGCAATGTAAAATTTTATAAAATGTAGCCAAGTAACAGGGCCTATTGTAAATAGATACATTTATGTAGTATATACTTCCATAATTTATAATAACAAGGGGATATGAAGGGGGGACATGAATAACAAAAATTTATTGTCATATTATTCCCAACTCGTCAAACAAATGCTTTGTTTTGATACTATTTAAGTAGGATATCCGATTAAAAATCTAGTTCATCAGTAATGTGTTTGATGTTTTATCACTTTAGAGAAAGTCATTAAAACTGTTTAAAAAAAATAAAAATACTTTGTATTTATGTGATGCATCATACTTGAATATAATTTTGATTCATTTTGACATACACTGCTGTATAACATACATAGAGGTAGACTGGCAAAATATGTTTGCCCAGTACCTGTTTGAATGTCTATCAATGTGTGGTATGGGATCTGATTGCTATGTCGAAATAACTCCCCGCATTTTGACTTTTTGTGGCGCATGTGGGCTCTTGAGGAACTCCACGGTGCTTTCATGTCACTCACCAGCCGAGTTAGGGTGGCTCTTTCCCTCTCTCCGTGAACAATATTTCCTCGGTTCATTCGCGGTCCAAACCACCCTCCTGATAAAGGTTGTCCCAGAATTAAAGCAAGATTTGATTTAAATAGAAAACACAGATTTTAGTATTTTTGTTGTTAGCCTTTTATTGAATTATAAAGTAAATAGGATAGGGTTATTTATGGAATAACATATCGGGCAAATGGCCTCCACGACTTGGCTGGCACAAACGCACTCTTTTGTCGAAATTTTCCATGACCGTTTGGGATAAATGTGGTTGGATTTCGTTGATTCAACGTTGAATTTTCTCTTTTAATCCACGGGTGGATGTGGGCTTGTTGACATACACCTTTGACTTCAAATAACCCCATAAAAATAAATCTAAAGGTGTCAAATCACACGATCTAGGGGGCCAATTCTGATCACCGAAACGAGAGAGTAAACGACCTGTATGGCATGTGGCACCATGTTGTTGAAACCACATATTTACCACATCAATATCATCCAATTTCGGCACGGTCTACGACGCCGAATTGATGTTCCTGGATTTTCAACAACACTCTCATGGACTTCAAGGGTTCCCTCCGCAATTTTTTTTTTTTTTTTACAAAAAACCCCTTTATTGATCAACATTATTTACAAACAGATGAACAAAATTCAATGTACAAGATTTACAAATTTCTCTGCATACGCATTCGAATATTTTTTATTTTCCGCAAATTTGTTGTTTTTTTTCAAAACCCCTTTATCAAAATTTTTACAATTTAGAAATTTTCGATTTAAAAATTTCTCCTCTTACTGCATACACAGATGCATTCGAAGGAGGGTAGAATTACAATAACAATATTCTATATGAAGTTAAAATTACAATGCACTGGGTACAGGACTAGGTAATGGGGCTCACCTACAGATTACAATGAGGGAAACGCGCAGGAGTCCGTGGGCCTGGAGTTGTGGAGGTCCGATGGGGCTCTGTGTCTTGATAACACAAACACTAAAACTCAAAACAGTGTCTTATACGGCTTGTCAACACTATACAATTGTAATCAACTCACGCAATTTTTTTTTTTTCTTCTTTTTCAAAACCTCTTTATTTTATATATACAATAAACAAAAAAAAATTCGATTACAATTTTCTCCTCGTACTGCATTCGCAGATGCATTCGAAGGAATGCATAAATATGATACATTTCAGTTTGTAGTAAAAAAGTCAAAAAAACACATCTAAAACACTAGGTGATGAGGCTCACCTTCTGCTTACAACCGTCGCAAATTTGTTTTTTTTTTTATTTCAAAACCTCAACAAAACAATACAATGTACAAAAGAAAAATAACAAAATATTTGGATTACATATTTCTCCTCTTACTGCATTTACATGCATTTGGCGGAGTGCCTAAATATAATAAATTTTTATTGTCGTTAATAGTTCATTGTTCTTATACAACACTAGGTGATGAGGCTCACCTTCTATTGGTCGCAAATTTGAAGCATTTAAGTTGAGTCTGAAGGGACTTAGGAAGTCAACATGTCAGAGACGGTCTCTCCGAATTACAACGTTTCTATTTCCACCGATGTTTCTACAGTAAAGAGTTGATGGAAATGCTGGCCATTAGCACGGGAGAAGAAAATGGAATAGCTAGCCAGTGGAGAAAGACGACATGCTAGAAGCGGCAATTATAACTTTCATAGTCAGTTACACTTTCTAGCTGGGGCTGTGTCCGTTGGTTCAGTCTGTAACCAGGCTAAGGGTGCCGTCGCATCTCTCGTGGTTCGTGCGTGAGCACGAATGTTCGCACGTGCATTAACAGATTAAATGTTCGTTTACTGTTCATATACACAATTCTGTAGGATGGACAATTGAGCTAGGTGTACTTCACCTATGCATTACCACAGGAAACCGATGGATAAAGCCTCTTTGAAAGTAAATAACTAAAGTGGTTGAGTGCTGTACCATGCAGTATTACCTCTTGATTGATTTCATAAGTTTTATTATGCTAGTTTTATTAGCATACACGCTGTAAATTTTACATCAGACAATAATTAACTGATTAATGACAGTCATTATTTCTCATATCATGGTTGAGTTAAAGTTGAAACCTAGATCAAAAATAAAAATGGTATATCATTAGTCAAGGCGTTGTGATATTTGATACCCTGCTCAATATGAGATTGTTTTCAATTACCATATAATTAATTATGACTCGTTCTAATGTTTTATTTCGGTTTGTCTTTTCATATATTAAATATATACATGGTGCATTAAATGAAATTGACATATCACCTCTTGTTGTATACACTGGTTGAGTTTAAATTTTGAACGAGTCTTTATTGACAGTTTTAATGACTTATAATGAGTAATGAGTCGTGTGTTACTGTACATCATCCGTCTTGCTGTGTCTTGAAAATTTGAAAACAATCTTTGTCATGTTTCATCAATCATCGCCAATTATTTGACCATAAGGCAGCAGTCGTTTGAAGAACCCGATTTCGTGAAGAATATTGATCTCTGAATCCACTTTTATTACTTATGCGGAACGGTTAGCTGGTAACGGATAGCATTTTCAGTTGTTCCTCAGGAGTCTGTTGTAAAGTGAGATAGATTCTTTTCCGTTCTAATACTTTCGGGACAACAGAAATTCCTCAAATTTTGTACAGAGAACCCTTGAGGGTCAAATACAGGTCTTGTTCGTCATGTCGTATTTCAGCCAGATAAAGACACGCCATCACTGCCGGTAACCTTAAAAACTCATTTGTTGTCACTCCTTGAATGTTCAATGCATTTTTGCTTTAAATCAACCTCAAGAGTTCCGTTACAACCGTGCAACAACAACAACAATGAAGAAATAGATCAGATCAGGTCACGGAATCATGACGATTTTGACCGGACGGAGAAAAATCGCATGAATATGAACTAAGTTCTTCTTATGTGCTCTTCTAGAGGGACTGTAACACGTTAAATCATCTCTCGTCTATATAAAACTATTTTTTTGTCTCTTTCATAGTCAGTGCAATGCATTTTGATGTTGTTTGACTTTACACATTAAAAGCTACTCGGTTCAGATTTATTTTATTATCTATTTTATAGTTACCTTAGTTAGATAGTTGTATACAGTGGCGTAACTATATCATCTGGGGCCCGTGGCAAATTCCTTTAATGGGGTCCCCGTCATTAAGCTTTATTATACTTACGAGAAGTTTACTTACCAATAATTTGTATTATAGTATATATATTTTAATATTTTTATAAATAGGTACAATATTTCTGAGCTCGCGGCCACTTGGGCCGGGCCCTCTTGGGTCGGGGGCCCGTGGCATTTTGCCAGCCCTGCCACCTTGTAGTTACGCCTCTGGTTGTATAGTAGGTTTTTTAGTTTCTATTTACTCTGTACTTTGTATTTTTTCCTACTTTGCACAATACATTGCAGTCTTGTCATCCCACTCAGACCCCGATATAGCAGCATCCCCATAACCTTCAAAAACACCTTGATTGGTGCAACCAATGGCGGATTAAAGTTAATAAAGCAAAATGTTCCCACATTACCTTCACCCTCTGCCGTAAGTCCTGTCCATGAGATTTTTTTTAAATCAATTCCTGTTTCTCTATCCGAGACAGTACGGTATTTAGGCTTCCATCTCGACAAACGGCTGACCTGGAACCCACATACGAGGCTGACCTGGAACCCACATACGAGGCTGACAAGACAAGAACTAAACAGACGCTTTGGACAACTGTACAGACAACTTCAAATGACATCCCATCTCTCAATAGAAAATAAACTACTTATTTACAAAGTTATACTGAAGCCAATCTGGACATACGGAATAGAGCTATGGGGGACAGCAAAAAAGTCGAACATCAAGCGTATCCAATCCTTTCAATCAAAAGTCCTACGAACAATAGTAAATGCCCCTTATTATGTAAGCAACAAAACCCTTCATAACGACCTTAATATACCTTACATTCTTTAACTCATCCCTTCCAAGTTCATAAAATTCCATAGTAACCTATCCAACCACCCTAGTCCCCTAGCACAGTCATTGCACTGCACCACTCATCCCTATAACACCTCCTCGGAGTCTAAAACGGCAGTGGCTTCGTGAAAAATACCTAAAATACCAAAATAAGTATATTGTATTCAGTCTCTTTGTTATGAATGTATACCGATTACTAGAATTTTAATCATAAGCCACTCTTTCCAAAATCTCAGATAGACAATTAAAAATGAATTTATTATTTTCCGTACTCCCTAGAGAGATGGGAGACGAACTCACGATGGGGGACAGCAAAATAGTTGAACATCAAGCATATCCAATCCTTTCAATCTAAAGTGCCGAGAGCAATAGTAAATGCCCCTTATTACGTCAGCAACAAAACCCTTCATAACGATCTTAATATACCTTACATTTCATAATGTTATGCCTGGATATGCCAATGGATGCAGGTGTAATGCCAAAAAGAAAAGATAGACCACAACAAAACGCCTCCTCCGAACGTCTCCCGTAACTAACTCATTTGTTTTTATTTTAACTTCCAATTCTGCTTTTGCGATTTGGCAAAGATCACATATCGGTAAATACTGTTACTTTTGAAGTAGCTAAAATAATAGGAACTGAGTCACTCTGTTTTTTTACTGAAAAAAAAAGAGAAATTTTGTTGATATATTTTCCATTTTTGTAGAATATGGTAACCCTGTTTCTTCCTGCCCTGATTCATTCATAAGTACTCTTTTTGAATGCACATTATTACATAATAATAATAATAATGTTGATTAACTCTACTATTTTATGTTTAACAATATTTTTGCCACTTTCAGATAAGCATCGGTTCCCCTCTCGGCGGTGAAGAGTATGCACATAAAGCATGCAACATGGTGCTGGTCCTGCGCACTTGCAGTAACGATACTAGTCATCTCAGTCACACAAGGTAATCTAAACATTTATAACACTAACACAGTGCACGGTAGTTTAAAAAAAAACAAAAGAAAAAAATGTCAAAAAACAAAAGCACACTGTTTTTTTTTAATATTCAATGAACTAATTTATTAGCTAATTAAAATTAAATGTGTAACAATTAATTTTAATACGGTTTCCCCGTAGTTTTTTTTAACTCATTTATCTTTTTCAGTACATATAGAAAACTTAGTATTTACAGGCACAGTCATTGCACTGCACCACTCATCCCTATAATCCTCCTCGGAGACTAAAACGGCACTGGCCTCGTGACCTGCTATAAATGCATGACAGTGGGAGTCCTGGCTATGGTCAGTTTCGACAATCATTTCCTGAGCGTCTGTGGCTCTTGCGCTCTTGGTCAGCCAACGCTGGCTCGTATTCGGTGACGCGGCTGACGGAGGAGAATGGGGTACTTCCCAAGACTCCGATTTGGGAGGTCTCTGGGCTGTTTGTAAATACTGTATAAATGAGCGAGTGAATGATGAATTGTGATTATGGTATGAATGAGAACATTTATCTCAATTGCTTATTGCCTAATAGGGCAGATTGTAATTTTAGCACAATAAAGATGTTATATATAAATACTATGTAAGTATTTACAGAACACAAAATGTACTCTAATGTACCGCAAAGATATTCGTCTTAGGACTAGTTTTAAACCTAAATAACATCCCGATTGATACAAACGTTCCTGTGCATAAATAAAGTTGTAAGCATACATTGGTGGCATTCCAAGCCCTTATTGTACCCGATAATGCTCCTGTGTTCATCATACAAATCCTGGCCTATAATATCCAGTGATTCTGGTCAACAACTATTGAATCCTTTCCAGTAGTGCTGTCATGTTTTTGTTCTGACTTTCTAATTGCAATATACAATAGTAAATGATCCGTGCAAAGATATACAATCGAATAAACAAATGAGTCACAAAATGATTAAATATCTTATGCGAAAGTCAACAATGGGTTAATGCCCCAGGAGCTGTGCAATAACCTAGTCCGATCTATAATTATATTTTAGTCACATTTCAGGGATATGATTTTTTTACGCGGTTATCCTTAATTATTTTCGAGGTTTTATCTTCAATCGCCCATCTGCGTAATCAGTTATGTCTTGTTACTTTTAGATCAATTAATCTTGCATTACGAAATGCACGTATTCGTCTTGTCAGTAACGTAATGTGTCCCAATTTAAAAACACTGACTACGTAACTAATAAAATTTCGAAAAACAAATCTTTTACGTGACCAAAAACAAGTCAATTTTAGATTTTTTTTATCTGCAGAATGGTTGATCTATCCCCTTGTGGCTGACATGCCCTAAAACAAACAAATTATCAGTGTTCGCTCAATTATTAACGCTCTTGTGCGCTCTCCTTTGGAATTTTTTATTATCAATTCAGTTATTTTATAATATGTTTTTTAAAAGGATTAAAAAAAAAAACATCGTTCATTTGTTCAACGAGCTCGTCCGACTTGTTTCTTTGCATAACCAAAAGGACCAGTTCATCTTTCGCCCAAAGGATTTTTTTTTTCAAATTAAAAGACCGTTCAGAGTTATATTTTAATTTTGTTCACGAATTGTTAACTTTAAAATAACCAACTGCGCATCAAATCATTTCAATCAAAAGTCCTGAGAACAATAATAAATGCCCCTTATTACGTCAGCAAAAAAACCCTTCATAATGATCTTAATAAACCTTACATCCTCATCCCACCCAAGTTCATAAAATTCCACAGTAGCCGATCCAACCACCCTAATCCCCTAGCACAGTCATTGCACTGCACAACTCATCCCTATAATCCTCCTCGGAGACTAAAACGGCAGTGGCCTCGTGACCTGCTGTAAATGCGTGACAGTGGAAGTCCTGGCAATAGTCAGTTTCTCCAATCATGTCCTGAGCGTCTGTGGCTCTTGCGCTCTTGGTCAGCCTCCGCAGGCTCGTATTCGGTGACGCTGCTGACGGAGGACCGATGGGGGATTTCCTAAGACTCCGCTTCCTCTTTCACATGTGAGCGAGGCGACATCGATGTGGATTTGGGAGATCTCTGGGCTGTTTGTATGAATGAGTGAGTGAATAAAAATTGTAAATATGCCATGAATGAGAACATTTATCACAATTAATTGTTGCCCGATGGGGCAGATTGTAATTTTATCATAATAAAGTTGTTGTTGTTTTACTATTCTAAAATAACCAAAAACTGTGTAACGAATGCAGGTCCAAAAAACCGACTTCGGGTGGCTCGGATTGATCATTCGTGATTAGGGAAATTTACCCTCGTTCGCAAAAGCATGTCATTTGTCATTTATTGTTGGAAGATTCCAGAACATACGCTTGAAACTTCTGCTCTAATGAAAGATGGTCTTATGGGATTGTGCGGTAGTTTTCAGCACTTGGTAAGCCCAGATGGCTTGTAAAACTACCTTTCGTTTCGTGGACAACCGAGTAATCTTCTTCAGATGCCTTCTTTGAACTCAATCTTTATTTCTTGTAAAGTCTTAAAAAACCGCATCATAATAATTTTTTTTCTTCGGAAATTCTTCTTGAAATAAACAATTGTTAACACAACCCGAAGACGAAGACGAAAGGGTGCATACTTGAATAAAATATTAGTCAATATAAACAGTGGTACAAATTATTTAAACAAAAGGGTCAAATATAGATTTAACATGTTATTTTCACGTCTCGCGGCCAATCCCTACAATACAAAATCCTCCGCAATATACCCAATAGTCCTTTCTTTATCAACAAGCGTACCCTTCACGCTGATCTCAACATCCCATTCGTTAAAGACCTGTTTACCTCCCACTAACAGAACTGCCATTAGCGCCAACCCAGAGCGACGCCTGAGGCGAAGGTGGCCTCGCGAACTCCTTCAAACCAACTAGCATTTAATTCATAAGTGAACTCTGTGTCATAAAGTGACAAGGAAAGTAATTGAGTAATGAAATGACCCCCCCAAAAAAAAAAAAAAACATGTTTAAAATAACTTGTATTGATTCCATTCATTTATTTCAAAAAAGATATTTTTGTATTTAAGATAAGGTTTGTAACAACCTAGTCAAGATCTAGATAGCTTAGACTTATTCTACAATTGTCGTCTCCATAGCATTATTAGTGCATCCAACCACGAGCTGATTCGATTCGCTACTACCACCCTTAAGCATTTTTCGGACGATATTAGGTATTTTTAGCGCTCTACTCAATATCGTGAGGGGAAATAAGCTTATATAAGTTTTAGACAACCAAAATAATGGTTGAGGGGTTATTTCCTAGCGCCACCCCCTTTGTAATTATTTTTAAAATTGTTTCAGGGCGTCCCCGCCGAGACGGATGGATCCTGAAGGACAACTCTGTGATGTGGCAGGAGTTCGTCCTCCTCGACGGAGACGCGAACCCGCTCCTGGCAGTCTCCAACAAGACCCACAAGCTGCCACCGCGGCACAATCCTGAGGAAGCCACCTTGGAGGAGTTCAAACAGCTCAAGGTAACTTCTTCGGTCAATACTACGACTCAGGATCTAGGGAGCAATGTTTCATGTCATTGTCGAGCCCGAAGGAAGGGCCTACTTTCTTCAAAATCAGTTTTAATTATTCAACTTATTTATGCATGTTGTGTCCAACCTCTTAGTTACGAATAATTAGAAGTTCCCCTATTCTCGGTCCAGAAAATATCTACTTATGTTTCCATATTTTAAAATAAAGCTTATAACGTCAGTAAGAGAGGTGGAGAAAATAGTGGGGGAAACAGCCGCAGGTGGGTGAACCCCCCGACCACGGCTGACCTGCCTATATAACCGGGTCATCTTGGGGCGTACGCCAGAACGTACAGAACCGGCACTTGGAACACTGGTCTCTCTCTGCACTCGCGCTTGCTGCTCTACTTAAACCGTGGTCTTCTCATTCAACTACCTCTGCATCTCTCTCTCCTAGCCTCGCTATGTTTTAGTTCGGTGTTGTCAGACCTCACAACTTTCTAGTGGGAATCTCTGCCTTCGTCTCGCTAAAACTAGCACCTCCTTGGGAGAGACCTCTCCCTCGCGGACGACGGTTGCCGTGGCCCTACAAACTTTCCCTAGTAGCGTCTCCCACGGCAATCCAGTCTGCTTCTCTCCGGTTCACACTCGCCTTTGGGATCCGGACGGTTTTCGCCTACCCGTAGATACCGAGTGTGAATTCGTGGACATTCCAAGACCACATAAACTACCTACAATACTTAACCTCTTCTCCGGAACATAGTGCTTTTTCGGGGCACACCTTCTAAGATCTTATGGAGTCAGATCAAAACGAATTAAGCTTCCCGCAGACCAGGCCACCAACAAGGGTGAAAGGTTCACCCATTTTATCTCCTTCTAGGTGCTCGCGGGACAGCGGCTATAGTTTATAGCCCACGGTGGGTGTCCTCTCCCCACTTTGGGGACACTCACACATCGCTTAACCCGACAATGCAGTTTGTGAAATGTGGGTTATCGGATACCAAGATGAAGTAAGAAAGAGGTTTCACTTCTATCCCGCCTGTGGCAACGTTCCAGAATTATCTTTCAGAACAGACGGTTTCCGGCAGGGGATCTATTATGGCGTAGTGCTCAGCGTTGCTAACGTACTAGGTTCAAATCCTTAGATCCAAGTGAATTTATGAGCTGTCGAAGGTGGCGATGCAATGACGCACTCGTCAGCCCTCAAATTGATTTCATTTAACTTCCGTTTCAAACGGCTTTAATCGATACATACTAGATAATTGATACGGCGCTATATGTCAAGACGTCACTTTCTAAACCTAGTATAGGATACACTTTATGTTGACAATCCCCCCCCCCAAAAAAAAAATAAAAGATCCTAACTCGTAACTTACATTGTAACATACGCACTGCTTTTGAATTACATCAACATTTAAATTTTTCATTATGTACGATTGTATTTCAATTTGTCCATATAGTTTTTCTCTACATTGTTTTGCCCACCTCACACTTTCAAGTACTCCTCAGCTATCGTCACCCTCTACCAACCTAGTTTGGAAGATTTTGACTGATGCATTGACCTTCAGGAGTGATTAGGTAACTCAAAAAAAAAATTAAGGAGAAAAGAGTGTAATTCTACAACACTCTAAAGTTCGGCAAATAAAAATATCATACAAGAAATCTTATTCCTAATCGTATTAATTGAATTTTAGAAATGAAATAAAACCTAGGTAGGGAGACAATTTGAAAACACATTTTACAAAAAATTAAATTTAGTCAAAACCAGGACTTTCCTGACTGATGGCTTCATTCATAGGCTTCAAAGACTTCATGGGATCGGTCTTTCACGAAGGCTGGTGATGTCAGGTTAAATGAAAGTCAGTGTCACCCTCGGGTGGTAGCTCGTATTCAGGTTATTATTCCTGGCTGGACTTATTCATTTCAGGATGACCAACTGAGCTGGTGTCTGATGACCAACTGAGGCGACATTTGTTTTGGATCCGTAGCTCAGGTAGCTCGAAGACTACCTCTCCAACTGTGCCTTCTGTTGGAAGGACCGCCTCTCCGATCCGCATTCAAAGCACCACTCGCCTCCGGGTATGTGGGCCGGGGTCGGAATGAACGATCGACGAACAGTACCCGAAAGCGGGCCGGCTACTTTCGATTTAGCAGTGCTTCTCCGCTACCAGTGACCTACTGTCGCTATCGCCGTTCAATATGGCAAATGTCTTCTGAACGTTCACATTTCATGTGGATCTCAAGTAAACTTGAATTTGGAATCCCGTAGACACTCTCTTTAATTAATATATATCTAACCTCCTAAAACATCCGAAAGTGCGGTGACAATACGTTATATACAAAGCTCGCATAGAAACGACACCGTTACAAGCAGAATTCAGAAGAACATAAAGAATATTCACCGTTTTTCTAGTAAATGATGCGTAAAAATTAACGAGCTCAAAGCTGAAGTAATATTTTTTATAAAAATACTCTGCAACGTACACCAAACATTATGTCCGTAGAAATGGTCACTACTTCACTTTTAAGGGCAAGCGACCACTTACCATAATTACCGAAACTTACCACTTACGAGATTTTGCTTTAAAGTCCTAATGATCTATCCTGGATGTTATACTTTTATTTCTTTTTTTTTTAATTGTGAAGCTTTAGTTGGCATAAATATGTTTTATTATTATCAACAAGGACATTTACATTTAGAAAAACTTTTCATTCAAACTAGTATTTGACTTTCCGTCGTCTATCTGTGCAGTAAAAATGTTTTGTTTTTTCTTCCTAGCAGCCCCTTTAAATTAACAGACAATTATAGATCCTCAGGCGAATCTATTTACAAATTATTTGTGTATTTCCTCTAGAGTCGCTGCATTATATACAGGTTTTGTTATTTTATAAAAATTATATAATAAATAAACAAGTATAATGATACACATTATACGTGACTGGACTGACTAATAAAGGTGATGGGGCTCACCTTTTTGATCAAACTTAAAACTAACTTACATACTAATTCTTAACCTAATTTTTGCCCGACAGTCTGTTGCCATCGATGCGGGAGGGGTGGTGGGTTCATAGTGTTAAACACTGGGTTGGTTAGGTGCTGCAACGAGTCAAAAAAACTTGATGTGTCTCCGGCGGATGAACTCACCGACGTTACACCGAAAAACGGGTGCAGGTCAGCGTGCTTTAACCTCTCTCGAGAGGTATGTCGAACCACTTTTCGCATGATCCCATTCTGGAAATGTTGGAGACATTTGGCTGTATTGTCAGTCAATTGGATAAATAGCGGGGCACCGTACAGCAGGGCTGGCCGGAGGCCACATTTATAGATCATCAATTTGAGACGAAGCGAAAGGTTAGGTGAAGTTAGCAAGTGCGATAGCCGGTAAGACCTTTGTCGTACTTTTCTATTTTATCACTAAAATGAGTAGAGAAATGGAGATGCCTATCCATTTTTATACCCAGATAGTGCATTGAGAAAGCTGGTGAGTTCTCTTGCCCTCCTATACTATATGATTTTGGCAAGGCTTTTTCCCCTTTTGGAGGTAGAAGATTACGCAGTCGGTCTTTCCGGCGTTTACACTGATGTTTAACATGCCCATTAAAAACGATCCCAATGGATTTTTTTTTTCGATAGCTCTCAAACTTATAAAAAATAGGATGTGGGAAAAATAAAAGGAAAATTATTTTGGATTGATGGGTGCCTTTCATTAAGGGGAGTCCTATTTGAAGAATGTATGAGAAGGATATGGGGTGTGGGATGCCTAAAGGAGGTGGGTGGGTTCGGGAAGGTAGTGAGAGTCTACCTATGCGATCTAAAATTTTAAAGGTACATTCATGTATTGTAAAATGTATTAACGAGAAGTAGGGGAGAAAAAAAAATTCAACTTTCTGAAAGTGGTTCTCTTTTCTCTGACTTTTGACATTTCTCTTGCCACATCACGGAAACTATTTCACATTTAGAGTAATGAGTTTTCCCCACGGTTAAGGGCAATTCATACAAGTTAGTAATAGTAGCAAATAGAATTTCAAACAAGAAATTTTCAATAAAAAAATTTGCTATTTTAAAAAAAATGGTAAAATGAATTATTTTTGGTAAAAAATCCCAAGTAACATATTCACAAACATTTAATAAGTATAAAAGAAACACGCAGAGACGCGGTAATCGGTAATAATAATATCATCAAATTATTACTCAAGATTGTAGACGGGTATTATTTAATAATATCATTTATAATTAATGAATAAGTTAAGACTTCTTTTTTTTGTTATTTCTATAATTTTTGAATTATTATTATTTTAATTACGTTTAACATGTTATGTGTTGTATATTTCGCTATTTGCAGAAAATTTGACTAGAATTATTAAGAGAAAAACTGTCACAATATTAGTAATTAAAACATTGATCTTGTTATAATGAATGTATCCTTTCAACATATTCCATTCTATAATATTCTATAATATAATTCAATCTTCATTCTGCTTCTCATTAGTACGTCGATGAATAGTTGTATAAAGATGAGCTGGGAGAAAAAAAAAACTCTTATCCTTGAGGTCTCATTTACTCAGCAGATTGCCACTTCACCGTAACTTCACATCATGGCAATTATATATGCACTTGAGAAAGCGTAGAAAATTCAAGAAAATATTATATTCATTCGACGTACGCTAAAGGGGGGGACGGGGGAAAAAAAAAAAGTAAGACTAAAATTATAGGACGAAAGTGGAGATTTCACTGATGTCATCGGCGGTCAATAATGATAGCTCATAGTCACAAAAAAATTATCGTTACTCGGGAAGAGAAAATGAAGACATAGGATAGTGAAAGGTGAAATTCGAGGCGACCGCAACGGCTTTAGGAGATTTTAACGCTCCTAATGAGTCACTGTCAAAGATGCTTGGATCATTACGAATATATATATTTCTCAGCCTTTTAGAACTCGAAAACCGAATGGCGTCGGCGTTCGAAATTGTATTGCGCTGAAGAAAGTAGTAGAAATTATACTTTCATTATTCCAATACTTTCTTTAAACATCAACGAACGAAAAAAGCTTTTTGGTGCTTAACGACTATTTCAGACCTTCTGTCAGGAAGAGGTTACAATATCATAAAAAGTTAACCTTCCCTTAATAGGTAGTTTGGTTTTTTCTACTTTTTTTTTTTAACGAATAAACCTTCTAATTAATTTATTTGCCTTGAGCCGTAATAGGAAATTCAATAAGATTCTTATTGTAGAAATAACAGTGGGAGTCCTGGCAATGGTCAGTTTCTCCAATCATGAGCGTCTGTGGCTCTCGCGCTCTTGGTCAGCCTCCAGTGGCTCGTATCCGGTGGCGTGATTGACGGAGGAGCGTGGGGGGGCTTCCCAATACTCTGCTTCCTCCTTCGCACGTGAGGGAGGTGACAACCATGCGGACTTGGGAGGTCTCTGGGCTGTTTGTAAATACTGTATGAATGAGCGAGCCAATGAAAATTGTAAATATGGTATGAATGAAATCATTTATCACAATTACTTATTGCCCAATGAGGCAGATTGTAATTTTATCATAATAAAGTTGTTTGTTTGTTTTTCCAGAAATAAGTCACACCTCGTTGATATTATTAATTTCCTAATGTGTATTAAGACACAAAGTAAATTTCCGAAATTGCTCTCCAGACTAGACTTTTACACCTTCTGTAGGGACAATTTTGAATACTAAGATAACAATATTTGAATAATTAAATAATAAATCTTCTGTCTCTTCACAATATGAATATTATTTGGTTTTTCATCGGTGGACTGGTCTAATGTAAATGATAATTTTTGTTGACATCATGGTTTTTACTCACATCCTCGGATCACTCCTCGACTTTTGTTGAGTGTTTGTCTTGTGTCCATCATTATAGCTATTAACCTCCTAAAAAAAATCAGTATTGGCTTTATTTGTTATAAGTTGTTACAAACTATGGTAAATTGAGGCTACTTAAGTAAGGGGAGTTTTGTAACACATAGTGTACAAATATTGTGTATTTTTATAAAAGTTTCAATATTATTTTACATTAAGCATCAAGTAAAATAAATACTTATTATACTATAAAACTACATAGACATGGACTTACAAAATTATAGTGTACATAGCTCTCAAAGAAAATAAACAGTCCTTCTCTTTCTTCTTATGACAAGAGTAGTTTTGAGTGATTAACAACCATTTGCAAATTAAGTTAAAAAAAAATGAATGACGTTAACGATTGCTCTATCAATTTTAGGGCTCACCTGGGTGCTACACAGTTTTTTCCAGAGAAAATTATCATTTGTAAAGGTTTGCATACCTTCGGTGAAAATAAGCCCCTGAATTCCAGTTGTGCTATAATAATTAAAAAAAAAAAAACTTTTAACTGGGAATTTATTTAAGCTTACGAAAAGATCCCAAGTACTTCACTTAAACTAAATACCTGCACAAAATCATATCTTTACAGATGTATGAATTTAAAAACACATTGTTTATATTTAACTTAATAATTACTTCTATCAGATAATACTGAATATTTATTTTATTATTTCCGTTAAAGGTGAATTACACCGAGCTACTGACTGAAATCGACGATGACCTGGATTCAGGAGAGATGAGGCGTGGCCGCCACCTGCCTCGGATAGTCGATAAGGCTCTCAGGCTCCTCAACCTCAAGCAGGTCGTTACCGAAGTTGAAACTTCTGTCATGTCTAAAGTGTCCTGTACAGCTTGTAAAGCTGGTTAGTATGAATAACATTAATTACCTGCATTTTGTTAACGGCTTGATGAAAGAGAGAAAAAAACTTTTTTTTTGTAAATATCTTCTTTTAATTTGTGGAAATTATACTTCCAAAAATTGTAATCTAAAGTACTAATAAAACTGTTGATCCAATTTTTGGGAATTGACTGGGTGATAAAATAAAGATGTTGGATTTTTTCCAACATACTTTGTCTGCACCAGGTCCTTGTATGATGATGAAAGTAACTAATGAAATTATTTACACCAATATACACTAAACCCTTAGCATCTTACTTTCATCCTCAAGCCACACCATGCAGAAATACATATGTCAAAACATGACATCCTTAGAAAAAATTGAAGGAAATCTGACATCTTTCTTTCATCCACATTAACCGATCCTCAGCAAATACATCTATTCTAAAACAATAATAGTTCAATTTTATAAATAATCTATTTCAGGAGTTGGACTACTGCAGCATTACATCAGAGCAGGAAAAACCAAAGAAGATATAGTACAAATAACTTACAAATTTTGTGTCAGCCTTCAACTACAAACTCAGAGAGTTTGTGAGGGAATCACTGAACTTTTTGGAGTAAGTACAAGTGCTATTTTTCGGATCGAATTGTTATAATAACTGCCTAAACACAAATATTTACGTATCAGTGTATAAGAAAAACCCCTTTTTTTTCCAAAGAAAATATTAAAAAAGTAATAAAACATTACAGATTATTCAATTACACAAAATGTATACATATTTTATTATCAAGAAAGTAGATAGATTTTCGAGGTACATTCAGTGAATAAGAAACATACCCAACTTTCAGGATAATTATTTTATTAAAAAAGTCTGGTTCACACTCTATGTTCTTTAAGTAAAAATCAAAATAATATTAGGATACTTAGACTTTAAATGAAAAAAATTGAATATCTTTAACAATCTTCTAACTATTATGTTTCTTAAGGGAGAAGTGGTATATGTCCTAAAAAGGGTCCTACTCGGCCCTGAAGAAATCTGTAGCTTTGTCATCGGAGATCCTTGTGGAGATGTTTTTAATCCGACACATGATTGGGAAGTTGTTTTTCCCCCTGTTCCCAAGCCGACGCCGAAATCATTTCCAGTGCCTAAGGTATCTTTCATTGTTTTTATTCAATATATATTTTAGTTTAATATTGAAATGCTATTATATCAACATTCATTTTATATTGTAATTGTATTTACTGCTTAAGTAAAAAATATATTAAAAACTCATATTTTTAACAAAATAATATAAGGATACATAACATATTATCTTGGAATGAATTCGTGAAAATCCAAAGCGAACTGTAGTATAAAATTTAATTAATTAAAAATTAACTAAATGTAATTATGACCATGATATAACCCATTTTTCTAATAGAAACTTTAAAAAAAAAGTCTTATAGCTTGTTTTATTCCCCAAAAGCCAAACATGTTTTTATTATGAATCCAAGAGTGATTGTGGAATAAAAAAAAAATATCGAGGAGCTAAAAGATTTTAAGTATTTGTCTTACGGACTTTAATCTTGACATTCATAGGGCTTCATGGGGGGGACTGTAAGCGGCACGCCTCAGGTAACGGGTGTCCAAATTTTGAATGAGTTGCAGTTCGGCCCAACAGAGACCACAAAGACAGAAAGCCGACAGATGGTCAACAAAAAAAATTGAATTATGGATGCATTTCAAAATCTTACTGTACAATTTATGATTCCTATACTTATTCTCTAAAATCTTGGCATTGGTATATTTTTAATTAAATTAATGGAATCCATTTTTTATTCCTTCCAAGGACTGTTGTATTGTCTATTTTTATTTGGGCCACATTCTGGCAGTTTCCATTTAATATGGTTCAAGCTCAGTGCTTAATGATTTGAAGTATGGTTTATTATGGAGGAGTTATTAGTATTATTAGTAGATTAACATAAAGTATTTATGTCTTTATTGATATATTTTAGGAGGGAGCAGCTACTTTCAAAGTGCTCCATGTGTCAGATACCCACTTTGACCCTTACTACCAGGAAGGGTCCAACGCTGACTGTAAGGAGCCTCTCTGCTGCAGACTGACCAATGGTCCGGCTCCCAATCCAGCCGCGGCAGCTGGTCGTTGGGGCGACTACAGGAAGTGTGACACTCCGAAGAGGACTGTTGACCACATGCTCACACATATTTCTACAACCCATCCAGTAAGTACATATCATACAGACCATAGTAGTTCATAAGATTAAGATATTCTTTTGTTTAACCTTCCAATGGGGGCACCCATGACACCAACAGTACCGGGACCTTGTATCTCTCAGATTATTAATTAGGTAAAATAAACACAATTTAATTTGTTTACAGTAAAAAAATATGTATTTTTTAAATTACATTGTTAAGTACTCAAATGGCATACCTATTCTCTAATATCTGATATAATCTCACCAAAATAACTCTAGCACTCAATATTATCTTTTGTCAGTCTTAAACATAATTTATTAATAAAATTCAATAGTTATAGAATATAATGTATAACATTTTGTTGACAATAAACATCACAAAATGTATGTTATTTAGGATTATAAAATTTGAAAAAATAACTGTATTAAAAACCCAATCTTTTTAAATAGATTAAATGAAGTGATTTAAAATGAAAAAAAGGAACAAGAAATTCATAAATAAGACATAATGTAACGTGTCACCTTTGGATAATTACAAAATATTAATTTAATACATATGTACATATTTAAAAAAAAAAATTAATACGTTCGTTTAGCAAAAGATTCAGATCGAATATATTTGGTTGGCTCTTGAATAATTTTTTCCCGGGTAAGCGGTAATGTTGTGGAATGTTATAGTCAAATTTTATCCTTACAAAGAGTGCAGCGATACTTAGATAATCTAGTTTGTTTTTGCTACCAACAAGTTCAGCATCTCTTCCTGGCCAATTCACCCCTATTACTACTGCTACTTTCTTCAGCATCTTCTCATCTTCCTTGTTAATATTTGTTTTTTACCTCTTCTGGATGGTGAGATCTCCTTCAAACATGTTCTGTTGCGAGTTCTTTTGCAAGAGAATCTAAGGAATTTTCTCCTAGGCATACTGCTATCACGATTTGTGGAATATAAAGTTTGGGCATTTATACCAGCAACATTTAGCATCACAAAAAACACAACCAGTGGCCACTTTTTCCATCCTCCTGGAAACATTTCCACTTTTCCTGTCATGAAACAGGTGCTTGTATCTGCACAGGGGACATTTCCACTTTTACCATTACTATTTCTTTTAATTTCATATAATTATGCACATTATTAGCAATTAAAAAGTACTAATTAGTTTTTCTTACTCAAATCAAAAATATGAAGGTAATAAAAATTTACTAGTATCTTTCCGGGTACAAGTATCTGTCGAATACAAAAACAGCTACCGGCAGCAAAGTTCGTCAAGTCCATCCTTAATGCCAGTCTGGTACTCATTGAATAGTTTACAGGAAGCTAGGAAGGTAAATGGAAGGGAGCAGCTTCAAGTTCAAGATGTTAGTGGGAATCACAAAAAGCAAAGTCAATGTTTCTATGGGTGACACGCGCCCATTGGAAGGTTAAGCATGCTTTCGATTTTAACCGATTAGGCTATCAGAAGGAAACATCTACTTTGAACACGTAATTTTGTATTACACTTTCCCATCTTTAGGCATATTCTTTCTTAGATGATCCTTTTACTCACAAAGTGGATGTATTGATTACTCTCATTTATTGCCAAGAAAGAGTTCAAATTCAGAATAATCAACCTTGACACAGTCCTTTTCATCATCAACGGGTACTTTCAAAAATACTATTAAGTGGTGTTTTTCCAATTCAAGATCAAGTTTGAGCTAGATAGCTAGTAATTTCTTATTTTTAGTATAGTTTCTACTAGGGAGATGAGTGATATCAATCAACATTAAAATAGTTTTTTTTTTTGTTTTTTTTCCATAGCTCTCAAACTTATAAAAAATAGGATGTGGGAAAAATAAAAGGAAAATTATTTTGGATTGATGGGTGCCTTTCATTAAGGGGAGTCCTATTTGAAGGATGTATGAGAAGGATATGGGGTTTGGGATGCCTAAAGGAGGCGGGTGGGTTCGGGAAGGTAGTGAGAGTCTACCTATGTTAAAATAGTTATTTTTTGTTTTTAGATAAAAATGAATTGATACATTAGTTTTCCCTACTCTTTTGGGATTCATATTATGACTAGGTTTCAACCAAGTTCTGTCTTGTCTACCTTATTATACACATCCATCATGTCCTGTCATTTGTATAATTATAATAGAATCTATTCTTCAATATATTTTGTATTAATGGTTTTCCAGTTTATAATTGCTTATAAATAAATTATTTCTAATAGGACATAGATTACATCTTATGGACAGGAGATCTTCCACCTCATGATGTATGGAATCAAACTAGAGAAGAAAACTTGATGATTCTCAAAGAGACTGTGAATCAAATGATCACCCTGTTTCCTGGAATACCCATATTCCCCGCTCTCGGTAACCACGAGGCCGCTCCCGTCAACAGGTTTGTTTAATGACAATTAATCAGATTTATACTGGGCACTCAAAATCCCATAAAATCAAGTAAAGTATTTTTAACAATTCCAAATAATTTTATTCTTTTTGAAACTTTTCTTAGTTTTCCACCGCCATTCATTCAGAATGATTATGCCATCAACTGGTTATATGATGAACTGGACACTCAGTGGCGTAAATGGTTGCCAAGCAGTGTATCACGGACGGTCAGGCGCGGAGCGTTCTATTCAGTTCTGGTCAGACCTGGCTTCAGAATTATTTCACTAAATATGAACTACTGTAACAACAAAAACTGGTAAAGTTTTTTTTTAATTTACAGTAAACTTAAAATTGTTTTACAGTAGCCAATATTACTATTTGGTAATGAATTTCATCATCCCCTCTCCCTGTAGACTAATGATTAGAATGGCTGAATACTAACCACGGTGAGCAGGGTTCGCTTCCCCAATTTCTACCCTAAGGATTTGTTTTTGTTGGGGATGGATTCGATCAGCCTTGTGATTAAAAAAGAACCGGTTCTGGAATAATTAATTAACAAATCTTTTTAGAAAACCTCAATAAAGACTGAGAGGTAACACCATAGTGCTAAGGATGCTAACTCCTCAGTGCCATCTATCAACTATGGAGAATATTTCAGTTGGCCCTATCTCTTCATGAGTTGTACCACAGAATTTTTTTTAATTTATGAATTTATCTCATTTCTAAAAAAACACAGACTTTTGTCTCAGCCCATTACTATAAAATTGTTGTTATGTTTTGGTTATAGGTGGCTACTTTTAAATAGTACCGACCCTGCTAAAGAACTGCAGTGGTTTATATACGAACTGCAAAGTGCTGAGTTCAGCGGAGAGAAAGTTCATGTCATCGGCCACATACCTCCAGGTCACAGTGACTGTTTGCGCGTCTGGAGCAGGAACTACTACACTATTATTAACAGGTAAAGGATACTTAATTGTGCATGTGCAATAGTCAAGTATTACTACTTCAATCATATGAGTAAAAAAACAACTTATAATTATATATATATTTCATAATTTTGATCGGTTTCAGTAGATTAAGCCAATCCTATCCTTGATAACTGTACCCCAGAACACCATTTATCCTAAATGTAAACTGGAGGAGGAAACGTTCTACCAATTTTCTGGAGAATGCAAAGGATTCAGCAAACTAAGGTTTTACACCCTAGGATGTGTCAGAGTTACATTAGACGAACTTAACTCCACCAAACTCAACTCCCCTTTGTTAAGTGGTTTTTCATCCTTCCCAAAAATGGATATGCTGGGGTAAACAAAAAGGGCATATAGGTCTAGTTGTTGAACCAATACAACCCTTATAGGTCCCCCCCCCTCCCTATGTCCATTTCATAATTAAAAACATTAACTTGAACTTTGCCCTTTCAAATCATTAAACTTATCACTTTAATCCTTTTGTGTTTATTAAAGGTTTGTTTGTTAAATTCCTTAAGTTTCGCAATGTTGACATAGAGAGACATTGTTTTCATCGCTAAACCCAATATGGTGCAATAGACATGCTTTAAGATAGTTTAAGGGAAGAGGATTTTCTACCAGTTAACGTCCTAAAAACCCGTGAAATACCAAACAAATGGTTTATTTCATTTCTTAGCGTTAAGAAATCTTTTGATTTGTTCATTTCATAAAACCTCCATTAACTAATAATATTGCGGTAAAACTTGAAAAAAAGGTTCAGAGAATTTCAAATAATTAAATTATTATTCAATTTTAAAAATATTTGTTTCAAATTATTATTTCAGATATGAAAATACTATCACAGCTCAGTTCTTTGGTCACACCCACTTTGATGAATTCGAAGTGTTCTACGACAAAGAGGACATGGGGCGCGCCATCAGTATTGCTTATATTGGTCCTTCTGTAACACCGTACAACGATCTCAATCCTGGCTACAGAATATACTATGTAGATGGAGATCACGAACAATCCACAAGGGTAGGTTTATCCTGACTTTAACCACATTGTTTATTTAATAAGATGTTATAGCTAATAAGTAAGATAATGTTTATGTTAACACTTTGTAAAATTTAGGCTGTTGTGGACCATGAAACATGGGTTATGAACCTCCGGGAAGCCAATTTGTACGATTACCCTATTTGGTACAAAGAGTATAGCACTCGACAAGCATACCAGATGTCTTCACTCACTCCGCAAGAATGGGATAACTACCTATATAAGCTTGCAGAGAACGACACAGTTTTTGAAAGCTATTATAAGTAAATATTTCGATTTATTTTTAAAAAAATATTGGATTAAATGAATACAACTGTATTTTTTCTATAAATTTAATACGGCAAAATAATAAAATTTTTACTCAAAGAGCTCATGTATTTTACCAGATACTACTGGAAGAATTCTCCTGTGAGGCCAACTTGTGATGCGGAGTGCAAGAAGCGTATGCTGTGCGACCTGAGATCGGGCAGGTCCCACGACCGCAAATCCCTCTGCCAGGAACTGGAAAGCAGGATCGATGCCCAGACCAAGACCGGTTGGAGGGCATGGCTCTATAACAGCTTGGCACTCTCGTACGTAAAATCTACTTTCTCCAAAGTAACAAACGTATTCAGTGGTTGAGGGAGTTGGTTTGGTGATGGTTTCATTTGTAAATAGGACTTTCAAGCAACGGCTAATGTATTATATAGCTCTTTAAAAATGTACATATCACTTCACGCTTAAAACTCACTTTTTTTTAAAGATCTTTTGTATGTTATAAACCAGAAAAACTGTACTTGTAAATGTTTTAGAGTTGAATAGAAAATCAAACTTACATGTAATGTTGAATTGTAGTATTTTTATAGTCAATTATTAGAGATTATATAACAATTAAACTTTCAAAGTAATAAGAAAAGAAAAATATATACAACAAAACATGTTTTTATTTTTAATAAGAATAAATTGTATTTTTTTTTAAATTAAACTATTTATCTTTTCCTTTTTTATGCATTTATATTTCAGTTTTCAGAGCTAAGTACAATAACTTCTACGATAATATGAAAGATTTTTTGGTAATGTATTTAATGTGGTGATAGTAAGTATAGCAAAATGATAAATCTTGATCAGTTGAGTGTAATTCTAATGTAAACATAATTTTATGGATCTTTATTGGCAGAATAGGGATGGGAAAATTTTATATGTGAGTTAACAGTTTGTATGTTTTTATTGCTGAGCCCAAAGGGAGAGGACCCACTTTCAAGCTGATGTTCTAATCTTATTAAATAAAACAAAACTCTGCTGTCTTCTCACAGAATGATATATATTTCAATTACTGGGAGCTTTCAGCAGCAGAGTTACTCGGCCTAACATGTCCGACATTACCCAGTTAGAAGATATTATCAGCACTTGAAAATGGTAGTCAAAAGTGCTTGTTATTTAAAATATATATTTTTTGGGAAAGACAAAGGAGTTTTTCATTTCATCATTTAAACCCACAACCAGCAATAATACCAACTAATCATGTTATGTCTGTCTTTCTGTAGATATATGTTCTCAAAATAGCTCTCATAAAATTGATTCGATGGATCGGAAATTTTTAAAAGTATATTCTGCAATACCTCAGATTATTTATATTAGATAGTGATTATGTATTGGTTAAAATGACATAAGGGAAGGATGAAAAAAAACAATTAAATTTGAAAAAAAGTTGTAGTTATGTTAATTTATAAGATTTCTCAAGTCACAGTCGAGAAGCTACATAAGAAATTTGATTTTCCCCTGTGATCAAGAAAGCATTAAAGACTAAATAATTTTAAAGACATTTCTAAAAAATAAAGTTTTAAGAGCCAATAATAGAAATTAAAGTTCTCATTTAAAGTTTTCTTTTGTTAGTATTTCAGTTATTTATTCAATCTTTTTATTTTAATTGACAAGATAATTTAACATATAAAATGAACTATTTTTGTCAAAGTTAACTAATATTTTTTTTCACAATTATTTGAATCTCACAATCATTTTTCCTTCACTTTTTATCTACTTTATTTTGTTTTTCATTTTATTATCTTAAATCATATTTAAAAAAATACAATATAGCTCATTTAAAAATGTATTTAATAAAAAATAATCTTTAATATATCGTAAGTCATAAGGCAAAATGAAGACTGTGCAAATCCCTCTTTTTGAGAAAACCAGGTTTGAAGTTTCCTTTGGCTTTCAAAAATCAGGTTGCATACTTACCTAATCAAAACTACGACCATCTTTACTCATCAATGATGTTGTTTCATGGCATAATAAGTGAAATAGAATAATTGTGTATAATTGAACACCACCACCGTGCACTAAGTGCAATTACCTTTGGACCGTCGATATATAAACAATGTGGATGTTTTGACGGAATTTGTAGAGACAGATCCATGTTACTCAGAATCTTTTATCAAATTAGCGGTTTTTAAGACTCATAAGCTCAAGAAGGTATTAAATTTAACATTTATGTTATTCTGATAATTAGATGTAAATCAACCTTTTAAATTAAAGGCATGTAGAATTTTAACTCACTATAGTATTTAATGCATGTAAAAAAAGCTTTCAGAAGAGGTTTATCAATTTTAAATGAGTTCAGTAACGCATATACTGCTCAGTTCCTCCTCAAACAATGAAATAATAATGGTAACATAATCTATTACATGCATCCGAAAGATCTCAAAGATTAAATGGTGTTTGTAGTGAGGTTTTAACATTTATGCATTTATAAGCAAATATAAACTGATTAAAAAATAAAGATATCCATTACATATTTGCTTTATTCTTTGCCATACAAAAAAAAAAAAATTGTGATAATGAAAAAACTTCAACGATCGGAAAATTTTTTCACTACAAGCTTCACTGATTCCACAATTTCCTAGAAAATTGGTATGCATAAAAATGATTAAATTTTATTTTGAACAAGATTTATAACAAGATTTCAATTGAACAAACTACTTTTTTCTAAAAAAAAATATTTGATGAAATTTTTTGTAAAAAGTTAATAAGTTTTGGTATCCCTGCTAGGAGTGATGTATTAAAAATTAATTGATCTCTCCTTTAAGTTTAGCGGAAAGTGGATTGCATAGTTTTGCTATAAAGCAACTTTAAATAATTTAAACAGACAAAACAAAAAAAAAAACCTTTTATAAAGTAAGATATCTAATGATTTAAATAGCCTTATTGTTAACTTATGTTAAAATCGTGCTTAGCATTCTATTATGCATAGTGAATTTATCTGGTCCCTTTTCAATCTCTACACGTGTTACTTGTCACATCACTTGTTTTCATTATTGGCACTCAGTCATTCATTAGTTACTTTACCACAATATTATTTTTAAATAATGTGTTAATTGTTGATTCTAATAATAAGAAATATTTTTGAAATAGTGGATGGATATACTAAATCCATTTTCACATAACAATTGTTTTTTAAAATTAATTAACAATGCACTTTGTAATTTCTGAATTATATCATTAAAACGTTAAAGCAAACATATTATCATCATTTTTAAATAAAAAAAAAACTATACACCTGATGATGTTGGGTAGTTTTGATGGATTCCAAGTGTTAAATTTAATAAAAACGTGTTAAACTGATAACAATTTTGTAGTGGCACAAAATAATTTGGTTTAATCATATAGAAAACCTCTAGCTAATGTTCATTTTTTTTTGTTTTTACACACCTAACTTAGTTTCATCCTTTCAATTCAATGAAGAAAATCTGTCAGATGCCTACTTGTTATATCGTTGGGGTGATGAGTGAATATCTTTAATATTGTAAATATGTACATAATAAGAAGTTGGTTAAAATTTAGTTTAATATTATTTACTAAACATAAAATAAAATGACAATGAATGAAAATCATATTACTAATCTTTCTGTGGGGCGAAAAAAAAAATTGAAGGAATAAATCATTTCTCCTATCTTATTAAACTACGGAATGTGAAAACCTTGCAGATGTGTTAGCCGGACATTGGCAAGCTGTCTGTAGATCCCTCAGAAGTTGAGGTTAGGGTATGGCACAGTTTTCACAAAGGTTAATTTCTTTTTCAAACCTGCTACAGTAAAGTATCAAATAATATAATACAAATAATCGTTGGAAAACTTATCAGTGTTAAATCCAACCCAAAAGATACTCCTGTAACTAACCAAAATATTTTTCCATTGCAGCAGTTATTTTCAATTAATAAATACTAGTGTTTCTTTTGCTCACCTGATAAATGGCCATTTGCCCATTCAATAGTTAACACGGGAGGAACAATATTACACAGATTCATAAAAAAACCTTAATCACAAATTTTATTGAAGAAACACTTATCAAAACTAAACTAAAAATAATGTTACAAGTATGATATTATTACAAATTTGATGAAACTGAAGAAGTTAAATTTTCAACAGATAACACAAGATTTAGTTAACTCAACAATTTTAGAACAAGCTTTATTTATTTACACCTTCAATTTTTTTTTTTTTTGTGCCAAGAATGACTCAAATTAATTACTAAAAACCAAATTAATAATGCATCTTGAAGTTAATGATTATTATTAGATTTATTTATCAGTTTACACGATTAATAATTAGGTTTCTTTCTTGAGTTAATAAACCTTAGTAGTTATATATGCAATTTATTTATTTCAAATGTATAAGCTTTATATAAACTTCTTTTTTACATTATTAACTTCTATTGTATTTTTACTTATCAACAATATTTTTTTCATTATCAAGTCTGTAAATATTTTTAATGTAATTGAATCTATTTCCATTTTCTATTAGTTAATTTTCTTCTATCTATATATTAATTACTTCAATAGCTTGTCGAATTTGCTTATTTATTTATTTTTTAAATTGTCTATTATTAAGAGTAGATATATTTAACTTGAACATAGAATAGTATTGGAGTTGGATACATTTTTATTTAGACGTGGATTGGCCCAATATACGTGGGATACTGCGGTGTGTTCTCTTATAACTTGGTGGCGGAATGGAAAAATAATGGGTAAGTAAATTTAAATTTCATAAATAGTATAATAAATTCTTAAATATTGATTAAAATGTGATTTCATACATGTACGAAATATCGCCATAACTAAACATATTTACTAAATAAAATTATAAATAATAGTTGCAATGTATAACGTAAAATGATAATTAATATAAACAAGGGCATCATATCAGCAAGGTGCCTTACCTGTCATATTTATCTTTTGTTCAATGGTACGATGTCTGGTAAGAGGATGTGACCCTTACAATGCCTAAGCAACCATAAAATGTTATATTATAAGAAAATTTAATAAATTCAAGTTTGATTTTCTTTATGCAATCATTCTTTTTAACTTTAGTTTTTTGTAGATCTTTAATATAATTACATTTCACACATTTAGGAAATCACATTAAAAGCACGCATTTCATCAAGAGTTAATTAAAGACAAATTTTGCATGTTTCCCTCATAATACTTAGAAAAAGAATGCAAAATGTAAATATCTCAGTTAAGTAATTTAATTTTAAATGTGATGTTAATCATATCTTTCTTAGTCAAATAGTAATATTTAATGTGTTATCAACATTTATTATTATTATATATATATATATGAACAAATTTACAATAAAACAGCATAATAGTTCGACTTTTAGCTCCAGTAGTATTCCAAATTGAATTAAATAAGTTCTTTTTGATCAAAAGTAACTAATTGTGTCGAAATTGTATTTATATTTAGGTTACAGTGACAACTTGTTTTTTTTATTTTGAGCGAGTGCTTTCAACAACCTGTTTATGTCTGTCATATTCAGGTCCACCTGAAAGTTTAGCACGGTAACATTTGGGAGAGTTTATAGGCTACAAATACTAAAATGTATTTTTAACAATATTTTCAACCCCTTCCGCCTCAAAAAATTTCCTGCTTGCACTAATGTTGCTAGGTACGATTACTATCAATTGAAAAGCTGTCACGGATTATTTAAATTCTATGTATAAATATTATTATAACTATTTTTTTCAATGCAAGTGGCCATTGAAGAGATGTTTTTAAAAACTAGTCAGTGGCTTCTATCACCTGTTTTTGAGTCTTTCCTACACCAATTTTTTTTTTTTGCATCACTTAAAATTGACAAGAACATGAATTATGGAAATATCCTCTAATATACGAGGGTGGTCTGAAAAGTTTCCGACCTAACAAAGCTTTTATTTATTTTATTATCATCTTCATGTTGAGGTCGGAAACTTTTCAGCCCACCTGTGTAATTTATATTCATTTACAAATTCAATTAACTTTTAAAATAAGCATTAAAAACCATTAACTTTTCTATTGGTTATATGTTTGAAAAATGCTTCTAATGCTATCATGTTAATTAAGATTGCTTATTTAATTATACAAAAATATAATAATTCACTTCCTAAATAAAATTTGACCCCTTTTTCTATTGTTTGTAATAAATGCATATTTTTTTTTAACAGGATGTCTGTCATAATGGCGATACCTTCACTCACATATGAAATACCAAAGTTCGTCATGGGCTTTGGATAAGGATTCAAAATGGAGGTCAGTTACAAACGGTTGTTCATAAGCATACATCTCAGAAATACAACAGACTTCCATGTTTCATGGACAACCGTAAGTTACAAGCTAACCAGCCGACGAAATTCCTCATAACTGCAATGGCAGTATAAAGGAGGGATGGATCTTTAACAAACTGGGCCATGACCAAGTTTAGTAAGCACTATTACTTTTCTGTGATTGTTTGATTTAAATATTTTTATTTTATTTTAAGAAGACAAAACTATGTATAAATTACTAATTAATTATAATGGGTATCCACTGGATGTGGTCTCGATAGGAAATAATTGAAGAGCCCTAAAGAATAAGAGTTCTCCCTCGACCTCGGATTTGTCCAATTGTTCATTTGAGCTTATTTTATTATTACCTAATGCCATGTAAATTTAGTTGTCATTACAACTTTTGTAAAGTATTTAAGTTATTATTTAAGTTGAGTTACGCCAAATTGTAATTTTAAAAATAAAATGGTGTATTATTATGATTCATTTCTGATGTATTATTCCCATTTGAAGTCAACAGTTGGCATAAGCTATTATATGGATATAAAAATCCATATTTCTATTCTCAAGAGCTCGGTGCCGGAGGTTCGGAGATGGTATTTTATTAATTTACTACAACTATTCACCTCTACTAATTTACGGACTATGTGAAGGAACTATTTCGCTGGAACTGCCCGCTGTAGCAGTTGATAGTGACTGCTGGCAGATACTTGTGCTTTGAGGGAAATCAACGGGCGATATTTTGTTGGAATATGGTTTCCCACTGCTTTAGCTGCCAATCGCTACATTCCAACAAAATAGTACCTTAACACTGGGATACATACACACATTTGCCGAAAAGCCATTCATAATTGAATTTGATGGAAATCTGACATCTTTCATTCATCAACCAAAATCGATATCCCAACAAATACATCCCCCCATATCACCTAAATTCACGACTAATTATGAACTCCTCCCAGGTTGTTAAAATACTAAAATAAAAATTATTATGGGCAAAAAAGATTGTTCTTTTTATTAATTAAACATATACAAAATTGTAGTACAAAAGTATAAAACACAATAGGTACAAAATATAAAATTTACAAGTAATTATTACACTAAAATATAACATGCTTAAATAAAATAGAGAGCAAAATTTTTTTAAATCAGATAATATGGTCTGATTTCTATTTTTCTCGTTTTTTTTCTTTCTTCTTTTTCGAATTTTTATTCAATATAAAGATTGTTACGTGCATCTCAATATATAAACATACAATACATATAATTTACTTTTTAATCTCAATATATTAAAATTTTTCGATAAACATCTCTCTCATTCACATAAAACATTAAACTATGTGATGCACTACATAAACTTTTAACAAAGAGAAAAAGAACCAAACAAAAAAAATATAAACAGAATACTTACATAACTAAGGATATGAGCATTTAAGTTGTACTAATTAAGTAGTAAAAACCATGGCGGAAACATCACAGGTTACAATATGAACAAAGTTATCACAGCCTTCTGAGAAATCTCTTGCTCTCTTTACTGCCTATCCTCTTCATCTTCTGCGGACTGATGGGAGTGGAGGTGGTGCAAGGTCTGTGGCCGTGGTAGGGGGAACGGCAGGAGCAACAGAATTCCAAGCTACAGCTCGCCCGCAAGCAACGACCCAGTCTGGTCGACGGGCTGCAAGCTGAGGGGAGAGAGCAACGTGGGCATGTCATTAACATCTCATCTTCTTTCAGCTTTCTCGCCTCCTGCAAACGATAATAGCAATGTCACAACTGAAGATTTGAGTATGAAAGATTTATACCTTACATATTTTTAGTGATGTCATTATTTCGTTATCAAATATTTATTGCTCAGCCCCTTGGAAGAGGCTCTACTTTCATTCAAGTATTGGGTGTTTATCTTTTATCTCTATCTTCTAGAATAGTGTTCTAAGAAATTATTCAATAAATCTGAAATGTTATAATTCCACATCTTGAAACAGGCTGATTAGCTTTTGATTATAATGCAATAATAGGTAGTATAAAAAAAAAAATTGAGCATGAAAATATTCTATTCTGTTAACCTTTCTCAAAACACAGTTATCTGTAAGAAGTTATTCATTATGACTTAAATTTGGATTTTTCTCTCCATGTTTGAGGACACATTAAAGGCAATAACACAAGAAGAATTTCACAAATGTTCTAAAAAAAAAGTTTTGAGATTCAACAACAGAAATAGCACATTTAATATATTCCAAAACAATTTTAGTTGGGTTTATTATGTCAGTATTTTAGTTATTATGTAAACATTTTTTTAATAAAAAGTGAAATCTTATCCGATAACAAATACCAAATATTTTTTTCACTTTTTATATAAAAAATTTAGTAAAAAAAAATTATTTTTCCATATCTGGATTACCCCGAACAAGGAGTGAGTCTATTAGGACCATATAAAAAAATTCAAAATATGTTAATTAACACTTATGGGTAATACAGTAAATTAAATTATTGCTAATATATACATATTTATTTTTTTTTAATATGAAAATAAATTCAAATATATCGGTTGAATTGAACACCTATTAACAGAAGAACAAGAGCAAAAATAATAAATGAATGACATAAAAAGTGAGGGGCTATTACAAACGTACATATAAAAAAAATGGTTCCCACGATATGCGTTGCGTAGAAGACTGTGTTATAGTAATGAAAGGAATGGTTATCTGAAGTTTATATATTGAGGTGAGAACAAAACAAAACAAGATAAGGAAAACAAAGATGGTGCATGAAACACATTCCCTTGTCTTATCTAGAAGCAGCACAGTCCCACACTTGCTGTCAGTGTGCAACCGTCTCTCAGCCCTTTCACATTCCCATTTCAAACTTAGAACAGAGTGGATCACCAGCACTTTCATTTATGATACCACTACTTCAAGTAAGTTATTTTATTCGTGTATATATAGATAGAGTTTAATTTTTACTGCTGTAATGGTTTTACAAAATACAAAGTGAACATTAACCGGAAAAGAATTTATTACAACTAATCAATTTATAAACTGACATAATGCATTTCTCAAGAAAGGTAATTTCATCTCCTTTGTCTATAAAAATTCAGATCAGGGAAACATATTAACTACTTATAATTTTCACAGAATAATGAAATTGTCTGTTAAATGCAGAAAAAAATGTTTTTTCTTACCTTCTGAAATAAATGAAATCGGTATTTACTCGGACTGACAGGTGGACTTGAAGGCTGCCTTACAGTTAATGGCGTACTATGATTTCTATTTAATAATGGTGTCATGGGTATTTTCGGCTTACCTCCACTCTGGAAAAAAATTAAAATAATAAAATTAAATTATGGTATATACTATTACTCTGAGACATAATTATAACTATGATGGTTCATAGTAAATCATGTCATAGCTGTAAGTGATTCATAGAATTCGCTAAAGGAAACTGAACCGACTCATTTGCTTCCTGAAAAATTAATATGCTAAGACCACACAAAAAACTAATAGTAAAATATTATTTCAAAGTATCGTTTTGAATCTAGTTGTACTTTCTTTACATGTAGACATAGAATTTGTTCAAAATTACATAAGACTATAAATTTGAACTATGCACATAGTTCATAATTTATAATTCATCCCTGGGGCGTGCTAGCATTAAAACCTGCAATATTCACAAGACCAGAATTTATAATTGGGAATTAAAAATCTTAGATGAGAACCTTACAAACCATTAAAAACAGGGAATAATTTTGTTACTGGAAATATAGTAGATTTTGAGCAAGGTTCTGTTCATTGTTGTAAATGTAAACGTTTCTATCTAGTAGATGGAGCAGGATAATAAAGAAAAAGAAGAGAAACCAACTCAGATTCGGGGAAAACAAAAGAGAGTGGTGAATTTGAAACTGCTATCCCTCTCATTTGGTTAGTAATTTTTATTTAATTTACAATATTATAGAATATCTATAATAATAAAAATTACTAACCAAATGAGAGGGATAGTAGTATCAAAATCAGTCAGTCGACTCTCAACACTGTACCGAGATATCTACACCTCAGCCGAGGTCTACCACACAATTCCTCCACCCAACCTTCAAATAGGTCCCTCTTAGTAAAAGGATCCCTTTCACTCCTATAAATCCCCCAAAGTATTTTATTTTTCCCCATTCCTCTTTTCAAATTTTGAGAAAAATATATATATGTAATCTATTTACATATAAGCCAATTTAGGTTTTTGGTATTGACAGCTTGCTTAATAGAAAATTTTATTTTAAACACCCAGGGGAATGAATCCATGATGCATGGAATGATTATGCAGCAAATCAAAATAACTTTTTTAAAAATTTAAATCGGATCAGGGAACAAATATAAAAAAAACTACCCAATTAAAATAAATGATTGGTTAATAACATAGTATCATTAATAAATAAGATGATTACTTACTTTTATTTAAGTAATAATAATAATTCAAATCATCATAAAATGTAATTGTACAAAAAATGGTTTAAACTAAACAATGAATAATAAGCCACATTACTAAAATATTATTAATCTAACACATAAAGCACAATATGTGGGTTCCATAAAAGGTTGTCTACATATCAGTAAAAAGTGTGATTTTTACACCAAATGAAGCGCAAATACTGTTTAGTAACATTAAAAAAAAATATTGTGAAAATCGCACTCAAAATAATCAAGCAATACCGTGGAGGTTCCAACGTCAAAATTATCAGATGCTATTTAAAAAATCAACCATCTTAATTTTTTTAATTGATAACATTTATAAACTGTACAAAGATTAATATAAATTATTTTGATAAAGAAGTAATTTTTGGAAAATTTCTTTTAATTTTCAAGTTTAGTTAATTGTAGTTTTACTTTCGAAATACAAATATGGGTGATACAGAAATTTTTACAGGTTATAATTATTTCCTTATATGAATTCTATAATCAGTATATTGCTATGATGGATGACAAACACATAACAGCGAATTTTGTCTTATTTTATTTTTGACTCTCTAACGCACTGTGATCATTGATAGAATTGAGTATTTCAAATTTATAGGACCCATTCAAACTAAATAAATTAATAGCCCAAAATTATAGAAGATATAACAGTTGTAAAAATTTTGTACTTTCAAAAAACAAGAACCATCTAATGTCTGTATGTTATATATCGGTCGATCTGAAATGTTGAAGGTAAATATACCTTACAATAGTACAGATATACAAAATACCTTGACATAGGATTTTTTTTTTTTTTAAATGGAAAAAGTTTGGCTAATGTTTTAAGATTTAAAATGTTTTGACTTTTTCCCTACGGTTAAAGGACTCATTGAAGTCAGAAGAAAAAAAAATGTCAAAGGTATTCCAAAACAGTTATTTATTGTAAATTCATAACTTTTTTTTTAAAATAATTTTTCACTGATTCCTTTCATCAACTAGTTTATTTCAATTGCTGTTAGTAAACAAACATGCAAAATTTTAAATAAACTGCTTAGATAGATAATAATCATTACACTATCTTATCCTTTTTTCCATTAATTATAAATGATTCATGAAAAATGTGCAAAATTATTGTGTAAAGATATATTTATTGATTATACATGAGAAAAATGAGATATGTGTGAATGAAGAAGCCCGTAAGAAATATGTTTAAAATAACATGGTAAAATGTAATCAATCATCAGTGTACCCCAAGCATGATTTTAAAAGTTTATCCTTCTTAGCGTTATTAGCGGCTGTGCAATTTCTTAGCTCTTCCAAAAAGCAACATCGAACAGATAAGCAACTTAACTAACACATATTTTACCTCGGATTTCAATTACAATTGAAGTTCAATACAGATGGAAAACACCTCCTCAGTTACCTTGACAGAAAGATTTTTTTTTTATGGAGAATCATCACTTATTGAAAAATACAGAAACACTATTGTATATACTTATTATGTATTTTAAATTATAACAGTATCTAACTTGTAGTTGTTAAGTGACTATGAGAGTGTTATTGTAGGGAAACTGATTTGCAATGGCCTAAGACATCAGTATTACCAACTAACAAACGATAAGTTAGCTCCACCCAATGTCAGATACTGGCTAAACTTCGATTAATTAACGTTCAGCATGAAATTATATGAATAGTAAGGAGAAATATTCCTGCTTTGCTCGTGATCATTACGAGTCAATACCTATGTTTAGGATATTAAGGAATGTCATTGGTACCGAAGGAATAAAGGAATACGATTAGAGAACTTCCATGCAAATCTCCTCCTTGTATCATATATTGTCAACTACTACTTACAATTTCCTATTTTCTAAAAAGGATTACAAAATAAAGTAGTGACTGTCTGGAAGAATTCTCATTATCTTGTTAATCTACAACAGTCATAATCTTTAAAATCATCCACATGTTAAATAGTTTTCAGTTTTTAGGGACGTTACTCTGTCTAAGAATACAATTGTGCATGTTGGTATGATTTTTCAAATAAATTCACGTCCAGCAGCACTACAAGATTTGAGTAGATGAGGTGAATCATTGTCGGTTATTTCATCATGAAAAAAATATTTGTTTAAAGATAATTATTTCATTCTATAAAAAAAGTAATTGATACATTATTTTATGAATATAAATTTAATATTTAAATGTAAATTAATTTTACCAAAAATAATAAAAAATTGTAAAGCCAGTAATACAGCAGACCTTGGGACACTAACACTAGCTCAGCGAGGATAGCAAAAATATGGGAAGTAATAGGAAAAAAAAAGTTCAAAATTAAAAAACCAAAGATTCTTGTGATATACTTACACAATGCAAATTTTCCTTTATTTCTTTTCTTCTTGAAATGTAGTTCAACCATCTTTCTTTAGCTTTAGGATAGCTCAAACAGATGTTTTTCCAACTTTTCGAAACCATTGTGACATTAGACAGGTCGCTATCTGGAAGATAATCTAGAATTCTTGCAATAACGGGATTGTAATGCGATTTCTCACCAAGTTGATAAAGAATATCTATTTTTTCAAAACCAGTCAAGAATCTTGGTCGATGGATTCTCTTTTTTAAGGGAAATCTCTTCTTTCTGGGTGATGTGTAAGTGGCTTTTATTGGCGTTAGAGGAGTTTTGAATAGCCTATCTGCATAAGCCCTTCTCAAAGGTGTAATAGGTTCGGAACAAACTGAACTGACATCCATTGACAGGTCGACAGTTATTTTTTTTGTTACTTCACACATGGCTAAACTTTCTTCAGCAATTAAATCTAACGGAGGGGAAGTTTCAACCATTGAAATATCCATAGGCTCGTTGTAAAGAGAGGTATCCATTAAGTATTCGGTATATGAGTCCATCTCTCCGACTGGCGGGCTGTTCAAACAATCCAAAGATTTTCCTTCTTGCGAGGATTGCAACAGCAACCTCTTCTTCAGACAGTCTGTTTTTACTTTCATGGCAGGAGTATAAATGCCCTCGCTTTCTCTCGAAACAAAACCGGTGTTATTGGAAACATCAGGTGTCGCACCTGAATAGTGCCCTTCTGACGTTCTATTGTCAGAAGCAGGGCTAACACTGTTGTATCCACTGTCGTTACATTTTCTTTTCGTTACAAATTCTAATTTCCTTGGTCCACTCGAAGGAGTTGCCCAAGTGAATATTTCATCAGTAGGTGAACTAAACTCAATAGTGGCTTTTGATGCCGCCATCTAAAAAAACAAACAGAATAAATTAGTTTATTAGAAATTAATAGGAAATGCCCATTTTTGGTCAGTATAGAGCTGACATTGGGAACATGATGCTATTTAAATCCTAGCTCAAGGAGTACAATGATGAGGATTATTCAAAATGGAAATGGCCAGGGATTCAAATGTATTAGATCAATTATCCATCCCCTGCAAGAAGGCTGATGTTAAAAACTTTATTTTCTTAAAACCAAAAATCCACAGAAAAAAAGTGTCATTTTATGTTTCTTCTATGAACTTTCTTAAACTTTTAATTTCCATATGCTTATCTGATTTTTTTTAGCAACAAACCTTGCTTGGTTATGCACACCTTTTCTTATATTGTTGATATAATTATTTTTTGTTTGTACAGCCATTATTAAATCTATATGGAAAAGAATTTTTGCCAGATTTGGGTTGAACCATAATTATTAAATGAATAGATTTGTACATTTCTGTTAGCTAAAAAGAAAAGTATTACTAATTTAATGGATATTGTTATAATTAGACCATTGGTTTGGTGATGGGAGCCCTCAGAGCCCTTTAATGTCGGAAATATTTATGGACTTTTCAGAACAGTCCAATATCATGTGAAACCAATTCATCGATAATAAGGGTAAGGTATATCGATGATATTTTACGTGCGTGAAGACTTTCCAGACGTACAAAATATACTTAATTAACAACATTAAACATAAGTAAAAAACATCAAATTCACCGTAGAAATTGATAAAGGACACATAAATTGTCTGGATTTTGACATTAGTAGGTTTAACAAAAGGCTAAGTTCCTATATTTTTAGGAATTCTTTGTTCTAACACAACCTCAAAACAGTCATGTTTCATTCTCTAATAAATGGACTACAAAAGATTCTTTGTTAATGTCAAAAATTATATAAAAGGACAGAAGCAAATGGAACAGGTTGTGATATTAAATGGTTATTCTAAGGATACTGCTAAACAAATATTTAAAAAAATTGAAAGGAAATAAAATAAAGATGATAACAATAAAGGATATATGGGGCTGTTGTATAATGGTTTAAGTCCTATACCTGGGAACCCTAAAAGTATGATTTCCAGGACCAAATGTACAATTCCTATTGAAAATACATTAGGAGGGGGGGTACCAACTTAAATATGGTGCCACCCATCTGGTATGACTTATGGGGAATGTCCGGAAAAGACAACACATTTTATAGCACACAATTTTTGAAGCTATACAGAAGCATACCACACCTCCTACGTAGTGGTAATCACAAAAAACTGATGAAGAACCAGAAATAAAAAATACCAATAAACAGGAAAATTTTCACAATACATCTCTCTTATATTATGGTAATTTTAATTATTAATGATATTTTGACCTTTATTTTATGTAATTAATTTTAAATGTAATTTTAGTCTTTTAAATTTTGATTTTGAAACTTGGCAATTGATTTGTATGTACCTATGCTTCTCATGCAGTAATATGATTATGTTGGTTTAAACCATAACCGTCTCCATTTAAAATATTTTGTTTTATAAACAATAAAAACTGTGGGTAGGCACAAATCTATTCATTGAATAATTAAGTACTTGTATATAAAATACTCATAGTAAAGCCAGAATAGAGATTTTGATAAACTCATCCTCATGTTAATAATTTTATTTTACTTTATTTTGTCTTCCTAATTAACAAAATAAATAGGGACTACGGTGTATAAAACTGAATACCATTTTTGTGATACACAGCACTCTTTACACCAGCAATTTTCATTGTTGTTCCCTCACATTGGAGCTTACATCTATTTATGATAGCTAAATGTAATGGAACACTTAAAATTAACATCATTTTTTGATAGAATTAGACAACACATGCGAACTATCTGAAGCTCCTTATCTTCATAAAATCTCTCCATCCAAAAAAAAAAAAATTGAATCCCTGCAGTCTCAAAATTGTTTATCCTGCAAAGGAATCTCACATAAGGCCATTAATAAATGGACAAAAAAAAAAAAATGTTTGAGCCTATGCTAATACTCAAGTAAATGTTAACTGCAAGTTAGCGACAGATCAAAATAAAGATTCAACTAAATGTATTAGAAATGACAGGCAGGGGTAAGAAATTAAATAGAAAGAATTGTAAAGCAGTGTCAAATCAGGTAGTATCTGAATGGGACATTGTTGTTACTTAAGGGCATAAAACTCAAAATCTTATCTTATCTATCAAAAGTCGAATAATAAATCTCATTCAGCATGAATATAAAAACTACCATAGTTACATAGAAAAAAAAAGTATTGTCAGATATCTCAACACGACTTCTTACTGTCATAACAACTTGTGCCACAACAATGGATTTTATTGTAATCAGTCACCTCCAGCATGACAATTAATATTGATTTATTGAAGAAGATAACTAAGATAAGAAGATATTGTCCTTCCACAATACTATCATTCAGTTTAACAATGAAAAAGAAAGACATGTTCAAGATTATATGGTATTATATTATAATTTCACTTACTTTTCCAGTTGAAGGTACACTTGAATACTGCAAAAATGAAACTACTATTGGTTTTTCCCTGCACTCGTGGTTAAAAACGTAAACAACTAAACTAAATGAGAAACATTGGGGCTGTAGGCAGGTAGTGACCCTTGAGGATTTTTACCTGACACCTGTTTAAAATCTTTTGTTCTACTGAGAGGTACTTTTCGACGACGCGATCTCTCCCCACGAAGAAGTATGATTTCGAATACTACATTTCTTTTCCAATAGTTCTAGGGATCATTCCTTGAGTGTTTCCCCCTAATCTGTCTCATAAACAAACTAAACTTTTAAACACAACGGATTGAAAACGATTCCCACATTTTCGGGCCAATCACAACCATCGGCATGTTTGTTTTGAACTTTTGCCGTTTTCTCAATGCCTACCTAATAATTATATTTCTCTACTCATTTATTTCATAGATAATACTTATGAAAAATAACAATATGATTGTTTTTAATAAATACATATTAATTATTGTGATAAATTAAACAGGAATGGTATTAGATTAGATGAGTATAAGGTTTTTGAACTGGTGAAATAATGTCACAAGACTCGATCATTGTTGTGTTGTCACGTTGAAGTAGACTTCTGAAAGGCGAAATCAGTTTTTCCCTGGGCTGGGATTTTGCCACCTCCGCTTTTATAAGATTTCGAAGAGAGGTCGTTAAACTTTCCAAAAGCTTTAAGTCATTATAATTAGCCTTGACAATGAGCGATCTTTCACCAGGTTGGTCTGTTTTTTCTTGTTAATTTCATCTACTTTGCCGGCAGAACCACGAATTATATTAATAATCTCTTTATAAATGTCAAATGCCCAGTTTGACATAAGTAGCAATGCATTGATTGTTTCCATTCTTAGCTTGGCAATAGAACAAAAATCTCCATATTTCTATCAGGGCTTGCCAAGTGCATTTCTTATTATCTATTAATCATTATTAGCTGAGTTACTAACTGCTTGACAACAAAGCTGGTGAGCATTAGTTTTAAGAAATGTTTTGATTTTGAGGTATTACAAAGAGTAAAACTATTAAAGTTATGTGTTTTCAACCCTTTTTTCCTGACCTTGAATTGTTTATGGTATCTATTGATTAAATTTATATAGTTATTTTTAATCCATTAGCTCTATTGAGAGGAAATAGTTAATCTATGAATGGTTCCTAATGAACAAAGTTCATCTACTGGTATAGGGGGTAACAAATACAATTTATTAAGCATCATCACATATAATTGTTATATTTATGGAACATTGTCAACATTTTATTGTTTATTCTTAGTGTATTATTATATTTGTAGCCGAAGGGTAACAAAATGTGAAATTAATTATATAGGCAATCATCAACGGTCATTTTCATGTGTTAGTGGATTAGTTAATATATTGAATTATTACTTGTTTATCAATGGATCAGTAGCTTGGCTACTACAATTATAAATTAAATCTATTTCTTAATTATGTTTAAATAAAATTAATTTAATATTCATTGAATTATAATGAAAAAATTGTTCATTTTTATTTATTGAACCATATCAGGCACTGAAAATCACCTTTTCAAGAAATATAAATACCTAAAATATGCGATCACCATAGCTGCCCCCCAATAAAAAAATTTTTTTTTTGTTCCATAATGCATTAATTTTTATGTTTACTCGACCATGAGTTGAAAAATCTGAAGATCAAATTTTAATAAATAGCTTCTATGCAGTTACTTGGGAAAGCAAGACGGAAAGAAGTGATCCAGTTTTTTTTTTTTTTTAATAAGTCGATTGCAAAACTCTTAAAATTTGGTTTTCTTAACCTAATGCTGTTATATAGTTATTTTTAATCCATTAGCAGACTGATTAACTCTAATAAAAGGAAATAGTTAGTCTATGTATGGTTCTCAATGAACAAAGTTCATCTACTGATATAGGGGGTAACAAATACAATTTATTAATTGCCATCACATGCTCGTTATATTTATGGAACATTTTATTGTTTATTCCTAGTGTATTCGTAGCCAAGGGGTAACAAAATATTATGAAACATTTATCCTCACGAAATTACCCTGGCCATACCCATCATCCAATAAAAGTTTCTTGTGGAAGCTGGGGATCAAACTCCGCAGTCACTAGCCACTACACTACTGTCACATTTTTTCCTCTACTTCCCATTATGATATTTTAACTTGAAGATTATTGCCTATCCCAGGGTGTTGTTGAATGTACCTTTTTAAACTTAGACAAATTGTATCATTCTTACTTAATCAATAATTTTTACAGGTTATGTACTGTGATTTAGGCCATAAAAGGTGGGTTATCCTATCTACATTCACCCAATCTTATTCATAATTGTAAAATGAATTTATTAACCATTGATATTTATGTCATATTTTATATTGCAAAGCAGTTTTATTCAGCTAACTGCTATTTTATATATTTTTAGAAATGGCTATTGTTCTTTAAAAAAAAAAGTGTGATTTCCTGGTACTCTGATCTACATCAATGATTTCCCTATTAACAATATATTTTATCCAGCTGCTTCAATTTTCCCTATCCAATAGGGGTTGAAGTAGTTTATTGTAATGGTGTCTAACATTGTTAGGTTCCTGTGACATAGCGTACTAATCAATCTATAAAATATTTTTTTTTTCTTTTCTTTTTTTCGCCATCTCTGCCTCTTTCTTCCTACAAGGTACTAATGTTTGATTCTGATATTATTGATCATGATTTCACTATTTGTTATATATTTTTATTTCATTTTGTTTTTTGGTGATTTCATTTCATGCACTTTGTAATTCATTTATTGCTTTATGAACATAATTTTAAAAATCTTATTTTTTGTTAAATTAAAAAAAAATTAAATTTAGTTCAAAGAAGGTTATTCATATATAGTTTGACTTGGACAATAAATAATTAGATCATACATACCTTCCTTTAGATTTTTTTTTCTTTTCACTGTGAAACATTGATTTTGTTTATTGTTTGTTGAGTTTTTTTTAAAAATAAATCCTTAAGTTTTGAAAACTGTGAACTCGTTGTTAGCCTCAAGAGAATGAAAACCTCTCAAATCTTTTTCCTCAACCTAAGGGCGATCTCCCTACAAACTCCTCTACTTAATTAATTGTATTAGTTCTGTTACGTTATATATCAGGGTGACTATTACAGCATATTAGAAAAATGAAATCTTTATATACTTTTTTATTAAATTTTAGTGAGTCAAATTATGAATTCTGAAAAAAAAAAATTACATATTCTGAATGCCTGGACATTGTGCTTGGCCATCTCCCAATAATATCGATACTAGGATTATCAAACTTTATCACTGGTTTTACAGACCCTAACTGCAAACACCAGCTCTATAAATTACTCAATTGGTCATTTTTGATATGTGGTTGTGATAAGACACGATGGACTATTTTTGATATGTGGTTGTGATAAGACACGATGGACTATTTTCTACTCTGGAGGGAGGACAAACCCTCTCATTATAGAAAAATCTTTAGAAGAGTCATTTTAGAGACCAGTATCCTAAGTGATCTCACTAAAAAGCCTTATATTGCTTAGATTGTGTGGATATGGAGTCTTGAGTTTGGTGATAATTCTGGCAAGAATGCACCTCATAAAAGTTTATTATCAATGTGAGGTCACTAAAAACAAAAGTTTTTATTATTCTGGGAAATAGTTCCTTCAGAATAAAATGAACAAATTTAATGGAAATTACTACAGATATATATATATTATTACGTTCTTTGAATATTATATGATAATTTTATTTTTTATTCTTTTACTTTAAATTTATTTTATTTACTATTCATTATTAGGTTCTATTAACAAAAATAATTCTGGCAAAAAGATGAATTTAATTTTACAAACATAAAAAATAAACTTATATTAATTTTATAAATACTTGTCTATTAATTCGATTCCTTTTCTTCTTCAATGGTCTTCTTTTTAATTAAATTTATACTTCTTCTCTTCGTGCTATTTCTCTTCCGTTCCGCTTCAAGTCAATAACCACTAACCAACAAAGTTTTTAAGTTTTTCTTACTCACAATCTCAAGCTAATAATATGTATTACGGGCTTTTTATTTCATCACTGAATTCAGATATATATATCTGGCTGATTCCAAAAACTAGAGTGAATATAATGCTCTGTGTGTTTTCCTTTTCACAACAACAACTAATTATAACTGGCTAAAACTAGAGAGTAATTCTGTGTGTGTCTTTATGATACACCACAACTATACTCTTTTGTTTTTTTCATTGGCTCTCACTTGTATTTATTTTGCCTTCTTGATAAGTTGGATTAAATATTATATAAAATCTCCACAATCTCTAATATCACAACAATATATAGATAGAACAAGAAAATGATAAAAATAAGATTGAGAAAAAAAAAAAACATGTACCTAAAATATAATGGATAATTATAAATAAAATTTGGAGGGTGGTGGAGATGGCTAAAGAAGAATGGTAGCTTTCGAAAGCCTTGACTTAGCAATACCATGTTGTAAGATGTATGTATGTTCTAACGTATATCAATTCTAAAATATAAATTTTGAACGCATCATGTTCATCTTTGTTACTGTACGATGTCAGTTGTAGGTTGTACTTAATAAAATAAAATGTTAGTTTTCCCATCGGGGTTTATTTAATGTCACAGAATGAGTACTTTCATCTTTAGCTGTTCAAATAAATACAAGATGAAGCATCATTAAAATCTACATATTTGTAAATCTGTTAAATAATAAATTATAAATGTTTCTAAACAGTGATACTTAGTCTAAAATGTTAAAATATAAATAATATCTGCTAACTAATAAATAACAAATAATACGTACACACTTTTAATACAATATATGTAAGTATAATAAATATTCAATAGGTAATTTTGTCGTATGAATCAATATATCAACTTTTTAATGTTTTAAATTTTATTTTAAATAGTATTTATTGATTTAAACATTTTAGACTAAAGAGTCAGTGCTAAGTTTATTGTTAATGTAGAAATGTACAAAGATTTATAATTTATTTATTAACAGATTTATGAAAATGTGGATGTTTATGTTTTTTCATTATTTAACATTGCAAATGAATAAAATATTATTTATTGTCATAGCAGGGGGCACATTTGAAAAGATAGATTCTTTCCATATTGTTTTTTTGTTTAGGGCTTATATATAATATTTTTAAAGTAGTGGAAGTTTTTTATTAGAATTAACTCATTAATTGGCAATCGTTTGTAAATGTGCATAATTTGCTTTGACAAAAAGAATAGGCACACAAGTTGCTATTGATATATTTCATACTTGACCATTCTCTTTCTGTTGAAGCTTATGTTTTATATTTATTCAAAAGATATTCGATAAAAAATAAACAAACTCCTTTTTATTATTTATTCCCAATTAAATTTATTTATTACAATATAGAGGGATTGTCCTTGGGAGAATCTGTGTTGTAAACATTTGCTGTAAAGCACATGTGAAAATTCGCGTTGTTGTTTTATCAAATTGACGTCATTGATCAAAATTATTGTCTTTTGTCCGACTGTGGCATATATTTAAAACTAAATATTTCAGGGATGAAAAATATTTTATTTTTATACAAAAACTACTTTTATTTTTTATGATACAGACTAGCTGTTTAAAAAAAAAAAAAAACTGCATTTAAAAGTTATATAAAAATGTTTAAAGTCTATTCGAATTCATTCAAACACGATAAACAATTTAAAGCAAACTGTTTTCAAAACTTGTTACATTTTACAAAAAAAAAAATCAATAAATTTAAACTACTTTATAATTTATTAGTCTTGATGATACCGAGTTAATTTCTTGATTTTACAACTGAGTGCAATGGTTAGTCCTCAAAGAGGTAGAATTACGATTATGCATTTTTTTTTCTACATATTTCTATAGGTATTAAAGAATTTTTTTTATTGTAAGAATTTTTTCTAATTTTATCCATTACACTTATCATCTAATTAATTATTGATGCATTAAGTGTTAACATTAGTAATAATTATTTTATAAGCTGATACACTTTGGTGAATGATTTGTGCTTGTTGAGGAAATGGTGTCAGCTGCATTAGTTGCCTCTATGTAGCACAATGTACTGTTATAGTCCAGTTCCCCCCTCCCTTCTTCTCAGCTATCGACTCTTGTTTTTTTCTTTTTGACATTGCTTCTGCAAAACAAATATTGTTTTTTATTAATTATAACGACGGTTCCTTGTAGCAGTTCACCTTGAGAGTATTTGCTTGAGTGTTCTGTTGATTTAATCTTCAATAAACGCATATATTACAGCTCTTGGATGAGGTTAATTCAATATATAATTGATCTCCAGTAATTATCAATTAGAGAATTAGTGTTTTTCACTATTTAATATAAAATAATACTTGAAAAGATGACAGAATGATCTTGATTGACAAGACAAAATGGACAAAAAATAAGTGGTTATGGTGGGGATAGAGACCTTTCACCCAGCCTACCTCACCTGAGTAGATCTCCTCTCAACTGTGGCAGTAACATTTCTGCTTCAACATGGAGGTTATAACTGCTGCACTACAGTCTCACATGTTTTAAACATATTTTTAACATTATACCTAAACAGTGCTGTGACCCTTTTTTAAATCATGATCTCTCTGTCATTATGTGCATTATAAAATAGTGATAAAGTGTAATTTACCAATAGTGAGCTCTAGCTGTTGTTTTTGACTTATTAATAAAATTAACCCCTCCCCCAAGTATGGAATGTAAGTGGAATTTCACCATTGAATAAAGTAGTGCTCAGAACAATATGTCAAATGGTCTGAAGGGTGATATAGAAACGAACGATGACATTGAAGAGTTCACTTCCCTCGAGTATGAAGAGGACTGTTTCTATGCCTTCGTCTCGAAGTCGGACACTCCCAGTTTTGACATTGAAGAGACTGATTGGGATGAAGAGAATGGATCCATGTTTGTTCTAGTCGACGAAGAGGAATTTGACCCTCCTCATCTGGACATACCCGAACAGTGTACTGTAGAAACTGAATTTTATGACAAAAAATTAGGGAAAAACAAATTCATCAAAGCTGTCCGCGTCAAATTTCAAGACTTATCCAAACCGTACCTTGCAAAAATCACAAGTCAAAAAAACTATTCCAAGTTCTTGCAGATAGTTAACGGAGGTTTGTACAACATTCCAAATAACATGCTTTTTTTTTTTTTTTAAGGTGTGTATTTTCTGAAAACGTACATTTATTTTGTTAATTACTTAAAAATCATAATTGCAATTATGCATTTACTATTAGTTATGAATTTATCTGTTTATAAATATTAACAGTAATATTATTAAAGTTGTTTGTATATTTCTGTTTTTATTCTAAATTATTATGTATGTAATTATACAACAATATTATTAGTGGGTTTTTCAAATAATATTTCTTAGCTCGGTCAAAAGAATGACTTATAATTATGACCATGGATATTTTGCTATAGTAAATACAGTTTAATTCTAAAATAACTGTATAGAATTATTTATAAATGTCATCAATAATAATCATATTTATTAAACATTTTGTGCAAATGTGATTTTTTTTTTTTTTTGCTCTTGTTTAATACAAATTGTTTGTATTTTTCAGAAAAGCAACCACACAGCGACATGTCACCAGATTCTGGTATTAATGAACTCGCCGGTTTGAGCCCTGAAGAACAGGAGAAACAAAAACAAGAATGGGCTAATGAACTTTCCAAAGTTAGTATGATTTCAAGATGAATTTCTTGGGAAAAATACAATTATAAACTGGTTGATTCAAGCATGAGTGGTCTATCTTCTAGAAGATATCATCTAGAATGACATTAAATACTTTTCTCTTGCTGGACCTCTGAAATTTATTTGTCATAATATCATGAAATGAACCAAAACATAATCAGTGATGTTAAATATATACTTTCGTATTGATACGATCATGTTTACGACCATTACTGCATACAATATAGACATGCAGACAAAAGAAGTCTGTCCTGTAGGTGTGCCCTTTAAACTCTGTGATCATTTTTTTAAACATTATAATATATCGAAATAATTTAATCAAGTTATATAGGAAGATGTGAATGGAAGTATTTTTCACATCATTATATGATACATTCACTCATATTAAATTAATTCTACTAAAGTTATTATATTTTTTTTTAATTTGTATTGAATTAATGTAAAAATCATTTATATAATACAAAATGTTAGTATTACTGAATTTTCCAAATTAGTTATTAGTTAAAATGCCTTAATTATGTTTTTTTTATTTGTATAACTTGCATTTTTATTGTGACAGGTCGAAGAAGAAATTCTGACACTGAGGCATGTCCTCGCATCAAAAGTTAAAGTTTCCCATGAGCTCAAGCGTAAGCTCGGATTCAGTGTCTGGCGAGAATTCCAGGATGATATGAACCAAAGCTTAAAAAACGTTAAAGAATCTAATGTGTCAGTATTCATTGCTGGTTTAAGTTACAAATGAATTATTTGCTATTTTTTTTAGTGTTATTTTTTGTTATATTTGTATGTATTACCTTACTTAGATGAAATTAGTGTACCTTCTGCAACCAACCAAGACTCACAAATTAAATTATTGTACATATTATCAGATGCTATGTGATGTTCAGCGAACCATGTCTTTGTGCATACGTTCGTTCGTAGCCCATAACATTCTTTCCTGTAATTACTTTGCTAATTTCAATTACCTCGAGTGAATGGTATGTGAAAGTAATGAATCATTCTGGACAGTTCCTTTCATCTCAGATCAGTATCCTTAACATTATTTATACATATTTTTTTCATGAAATAAATTATATTTAATAATTATAAACAAAAGAGAAAATAAAAATTAAAAGCACACAAACGACATCCTTGGGTTAGTTTCATAAATATTTATCAACTGAATGTGAAAAAATACTTAATTTTATTTTTTAAACACTGTTGGTCACCTTTTCAACTAATAAAAATAATATCTACATAGCTAAAATGTAAAAAAAACATTGAAATAGCGAAATAGCCTGAAGCGACATTAAATACACCATTTCTATGTAAAGACCTCAAAAAATCAATTTATATTAATTTATTTGCAATTCTTTCTGTTGTGATGTGTCATCAACCATGGGGGGAGGGAATAGAACTTTATATTTTTGGTAAATATTTCATCCTCTGGATCAGTTTTAGAGTTTTATTGGTTTTTTGTTGTTTTTTTCAAAACTCCTGTTTGAGCTAAAGACAAATAATTTTATGTGAGGGCCCCAATAGATGACCGATTATTTTTTTATCTACTAGCACTCCTGGGATTCACCAACTGGTCTAATTGCAAATTTCATTAGAATCGTGACTGCAATTTTAATTAAGCACATGATATTTTGCATAGTAATTTCACTTGGTGCACTAAAAATAAAAGCAAACACATGAAAAATGAGAAGGGTGGTTATTAATGAATTACCTGGTAATTTAGAAATAAATATTTCCCTACGAGTAGACTCCCAAATTAAAGAACTCAACGTTCTGATTAATTATATTTAACATCTGGGATTTTAGTGGACTGTAACTTCAAAAATTCATTATTTGCTATCCTAACAACATGCAGATAGATGAAGATTGACAATTGTTTGAATGTAAAACCTCTCCCTTCGGGTTTGACGACTGAATTCACCTAGAACATCATCTTTTTTTTTTTTATCTTTTTTCTTATTACGTTGACATTTTACTTTTTTTGCATTATTTTATTTTATGTATATTTATTTTTGTTTTTTTTAATTGGTGGTAGTTACCATGTTGTGGAAGAAAAGGTCGGTCAATTTGGCAAAGCAGTTTCCGAAGCACCTATGTAAGTTATAATTTGGTGTGGGATATCAATTTCACGGTTTTTTTTTAATTTTGCATGAAATTTTGCTTATAATTGGTGAAATACAATTGGTTTTCGCTCTGCAATTTCTTTTAATGAATATATAATTAAAGTCACATCAAATATCGCTACCTCAGTGAGACAACTATGGACTATTAAGTCTTAATCGATCTAGAATTTTTGATTTCCTTTTGACTGAAATTATCAATAAGTGATTCAGAGCAAATAGTTTTGCCAATTTTATTTTCATAATTTTTTGGTATTAAGATTTTTCTTCCTAAAAATAACAAATGAAGCCCCACTGTTGCACTGAGGTAGCTATATAGAGGGACAAGGGATGCTGTCTGTAATTATTTAACTTTTATGTTGAGTGCTACACCAACTTATACATTTGTCTAAAGATAACTTGGTGAATAAATCCTTCTTTTTTTTTTTCTATTCTTGAATGACTGAAATTATGGACCCTCATCCACTATCAAATTACGCTATTACATTCCAGAAAGTTAACTCCGGCTTAGTTTCAATTAATTAAAAAGTGCTCCAGAGTTTAATATTTGTATGTCTGAAATTCATTTAATGTGGCTTTCGCACTAGTGGTTTGCTTCATATGATATTTGATGAATTTTTTTGCCAGAAAGGGCTTTCAGGATATGCCCCACATTGACTCCAGAGAGCTGTGAGAGAAAGACCAAACCTCCTTCTTAGTTTAGCCTTTGGAAGCGGTTTCTTTGACAGTACGAGAGTTGCTTTTCGGTGAGGAAACATATTACTGTTCTTTTTGCTTGGATTGTTCCTCTTTCAATGGGCGTAAGAATAACCTCGCTTTTGTGATGTAATATAATAATGCTTGCAATTCAAAGCCGCTGGAGTCATTGATTCTCAAATAAATACTCTAATATTATACATGAAGTGGAGTAAAATATAACTCAGTGCATTGGAAATATTAACAAGAAGTTTTTTGTTTTTGTTGGGAGGAGAGCAGACACGAACTTTCTATACATATTCAATTATTTTGACGACTTTTCCAGCTCAGATATAGGAAATCTTGTAATTTGTTCTTTGCCTAATAAACGTTTATAGGTCTGCGTTTTATTTCACCTGCGATCCTTTCTTGATGTAGCACTCAGAAGTGAATGTGTTCCCTTTTATAGCTTTTAAAGTCACTTCTTGATTTGGTTTGTCTTTTTTACCGTTGATTAAACAGACTCTTCTCATTTTATGTTAATATTTCCTTGAATATTCCCAAGTCTGAATCATTGGTTTCAACTTTTATTGGTGGAACATTCATTTACAATGTTTGGAGTAATTAGTAAAATGCATGTCATACCTTCTGAGCATAAATTGTCTTAATAATTCTCTTCAATTTTTTTTTTTTGTATTTGCAGAACTAAAATAAAGTAGGAATGAGCTTGAGTAACCCAGATTATTAAAACCTAGTCTCCTCTCTTCATTGATTTTATAATCCCTTTTAATATTAATACTAATTATAATATTTCATTATAACTTGCTATTTTTGTGAAAATGCTTATTTTTTAAGAATGTAACACACATGTAAGCATAATTATTTGTTGTGTTAGCACGTAACATTAATAAAAAATTAGAATATTGTGCTAAGAATAACAAATAAAAAAAAAATTATGTAATTAGATCTGCAGTGCTGAGTATTCTACATTTTTTAATCATTATTATTTGTCTTTTGCATTATATATTTGTATCGTGTGAACATCCTTTTATGTTTCATTTTCTAGATACCAGAAAACAGAATCTGTAATAAAAGCAACATCAGAAAAGACTTCATCGATTTTAGGTGGTTTGGGATCAGGGATCACCTCTAAAATTGGACAGATTAAAAACTCCGAATCTTTTCGCTCTTTCGAAGAAAGAGTCGGCAGCGCTTATGAAAATGTAAAGGTTGGTTAATCATATGATGTTAGTTATTTAAAAAAAATAAAGATTAGCTATTCATCAATAGTTAATCATTAGTTTTTTATTCATGAGTAGGATTGCTTATTTAAATAATTTTTTGGTAACTCATCTGAGAGACTATTTGAACATTATATGTTTTTTATTTATTTTATTTTAATTTTTGGATTAGTAGTGCATTATTTATTGTATTATATTATCTGCTACTAGGGCTTGATCCTGATTGTGGATATTGTTAATTTAATTAATAAAGCCATTGCTTCCGTACTTATATTTTCTTTTATAGTATTCTAGAAATTTTAGGAAGTCTTATAAGAATTGGTTCATACAAAGGGCTTTTTTTTTTTTTAACTTTTCGTTCTTAAAGCTTATCAAAGGCTGAAGTTATGATTAATTTTTTACTTTTGGTGCCATTTGGGCAGACTACATTACCTAGTATTTAACTGTATAAATACTACCTTTTTCTTAACATCCTTGTCACTTAAATTACAAAAAAAAATTTTGGACCAGTGTTATATCTATTACTAAAACTATTTCATGTTTAGATCACACATGTATAGTCACAGGAGGTACGCATGCTGTGGTGAATACACATATGATGATCTATAAGTGAACGTTTTTGTTTTTTTAAAGATTTTTATGCTAAAAAATGATAATTTAATTTTTTTTATTACTTAATTCTTTATGGTTTGGCCATTCAAAATAGAAATCCAATGCTGCCATTAATTTTTCTCCACGCTTGCTGACTCCTGATTTTGAATGTGTCCAAGAGCTGGTCGGTCGCCAATGGAACAATAGAGCCAACTATCATTTAAATACAGCTCATGAAATAATTTCACACCCAGATTTTTTATTACTTTAAGTATACATATATTATTTGTTTATTTCTTTTGCAGAAAGTACGCCGAAGAGATGTACCATCATGTACATTTTAATCTCCATAATTGATATTGTTTAATTCTGCTGCATTTATATTAAATAAATTTTGTTCAGAATATTTGTTTCAAATATTTATTATTTTTTTTAGCATTAGATGTTAAGTAAAAAAAAAAAAACCTTAGTCAAGTTTAATTGTATTTGTAATTTTCATATCAGCTTTGAAAAGTTGTTAATACGATTTTAAAGACAATTTTAGTGAATTCTAGTCAACTAAAGTCCCAAGACTTTATACATGTTAATAATTAGAACGTCGACATCTTAAATTATATACCCTACTCAACACGATAAAAAAATATTTATTTTGTAATAACTGATATTTAATCATGTTTTGAGGAGTTAGCAAAAATTTTCGTGTTTAGGAGTCATCAGATGTAATCCCTGTAAAATCTTTTAAGAGATTTCGGAGCCGATTGTTTTCCCAAACTTGTAGTTCAGACCATAGCACATGGTTTCATCGTAGCTTAGGGTGTTGTTGAATATATACCCTTAAAAATTTCAGGACGAATGATCATTTTGAAGGCCACAGTCGCACTCTAGATCTAAAAATCTGTGAATTAATTTTGGTTTTCCTTTTGCTTCAGTGCTTTTATGAGGTTTGAGTAGTTAAGTTTATTCGCTAAGGAATATCGTAAAGTTATTAGTTACAACATGTCTTGCTCAGTTCACTTCATAGTTCGGCAGTAATATCTTCTTTTTTTTTCTTTTCTTTTTTAAACCAAAGATTTATTTGTAATTATGATTTAAGTAATAGATTTGTTTTCCTTAGGAATACATGCTTTCCAAGGTCGCTAATATCAAACCACTGCAATGACTGATTAATCCTCTTTTAGTTCAATATATGCCGTTTGAGATCACTTATATAACAACCTGAAATGGCTGAAGAAAATAGTAGTAATTACTTTTTTTTTTCTTTTTTTTTTATTTGAAGAATTTTATTTATTTTTTAACACATAATTTCATACAATGTTTTACTACAAATTTTTAGATATGATTAAATTGGAAAGTCAATTAATTTTATTGTACAAATTCAAATTGTGATTGGTAATTATTAGTCAAACAAAAAATATACTCAGCAGAATCGGGACTCAAACCCGGGACATCTCCAATATCACGGTGTTCTACCAGTTACTAGGCTAGCCTGCACGAGCAAATTTCTTCCCAATATTAGTTCACCTTGCCAAATCACTCATATTGACTGTAAACATTTTAATACTGTGGCCACAGAAGGCTGACACGAGGGACGCAATGCAACCCCTAATTTAAGTTAATGAGAGCTAGTTGATGCATAAAGCTAATAACTGTGTTTGGCCAAGGAGAATTCATAATGGGAAGTTCCTCACTCGTGCAGCTGATCAAGTCCCCTGACTAGACATTTTGGAGATCCCGAGTTCAAGTCATGATCCTGTCACTTGTAATTATTTATAATAGTGGAATCTAAACCACAACAAAAATTAACAATACAAAAGCCAATATACATTTTTATATATTGCAATAATACAGGTAAACTAGTTCTCAGTAACTATAATTAGGGGCCACATGTGTCCTTGGTTTCATTCTTGCCTGTCCACCATAGTACGACATTCACAGTTCATTTCGGGAAGGTGCAGGTTAGCTCACTTGGTTGATTGTCCTAACTTTGGGACATTGGAGAGGTCCCGGCATCATATCTCGGTCCTTAGCTTTGGCTAATAATTATCAATAATAGTACAATCTATGTATACTAAAACGAAAATTGGTAATAACATTTTTATTCTTCAAAAATCTCTGGGAGTTATCAATATTTTTGATGTCACAGACTTTGGCCAAAAGGCTACTGCTCCGACTGGTATTTCACTGTTATTTTGTTTTTATAAGTTTCAACTAGTCCCGGTGGCATGACCGTTTTCTTTGGTGATGATTCACTTACCCTATCAAGAAGACTGTTCAATCCTCCATAGGCTAGAGTTTTCCCGCTCTGTCTTTGGCGTCACTTTATATCACTGTTTGATTGAAATAACGCAATTTTTCCCCGTAATAATAAGCAAGAAAAGTTATCGTTGTTTCAACAAGTTTGTTGATCAAATGAATAATGATGGAATAAAATGTATGAAAATATGTTAAAATAAAAAAAAAAACCTTTTTAACTAGTATTCCATGGTATGATAAAATACTTTAATTTTGATAATTATTGAACGGAAACGTTGTGAAAAAGAAAGGATTGTGACTCAGTTAAGATAAAACCCAGGCCAGGACCTTTTGATGTGCGTTCATTTGCCCTTACCAACCAGGCTATCTCTTTTGTTCCTAGGCCACAACGGTCTATCTCCCTAATAATTAATAATTACTAGTTGATTCAAGTATCAGTAGTCACAACATTTTTTTAAATATTCTATATAAAATAAATGATGAAACAATATCAAAATATAATTACAGAAACTTTAGACTTAATACTTATTACAACGTAGTGGAAAAACTACTCGTAGCCATTTATTATCAAAATGGCCTTTTCAAGAAATAAAAAAGATTCGACCCAAGTACAATACATACGATACACTACACTATTAAGGGCTTTGTTAATTTGTGGGGGGAAAAAAAAAAAAAAACGGTTGAAATAAGACTGGTTTTATTTTTAGAATCAATGAAGCCTCAAATGAAACTACTTTGCAAAATTTTAATGTTTTAAATGCTAATATGCCCTTTTAAAAAAACAAACATAAGTTGCGTCCAAGTTACAGACTTGATGTTTTTAACATTTTTATGAAAAATACCTTTCATGGCTGAATCGTTTATATAACTGGTATAGATAGACCAGAGACAGTTGCCTTATACCCATTGATCGTTAAGCGCCCATTCCCCCTTCATATAAATCGTATATAATATGATCAGTGATGGTACATGGTTTAAGTATCTGTCGTTGTGTGATACTTTTTCTTCACAAAAACTGTTCACACGCTTGGTCTCTATTTAAAAGACATGGAGGTTTAAAGTTGTAGTAGATAGAATTCTGTGACACCTAGAATATTATGCTTCTGTATTATACTCTTCAATAATACTTTTATTTTAGTGTGATGATAATAATTGCATGCGTGATGTTTTATTAATTTAATTTATTCTGCTTAGTTTTAATGTCAATTACATTTTTTTTTTTAAATTAAATATACCAGCTATTCACAAACTTTTTGAATACGATTATCTTATAATTTGATAAAATAGTTTTATTTATTTCTTCATTAGAGGTTATATTTCTCATTATCATCTGCATCAATGATGGAAACTGAATTGTATACATATAAAACTGGATAGCTCGCATCGTGTTCAAGGAATCTAGCTGCTACTATGATAATTAATTGATACTTTGTTTCCTTTAGGTTTTAGTCACTATAATAGTTATCACTATAGTTTTGTTATTTTAATAAGTGTTTTTTTTTAAATGAATAAATATTATAGAAATTAAAATCATTATTATAAGCTGTTTTGAGCCTTATTATTAAGGTATTTCCTGTAATTTCTTTCACTTCTATTATGGTATGTTTTTGCTTATAAATGTATGCATATGTAGAGTTACATAGTGTCCATGTGTGTTGTAGATTTATGTACATATTTTATTACATATACAAAAATTCAGATATTATGCAATTCTGTTTTGAACAGAAATACCTCAAAATACACACTTGAAAATATTTAACTTCATATCCCTGCTAACTTGCCTATTTCCTCTGTCACCGTATTGCGCATTTAATAAATAAATGAACATATCAGGGTCTGCCAACAATTTTATTGTTTATAAAACACAAAATTTTTCAATGGTTTAGACCTTCATCAAGATGCTACATAAGAATGATAAAGTTACATAGAAATTAATTATCAGTCGTTTAAAAAGATTAAAATTATATTTCCAATTAAATTATAATAAGGACTAAAATGTTAAAAATGCAATAAATAAAAATTAGAGTGTTAGCCCAATGTTAAAAATTGAAATATTTTACCCACCCAACAACAGCAAAACCAAAAACAAACCAAAAAAACATTCTATAAATAAATGAAGGTGTACTTAATTAATTAAATTAAATTGAATCAATGGCATGGTATTACTTAGTTAGTAAAGCATTTACTTCGGTGAATACCATCCTTTACGCGTCTGGCCGGATTGGTGAAGATATATTACGAGGGCTTTTATAAGAGAGACACATTTTGAAAATTTTCCTGTTTATTAATATCATTGGATATTTTTGCATCGATTCATAATGCATATTTGGTATTGGTTTCAGTTTGCCTTTTGGAGTCCGTTTTTTTGTTCTCTTGTTTGAGTTGATTGGCATAGCTCTTCTTTAGGGTTTATGCTATTCTGTCGTTTTTTTAGGGGAACCGACAATTAGTACATCATCTGAAAGGAAGAACTGGGTAATATGTTGCAGGCTGCATTTGCATACCCTTTCTTCCATATGCAATATAAACAGCAGAGGAACTTACCCAGCCTATTTTACACCCTTTACCAAAAAAAAAACTAAAGGAAATAAAAGATATGATGGCTTTTCAATGACAGGTGAAGACAAGTCACTGGTGTGGGTTAAACAGAAATACTCGATTATTTATACTGTTATGTTAAAAAACTTCAATGCCAGTTCTTATTCGATTTTTTGCGTTATGTATGTGTGTAATCTCTTTAGGATAGACAGATATTATAATTACAAATATTGATTATTAATGTATTTTAATTTGTTGTGCAGACAAAAGTATCTACTTCTCGTTCAAGTTCTATGCAGAGTTTTGATGATGCGCTGAGAGATGTCGAACGAGATATGGACAGAAAAGCTAAAAGCCCCGTTACGACCCCGACTATCAATGAAGAGCGCCCTTCTTAAAAAGACAAATGCATCTGTACAGTCCATCACCTTACTAATAATGTTTCCATCCAAACTCTTACCTGCTAATGTCACGAATTGGCATGCCTTTCTGCGTGTATACATTTTTATGCATACATGCAAACTGTGTTTGAATTGAATATTAGAAATTCACCTTAAATTATCGCTTGTTTTATTATTATGTTACTTTTATAATGCTTTAATGGGTACATAAAGTCCTCTTGAGCGGACTCTAAACATTTCTTATAATCATTAATCATTTATCTATTATAAAAAAAAGGCTGATCAGCGATTGTGCCTAGCAATCCTTAATACTTTTTATTTTTAAGTCAATTCATGCTTTATGTGATCATTTTTAAGTTTTCAAGCTAAATATCAAGTATATATATTTTGTATAAGATATTTGCAAGTATTATAACTAATTATATAATTTTGTTGGCATCGTTGAAGTATATTAAGATATGTTACTATGTTAGTTTCAAAAAAAAAAAAATTGTTAGACTTAATTATATTTTTTATTTCTATAATATTTATTTTATCTTAAAGATTATTATTGCACTTGATTGCTATATTTTGGTGTATAAGTGTATTTATCTACAATACAAAATTATAACTTTATTAATTTCTTTAATGTAATGCCCTTGAAACCTTATTTATATTAACAAATGCTATGGTTAGTGGGGTTCATATTCTAATGGTATTTATGTCATTTCATTGAAATACTTAATTGATTTATTAAGGCATAGATTAGACAATCTCAAATGTAATTAAATCAGCTAAAAGTTAAAATTACTTATATTTTTTTATGTATAGTTTATCAAACATGAATATATTATATTATTATTTATCTGTAATAAATTATGGATAACTTTGAAATTAATTGAAATGTGTTCTGTTCTATTCTTGTATGACCATTGTGATTATTATTTCGCTATTACTTACCCTCATCAGATTTAATAAATGAATTTAAGTGTTTTTTAAATGAATAACACATCATTTTTTAAATATTTATAATTTACATACATCTTCATAGAACTCGAAATATTTTTTGTGACATTCGTTAATGAATTGTTATCTGGCCAAAAATTAAAGTAAACCAATCAGCCTCTTACTTGGTACCCTTTGTCAAATCTTTTATTTTTTTAGCATTTATTAAAGTTTTCGAAGTATCAGGATATTGTAAGAGCCATATCTTAGGTGCCTTGTGTACCATATCATATCTATGTAAACAATATTTCAGTCATATTTGTTCATTGGTACTATGGTTGTGCATGGTACCATTTTCATCTAAAAAAAGAAATGCCCACCACTACTTATGTATCCTTAGGTATTTACAGGGAACCTAAAATTTAAATAAACAGAATTGAGAGGTCATTCACAGAACCTATCTCAGTGGTCATGATAAGCTTAAAATATGTCAAGTAATAGGTTAATTTGATGCGGTTATAACCATTAGTGTCCACAAATAATCTATGTTGGTTTGTGGCCCGATATAACGAATTATCAATTTATGATAATTCTTTATTATATTAACTTCATGGCTTGGATTGAAATCGACCATTGTTTTCCTCCGGTAAAAAATCTTATATGATTGAAATTTTTATCTGGTGGTTATAAAAATCAATTACTGGTATTATTAATGAAAAAAAATAAATCATTTCTTTTAAATGCTTGACAAAGTGCCCTATAGCCTACTAAAGCGTAAGTATGTACTCGCCAAGATAGTGCCCAATTGACTTAAAATGGTTATTTGTAAAATTAATGCTTAGTGGAATATGCGTTAAATAACACAGCCTTTATTTCAGTTTTCTTAACCAGATTGCTAATATTTATTGTTTTAATGAACCTGGTTTTCCATAGTTATTAACTTTTTAATATTATATTTCTTCTAGATCTGCTTACAGTTGATCATATATCCTGTTATAAAGAGTAATATTAGTTTTCTTATGATCTGGTCAATTTTTAGTAATTAATGCTTTATTTTCATAAGTACTCCATTTGGGGGGAAGGTCTAGGAGTAAAAGAAAATACTGTGATTATTAAAGCTGAATTGAATTCTCTTTTCCTAAATTTCATAAGGACTCTTAAAATTGAACCCCACTTTGATTTATTGATTCATAATTATGAACTGGAAAAACATTTTTTTTAAGTGTAGGAATGGGGTTAGAAGAAAGATGGGCCCCAATGAACCATCTTTTTTAGTTTTGTTGAAAAATGTTTAAAATAATCAGGAAATCTTCATCGTTAGTTGCATGTCTTGTTTGTTCATATAAATGTAAGGCATTCCTCCTAAAGAAAAAGGAAGGTCCCTCGAGATAAACCGTGGGAACATGAAGAGGAAATAGTGTTTGACTAGTTGCCTCAAGGTAAATACTGGAAGATTAAATACTATTTTTAAGAGAAATATTAGATATTGTTTATTGGTATTTTTGTCTAAATAACTTTAGTAATATTTAGTGTTAAATCCATAACTTGATCCTTCCAGTGGTCATTATAACCAGGTCAGTGCCCTGAGATGGGACTATATTAAATTATTCCTATTATTGGCTCCTAAAAATATGTTGTTTTTTTATGGATTAATTTTTTTTCCCCCCGAATCCTGGGGGTGCATATCCCATAGGGTTTATAAATCCTCAACTAAGAAGGGAAGTAGTGTATGGCGTCACTGATTTTCTATGGAATTTTTTTTTGAGTTATACTAGAGTCACCTAGTCCGTAGCCTCCTCTTTCAGGTGGAAAATCTGGATTTAAAATCTTTAATAAGTCTTTTGACGTGGGAAAGACTTTTTTCTCACTGTATTTTGCCTAAACTGATACAGTGTAATCCGAGATTTTGTTGGATGTACCCTTGTAGTTTCAGATCTATTTTATAATTTGAACGGCTGCTAGAATATTTTTTGTTGGGGAGTGTGGTTGGTTGTCAAGAGATATATTGTATATTATACTGGTATTGATTTGATACTTTCCATCATGAAACTTGTCTATTAGAGACTGTACAATCGTAATATATTAAACAAGTGAATTTTTAAGATATACTAAAAAAGAAGTTAGAAATCCAATAGAATTTATTTTATATATTTGGCATATAATGTTTGTCCGCATCAGATTGAGAGCCAAATGCTTATTGTCAACTTTTTCCCTCTGTAGAACTGATGCAGACATTCATTTTGTGTTGGAATGGCATTCATTAACATTGCATATTATTAATATAATATTGCAGTATACATTGCATGACATAGATTAGCAAACTTAATACTATATTAAATTATTTATATTATTGGCTCCTAAAATTTTTTTTTTTTTTATGGATTAACTTTTTTTCTCGGAATCCTGGGGGTGCATATCCCATAGGGTTTAGAGATCCTCAACTAAGAAGGGAAGTAGTGTATGGTGTCACTGATTTCTTTGACATTTTTTTTTGAGTCACCTAGTATGTAGTCTCCTCTTTCAAGTGGAAAATTTGGATTTAAAATCTTAAATAAGTCTTTTGACTTGGGAAATCTTTAGTCAGAAAGAAGCGGGAAAGACTTTTTTCGCACTGTATTTTGACTAAAACTTATACAGTGTAATCCGAGGTTTTGTTGGATGTACTCTTGTAGTTTCAGATCTATTTTATAATTTGAACGGCTGCCTGCTACCGTAGATGACATATGGGAATGATACAATATCCTGGACCAGTTCGAAACTGAAGCCATTATCTTCGGGCTCGGCAAATATTACCCGAGGTAGAATCTAAGTATTAAATTAATATGATGAGTATGAATGGGATTTAATAATTATAAATTAGTCAAAGTATTACGAATCAGCACGCAACGGAATAATCGTTTTGAGTCGAGAAGGAATATCATGACGTTTATTCACTAATTATTTTTCTTAAACTGAGATAAAATAAATTGTATTATTATTTTCAAGGCAGCTATCTTTGACTGGTTCATCTTTTTAAAAATAATTTGCTTTCGGTAAATTTGTTTGTATTTATGCCACATCATGTCCTTTCCATTTGTCAAGATGGCACTGCACTCGCTCCGAGTAAGGTTAAAGATCTTTAGTTGCTAATCATCCCTCGTAGGTATTTTTTTCTCTATTTCGAATATTTCGTTTAACAAAACTCGAAGATGCCTGGTGGGACCGCTCTTTTTTCTAATTCTTCGTCGCGAAACCAGAGTAAAAATCTAGTCGAGTTCAAAGCTGGAAAAATGACAATGAAAGGGAAAATGGTTCACCCAGATAAAAGGAAGGGCCTGGTATATATCTATCAGTCAGAAGATTCCCTTATGCATTTCTGTTGGAAAGATAGAACTACCGGTGTTGTAGAAGATGTAAGGATTTAGGGAAGCAATTAAATTATAAGTGTCATGATCAGTGTTAATTTATGTATACACAATCATTTTGTTTATATTTCAGGATTTGATCATTTTCCCTGATGATGTTGAATTTAAGAAAGTTGCGCAATGCACTACTGGACGAGTTTATATCTTAAAGTTCAAAACTTCTAGTAGAAAATTCTTCTTTTGGATTCAGGCAAGTTTAGTTTCACGACTAAGCAACAACCAGAGCTGAAGTACTGTGGTTATGAATATTTATGTTGAACTTTGTAGACATTTTTTAATTTAATTTGTATTATTTGGGGGAAAGACGTTACCTGAGGAGAAAGAAATTTTCAAGTTAATTTGAACTTCAACCATTAAAATATCTCTTTTAAGGCTGAAGTAATTTTAATTCAATCTAATACATTTGCGATCAGGAGCAATAAGAATAATTTGTCGTATTAAATTATTAATCAGTCTTAAACATATGTACATATTTATTATCACATTTTAGAGTTCCTATGTGAACAATGACATGATAGTTTTAATCTTAAATTTTCAAGATGGATAGGAATATGGCATTAATAATTGTCATAAATAATTAATGTAGTGTTAAAATGTTTCCCCCAGGGAGGTTTAGATTTCCCTGTTAATAAATTTTTTTTGGTGGGGAGTGTGGTTGATGGTCAAGAGATGTATTGTATATTATACTGGTATTGATTTCATACTTTCCATCATGAAACTTGTATATTAGAGATAGTGCAACCGTAATATATTAAACAAGTGATTTTTTAAGAAATACCCAAAAAGAAGTTGGATTTCCAATAAAATTTATTTTACATATTTGGCACACAATGTATGTCCGCATCAGGTTGAGAACTAAATGCTAATTGTCAACTTTTCCCTCTGTAGAACTGATGTAGACATCAATTTTGTGTTGAAATCGCTTTCAATAACAAAGGAGATTTAAATTTTATTTCTATTTAACCACTTAATTAAGATGTCTGTTATACCTTGTCATAACAGGACATTTATAACCTATTATTTTACAGGTATTTATTATCTGTAGAAACCCTTAGAAAATCAATTTAAAAAAATATATATATTTTCTCTAAAAATTAATCATTTTGTGAAGTTTTTTTTTTTGAACCAGTATCATTGCTTCACCTTTTACTTGTTGGGAAACAATGATACTTTTTAGTAGAAGTCTCTAATCTTAATCTTGATGACAGAGATTACCAAACTTAATACCATTTACCTTAAAAAAATGTAAATTTTCTGGGTCAAAGGTATTCGTGTATTGTGATGATAAATATGATTTAATTAGTAGTTACCAGTTGTGATATGTAACATCGCTGATCTAGAAATTATTAGCCAAGGAAAGTAGTGACTCGATAATAATTAAATGAGACATTAAGAGTTACAATCCTAGAAAAATCTTACTCCACAAATTTTATTGTTCTCAATGATTACTTAAAACCTCTCGAGGTCATTTATAGAAATCAACAATATTTGTTTTATTTAAATATTTAAATGAACAGCATATGATAAATACAATATATAACACAAAATAAATAAGTCAAAAGGGACATATAATAAAAATCTGTCAAAAATTTTAAGATAAATGCATAAATTAAATTAAAAAAATAGCTTCGACTGAAACTTAAACTTACCTTAGTAACCTATTTTATGGTTCTCTGTAGTTAGCTCATTGTTCATCTAAGATATCTCACTAATTAAGGCAATTACCTTTAAATAAAGAATTCGTTCATTTTTTCAAAACCAGAAATTGTTACTTTTTTATCCCTGTGCATGCAAGTCTGTTCAGGTCTACTCAAAGACCTCAACCCTGCTTGCAGGAGGGAATACAACCCTGTTTGACCTAGATACATGAAATTTAATTTGATATTAGAAAGACATGATTGAATATTATTAATTATTTAATTGGTAATAAAATGGAAATTTTTGAGTAGGTCTTGACTTCCTGATAAACAATATATGATTGGTGTTTTGTCTTTTCAAACTGTAATTACTGAAAGTCATTAAACTTTATCTCTACCCGTGTTATATTTTAAAAATTAAAAAGATATTAATTAAAAGTGAGTGGGTTATAAACTTGTTTGGAAGGAATTAATTTATAATGTAGATGTCATTTTTTGTTTCTCCCAGATCAAACTTAACCCTTAGAGCATGGACCTAGAACACATACCTTATAAGTGAACACAGTATGCTAGTTAAGAAAGCTTTCAATATTGCTGGAATCTGTATAGTTACCTGCAATTTTTTTTCTCAAACCTAATTTTTAAGGCAATGAAATCATAAAAATAATTTCAAAGTCAGAACAAATAACATTTATTAAATTTACAAGTAGACATATAAACAGTAAAATTATTTCTTATCATATTTTTAATCAGATATAGAGAAGTTTCATACAGGTTTTGCAATCTTATATGATTTAGTTTAAATAAAGATCATAATTACAAATATTCCAAAAAATCTTATGACCATCTAAAGGCTCGTTTCACTATTTTTTCATTGCTAAAAAATTATATCTAAACATCTACTGCGGAATGGCATTCGCATTTATTTCCTCCATGCAAGCATATTCACTAATTGCCATTGGTTTCTTACAACTGCTAATAAATTTCAAATTTTCAAAAAAAATGATTAATTATTATTATTGTTAGTTTATTAATTAGTCTGTTATAAAAACTAAATTTTTTCCAGTCATATTAGGAGGGTGTCAAGTTTAAGAACTTGATATCCAAGCTAGTTAGTATTATATGTTGGGACTAACTAACCAATGTTAAAAAAAATGGTCAAAATATCTTTCAACTTTAATTTCTTTATTTTACTTCTTTCAACCGAGCAGATTATTGACTGGGCTCGTTAAGGGGGGATAGTTTAGTTGAACAATATAATCTCTGCAATCATTAATTAATATTATTGGCTTTAACAGGAAGCAAAAACTGAAAAGGATGAAGATAACTGCCGTAAAGTAAATGAAGTGTTGAACAACCCACCAGCAAACCTTGGATCTCAGCGTAGCGGGGGAGCTACGCCAGGTTAAATATTCTTCCATGCCTAAAATCGTTTAACCAAACTTTTAAAAAAAAATTTGATCCGATTTTCATTTTAGATGGTGACCTTCAGAATCTGTTGAGTAGTATGTCTCAACAGCAATTGATGCAGTTGTTTGGTGGTGTTTCGATCGGTGGGCTCTCGAACCTCCTTGGTACATTGAAGTAAGTATGTTTTTCTAAGTTTTGAATGTTGCTACCATAGCAAGATTCAATGTGGTGTCGAATCTAATCGTCGATAACTTGAAGTTCCGAATCTGAGCATTGAAACCTATTAGGGTATTGAATCTAAATATTGAAACTTGTAGTACATATAATAACAATATCCAGTGGTGGGTCAGTCACATGAGTGAGCATCTTGAAAACTTAATTAATGATGATGAAAAAACTATTTGGCATTTGTGACCAATAGTACTTCATTTTATTTCGAACCATCTCATCACTCTCTAAAAATCTTTTTAAAAATTACAAAAGCTAAAATTTTTGATAGATTTTATCATTATTACTATTGCTATTGCTGAACATACAGACAGGTAAAATATGTTTGCCCCATAACTGTTTGAAAATGAAGAGGAAAAAGTTAAGACTTTCAGACTTGTTCCAATATATTTAATTACATATAATGTTCATTAATATTGTTGCGGATTTATTACTCTATAATCTGTATTGTTTTTTCCCCTTACACCAGCCAAGGCAGTTCCAAGTCATCATCCCTTAACACAACAACTGCAACTCCGATGAGCACACCGATGGTTTCTACGCCCAAAACACCAACTTCACCAGCAAATACTACAAAGCCATTTACTACACCCCCTGCCCCAAAAAGTCAGTAGCTATTCTATAATTTTATTCATTTTGCTTGAGCTTTTATTTAAATGATTAATTATTTATAATAATGGTTGTGATTTTTCTCAAGTACAAAAAAATTAATTAGTTGGTGTCATTCCATGTCAAATTAACCAATGGTCTGGAACTCGAAGTCTCAGAAATCAAAATGTTTTTGTACATCAGTATTACTATCAATCAGGCTAAAAAATGAAAAAAAACAAAAATGGACTATTTTTTTAAACATTTTGAAACATATGAAAGGTTATATTTCCAAAACTATTTGCCTTGGAAAGCTCACGATTGAGCCATTCTTTCCATAATTTCAATGACTTTAATTTGATATGTTACTTCACTTTAATAAACCGATCTTAAAATGTTTCAAAATTTCCAAAAAGTTTTTTTTTTTTAACCACAAAAACAAAATTTTTTTGAGAAAAATATGTTACCTGTACTTATTATTACAGTATGTGTGAGCCAAATTTTATGGTGGTTTTCCTATGGTTTCTATTATAAAAAGTAGTTAAATGCCTGAACTGTATTGCACGTAACTGACATAACAATAACACGTAACATAACTGACGCCTTTAAGTGATTATACTCGTAATTAGCTAGTTTTATGGCTCCTTCATGAAGATAAAATAGGTTGTGTTCTATTTAAATAATTTCTCTGTATTTTGGCACTTCAAAAAATAATTGTATTTCCCAACAAATCTACTGCACTACAACTAGATTGCATCGCTATTTTAAACTATATACACAGAACTTGAGTTGAAAGACACCTCTTGCTTTTAAGTAAATCCATTTACAATTTAAAATGTGCCAGGAATAATCAAATGCACATTAACTGTTTGTTGTACAATTAAAAAGTTTGTAAGTTAGTTTATAAATACAATGCAGATTTCTCTTTCAATGAAATTTGGGAAGCTTATGCCGTTTCTTCAGCAGATACTTTATAAGTCCTGCCAGTTTCAGTGATTGGGTTAATGCTACAAAAATAAAGTTTTGTGGGAATGTCAAAGTGTCTGGTCTTCTTGGGTAAGCAAAAGAAGGTGTTTGTCCACTAGGGTATAGAAAAGATACACTAACTTCTTTATGAAAGTCATTTTTTCATATAACGCATGCTGCCCACCATTTGCTGTCGTATGCACAAGCAACATATCCACTTATTTGTTCAAAAGGCACATAATCTGCTTGAAGCTACTTAAATATTGTGAACGTCAGATGTTTCAGAACTGGATACAATTTTTGTTTTGCTGACAGGAATAAAATCGTGATAACTTCGTGTTCCGGTGACAGCTTAACCAAGTGTTTCTTCCAGGTTTTTCTCTTCCAATAAGTTCTCATTGTTGGTAACCTAAAAAAACTTAACTTAACTGAAGGAATGTTTTCTTTCCCCCACACAAATAACTGGACAAAAGTTAAAATCTTTGTTATCCGGGTTTTGAAGTCTAGCTTTGGTTGCAACACTGTGCCTCTAATTCCATCGCACACTGGATCCCATGTGAGTTGCATAAAAATGCCATTCTGCTTCCACTCCATCAAAATCCTCAGTACGTTCTTTCAGTTCTTACGTGGCAGCTGAGCCATCACTAAAGTGTTCTTCAAGCCTTGCTTGATAAAATTAATTAACTTTCTTTGGAAAACGTGAACTAGAACTGTATGATTTATACGGTGATAGTTACACTTGCAGTTAGTGAGTTACAGGCTTTCGAAAATTTAAAAACAAAGTGAAAAACAACTTTTTTTTGTTTACATGTTCAATTTGAAAACTTAAAGTAAAAAAATTGAAACTGTATTTTTGACTATATTTGTGCATAGAACATAAATAACAAGTTTCACTGATTTGAAAAACTTTAGGTCTAAAATCATTTTTTTATTGGTTGATTTGTTGTGGAATGACCCGATTAAAAAATGTTTTAATCTCATGACCATGGTTTTTAATTAACCTAACCTACCTTAACTGAATAAATCTGTGACTACTATTTACTACCAATGAAGGGACATCCAAATTATGGACCCATTTAATCTCTATTAAAGAACCTATAATACAAGCAGCTTACATGTGTGAATAGCCCAAATCAGGCGGTTTTCATCACATTACAAACTTATTAATAAATGTCAATGTTATAGTTTCTTGTCGAGTCAATCATACTAGTTTATAAATTTTACTTATGTAAAATAAAGTTACTTGAAGACGTTACTTTGTAATGAGGTGTTACTTACCTAGGTAACAGTTTTTACAGGTCAGATTTATACTAAACGAAAGAATGCGATGGGAAATCTTTGAAAATGTCATTAAATCAGACAAAATTTTCCTCGCACGCCCCAATTATCAAACTATAACTGGACTCTGATTTTGGCTTGTATTTACTTCTATCACTAACACATTTATTTTATAAAACATTAATGTAATGTTATTTTTAGAATCAACAAGTGGCTCGGGCGCAACTTCATCATCATCTAGTGCCGTGCCCAGCACCCCTGCAGCAGCAGACCCAATTATGCTTAGTCAGCTCCAAAACTATCTTCAGAACATGCAACAAGACACTAGCGGGTCTAGCGCACAATTGCAAGGTGGTAAGTTTCTCGTAGTATAAATTTATTTATAAAAATTGAGCTATTAAAGTATGGTAAATGCTGAAACCACTAATCAGTTGATATACTAGTTAAAATATATTATCGATTACCTAGAAACATATTAGGCTTCTTTCTTCATTTCTTCGCTAAAATGCTATAAATTATCGAATGTGAAAAATTGTATTTTGTTTGAAAAGAACTATCAGTACTTGTCTAATTTATTATTTGACTATTAGTGCTTATTCGACAAGTTGTCATAGCCATTACCTCAGTTTCTAAGAGGATTATAAACTCCTCAGCATCCTGCTTATGTATCAAGATTGTAGTAAAAACACAAATTTTTCTCATTCAAAAGCTAATGCAGCGACAATTTCTAGTTGAATCAAATATCTACATTTTTTTTTCATTTCTGAGAAACAAGAAGACAGAGTTGTTATTAATAAATATTGGTTAAAGAGGATAATAGACCAGATTTCTAAAGAAATTGAATAGTATCTCATTTGATATTTAGCAATTGATTTTTTTTTATATACGATAGCTCAGATGGTATTAAAAGTATTTGTTTGGAGATAAGGAAGTCCTGAATTCAAATCCTGGCTGTCAAGCTATCTTTTTTGGCTAATAATAATAATTATAAATTTCCTGCCATTAACTAAAGTATTAAGTATAAAACTGGTAGCTACAAAATATTATGGATGTTCGTTTTACTACATGTTTGTGAGCTACTTAAGTTTGGGTCTGCATAAAATTTGCTTTCTTCTATACTAATGACCCTTATATATCAGGTCGAGTCATAAGTAACTTCCGATGCAGCTAAGTAGAATCTATTGTTCGTATCTACCCGCTATGAGTTAACATGACAACAAGTTTTTGTTTTCACTACATAGATGAGGCTTCAGTTAGTCTTTTGTCAACTGTTTTGTGTGATACACACTACGTTAAACTGTTTTTTTTAACCTCTGAAATGGAGAGTCAAAACATATTCGTCATGCAATGCTTTGGGAATTTAAACAAGGCAATAGTGCTAGGGCAACAGCTGAAAAAATATGCAGTGTATATGGTGAAGGACTAATAACTGATCGGGCAGTTAGAAGTTGGTTTATAAAATTCCGTTCTGGAGATACCGATATAAAAGACGAACCGAGGGCGGGACGTCCTTCCGACTACCTTTTAAAGGCAATATTGGAGCAAAATCCACATCAATCAACAAGAGGTATAGCAGAAAGGTTGAATACATCACAATCAACTGTTAACCGCCACCTGGAGAAATTAGGGAAAGTCAGCAAGTTAGGAGTGTGGGTACCTCACAATCTCAGTGAATGTAATAAAGAAGATCGATTGTCAATCGCCACAAGTCTGCTCTCACGGGTAAAAATTGAGCCTTTTCTAAACAGGATTGTAACAGGCGATGAAAAATGGGTTACCCATGACAATATAGTCCGCATAAGACGGTGGCTTGATAAGGACCAACCACCCCTACCAGATCTGAAAGCAAACATCCATAGGAAAAAGATTTTATTGTGTTTATGGTGGGATTGTCCAGGAATAATTCACCATGAGTTGTTAAAGTCAAATTTAACGATTACTGCGGATAGATACGTTCAGCAGTTGCAAAGAGTGCAAGAGAAAGTCCATGAAAAGCGTCCTGCACTCGTCAAAATTAATATAATTTTGTTATTTAATGAGAGCAAAATAAATGTCTGATAAAAAAGCAGAAGTTACTTATGACTCGACCTAAATAGTTTTCTATATGAATACAACAAAAATTAATAGTTTTAGTTTGTTTTAAGTAAGGTAATTTTCTCAGATTTCATTAATATTTGTAATGTTCCAAATTTATAAAAATGAGATGTTCGAATTTAAATTCCAATTTAAATGTGACCAGTAGCCTTTACCACTTACGGGATTCCAACAAACATTTAGGTGCAATAAATATTAATGAAAATTGGTTCTGTGTTTTGTAAGTGATCGCCATTCGAACAAATACACCCACAAAAGTTTTATATTTAGATGTAAGTTTCAAAGACCAAAACGTTGCTGTTCTTCTGCTACTTCTAGGTTATAAAAGAGTTGAAGCTACTAGGTTATGAAGAGCGAGTTAGTGGAGAAAGACGCTTTGCCTATATGAGAATGTGAATAGCCTTTACCCTAGTTTTATTTATTGTTCAATTGTCTATTCCGCTTATATATTTTTTTCTGATACTAATTCTTTCAGTTGACCTATCAGCTGCTATGAACTCTGAGAGCCTTCAGGCTGTCGTGAACAATCCAGATTTCGTTAAGGAGTTGCAAAAACACCTGCCCTCTGTGGGAAGTGAGGCCCCTTCTGAGGACCAATTGAAATCGACACTACAGTCGCCTCAGTTCCAGCAGGTAATATAAGGGTTTATCTCTTAGTATTCTCATATTATTTATTATTGGATGCTGATGCATCATCGGTCAAAGTAAATTTTATTGGTGCTTTTAAGGACTTCTTTTAGTTATAGCCTCTCTTACATATTATCAATCAAGACATCGAGATATTTTATGACCTACCTTTGATGATAAGAAAATACTTCTTCTTTTTTTGTTTTTAATTACTAGTGATCGATTAATTATAGAACCTTCATTTTTCTTCATACATAAGGCTGCTTTTATTTTAGCATCTCTGTGGTCCCAAATAAAACTTTCATTGAAAATATCATTTCTCTAAATGAAACTGGGGTTTTAAGAAAATAGTGAATGCACTCACACAGTTTTAATGAATTAACACAATTGTAGTCCGCTTAATCCCCAACATATTATTAGGTTTTTTTATCTTCTAATTTTATATACTTAAATTTAACCTGAGGTTTTATAGAGGTTCTGTTAATATAAAGAAGAATTCTGGCAAAAGAAAAATTGTTTATTAACAAATTGATTCATGAGTTACACATATGTTATAAATTTACAATGTTAAAAAATATAAAGTTACAATGTACCTTGCTATAATATTTACTGGCCAGTTTTACCTAGTTGTGTTCTATACGTGGTGCTTCCTTGTGCTGAGCGTGATCCCACGATGCGTGCCTCGTCTTATGTGTACCACGAGGCAGTACACCTCCCTGGGCTTGCGTCTCTCCCTGTCTCTCGTGCCGGGTCAAAGTTGAATGAGGAGCGGGCTTCCCTCTGGCTCTCGTCGTCATTGTCCCGTTCCGCTGCCTTCTTGAGTTTTCTAGATCTCTTTTGGTTCAATGCCATTTGCCTTAGATATAATTAACTTTACTTATTTTAAAGTTAACAAATCCAATATTAAAATTTTTATATTTAATTTTTGATATTAACTATTAATATTAGGCATAACGGCGACAAAAACGTTCATCCTTTCATAGCCATGAACCACGGGTCGTTTTTCACTCGCTAATTTCGAGTTTTATCTCAAAGGCAACATCAAAATATCACAGCAATATATTACATAGCATTAATTATGACTTCCAGATCTTTAATTTGTAATCTTACTCAGTATCATAGAAAAAAATGTTATACTAATTATTTTTCATGTTTTTTGTTATTTTTAACATCCTCAGGGTATTAGATGAAACACTATGCCAAATCCCCCCCCCCCCCAAAAAAAAAGAGTTGTGAACACATTGTTAATGACTTTTTGTAATTATAGTTTCATAACACAATTTATATTTTGCTAATAAGAATGGTCAGATCTTTAATTTAATACCATACTCAAAGTGATTGATATATACTTTTTTTGTAATACAGACTTATTAATTAATTAATGACACTTTCTCATGTCTTATGGAAATAGCTGTAATTGTCATGTCTTCCTTATATGTGAAAGTTCATGTCTTAGCTTGAAATGAGGACTAACAAAGACCAGTATATATAACAACATCTCTTATTTTAATATTTTTATGTTTGATATTATTTATTCTGTTCTAGGCCTTGTCAATGTTCAGTACAGCATTACAATCCGGCCAGTTGGGACCTGTGGTATCGCAGTTTCAAATGGGCCCAGAAGCGGTGAACGCAGCCAATTCCGGGAATATGGAGGAATTCGTGAAAGCTCTTCAGTCTGCAACCATCTCTCAACAAGAAGGATCCGGAGAAAAAAAAAAAGAAGAAGATAAGAACAAAAAGAAAAATGATGATGAAGATATGAATTTAGATTAATTATATTTCATATATGCATAACCTATCTATGAGATACCTCACAATTTCAGATACAAATGTTTAGCATATAATTTCTAAATATTAAATATGCTTTTCAGAGGAAAGTAACATATGTATACATGTGATAAATAACATTTTTTGTTTTGAATAAATAATTATTGGACTACTATAATTGTGTGAACAACTCTACTCTCCTTCTCATATAGTTATGAATATTAACTATAGAACAAGAAACGTTTTGAGGTGGCGCTTATTTATATTCTTAGTCTTTGTAATGACCATTATGTGATAGGCAATTTTTATAAAAATGTATTTCTTTGACTAATATATAAAACCCTTGTCTAGGGTGTATCTAAAAATGTAGTAATATACAGAAAATGTGCGTTATCCTACAAGAATGGAGGCCAGAACACAGACATTTCTTCGAGTAATTCATTGAATGGAAAAAGTTCTTTGAAATATCAATTCAACCCCGCCGACAATTGACAACTCCAAATGATTATAGCATGTGCTCTTAAGGTTTGGGTAAATAGATATATAATGTTCACTTAAACTTTGATTATCACTTTATAGTAATATTTAAGTCTTAAATATACCTACCAATTACACATATGCAAGGCATCTGTGCTTTTTGAAACAAGTGTATTAAGTGTCAACCATCATGTTTTGAGGAAAGCACCCTTGACCACTGAAAACTTTAGCCTTTGCTGTAAGTTTCTCAGAAAGCTGGCATTTACTTGTTGAAGTATTTTGAAAATTAAGTTAAATTAAATTTTTAAAAAGTTCTTACCTTTCTATTATAAGTATTGGTGTCATGTCTGAAAGGAATACTTAATTCGACTGCCATTTAGTAAATTATAAGAGTTACACCACTTAGGATACTAAAATCTACCTATGTAAAAAAAACTGCTTAGTGATCCTTTCCTGTGTAATCCAACTCCTCTCGAATTTGCAATTTATTCATTGGTATCATGCCTTCCACGAATAAGCGTTCCTTGTAATACCCAAGTAAATAAATGATTAAAACTATTACTAAATTTAAAGTATTTGATGCCTTCTTAATCATTCATCTTTGTAGAGCGGAGTCACACCTTATTTAATATTAGATAAATCAATTTTTACTTAACAAATTTTAAGAGAATATTAAAGAGCATTAGCCCAACACATTTTTCTTTCCCTTTTGTATACTAAATTATGCCGCTATCTCGGAGCACAATATAGTGCGCGAGTTGCAGTGCAATGCTAAAGTATCGGTCTGTCTCGAGTCGCTATGGTCAACCTGTATTTCTCAAAAGCCTTATCTTGCAAATAATATAAAAATTGGCCAATATAATCTAATCCTTTCAGTAATTGAAGGGTTTGCTGCAAAAAGGAGGTAGCTCCAATTTTTCCATTTGTTGGGAAACCAAACAAAACGTTTAAAAAATTCAAATTTTAAGTTATGTAAAAATATTGTTGTTGCTTACTTTCAATTATGGTGTTTACATATTACGATTGGAGCTGCATCCTTTTTGTGCCAAATAAAAGAGGTTTTTTTTTTACACAAGAAAGTGTTTCTAACTCCCAACAGCTATGGGATGGAGCTACCTCCTTTTTGCAGCAAATCCTTCAATTGTTAATTCTTTTAAATTGTTATACTGCGACTTCATTGTTTGCCTTGAATAGATAAATGATTGCAAGTTGAATGTTGGGAGATTGGCTTGGGTCAATGAAAAAGATGTATTATGTTTTCAAGATTATTCATGGATGTTACCCAAATGTCTTGAAGCAGTTCATAGCCTCACATGGACCTGATGACATAGTATCTGGAACAGTTTTCCATGAATAAACTCCTCGGAAACGTGCATAACTTTCATTAACCGCAGCCGATCTCCCAAGAAACGCATTCAACTCATCTTAAGATTTTTGCTAGTGGTTAACAAGTGTGCCACTGCTGAAAATAATTCATAACCACATTTTTTGTCTAACTTTGGTTAAAAAAAACATTGGTAGGAAGAATTACCTGACCTTTGGTTTCTAGTTTCAATCTGCTGGAGATCTTCCGTTGTTTGCTTGTAAATTAATGATCATATAGGCTGTATATAACAGGGGAGAGACTTTATTTCCATCGTGTTTCATATTTTAACGGATTTGCTGTGTCAAGTGATTAGTCCTATGGGTTCCCTGATTTCTTCTCGGGACATGATTAGGAATATTAATCTGTTAATTATGACTGCCTTCACAAAATGGATCTTGAGGGAAGTGTTTTTTCATTTCCTGGTCTACAACGAATTGATGTAAAAAAAATACATGAATCTTTCTCAAATTTCAGTCGCTTCATCACAAGCTGTAGAAGACAAGTTCAGTGCCTTACCGATAAGCTATCACTCGTAGGCAAGGAAAATATTGGTTATTCAAACTATAAAAATATACATATTAATTCTAGAAATATATTGCTTACCACAATTAATATATGTAAATCTTAAGAAAATAAAATGTTTTTTTGTTGGTCTTGAATTAAGGTTGGCAGCATTATAGAAAAGGTTGTTGCTGGCTATTAGGGGATGGAATAAAAACTCTGTTTAATCAAAATAACAATGATAGGTATTTTTTCAGTTCAATTATATTAATAATAATAATATATTAATTCAGTTTAAATATAGACGGTGATCCAGCACATAAACTGAACATGGTGTATCCATTATATTTGTCTTGGGACATGAGGTACTCTTGAGGTGGCCTTTAATTTTTTGTAATAGAAAATTTTTGTAGGTATGTTAAGTAAGATACATTATGATTGTTGAAGCTGGATGATTGTCTCTAGATGCACAGGAAATAGTTCTCTGTTCATTTTACAAATGGTAACTAGTGCAGGTGGAAATGCGTGCATGCAATTCATGGTAATTTTGTCATGGAATAAACAAACCATGATTAGGTAATTTGCCACGCCCAAAAATGGACCATACAGAAAAAAATGTGGCCCTTGTGTATTTCAAATACACGAAAGTGAACATAGGATGGCTTCTGGAATAAAAAAAAAACAAATTTAAATAATATTCTATTCATTAAAAATAATAATAGGTTATATGAGAAGTGAAAGTAGTAAATAGTCAGAATGAGTCAGTTCTAAGTTGTAGTGAACTTGATCACTTTCACTGACTGCCCGAGACGCCTTGACCTTGGGTGGAAGAGTACTATAGGTATTCCAGTCAGGCTATTTTTGGCTCGTCCGGCCCTCAAACCGCTGAAAGGGCGTCAACTATTTAATTTATTATTTAATGTGTCGTATTATTGGCGGCGTAACCGTTTCTTCGAGGAATAAGACGACCTGAGGAGCTTTTAGCGAGGGTGTCACTCAGATAAATAAACACATGTGTTTGTTGACGTCACTATACCACGTGTCCTCCTCCAAGCTCCGCCCCCCCAAACACTGCGGCCCCGTCCCAACCCTGTACTTGTCTTGAGATTGACATTTAAAAATATCTCCTCACTCGTAACGGTCTTGCCAGGATTAGAATCCAGACTATTTTTCCGGCAAAGACACCGGCGTGAAGTGACAGATAGGGAGTGTTGCTGGCAGGAGGCTTTGATATTGGACAAGTTCGGCCTCAGATAACCATTTCCTTGGATGCAGCTGTCAGTCTTTGACGTTTCGCCGAGGTAGGCTCCTCTGGCTCAGCGATGAATGACATCTTGAGTGTAAACAAATCCCTAGAATGGAGTTTAACTTATCGATTTTACACCTCGCTAGCGACCCGCTCCTTAGGCTAGATTCCTCGGGGAATGCTCATTTTAATAATATCCCCTACAGGATAAGCGACAGCCTGCTGTAACTGCTGGATTACAATTGACTAAGGTGAGTTATATCGGTGCATTTTTCCATTATCGGTCATTTAACAAGAATGGCAACAAGATGTTTGACCTTGAATGTCCAGTGACGTAGGTCGTGGAAAGTAGTGTTATCGCGATGACTGTAATACGCAGTATGCGCTTCCAAATGCATTCTATAGTTTGAAAACATGCTGATAAATAGTTTGCGACATTGAATCACCCGATATGTATTATTATGTTATTGAGGTGATAGTCCATGACCATAATTATATTACAAAAAAAATAAAAATTAAATTGTCAATATCAGCTGATTATCCCTACTGCATTGCTATCAACAAACAATATTATCTTTGTAAGTGATATGGAACTACTCGAGAAAGTGACTTGTTAACATGACCAATAATATATGTTAGTATCTTTAACCGAGGTGTAATTGAGTTCTAACTCAAGAAGTATAATTTGATTAGTAACAATTCCCCAACTGCTGAAATATATTGGGCTAATGGAATTATAAGGTAATCATTTAAAAATTGTCCCCTGCTTTTATCCCTCCATCTTACATAACAAATTGCAATGAAGTGAAAAAAACAAACCATTTAACATTTAAATGACTTTTATTCATTCATATAGTATTTCTAATATTACAAATGTGGTATAGTATATTGTATTAATACAATGCTTTTCTCTTGTGTTATTATTTACTGTTATCCTTTAAATATTTAATTAACAAAATGTATTAATAGATCAATACATCTAAGCTTATAGCATAGTACTTGGAGAAAGATTGCTTTTAAAGTGGAAGCATACCACTAAACACAACTCTCTATTCAGAAAATACAATTCATTCATTCCCCAACCATAGCATGTAATGTGGCATCAAATTATCATTGCCTATAATGATCAATAAATTCAAAATGACATTTAATGTTGTGACTAGATAGTTAATAAAAAATTATTAAGACAATTATTGATTAATTTTACTTAGGTAATCATTAAAACAAAAACATTACTGGCCTAATTATTTATTACATCCATATTAAGGCTGAATTTTTTTAAATTTTTATGTGCATCAAAAATTAACAAGTTATTTGACTATTGGAGATTATAATAATTATCAACTAAATCTTTTCAATAGTATGTCTATTTAGATACTATTTTCACATTACAATCACCAATTTGCTGGACGTAATGTTACAAATCTTGATATAATGAACACTGTAACAAAAGTGGCAGCCACAAAACACATCACAAAAGTGTAAAATGTTTCTTCATCGAATACTTCGGTGAAAGCAGGTAACTTATTATACATCGAGTCTATAAATTTCACATTATACATTTTCCCTCTGGCCATGATTGCACTTTATTTCTTCCCTCGGGTTTTAGCTACACTGGCTTTTTTGACTGCTTTTGTAGCGAATGAAGGTTCTGTATCAATTTCTTTAGGGGCAAGTATCGTTATATGCTTGTTGTAAGCCTTGAACATTTCAAGAACAGTCAAATTTTGACTTTTAAATATAACTTCTTCACCATTAGCTAAAAAAAAAATAAGTTTGTATTGGTGACCGATGAAAACAAAAAAGGAAATACAAATATCCACTATATATATATAATGAAATCACCTAATTTAAAAGTTATTGAAGGTTCAGACCGATCGGAAACAACTTCTGTTTTGAAAACGCAGGAAATATTCGTTTGTACAGCTTTTGGACCAGTGATATGGTGCATAAAATTTCTGAAAAAAACAAATAAAAGAGTAAGTAAAATAATTTTCTTTTCAGAAAGAAATGGCAGTTCCATTTCAAGATGTGGCTCATATCCACAGGGATACATGTTCCAGAGTTGGGAAAACCTTTGGACAGCAAGGTAATTACTTGAATTTAGTTTTGGTTAATTACCTTTATCTAAGCAGGACCAAAAATTAATAAAGTTTTATAAGGCAAATTTACCTCGTTTCTTTTATCTTGTCGTGGAAAGGGTCGAATTTAAAAACGACCTTATTTACAGGTTTTAATGACAGGCTTTTCAACTGTTTTACTATAGCAGAAGTGACCCCACCACTCCTTTTCAATGTGCCAGAAAAAGGAATAGACATGGTGAACTTATCGTACTGAACAGGGCAGCCATTTTATCTTCTATTTATGTCACAATCGATTACCAACACACGCTTTTAATCGATTCACGCCTGTCATTTATATCGAGTTTAGACAGGACACTTTTTCAAATCTCAAATTTGTATTTCCTTGGCGGTCGCTGACAGTTATCCTCAATTGCATCCCTGTAAATTTGGAATTACGCCACTTTAAAAAATAAGTCAAGTGTTTTATATGCACTGGTTATTATTTCTTTAAAATCTGTCGCGAAAACGATATTAATTACTTCGTAGTACGTATTGTTAACGAGGGCGCCGGGCCATTTATTGCCATACTCAAGCTTATAGAAAAATACATTTTTTTTTTAAACAACTAATTAATTAATTTAAGGGTACTTACTGGTGTCTTTTGGCTATGGCTGTATTTGTCTCGTCTTTATTTTATCGTATGTCTCCAGCTTTGGCTAAGAGAGGTTTGCAAAGACAGGTGAAAACATTTGTATTTCTGGTTTTGAAAAACTCTGAAAAAAAATGAAATGCTCAAAAATGCCTGTTTTGTCCCACTGCGCTGCACCAGAAGATGGAATTCAACATAACCACATGGGCTATTAACGGGTATTTTCGTAAAGTTCGAACAAACAACATCATTAGTGAAGATCAAGGGAACGGAAAAACAAATTGGGCCTTTGTAGAAAATTTGAGCCCTGGAACACATTTCATAAAAGCAAAATGATATTTAGTAATTATAAGTTTTTAGACTTGGAAAACGTTACTTGGTAAAACCTAAATCAATGTAAATGTGCAGTTAAACCTTGATTATTGTATTAGTCAACCTTTATTTTTACAAAGTTAGAAAACCTTTGTGCCTATAAATTGTAAACATTCGTGTATGCAATGAGCCCCAGGTAAACTATTTTCATATTTGTTTCATAAGAACTTTTGCTTAATCTATTATTCATTTGTAGTTGAAGTTTTGCTGATTTTAATTTGATGGAACAAGATGAAAATATGCAGTGAATGTAACCTTGACTTAAATTGGTTAAAATTAGAGCCTGGCTGTTTATGCAGTTAAAACGGTACTTGTGCAGGAAATAAATTAAAGGGGGAGGCTCAAAAATGATTTCAATTTTTGGGAGGCTCAAAAATTATTACAATTTTTCGGGAGGCTCAAAAATGATTTTTTCAATTTTTTTTTTAAACATTGAAATAAAACAGGAGAATATATACAAATGTTTAAAAAATAGAGAAAATATTGATTTCATTTTAACTTTCTTATTCCTATAGCAGTTGTTTTTCCTGCCACGCTGCACTAATTAAAAACAAAGTGTCATTAGTTATTTTATTTCTTAAATTAAACTTTATTCGTATTTAAAGAAGATTTTCATCCATAATCAAGAAAGACGACAGTCCTTTGTTTTTAGACTAGATGCATTGCACATTGGCATAATTTGATTTTTAAACAATATAAACTGGTTTGAAATAGGACAAAAACAAAAGAAAATGATGGGAAGACAAAATAGCTCACCTGTATTTTCATGTTTGCCAATCTGTCCTAACCCGTTCAGGACAATAGTTAGAAATAGCATCTTTTCAGTCAGTCCTCAAAACTGTTTCATCTTAGGTATTGCGTAGGTCGATCCAAGATTTAAACTTGTAAGAAAACTATGAACTTACTTTTGACATTTTAAACAAAATAAATATTCAAAGAATCTTTCGTATCAAATTGAAACCGATTCTTAAAAAATTAACTGAATTAATATAAACAAGTGACAGTACTTAACTCGTAATCTCTTGAGAGATCTCAACCGTTGCTGATCTTGGAATGGCTTAGAGAACGGACTCAATTCGCCTAAGGATTATTTTGTTTATATTTTGATACAAGTATTTGGACTTGTACAATTTAAAGAGCATTTATATCCTCGCCATTTCGCCTTTCACGCTGAAATTAATACTATATTTTCTAATTAAACAATGTGACAAACCTTCGTGTCGAGTGTGATGCAACTATTATACAATTAAGGATTTCTTTACAAATGCGGAAACAATTTTAATTACTTGTCGTAATTATAGCTCGCACATATTACATATTCACAGCGCGTCGGGATCTTTGCTTACTTGATATGATTACAAAATGTTTTTTTTTTGTTCATTAATTAGTGTATGACACCACATCAACTTTTATGGAGATGTTGTCATGTCTTCCCTTATCAAATGGGACGACCTCCATGTAAAATTTCATGAAGAGCAGGGACCTTCCAAATACAGGAATAGTTCGTCTGACGCCGAACAAAACACAAAAAGATTATTTTAAATAAAAACTCCTAAGGTCTCTTCACAAAGTCCTTAATTTAGAAAAAAACTTTTTCGACCGTTCTAAACTGTCATCTTCATTTGTTGTGATAAAAAGTCACATGATGAAATAAAACTTTGAAGGTATCATACTTTTGGTGACCAAAACAAAAATTAATTAATGTCAAGGCAATGAATCATAATAAAACCTGTCTATAACAATTTCCCCAATCAAATAATATATTTATTTGGACTAATTAGTATTTTATAGAAATATTTTATGAAGGAAAAAAATAATAACCTGCCCTTTTGGGGTATTAATTTAAGGTTTCGCATTAGACAATAAATGGCTCCAGTTTTATTATATGGGAGAGCAGATTATAATTGCGACCGCTATTGATGAACAAAGTGTTCTTTTTTTTTTTTTTTTTTCCCTCCCATGGCACCTTTATTTATCAACATTTTTACAATTCACAATTTTCTCCTCTTACTGCATGCGCAGATGCATTCAAAGCAGGGTAGAATCACATCAACAATTTCTTTGTGAAGTTAAAAAGTCAAAATACATATATACAAGACTAGGTGATGGGGCTCCCCTTCGGTTTACATTGTGGGAAACTAAAAACTAAAACTAGAACCTAAGACTAAAGCGTTCATGTCTCGACTGCGTCTTGCCATCGATGGGGGAACGGAGAGGGGTTATCGTGTTAAACACCGGGTTTGTCAAGTGACAAAGTGCGCTATTACTATGTATTCTATTTATTAAGTCTAGAACTCTAGGCGATACGGGACCAATATCAAACAAATGTAACGCCACCTATCCGAATTTCAATCAAAAGCCCTCTACGGTTTTGGAATGGTTAAACTCACTTATACTTCAGTTCGACCAAAAGAAATTCGATTGTATATTGTATTTATGAAACTAAGTTAACAGGTTCGTTAATTTTTTTGTGATAAAAATATCAAAGAATATTTTGATTAGGATGACAATACATTTACTCACAGCGTAAAATTTCTAAAGATTCATTTTTTTCATTAAAAATTATTGCCCGAAGATAGGCAACTGCAATCAAATTTAATAAAACAACAAAAATGAATATGTGCAATAATACATTGACCCTATGGCTGGCTAAACACCTTACTAATGTTTTAAAATTTTAAATAACATAAACTTGAAAAAAATAAAAATGGATGGTTACTGTAAACTTGTTATTATAAAATGATTTCACAGGACGACTGGCTTCATTTAGGAGGTATGGACGGAGGAGCTGGATTTCTTAGCATTCTTGTGCTTATTTTTTGTTATTGATATTGTCTTATGTGAGGGAATATAATAAATGAATCGGGTCGGATAGGTATGAGTGAATAAGTGTGAGAAATCAAGTTTCGTAAATTAACGTTCATGTTTAAGTCCATAGCAAATACATGCATTTTTTAATGTATGTGTTCCCTAATGTTTCGGAAACAGTATTCAGATATCCGTTATTTGCATAGTGTGGCAGTCGCAAGATGGCCATGTTCCTGTAAACATGGATCGCCAACACAGAGGAAGGCGCCCGGGACACGGGATGTTGAATATAAGTAACAACAGACCAAGAGAAAAAGTCTGTCTCTCCATCACAGAGTGAGTTCGAGTCTAGACTAGTCTACTTCAACCTGTATGGACTTGTCTCTTTCTCTCGCCTTGACCTGTCTTTGCAGTCGGCAGGTCACTATGGCGGTCGTTGAACCGTCTTCTAGCCTTCTAGGAAGCAACTTACCTTAGAAAAGAATTCAGTAGACCATTTAAGAACTCGGAACAAGGCCTCGCCCCAGGGACTATATGAGTTTAAATATTGTATAGGTTATGTAATTTTATGAGCTCATTTACTAAATATTCGATGCATTTTGTATTATAAAGAATGAATCATTTATTTTGAACCCAATTAATAAAATTGATTTATTATTTGGTATATGCAGCTAATACCTCCAGGTAAATAATAAATATTTTTGATAGTGGTTTGCGAATTTACAGGGAAAGTACTCATTCATGGCGCTGTGGTACACGTTACCTTGTCTAGTCCTCCTCAATAAGCAAACATCAGGAGTGTCTGTTGAAGCAAACACGCACGAAGTCTTACCAGCTTACGCATTTATTGACTTCCCCCAATCTATCACTGTGTCTCAAGCTACTGATCTACAAGAGCGTACTCAGGCCTACTCTGCTGTATGGTGCACCGCTTTTTCTTCATGTGACGTATACGACAGCTCGGAGACTCCAACAATTCCAAACGGTATACTGATGAAAGTGTTCAGAGGTACTTCATTCGAGCAGCGGAGCAACAGTGAGCTTCACAAGATCTTTGAGCTGCCTACGGTGGATAAATTCATCCAACGTAGACATATAAATTTTGACTCCCTGCAATTCCTGACAAACCCGGTGTTTAACACGATAACCCCCGCTCCGTTCCCCCATCGATGGCAGGACGCTGTCGCGGCTGTAACGCTTTAGTCTTAGGTTCTAGGTTTAGGTTTTAGTTTGTAAGTTTTTCTTCCACATTGTCAAACTGAAGGTGAGCCCATCACCTAGAATTGTATTTATGTTTTAACTTTTAACCTCAAATCTAATTTATGTAACCCAACCTCCTTCAAATGCATCTGCGCATAGCAGAATGAGGAGAAAAACTTTTTCAATTCTTGTTATTTATTTTGTTCATTTTTCACATATTGTATTAAATTCAAGGGGTTTAGAAGAAGAAAAAAAAACACAGGAGTGTCCAGTTGCGGGCTCCAAGGCTCCTCGCGTTTCCAGCCACGCAGTCAATGCAGCGAAGTCTTGGCCTGCCGACCCTCCTTTGTCCGTGGATGACTTCAGTCAGCAGTTTCCGTGTGATCTGCTCATTCATCCTCGCTACATGGCCACCCCACCTCAATCTGACTCGCTTTACTATGGAGACAATGGGCCCGCCATAGAAGCTGATAAATCTCCTGGTTGGTCCTTCTCCATCTTCCGTTGATAAGGACGGATCCAAATATTCGGTGGAGAATCTTTCTTTTAAAAATCATTAGATTTTGACACACTGCCTTCCTAGTGTTCCAGGTCTCTGCGTCATACGTGATGACTGGGCTATTAGAGTATTAGGCCTTCTTGTAATAAACCTGCTAGTGACTCGGTCTAAAGTAGCTGGGGTTTTCAGATAGTTTTCTTCTTCTGGTTTCTATCCCCATTTCATTATTATACAGGTGACCTGGGATCCAACGTATGTGAATTCGGCGACTTGTCCAAAGAAGCAGGTAAGAAACTGCACTTTCTACCCAGATAAGCTCTACAGTAGAAAAGGCCTCTCTAACTGCCGGAGGAGCGAAAGTACTTGTTAACTAATCATTAGCCAAAAGAAAAAAAAATACTGGCCCGATCGGGACTGGACATAACCAATATATTCTCAAGGTATTGTGGAATGTGAACAAACGAAAGAGTGCTTCTCTGTACCCGTTTGACACCCCCCCCCCCCCGTGTTTGGATATTCTAGTTAATACTGAAGTTGGTTATGATGGTTTTAGTTCGCTTAATATCTGGTTTATTATCCGGCCTTTAAGACCTTACCTTTCAGAAGAGCTGAACTTAATCAAAGGGAGTAGATAGAAGGCAGCGATGACACTAGCACATGCCAAATATACGACTGTAACGGATACTGCTGTTAACAGATATAGGATGCAGTAATTAGGGACATCCTTTTAAACGATTGGCTTATCACAACGTCATCTCTTCTCCATTTAACATTTCATTTTGCTAATAGATCAGCAAGGATTATTTGATTTTACATTATCAAAAATTTTGTCTTTGAAAGATTAATTTTATTTATTGTGTTCTGTAAATTATTAACAAAATTACTTTATTTTTTTCCCCCTAGATACAAATAAACACAAAAGAACTTGTAATTTTTAGGGTTGTCTTATTAGTCAAACTCGTAAAAAAATAAAACTACTCTGTATTGTAGACAAAATTTTATTTGTTTAACCATTTTGGTATCTGAAAATTTAAAAAAAATAATAATAAAATAAACAGCAAAAACAAAGACAAGAAAAAACTATTGGTATCAAAGGCTCGTAATACATTGAATATTGCATTTTACTTGTTAAACAATCGTTCACTGAAAATATGAAAATTAAATATTTAAATTTACAATGTGGATTTCTCCTTATATTGCACTGCATACATTTCAAGCAGTTATTGTCTTAAAAACTAACAAATCTTTATGTGGTTAATAAAGTGAAAAGGGACTAGGGATCGCCTTCGGATATATGTTTTACATTTTTTTCTTCTAAACCCCTTGGGTAATTAGTTTTAAAATGATTCTTTGATTACACTATATGAGTACTGATTACACTATCGCCACCTACCAACCATGTCCTTCAACAATCTTCCGTAAATTTATTTAAAATATGGACAAAACCCCATTTATACGATTTTGTTTTCATTACCGTCATAAATGTGCATTCAAACACCAGGATAAAAAAAATCTTAAAATAACTGCTGAGAATTGACTTTACAAACCTTCATTTATTTTCGACACTTCCCGTCATTACATCTCATGGCAAGCATGAACAGGATAAAGCGGGGTATTGTTGAATAAATATATAAAATCTCAGGCTGGTTTTACAATTTTTTGTTGCTACTATATAGTACAATGTATATTTTTTTTGTTGCTGATGTATAGCACACTGTATAATTTTGTTGTTGCTGCTGTATAGCACAATGTATATTTTTTTTGTCGCTGCTATATAGCGCAATGCATATTTTTTTGTCGCTGCTATATAGCACAATGTATAATTTTTTTGTTGCTGCTGTATTGCACACTGTACAATTTTTTGTTGCTGCTATATAGCACACTGTATAATTTTTTGTTGCTGCTGTATAGCACACTGTATAATTTTTTGTTGCTGCTATATAGCACAATGTACATTTTGTTGCTGCTGTATAGCACACTGTACAATTTTTTTTGCTGCTATATAGCACAATGCATAATTTTTTTGTTGCTGCTGTATAGGACACATATTACGTTTCCTAAGTATTTTGGAAAATTACCGGTTACAGAAGCACTTCACCATGTCATTAGTAATGAGGTGAACCGCGGGTCAGAGGTTGCGCCCTTCCGAAGTAGAGAAGCTCTTCAGGAGTGTTATGTTGTAGGGTGGTTATTTTGTAGCTATTATTTGAAATGGTTTTGTTTCCTCTTGATATTTAAAACTGATTAAATTGCAGAAAATAAATGTTTTCTTTATTAGCGAGTTTCATCTGGTGACTCACTCGCATACCTGTTTGTTACTGAGTCATTGAGCTACTTTTTTTTCCAAGTGAAGCGCTTCACTTTTCTCTACTGTACTATAACAACCGTTTTACTGTAACTGCTATAAATACTGTAAGAAGCCCATAATTTACAGATCAGCGTATTTTTATATTGTCACTTGAAGATTTTGTAGAATGTTTACTTAAAAAAAAATAATGTCCAATTCAGCACGGGTGATCTGAGAGATTTTTGGTTTTTTAAGTTCCTTCGGAGAGCTAATAATATTTATTATGTTAAAGAATATGCATTATTAAAATTAAAAAATCTTTTAATCGTCTTCAATGAAGAATAAACGGGAAGACGTTATAAGGTATAACCTATCCACTGAACAGTGGCTAAGTTGCCTTACATCTGTACAGTGACGTCGGTGGCCAGCAGCCATGTTGATAAACGTTAGGGCCTGATATTTGGGGATAATATAGATTCCTGCCTAGTTTTCTTCCTTAATAATAGTGAAACATTGTGATGTACCCGGTCGGCCAACGTGAGTAATATTTATTTACAAATTAACATATTGGTTTTGTGCATTTTTCCTAAACACGTGCTTTTAATAGCGCTTTATTAAGCCCCCCTTAACTTGTTGGCATGAAATGTCAATTGCCCATTCACTATTACTTAGTTTCGTGTTCCTGAAACAATTGCGGAGTTTCGTACTGCTTCGGATAGAAATGATCTTAATTGTTTCAATGCTGAAGCTAGTCTCTTACCGATAATATAAGTTAATACCAATTCGCGACTACAAGGTTATTGACCTGAATAAGATTTAGTTAATATAACTTGCCGAAGAAACACATTTGTTGATTTTGACCATTTACTGCTCTCAAATTACTTATAATTAAATTATTTATAGTACTAATGTCAAATCTTGGAAAAAAACCAAAAAAAAAACCTGTCTTTGTGTTTGTTTATAACCTACTTATTAACCTTTGTTTCTTATAGAATTCCTTTCTATTACTTAACAAGAAAATGCATGCATAAATAAGTTTATAATATACATCACTAAACACTTTTAATTGGTTTAATTGCTGACTTACTTTCTACATTAATTCTTAAAATTAAAACTTGTCTTTTAACTTTGAGTGTAGGTTATAATACACCCAAATCATTTAAAGTTAGTGGTACATTTGTACAATGTTAATTGTTTCCTTCAAAGCAGAATGCTGAATTGTGTTCTTATAAATAATTGTTAAAATTAATTGTATGTGATATTCTAGTATCGTATACGTATATTTAATTGTGGTACTTGTGTCTCAGCTATGATTGTGGTTCTTGTGTCTCATGTATATGGTCTGTGTATATTTGATTTAATATTAATTAATTATTTTATTGTTCGATTTTGATATTAACTGTTTTGACCTTTTAAAATATAATACAATGATCAAGACATATTGCGCCTGCTAAGGTATTCATTGCTCATTAGGATCAAATAATTAAACCTCTTTGAGAAATATCCCAACCCGAGAATTTTACTCACAGTAAATTGTAATGTTTATTCGCTGACTGTGTAGCATCCTATAACTAAAGTCTTCAATCTAAGGATGTAGTCATATATTGATAGAAATAGTCAAATATAAGTGCTTCCTAGTAGAAACCAATTTTGCGGATTTTAAAATATTTTGTTTTATCTTAAAGAAATGTTTGAGAAATTCTTCCATCCATGAATATAATGATTAAATAGGCTATTAATAAGTACTTGATATCTTACCTCTCTAACTTCCATTACTTAATTTATAAATGTGTGAACTGAATATGCTGCAATTCTCTTAAAATCCAAAGCTAGTCACTGATTTTTACCAATAGTTAGTAGTGCTGAGTGGTTAGTGGTATGTGCTACGTGCTACCTGACATCCTTTTTAGTAGTTTTCTGAACCTGATGCTACTTATTTATTTAATTATGCCCTCGCCATGCTAAGTGACCCCCGAAAGCAAAAATCCTTCCAAATCTAACCAAGGCCTCCACAGTTTAGTTACTTTATCGTATACTTGTAAAGTAATTTCATATTTTGTGTTTAAACTGACACTACTTAGTGACCTAATTACTCCTCCACTATAGATGTTAGCTCATACATATCATACGTCGTTTTCAATCCCACTGTATTGGTCCGAGTCTGTTCATTTTAGTGGGGATGTTGATTTGTCTTTCCCGAAGCTTATGTCTAGACGACCTCATTTATCTGTACCTGTTGTTAGTTATTCTTTTTCTTAAAGACATCTGTTGGTATAAAAATTAAATTTTTAATCTGTAATATTTATTACAGAACATTATACTCATCTTATTAAATACCCTCTTAGATTGTATTTCAATTTCTTATTGATGCAGAGCAATGATCTGGAAAAATGAAAATAGTTATTGCAGAATATCAATCCTTTTGAGAAAGAACGCTACTAATGTAGATAAGGGTGCCCTAGCTCTTGTGTTGGAACACCACTATGTTGGTAGGTGGGTTTACAGGGTTTGAAGCAGTTTTAAACTTTTACTGTTGCCAAGAGGGTGTTAAAATAAGCTTCATAATTATTAAATATCACCAGCTTCAGTGATTGATCATTCTATATCATTCAATAGAGCCACTGTGTACAAACGTGCTTGGGATAGGGTCCGTATTACGTGTTTATTGCCTACTTTGTATCTCAGCTATGGTAATTTTTGTGTGAACAATGTACAAATCAATTGTAAAATTGAGTAATTGTTTGTGTGAGGCTGAGCTATTGCTGGAAATATACATTTTATTCATAACATCGGAAAGAATAATCATTAAAATATTCCAATATATACAGTCTACAAAATAGATTAAGTTTCAAACACTCAATGAAAAAATATGATGGGATGCTTGAGTGATAAATTTAAATCAACAATGGAAAAGACAAGCTTAGTCGAAAGAATCAAACTAATTAAAAATGTCGGGCACGTAGTGTTATAATAATCACAGTGGATCGATGCCATTTCCTGCCACATAGGTATATTCATTCATCATAAATTCATTATATCAATAACTACTGCAGTAAGGGTTGTACAGCGTCATATGTATTGCAAACGAGAGTTATTCAAATTGAACAGGCATTTCTTGTTTAATTTTTTTTTTTACTCCTGCGGTTCTGTTTAAATGGAAGGATTATTAGCGATACATTAAGAGATGCTCTAGTTTTAATCAATATTTCTATCTAATCTGAAGGGAGCCTTTTAATGAGTTAAAAAGTTTGTTGGATTGGCCATAGTCTTTTCATCTGTCTATTCTATTATGGCAATCGAATTGACTTGAAGTTTTAAGTAGAAATCCAATAACACTTGATGATGTCAAATATGTTTACTCAAGAAATAATAATGGAAATTATGCAAAAAAAAAATTTAACGTGGTGAAAGTATAACAGATAGAATAGAATAGAAAAATGTGTGACTGTATCTATTGTCTGACCCACTTCTCTCAGACTTTTTAGCTTTCTCAATTAACTTCTCAGTAGCTGTTAAAGATGTAATGGTCCGAATTTTCCCCATGTCATTGAGGACACATTAAAGTTGGTAACGCATAAATAAATTTAAATATACTCCGATTCAATAAGGTTTGTTTGTCAATGTAAAAGTTTTGATAGCCGACAGTATAAGTTACATGTTTAATAACCCCTAAGCTGGTTTGATTTATGTCAAGTTTTTTTGCTATTTATTTATTGTTTAACAAGTAAAATGTAGTATTTTTTATCACTATCATCTCTTGATACCGCTTCTTCACTTTCTACACCGTTTATTTAATTAATTTATATACTGCGACTTCGTAGTTAGCCATGAATTAAGAAGTGTGCATTATTTGTTGGGATATCAGCTGTGGTTGTTTAAAAGAATTTTCATCAAATTTATTTATCGAGTTCTTAAATTTATGATAGCAGCCAACATCTTACTACCATCTCATACTAGGACTTAATACAGTAGACTCTCTCATATCCGAATTGATGTGGGTGGGGGTGATCCAGATACGAGAGGGAGGGTGACTAGGATATATATATACAAAATAAAGAAAAATGTAAGTAATCATACAATTATTTAGACTAAACTTTACAATTTTACATCAAAATATTTGTTTAAAGTTGTTTATTTTGTTTCTTTTCTCATTCTTTCCTGGGCTGCAATATCTTGCCTGAGCACGACGTCTATTTTAATTTAAAAAATGTTGATTGTTTCTTCCTATTAGATACATAATTCTCATTTTGAAAATTACGAAAGCATTTTTTTTTTATGTATTTGGCTCTCCGTTTATGTGAGAGTCTACTGTACTGACTTACATAGTTGTCTATAAATTTGATGAAAATCTATTAAAGGTGATAACCCCAACAAATAGCTTCACTCATATATTTATATAAAAAAAAAATTCTGTTTAGTCTGTTTCAACTTTCTCTTGTATTTGCTAATTATTTTCTCTGCAATCGTGCAATGTTTTAATGATTGTCCATACTAAGATTTTTTTAAATTGCTCTTGCAACTGTCGTTATTTAATAAAAACATGGATTGTAAATACACCTTCTTTAAATGAACAGCTTGCACGTTTATTTAAATCATTCCTTACTTCTCTTTATTTTTATATTTTTTACCTATTAATTCATTTTATAGACGCCACAATATTGTAGGCTGAGGCATGAGACTGCATTTGTTTGCTTCTATTGATTTGTATAATCCACTGTTGTTCCCCCCCCCATTAGTTTGTGCGTTTGCAATGTGTATGTAATTGCTTTATTTGCTCCTCGGTCACTTTACAGAGGCAACATGGCCGCCACCACAAGGTGGACACAACGGCCTATCACTGAAACAGGAAACCCACGACCTCGGTATGTTTTTTCCTAGCATGTCATGTATAATGTTGCATGTATTTTTTCATTCACGCATGGCTTTAGCAGGATATTTGTTTAAACATTTATTAATCAATAATTACAAGTTGTGGTCTGTAATCCCACTAGTTTTATTATTAGCCAAAGAAAAAAAATAATGACTTGGACTGGTATTCAAATTTTGGTTTTACATTATGTTTTTGATATAAATATAATGCTATAAAAAGCGAACATCCTCTTGGGAAATTTAAATATACTAACTAGTAGTCTCCTTTGAAAGATTTTCGTTCTGGGAATTTTCCAGAGGACTAACTAAGAAAATTAAATATTCACAAGGATACTGTTTTTACAGAAATGGTTAAGTTGATAAGAGTGCCTGGTCAGGGGGGGGGGGGAGTCAGGAATTCTAAGTTGGATTCCTGGACCTGTCATTGTATATTTTCTTTGGCTTATAATTTACATTTATTAGTCATTTTTTATTTTTTTATTAATTTAATGAATCTCTAATTTAGAGTAATTAACTTTTTACTAAGGCATTAATGTCAGTAAATTGCTAAATTATTACTGTAGCTTAATCATTTGTGGCCATTACATTTACCTAATATACTAGTTGTTGTGACTTAGCTCCTGTAGATTTTGGGATTTAGTGCAATTGTTTTCTTAAGAAAAATGAGGGTTTTTTTTTCTTCAAAAACTCAATATAATATAACTTTTTCAGGTTGATTTCTTAACACAGTCAGCAATGTTTATTGCTAGCTATGTCCATTTATTTTGCAAGGATCATCTAAATACATATTTTCACCTTAGTAACATTTTTAGCTTTTTAAGTATAGTTATTTTGAGGACACAAAAATCACCCTCTCGTCAAATGGGTTTTGTAGCATGCTTAAAGTTTCTTATACCACTCGGGATTTTAACCAAAATTTTGGGTATTCCGAACAAATATGGCTTTAGTTAAGCGCCTTGTGAAAATTATGAGGAGGGTCATGACCTCTATATGACAAAATTGATGTAAATTAATTTTAGTCGGTAAAAATTAGAAATTAAATCATTTAAATATTATAAAAAATGCTGAGGCTAATATCAAGGAAAGGATCAACTAGTTTATAATTTTGTGATTGTATCCAAATTATTTGGGGTTAGTTTTATTACGTCTTCATAGCTGTTTTGTCTGTGTTGATAGTAGCACCTGAATGAATATCTGGATTGATTACTTTTTTATGTTTTTCCATTATTTAGCTCTGTATGTTATCACCTCTTTGCAAGGCCACAGGTCATGTATTAAAGACAATTACTTGACAATATGATAGTCAATATTAACCGTTTTGTACTATCTCTTTTTGAAACTCTATGTCAGTGATTAGAAAATACCGTCGGCCCAGGAGGATAAACGGTTCTGGTATGATATTTGAATATAATGTGTCAGTTCTCACTAAAAATGATTAAGAAATTAAACAGTACTTCATTCTACACCTTAAAGTCTATCAATGGGTTTTATTACCTCAATTAGTCAATCAATTTATGGGGATGTTTCAATTATATCCGAGAATCTCTTAGCAAAATAGGAAATGAATTAAAAGAAACAGTTGACATGAGGATATAGGTGAGGGATCAGCATATAATCTGCAATACTCATGACTTTTATTTTTCACATGTTCCGAACATAGCTTGCTGTATACTCCAACTAACTCCCTATTAAGGTGAATAAAATTTAAAATATTCAATTCCTAAAACCATGTTGATTAATATTTGGATTCCACTAGTTACCATCACTTCCTCGCCTGCCTGGTTAGTCGAACCAGTCCTTTTCTACTATGTTAGACCGAGAGTCACCTATATTAGAATTAATAAAGCCCAGATTTTTATGCTTTTACATGTTGCATTTGCATGCTTTTTTAAAAACAATTTTCCCAATATAAAGTATAAAAAACATAAAAATTGAAATATAATCTTTTAGGTGAATGAAATTCCCCATATTACAATTGTAGGAACATATTCCCCAATGAAAAAAAAAAATAAATCGATTCTTAATTAAGGTCTAATCAAATGCATGTGTTATTCTGAAATGATAAAGGCAAATACTTGTCTCGTATTAGTATAAAATAGCCGAAACCACTCCTGATATTCTAATGTTTTAACTACAAAAACAATTAAAATATAACCTTGTAGATGACATTCCGTATTACAATTGAGGGGCTGCTCTGTTGAAAAGGAGGTAAGTGCCAACATTTTCAAAAAGTGTTTTTTTCTTCACTAATTCAATGGTTTGTTCCAAGGTCAATAGTGAAGAAAAGAAGGAAGCTATCAGGTCGAGTCATAAGTAACTTCCGATGCAGCTAAGTAGAATCTATTGTTCGTATCTACCCGCTATGAGGTACCATGACAACAAGTTTTTGTTTTCACTACATATGAGGCTTCAGTTAGTCTTTTGTCAACTGTTTTGTGTGTTACACACTACGTTAAACTGTTTTTTTTAACCTCTGAAATGGAAAGTCAAAACATATTCGTCATGCAATGCTTTGGGAATTTAAACAACAACAACAACAGCGGGACGTCCTTCCGACTACCTTTTAAAGGCAATATTGGAGCAAAATCCACGTCAATCAACAAGAGGTTTAGCAGAAAGGTTGAATACATAACAATCAACTGTTAACCGCCACCTGGAGAAATTAGGGAAAGTCAGTTAGGAGTGTTGGTACCTCACAATCTCAGTGAACGGAATAAAGAAAATCGCATGTCAATCGCCACAAATCTGCTCTCACGGGTAAAAATTGAGCCTTTTTTAAACAGGATTGCAACATGCAATGAAAAATGGGTTATCTATGACACTATAGTCCGCAAAAGACAGTGGCTTGATAAGTATTAACCTCCCTTACCAGATCCGAAAGCAAACATCCATGGCAAAAAGATTTTATTGTGTGTATGGTGGGATTGTCAAGGAATAATTCACGACGAGTTGTTGAAGTCAAATTTAACGATTACTGCGGATAGAGACGTTCAGCAGTTGCAAAGAGTGCAAGAGAAACTCCATGAAAAGCGTCCTGCACTCGTCAATCACAAAAACGTCATGTAATGAAAGCAGAATAAATGTCTGAAAAAAATCGAAGTTATTTATGACTCGACCTAATAGTTTGGTTTAGGCCTGATCATCGCCAAGATATACCTGTACTGCCAGTCCTATAAAATTTTTGTTCCTCCTGTAAAGTTTTATTTTTTCCACTTACCCCCTTTTCAACAGCAACATCTCAATTGTAAGAACATATTCGCCAAAGGAAAAATAAATAAATTGATTGATTACTACTAAGGTTATAATCACACGAATCGAATCATATACATGTGATATTTTGAAATAATAAAAATAACCCTTTTGAAATCGGTTTATTAGAGTTTTTTTTTAACTGGTTGAAATTCATGCATAAATCTTCATCTGCATAAATCTGCATAAACCGATCTTCAAATCTTCTGGCATATTTGTAAAATAATTCATTTGAATTCCCTATGCCTACCTCGACTATATGATGGATTTGAAACAAATTCATCACAGTAATTAATTTGGACAAATGGAAGCTAAAATTAATTTTAAAATTACAATTGTTTTTAGGAGCAAAAAACAGATTGAAAATTGTATTACTTTTTTTGTGTTTTACTGTTCTTCTAAATAGAAAGAGTTACAATTTTTATTTGTATTATTATTTGCAAAGTGTTTTTAAAGGTGAGGAAACCGCGATATTTCTTCTGCTTACCACGACCATACCAGTCAGTGGTTATTGTTTGTGTGATATTATAAGCTGAAATCTTGGCTTCTATAACCAAGAACTTTTTTGTTTTAACCGATGTAAATACTCAGAATTTTATACCTTTTAAAAGATATTCAAAGTAAATCTGTAGATTTACCCTCATCAAATAAACTATCGCCAGCAATGGTGAGTTATGCTAGCTTTATATAACGGCATAGGTTCAGTAATTTGACTGTAATATAACAGTATATTATACAATACCCCGAACATAAGTTATGAAATACATTTCTATATTATTAATAGTTCAGTTTAAGTAAATGATTATAATATAAAATAAAATTATACATAATGATTTATTAATATAATGCATTGAAAAAACACCTTCTTTCATATGAGGAACTCGCTTACAGGGCAGGAAGGGCTAGTTGAAGCCACCTGTTTCTATTTATGGAAGTGAAAAAAAAAAAAAAACCTGTTTGTCTTGGGATATCCGAGAATGCTACATGCACCAACTTTGCTTAAAAATTATTTATCATTTTAAGTAGAAATGCTTTCACAACATGGCTTCAATTTGTTTTCAATGCATTCAGTATGTAGTCCTATTTATTTCATGTTTATGAGCTATGTTTGTATGCTAGAGGGTTTTAAACATTGTATGGTATAAATATTGATTTGAAGTATTTTATTTTATTTTTGCATGACTTGAACTGAATCTGTCAAGACAATTAAATATTTTCTGTGCATGCTACATGATTTACTTGAATGAAATTTCTAATCGAAACATTCAAATGAAATTCTATGTTAGTCTGTTATTAAATTCACTTAATAAAGTTATGAACTATTTAAAATTCTCCTGTATGGTGGGGCAACGTAGCAATAGCAAATGGGCGTAAGTGACCAAAAGATTTTTGATGAATAGTGCAGTATTATGAATATCCTATATATCCCTGTGAAGTCTGTTTGTACCTTAGCGATCAACTTAAGAGCTCCAAGGTGCTGAATATCATAGTTCAAGCTTGTACAACACCCTATTATGAAAATCATAAATTTACAAACATTGAGATTGCAGCTAGAAATTGCAGTCATTAATAATACTAGAAATACAATTTTAAAATGGCATTAATTTACTAGCAATAAATTTTAAACCGTAATATTCAAATTAAAAAATATAGTCTGTCAAATAATATACATTGTCTAACATACAAAATTGAAAGGCTTTGTGTTGAGTGAAGCTAGAAAATAATAAAAAGTAGTAACAAACCGGGATTTTCTGGTTGCATGTAAGTAGAAGTTACAATAATCAAAGGAAGAAAAGTTTGAACAAATTACAAAAGATAATTTCAATTTTGGCATTTTTCTGTTTATTGCTTTTTTGTTTCACAGGTTATATGTCACTAATATTTGGCACTGTGTTCTGGCCCCCCTGTAATTAAAAAGTACCCCAAGAAATTGTGGTTTTTTATATTACTTACTTTTTTGTACTCCTCTCATTCTGCTATTTGTTTTATCAAAACATAGTTGTATAAAGTAAAATATCCAGTTCTTCACAACACTTGAAACAATCCTGGGGCGAAACAATGCTCAGAATCCTTTATCTCCCCCCCCCCCCTTGGTGCTTTAACAATCTATCTATCTTCTTGGCAATTTGGCACAAATTATCATGTTCATTTTTATCTCTGCTATTATACTCTTGCACCCTCCCCCCACCCTTTCTCATACAAACTTATCTTAGTTACTCAGCAATGATAGGGACTTGTGCTGACCAGTGGTGAGTTTAAAATATCGTTTTCCCAGAACTGCTTTTAATGCTGTGTACGGCATGCTTTATACATATTTTGGTGGAAGGCACCCTATACTCCATTATTATGGACCTCTGAGATCGAAACCGCGTAGAGCTACAAAGGGTAAGGATTAAAGTGGCAGGCTTGAATTCCGATTGAAATTTTGTTTGCGTTAATGAATTTAATATACCCTGTAACAATGGAGAAAAAATTAGAACTTTCAAACCTTCTGAGCTAGGGCTTAAGGAATCAAAACATGGGGGAAACTTTTTTTTTTTTTTACTTTATGGGTTATTATAATAGGTATCATAACTATATCACAGGTTATGGGTTATTATAACCCATCTAATCAGTATATTCAAAGTCGTTTTAGAGTAAAACTTTAAAATTAAGATTGATCATCATTTTTACAACTGCTGTAATGAAATTATGTTGGTATTGAATGGATAAATAAAAATCTTTATTCTAGGACTTTGTTCCCTAAGAATAACAAATAAAGTACAAAGGAAAAGTTACAGGTGACTTAAACTAACTGCAATGTTATTTAGTCTCTTGTGATTATCCTGTAATGATAGCAGCCTATGTGCTTGTATATTAGATTAGGATGAAACAACAGCATAATAATTAATTAATAAAAGTGAAAACTTTTTATTGCGATTGTGCCGAGATTGTATTGTAGCAAAAGTTGTAGATAAACACTGGTAGAAAATGAGAAAGAATCGATGGATGGACGTATTGAATTAGAGGATGAATAGAAGATATGGTGTATAATTAAGATGATGAATTATTTCAACTGAAGAGAAGTAAGGTGCTGGGAAAATCTGGATTTAAAAATTGGGAGTGATGGGGAGCGACGAATATTCAAGAGAATATAATTTCACATGTTTGCTCCTCTGCGATTAAAAAAGTTTGATATAATGATGTAGATCTTTAGGAAGGGAAATACGAGGCAGATGAGTGTGGGTTCTGTTATTTGATAGCTGGTTGTTAAGGTTTGAAGGCTTTTTTGGTAGTCAGTATGGTGCAAAAGGGGAGGAAATCCAAGGAACCATTGGCATTGGGCTGAAGAGGCGTGTCCAAGGGGTTAGTAACCACCCCAACTTGGTATAGTTTTGTGTCAGTCCCTTGGAATCCCGAGTACAAATCTTATTATCACTTATATTAACAGTTCATCAGGTGCTTTAGTCAAGGTTCAACCATACAAACGTGGTCATCATAAGGGAAGACCCTAGAGGTAACCATCGTTTGTGTGTTAGGTTGCAGTCCCGAGAACCACAGGTAATGAGATTTTTAACTTTAACGAGAAGAATAAAAAAAGTCAACATTTTTAAGAGAACATACTTTTTACTAATAATAAGTAATAATTACTTACAATGCTTTGTTAAGATAATTAAATTATTTTGAAATTTTAATGTAAGTTTCACCTTTTTTTAACCGATTAATAATTTTGTATTTTCTGAGCAAGATAGTTAAACACTTGAAGAATTGATTGTGAAACAAAGAGCTTTGAACTCTCGAATAACTTCACATTATTATCAAGCTTCAACTGAAATTCTCAGAATTATTTTTACAAAGATAGTGTGTATTATTATTATCTTATTTTTTTCTATGAAGTTTTGAGATAAATAAATTCTAGCAAACTGATAAGTCAATGTTCCAATTCCCTATGCACTTATGCATTTTTATTTTTTAATATCATTGATTGGGACCCATTGCAATCCAGAGGGCAGATAATCGGGACTCCACTGCATGGAGTTTTTCTGTTGCTAACTTGTAGTAATCAGTGGCTCCTTCCTTTATATACAAGTAACAATTTTTGTTTACTTTATTATGTGTAGAAAACAGTACTGGTATGGGACGTAAGGTTTGATCGTTGCTAGTAATTTATGTGTTACAGTTTGCCTGTACTAAACACTGTATGTAGCTGCTATGGTGTGATTCATATATTTTTATTTTCTATCATTAACTGTTAATATTCTTTATGTTTAAGAAACAATAATATAAAGTATCTTTGACCATTAATTTGGCAATAAATATTATATAACATTACGGTTATTATCTGTTTCAGCTCCTCCTGTGGGACCGCCCGGTGCTCCTGCGGGGGGTGGGGCTCCACCAGGAGCCATCGGAGTTGCACCTGGAGCTATGGCCGCTGTCCCAGCGCAGGTTCAGCACCCACAACCGGAGGTCCCACCGGGTAAGTCTTGTATATTCACATTAGAGTAGATTACCCTTTCATATAGGACAATTCAAGGAAAGTTATGCATCACATAATTGAGGGTTTTGTTATGACTGCTTTAACAACTTTTATGACAAACTTGTGATGGAAATAAAACACGCCAGACAAAATATTTGTATTCCTGATAAAAAGCCAACCCACAACTGGGATCCCAGCAACATAGCAATTATTGAAAATATTTAGCCAAAGAAAAGTGACAGTATACTTTTGATATTCGATTGTGACTCGAACCTGTGATTAAATGCTACTTTAATAAAAATTGTAGGATCCATACCACAACTATAAGTGGCAATACTGCAGCATAGTAGTTTTCTTAGTGCTTGTTGTTGGTTACGTAAGATTGAATAAATAAGAAGTCAACCTGTTTTTCTTCCCTTAAACCAATGGACCTTATGAATGCACAAGCGCTTTCCATTCTTAAGTGCTATAAAACATAGAACAAAGGATTTCAGAAATTAACATATACATGGTAACGATAGAAACTAAAACATAGTACAGTGAAGTATTATTTTTTGAAGACGAAAATTGTCTATAAATTTTTAATTTTGAGGTATTTAGATTTGTAATTTTGAACTTGTAGGATTATTGTCTTTTTCTTCTTTGTAGATACAATGTATAACTTATTTAGACTATCCATTATTCCTTAAAATCTTTTGGCTCAAAGTGCAATAATTTCTATTCGCTTATACTCAGTAATATTTTATTGTAAGAGTTATACAATGTTGGTATTATTATTACCATATATTTGCCAAGTTCTGAGAATCTTAGTTCTATGTTTTGTAGCTGTCGAGAGTGGCAGTACGAGCTGCCGACAGTGGTTGTACATTAATAAATGCATTGATTTGCAGAAAGATAAACTGGTTGACTTAGCATAGCACCTTTGTGTTTTTATTCATCATTAACTATTCAACTGTTAAATTTAATCCAGAAACTGTGGATAAATTAACTCAACAACAGAGGAACACTTTCCTACATGACATGAGCATGGTAGCTCAATTGCACGCCCTGAATAAAATAAATCCAAATGTTTCATGTTCAAGAACATCTTTTCCTTAACATTTATTGTTATTAAAATTGATACCTGGATGAGTAACTGTTTACTTAAAAGGGCTCCTGCTATCTGACTCTTACTTTATCATTTTTGGATTCTATTTACAGCATGCTATAGACAAGACAACTGCTTAGTTTAAGTGAGATTTTTTAAAATTTCTGATGCCTAATTATTGTTTTTACAAACTCCGATAACCTAAATGCCTGAAAATTGCCTGCAAGTTGTACATATATGCAATGTGCCAAGGGAGCATATTGCTTAAATTGGCTCTCAACTATGAGTCATATCCATTCCAATGACCATCATTTATGGTTCAAAATGGAATTGATTTTGATGCTCATACCAAAATATTTGTCGACTTATAACTGCATAAAGGTACACCGAGGGACAATGTTTTATCAAGGCGGTGGTTAATAGTGTTAACTCCATTTTTAGGGTAAATTCATCTCGATACCTATCAACCCTCAAGAATTTTGGTACTATTCTTGGATGATATTAGTATTATAGTTAACTGGTCAGTTAAATCTCTCATTATTTATTCTAGTGGGATTTAAATCAGCCAGACTAACTATTTGTATTTTTTTTTAGTTTAATATAACTGCTATAATAAATGTACTTGAATAAGGATTGATCATGTGCCTAGTATAGAAAGTATCTTGCATACATACTCACCTTATAGACTGTGCTGAATGCAGAATATTGAAATGGAACTAGTCGGTTTCTAACTGGCATAAATCTGCAAGCTACTGCTATCTATTTGTTTGTAATCTGTTGTGGTTTTGATTACTACTTCAAAACATGAAATGTTGAACATATGTAGATCCAGTTGGAGCAACTCTTAACACAGTCTCTCATTCTTTAGCAATCTTTTTTTTTTTTTTTTTTTAGCACGTTTTATAAATCTTTTAATTTTAAATCTACAAAAAAGTATATCCCATTTCTTTTTTAAATAAATAATCTTTATTTTGTCATATATTTTTATGTGCATAATATTATTATACCAACCTCAACACTAGGTCGAATGAAGTTGTTCGTGTTTCTTCTTGATAACACACTTGTTGCGTTACCTTACTAGCATAATAATAGTTACTTCGGTATTAGTATTTGACATTAGAATTAATACAATGGAAACAAAAATTGATCTGATTTTAAAAGAAGTTAAAAAAGTTGTTGATAGTTTAGTTTTATCTATAAGTTTACTGAAAGATGAAGTTTCTACTTGTAATCGTTTGATTTACCAATTGCAAAGTGACTCTTGTAAGTAGTATAAAATTATATTATTTGTTTAGAATTTTTATTCATAAATTAATTCTGATGTACTTCAAAATATACAATGAAAGCTTAAGTAATGTTGTGTATTTCAATAGTCCTGCTAATTTGTTGCATTTTATATATTTTAGTGCATATTATTAACTTTAGTAATGCTATGTTAATATTTGTTTTGATAAAATTTACATTATATAGAATATACAATTTAGAATCAGTATTTAGTAGCTAACAAATTTCACAATTTCAAGTCATGGCATGGGCAGGAAAAAAAAGTAATAAACTCAGAAAGAAAACAATTTTTAATTTTAAACAAATATTGTCTATGGATAAAGTTTTAATCTATAACATGTACACTAAACATGTAACGGCTAACGAAGATGATCGTCGACTTTACTTTATTTCTCAGGTCACAATTTTTTATCATTTTTCCAAAGGTAAATCTCACAACTCGTTAATCTTGTATAGAAACAATTCTGGAATGATTTTGTTTACATTATATGTAAACCCAATAAATTGTAGTGTTATTTTTAAGAAGTGATTTGAAAGAAAGATTATTTTATTATATAAAATAAATTATAATCAGTTTAAATCCAAAACAAGTAAATGCAACAGCAGGAAGTATGTGATTAATTGGAACAGCTTAGAGGAAGTTTGGGGCTGTAGTTTTTTATAGTTACTTGCGAGGGAGTTGTTGGGTGGGAGAGGCTATAAAGAAGAGATCAGTTTTTGAAATTGTTTGAGAAAAGAGAGGTTGGTGAGAATTTGTTCTTCCAATTTGTGGATGGTCAAAAATATTAGCCGTGAGGGCCCTTACACTTAGTATTTCCTCATACCTCCTATTTGTACGTATGACCTTAGGTCTCTTATTTCTTCGTAAAACCTTGCAGCAGTGCATGTCATCATAGAACCTCATACATCATAGGTATGGAGGCCATTTGATTAACATTGTGTTAGGAGCATCGAGATCACAAAATTCAATACTTGGATGGAGCAAGGCATTCATTCAATAGGGAAATTTGTAATTAACTAAAAGACTGAATGTGTATTAAATTTTTATTTTTTTCATGTAAATGTTTGATTGCCAAGGACCCCCCAGGTCTAATAAATTATAAGTTTAATTTAGTTTTTTTATTAATAAATTAAGATATATTACTAAATGGGTAGCCACCAAAGTGAGGGTTTTTCATGTTTCTTTAAGGCCGTAATAGTATATTATAAAATATATGAAGGAAAATCAAATATATGAATGCAATTTTGATCAAAGAACTTACATAGGTTATAAATATAACTAGATGAATATAAAATAAAATTCTATGAAAACATTCTTCATGCTAAGTAGGCTATGATTCTTAATTATGGCTATGACTTAACTATCAATTAATTAAATCATTTCATCTATCAACCTTGCATATGGTTATCTTTATCTATATTTTCTGGCTATCTGATATCTATTAATGTCTTTTATTTATTCACAGTGTTTACATGCCCTCGAAGGCCCAATCTTGGGCGAGAAGGTCGCCCGATTGTATTACGAGCCAATCATTTTCAAATAACCATGCCACGAGGTTTCGTCCATCATTATGAAATTAGCATTCAACCAGACAAATGTCCCAGAAAAGTAAATCGGGAAATCATCGAAACTATGGTCCATGCCTATTCAAAAATCTTTGGCAACTTGAAGCCTGTCTTTGACGGTAGAAGTAACCTCTATACCCGGGATCCTCTTCCTATCGGAAATGATAGGATGGAACTAGAGGTATGTTGTAACGATCGCTAATAGTTTTTGCCTGTTAATTTTATTTTTATATTACTATTTTTATTTTTATTTGAATTGTAATACTAAATTATTTTAAAGTTTGCTGAGTGGGTTAGCCATGGGGGCTTGGCCATGGCCTCATAACCTCATGGACCTAACATATATAGTTCAATTACATTCAGAAAGCATATTATATAATTTTTTAGCACCACATGAAGTCAACTTGGCATTTCTATTCTTGAACTTATTTTTTATTAATGACATTGCATCCCACAATAATTACTACAATTTAAGCCTTAAATGCATTGCATAATTTAAAGAAAAGGATTTGATTTTTAATGTGTGTTAACAGGTGACTCTGCCGGGAGAAGGAAAAGACCGTGTATTCAGGGTTGCGATTAAATGGATGGCACAAGTTTCACTATTTGCTTTGGAAGAAGCTTTAGAAGGCAGGACAAGACAGATCCCCTATGACGCTATCATGGTTTGTTTTATTTAATTATCTTTCATTTTTATTATTAGTAGGTAATGTTTTGTTTCATGTTGTGTGTAGGGTGAGTTAATTTCCATGAACTAGTCATATAAACTTTATGACTGAACTATCTACATATAAGTCATTACATTAGTTTTTTCTTCACTTGGTCAAACATATAGAACCTGGTAATGTCATTATTAGCATATTGTGTGTCAAAATTTCAACTCTAAAAATATTTTGTTCATTATGCAATCAAATAATATAAGGAATTGTTCATTAAATCAATTTTTTTAAAAGATGGTTATATAACTAACCTGATAAGGATAGTTAAAGTATAATCTGTACAAGTATAGCATTGAAAATTTGAAAAAGCATTTTTTATTTGAAACTAATTGGTATTCTAACTTAACAATAATAATTGATTTGATTAAATTTTTAATTTAATAATCCATTAAAAGTATTTTAACCTTGAACAGTTTTATAATATTCTAGTGAATACATCAATGCTCGGTGTGCCCCAGGTTTGTGATCTCTCCTAGTTGAATTGTGATTTACCCTTATGTGCTATAGCTATATAAATACTTAATTCAAAGAAAAAAATAAGATATAGTTTGTATTTATAATTTTTTTTCTATAAATACAAATAGACAATAGACTGGCTATCGAGTTGTCCCTTCAATATTTTGAGTATATTTCTTCAGAAATTGCTAAGATTATTGACATAAAAATATGTTTTATGGTAAAATATTAGAATAAAAACCTCCACGCAGTAATGCACATGTGTTTTTGAATGTCGAATGGGGGACACATGACCTACTTTGGCTGGCATCAGTGGTTAGAGGGCATTGCGTAAGTCCATTTCGTACATTGAAATTGATATGTTGTCAGTGCAGAACAATTGTAAAAGAAAAGCGTAGAACAACCACACCATCAATAATCAAATAATGTGATAAAAATTATTTTATTTTCATACTCCTCAAATTACCCAGTATATAAAATTTAAGTAATGAAATGTAACCTATACCATGAGAATTCTGTCGTTTTTTTTTTGCATTTTTATCTGTTGCTCCTCAAGTTATATTAAAAGTTATGACATTATAATGCTTATTACTCTAACAGCGAACAATAGCCGTATCTTCTGTATTTTAAAAACACCACAAAAATGCTTTCGCCCCGGGATTCAAATAAAAGTTGTGTGTTAAATTGAAAATTACTGTATTACATATCTTTACAACACTGGCAAATTGACAGTTTATTTATAAAATTTTAATTTATTTTGAAAAATGATGAATGTTTCTAGGCACTGGATGTTGTGATGCGCCACTTACCTTCAATGACGTACACTCCAGTAGGGAGGTCATTTTTCTCTAGTCCGGATGGCTACTACCATCCCCTTGGCGGAGGCAGAGAAGTCTGGTTTGGATTCCATCAATCTGTCAGGCCTTCACAATGGAAAATGATGTTGAATATCGATGGTAAGAATGTGTTTATTTTTTATAAGTACAGTAGAGTAGTAATAATAATAATTGGTTTAATGATCTTAACTGTCTTCATTTTTTCCCAATAGTATCTGCCACTGCTTTTTACAAAGCACAGCCTGTCATCGAATTCATGTGTGAAGTGCTAGACATTCGGGACATCAATGAACAGCGAAAACCCTTAACAGATTCTCAAAGGGTTAAATTTACTAAAGAAATAAAGGGCTTGAAGATCGAAATAACTCATTGTGGTACAATGAGGAGGAAATACAGGGTCTGCAATGTTACCAGAAGACCAGCTCAAATGCAATCGTAAGAAATGTCTTTATTACTATCTTTTATGTTATATGCTTTCATTTTTATGTTATTTAAGTTGAAAAATTGTGTATTGCAGGTTTCCGTTACAGTTGGAGAACGGACAAACAGTAGAATGTACTGTTGCAAAGTACTTTTTAGACAAATACAAAATGAAACTAAGGTATCCACATTTACCTTGCCTTCAAGTTGGACAAGAGCATAAGCATACATATCTTCCCCTAGAGGTAATTTTTAGCCGCAGACCTGTTTCTGGTACTTGTTTATTCTAGTGTTGCTTATTTGGAAATGTGACTATAACTATAAAATTTGTACCTGCTTCTTTTTTTTTTTTTCTCTCTAAATTTAGAAAGTAGAATTAAGATCCTATACAGCTTATTTTGGACACAAATATTCTGGAGATGGGTTGGAACGAATGCTTCTTGCTGTCACTGTGAAAAGTTGTTCGTTCCTGTCCCTTACCCATAACTATTACTTTTATCTGTTACTTCGTGTCATATGCACCAACTATCAACCAGCCAAGACATTCTCCTAGGGTTGATGTATTGATTTTTTTAAAACCAATATTTTATATAAATATCATAGCACTCGATATACTGATGACGATAATAATTTAAAACAATATTCCTTATTAGTTTATTTAAATGTTAATAAAGATTTTCTCATAATTTTAACTGTTCTTCAATTATTGTTCAATTATTAATTCAACTTAAATTAATTTAAACAAACTAAATTTATTTCTAATTATTAAAATAATAAACCACAATTCAGCGCTATATTTTATCCTGATAACACCAAGATTACCTTTGATACAAATTGAACGTATAAACAATTAGTTTATGTACTAAAGTGATTCTTTTTTCAACCAATTAATTTTAAATTAATCTGTATTTTAATGAAATGATTGATTAATAATGCAGTTTATAAATAGAATTTTTTTTTTTAACAAATGTAGTTACTAATTAATAAGCTAAAAAATATGAATTAAAAAATAATATGAGTTAATATTCTGTAAAAATCTTTCCGATTTCCATTGTTCCCACTAGGCTTAGGAAAAGGGAAGTAGGATAAAGGGGGGGGGGACCCATTATTACCAATCTCGCTCTCAGAAGAAATATCATAAGTTCTGTAAAGGTGGTAGGATATTATTGTAAAGCATCATTTTAAATCTCTGACTGCTTTGATTTTAGCTAGATTTTATAGATCCTAGGAGCACTATAATTTATTTGCACTAATTTAGTCGAGCTATAATGCAGAGTACTTTATTTTACAGGTATGTAATATAGTAGCTGGCCAGAGGTGCATTAAAAAACTTACTGACATGCAGACTTCGACAATGATCAAAGCTACTGCTAGGTCAGCTCCAGATCGGGAAAGAGAAATTAACAATCTTGTCAGAAGAGCAGACTTTAACAATGACGCCTACGTTCAAGAGTTTGGACTTGCGATCTCTAATAACATGATGGAAGTTAGAGGCAGAGTTCTCCCACCTCCAAAGCTTCAGTATGGCGGCCGAGCTCCAAATTTACCCAGCCAGCTCGTGAGTGCTAGTTTTCCATTACATTTTATTATCAAATATGTGTAGACAAGTCTATAACTATTATTGCCTGGTCTGGAGAGGATATTGTTATATGTTCTAATGGTAGATTCAATCAATCTGATATTTTAAAGATACGCTGATTTATGCAGTGTAATGATTAAGATAATTAGTAGCATGTTGAAAAAAGTAAGGTGATGAAAATCATCTCCAATAACTATCACCTTACCTCTTTCACTCAGAATTTTAATCTCTGCTCTCTGCAGAAGCTATTATATATTTTGTTGTTAACTCTTTTAGTGCAAGACTATTGACAACACGAGAGAACTCACATCTCAAAGTAAATTTATCAAATGTTATAAATTATTGAATTTCTCTTCAGAAACGCCATGCGAGATGTTCCTCAATTTGTAAAAGTTATCTGTTGGTTTAACTTTATGCTATATTTCGTGGCAATTGATACACAAGACAAATTAAATAATATCATTCAGAAGTGATAAGGTATGAATTCTGTATTATATATAGGGCTTTGCTTCGAACCATAATGACAAATTTCTGACATAATGATGAAATGACAGGTATTCTTCAGTTAGATATCGTTTTTCCATATTGTCAATTTTTGTTGAAGTATAGAACTGAATATTATTAATAATTATTAGCTAATCAAAAAATATACAGGCAAATTGGGACTCGAACCCAGAATTTTCCCATTATCTGGTTGAGTGCTAGAGCACTGGTAGACCAACTGGGCTATTTCTGTGAGAACCCTTCTGTTGTGTAAACCTCTTAATTATGAATAATTAGAAGTTCCCCTTTTCTCGGTCCAGAAAATATCAACTTATTTTTCCATATTTTAATAATAAAACTTGAGTAAGAGAGGGGGAAGCTGCTAGTGTACGAAACAGCCGCAGGCACCAGATGGTGTGGTGGGGGCAACCCCTACTGCTGGCCTGCCTACCGATCCAGTCTGCCTCTCTCCGGTTCACACTTGTCTTAGGGATCCGGATGGTTTTCACCTACCCTTAGATACCAAATTTGAATTCGTGGTCATTCCAAGATCACATAAACTACCTATAAAACCTACCCTGTTCTTCTTATCCTGAACATAGTGCACTGTCAGGGCACAACTTCTTAGATCTTATGGCGTCAGATCAAAGCGAATTAAGCTGCCCACCGACTAGGCCGCCAGCAAAGGTGAAAGACCACAGGTCCACCCATTTTTATCTCTTTCTTGGCGCTCGCCGAACAGCGGCTAGAGGTTGTAGCGACCCTAGCCCGCAGTGGGCATCCTCTCCCCACCTTGGGGATACTCACATCTGAGAACCAGACACCTTCAGATACGAATTCTACCCCGGGCTAGTCCCTCACTATGACTGCACCCTAGAAGGACCTTGCAATGCCTTAAATAAGTTACTGATAGCTAGTGCCGGTGTTATATTTATACTTATTTGAAAGCGGAACATCTCCCTTCGTGCTTGGTTAATTAAAACTAAATTGGAAATTAATGTTGATGTTATTGTAAAAATGTTCTCATTATCAGAAAATGTATTACAGCAGGAGTACCAAGGGATGCTCTCAGCGAAGCAGCAGGCACTTCCCAACCAAGGTGTATGGGACATGCGGGGCAAACAGTTCTTTACTGGTGTTGAAATCAGGGTTTGGGCAATCGCTTGTTTTGCACCTCAGAGAACGGTTAGAGAAGACGCTCTAAGGTAATCCTTCACTCTACTAATCATTTATACTACTGTAACATCAATATTTAAAAAATAAATAAATAAAGGAAAAACTCAAATAAAAAAGTTGTATTTGTATAAACTTTTAATTAAAATCATTACAACATACACCATTTAATTTATTAACACTTTTTCATTATTTATTATTTGTCTCAGAAATTTCACTCAACAATTGCAAAAGATCAGCAATGACGCTGGTATGCCGATCATTGGACAACCTTGCTTTTGTAAGTACAATTAATCAAACGGTTTTAAATTGTTCAGTAATATATTGTTGTGATTTTACTTGTTGAATGATTTGAAATAAAAATAAATATTTAATAATAAATCAGAAAAACAAAAATGATGAATTTTTGACAAAATTGAAAATATTGAATATTTTAGAGCTAATATGAAATATCAGTTATGGTTCAATCCTCATTTTTTAAACATGAAAAATGAAAATATGTTTTTATAACTTTCAATAAATGTCTTCTTCAGAGCCAAGTCGATAAAGCAATTCATTTACTCTACCTTGCTTGACTTCTCTAACAATTCTTTTTCTATATTATTACTCCTATTGATTTCCATTATCAAAACAACGATTTGCCTGGCTCTCGGAGTTAATAATTAATTACTCACTGTTCACGTAACTGATATTGAATAATTTATATCTAATTACTTCTCTTATTACCAAAAGACAACTTACCATCTCTATGTCCAAGTAGCAACTGACTGGCACAGTCGTAAACTGGGCTCGACAATTTAAAAAAATAAGCTGAAATAATTTAGACTCTAGTGCATTTATACTCTTGTCTCTTCAATTGTGCAATGGCCTCCGGAATTCTTTTAATATCTGATACATCTGGTGTATAGCACTGTCTATTATCATGATCTTATAAACAATTTTAACATCTAATACATAGCAACATTTATTTTATTCTAATATGAAATCATAATATCATTACTATATTTTAAGGTATATTGTTGACTACTATATTGTTTTTCATCATTGGCTCTTTGTGTAATGCATTACAGGTAAATACGCCACAGGTCCTGACCAAGTAGAGCCTATGTTCCGCTACCTCAAGTCTTCCTTTCAGGCGTTGCAGTTGGTCGTTGTCGTGCTTCCAGGAAAGACTCCAGTATATGGTAATAATAAATCAAATACCTGTTCCCATTTCTCTAAGTTACAATGTAATGGTAATTATTAGTTGTAAATAATACAGTAGTTTTCTTTGGGAAATACTTAGCGTAGTGATTAGCATGCTGACTTCGAACTGTGGAAACCTGGGTTTGGTCTTCACCTCCTCGTAAGGTTTTTTTTTTTTTGCAAGATGGGTCTGATCAGAGCTCACCTGCCCACTGGAATTGACCTTGAGCAACCAGACAACCAAGGTAAAAGAGAGTACATTAAAAACAATAGAACTTCGTCCTTTGCCAGATCTCCTGGCAAATTATCTGGGCCAGATATCCCCAGTATTGCATAATCTCTTCCAGTAGACGGCAGGCCTTTTAGCCTTGTGATGATAAATTGTATAAATAACTCAATCCGGTTATGAAAACCAAAATAAGGTTTGACATGTAATAATATCGGCGATGACCCTGCAAGTACCCGAGTGCCTCCCACCAACTAAGTGAACAACATTTGCTTGACCTCTAAGAAACATTAGAGTGAGTAGATATCAAAAGATCCTCGTAGTATGACGGTATTGTAATCCACTCTGAAAATAAAGTGCCCCAAGCTGAGGATGGAGTAACGGAAGGCAGAAGATCAGTACGAGTACCTAGGAATCAATCAGACAATGACTGTTTTTCTCTTACACTAAATAATGATTTATAAGTGGCATCATATACCGCTATGAAAATAATAATAATTACCATTAGCCTAAGAAAAAAGATAGTTAAAAAGTAGAGGATTCGAATCCAGAGCATCTGACCCTCCAGGTGGCATCCCTGTGAAACGTTTCCCTAGACAATTTCTGATCTCATTACCTGACCAGGGTATCTCTGAAATATCGCCAGAGTGATGGATCTTTCAAAAGAAAGTAGATTATTGTCTCGTCAGGGATCAGTCCTGTCATTATCTTTTTTCTTAGGCTAATAATTATGAAACCAATGGGATTACACAGCTAGTGACTATTAATATTAATTATCAGTCATAACAATAGATGTTTTAATTTTTTTTTTTTTTTTTATCACAGCCGAGGTGAAAAGAGTGGGGGATACAGTTCTGGGAATGGCGACTCAGTGCGTCCAGGCTAAGAACGTCAACAAGACTTCCCCTCAGACACTGTCGAATCTCTGCCTAAAAATCAACGTTAAGCTTGGTGGCATAAACAGTATACTTGTTCCAAGTATCAGACCTAAGGTAGGCAGTGATCTTATGTAATTAAAAATAATCAAAACTTATTATTTATTCTTGTTTCTCACGTCTCATTAGAACTTAAGAATGGATCTGAAAAGTTTTATATATATTTCTTGTTCTTACGATTCAGAGAAATTTTTATTAAAATTGGTGACCGACTCCTTATATGACATAATTAACCTTAAATCTGAATGATTTTGTGTTCTAACATCTTAGCATATCGCCTTAAATGCCTTAATTATATATAATACCTAACATGTTAGGTAGAAGATAATTTTCCTTAATTAATTGTAATTACATATATATACCTTGGTCCAAGCACAATTTATCTTGTATATCACTCTCTGAATCTGTGTCAAGTAAGGCAGAGCAGAATAAAGACACAATTTTGACAGTAACTGACTTGCGTATAGAGCAGCTGAATATGATATAGTAAAGATGTTACCAATGTCTTGCTGAGTTCAGATTCACTACGCCTCTTGTTAAATTTAAGAAATAAACTTTTAATGTGTGAATAGAATGTAAGAATTAACCTGCTCGTGCATAGTGAAATCACTATAAGTGATTCGGGACAGTAATGTAATAAATGATTTCAATAAACTAAATATACTAACAATAATAATAAACTAACAGCACTTTGAACAAATATTTTTCAATTTGGTAACTACGCAAAAGTTATGTTATGTGCCCCTCATTGAGATAATCGATGCCTCATGAATGCCCACTGTACATTCTAGGATTTAAACTTGTACACAAGCTGGTCTTTGATTGCTCACTTTTTACTGCCGGGCTATGAATTGCCCTATAAATACCTTCTCTGTATCTTTGAAGAACCGAAGAGCAAGAGATATATATATATAATAAATTTTTGGACAAGGACCAGACATTATTTATTATTTTAGAAGAATTTAATCCATCCCTCCCTCTAATTCAATAGGTTTTCAATGAACCTGTGATATTCCTCGGTGCTGATGTGACGCACCCACCAGCTGGTGACAACAAGAAGCCTTCCATTGCTGCCGTTGTTGGATCCATGGATGCGCATCCTAGCCGATACGCAGCAACTGTCAGGGTGCAACAGCACCGTCAAGAGATAATTCAAGAACTCTCATCTATGGTTAGGTAAGGTCTTAAGCCAACTCGTTTATTTATTTTTATTATTTACTATATTAATTTTAAATAACATAATGGAATATTTAGACAATCAAACTAAGTATTAACTGAAAACTACACTTTTATTTATTATTCAATGTTTTTAATGCCTAGTCCATTTGTTTTGAAAACATCTTTTAAATTACTAATGTTTATAGAGAAGAGAGAAATACTTAATTTCTAATGCTGCCTAACTTTGTTACATATGGGTTGTGCCCAGCGTACTAATTTAACTACGATACTAGGAAATAAAATGTATATTAACTGAAAATGTCTCGAAAGTGTTGGTCTCTATTCTTTTCAAAACATTCCAGGTGTCAACAACTTTATAATTTCATGATAGTTTGTTCCTTTTTCATCCTTTCTTGTCACTTATCTAGATTTTACTAGATATAGTTGCAATCATTAATTAATTAATTATGCTGTACATATTATATATATATTTTTTTTTTTTTTTTTTGCAGAGAACTTCTAATTATGTTTTACAAAAGCACTGGTGGTTACAAACCTCATAGGATAATTTTATACAGGGACGGTGTTTCCGAAGGTCAATTTTTGCATGTAAGTATAATCTATTAAACCTGTCTGCATATTTCCTTTAGGATAGATATATTTATGTCGTGGTGGGCGCTTCTGACATATTTGGTTTAGCCTTTCGATGTAATTTTCAGCACTTAATTTTAACTACAGTGACTGGGTGTTGACTTTATGTTTTCCTAATGATTTTTTTTTAATGGGAAACGTCTGGTCAGATTAAATTCAGTCTCACAAGGGAAAATGAGTAACTTATTTAATAAAGTATTTGAGAATCAGGCCTAGAAAAGTGGATTTAAGTTAAAGCTAAACATCCTATCTTTAACCCTACCAGGTGCTTAGTGCCTTCTATTTAGTATCTAAGGTGGCTGGAATCCCATCCAGGCTGATATTTTCCACAGGTCGTTCACTAAAAGATTGCCTTGGAAACGTCTCCCACTACCAATCTAACTTGGCCCTTGAGAAGTCACAAGTCGAAATATTGGTAGCTTGGTAGGTCAGTACACGATGATTTAATAAGGCGGGTGGTGTTAAGATGAAGGGGAACGAAAAAGATGTGCCCCTCTACTCTGAGGCGTTCCCTTGGTGAACAGACTGTAGAGGTGTTGGGTTTAGTTTAATACATTTTAGATACTTGTTCTATTTATTTAGGTTTTTTTAAATATTAATTACCGAGTATGTTAAAAAATTAATAAGTGTATTATTCTTGATTGGCACTAACTTTTCCGTTTTAGCCATGTCAAATAATTGGATTGTATGTTTAACCAAGTATAAGTACAATGCAAATGGCAATCGAGTCAGCTACTAAAAGCCCCTACCGGGAGGCATTATGTATAGAGGGGTTGAAATGGCAAGTATATTTCTTTAGAACCTTGTATTCTTCTTTTTTTTTTTTTAAACCATTAAAATTAATATGTCATCAGAACGGAAGACATTAAAATAAAAGCGGTCAACGAATCAAAAAATGTGACAAAAATTAACTATTTTAAATTTATGTATATTTTTTTATTTTAATAATGTATGAAGTTCCATTATAAAGTCAAATAAAATTTGTATTTCAGTTTCCTTACTTTGCACTATTCCCCAAATTATACAGTTTACAAAATTTAAAAAAATTATATATATTTTACACATTTTTTCCCTGTGGAAATGCCCAAATTTTCTGTTGGCCAATGTTTTGTTGGAGCTCTTAAGATTATTTGTAATACAACCGTTATTTAATTTGTAGGTTCTACAGCATGAGTTGACAGCTATAAGAGAAGCTTGTATCAAGTTAGAAGGGGATTACAAACCCGGCATAACATTTATCGTAGTACAGAAGCGACATCATACAAGGTTTTTATTTTGAATTATTATATTTGGTTTTAGTTTAAATGGGTTTTTTTTTCATTCAGATTAAGGCATAACGTCAAACTTTTTCCTTAAGGTTATTCTGCGCTGACAAGAAAGAACAAAGCGGTAAGTCAGGTAATATTCCTGCCGGCACAACAGTGGATGTCGGGATCACTCATCCAACAGAGTTCGATTTTTACCTATGCAGTCATCAAGGTATTCAGGTAAGACATCTAAAATTACTTTTTTTGTAATTTATTTATTTATATTAATTTATGTTTTAATTAAGTTAACTTTTATGACGAAGCTGCAAATTCTTCTAGTTAAACAAGTGATAAATTGTAATGTTTCTGTTATTCATTTAAAGGAAAGGCTGACATATTTAAATATTATTCATTAAATAAAAAATTGTTCTTCACTAAATGAGTTGATGATCAGGTTAGCCGCCACTTCCATGCAGGGGGGATAAATGACTTATGTCTTCACTTAAAACTGATGAATTCTTGAAAAAGGTTGCATCCTAGCTGGATTCGCTCCGGTTGGAGCAATAGCATGACGGTCTTCAGCCGAGAACAGTGTCCCATAGCTTGTTGCTATTCTCTCTCTCTCTCTCTCTCTCTCTCTCTCTCTCTCTCTCTCTCTCTCTCTCTCTCTCTCACACACACACACACACACACAAACAAATTGCCTTTTTCTATTTAGTAGGGTAGTGGTACTTAATAAGAGAAGAAGTTGTTCTCACCCCCACTCCTTTACACTTTATAGGATATGGGGCTTTTAGACATGTACATTTATGAATCCTATCAGCAATTGTCATTATAATATTTTTTTTATTAGCTTTATCTAATTTCCATAGTCAAGTTTTAGTTGTCTAGTATCTGACCTTAACGTGAGTAAATACGTTATAAATTATATTGTTTATATAAATTGAATTAGGTAATAATTACTCAATAAATAATAATAATTTTGTTATAGGGTACAAGCCGGCCGAGTCACTACCATGTCCTGTGGGATGACAACCACTTTGACTCTGATGAGCTGCAGTGTTTGACCTATCAGCTGTGCCATACATACGTGAGGTGTACACGCTCTGTGTCTATACCAGCTCCTGCCTATTACGCTCATCTTGTTGCATTTAGGGCGAGGTATCATCTTGTCGAAAAAGAGCACGACAGGTCAGTTTTATATATATATTATTCTAATATTTGCTTATTTATTAATAATATTTTAATTATATATTTTTTCATATAATTTAAAAAAAAACTTTATATTTATAACTTATACGTTATCTCAGGGTTCTGTTAATAATTATAGGAAACTTCTGGCAAAAGGAATATTGGTTTTATTTACACACATTAATATATAAAAATTGATATACAAATAAATTACGTACGTAATAAAGAATACTATTAAAACTAACATTAAAAATGGTACCTTGTAAATTATTCGTAACTCTATACTAATACTGGCCAGTGCTTCTTGTGGATAATCTTCGTGTGGTTCGGATCAGCATACTTGTTCTAATCTGCCGCGCGTGGTTCCAGATGTCTTTGTTGTCGCATCTGGTGAAAAGTGAAAGTCCGACCTCGTGCACTACGAGGCGGTGGGTCGCCGTGCCTTAGCAAGGGTGCTACCTGGGTCCTTCTCTGTCTGCTTCTGATGAACGAATGTCTGGTTTGGCTCTTTGTCGGCCTATTTATATTACATACCACTGCCTTCTTGACTTTCAACTCGTTATTTAATGCTAGTTGTTTTGAATATTTATACTTTGCTTAATTTACGTAGTTTATAAATAAATGTTTACATTAGTTATGATATTATTTTTATTATAAATATTAATAATTAATATGACGACAATAAAAACGTTCATACTTTCAAAGACATGAACTACGGATCGTTATTAAGTTCTTCAATGCTTGCTTTTTCCGAGATTATTTAAACAAACACCATTAAAAATCATCATTTTAAAATATCACAACAATATATATATATACATATATGTGTATTGTTACATTTTATCTTTATTTAAATTAGTTATTAATAAATATTTTCTATCTTAGTTGAATGGATAATTATCGTATTATAAGGCTGCGGAAACAATTTGATGACCTTTTGTAATTGTACTTCATTAAAGTCCCAAAACATACCTATCATGCACGTTATTAATAAGTATGCCAATATCTTGAATTTAGTACCCTATCCAATATGATCCACCATGCAATTAATAACCCTTCATTATTTATTCTTCATGGTACTGGTTTTATTTATTTATCAAGTAAAATTTCTCATTCAAAATATTACCCTTTTATTTTAAAGTGAAGTTGCAAAGATATTATACTATAATAATTTTAATTTAATAATATAAGATATATTCATAAAAACATAAGCTTTTTAAAAGGAAGATTATATTTTTACAAACTTGACCACCCACATACAATATGTCCATTGTGGCTTCAGGGAATAAGTAGGTGGTAGGTCAGGGCAATTTTATATTCCTGCAAATTATATCCTTGACAAAGTTTAACTCTTTTTGCACCATTAAGATGTAATGCACTTAAAATCATTAATAACCATTTCTTTACAAGGCAAACAAAGTCATGTACATAGGAGGTTTGATCAAAAAGTAACGAGAATTTATGTTTATCTTAAAAATTTTTTATTTAATCATCGATAGCAATTTTGTTCCCCTCAGATATAATAAACTTGTGCCAGCGCTTTTTCCAATTTTCGAAGCACTTCGGTATAGCTCTTAGCTCCTTCAGCAATTCTTCTTTTATCTCATCAATGGTGTCAAAACGTTGTCCTTTCAAAGTTTTTTCAACTTCAAGAAGTCACAGGGAGCCATGTCCGGCAAATACGGTGGCTGAGGTAACACAACAGTGTTGTTTTTTGCTAAAAAAAATACAATCAGTGAGGTTTGAGTGGGAGGGTTATCGTGATACAATTTCTATGAATTGTTTTGCTACAATTCTGGTCGTTTTCATTGGATCGCTTCACGCTAACAGCACATTACTTCCTAGTAATATACTTTAATGACCGTAAAACCTTTTGGCAGGAACTCATGATGCATTATGCTATTTGAATCAGAAAAAAACAAAACATCAATTATAAAATTCTTGTTACTTTTTGATCAAACCTCGTACCCTTGGCTTGTTTTGACATTAAGTTGACTATGTTATGTTGAAATTAGGTATCTAATCACTTATTCTTATAACTAAATGACTGGGAATTAACTCATCTGTAGTTAGACTTTTCAGAGATTTCAGCTAAGGGACAGTTGTATAATTGAATTTATTTTATTTTTATAGCGGCGAAGGCTCACACCAGTCAGGTTGCAGTGAGGACCGAACTCCAGGTGCTATGGCCCGAGCAATCACAGTCCACGCAGATACAAAGAAAGTTATGTACTTTGCATAATCTAAGACACACGATTAAATTCCTGCCAGTTATTAACACAAGACGATAGGACCTGCCTGCCAATTATATATGAGAACATACATAGGTAACAGCTGGGTGCGCACTGGTCCTATTGTGATAACATTTATGATATTTAGATGAATATTTTACGATTAAGATGTTTGAAAACCTAATTTATAAAAAATGAGCATTGATAGTTATATTTTCTTAAAAGTCAAAGGAAAACATTTGTTTGAATTCCTAATGCTAAGAGAGAAAATGTCACTAGTTGGAAGAAAACTAATTGAGGATCGTCGGCATATATTATTATAAGTCTCCTTTTGCTGGTTTAAAGGATAAAGGATGTAAATAAGATTAGGCTGTCAAGAGAGATATCTGAAGAACTATATCAATTAGAGTAGATATAAGTTGTAACATGTTTTTATAATATTTGTGTTTTTATATATTTATTTTCTCAATTCCTCTCTTTGTTTCTCTCTTAGCCCTGAGCGAGCTATGAATAGCTTTAAGCGTTGGTTCGTTGCTGTTACTTTGTACCAAATGGTTGTGTTAGTCACTACTAACGTCGGCTTTAAGTCAAAACTGCTCTGTGCTCTAGTTAGTCGTACTTAAAATTCTAATCTGTGGAACAAACGCTGAAAGAGAATAGTTTATTTTAATTTCCTCATTTCTTAATCAAATTGAAATAAATCTCTCATCCAACTATGTTAAAGTTGAATGTATGATCTTTTTTTTTTCTATTCTTATTAAATTTTTATTTATTTTATCAACAATTATGTTCATGGCGTTGAGTGAGAGATATACTGGTATTATTTTATTATTGATCAATTATTCCTTTGTAAAAAATTATATATGTTAGTAATGATAGACGAGTCAATTTTATGAATTAATTTTATAGTCATATTAAATGAGCTATTATAAATTATAAGCTTAATTGTTTAATAATTAATATTTTGGCAAGTGGCCAATATTACAAATGTTTGTTAAAAGTTATTTTATTTGTGAGCTTGTTATCGTTGATGCAGCTCATGTTGTGCTTAAAGAACGTAAAAATAAACAAATGTATAAATCTCATAAGTTTTAAGGTATTTGGAAAGAGAGGGGGCAAATCTGCAATAACGTAATTTTCATCTAAGAGTGACTATATATAATAGAACCCTGTATTTATGACGTCAATTATAGAGAACGGATAAATGTACAACGCTTAAAACACAAGAATTCGTTTCAAGACGCCATGGTCAATGTATAACTTTAATCGGCTGGTAATCAAATTATAAATCAAAGGCACCTTAATTATTCACTAAGATAAAATTTTAAATATTATTCATTTGCCCTTATATTTATCGTAGTTAGACTTATTAACTATAAGAAATTCCTCAATTTATTTCACGTGATTGATTATAATCATGATTCATCCCTTCTATGAACCTATTGATTTATATTTCATTTATTTTATCTACTTACTTAAATAATTATTTTAAATTATTAAGATAAACAATTAGAGCTTTATTAGTTTTCTAAAAAGTTTTTAATATCAGACTTCAATTATGTAACTTCCAACGTAGGTATAAAGCACCAAAAGCCTCTCAAGTATGCAATTAACAGCGTTTTATATGTTAGCATAAAATGCACAAATGTGAGTTATAAATATATTTATAGATTAATTAATTAATTGTAATAATACAAGAAGACGTACTTTAGGAAAGATTTTATCTTCAATGTGCCACAATATTCGACCACTACATTCCTTTTAAAAGTAATCTATAATCATATTCTAAAATGAATCTATTCAGAACACCTTAATTACTCTTAGGTAACTAAATTTGTCGGGCTGTTTCTATGGATACACCAAATATACTTTTTAAGAAGCATTTAAAATGCGACTATAATTAAGAATGTTATCTATTGATATGTACCTATTTTATATTTATCCTATATATTTTATTTAATAATAATAATAATACCGAGAATAATTGCTGAAACTTGAAAAGGAGGTAACAATCGCAAAAAAAAAAAAAAATAAGAAATGGGAAACAAATGAGACCTAAATAGTAATAGTAGTTTATAGTGATTGATGATCCATCGAGTTATAAGTAGTAGTAAATTAGCAATTTAAGTATTGGTCCCATCAATTTTGATAATTCCGAGAGGATTTAATTATAAACGACGGAGAAGGTGTAGGTTTGTTATTGTTTTCTTAGTGTCTTTAATGACCATCATAAATCTTGGCCCTGAAATACCTTTGTCTTTGTGCCTTGTGACCTGGATTTAACTGTCGTAACTTAAGTATATATGTATAGTAATTTATCATCTCTCTATCTCATTAGTTTCAAAATGAGCTTGTCCAACCCCCCGACTATAGCAATTATAGGATTTAGTTTTATTTATAAATATCGAATTTCAGTGTTGTATTATTATCATATTTACACGAGGACAAAAATAAAAATTTAGGTTTTAAAAAGCAAATAAACTTCTCTATCCTACTTGTTGTTTGTTATGGGTATTAAGAACAATCTAGCAATATAGAATAATTTATTTTTTCAATATAGTGTTCTCGAATGCATGCGTCATGGTAATTACTTATTCAGTGTAGAAAAAGATAGTGGAGATGGATCGTATAGATAGAATAGATTGAACATACTATATGCGAGAGGGATAGCCTTCCTATTTTTAGTGATTTTATTGACACATCGGTAGCTGATAGGACCTATAACATACAAAAGAAATGGCACTTGGTTAATAAGCGTGTGGTTAATAAATGTGTAATTATTGTTTAAAAATTTTATTTTCAGTTAATTATTAAACTATTTTGGAAAATTTTCTAGCACAAAAAAAATAAGTGCAATTTATTTGTGGATAAGCTGTATTAGGAAACTGGATTTTTAACATTTCTCTTTCTGTTTATGAACTTTTTTTGTTTTCTCTTATCTAATTGAAAAAGGTCAAGGAAAAACTTGAGAACAAGTCCATTTTCAAGACATGTTATTTGGCCTAACTTTTGATATTAAATGTAACCATTCAAGTTTTTTTTTTTTTTTTTTTTGTGTCATCTGTAATTGAGCTGTATAATTTTAAGTCTTATTACAGTAACAAAGTACTTTTTTTAGCATTTCAAAAATTGCGAATATCATGTCACTTAATCACTTTCAATGTCATTTTGTGTTGTATTATGCAATGGATGTACAAATTTTCAGACCAATTACCAATCGTACATAACAGAAGTTATAGCCGAGAGGTACATAACTGACTAGTTTCAGTTAAAGTAATAAATATATATATATATATATATACGATACATTGCCATGTTCTTTCAATTTAGTTGTAATAAGTGTTGAAAAAAGGTTTAAGATTTAATCATTTCAATTGTGCAAGCGATTTTATAAAAAAACAAACCTCTGCTCCTTGTTTTTTTTTATAGGGGTGATCAGTACATTAGCTTAATACTTTTAAATATTATTAGCTTAGATTTTGACATTATCATTTATTTTCTCTCTTTGTACTGCTTTGTTTGTACGAATAATATAAGACAAATGTTATCTATAAGTGTTTATGCTATGAGACACACGTCGACTACAGAAATAAATTTAACATTGACCGATGCCTTAGATGTCATTTGATAATATTGACTATTTTATCATAAACAAAAAGTCATAAAGTTTTATTTAAGGTAATATTATTGTAATCAGTTTTTTATTTTATAATATTATTTAAAATGAAAATGAACTTTGATTATATCACCAAAAAAAACTTACTCAAATGAGAAATTGAATGTAATGAATTTATGATGTGTTACAATCAGTTTTTACATAGGCCTTTCTTTGTTATTGTTTCATATTTTACTATCCATATGAGTGTGTTATTAAGAAAAATAAAAGTTCAGGCTAAAATATGTTTTATTTATTTATGGTGTACTTATTCATTAGAGAGTTGATGTCATTTAAGTTAAAGCACGAATACTTTTGGGGTTACATAGAGCCAATTTTTAGAAAATACATAACGGTACAATCTCTACCGTATTCATCATTGCAAAAGATGCACCAAAGAAATTATATAAAAAAAAAAAATGAACGTAGCATGGAAACCACTTGATGCTTACTCTTGTTAAGATTGGGTAGTAACTTGCTTTTTACCTTAATGACGAATGAAATTTTGTGCCCTCTGTTATGGCAACCGGTTATAATACATAGAAATAACAATGATATTATATCAATATCAACTCTTTAATAAATTGGCACTAATTATATTTTACATCATTTTTTAAATAATTAAGTTATTACTTACATTCTTAATGGGCCACGGGAACCTAACTGACATCATGGCTTATATTATACATAAGTACTCTAATAAATAAAAAAATTGATTATATCAAGTTTTCATCTATGTTAATATAACTTTTCTCAACACTACTTATCCACAAGTAAGAAGCTACCAATTAAAATTAAGGATATATTTGTTAATAAGTTACTTGTCAACATGCCGGGAAATTTTTTTTTTTTTTTTTTACTTAAGCAGAATGTAATCTTTTTTTAAATAAATCATTACAATAATTCAATATTTATCCATAACTATACCCCACCTCAATGCTATAGTATAATATAATTAAAATGAAGAGAAATTTTTGAATGTTTATATTTTTCTTTTTTAATGTAATCTAGATTTTTAAGCTAATGCCACACAGTGGGGTTTTCGCAGCAATTATTGAGTTCGTGTTTAATAGACCTGATGTGTCAGTTTGTCTAACAAGGCGGTTGGCGTCACTTCATGGAACTATCATTGGTGGAGAAAAAAGATAAAACAACGACCATTGTGGGTACTAGACCTTACAAAGATTGTTTATGTAGTATTATATTAAACTGACTTACGGGAAGATAAAGATAATTTTTTTAATTTTACTTGGGCATTTGACAAAATTCTCCTTGTTTCATTTGTATCATTAATACTTTTTAATAATCAATAAAAAGATTTTTATTTTAAATTACTCTATAAGTACTATAATATATCATGAATCATTAAAGTACCACAATTACAAACATTTTTAGTCACCACCCTTCCTAGAAACCCACGATGGCTCAGGTAAGTTACCAGGTGGCGCAAACTGCTGTTTTGATTTAGTCTTAGAATGACACAACGTCTTAAGAGCTATAGTGGGTGGAACTATCATTAAAGCAGATGAGTATGGAATCGGCCTTAATCCTGAAGTAACAGAAACCGACAGGTTAGTAAGCTTCTAGGTTTTTTTTAGAGAGGAAGTCTTTCCTGGAGCAAAGTGGGTGTTATGATTGAAGTTTCAGGTGCTCCAAGAAATTTGGAGTTAAAAGAATTACTATTTGTTTATCGGCTAAAGAAAAAAAGATAGCGTCAGATCCGGGCTGAATGTTTGAAGTGAAATTGATCAGGTTGAAGAACGTCTTGCCAGAAATCCCACATTCCTTGCTACTGACTTTTTCTATGTCTAATAAGTATTAAAGCTGGGATTTACAAACCACGATAGTATTAGCTATTACACTTTTTCACTACTACACATTAATTTTGTACCGTTATACGAAGGAGAACCAAAAAGTATCTCAAGCTTTACCGACTAGGCTTAGAAGATGTCACATTTGATACCTTGGAACAATGTGGAGGTGAGCACCAGGAAAGGTGACTGGTTGGAAGGTTCAAAATTAGCCTTCCAACTATCATACATTTCATTTCTGGACCCTTAAACTTTAAACCAGCAGTTTCTACACTCAATAGCTTATTGTGTACCACGATATATGGAGATAAATGATAGCCGTTCTCAAAAATGAACAGCAATAGTAGGAGGGTGTTCACTAACAATGGATTTTCAAAGCGATCTGTTGGAATTGCTTAATAGTGCAGTTTCCGTAAAAGGTCAGCCAAAACATTATTATCCATTATAGTTAGCCCCATTAGACCTGAGTCAGTTATAATTTTGGACTGTTGGGCTGTCTACAATTGTACAGGGAGGGTTACGAATATTTAACGTATAAGATACAATGAACTTCCCATCTCTAAGGAAGAATTCTCTTAGGCCAAAATCTCGCATACAGTAAGCAATGTACCCACAGAGGGAGACAGCCAGGACACAGAGTGACTCTCGTGTTTATTTTCCAATAGTTTGTTTGCCAATGTTAAATATTAGAAGTACTTTAGTAAATTGTTAAAATATTTATTATTTATATATTCCTCTATACTCCTATCTCATCCTCGGTACCGCAAACCAATTAGCATTTTTGTTTGCTAAATTGAGCTTCATGAAGTGATTATTAAAATGACAAGTTAAGTGGTTTTCACTGAAGCACCCCAAACAATAACAAGACATTAAAAACGCAAGTCCTAAGCACTGCTTAAAATACTATGTATTGATTGCATTCAATCATTTAAATAAAAATTTATTCAAATTAAAACAATAAATTATTAATCCTTATACTTATTTCAGTTTATAATCATTCATAAACATATAAAAAAAGCAATTTTATTAATCTCTCATATCACAACGCTAAATTTCACTAATATTAAATAGGGTTTTTTGAAAGTTGAAAGATTTAATTCTCCTCATTGCGAATTTCGCGCTCTTGTGACTGACAGGAGAGAGAGAAATATAAAACAATTGAGAAAGATGTATTTACATTAAAAATTGGAATGCCGCGCTAGGAACGGCCCTTTTTTGTGCATTGCAGTGTACTCTGTTAAGTGATTGGTGAGGACTTACCAGCCCAAGTACTTTTAATTATTAGAAAAGTATTTATTTATATTAATCCGAGGCTTGATGAAACTCTGGAAGACAGCACACTGGTATGAGCGTCTCCGTAGCACTCATGGCGATCGCAGAAAGTTCTGGAAGCTGTTGAAGACTACAAAAGGCAAGACAGCCACTGTCCGCCTGCACGAAGGCGACACTCTTTTGACCGCGGAGCACCAAGCAAACAAACTGACCGAACATTACGCTAGGGATATTACGGCTAGGACTGGCGACTACCAAACACCTCCTTTGCTAGAAACAGCAAAACCACGTGTTTGTATCACTGAAGCAGTTCGATGCGATTCTTCGCCGGAGTCAGGGAAACCGTGCACCAGGGCACGACGGAATACAGACGGGTTTGCCGAGGAGAGGAATAGTACAACTCGCAAACTTAGTACAATTCGTCCATAAGATTACGGTACTTTCCTGACAAATGGAAAAAAGGCATCTGGTTTCCATTACTCAAACCAGCCAAGAGTGGACACCACCCAGCCCACTACCGCCCGATCAGTTTATTTTTTATTACCTCAAATGGGGAAAATTCTATTGAATTATCTCCAAGATTACTGTGCGGAAAATGACATCATTTCGCCAGAACAGACTGGATTTAAATCCAGTCTGAGCACAGAACATCCCCTCATGAAATTACAGACAGAAGCAATACAAGGAGAAATCAACATTTGTAAAATTTTAATAAAATTAAAGAATCATTTTAAAAATAATTACCCAAGGGATTCAGGGGTAATTATATATATATATATATTTATATTTAAAAGTGACATGGATCGCTACCTGTCGGCCGCGAGGTAGAAAGAACTAGGTAGGCAACTCGACCATTTTTTGTTCATTGTAGTGAATTCCGCCGCAAGCTAACTGGGGACCAGGTAGTGCGAGGTGCCAGTAGTAAGTTAGCTCCTGCGAGATCCTGAAGACCTGATACTAAGTAGCTAGCGAGGAAAAAGACCAACCAGCAAGCAAGCAACTAACTGACCAGGTCGGCCGTGTCAGTTAGTTCGACAATATCCTGCCCTACGCCATCCTATCCATCCTTCAAATAGGTCCTTCCTTGCAAAAGGATTCACTCATTCCAAATAATTTCCATTTATTTTTCCCTTAATTTTTTAGATTTTAGAAGAGCTTTTGGGGGAAAAAAGTACCCTTCCATCCACGAGATACATAAAGTTTTTTGACTCTTTGCATTTTTCCCCCCCTCAACCCCTATTAGTGTTATTTTTTTAAATTGATTATTGTAAACATTATTATTGTTTCATAATGTTTTCATAATTTAAAAATTATAATTTTTTCTGAGGGTTGCTCCTTCTACTGTATAACTTATGCATTTTAAAGAGTGCATAACTAAAAACTAACATACTTTCTTTTTGTTGTTAAAAAATTATATGATGTAAAGGGACTAAGTGATGGGGCTCACTTTCGGGTTACAAAAAAGGGACTACTCTTTGCATCTCATCAACCCAGTGTTTAACACCATGACCCCACCATCCGTCCTGGATCAATGGCAACAGACTGTTGGAGAAAATTAAATTAAGATTTAGTTTAAGTTTTTGTTGTTAGATGTAAGTTAGTTTTAAGTATCTGGTAAATAAGGTGAGCCCCATCACTTTTAAAGATGTTCAATAAATTAATTTATAGTGTACATCATTATACTTTTGTACAAGCACAAATCGCAATGTAGGGTAATCAAAAATTGTATAAAATGCAGCCAAGCTACAGTAAATATAATGACTTATTGTAAATAGATTCATTTGTAGAATCTATATTGAATTCTGTAATATTTTGTAAAAAATCCTCTTTAAAATTAGTTCAATTTACTGAACTACAGGCCACTAATAGTCTTTTTATCAAAAATATACAAATTTCCAAATTATGTAATAAAGGTACCAATCCAAATCGTTACTGATAATAAGTTATGTTATTATTGACAATAATGTTCTCAGACCTGTTGACTGAGATGGCGAAACGTTGAATATTAAATGACATATTGTCCATAAAAGAATATTTTGAAGGGATTAAAACTGTAAATGTTAACATTCTGTCTCTCAGCTTCAAGCCATGAAATTTGAAGATAAGAAGAATAAAATGTTTTACTAGCAACTGATATCTTAGACATGAGTTTTACATAAGAATTTTGATGTACTCACTGCTCTATTTTGTATGATTTAGAGGATAACTCCAATTTATTAAAAGTTTATCTTGTCTGATTGTAACTGATGATGAAAAGTTAATTTAGCTAACTGGTCACACTTCTCAAGTAATCTCTTTACATCTTTAGTTCAATAATCTTTGTAGAGGAGATTTTTAAAAGAAAAGAGAAAAGCTTTATTATGAAGTAAAAGCAAAACACAATATCCTATATACAAATATTAAAAGTTACGTTACTACATACTGGGTGGAATGTCTAGGATCGAGTGCGGTCTGGGGCTAAAGCTGAGACATATATGTATAAGAAAAGGATACGATTCTGGGAAGTAGGGAGTAAGGGAAGTAAGGAGGGTTGCTTACTTAAAAATAACAGGAACCATCAGTGACTTCCATGAAGTCACGAGGCAGGTATACAGTTCTGCTCAGGCCTCTTCTACTTGCTCTTAGCATTATCAAACTTTCGATATAATTCAGATAATGAAATTGTACTTGGGTTCAAGTCTTATAAAAGTTAGGACCATACATTAAAAATCGTTCCAAATAATCTTTTTATCAATATTTGTGAAACATAGAGCTAATTCTTTATGGGATCCAGTAAACTTTATTCATCAGTTTTATACTTAATTTTACAGGAATTAATCATTAATATGTTATAAGATGGCCGGTGAGAGAGAGCGATATTTAGAGCGAGAGGGGAGTATTTAATTTGAATGAGTTGACATGTAGCGCTACCTGTTGGCGTAAGTTGGAACTAAACAGCAATATTTGGCATTTATATTGCACCGTGGCGCTTTCTGTTGAGAAAAATAAAAACTAATTGGTACTGGGTTGGCCAGTATTTTTCGGCAGAAAATTTCTATTTACTATCAGGACTTCAGAATCCAGCAGGAACTAACTATTTATCTAGCTACCTAGACTATATATCGGTTTAAAATGTATTTATTTCACTTCCGAAAAATAGAAGTGAATAGCTCCCCAGTATTGTAGTAAGATTTTCCTTCATTGACTAGGGTGAATTGTCCTGATTAAACCTTAAAGTTATTTAAAGATTATTAAAGTTAATTATAGTTGACTAAAGATCGTTCACGATCGACCGGTTGTTATTGACTACATATTTATTTTCCTGAAGGTTATAATTGGGCAATATTTATTTTCAGAATTTAGTGTTTGGTTATTGTTTAGTGTTTTATGAGGTGTTAACATATTTAATTTGAAGACATGGCAAACCCCCTCCGATCCGAAGTATGTTAATTTTTACACCAATAAGTGTTAGCTAGTTTTTTTCATTTCTGTTTTAAAATACTGTGATATATAATTGTTCATATTTAGCTTGCTGTCGTGGTTGAGGCTCTGGATTCAGTTCAGATCCCTAGTGCAGGGTTTGGGTTTTCTATGTATACCTTATAATATTAGCCATGGACCTCTTAGAGTGCAATATTTTGAATATTTGGTGATTCAGCCACCTGGAACTGATAAATAGCAAATTTACTAATTATTGAAGTTGCGCAACAATTGTAAAGCGATAATATGATCCTAACATGTTGGAAATTCTGTTGCTTCTATTGTTCAAGCAGACATAGAATATGCCTTGTTTTTTGTAATTTAATCTCCAATGGGACAAAGGGTTGTATTCTCGGCATCGAACAGGTCTTTGTTCACTGTTTCCCCAACTTCCAAGTCTTTCGGGGTCTTCTAATTTTTATTTGGCCTTGCGGGTTCTATACTAATGCTTTAACCACTGTTGTGCACAACCCATATTCATTTACCTTGTTTTCAATGAAATACTCGGTAATTTATTTTTATCATATGATTTCAGTAAAACATTTCCCTTACATAATGCTCAATATAAGTACAATAAGTGTGTAATATTTGTTCTGAACACATTTCCCGCCAACTAACAAAGATCTTAGCTTATGAGGTTTCATCCATACTAGTAGCGACCTCCTAATTGAATTCAATCCTTTTTTAGTTCAACTTGAAGTATTTTTGAAATTCTGGGCATGCTAAAAAGGGCTCGACAGGATGAGTCAATGAGACTCGCAAGTAAACTGATCTGTTCCATCTTGCACAGTGTTCCTTCTCTGAATTGTTGAATCTCTTAAAGCTCCAATGTCTCTGTAAAGTAAGCAGATAGTGATTTTTCTGGAAGCTCATGACCTGGGCTTGGATAGACCCTGATATTTAGAAGTGTATTTTTTGCAACATTGTAAGATACATTCTGTTTTTCGGGAGAATACGGTTTTATTAGAAATACCAGGTTTCCTGTCAAAGGATGAAATTATTGTATGTTTGGAAGAAGGAAAAAACAGTTAAAGAACAATTCAACATTTACCAGGAATATGGGATTTGTCCGATATAATCATAAGTGTATTTTGAATAGAGATTTGATATCTTGTAGTTGTTTCGTTCTGGTGTCAAATATTTAGTTCATTGCGTTAAGATGTAAGTATAATGTTGTTACATGTGTTGCAAAGTGGTGGGTTCAGATTCCTCGCCAAGTATCCATTGGTGCAGGCTTTATTATGCTTAGCAAGAGCTAAGCGATCTCGTTTATAAACTGAACTCTTTACGATGTCTTCCAGCCAGCCACATTTTTCTTTACCTTTTCTTTGTGAAATCATTTCCCACTGCTACTGTAGTTGATTCTGAGACTTCGGACATCATTACATGCCTTTTTGCTTAAAGTATGATTGTTGTATTACAGGTCTTATAATTTTTAATTGTTTTCTCTAATATATACCATGGAATACCTTTCAGGTTCTGAAAGCTTTTAAAAATCTTCACAGAGCCAGATTAACAGTGTTTAAAGGAGATGAAAGAACCCTCAAAGGTAAATTTGCAGTGGTTTTTCCTGTTATTTACATATGGTTAATTATAAATGTATGCTAATGTTTTTTCTGTTGTTTATTTTAGATTCTAGAGATAAAATCAATGCAGAGTTCAAAAAGAACAAATATAATAATGACAATTTGTCATTAAATGATGTAATGCAATAAATGTTTAAATTTATGCCTTTAATTTAAATCGAGTAGTGTGTTAGACAAATAACTATAAACCTTCAAATTGGAATTTGTTATAGATGATAGTGTATGCCAATGCTGTAACTGATGAATTAAGGACCAGTATTGTCCAAGCGGAAGAAAAATCTCCGGGAGTATTTAGTACGTTATTTTTGACTAATACTTCTTTTACTTGAGGTTATTGTAAATATTTGAGGTTTGATTTGTATGATACTCGTATTAACAATTTTAGAGCTCCATATAAGGCCCGAAACAAAAAAATTAGACAACATCCCGTTTGATCCTAATGTGGAAATACCCAAAAGACGAAAGGGTAAAGGGGAATGTTTTCAGACCCCCTGCTGCCAGGAAAATGACGCCATCAATCAGGTATATTTAATGAACTAAATTATAATTGTGATATATAAATCGAGGAAAGAACACCGACAAGAGGTGATCCTGGGGGAAGCTAGTTTCTTCAACATTTATTTATCGGTCAATAATATGATACCCTTGTTTTTTTTAATCAAACATACTACATTTCATTTATCATGCCATCCCAGTCATAGAATTTTCAACAAATATAGTACGTAGCCAAAGTATTATCAAAATTTAATTGTTGACTTCTTTGTATCTGAACTGACTTCCAAATGATTAACTAGTAAGAATTGCGGGACGTACTTTTTTTCCATATTAATTTTGTTATTATGTATTTCCCATTATTTTAGCTTAACCAGAACATTCACAGCAATCTGCATTGCTGTTCTTTGTACCAATAAAATTTCAGATCAATAAACTATTTGTATGACTGCTATTGAAAGACGATTGCCCTGTATATGAAGTAAAGCTTCTGTATTCAAGCTTGGGAATTATCGATGGTCCATATTAGTAAATTTTTGCTAATTATTCAAAAGTGTACGTTTGTTTGGGCGTTTTTGATTGATAGCTAACTATCATTTGTCGTGTAAATCAAAAGAGAGTATACTGTAGAAGAATTTAAATAAATTCACTCCACCCCCCCTCCCAGCTGCGAGTTCAGTACTATTATATCAATCTTCAATTCAACATTTAATGTTAATGTTTTGTTTCAGGCTAAATGAATGTTAAATTAATTGTAGTAAATTATCTGTGCTTAGAAATTACTGATGATAAAGCATCAACAGCACTTCATTATTGTTGGCATTCCTGTATTTATGTACGTAATTAAAGCAGGTATATATCAAGAGAATTAAATTTGGTTGTTGAATGATTTGTGTATTTATTTGTTTTGTAATTATATTTAATATTTTTAGATTTTTATTTAGAGAAGATGATCTTGTATGTTTAAAGTAAAAATAAACATTCAGTTAAGCATAATTTTATTCTTATTTACCCTTATTATTACCTTTATACTTATAAATTTAGGAAATCAATTATAGATCAGGAGACATTCCTTCGAGTGAAATATAGCTGCTAAGGAAATAATTTGTTTGTATTTGAGTTTAAATGTTTACTCTAATTATAAGTTCGCAGGTATACTTGAATTTATATGTTGAATTGAAAATATACGCTAGTTATAAAAGGTTTGAAATTTTAGGTAGAAAACTATACTTAAATTTGTAAAATGTTAGTTTGAAGATACACTTAATTTCTGAAATGACCATTTATTTTAAATTTTGAAATTTTATTAAGGGACTTATCCAGAGTATGAGTTATCAGAGATGTTCTCTAATGAGCAGAATTAGAACTACTATTTCAAAACTAACAGCAATGAAATTGTGCTTGTGTGGGTTTATGAAATATATGTTTCTTCCCCATTTTCCAAAACACCAACCCCGGAAACTTTCCTAAACATTTACGAGAACACTTCTTAGAGTGTAGGAGCAGAATAATGGAAATAACCTAGTTTATTCAGAGAAAAAATATTTAATGGTAATAAAAAAAAAATATACAATTTTTAATGAATAATAATAAAATTATCGCCGTCCTTTTCCTTTCTTTTTGTTTCCACTAGTCTGACTCTGTTCAGTTGTATGCTTTCCTCCTTGTCGAGTTTTAAGTTTTGGAATCATTGCACAAGCATGGAGCATCACTGATTCTCCTGGAAATATATAAACAGACAAGATTGTAAATAGAAGAAAGTAGTTACAATGTACCATTCATAAAAACAGGGACCACAGACAATAAACTAACTGACAGAAGAGCAATTGATAAGTTATCATTACTATTCGTAACTGTGGCTAGTAAACATGAGAAAATGACACTAAGACAGAGGTCATCCAGGGATTCCTCTCACATATTGTTAGAGCTATGTCTGAAGGCTGATATTAATTTAGAAGATATCTAATCCAGCATCTCTTAAGTAGTCACATAATGTTACCAGATGTAGACAGTCCTTGTCTGGTTGGGGTGCTTTGGGCTTGTAAACTGATTCTAAATACTCAGCTACTGAATACTGATAGATGCAAGTTCTAATCACTCATTATTTTCACAGAGTATTTTGCAATAAAACTAGGTGAAAATGTTAATAAAACCAACTCCTCTGTATTAGAGCGAAGAGAGCCGTCAGGATAGCTGCTCATTATTTCTCATAAAGCGAAATGAACCCCAATCAGACTTTTCTCTTTCATAGCAATTGTTTAAGCTGGGAATCAAGTTTGAGTTTCCATAGAAAGTAGTCAGGCAAGCTTAATGTTTATTAATGTAATGTTATATTCTTCCTCTTCATTAGTAATCTACACGGATTGAAAAGAACATAAAACGCCCATAATTAATCAAATGAAAGAATGGTCCAATTTTAGTGATTCAGTTTATATAACCTTTTGATTTTTTTTTCCCTTCCTGAGGAGGAACCTGGTCAGTAATCGGTTCAAATGATCATAAATAAAGAGATTCATGAAATCAGTCACCAGTCTAGACTAACTCTTACTACACTGTCAGCATATTGACATTTTACCATTCTGCTGGGCCATGAAATACATGACAAGAAATCTTTTTTTCCGAGACATAGTCCATTTTAAATAAGAAAACTGGCCATTATATAAAATCTAGCCAACAAACATGATATATGACATTTATAATTAAATTATAGATGTAGGATTATAGAGCAGAAAAGGAACTTGGGAGTAGAGGAGAGTGCCATATTGATGGGAATGACATTTCATAGATTTTTCGTACAAATTGGGAATGAATGGTTGAAAGGGGCTGCTCAGATGGGCTGGATCTCCTGTTATAAGAATTGAATTTAAGGAGACCATGTAAGAGTTGATGGAGTGAGGCACAAGCCTCATGTACTTAAACACTATAATAAAAATTATTTTTTTACTGACTGGAAGGAAAATCAGGATTTAGTGGAGAGCCATTGTCATTCTTCAATTGTACCCTTATGCGACCTCTGTACAGGAGCTCTTTGCTACTCTCCCTAGAATAAAGTTTGTTTTCAACGCCAACTTTGAGGCCAGCTGCAGCTAGGACATCTCTTATCTCTTGGTAGGTGGGATTTTCCACTGCTTTTTCTTTTGAGATGACCCTACCCTCAGCACGGGTCTTCTTGCTGTTCAAATATGCTGGATAGATGCATATCCATCTATAAAATAAAATTCATTCATTGCTTTAATTACACCCAATGCTGTTTAAATTTAACCAATGGGTTTCGTACCTTTCTCTATCGCTATGATTTTTGTCCGGACTCCAAGCTGTGGTCATTGTAAATTACAATTAATACAAAAAAATTACAAACAAGAAGGTTAATGCCAGGTTTGTTACACACGTCATTTTAATCGATTACAAAGAGGTAAAAATTTCATGTGACAAATGCTGGACATTTATCTAAGACATTTGAGATTAATTTTATTCCATTCCAATTAAAAGATCAACTTCATTGATGTGTTTAAAATTTAGGTTTTTTTCTCCTCTATTTGGGAATCGTTAGTAAATATCGTAAGTGGGCCGATTTTAATAGTTATTTTAAATTAATGAGACATTCTCAGGCACTTTCCTATAATAAATAGACAAAGATGGCTATGAAATAAATCTCAACACCATTGATTGAAACGATAAATAAAATTACATGAGAGCCAGTGAGTAGGATCTTTGATGAAACTCACTGGAGTAATTCTGATCGGGGCAATGTATATTGATCAGGTAGTACATAGTTGTCGGCTCACATACTCCCTGTTCAGAAAACATACATGCCCACTAGACTCCATACTCGGTCAGATGTTTGATGAGAGGGTAGTAACCTAAACCACTGGTCTACTGCTCCTGGTATTAAGTCCATCTCAATAATGGTGTAGCAACCGCTAACTACACAAGATAAACCACCCTATACTATATTGTAAATTGGTTATAATATGTTGTAAATTAATTTAAACAAATGTAAATAATATTACCAAACCACAAGTCATATCAGTGTAAATATTGTAAACAATAAAAGAAGCAGCTGCAAAAACTAGCTCAGAGGCGGGTCAGGTCTTGGTCTAGAACATCCAAGCCTGCAATGCCGTTGATCAAAATAAAACCTCACCCTATTGGCTACTTGGAGCTATATGTACTCCCTAGTTTTAGCCAATAAGTCAGCAGTGAGCTTCACGGGATCTTTGAGCTGCCTATGGTGGATGAATTCATTCAACATAGACATATCAAATTTTTCGACTCCCTGCAATTCCTGACAAACCCGGTGTTTAACACGATATCCCCCGCTCCGTTCCCCCATCGATGGCAGGAACGCTTTAGTCTTAGGTTCTAGTTTGTGAGTTTTCTCCCAAATTGTAAACAGAAGGTGAGCCCCGTCACCTAGATTTGTATATATGCATTGACTTTTTAACTTCAAACTAATATTGTTATTAAAACCCACTCTCCTTCAAATGCATCAGCGCATCACAGTAAGAGGAGAAATTGTAATATTTGTTTACTGAACTTGTTCACTTATTGTTAAAAAATGATTAATAAAGGGGTAAAAAAAAACCAATGTCATTCTAACTACGGCTCTCTGGACTGGTACTTGCAGCTGATGCTTCTAGTTGTGGCCTTTTCATTTAGGAAAACCTCTGCATCTCTCTTCCCCAACCTGGCTAAGTTTTAGTCCGGCCTTGTCAGACCCCACACCTTCCTAGTGGGAATCTCTGCCTTCGCCTCGCTAAAGATAGCACCTCCTTGGAAGAGATCTCTTCCTTGCGGACGACGGTCACCTGGAGCCCTAGGAACTTTACCTAGTAATTTCTCCTCCAGTGATCCAAACTGACTCTCTCCGGTTCACACTTACCTTTGGGATCCAGACTGTTTTCGCCTACCCTCAGATACCAAGTGTGAATTTGTGGTCATTCCAAGACCACATAAACCTACCCTGTAACTCTTCTCCTGAGCATAGTGCACTGTCAGGGCATTTACCTATCAGATATGGAGTCAGATAGTACAGTAGTAAGACCCGTCATGAAGTAATTGTCCAGGTCATAGCCTAATCAACCCTCACTTTGTCACTAGGGCTAGGGTAACTAGGCACCCCTTCAAGACGACCCGACAATAATAAAAAAAACAAAAGAGCGATACTCAATTTGAGTTTAAAATTATAAATCTGTATATCTGGATTCTGATAAATGATATGTTATAGAGGTATCCTAAGAAACTTATTGGGATTATAATTACAAAAACAAGGGAATTCTAAAATGACTCGCAACAAGTGTTTGGCTTAGAGATACGGAATTTTACAAGGCAAAATTGATTCCCCAATAATGTTAAAAATAAACAATTTTCTTGGAGCAATAATTTCCGATCATTTACTGATTACCACCAATACCTGAGCGAGGGATAATGCAGATTCATAATATTTAATTTGTGTTGGAACTTTAGTGGATTATAATTGTTAAGTCATTCATGATATGGAGCCGATATCAGTGTGACACATTTAATAAATAAATAAAACTACTAGCACAAGTGGAAATTTTGGGCAATATTATGTTACACTACTTATAAAAGATGAATTTACTTTAACTATTATCAGAAAATATTACTTAAAGCTTAATAAAAATGGTAGCTAAATATTAAAATTAAAGATTATCAGACAAAGAAAAGCGAATTAGGAGGTTCTGGATTCGATCCCAGCTGAGTTAAATTTATTTTTATTTAGCTAATAATTATTAAAAATGGCTGAATCAATAAACATTTGGATACATGTTTACTTTGCTCCTCCAACAAGCAGATCAATCCGCGAGATGGTTAATTCTATGTTTTTCATGCTTGAAAATGATTGCACACAATGATGAAACTTAATTATTAGCTATTGGCCTAATTCGTAATGGAAAAAAGAGATGATTAAATAAGCTTAATTTGATAAGATATCACAGCTTAAATCTGTGGTCTGATGGCAAAATGTTATGTCATTATTTCTAACAAAGACATTTTTCCACATTTCATACTATAAGTATTAGCCAACTATTATTGGTAACAGATTCATTCATGAAAAACAACTTTGTGATTTATCATAACACTATAGTAATTACATACTTTGGAATGTGAAAAAATGACTAATACAATTTTGCAATCTGAACACAGAAATATCACATTATTTTCTTGGATATCCTCAAGGAATGATACCTAGGATATTTCTTATCTAGACAGATTATTGTCACCTAATCATACTCTTTTATTTATGAGCAAATATATATTATCTAATCATTCATATACTTACCATGTCCCTACCAACCCATTTCTTTAAAATCAATTAAAAAAGCAGACAAATGAAACTAACGGCTCCCTCACGAAAAACAACTTTATTTAAGAGATTCAATTAAATTAAGTAAAAAATAGTACCAGACTTAAATGTAACTATTGTAATTCATATAACTCCAGGAATCCTAAATTTTACATTCCCTTTACAATCCTCCTTAATTACAATTTATTGTTGGGTTCTAACCTAACTTGGTAAAGACAGTTTAGTAACTTATGAAAAATTATGTGGAAGTCAGAACTTCTGAATCGAATCTTGTCAGGCAGTCTTTCAGGAAGAATGGTTTGTTATTAAACGTACCCTATCAGTGTTTTTTTTTAATTTTGTCTCTTCAGGTCAATACTTGACAAACAAGAATTTTTCTGTTGGTTGAAAAAACCAACTGATCCTAGTGTGGCAAGAATTTGCACATTTTAGCAGAATTCAACAGAATTTGGAGTTATAAGATTTAGACCAAATTTGACTGGCATACTGTTTAATAAGTAAAAAAAAAAAAAATTGTATACGGTTCAGTCGGTTGATGACAGCCATGGCGCAGATAACACAGATTAAAACAGAGGGTAATTACTAAACCTTTCTAATTTTGGACTTCATTCGAAAGTATGTGCAGAAGTAAATAGTTAATAACTGAATGATGTTATACTACAAAAGTATTGCCTTCCATAATATCTTTATATCTTAGAGGTAACTAGGTAACTCTTTCACCTGTGCTTGACACTTATTCTCATGCTCAGAAATGAAACCAACCATAATTTACAAGAAATTGTAGTAAACTTTTATAAAATTTATAACTAGATACATTCAGTTGTTGATATATATATTGTTTCATATCATATTTTTAATATTTACTATGTAATTTAATATGTTAACTTCTAGATTTTTAATTATTTTATATTTATTGATGTGAATCTTGTAATCCACTATTACTACTTCCATATTTAACTAAATTTTACAGTTACACACTATTGTAAAACAATGGTATTACTTATTGTAAATAACTAAAATAAATTATAATAACTACAATCCACAACCAGTATCAACAAATTCCCATAACTGAATAAAATTGAAACAAAAAATGTATATTAATGTTTAGAAATCTTGTATTTTTAGCTTTCCACACTTTATCGATTTGATAAAAATTGAATTACACATATCACTGTACTATCCCATTTACAGGTATTTACTGATATATTTTTTTTACCTTCTATCCTGTCTTGAAGTATTTACCATCCAGCATCTAGAAAAATAATATTGTTACTTATAGAGATGTTCATTTTTTCCAGGCAATTGAGCTAGGTTGCTAAGGTCATTTCGGTGATGTTAACTAACCACATCTTGAAATTCACCTCTGCTCTTCCGCCACTCTTAAAAAATGTACATAGTGTTTGCTATATGTAATAAAATGAAGAATTCTCTGTTACTCGTTAAATTAGGCAACAAATATATAGGTATCAGCTTGTATATATAAAAAAAAAATGCAAAGTAATAAAATATAATGATTTCTAATTAATTTCTTTAATTACATCACAAGCAAGATAGAATATACACCCTGTTTTTCAAACTAAGTTCATCCTAAATAAATAGTAATAATTAAAATATACAATAAAAAAAAAATGGTAACAATAATTGTACATATCTATAGGATTTTCAATCAATATGACTTCTGAAAATAACAGCCTCAGTCATTATCTACTAAACATATTATGACTAGTAACAATAATTTTTTAAAGACCAAAGTCATGCTATTTCTTTGATGGACTGATTTTCTTTCTTGTCTTTTGCCTTCTTCGATTTTAAAAGTGAGCTCAAAACTATTCCAACGAACAGAATAAACCCGATATTTTTGTTGGAAACAAATTTGTTTGCACAATCGGTCGGAGCATTGATGTTCAGGGTATACAACTGCCGACACAGATGCCCGGATATTGCTGCTACTGAAACATAAAATGGCCATGTTTGGTCTGAAAGTACACCACTCGTTAAAAGGCCAGCTATCATTCCTGTCGAGAAGAGAGAAAGCCACAGTTTTGTATCATTTCCAAATTTGATGGCTGTAGATTTGATGCCTAAAAGCATGTCATCCGGTACATCTTGATGAGCGTATATTGTGTCGTAAATGATTGTCCAACAGACACCAGATAAATACAGAGGTATACACACTGTCCAGTCGCAGGCGCCTTGCACTGCCGACCAGCCTAACAGTGCTCCCCAATTGAACGTCATGCCAAGCACTAATTGTGGCCAATGAGTGACCCTTTTCATGAGTGGGTAAGCGACAACAAGAGCTAAGGAACTAGCACCAAGGAACACACTGTACCAGTTGAGCTGTAATAGGATCGTAAGAGCTACACTTAGCTGAGCGGCAAGGAAGATCCAAGCATCGGTGGTTGTAACTGTCCCTGCCACAAGTGGTCGGTTTCTAGTTCTTTCGACTTTGCCATCGAGTTCCTTATCCCACATGTCGTTGATAGTACAGCCAGCTCCTCTCATCACCAAAGCACCAGCCCCGAACAAAGCAAGCATCTTTAAATCTGGTAATGAGCCCGCCTGTGCGGCCATTGCAATACTCCACCCACAAGGCCAAAATAACAGCCATGTTCCAATAGGTTTATCGATTCTCATCAATTTTAAATACGGCTGGACAAAGGGTGATGACTTACTGACTAACACTGATGCTAGATTTTGGGTGGGTTGTTTAAAAGAGGAAATATACCTGGCCTTGAGAACAGGGTATGAATTGCTCATGTCCAAATGGGTCTTAATCCGGGAATCTCTTCCATAATCACAGGGTAATGGTATTTTGGGAAATGTACAGAACTGTATGTATTTCTTGGGCTTGAATAATGGCCGGAAAATAATTCTGCCACAATGACAATTCATGGTAATCAACGATCTCGACGTTCACATTATGTTAGATTACCTACAAATGGATTTAAAGTGGAAGTAAACTAAATGGAACTGGGCATCTCCACGATTACAGAGCATTTCAACTTAACATAACCACATAATGGAACATTCAACCGAGCAAGGTAACCTTCTTGAGCGGTTAGCCTTCAGAACCATAATACAAAAAAATAAATTATTAAGGACAGCGTTACCTTCATAAGATTCTGGATCCAATGTTTATACATTTAAAAAAAAAAAATGTTTACTTAGTAACTCTGTGTTTTTGAAAAATGATTCAGAAATTAAAAAAACATAAAAAAAAGAAGCGAATTTCACAATATGACTGAATCATTCATAGAGAAATAAAAATACTCGTTATAAATTAGGTTGAATTGAAACAAAACAATAATAAAACCTTCTCTACCGAAAAATTCCAATAAAACATTTAAAAACACGGTTTATTCTGTCAATTGAAAGCAAACATAGGAGAGAGAGGGGGGGGGCACTTCTTAATCTAATGGGTTGGCAAGAAAGTGATTTCGGTTTGCACCAGCAGTTAGCGTTATGGTTGTTTCCTTATTCTTTTGTCAATGTTAGAATTTTTTTCTTTTGAGCTTTGGTAGTAGATACCTTTAGGTTGCTATAGAAAGAACTTCAGTGTAATTTTAAATACAACTGTCAGTTTACGGTCAGTTTTAACATGGAGTGCAAAAAGTAGCATTTTCGACACATTTTACTTTTTCATTTCATAAAGGCAAGAAAGCGGCTGAGTCTCACAAAGAGACATGAGAAGTTTATGGTGTTGATTGTTAAACAGAACGCACGTGTCAGAATTGGTTTAAAAAATTTCGTTCTGGAGATTTTTCACTAAAAGATGACCAACGTTCTGGTCGACCTTCTGAAGTTGATGATGACAAAATGAAAGTCATAATTGAATCGAATCCGTCATATAACTGTGCGAGAGATTGCAAAACAGTTAAATGTATCAAACACAACAATTGAAAATCATATAAGACGTCTTAGACTTTTTATGAAGCTCGATATTTAGGTTCCACCACGACAATGCGATGGGCCTCACACATCTTTAGCAACACGTACGCAACTATTGGAGCTTGGTTGGGAAGTGATGTCGCATCACCCATACAGCCCCGACCATACACCATCGGATTATTATTTATTTGGAAGTTTACAAAACTTCTTAAATGGTAAACGTTTCAGTCATAACGATGAGCTCAAATCGCACTTGGCTGAGTTTATTTTGCTGATAAGGGCCGGAAGTTCTATGAACGTGGGATCATGAACTTACCAGAAAGATGGCAAAAGGTCATCGAACAGAATGGAAGATATTTGACGATTAGAATTCATTTTTTGTATAAAAAAAATTGAGTTCTATTTCACACTAAAAAACCGAAATTACTTTCTTGCCAACCTCATACTTATAATTTCTTGCCAAATGGCCTTTCTAGCTTAACTTACCTGCTTTGAACAGCAATCAATTGTCCACAGATTGGAAGTGGCCACAGGTTATTTGTGTTTCTTTAGTTTTGACCTTCTTTTACAAGTTCAAGTGACCTTCACCAAGAAGACCTTTGAATTGACCAAGGTTGACACTTGCGACTTAATCATATGCTTGAAACAATTACTAAATACGGTACTGCAATGAATATCTGGACCGGCATTGAGGGAGTAAGACACCTCTAGCACCCCTAGGAGTTTTTTTTGGGAGGGAGGTGGCTTTTAAAAATAATCAAAAACAACCTTCTCCCCCCCCTTCCTGAGGACAAACCTCATACGGGGTTATTCAAAAACAACCAATATTAGTGTCGTATTTATAGTTTTGGTGGCTGGTGAGACCACTAGTGATACTCCCGATGCAGTTTAAGTTCAGTTCCAATTCCAGTCACCATGGGGGGGGGGGGGGTGAAAAATATATTGCCCGAAATGACTGCTGAAGCTGATTGGTGACAGTGCTCTGAATGGTGAGAAGTACAAGGTTAGTCCTGTAGAGGTCTGTAGACCCTTTAAATATTACTTTCCGGCAACGACTGAAAAGTAAATTTTGTTTGTTTGTTATATAAACACAGGAACTGCTACAGTCATTTTGGAAAAAAATCTAGTCATTTATTTTGCATATTGATAAGCGAGTTATGTAAGAATTATAAATGTATTTTACAAATAAAGGATTACGATCTACAACTTTACACCAGGTTTTTTACATACACCCTGTACATGACAGTATTGTTTATAATAACCAAACAGTATGCGACCTATTAAGCAACGCTCGACAGTGGATAATGAACAAATTGGGTTCGTAGAATGGAACCTAGTTGTATGGATATCCTTCACTTGTTTAGTTAATGTGCTACCGTGTCGCACTGAAAGGTGGGCTATCCCACTGGGAGCCTTTCATTTTTATTCACTGAAGTGAAATAAATTCATTTTTCATCATGGGTTTCAACTAAGATATCTGCTTGATGAAACGTAATGATGCTTTATCATATATACGAAATATAACTGTTTACAAAACTTCACTGGTAACAGTGAATGTTACTGAAGGAATGGAGGTATATTAAAGAGAAGAGACTATGTTTGTTTTTAAGTTATATTTTATTAACCAAAGTTTTTAAAATGTACAAAAATGTTCGGAGGGACGATTGAAATGGCACTGGAGTGGTCCTGGAATTAGTAAACATAGCTGCCGTCTGGTCCTTGTGGCTGCTGCCCGCTCGGAGGAAGATAGCTTGAGCCTGGAGCACCACCTCCTGGATAACAATAGCACAAACAATTATTATTCACTTCAAAATAATACGGAATGTATGTAAAATATATTCTTGAAACTGTTACAATTATTTTCTACATTGATTTTGCAGACAAATAATCTCATAGTTCGCATGACAATGATCCCATGGACCACGAGAGTGGAAGACAGCTAGCGCTAATTAAATTACAAGCAGCATTAAAGGTATTCTTTAATGAATTCCACAGATTAATAAGTAAGCACAATGGCAAGTGAACTGTGAAGAGAAAAGAGGAGCTTACCATTACCACCAAAGCCACCTCCGTTTCCACCACCTCCATGACCTCCATTGCCGCCTCCGAGACCGCCGTTACCGCCTCCTGGAGCTCCACCACCACCGTTGGGAGTGAGGTAGTTGTTAGAGGGCCTTCCACCTCCATTTCCTGGGTATCCACCACCGTTTCCACCTGGGTATCCACCAGCGCCGCCGTTTCCGCCCGGCCTGCCACCGTTTCCGCCTGGGTATCCACCAGCGCCGCCGTTTCCGCCTGGATATCCACCAGCGCCGCCGTTTCCGCCTGGCCTTCCGCTAGGGTATCCACCAGCGCCGCCGTTTCCACCAGGTCTACCACTAGGATAGCCACCGCCGCCTCCGTTGCCACCAGGTCTGCCACTAGGATATCCAGCAGCGCCTCCGTTGCCACCCGGCCTACCGCCAGGGTAACCATTGCCACCTCCGTTACCTTAAGACAGTGAATAAATGTGTCTATCATCGATGATATTACTTAAGTGTAAAAATGTAATATACATTTCAGATAAAAAGGTCAAAGCATTAACCCACTTAGACAATATGCCTTACTCTATTAAGTTGAGCAACAAAATGAGATTTATAGATGAATACTTTTAGAAACAGAAAGAGATAGCTATTCATTCGTTTTATCAAAAGGTAGGCTGACAAAGGTTTATTTTGAAGAAGTTAAAGGAAAGGAAACTATCAGTGTAGTTACCTCCTGGGTAGCCACCACCTGGGGCTCCACCACCTGGGGCTCCACCTCCTGGGGCTCCACCTCCTGGCTGGCCGTATGATCCGGAAGGCCTGCCGCCTCCATTACCACCGCCGTGACCTCCGTTGCCACCTCCATGGCCTCCGTTGCCACCTCCGAAGCCGGGTCTTCCACCTCCATTGCCGCCTCCCTGGCTAGGGGGAAGGTAGCCATTGCTGGGACCAGCTCCTCCGGCACCTGCCAAGCATAATCGTTTACATCCGATCAGTATGCAGCTTTACGGAAACAGACAGTAACATTGACACTATCGTACAACTTACTACCTGGGTAGCCGCCTCCTGGGGCCCCACCACCTGGTGCTCCACCTCCTGCGCTAGGGGGCCCGTAGCTGCCTCCTGGTGCTCCACCGCCTCCTGCGCTGGGTGGTCCGTAGCTTCCACCAGGTGCTCCGCCGCCTCCTGCGCTGGGTGGTCCGTAGCTACCTCCAGGCGCTCCATTACCTCCAGCACTTGGTGGGCCGTAGCTGCCCCCTGGGGCTCCCTGTCCTCCATTACTTCCTCCGTTGGTAGGGGGTAGGTATCCTCGTTCTAAGCCCTCTGAAAAATGACAACTTGATTAGAATTATTTGAGGAAAACGATTATCGATGATGGAAATCAGCCTTGACACGTTTTTCTTATTCGAACCAACCATTAGGTTACTATCGTGGTATAGTACCACCAGCAAGTAAATTCTATGTACAGGCTGCAGTAGAAGTAAATCCCCGATTCACTTGTTGTTTCCGAGAACTTATTAACTTACGTACAACAATTAATAAAACAGAAGTAAAAGGGAAGACACTTATGAAGAATCCTTATTTAGCTTTACAGGAAACAAGAAGCCTTCCTTAAATGAATGAAAACTCTTGAAATGAATGGGGACATTTGAACATAGGGATTTCGAATTAGCGTTAAATATAATAGTAACACCATTAAACGACACCCATTCAAATAAAATTTAATTCTAACCTAGTCATAACATCCACAGGATAATTCACAAACACTATAATTTAATGGAACACTTACCAAGACGAGCTCTCTTCTGCCGGACCAGTTCCGCCCTGGAAGGCAGGACGCAGATGGCCAAGGCTGCCAACTGTAACAAATAATATTATACATGCATTAAGTTATATAATGCTAGTGAATTCGAAAATGGTTACTTTCCAAGAGGTTAGTAAACTACTTCTTTCTATAATGGGGCCCTTTGAGAAATGTGCATACGGGATATTCTATCAAAGTCAATTCAGTAGTGGGCTCCTAAGGAAGATGCTCCTGGGGAAGGCAGCTTGTAGTCAGATCAGGATTACTACAGGAAACATTTCCCCTCTAGCGAATCCACCCGTTGTCGGTGTATTTGCGGATCATGGGTGATATGGATCATCAGGTAGATCTAGGGGTATGGTTATGCATCATGGTGTAAACAAACGAGTCGAATCTGCCTTGGAATAAATGTTTGGTGCGAATGATCGTGATGTTTACCAACACCTGTAGGGAGAAATTCTCAACAGTGGGTGTACTATGATTGACAATAATTAATCCTTTGTTGCTGTAAATAAATCGGTTGCGAAAATGAACGAATACAAGCAATAATGTGATGGAAAGGAACATAGATATGTTTTCAACAGAACCTTACGGAAAACGGACTAAAAAAACAACGAATTCTGCACTCTGCAAAAGTTCAATGTTTATAGCAATAGTTAAAAATTGGTTGGCATGACCTATCAAACACGTTGCTTTAAATTAATATTATTTTTTACTAAGGGATGCCTGTTAAACAGTTATTACAAAGCATCAACATCACACCTGGTAGAGACTATTGAAACCATTTCGCCGTTCTAACCAATACAGGCGAGGGCCTGGTTGAGAGAGGTTTCAATACAGCCGCCTTTGCCAGCTGAAGGGTCGAAGCACAACCCCTTTTATTAAAAATATCAGGTCAGGTTCACCAGCAAAGAACGAACGAGGACATTGATCTGATGTCACTGAGTGAACATCCCACGTGAAGTCGTGCTCGGAGACTTTAATGCGTTCCTAACAGCAATTGACACGCTATCTCTAAAGTCTGTGAATGGTACAGGTAAGTAGGTGGCTTAGTCTTCAACAGGGAGAGGGTAAACGGCGAGGTCTCACGCATGGGGCCAAGTGTGCGTGCGATTGCATGTGCGTGGTCTGAGGGACCTCAGAACTCATCTTCAATCTTCTCTAACTACTTCTGCTTTATCAGATCTCAGTAAGTGATCGAATGGCTTATTGATAATGAATCGGTCAACTAAATTAAATCACCTTCACATGCATAACAGGTTTAAACGAACCCCTGTTCTGTAAAAAATAATTTTGAATGAGCGCTTGCTTGCTATTGTCCGATTGTCGTAAACTGAAATAAGTACAGCTTTAATTTAATCACGACAATTGAATCACACTCAGATATGTTTGAATAAAAACTTACACAACACTGAGAAAACCCAAGAAATGTCAAAAAATGTAATTACTTTTTTCTTAGAATAAGAATTTATAATTATTAAAAATATGACTTGTAGGATTTGTTTTAATTTCAACTTTGTCGATTGTTCAACACACGGGTGAATCAAGATAAAGCATGAATATCCAAGTCCAGTCACAGATAAACAAGATGATAGCATGAGAAATATTATTAGCTGTGAATTAGGGTGGTCAATGAAGCCGATGAGGAAAGTGTTGCCATGATTACGCTCTTTGCACAACGTACAAATCCGCTGTTACGTAAGCCGCGTTCACTTAATATGATATTAGCATTTCCGCCCTTTTAGATTTATTGCTCGTAAACACTCTAATCACATCGCTTTCAATTAATTTAATGTTATATTACAGTTGGAAATAATTACTTGTACGATACGCTTTTTTGATTATTGACGTTGGGAAAATTAAATTTATTATTCTCGATATGGGTCACTGCAAGAGTAAAATGTTTGATAATCGGGGATTGCAGAAACTGCTTGGGTTAAAAGCTCAGAATTTCCTAAAGGTACCGTACTGATGAATCCCCCCCGTGAAATTGTATGAAAATGTTTTGCTTCTGTTTTTTTTATTGTAAGCATGTCAACGAAACATTTCTAATGAAGTTATAGAAGTGTAACTCTCAATACTGGAAAACCAAGATTATTTTAATATAAAAAGTATGATAATTCGCCGATTTTCAATGATAATAACTACGATTGAAGAATCCGTGAACGATACCAAGTTTTAAGTAACACTCTGCTCGGTAAGCTCTCTCACTGAGTTTTATAGACGGTATACTGCTCAAGCAGTGGGGGTAAAATGGGACCGAAAGATGGTCATATCTAAATTTTTGCCGAGCCCGAAGCTCTTGTGGAGTGGGTCGTCCTTCAGCCGTAAAATTGTTTCAATCGAACTGAAATTTTATATCCCGAAGCATTAAGCTCAACATGTTTTGGCCAACATACAATAGCGGGTAGTAGGCGTAAAAAAATTAAACACGAAAAAGGTTGTGTCTTTTGTTGAAGATTTCTTTTCACTGTTCATAAAGCATTTATATATAATTTTATGATTATTCCTCTTGGCTGAGGAAACAATAGAGCTGATACAAAAATATATTAAGACTTATTAAATTAAAAATAAAGCCGATGAAGAATGGTGAATTCATGTACTAAATGCGGTTTCGATTCATTTCTATAGGGTAAATATTTTAGCTGTATACAGTTTAATTAGTTAAAAAGAAGATTTTACGAGACAAAAATAGTTTAACAAGTAATTATTTTCACCGTACCAATAGACACTTCATAACCTAGCTCTTTAAATTAGTTCATTAATTAACAAAAAATTTAAGTTGCTAAAAATAAAAAAATGAACACATATTTAGTGAAATTCGGATTAGAAAGTTGAGATTACAGATCCTTGAATGAAAAGGAACATGTCATGCAATCAAGCATGTTATGCGGTATGGTATCCATCAGCGCCGTTTCTGTTTGTTTCGTCAACTGTTCATTCACACATAAAAGTTTCTAATTAAAGTAGTCTACTCTTTTTTCTCTACAAATTTTTCTAACAAAATTTGACTTAGTCCTACTCTAATGTTCATTAGATATTAAAATTGATTCGCTAAATTAAAATTACATTGCTTATGTTTACTAGCAAGGGGAAATTGTAATAAGAAATATTTCGATTAAACCTACAAATGCAATAATATAATTGAAACTTCGAGAGAATACAGAAAAGCTCGAGAATCAATTAAAACTTCACAAAAGATATCCGGTTCTTAGTTAACTTTTAGTAATATAAATCGGAATCTATTCAGAAAAATAAAGTTACGAAGTACAAGTTAAAGTTAAAGTCTTATTCAAACAGAGGTCTATGGAATGAGTGAAAAGGTTTGAAGTTTCTATCAAACAGTCAAACTCCTTTGGGTTAAGAGAACCTTGTGAAAGTGAAATTTGCCGAGGTAATCGGTTTTATGATCCTCAGTTCTAATCCCAAAAGGAACTGAGAAGTATTTTCCGTTTGTAGGTACGAATGAATCAAATGAAAAAAAAGTTTAAATGCACAGAAACCACACTTGAAGGCTAAGTAAGTAAGAGCAAAGTAACGAAGTAAGCAGTAGAGAAGGTGAACTTACCCCGAGAAGTGTAAGCCTGCTGTAGTATTGCATGTCTGATACCCCAAGAGCCAGCGGCAGGCTTAAATACTCCAACGACCCCTCCACTTCGGGGCGAAAGCAAGGCCACCCCACCACGCTGACTCCTCTAGTTTCTTCTCCATTGTTTAAGATTTTTTTTTTTTCCAAAAATGTCTGTCGCTCGTTTTGGTTTCATACATTCAGCAGGTCATTGTAGGTGAAATGTTTTTTATTTATATAAATAGAGAGAGAAGAAAGCAGTGTAAATTTTCTTGACAGAACCGAAGCTATTTTTTTTTTTTTAAAGATAACATATAATATTGATAAAAACAAAACGTCGAATGCACTTTATAATTGACAACAAATTTATTAGTTGCTAATTACGGGGCCCCCACAGCAGATGGGGCAACCACCCTCTCATGTTGCTACTCGTTGCTAGGGCCTATAAGATGA